>OX438691.1:2500-2502500 GCA_949316375.1 Mythimna vitellina | reverse complement strand
TTATCCCGTGTTATTTGGGGTCGGCGCAACACGTTTTTTTTCTTCCACTCTGCCCTGTTACTCGTCATGCTATCGCTAACTTCCTTTTCTTTCATATCACTCTTCACACAATCCATCCATCTTTTCTTTGGTCTCCCTCTCCCTCTCCATCCATCCACATGTAAACTTTTTAACTTATGTGTACATTATGAAACACCAAATTTCGTCCACTGTTGGACATAGAACTCCCCCGCGTGTCACCACAACGAGCGATCCTGACCGTCTCGCATCCATCGAATTCCTGCGATCCTCATCAGATCATCGCCTACATCACCTATTGGATTCTATTATGACTTTTCAGTACCATTCTTACTTCAGATAGTGCACTGACCAATTATAATTGTTAGCCATTATAACATCAACTTAGGTAATATACCAGTCGACACACCCCCAGCATTATGTTACAACACAAATATCTCGCAAAATTGCGTAATACATAAATACGAGTATGTAGATAACAATTATATAGTAAGTATAACTACGTCTGTGGCCTGGCACATCACGGCTCACGGCTGAAATTCCAATATTTCGTAATTACGCAATAGTTTTATTTGACATGCGTTTATTAATTCTTGCTACAGAATACTGAATAATTAGTGAAACATATTACGTAGGTAGTAATGGGCTGAACAACAGTTTATTTTAATTGGAGTTACATAAATCTTTGTAGTAGGTACTTGAGATGTTCTATAAGTACCTAGTGCTCAAGCCACCTCTAGTTGAAATACTGGTGGAATTTCATTATTGATTGTGTTGTCTAAGACATTTTTCGTAAAATAAAAAGCGCAGACAGATTGAGAGATGATTGAGATTTGTAAAACCAATTCCCTTGTTAATTCGGATCGTGTTTCGAGAAGAATCTATCATGTAATTTAAAATAAAAATTAGTGTTATTCATTATTAACATACAAATTAGAAAATTTTGAATTTACATAAGAAAACGTAACGGACTAGAGAAATGCAAAATTGCAAAGTGATTCATCAAAAAGGTGTTACAGAAGAAAGAAATCATTAAAAAAATGAAACAAAAAGCGTACGGTCAAAGAAGTAAAGCCGAAGAAAAGAGTGGGCTATATTCAGAAGTGGAGAGATTCTAAATGAATCATTTTAATCGCTGAAATTATGATTCTGAAGAGACACCAGCCTAAAAATGTATAAAAAAACATTATAATTGTTCATAAAACCGTTATCAAAGAGGTCTTGGATCTCGACTGGCGCCTTTATCTAATCAGAATTTATCTCCAGGCCTTGACTGTCACGCCACACTGCTAGCTTATGGCTGACTCTAAAGTGTGATAATTTTGGATTCACCACCCGAAATAGATACCTATATGTAACTGGGTAAATTGCGTGTGAATATCACACCAGATGCCAATTTGTAGGTTAGTAAACTATTTCTTGTATGATCTAGACAAATGTGGGTTCAAGTTTGTTTGATACCAGCTTATTCCACCGGCTTCACTCGCGTTTAAGTAGGTTTCTCCATACAAACTTTGGACCCCCGTTACGTCCTTCTAAGCGGTGAATTTTTGAAAATCCTTACTTATTCTTTGTAAACAGTATTAAAGAAACCTCTGAGCAAGTTCAGCGTTTTAGTTCAAAGGCTTTGGGCTTGACGTTGATAAGTTAGTGAGTCAGAACTTTACCTTTTATAAATACAAAAATTATTCCTATGGGATGGTTTTCGTATTTAACGCGAGCGAAGCCACTGGCTATTGTTTTCATAGACTGTTAACCACATACTCAGAAACCTACACCTACAGATTTTATCTAATTTTTTTTTTTCGGATGATATTCAAATTTCAGCGTTCTGGGTCTGGCGTTGATGAGTTAGTGAGTGAATCAGGACCTTTTATATATATAGATATATATATACAGATGTATTCCTGATATCAATATCATCTTGAAGATGTGCCTTCTTTACTTTGGGTTGGCGTAAGGGTGTTTTTAATATCGTGCGGTTTTCATGACGCATGCGGTATCGCCCCGCACGCGTTACCCCCGCAAATGCCCACTTCATACAAGTATTTACTGTAATGCGTGGAATATGCAAGCGGGACGCGTTTTTTTTTATTTTGAAATTTTCTGCAATCCCGCATGCGTGATAAAATCCGCACGATATTAAAAATATCCAAACACGTTTTGTTGTTTCATCTTTCGTGTCAACAGTTAACATTATTTGCTCCTTTTCTTTTATAATCATTCTTCACACAGTTCGTTCATCTTTTCTTGTAGTACATTATTTATTATTACGACAATATCTATATTGGTGGTTGTGTAGTTGGATATTTTATCCAGGATGAGTTGAATTAAGATTGTTTCAGCGAAAGCCCTGAAAAATTGTGCATCGAATGGCATTTCATAATTGTGTCAAACTTGCATGATGGACATTTTATCAGAACTAATATTCGTTTCATGGGTTTCTTAAAGGTTATGTTTAAAGTTAGTAACGTGTTTGATCTGTGATGGGTTATTTTTAATGATATATTAAAGTTTCTTTCTTCTACCAACCTTATTCTCAGAACTAAGGATTTGTGTATGACGTCAAACGGCCGGTTGTCTTAACCCACATCAGTACGAAAATATCTGAAATAATAACAACTTATATAGTTATAAATAAAACCCGCCATTAAATAAGCGCAGTGACTCAGAGTGAAAAGAATAGTATTCCCAAAATCTTGTATTCTTAGAAGTTGATAAAGTTTGGGAAATTCAACTAGTCTTTAGTAAGACACAAAACAACCGCAAGAAATTAAGTTTAATTACACGCGTAATCAATATTAATTTCGTGTGTTAGTAAGTAGATATTTATCTCAAGGTAAATCCAACCGCAAAGAGGTCCACAGGTTAGTCGAACTTTTAGGTGTTGTTTTTATTACGATCGAAATCTTGTAAGTAGGTACATGATTTTGTTCGTAATAAAAAGAGCGCATGGGTACAGCTGTCCTGTGTTTATTTTTGTACAATATTTTATCTTAAGCAAAAAATAACAGCACAAAAGGATTTATTTTTAGTGTTATTTACTAAAAAATAAAACATCAAACTTAGTTATTAAATGCTGCAGTAATTAGCATTTCAAATATTAGTATGGGGAAGAGTGGGGGCGTGGTGGGGACGTCTCGCTATCTCTTTTGTACCTATGTAACCTAATGGCGGTAACGTCACAATTATACAGTTTCTACATGCGTGAACAAGGCTAGCGGTCCAGATGGGATACAAGCAATTGTTTAGAGCACGTGTGCTCCTGAACTGTCTCCAATCTTGACACGCATATTTAGGCTTTCATTTGAACCTGGAAAAGTGCCGTCTAAGGAAGCAACTTACAGCCAGCGCATGCCCAAGAATTGTAGTTGGGCTGACCCAGCTAACTACAGACCAATCTCAGTAACGTCCATTCTCTGTAAGAGTATAGAACGTGTACTCAACACTAAGCTCCTGGCATACCCAGAAGCTAATGACATCCTAAATGACTGTCAAGACAGCTTTCGCCGAAATCGGTCAACTGATGATTTTCGAGCGTATGCCATCGCACAACTGGAGTGAGGCCATCGAGAAGCACGGGGAAGCGCTTGCCGTTTCCCTCAACATCTCGAAGGCTTTTGATAGGGTCTGGCACGAAAGCTTTATTAATAAGCTTCCTTGTTTCGGTTTACCTGCTGGATTGTGTGCTTGGATCGCACACTTCCTGAGTAATCGGTCCATCCGAGTGCTCGTCCGGTCAAATGACCATTCATTCCGGGGTCCCTCAGAGGTCAGTGCTCTCGGCAACATTGTTCTTGATGCACATAAATGATCTGCTTAAGCCCGGTACCTTTGGGTATGCAGACGACAGCACTGTTGCTGAGAGTTACATATCCAGCGCGCGAACTAGAAATCTTCGAGAGCCTGTGGTTGAGCGTTTGAACTTGTCCTTGGAGGGAGTCTCTGAATGGGGTGATGCCAATTTGGTCAAGTTCAATACTGTTAAAACCCAGGCGTGTCTATTTTCCGCTAAAAACAGCCAATTCAGCCTTACTCCAACTTTCCGGGGTGCAACCAGGCCGATAACCGACTATCTTGATCTCCTTGGTGTTACACTGAGGTCAACTCTTAACTTTGGGCATACATCGAAGCAAAGACTCAACTAGCAGCAAAAAAGCTGGGAATCCTCGCGAAGTTCAGACAGTACGTACTTCACGCCAGAACAGCTGCTCAAACTTTATCAAGCACAAGTTCGATCGTGTATGGAGTACTGCTCTCATCTTTGGGACGGATCTGCTCGATACCAGCATAATGCACTTGAGATAATTGAGAGGTGAGCCAGGAGGATTGTTGGCAATGCATTCGTCGAGTCAAGGCTTCAAAGTTTTGAACATCGACGCCGAGTTGCTAGCCTGTCGGTTTTGTACCGGTTGCATTTCGGGGAGTCTACGTAGCCTAATTCCGACTAGCCCGTTCCATCATCGGACCACCAGGCGCACGGCAATGCCAACAATGCGTCACTGGTACATGATGGACATCTCGCCTATACGCAAAAAATATTTTGGGAACACATTCATTGTGCGTACAGCTAAGAAGTAGAATTCCCTGCTAGAGTCGTGTGTTTTTTGATGGCAACAACCCTGGAATCTTTAAGTCAGAGTGAAAAGGTTACCTCTGTGCTTACCTCGGCTCCATCGTCGACCGCATCGTCGCTTTCTATCAGGTGAGATAGCGGTCAAGCGCGAACCTATCAAAAATAAATAAAAAATGCTTATTCGGTTCCTTGAACTTCCCCTTCCACCAAATTTGAAAACTTTTTAACTTAATATTAAATGGTTTTGTAAAATTCTTTCTTTTTACGATTTCGGATAAAGCTTCTTTCATGGCCGTGGAACGCAAAGGGCAACTAAAGAAACACGAGTGGGTTTTATTCAGTATAAGTCCTAACACTACCTCTGGCTCCACCAAGAGCGGCAGAAGTTATCTGATGATATCCTACCCTCAAACACAAAGGGCAATTAGCGCAATTCTTCGCATCACCCTTACCCGCTCGCCTCATCATTGCTTTCACACAAATCAAAACACTGAACTCAAATCCAAAACAGACTTTGGTCTTTAGAGTCGCGAACACCTGACACTGTTTTTCTCTCTGCGTCCGCTTTCGCCAATGTTATTATAAATGCTCTTGTAAATACTGCGTTGTATGCTCAAAATATCCGCAGGTTGACACTTCGTTCGGAGTATAACGACCGAACGCCCGATAAAAGGATACGGTTTGATTGCACAGATACTTATCATTTTACTTACAGTCGCTTGTACAGTTTACATTGTGATATAATACGGTGTTACATGCTTGAAATATTTGAGTTGCATTTTAGATTTATCAAAAATTAATTTTAACTATGAAAGAACATGTTGGTACGAGTAAAAATTACGAAAATAACCCTAACACATGCATTTTGACTTTTAATGCGTACATTACAATGATGTACACATCATTTAGTGTTGTATACTTTTTACCATATGATACACTTGCTGCTTATTTTTATATTTAGGTATTTACACAAAGTACTTGTATGTCACAGAGTAAGTGCTTTACTTTTAGTAATCTATAGCTAATAAAAGGTTTCGTTTTCTAACTGGGATAATTATAATAACATGCGATTGGACTAATAAAAAAAATCAATAAAAATGTAGTTGCAATATTGCTTGAAGTTAATTTTGGACAAAGAAAATAACATATTATGGGAGATTGACACCCGTATTCACAAACAATACTTTTCTCAGCAAAGTAGCAACGCTATGCGAAGTAAGGCGTTTCTCACTGCGTTGCGTATGGCAAGCCTTTTAATTCATAAACAAAACTCCAACAACCCTTGATTAAGCAAACGCACAGCGTTGAATAGAGCTCTGTGATTGGTTTTTTTTTTGTTGCGTATTTCACTTCGCTGTTTGACGTTCATTTCATTTGTCATAACATAACCTCAAACATAAATGGTGACAGGTGTTCGAGAACTATTTCGTTCGTCTATTCGTTTCGTCTTTGTGTTCATTTAAAAGTTTTCATTAATAGGTACCTGAAAGCTGCCAGAAGAATAAAATCTTAAGGCCACAAGTAACTGATAAATAGCGGACACTGGTCTGCATTTATCAGTCATGGCAACAGTATAAAAAGTACCACATCTTTGGAAAACCTGTAGCGTCGTCTAAATTCATCCGAATTGTAATAATCAAAAGGATTTTGGAAATCCCGTATCATTTTTTTGGTATTTATTGTGCTTTTCTCATTGATATAATCAATCCATTGTAAAAGGACGCTATTAAAATGGAAAATTATCGCAAACAGTAAAATCCAACCTCGAAAAATATTTCTCGTAACACATAATGGACCACAGACAATCGAGAGACACTAGCTATGCGTTGCTTAAAACACCTAGCGGGCTACCTTAGCTGTGCGTTCATTCTAAGGGACGCATAGTGCTAGCCGCCACTCAAGTATTGTCTATGAATAAGTTTTAGGGGTCCTGTGCGCCCTCGCGCACTTGAGACCTCATAGTAACGTTTGTGAATACGGGTGTAAGGGGATTCAACTTGACATACATTTTCACTGTTTTTCATACAACTCTTATGAAGTTATTTCACGTTTTTTATTAGATATTTTAAAAACACAGTACTTTGTGGATATTATCTAAGCTTCTGTTGAAATGAATTTATAAATTTGTGTAAAACTAATCTAGTAAATACCTCTGAAAATCTGCGTGACCTTTGACACTTCATAATTTACTCAAAAATTTAAAAAGTCAAAATAGTACAACAATCGAGGCGTCGCAAATTTCTTCAAGATTCTGAATGACGACAATTTTTTTCAAAAACTTTTATGGGTTTAAAAAAAACTCGCATTTCCTGAAACAAGTTTTCTAAAATGTTCGAGTAAATCACGGATATTCGGTAAATCCGTGATTTACTCGAACATTTTTTAGCTAACAGATTTTTCAGGCGTTATCTCTCTTTTTTCGCGTTGCCTTTTCGTAAAACATCGCTTTGCATTGCGTTAGATGAAGTAAAAAGCTTTTAAATCGTGCTCGATGTTGACGATAGGCGAGTGAAAAAGGACCCTCTTAATTGCTAATCATTTGCCTTCTTTTATATCTTATTCGAAAGAGTTACCGTCACTTTTGCAAGCGTGTTGGAGCTCGGATGGGTATTAGTCAATAAAAGTCATCCACTCCTCACTCCACCCAGAGCGAAAGAAGTCATATTTTGATGATTTTCCATGTAAACCAAAAGGATACAATATATGACTACTTGTATTTGCATCATTGCTTTTCATCTACTTCTCTTTGTTTGGTTATCATGGCATTAGACGTTTTATTTAAAAACAATTTTAAATCTCACTAGTACCTACATTGCCAGCAACTATGTTCGCGAACAACTTTTCATAGAACCTTGTATTTTGAGGGTAGTTTTGAAAATTTAATAATGACAGTCTTTATTTTTTTGATTAGAATTTGTGTCAAGTTTCAAGTTTATTAATCCAAGAAATAAGAACCCCATACAATCTTTAAAATCCCCTAAATTGTTATTTTGGGGATAGGTTTGAAAACAAATAATGACAACCTTTATTAACTATTTGCTTAGGTGACTATTTTTGAAGAGATAAAAGAAATAAAAGTTTGGCAAACAAATGTAATTCCCCTTTTCACCAACTTAAAGATTGAATTTCTAAAAACCATTTCTTCATCAAAAGAAAGCTTTCTGCAAAGTTTCACGTTTTAAGTCTCAGTATTTTCGGCTGTGCGTTGATATATCAGTCAGTCAGTATCTGCTTTTATAATATAAATTACACTATTCAGCATTATTTTCACATTTTCATTATCAAACTTTAACTTAGTCTTTGAAGAAATATTGAACTTTCCTATGAGACAAGGTAAGATGCTTTTGTAATGAAATTGGTCCTTTGATCTTTTTCGGTGAAATAGTGTTGTTAAGTAATTTTCTGAGTCTGCTAAACTATAAAAAAAATATCTTGTATCTATGGCGGAATATCAATGTCTTATACACCAATATTTTTGGTACATGATTACTTTTTCTTTTACGTGGTTTTTGTCGAAGCAGCGAAGAAGTCATCAGTAGTTTTTCCTCGTTGGAATCCATTTTTTCTCTGATTGTACTCCTCAAATTGCAGCATGTGCGCAACGTTGGGAGCAATGGTGGCAGAGTGGTAACGGCCCCGACTTACAAATTTGTACTTCGCGGGTTCAAACCCAGCCATGCGCATTACTTTCTGTAATTTATTTCATCACCACTGCTCTCAAAACGGTGAAAGAAAACATCGTGAGAAAAACCGGCATGTCCTAGAATCAAAAATTCGAAAATATGTGACATTCACCAACTCGCACTGGACCCGCATGGTGGATTACGGCCCATTGCTTCTCCTAGAGAGAGGAGGCCTGAGTCCCAGCAGTAGACTTGTATTATTATATGCGCTACGTTATCATAGCTTTCAGCGGATGCGCAACGTTTACATCGCGTCTTACCGACGTTGCAGAAATGAAGAAATGACAACGCTCGACGCTCGTAAAACGCCAGTGAAATAGTCCCGCTGTTTGTTTTTTTTTTGCCTTTACGTTACACTATCTTTTGCCCGCGGCTTCACCTGCTTACATAAAATATAACCTATGTCACCGGTATATCGGTGAAAAAATTTTAGCAATCGGACCAGTACTTTACCTCCTACAAACAAAAAAACAAACTTAACCTCTTTATAATATTAGTGTAGATGATAATAAAATAAATAAATAACATAATTAACTATGTATATATTGTATTATGATGGAGTATTATGATTTGTAATTCAATGTATGTAAATTAAACAATCTCAGTGCTAAAACATTATTGTTTTAGACATTTATTATTCTCAAAAGATTTACAAAATAACTTACTGAGAAAATAATATTTATGCTTCAGGTAAGAAACCAAATTAACAAAATTGGCGTAGTTAGTACAAAATATGACAAACTAGTTGCTGCCTGCGGCTTCACCCGCGCGACAGTAAAAAATTATCCCAAAAGAACATACTCCTGGAGTAAAAGTATCCTATGTTCTGTTCCAGGGTATAGTCTACCCCCTGTACGAAGTTTCATCGAAATCCATTCAGTTGTTTTTGTGTGAAAGAGTAACAAACATTGACTGGCCTGTTAATCTAGTGGTTAGTGGCCCTGACTGCTAAGCCGGAGGTCGTGGGTTCGATTCCCACCCAGGACAAATGTTTGTGGGATGAGCACGACCATTTGTTCTGTGTCTGGGTGTAATGTTTATCTATAATATGTATGTATTTAGAAATATATAATTATGTTGATCAGTTGTCTAGTACTCATAACACAAGCTCTGCTTAGCTTGGGACTAGAGGGCGTTGTGTGATGGTTGTTAAAAATATTATTATATTATCATCATGAGTAGGATTAGTAGCATTAGAAATATAATATATAATATTCCACATTTCACACAACGCCATCTAGTGCCAAACTAAAAGCTTGTGGTACGTAGGTACAAGACAGCTCATAAACATTCTTATATATTTCTAAATACATACATATTATAGATAAATTACACCCAGACACAACAAATTCAATACAATTCATTTATTTCACTAGGCCCTTAAATAAGTTTCACACATTTTACTAATAAGATATAATGATACAATTAAAATCATAATAAATGTTAAAAAATAAAATAAAATGATCGTGCTCATCACACAAATATTTGTCCTGGGTGGGAATCGAACCCACGACCTCCGGTATAGCAATCAGGGCCACTGACAACTAGACCAACAGGCCAGCCACCAAATAGCTGGGTACTTACAGAAAAATTGTTAACAACACAAAGTGCGCGACGTCGTATGCGCATCACTACAACAGCTGCAGGGACTGAGGTACATGGTAAATTATGCAATAAATCCTTATTTGTCAATAGATTCCAAGGTTTGGGATAAATAAGGAAATATGAATAAATGTATACTTAGGTAGTCATTGTTATTCCAAACACACGGACAAGGTATTTGCTATTTGCAAATCTAATTTTCAAAATTTGAGTGCAACGCCCCTCGTGAACTCTACAAGGCTAGTAAATATAATTTGCTTTGGTTGGGTTCTCGTGTACTATACTATCAGTCGGTTTCCGTTGTTGTTTGGTAACAATGCGTAAAAGCATCGTGTTGTCCGAAACAATTCTTTGTTTTATAAACAGTTTGCTTTCTGCTAGGTACGTATTAAGCCTCCAGTTTCCCATAGCGAGTTATCTGCTGTTTATTTTTTTTTGGTTCCGTATCTCAAAAGGAAAAAACGGAACCCTTGAAGGATCATTTTGTTGTCCGTCCGTCTGTCTGTCGGTCAAGACTCTTTATATCGGGAACGCGTAGAGTTATCTAGTTGAAATTAAAACCATATACTAAAATCTGCGATCCCTTGAAGATGTGAAAAAATCCAACTTCTAAGTTTACGAAAAAAAAAGATCGGCCGTTTTTATTGCAAAAAACGTGTATTTCGACACTCTCAAGGGAATAAAAAATCATAGGGTACTTCCCATTGACTCAGAATCCTGAAATTTGGCATAAAAGAAAGGTCTTATTGCAAAAGTAAAGGAAAAAAAAAAATTATGTTACAAATTTACTGTTTTCAGATTTATTCCTTTAACTATGTATATGGTTTTAATTTCAACTCGATACCTCTACGCTTTCCCGAGATAAAGGGTCTTGACAGACGGACAGACAACAAAGTGATCCTATAAGGATTCCGATTTTCCTTTTGAGGCACGGAAACCTAAAAAAAAGAAACAGTTTTCCTCTTTTCTTACAGCAATCCAAATTCGTACTCTGTCCATTTCACATTAAATAATGTGTGTAAACGGAAACAAATTAACCTACACGTAATGTTGTGTAAGTTGTTCACATTACATTAATGTATTACTATTGTAGATAAGTAATGAAGTCTATTTACCCGGAAAGGGAAGCAGTTATATGACTTGTGACATCGAGATTATTCTAGACGACAGAAGTATACAATATTGTACTAATCTTGCCAAGAATCATAACATTAACTGAGATAACTAGATTATAGATCAATTTGCAGGTCCCTCAGCTGTTTCCTTTAGAAAAGCATTTCGTGTTCTCACTATACTTATCATTTAGCATTGCCCTGGAATGAAAAGGGAAACAAGGAAGGAAGGAACAGGGTGTGTTTTAGTTAGTAATAGTCTTACATTCCCTCCCACTCCTCCTCCACCTAGAGTGCGAGAAATTATTTGACGGTAGATCACCTAAAAAACAATTGAATCTGTGTTTCCTGATGGCTGCAACCCGGGAAACTTTAAGTCAAGAGTGAATAGGTTGCTTCTAGGTAAGCGTGCTCCATCGTCGATCGCATCGTCGCTTTCCATCAGGTGAGATAGCGGTCAAGCGCAAAACTATCAAGAATAAAAAAAAATAATAATAATTAATAAAATAAAGGGGTTGACGCTGTTCGACTTATTTTCGATCCAATCTTTATATTGAATTTATTTTGCAAATTGTAAACTAGTCTTACATAAAAAACTTAAATATTTACTAAACTACACTAAAACATAACTATGTAAGTAAATATAATACAAAAACACAAAAGTACACTCAGGCGTCGAAATACTCCTCCACATCGCTGCCATCAGGTCATCCATCATGCCACGTTGAATGGTAATGCTTTGGGTGAAGAACGAGCCAGCCCTCTGGTCACGCAAAGTGTCGATCAGTCGTCGTGAAATTTCCTTTAAAAGGAGACGCGCACTCAGATCCCATGACCCATTATTATTGGTAATGTCCTGTATTCAAGTCATAATAAAACTTTAACACTTTCATTTCGCGTTATTGACCGTCTGTCGTTTTTAGGGTTCCGTACCCAAAGGCTTAAAACGGAAACCTATAACTAAGACTCCGCTGACCGACAAGGCTGTATCTCATGAACCGGGATAACTAGACAGCTGAAATTTTCACAGATGACGTATTTCTGTGGCCACAAATACTAAAGCATGTTGCAATCGGCCTTTTATTGTTCCCACTGCTGGGACTCAGGCCTCCTCTCTAGGAGAGGGCTTTAATCCACCAATCCACTTTGAATTTTTGGTTCTAGGACATGCCGCTTTCCTCACGATGTTTTCCTTTACCGTTTTGAAAGCAGTGGTGATGAAATAAATTACACAAAGTAATGCGCCTGGCTGGGTTTAAACCCGCGACCTACAATCGTAAGTCGGGGCCGTTACCACTCGGCCACCACTGCTCTCAATAACTAAACAATAACAACAAATACTAAAAACAGATTAAAATAAATATTTAAGCGGGCTCCCATACAACAAACGTAATTTTTTTTGCTATGGACCGTAAGAAACCCTTGGACCGCAAGTCCGACTCGCGCTTGTTTTTGGTCTTGTAGAAAAACCACATTCATATACTGAAAATGTTATTCTCACGATGAAACTTTATTATAGTTTGCAGCCTAATCAAGCCCACCTTTGTCTTAAATATTTTGTATAAATAGAATCCCGGTTATACCAGCCATTCACAAATATAATAATCATTGTATGTGCAAGTCAAACAATATCATGAGACGAACGCGTGAGAGTATGAACTTGCTACTGAAAATCAGGGTTGTATGGCTGATGAAATAGTAAATATTTATTGCTCATTTTAAAACTAAATATCCAGAAAAAACCGTCAGGCTAGAAATATAAACATTAGGTAATATGCATGCAATATTAATTAAATAATTTTTACCTTTAATTAACAAATATGAGAGAATTATAAATTTCAAAGCTTAATTAAGTTATAAGCTTCAAAGCTAAAGAGAAGTCCGACGTGGTCTTTGACGTCAAAGTTCATTACGCCCATACGGCCGCCATATAAAATGGCGTTTTGATGACAGAGACAGATAGATTTAAATTGATTTCAAATTAGTATATCTGGGTTTTTAGTCTAGTAATTTTTATATTCTTTTCGCTTCTTCTTCTTAGCGTATCGATGGCAAAACTAGTTAAATTCCTTGCCTGGCCCAGTGTTCGGCCACGGCAATGCCGTCCGCTGATTCTGTCATTAGGTCCCTACGTGAACAAGTAACAGGGCACGTGATGCAGGATCGAAGGTGGCACATGTCTGCGGAGAGACGCCGCCGGACGGTTCCGATCTTCAGTGTTTGTGCACTGAAGATCGGAACCGTCCGAGAACCCCCATCTGTGGCGATTGTCTTTTCTGCGCCCAACTTGGGTGCGGAGTCTGTTTAGAGTTTTCCAGGTGGGCTATGGCAACTCGTGTCCAGGAGAGAGGCTCTCCGACGGCTCGCCAAAATCATCATTCTGCTCTCAGTTAATATTCCATTTTTGTATATTTATTGATAAACTGGTTATACAATAGTTTTTTTTAAGCGTATTCCCTATTATTGAGGACTGAGGTAATATAATTTACGAAAGAGATCCTTTTATTATTGATGAAGTTTTATTAATGACGTGTTACTATTTGTGTTGGTCCTTTAGTTGGCGAAATCTCACGTCCAACTCGATATACATTTTCACTGTTTTTCATATAACTGATCTTACACGATTATGTCGTTATTACACACTTTTCATTAGACATTTTGACGTAAACAGTATCTTGTGGATTTTATCCAGGCTTCTATTGAAATCAATTTATAAATTTGTGTAAAACTAGTCCAGTTGAAAATCTGCTATTTGGCATGAACTTTGACACTTCATAATTTACTCGAAAATTTAAAAAGTCAAATAAGTGTAACAATGGAAGCCTTGCAAATTTAATCAAGGTTCTTAATGATATCAATTTTCAGAGTTTAAAAAAAAGACGTTTTTCCTGGAACAAGTTTCGTAAAATATTCGAGTAAATGACGGAATTACCAAATGCTAACACAGTTTTCAGGCGTTATCTCTCTTTATTCGCGTTGCCTTTTCGTAAAACATCGCATTGGTTTGCGTTAAATGAATTAACAAGCTTTTTAACCGTGTTTGATTTTGACGATAAGCGAGTCATCCCAAAAAAGAAATAAGAAATACACTGAAAAGATTCGATTTTTCTGAATGTATTATAATTTCAAGCTTCGAAATAATCTGATATCCGCTCCAAGAGATCCAAGACATTTTTTTGACGACCGAGTTCACAGGTTTCTTCACACTAACTTACTCCATTATAGTCATTCCTTTCAAAAAACCCTTTCCGTTTTTCTTCGTCTATGTTAGTATGGGTCCTTGTATCTCCTCTTCCAATATCTTATCAGTTGTAACGTTATTATTCACTTTCTTTTCATAATCTTTTCTTTAGGCTTCCTCGTTATTTTTATTCATTTCCACTCTATTATTTCTCACCTTTACATCTCGTCAACCCTACAATGTTTACCGTCGCCGGCGCATCTGCGCTGCATTAATTGCATCACAGAGCTACACGTGGCGTTACTGGTTGTCATCAATTCTGTCTGCTAGGATTCCTTGAAGGTTACTGTGTACTACGTACGACGAGCTCGAAAATCAATAGTATTTTTTGGGTGTAGTATCACATTTCAACAATATTATGTTGTTTCCTTTTCACCGATTTAAAAAAAGGAGGTTCTTTTTTGTGTTTGTTACGGAGTAACATCATAAAAGAATCGATTTGTAAAAAATATTTTTATTCGTTAGGAAATACTTCTAGATGGGTCCCAGTTCTGGTGATGGGATCCATGAGTAATTGAGAGGACTCCTCAAATATTAAAAGCGATTTAAGTATTTTCGACTTAAATTTCGGAAGTCAGTGTTAAACAATTGAGAAAGAAAACTATATACGACAACTCGTCACAAGTCCGTGGTATATATATTTTTTTTTTTTCTATATACCGATACCTTGTGGTGTCGCCACTGCTTGGACCACACGGAGGACACGGTGGAGGTGTGCCCCGCTTGGGCAGAGCAACGCCGTGTCCTCGCGGGGGCGATCGGCGGCGGCGATCTCTCGCGCGGCCGTCCGTCCGTCCGACCGTCCGGTAACCGTCCAGACCGAGCCCAAGTCGTCGACAGCGCACTGTTCCACGCGCGCTTCAGAGAGTTGTCAGCAAATCGTAGGGGCCCAGTCCTGTGTTTTTCACCTTCGCAACCGTCAGTCAAACAGGGTTTTAAGTATAAGGTGGCAAGGAGTTGATATAGAACACTGCTCTCAACCTCGATATTTGGGCATTACTTTGGATAGGTCCCTGACATTTAAGTCTCACTGCCTAAAAACCAAACAAAAAGTCGGGACTAGAAACAGTATCCTTCGCCGCCTCACATCCAGCACCTGGGGAGCATCACCACAAGTTCTTCGCACTTCAGGTCTATGCCTTTCTTTTTCCGCAGGAGAGTTTGCATGCCCAGTGTGGCATCGTTCCACTCACGCTAGAGAGGTGGACATAGCGCTGAACGATACCTGTCGCATCGTAACGGGATGCTTAAAACCTACCCCTCTTGCAATGTTGTACCCTCTAGCAGGTATAGCTCCTCCAGAAGTTCGCCGCGAGATAGCTAGCCGTATCGAGAAGAGTAAACAGGAACGGGACGGCCGTCACCCCCTGCATAAACATCAACTCATACCTGCACGTTTAAAGAGTCGTAAAAGCTTTATGCGACTTACGACCTCTTCAAAAGACAGTGCAGAGGACGAGAGATGCGCGCTATGGAAGCAGAAGCATCCAACTCCTACACATTTCATCACCCCGTCAGAACATCTCCCCCCTGGATACGAATTGCAGTGGCCAATCTGGAAATCTCTTAACCGACTGCGGACCCAGGTTGGCCGTTGTAAAAACAATTTGGCCAAATGGGGCTTCCTCGACCCATCTCTGACACGGTGCCAGTGTGGAGCCGCTGCACAGGACATGCGTCATTTGCTATGCTGTCCATCCTGCACAACCACCTGCAGTTTTCAGGATCTATACGAGGCCAATAACAGAGCCGTAGTGGTTGCCAAATACTGGTCAGAAAAAATTTAGTTAGAGTACATCGACACGAAAAGAAGAAGAAGAAGCAGGGTCGAAATCTACTGGGACCACGGGTAGTGTGAAAGTGAAACCCGGGGCCCTGGGACGAAGGCAAAGAAGGAACAGGAGTGGGTTCTTAGTCAGTAAAAGTCTTACACTATCTCCCGCTCCGCCCAAGAGCGGGATTTGTCATAAGATGATTTTCCCACGAATTAAAAAAAAAATACCGATACGTGAATTTCGACTATTTTAGAAATTATTTTTAGTTTTTTTTTTTAATAATATGGCGCACATAGTGTTGTTAAAGTATTCAGTAAGTAATCCTTTTGACATATTTGTAAATCTTGTCTTTTCATAAAAGAAAATATTTCATAGAAAAATTATGTAAAGAATTTCCGCGAAACCCTTTTCATTTTCTTTTGCCTCTGGAAAATTAGGTCAAAGAATGTTGTTCAGATAAAAAAGTTAGGGGATTTCGTTGAGCAGATAAAGATATAGATCTCATCTCAAGCAAAAACAAAAGCACTATGAAATGGTCACGGAAGAACTCGCCATAGAAAGTGAACATCAAAGATATCATCTGTATCAGACATTACAGAAACGTTTCAAAGAGTAATAATTACGTCACTTTTTGCTAGCGACTGTTTTTGGGGGCGCATTTATTGAGTGGACAAATCGCCCCTTGCTTTTTTTATCGAGGTATATTAATAGCATTGTTCAGGCAGGAGCCATAGTCTTAACATAGTTCTTGGTAGCCAGTCCTCTGAAGCCTCCCAAACACCATGGCCCTGTATCTTTGTCTTCCATATGTCGCAACAATTTCCCACCAACCGGGGGTGGTCCTTGGGTACACTAGCATATCGCGTAATCATCGTAAGGTGCCATGTTCCACAAAAGTTGTCTAAGAGGCCTCTGCGAGTTGGCTTCGGCCCCTCGTATCCTTCCAAAGGTTTAGGACCCCAGGGTTTTGTGATATAGTACCCATAAATAATAGTATTCCATCACTTTTAACACAATGCCGTATATTATCCCAAACTAAGCAGAGCTTGTGCTATGTGTACTAGACAGCTGATAAACATTCTTATATATTTCTTAATATATACATATTACATATAGATAAATTATACCCATACACAGAACAAATGACCGATGAATGATCGTCCGATTGAGTGACCGTAGTCCTAGAACGCAATGGGCAACGGAAGGACACAGGCGGGTTTTAGTCCATAAAGGTCTGACACGTTCTCTCGTTCCACCCTAGAGCGGGAGAAATCATTGGAAGTGTCCCACCTCAAAAGAAAAATCCGACGTCATACTACCGTCATTCATCCCGATCACATTTCAAAATTCATATCGAGTCCATCAAACCAAGGTCAGAAGGTAATTTCAACACGCATTAGATAGCGCTATGGATATTCGAGATAGGTGATATTCTGGCCACCGCCCAACGTCGTAACTATAACAAGATTGTTAATAATAAATTTGATTTTCGTTTCAGGTAATGGACGATTCTAACTCTTCACTTCATCTAAGTTCTGTAAGTAGAATATAAGTGCGTATAATGGAACGTACACTATTTATTACAGTGAAACCTATTTAGATGGGATGCTGCTGGTAATGAAAATGAGTTCCTGATATTTTTGCATTGAAATACCTCTCTTACTGAGAATAATACATTTTTTAGCTGAGATATTATACATTATTTTTACTTCTTGTACTTGTGACTTTTTAGCTTAATAGCTTCAGTAAGCGATACAATTATGATAATTTATCATTTTGAGTATTGCTCTGGATAAGTTCATCATGATCATCATTTTAGCCGAAAGAATTCCACTGTTGGGCCATAGTTGGACATACTCCTCCCCAAGTGTCGCCACAACGACTGGTCCTGTGCGTTTCACATTCATCGCATTACCGCGACCCTCACCAGCGGGGTTACCATGACGTTCAAAGTAAGATTGTTTCATTCTTATTTTAGTGTGGGTAAGAGATAGAGCTATACGGGTCGTCTAGCGCCATCTCTTACCCACACTGGAAATAAGAATGAAACAATCTTACTTTAAACGTCATGGTACAGGACCAGGTCATCGGTTTACTTTGTGGGATAGATTGCCTTCATTAAATGAGACAATGTCCTTTTAACCTAGCTATTTTAGAAACTAAGGTAAAAATCGTAGGTTCTTTGAGCTCCTAATCATCCAGGTTTTACAGCTGTAAATACTATTTTTTTGTCTTTAATCTTGGCTTTACATTTCATGTTAAGGGCCTAACTCCCGACTTTCTGAAGCCTGCTCCTCGGTAACGGCTAAGTCAATAGGTTTAAAAAATATATGTTTGTTTATTATAGATTCATGTACACTATTATTAACATATGATCCGTACCAACATATATCCGAATAATTAAAATCGCTCTAGAAAGAATAAATTATTTAGTGTCCCATTTTGTCGCACTGTAGCTCGATCCACCTCCCCTATACCGCGTATGCTAACGATGCTCAACGCACTCGTGGAGGCCAACATTGGATTGTTTTTGTTTGCTGATGAATGGAAGACCATATTAGTAGAAAGTTTGCGATTCTGTGAGAAGACAGAGTGAAAGGATTAACGTATTTTTAGTATTAATGGCTATTTTGCTGTACTAAATAAATAATAAATGATATTTTCGTAAGACTAATACTTTTTGGCAAAAAATGGCTTGTTTTTCCTACTCCTTTCAAATGGCTTTGATCTTTAGAAATATGTTTACACACAAAAAAAAAAAAATATGTACATTTTGAAGAACACTGAACCGGCATCGGCAGTTCAGTGTTCTTCAAAATGTACATATAATTTATCTAATCGGTCAATTTGTAAATCGATCAATATTTCGCAAAGAAAATGGTTTCAAAGGTCAGCGGGCTCTCTATCCGGGAGCAGCTGGCCGGAATTAAATACACACAGATAACAACGGCACCATGATTATGTGTGCATTTAATTCCGGCCAGATGTTATAGGGACTATACGCCTTTTCAGTACCTACGAATAGATCATCATCAATAAATATATGTTATATCTTCGGATTGTCTATTATAAAGAAAAAGCCTACAAACAATAAATTAATCTCTCCGTATATCAGACAAATACGGGGTCAAGATTTGATAAGAACTAAAGTAGGTAACGATATCTGCTCTGAACTGACTGAGTACTCGTTCGTAATAATAATTGAATATTTATAAGATACAGCTAAAAATAACATTTATAGTATAAAAAAGGCTACTGGGAATCCCCATAATGCCATTGACGCAAGCAAGACCGGCTCCGAGGACCAAAACAAAGTAGTTGGAAGTAACTTAGCTGCCATACATACCACTAATGGTCACAGCAAATTACCACACTAATATTATGAAGGCGACAGTTTTTTTTTTTTAATTAATATAAACCAGTGCTTGACTGCAATCCCACCTGATGAGCAGATAGTGAGGCGCACTAGTTTATTTAAAGCCTATTCACTCTAGCCTTAAGGACACCTAAATTATAGTTGGTCGGGAAGACCGCAGCAGGCAAATTGTTCCAGTCCTTCGATATACGCGGTATAAACGACGAAGCGAAACGCTTAGTCCGGTCCGTTGAAGTTTCAACAACGTAAGAGTGGATATTCGTCGTACGTCGGTTTGTCCGATGGTAGAAAGGAGATGGCGGAATCAAGTCATGCAATTCCCGCGCACACTCTCCAAAATTTAACCTGTGAAATATCGATAGGCTGGCTACCCTGCGCCTGTGTGCTCGAGGCTTTGTAGATTGGACTTAACCAAATCTGGATCCCCAATTAGCCTCTTCGCACGCTTTGCCACTGAGTCCAAAGCTACTAGATGGCATTTTGTTAGTGTATATTTGTTACAACTTTACGCTGAAAGAAGAAAAGATTTGGATTAAATTTTGTACACGAGTCCTGTCGTGGAATAATACGTTTTTATCCCCAGGAGTATGTACTGTTGGGATTATGCAGGTAAAGCCAGTAGCAGGTAGTAGGCTTTATTGTGAACTTGGAAGTCCCAAAGGGAGTTAGTGATAGCGTTACGAGTGACAGGACAGAATAGAAGAAAAAATCGTGTTGTGTCGATCCAATATAAAACGGGACAAGGGCAGGAAGATGATCGAAGTCTCCCAAACTAGCAGGCTGTACAAAAAAGTAAAGGCGATATGTAAAGTAATATCGATCGTCCTAATTTAGTTAATGTTATTATTGTAGCTAGCCTGAACTGTTCCATGACTAGACAAAGACGCTTCGTCGTTTATACCGCGTACATCGAAGGACTGGAACAATTTGCCTGCTGCGGTCTTCCCGTCCGACTATAAGTTTAAGTATCTTTAAGGCCAGAGTGAATAGGCTCTTAATAAACCAGTGCGCCTCACCATCAACGATAGCATCACTGCTTACCGTCAGTGGGGATCACAGTCAAGCACTGGTAGAAAAAAGAGGTCCAATCTTTTCATCATTGCTAGTACTGCGTCAATTCTTCTTTCCTTTCCCTAAGGAGGTCATCGAAGCCGCCATCTCCTTTATAGTCAATAACAAAAATCTGCCAATTGGTTTAAAAATAGACGGTGTATTGATAAAAGATCAATTCAATACAAATGTTTAGACAAGGGCTGACTGCAAACGTCCGCTTCTATGTGGACTCTGAACTGATTAATGAGTTTCACTATTAATTGTTCATTATTGTCTTTGTTGTTCTAATTACATCTGTGGCTTACTAATGGTCTTGCTTCAAATTCACATTAAGTTTAGCAGTTATATCCGAATAGAAGATATTTTCACGATATCTGTTTTAATATCCGCCTTTTTAGTGACTGATTCATATGTTTACTTTATCAAGCGCAAGTTTGATCGCATGGAGTAGAGTATGGAGTGCTGTCATATTTAGGACGAATCTGCCAGATACCAGCGTGATGCGCTTGAGTGATTGGGAACGATCCAAGAGGATCATCAGCTATGATGTCGGGTCGAGTCAAAACTTTAAACTCTTCAGCATCGACGCCGAGTTGCTAACCTGTCAGTTTTCTATCGGTTGCATTTCGGGGCCCGTTATATGATCGAACCACCAGACGTACGATGATGCGTCAGCGTCACCGGTATATGGTGAATCCCTCTATCCCACCCATTAGCATGAAACTTTTTGGAAACATTCATTGTGTCTACACTATGGCTTGAAATTCTCTGTCGGATTCTGTATCCTGATAGCTACAACTTGAGTGTCTTTAAATCATAACTGGACAATCGCGAGTCGTATCAATAATAAAAAAAATAGAGCTTCCTAGAGTAAATAATTGGTTAAAAAAACTTTTGTTTGATATCGTATTCGTATTTAGGTTTCATCGGATCCACTCATCCTTTGACGACACAAAGTGCTTTCAGTATGTACCTACATATAGCTGCATCAATTAAGTACCCCTCTTACATTAAAATACCTTAAAAAGGGGGGTAACCAATCCGTACCTATTGCTTAGAAAAATTTTATTCGTTTTTGTGGCACATGCCTCGTTGCAAACTTTTATGCTTATTAGGAATGCGTTCAATTTCTTTATTGGCTAAATTAACTACTTTTTAGCTTCTAGTAAATTAAAATATCTTCATCAACAATAAAGTCATAAAGCTTCAAAGCTGTTATTATGAAAGAGAAGTGTCGACATGGTTTTTAACGTCAAAGGCCGCCTTAGAAAACAGCGTCTTGGCGAGAGAGACAGTATATTTATTTATACTTCATGTACGGTAGTGGTATATAGGCGGACTTAATGCAACAAGGTATTCTCTACCAGTCAACACTTTGGTTAAAAATATAACACTGGTAGGCTTGCACAATAAACAAATAACAGATAATTCAAACAGAGAAAATAAATTTAAAAATAAGTTATTTATAATAATAAAATACATATATATATATATACTAAAATAATAAATAAAAAAAAAAATTATACATATAAATTATATGCTAAAGTTATGTATTTGTTTAATATTGTTTTAACTCGTTTGCTTTCCTGCCAATTTTGATATTGTTTTTACATTTGGAACATTATTTTTATATAATTATTGATAATATTGATTCTCAATTTGGCATGCATGTAGTGTCAGTTCATTTGGTTCCTCCATTTAATAAAGTTACTACTTATGGAGTACTAACTAGATCAAGAAATGAAGAGAACAATACAATTTAAAAGCTCCATTCATATGCAAACCGAGATGATGCGAGTGCTGGACATAAGGTTATCGTGTACATGAATAGATACGGATAGGATATAAGTATTAGTGTGTGCATGCCCTACTTGCAGGCCAGTGTCCATAGATGGAAAATTTTAGTAATGTTTCAAGATAAATTACTCGAATTTGCGTTAGATTTCGGGATATCATTGAGATACCATAAATGTAAAATCACAGCAAAAGTAAATGAAGAAGTACCAAAATAAACATTAAAGAATCACAAAAGATCTGTCAAAAAAAAAACCTTTAGCACTGACATGGAGTTTAATTTTAAAAATAGCCTTAGCACTGATTGTGCTAAATAAGAGTATTAATCATGATAATATCAATACGATTTTCAATTTATTTCAATGTAATTGAACCTTATTTTAACGATTGCATCACTGCTTACCATCAGTTAGGATCGCGGTCGAGCATTATTATTTTTTAATATCAATTTAAAAAAACCTTAAAAATTTAATTTTTTTTACTCATATCATAACCCTCCTTTGGCTTTGCTGCAGTCGGGTAAAAATTCAAGTGAAGAACTCGAGTTTTTTACCAATTTTAGAGAAAAAAAGAAAAATCGAGTAGGACTAAGCTTCAAACAGCATGTAGGTTGAGCATAATGAAACAACTACAGTAAATCAAATCTTTTTGAATATTACAAAAAATAAAACCATAGAACATACGAGTACTAAGGAGGTACTTAAGAACAAGAATTCTAAAGATCAAATTCTATTGTTTTATTACGTAACAAAAAGAGGTAATTTTAGAAGTTAATTTCATTTGGCTCCAATTTAGCTTTTTACCCAATTTACAAGTAATTTTACTTATTAAAAAGAAAAATCAAGTTATTAATTTAGTACAAACATCGCATCTAGACGAATCAAATAAAGAAAGTTTTTAAATCGAAAGTCTTGCATAATAAAATTTTGACGTTCTAAAGGAGTCTCAAATCTAAAACTACGAATGTAGTATTACAACACGAGCGAGTCAATCTAACTTGAATACTAGACTCGAGTTAGTTGGACTCCCCTAATAGAACCAAGTCTGGAAGTACAAAATGTTATTTTTATATTACAAACAGACACTTCAATTTTATTTATATGTAGTTAATATATCTTCCAATATAGGTAGATGTATAAAAATCTCGTGTCAGTGTTTGTTATTGAACTGCTCGAAAACGGCTTCACCTATTTTTGTTTTTTTTTTTTGTGTTTAAATATACACAAAAAAAAACAAAAATAGGCGAAGCCGGTAGGTTTGAGAAAAGGTCGTAGGTTATTCTTACCCTCTTACCCCTACTCCCTATTTTTTCTTTGATAATTAATTTAAATGACAGAACAACCTTTGCCAAATTAGCTAGTAAAATATAAGATTTTAGTTCGTTAAGCGAATTATGATATCGAAGAGAAATTAGCACTACCTATACGCTAACAGACAATTTCAATTTTAACAATTCGCTCCATAGAGTCAGTAAGCTCCTCTTGTATCATCTGATCATCTCACATGGAAAACCTTTATCACAATTTCCTCGAGTTCTTACAAACCATTGGGTATTTGCCTGTGCTTATTTCTGTTCAATACTTTATAATACAAAAAAAAAAAAACTGAAAACACCACTATTTTTTTTTTTTAGAAATTTTCGTACACTAATGCGACGATGTCGATCCCATCGTACCTGCTATTATCTACACATTAATCATAAATTATAATCTTCTTTTTTAAATCTGATTATTAAATGAAGCAGCAAATATCATTCGAAATATTGGTTTGAGGAACAGTGGGTGGGAATATCTCACTATCTCTCTTGAGCACACGTCACCTAATGGCGGTAACGTCACATTTCAGTATGCGTATTCTTATACTGTTAATTGACAGTTTCCCCTTCCACCAAATTTGAAAAGTTCCTAACTTTATCAAACTAGTGATTTACCATCAACGATTGCATCACTGTTTACCATGGTGGGATCGCAGTCAAGCACTAGTCAATTGTAAAAAAAAAACTTGATTATAATTGATCGAATTTAAAAATTTCTTTCTATTTGCCATTTTGGGTAGAGTTACTTTTTGATACAAACAATAAAAATAATGATATTTGACTGAATCATATTTCCGTATTTCTAGAACATTTTCACGTTTAACTAAAGGGCCTATTACACTACGCGATATGTCGAATCATAGACGAAAACTGTCTGAATATCGAGTGGTGTAATAGGCCCTTAACGCGGTTGTAAGTTTGTAATCGCATCTGTCCTCACGAGTCACTCTGTTACATAATGGCTCGTTAACTAGCACGCTGTAATTGTAATAGACAAGTTACAGTATAGTCAGCGTATTACAGTAGTAAACAAGATGTCATAACTGTCATTTTATAATCCTCAGAGCCTTTGTACTCGGCTGGGTCAATACGGCGTGTATGCTCGAGAGAGTATGCGTAGGTGGTCCACCTTTATCCTTTTTGACGAGTCGGCGGTGGTAGCAAATCGATATGATCTTGGTAGTTTTGCACCCATCCGCAGTTCCTACATCTTTGTTTTCTTTTCATAGTATAATCTAATAATCTTCCAACATATACCAAAATAAAATTGAAGCGTCTGTTTGTAATATCAAAGTACCTTTTTTGTACTAAATGCATATGAAAACATATTCGATACCTATAGCAATTTTTTTTTTTTTTTTTTTTTTCAAATATTAGTCTGCCTGTCTGTTTATCCCAGCTAATCTTCGACCGACTGACTGATTTGAACGCAACTGTTAGTTAGCTGATATTATAAGTAGTAACAAAAGGATAATTTTCTGCTCAATAGGTTTTTTTTTTAATGATGACCAAAGAGTGATGCCAAGGTTTTTGTGAAATCTGGTCCCACTTTCCAAAAATACCTGTCCACGCTATTGGAAGGTGGGACCAGGATTTGAATCCTCCTTTTATTGTGCTGTTTTATGAGTCTGATGCCGACGAAGTCGCGAGCACAGGTTAGTAATACATAAAAAACTCAATTACAATCTGCCCGGTAGAATGCTCATTATTTACAGTTTGTCTTTGTACTAGTAAACAAAACGACAATGTTGTACTAACTTTTTGCACGCAACTGCATACAATGAGCGCTAAAGCTGATGCCTTTGGACCGATAATTGATACTCCGCTTCCTGAACATAGTGCTATACAAAATTTGTTTGTCTTTTTGTCACAGCGGAATAGAGTCATTTTCTAAACTGTCTGAGGGTAGCAGCAAGAAGAAAACATTGCAAATATATAGTCAATATTCAAAAATCGTATCTAATATGTATGTACTAGCGACCTGTCTCAGCTTCGCACGTCTGGTACAACGTTTCAATCGTTGAAATTCTCGGCTTTTATTTACAATAATCTGCATGTATTTTACATCTAAACCTCCCCTCATGTCAGTCTGTCTATTGGTAAAAATCGTATTAAAATCTGTTCAATATTGTTTTTAGCTTTTGAGCATATCTACCATAGAAAGCTTACTGTATACCAAAAGAATAAAGCCTTCTTCAATTACGGCTTGGATGATCAAATCCCAGGGTGGTAATTAAATAAGTCATGCAAATACGTCAATTTTTGATGCGTGACTAATACTCTATAACTTAAAAACTTTAAAGCACTTGCGTATTTCCCTCATACGTCAGCCGCCAGTTGAGTTTAATCACTTTACTGGATTAGATCCGAGCAGCGCCTACGTCGTGTGCATACTGAGGACAAACAAGAAGTAAGAATAAATTAAGAAGCGCCTTATCTTGTTCAAACTCAATGACTCAATGCGTGTAAACGACTCTTGGATTTGGCAGATTAATATGTTAATCTTAACTGCCTTGATTGGAGCACACTTCATTGTAGATTTACAAGTTATTGCACCTGTAGCTTTATCCAATCTTTCTGGAAGGATCTATATTTTAGAATTTACGTTGACAGTATCGACAGCTTGAGAAACAATGAATAATATTTGTTTTTCTCTCAACTGAACGTTTTCCAAATCACTGAACCGTAGTCCATCTGTTTGGTTAAATTAAGTTGTTCCCCAGGCCGGTATTACTTTACATTATCGTAATTTAGATGAATGGCTAGGAGAGCCGTGCCCACCGCCCGCTTCTAGGGAAAACGTCGTATAATGCTTAATAATGGCATCACCTACGTCACGCAGCTGCGGTTTTCGCGCAATTATCTCCAATTAAATTTATATAATGGTGTTTACCTCATTCCTACACGTTGTGTTCAGTTTACGTTTCGCCACCGATGCGACAACTTCGATGTGGCGTTTGTTTCTTGTTTATTGTTGTGCTTGGATTTGTTCCAGAACATTTGTTCTTACTGTGATTTCTTTCAATCGGACACTTATTGGACTGATACGCAGTTTACCGCGTATAACTGCCTCTGCTTCAACGGAATTGTTGTGAGTACTATTATCGTTTATGGATTCAACAATGTCCTCAATTTCTTGCTGGTCTGGCTGAGTTACGACCCTGATACCCGTATTATGTTCGTGATTTAGTACATTTTCAAAATATTTTCCTTGTAAGCTAATTAGATGGTTGTCAACATTCTGGTAACGATAAAAAATTGTATTTTCCAACGGGGCTTTCGAATTTGTAAAGCAAATTTAATGTAGCCTGAATTTTGTTATTTAGTATTTACCAACATTTAATTCGCAGAGTGTTTCTTTCTAAAATTTTGAGTAGGTATATTTTGTTAAATATTGGTAGTCTGTAGCTTTTTCCTTTAGATAT
Source organism: Mythimna vitellina (assembly GCA_949316375.1). Classification (NCBI taxonomy): domain Eukaryota; kingdom Metazoa; phylum Arthropoda; class Insecta; order Lepidoptera; family Noctuidae; genus Mythimna; species Mythimna vitellina. The sequence continues at coordinate 2,475,530 of OX438691.1, read as the reverse complement.
AAACAAGTAACACGATCAATATCTCACTAGTCTCTTCTTATGATGATCATGATTTTTCTAGACTCGTTGCTGAGATTTGTGATCATAAAAGTGTAGTACTTAATGATCAGTATAATATGATGTTTGTTTATAAAGAAGGCATTGCATCTAAGTGGCGTTGACAAGTTCATTACATGTTATCTCAATGTAAACATTCTAGATATTAATAGTTTTATACGAGGCTTCTTGCGATCGTCTGGTGGTATGTTATTTAAAGTTACTGATCTTTGATTTGTTTTATTCATTACACGTCTTTGATCATATATCTTTTCTTTATTTTATTATTTTTATCGGTTTTTTATTGTTGGTGTGTTGTCCACCGTCTATCCATGTTTACATAATAACCATATTTTCAACTCGCCGTAACGTATATGACGTCAGTAACAAAGTAGTTCTTCTATTGGTATGCCTCAGGAGTTACTTTCATTGGTCCTTCAAAGTGCACACCTAAGAAAAATTGACAATAACCTTAACAGAAATAGGTTAGAACTACACTGCGCACACGTGTGCCACGTACGCCAGTCTGGGCGCGAGTCGGTCTCTATTAATTTTATATGGAAACTACACTTGTAGAACTACACTTGATCCACCCTACGCGACGTCGTTCTACGTACAAATCAGACGTGGTCCACGTGTGCGTCGGTCTAATGTAGTCCTAGTTATATTGTTGATAGTAGGTATAGCAATTGCTATGAAATAAAACTAAACAAAACATCTTTTGCGAGATTTACCTGTGCTCTTTCACTAATATTTACTATGCATGCCACGTCAACAAGTGAGAAGATTTTAATTTTATTATTAGGTTCATTTAAAATTCAAAAACTGGTCTAGCCAAAAAAGTAGGCATAAAAATTTGTTCGTAAACACTAAACCGCGTAGCGTAGCCTTGATACTAGTGACGTCATACGAAGGATAACATATTACTAATTTCGCAAGAATCAGTATCGCGTCAGTAGCTTGTAAGTGCATTCCAAAACTGCCTTAATTACCACATGTTTTTATGTAACATAACGAGTAAATCGCGTAGCAGGGTAACCATGAATCATGATTCTGCGGTCAGTAGGACTATTTTCGTATGGCCCCACGATAAGCGAGGAACTTGGGTTTATACGCTAAATTACAGGTACAATATTGAATTTTCTGAAATTGGGGTCTGGTTGCAAAAAGATAGGATTTTTGCGTGATGTCTTTCTTAATTATAATTGCTTTTGCAAAAAGGCTTGGACGCTTACAAATTGGGATTTTACTTTCGGGGTATTCCATGTCCAGAATCATCGCCATCTTTGCATTTGACAGCATCGTCAATAAATATAAGTCAATCGTTGAATTGATTGAAGAATACTGCGTCGTCAGTATCCCCTTGATGATTTAAAATTCTGTAATTTTCTGCATCTTCAAAGTTATTATCGTTAATCGATGCAAATACGTCTTTGTCGTCTTTTCAACCATCATATTCATGTACCTTTATGGCTTAATAACTCAAAAAGATTCCAAAACTTGACATCTCATTCTACCTTCGTGACCAAATCAGTTTGTGTCCAAATGACCACTATTAAACGGACACCTATGTATTTTCGTGGTTGTCGCCTTGCTTGTATCGAAACAATGTCCCAGCCCATTGACCTTCGTTGCTATTCTCAGTCATGATAATTCTACCACTTTGGTTCATCTACCTGTTTCGTGACATGTCTCATTTAGAAGCTTCTTCGTTTCTAGTTGGTGTAATTTGGAATTGGAGATAACCAATGTGTTTCTCTTCGACTTCGTCTTGTCTTTCTTAGGTCATGTCTGTCTGTATTGTAGGATTCCTTGTTACTTAGATGGTAGATATTTATTAAAAATCGCTCGTTTCTCAAGATCCAGTTTTTATTTTTTTCAATTTATTGATAGGGTCGCGTTTGTCCACTATCTCATCTGAATGGTAAGGTATGATGTGGGGTGGAATGTCGTGATGTGGTAAAAGTGATCTGGAATTACTAACTAGTTAATAGCAGGTTGATACCATCTCAATAGTATAAACTATGGCAAGTTCAAAACCTAAACCTGTAATACTTTCTTACTTAGCTTGACTGAAATCAACTCCTACTGTAATTTTTGATAGTGTACAATAAAGAGTTATCCATCTATGTATCAAAGCGGATAACGCAATAGTTATTGATAAAATCTAATTTACTCTTGTTATGTTCCGTCATTATGTAAATTTTTGGTAAACATGAAGCATGGGTTTGCAATATATTTTTGAAGCTTCCGCTTTCATAGCGTACATTATTTGGGTAAAGAAAATGCGCATTACCGTTCTGCCCAGACAACCGGTTAAATGAAAAATAAGGCGTTTGATCCCCGCCACCCGCTGTCACCGACGCTCCACTAATAGGATATCGAGCATATTAACACTGTTATGTCATTTTATAGCTAACCGCTATTTGTTAGCTGATACGAACTTTAAACTTGTCAATAACGATGACTGAATTTATTATTAGTACTTTGATGTAAAACGGTCTTTGATATAAACGGGACTTTATTTATTATACGATTTATTGTTTTGACAGGTTCAATTACAATGAGTAAACCTGTCATTTTGATAAAGGAAGCGGTGACTTCAATTTTGAGAATTTACTCGGTAACTTCGTCGTCTATTCGGCGTCCATTCTCATTGCTTTTGAGAAATATCTCTTTGTTCAAACTTGCTGAATTATAAGCATGTAACCTTGAGGTAAATACAAGACTGAAATATTGTAACATTGTTATGTAATGACTATAAATTACCTGCCATTGACTACGGAAAATCATTTCCCGCTGTTGACTCACACGACTTAGCTATACATAAGTTAGATAATATGTATAGTATAATGTGTCTCATTGCACATTCTTTGTTTATTTTACCACCTTAATACATGACACTCATTACCTCATAAATTATACTTTATATCTTTTAAATTGTTAGAAATAATTATAACATTACTATTCGTATCATCACTGTCATATGCATGTGACGTATTAAATATATATGGACTCACCATACATATTGATACTTTAACTGCAAAAATAATGGCAATATGGCTATCATCTGTGTACCTGGCTAGACTAATTGTTTTGAACACCTGTTTAAGGAAACTCAGTGTCTTGTATATGGATATTGGACACACCTGTTTATAATAATATTTGTGTAAGTGTTTACTGTTGTTGAAGCAAAAGGGTCTCACTCGGTTACAGTGTAAACAAACATGTAAGCGACGTTAATGACTAAAATCAAAGATAAATATTTATATATATTATTAATTCACTAGCGCCCCCTATATTCATGAAACTAGACTCTCCATACACTGAATGGAGACTTCTATCTTCTTTGTTGATTGGGTTTGGTGCAAAACGCGATTCTCTTCCATTCGTCTCGTTATCATTGAAAAGGTAGTGCATTTCTTTCTTATCATCCACCACAGAAAGCGCTGTTAAACCCGCGATGGTTTGTGCTGATATGTTAATACTTTAACGTATGAATGTATTAATGTTGTTGTTTAATAAACGTAAAAAAAATAGCCATCTTTTCTCTGAACCAACCACTTTTGAGCCAGTTTTTTTGTAGTCATGGCTTTCTAAAGCAAGCAGTACCTACGTAACCTGTAGAGTCAGTTGCAGAAGAATTGCACAATTCATAACAACGCCCCGCGTGTACAATATAGTAATGCATTCAGGGTGCTGATGCGGCTGCTCCGATTCTGTAGCGCATTAGGGATATTCGCCGAGTTGCCAGTAGACTGTTTCTATTCTAGTGTGCGAAAATGGTGCACATATCTGGTACGCAGGGTTCGGGTTAGCGCCAACGGCATCCTGCCTCCATAGCCAAGTTACGACCGTTTCATTTGCGTCAAAAGCCTTGAGTAGGCCACGCCTCCGATTCCATTGTTCTGACCATGTGTTGGGATGATGTCAGAACACAGCAATCGGGGGCGTGGCCTACTCGAGGCATTCGACGCAAACGAAACGGTCGTAACTTGGCTAGGGGGGCTGAAGGCATTCGCGCAGATGTTTGATTATCAGTTCCTAATCCTAAACAATTGCTGTATTGATTGCTGCACTTACTGAGCAATCGGAATCTGTATGTCATTAATTAATTTGTTTCGATACTTGGTTGGTCGAAGTAAACGTATTATTATTATTTTTTAAAGTCAAATTTTTTTACTAAGCTAGTTTTAAAGTCATTGTTACTAAGCTAGTCGTGAATGAACAATTATCCAAGTTAGACACCATTACAACATCAGCCAGCCACCTTGTCCCAAATATAAGATAAATAGAGCATCGGTGACGTGCAGGAGTGTACTCATCGGCATGCCTTGCAGTCATCTGTATCAGATCGGGTTACAATGGAATCTTTGTCTGTTCCACTGCAGAAGCAAAAATAGTATGAGGAAAACTCCTAGAGATGCAACATGCGTTAAATGTCTTGTTACGCATGCACGAAGGCAGACTTTTAGTTCCGAAAATTAGAACTGACGTGAATGAAAAGTCTGGGTTAGAGAAAAACAAAATGTGGCCTTGGAACGTAAAGGGCACTGAAGGGACACGGATATGTTTTTAGCCAGTTAAGGTTTGATACTACCTTTTACCCCACCCTGAGCGGGAGAAGTTATTTGATGAAATTCTACATAAAAAAAAGGCCTAACAGATCAATCAGAATGTTTTTATATTGATATATTTACAAATTTTAGGACATAAATTACAGTTTCATTATATCCTGCCAAACAGACATACAATATTAACGAATTCTAATCGAGTCAAGAAAATTATAAATATCAAATGTAAATAATGATTTGATAATTTAAGAAATCCTGAATAGTGTAGTTTTTTTATCGATAAAGTAGTAACCGAATTTATATTTAATCTGTTAAAGCTGGGTAAAAGGACTAGACTAAATTCACTAGAACTAACGACGAAATGATAATATTTGTATTGTTTATCTGGACGATCATATGTACACATCACATCAGTATAATATCGTTTGCTTTATTTACACTTTCAAATAACTTTTTTACACAACATTAATTTTCGTAGTTAAACGTGTTTAGTTATACCGACTTTAACCTGCTTTGACACAGTAAGTCTTTAAACAAGTATTGATACAGTATATCAGAACATGACCTCTGGGATTCATTGACCCATCGCTTTCAAAGTCCGTATTTGACGGCTTTCTACAGCGCAACATTAATTTATTAACTCAAGCGTGTAACATGTAACATCAATTTTCAACTGACAGACAGTTTTAAATGCCAATCCCACGCGCCCAATCAGCACTGTGTACGCTAGTGTTACTAAGAAATGCAGTTTTGTTACGACTCGTAATATCTACCATTGTTGTTCTCTTGTTCTTTATCTCAATTAATTTGAGGACGGCGCAACGTGTTATTTGTTTATTTATTTTGGTTAGATTTTGTGCAAAGTTCTAAGTTTACCTACTTAAGAAGTAAGAAGCTACCATACAATCTGTAACAGGGGTTATTGAATAGGTACTACGACGTCACTTTAAACTTAACTATTTATAAAATACTCTGGTTGAAAAGGCTCTATAAATGATAATAACAAAACTAAGTCCTTTGAGATCTCAGTTATATTAGTATCCAGGTTTCACTATATCATCTTTCATACAGTATCTCCGTCTGTTGTTTGGTCTACAATTCTTAATATAACGTACATGTTTGTACCAAATTATATTGTGTATTAGGTAGCTTTCTTCAGTGCTTTGCTAGGCATAAGCTTATAGCCAAGTGGCACCAAAACTTATATTTTCTTCTTTATAGTATTAACACACGCTCGAACATGGTACGATTGGGCTACGAATTTAGTTCGCTTCTGCACCAAATCGGTCCATCTATAAAGTAGTCTACAATTATTTTTGTGTGAGTCCGCAACCAGACGGCGGCATTTGACGTCGTACGCAAAGCAACTGTCTGATCCGGTCGTCTGTTGCAAGTACGGATTTGGTCCGTCGAACCAAATTCGAGCGTGTGTTAATACTTTTAGTCATCCAGTTCTTTAGTCTCTTTTGCGTTTCTCAGATTGTCAGTCCAAAGTCCATCCATATTAGAACGTCTCACATTAGATGATTCATAAGTTCAAGAATTCATCAACTCTAGTGCCTGTTCCTCTGGAAAACCTGGCCAGCTTTTTGCCATTTCTGGGTTCCCAATGCTGACTCACTATGGTGTCTCCGGTTCTTTCCCGACATTTTCTAGTTATAATTAATGTATATTAATTTGTTTTGTGCGTTAATAATGTGTCATCCTCATCTTTAGACAGACTTTATGATTTTATTTTTTATCGTTGTCAATTATTTGACCGCGTGATGGGATTTTTTTATTTGGCATCACAAAGCGGTTATTCTATCTGTTTTATAAATAATCTTATGAATTATTAATTTTCGTATCATAGAAAATTAATCACCCTGAATTTTAATTGTGATCGTCACGCTCTTTGATTTCGTCTCTGTTTTCTCGTATAATTTATATTATGGTGATTTTATTAACAAAAACTATTTTCACATCATAATGTTGTCTCACAAAGTTAAAGATAATCCAAATTAACCTTCTGTTTAAAAATATATTAATTCACTGCTCGCTCTGTTCAGAATAGTTTAAAATTCTGTGCGGTTCTGAACGTAAACAATAGTTTTTTTTTTCTATTTTAATAATTTTAACTTGTTTGTCCAAATTACGTTTTTTATATTCTAATATAAGTTTCGGTCAATATTTAATGTGTAGTTCTTTAAACATTAATTTAGAGCATTCTCGAGACAAAAAGCTTACTAGACATAGACATTACATATATCGTCCACGTAACTGACCACAGGAATTAATTAACGACGCATTATCATTGTAAATGACACTTTAACGTGTTAACTTTAAGGTTTAGTGTCGTAGACTGTGGTAGTGGGTTTTCCTCGAGAACCGAAGGTGAGCAAGGGTTGGCGTGTGCGTCACGTGCAGTGAACATTGACCAACCCTTCGATTCGTTGAAATGAAGCAAGTGTACCAACCTTGTATTAATTAATGCTTTTATGGTTTTAGCGTTTATTGTGTTAATTCTTGTTATTGTGCGAGACTACGAATGTCTGGTAATTGATTTTTTTCTTTTGTTTTGCGGATATCGATACTGGAAATATGAAATAACGTAAGCGACATTTACGAGTACCTAAAATGAAAAAAATTTACCTTTCGATGGTTTATCGTAAAAATGTCCCTTACGTTATTTCATATTTCCAGTGTCGATATATCAATTTTATTTATGAAATGATTTATATTAGTATAAAAATATTTTTTTTTAAAGAAAACCATTTTTTTTTCATAACTAGGTTTTTTTTTTTGCGCGGTTTAGTACCCACCAAGACCATTCCAAATAGCTTAAACACGATGGGTATCTAACTCAATCATCAAACCAGCTGCATGGTATATTAATACATACATTGTCAATCAAATTACATAAATAGGTATACCAAATATCAGCTCAATCTGTTAAGGGTAACTTTAACGAAATCCGTTTGCCCTAAACAAACATAGCGATATCAATACAAGCTTGTCAATTCAATAATATATTGGTGTCGAAAGACCAAATAATATACAAACCCATATATGTATTTTGATCAATGTTAGTAAAACCAAATAAAATATAAAATTCATGTAACCCAAGGATCATCATCATCATCTTCCTGCCCTTGTCCCGTGTTATTTGAGGTCGGCGCAACACCTTAATAAATGAATTTGAATTTGAATTTGACCTTTTTTTTCTTCCACTCTGCCCTGTTACTCATCATGCTATCACTAACTTCCCTTTCTTTCATATCACTCTTCACACAATCCATCCATCTTTTCTTTGGTCTCCCTCTCCATCCATATTGAAATGCAAAATTTTATTTTTAAAGTACAAAGTGTAAAAGCCATTAATAGTCATCGAAATATAAAAGGGGCTTTTCATTAATTTGACTAAATTACAAATGAAATCATTCCTGGATTTTCGTAGTTAACGATGACGTGTTGTTTACAATCCTATCATGTGACTAACCGCAAAATGGCCAGACAAAAACCGACCGATCTACATTAATATATTCGTTACGAAATAAAATTAAAAATCTGCTTTTAATCGAGTTAAAACCAGTCAACACCCGTTTTAAACTAAAATAAATTAACTTACAATAAGATGGCAGAATCTCAATATTACACAACTTATTTACAACTTTTTTTTATGAGAAATCGTCAAATGACTCTTCTCGTTCTGGGTGGAGCAAGAGGGGTGTGTCAGACTTTTACTGACTGAAACACAACTGAGTTCCTTCAGTTGCCATTCATCATTTCAGCCGATAGACGTCCACTATTGCACATAAGCCTCCCTTAAGTGTTGCCATAACGAACGGTCCTGTGCATCTCGTATCCATCGAATTCCTATCATGCCCGTTGCGTTAGTTATTTTACTTTATATAAATTGCTTATTAGTGCGTAAAAGTTAACAGAGTGTACAAAGGGAAAAGACTGCAATGCGTTACTACATGACGAAGTAATGGTGTGATAACCCAAGCACAAAAGTGTTCAAATGTTTTGTGCAATGGCAACTTTTCAACAATTTATTACGTGTGCACATGATGCCTCACGAGTTTCATTCAAGATGTGCCAACACGCGCTTGTAATGAACTTTGCTTTAAAAAGGTTAAATAAAAAAAAAAACATTTTATGAGGCTTCTGGTAATAGCCACGGCTGGAACACTCGAAAAGACGTTTAAATAAAAATATGCATTTCAAAATCACGTGTCCTTATTTCACTTTTTCATGAAGATGAGATTGTGAAATCCTTGATCTGAGAAAAATAACATTCAAACAACGTGACACCGAAAAACTGAAATTTCGCAGTCCATGACTAGAAACTCGTGTAAAGTGAATACATTATCGTCGAAAACAAACTTAAATGTAGTCCCAAAAACGTGTTTACTTTTATTTTTAAATGCAAATTCATGCCGCTTCGTTATTTTTGTACTACCACGTTGCTTCTAATCTTGGCCCGTCAACAAAAACTCGTTACTAATTTAAAAGAACACGTCAAAAATTCTCATAAACTTTATATGAAAAAGAATATGAGCGGTTTTTGAATGGCACAACTTAGCCATGTAATCGCGCGAGATTCGAGAGTTTGAATAATTTTAGAATGCAAGAAAAAAATATATTGTTGTAGCAAAACAGTAGCGGAACGGGGTTAGTCCGAATTTAACTCTAAGACCCGGTTTTAAGATTTATTTTAGACTCAAAAACGGCTACTTGAAAAAAAGCAAATTATATAGTGAAAATTATAGTTTTGTTACAAAACAACCCATAATGACTATCTATATATTTTTTCTCTCTCCTAGATACGAGGCTTGAGTCCCAACAGTGGGAACATTATAAGGCTGATGAATTATTCAATCATTTGCTAAAAGAGACGACTTCTAGATCTTTGAACTCGAAGGAACTGGGTCTACTCATTTTTTTTTTCTAATTTAAAGACTGATGTTCCATATTTCTGCTGCTTAATTTTTTTTTTTAATCTTGATGCCCCTTTTCCGTTCCGCTCTGCGGTCAAAACTCCTTTTTCCCGAGGACAGTTGATACAAATAATAGGTCTTTACCTATGAAATTGCTGTTTTTTAAAACGGATTGTTTTGAAGTGTTAACTAGGTAACACTTCAAAACAATCAATTCAATTTAAAAAAATGTGGACATAACAGTTTATCTATTAGTTATTGGGATTATTATAACTTGATCATTGTTAGTTGAAATTTCATTGATAATATTACAATTGTGTTGTCAGTCGTATGTTGAGTGTTTTAATTTATTCTTATCCGCTTTAGCACATTTTTTTACTAAATCTGCAGTTGGAGATTCGAGGCCATTGTAAACAGGCTTTCAAGACTTTAAAATTTATCATACAAAATATTAAAAAAATATACCTACGACGAATATATTATTATAGGTATACAACACTTGCCTTTGAAATTAACAATCGTTTTATAATCTTGAATCAAAAATAATTTATTTACGGTTGATGTTTTGATCAGAAAGATGACTTGAATCTGATACATAGGGAAAATGGAATGTAATGAATCCAATCCAAGTATAAATAAGCGAAGGTGAGTTTCTTTTTTGGCCTATCGAGGCCTCGTAAAACGCTTATGAATGCAGGTTAAGCAAGCTTGTTTGGTTAAAAATAGTATTAATTATTATAAGAGCGGGGAATTTGCATGACGTAGTGAGAGGCGATCGCGGCCCGTCGAACGTCATTAGGTTCAACGCACTCTCTTGATATGTCGTCGCAATCGATTAAATAAACAAGCGCGTCTACATCGCATCAAATCGTATGCTGCATGGCCAGCACTATTACTGCTGTACTAGCTAGTGTTATTTTTGTATCAATATTGTCATTTCAGACCACATGGCTTTCCAGCTTTTCATTTTACATCTTTTTTTATGTTTCTTCCGAAGCTTTTCTATCGATCCTAACATTCGTAACCATAGTATATTTTAGCTATGATTTTTTTGGCTGATAGTCGATAACATAGAAACACATGAATATCCCCTTTATAATTCGCCAAACACAAAACCTTCCAAGTAATTAAATAACAACAGAAGACAAGACAAAAACAGTAGCAATAGCCATCCAAAGAATCGCTTACGGTCACTAGGCTAATGAAGCTATAGAGCGTCTGAGCACGTCCCAACACAAGCATTTGTAGTATAGTACTCACTGCGGAGTACAAATGATAATGGACGAAGGGGGAGAGGGAGACCGAAGTAATGTTGGATGTGCGAGAAAGGTAAATAATGAAAGAGGAGAGAACGAGGGAGATGACAATAAATGGAGAAGACAGCTGACTGCTGCCAGAGAGCAGAAATCAGAAATTATCGCCTACCCCCAAGGTCCAAGACATACTAAACGAGTGTGATTCGGAATAGAAAAACAAACTACAGCTAGACTAGTAGACTATGCAAGTTCGTGATTAGGTTAAAACGCGCACAAATAATGACTGAATGAATATCCATGTTAACTTGCAATTGCTTACGCACAAATGCAAATGTTACTTGTAATAAATTATTTTGCAAAATCGATTAGCTATTGTTGATTTGATAGTATGACATGTATGACGATTCATTGTTAGAGCATCTACTGTATTATCATCATCATCATTAGTATTCTGAGCCTCACTTTTTTACTCATGTAATTTTAAAGTAGCTCTGCGAACATCAACTTACGTTATACTTGGTTCTAATTTCAAAATCGAATAGGGTGTCAAACAAGGCGACCCCCTCTCACCTAAGCTATTCAGGAGCGCTCTGCAAAAGTTTTTTTTAACAAACTGCCCGATTTGAGGCAGTCACGAGGCAAGTGTAAAAGTTAGCTGCCTGCTAACACAACCTCCTTTTTGCTGACAATATTCTGTTATTCTCCACATCACTTTCAGAACTTGAAGAAATCTGAAAGTAGTTTTGCTTAATTTGGTAGATATGTCTTGTTTTTTGGACAGACAATAAACGAATTGTGTCTTCAAAATCACACTCCACCAGTCAATATAAAATGTTTGAATAATATCCTAACATCAATCTTCTTGCATCTTGTTAAGACCCTTTCTTTTCAAAGGAATGAATATCCATCATCATTTTACAAGATTGTTAAACTGCGCAGGTCTGTATCCAATAACAATACTTGTATGTTCAATCATTTGGTGTACTGGCATTCTCATACTGAGATTTCGTGAGACTATTTTTAGAATCATGCAGATTTAGCAAAAAATTGAAAGACAGATTTAACTGCATTTTTTGTGTGATCTTCGAGTGATTTTAATACGAGGTGCATCGACACCATTCGTACCTTCTCGTATAATTATAAATGTAACTACTGGTGTCCTCACAGTAATGAACTTGATTACTACACCATGCAGTACTAAAAATAGTTTATCACATACATTAAATTTATCCTCTCGTTTGAAAATCACATTCCGTTGGTTGACTTACAACTAACAGACGTCAAACAATATTTAATACTGACACTGATCGAGCAAAATCGCGTAAGCGGCGTCCACTTCAAGTGAAGTGCAACAGAATCCAATTACAAACCCTCGATGTACGCTGTACATTTGATGGTGTGAAGCTAACACAAGTATATCGAGTAAATGGAAGGGCTTTTCATCTCCACCCCCGTATTTGCCAGTCATGAAATGGTAAATTTGGAAAAGTGAGCAGAAAACATCTGGCTTTTTAAAATAAAATTCAAACCTATTCCAGGGCCAACGGATTGTTTTAAGAGTCCACGGCCCTGCAACGCAAAAAACAACTGAATGAACTCGGGTGGGTTTTAGTCAGTAAAAGTCTGACATTCGCTACACCAAGAGCGGAAGAAGTTATCTGATGATTACTAACCCTAAAAAAAGGGGAAGACTGTACTCAACAATACTGCTATTTTCTGTCTGTGAAAGAATTTTTGTCTGTGAAAATTTGACGTGTTAAAAAGTCAGGCGTGGGAGCGAAAAAGAGGGATGAAGCTATATACCCTATACGGCTCAATCCCTTTAAAAATTCAGTTTAGGTCGTCAAATGGATCGCGTTAAGAGCTCATGGTAGGACCTCAGTTCTTACTTAGTTATTAAGGCACTCAAACGAATAGTCCACGGAAACATTTACAAAAAAAAAATCTTATTAATAATACAATCATCGCAGCGAACACTTCACTTAAAGATGTGCACAGCACTTTCAGAATTTGGCTAACTAACAATAATTATATTCTTCCAAAGATAAAGAAGAGAGATGAAACACATGTTACTAAGAAACTTGCATAGTTACGAGTTTACATGTGGATGGGTGGAGAGGGAGACGAAGGCCAAAGAAAAGATGGATGGATTGTGTGAACTGTGATATGAAAGAAAAAGAAGTTAGTGATAGCATGACGGTTGACAGGATAGAATGGAAGAAAAGAACGTGTTACGCCGACCCCAAATAAGAATGGACAAGGACAGGAAGATGATGATGAATTAGAAAGAATGCGGTTGCCGCAGTTTAGTGAAATGCAAGACAACTCGTTTGAGCTCCATATGGGTCGCTATGTGGCTATAGCCTCTAAAAGTTCCGGTAGGCGGTAACAGTAAGCTTTGCTCTCAACCAGATCGCGCCGGATTTATCAATTAGTGTTACCAGTTCAATCTGGTTATAAACTTTGCGGTATTTAGGATGCAAGCCGTAAACTTTCGGGCCCATAAAAGTCGGACTTGGTCCCTAAGACGGTCTGAAAAATTGTGGGAAAATGAAAATTAATGCTGTTGTAAATGCTCTTTATGAAAAGTTATTAAACTGAGTGATGTATTCCATAAAGATGGCGCCGCTAATTTCGGCAACTACCACTTATAAGTCCATAGAAGATTTAATAATAAAAAAAATGGATGTTTAAAGTGTGCTTAGCAATGACCCGTCGTCCCGTATTAAGTAGAACCTTTTGTAGGACATGATAATGAATATTCATGAGGAAACGAGATCAAAAGTAGGTTAAAATAATATATGACGCAAATTGTCGTACATTGTCTCCTTACTGTAAATAATAATATTTTCGTCCCTTCCAAACAATAACAGGATATTTTCTACACATCTTAGGCTGGGTAAAAACAATCCTACGTTACTCCAATTACGGCAAACGTGGCACATGGGACGATCGATGTTTACAAACAGGCAATAATTACTGGTTCTAAAAATAAGAGCGACGTTATCTGGCTCGAGCCTCCCGGGACCCGGCAACAGGTAGCCGGGGGCGAGTAAACATTCGTAGGCTCTTGTGGTTTGTGCGTAGTGCTGCCACGTAAAAGAATATTGGACAGACTTGTCCTATATAAAGAACAGTCTTTTTGAGTGTTGAAAGAGCGAGCGTCTCTTAGATGCCTTCTTTTTTTATGAGGTGGGAAATCATCATACTACTTCCCCCACTCTAGGGTGGAACGAGAGAGCTTGTCAGACTTTTGTTGACTAAAACCCACCTGTGTAACAGTCCACCACGGTAACTTTTAAAAAAATTCCCGCGCTCTCTGGTAGTTCGGGAAACTTTCATGTCTTGGCTACTATAAGTTTCAATACCCCTAGTTTGGCCAAAAAAATGTCACCCGAGACATTGATATATAATATTAATGATCCGAGACATTGATATATAATATTAATGTACCGAGACATTGATATATAATATTAATGTGCTGAGGCATTGATATATAATATTAATGATCCGATACTATTATTTCTTTTCCCAAAAAACATTACCATTCTGAGCTACCCGATGTCTTATTTTCGCAATATTCTCATCTATGGTAACCCTATGTGCATTTCCCTTTACTTCTCAAGTAATAGACCTCCCACTTGGTCCCCGTTGCTGGGCAACGCCACCTGAAGGATGGTCCGATTAACTTGGCGTGCCAATAACCTGGCCCTCGTTTTATCTAGATTGGATTCTAAAAGATTGGAGGTAAATGTCTGTAGTAGGAGGCTAGAGAGATCCCGTATGTCGCTTGGGATCGTTTTGAATTGTTTGTTGTTATAACTGTAGATGTTCTTCAGCTCTTACTAATTGAGACAGAGATAGTGGCTGATTTAAATATTCAAATATCGCCTTTTTAAGTTTTATGTACCCCGTATTTACAAGCTTTTATTTAGTTTTTTTTTTTTTTTAATTGATATAAACCAGTGCTTGACTGCGATTCCACCTGATGGTAAGCGGAGATGCAATCATTGATGGTCAGGCGCATTAGTTTATTAAGAGCCTATTCACTCTAGCCTTGAAGACACCTAAATTATACTTGAACGGGAAGACAGCAGCAGGCAAATTGTTCAGTCCTTCGATGTACGCGGTATAAACGACGAAGCGAAACGCTTAGTCCGGACCGTTGAAGTTTCAACAACATCTTCAACGTTTATCACAAGTGCTAGGTACTCTTCAGTGTCGCAATGCAACGTACACCTCCAGCATTGGAAGCAAAACCCAAAATCAATAGCTTGACAAGTGCCTTATCAGCGTCCGACTCGGATATAAACATCCAATCACGTAATAACAAGCGACATTGTCCAGATTTTTCGCCTAACAAGGAGTCTATGGATGATAATCGAGAGATAATAAACATGCTTACAACCTGGAAGCAGGAACAGGATGAGCAAATACGAAAGCTGGTTGAACGGCAAACTTCGGCATTGGATAGACTTGTTGCTGAAATGGCGGTCCTCAAAACACAGAACTCGTCTACACAATCCATAAACCAGGAGATTCGTGATTCTGTGAATTTCATGAACAGCAAGTTTGAGGAGATGAGGCAGCAGATGGACAATTTAAAGAAGGAAAACCATACCTTCAAAAATTGCATAACCAATATCGAGAGCAAGATCGCAGATCTACAGTTGGCGTCTCGTTCATCAGATAACGACATGAATGGCAAACTATCCGAATTGGAGCTAAAAATTGAGTCGCTGGAACAGCAAGCTCGACTCAATAACATTGAGATCTGCAACCTGCCTGAAAAACGTGATGAAGACCTTCTTGGACTCGTGGAAAAGATCAGTGCTGCCATCAATTGTTCAATACCCCGTCAAGATATACTGGCTGTTCACCGTGTTCCCCACGCGCGTACACAGGAAAGTAGCAAACCTAAGAACATAATCGTGAAATTAGCTTCACGTACCCTTCGCGATAATGTGTTAAGTGCCTATCGTTTATCCAAAAATGTTACGTCGGACTTAATTGGTATGACAGGTACACCACATAAAATGTATATTAATGAGCATCTCACTCTTTATAACAAAAACTTATTTCGTGCATGTCGTGAGATGGCTAGGAAGCATAATATTAAGTATGTTTGGATTAGAAACGCTACTGTACTTGTTAAAGCCACCGATACCTCCAAAACATTCGCTGTTCGTTGTCATAAAGATGTCAGCAAGATTGCACAGTGTAACCATAACCGTGAATAGCTTTATTTTTTGTCATGTTTACATAAGTTTCGACCAAAAACAAATAATTGCACAGTTTAAATGTACAAAAATCTGTTTGTTCTCTTTGTATTATAATGTTTCTCGCCTTTATTGTGATTATAGTGCTGCCGTTAAATACGTTAGTGATAATACTTTAGATTATATTATTATGCCATATTATATATCATTATTTTGTCTACATAACTCGTTATTTGTAACTCGCTCATTAGCTGTTGTTGTCAATCATAGCCATGTACGTAACTCAACTTTATACCGCTACCTACTACGATCTGAATCCAAGTTTATAAATATACCTGTAATAAAAATATTTGCCACACGTTATTTACTCCTTTTTATTTATTACTTAATTAGACACAATGCTTAGCAACAATAATTTATCTGTCTATTATCAAAACTGTAGAGGGATTCGTACTAAATTGCATACACTTTATACCAACATTCTTTCCATGTCGTTTGACGTGATTATACTATCTGAAACATGGCTAACACCTAATATAATGGACAAAGAATTCATTGATGACCGCTACTTAGTTTTTAGAGATGATCGCGACCGCGTCGCTACAAACAAGCGCGAGGGTGGGGGTGTCCTCATAGCCGCGCTGCGCGGGCTTCGGCCAGTGAGGATATTAACGCGTCCCTCTCCCACTGGCATCGAGCATGTTATGATCCAAGTGCCCGCGTCGCGTTCCAACACTCACCATATTATTAGCGCTGCCTATATACCACCTCGCACACTGGATGATGTTTACTTGTCACATTTTTCTGCATTAGAAAATATTCTCACTACGCCACGAGTCGAATCATTTTATATAGCCGGCGATTATAATCTGCCCGGAATTGAATGGTCGGGTAGTGATGGTCATGCATCTAGTTTGCCCCAAAGCAGTGTGTGTCGCTCTTTGCTTGATTTGATGGCTATTACAAATGCTTCGCAATATAACACGATTAAAAACAATTTAGGTCGTATTTTAGACTTATTTATTAGCAATACAGAATGCCAACTACAGTCCGACTTTTCTCTGCTCCAGCCAGACGGTCACCATCCCCCATTTTCTGTTCTAACCTCACTAGAAACACAATACACACCTATGAAACGTCAAAATACAATAAAATTTAACTACTTCAAAGCAAATTACAAAGAAATAAACGTAGAATTAAAAAAGACGAACTGGGATGAGTTGTTTCTTAATCTTTCGAGTGAACAGGCCGTAAATACTTTTTATGATTATTTATATGGCATTATCCGTCTATATGTCCCACTTTCACGTCAAAAAACGACTGGTTTTCCTGTTTGGTTTAGTGCTGCGCTAATTAAAATATTCAAAAATAAAGAACGCGCGTGGATAAAGTGGAAAAAACTACGCAACTTATCTGATTATGAAAAGTTCTCTAGTCATCGTAAGCAATTCAAACTACTCTGTGAACAATGTTATAGTAAATATATAAAATCGGTAGAAGATAGCATTCCTCTTAATGTCAAGCACTTCTGGTCGTACATTTCTAACCGTAAGAAAGTTTCAGGACTCCCAGCAAACATGTATTACAAAAATGAGTCATCCAACTGCCCCAGTGAGATATGTTCACTGTTTTCTGCTTTCTTTAATTCTGTGTACGAGCCCTCAACATTTGATCCTGATATGTGGATACCCCCTGATACGCATGACCACTCTGCATGTATTCCGGATATTTATCTCGAAAAGAGTGTCATACTGAAAGCTCTTTCCACATTAGATTTAACTAAAGGAGCTGGACCGGATAGTCTGCCTCCTTCTTTCTTTAAGAACACGGCACCAAACATATGTGTTCCACTACACATTTTATTTAATCGATGTCTCAGGGAAGGGGTTTTCCCATGTGTTTGGAAGAGGGCCTTCATAACTCCCATTTACAAAAGTGGAGACAAAAGTAACGTCGAAAACTATCGACCCATATCTATCTTGTCCACCTTGTCTAAGCTTTTTGAGAGTTTAGTGCACAGCCACTTATTTCCACAGATGAGTCACCTTATTATACCTGAACAGCATGGCTTCGTCAAATCCAGGTCAACTACCACTAATTTAATGATCTTTACCCAATTTCTGTTTGAAAACATAGACATGCGCACGCAAGTTGATGCTGTGTACACTGATTTTCAGAAGGCTTTCGACAAAGTGGACCACAAATTGCTCCTCGATAAAATTGCCTACAATGGCATAAGAGGCAATTTACTTAGATGGTTTGCATCATACATTTTTCGCAGGACTCAGAAAGTGGTCGTCAATGGGTTCGAGTCTGATTATGTAGTTGTCGAGTCAGGTGTGCCTCAGGGATCTGTCTTAGGCCCATTACTTTTTATATTATTTATAAACGACATAAAATCCTGCATAGTCAATTCTAAATTCCTGATGTACGCCGATGATATTAAAATCTATAAGGCCTGTAAAACCTTTCAAGACTGCTTGCTGCTGCAAGAGGACTTATGCAGGCTTTCGCAGTATTGTCTTGATAATAAACTTCATCTTAGTCTTCCTAAATGTTATTTTATATCCTTTACTAAAAACAAAAAAACTATTAATTACCAGTATACTCTGAACGACATAAAATTAAATAAAACTGAGTGCACGCGTGATCTTGGCGTATTACTAGACTGCAAATTACATTTGGATACCCATGTTGACAACAGAATTAACAAAGCCTTACAGATGTATGGATTTGTTATGCGGTCATGTAGAGAATTCAAGAAACCTTCTACTTTTCTCTTCCTATACAAAACTCTAATTCGTTCCCAGTTGGAATATGCGGTGCCCATATGGTGTCCCTTTTATGAGAAATATAAGAATGCCATAGAAATGGTACAGAAAAGGTTTCTTCGCGCCACCCACTACAAGTGTTTCCGTACAAAAATATCCTATACAGATTTGTTAAAGCATTACAAAATATTGAGCTTGGATTCTAGACGTTCATTGATCATGGTTATGATGCTATATGGTATATGCAACAACAAATTCAACTGTATTGAACTCTCCAACGAGCTTTGTTATGTAGTACCTAGAACTATTGTCCGGCGGGAGGTGCGCGTACCTCAATTGTTCTATACAGCACGCTGTAGGACGAATGCTGGGGTGCGGGCGCCTCTCCGCCAACTAGTGGCAACCTATAACTCACATTTTATAGATTTAGACATTTTCGCGCTTTCTCAATCTAAATTTAGAAAAATGGCTTGTCATTTGCTGGCTCACCGCCCTTAAAATAGACTCATATGTATTTGCTTCTCTTATAATAACTGTAAGAGTATTTAAACCTTTATATATTACTCTTATTTAGCGCGCGTCCGTTATCCTATTTCACGTGTTATTCCGTGGACAATGGTGTGGGTTATACTTTTTTAATTTTCTGATAAAACTTACTGTGTATTATTTCTGTATTGTATAACTGTTTTTTGTCCCAAAGAAATAAAATAAAATAAAATAAATAAATAAAATAAAACATAAGGGTGGATACTTGCTGTTCGTGGATAGTTTCACCTGTCCCGATGTTTGCTTGTAATCAAATTTTGCATATTAAATTTGGTTCACTTCGCGAT
Source organism: Mythimna vitellina (assembly GCA_949316375.1). Classification (NCBI taxonomy): domain Eukaryota; kingdom Metazoa; phylum Arthropoda; class Insecta; order Lepidoptera; family Noctuidae; genus Mythimna; species Mythimna vitellina. Next base: position 2,455,919 of record OX438691.1, on the reverse strand, counting down.
TACCGATTGAGCTGAAATTTTGCATGCTGGTGTAAATCAGATGACAATGCAAAATTATTATGACATGGATCTGATCTGATGATGGAATCGGAAGGTGGACATAGGAACTTGAATAAGCCTGTCGTGTTTGAGCTTTTTGGAATGGTCTTGATGACTATCAATTATATAGGTATATACCGCGCTATAAAAGCTTGCTATAAAAAAATGATTGTCATTAAAAACTTGTTTCTTATACGATTCACGAAGCCTTAAATTTTATGGGTTCCAACAATATTTTTTCTAAAAAGGCATAAATTATATTAGAATTACTAAGTGATGCTAAAGTTCTTTGTTCAAAACTTAGTATAGACACCTTACTTATTATATGCTCATTTAATACAATAATTTAGGTTCTTGTTATGAACAGTTAAATGCAAATGAGACATTCGAAGCCGAGTTTGGTAACGAGTTACTTGAGCGTTAAATATGTTGTAAATTAACGATATTATCTTAGAGATTGGATTTTAACTTGCAGGTTATTTGAATAAAATGTCGGCAAGCCCTTTCGATAACCATATTAGCTTCCACTGTGCTGCCACCATTCTCATTTTCTTAGCACCATACTGCGTGGGCTGTTGATTTAAAACAGTAGTAAATTTTAAACATATTCACAGTGCAGACTCGTTTGTCTTGGTATGATCATGTGAAGAGGAGGGATGAAACGCATGTTACTAAAAGAGTTATGAGTTTACATGTGGATGGATGGAGAGGGAGACCAAAGAAAAAATGGATGAATTGTATAAAGAGTGATATGAAGGAAAAGGAAGTTAGTGATAGCATGACGAGTGACAGGGCAGAATGGAAGAAAAAAACGTGTTGCGCCGATCCCAAATAACACGGGACAAGGGCAGGAAAATGATGATGATTCACAGTGCAGACTTTGCTCCATTTTCATTTGGCGTTGGTGATAAAATGAAATCTGTAACAATATTTTTGCTATAAACGGCGGTATCGCTGTGAATACGTTAATGTTACTTTATATATGAGATAATATTGAAGTTGACTGCGTGAGACGTCACAACGGTCACATCTTCGCAAACAACCCAATAATAGAACATTTCGAAGGCACGTAAGACGGGCTAGACAAACATTGTTGACAAGGTTAGGATCTAGTCAATTTAAGTTACTTCTGAAGTAGAATCTTTTGCAATCTGTATATTCCATTGAATCAATAAAATCAAACGCTGCGTATAGATCTTGAATATAGGAAGCTGTTGGTATCCGATCAGCTGTGTCACAAGGTTAGCTTCAAGTTGTTATCGCCTTATCCATGCATTTCCGCATTAGTCTTCACGAAGATCCCATTTATAGGTATCTTTTATGATCACCATCAGCTCGTTTAAACTAATTCAAATTCCTGTTTAAGCATTATCATTTCAAAAATTCAATGAAGCAAGGTGACAGAAAACCCTTTTCGCCGGAATGTGTGCTAACCAAACCAAACCCGCTCGGTAATAAACAATTCTAATTTTCGTCCAAATTCCGAGGCCCGAGAATTTTCCAATTTGGAGAGCATTCTCTGGCAGGACCTTCGTTCGTTCATCTTGTATATTTATGCGATCACAGTTGTGTTCCACTCTTCATTTGCACGTGTCACTCTTGTTTTACGATCCGACCTCGTATTCTCAAGTCTAGGGCTGGTTTCAGTTCTGCGCTGTCTTTTTTAGATCATGGCAGTGAACAATTTGCCAAGTTATTTCCAAAATGATCGGTTGGTATTGGAGCAACCGTTGGAAGCCTCACTTTGAACATAAGTTGATCTTAAAAAATCTGTAGTAGGAATCTATGCAATTAAAATTCTCTGCGCGATTTGAACATATACAACAGTGCAGATTACTTTTCAACGGAGGTATGTGGGAATTCATACTCAGTTCCGCATACCTCTAAAAATCTTATGTCCGTAAAAATAGAGACATGAGATGAATTTAAAACCATAAACTCCTTTTTTCTAACCACTTCTCACAATCTTGTGGTTAAAGTTAATTGTATCATCACGATTTCCCGCTCAACGCATGTTTATATACTTACCGCAAAGTAAAGCTCTTAGAAACAATAATTAGATTAATTGATTTGCTGGTAATGTCTTCATTAACGTTGATGTATGGCAATGTTTGCATCAACAGGTCAGCCTGTTTGTGCGACATAGGTATTACTTGTACTATACATGGGAGTATGAGGCTGCTTTATTCCTCGTTGCTATACTACGGCGTACTTAGACAGAGGTTCACTTGTATGTGGAATCCTGATTTAATTAATTTATTTTGTAATATTGACTTGACAACAGATGTTTGAAGACTGCACAAATGCAAAACAGAACTGAATAGAAAACATTAAAAAAAAAGACAATAATTATTTTGTCAGACGTAATGTGAACTTAATAATGCCTTACTTTTGATTGTTCTTTTTTTTTGGGTTTAACAATGTTAAATTCGTCTGAATCGAACTGGGAATTACCACTGCATGGGGAAATTACCAAGGTTCACAGTCCACGTATAGTTGGGCTAGGGTAGGCGACCCCATTAACCATAGTAGATGACTGTATTTCCTGGAACCCAATACTGGTTCAACAGACTACCGCTTCACAAAAGGAAAACTCAACATATTTATTTACTATTTTATTTATTGAACATTTATTAATATTATAAATATTGTGGTTACCACATGGCATGTTATTTCTTGATAGCAATACGTTTAAGGACGTATTTTGGTAAATCTAATGACTTTCGATAATTATTCATCATTGACTCTAAATAATTTGCAGATAATAAATTTAATACGACTACGAATTCCGCAACGCATCGATTCTATTGTAAGTTCATGAGAATGCAATGGAATCAAAATATTCTTAATTAATATAGATAGATGGCTCAAGGTTATGAAAATTAATGATTAAAAAAAATCGCATTGAATTTGCTTATTTATTATTTACTTTATTGTACATCTCATAATGTGGACAGGATAAACATTTACAAAAACTAAGGCCAGTTTTAGGGCTTGACCGACCGTCGGTCGCGCTTGTCATTTGTATGAAAATTCACAAGTCGTGACAGTGCTCGACCGATTGTACGCACGCGTATAATGTACGCACTGCGTACGAGGACCGTCGATCAAGCGCGTCCGCATGCGTGTCGTCGGTCGACCGACGTGCTATGGAAACACATTAACGCGTTCAGTGCTACACCGATCAGTGGACTGAAAAAAAATCGAACCTACTAGTTTAAAGCTAGAACACTGCGCACATTTGTGCCACACACACCGATCTGAGCGCGTCAGTCTCCATACATTTTATATGGAAACTTGACTTTAGAGCTACACATAACCAATGCCACGCGAAGTTCGTTCTACTTGCAAATCAGGCGTGTTACACGGGTACATCGGTCTAATGTTCTGCCGCGCTTATGATAATTACAGTAAGTCACATTTTGGTCAATATTGAGTTAAGTATATGTTTGGAATGTAGAGATTGAGATCTACATTTCTGTATATTTAAAATTTTAAAATGTGGTATAGTTAATGAAATAAGCTTAAGCATAATTACAGTAAGACACGTTTTGCACCAAGGCATACTTATTATGATTACAGTAAGGGCACATACGGTTGATTTTTTTATAAAGTTAAAACCATTTTCTAGGTATTGCTACAGTAAGTCATTTTGCTATTATTATTTTTAAGTTAGGAGTGTTTTTCATCAAGTATCACTGAAACATATTAGCAGTAAGTACCACTTGCTATAATTATATTAAGAATTGGAAACAAAACACTAGTCTAATAAACCTTAACATATCTACAGTAAGAGTATATACTATATTAATGCTTAAACATTTCGCAACGTATTATTGTATTATCTTGGCATAAGTACAGTAAGTAGAACTTACTGTGTATAAGATAAGTCAGCGAATTAAAAATATATATATATGTGTTGACGTAATAACAGCAAGATTCACTACTGTAATTATATTTAGAAATATTTCATCTTATGTGTAGACTTTCCTGAAACAAATGAGAAAAAACACGTTACTTACTGCAAAAATTCTAAGGTGTTTAGGGTCCAAATGGGTAAAGCGGCAAGCGGCAGCGGCGGCGGCGGTGGGCAAGTACGTTAATTTAGCAGTCACGGACCATGCAAAAACAGAGACTGACGTGCGTCGGAGAATAAAAAAAAAAGATGGGTTAGGTACTGTCCATATGGTCGAGTCTAAGTTTTTCAAGACACACCGTACAAATAAGAATATGAGGCTCTCTGATCAAACTCTCGAGCTCATGAAGAAGAGGCGTGAGATTTTTCTGCAGCCTTCAAACGATACGTGCAGATACTGGCAGCTCAATAGACGGATCACGAAGTCTCTGAAACGCGACCAGATGCTATTGAGTGGTTTATACCGCTTAGTCGTATAATTGCTTAATACTTTGGAGCCCTTATGGGCTCCAAAGTATTTGCAGGAGATCTGCCTATTGGGCAGAGCCAGCTCACGAAATTAAAGACTGACGATGACAGAGTCATATCCGCCAAATCGGAGGTTCTGGGAGAGATGGTTGAGGCATTTTATGGACAGTTTGTACACGTCAATCTCCAAACCCGCTACAAATCTAGCAAACGACTCAAGAGCTACATTGACTCGACACTGTACCGAAAATATCCCGGACGTCAGCCTGTACGAGATTACGATGACGACTCTGAAGCAACTTAAAAGCAACAAGGCACCGGGTGAGGATGGAATTACGGCCGGAACTCCTGAAGACGGGTGGGATACCAATCCTTCAAGCCCTTCAGAAGTTGTTTGGTTCCGTCATACTCGAGAGAAAAACACTACAGGCATAGAGCAGAGGTGTAGTGGTACTCTTTTTTAAGAAAGGCGACAATACCCTGCTTAAGAATTAAAGACTCATCTCATTTCTGAGCCATGTTTACAAGCTGGTTTCCATTATCATCACGAACCGTCTCGCACGTAGGTTCAACGACTTCCAGCCTCCCAAACAAGCCGGATTTAGAAAAGTCTTCACCACCTTGGACCACATACATATGCTGCGCAGATTAATCATACAGAAGACTGAGGAGTATAATCAGCCTATCTGCTTAGCGTTTGTGGACTACGAGAAAGCCTTTGATTCGATCGATACAGTACTGCAGTCTCTCCAACGGTGCCAGATTGACAATCAGTACATCGTAGTGCTGAAGTATTTATACAAAAACGCCACCATGTCAGTCCGACTTTAGGACTAGACCTTGAAGGCAAGATTGTCCTCTAGCAGAGGGGTGTGAGGCAAGGAGAAGTAATTTCTCCGAAATGGAGGGTGTCTTCAAGGTTCTGGAATGGAGAGAGCTAGGCGTTGATGTCAATGGCGAGAAAAAAATACTGTAAAGGTTTTATTTTTTAAGAACAGTGCTTAGTTTATTTGGTTTATGATTGTTTCTTGTACGAAGCCCGTTGCACAAAAATAAATTGTAATTTTTTAAATTTAATTTTTATTATGATTCTAAAGGTTTCAAAAAATACAATAATTTTATTGTATTAATAAAGCTGTGTACTTTTTCTATTAAACTATAATTTTATAAGATCTCTTTTATTTTGAAATATCTACCAATAATATCGAGGAAGATAAATTAATTATGATTCATGGTAGATGCCAAAAGTAAACATATTGCTCCTAGCTATAATTACAGTAAGTCATTAAGTAACATTAGGCAAATTGTGCAATTTTTGTTATTCTATTTAAACATTTACCTCATTTCGTAATCATTGTTGCAGTATGTACCTCAAACTAAAAATTGTTACAGTAAGTCACACACTTACTGTACTAATTACTATAAAAACGTTATTTTTTAATTGATCATTCCTTAACATACATATTTTTTCAAGCTTTACAATTTAAATATTATTACTACATAAAAATAAAAATATACAAATTGTTTACCTAACACATGTGTATCTAAAACATTTTAGAAAACTTAGGTTTAATTTATACTTCGGGAGAAATGTCAAAAGTAAAAAAAAAAAACTTTGAACGCCTTTTTCTCGAAAGTGTCTCTATGTTACTTACTGTATATATCACAAGCACGGCAGTGTTGTTCCAGCTTAAAACTTTTGATCGACATTATAAAGTAATTTAAAAAAAATCATCTTCGCGCAATAATTAATATAAAGTAGAAAATTCCTCTTGAAGTGCTCTTTAGGAACCATTGGTTGGTGATATATACGTCATCTGTTCCTTTGCAATTTAACAATTTGCAAACGTGTTCATTTCGTATACGTGTTTGTGACTACCTGTCCGGCCAGTTTGGTTGGTCAGGAGAGCACTGAACGTTACAAACTGACAATGGCATATGCGTATCGTCAGGATCGATGATGCGCACTGACGGTCGATCGGGCACTAAAACCAGCCTTAGCGTATAATGCGCGGTTTTATAGCGCAGGGCAATCCCTTAGGTCCGACGCTGCGTTACTCGGGCGCCCGCGCGGTCCCATACAAAAGTGCTCCGTCGCGGCTCGCCGCGCGTTCACCCGTCGCGGGCAGCTGTGCCCCGCGCCCTTTTTGCTACGTAATAATACATTAAAGCTCCCCATCAACACGACTACATGCACACCGTTAAAGTTGAACTAGCGACACTGCGCAGGTAATAATCCGGTTCCCGCGACAGGGACCCGACACACGACACACGCGACGGGTGCACGTGCGGGCGCCCGCTTTACGCAGCGTTGGCCTTTACAGACAACCTTCGGATAAACTGGACCAAAGGAGATAGATTTGGGACGGTCTGTGTACAAAAATCATAAACAATATTAATTAGACATAATAATAAAAATACATATATAGATTAACAATTAATAGGTATACTAAAAAACCGTACCATAAGTATCATACTGAAAAAAAGAAAACATTGGAAAAATACGATATTGTTCTTATAGACTAGAAGCTTTTTTAAAAGTAATTAAGATAGAAAACGAGGAAGAAAAAACGATCATATTGTGTAAAATAAAAACGTACCAACCTGTACTATTTTCAGAAAACGTTATATTTCTAAGTTCTCTCTAATATTCAAATTAATAAAGTCACGTGTTTCAGTAAAGTTGTTTATCTCGCATAGTATGTCAAATCAAATATTTCACATGCATCTTGGTCAGCCAGTGCGTCAAGAGAGGAAATTCTCCTTTCACCGGCCAGTTCCAAAGCGGTCAGCGCACGCGCAGCTCCAGTCAATTTTAAGCTTTACACCTTTGTATTAAGGTTTTTTGTTAATTAATATGGTCCAAGCTGGTCATTGGCTCATGCTATGGTCACTGGAGACCACGTTTAGATATGCGAGTTAATTAACCAAATTAAACAGTTTGGAACCGAATGTGCAACGCTGACTTGTTATATATATCTCTTAGAAATTATGTGGAAATCTTATGGAATTTAAATTTCCAGAGATTAACTTGAGTGCCCGTTACACGTTAACTGGTTAAATTTTATTGATATTATAAAGAGAAATTTAAAAATACATTCTACCAGTAGAATTCTAGTTTATCACTGAGTCACATAGAGTGTATATTTTCTCCTTCACACTAGCGAAGCAACTGGCAGGAATTGCATAGCATAGCATAGCCGGCCTTATAATGTTCCCATTGTTGGGACTCAGGCCTCCTCTTTAGGAGAGGGAATGGGCCGTAATTCACCACGCGGACCCAGCGCGGATTGGTGGAGGTCACATGTCTTCGAATTTTTGGTTCTAGGACATGCCGGTTTCCTCACGATGTTTTCCTTCACCGTTTTGAGTGCTGTGGTGATGAAATAAATTACACAAAGTAATGCGCCTGGCTGAGTTCGAACCCGCGACTTACAACTCGTAAGTCGGGGCCGTTACCACTCGGCCACCACTGCTCCTACTAGCAGGAACTGGCATAAGATAAATCGAAACAAAATCAAAAGTAATGCTTAAAAATCTACATCAGCCAGAAATACCCTGAGAGATTGCCAATAAATTCACAATCACTTGTAAAACCTAAAAAATACAATAGGCTAAGCTTAACGCTCCGAACAATACGGGTTATATTTTAATTACAAAATTCCAAGGGATTAAACATTAAGTATCTACCTAAAACTCAATTAAAAGCGCTTATAAATTAATAAGGACAGCTTAGTACACACTGAAACTAAGCTGTCCTTATTAATTAATAAGTTTTAATTTTGTTTTTTAAGTTTTATATAATACTAGCTTTTGCCCGCGGCTTTGCCCGCGTTTATAAAATATGCCATGTCACTCAGGAATAAAGCAGCTTTCTATCGGTGAAAAAATTGTAGCAATCGGACCAGTACTTCCAGAGATTAAGTATTTCTACAAACAAAAAAACAAACTTTACCTCTATAAAATGTTAGTGTAGATTGGAAGGATTTTATATTTAAATAATTTTATGTGCTGGAATTTTTTCTTACCTACCTGATTTTTGAGTTATCAGTTGATTTTGGCGTTCATCGTAAAATTTAGAATCGGTAGTGTGCTACCGATCGGTAGTATATGGGTGTGTACAATTTGTGAATTGTACACACCCATATACTGCCTGCTGATTAAACTTAAACATCTTTCCGCACAAACTTAAATTACGGAACCGAGTGAGGGGGGGGGTTGGGCATTTGCGTCACGAGACGAACTGGGACGACGGCAATTTGCCGCGCGCGATTATTGAACTCGGGGCTGTATGCACTATAGATCACTATACATGCTATGTAGCCGCTATAGCCGATACTATGCACCACACCCTCGCACATTTGATTGCTTTTTTTTTTGTTGTGTCTAGGTTTTGTAGTTTGGTCTAAGTTGATTTTGTATTTTGGTTTTTGGATGAAATGCAATCAATTTATTAATATTTATATATCTTTTTGACTTTAAGTCGTTCATTCCGTATATGCTTATCTGTTGTTAGCTTCACATTATTAACATCGCAATCCAGTTTGCCAACAGGCAATCTTTTCCTCAAATATCTTCTTACCTAGCTAGCTAGGTAAATATTTGGGGAAACGTGAAATGGTTTGATATATAGGTACATATTCATATCAAAAGGTTATCTCTTATAAATTCTGCCACTTCAAATAACAAAAGCAGTGAAAACGAGAAACCAAATAATGATACATAGGTTGGTGACGCGATTGAAACTGACCAATTTTTCATAAGAATTTCAACCGGGTTATCAATTAATGTAAATAACTTAGTATATCGAGGCCAAATAACACAAATTCGGTAATAATCATTTTCATAACAGAAAAATACATTTTGTTAATTGTGGGACAAACAATCACCAATCGCGTTTACAAGAAAACATAACTATTGTCGGTGATGATTTTCAGAATCAGAAACTTCTAAAATCAGGTCATATCAGAACTATTTATGAGGGAAAAAATGTAAGTGATATAAAAAATATGTTTTTGGATGCTGATATGGATCTCTTAATATTATGTCATGTGGACGAACTTGCGAACCTGACAATGATCCTAGCTAAGTTCTAGACAAATTCCAAATGATAAAGGCGCAAAGTAAAGCAGTTAACTGTAACGTCATAACCCCATAACACATAGAAATAATAAGTAAAATAACACTTATTGAATAGAGTATACGAAAATACACAACATTGTATTGTCATAACAACAACGCATGTATCATTTCCTTTGTCCTAAATGTTTGAACTGGCAATCAGCTGTTTATTATGTACCCTTATCGCACTCGTGTTTTCACACTGTAATATTCGTTTCGTATAGTATTTATTATAAATAATATCGATTACCGAATATAACTAGTTGAATTTAGAGATTCTTTTGACCCTTGGCGCCAGTTGATTAAGATGCTAGATGCTTATTCTGTATCGACTACCAAAGTCAACGTCAACAATCTTTTAAGGGTTTTGAACTTTTGATCTTATAAAGAAAGATGTGGATGGATGGAGAGGAAGAGGGAGACCAAAGAAAAGATGGATGGATTGTGTGAAGAGTGATATGAAAGAAAAGGAAGTTAGTGATAGCATGACGAGTAACAGGGCAGAGTGGAAGAAAAAAACGTGTTGCGCCGACCCCAAATAACACGGGATAAGGGCAGGAAGATGATGATGATCTTATAAAGAAAGACAACGGTACCGTTAGCAAATCACTGCTTGTCCTTCTGTCACTGTTTCTTTTATTACTGTTTTATTCCTGATTTCGATAACTGTTTCTTGATTTTTATGGTTTCTGTAACTCAAAAGGAAAAAACGGAACCCTTATAGGATCACTTTGTTGTCCGTCTGCCTGTCTGTCTGTCAAGACCTTTTATCTCGATAGCGCGTGGAGGTATCGAGTTGAAATTAAATCCACTCAGGTCTGCGGTCCTTTGGAGATGTGAAAATATCAAACTGTGTCCGTATGTTTCGACAATCTCAAGGGAATCAAAAGTCATGCGGTAAATTCCCGTTGATCTAGAATCCTGAAATTTGGCATGAAGCAAGGTCTCATCATAGGACAAGTATAGGAAAAAATCTACGTAACTCAATTTGGGAATTGAACTGTTTTCCGAATCACACTTGCCCGGTTTTAATGTTGCTGTAAGCTGATGTCCCTATATTGAAATGTTATAAAGGCTGTGGTCAGATCTATGCATGAAAGATTTCTGGTCTTGAAGATGTATTGACCAAACAAGTAACATAGTTTTAACCACCCAATAGTTTTTGCTCAACATGTCTTCTTCTTTCATATCATATTCGTCACCTCTGAAGTCAGTTCCTTTCTAAACACACAAAGTCCTTCTTTCGTTTGTTTGTTTCTGGAATCCCAGAAAATTTCATCATCTGACTTTATTTGTCAATTTCTTTTAGATAGGCTAAGCTTAATTTGTCAATTTTTACCAGATAGTGTAAGCTTAATTTGTCAATTTTTACCAGATAGTTTAAGCTCGATTTGTCAATTTTTGCCAGATAGTCTAAGCTTAATTTGCCAAATTTTGCCAGATAGTCTAAGTTTAATTTGTAAATTTTTGCCAGATAGTCTAAGCATATTTGGAGGTAGGCGGAACAGAGAGTAAAGTCCCGCAAACCTCCGTTGAAAAGGGAGGATCCTCCGACCAGACGGGTGTTATGTCTGGTGGGCTACAACTGCCCGATAGATGATTTCGGGTTGTTCTATATGTTCTAATCGCGCGGAGAACTTTGATTGCGCGATTCAGGATTTTCTTATGTGACGCGATAGATGTCGCTACATCACTCCCCTCCGGAGATCGGAGATCGATGGTTCTTGATGCTTCTTGATGCGTGCCAGGCCAGTGGTAGGTTGGTTCCAGTGAGTCGGAACCGAATGCCGCATAGTTCTCGGTGAGTCGGAACTGTCTGCGGTGATGCCCCAGTGGGTCGGGGTGATGATGTCCCAGTGAGTCGGGATGATGCTGCAGGCTCCAGTGAGACGGAGTAGTGCTGCTGGCTCCAGTGAGTCGGAGCGGTGCTGTGCGACGTAGCGGCATGACTGCTTGCGTCGACCAGGAGAGTTTTTTCGTTGCTCTTCATGTGACTGGCCGAAGGTGCAGTGTGCTTCGCCAAGGTCGCTGATGAGGCTGAGGGTGATGACCAGGTATGACCAGTTTAGGCATGCTGGTGGTCAGGATACCCTTTATAGCCGTGGGTGCTGGCTGTATGGCTCGCTGCTCGAAAGCTTTGAGGAAGTGTGATGACGTCACGAAGTAGTAGCTGCACGAAGGCTGCGCTGACGTTCTTTGTCGAGGGTCACCAGTTTGGAGGTAGGCGGAACAGAGAGTAAAGTCCCGCAAACCTCCGTTGAAAAGGGAGGATCCTCCGACCAGACGGGTGTTATGTCTGGTGGGCTACAACTGCCCGATAGATGATTTCGGGTTGTTCTATATGTTCTAATCGCGCGGAGAACTTTGATTGCGCGATTCAGGATTTTCTTATGTGACGCGATAGATGTCGCTACACATATATACCATATAGGGCAGCAATCCTAGAGAAATTGTCAAAAAATACTCATCATCATCTTTTTGTTTCTTTCGTCCCACGTTATTTAGGGAAGGCACAACACGTTTTTCTTCCATTTTCTCCTGTCAACCGTCACGCTATCACTGAACCCCTTTTCTCCATCTCCCTCTGTCTCTATTTACATTTATATTCATTACTCTTTTAAACAATGCTCGATAATACTGCTTTAGAAACTGCCAGTACCCACATAACATACAAAAGTCTAATTTTAGCTGAATAATTCCCCTTTTGTTAGACAACTTGGCGCTTCGTCAAATCCTTTTGGTTACCTCATGATGTTCCTACGTGTTCCCTTGTCATTTCTGTAGCGGTTTGATAAATATGAACCGCTTTAAATGTGTTGTATAATATTTATGATTACACCTTGTAACGCAAGGTTAGTTTTTACGTGCTGTACATTTTTTTGAAACGAGTTTAAAAATAAAACTTGCTAAAAATAGCACTCGTAACTGCGTGCAATGTGTTCTCTGTTCTTACAGCGAATTACACAAAACTGTTAATTGAGTTTCCGTATAGATATGAAATGTGTTCAATATAACCAAATGATTAGCTAGTTATTTGTGAGTCCACGTAAATGTGTCTCTGTCATTTTTATATGCTTTTATTTAACTTGTAATTTGCAAATTAATTTTAAAACGCTTACCCCTAACCAATTCTAAACAGATGGCAGCACTGAGTTGTCAGGTTCAGGCACCTGTCAAAACGCTCATGTTAATGACAGTTAAATTGAGGTTAACGTCGTTCATACGTTTTCAAAAGTAGAAGATGTCTCGATTAAGTGGCGCCAACTGGTGGTGTGAATTTTCCGGTTAACCCCTCATTCAGCTAAAATTGTGCATGTGTGTTCAGTATGGATGACAATGCATGCTTAGCTACGATGCCAAGATGACGTTATTCTATAAATTCAATATGGCTAGTGACTAGTTATTTTTTTGTGCATCCCATTATACATGTCAATTAAAAAGGTTAGTTGAGAAAAATACGAAAAAAAACTACTAATCAAAGCGGGTTTAAAAAAAAAAAATTCCATACAAACTTTGAACTCCCGTTTCATACCTTTATTGAGTAAATTTTTAGTACTGGCTTACGTCATAAAAGGAAGCCTTGTGCAAAATTTCACGGTCCTAGTCCCAGTAGTTTGGGCTTGATATGATAGTCAGTATATGGATAAAAATCTTTATTGAGTAAATTTTTAGTACTGGCTTACGTCATAAAAGAAAGTCTTGTGCAAAATTTCACAGTCCTAGTCCCAGTAGTTTCGGCTTGATATGATAGTCAGTATATGGATAAAAAAATAAAAAACTTTTTTTTTGTATAAATCGCTCAAATTTTTTTATTAACTCACTTGTACCGACGTACCAATGAAGTCTGAATTGACTTATCACCCCAAGGCAATAACATTGGTACTGTAAATAGTAAAAACGCTGTATAACTCAGTTTATGATGTTTTTACTGCGTTTTGTCACTACGTCGGGCTATAAAAAGTGCTCAACTTAATGTTGTATAGTAGAGCAGTATTTTGAACGAAAATTACGCGAATTGCGTTTGAAATGAAGGTGAATACAGACTTTTATTGGTCAAATAGTCTGAAGCTGAGTAACCAGTGTCTTGTTCAAGGTCCACACTTTACTATGTTGCAAGGTAGCTGGTGAATACTGGTAATACTAATAATGGATATCAAAGATTGTGAGTTGTTTGCTAAATTAAATATTTTCGAATACCGTAATTAGAGACTCAATAGAAAGACAATGAGAGAGCGATCGCCGGCGTTTCCATTGTTCATTTCTTTAAACCTAATACTACATAAAGAAAACTGTAGTGTCGTGTCTAATGTTTTTTCTAAATATTTGCTTTTTGCATAAACATTTCTCGAGCAAATTCTAGAAAGTTATAATTATTTTTTTTAATTGACAATCCACCATAGCTACCTATTCCCACTTCGGGTGGAACGAGAGGGTGCGTCGGAGTTTTGCTGACGAAAACGAACCTATTTTTACTTAATTTGTCCTTTTGCAAAAAAGTGTTCCCGCAACCCAAAAAGTGTTAACTTTTATTTATATATTAAAACTTTATACCTCTATGCACTTCAGCAAATAAAACTCTGTATAAAGGTAGACCTTAGGCATTTTCTATCAGTCGACTTTAGGTCGGTGCAGACACATAACATGGCAGACGCAAATTAAAAGAAGACAAACAGAAAAAATGTGACGGCTTAGTCAGTAAAAGTCTGACGAGGCTCGCTTCACCCTAGAGCGAGAAAAGTCATTGGACGATTTCCCCACCTTCAAAAAAAGGTTAGACAAACAGAAAAAAAACATCCCTAAACGGATTATCTTTTCTTATCTTCCTATTACCACTTATCGAAAGCATTAACTCACAATTTTACCTGTTCACTCTCAATAAAAAATTTCAGTTACCTACCTAAGTATGACCTCCGCCACAAGACCTCCATGATAACACGGGACGTCTCGCTGCCGCCTCGTTTCATTGACCACAGACGTTTTCCGCCTTTTTTTTTGTCTAAACTACAAGTAAATAAATTTTTCATACTGAAAAGTAATACTCGGTCAGGGATTGTAGTAGATAAATTTGTCTATTTTTTTAATGTTTTTAGATCTTTCAGCGGGTGCTTGTACGAATCCTCTCTGTATTTCTCGCTTCCTCTCTCTATACTTATAGCTTTTTCTCTTTCCCTATTTTTTTCGCTCACTCTCTTTCTCTATATTCTTCTCGCTCTTTCTCTCTCTTTGTCGCTCTGTCTCTCTTTTTCTCTCTATGTCACACTGCATGTATTTATTTCGTAGTATAGCCAAAAGTTTCTAGTGTCTTACATACGACGTTATGTAATGATTATGTTCTCTGTTTCTAATATATTTGGCGAAATGTGAGCGTATTATTATAGTTTTTTTCGTTCAGATGGGAAATCACCAAAAACTTTTTTTTACTTCTGCTCTGAGTGGAGCGAGACGGCGTATCAGACTTTTACTGACTAAAAATCCACCCGTGTTCCTTCTGTGTAAATCTCTCCAAGAATCTCGCAACCCATGGGATAGGCACTTCTTTTTTTATTTAAATTTTTTATGCAGCAGTGGTAGATATATTGGCGGATTTAATGTAATTTAATAATAATAATAAATCATTTATTTTCAGGCATCTTTGCCCATAGATAAATACCTTACAGACTAACATATATAAAGTAAATGAAATAGAATTTATTGTTAATAAAAAAAGACTTATGACTATGTTAGTATCACTTCACTTTGCACTTGTTCACTTTGTGCTGTTCTGTGGCACTTGTCCGAAAAAGCGACAGAACACCACGCCATGCTTCCAAAAGTCTTCCTTCAACATGAGGGGTAGAAAAGTCGCCGAAAACTCGCACTACGAACGCCATGAAATTGACGTTAAGGTGCGACTCCAGCAGCTGTAGTTGTGTGTGTAATAGTACAGGTCTGCCTATCCCTTTGACGAATACACAGACATGATAAAACTGTGAAACTCGCCACTGCTTTCATCTCGTGTATAGCGAGAAAGTTGATTGGGGCAGGTTAAGTATGAGTTAGGGCTTGGTCTTAATAGATAGGAATCTGGAGCAGTGGTGGCCGAGTGGTAACAGCCCCGACTTACGAGTTGTAGGTCGCGGGTTCAAACCCAGCCAGGCGCATTACTTTGCGTAATTTATTTCATCACCACTGCTCTCAAAACGGTGAAGGAAAACATCGTGAGGAAACCGGCATGTCCTAGAACCAAAAATTCGAAGACATGGGACATCCACCAACCCGCACTGGGCCCGCGTGGTGGATTTACGGCACGTTCCCTCTCTTAGAGCGGAGGCCTGAGTCCAAACAATGGGAACATTATAAGGCTGACTATGCTTAATAGATAGGCAACATTGTCACCATAGAGTGCAGATAACTCAAGTTTTACTGCCGTTATTAATAGTGGTAGTAAGTTCACCAATTGTAACACATAACTGGTGAATTGTGGGTGCACTCGCTGAGAGACCAAGACCCCTAGAAAGTTCCTTGGAAGGTGTGATTATTAAAGTAAATTCTAGTCTGTTTGAAAGAGTTACCACGGCCCTAAACGGTAAAGGAAGTCGTTCCAACCAGAGCATGAGACGTAATTTTTTTCTTAAATACGTCTGTTTCAATAACGATATAATACATACTTACAAACACACATATTTGCACTATCCATTTGATGGCAAACTTAAGTTTTTTAGTTAATTAATTTCACTATCGTAGGCAGTCTCTCTGTATTTCTAAATAACTATGCGAACCTTAATACAGGTTACTATGTAACCTAGCTAGAACGCCAGGACACCCTTCTTCTACTTTTAAATTGGTCATTAATCTATTGTAAACTGTTTAGACTGTACTTCATTTTGTGAAATAAATAATAATAATTATTATCATCTCTATTAATTGTAAATACATATAAATTACATTTTTAAATATTTTTTAAACATAATCATAAAAAGCAAACCTCCAGCTACTTATTTTACCGTTCCAACATTTAATTTTGTTCCACGTGAAAAAAATGCTTAAATAAATCTCTTTTTAATAACTCTCGTAGCATTGTCTAGTAACAATCGCGTTTCTCATTAAAAACATCGTCCAACTAATAATTTTATCGACCCATGAGCTGAAATTTTTATGACTCTGAAGACGACCTTCGAAATGCGTAGAAAATTGGATCTTAATATGTCACGTGCGTCGTGTTTCTCCATCAGAACATTGAGCCCTGTTTTGAAACAACAAAAATATCATTACAAATTTTAAGTATACAATAATGATTACTAGATAATCATTTCGAAATAACCAAGTCCTGCTATATTGCTCAATATGTGCCATTCAAAATCCGACGATTACTAATATTATCACTATCAAACACAAAACTAGGTCGGGTCACTACATACAGTCCGAAACGTATATCAATTGAAAACGGCTCGATCTGTTGTTTTATAAAAGCCTAGAGTATTTAGGCGCTATCGGTCAGCGTTGACGATAAATTAATACTGTTTTAATAGTTGCACCGTTATCGCCGTGGTAATGCCTGTGTAACGAGCTAGTAATCGCTTCATAATCACCTAGGGTTAACGATACACCTGCCCTAGGCCCCCCGGCCACGATAAAATGCCGCACCAGACGTTAACTATGAAGATCCGGAATTCTCAGTTGAGTAACGTTGAGAAGCACAAATATAAGGTGTCTGTGTTTTCTGATAGCTACTACCTGGGGACATATTCAAGAGTGAATAGGTTACTTTTAGGCAAGCGTGCTCCGTCAGGCAAGGTAGAGGTCAAACGCGAGTCTATGAAAATTAAAAAAAAAAATAGCACTAATAAAACAGTTAGAAAAGCAACAGTCGAAAACAAAATAAAAGTTTAGAGATATTTATGCTGAACGGAGTGTAAACTCCCGCAACATAATAGAAAAGGAAGGATCCTCAGACCAGACGACTGTCGTGTCCGATAGTTGTTTTCGCACTGTGTATATATGTTCTTATCGCATGGAGAACACTGATACCGCGATGTAAAATTTTGTATTTTAGTTGTCGTTATAAACATCAAAATTCGGGAACCAATAGGAAGTGTTCCCAAGATCTGTATGCATGAATTCTAGATCAAAATGGCCGTGGTATACCTATATTAAAACTATGCTGTGCGTGTCACACACTTAACTTGTTAACCAAACTGTTGTGTCTGGCCACTGGCCATTCTAAATGTAACAACAGTGCCAATGGCCGCTTGTTTACAATTTTTTTTCGTTAATATTATGCTAAATCTTATCATAAAAACTGTAGAAAACATCTCAATAATCTCTATGACGATTCTTAATATGTTTTCTCTCTTTCATACGATAATGTTGTCAACATCGAGCAGCATTTTAAATGTCCGTCCCACGTGGATAGCGCGTGTTTGTATCAATTTGATTAGAAACTGGACGCAATAGCCATTTTTGTGAACTGTGAACCGGTGTCTGTGGCCACAAAACACACACAAAACACAGCGTTCTTTGCTGGAATTCAATAAATTGGAATTTTGTTTACGTAGATGAGGTGAAAGACTGTTTTGCTATATTGAACTGTAAAACTATTTTAAATGCAAACTAGCGACCTGTTGTCAACTTCTAATAAAGACGGTGACGCTAAACGAGATCACCAGTAAATGGACATTCTTTTTAATGATTCTAAATACATATTTGTATGTATGGTCAATTACTAGAAATCAAAAATACCCCGTAGCTTGAATTTCTCTACACGACAAGAAGCCAACCTGATAGTATCAACACTAACAATATCCGGCACCCAATTTTTTAGTTTTTGCTCTCGTGTTTACATCTTGCTGTTTTTGCTCTGTCTATTTTTGTCTTAATGGGGATTTACGTTCCACGCAGAGCTTCAAACTTTGGAATACTTCTAGCTTCTTAAATTGTAGACCACGCTATTAACTGTGGCTACATCAAGATAAAACCGTGTCTAAAGGTGTCTAGTATCTCCAAGTTTGCGGGATTGTTCGAAAGATATAACGCAGTTCTGGGTCCCGGCGGAATGAATACCAGTAATTGTCTAACACTCCCTCTCGCTGCACTTAAAGCGGGAGGAGTCATTTGATGATTTCCCATCAACGAAAAAGACACCCTTTTTCTTCTTTAGTGTCTACTATCAGAGTAGTGACCAAGATAATGTTATCATAAATATATTGCTTGATATCTCCTAGTTAAAGAAATTCACGATATGAAGCCTATAATAAAATGGTGCGGTAAATCAATAAAAAAACTAGTTGAGAGTACAAAAAAGCCGAATGAAAATATGGGGATACTTTTTGCGAGTCGTTCTTATATAGATGTTGATTCAAAATGAATCATTACGCGAACTAAGCATTCAGTAGATAGACATGAAAACGAATTCGAAATTAATGACCAGCTATTAGATATGTTGCTGCCGGCTCCTTGTCTAACAACATGCAGCTGAACACTATCAACCAACAGCAAGTGCCATATGACCTCGACAACCTATCTAGAGATACTTCACATATCAATTCCTATATTCGAACACTCGATAACAGTTCCATATGCATATGAGGAACACAAAAATCTCGATCAGAATCGAAGTCGGTACAAGCCAGGACCTTGCTCTCTCCGTGACCCAGATACGGGCCTAATAGTGTTTACATATTTATACAGAGTATACATACGGACGACAAATCGCTTGTTTGTTTCTTATTATCTACTGCCATAAGGGTGAACTATACGTTGTAGCGTTTATTGTTTTGGTATGCTTTCAAGTGAAGTCTTGTTTTTAATTGTAGATAGATTACTTTTTCGGCATTCAAATTTTTATTTTTCTTAATCTTGTCTCTTAGTTCTTATGTTTATCTGTAGTTGAAACTCGTTATATTTTTAGTACGCAACCTATTGCTTGTTTATGCTACCGATTTCACGCTGTGGACGGCTTAGGGCGGAATTCACCAATGAAACTAATCGTGTTTTAACGTTTGGCTCGCATAATCGCGTTTATCCGCTGTCACTAGTGTCATTTGTAAAAATACAATATAAGAAATATACAGACAAGTGACACTAGTGACAGCGGCTAAACGCGATTGTGCGAGCCAAACGTTAAAACGCGATTAGTTTTATTGGTGAATTCAGCTCTTAGTAACATCAGTTTTATCTCAGTTACTAGTCACACTTACAACTTGTACAGAAACGTGTCTATCACATCACACACAACGATCTTCTCAACACACCCTACAACATGATAACCGCCGATAAGATCTGAACACAATAACAGCACTGCCGTAGTATTTTTAACTCGTTTCAGTCACGTGAATCCACAATGGCTCCCTAGACCTGTTGCTTGACCCGAGTGCACTACAGTTCAATATAAACAGAAGCCAATTTATCAACGTGCAGCAACATTCGTTACGACATCATTGCAAAACACAAGCTTATCAGTATGTTTTTACGTTTTTCGGCATTTTACACAGGTGTTTTTTTATATGTTTTTATTCATTAGGGCAAACATCCGCTGTCGTATTCTTGTATTTATCTTAGCCCAGGGTCAATAACCTGACTGCTTAATAAATTATGCTGATAAGTATTGTGGTCGACGCGCGGTCTGCACTCAGATTGACCGATGGTTCTGCGCATTAACCATGCGGATTGTTTACGAGTACGTTCCTTGGCCGGCTGATAGTTCAAAATGAAATGTAGTGGAGGTTTCTCCTCTGTATCGTATTTATCGTCAAATTCGTACGGAGTTATCTGAGACAACCTGCCTTTAATTGTCATGATGAATGGCATACGGATATCATAAAATGTCTTGCATCGGCAATATATTCTATAAAGTATTACCAATGCAAATAAATGAACCGATTAATATTTAAATCTAGATAAATTCTATTCACAAGATTAACATGAATTTTAATAATGAAATCACCAATCTTAGTATTTTACTTAGAGTTTTAAAGAGAATACTTTGAAAAGGGACAAAATACGTTTTTGTAAGAAACGTGATTGTATTGCCAGTTTATTGTAAAAGTAGGTATGATATTGATTTGTGCTAAAATGGGCGTCTGTTTATCAACAATCTTTCAAAAGTTACTATACTTAAAATGCCATTGTAGTGTACGCTTTCATACAGTTTGTTTATTAGGTGGGAAAATCATCTAATCACAAATTGCGCTCTTAACCCACTCCTGTTCCTTCTTTGTCTTCGTCCCAGGGCCCCGGGTTTCACTTTCACACTACCCGTGGCCCCGGTAGGCTTCGACCCTGCTGGGCCCCTACGAATGATGAAAGGGTAGAAGTACTTAAGCCGATAAGAAATTATTACTTTTCACTTTGCTAGTAATAGAGTAAGAACTAAAACTATCAAAGTTAACATTATCCTTTTTTGTGATTTACTTAATGTTATCTTTACTTAGGTGGACTAGAAACACTGGGCCAACCTAATTAGAACAGTCCATAGGAAACCAAAAATAAGTTTTGTAAAGATGCAACAGTCACAGTTCTACAACTTCCAAAAAGTGCTCACTACACAATACATACACCAAAAGATAAATTCAGTGAAAGAAAAGGTAAATTGGAATAAAATAAAATGGATACAATATACAAAAGTAGATCCAGTATTATATTATAAATACTCATTTGATGATCGAACGAAATATACGTTCACAATCAGAAGATACTGCACCAGTGGACAACTCATGCCCCTGAATCAGAGACCTGTTAAACTCCCTGCACCAAAAATCAGAGACCTGTAATATTTCCTGGAGGCACTCCAACCATCCAGCCGACCATTCTATGAATCTTTGGAGACTGGAGGATATTGTGTCATGTTCTGATGACGAAAGTTAAAAATATTGTAAACTCTCCATAAAATTAATTTAATTTAAATAAATGTAATTAAAAACATAAATCAAATAAAAGTATAATATTTATGCCATACTACCATAATACACATAAATAATAACTATTCGTGCTGATTCATTGTTATAACGCGAATTACTAAAAATAATGACTATTATTGATATTGGCACTATTAGCACCAGGCCACAGATATTATTTCAGTTCCATTAAACAAAACTGATAAAAATATCAACAATGCCTGAATTATAAAAAACCTTATAAACAAAAATCATTCTATAAATAATATAACTTTCGCGTAACTACCTAAACAAATGTATAATGCATTAGGCATTATACATTAATGTGTTTCGGAGACTCATAGAAAGAAAGAGAAACTCCTACAAACTTATTTACGCTTCAAATACACTTTTAACTTACAAAATCGATTTAACTTACCTGAGAAAATTATATTCAACCAAGGTTTTAATGTATGAGTTTAATCAAAAGCACATTGACGTGTCTCGATCGATAGGAGATAAAGTGGCTGATCTTTTTGACAGCATACACATAGTTAGTCTCATATTAAGAAGACTAGCTTGAAATACATAAGGAAAATAAAACCAATAAGGAAACTAGAAAGTACAATAAAACTCCGCATGAAGCCATTACGCAACTATAAAACGGAGCTGACCTTCAAATAGACCTTGAATAGGTCGTAGGAACCTTGAAGCCCCTGACCTATGAAACTAACAACTCCATAATGATCAAAGTAGTCTACAAACTGATAAAACAATGTAGTTTCCTTAAGTTTCGTATCTAAAATTCACGACAAACTAATGGTTTGACTAAATTATAGGCTGCTAAGTCGAGTCGACTTCGAATCGAAAACCACACCCAAACGTAAAGTACAAAATATTATTTCGAAAATGAAAATACAGTTATCGGGCAAACGCGAAATAATTATGTAGCCTTGCCATAATAGTCGCTTAGCAACAGCCGAGCCCTGTTGAGGCAGTCCCAGGATCGGAAAGGAAAAAGGTAATAAGTAGGTCACAAGGAAAAAACATACTATTACTTATAAGTAATAGTATGTAATCAATTTAAATGTAAATTATATTAGCATTACCTCAAAATTTGAAATTGTTTGTTAATGAACAATGGCTATAAAGTTTTTACATTGTTATGGACATGTATTAGGCTCAATAGGGTCGATTTATTTGGTAGATTAACAAATCCTTAACTATTTAAAAGTCAATGAGAAGCGAACGGTTAACGAAGTGCCATAACATTTTAAATACACTCATGTCCTTTTAATGGGTCCTTTATTGAAATATCGGTGCTAAGCGCTCCAAAGCAATGTGTACAGTTACAATTTAAAATCAATAGAATTCATTTCACTTAATATACCAAAACATACGTGTTCAGGCACGTACCGGGCACATTTAAAATTATAACAAGATCACGTGGATCGCCACGACACAAATCGAAATGTTCGAGTATCGACACTATTCAAAGTTTGACCTATTCCTATCGGTATCTCTTACGTAATATTTACACACAGTGTTGGGCGTGAAACGATAAATGTTTCATACATGTCACTGTAACGGATGCCACGATATCAACAAACCAATTGTTTCTCACTCGTCGGTAGTCTGCTTTGCAAATAAAAATCTGCTTCCGTATTGAGTCGTTCTATTTGCAGAAGATAAATTATTAACTGCACTGAACTGTGAATATTTGATTATTCATTTAAAACCGGTTGTAGACATGACGACAAAATCAGTCAATATTAATCTACACGTAGATATAGTACACTAATTTGAAAAGGAAAACATAATAGTGATTGATGAAAACTAGATTCTAAAGCGTCAAGTTGACGCTTTAGACACGATATAGAAGGAAAGCAGGTTAGTTATTGATTTGCTTTTTTGTAGACATTTTTGGCTTGGCTGAAAGAAATAATATTATAAACAATGATCACGTGATCCAAAAATATGTTGCTCTAACTTATCGTATCTCTTTGAACTTTGAACAGGAAAAAACACTCAGTCCCTTAATCAGCGTTTGACAGGGATCACAAGTCTGACAACACTAACAAAATTAATCCACGTTTTCCTGTTTTCTTCTGGGCGTGTATATGTCCA
The DNA here is from genome assembly GCA_949316375.1 of Mythimna vitellina. Classification (NCBI taxonomy): domain Eukaryota; kingdom Metazoa; phylum Arthropoda; class Insecta; order Lepidoptera; family Noctuidae; genus Mythimna; species Mythimna vitellina. Next base: position 2,432,399 of record OX438691.1, on the reverse strand, counting down.
GTCAGGTGTGGTGGACTTTCACCAGTGAACGATGACGACCGATAACCGTCGATAGCTGGGGTCGCGTCTCAGCGTCCCACAGGGTAACGAACTCGCTCCTATTCTATCTTATACACATGTACACATGCACTCAATTGCGCGCCGTAATGGCCTGTCGTTTGTATCGATTCACTTCGTTCTTTTGTTGAAGGACCGATACTTATCTGTAATAGTGCTACTAGTTAAGTAGTAGATTCTTCGATGTTAAAGGTTTTATGATGAATGTGTTTATTAACGTTTGTATTTTATGTTGAACAACTTGTTGCCTTTTAGGATTTTGATTGAATAGAGATTTATGAGAAAGCGATCCTTCTATTGAATAATCCTGTTTTGTGCATGTGATTGCTATCCTCTTCCAAATTCGTATTGCCTTATTTCATATTGTGAATGCAAACACTAAAAGCATTAAAACCTACCCAATCTTCTATTATATTTGTAGTATCGTATGATAGATAAGATATTGTAAAACTAAATTGTCTTGTATCGACCTGGTGTTTCTGGTTTAATAATCAGGTGCTATTATTCAATTTGTCACGCTTACACATAATGTATATTTGTGATTAAAATTCAATGAAACTCTGTCCAAAGGAGCCGATTTTGTTATTAATTCATAAAGCGTAACGCGTAATTCTCATTGTTGTGTCTGCCGCTTGTAATTTACGAAATGTCTCATAAAATATATTTGAGACGGATTTAATTGGTCTTTATCTATTTATACATAAAATTTGTAATACTGTAGCGTGCTAATATTTATTCGATTATAATTAGTCGAATCTAAGCTTACTGAATTAAGAAACGCATTTCTCATAGCCTTACTTGCTTTTAAAATATGCGGTACTTGATTTTGTTTTATATTAAGGATTTACTGGGTAAAATTGAATTCAAAAGTAAATTCTTATTAAAATGTTTTACGATAATTATGAAGTTCATAGCCATCATCAAGTGGTAGTTCACTTTTTTAATTATTATTTAATGGCTCACGTTTGGTCTCTTTCTCAACTGTTGATAAGCGATGGTGTGGTTGTCGTTGGAGCACACTTTCCTAAAAGTTGTTACCAGCTATTAGGAAACACTAACTCCGGCAGCGACTGTCACTTCTTAGCTGTAAGGCATGATAAACGTGATTCCAAAAGATTTTTGTGTATGAGTCGGAAGTTCACCACACACCGATGGCACATCTCCATACGTCTAGTGGCCCGATAACGGAACGGGCTTGATGATATTAAACTATGCAATTCTGACGTATGTACTCTGCCCGAAATGTCACCATTTCAATCGAAAGACGTCCAGTGCTAAACATAAGCCACAGTGCCCTGTAGCCAAATGTCGCCACAATGACCGGTTTTGTGCGTTTCACATCCTTCAGGTTCCTGCGACCTTCACAAATTCGTCGGTCCACTTTGTGGGAGTCTTTCCAACGCTGCACTATTCGGTACGTGGTCACTACTCCAGAACCTTTCGGCCCCGCTGCCATTTAAGTTTGGCGATTCTTCGGTCTATGTCCGTAACCTTGGTTCTTCTGCGGTTTTCTTCGAGCCCTTACCCCGAAATGTAACCGACCAAAAATCGACAGGTCAGCAACTCGGCGTCGATGCCTCAAGACAGTCAAGACTTTGAAGCTTCGACTTGACGAGCTCGATTTCGTCGCTCGTACCGTCCGGTCAAGGCCAACTAAATAGTATAACGACTATCTTAGCCGTAATCAAGGAACACCAGATAGTAAAATTATAAATAAAGATTGAGGATAACTAGTGGGCCTAAATGAAGGTTAATAGTCCAGTTTGCTAACAGTACAGCTGTTGTTCTGAGGCAATTTGAATTACTCGCTCAATTATTATAAATTATCCATTGTTATTACACTGGCTGTAGGGTTCATACTTGTTACAACTAGTGTCTGTTTTGATCTTTTCTGACGATTCGTGTGCTTTTGACAGTTATTTGCTTACATTATTACATTTACTGTCTTATTAAGAAGAGAGCAAATATGTAGTATCTAAAAATGTGTCTTATCCTATTGACATTCATGTAAATATAAAAGTAAATGTTTATAAAATAACGTAATTAGCTATACTGTTGTTGTTATAGCGCGTCTATACGCTACACGCAGTTACAAACAGTAACTGCGTGTAGCGTAGTGCTTTGACTATGTTATGGTAGTTCTCAAATCGAAAAAAACTTCTATCTTCTATTTGCATCCGCCCGCATTAAATGCAAGAGGTGGTAACGATAACAAGTAGATACATACGATAGTATCCGTTGTTTGGTCCCCGCTATCAGTTCACGAGTAGATGTCAAAAGGCGGAGAGAACGAGATTAAAAATTGCAAGGACGCGGCTATTTTTAACGTTTAGCTGTGCTCGAGTGAATGTCTCGGTGCGAGGTGCGTCGGTAATCGTTGCGTGAGGTACGAATCGATACGTCTTGGTTACAGTGGTGAAGAGAATAATTTCGGTAAAGGGATTTACTGTGACTGAATTTTACATCTTTCTCGTAACATGTAGTTGAATTTCTTTAACTTATATTTAAATCTTTTTTGTATTGTAATAAATTATTAATATCAGTTAAGTCTTTATTAACCATTCAAAGGCAGATTGTATTGTTTACTTAGCGTACAATAAATAATAATAAATTAATGTATGCCGGCCGAAATAATAACAAGACCAATTACTTCGTTAACAATGTATTATCTACGCACGATTTCCTCAACGTCGACGATCAAATCGATAAGGGCTGAAACAAAAGCTTCCTTATTGTTAGTTTTTATTACGACGGTAAAATTTTCGGTAACCATAATACTCTGTAAATTATGTAACAATAGCTTATTAAATCGTATTCTTTGAAGTTGTTTTATGATCTTGAACAGTTGAAAATCTAACTTTTATTACTGTAAAAATACGCCAATTCGCGATCTGCATAACTCAATAAATACCCCTGCTGACCCTACGGGCCTACGGCGAATTCAAAACGAATACTAAGTGGCTCCACTTCGCCAGATGTACTCGTCGCACAAGGTCAAATTTTACTGTCCAAATTTATTATTTCCTGTGAACCGTGAAAGAATTTTATATGACAGTATAAGAGCCATTGTGAACGTAAATCATATCTGCATTGTGCAATAAATGATCACTAGTAACATTATGCGAGTCAGATCAATAAGGAACATTGGGCTCCCGCAAGGGTCCTTTGGATAATGGAGAAGCTATTGAAACCGTATACCTTAGTGGACTTCAATCTGTTGGCTTAATATATAGTCCAGGTCTGGATGTTTTGTGTACATATATTATCTTTGCCAAATAGAAATAAAATTGTACTGTGTAGTTTGTAATCAAATAACTTAAATAATTTTAATGATATTTCAGTTTAGTGGGTAAAAAAAGGCGAAATTGCGTTTTTCTGTAACCAAAAAACAACATTTAAAGCTTTTACTTTACGTATTTTTATATTGAATTTCTTTTATAGGAATCAATGCACTGCAGGATCTTTTCATAACCTCTCATCACAAAACCAATTGACAATGACGTTTGTATGTTACTGTCGCACTCTGCAACGGTTTGTGTGAGGGATTGGACTTTTATTTCAATTAAATGCTATAACTCATATAACAACTTCGTATTCTCCTTCAAGAATTCAATATTAGCATCTCTTTTTACAATCGTTATGTCCGAACTCCCTATTACTAGACATTTCTTTTTTCTACTTAATTTTTTAAAGCTATTCTAGAACAATAAATCCTTGCAAGTATATTTTACATGCCAGTTCTTTAAGCTAACTCATGCGATTTTCTTTTGATATCACATTACTGTCAAATGTGACACCTACTAAACTGTAAAAGGCGGCAAATTCCAAATAGTTAAGAAAAGATATATTTTATAATAAAGTGATTTTCTTTACATAATTTTAATTAAAAACAACTGTTCGGTCTGTGGAACTTAGATAAATTTTTCATCAATCTATAAATAAACGTTATTTATTCGAATATAATTAAGGTTCATTGCGTAAACTTCTACTTTCTTCCAAATATGAAGGTGAACAGGTTTTAATATATAAATTGTCAATGACCGCGCTGAATGAATGTTTGGCATTCGAAGTATCCGACAAATTGGCTTCACCTATACGTCCAATACACAACATGCGTTTTAGTGTTATTAAAGATTCAGATTTTCTCACGATATCCACTTAAAGCTTTACAATTTGTGTAATTAGTAAGACGTTTTAATATACAGTTTACGACAGATACTATTTTAAAGATATCCGCAGCAGAACTAAGGTTGCCGACATAGCACGAAAAATCGCCAAAATTAAGTGGCAATGGGCAGGGCACATTGCTCTCAGAACGGATAGCCGTTGGGGCCGAAATGTTCTGGAATGACGACCACGTACGGAAGACGTAGCGTTGGAAGGCCTCCTACAAGGTGGACCGATGACCTGGTAACAGTTGCGGGAGTACGATGGATACGAGACGCACAGGAATGTACATTATGGCGGCACTTGGGGGAGGCCTGTGTCCAGCAGTGGACGTCTTTCGGCTGAAATGATGATGATGATGATGACTATTTTAATGCTGACAGCTCTTGTAGTTGGCTGTCACTTCATCCTGATATGTCGGAAGTTGTGCGTAATCTAGCTTGCTTACCAAAAGTTCATGGCAATATACCTCAGCAGTCGTAACATTTGAGGAGGGTCATAATCGGGAGCCCTTAAATATCAATCAGACTTTTATGGTGACTTGTCACCATCACTCCCTAATACAAGGAGTAAAGACGTCCTATTACATGTCCGATTAATACGCCCATAACCAAAAGTGACGACGATAATTTCAGTGCTAAAATAACAAAGTTACAACTTACAGCTATAATATCATCAATCCAAGCGTATTTACTGCTTCGAATAAATTAGTTTTATGTATTTTGGCAGTATTATGCTAACTACTAACGATAACGACCTTAGTTTACTTCTAGACGAATGTAACAATAATTTTGCGATTATTGTTAATTATTCGATCACGGCTGATTTTCATCTACAAGGCAAACAGGATCATTTTCTTCTTCGTTCGATCGTTATTCATCAATATTTCAGCCTGCTGTGCATAGACTTCCCTCAAATGTTGCCATATCGACCGTTCCTATTCTTTTCTTTATTGTACACAATAAACATACATAGTACACGGAGATAATACAGTTTATGTACAAAGGCGAGCTTAACTCAACAATGAGTTTTCTTCCAGCAAACCTTTGAGTTACAGAGTGAGAATACATTCGAGGGTAGGAACAAGTGCGCAATATAATCCTTGCAATAACTAAATCTAAAATATAATTATATTATACATAAGTCAAAATCACAAAACACATAATCAAAAAATACATACTAATATATATTAATATTATGTCAATAATGAAAAGAAGTGCTCTTTAAGTTTCCTCTTGAGAGTTCCAGAGACGCACTGCAGTTACAGAAAAGGATTTCAGAAAGGATTCTTTCTCTTTTTTATGGGTTAGGAAATCATCAAAAAACTTCTACTGCTCTGGGCGGTGCAAGAGGGAGTGTAATCATCGGGTTTGGAAATTTGGAACGGTATACATTGAGCAATATGGCAGGACTTGATGATTTCGAACTGGTTATCTAGTAATAAAGTCATAGTGATATTTTTGTTGTAATTTTTTTTTTATGGTAAGCGCGATTGTTACCACTAGTCGTAATGCTATAACAGTTATTTAAAAGATACTTATTCATGCAATTTTTTTAAGTTGAACAACATCTAATGACTCCTTTCGCTCTATGTGGGGCGAAAGGGAGTGTCAGACGTTTACCGACAAAAAACCACCTGAAGAAACACTCGTTCAGCCGTACTTTACGGTCCAGGGCAGGGCGCGGCGGACGCCGCCTCTTCTAATAATCCCGCACTCTTGTCCTCATATACTACTTTTTTATTTTTTTATTTTTTTTATTCTTTATGCACACAAGAGTACAGAGGCGGACTTAATCGCTTAATTCTCGTTAAATCTTTCTTCTACTGAGACTTTATTGAAAATATCCTTTTCAGTGTAGATAAAGTAAGCAATAATAAAACACAGGACATAGTCGTAATCACTACCACAAGTAGGTACCGCAGACCGGAAACAGAAACCCGTGCGTAATAAACTACTTAGAACTACACTGTGTCATTTAATAGTCGCCATTAAAGAACTCACTGATTGTTTAGTACAAATAATAAATTTATCTGCAGAGCTGTAGCACCCACGGAGAAGTTGCCGAGGTAAGTAGATTTGTGTCTTTTATTATAAGGATTGCTACATGGTCCGCCATCAATCGGCACAGCCAAGCATTAAAACCGAATATAATATCTAATATTAAAATGACGAAATAGTCGGATTTAGATACTATTAACATCATGATAACAGTATCTAAATCCGACATTTTTGACTAACAATTTTTTTCTAAAAATTTTAACTTGTAATTCATTAAACCCCAAGCAAACGCGTTCTCTCCCTCATTGTCTTTCTAATTACGGTGTTCGAAAGTTCAAATCACTCCTTTGTAAAATTTACTACATGTCGCTTAGTAATTTTTAACTTTTAAGCGTCGATATGTCTATGGCTTGTTTTCGGCACATGCCAAATGATGCCGATAATAATATAGTAGTAGTTACCAAAGATCGGCTTTTTCGTTCCAAAAATACTACCGAATTGAACGATGTGTCGACCCGAATGAACCCGATCGGCACAAGTCAACTAAAACCGAACCACTGCAGAAATTGCTTCGGGCCGGCTTTGTTACTCGATAAATACTACCGAACCGACAATGCCAGCCCGCTTATGTATGTAGCGACCCTAACAGGCGGTGGACTTTGTGTCAATTTAAAATGGAGCACCGATGCTGTGCTATACATATACTCTTAGTCTTCTGAATTCTCAAGTGTATTGTAAAGTCAGTTCTTGGTTACAGTTTTGCTTGTTAATGACGCTGAGAACATTGATGTTTTTCTGTGAGCTTAGTAAATACGGATTGAATCCTTAAATTGATTTTCTACCTGTCTAAATTTTAGGAACTTGAAGTCTTATATTATAGTTATTCAAAGTCTCCAAGAAGTACAGGACGAATTTTTCAAGTGCGTGTGGATAGCAAATCCGAAATTATAAAACATATAAAAAAATTCTCAATAGAGTCACATCTGCACCCCACATTGAAAAACCAACCTCCTGTATTTTAATGTAAACATGATTTTGATAGACAGCACAGTCTGCAAACTCACTTACACCATTTTATGTTTTCTTGACGCGTCTATTTTACGATTGAACATGTTATGGCATTTGGTCCATAAAATTTGATTTCGATCTCTAAATATTGTCTCGTGAGTCATGGCCTTAAGACTCAGGAATTACAATTATCAACCGCATCCGTGATGTTCGGTCATGTCATAAAATTTCAAGGAATTGCGATTAAATGTGGGTATACTAAATTCGGGATATGCTCAACCAGATTTATGATTGAAGCCTGACTTCCAATAGCAATAAAAAACAAAGCAAATAATGGATGTAATCAAGTTTTGGGATCTTCTAATTTACATATTTTTGTTCTAAACAGTACAGTCTAGATGGATTTATAGTACTTGTTATTCCAATATAGTGTCTACTGCAACGACAGGTTCTTGCCTGAACTGTCTGGCTGCACAATAAATTCACTTTTCTGACAAATAACATCAGCTTGTCTCGTCGTTTTAAAACGTGATCCTATCGTGAGTTACTTATTATATATATTACGAAAAGTTCGCCTTCTCTACACATAGTCAATAAAAATTAATTGATTTTTATTCTCTGTTTGTTGACAGGCATGAAAATGACTATGTCCACGGCCCCGACGATGAGTGCACGGGTACACAGGAAAGTAATGCGGGCGCCGCATAAGCGGGCCCACCCGGGTAAGACGCAGCACCCGGGCAAAATGGTACACGCTGGCAAAATTGCCCATCATCCGGGCAAATTGACACATTTAGGCAAATTCGGGAAACTCGCGCACTACGCTCACACGCACACGCTGCGGCCGCCGGAACCGTGTGAGAACAGTAACGACAGCGGCCTAGGACCCGATGCCGTCAACAGGTAAGATCCATGTGGTTCTACGCTCGCTTTTAATGCAATGTTCAAGTTATACTTACTCTGCTGGGTGGTCACTCGCTCATCTAACACGTTCGTCTCTCGTGGTGTCTAATTTGGGGAAAGACACTCGCTATCATTTGTTGTATCGCACTAACACACGCTATCTTAAATGTTTCTAATTATGTGCTTTAAAATGTTCAATAATTGAAACGTATATTCGGAGGAGACTAACGATTTCATGACATATTTGATTAGCGTGGAGTCTCAGAACCTCCCACAGATACTCGGCGACTAAATAAACTTCTGCATCATAAATGTGTTCATCGTTTGCGCGATTTATTAGCATCTATATACCGACAGATACAATTAGATCAGCTATTGATGGAACATTAATATAAAATAGACTTCCATTGAGACTTTAATTTTCAACATTTTTAACATCAACAGTTTCAGTGGTTGCTGCGATATTTAAGTGAGCTCATTAACATAAACTTTTTTTTGTGAGTTGGGCAATCAAATAATATTTCATGCTCAGGATGGAGCGAGACGGAGTGTCAAACTTTTCTCTGTTTAAAGAAAATTTAGTCACTCAAGAAGAATAAAATATTCACTTCTATGAGGAAAACAAAAATAAATTAAGGGTTAAGTTAAACGACAGTATCTCAGAAAGAAAAAGAAAATAAACTGAAGTAAAATTAGTGTAAACTTAACACTTGATATCATTTAAAATATGGTGTTTTAATAGCCTTTTAAAAACTTTTACTGACTAAAACCTATATGTGTTCCTTGAGTTGCCCTTTGCGTTCCAGGACTACGGTCACTCTTTAGTTAATTCCCGCAGCCCGCTCTGTCTGTTTGTGTTATGTTCTTTATAAGAAATCAGCAATCAATTTATTTCAACAACCTCGCAAGGTTGCAACTTTCCTGGCCGCTGCAGTTTCTTTCGTAGACCGAATAATTACCATTAAAATTCAAAAAGACTTGGAAAAATTGGCAGATGAAAAGGATCAAAATGATGTAGACAGGGAAAGCCGATGTGTATTTATTAATCTGTTTGATACCAGAATAATCAATCGTAGTTTTTTTTCTTCAAAGCACTGGTGTAGTCTCTGCGATTGCTAAAGTTGTGAAACACGTCTCCGCCTGGGAGTATATTATCTATTAGTTAGCGCTTAGTCACACAATTTAGTAGTGTCAAGATCGTATAGCTGCAGATATAGTCAAATTCTTACCTATGCGGCCTTCAGTCGTAGATATCGATACGTACTCACGTCCGAATGCGCGTGAGTCGCGCGTGCGAACATGTCCATATCTAGCAGTAACTACTCTGCTTTATCGCTGTAGATCTCATAACTAGTGATGTTATCACTAACTAGATATTAAGCAGATTTTCTATGAGATATTTTTGATAACTGGTTTCAAACAAAGTTTGACGCAAATGGGATTCTAGTCTAAGGCTGATAAGATTTCTTTTGAATTTGCAAAGAGCATTTCATTAAACCTATCATCAAAGTGTCGATATTTTTAAACTTTTCTATCTTGATTCAATTGTCCATAATATTGATAGACGGAACCCCCTGTATGTGTGATTATAGTACAGTTTACTTCACACACCTTTAAAACAAAGGTCGCGTGAACAATACAATGAACAACCTTCAACAAATTAATTATTTACTAACAAACATTTTGACAAATACTATTTATTCACCCATGATATAATACACAAGCAGAGTACACAATTATAATGCATAAGTAATACGAATTACGTAAGAACGTCACTACGCAACAAACAGTTTATGTAATACGCAGTTGCGAAAAACATACGAAATATCGAATGTAGTGTCAATGGCCGTTTTATATGCCTTGTCGCAATTTGATCGTTTATCGTCTGGCCCTCAGAGGTGTCTACATATTTGCGACTGATGTTACTGTAGATTTCTGTCTGCCCTTTTTCCAAGTCCAATTTGATCTCAGACTTTTATCGACGAAAGTTTTTCAGCTATAAACAGCTGCTACATCTTTTTATGAATATTCTGGGCTTTCATCTTCCTATGCACGATTCGAGCCTTCTTCATTCCTTCTCATTACTCTGATTGCCTTCTTCAGATAGTGATATTTAATTAGCCTAAATCAACTTTATCTTTGCACTATCTATTTCAAATCTAGACAAAATAACCACCCCGTATTAAACTGCTTTTACCAGTTCCTATTATTACAATCAAAAACACCGAATCCGTTCTTTGTGCAGACTACAAGGGAAGACATTGTTTATTATAGATATTTATTGACTGATATGATTGATGATGGGCAAATACACATTAGCATTAGCTAGCAACATAAACTAAAGATGAAATACACAATCCTGTAGATCAAGGTTAGATTAGGCTAGCCTTTAACAAAAATACCAAACTCAATGTGTAGAAGCTTCGAAGTTTCGACTTGCCCTTGAGAGTTGAAGCCTAAATTGTAAGACGTATTACGAGTGAACACAGGACTGGGCACAGTGCCATAATAACGAGAAGCCATAATACCTACATCGGTTCTACAAATGTACATGACGACGAGTAATCAATGCCTTATACACCATCACTATAATTTTCTTATTAACTCTTTGTCTCTTGCCTTCACGTTTCAACACTCAGATTGATGAAAATAATCCGTTGACCAATCATCTTCGGCTTGCCTAAATATAACACTTGTCAGAAATTTGTACGCTTTCTCTTCCGCATGTGATAGAGTAACATTTAATATTTTTCCACGTAAAGAGGTTACCGTTGAACGCCCATCGCCTCCCTTGAAATCATTTGCATTTTAATTCAATTAGTTTGCATTCTGTTGAAGACTAGCTGCTTAGTCATTAGTTTACCTGAAGGTGTTTTTGTTTATAGACATATCAAATAACAAAAAACATAGAATATTTCTGAAGAGAATATTATGAAACCTTTCAGCTTTTGATTTAATCTCCTTTTGTTTCCGATTTAATGTATTCCATTCAAAAGCTCTCTATTTCTACTTTCAAATATGTCAATAAAGTAAGCTGATTCCTAAAAATATCCAATTCCTATCATAGAATGAATAAATTTATATTTTTCCGTAGCAACAAATGTGCTATATATATAGCTCTATACCACTGCATCACTTGCTCAGTGTTCATTGTTGCCAATCCAAAACCAATTTTACAGTTAACATTGTCCGCTAGATTAGACTAGTCTAATATATCAATCAGACGTTCTCGGTGCGCAAACGCGCCTACCGCTAATACATATATCTACCTATTTCTAGCACGTTTCGGCGCACGTGCGCGCAAGTCGCCTGTCACGCTCTCGCAGCGCCGTCAGGCCAATAATAACATAATAGTAATTTAAACTGTCAAATTTTAGGATGGTGGCCTGCTTTCAAGATATTATATGCTTTATCAATATCGGCACATTTATCACGATGATTTGTGAATATACTTACCCATCGCAATTGTCAGCAGTCAACATAATTTAAGACGATTATTACGTCTACATTGCTTAAACTAAAACGCGCCACAGCATGACTATAAAAATTACAATTTCATTAGCGTAGAGAATGTAACCTTGCAAAGGTTGATGATGGGAATAACTTCAAACACTTGAAAATTGACTAAAGCCGTTAATGGCGTGTGCAGATTATCGGACACTTTGGAGGAGTGGGAACACCCGGAGTTGAAACGCCGCCGTGGGGACACAGAAGCGGCTGTTAAGCTAGAATGCGACGACGCGAACGACGCGTACGCTTTTCGCGCACCGGGCGCGGCTGAGGTCGTGTCCGCACCCCCGCCGCCCGACGCTCCTGCCTCTACGCTTGCGCCGCCCCTACCCGCTCCTGTGTATGTTGACTTTTTTCTTAGAGAACATTCCGTTCTTGAAGGTAACATTGGATCACGTTCAAAATTCATTCACATTTTAGTGTTCACGTCCCTAACCTGTCATTGGGTTGTGAAAAAAAGTACGGATCCTGAATACGGGTAATCCGGAAGCTCCAGAGTGTCCTATCAAGAAGATTTCAATACAACTGATGTATTCGCTGACATAATTAACGTGCCTAATTACTGGTTGCTTGAAAAGCGTTAGTTTGTGCAGTGTCACGAGCATATCCATAAATCCGCATGTTCACCGCATGTAATTGTCGCATCGTCCCTGTGTTCATGTACTGGTGACGCACTGATGGTTTATACTTACAAATGTTCGGCTAATTGTTTATTGACCTCCTCACGATCATAAATACACATTCATTTGTGTGTTTTTTACCACGATTTTGAAAATAAGACGTTATAATAAGTGACTAATTCAAAGTGTATCTCATGTATCTGTAAAGATGGTCAAAACTAAACCTAAATGTACGATAATTCATAGCATTGTCGATTTTTTACAGAATGAGAGCGGGTTGCAGTATATCTAGTCCAAACGTAGCTGAAACACCCGGAAAGAGGTACCAAGACCCGTACAGATCGTGCGGCAAACTTGGCAGCGGGGGCAAATTGGCCAACAAGTACCCTGGAGGGGGGAAATTAGTTGGTGCTGGTGGAAAATTAGGTGGCAAACTGGGGGGCAAGTACGGAGGTAAATTGGCACAGGCTATGGCCCGAAGAAGGGCGCTAGCAGCCATGACGCAGGGCAAGCCAGGTTTGGCGGCGCCACTGTCAAACAGGTCGAGAGATGGCACAGTGGAGCTACAAATACTGTGCCAACCCGAGACACAACATAGAGCGAGGTAACTATTATATACCTTTCCTCGAAAATGGTTGAAAACCTTCTGAAATAATCTGAGCTTATTTACTGAGCCTGGGATTAATCACAAACCATTTCCATGGATTCCAAAATGACTGCTTTTGTGGCATTCCATTCGGGCTCTTCTAAGTTCTAAGCTTACATTTGAACAAATAATAATACTCCGAAAAAAAAGCACCATTATTCTCAAAACCGATGCTTCCATAAACCTAAGACTACAAACTAACATGTGCTTTATCTTTTCTAGATATCAGACTGAAGGCAGCCGTGGTGCTGTCAAAGACAATTCCGGGAATGGTTTCCCGACAGTAAAATTAGTTGGTTACGACAAACCAGCTGTACTGCAGGTAAGATCTTCCCTAATATTCTTACTAGCATGGGCAAAGTCCCTGTCTTCATCATCATCTTCCTACTACCTTGTCCTTTGCAACTTGGGTTCAACGCAATACGTTTTGTCTTATCTCTTTTTAATTATCTCTCTTTTCTATCATGTCATTCCGAATACAATATCTTATCTGTAGCCCTTTTTTAGAATGGAAAATCGCCCAATAACTTCTCTCGCTCTGGATGATACGAGAGAGAGTGTCAAAGATTTCCTTTTTTGTTCAAGGGCCGCTGTAACTATTTAGCTTTTCTCTAGCCCCTGACTTATTGATCATGATATGATCATGATAATAAAATCTTTGTACTTTACATGACTTAAATACTAGGTCGATGTGCATAAAAATTACAGCGAATTTAAAGGTCACTTAGATTGAGAAAACCCTGACTCCCAAACTAGGAGATCCTGTGACTTAGGAGTCAGTGTTCTGCTGTCACTATGGCACCAGCAGAACCTTTTATTTAAAAAGTGGGTACTTATCTCGGCAAAAAAAACAGGTTTAAGAATACAACAGTAACTTTGTAGAATATTAAGCTAGGAATATTTGAGTGAAGTGAAATAGTATAATATTAGTTAGATTGCGGGGGTGACTACACAAAATTGACATCTATTTCAGTGAGGTTATTTTAAAACACCCTAACATGTGATAACATATAAGAAGAGTTCCGCTGGCTCAATCCTTGAGACACTTGGTGCCTCCATAGATTCCGTGGAAGTCGAAGGTCAACCCGTGCAGGGCAATAAATCAAAGGATAAGATCTAGTCGTGAGTGGAAAGCCAATCTCGATGAACTATCGTGGTTGGGTTTACCTGAAGTAATTGAGAAGGGTATAAGAATATGGAAATTTTAATACTGATTCATTTAGTTGTATATATGTTTTGTTAAGTTCTATAAATTATTACCGCTACGGTAAAGGAGCATTAGTAAATGGCATTTTTTTATTGTTTAGTGCACCCTGAACACTCCAACCCGCTAACAGTTTTGCTGATTAACTTACTTTACTTAAAAGCGGTTTTCATATTAATATAATAATAATATTCCACAACTAGCTAGCTTGTGTTATGAGTACTAGAAAACTGAAAAACATATCTATTTATATATTTTTAAATACATACATAAAATAAATAAATTACACCCAGATACAGAACAAATCATCATGCTCATCACACAAACAATTGTTCTGTGTGGGAATCGAACTCACGTTGACATAGCAGTCAGGGCTACTAACCACTAGACCAACAGGCCAGTCAAATATATTATATATATTGTAGACAGAAGAAGTTTTTGCCCTTGATTATTATATCGAGCAAACTTAAAATTTTAAATTAATTACAATAGCATCTTGATATTTGAGCACAAGCAAACTTAAATTTAAATTAAGCAACTCCATATCCTAGGGATTAACATAACATAAAATCGGTCCTGTAATGTTCCCTGCCAAAGCCAAGTTACGATCGTTTTGCTTGCGTCGAACGCCTCGAGAAGGCCACGCCTAATCGGATTAGGCGTGGCCTTCTCGAGGCGTTCGACGCAAACGAAACGATCGTAACTTGGCTAGGGAGGCTGGACTATTGTATAGCTGGTTTTACGATTACAATGGAGCAACATTGCGCTGGCTGGTTGGGCGCTGCTACATATAAACACACCTACATATACGCACAAGTGGTATCCCTATCGGTCGTACTCTGCGATTCTTATTCTCACGAAGCAAATTATGAGGGTGCCTCGGTGACGTCTAGTCAGTCAGCTATACCATATTGTGTTAGATGTACATGCTCGTTTTCAATGATTTTGTTATGCCCTGTTATACTGTATCGTAGTATTACGTTATGTTGTAACGTATTGTGTATTTTATTGTAATTGTACTATAAGGTGTATTGCATGCTTCGTCATTAGACGGCTTGTTACCTAGGCTTACTTGAATCAGCCGTAATCCAGCACCACGCGCCTAGTGGGAGTGGTGGATGTCACAAGTTTTATTTTTTGTTCTTTGACATGCCAGCTTCCTCACAATGTTTTCGTCACACACCGTTCTGAGAGCAGAGGTGATTACACAAAATAATGCGCTTGACTGGATTCGAACTTACGTACTTACGTGTTGTTAGGTCGTGGCTATTACCACTAGGCCACCACCGCTCCTCCCTTCGCTCCTAGCGAATAGATAGCCGTAAATAGCCATATATCTCCTGCCCTGATCCCAAGCTATTTGAGGTTCTTTTTCCATCAATCCCCACTGCGTGACTTTCTATTTTTGGTTTCATTTCCAACCATCTTCTTCTTCTGGCTAGACCTTATCTCATTTAAAAATACATAGATACAATAGGCGCTCTAATCGCATTCTGCGATCTTTTCCAGGCAACCTGGAATGAACAGTAAATACCATTACCTACTTCATTTCCATCTGTATCAACAATTGCTTCCCATCACTTATTCTGAATCATAAATATTGATCTGTAACCCTATTTCTTCAGGTATACATAGGCACAGACACAGGTAGAGTAGCACCGCACATGTTCTACCAAGCGTGTCGGGTCTCCGGCAAGAACTCCACTCCTTGCAAGGAGAGGAAGGAGGATGGAACAGTCATCATCGAGATCGACCTGGAGCCCGCTAAGAACTGGCAGGTCACTTGTGACTGTGTTGGGATACTGAAGGTTAGTTGAAAAGATTTTTGAAACAGGTTAACAGGAAGAAACTGAACTCTTATTGGATCACTTTGTTGTCCGTCTGTCTGTCAAGACTTTTTATCCCGGGAACGCGTGATTAACGAAAAAAAAAGATACGGCCATTTACGTCGACTAACGCGTATATTTCGACACTCTCAAGGGAATCAAAATTCATAGGGTATTTCCGTTGACCCAGAATCCTGAAATTTGGCATGAAGTAAGATCTGAAAACAGTAAATTTGTTGTTACGTCACAAAAAGACTACTTTTTTGCAATTCGGGAAAAGTGTATTATTTTTCGACTGTAGCGATTGCGCAATGCAGGATGCATTGCGCAATTAGATACCGCGCGATTTGAAAGTATACAACGGCCCGAAATCATCTCTCGGACAGTTGCCCCAACTAGACATAACACCCGTCTAGACGGTCTGAGGATCCTACCTTTTCAACGGAGGTTTGCGGGACGATTACAACATCTTTAGCAAAAAAATCTTATAATTGTTTTATTAAGTCTGTTCAAATATTTTAATATTATTGATTTTGCGTGTGTAATTATCAAAACCCTGTTCGTGTACCAGGAGCGCAACGTGGACGTGGAGCACAGGTTCGGGGAGTCGCTGGGCGGCGGCGCGGTGAGCGCGAGCACGGGCGCGGCGCACATCTCGCGCGGCAAGAAGAAGTCCACGCGCTGCCGCATGGTGTTCCGCACCGACATCGTCAACGCCGCCGGACATGTCGAGACGCTGCAAGTCTGCTCCACGCAGATTATTTGCAGTAAGTACTATTTTTACTACACTTTTTAACTATTTATTTTATTGAGTTACTGATGATTCAGATTCAATATGTTCGGACACATTTTATTTTCAATATCAATACAAAATAGTTTTAAGTAACGACTTTTTTTTTCATATATTTTAAAAGATTTTATCTGACTGTACTAAACAGTGTGTGTCCGAATAATAAGTGAAAAAAAAATATTGAAATAAAAATGTATCAATTCGGACACTGAGTCCGAATATACTGTGTTCGAATCGTCAGTAAGTCATATGTTTTCCTTTCTTTGTTTGGTTGATTCTTTAACCTATCCATGCAGGAAAAATGTATTTTTTTGGGATAACCAAATAGCCGTAGATTGTTATGTAGCTGTGTTAGTTAAGGCACTGCCCACTGGTATCGGGAACAGGGTTCAAGCTACCAGTGGTGAAAGCTTCTGAAAGAGGAATCTCCTAATAATTCGCGCCGTGTTATGACTGAAAAATATAAATCATAATTGATTCAAACTTCCAGAGATCACATTCTACAAAGAAGTGTACAAAAAAATTTACCTTTAAAAAAAGGTTAACACACAAATTCAAAGAAAAAAATTATTAAAATTGCATAGCAACAGAAGTAGGTTACAGGTTATTACTTACCTGTTCTGTGTTAAATCAATTTTAAATAAAGATAGATACGCACATCAAAATTAACACATATTACAAAAATAAAACAATGACATGAATAATTTCGCTAATCAGACTAGATTTCAAGGTAACGCAGCAATTGTATTGTATAATATTTATGAATATAAAAATTTGATGTGCATTTGTGTTCCTTGGGAATATCTTAACATTTTGCCATTTCATGAGCAACTAGTAACAATAATGAAGCAAAAAGGGTTCTGATTGACTGTGTCATCTCTTGAATGTCATAACACTAACTTGATGATACTTCTTCATGTACCCGGGTAAAATTATCTACACTAATATTATAAAGAGGTATAGTTTGTTTTTAGGACGTGAATCTCTGAAAGTACTGATCCGATTGCTAAAATTTTTTCATCCATAGAAAACTGCTTTATTCCTGAGTGAAATAGGCTATATTTTATGTACCTACGCGGGCGAAGCTGTGGGCAAAAGCTAGTCCTATAATAATTTAACCTTTCGCTTAGCAAAATTGTGCTCTCAGCGCCAACAGGCAAGTCGTCATCCTTTGAAGAATGCAAATAGATAAAACAATACTTAAAAGATTTATTAGTATTTTATGTTTGTCGTGTAGTCGTGACTGTGGCTTACTAAACACATTTTCCTTTGTCGTGTATATCTTTTGGTCAATTTTCAGTCAAACCCGTTTATTAATACGCTTATTAATATGGTTTGTATGATAAGTAGTTATTACATTATTCTTTTTCCCCAACAGCCCAACCACCAGGTGTCCCCGAGGTCTGTCGCAAGTCTCTGGTGTCGTGTCCGGCCAGTGGAGGCCTGGAGCTGTACCTGCTCGGGAAGAACTTCCTCAAGGAGACGCGCGTGGTGTTCTGCCAGCGACAGGACGGACACACGCACTGGGAGGAAGAGGTGGCTCCTGACAAGGAGTTCTTACAACAGGTAAATTAACTCTTTATAAACGGGGCCTTACCATCCCCAATTTTATCCTCTTAGGGGGTGAATTTTGGGAATTCCTCTCTAAGTGCTCGCCTACGTCATAAAAGGTGATGTAGTGAAGGAAGGATGTTCAAAATTTCACGATCCTGGTCCCTATAATATCTACTGTGCGTTGATATGTCTGTCAGTGACTTTTTCCTTTTATACATTAGATTTCTTTGGGAAAACAAACAGTTACACAATTCTCAATTAATAATCCATCTAAACTAATAATATAAAGAGAAAAGATTTGAGTTTTTTATTTGTTTGTATGTTACGATTTAACTCAAAAACTACTGGACCGATTTTCAAAATTTTTTCACTATTTTATCACTGAGGCCTATATTTTCTATTTAGACGCGGGCGAAGCGGCTGGCAAAAGCTTGTATATAAAGTTAATAATGTATATATGTGTAATAGCATTAAAATTATTATAAAAGAGCAAGGATACATTCCAATCGTCTGGTAGCTTGGTCTAGTTTCAATGACCCTTATGTCTGAATGGTACATTTATCTAATCAGTCACATTTCAAGATCTATCGAGAATGAGCTGTTATCAGCCACGAAAGATAAGTTGCTTACGTCTTTTTGGAGGCTACCCTATAGGTTTAATCAGTATCGTTTTTAGATAAGCTTTTATAAAAAAACAATAGCTGTCTTTTGCGGTTTTACCCGCGTCTTTAGTTACGTCTTCATCTTCGTGGGTCTTATGTGATGTTATATAACCCAGTTCTTGATGAATATTAAAAAAAAAATCAATTCAAACCAAGGAAGAGATTACTTTTTTCTGCAAAAAACTCAAATCTTCCTGAAAAGGGTCGATTTATCTGAGAGTCGCCTTATTTAATTTTTTCAGGGTTTTTGTGATGAGTTTTTTTCGAAATTAGCGAGGTCATCATAAAACCAAATTGAAAAAAATAGTACATAATTTATTTTCCGTCTCTAGACTCACCTGGTGTGCTGCGTGCCGCCGTACGTGCGCACGGACATCTCGGAGGCGGTGGCGGTGCAGGTGTTCGTGCGCTCGGGCGGCAAGGCGTCGGAGCCGCACGCCTTCTACTACACGCCGCCCGCGCTGGACACGGGCCCGCTGCACGCGGCGCGCCACCACACGCAAGGTAACACTACCACCAGCAACGTGGGTCATGATGCGCACGGGTGTGCTTGCTGCCACGCTTTTTTACTGTCAATTGCCCATTAAAACATAAACTAGTCAAAAGATGGGGAAGAAATGGTTCTTTAAAAAAAAAAAATTAAAAAAGTGTTTGTAAAAAAAAAGAGAAATTAAATATAGTATAAGTAAAATTATCAGACAAAAAAAATATAAATAAATAATTTAACTTCCATCTTTGTTTTTTTTTTTCCATAATCTCGCATTGACATTAAAAAACGTGTTTTCGCATTTCGTACATTCATAAGTTAAAACCGTATACGATGTCTAGTTGTCCTCCATGTAAGCACGAATATATAAATATTAATTAACATTCGCTTATATATCTGTGTGCAATACAAAATTGCTGTCAAATAGTGCAAGGCTTTTGTAAACTTGTGTTAAACCATTACTCACATTTGTATGTGTTAACTGTAAAATGGGGAAAATTCAAAAGCCTGCAAAGTTAAATAAAATAAAGTTAACAAGAATATTTTAACATTCCTCTTATTACAGTTCATTCTGCGTTGCATGCATTTCAATTAGCCCCAGTTTGCAGTATATTTATTTGATATGGACAAAGTTAAAGTTATCAAAAAAAATATTCGTAAATGGATCAGAAAAGTGAAATACATTAATATCCATTATTTGCTATATTTTCTTCTTCATGTAATTCTATGGTTCTTCGTTTATTGTATAATAATAAGTTCTCTTAAAAGATTAGGTTTACACGCTTATAATAATAATTACACAAACACATAATTTTGAATCTTTGTGGTGGTTCAAACTAAATTTAAATCCACCGAGCAGCTTCAGAGCTAAGATTCAAAGAACATACCGACAGACCTGGTCAACATTATTTAATATATAACTTTAACTGGTACTTGTATTGTATAGACTTTGTCCCTGCACGTCAATTTTCTGTGGTGAAAAATGTTGCTTGCAAAGCTACTTATTCGCTTTATCTAGTATTGCTTCTGATCATCGGATACTAACATATACTGTAATATTAATTAATTTTACATTATAATCTGGAATCTCAAAATGGATTGCATTAAAACTGAATTTGCTTTAGAAATATTTAATTTCATTTAGCTTTTAGTGTGTGTCGCTTACTCTCTTATGATTTGTGCGATAAAACATTGGCTGTATGATAAAAAGCAAAAATGTAAAAACTTAGTAAAAAATTAATTTATTTTATCATTTTTTTAAACTTGTTAACTATTTCGAAAAATACAAGAAAATTGCTAATAAGTACTGTTAATTCGATATTCCATAAAAATAAAAGCGTAAGCGACACAATCAAACTTAAAAAAGAAAAACATTTGATTGCCTTATTGCATATATCGTAGCAAGATGTTGCTTGGATCTAACCACGCTTATAACTGAAGCATGTATATAACACTGCGGTACAATAGTTATATGATAATATTACTGAAAGTTAAGATATATATTTATAGAGATATTTGGAAGAAACGACTGATGCGCGAATTGCGTACTCTTTCTTTTTTCCCTTCTGTTCAAGCTAGGTCTGTCTAGGTAGCGAGCACTGCCGACGCCCGCCGCTGCCCGCTGACCGCGCCAGCACGGTACTGACACGCACACGCACACACAGACACACACATTACAGAACCTACAGAAAAACACACTGAGACATTTTTGTTTGAACATTACTTGTACGCATTGTCGATGTAAGATTCTAAATTTCTCTCATTTTCAGCTCTTTTTAGCTCTTTAAAGATTAGCAGCATTCCAGTCAGTAAGTTTTGTAAATGAAAAGAACAGATATTAAACTTTGCTATACTTTTTAAAGTCTTTGTGTATTTCAAAACAATAATTATTTTACAATATAAAGATATACTTAATCGCCCCTTTCGTCGACAGTGCACTTATTACACAAGCAAGCAATACTCAATACAGAACAACACACAATAGAAAAAAAATCCAAAGACGACGCAAAGTCAATGGAAAATGAACTTTATTTACTCAATCACAGAACTCACTTACCAGTTACACTGACCTTCGCGTAGGACAGACTGCACATCCCCCCACACTTTAGATAGTACTTTATTGCGTGCCGACCCTATGTTGTAAAATTTTTGTGTTTTATTCCGACTCGACTGGTTTCTTAATTTTTATAAAAACGTTTTATGTATAAGTTTAATGTGAAATTTTGATCGTTTTCATCGTACTGCTAAGTGATTTTATTTTAATGTGACTATTAAAAATATTATCTTAAGATAAAGTCCATTGAAAATATTAAAAAAAAAGATAAGAATTATGATCACAACAGTTTTTAGTTTTTTGAGAGTTTTCTGATTTTTGTTTATTTGTTTGAAATCAGATAAAAAGTAGTTACTTATATTTGATAAAAAATATAAACATTAATTTGCACTTTTTAAATTAATGTCAAATTGGCGTTAAAACTATTGACCCACATTGGTAAATTAGTTGCCTATTTTTTTTTTAAATTACTTCCTGAAATAAAATTACTGTAGACGCTGAAAACGTAAAAGATTTACACTACATTGAATGAAAACACCAGAAACGCACGGCCCTTACAGATACTACTATATGAATAAGGACTTAGCTATTACCTACCTCTGGGAGAAGCTTATACAGGTCCAGGTCACCTGCTAGAGTACCAGAGAATCTGGTGGAAGGATGACTTCAGTAGTAGCTCAGCTTCGCTTGACACATCGATTTGCTGATCAACATTTTGATGTGTCTTTCGAAGCTACCGGCGGTATCTGAGTATTATATAATCTGGTTTATTTGTATGATAACAGTAGAAATACAAATATATGAAAAAAACAGACGTCAATGTTTGATTACATTTGATGTGTTATGATAAAAACTTGTTTTATGAATGTCCATTGACTCAATCACTTAATATTATTTCATTTTGTTATTGATAATAGTGATATTATTTTCAGACATAATATATTTTATGGTTCTTTAAAAAAAAAAAAATACATTCACAAGATTTCAATATATATTACTTTTTTTGCTGGTTTTTTTACGAACTTATGTAACATTTACTAAACTTCAAAATGTGCATTGTAATACTGAAGAGTTCATAAAAAAAGAACTTGAATAAAAAATACTTAATAAGTAACAATATTCCACAACTATCACACAACATCGTCTAGTCCCAAGCTAAGCAGAGCTTGTGTTATGAATTCTAGACAACTGATAAATATACTTATATATTTCTAAATACATACATATTATGGATAAATAACACCCAGACCCAGAACAAATAATCGTGCTTATCATACAAATATTTGTCCTGGATGGGAATTGAACCCACGACCTCTGGCATAGACTGAAGGAATAGATAGACATCCTATCTAAATTAACATTTACTGTGGAACAAGTCTATGCACAGGTAGTAACGACCCACTACTGAAAGTGGTGTTAACAAAGACACATGTAACGGGACATGAGACACATGCCGCTTTATGCGGCACGTGTTTTTAACACGTTTAATGCGTCCATAGACTATTTACATGTGTCTTGTACAAATTAGTATATTTTTCGTAAATTAAGTTAGGTTCGCACAAGCGTCTTTAAACCAGTTGTTTCGGAACGTGTTTAGGGCGGGGTCGGTGCGTGTAGCGGAGTCCCCCCGGAGCCTTACTAACTGTTGTGCATGTGCTAGGTGGCGGCGACGAGGCGCGGCCCGTGCTGCTGTGGGGGGGAGGCATGATGCCGCCGCCCTCGCTGCCGGTGCGAAGGCCTTCCATTATTGTGCCGGACCCGCACTCCCCGCAAGGACTTAAGAGCGAGGTATGTACTGATAGTTTAGAAAAATAACAAAAAGGGACTCCTAACCATCCTCTTCAGAAACCCTAACCATCCTTTCCAAAAATCCACACCGCATTTTTCAAAAGTCCACATCGTCTTTCCGAATACTCAAATCATTTTTTTCAAAAACCTACACCATTTTTTCAAAAACCCAATCCATCTTTTCCAGAAACCCACACTACCATCTTTTCTAAAAAGCCAAACCATTCTTTCCAAAAACCTAAACCATCCTAACCCTAAACCCAATCTAAACCGATTGATAACCCAAGATAACTCTAAAAATGGATTCATCAGTACCAAACCATTATGACACTTCGAGTTTTAGAAAAAGATTGTCACAAAGATACAAGTAAAAAAGAAGACATTTTTATAAAGCTAAACTTTTTGTGTAACTCGAAGTGCCATAATGAATACATCTGCTTACTAGATTTATATTGTATCCCAGGTGTTGATAATCCATTGCGAGGAAAAACCCTTTACGGTCTTTGGAGGTCATTTGGTTTGTATGTCACAGAAATCCTTCGAAAAGAGCAAATCCACTCTTTTAGAGGACTTCTACAAAAATACCAAAATGAAAAACATGTTTATTTATTCCAAATAGAAAAGAAAGAAAATCGACACTACATTAGACCATCTACTTGAAATCATCAACTATGATGACAGTCTTAGCCTAACGCCAGATCAAAATAACATTTTCAGCAGAGTGAGTTCAGTAGACTTGTAGTTCACGCTATCATACATCACCCTACTAATAGACCTCAGCCCCCCTAGCCAAGTTACGACCGTTTTGTTTCGATTCTCTTGCATCGAACGCCTCAAGTAGGCCACTCCTCCGATTCCTTTGTTCTGACGTCATCTCCACGCTCAGAACAATGGAATCGGAGGCGTGGCCTACTCGAGGCTTTCAAAGCCAGGGAATCGAAACGAAACGGTCGAAACTTGGCTAGGTCGGCAGGCATAGAAAACTGAAGTTGGTATAGAAAACAAAACTGGGCGTATCATACACCCCAATACTGCCAACATAATAGTTCACAAAAATTGTACATCTTTTTTTTTATGTAGCTGGAAATATTGTTGCTAGCAATATTTGTGTGTACATATTTGCAGCCAGCATAAAAAAAAAAACAATACTACAATGTTGCTAGTGCAACATTGCATTTATTTGTGTAATACCTTAAATCGGTTTGAATCGAATTCGCGTAATAGTAACAAAACTAAATAGGATTTTAACTTTAATATCAAATTTTGAAAAACAAGCTTTTATTGTGACGTAGTTTTCTCACATATTCTTCACAAGAAACCCTCAAAGGCGTGTAAAAAATAACTAGTCCGCCATTTTGAAAAGTATGCCATATTGGATTGAGAATGTCGTCACTTAGCTAACTAAGCATGCATTGTCATCCAAATGAACATGGCTGCGAAATTTCAACCCAATTCGTTAGGGGTAACTGTTGTAAAATTCTTTCGCAAGATTTGCCCCAAACAAACATAGAAACATTACAATTTAAATAAAAGCTTGTAATTAGAGTCCTTATACTCCATTCGCAATACGTAGACATTTAAACAACCCTTTTTTACTGTCCGTTCAACCGATTTTGACTCTTATTGCGTTGGTGGCATGATAAATGGCGGCTGCAGTAAATAGTTGGTATTGTAACCACTTTTTTGCCCTTAATGCCATCCTTATGTCTACGGAATAGAAGTCAAAATCGGTTGAACGGACAGTAAAAAAGGTTTGTTTAAATGTCTCATCTTATTTCGAATGGAGTTTAAATCCTGCAAACAATATTAAATAAGTGAAAATTCAAAGTTGTTTTGTTATATTCCTCCCATGCAGTCGATTCATTCAGTTTTACCGTACGTGTGTTGCAAATTTTGTTTACCATAATGACACGGCTTTACCGATCTATACCAATTACTTTTTCTATGTCTATTGTGCGAAAAAGGTTTGTAAAACAAAACTAACGTCAAATATGCCGTCAGGTCGCAGATGAATCCAGCCAGCACTCGCTGGCAGACGGCGGGGAGTCCTCGTGCGGCGCCGAAGGGCCCGACAAGCCCATGAACATGGCCGACCAACTGGACATCGTCGACCTCAGGCTTAAGTCGGAGATGTCCCGGGACTCGCAGAGCCAGGTACGATAAGCTAAAAATTTCATTTCAAATAAAATGTCTTTTTGTCAAAACATAACCATTTTTACCGACTGTATTGAGAATTAAAAAACATATCAATCTAGTAACATTTTCCTTTTCACTTCAATTTTTGTTTCAATTTATTTTGTTGCTTAATATTTTTTGTTTATAATGGAAATGTCCATGACTGCGACATTTCGCTATGCTTCGTGTCGTATATAACCACAGATATGTCAAACAGTAAAGATATGTTTTAAGCACAAATTTATACGAGTTCAGATGTCTCCTCACCACGCCCGCTTAGTTCACTAACACACAAAATAAAAACTATAAGAACTACACACGAACTCATACTTCCCACGAATACATGAATAACTTCACCACAAACAAACACGATAATACATCACATTGAAAAAGATGGTGAAGCATCTAGTTGTAACTACGGGGTCAGAATAAACATACATATGCAAAATATACAATAAAGTATTGCACAAATTTTTGTCTCAATTAGATTCTATAGTGCTAATAAACCACTAATAAAAACACAAAATTTTTATTCTATCGCTAAGTACCCTAAAAATGCATTTAAAATTGGGACACAGGAAGTAATTTTTTAATGTATTTCCTCAGAACAACTTCAATATATTAGTACTTACGTGTAAAATGAGATACCATATTTCGTGTAATTTACAATACAGCTGTTTCTTTTGCAAACAACCACTAAACAGAACCACAAAAAGCAGACGTCGCTAGTTGACATTTGACTAATGACCGAAAATGACATCAAGCATATAGAAGCACATATCCGGCTTGATGCGTTCGCAAGAACCACGCCCCCTTACCATATCTTTACTGTTTGACATATCTGAGTGTATAACCATGTTATCTATCCACTAGGTGGGCTTCGTAAGCGGTTATGAGAGCATAAAACTGTCTCCGAGCACTCCCGCGCAGAGCGAGCCCCCCTCCCCCCTAGCGTCGTTCACGCAGCAGCTGCAGGCCATACAGAACCAGGTGCAGACAGACAAGATGGTGGAGACCGTCACCGCGGCCATCTTCAACTCCGACGACACCGCGCCGCAGATATACCCTGCCATGATGCAGCCCATAGATCCCATGAGACAACTCATCTCCTCCAAGACCGTCGACCCTCTAGAAACTGACATGAAACTCAACCCAGAACTCATGATCACCGATACCACGATGCAACAGAACGAGCAAAGACTGATAGTGTACAACCAGATGCAGGGCAGACAGGAAGAGAGCTTCAATCCTTTTGGAGCCATCACCAAGATGGAGATGGGGACCAGTCAGATGAAGCAGAGACTAGCACAACAATCTGCGCATATGGAGGCGTTGGTAGAAGATGCTATGAAGGCTACAGCTGCCATTTTACCTGACAACACTAAACTTGATGAGTTGGTGAACTCTCGAGTGGATGACCACCTGTCAGGTACCTCGGGCACCTCCCCGTCAGCAGCCAGCCACGCTTCAGACATCCTCCTCAGTCCCAACGCAGCCGTACCGAGCAGAAACTCTGCCACAGAACTGCTTCCTCCTATGCCTACATCCGCCATCTCCCCCGATGTGATCCTCAACCCTCAAGTGTCTCCCAGTATGCTCTGTGACAACTCCCAGCGCATCGTGATGCCGTCGGGTGCATCTCAGGACGAACTCATGATGATACAAGAGCAGGTGCAGCTGACATCGGTGAAGACTCCGCCGGCCGCGGTGAAGTCCATGATACTGAACGCGGCGGCCGAGATCCTGACGTCGGACACCACGATGAACGCCCTAGTGACGTCAGCGATCAACACCGCTAATATATTGACCACGGAAAGTGCCGCAGGGTCGGCAGGCATGCAGCCCAGCGCGTCGGCGGCGCCGCCGGCGGAGCCCGCGGGCGAGGCGCCGCTGGCGGCCATGTCGCAGGCCGTGTCGCAGGCCGTCACGCAGGCCGTGTCGCAGGCCGTGTCGCAGGCCGTGTCGCAGGCCGTCACGCAGGAGATGACGGCGCCCGTGCAGGGCCTCACGGACATGAGCGACCAGGACCTGCTCTCCTACATAAACCCCAGCACCTTCGACCAGGGTGAGTACATGGACGTATACTACAACTAGTCAGATCGCCACGGTAATCCGAACTGCAGCCGACTTATCACGTTCGGATTTTTAGCTTAGAATATGAACACAAATTAATGTAAATATTTACTGTATATAGTAAGTTAGTATGTATCTATAGTTTATATGTAAGCGAAGGTTCATTGACTACGTTTCGGGTTCGGATTCACGAGGCTTTCTTGCGTTATAATTTGATAAACATTCTTATAATAACTGCAATAGTTTTAGTGTTAACACAACATAATTTATTGATTCGGAAAAGGTTCTACTTTTTTAAATAAATAAATTATAACCTGGCAACTTTATTTTACTATTAATTCATATCAATTTTTGTTTGGTATATTGTTTAAAGTTGTGAATCAAAGTTTCATTGTTTGTATAGCTAATTGGGTATTATCCTGTGTTTATATTTGTACAATCTTTTAAACTAAACAAATAACACTAAAAAGAATCTATTTCCTGAAAACTGCATCAAAGATTATTAAATGAAGCAGCAGTTAGCCTTTCAAATATTGGTATGAGGAAGAGTGGAGTGGACACGTGGTGGGAACATCTCGCCATCTTGATGACGTCATATGTCAGTATGTGCATCCTTATTCTGTTACTTGTCAGTTTTCCCTTCCACCAGATTTGAAAGGTTTCTAACTCAATTAATATTGAATGGATTTTAATGAAAACACTTCCTAAGTACCCAATTGATTACCTGTACAATACTACTTGCATCCACGCTACAATAAATAAATGATAATGTTGTTTCTAACAAATGACCGTATTTATTTATTGCAGTGTGAAGAGTCCCGGCGCCGCGCGCGCAGCCGACACTTTGCTACTTCTTGTCAATGCATTTCTTGTGTCGAGGGCTCAAAAGAAGTTTTTATGTGAATTTTTAATGAATGTCAAACTTAGAAATAAAGTATTTAGCGTAGAAAATATAATCTCCGTGTGTATGGATGTGGTATATTGTTGTGATTCTCAACTTGTCCTTGGTTAACCGATAAAGTGTTTGGACGTCAATTAATTCATCATGTGAGTCAGTATTACAGGGCAAATCAATTGTTTGAACACTTTGGAATTTTCGAAAATGTGTCTAGGTTACATACGTATTTATGATATGAGGATATACCAGACATTTGTTATATTAATGTACTATTTTAAGTATACACCTACATCGACTATTATATCGACAGATCCTATATTTATTATACCGATATACTCTAAAAGTGTGAATTTTAGATCTTATACAGAAACGTTTTCTAACTCGTGCAATGATTTCAAACAAATCGAAATCAATGTGTTATGTATAATGTATTTGAGAAACTTGCGCTGTCGTGTACGCATGTATTTGTATGTATGACTATCGAATTATTGTAAATAGTAATGTTTGAGTGTTTATTATAATAACATTTGCGGCGCGGAGCGGTCCTCCAGAATATCCCCCAGTTTTAGAAATGATAATTTATAATTTCTAATTTTGTCTCAGATTACGTCAATTTAGTGAAACTTCAGAATTGGACAGCCTTCTACAGCAACAACTGCGTCGGTTATACCTGTTGATTGATGAGTCGATCAGTCCTCCTCGAATCCGGCAGCCGCCACGTCCGCCCTGGACGGACACTTGGCCCACTCTGGGGCTCAAGCGTCTCCTAGCCGACCACCAGTCGTCTCCATCAATCACAGCTGGTGGGGCCAGCCGTGATCTGATACTAGCCTAAGTAACCATTAATGGGTCTATCTAAGTCTCTCCAATAAGTTACGTTCCGATCGCAGCCATATTTATTGACATTTGCATGGCCAACACTGGCTAGATTTCTTCTAGAATCCTGAAAAGTCTTGAAAATTTTTGATGCATACTATCAAATTATCATTTCTTTTACGGGTTTTCAAGCTATTATTTCTATATAGAGTCTACTGGGCTAGGGTTTAGGCAGTGTTACTGAGATTTGAGTATTACAGGCATGCAATTAGCAGTTAAAAATCTGTTGCTTTTTCATCTTGGTCACATTTCTTAAACTCATATTCATTAAAGTGCAGTCAGACACGACAAGTGCTAGCGACCACTTGTAACAATTAATGAGTAAATTATAATTAATGCATAGTAAATAATATCGTAAGTAAATAAATGTATGACACGTCCATTGTTGCTACCTTGGTCATATCTGCCTGCAGCCTCATTTATATTAATTTACCGACTATTTTAAATAGAGACGAAAAGTCAGTGCATAACTTTCTTGATCGATATAAAAATCGAATTTACACGTAAATTCGATAGCCTGTATTAATTTCCGACTTACTATATTTTGAATTAGAAAATTAATACAGTCTGTAGTGTAAATTTTCGATTATATTCTGACTACCCATCTACCGCCGCGCTGTCTGTTGTTCATCTGAACAAAACTCTTTACAACACCGTGAAGTGCTTCCGTTGCAACGACCACAAATCTAAATAGTATAAAAGCTTTAAAAATATATGTACATGTATCCTACTATCTACATACACAACGAAAGTAACCCCTCAATATTATACACAAGAGACCACTTCACGTAATGTAAAGTATATTTTTATATGTTGTATATGATTGTGATAGGTAACTGAATATACATATTAATCAATGTAGTAGTTATTTTTTATAAGTGTAAGGAAATTGTACTGATGTGATGTTAGAGCAAAGAGTATATTAAAATTATGTTATAAACATTTATTATTAATAAAACAATTGAGTTTCTTTTTTATAGAATCGAATGCTACATATTTGTGCCATTTAAATAAATGTAAACGTAGGTATATGTTAGTGTATGAAGCATATCGATAGAGTTATCATCTATCAGTTATTGGTTTGGCCGACATGATGATGTAAGCGTGCCTTCAGGACATTGCACATAACTTTACGACATAATTGTTGCCATAAGACACACACTTATTTAATCATACCAATCATGACCTTTATACGGCTATTTCTCGACTTGCAACTACTTATGGCAGTCATTGTGTCTAGTTTACTAGAAGAAAATATACATTTTACAGTATTTCAATCAGGGACCATGATGCAGATATACATACATTATACAAAATAGACATTATGTATACAAAATCTTTAAACATTTTTATATTAGATGCTGTATGAAACGCACTAAAAACATTGAAATATATATTCATGTGTACTGTTATGAAGTCTAACAAAAAATATAAGTAAAAAAAAAATTATATAAATGTATAACTGTTAAAATTGGTGTTATTTACGTTGTTGTGCTTGTAAAATGACTACATTAACTTATTGTAGATTCAAGTAATTATATTTACCGTCAGTTTACGTCGTGTGTAAAAAACAATGATATACATTGTATACAACATTTTGCAAGCATGATGATCATTGGTTGTTCATTTTCATTCTGTAATGTTTGATGTTAAAAATAAAAACTCATGGGAATCTCGTCTTCCTCTGAAGTGTTTCTGAATGTGTTTCACATTGCGCCCGCGGGACATCACATATATTGTATTTTATACTTATGTTAGTCTTCCAATTTTGTCAAACATTCGCAAACCTTTATTATAGTAAAGTGAAATAATATTTGAAAAGGAGAAGATAGATAAATATATGAAGTTTCGTGTTAAGTAAGGTAATTGTGTGTTAAGCAACAGTGGCTTGTTGAGAAGTTTAAGTTATACGTTAAATTAATTATAATTGGTTATAGTGTATTCATGTTAGTTTGCTGAAAAATAATATAAGTTGTATATTTGAGCTCCTTCAGAGTAAGTTATACCATTTAAATTGTACAATTATACATAAAAAGAATTATACAAAACGTTGCTCATTCCTCGATTTGTATATTTTGAAGAGCTTTCTTTATAAAATAGTTTTAGAATCGTTAACTATCTTCTTCGTTTGAAAGTTTCCGCTGTAAAATAAAACGTACAATGTTACGTACACTGATAGATCTCTAGTCGGTCTAAACCGATGAGTGCTATTGCCGAGCGCGCGTTCATCAACTATGTTATTTGTTTTGATGTAATTAATAAATGTTATGAAAAATATTCTGTGATTTTCATTGTATTATCCCCTATTTCAATTTGATACTGATAAATGATATTTATTTTGCAAATAGGTCTTTTAAACATAAATTTAACTAAATGAGGCCGTTGTTGCATTGCTGACTACCCTGCGAAGAAATACCGAAATAAAGGGGTCAAAGTCTCTTTTAAAGTCCATACCGCAGACGTGTAATGGTCAAATCATATGAGAACCAAGCAGATTAGTGTCTGAGATTTGTCTTTTGAGGTAAGAACCATACAGATTTGAATGGACCTGTCCAGTCAGTGCAAGCATTTGTCAGTATTCGTGTAGCTCAACTCAGAACTACTAAGGAGCTCAACGATTTGACGAATAATACCAAAGAAAGGACATTTGGGTAGGCCGCAGAAATACTCAAATTGCCAGATCCACATAGTGCTCATTCACACATTCACAATAAAATTCCAACCACTCGTTCACATTCATCACACATAGGTACATCAACATTCATCTTTCATTAATTTTTTCATCATTCTTCATTCATTCCATTTTGGGTGCCTATTCGACGGAGAAGAAGTTTGCAAGCATTGACAATCCCTTTCTCCTTGCCTCTCCTACCCCTCCTTATTTTATATCTTACTTTGAATATCTCTGTACTTCACACGCTAAGAATCTGCGTTCTTCTAACAATCTCCTCCTGCTTTGTCCTTCTCATACTTCTGATTTTGTTCATTCCTCCTTCTATATACAGTCCATTCTTCTGTGGAATTCGCGAATTATCGGAACGGCCACGAGTAAGTATGCATCTAAGCGAAAGTTATGGAATTACTTTCTACACAAATATCAGAATCATCTCAAAACTCCTTTACTGTGTATATATATGACGGCGCCAGGAGTGGCTGAGCGATATGGCCGTCATCATTTTGATTCAGTGGTACTGGGTTCATTTCGAAGGGATTTTCAATAACTATGCGCTTGAGTTTTTCCGTTAGTTATAATGTCAGTTTCACAATTCACAATTAGTTATAATGTCACTTTTACAGTTCACAATAGTGTTGTATGTACCTATACTAAATAATTACGAACATACGGGTTAACCGACAGTTTCGTATCAAAGGCTCGGCCCTTGAAACTGTGCAAGCGATACTGCCCCCGCTTCACGGGAACCAGCCCCTTTAATATGACTCTGCCCACGTGGCGCCAAAACAAATGACGTCACGGC
The DNA here is from genome assembly GCA_949316375.1 of Mythimna vitellina. Classification (NCBI taxonomy): domain Eukaryota; kingdom Metazoa; phylum Arthropoda; class Insecta; order Lepidoptera; family Noctuidae; genus Mythimna; species Mythimna vitellina. Next base: position 2,399,626 of record OX438691.1, on the reverse strand, counting down.
GTTACACCCTTTGGTAGGTACCATAATAATAACAAAACAAACACTCTATAGTTAAATCTCGTTCACCACGACATATATAATTATATGTATGTATGTATAGGTATATATTTGATTAAATATGTATGTATGTTTAGTTTTAGTTTTATATATTTTTTTTTTATATATATAATAATTGTTGTCTAAATAATGTTTTCTTTTTTTTATGCACCTGCCATATTGTCTCTCCACTGAACTAGAAAGTTTATTATAAAAGTATAGGTATATGTCGTGGCCAGATCTTAGAAATTGATCACTTCATGATATGGCCAAGTAAAACTGACCAGATCGTTTTAAACGTTAAAATTTGATGATATTCCAATCTTCGTTGGCCTACTTTCTTTAGACGTTTTCCTCCTTGCGTCGTACTTCTCAACGAAATGCTTCGTCACTTTCTTTCGATCGATATTCCTCCATCTGTTTCTGTCTCTGGCGGTGTGAAGGGTATTGTATAGAGTCAAGAGTGGTGCGGATCTGGTCAGACCAACGTATTGGGCTGCGTCCACGAGGACTTTTCCCATCCACTTTACTGGTCACGATGAGCCTTTGGAGGTTGCCGCCATCTTCCCTTGCAATGTGACCGAAGTATTGTAGAATCTAGTGTAGACACTCTGACGACAACTGCGAGCAGATTTTGAGTTCTCGCAATATGGATCCGTTGGTCCGAAATGCTTTCCAAGGTATACGGAGCATCCTTCTCCAGCACCACATCTCAAAGGCGTCAATGCGTATGCGGTTTGCAGCTTTTAGCGTCCAAGTCTCGGCGCCATATGAAAATAACGAGAAGACCAGGGTCCGAAAAGTTTGGTTTTGGTCTTTACGGAGATATTTCGATCCCTCCAGATTTTGTCAAGCTTAGATGGCACTCTTAGCCATACCAATTCTCCGGTGAACTTCCTTCTCGCACAAACCATCGTTAGGTAAATAAAATTGACCACTATTTCTAAGTTCAATGCGCCAGTGAGCTCTAATTTCTCAGATCTGTCTACCACCATGACCTTGGTTTTGGAACTGTTTATGGAAAGCCCCATCTTCTCGCTAATCCGTTCCATTCGGTCTAGGAGTGCAACCATTTCAGACTCATTTGCTGCAAGAAGAGTAGTAGTGTCATTGGCGAAGCGCAGGTTAGTGATTTTTACGCCACCAACTTTGATACCTCCCTCCCAGTTCTCGCAGGTACGTCTCATAATGTATTCTCCATAGGTGTTGATTAGAATATGCGATAAAATACAACACTGGCGCGCACCTCGGTGAAATCTAAAAGGTTTTCGAGGTTGCTTTATCAACTCTTACGACTCCTTGGCTTGAGCCATACAGGGTTCGAAGTAGTGCAATGAGATGATGAAGTACTCCAACTTCGTTTAGGACCTTCTAGCTAGTCAAATATTAATAAAATTTTATAACTTGTCGATGTTTATAACCGGAAGTTGATACCTCACTAAAGACTTGAAAGTATACTTGATAGACATACGCGAAAGTCATATATCAGACAACTAGTGATGCGAAATTGACTTGCTTATAACATTTTTGTTTTCTTTATTAATATGTTCAAAACGTGCGCTTGCGTTTATTGTTTTTGTTTAAAATATTTCCAAGAATCAATAATAGTTCAAAAAAATCAAATATACTTAGTAATATATACATTTATTTAAAAATGCGCGATTTTTCAAAAGCATCGATATGTTCCTGTTCGCAAAACTAACCAGGCATTTTTGAGTCGTGGCGTGTGGCGAGCGTTTTATGAATAAAACCGTAGCGTTGAAAGGATTAAAACGTAAATAGTGTACCTAAATAAAATAAATGACCTGATTTAGGTGTCTTCAAGGCTAGAGTGAATAGGCTCTTAATAAACTAGTGCGCCTGACCATCAATGATTGCATCTCTGCTTACCATCAGGAGGAATCGCAGTTAAGCACTGGTTTATATTTAAAAAAAAATGAACTAAAAAAATCTGCTTAAAATGATTCCTACATCAAAACCCAATTAAATAAAACTGTTAGTGTATATGACGCGATGTAACAGATCACTATTTATAACAGTCAGTGTCTGTATCTTTTGAGCCGTTGTTCCAAATGATACATATTATCTAACATTTCCCTGTCTCCGTCGTGATCTGTTACGTCGCGTCAAAGTCACATTTGACGCGACGTAACAGATCACAATTCATTTGAGCAGATGTTCCAAATGGTACATTTTAGTGATTCATATGCAAATGTTCCAATCGCAAAGATGACACACTTTGCCCACGCCTAGTTGTTATCCAACATCAGTCACTAATAAAAAACTCTAACATAACTCATTGAATGCCGGAACGCAGAACCACGCGAGACACAATACCCTTTTAATTGTTTCTCTGCATATTACTGGCTCGTTGAGTCGTTGGTCCAGTGGTAGCAGGTGATACTTCTGAGTATGAAGTCGTGAATTTGTTTCTCGAAGTGATCAAGGTGTTAATAGGTTTTTCCGTTAGGTATTCTTCAGTATCAGCTTGGAGCCTGGATTTGCCCCCCTGATGCCAGGCTTTCCCTTTATAATGGAACTCAATCATACATAACTGGCGAAATGCAAGTGTTCTACAATAGGACACTTCTGTCTTTGGCGACTGCTCGGGCTTGCGAACGACGAGCGATGGATAGCTCGCGGTCGCCTCAACACCACGGTATTCCATTTAGATATTCCCCATGGCCCTAGTGGACATCGGCCCTAGTTGGTCCCTACGGTTTTGCTGATATTTCTTTGAAGCGCACGTGCGCTACACGCCGTCAGCAACTCAGACTCGAGCCTGCTTGTTGTCGGCAAACTTGCTACCTTGGTGACCAGGGATCACCCTGCTAGTCCTGATGCCCGCGGCATCTCCTGGGACGTAAGGACGTCCGTTCCCTCACGGTTACGGCCATGTCCTTCGCTAGCATTACTGCTTCGCTGAAGGAAGTGATCGGATCTCATTCCCTCTCGGACCATGGCATGAACCTGGGCCCGACCCCAACATAGTTGAGAAAATGCTTGACATATGGTTATTATTAGGGTTCCGTAGCCAAATGGCAAAAAACGGAACCCTTATGGATTCGTCATGTCTGTCTGTCCGTTCGTATGTCACAGCCACTTTTTTTCCGAAACAATGAGAACGATACTGTTAAAACTTGATAAGTAGATGCATTCTGTGAACCGCATAAGATTTTCACACAAAAACAGAAAAAAATAATTTTGGCGGTCCCCATACTTAGAACTGAAACTCGAACTTTTTTTTATATCCTATCCATAGATATTCCACATGTATGGGTTTGATACCCATACGTGTGGGGTATCTATGGATAGGTCTTCAAAAATGATATTGAGGTTTCTAATATTACTTTTTTCTAAACGAGCGAGAGACACTTCCAAAGTGGTAAAATGTGTGTCCCACCCCCTGTAACTTATAAAATAAGAGAATGATAAAACTAAAAAAAATATATGATGTGCATGCAAACTTCCACCGAAAATTGGTTTGAACGAGATCTAGTAAGTAGTTTTTTTTAATACGTCATAAATAGTAAACCGCAATTTACCTTTGAGGTTTGTACGGAACCCTCAGTGCGCGAGTCCGACTCGCACTTGGCCAGTTTTTTTTTATAAGTAGGTAAAATAATCACTGTAAAATAATAATGGTAATAGGTTGATAGGTAAGTTGAAGGGTAAAATCTACAAGTCCGTGATAAGACCTGTCATATTGTATGGATCAGAATGTTGGGCTGTGAAAAAGACGGATGAAAAAAGATTGCATGTAGCGTTAATGAGAATGTTGAGATGGATGTGTGGTGTGACGAGAATAGATAAAGTGAGAAATGAATATATTAGAGGAAGTTTGAAAGTGGCGCCAGTGACTGAAAAGTTGAAGGGGAATCGTTTGTCTTGGTATGGTCATGTAAAGAGGAGAGATGAAACGCATGTTACTAAAAGAGTTATGAGTATACATGTGGATGGGTGGAGAGGGAGAGGGAGGCCAAAGAAAAGATGGATGGATTGTGTGAACAGTGATATGAAAGAAAAGGAAGTTAGCGATAGTATGACGGTTGACAGGATAGAATGGAAGAAAAAAACGTATTGCGCCGACCCCAAATAAGATGGGACAAGGGCAGGAAAATGATGAGGTAGCAGATGAAATAAAAACCAGAACACTATTGCAACATTGCACCTCATTTAATTCAATTACATAAATCTATTTATACATACGTAATATGTATATGAGCGTAATATCCATAATTGCCTATTACAATAAAATTACTCTAACATAACCCCGAAATACTTACACAAGATATAGTAGAATTAACTTTACGTTTATAATAAATATTTATATATCGTTAAATGCCCATGTAGGAACATAGCGTGAAGGTACAGAAGAGAACGAATATTATAAGTAGGATGGCAACCCAGGCAGGTACGGAACCTGTGAACAAGAAAACACAATTTAGTCAATTTTACAATAAAATATTCGATGGAACAAGTAAGAAATAGCCTTTTCTTTAGGTTGGAAATTATGCAAAGATTTCTTCCACTCTAGAGTGAAGCGAGAAAGCGTGTTTGAGGTTTACTGATTAAACCCCACCTCTGTTCCTTCAGTTCCCTTTACCGTTCTAAGCCCACGGTATTTATTTATTTATATACACAAATGAAAAGAACAAAAGCAGATAGAAGAGCACAAAGGTACTGCTTATTTCGAATGTTTTTTTTTTTCAGCAGACCTGCGACAGGAGAGTTGGATGAGAGATGTAGACGGTTCACGGTATTCCTTTTAGAAATTCCCCGTGACCGTAACGAGAATTGGCCCTCCTGGGCCCCAACGGTTTTGCTGACATATCTTTGAGGCGCCCTTGGAACATTACGCGCCGTTGACTTCGGCCGTTACCGCAGGCCATGGCATTTCTTACTTATTTCCTTTTCGTCTCCAAGACAATGAGCCATAAGTAAAAAAATAGCCTGTCAGAAACATCGAATGCGGGCTGTGGGATTGTTTGAAATAGTCACCAACTGAAGGAACATAGGTGGATTTTAGTCAGTAACAATGTGATACTTCCTCTCGCTTCACCTTATATGGGAGAAGTTATTTGATAATTTGCCAGCAGAACTTGCATCCGTCGCAGGGAGCCCCGTGCCGCTACGTAATAATACATTAAGGTTCTCCGTCGACACGACTACATGCACACCTTTAAAGTTGAACTGCGACACCGCGCAGGTGATAATCCGTTTTCCGTGACGAGGAGCCAAGCACACCACACACGCTCTTAGTCACAAGACCCGTGCCCAAGCGGCCACACAAGCAGAGGCAGCTTTGGCCCTAACCGATTTTTATAAATCTTCATTCAACTTTCACATTCAACCCAGTTTATAGCCGTAATTTATGTCAAACAAATCTAGACTCACATCGAACAGAAAAACATTGTTTCGCGATACGAGTTTATTTTAAAAGTTATAAATAACCTAAGATAGACTCTTAATAGACACTTTGTAATAAATATGAAGTGTTATAGCACAATAACCATATTCTTAGCTATAAAAACAATGTAAAAATAAAGTTATCGCAAGTCTTCACTTCATAAAGATTATGTCGCTCAACCAGCAATAAACTATTATACGTATAAATATAAAAAAGTGTGCTTTAATTTAGCAAATTGTAATAGCTACTGTAAAGTACAAACTTCTATAATGCTTCTGACCGACTGGTGATGTTACTTCTGATTGGCTGGTGATGTGGTGATTACCAACATTTACTTCTAGGTGCACATAGAGGCATTTAACCACGGAGAGAACAGTAATGCTTCTGATAGACTGGTGAATTTGTTTCTGACCAGCTGGTGATTATTATAACTAACTTCTGACCAGCTGGTGATTATTATAACTAACTTCTGATAGGCTGTAAAAGGCGGGTAAAGGCAGTTATCCGTGGAAATGGACAGTGAAGCTTCTGATCGACTGGTGGTCTTACTTCTGACCAGCTTGTGATTATTATCTTACTTCTGACCAGCAGTGAATGCACGCAGATGGAGTTGTCCACAGATATAGACAGTAATACTTCTGATCGACTGATATTGTTAATATTTGATTTTGAATATATGAGATTTGTTGATTCAGAGAAAACTTACTTCTGGCAGTCATCGACTGCACGCCGAGGCAGTTGTCCACAGATATAAAGAACAATACTTCTGATCAACTGGTGATGTTACTTCTGATCGGCTGGTAATTAAGAACACTTACTTCTAGCAGGCAGTGAGTGCACACAGAGGCAGTTGTCCACAGAGATGGATAGTAATGCAGCTTCTGATCGGCTGGTGATGGCCGGCCCGTAGCCCCGCACGGGAAGGAACTCCAGTCCGGTCACAAACATCATGTGTGCGTTTTTCACGTGAAGAACCCGCTAGAAAGCAAGCGTGGTATTAGAAATTAGGGTATTAACGTTTTTAGAAGCTTATGTTTAATATCAACTTTGTCTTGTTAACTAGCTTGTCGTAATTGGTTTACAAACAAACTAAACCCCAAAGAGTAATTAGATTAAAAATAGTCTGTTAGAAACTTCGGTTGTTAATACCGTATACCATTTTTTGCTAGTAAACCTATGTAGCTGAGTTCATAATCGGTGCCAGATTAAGCTAGCGGGATTCCCAATCCCTTCAATAACTTATTGTTCAAAGAGGCTCTAGGGCCCTTACATGGCGATGGGTCCATATGCAGTTGCCTTTATGGAAAATTCGGAATTAATTAGAATTTTAACCTGGCCCTTTTTTGCACGTCCGAGCGGGGCCCACCCCATTGCGTGGAGCCATTTGCTACTCTTACTACATGGCTGGACCGACACAGTTCATAATCTCAGTGAGACCTGATTAAAAGCTAAAACATATAATAATAATAATATTTTTATTTATCTTCCACAAATAACGATAACAGTAGGAAACACTTAGAATATCAAAGTGATATAACAATGTTAATTTGTGGGAGACTGGTGCCTAAACTAAGCCATGGCTTGTATTTTAGGACACCAGGGACTCCTCTCTACAGGGTAAGCAGCAAACAAAAACATTATATCATCATTTTTATAGATGGTGGATGATATAGCAGAGATTGTATCTCATTCCTCCGCCGATTGTGTGAGTTGATCAGTTGTTATTAAAGTTTGAATTAAAATAAATATAAGTTTGACATACCTGCAAGCTAAAAGCGATATAGATATCAACAGATCCGCTAAACATAGTGCCAACGCCGACGAATCGTCCGTCGTCCCTCACAGCGAGGGCCGAGAGTGATTCATTGGCGAGGGCGGAGCGCCGCAGGGCTCCGCTGCGCGGCTCCCACGACTGCAGCAGGCCGCGCTGCCGCCCCGACCGCGTCAGGGGGTTCGCTATTGTGAACATTCTGTACTCGTTCTTTTGATCTTCTATTAAACCGAATCTGTTATTTGAAAATAAAATAAAATTATTTTAAGGTAAGGGGGCGTTTATTAATTACGTGGGGAGGGGGGGAAGCAGTCGAATCAAATCTCATTCAATCTTACTTGGGGAGAAAAGATGTCTCAGCAAATATTATGTAAAAAAAAAAATTCGCAAAAAAGAGTTTAGAATTTCAGAAAACTGAGTAAGTAAAACTTAATAAAATAATTCAACACTTTTTTTTCTATGACGCCACATATAAACTAAACTACTAAATCCTGCATCGCGCAATTAGAGTTCACCGCGCGATTTGGACATATACAACAGTCCGAAATAACGTATCGGACAGTTGCCCAGGATCAGACATAACACCTGTCTGGTCGTAGGATCCACCCTTTTCAATTGAGGATTGCGGGACTTTACACTCTGTTCCACATATGGTACAAAGGTATTAACTAAAAATGTGCATTTTGAACAATTTTACGAGAGATAAGAGGTCAAGCCGTCTCACAACGAGGGGGGAAGGGTCAATAATCGGCAAAATCATCTCTAAGTATTTAAGTTATAAACTATTAACCGTCCAACTATAATTTAGGTGTCTTCAAGGCTAGAGTGAATAGACTCTTAATAAACTAGTGCGCCTGACCATCAATGATTGCATATCTTACCATCAGGTGGGAACGCAGTCAAGCACTGGTTTATATAAATTCTTTTTTCCAGTTTTCATAAAGGGATCGTGATGGAATTAGCCATTATTATGATTATTACTTAGATCGGTTAGGTAAGTTAAATAAAAGTGAAAATACTGATGTTTCTGATTAATTTTAAAAACAATTAGTAAATAATTATATTTGAATATACTGTGTACTTAAAAGCTTACTTTAATATTAATGGGTTAATTTTTACTCCAGTATTAATACGCCGTTACTTTGCAGTTGCACTAATGAGTCACTCTGTTCTTAACGTGAACAAACTATTCAAATAAATTTAATTTTCTTATTCAGATAACAAGGATCTATAATGGTTAGTAACAGTTGACCTATAGCAATCATACCTGCACCGTCTAAACAGGTACTTGTTCCCGTTGGGTGGCTGGCACGTGATCTGCAGCGTGGGCGCGCGCTTGCGGTCCGTCGCCCACAGCAGCGCCAGCCCGTCCTTGGCGATGCTCACCAGCGAAGTGTCGCACGGGCTGAAGTCTAGGTCGTCGATCTGTAATGACATATGTGACAAATGAGGAACAAACAATTGTGCAATTTTATTTTCAAGATGTCGTATTTTTTTTTAATTGGCTGTCTTTTTCTGTCTTTAACTTTATTGCATACCAAGTTACAAATAAAAAATTGAAAAAAAATAAAGTATCGATTCAGCTGACCATACAATGTGCGATACGAAACAATTCACAAGTTCTTGCAATGCGTCGTGCGAGCTTGTGGATTTTTACGATTCGACGTCGCATTGCAGATTTGTGACTGGGCCCATAGTTGGAAAAAGCTGGACATATTATAATTTATTTTCCTACAAAAAAAGTTCACACTCAAAGGGCAATAGAGCGCAGCATAATAGGTGTAGAGCGAATAGAACACCCTACATAACTCAAATAGTCGTTCGTAGCGAAGGTGGTGTGACGATCTGATCACGTTCACGGGGTTAAACTTGGCCAGAGATCGGCCTAGACAGAGAGGTTTGGAAAGAGAAAGAGGAGGCCATTGCCCGGCAGTGGGACATACAACGGGTTATTAAAAAAAACCTACAGCGTTTTTTGTCTCTCACCTCTTTAGTATGTCCTTCTAGCTCATACAGCAGTTCCATCTTAGGAAAGCTCCACACTCGCACCTTGCCGTCGATGCCGCCGGTGGCCATCTGCTTGCCGTTGTGGTTGATGCGGACCACCCGCTGTAGGGGGTCGTTGCTGAAAATATTAAGGTAAGCCATTAGTTTTGAGTGACAGCTCTCTCGTATCGGTACGAATTTTTTTTTGACTTCACGGTTCGTGCAGTCATCGAGCGAATAAGAACAGAAGAAAAGAGGGTACTAGTGAAATCAATTTAACTAACAAACTAAATATTAAAAGCAATGAAATATCAATCACATCGCACCCGGGGCCCTGGGACGAAGGCAACGAAGGAACAGGAGTGGGTTTTTAGTCAGTAAGAGTCTGACACTATCTCGCGCTCCGCCCAAGAGCGGGGATGTCATTAGGATGATTTTCCCACCCAATAAAAATAAAAAAAAAAAAAAAAAAAACACATCGTAATCAGATTGTACTATTTTCGATCTTTGACCTTGGGTCGGTTATGGCCATCAAAGAAAGTCATCACTCCAATATTATACAGGTAAAAACTTTTATGCCGGCGTGCGTGTGTTTGTTATTCCTGCACAGTCAAACGGCTGAACGGATTTAGATAAAATGTTACGGCGTTTTTTTTTTAGGTGAGAAATCATCCCACACACCCCACACATCCACACCACCCACACACACACACACACACACACACACACCACCCACATCTCCCGCCCCAGGGCGAGGCAGGCGTGTCAGACTTTTACTGACTAAAACCCACTCCTAGTTCCTTCGTTGCCCTATCGTTACAGGACCGGGTTTTCCTTTCAGAAGCGAACCCATGGCCCCAGTAGGCTTCGAACCTGCAACATACCGCATTGGCAATGGCTCAAAAGACTAGTTGCTATTGCCTCGGTTTTAAGTTTTTTTTTAAAGTTAGCATTGGATTCCTTGGTTGCGCCGTCTTCCTCTTTGATATCGTAAGACAATTGGTACAATAAGGAACAATGGTAGATACGTATCTAATAAAACGTTATTTAATAAAAGGTCTAACAAAATGTTTTGAAAATATAACTACTTGGTAGTTTTAAAACACACTGTTAAAGCAGATAGATTATTTTTATCCCGAGAGTATATTCCCTTGGGATAATTACAGCGGGCGAAGTCACCGACAAGAGTTAGTAGGCATATATTTTGTATTAACTGTCTAAATTGTCTTAGTCTGTAGTCTGTCACTGTACTTATTAAAATAAAATAAAATAAAATAAATAAAATATTACATAAGCAGCATTATGTTTTATCTATATTTATAAAAGGAGAAACTGACTGACTGACACATCAACTTATTAACGTACAGCCGAAACTAATGGGACTAGGAGCGTGAATTTTTGCACAAGGTTTCCTTTTATGACGTAGGCGAGGACTAAGAGAGGGTTTTTCAAAATTCACCCCCGAAAACCCTACGCCTACGGCGACTTTTTATAGCGATGCTGTCGCGCGCTTCGTAAGTGCGCGACAGCATCGCTACTAACGTGCATTAGGCGCATTTGCGCGCTCCTAACGCGTTACAGTATCGCGACTGTATCGATGCGAACGCGCTACAGCATCGCTACTAAAAATCGCCGTGGGCGAGGGGCCTAAGAGGACGAAACGGGGATACAAAATTTGTATGGAGAAATCTAGTTTTACGCGGTCGAAGCCGATGGTAGAAGTTAGTCCAATCATATAACGTTTGACTCAATCGTAAAATAGCGCGTAATTATTGTTATTACCTACGAATTACGCAAGGCACGATAGCATCTAACGTAATGCAATCAAACGCTTGAGCTGCTACATACTAACAAATTAAATATTGACTCGCTATACATGTTATATCACGATTATAATAATTTATCTGTAATAATTATGTATGTTTTTAGAAATATTTAAGTATGTTTATCAGTTGTCTACTATCCATAACACAAGCTCTGCTTAGCTTAAGACTAGACGGCGTTATGTGTTAGTTGTGTGAATACAATACATTAAATTATTGACACTTACTCGTCAAAAATGTAACGTCGGATTAGGGGACATCCGTCACCCCATAATCTGGGCCCGAAATTGTGGCACATAACGGTCCACGTGCGCCTGTCTTAGACGTATAGAAGAATCACTCCCCACTATGGTACAAGGCCTGCAGTCTGTGAGCCACCACTAGCGCAAGGCAGGCAGGTAACATAGCACCCGCAGCCCCCGATGCAAGTGTACGAGGTAACACTGAGGTGGTTTTAGTTAGTAAAAGTCTGACAGACCTCTCCTCCACCTACCCCAGGGTGGAAAACCTCCATTAGGATTTCGAACCCGAAAAAAAGAATGGTAGAGCAATTGACTGTTACGCTGCATGTTGCGGGTTCGACTCCCGCATGAAACAAAAATTTGTATAGCCTACAGATAGATGTTATGTATTGCAATTCTAGGCGTCTTGAGTATGTGAGTATTTATACATATACGAAGTACGAAGGTCAGCTACTTCGTACTTAGTACCGCCTAATAGTAAGGATAACGCCATCTATTGGGATTACCAGAACAGCATAATTCATTTTATAATGACATTTTAATTGGAGATGGCGTTGTATTCGGTTTTTTTTCGTGACTTTTTCCATTTTTTCTCACCGTTTAAGCCTTCCCTCGAATATTTCAAGACCAAAATTAGCCGAATCGGTCTAGCGGTTTTTGAGTTTTAACGAGACAGACGAACAGCTATTCATTTTTATATATATAGATTACTAGCGGCCCAGGCAGACGTTGTCCTGCCCGAAAACTGGCTTTTCGTCAGAAAAGAAAATTGACAATTCCATTGTAGCGCTACCTACCGGGTCCAATTGTATTTTCGAACCATCCAGGGAACCACTTAATATACACACAGAGTTTCATCCATATCGGTCTAGCCGTTTAGGAGGAGTCAGGTGACAAACACACGTACAGAAGAATTTTCTAAATAAAGATGTTTGGGAACTTAGGTACTCATGATATCGGAGTAATTTCTAATCAGCCGACGAATTCAAAAAATCCCGCATGATTCGCTGTAAATTAGGTGTTCGAGTTTCTCAGAAGACGTAAAGGGATATTTCCTTGTTTTTGTCAAGTCTTATCTCAGTTCAGTGAACTGACTTCATTGAGAATTACGCTGAATTGTTCACCGTAATTCTCAATGACGTCAGAGACAGAGTGTATGAATAGGAAAAAACTTATGTCCATTTGCAAATTTTATGACATATACATAAAAATGATATTTATTTTGCAAATCTACAGTTAAAATTTTTTGATGCCAAAGAGGAAAAAAATACACTTATTTTTAGTTAATATATATTATATCTTTTACCTTGTAATTTCTAGAAAACCTGAAATTCTGATACCTATATTTTAGAGTTTCCCTAAAAAGGTAAAATACTAAAAGGAAAATAAGTATAAAACCCAATTGTGGGTTAAGCTTGCCTATGTATAATATATATAAAAATACTTTTTCCAATTCACCATGTCCATTTCTTAGGGTTTCATACCCAAAGGGTATAACGTTATTACTAAGACTCCGTTGACCGTCCGTCTGTCTGTCCATGATGTCCGTCTAACACCAGACTGTATCTCACGAACCGTGACAGCTATACAGTTGAAATATTCACAGATAATGTATTTCTGTTGCCGCTATAACAACAAATACTAAAAACGGAATAAAATAAATATTTAAGTGGGGCTCTCATAGAAACAAACATGAGTTTTGTACGGAACAGTACTGAATCCTTCGAGTCTAGCTTGCACTTGGCCGGTTTTTTATCATCTACTGAACTATGATAATAGTAAATAAAATGTACTCAAGAGCCAAATTAAAACGATTTTATCTGAAATTCCCTTTCTGTAAATAACGTCATAATCTAAGTGAAGAATGTTTGCTGAGATATATTTATCTCTATTAGATAAAAACCATCTTTAATCTCTGTAGCATGAATGAGGTTACTCATATTTTTTTTTAAACATTGCCCGACACTAGAAATTCCTTCTGCATTGCATTAATAAACCATCAGATCAGAAATGGCAGATTCGGTTCATTTTTTTAATGAACTCAAATCTGACATTTTATTATTTATCAAATTGAATCTGACATTGTATTATCTATTAACTGAATCTGTTATTTTGTTAGTGATCTAAATCTGACATTGTATTAACTATTGATCTGAATCTGACTTTGTATTATTATTATTACTTTTAAATTGTTTAAATTGTATTTTAATTGTAATGTAACTATGGGTATTCCAAGACTGAAATAAATGAATTTATTACTATTATTAATAATAATAAATATGGAAACTGAAATACATAAGACAGCTAGACTGGTTTTACTAGCTTCTGCCAGCGGCTTCGCCCGTGTGAAGGTAGGTTTCTCAGTACAAACTTTGAATCTTCGTTGCATTCCCTTAAAGGGTCAATTTTGGAAGGTCCTCTCTTAATGCTTGCTTATGTCACAAAAGGAAGCCTTATGCAAAATTTCACGCTCCTACACCCTGTAGTTTCCGCTGTGTTGATACGTCAATAGTTTCTACTTTTATATAATTACATAGATAAGGCATCACAATTTATATACTTCCTACTTGACTACTTATGGTCTGAAGCCTCTGAAGGTTACTGAGTTATAATTTTATTGCAAGGAAATCTATACCTTCCTACATGGACTTTACATACATACATTAACTCACGCTTTTATAATGAGGTTGTAGCGACATCCATGGTGGCACATAAGAACTAATCCTGCATCGCGCAATTAAAGTTCTCCGCGCGATTCGAACATATAGAACAGCCCGAAACCATATACTGGGCAGTTGCCCATCAGACATAACATCCGTCTGGTCGGAGGATATTCCCTTTTCAATGGAGGTTTGTGGGATTTTACATAAAAAGCCACCTTTGTTATGTTTACATTCATACATCTGGTCATACACAAAGGTATGCATGGATTTCATATTAAGAAACAATTGTTTATTGTATAATGTTAAATGAAATCATACATGCTTATTGCATATAAAACATAATATAGGAATCTAAAACATTGTTTAAATATGTGTGTGCTCAAAAATGTTTATATATATTGGTTTATATTGCATTATTATTTTATTACAATTTTTGTAAAGGAGTCATGTTGCTTTTTATTATTATTGATAGGGGTTCACCAGTATCTCATTTGATGATTATGATGTGGCTAAATGATATGGTGAAGTTGCCGACCCGAAATACAAATACAAATGTAAATCATTTAGGGATAGGAGAACTTAGTTCTAATAAACATAATTAGCACCCTACAAATAGTAACAACAAGATATGTGTACTTTAAACATCATTATCATCATCCCACAGCTGGAATAGGATGCTGGGAAATAGGACACCGGAGTAATAGGAATCCCAATCACATTCAATTGATTTTGATTCTCATCAAATCTCTAGCTTGTGCCAAGCTGGGGAAAACATAGTACCATATTACCAAGGGGTTACCTTATGTTTGCTGAGGACACTTCATCAAGCTAAACTTATAAAGGCAAAGGGGACTGAGTGTGCATGTGAATTTGTTACTTCACACTCAAATGGCAGAATGAATTTTGATGAAACTTAGTACATTGGAGGACCACATCCTGAAATAGCATGTAGGATACTTTTTATCCCAGAAGTATGAACAGTTGAGATATTTTTTTATTATTATTACTTATCTACATTGCGCTCACATATTAGAAGCAACAAGAAATATGTAACCAAGATTTATGTAACTAATAATATGATTTAAAAGTGTATCCATGGAGTTTCTTACACATTCTTCTCCATATAGTTCTACGCTTTAGAACATGCAATTTAGCTTCACTTGTTTTTTTTTTTGATTGACCAACATTTTGACAATTCAAAAGTGCCTGTGAGTGTTCTATTTGAAATAAATGTTCCTGATTTCGGATAATTTTCTACAATCACATGAGTGAAGCCGCTAGCAGTAGCTAGTATTCTAGAGCCATAGCATAACTAATGAATTTACCTGAAATCAGTCTGCACACTGTCACTGGGCCTTATCTCAAATGATATTCTTTTCTCCGTAGTGTTACTATTACTGTCCTTCTTAGATATATTGTCGTTCTCTGAAACAGTGCGCCGTCTTCTCCTAACTAGCCCATTTTCTGCTCTGAAGCTGCCTCTACGCATCTCAGCGGCATCCACCATGCGTATATTGACTTTGTATAGCTGACAGTGACTTTCTTGTCCCGCTGTTAAATAAGTCTTGTTCTGCTGGTTACTTCTCACTGAACAGTTCATCACTACATTCGGCCCAGTCTCATGACGCATCACCTCTTCGGCAACGAATCTAGTTCCATTGTGAGAGAGCTCAAATATTTCCTAAAAATAAATGTTAAATACATATCAAAAATTTTTGTCACATAAAACAACTTTATGATTGACTTTTATGTCAGGGGATATATTAAAGAGTTTGTACAATATTCTTGGAATCAACGATCGATTCAAAATGCCTATATAAGTAATAAAGAAAAGTTAGTGTTCACTAGACCAACACTGTTGCATGTGCTTGTAGAAATTGTAATCGCGTTTAACTTTCTATGTGATAAAATTTGACTAGGAATGCGAGAACCACAGTTTTTTTGACAGAATCTAGTGAAATTGTATTTATTAGCCGTGTGAGTAAGCAGCTGACACGTATACCGATGGAACTACACGAAGTCACTTAATTCAGAGTTTGTTAAATTTGTACTTACAAATCCATTAGCAACGCCTGTGGCTGCAGCCCCGCCACCACCCGCGACTATTACGTGTCGATTCGTAAGTGTTTGAAGCGTATAGAGCGGAAAATCAACCCTGGCTAGTAAACCATCACATCTATTAGGAGACATGATGATCTATAACATCAATTTAACAAATCCAATGAGCCTGTATCTATCAAATAACACTATCCTAATGTCAAAGCAAGCCACTTAAGTTCATTTTAATTAACTAAACATCGTATAACTGCCGTAATATGGTTAAATCTTCGCGATCACGAATAAAACTTTAGCAAAGAATTCACCACTTCCAACATGACAAAAGTCAAATTTGACAGCTGGTTGTTTACGAATCTAGTACTAGATTAAATCATAGTTTTGGATAGTAAATTTTACAATTATGTTTACGTTTTTTTAAGTTTTATGTATAATGATTAAATAAAAAATAAGTTACTTGCATGTATTTATTTCTTAGATCTAATAATTGAAGTGACTTTTCATTGTTCTTCTTTGATAATTTATACTCTAAGCAAGCTTTTTAAACGCAATCTAAAGCATGCTGTTCACAGCTGTCACCTCAACATTCAAAGATTCAATCACTGGTCCTGAGGTTCATTACAAAACATAAATGTAGAAAGAACTCGTGACACAATATTTTAATTAAAGCAATCTGGTAATACACCTTGATCTATGCATAATAAATTAATAATGAAGAGTCCTAAATGCATAACATTATACTAGCCCATAAGTCCAGTTGTTGTAACCGATTGAAACAATTAGCCACCAGTTCGTCGAATTTCATTTAATTTCCATTCCGTTCATACGAATTCGGATAAAACAGCCGTTTGTAGTACCTATAGAATGCATGCACTACAAATGTCAGCTATGCTGTGCTATTTCAAAATCGATGGTTTAGGATGTTGATTCTTATAGGAAAAAATAAATAAAACAGAACATGGTATCAAAAATATTTTAATAAATAATCTGAACACGAATTACGACGATACGATTATCCATACATGATTTTACTAATTATTTCTCGGTAGAATAAACACAAAGATAAACACAAAGTTAAACACTACCCGAGTGCTGGGAGGGTATATCCCTCCCTCACTTAGGTAAAAATTGTGCCACACTCAAAAAAGTATTTACAGAAAAATACACACTAGAAAAGCAATTAAACACGTGAACTTTGGTACATATACCATGGGGCACTCTGGCGGCAATTTGGTTAAATCATTGATCTCCTATTTGTTTCGCCACTTCTATCGAAAACTTCCCGAACAGGTTGAAATCATCTATGACGTATTGATGCGGAGTCAAAGCGAATATCTAAAAATGGTTAGCGAAAATAAAACTCACTGACACTGTGACAAAAGACGCGAGCAGTGTATTTTATCTCATTACATATGTGAGCAATACGTTGTGTAGATAGGCTCAATTCAAATTGGCGTAGAGTGGAACCGTCGCGACGCGTCATGCTTTACGCCTATAGCATATTCATGTCCATTTCCTATTATGCATTAGTACATTTTGATAAAAGTGTAGAAAGTTAGTACCTATTACTTAATTTGCCCGAATCGCAGGCGAAGGTGTTATGGAGCAGTGCTGCAGTAACAAATTTCCACGTGTATCAAACGACGTTTTTCAATAAATGTATTGAGAATATATGTATTAATAAAAGGTGGTTAAGGCGCGACTCGTGGGCGTCGCGCCGCACCCAGCCTGATGCGATACGTGTGCACAATTAGGGCGGGGGGCGAGCTCGCTCCTTTTCCGCACTAGTACGAAAAACAGTAAATTGCGTGCCTAAACGCGGTAGGGATACGAGCGGGTTCTCAAGTGTCTTGAAAACTTTTGTATCGCGCGCAGTGATGCGTCAGCTGTTGTAACACGAGCTGCATTCACGAATGTTCAAAAGTCTCGGAACTAGTCCAGGAACTAGGACCCGGATCACTGACATCCGGGCGCGGTAATGCGAGCTTCGCTACGAGTTGTAAGTTGTAAAACTGAACGCGGCGCGTCAATTCGGCTCTGCGCCAGTATGAGTTGTGCCTTAGAATTAATAATTAGATAAGCTGCTGGATCGTTCGAAAGAGTCATTGCAGCTCAAAGGCCCTACCACGAGCTCTTAAAGCGATCGATTTGACGACCTAAACTGAACTGTTAAAGGGATGGAGCTATATAGGGTGTATAGCTCCAATCCATAATTTTAACAAGTCATGGTAAGACCTCTGATAGTACGCAAGTGGGTTTCAGTCAGTAAAAGTCTGACATTACTTCTCGCTCCAACTAGAACGGGAGAAATTATTTGATGTTTTCAGTATGTTATGTATTTTTTTTTCATTCCCTTTCACTTGGACTCTGTCAATATATCATAAATGTCACATAGGTCTTATCACAAAATTGGAGATCCCGTATAATTTACTATGAAATTACAGGAACTAGAATTTGCAATTTCAGTTTTAAAATGTACTGACTGCTTTCAACATTTAAAAAAAGCATATTAAAATTGTGAGAGAATTAACAATTTAGTTGAATTAAATGCAGAGGCCTTTTCTAAAGTGAGCCAATGGTGCTCACTTGACAGTCAAAAGGAGTATAGGTAACAGAAACGCTTGCGATTAATTATTATATAACATATTCAGATGTTACCCTTATTTCAGTAAAAATATATGTCCAACTCATACATACATTCTAAATGTAATCACAATTTGGCAATTGGGTATTATCTTGTGTATACTTTTGTATAATACATTATAATAAAAAAGAAATAACACTAATAGAAACTCTTTTTCTAAAAATCAGAGTTAAAATTGGTTATTAAATGAATTAGCAATCAACATTTCAAATATTGGTATGAGGGAGGGTGGGGGCGTGGTGGGCACATCTCGCTATCTCTTTTTGACGCGCGTAACCTAATGTTAGTGACGTCACATTTCAGTATGTGCATCCTTATTCTGTTACTCGAAAATTCTTTTCCACTATATTTAAAAGGTAACTTACATTGAATGAACTTGAAAAATTCTCTTCGTTTTCTTCAACACAAACCTATTGTATTTACAAGTCACTATTTCTTATGATTCCATGTATTTTATGTAGTAAAAATATCCTGTACATCGATCATCACTAGTCAGAAACATATTATTATTTCACTGTGTGTCCGTGTTATTTCATTTGTGTGAAACGGGTTCTAGGAAGCCTCTGTCACTAAGTCCAGCAATGTCCTATAATACTATGAAGCAGGCGTAAATATGGCATATCGAGTTTTAGACAGAGAAGTAACTATTGTGAAGGAATGAGTGAGAGAGACAGCATATTACAATTACCGTAAAGTCAGTGGAGAACCAAACCTGAAATTGCGTAAAAAAAAATCAGCTGTTCCATACGTTTATGTTCGCATAACTCGTCAAAATGTATTGAGCAGTTGATTTTTTTTTTTCGCTATTTCAGGTTTGGTCCCATAGTAAAAGTTGTTCATAATGAGGAGTACAATGTCCCCTCGAAATTCTTAAAGTTAATTTTTTAACACCTTATATAGACTGCTGGATCTCTCTTCTTAACTTTGTCGTATCGTGTGAAAAGATTCATCTTAAAACTCGACGTGCCATTTTTACGATTATTTTATACACGTTAATACTTATAGCACATTTTTTTTTCATCCGCAATCTTTGGTCGTTTTTACAAAACGATGTAAAGATCGGGTGACATTGTTTGCTAGTAGGTGAAGATGATGGACCGTATGAGGCCGTCGCGGACCGAGTCGGAGCTCTGCCCGATGCCGAAGTTGAAGAACACGGACTCCGCCGCCACCTGCTGCGCGCACGTACCCATGGGGTACCAGCCCACTTTGTTGAACACTATGCCCACTTTGTATACCTGCGGATTACAAAATATTGTGTAAATGTGGGTTGAAGATGAACATAATTAAATCCACGGGTAGTGTGAAAATGAAACCCGGGGCCCTGAGACGAAGGCAAAGAAGGAACAGGAGTGGGTTTTTAGTCAGTAAAAGTCTGACGCTATCTCCCGCTCCACCCAAGAACCTAAAAAAAGAAATAATAGATAACTAAATAAAGGCATAAAAAGGCGGCCCATTCCCTCTCCTAGAGTGGGGACCAGATTTCCAGTAGTAGCAGGTTGTTAGTAGTAGGAACAGTAATGTATGTATAAAAAGGTAGAAAGTTAAGGGCCTAAACACAAAACTGCGTTGCGAGGTCGCATCGTAAAAATCCACGAGCTCGCACGACGCATCGCACATTGTATGGTCACCTGAACCGATGCTGTGCCGCACGAAAGCGCATCGCCGCAATTCGCATCGGAAATTCTGCTATGCGGTGTCGTATCGCATCGCATCATAGTTTTGTGTGGGAACCCTAAGTCCGAATAGCGGGATTTTTGGGTTGCGAGATTAAAGAAGTCACAGGTAGGTTTTAGTCACTAAAAGTGTGACACGCCCTTTCGCTCTACCCGGAGTGGGAGAAGCTATTTGATGATTTCCCACCTCAAAAAAATCTTATTTTGTATTTATGGCGGTGTAGATGTCGCCACATGATTATTGCAGTGTTGCTATTTTCCTGAAAAATTCGATATGTTTTTTTTTTTCCGTCGGCGTCCAGCAGGTGCGCGTACAGCAGCTCACATTACGTCACCTTGTTCCTCTGTATGTAGACGGGCCTGTTGAACATGATGTCGAGCAGGTGTCGGAAGGGCACGCGGTTGGTGTAGTGTGTGTAGGTGAGGCGCGCCCCGTCGGCGTCCAGCAGGTGCGCGTACAGCAGCTCGCATTACGTCACCTTGTTCCTCTGTATGTAGACGGGCCTGTTGAACATGATGTCGAGCAGGTGTCGGAAGGGCACGCGGTTGGTGTAGTGCGTGTAGGTGAGGCGCGCCCCGTCGGCGTCCAGCAGGTGCGCGTACAGCAGCTCGCATTACGTCACCTTGTTCCTCTGTATGTAGACGGGCCTGTTGAACATGATGTCGAGCAGGTGTCGGAAGGGCACGCGGTTGGTGTAGTGTGTGTAGGTGAGGCGCGCCCCGTCGGCGTCCAGCAGGTGCGCGTACAGCAGCTCGCATTACGTCACCTTGTTCCTCTGTATGTAGACGGGCCTGTTGAACATGATGTCGAGCAGGTGTCGGAAGGGCACGCGGTTGGTGTAGTGCGTGTAGGTGAGGCGCGCCCCGTCGGCGTCCAGCAGGTGCGCGTACAGCAGCTCGCATTACGTCACCTTGTTCCTCTGTATGTAGACGGGCCTGTTGAACATGATGTCGAGCAGGTGTCGGAAGGGCACGCGGTTGGTGTAGTGCGTGTAGGTGAGGCGCGCCCCGTCGGCGTCCAGCAGGTGCGCGTACAGCAGCTCGCATTACGTCACCTTGTTCCTCTGTATGTAGACGGGCCTGTTGAACATGATGTCGAGCAGGTGTCGGAAGGGCACGCGGTTGGTGTAGTGTGTGTAGGTGAGGCGCGCCCCGTCGGCGTCCAGCAGGTGCGCGTACAGCAGCTCGCATTACGTCACCTTGTTCCTCTGTATGTAGACGGGCCTGTTGAACATGATGTCGAGCAGGTGTCGGAAGGGCACGCGGTTGGTGTAGTGCGTGTAGGTGAGGCGCGCCCCGTCGGCGTCCAGCAGGTGCGCGTACAGCAGCTCGCATTACGTCACCTTGTTCCTCTGTATGTAGACGGGCCTGTTGAACATGATGTCGAGCAGGTGTCGGAAGGGCACGCGGTTGGTGTAGTGCGTGTAGGTGAGGCGCGCCCCGTCGGCGTCCAGCAGGTGCGCGTACAGCAGCTCGCATTACGTCACCTTGTTCCTCTGTATGTAGACGGGCCTGTTGAACATGATGTCGAGCAGGTGTCGGAAGGGCACGCGGTTGGTGTAGTGTGTGTAGGTGAGGCGCGCCCCGTCGGCGTCCAGCAGGTGCGCGTACAGCAGCTCGCATTACGTCACCTTGTTCCTCTGTATGTAGACGGGCCTGTTGAACATGATGTCGAGCAGGTGTCGGAAGGGCACGCGGTTGGTGTAGTGCGTGTAGGTGAGGCGCGCCCCGTCGGCGTCCAGCAGGTGCGCGTACAGCAGCTCGCATTACGTCACCTTGTTCCTCTGTATGTAGACGGGCCTGTTGAACATGATGTCGAGCAGGTGTCGGAAGGGCACGCGGTTGGTGTAGTGTGTGTAGGTGAGGCGCGCCCCGTCGGCGTCCAGCAGGTGCGCGTACAGCAGCTCGCATTACGTCACCTTGTTCCTCTGTATGTAGACGGGCCTGTTGAACATGATGTCGAGCAGGTGTCGGAAGGGCACGCGGTTGGTGTAGTGCGTGTAGGTGAGGCGCGCCCCGTCGGCGTCCAGCAGGTGCGCGTACAGCAGCTCGCATTACGTCACCTTGTTCCTCTGTATGTAGACGGGCCTGTTGAACATGATGTCGAGCAGGTGTCGGAAGGGCACGCGGTTGGTGTAGTGTGTGTAGGTGAGGCGCGCCCCGTCGGCGTCCAGCAGGTGCGCGTACAGCAGCTCGCATTACGTCACCTTGTTCCTCTGTATGTAGACGGGCCTGTTGAACATGATGTCGAGCAGGTGTCGGAAGGGCACGCGGTTGGTGTAGTGCGTGTAGGTGAGGCGCGCCCCGTCGGCGTCCAGCAGGTGCGCGTACAGCAGCTCGCATTACGTCACCTTGTTCCTCTGTATGTAGACGGGCCTGTTGAACATGATGTCGAGCAGGTGTCGGAAGGGCACGCGGTTGGTGTAGTGTGTGTAGGTGAGGCGCGCCCCGTCGGCGTCCAGCAGGTGCGCGTACAGCAGCTCGCATTACGTCACCTTGTTCCTCTGTATGTAGACGGGCCTGTTGAACATGATGTCGAGCAGGTGTCGGAAGGGCACGCGGTTGGTGTAGTGCGTGTAGGTGAGGCGCGCCCCGTCGGCGTCCAGCAGGTGCGCGTACAGCAGCTCGCATTACGTCACCTTGTTCCTCTGTATGTAGACGGGCCTGTTGAACATGATGTCGAGCAGGTGTCGGAAGGGCACGCGGTTGGTGTAGTGCGTGTAGGTGAGGCGCGCCCCGTCGGCGTCCAGCAGGTGCGCGTACAGCAGCTCGCATTACGTCACCTTGTTCCTCTGTATGTAGACGGGCCTGTTGAACATGATGTCGAGCAGGTGTCGGAAGGGCACGCGGTTGGTGTAGTGCGTGTAGGTGAGGCGCGCCCCGTCGGCGTCCAGCAGGTGCGCGTACAGCAGCTCGCATTACGTCACCTTGTTCCTCTGTATGTAGACGGGCCTGTTGAACATGATGTCGAGCAGGTGTCGGAAGGGCACGCGGTTGGTGTAGTGCGTGTAGGTGAGGCGCGCCCCGTCGGCGTCCAGCAGGTGCGCGTACAGCAGCTCGCATTACGTCACCTTGTTCCTCTGTATGTAGACGGGCCTGTTGAACATGATGTCGAGCAGGTGTCGGAAGGGCACGCGGTTGGTGTAGTGCGTGTAGGTGAGGCGCGCCCCGTCGGCGTCCAGCAGGTGCGCGTACAGCAGCTCGCAGTACGAGCCCGCCCCCGCGCCGCCGCCGCCCAGCGCGCACGACACGCCGCTCTCCTCGCTCGGGGCTTGCGTCGGCACCTGCGAACGAAATACCATTATTTAGTCAGAGTAGCCCGCGTACTTCTGACGTCTGACTCCCAAACTGGATCGGGCCAAGGCTGCCCTCAAGCGGCTCCTGATTAACCTAGGGGATCGGATGCGTCCTACCGGAGATTCTAGGCGGGAAACGTGCGGTCTGTAGTCCTTTACGGAGCGCCGGTGTGGGCGCTATCGCTGTGTTAGCGACCAACGCCCAAGCTGAATGCATCCGGATGGTGCAGGAATACCGCACGGTCTCTCGCGAAGCGGTGAGCCTCTTTACCAGCTTGCCGCCATGGGATCTGGAGGCTACAGTCCTTGCACGCATGCCCGATTAGCGTATGGGGATGAAACGCCGCCGGGACGAATCTCCGCTGCACGCTGCACACTGTCACGCATGGCGGACAGAGTTCCGGCGGGATCTCATAGTGATATGGCGATAGTAACTGTCGCAACCCACGGCTGGGCACGCCGTAATTACAGCGGTAAGTCCCCCTCTTTGAGGAGTAGCTGAAAAGAAGTCACCGCTTTCTCACTACGCAGTTCCTCCCCAGCCAACTTAACTCTGACCCCGACTACCAGACACCGTAGGCGCAGGCATGCGGACAACGAGCAATGGACGGTTCGTCGTCCGCGGCGTCCGGACCGAGCCAACGTAGACGACGCGCCACAGATTTCAGCTAAAGCCGTGAAATGAATAATTTTCGGGATGGTTTCGTTCGCTCTTATAACCTCGCATGTCTTTCTTAAGTTGGTACAGAAAACAATGGATCGATAGGAACGATACAAATAAAGTTAAACCTATTAAAGTTACACGTTAAAACTTATCAGAAATGTAGATTTATAGGGATGCGGAAAAGGCTAAAGTCCTGTAAATCTCCGTTGAAAAAAGAGGATCCTCCGACCAGACGGATGTTGTGTCTGGTCTGGACAATTGTCCGATAGTTGATTTTGGACTGTTGTATATGTACTAATCGCGCGGAGAGCTCTACTACCGCGATGCAGGATTTTGAATTTTAATTCCAATTATTTATTTATTTATCCATTGCTTGCTATACAAACAAAATGTGGCGATATAGATGCTACATAGAATAAGAGGTTCATTGCAAAAATACCGGGCAAGTGCGAGTCCGACTCGCGCACTGAGAGTTCCGTACCAACTGAGCTATGAAAACGGTTCAATTCCCGAATTGAGTTACGAAGACTTTACCATTTTTTTTTTTTTGTGACGTAATTACAAATTTTCAGTTTTTAGATTGTTTCCTATATTTGTGCTATGAGACCTTGCTTCATGCAAAATTTCAGGATTCTAGGTCAACGGGAAGTACTCTATGAATTTTGATTCCCTTGAGTGTTAAAATACACGTTTTTTACGACATAAACGGCCGTAACTTTTTTTGTTAACTCATAAGTTTCATTTTTTCACAGCTTCAAGGGCTCGCAGACCTGAGTATATTGTTTAAAACAATATACTCAGGTCTTCAGGTCTTTTTTTAAATTTCAACTCGATACCTCCACGCATTCCCGAAATAAAGGGTCTTGACAGACAGACGGACGGAAAACAAAAAAGTCCTATAAGGGTTCTGTTTTTTTCTTTTTGAGGTACGGAATCCTAAAAAATTAAAGTTATCTTCTGATTTTACATGACAATATCCGGATTTAGGAGACTAAAACACATGACATTCACAGGTGTGCTAGCTTTATTGATTTATGCAGAAAAGCTTTGGATGAGGGATGTAAAAACGAGTAAAGCGAAACTACCATGCTAGGTTCTCTAACATTCTATGGGGATTTATTTAAAAAAAAAATTCAATGCTTTGAATATCTTAATTGAAAACCAGCTGGACTGCCGTGCACTTGAACACTTCAAAAATTTCGGAATGCACTTAAAGTCTTCGTAATATCTCTCCGTGAATAAGGGATTTATTTATTTATTTATTAAAACTTCATGCAACACAATAGTACAAAGGCGGACTTAATGCCTTAGGCATTCTCTACCAGTCAACCTAGGGTGGTAAAGAGAAAATATGGCAGGTGCATAAATATACAAAAGAATATTAAGAAAATTAGAGTTTAAAAGTATATATATATATATACAAAATAAACATACATATATAATTTAATATAATATATACATATATATTTATATAAAGTAAAAGAAAAGGGTTATTGATACGACTTCAACATTCTGCAGAAAGTAATTTTCGCAACATCCGCTTAAAGAGCGCGGGATTGTCCTCCGACTCACTGTGAGAGCGAGGGATAAGCGAGAAAACCCGTGTTAACGTATACTCTGTTGAGACTGCAGCACTGTGGCAGTACTGAGGCGACCATGCAGGTCCCACTATTAATTACTAACGTGCAAACTGTCTTGTTATACTTGTAAGGTTTGTGTTTTAAAAAATATTATAAACAATTATGTAAACTGTCGTCATGTACTACAATGTTTTTGTTGTTGAATAAATAAATAAAAAATAAAAAAGTTTAGGTTTGATAGATGTTCAAACAATAGATAGGGAGACATCATACAAAAGTCAAGACGTAATTTTTATAAAAAAACTAGCTTTTGCCCGCGGCTTCGCTCCCGTCTATATTCTACTACTCTACCCTACTCTACCCAACTCTACCCTACTCTACCCAACTCTACCCTACTCTACCCAACTCTATCCTACTCTACCCTACTCTACCCAACTCTACCTACTCTACCCTACTCTATCCTATTCTACCCTACTCTACCCTACTCAACCCTACTCTACTCTACTCTACCCTACTCTACTCTACTCTACCCTAATCTACCCTACTCGATAAAATGTATCCTATGTCCGTCCGTCGGTTCTGAACTACCTCCCCACCAATTTTCAGCAAAATCGGTTGAGCAGTTCTTGAGTTATAAATAGTGTAACTAACACGACTTTCTTTTATATATATAGATGTATTTGAAAGTGCTTAAGACAATATAATAGTCATTTAAATCTAGTCAGAAGCCTTTCATTGCGTCTCCACTATCACAGTACTTACTAGCACGTCCTGCGCCCGCGCACCTACCTGACGGCGCCGCTAACGAACGGTCGCGCGGGCATTGCCTCGCGCCGTGTCCTACGTGGGCGATTCAAAGCGATTACGGTTGCGAAGCGATCCGACGCAGTTCACGCGAATCGATGCATTGAATTCGCACGTTCACGTTCATTTGTTCTGTGTCTGGGTGTTATTTATCTATTATATGTATGTATTTAGAAATATATAAGTATGTTTATTAGTTGTCTAGTACTCATAGCACAAGCACAAGCAATGGCATTATGTGAAAATTGTGTAATATTATTATTACGTAAAACAAGCCAGAGCACCGCAAGAGTTCGCGCTAAATTGTATCTAATCAACTACTTGTGACCGCTTCGCTTCGCTCATTGCCGCACCACACCCACGTGCAAATGGTTCTGTAGATCACTGCAAGAGAGTTTCAATCGTTTGTTCCATACGCGTCGCGTCGCTTTGCAATCTCTTATATTTATTCATTCTAATATCTTCATCCTGATTCTTCATGTTTTCTGCGATAATTCTGTGCTTCCTGTACCTGTACGTCTTTACTGCGTGATTTAATATAAACGCCTAAATTTTAACCGCTGTTTCGAGTTTTGTAACACCTCAAGCCTTCCGTACTTACAAGACTGGCTGCTGTAAGATATTATTAATACCTTGTACACTCCATTCAAAATAAGATTAAAAATTTAACCATCCTTTTTTACTGTCTGTTCAAACGATTTTGACATCTATTCTGTATAAGGATGGCATTAAAAGAAAGAAAAAAACCGGCCAAGTGCGAGTCGGACTCGCGCCCGAAGGGTACCGTACAGTCCGTAGAAAAAACCCACAAAAAATCACGTTTGTTGTATGGGAGCCCCATTAAATATTAATTTTATTCAGTTTTTTAGTAAAAACGAAACGTTTTGGGAACACATTCATTGTGCGTACAGCTAAGGAGTGAAATTCCTTGCCGGGAATCTGTGTTTCCTGATGGCTACAACCCAGGAGTCTTTAACTCAAGAGTGAATAGGTTACTTCTAGGTAAGCGCGTGCCATCGTCGACCACATCGTTGCTTTCCATCAGGTGAGATAGAGGTCAAACGCGAACATCATCATCATCTTCCTGCCCTTGTCCCATCTTATTTGGGGTCGGCGCAACACGTTTTTTCCTTCCATTCTATCCTGTCAACCGTCATACTATCACTAACTTCATTTGCTTTCATATATCAAACGCGAACATAACAAGAAAAAAAAAAGACGGAAGGATAGAAAGACAAAATAACAGCGGAGTCTTATTAATAGGGTCCTTTTGGGTACGGAACACTAAAAAAGAGGTTACAATACTATTTTTTTTTTTACTGCAGTCGCCATCTATCATGCCACCAACGCAATAAAAGTCAAAATCGGTAAAACCGACGGTAAAAAAAAATTGTTTAAAGTCTAATCATAATTCGAATGGAGTATAGTGTAGTGTCTCACCTGCACTCCTAGCAAACAGATGTTCTTATCCACCATGAACGTGACAGAGCAGTCTAGCACAGAGGTGTTGAGGCAGTCGGTGTGCTGGATGATGGGTCGCTGGCAGTATATCTTATTGTAGTCATTGCTGTGTCTGTCCATGTGCTCCGGGACTCCAAGGCCTGATAGGTTCGCGTTGTGGACTATAGAAGAGTGGCGGACGCCGACTGAAAAGCAAGATTCGGATTATATAAGGTGTTAAAAATTTACTTTAAGAATTTCTAAGGGACATTGTACTCCTCATTATGAACAACTTTTACTACGGGACCAAAAATGAAATAGCGAAAAAAAAAAACATCTGTTCCCTACGTTTATGTTCGCATAACTCGTCAAAATGTATGGAGCAGCTGATTTTTCATGGCTGATTAGCCAATCTATGTAGTATTAGATTTTATTCATCAAACTGTATACAACCTCTAGAGGCTGAGTTGTGGTAGTGTGTACAAGAAAACTATGTTATACAAGAAATATTTCAACTACCTTCGTATAATACTTTTTTTTTGAGATGGGCAATCATCAAATAACTTTTTCCGCTCTGGGTTGAGCGAGAGGGCGTGTGAGACTTTGACTGCGTAGTCGGCCTTATAATGTTCCCACTGTTGGGACTCAAGCCTCCTCTCTAGGAGAGGGGATGGCCCGTAATCTACCACGCGGGTCCAGTGCGGTTTGATGGATTTCACATATTTTCGAATTTTTGGTTCTAGGACATGCCGGTTTAGTCACGATGTTTTCCTTCACCGTTTTGAGAGCAGTGGAGATGTAATAAATTACACAAAGTAATGCGCCTGGCTAGGTTTGAACCCGCAACCTACAACTTGTAAGTCGGGGCCTTTACCACTCGGCCATCACTGCTCTACGAGACTTTTACTGATTTAAACTTATCTGTGTTTCTTCAGTTGCCCTTTTGTTCCAGGGCCTTCAGGTAATACTTATTACTTACCATCATGTCTCGTGGGTCTGGGATAGGGCTGGTAGGCGGATGGCGCTCCGAAAACTTGCTCCAACATCACCGGGCTTGGAGTGTCCACCGTCAGGGTCGCCATCTGCTAACACAAGATCACCACTACTTATAACGCAACAAGGTTATAATTGAATTTAGATTCCAAGATCATTATTAAATTTAGGAACAATAAACTCTATGTCGTAAAAACCAAAGCTTAAATTGAAATTGCAGCCCATACTTGTTTTAAAGCTTTTGCTCCAGCGTTTTGATGAATGATCTTGGAGAAGGATATATTACGACATTTTTTATCATGGGAATACTTTCCTTTGCCACGTCAAAAAAACAAAAGCGTGCTTTTGGCGCCAAGCAACGATATCATCCTCTAATCTGTCATGTACCACCACATGTGTCACCGTGGCGTGCTTGTCACATTTTACTGTCATGTATGTCATGTATACATGACTGTGGCGATCAAAATATAAGAAACTTTACCCCCTTTCTCCCTTCTTCTCTTATTTCTTTTTCTTTACTATTTTTAGGTTTCCGTACCTCAAAATGAAATATACAACCCTTATAGGATCACTTTGTTGTTCGTCCGTCTATCTGTCTGTCTGTAATGTCTGTCAAGACCCTTTAACTCGGGAATGCGTGGAGGTGTTGAGTTGAAATTAAAACCACATACTCAAGTTTGCGGTCTCTTAAAGTTATGAAAAAATCAAATTTCTAAGTTAACGAAAAAAAAAAAACGGGCGTTTATGTCTGAAAAAACGTATATTTCGACACTCTCGAGGAAATCAAAATGCATGTACTGCGGGTACTTCCCGTTGACCCAGAATCCTGAAATTTGGCATAGGAATAAATCTTAAAACTGTAAATTTGTTGTTACATCACAATAACAAAAAATATTTGCGATTCGGAAAAATCTTCGTAACTCAATTCGGAAATTAAACTGTTTACTGTTTTGTACGGAACCCTCAGGACGCGAGACCGACTCGCACATGCCCAATTTTTTTTATTTTACCACCAATAATCAAAAAAGAAACAATAAGTTCACTTACATTAGAAGACGGTCCATTCCCAATCAACTGTTTCCTAGGCACCCTGCAGGTAGAGAACCCGCTAGGCATGGCAACATCAGAGGTGCTGGACAGTATGTTCATGAGGACGGCAAAGGCCTCGGACTCCGTGAGCAATGAGGACCTGGCTGGGCCTTCTGCGAACTGCTGTGGTGTCAGCGTCAGGAAGCGGATTTTTTCAATGGCGGAGCGGATTGTTGGTTTGTCTGTTTTAGGGTCTGTAAAGAATTGGAGTTATAAATCTCTGTTCTGTTTCTAACCTAAAATAGGCAACAAAGAGACTCGATCTAAGCGTAAATTTACGAATGAGTTTCATAAAATCAATGCATTTTGGCGGGATTTTTCCAAACGCGGCGACGTCATCATATATGTATAGTTAGATATACGCCCTAAAGTCTAAACATTTTGATTTTTTTTAGCTTGAGACTGAGAGGTGACCCTGAGGCTTCCATTGACTGGGTACATCGATATATAAAAGATATATCTATAAAAGGAGCAACTGACTGACTGACATATCAACGCACAGCTACTGTACCTAAGAGTGTGAAATTTTGCACAAGATTTCCTAAATTCACCACTTAAGGGGATGAAGCGAATGTCCAAATTTTGTGTGGGGGAACCGACGACGTTCACGCGGGTGAAACCCCTAGTAGAAGCTAGTCATCTATAAAAACGCGAATTTTTGGCACCTTTTTTTTGTGGATTCTGTATGTAGTGTATCCAAATAAAGGGATCGAGGAGACATTAAATAAAAATTTTGTCAGCATCAAAAACCCGACCACAAAAGAAAACTAAAAAAAAATCGAAACAAGCCTAACGAACTGTGGGCCCATAAAACGCTAAACACGGCTCGCGTTCGTGGCAGCACCAACACTATATTGAGTGTTTTTCCAGATAGTTGGGAGTCCCCCATGCTGCAAAGATGGGTGCGGCTTCATGTCGAAGTATAGTTCTGTAATTTGTGTTGTTAATGTTTACTAATATTATTTTTTAAGATAATTGTTACTAACAAAATATGGCCCTCATCCGAAATAAATGTATAAATTTTATTATTATTATTTTTATTAAAACGCAGGAACTGTGCCCAGACACAGTGACACTGGGCCGCGACAGACTATGAAGGAGATAACGGGACGACCTGGATGTCTTTCTTGAAAATTGGAAGAATGAAAAGCGAAAAATCGTGATCGTTGGAAGGAATGGAGGGAAGCGCCCAGCAGTATGACAAGTGATAATCATCTCTCTACCCTTGTTTTGTTTTATTTATTTAATACTTTATGCACAAACGTACAGCGGCGGACTTAATGCCTTAGGCATTTAGGCATTTTTTTTTCTTTTGTTTTATCCGGAGTCGGCACAACATGTTTATATCCTCCATTCTGTCCTGTCACCCGTCACGCTATTAGTAACCTTTTCTTTCGTATCACTCCTCACACAATCTATCCATCTTTTCTTTGGCCTCCTTCTCGGTCTTCACCAGTGGGACAATACGAGCTAGTACTAATAATAATAAGCCTGCTATAAGAATATAAAGAGTGTTACGTGACATATTGCTCACCAGGTTTCTTCTTGCCTTCGTCCGAGGGTCCCGGTAAGGGCTGGTCGGAGCTGTCAGTCGTCTTCTGTGTGTCCATCACAGCCTCAGGGCTGTTCTCTGCACTGCTTTCTACATTCACCACCTGCAATCATTTGCATATTATATTATGTACTAGATGCGAGCAGTAGTGACAGAAAATTACTCCAAGAGAACATAGTTCTGGGATAAAAGTATCCTAATTCCTACAAAAAGACGAAAGCATTTTTTATAACTACTAGATTTTGCCCGCAGCTTCGCACCCTTCTCAACTAACTACTCTCCACTATTCGATAAAAAAGTATCCTATGTCCTCTCCTGGTTCTAAGCTAGCTCCCCACCAATTTTCAGCCAAATCGGTCTAGCCGTTTTTGAGTTATAAATAGTGTAACTAACACGCCTTCCTTTTATATATATAGACTAGCTTTTGCCAGCAGCTTCGCTCGCGCGAAAGTAGGTTTTGTCCATACTAATTTTGGGCCCCTGTTTCATCCCCTTAGGGGGTGAATTTTGTAAAATCCTCTCTTAGTGCTCGCCTACATCATAAAAGGAAACATTGTACGAATTTTCACACTCTTAGTCCTAGTAGTTTCGGCTGTGCGTTGATATGTCAGTCAGTCAGTTTCTTCTTTTATATATATAGATTTACAAAATAAATATCATTATATAAAAGAGGAGTAGAGTAAGTCATTCATTTGCTTTTTTTTAAACATTGTCCCAAATTAGGTATCACTTCTTCATAGGTGCATTACAAACATGTTAACTCACATAAATAAGACATCCAGACCCGGCATAAAAACAACTACCATACAAATATTTGTTCCGTACGGGAATCGAAACCGCGACATGCAGCGCAACAGCCAATCAATAAAGCATTAAGCCAACCGTGCGTTAAAGGTAAAACAATAAGTTACACAAACGAGAAAAATAAACAGTTTCATCACTATTCGGCCACAGCAGTCTATTAATTGAATTTGTAACTAATTAAAAGTGAACTAATAATAAATTGAAACAAGCAATGTTTTATTGCAGCAAAATCTGGTCGATATTTCGTCAGTCGTACCATGACTCTGTAATTACTCTTAAATACTTAGTTTGATGGTTAATTGAATTCTTGTAATGGCATTTATAAAACGTTAATTATAGAATTTAACACTTTCGGTGTCAAGGACCCAGTGATATGAAAGAAAAGGAAGTTTGTGATAGCATGACGAGTGACAGGACAGAATGGAAGAAAAAAAGGTGTTGCGCCGACCCCAAATAATACGGGACAAGGGCAGGAAGCAGGTCCCAGGACGCAGGTTGTACAATAAAGCCTCAGATAAATTAAGGAACTAAATGTCCCCCAAAATGACGGGCAACACTCAATCTGCGTGAAGCTGCAACATTGCCCAATGTCCTACAACTTGCCCTAGCCCTCCAACATTTTGCAACGCATTAACGTGACGTGGACATGCTGTTTGACAATTTGACAGCTATTGCGCGTCATATACTACTGCCTCTCTAGCCAAGTTACAATAGTATCGTTCGGCACGAACGAAACGATTGTAACTTGGCTAGCGGGGCTGGCCTGTTGATCTAGTGGTCAGTGGCCCTGACTGCTATGCCATAAACAAATGTTAGTATGATGAACACATTAATTTTTCTGTGGCTGGCTGGCAGTTTCTTTTTAATATTAAATTTTGATGATTTGTCAATCCTCATTTAGCCTACCTTCTTTAGACCTTTTATTATCATAGAAAACGAGGATTCACATATCATCAAACATTAATGTTTAAGTGATCTGGCCAGTTTTAGTTGACCATATCATGAACTGATCAATTCTAAGATCTGGCTATATGTGTATAAAGTATTTTTATCAGTTTTCTAGTGCTCATAGCAAAAGCTCTGCTTTGTTTGGGACTAGATGGCATTGTGTGAAAGTTGTGGAATATTTTCATTATATTACTTATATTGGGAGACATTTTGTCTCCCAGTTTATCTGAAGCTTAAAGTTAGTTGTCCTGGCATGAACACAAGTCAACAAGAACTGTGTATAACACAAACAAACAAATTATTGTATGTTCCTAGCACCAAAAGTATCAATAGTATTTTGTGACATTTTTACATACCTTATCTTTAGATGTGGAAGGTCCGGGACTCTTAGACCTTTTCTCATTCGGAGGCCCATTCTCTGAAGGTGGAGATACGCTTCTCTCTGAAGTTCTCTTATCCTGGGCCTTGGCATACCTCACAGCAGCTTCAAACAGGTCCAGTTCACTGTCTACATTCAGATGATCCAGTGAGAAGACAGTTATGACTGTGTTCAGTTCTACATCTTCAAAGCTGCTGTCAGTTAGAACCTCTTTTGTGTTTGTGCTGATTATCTGAAATCATGTAGGTTGGTTACACTTGTTGTTGGTTCTTTATGGGTAAACAGACTGGACGGAATATGCTAAACAGTTTATTAAAATATTTCTAAAGTGGTACGAAAAATATAATACCTAAAAAAATGAATACAGAGTGTTTACTTTCAATAATATCTTGATTATAGTGAAATTTGAAGAATATTTATAATATATATTTGAACTTTATATTGGAAGGCCACCCACAAGGTGGACCGATGACCTGGTCGCGGGAATCCGATGGATGCGAAACGCACAGGACCAGTCATTTTGGGGAAGCCTATGTCCAATGGTGGCCGTCTTTTGGCTGAAATGATGAACTTTATATTTCCAAAAATATGTAATTTTGAAATTAATTTACATTGTTCAATTCAATAAATAAAATCTGCTTATTTTTTGCAGAGAACAGATGTGTGTAGAAAAAGGATCTCTTCACAGTAGTGAGACATAAAAGGCTATTTAGATTAGATTATTTCAGATTTAAAGTACTTTTAATTGATTAAACCCCAAGCAAATGCCGGCGTTCACTCGGTCATTGTCTTTCTATTGTCTCTAATTTCGCTACTCAAAAGGTTAAGCAAGCATGCTTCACCAACAGCCACATCATCGCTTACCATCAGGTGAGTGGTCAAGCATGAGACTACTAATAATAATTTAAAAAATAATTATAATGTACCTGAATGCACTTATCCATGAGCACATTTTCCTCAAACAGTCTCGCAAACTCATAAGCACGGCAAGCATTCCTCGGATACAGGTCTGACCACAGGTACCGAGTGCACTCCTTCACAAGGTGAGGCAGCATGTATTTTTTAGCTCCGTAGCATAACTCACATGCTTTGTCAAATGAGCTAATGTTTATATTATCTGTATAAATGTATCTGTAAAAATTCAGACATAATTTGAATAAATACTTTAGACAGGACAGGCTTTTTTGAATTAATATTGAGTTAGAGCTTAAGTAAAATATGTTTGTGCCAGTTTATTACACAAAAGGTTAAAATATTATTTTCGTAATCAGAGGCGTAGCATGGACTAACTTAGACGTAGGTGAAGGCACATCAGCGAGGCCTTTTTCTTTCATAAATTCGAAAACGAAACAGTGACTAACACAACCCATTGTTTTCTTCCACATTGTCGCTTAACATTAGGTGAAATTGTGGTCAAACCTGAGCTTGCCAATTATAAAAAAACCCTCGTTGTTTAATAGCCCTCGCTTGTGCCCCTTTAGGTGCGAGGCCGAGGGCGAGGGCCCACTTCGCCCACGCCTAACTACGCCACTGTTTGTAATAATTATTTCTGTTTATTTATTTTTTCAGCTCCATCATTCCTCTAATATTACTTTAAACTATTGCAACTAGACATTTGTAAAACTTATTCTATATTACATACTCACTCTAACAGAGCCCTGAAAGCTTCAGGCTGTACATCCAATATGGGTATAGGATCATTCCTCTCTGCCATACCTCCATAGAACATTGCCTCGAAAACTGGCGACGCCATTGCCAGAACCAGTTTGTGGCCAGCAATGACAACTTGGTCGGGCTCAGCGCCCACCAAGAACGTGCAATCAGACCATTGCCCAGACTTCAGAAGGTATTCACCCCTTTGCTTCACCTCAACGCATCCTAATTGCCAATCACTAGGCACTCCCGCCATATTCTTCAACTTTTTGCTTTCTTGATTATGTAATTTAACGGTTATTAGGCTAGGATTACTCAACCGAGGCCAAGAAATGAGAGAAAATACGAATGAAAACAAAACAAGCTACCGCTTTTACCAAAATAATCACTTCTCGCCTGATTGATGGAAGTGAGCATTTATGAATGTCGTTTCGATTATATTTTGTAATAATTATTTCATAAATTAGTATATAGATGACAATAATATAAAAATCTAAATCAGTTTCTGCTATGAAATTTTCACATTTAAAGCTTATATTTTTTAGTATTCCTTCATCTGCAGTCAGTCAAAATTGTTTTGATCCTAATTTCCATTCCAAAGCAAAAATAGTTACCCATTTCAAAACTATCTTTGTAAACGACACTTGTGACATTTGCCTTTTAAAGTTATCGTTCAGAAATGTAAATCCGTCACAGAAAAACAATATTTGCAACAAAGACTCTTTTTATAATCAATAAACATAAAATCTTAGTTAAGTATGGTAAAAGTCAACCAAAACATTTAACACAAGGTTATGCTTATATAAGCTTAGTTCCTTTTCGTTGAAAAACAAGAACTACTCATTTGACTTCACTGTTCTTTTTTGTCTTTCAACTTCAACTTCAACTCTTCATTAATGGCATTTATGGAAAAGACACCACAATTTTGCCAATAACACGTGCAATTTTTTGTCTTTTATTTTGTATTTTGCTTTTGGTGAACGAAAATGTTCAATGTGTCATACTGTCAATGTCAAACAAAACTATTTTGCAAAGCTGTCAATGTATCGAATTTACATGAACTTCGAACAATATCGATGTTATGTGAAAAGTGGAACGAAATAAATCCGTGAAACACCATGAATCACGACGAGATAAAATCTGTGGTACAGGAAAAATTCCTATCAAGCGAACGGGTCACGGCCTTCCTGTGTGATGCCAAAGTATTGCATCCCGAATGGGTGAAAAAGGATCGGCTATTAGCAATTGTCGAGTTTGGTGATGAAAAGGCTGTATTCTGCTTGTTTACGTCATGCTACCCGCCAAAGTCCTTCACGGATTTATCTATAGAAATAGTATTGCCGATAGACAAGAGTTTTAAATGTGAAATTGATAACAAACCTTCCGATCCCGAGGCCATACTGTACCTGAATCTGCAATCTCGTAGTAATAAGTATAAGTTTGAAATACAGATGACTCCGCGCGTCGACAACTTTGTCGATGACCTGTTCAGAGGCATAGAAGCTGTGAACAAAGTGCCAACTCAACCAGATTTTGTCTGGCTTAAGAAATACAGTGGTAAGATAAATAACGATATTCTAACTCACACCATGGCGCTACCCGGAGGAGTCCCGCACACACAGACCTCAGCACCTGTTGCCATTAGAGAAAGCCTCATCAAACACAAAATGTCAGACAAAGAGTATGAATATACATTTACAAAAAAATTCTCAGTATTTTGTGGAACATGGAATGTGAATGACAAATCTCCTGTGATTCCTCTTAAGGGGTGGCTGAGTGTGGACAGGGAGCCTCCTGACATTTATGCTGTTGGTTTCCAAGAGTTGGACCTGTCTAAGGAGACATTTCTGTTTGACCAAACCTTCAGAGAAGATGAGTGGTATAATGCTGTGCTTAATTTTGTTGATAAGAGAGCAAAGTATGTGAAAGTGGAGAAAGTCAGGCTAGTGGGAATGATGCTGATAGTTCTCATAAAAGCCAAACATTTCTCTCATGTACGCAATGTTGTGTGCGATACTGTGGGTACTGGCATCATGGGGAAGATGGGCAACAAAGGAGGAGTGTCCATAAGATTTGACCTCCACAGCACCTCAATGTGCTTTGTCAATTCCCACCTGGCAGCTCATGTTGAAGAGTTTGAGAGGAGAAACCAAGACTTCAGAGATATTTGCAGCAGGACTAGGTTTGTGCAGCCCAACCAGCTTCCCAAAGCTATCAAAGACCATGACCATGTTTACTGGCTGGGAGACCTGAATTATCGCATCACAGAATTAGACCCCACCACAGTTAAAAAGTTATGTAACGAAAACAATTTTGTGCCAGTACTTGAAAAGGACCAACTGAAGCAACAACATAAATTAAATAATGTGTTTGCTGGCTACATAGAAGGTGAAATCAACTTCAAACCAACATACAAATATGACCCTGGAACAGATAACTGGGACTCCAGTGAGAAAAACAGAGCCCCTGCCTGGTGTGACAGGATATTCTGGAGAGGACAAAACATCACTCAGCTGGGTTACAGAAGCCACCCATCATTGAATATCAGTGACCACAAACCAGTATCAGCCATATTCAACTCTTCAATCAAAATAATAGATGAAGAGAAATACAGGAAAGTTTATGAAGAAGTCATCAAGCAATTGGATAAAATGGAAAATGAATTGATTCCTCAAGTTAAAGTTGACAGGACTGAAATAGATTTTGAAACAGTAAGGTACTTAGAACTGCAAGTGAGAACAATTACAATAAAGAATATAGGTAAGCTTCCTGTAGAGTTTGAGTTCATAAAGAAACTAGATGAGACCAGCTTCTGTAAAGAATGGCTCATAGTTGAACCATACAAGAAATGTATCTGTGCTGAAGAAATATGCGAAATTCAACTCAAAGTACTTATAAATAAAACATCAGCCTGCAAGATGAATGCTGGAACAGACAAACTCTATGACATTCTTGTACTACATTTGTATGGAGGCAAAGATATCTTCATAACAATAAATGGGACATACCAAAGAAGTTGTTTTGGGTGCTCAATAGAGGTTTTAGTGAACCTCAACATGCCAATTAAAGAGGTGCCTGTAGGAAAATTAATTGAGCTTGAAAACAAGAGGGACTCATGTGTCTCCAACCAGTCCACTTACTCTATACCCAAAGAGATTTGGTTCTTAGTTGACCATATTTATCTCCATGGCTTGAAGGAACCTAACTTGTTTGAGCAGCCGGGATTCCATTCAGAAATACTGCAGATCAGAGATTGGCTAGACAGTGGCTCCATAGATCCAATCCCTGGAAGTATCCATTCTGTAGCCGAAGCATTGTTATTGCTTCTAGAAAGTACTGCAGATCCAATCATTCCTTACAATCTTCAATCAGTATGCTTACGAGCATCAGCTAATTACTTACAATGCAAGCAAATTATAATGGAGTTGCCAGAATTCAGAAAGAATGTTTTCCTATATTTATGTGAGTTTTTGCAAGAGGCATTACAGCATAGTGCTGAAAATGGGCTTGATTCGAAAACACTATCTACTCTGTTTGGAGCCATTTTCCTCAGGGATAATCCGAACCAAACACAGGAACCACAATCAAGGATAAATAAACAAGTCATAGATAAGAAAAAGGCCCAGTTTGTATACCACTTTTTGGTGAATGATCATAGTGATTTAATATTTTCTAGATAAATTAATTAAATGTAGTAACATTGTAAAACCTGCCTGGGAAAATGGAACACTGCCTTTAAGTGCAAAAAAAAAAAATTTGTATCTTTGCAATTAGCCCCATCGAGTTGTTTTTTCCTATCGCGGTCTTGTTTAGTACGCCTGCGTACATATTGTTTTAAATAATTTAGAATAATACTCAAAAATTCCCATTAGTAACCCTAGGATATATTTTTACTTTTATAATCACACGAGAGATTGTACTGTACCTATTTGAAGGAGTCTCGTCATACGATTTTACGCTTAATACCTAATAGTTAATGTGAATCGACATTCGCATTAATCAATGTAATGTTTCGGCTCATTGTTTTGTGTCACTATGTTAGTAATTGCTTAAATGACATAATCACTAAAATTGTACATGTCTGACAAAATTGTCGTGTCTATTTTATGTTTTGTATCATTGTATAATATTCCCAGATTATTCTGTGATGAGTTAATATAGGGATGATCGGTACTTAACACCCTGCTCTGCATTCAAAAATAACCAGAGTAGGGTAGGGTCGAAACTCTAAACCGTTCAAAAATGCTTCGAATTGCAACCTAGGGTCGTTCTTTTACAACTCGAGTAGCTATCCTAGAGTTAAGGCCAAACGCTGCGTTACGCGGGCGCCCACGCGGTCCCATACAAAAGTGCTCCGCTCGCGGGCGGTCGCGCTCTGCGCCCGTTTTCCTACATAATAACACAATAAAGTTCTCCGTTGACACGACTACATGCACACCGCTAAAGTTGAATTAGCCTCGGAATTCACAACTGGAGACTTACCATACCGTGTTAAAATGTCAGTCGTGCGAGCAAGAAAGAGGGGTGGAACTGTGTAACACCCTATATAGCTCCATCCCTTTAACAGTTAAGTTTATGTTGTCAAATGGACCGTGGTAGCACAACTGATACCGCATTGTTGAGTAGGCGATATCCCTTAGCTCAAATACAGTATACTGACGCCAACGTCACCAACATAAAAAAGTCATGTTAGCTCTCTGGCCATAGATTTTTCAAGATTTTTGGAGTCCTAATTCAAGGATCTTTGAGATTTGTGACAATTTTTTAAATTAATAGGTAATTTTATGATTAAACAGTGATGAAAATTCTGCCAAAATATTTCATTGTATAAGGTTGATAAGAAAATAAGGTACATTACTAAGTTTTTATTTTAAAAACTTATGATGTCATAATATAATTTATAATTGTTTAATATAATAATGAATTGTTTTTATGGTTTATTCTCAGAAAAAAATGGGTACGCGTTCTTGCCTGCTGATACTTCTTATCACCAGCCGTTTTTGTCAACTCAAATATGGTCTGGTGGTTGTGTTTAGATTTCTATTAGGGTCATTTCACACCACAGACAGTCCAGACCGAGATGCGACGCGACGCGACGCTGCGCGCACTTTTAATAGAGGGACTGAAAATATAACTTTATTGACTACCCGAAAATATACACGTTCCAGATCGAGATGCCTCGCGGTGCAGCACTGCGTCGTGCAACGTATTCTGAACTCTCATAATGAAATGTGTATCTTTTCGTGTCGTAAATAAAGTTAAAATTTTGAGTCGCTCTTTTGAAATGTGCGCGCAGCGTCGCGTCGCGTCTCGTCTCGTTTCGTCTCGTCTCTCGTTGTGAACTGACCCTTACTTGCACTTAAAATACGCTGTACCTACTTAACTATTAACGCCTACTCTATTTTTTCTGTAGAATGTGAAGTAAGTATTTTTAGTCGCTAGTTCAACGAATCAATGTGGCCAAGTCCATTAGATTTAATTTCTAATTAAATACATTTTAATTGTTATTTTATGACAAAATTTATAAATTACTACCTTGATTATTGTACTGTATTCAAATATGACTTTATGGGAAGCTTTTAATATCACAATTTTTTTAAATTACACAATTTTATACAAATAGTTGAATGTATGGTAGATATTATACTGATTTCTAAAAAGAGGATTGGTTACAATTTGATTATTGAGAATGATTATGAAAGAGTACATTCATTGTGTAAATTTTTAAGTACTAACTGAGTTCACACAATGTACACACTGAGCTTGCGTGTTCTGTGCATATTAACTGTGTACTAGCTTACATGTTATTTCCATAATCAAAGTGTAATTTACCTTTATGAAAATAGCTATGTGACGGCATTTATAACAACATTTATATTGGTGTCCATGCATAGTAGGGAATATGTATTTTACATAATTATTATACTTAAATAAATATTTTATTATCGTATTTATTCGTTCATGTAATAGTGAATATAGTGAACTGTTAATTTATTAAATTATATAAGAATACCACAATGCGAAGTTATTTTACGCTCAACAAAATATCTCTAAATCTAAACAGATGAAATCACGAAATTTTGGTAAATTATAAATATTAGTTCAATTCTAAAAAAACGGGTTATTGTACGAAACTTACAGATTGCTCACCCTTTACTAAACGACAAAAAAAATACATCACAGTAACGTACCTTCAACAATTGAATGTCATCGAGTTTAAACAGATGGCGCTATATCAACTGTTTTGTATAATGTGTCAACAGATGTCGCTAGTCGTAAAGAGAAAATTACCAGTTATACATGTTATTGAAAGATTTTATTTTATTATTAAATAACATTGCTTGCTATAAGTTTATTTTATTCAGAAACTTAACCATTCAAATGGGATACGGAACAATTATTGTAATTTTGACTAGCAACATTACATTTTTTTAAAACTAAGCATCCTAGATCATTGGTCGATGAATCGAACGTGAATGCGCCAGATTTGAATTCAGCCAATCAGGTAGTTGCATCGAACGGTTTGTCTGTCAATCTACGAAAACTTCATTTACGAAAGAAAACCTCTACCATTAACTCATATCCTGTCTTTCTTTAGTTCAAATTTAATTCAAAATAACTGTTTCAACGGCGTAAAGAGTTATAAAGATTTGGTGTCGAACATATCCTGTATTAAAACTTGTTGGTCCTTTGTGTGCAGCAGACGTGCTATTCTTTTGTAAACCAGTCTACCAGTTCAAACAAAGACAACCATGGAAGTTGAAGCTGCTAAATGTAAGTCGATTCTTTTATTATTCAGTGCTTTTTGATATTAATTGGAATTCGGGGAATATTCTTATTTATAAATTATTGGACGGTATTTTTATTAATGTTTTTTATTAGAGCATTACCTACTCTTTTACATACTTTTGTAATTTGACTGTTGTATTGTCTTTGGATTAAAAATAGGTACTTAATATCACACAAATAAATTGGCAAATAAAAAAAAAACTAAGGTTCCATGATTATTATTCAAATTACAATTTTATGAAGGATAAAAATTTTATTTGAATAAAAATCAAAATTTGTTATTTCTAATTAGATCTCCATTACGGCAGCAAGATTTGTCTTGAAACTAGCAGTAAATTCCTGTTTTTTTTTCCTACTTGTCTATTCTGTCCCACTACTGGACAAAGGGTATAACCAACAGCTTCTAAGTTCTACGTAACATAAGTAAAGGTAACATAGGTAATATTAGACTTACACAGACGCCAATCAAAGACTAACCAGCATTCACAGAAGTGAAATACAAAGAGAGGTAGGTAACACTATAGTTACAAAAAAAAAAAACTACAATTTCAGTTAAAACAGAGAATTCATCGTCTCCATCGTCTTCCTGCCTTTGTCCCATTTTATTTGGTGTCGGCGCAAGCGCTGCACGATTTTTTACTTCCATTCTGTCCAGTCACCTGTCACACTACTAAACTTAAAACGGAGAATTATGAAAGAAAATTGTATTAAGTACGTACTTTTCGCGTAATAGTCTTGTTTTTTGCCATTTCCTGGGTCTGCCGCGACCCAGTCTGACTCTCACCGAACCGTACTATTTCAACCCAAAAATTATAGGAAAGCACATATCTAGATTCCAAATAAATTAATACTCTTTGCTAAATTCTAATTATTAAGAGTACAAGTATGATCTAGAAGGTCAAACGACCTACCTCAACGTAGGTACCTAATTATGTCCCTGACACGGTCAATTGCGATTGACAATATTTACGTGAATGACAATGTATTGAAAATTACTTCTACTTTGATCAATTTGCTAATCATGTTAATAATAATAAGCTGGCTGTCTGCGTCTGTTGTTGGCCAGATTGCATCTAGGACAACATCGCTGTACCGGACTACCAGTTAGGCTCAGGTAGTTTATTAATTAGGTACATTTCCAATCCTGATTCCCAATAAAATAAGGTTCATGTCCATTGATCTGCTTTTAAAAATACGAACGTTAGGGGGGAGTGTCTTTTGTTTAAAAGCCTAAAGCCAAGCCTTCTCGTTCTTTGTCGTTTTGAAAGTGCATAATGGTGGGTCTACGCTCACGCAAATTGGTGTAGTGTGAAC
Source organism: Mythimna vitellina (assembly GCA_949316375.1). Classification (NCBI taxonomy): domain Eukaryota; kingdom Metazoa; phylum Arthropoda; class Insecta; order Lepidoptera; family Noctuidae; genus Mythimna; species Mythimna vitellina. The sequence goes on along the minus strand of OX438691.1, from coordinate 2,356,015 downwards.
CGACTCTAGAGGAGCCGAGCGCGCACAAGCGACACTATACGAATTTGAGCTCGGGTCGTGCTCTGCTGACCCATCATATACCTATCAAAACCTGAAGACCTTTATCATAAGTTACAAATCACGAATTTTGTTTAAATTTGGCCAATTTTTACTTTTTACTCGTAAAAAACATTTTAACCGACCTAAGTATGACACAAAAACTGTTATCATCATCAGGTGATTAGGTCGAATAACGTACCAAAGTTTTTGCGTTACCGCCGAAACATGCTTGAGTCATGAGTGAATGCCTATTCATTACTTTTTTTTAATACGTTTTAAATTTATATTACATTATCTACCTGACCTACTCATCTGTTTACTTGGTTTTCCTTTTTTTCTATCATAAAGACACCGATTGATTGATTGTTGATTATCTAAATCGAAAGAACGTTAAAATAATATTTTTTATGTCAGTTGTTTGTCAAATTTTTTAACAGTGCGTCGTTAGAAAAAGAGGAGGATGCATTCGGCGAGTTTTTAAATAATATTTTATCAACAGTAGACCGATGACCTGATGAGGGTCGCGGGTATCCGTTGGATGCGAGACGCACAGGACCGGTCGTTATGGCGACGCTTGGAGAAGGCTTATGTTCAGCAGTGGACGTCTTTCGACCAATGTAATTCATTTAGATTGAAATACATCTCCACATAAAAACAACAAGCCAGGGGTATTTTTTAATAAGCACTACAGACTGATTTGCATTTTGCAATGCTATTCTGTAAATTGCTCAACATCATAAAAGTTACCTCTCAATTAGTTTCAAGAGAAATTTAACGTTAATTTTGCGTAAGTTTTCACGGTGATGCTTTTTTAACGGAGTGCACTGGCTATTCTCCTTCATCTTCTGTCAGAAGACACAATGTCTATCACATTTCCACGCCATTCAAAAATATTATGTTAACTGACAAAATTGACAGTTTGCTGCAAGCTGCAAGGCGATTGTAAAAGAGTTGAGCTTCTAATAAAACCTGTTTAGACGCAGCTGTTTATTCGCCTTGCAATAATTCCTTTGGATTTTGGGATTAAAATATCTTAATAATCCCGAGAGAGGGTGACCTATTTCCGACCGGACTACAAAGAAAGTAGGCTCCATTGTTTTCTTATGCGCAGAATATTTTGAATAGTAATTAAGAAACGTTTGCAAATCATGTCCCCTTCACGTTGTAATGTGTCAGACTTAATAATAAGACCGCACGTATCGTTTCTCATTAGACTATTAACATTGCACAATAAATCAATCCTTTATTATTTGTGTCTGGAAATAGCTATAAATCACACACGGTATGTATTTACAATCTAGAAGTTCAACGCTCTCCGCCAACTGGTTAATTGTTAGTCGGTTAATATTTTAATAACCCTCCGCAATTGGTGCTCGACAAAATTCGCAATTTGTCATCATTGTGGCCGTTAAACAAGTTTCAATTTACCGGCCGGCGGACGCGCCAAGAAAGTTATTTTTTCGTGGGTGTGTGTCATCCTCTGTTCAAACGAACGACGACGGTTGGCTGGCAAGGACACTGCAACCGTTGCGATGACTCATGCGCAGCTCTTCATCTCTTCCTACATAACGAGTTTATGCCATATTTTGAACTTTGAAATACCTGTCCTTTTAAGGCAAGCTAAAGACGGCTAGCTGCCGTAAACGACCGGCGTCGTATGTAAATCGTTTCGCTGTCGACATGTAAAGAAACGTGTTCTGAGTTCCGGCGTTTGTACGAAGATACGTGTTCCTTACTCCTTTGTTTACATACCCGAGACTTTGTTTTTAGTTTACGTTTAATTGTCCCTAATGAAGTTAAAATGGCTAAAAGGGAGCGTTTCACGACTTTCAAAACCCCCCACTAAAAGCAGTGTGTTGACCACATCGTTCTCTGGTACCAGTCTCCATTGTTCTCACTTAATCGCCCATGAAAATGTAATATTTCGTTTCTACATTGTCCTGGGACCGCATTAGGCAGGCGAACGGCTGGTGTAAATAAACCAAACCTTAATTAAACTGCCGAAAAAATTCTCTATTAAATTTTCTACCGTCGACGTTACTGTAAAAAGCTGTTGCCGAAATATACTTCGATGTTTAAATTTGACGCTCAATTTAAAATGTTATTAAATTGACACTAAGAGGTCCCTAATCTCAGAGGGTGGCGTTGATTAAAAGCGCAGAAAGCGGGTAGAGAAGAGCAATAGCCCCGAGAGGCGGAGGTAAATTCCAATACGATACAACAGCGGTGTAATATCTCGAAGCAAGCCGCTTAATGGGCCGTTACGGGGCGGAACTTTGTTTATTTGTAAAAAGAAGTGGTACGGATTCGACGCAGCCCCAATTTAGTTGATATCCGACACATTAACATGACAATGAAAGGAATCCTCTGACCACAACGCCGCACCTAAAGCAAATATTGACCATTGTCCATGACGGAACGTAAACAAGGTACATTATTACAGTCAACGTACGGATATCAAAAGATAAGACAAATGATAATGTTCTACCTGCCTTTTACGTCTAGAATAAACCTTGAAGACAATCTGCTGCGTAGCTCATTATAAAGTCAGACAAAGCTCACAACGCAGCTTCAAGATGGTTATGGATAAATAAGACTGCAAAATCGAAAATGTATTAAAAGGTTGGTTATTGAAAGAGGAACTGGAAAAACAGGAAACCAACTGAAAAAGAAGGTAAATTGAACACCTTTTCAGTCAGCAAACTTCGTTGCAGTTACGGTATTCTTCCTGATTTGATTTAAACAAGGGGAGTTAGGTCGTCCGCTAGGTCAATCTAATTTGAACGGTTGCGGCTCGAATAGTTTTTCCCCAGGATTTTATTGACAATCGATAACGCTTTTAGCGAAGTGCTCCTTTCAAAGGCCTTTCATCGAGATGAATTAGTAAGATATAAAACTTTCTTTGAGTTGTATCAATCGATCAATCATTATAATGAGTAACATTAGATTTAGCAATGTGTGAAATTGTATGCAATCAAAGTAACCGAACATGTTTCTGTCCTCCTACACTGCTTTCTACAGTATAGGTTCCCAGTGCAACCGGGTTGTTTTTGTGGTCTCTTTGCTGCACGCAATGAAAGCTTGTTCGAGCGTACGTTGCCCAGAAAAGGCAAGACGTGGGCGATACTTGTCGGCCCACGCCTTCCACACTTACCCACTACTCCGAAATTCCATTTTGCCATTCATTATTCATCGGGGGAGATCTATTGTGGCAGTTTGGTTCGGCATGACTAATAGATACGATGCATTCGGGTCATCAAACTTGGTGCGTTTTGTTAGAGCTTCACTTAACGGTTTGCAGAAATGCGACTAACACATGCTCGCTATAATTACAACGAACGGCCGATGGCCTTGCTCGAGAATAAGGACTAATAATACTATACTTAGTTGGAAACGTGAAACTTCTGGATCCAATGTTTGTTTCCTTTAGTTCTGTCTTAATTTGATTACACCATTCCCTGTTCGAAGACAAAGTAAATTTAATTAAGTCATTTCTTGTTTTTGGTAAACGAGAGTTATTTTCGAAACGTTCCTCTGCAGTACGATTAAGATTTCATTTGAGATTGTCGTAAATCATTGTTTATATTATTTGTACATTACGAATATTGCGTCTGCAGTTTTATTGCTGTCTCGTGTGTATTCAGATAAATGGGAATATAATAACATCGGATGTTATAGAGCTTTACCCCAATCATCATAATTTGTTACTTGTTCCTAACTTCGGTCATCATATGAAAATAAAATTACCTTCGAAACCCTGTAATGTGTGAATGTTATCCCTAAGCTCAAAGCATAGGTACCCCAAGTTATTGCTTACAGCCCTTACAGACATATAAGGACATTTCATAGCTCCCTATCACTAAAGTACATCGGAGTAGATCATTAATTTAAACTTTATTGATGTCATAAATCTGGCCTAGTAGCAGTTTTAGTAGTCATTTTATTGTTTTCAGGGGGGACTAGCAGTCTGCCCTCGTATAAGGTCATCCAACTACGGACTGTTATTGCAAAATACTTTTACCATTTTTTTCAAGAATTGTGCTCTTTCTCAAGATGAAATCGCTGTGGAAACGGTTCGTCTACCTCGGTCTCTCACGGTATAACAAAGACGTGCAAAGCTCTCGAGGCTGCGTTGTCCTTGAATTTATTAAGATGGAACACCGAATAAACTCCTATATTTTAGACGTCTCAGATAAATTCTGTTGAACCAAGGAAAAATGGGAGGAATTTTTGTTCATCAGATGAAATTTTCAATTCTGGTAGAGTCCGTTGAGTCGGAAAATTTGGATGGTGCCCAAAACATTTAATCAGATTCATTGCGCATGACCTAAGCGAGTGGTGCCGGGGTGAATAATCTATAGTATGCAGAGCCTACATTGCGATTGCCTAGCGGTGCTGCATGCAACGGTACATCGTACACAGATGAATGAAATATCACTGAACTTCTCAGCTGCAAAAAATGTACAGAATCAGGCCAAATTATTTGGTAAAAGAGCGTTTCGCAAAGTTCGATTGTAGTCTGCAGCACAGTAATCTTTCTAAAATGGTCATCTTGTACTTTAATTAAGCCATCTCACTGGATGGTTGGTTGATGTTTCCACAGGAGTAGTGAAAATATCTACCAAATGAAGTCACCGGACGCCGTTGTTTGCAAATATCTTCACATCAATTAAAATTGTTGTTAAGTATCTTGTTCAACCATTATATTGGCAGTTATGACCTGATAAAAATGAAACAACTGAAAATACTAGGCTGATAGATATGCTAATCTGAGATTTGGTAATTATCGAAGTTCATGTAGCCAATAGCGAATTATAATACCAAAAATATTGCACTATCCCTGAATGATGCCATAGAAAATTTCTGAAACGGAAACCCATGGTCCTAGAATGCAACCGAACGACACAGGGGTAGTTTTAATCAGTCTGACACGCCCTTCCTCTCTAACCCAGAGCTGGAGAAGTCATCGGATGATTTAGAAACTCAAAAACAAACCCTGGATGATCACAAGAATATTACCAGGTTCATATACACGTAAACTTAAATACGTCTTCACAAGAGTTGGTTGTTTCGTGCACAGGATATGCATATCAAAAATAGATACGGCTATAGTGTTATGCTAAACAGGCCCTAAGGAACCTTCGTGTTTCAGCGCCGTACCGAGACTGCATGCTACAAGTTCCTTATCTAGACTGGTAAATGTACTTAAGTTATATTTAGGGATCCGATGTTTCAGCTGCAGAGCTTTACAAAGGAACAGTATAATAACTTGGGTCTTCATTTTTTGAGGTTATGAGTATAGAGTTGTTCAGTTCCTGATCGACTAGACACGAAGAAAGAAGTAGAACTGGTATATAGACAGACAGAAACAAAAAATATATATATATTGTTAGAAAAGTTAATCTTTATCCTATTATTATGTATTTCATCGTAAAATTTAAAATACCGTTAGATAGACTACACTATCTCGCGATATTATAACCTATCGACAGATTGTGAACCGTAACCTGCTGGCTACAATTTGATGCACTATTTTTCGCTGGATTATAATCAATCGAAGTCAAACTGTTAATTTTCATTTTCTGTTAATTTACGATGTTGTATTTACAATTTTGCGGTGACATAATATTATTATCAGTTTTATCAGAGGAGGGCTTATATTGAAATCTATATTGATTCTAAATCTGGTGTAAGTAATCCATTGCGCTCTTCAGCTTTGTTCAATAAGGAGATAAAAGATAAAGACAAGTTAGTTTTCTAAATCACCGATTAAAATATGGCAAGAAAATTGCTTTTCCATACCAATAATACATTCGTCTTTTCGGAAGCTTTATTTAGACCTCATCGATATCAGATCGGAAAAAGGCTCTACCTCTCTTTGCTTTCTGCAATATCATCACCCGTAGCCTGACTTCGCCCAATGTTATGCGTAGGACCCTTTTTCCTTTGTTGCCAGGTGTTTTTTATTATTATTGATGGGCTCGCGGTTGATCACTGTACATCGGATGGTAAGCGATGATGTGTGGTCTATGATGGAGCAAGCTTAACTAGAAGTAACCTATTCACTCTGAACTTAAAGGCCCCTAAGACCCTGGCAGGGAATTTCACTCCTTAGCTCCTGTGCCTTCTACAAAATTAGTTTTAGTTCATGCGAAAGCCGAAACACATGTCTAGTATTTTTAAGTAAATAATCTATGTACTAAGTAACTATCATGAAAAATCACCAAGTTGCTTATTATGATACCTGGTTGTCCGCACAAATACATGATCACCGGGCCATCCAGACGACTGAGGGATTGTTTTGCTCCCGCACCTAGCTGTGCGCTGGCGCCTAATGCCTGCTATGACCTGCCGTGACCTGTGTTGTACTTAGTGTCGGTGGTGTCCAACTTTTTTTTTTTTAATATTTAAAAAAATATAAGATGGTATAAAAATTATTGGAATTGATTCAGTTACTCAATTTGAACAAAGTATAGGCAGGTTTCGCTTAAAATACTCAAAATAATGATGTGTAGATATCCAGTTGGTCTCATTTCTGATTGCTTTGATTCAGTTCATTATTGAGAATAAATTTTAGCTACGTTCTATCCTTCAATTCGTAGTCATCGTAAACCAACTGCTTACAATAGAGGAACTCAACAATAGTGACTTTCCACGAAACAAATTATTTCCAGTTCAAATAATCCGGAGGCAATGGCCTAAGGTGAAGGTCTGACTGTCAGTACTGTTTTTTTAGGGTACCGTACCCAAAGGGTAAAAACAGGACCCTAATTTCTATGACTCCACTTTCTGTCTGTGTGTCACCAGGCTGTATCTCATGAACCGTGCTATACATATGTAGCTAGACGGTTGAAATTCTCACAGATGATAAAGTATAAATATTTAAGTGGGGCTCCCATAAAACAAACGTGTTTTTTTTTGCCGTTTTTTGCTCAATATTAATAGTGTCTAATGTTGTATTCATAAATAATGGTACGGAACCCTTCGTGCGCGAGTCCGACTCGCACTTGGTCAGTTTTTTTCTATAGGTATGTGTAATTTATATTGCCATGCATAGGTCAAACCTGTGTTATCGGTCAAAAAGTAATTACTTTTATTTTTCCTTGTTCTACGCAATAACATAAAACGCAATTGCTATGCATCATAAGTAATTTTTTTTATATGTTGTGAAGATCCAGGTCTAAGTTATGCTGTCAGGGTCAGCAGTAATTTATTCTGGGTTTATTCCAAATCCGAGGAGTATTACCTAGGATTTTCAAGTCCCCCAAAAATCTGATACCTACCGCAGCGGTGTGTCATATAATTATTTGAAGCTTTCTAGTCTATAATAATGGACCTAATATCCTAGTCTTTTCACGTTTACGCAGAAGATGAGAAATAAATTGGTGAAGTTATATCTCATTTTGATCTGTGAGTCACCGAAGAAAGACGGAATTTTTTCTACAAGGACTTGACAAATGGACAAGGGAATTCAATCAATCTCTCAAGAGTATTCATCTTTCTTAATTCTTAATCGTACACCATAACAACGTAAAAGAATAAGAATAACAGAGTTAACACAACAATAGAGTTTGAGTTCAAAGTTGTGTGAGAGAGTGGGGTGATCTTTCTGTCTGTTTCGCATAATTTTGGACATTGATCGTTACAATTTCTATGCAGTACAACAAACCGCCAGACGGCTAAAAATAAAACGCAATAAATTTATTATTGTTACTGCCATAAAAGTCTGTCGAAGTTAAATCGATGTGCAGCTAATTATTCTGAGAATTTTGAGTCACCCTCGTTCATAGTAAACAATTTTACATTGACGACATGAATTCAAATGTACTTAATTGCTTCTGAAAAAATGTATATTCCTCTAAAAACCAGTCTACGATTGATTAATAAGAGAATGGTGATTATTATAATTAAAAAATGGTAGGTACACTACTTATAATATATATATAATATTTATGTGTTAAAAAATTAACTTTAAGAATTTCGAGGGGGCATTGTACTCCTCATTATGAACAACTTTTACTATCCCCCAAACCTGAGATCGCGAAAAAAAAATCAGCTGCTGCAGCACATACATTTTGACGAGTTATGCGAACATAAACATAGGGAATATCTGATTTTTTTTTGTTCATAATGAGGAGTACAATGTCCTCTCAAAATTCTTAAAGTTAATTTTTTAACACCTTATATATTGTCTTTTATAATAACAGCTATATTACATCTATGTATAGTCTAATATATCATTTTAATTTAATATTTCATTATTAATTTTCAGTACACCGCAGACTACCACCCTTTTTTTTTCTATTTCAAATTCTTACATTCCACCCTAAGGTTGTCTGGTAGATCCGCCTTTGTACCCATAGATTTCAGTTAGTGTAAAAGTTTTTGTTACTATTTTGGTGTACAATAAAGTTTATTCTATTCTATTCTAATTGCTATAGGATGGTGCGGATGACAGCTCTCGGATGCACACAATGTAGCTACCTATCCTTCTCTTTCATCTTAGAGATGCATATTTTCTCGTACTGCTGCTATTCTACCCATTCTATATAAAAAAGACCTTAAATATTGATTTTGTTATACCAACTTACCTTCAAAGCTGCTGCTAAAGGCTGCGTGTGAAAAATGTGTTTCTATTTTGCTGTAGACTTCGGAAAAGCTTTTGAACCGTTGAACTTTGTTAACGAACAAAAGCAAGTTATTTGATTAATAAGTTATCATTAGAAGCTGATCATCATCATCATCTTCCTGCCCTTGTCCCATCTTATTTGGGGTCGGCGCAACACGTTTTTTTCTTCCATTCTATTCTGTCAAAAGTCATACTATCACTAACTTCCTTTTCTTTCATATCACTGTTCACACAATCCATCCATCTTTTCTTTGGCCTCCCTCTCCCTCTCAACCCATCCACATCATTAGAAGCTGATGTCACCATCATATTTAATATCACCATTAGGCAAGTTGTAAAAATAGTAATTTAAAGATTCAAAGCAAACTATATGTGTAGATTGCAATGTAGGTAATTATGTAAGTTTACCGTAGTATATTTATTCTTTTACCAATTACCTCTTAACAAATTGCAATCGTCTAAAGAAGCTCCAAAAGTAATAATCAATTACCTTACCTCTTACGTAAAATAAATACTTACGCATACAACAAGCCCTAGACAGGCCGAAACTTGTATAACATCGAATATAGGCAGACGTGATACGGCAAAATCGATACTAGCGATATTTATTGGCTTTGCTCACGGGCATGGATGTCCCCGGCATCCGCGCAGATATTGTGAACATCTGTCGTAGTTTAATACACGTCCATGCGAAATTGTGGCTGTATATTAATACTAGGATGTCATTAGATCTGAAGATTGGAGATATAAGTCGATATGCATTTAAGCGGAAGGTGCGGAATCATTTGCTCCTTCAATAGCAGAATCGTCTCAAAACTTCTTTCTTTACTTTATATTAATATATATGTATATATATTATATTAAATATATATGTATGTGCATTTTAATTATATGTATATTTTTTTTTAATCTGGTTTTTCGTGTAAAATTACACTTTTATGCACCTACCATATTGTCTCTTCACCACCCTAGGTTGACTGGTAGAGAATGCCTAAGGCATTAAGTCCGCCTTTGTACTTTGTGTTGCATGAAGTTTAAACAAATAAATACCTAGTGGTCTTGCTAATTTGAGGTAGTCTTGGACCTAAGGGTGCTAAAGGCCTTTTGCTGTGTTCGAAGCGGGGCAAGTTTGGAAAAATATGGGTCCTTGTCCATCTGTGGGACGTTCTAGGTAAACAAATGCATGTTAATGGATTAGCTACGTACATAGCTTGTTAAAAAAAAATCCAGGGCAAGTGCGAGTCGGACTCGCGCACTAAGGGTTCCGCACAAACTTACCTGTGATAATAGTTCGATTCCCCAATCGAGTTAAAAAGATTGTTTGCCGAATTGTAAAAAACAGTTTTTTTTTGTGACGTAACTACAAATTTAAAGTTTTCAGATTTATTACTATATCTATACTTTAAGACTTTCAACGGGAAGTACCCTATGAATTTTGTTTCCTTTGAGAGTGTTGAAATGTAATTTTTTTGCGATATAAACGGCCGTATCTTTTTTGGCGTTAACTTAGAAGCTTGATTTTTTCACAGCTTCAAGGGACCACAGACTTGAGTATACGGTTTTGATTTCAACTCGATGCATTCACGCGTTTCTGAGATAAATGGTCTTGACAGACAGACAAACAGACGGACGAACAAGAAAGTGATCCTTTATGGGAAAAAACTGATTTTTTTTCTTTTTGAGGTACTTACGGAACTCTAAAAAAACCAAATGTCGATGTAATTGGTTAAGATTCAGTATCATTTGTATTCTCCATCTTAGGCGATATAAATTCTTTTTTTCGTGACGTGTTAGATCGGATTTCGCTTCGTACGTTGCTTTGATATATTCTCAGCAATTTTCCAGACGTTTTCCTGTAACATGCTGAGGCTAGGGTTTTTCTGGCTTGTCATCGAAAAATTGCGATAACTCAGCTGTCGCCTAAGATTAAACTCTTGCGATATGACATTCCTGGTTCCTTCGTAAAATGTCTAATATAGCTTACAAAACGGTGAATAGATTTTCATGCAGTTTTCACCAATAGACAGAGTGGTTCCTGAGGAAACCTTCCTCAGGAAGGTGTATAGTGAAAAGCCGAGAATTTCTATGATTTCTAACACCCTTTACGCAATGCTGGGACGGATATGCTAGTATATAAAAATACTTTTTTCAAAAAAAAAAAAACCTACTTCACTAAAAACAAAACATCGATCGAACGACCAAAATAACTTTTATTTTGAAAGGCGGTACTAAATAAGACCCAACAATACCGAGAAACACCCACAGTTTTTTTTTTAGTGAAGTTGGATATATTTTTTTGTAATTTTTTTTTATTTTACACTTTTAGTTGCTATTCACTTGTAGCCGGAGTACCAATTTCATAAGACAGTTCCAATTAACCCAAACACTGCTAGGATACATTGTTTTATTATGAAGTTCCCGTGTCCACCAGCCACCTTCCGGTTCCATCATCAGATCAGTTCGATAGTACCTTATAGCCAAAGTGCATCTCATGACAATTCTAATAAGCCCAAACACGGCTAGAATACATTGATTAATTACGCAGTTCCGGTGATTATCTTTCGGCGTCATCATCATCATCAGATTACTTCGATGATACCATTTTCAATCTAACTATTCAGAACCATTTATTTATTTGTATTGTCATAGTCGCTTAACTATCTTGATTGTGATATCTATGTGAGTATGAAGTTCCGTTGGCCATTTCTGGTCTTCTTTATCGGTTCCACTTCATCAAATGTTAGTTTTTAATGCAAATGCTTAAGTTCTCGATGAAAATACCAAAATCACTATATAATTGCTTATAATATTTGAGGAGTTCCCTCGATTCCTCATGGATCCCATCATCAGAAGTGGATTTTGAAAATTGAACCAATCTGGAAGCATATTCTTTAAGGGGTTTTTTTTTTGCAAATCGGTCCATAAACGACGAAGTTCTGAGCTAACAAACAAAAAAAATGAAATAGAAGTCAGTTAAAAATAAAATTAATTTAGTTTTATTTCAATTTTTCAATCTTCTAGGCTCTGAAATACCTGTTTCTGAATACTATGCTTCATTCAGAAGGTTTAAATAATTCAAAGTTTGCGCAAAATAAACTCTACTATTATCTATTCAGTGCCAACACTCAGACGCTTTCTTTACAAAAGCTTTCACTCCTTTTCAATATTTACTAAGTACATAGTCCATCTGAAGATTTAAATGGCATATTTAATTTTTTTTTACAATTTGGTACAATAAACCAATTTTCTGTTTGCTGTCTCCTTTCTGCCATTGTACTATCACACATGGACATGGCCTGTTCTCCCATACGTCTCGTCTTGATACGAGTATCTCAATTGTAAACACCTTTCTTTGTCATCTTTAACGCAATCCATACTCCTTTGATTCTCGTCAGATCTCGCCTTTTACTCAGAACAATCTCAAAAAGCTTTTAAATTCCCTTAAGCACTCAAAGCTTCCTAATTTCAATAAGCTACTAATTTTCACGCTGATCAGAATTCACATCTTCACGCCACACTTAGTTCAATTACTGCTGAGCTAAAGTTCGCTGCATTCTAGATTCTAGACCAAACGGGTCAGTGATTTGCGATCATTAACACGCTCTGACAGCGCTCGTGATCCTGATAGGTAAACCTTCATTTTGCAAACAGATTAGTTTGCATATTTCCCGTCTAATAGGTTAGGAAGATTGGGGTTACGACCTCTAGAGGTTTTTTTTAAGATAAAATTGGAATAATAAAGGACCCTATGTTGTTGTCGATAAAGATTCAAGATTTAAAGCATTTTATTTCAAATAAACCATTTACTTGTGAAATGTCAAGAAGTCAGATACAAATTATGCTAATTGCACATTCTAAAGCGTCAATCCCTATGGAGAAGAATGTGCAAGAAACTCCATGGACAGTATTTTCGATCATGTTTTATAATTACTAATATCTCTGTTACATGTTTCTTGTCGCTATCATGTAAGAACAATGTAAGTAAATAAAGTAAAAATAAAAACTAAATATAGATATTAAAATAGCAACTGGCAGCTAAGAGATGATCAATCTCAACTGACAGTGCCCGTTCACGGACATGACGCAAATATTAGCACCACTCAACTCAACCATTTTGAAGGAAACCGAATGATCTAAGACACGCGCCACCATCAGTGAGACATTTGAGTGAGCATGAAAAACCCTCAACTGCCATTCTCATTTATGTCAAACAAGTCCTATGGTAACCTAAAAACCATAAAAAAGCTCCATGGTACTCACATTTACAAACTTTGAAAAATAAGATGGCAATTTTGAAGCAAATGAGGAGACAGAGGCCTTACCATAACGTGTCAAAATGTCAAGCGGGCGAGCGAGAGAAGGATGGAGCTATGTAGCTCCATCCCTTTAACAGTTCAGTTTAGGTCTTCAAATGGATCGGTAGGGCCTCTGTTCGTTGTAATAGATCATTTTTGCCATCTTAAATCTGACCTTCATTAGTCCATACTAGACTATCTCAATCCGCAGTACGAAAAGCAAAAAATATACGAGCCAAGTAACAAAATATGACTCCGTCTCACTTCAAAGCTTGTAGAACAAGTAATATTTCTCGAATCTGCTTTGTAATTTCGTATTCATGGTTTAAGTTTTATTACTCGAGTACCTCGAGCCCCTTACTTCGGACTCGCTGACTCGTAAAATATTCGTCTACTCTACGCGTCTACAACAGAATAAAAAACATACATTTGTAATATAACAGCACGCAAATTTTTTATTCTTTTAATGTTAAACATCAGCTCCTTTATGGTGCCTTCTCTGATACTTCACTAGAAGTAGAGTCACAGGATGCATAAAATCAAAGCAAACATCGTTCAGAAGTCAATTGCCTTTGAATGAGCCTTTTTTTAAGAGCTCTTTACTTGCTCTTGTTTTTAAGCACCTAAGTGTACATGAGATCTTAAAAGACAAAGCTCTTCTTCAAATTGCGTCCAATTAAAACGCTCAAAGTAGATGAGAATCCACCGTGTAAAGTCTTTCTTATCTTTAAGTCAAGAGTGCATAGGTTACTTCTAGGTAAGTGCGTTCCATCGTCGACCGCATCGTCGCTTTCCATCAGGTGAGATGGCGGTCAAGCGCGAACCTATCAAGAAAAAATAATAATAAAGAAAGTTAAAAGTTCGTCACTTATGTTCAATAACAAAAGTAACATAATCCTTTACGATGTGGTATCACTCCCACTATACATAATTACTCCCACGATAAGCAGCTGGCTACTACTATTCGCAATTTGTCCTTTTGTTCTCAGAAAATAGCCATATAGAAAGTGATATCAATAATATTCTTAGTAAAGAAAGATAGTACAGTAACGCAATACAGTTTGAAACATATGTTGATAAACAAACAAAGAGAATAAAACTTCGTATGTAACGAGGGCAGAAAAACATGATATTTTGAACAAAGAAACCGTTATCCTGATTCGTCATACGCTGGTGATTAATGTGAGCAATCTAGTTCAGTACATCGACGAATAAAAATATATCAATTTTATGCAGAAGTAGTGAAGGAGCTTTTTTAATTATTTGGGTTATCGACGTTCTCTTTTTAATTTATTAAATAATATGGCATCATTCTTTTTAAAGCCTAGATTTGCACCACCTCATTGTAATTAAATTCTTAGATGCAAATAGACTTATAACGTGTATTGAAACCGTATATATGGATACCAGCTTATAAAATTGAGTAGCCCATTTACAGTAATCCAAAAATGGTTTTTTAGCTATATTCCGACGGTATTGCAATCGTTTAGAAAAAACATCAACACTTAAAAAATATAAAGTAACAAAGGTGTGATTTTTTCATGCATTTCGTATCTTTTTTTTTTTAATTTGTTGAATGTGTAAAACTGCTCTTATGTTTGACTATTGAACTGAATCATATAAAATTTGGTATAGAATTAGTGATGTAGTAGTTCATTTGATTTCACAAAAAAAAAAACACTTCTGGACTTTATATTTTTTATAGAACTAATGTCCTTTCTAAATGATAACTTACTATATACCCTCTAGCTCCAAAAAGTTTTGAGACCAATATAAACGGGCCACCCTATACGCTATCCACAGTCATATTATGATGTGATTGAAGAAGAAAGACTGAAGAAAACTGTTCTTCTCGTTCATTGGAGGGCAATGTTTCGTACTGATTTAATAATTGAATCTTTAGATAGGCTGTCTCAATTGAAACCGGCTACAATGACCGTTCATCGACCAATTAATGCTTTGGACCTTGGCAATTAACCGCGACAGGAGGTATGGCTTCAGTTCTAACGTTTCATCCTCTGACCGAAGACATTGCGGTTTTTGGCTTTACATTAACCGCCGTGCTCCCATTTATTCTAGCCTCGATCAATCTTTATTTCGCATCACTGATATCCTTTATTCGTCTGTTCTTATTGATTTTCCGCGTATCCTTGAGCCGGCGAGTTACTCCAGCTGTAGGTATAGTTCTCACCTTGAGAATGTAGCAAAGAACACTTGATTCGCAAAGCTCCTACACCGAGACTACTTAAGTACAAAGAAAGGCTCAGCTTCAAATAATAAAGGAAACGCACATGTACAAAATAGTCTTAATCGTACAAAACGTCTGGCCTTGATCGATCCATGTGCGTGTGTCATTCTCTTTACAGCTTTTGTCGGCGACGGTCGTGCCTTGAACCTCTTTTATAGCATTAAGGGAAGTCTGTTCGTGAAGTTACGGCTACCTGCAGCCGTGCGGTGGATTACGGTTGGACCAGGGATAATCTCGTTCTTACTTTGTACGCTTGTTTACAAAAGGAAAAGTTACTAAAGAATGTAATTTAGATTTTTTTCTTAAGATAGTGAAAAATAAATAATCCATAGGAGCAATCAAAATAAATTGAGCATAACGTAGGGGCGGGAAAGGATATAATAAAGATGTTGTCAAACATGGAGGGTCATTATAATGAACCCTCGATTTGGTCCCTTTTGGTATTGAATTGATGTTCCACCCACGGATGTCTGTCAGTCGAGAAATACATTACAGTTTTATGGATTACTTTTTAATGTCTGTGAGGTTCAACCGCTCTATCTCATTTGAATGTTACGCCGACTGAGCGTACTTTTTGTATAAGTGGTTTGGTAACGCTCAATTTGCAATAAGTAGAAAATAAACGCTATGAGTAAAACAGACTAGCGACGTCTTGCGAACTTTTCAATTTTTTAGTTATGGATATTAAAAAAAAATAGACACACTTCGGTTACCTACATGGTATAACTGGCGAAGATTGACCCAATTTATTTTTAACTGTTTTCATCAGCAACGTGAAGTTACCTTGACAAGCACTTTTTAAAGTTTAAAGGCAATTATAAGATTTTTTGGCTAGTCCAGCAGTAGATGTTTTAAAAAACTTCATAATCTTCGGAATAATTTTATCTTAACTTTCGAGACCAAATGCGTATTAATAATATCTTCCGAAAGCGAACATCTTTAATAATTCTGCGAACAAATTTTCCTTGGAACTTTCAGAAAGTTTGCACGGTCCAGATGGCTTGGAATCCGATATGGCTAGTAAGTGATAGCCATATGGCGTTCCAATCTCTTGGCAAATATTTAAGCTGGACACTTAATCATAGCTAAACCCTGCTATTAGGTACAACCAAATCTTCGTATCATCCATGTATATTCTCATTTTATTTTTTTCTGAAGACTTAAAATGATGTTCAAAGTTTGCAACAACTTTATGTTCCCCTAACATTTTGAAAATTATCGTGGTATTCGCTTTTCTTTTGATATTTCGTACACATATTATCATTACCTGTAAAGAAATTTCTAGTGACACGAATAAGAAATACAGCGGCGTTGTCTGAATAATTTATAAGTTCTAGTCAATATTAATGACGCAACTTTTCAACTCTGATTACTTATCTCCGAACGTGGTATCCATAATTAATATCTAATCGAGAGACCCCCTTAATTATCATTATTTTGTTTGCGGACTCTACTGCTGTCAACGGCACCCATTTAATTGGTTTTAATGTCTCCTGAACCCATTAATATTACTTTATTTAAATTTATTGCACGCAATGCGTTCACTGTACTCCCGGCTCTATTAACACGTAATCTCTTTATATTTCTTACAGTGTCTCGATTCGCAGTATACAATATGTTTTCATTCCAAGTTATTTAACTCACGTACATATGTCGGCCTCTTCTGGTCGTACCTACTATGTTACTCCGGACGTCTGGGTGGACGTAAACGGTTGAAGCTCTTTACAGGTTATGTGGAAAAGTTCCAGCGGGATAATGTTGATTTGAAGTTCATGTTAGGCTGTGTGTGCGTCAAAATAACGGGTCGGTGGTGTCTAAGCACTGCCTGAAACAAGGCAAAATCGATACTGTTGCCGTCGCAGGCGGACGCGCGCCGCTGCCTCCGAATTATATTCTCAACCAAATCCAGCCGGTACGTGACCCAACTTGTTGCCGCTCCGGAGAGAGACAAAGCTACATTATTATAGCTGGCAATACGCTGCTGCTGAGATCGTGCCCACCAATGGCGGATTATTGACCATTATCTTAAGTGTCCCATTTAAATTGTTTGAAGCACCATTGACACCATTATGGTCGCGGTTTCACTTTACAACGATAATTTTAAGCTTTAGGTACACACTAGCTTTTGCCCCTGGATCTGGGCGCATTAAATTTGGACTAACAAATCTACTCAATTTTAAGCTCCTACTGCATGATCGATGTCCTAATGTAATTTTGTAAGGTGTACAATAAAGTATATATTAGTATAATATCGATCTACTTTTCACGATCGTGTAGTATTTTTTATCAATGCCTGTGACTAATCTTAATTCATACAAACTTTGAAACTCCATTATAAATCTTCTGAGGTGTAAACACGTGTTTTATTATTATTTTTTATCTATAATTGTTAACCTAATAAGAAAGTGTCATGATTCTAACTTTAAAAATGACGTAATTCCATATAAACTTTCAACCCCTTTTACATCCCCTTATTAGAGTGCCTCACCATCAACTATTGCATCACTGCTTACCATCAGGTGGGTTCGCAGTCAAGCAATATGGTATCCAGTCAAGTACTATCGTTCTTATTGCCCGTCTACGTCTTATAAACGACAGCTGTGAAAAAAACTGCTTTTTAGATTTAAGGGTTTTGGTTAGGCGTTGATGGCTCAGGTCGTCAGGTCTCGAAAATATAGCTAGCTGACCCGGCAAACGTTGTTTTGCTATGTATATATTTTTTTTTAATACTAAAATTGAAAAAAAAATTTAGGGGTGGACTACCCTTAACATTTAGGGGGATAAAAAATAGATGTTGTCCGATTCTCAGACCTACCCAATATGCACACAAAATTTCATGAGAATCGGGAAAGCCGTTTCGGAGGAGTTTAACCACAAACACCGCGACACGAGAATTTTATATATTAGATATATATATTTGTTACTCCATCAAGGTCAAACTGCTCAGCGGCTTTGGATGAAACACTTGCGCCACACGGGTAGACCATGTCTTGGAATAGTACATATAAATTTTGATCCTGGGAGTAAGTTCCCTTGAGATAATTTTCTGCCTTCACATAGGCGAAGCCACTTGCAGAAGCTAGTATTTAATAAGCTGCGTATTAAAATCTAAATGCAACATTAATGACCTGGTCTTATAGTGAAAAAAAACCATGTCAAGGGAAATAACATCTGGTAAAAGGACTTATTGTAATCGCTACCGCATCGCTCGTTAACGTGAGTGTAGTCTAGTCGTACTGCACGTATAATGAACGTATAAGTAAGAATTATTAATCTTGTTGCTCTAGCATGGACACCATCCTGAAGTCTATATTAAAACGCTTCTTATTATAAAGTCACTTAACTGAATTTGGCAATCGTTGAACTTTTCTAAAATATTCTCGGAAGGAAACAGTCCGCACAAACTAATTATGTTTATGTTTAGTAAATAATGATGTCTGTTAAGTTGATTATATGTCAAAAGTTTCCTGTAAAAGCCTCGCAAAAGTTTATTAGTCACCTCTCTGCGTTGAGTCGACGACAAAGTTTTATTGAGGAAACTAATTTATCACTGCGGTGATATGATCTATGGAACGCAGTCGTCGAGGGGTAGACGGACTACCGTATTATCTTGAATTTCATGTTCTTTTGATGGAGTGTTCGCAAATTGTCGGGGATTTTATGTCGACCCCTAACGTAATACATTTTGTAAATTTACATTTTTATACATTCCTAAAGCTGCTCTAACAGTAAGCTTGTTGTAATAATGAGCATTACATGACTTGCCTAAACCAGAACACGAATATTGGTGTAGGCTTGAGTCTAAGTTGGTCTGTAAAACGCAAGTGGTAGTCATAGGCGATTGGTAGTGTAGTCAGCCTGGCGGTCGCCAGCCGTGGCGGTATTTCCGCGGCTGTGTCGGCTCCTGGCCGAGCAAGGCTCGCTCCTGGTATTCCCAGTTATTACCGCAGGGGGACGCGGTCTAGGGGTTGTTGGCCGGAATCGATCCGCCGCACCACTGCCGGTGTTACCGGTGCACGGGGTTACGACACCATCACCACTGCAGTCTTCCTATTTCATTCCTCTCTTGCATCGGACTAGGTAAGCCGTTTCGCTAGCTGTTTCTGGAGTTCCGGACTCACTTTACCTTATCTGCGATTTGGTCCTTCTGTGTTTTCGACAGTGTTGAACATCTAAGAGGTGTCGGAAAAGTCATTCAGTGATAGATTTTGAGAACAGGAAATCAATCGGAAACAATTCGAGTGGCGAAACAAATTCAGCGTGGCGTTGCTGGCTGTTAATTGGCTGCGGGTGGCGGCGCCGAGACGGCGGCGGAACCTCCGCATGGAGGCTCGCTCGCGCCCGCCCCACGCACGCGCCCGCCGCCCCCCGACAGCTCGGCGTTTTTATGAGCGAGAAGTCCGTCGAGACCTGCACGAGTCTGAGCGGCTCTTAAATTAGTTTGTCTTCCCCGACCCTAGACCTTGTATTTGCCAGGTGCAGTTTTGAACTCCTAATTCGTCATATTCTTGGTCAAATCTTCTCGAGTTTCTCTTAATCACTCCCTTTTTCTATGCACATTAGATGTCAATCAAACTTTGACATTTTCCTTACGGAGATTGATATTTTCCTTTTCCACATAGGAAATTAGAGTTCAGTAAAAGATCTCATATCCTCACATGCAGGGAAGTTGACGCGACGTAATACATGTCGTGGGTGACATTATTTTTCCATTTGGTAGGCTTATTTTCTTGTGCGGGTTATCAAGTTAGGGACGGTAGCGCGCAAGGGGTGGCTGCGGGGTGGGTCCGCAGGGCGGGGGTTGCGGGGCACGGGGTGCAGCTATCGACCGGCTACCCTCCCCCCAACGTGGCTCAGTTTCCGGGCGAGAGTCGCGCAGTCCGCTAGTGCCGCGACGCGACTCCGTCACACGTTAGATAGTCAATTTGATCATCACCATGCTGATAGGGCTCGTTCGGGACTCGGTGATGCAGTGCTTCTGCCACTCATGCCGCGCACCAGTTCTGCCTGCAGGTTGGGAACACCGCCGCCATGGACAAATCCTTCACAATCATCACAAACTCAACCGGCGACGCTGTTGCTACTCTCGTTGCGGAGACAAACGCCCGATATGGTTTTCTGACTCGATTTTTTTTAATGATTTCAAAATTTTGCGTCAAAATCACAAAATCCTGTTTCAGGGAAGGCAAAAACAGAAGGTAACCTCTTTAAACTGTCAGCTACAGCTTCTCCAAGTTGTTTAAAGATTGTTAAATGGAAGGTTCTAACATTATTCGCTGATGCTTTGCGCTTTCTTGTTCAATTAAGAATTTTCTAAGTTTTTTGGCTTGGGATGTCTCGGACGTCTGTTATTGAGTCTTCGTAGCCGGCGGCCGGCCGGCGGGGGGAGGGGCACCGGCCGGCGCCTATATTTAAATTGCATCTGACGTAAGTCACGTGATCCATCGATTTCGAGCAAGGGGTACTTTTGTTACATGACAGTCAAAGGTTCCCACCGTCATGACAACAATGTGGGTTAAACGTCAACGTCTTTGCATTGTCTTCTGACAAGTTTTGATGTAGACTGATTGCAAGACGTTGGCAGTTATGTAAGACAATTTATTAGGATATCTGGCAACTTATTATGTCCGAGAAAAGAACGAAAAATCTTTCTTATTTTGCTGTCTCTGGCTATGGGAAAAGCTTATTTTATTATATTGTTTACGACGTAGATAACTTTTGTCTGGATTTTCAGAGCGCTGCGCCTCGTGAGCGCTGAATCATGTGCGTGCTTTTCCAGCTTTACGGGTACCTGTCTGTCTGTGCCGGCCTCACTACAACTATTGATTAAACATTACTGCATAATGTCCACCATTTTGTACCGACTACGAATCGCGATGACTGGCACGCGTCCACCATTCTGCGCAGAGAGTACCAAGTACCGATATTATACTTTTGTCTGTAAGACCACCAATCTAAAATTAGAAAACCTCTTCAAGAAAATGATTTCTTATAGCTTATGTAATGGTCTCGGATTCCGTAACATTTGACTTCAAACATACTTGTCTGGGGAATTCGGAAAAATAGTTGTTTTCACATAATATAGTAGGCTTGATTAAATTATGTCACGCAATCGCGACATAATCACTTTAGTGGGCCCTTCGTAAAATGTTTTGGTATTTTATGCGCCACTACGCACGCAGTTGAGGACCTCGTGTCGGTTTATTATTGCGGGCTTGTTAATTAACGACATTTTTCATACATTACGACGTTTATGCTTAACATTAGTCAGATTGCAAAAAGGATAAAAACGCTGATTGCGCAGTTATTTCAAATACTTCTTTTTCTTCAATTTTGAATCTCATTTGGACATAAAATATGGTCGAATAAAAAGATGGGTTGTCAAAGTAGGTCTGAAATAGACCCAGACGTTATGCCTTCTGAATTATTGATGTTCGGAACATTAAGTTATTTACGATCGATCTCCTCTTGTTGGTATTTAACCAAGCACGGACCTTGGTATTCAACTTCATGGCTTCAAAGACTATAAAACATGGGCTTTACGGACCATACCAATAGCCTTGGATGTACGAATTTCTGAGAAAGCATATTCTTCAGATCCGCTGTAATTGTTCGTTACAGCGGCTATGAACATTCTATAGCACATTTACGACTGGAATCATTCGTGACGTGAAATAACTCTGTAATTAATGCTCTTACGGTTACTTAATTGTTCATCATCGCATATTTCGCCTCAAACCGTCACATAATGCTTGTCACTACGTTTCAAGTGGGTTTGGATTAGCAAACACGCTATTGTGAAGTGACAACAGGGGACTCGAGATCACATAATTGTTTAGGGGACGATTATAACGCTGGGTTTAATTGGCTTAACAAGTCCTACACCCTTTGTGAGGGTGCGGCAGTGCTTACAGATTTTGATCATCTTTATTACCATGTCGTTCTGCTTAATAAAAACATTACTTTTACATTGTGATGAGGGCGTCAAAGGGATTATAGACGGCGTAATACAAAAAGAGTGGAAGTTTATGCCTTTTTTTATTCGGAGAGACGACACACGTTATTGATCCCGTATGAGGGTTCAACAATGCTATAAAACATGTTTCATCTCATGCATGAGATCTAACGTGTATTACTTTCATGTGATGTTATAATGGAAACCGGAACATCTTGCGGAAAAACCTTGGGTTGAGTTCAACCCAAGGTTTTCCGATATCTAGATTTAAAGCCACACATGTCCACAATGATGCATTGCAGGTGCTTACAAAGTTTGCGTGTTCCAAACCATTTCGGCCACCAGCTGACTCGGTCAACCTGAGAATTTGCAACCGAGCTGCTTTACGACTTACTGTAGCTTAAATAATTTCCATCTCAACTCCGCACTTCGTTGCGAATGGATTTAAAAATAACACTTTAATGGGTAGCGGTTTTAAAAAGGGGGTTGCACACAAAGTCACACCCACTTTCCTAATGAGCGTAACTCGTAAAGAGGACGTCAGTGCCGTCTCCGCTATTCTGGAATGTTCTCAACGCTGCATAGAGTATATCTCTTGTTTCTGCATCGCCTAGCCGCCGCATTTGCGTCGTGTTTAAAACACTCGTACGTGCCAACGCTCGTATTCCCAGCGGTAGTAAATTTACTTTCAGCTCTCCCCTCAAGGGTTTTAAAGCCAGCCTTTAAATATTTTATCAGGTTTTCCATGTTGTATCGTGCGGCGCCGGAGGGGGCTGCCGTCGACCTTTCAGTTGTAACTGCCCCGTTTGTATTCGATTACCATACTTTTTCTGCTTTATTGTTTTTATGCACGTTCATTAAATTGCTGTTTTATACGATGCTATTCAGCTGCAACTCTATTGAATATGGATGAAAAATTATTGATTAGAATTCTAAAGCCCAAGTGAAACCCGCTCGGGTTCAATTACGTCGTTTTTTATATTTTATACTAAAGCGAATGTCTCGAAGTCACAAGCTGTGACTTCATGCGATACTTTTCACTAGTTTATCAAATCCTTTATTGATTCTTGAACCTTCTAAAGTCTGCTGAGTTTTCTTGAAATCCTATAATTTGTATATTTCCTAGATATCCAACTTTTAATTAGTTTTGGTCTAGATTTTTCATTCTCATCTACGTCTGCGGTTACGTAAAACTTTTGCGATTGAAGTGGTTTACCGCAATGATTTCCTTTACTTGATAATAATTTGTGAAAATCGTGATGATGGAAGACTCCATTCTACAGACTTGAGACAAACATCTCATGACGATTGCGTCGACGAATTATGGCGAAAGCTAATTAACTTTTGATAAATAGCCCTCCCGAGACGGTCGTGCAATAACAAATATTGTTTTCTTTACCGAATGGTTGGCTTTACTAAACTTGGATTTTAGGAAATTAATTTCTTTATCGTTGGGAGGGGAGGTTATGAGTTTATGATCGTTGTTTGATTTGTAATGGAGACTAAGTAACGTTAATTTATCATTCCGTTGTCTTGACATCATTGACCCTCGAATTTTAGGCTTGTCGAGTATGCATTGCTTACAAAGAAAATTTCCCCGCAAACCCAAAATTAATACAGTCTTAACTTGTTAATGTTAGTCCATGAAATAGCTGAGAATTAAAGTTTAAAGTCGACTTAACACTTCGTATAGCTTGGTCTCCGCATCGTCTGCTGTGTAAACTGGGACTTAGGGCTGCCGTGAGGGATTATCCGTACTTGCGGCGCATTTCGCCGGTTCTTCGCCACTCCGGCATTCCCCTCACGTAGCGGCCTCATCTCCCGACGTCGTGTCGCCGTTATTACCTCGATACTATTACCGAGACGTCCCCAACAACATGAGTTGGGGCCCAAATATCTAATAAATGACTATTCATTTGCGACCTCTACTTTTAGAAGTCTTGGGAGTTTCACGGCATTTTAGTTAGGATGATTTTTGTGGATTGTGATTGGTAATGGGTTCGATGGCTGACATTAACAGTGCAGTAGATAGACTTTTGACATTTTGACATGCCATGGCCTTGAAGGTTCATCTTTTATAACAACTTCAGCTAGTAATACGTTAATAATAAATATCCTTTATAAAAATAGGCTGAAAAGGTTATTTATGTGTCTTGTAAAGTCATAAAAAGAAACAAACGTTGATCATAAAGCTACTTTTATTTATTACCATGCTGCATATCATTAAGGAGTAGTTATTAGCTTGGAGTTCTATCTTGCTTATGTCAGCCATTAGCTACATGTTGTGTGGACTGCGACATTTTCTATCGATTGTTTGTCCAGCACAATCGATGCTTTTACCAGTCACGCGAGTATCGAATGTCGATTCATTAAAGCGTGGGTCCGAATGTTCTTCAAATAAACATTAGTTGGTTCGATTCGACTGACGTAATCGTTTTTCGATTCGTCCGTTAGTGCTGTTTGGAGGACTGTTGACTTAGCAATGGAACCCCGACTTTTGATGGTATTTGCAACCGATATTTTAAGAGGTCTTGGACTTAATTTGTTTGGGTTGTATTATAGCAGGTCTGGTTACTGTTTTGCTTTTTGAAAACGGATTTAAATGGAATTCTCTGATAGTGCCCACTAGCGGCTAGCGTTAGTGTTCCCGGTTACCGTCTTGTAATCGGTCAGTTTTCAAAGCAATAGCATAGCAGGCATCTTATTGACTCGCTCGATCATCGCGGCCCTCATATCGCTTTCAAAAAGGCCAGAATGTGGTTAAGAACAGTATAATTTAAACCGGCTTGGAAATTACTTTGAGGTAACAACTCCTTAAACTTATGCCTGTATCTGTTGTCTTTGAAAGGTATTTTGTTGAATTTCGATAACTATTCAAGCCAGAGGGTCAGTTTGTCTCCTGAGGGTCATCAGCGTCGTGGGCTCGGGCTCCACTGACGACCTCCTTTTCTCCCTAGCTCACCGACGGTCGGCGGCCCCCGTCAAGAAACCAGTCGGCAAACCGAGGACCAAGCAACCGAAGAAGGTCAAATTCATAAGTAAGTAGTGTTTCATAGGAAAATGATCATTATGAAAAGAGTTCACTTCTAAGAATTACGGCGATTCGCTTGAGGGAATGACAAAATTACCCCACTTAGCTATAAGATAGTGTTCACGTTGAAGAATCTTTTTCAAATAAAAGAATTTTTAAATTGTAGTATTTACGTGTTGCGCCAACCCCAAATAAAACGGGACAAGAGCTGGAAGTTGAGGATGATGATTGTGGGTAGGTACCTATTTACTTAGATATAAGAACGAATAAACAACCTGAAATCCAGACAAAGCTAAACATATTTTACAAATGGTTGTTTTCAAAAGACATTAATGTGCAGCAGACAGCCGTTTGGACTAGTTTCAATTTGGTTGCCAAAAAAGTTGGCTTATTTTAACTTAACTAAGTGCAGTGACGAAGTGGAGATGCCATTCAGGTTGACTGCCAAAGGATTTAAAGCTTCCTTTCTCAGTACTTAACTGACGCAGACGGGGTGAAAAATTCTCTTTCAGACACTGCCATGGAGTAAAAAGTAAATGGAGTGTTTATTACGCGCACATTTTTACGAACGTAACGTATTGGTGAGGTGCTTAAGAAAAGGCAACGTCTCGAATTATACGACTGTCGGTTTGGCCGTCTTGCAGAGATAGAAATAGAATGGTTTTTTACGCCATTCGACACACATTATCACTCCATTTGTCTCCAACTCTGTGCTCAACGTATACAGTGTGAGATTCCTTTCCAAGATACGGACAGCCCCGGGGACGTGAGCCCCCTTTGTGTGGCCTGGCGGGTCAAGAGTTTTCACCCCTTTTAACTGAGTTATTGTTAGTTTTGTATTGTGCGCGTGTTTGTTTTTTTGAAGCCCTTTTCACGTGAGAGAGCGAAATTCCGACACTTATTTAAGACCCTTGACGCCATGTTTTCCCCTCTACATTATGTTATGCTGCTCTCTATTATTCAAGAAATTTTACTCGGAGAAAATTAAGTGTAGGTTTCTAAATAAGCTTATTTTCTTGGAAATGTGGTACTTTTCCAAGTAGGATTGATTAAATACTTATGTCTGTAAAGAAAATCATCCCCTCCCTCTGTATCACGGGCTGAGTCACCTGTTTTCATACAGACATAATTTGCAGACACAGTCATACCCTGAAACACGATTGTAATGCAATTGGCGTGACTCACAGGGAGAGTAGTCGGGAGTCCCGGCCCTCCCTCACCCTCCCAATAATTAAACAATACAGCATTCCTTACCATGGAGAAGTTTACCCGACCTTGAATATTACCGTAATTTACCCCTTACCCCGTTGCGTTTTAAGAATTCCACTCCTAAACGTTGGGGGCGGTAATTTAATGAGTTTAGCGAGTGTATTCAGACGGGGACGTTAATTAACGCCTTTAAAATTACGGTTAATTTGTGAAATATTGTAAAGGAAATTAGTAGGACGGTTTGTGAGATGAAATTGGTAATTTAGGGGATCATGGAAGTTTGATAGCGTCAACATTTTATTGCTTTTTATGTGAACTCAATTAGGTATGCATAATTTAATATAGTCACGTCAAAGATTTTGTAATATTCTTGTGAAAATTCTAGAAAATTTTCATAATAATTTTTAAGCATTCCCTTAGAATGTTTTAAAATCAGTTTGGGGCCTCAAACATAGTGCGGGGCCTTCTGTGTTCAGGGTTAGAGCCTCGGTCGATTTTTAGGACAACAGTATTTACGTACATACGTTCGACGTAGGCTGCTTGCAGTTTATTGGTAGGATTATGTTCTGTGGGCATGTTTGAGGGCTGTTTAATGTTGCATCGACTAGTAGTTGTAGATAATGTACTGTCATCCTAATAAAATTATTCCTACATAGTCGATTTTTGATATGTCTACAGGGTTCATAATTGTCTTACCTTTAAGCTATTAGATATTGTTACGTCTCTAATGACATTTTGGTACGCAAATAAAGACGATAATTAATTGCGTACCATAGGTACCATTCCCAAGGTACCTAGGGTATCTG
This sequence comes from Mythimna vitellina, assembly GCA_949316375.1. Lineage (NCBI taxonomy): Eukaryota > Metazoa > Arthropoda > Insecta > Lepidoptera > Noctuidae > Mythimna > Mythimna vitellina. Next base: position 2,328,803 of record OX438691.1, on the reverse strand, counting down.
AATAAAGAAATCTTTAGAAATTAAGACAATATTGGCACAGATTTTTAAATCATTAAAAGTTCTCAATGGCGCCTAGTCGTCGGAACGGTTCTCGAAATACATTTTTTTTGTAGGTCTATCTGTATAATTTTTTCAAGAATTTATTACAGCCAGGCAATGTAACTTTCAGTGGCGGATTAAGCCTGCGTGGGGCCTGTAGCAAATTCTACCAAAAGGTCCCCTAAATATTTATCTTTCTATCTTCTATCTATATATATATATATACTATAAATAAAAATAAATAAATAATAAATAAATAAAAGGAGTAACTGACTGACTGGCATATCAACGCACAGCCGAAACTACTGGGACTAGGAACGTGAAATTTTGCACAAGGTTTTACGACGTAGGTGAGCACTAAGAGAGGATTTTTCGAAATTCACCACCTAAGGGGATGAATAGCTGTATGGAAAAACCTACTATCACGCGGGCGAAGCCGCTGGAAGAAACTTGTAAATGATAACTCTTTAAAACAACTTTTACTTATTTTTCTATCAGGTCACGGGGCCCTTGTGTCGCGATGGGTCCATTGGTAGTTTCTCCTCAATCTTTATGGAAATTGTGAAATTGGTTAGATTTACCATGACATACGTATCTTAACTTGTTTCTCTACGTCCAAGTGGGGCTCACCCCATGCGCGGGGCCTGTAGCATATGCTACCCTTGATAAGTAGCTAATCCGGGACTAATACACGTGCAGTCTATGGGTCAATTATACGCAGAAGACAATCAACGCCCTGCGCGTTCAATATAACAGCGCTTTTAGGATGCTAGTGCGGCTGCCGCGGCATTGTAGTGCATCTGGCATGTTTGCGGACGCGCGTGTCGTGGTTTTCATGCCATCCTGCGAAAAAGAGCTGCGTCACTGCTATGTCGTGTTCGCGGCAGTAGCAATAGTATCCTTGGCATGGTGGCGGGACGAATAGAATGCCCAATATTGTGGCATTGTATTCAGTTACATGTCGAGAGGAATGCTTAATTAATAATATTTTCTTTGATTATTTAATTAAATTGTCCATTGGTTATTATTGTTTAAAATTATTATGTATTTTTTCTATGAGCCTCTGATGCCTGATAATAAATGTTTATTATTATTATTAATACCTCTTTCATCAATCCTCCCAACAACAATACCTATCTTTGTAGAACTAGTGTTTATGGAATAGATACTAGTAGGTACATACTTAGGTACTGACGGCTTTACGCCCCAAATTGCAGGCTTTGTTTGGTTGGCGTTCGATCAGAGCGCACGGTTATTGCATTATGCTCATCTATTGATGCGTGGTACCGTCTCGCTGTACAATAGTGTGACATAACTGTTACGCAGTCATTGAGAGTTTTTATTTGTCACTAACTCCTGCTAGCGGCTTCGCCTGCGTGAAATGATTTCTTCAGGCAAACTTTAGACCCCCTTTCTTACTCTCTCTCTGAATTTTGAAAAATCCTCTCTTAGTGCTCGTCTACGTTATTAAAGGAACCCTAGTGTAAAATTTCACGCTCCTAGTCCTAGTAGTTTCGGCTGTACGTCAGTCAACCAGTTTCTCCTTTTATTTATGTATATAGCGATTGTAGTAAAACCATGTATCACTAGCATATGCTAGCGGTTTCTACCGCGTGAATGTGGTGGAGTTTATCCCTGTGGATCAAACTTCCAGGTAAAAATTAGGAGGTGTCCTGGGCCAGGATCTGGTCTGCCCGCCCGTGTGCCAAATTTTATCCAAATTTGTTTAGCCGCTTAAGCAAACTTGGCTTTATTAGATATATTAGTATGATTTCTTGAGCGACACCGACTTTGCTAGTCTGTATTAGGGTAGCTACCGTAAGGATCGGCGGGGCAGAGCCCAGGGGCCTCCAGACTCGGGGGGGCCCAAAAACCTGATTAGCAAACCTCTTAACTAGCGATTAAAGATTCTTCCACCAAAATCTAAATAAAATAGGTTGCAGCACTACTTTAATCATAGCAACTCGTTTATGTCAGCAAGTCTAACACCTTGGTAGGGTATTTTATGATTTCCCACATAAAAAAGGGGCCCCAGTTTTTTTTGCCTTAGGGCCGTTGAGGATCTAGCTACACCACTGCTAGTCTATGGGTTACATTTCGGGGAGGGTGCTTCAGAATTGCATAACTGAATTCCACCAAACCTGTTCCATTATCGGATTACTAGACGTACGACGATGCGTCACCGGTACATGGTGAACATCCCACCCTTACGCTCAAAACGTTTGGGAGCAGAATCATTGTGCGTACCTACAGCTAAGGGTGGAATTTCCAGCCGTAGTCTGTGTTACAACCTTCGGTCTTCAAGTCAAAACTGAGCAAGCTCCCTTGGCGTCGTCAACCACATCATCGCTTACCATCAGGCATCAGCCCCCCTACCTACCCTCTTTGTTCTGACGTCATCTCAAAGCTCAGACACGTGGTTAGAACAAAGGAATCGAAGGCGTGGCCTACTCGAGGCGTTCGACGCAATAGAATCGAAACGAAACGGTCGTAATTTGGCTACGGGGGCAGTAGAGTTAGAAATGCGATAATAAAAATAAAAAATGGTGTAGTTAGTTCCCAAAGAACTTTTGAAATAAACTGCACGGACAATGGACAGTTTAATGTTCCATGTCCGATTGATGGTAGGAATTCATACAATTTTTTTCCCATGCTGAGGGTCATTGCCCATTCGGTCAGCTTCTTCCAAAAGCTTCAGCAATATTTCCTATCATAGAATATAGCTTTCAATCTTAGGAATTGCTCTCGATGTTAGATACTGTTATTAAAAAAAAAAGACAAAGCTTTTCGCACCAGCGCAGTAGTCACAAAAACGTGTTTCGAATCAATATAGAGATCTAATAAAAAAGATACCACAGCAGTCTTGTCAATTTCAAAAACTAAACGCGCACTGAACTAAGAATGGTGGGGACAAAAAGAAAATTCAATGTACCTAAGTGCAAAAAAATGACGAATAAATAGTTGGTAAATAGTCTTCTTTTTAACCGACAGAATAGAGTAGAATAAACTTTATTGTACACCAAAATAGTAACAAAACTTTTAAAACTTAAATCTATGGGTACAAAGGCGGTCTTATCGCTGACAGCGATATCTACCAGACAACCTTAGGGTGGAATGTAAGAATTTGAAATAGGGTGAGGTATACTGCAAATTAATAATGACGACTTCCAAAAATGAATTTTATTTTAAGTCGTTTGATTTTTTTTTTCCACACGGAAGGTGATGTCTAAAAATAACGAAATGAAAACAAAAACACCGACTTTCGACATTAAAGTTATTTTAAATTGTTTTTTTTTTTCGAGTCTGTGATTTTCTTTTCCCTCGAAAGTATTTGGGTTCAGTAGGTGGCCATTTATAGCGGCGATTGTAGTCTAAAAGCATTTTATGGTGATAAAACGATAGAAGCATAATTGCCTGATTCGAGTGTAAAATATTTATGATTAACGATCGATAAAAAACATAATTATAGTCATTACATGAATAAGTAACCATACCTGATGATTAGTATCCATTTGTGAATTAGCTGTCACACATGACGCCAGTAAACCTGTAGATAACAAATCTATGTATACATATATGTATGTTTAGGTACTAGAATAATTTAACTGCTTAGACGTAAAAACATAGAAGATTGTCGTTAGCTCTGAGTTTCACCCATACGCGTATATAAGGGAGTGGGTCGCGAAAGTTACTCTTTGATGATAATAATATGGTATGGCCTCTCTACTCCTCAAGCACCTCAGGATATGTTGCTATGTCACTTTGTGCTAGCGACCGTTTTTGGGGCCCATTTATTGAGTGTTCAAGTCACCCCCTGCCTTTTATCGATAAATATAATAACATTGTTCAGGCATTGTCTTAACATAGTTTCAGGTTACCAGTCTATTTAAAATTTCCAAAAGCCATACCCTATCTTTGTTTTCCATATGTCGCAATAGTTTTTCACCAATCGGGGGTTGTCCTTGGGTACACTAGCATAGCGCGTACAGGGATAATCGTCGGTTAGTATCACATTCCATTAAAATTATCTAAAGGGCCTCTGCGAGTTGGCTTCGGCCTCTCGTACGCCTTCCAAAGGTCCAGGAGCTCGGGGTCCTGAGATGTATAAATACGTAAAAATAATAATAAATTGAGTCAACTACCCTATTTATATACGCGGCCTTTTGACTAACATCCAAAAGTCCAAAATTAATGTTGGCCAACATGCTATGGAGCGCAGTATACTTGGTGTTAAAATAGCAGATCGCGTTTGAAACACTATACTGCGCTCCAAAACACAGATTGTTGACGTGGCTCAGAAGTTTGCCCAGCTAAAGTGGGACTGGGCTGAAATCGCACGACGGGGTCGCGGCAGACCAAGGAGATGACGGAACGACGTAGATTCCGATGTCCTTAGGAATTGGCATGAAGTGACTCAGAGCCGGGAATATTGGAAGGAATGGAGAAAGGCCTATGCCCAGGAGTGGGACAGTTTAGGCTAGATATAATAATAATAATAACTCAATTTAAGTGGTCAGTGGTCTTTTGACGGTCAAAATATCAAAATAATCGCTGTGATTCCAGTACATGGTGGACATCCACTTATACGCACAAAACGTTTTGGGAACACATTCATTGCGCGTACAGCTAAGGAGTGGAATTCCTTGCCGGAATCTGTGTTCCCCGATAGCTACAACGCGAGAATCTTTAAGTCAAGAGTGAATAGGTTACTTCTCGGTAAGCGCGCTCCATAGTCGACCGCATCTTCGCTTTTCATCAGGTGAGATAGCTGTCAAACGCGAACATATCAAAAATAAACGTCTCTATTACGAGCCATATCAGGAAGGGTTGAGATGACTACAACTCTGTAACTCAATAAAACCACAACGATTTGAGATTAATGCTGGTCACCTAAAATGGCATGCCATTCATGTACCTTCCATATTATCTCCCCACAAGCAGTTAGTTTGGCTTGATCAAGCTTTTTCGATCAAGCCGCTGGATAAAACCGCATGATGGTGAGTGGCAAGCATTAGTCATGTAGCCAGACGTTCCAGTTTACCCGCTGACTAAAGTCATGGATACTTTAACACACAGTAAACTTGTCATGCATACCCACACACCGTCAAATACTAAACGCCGCTTCAAGCGCGCCGTAGTTTTTTTAAATATGATTATGGATAGGCTCGCATTTGACCACTATCTCACCTGATGGCAAAACGAAGCCTGATGCGGTCGATGATGGACCACGCTTGCCTAGAAGTAACCTATTGACTTCAAACAGGTTATAACTATCAGTACAGTGAACTGGATCATGTGTAGCTGGCATAAAGAGGATTCAATGGCATACACCGTCTAGTCGTAATTGGTCGCTGTGATCCTGCTCCTCTGTTCGTCCTAGTCTCAACAACCAAATACATTCTCCACAATGTCTAATTCTATATAATTTCCTCAGCTACCGAGATCCGCTGCCAAGAGATGTCGAAGGGTGGTCTGGCGTACGAGGTGATCCTCGCGGAGCCCGTAGGAGTGCCGGTGCCGCGTCGCGCTGACTCTCCTGAGAAGACGCCCTCCGTTGAAGAGATCCAGGAGAAGTTAAGGGCTGCCGAGGAGAGGAGACGTGTAAGTGGAACGTCATAAATCTACCTTTAATTTCCTCACAGTTGGGAACTCAGGCCTTGCGTTCGTGACTGGTAATTGGCAAAACGATAGAGTTTTTTTGTTTATTTAATCATAGGAGAAACCTATTACAATCAAGGGAAACTGAAACTTGTTTTTTGGAGTTCTCTCGAAAACTGGCAATAAGATATCACTCAATTCAATCAGCCTTTTACAGTCTACAGTCTAGCGACAACACGGCGTGGGTTTGTTTAAAGGCAAGCAAGATTATGATGATAGTAATTTTTGGAAGTTTTTTTTCTAACGTTGTCCTGCACTAGGAATTACTCCAGTATCGTCGGTGCATTCACAAACATGTAAACTTACATACATAAGACACCAGGGGCGCCGACTGCTTGGGTGCTCGGGGGCTCGAGCACCCATGAGAAATAAACAGTCAGTGGCGAGCACCCCTGAGAATAGACATCAAGAAACAGATCAGTAATCGCCTTTTAGGAATGGGCGTTTTTTCATTACCCGTCGACCCGTTTAGCGCAGTGGTTTAGAGCGCCGGTTGAAACGCAAGGGTCGCGGGTTCGATTCCCGCACCAACACAAATGATTATTGATGAAACAGATATTTGTGTTGGGTCTGGGCGTTTGTGGTACTTTCCTTGTTCCTGGTTTCCATAGTACAAGGGAAAACCATAGTTTGGGACTAGGACAATGTATGTGATGTTGTCTCAATTTATTATTTATCACACTTCGCCACTTTTTCGAGTCATCAAATGAGCATGAGCACCTATGAGGTTTTCTAAAAGCCAGCGCCACTGTAAGACACCCTGATCCGTAACTGTAGAACCCACGACAAGAATAGAATAAACTTTATTTTACACCAAAAAAGTAACACAACTTACACATAAATTTTATGGGTACAATGGCAGTCTTATCACTTATCTACTAAACAACCTTAGGGTGGATTGAAAAGACTAAAATTAAAATAATACAGGGGTAGTTTGCGGTGTACTGCTAACAAATTAATCAAACACTAGATAAGCATATCTATATATATAGGTAAATAAAAGCGAAATCAGAAACTATAACACCTACAAACTTATTTGGCAGGTAGGTTCCTTATAGGGTGTAGACATCGTACCATATAGGGCAGAGAAATCGACTTTTACGCTGGCAGAAGCTAGTACGAAATAATTACATACCTATACACACATGGCAATATTGTATAAGAGACAAGCAGCGCAGCAGGCAATCGCTTTAGCACTGCGCCAACCGCGCCTTCGTTTTCATAGTTTTGAAAATTTTAATTTCCCTTTTTTATCACAATTGTGGTTCTACAATGTAGATTTGAAGAATCTACAATTTTACATTGATTTCAGCTTTTATGTATAGGCTCATTATTTTAGAAAAATCTTCAATTTTCTACATGACGCGTACTTTAGTTTTGTCTTTTTTATTTATTAATTAGTCATATACAACATTATTTTTAGTTTATGCGAAACCTGAATATAGTTGGTTCAGAATCAGTAACTGAATGGATTTCAATAGTTTTTACACTATATTATATTTTTCCCCAAAAATAATTAAATTGCAACAAGTTGGACACCACCGAAACTAAGTACAACTTGGGTCACGGCAGGACATAGCGGGTATTAGGTGCCAGCAAACCGCTAGGTTCAAGTACAAAACAACCCCTCAGTCACCTAGTGGCCCGGTGACCATGTATTTTTGTGGACAACCAGGTAAAGCAACAAGCTTATAACTTTGTGATTTTTCATGATACAGTTATGAAATGTTTTACATAGATTCTTTACACAAAAATACTAGACGGGTGTTGCGGGTTTCGCATATACTAAAACTAATGTTGTATACAGTTATCTACAGAAACCCAATACGATAGTGTAGAAAAAATAAAAAATAAAATAAAAACATAGTACACAAAAACTAAAATATTACACAACAACAACAACAGCTGTCCTTATGTTATGAATTGAATGAATTTGTAATAAATTCATTCAATTCATAAGATAACGACAGCTTTAGTATCCTCATACCATAACGCACCACTTAACCGCCCACAGAGCCTGGAAGCCAGCAAGATGGCCGCCATCGCCACAAAGATGCAGAAGATCGAGGAAGCGTCCCGCATCCGCAGCGAACAGACCAACAACTTCATTGTCAACACCAAGGAGGCTCTCGACGCTAAGATGGAGACGCACGAAGAGAAACGCGAGGCGTACATCAACGAGCTGCGCGCGCGCTTGAAGGACCACCTCGAGGGAGTTGAGAAGACCAGGTAATAAAACCCATCAGATATTATAATCGAAAGTAATCGACAAGTCGCGTAACGTCCCCAGCCGCCTGACCTGACCTCGACTAACAGCAACGGTAGACGCTGGCTTGTGGACGTCGAGCAATTTGTAGCTGACCGTCTGGCAGTCCGGTAATCGACCGGACCAAGCCCCAGACAGAGAAAAGTCATTGGAAAATTTCCCAACTTGAAAAAATAAGTCGTAGGGTAAAATACCCATAGGTCGTTGCATCACTGGGTCATAGCGGTGATGCCAGGTCGCGCAGCCAGTAAAAAGCATGCAGTTCTATGGTGTGCACCTCACCTGGCCACTATTAGTCACATAGTCAACCATCCATTTTTGACATCATATCCCGGCTACGCCGCCATGGCGACCCAGGTCTGGCATAATAGGTAGCAATTGGCAAAGAATTGCCAAGGATTGAGTTGAATGGCGGGCAAAATCCTAACATAGTCCTGTCTTATTTGCCATGAGGGAATGCATATCCTCACGCCCCTGAGGTGATTCCCGGACACCGTAGGCGCGGGCTTGCGTATGATGAGCAATAGGTATCTCGCCATCCGGTAACTACCGAGACCGAGGCATCGACGGAATGTAGTGTACTTTTTTTTAGTTCTCATGGGCTTATGCGAAATAAAAAAAAATACCTAGACATTTTTCGCATACATAAAATTAGTTTTTGGGATTTAATTACATAAATCCCTCACTGCATTCGGGATTAAAACTTTGCAACATTCGTTTCGTTCGGTATTCAACATGAAGCCCGTTATTAGTTTAAACATATTTCATTCTGATGGTTCAGTTCAGCACCAATAAAGTTCTTTATTTCTCGTTCACAGGCTGACCCTGGAACAGCAGACGATGGAAGTATACAAGGCCATTGAAGAGAAGATGAACACGGCCGCCGACAAGCGTGATGAGAACATTAAGAAGATGCTTGAGCGTCTGCGTGAGCATGTGAGTTTTTATTTTTATAAGTTGATTTTTGAAAGTCTATCTATGGGGTTCGACGTCCACCTGTGATGACTTTACCAATTTCGTGTTCACGCCGCCACAGTCTACATACGTCATACAGTCATCTTTCAAAACTCCAGACAGACAAGATGTTCTTCCATTCATCGCCGAACTTGTCACAATCAGGCTTAGCATCCAAGAGAGCGTTGAGCGCGGAGATTGCGCGAGGGATAGGAGACTGGGCTCGGGCGAGACAGTACGACTCCAAAAAACAGCAGTCTGTGCCTCCGATTACGGCTATAGTTGATCGGAGAAAACAGTTGTGCAGTGTAGGTTTTTCGAAACCTGGTATTTTTGGGTCGTGGCGTTTGGTGAGCGTTATTTATAAAACCAACCCGGACACGGCGGTGCTCTGCTCTGGCGGGACAAACCTCCATCGTGTGCTCCACCGTGTCCTCCGGGCATGATTTCCTACCTCAAAAAAGAAAATTGTGCTTAATTATAGTCAAATGTTTCGGGATATTTGGTGGATTTTGAGGCAATAATTTGGCTAAATTTAATTAAGTGAAATGTCTAATTGCTGCGAATCATTGACTTAACAATACTGCCATCTTAACCATATTTTAGAGGCCTACGGACCCTGGTTGGAAACCTAGAAAAAACTGAATGTTAATCTACCCTTATCTAGGAGGAACAAGTAAAGAAAGTGCGCGCCGGCAACCACGAGCGCTTCCAACAGCTAGAGAGCGCCATCCAGGAGAAGCTCCAGCAAGCCGCTGACCGCCGCCTGCTCCTCGAGGCCGAGCAGAAGGAGAAGCTGCGCAACCATGTGAGTGCGGGGCGCAATTAGTGCCGGAGCTAGCACGCCAGCGGCTTTTGTAGCCAGTCAGGTTTAGTTTGAACGACGTGTCCAGGTTATATCAAAACGGCATGGTACTACCTCGGGTTTGAGTTTTAGACATCGTGGTGAAAGAATTATTCAGCTAGACTCTGCGTTACCGAGTGCTAGCTGTCCAGGGTACGCTGGGCGTTTAGAATCGCTGTTAGGAGGCTATTTCATGCACCATTGGGGTGTATAAAAGGAGCCTCCCCGAGAAATTAACAAAGTACGTATAGTAGTAAATGCCAAGATAAATTAATTCATCATCATAATAAGTTATGTAATTATAAAACTGGAGGTAGACTACCAAAGCCAGCGTTTCTGTGGGAAATCACGGTAGAGAACTACGGGAAAATTTGCAACAGAAAGCCTGCAAATTGCCGTAAAAATTACCTTACAAAATTATGAACTTTTCATAATGTCGTAAGATTACAAACGATAAATCTGACTGGCAATAAAAGTCCATGGTAAGCCAGGAATATGTGTGTATACCTCGTTGTGACCTTAGGTCTTAGGTGTTCTGTTTGTGTGCCGGCTGCGGCGGTTCGAACTGGTTTCAAGCGGATCGCGAGGTAAACATAATTATAGTCGACACTTATCGCTGGGGGGCTTCCAAACATTTTTTTCTTTTGGCAATACTTTATTGGTGTGGCCTACTTCAAAAGTGCAAATGTTCGCTAAATTGGTTATTTGCTGCTTCTAAAATTTGTGGGGATCAAATTGGCTTACACTCGAACCTAGAAAAAACCAAATCAAACCGTTTCAGCCATTTCATTCAATATCATTTTTCTTTCATTTCTCATTTACATAGCATGTGTTGCATGATTGTTTTTATGTTTATTTTTTTTCTTTTTTTGATGCGTAAACACAGAGTCTTAAGCTAGCCGAGGTGCGTTCGGCCGCTACCGCAAAGGTCGAAGAGATTACTAAAGACATCGAGAATAAACTGACCACTGCCGAACTGAACAGAGAGAAAGAGATACAGAAAAAGCTGGACTTCGTTAAAAAGGAGGTTTGTTGTCGCGTTTGATTTGCACGAAGGGCGCTACACACATTTGCGAGACAATTGCATATTTTTTGTTCTGCAAAATTATTTATGCAGATGGTAACATGACCACCTAAACTGAATGAGCGAGGAACACAACCGGCCTAGTGTGAGTCGACGCTACGTTTTAAAATTATGAAAAATAGACCTTTTGGCCTCACAATATTGCCACTTTCATTTCTGATCCTTTAAGGGTTCCGTTTTTTCAATCGGACGTTTAGAACTATAAAACCATGATTGTCTAACCCGGAAAACTTCCACAGCTGGTCAAAGATCTCTCTCAATACCCCACCAGGTCGTCGAACCTTCACCAACAGTCGAATTCTTCAATGGCTAAAATATAATAATTGTAATGTTCTTGCATGATTTGCAAGATTTTTCATCAGTTAGGTGTGTAGCATTCTTCAATTTACTGCTCTCATTGTATTCAGTAGCACTTAATAATGTATTGAACATGACTGCTTCAAAATTTCTACAGTGGACTGCCGTATTGTTAGGGGTAACTGTTGTTAGAATTTGAAGTATGCAAAATTCTTTGTGTTTTTATTCGAAGATTACATTTTTTTAGTAAAGATTGACATGTTAGCAGAGGTATGGTTAATGGTGAAGGATGGACATGTTAGAGACCGGTCTTGGAATTGACCAAGTTTGATTGAACAGTCTCTCAATATATAATAATGTGTATTCTGACGTGGCTGCAGGAGCGGCGCGCGGAGCTGGTGCGGCAGAACAAGAGCGCGCTCGTGGAGAGCGCGGGCGCCGCCACGTCCGGCTAGGCGCGCGGCCGCACTACCGCACACGTGCCCACACTACCACGCCACGTGACCACACTACCACACCACGAGCCAAAAGACGACTATCCACAACTCACCAAAATACAACATGTCAATGTCAAATATCAACGCCATCAATGACAGTTCGTTAGTGTTGCCATGTGTTAACATACTTTTAGGGTTGTCGGAAATTGCACGTCGTTTAGACGGTCGCTTAGCGAGCGTTTGTGCGCTCCATTCGCATTTATGTAGTGTACATCTCTGTTATTGTTCAGTTACAAGGGTTTTCAAAGGTTTGCGTCGACATAAAACCAGTGTAAGGTCTTCAACTTCACTGATTTTTTGCGGCATCAATGAATGTATGAAGAGACTTCATAAATTGCTATACATTTCCAAAAGACAAGTTGGTTTCGTTGGAACATCTAATTGATATTTGTGATTGCAGTGCTAACACGTCTTTTGCTGTCAATGTTTGTAATTCATGATGATAGATTTAAGGTCTTTTGGCTGGTCCAGTAGCAAAATTTGTACTTTGGTGTAAAATGTGGAAGCGCCATTTAGAAGGCCGATACTGCGTCGGTGTTGTAACATGTAAAAATATTGTGATAAAAATTATAAAAAAATATATTTCTCTAATATTGCACACCGTACAGCATCCTCACAATATTTGTGTTACACCCCCTGACGCGCTTACTTTGTGACACCAAATATGTCCCTCGTGATCATGCTTACGACATCTTTGATTCTAAATTGTTATTAAGTTGTAAATGAATTATTTTCACCTATTGTGGCAACATTGCTATCACTTTAAATAACAATAATTATGGCCTATTTCAAATGATGTACTTATTGGATATGTCTTAGACATATCCATGGACTTCAATGATTTCACTTCACCTTTCTTGGTGTACTAAAACTTGTGCAGTCGCATTCAGGGTTCTGTACCTAAAAAGCCGCATATTTGCCTATTATTTTTATATGATTAAATTTTAATTTTCTAGAGTTAGACTTCCAAATTTCGCAGAGGCTAGCTATTTATTTTTAGTACGGAACCCTCGGCAAATTTAACGAATGATGAGATTTGTAAGCAAGCTGGCGGGACGAAGCTCGATGGTGGAACGGGAAGTATCCCTAATTGTTAGTTATAGACTTATATCATTATTTTTAATGTTTATCATACGCAACAGTATTTTTAGGGAGGTATAATCTAAATTTAAGTTTTATCATTCTTATAATTGTATCGCCGTAACGCTATTAACTGCCCATTAATGATTAATATAATTATATGGTTCGAGTTGTGTTGTCGATGAGTTGGAAGACTGTCGTGTCGCGGGTTGTTTGTGGCTGCGTATGTTGCGTCAGGTTCAGGCGTCGCCCCGGCCCGAGGCTGCGGCCCAACAGGTTCGAGGCTGCGGCCCGACAGGCCCTAGGCTGCGGCCCGCCAGGCCCGAGGCTGCGGCCCGCCAGGCCCGAGGCCGCCGGCCCCACAGAGACCCGGAGCGCCCGCGCGACGCCTAACATCTAGTCTACAAGTTTACATTAAGTCTTATCTCACTTCCTTTTATGATCTCAATCGGTACAATAAATGTAACATGATGGATTGTTAGTTCATTAATTAACCAGTGGAAGTGCCTCAGTATATTCGGTAATTGGCTCTCGGATAATATCAATAAAGTGTAACGTATAAAACTGCCTTCATAGCGTTTTATATTTTTTTAATTGTAGATGGCGAGTGCGCCGGGCCGCGGACGTAACGGTGTGTTGGACACAAACCGCTTCTGTGATGTTTTTGCTCTAGTGATATTATGTATCGTATCGTTCGGTTAGGCACAAAATTATATCGACTTAGGACGGACGCGCCGCTCTGCGCGCTCGGTGTCAGGGCGGGAGATACTACGCGGGTTTGTCGCTCGACTGTTTAGTGAGAGTACCTACTCCTGTATTTTATAGTATATTTTTGCCATTCATTTAGCGTCGGTCTGTTTTAACGTCAAAGATATGATAATAATTGTATATAATATAAGAGATGATGTATCGTAGCTTGGCGCGAGAGCGCGGCGGCGGGGCGAGCTGCTTGCCTGCTTCGACTATGTTACTAACGCTGTATGAGTAAGGGAACTAGTTGTAAGTTACTAGCTTGTTTCTCGGTGAAGAAGTGTAAACCTCTGACCAATTTGCCTTGGGTATTGTGTAGCCTTTTAGATTCTCACGATCGAGACGAATCATGTATAGCGATGCAAAATATAGCTTTCAGATTATTATATTTTTGTTTTTCGTAATTTTTGCGTAATGTTAGTAATTCTCCTATCTCTTATTATGGTGTTATTATCGTTAATTTTTATATTTTATGTGATTAATTATATTAATGTGCTTCAGTTTGTGAGGTATATGAAAATTGCTGTTTGAAGTGCAGGCAACTTTTGTAGTTTCATTGTCGTATTAAATAAAGTCATAAATACTAATAAACAAAATCTTTTTTTTAAATGTCCTAACCTCTTCCTCTATTTAAAGTGGCCCCTGTATATACCATAGACTAGCCGTTAAGTAACAATCAAGAGAAAATAGACTAATACTAAGTCTGACTACTGGAATATAACTTTGTAATAATTACCTCAATAACATATTTAAAAATCAGACATGTATGAGCAGGTACTCAGGGGCTCCAAAAGTACCTGTGTACTTTTGGAGCATGTGTATTGAATACCTGTGTATTCAATACACATGAGACGCTACTGAGAACCTAAGTTTTCATCCATGTGAAAATAAGTTATCGTCTGACAGCTCTGGGATCTTGGTCTATTTGAAAGCACCAAACGTACATTATTATTATTAACAACATTTAACATTGTTGGAGTCGAGCCATATAAATAGAATTCACAGTGACAGATGGGCCACAGTCATTACGATGTGGGTCCCAGAAAAGTGGCAGTCGCAAAGGGGAGGCCTATTAGTAAATGCTAGTGTGAAAACTTGGAGATGTTAGAGAGAGATTGGCCAGAAAACGTGAAACACCGAACGAAAGGGACTTTGGCTTTGCCCGGCAGAAGGACTCTCAACGCTTTGGGTTTTCTTAAACACTAGGTTGTGAAAGTTAATGCTAGTATTTAATCTCACCCAGCTGATCAACCGGGGTATCGGATGTTGATTCGCACGAAATCAATCGCTTGGACCTTCTGCTGACATCAGATCTAGACCATTGCTCAGTGTCGACTTAAGTAGTTCCGACAGGATGTCATGCACTCTTTGCATGTTGTTCTTTTCTTTGGATGATGCTTCGTCGTTACCTAATGTCGTTAAGGATGTGTTGCGATAGGGTATGGAGTACTTACTAAGAAATAAACATTCTCTGACGTAGAAAAATGACTGGCGAAGCTCGACTATTGTTTAGCACCGAGTGATATCGCGCTAACGCGGCTAAAAAGGTGGCATACGAAGCTTGGGTCGATGCTCGTGTGCGAAAAATATATGACATGAGTCATAAGAAGGAGGCCTTCAACAGGGTTGACAAGTCTATATATTACTATACTCTTTGCAAGTCCCGCAAGAAGGTGATGCGGAGCTCTCGGTTTGACCACATTAGACAAATTGGTAACAAAGTTGCTTCATGCTCAGCAGGTAAGTAAAGTGTTTTAGTCACTGGCTAAGTCGGTTGAATCAAACTTCTGCCACCCTTCACTGCCTCCACTGCTGAAACCCGATGAGTCACTTCTACACACTGTTGAAAAGATAGCTATAACCTAAGGGTTTTTAGGTCAAGAGTGAACAGAACTTCCGTTTTTGCTGCATCGTTGGTCACATCATTGTTTACCATCAGTTGATATAGTCCCAAACGCGTGACTAGAAATGGTAAAGTAAAAAACTATTGATACGAAGACATAGCTTAAAAGACTTAAGCAAGTCAAAAATATTTACAAAAAAAAATCGAACGAAATGTCACCAATGTCGAGTCGATGACAAAAAGCAAATGTCAAAATAAAAATGGCCGCGCATCGTGTGTTCATTCCGCGCGATTGTTGATTCAAGATTTTAGCGTTTAATACGTTTGATTGTCGTAGTTTTTTGATTTAATTCAATTTTATCCATTGGTTATAATAGGCGTTTAGTTCCGTATTTCAAGTTGTGTATTCATACAAAATGGACTCAAACAAGGATGGCAAACGTAAGAAAGATAGACACAGTGATGATGAAGATAAACGTAAGGAAAGGAAGTCTAAAAGGGCCCGTTCGAGGTCAAGATCACCAGCTGAAAACCGCGAGAGAGACACCAGACGGAAAAGAAGACACTCCAAGTCGCTATCACCCGGTGGAACCGTTAAACAAGAAAAACGATCTGACGCAGCAAACGAGTCCGAAGTAAAAAAAGAGATGCCACAGCGACGTGCCAAGGAAACAGATATGCTGAACACTAGAACAGGAGGTGCCTACATACCTCCTGCTCGTCTCAGAATGATGCAGGCTCAAATTACAGACAAATCATCAATGGCATACCAAAGACTGGCATGGGAAGCTTTGAAGAAGTCAATTCACGGCCACATCAACAAAATCAACGTTGGCAATATTGGAATCATTATCAAGGAGTTGTTGAAAGAAAACATAGTTCGCGGTAGAGGTTTGTTGTGTCGTTCAGTTATACAGGCACAAGCTGCTTCACCTACATTCACTAATGTTTATGCGGCCCTAGTAGCTGCCGTCAATTCTCGCTTTCCGAATATTGGTGAGTTGCTTCTAAAAAGGCTGATGATTCAGTTCAAAAGAGGTTTCAAACGCAATGACAAACCTATTTGTATATCATCTGCTTCATTCATAGCTCACTTAGTGAACCAGAGAGTGGCACATGAAATTCTAGCATTAGAACTTCTTACATTACTTGTGGAGACACCAACGGATGACTCAGTTGAAGTAGCCATTGCTTTCTTGAAGGAATGTGGACAGAAACTAACAGAAGTATCTTCTAAGGGTGTAAATGCAATATTTGAGATGCTAAGAAATATATTACATGAAGGGCAGTTGGATAAAAGGGTACAGTACATGATTGAAGTCATGTTCCAAGTGTGGAAAGATGGTTTTAAAGATCATCCAGCATTAATTGAAGAGTTGGAACTTGTACCGGAGGAGGAACAGTTCACTCATCTCATGATGCTGGATGAAGCTACTGACCCACAGGATATTCTGAGTAAGTATTTTGCTAGACTATTTATAATAGAATATTAATAAAAGGATAATATGTAGGAAAACTGTAAATAATAGATATGCAACAAAAATTTGTAATTAAATAATTGACATGATGGTTTTGCATATTAAAAAACATATACTATCTATAGAATGGACAAAAGTATTCGTTTCTAGACTAATAATGTTAATTTTAGTAGTTATCTTTCTAATGGGTTCAGAAGTAATATGCTAGAAACAAAAACTATAACAAAATTGTCACTATTTTCTTTCAGATGTCTTCAAATTTGATGAAAAATATGAGGAGAATGAACAAAAATACAAAACACTCAGCAAAGAGATTCTAGGCTCTGATGCTGAATCAGGTGACGAAGATGGTTCCGGAGAGAGTGGCAGTGACGAGTCAGAAGAAGATGATGAAGAAGAGGCTCAAAAAGAAGTCACTATCATTGATAATACGGAAACAAACCTCGTAGCTCTACGTAGGACCATATATTTAACCATCAATTCCAGTTTAGACTTTGAGGAGTGTGCTCACAAACTTATGAAGATGCAATTGAAACCAGGACAAGAAGTAGAACTCTGTCACATGTTCTTGGACTGTTGTGCTGAGCAGCGTACATATGAGAAGTTCTACGGACTCTTAGCTCAGCGGTTCTGTAACATAAATCGGATATACATCGGTCCTTTTGAAGAAATATTCAAAGACTCTTATGGTACTGCACACAGGTTAGACACTAACAGACTAAGGAATGTAAGCAAGTTCTTTGCGCATTTGTTGTTCACGGATTCCATCAGTTGGGAGGTGCTGGAGTGTGTCAAGTTAAATGAGGAAGATACTACAAGTTCCAGCCGTATTTACATAAAGATCTTGTTCCAAGAGCTGGCTGAATACATGGGGCTGAAGAAACTGAATGATCGCCTCAAGGATGTGTGAGTTAATATTGTCTATATTACATATAATCCATCCTAACATTATAAATGTGAAAGTAACTCAGTCTGTCTGTTACGCTTTCACCAATAAACTGCTGAACGAATATCAATGAAATTTGGTACGAAGTAAGCTATCCCAAAGACATAGGCTACTTATTTTATCTGGCTTCAACTTTCTGGTTCCCACTGCTGGGACCCAGGCCTCCTCTCTAGGAGAGTGAATGGGCCGTAATCCACCACGCGGGCCCTGTGCGGGTTGGTGGATGTCACATGTCTTCGAATTTTTGGTTCTAGGACATGCCGGTTTCCTCACGATGTTTTCTTTCACCGTTTTGAGAGCAGTGGTGATGAAATAAATTACACAAAGTAATGCGCTTGGCTGGGTTTGAACCCGCGACCTACAACTCGTAAGTCGAGGCCGTCACCACTCGGTCACCACTGCTCAAAGGAAGCTTCAGTACCGTGGATTCAGATTTTAAGCTCCCAATTTAATGAACATCATTTCTTTCTTTTCAGGACCCTGCAGAGCGCGTTCTCCGGTATCTTCCCTCGCGATAATCCCAAGAACACGAGGTTTTCCATCAATTTCTTCACTTCTATTGGTCTTGGCGGTCTTACTGATGAGTTGAGAGAGCATTTGAAGCAGATGCCCAAGGTCTGTAGTTGTATTTATACACAATTGTTCTGTATTACATTTACCTGCCTTTCTGTTTATTTGAATGTTTACAACATTATCCTTAGCTTCATATTAATAAATAATTAGCTACTATGTCAACTTAAACATACATTGTATTTGTATTTCGGGCTAGTGTCTGCAACTCCACGACGAAAGCGAGAATTTTGCGTATGGCTGGGACACGTTTGTCCCAGGAAGGGAGGCCAGCAGCGCCTTGGTGTTACAACAAGGCGCAACATCAAGGCGCTGGTGGCTGGCTAACACCTGGATTTCCAAAGTACTTTGCCCTATATCCAGCGACCACTGGATAGCTTAGAAGTAGATGAGTTGCTGTCTCGTC
Source organism: Mythimna vitellina (assembly GCA_949316375.1). Classification (NCBI taxonomy): domain Eukaryota; kingdom Metazoa; phylum Arthropoda; class Insecta; order Lepidoptera; family Noctuidae; genus Mythimna; species Mythimna vitellina. The sequence goes on along the minus strand of OX438691.1, from coordinate 2,310,091 downwards.
CTTCTCCATGCAGGCTCTGCAGAGTGGACTGTCTGTAACTCCATGATAGAGAGGTGCTTATTAAAGGTCCCGTGGCCAGTTGTTACGGCCGTCAATTTCCGCAACTGAGGTTTAGTCAGTCGTAGGGCCTGTTTCGTGAAGCGGCATCAATGGAGGAAAGTGCCTCCTTGGCCTGCCTGCACTCATTACGGTGTAGATATCTGGTGCGTTTCTTTAACAGATGGCGAAGGTATCCAAAGAGGAATGGCTCAATGGGTTCAGGCCCTATCGCTGCCATACTTGATCATCCCTTTATCCTCTGAATTGTTGCCTCAGGAGTTGCTGTGTCCTTTGATCCATTGAATGGTTACTTGGTGCGCCTTAACCTGGTGACACTCGTATATCAGCCCTAGAGTTACATGTATAAATTTGTGAATTTAGTTAGAAACAATTCTCTCTCCAGTCATCTTGGAATACCTCTCCATCAAACATAAATTTAGTGCTCTTTATTTGTCTTTACAAACAGCCCACGTCTGCTACTCAACAGACGTCTTACGTGGGACACGTGTGGCAAGTGTTTTCAAGCAATTTCAAGAGACTAGATGTTATGATGTGTACCATAGTGGGCTCAGTTTGTCTTTAACTATACCTATATAACTATACTTATACTGATGTTTCGTTTCAGAACGTTCCAGCACCAATACCAGAAATCAAATTGAATAGTGACTCCAGCTCATCCAGTTCAGACTCGTCCAGTTCCAGTAGCTCCGACTCCTCGTCCTCCAGCGACAGTTCGAGTGGTAAGCTCATTTTTTTTGTTAATGTTCAACGTAACGTAAATATTACGTCTGTGTTCTAGTCTGTCTGGTAGGCTTTAATCATTAAAAGCCTGACACTCCCTAGCTCCACTCAGAACAGGAGGTATTTGTTTGAGATTTCCGAAAAAGTAAAAAAAGAGGTGCAAAAAAGTGAGTGCATTACAAGCCTTTATGAATGTTTACGCAAATATTTAGTTACCAATTTTTACAGTACGCATAATCGAGGCAGATGATCCTGAACTATAAAAATTAACTAATATTTTATTTCAACCTGCAGCTGCACAAGCTGACTTCGAAAAACTAGTTAACGTACGAAAATTTTAGATTTTTCTTCTTTCAGATGGCGAGGATGACAAGAGCAGTAATAAAAAGAAGACAGAAAAGAAATCTAAAAAGGATAAAAACAAGGAAAAAGTTCCTCAAACACCTACCGAGGAGGCACCAGAAAAACCTGTGGAAAGATGGGGCCATGACGGCTTCTACGATACGTACGGCAAAGATGCTAGGAGGATGGAAAACAGACCTGACATTCGCCAAGACAGAGACAACTTCACCAGACCCAGGGACGTCAGAGGAAATGACGATAGAATGGATCAGAGAAACGGCGATGATCGACGAAGGAGATTTGATGATAATGAACAGAGTAATGGTGATTATAGGCGACGTGATAATGACAGAGGACGGCAAAATGAAAATAGAGGCAGAACAGATGATGACAGGGGCCGGAGAGGTGACGACAGGACAAGGCCAAATGACGATAGATTCAGAAAAGATGAAGGCAGAGGTCGCAGAGATGATGAAAGAGGCAACCAAAATGAGGAAAGAGGTCGTAGAAATGAAGAAAGACCTCAAAGAGAGGACAGGGGCCGTAGAGATGATGATAGAGGAAACCAAAATGAGGGATATAGTCGGAGGGATGATGACAGACCTCAAAGAGATGACGGTAGAGGTCGGAGAGATAATGACAGAACAAGAGAAAGTGAGGACAAAAGCCGTAGAGACGACGAAAGGCCACAACGAGACGACGTAAGAAGCCGTCGAGATGACGACAGAGCTAGGAAAAATGAAGACAGAAACCGTAGAGACGATGAAAAGCCACAAAGAGATGAAACTGGAAGCCGCAAGGATGATGACAGAGGACGAAAAGATGACAGATTACGAGGTGATGAAAGGTCGACGAGAGTTGAAAATAAAGAACGAAGGAATGAAGAGAGACAGGAAAAAGACCAAAATAGAAGCCACAGGGATGATGATAGAGCACAGAAAGATGATAGTAGAGGGCGGAGGGATGATAGAGCACAAAGAGAAGAAAATGAAGGACGTAGGGAAGAACGATCACAAAAAGTCGAAATTAGAAATCGTAAAGACGATGATGAAAGAAGAAACCGCAAGGAAGATGACAGAGAAACGAAAGGACGTAGGGATGACGATAGAGCACGGAAAGAAGATGAAAGAGCGCGCCAAGATGATGATAGAGGTCGCAAAGATGATAGGGAACAAAGAAATGATAATAAAGGGCGAAAGGACCAAAGAGCTGAAGAAAGGGGACGCAAAGATGACGAAAGAGAACGCAGGGATGACGACAGAAGATATCAAGATGATGACAGACGTAACGAAAGTGATAGAAGTCGTAAAGATGATGACAGGAGACGTAAGGAAGATGAAAGTGATAGAACACGTAGAGAAGACAGAGTTGATGACGACAGATTACGCAGAAATGATGATAAAGGGCGACAGGATGAACCCGAACCCTCCAAAAGAAATAAGAAAGATTTTGATGAAAGAAACGATCGTGATAATTCTAGAGACAGTCGAAGGAAAGATAAAAATAATGATAAACAAAAAGACACTCGTGATGAAGATGAACCTAGATCTAAAAGAAGAGAAAGTGACAGCCAAAGATGTGAAAATGGAGACAGTCAAAACATTGACAAAAGTAGGAAAAACAAAGTTGAAACTGAAGATCCTAAATCCAAGAAAAAGAACTTAAAAGACAAACGTGAAAAGGAAAGTAAGAAGAAAGCTAAAACTAGCAAAAAAGATAAAAAGAAGAGAAAAGACAGTAGTAGTGAAGACGAAAAACCAAATAAGAAAAATAGAAAGAAACGCACAAAAGATAAGGAAGTAGAAATTAGTTCTGATGATACATCTTCCTCTTCTTCATCATCATCATCATCGTCTTCGTCATCATCGTCATCTGATGATGAAGATGAGAAGATTCCAAGTAGGTATTGGGATACTTTAGATATTAAAAGCAGGGAAGAAGCTACAAACGAAGTTCGTGGCAAGAAACAACGCACCTAGTGATCTAGCCGGATTGTGGACAATGGGATGAAGATGTCTTAGAAACCAATTCTTGATGATTGAAGTCATTTGATAAATACTGAAAGTTTCATATTACCTGGGTACAAAAATGATGCAAAAAAATGCGAACAAGGCTGTAGGTAACGACAAAAATCGCCGTCATAAATTCCAATGTTTATATATTGTGATTCGGAGTCGTCAAATCGACAAGGAAATATCATCACTTAGGGTACGAGGGTTTTGGAAAGACGTCCACTGTTGAAAATAGGCCTCCCCCAAGTGTCACCACAACGACAGACCCTGTGCGTTTCGCATCTATCGGATTCCCGCGACTCTCACCAGGTCATCGGTCCACCTTGTTACAGGCCGCGCCAACGCTGCGTCTTCCGGAGCGCGGTCGTCTCTCTAGTACCTTTCGGCCCCATCGATGATCTGTTCTGCGAGCAATATTTTTTTACCAGTTTACTGCCACTTAAGTTTAGCGATTCTTCGAGTAATGTCGGTAATAACCTTGGTTCTCCTGCGGATATCTTCATTCCTGATTAGATCACGCAAGGAAACTCCGAGCATAGCCCTTTTCATTGCCCTTTGGATGACTTCTGATGAAACCCATTGTATGGGACCACATTTCAGAGCCCTATGTCATCACTGGTAACACACACTGGTCATAGATTTTCGTCTTGAGACACTGGTATGTCGGACGAGAAAATACCGCATGAATATGAATATAATTATCGTATAATAATTTGTTAAATGTCTTAGTAAATAATTTCAAACGTATTTTACGTATTTTATTTCGCTTCTATTTTACGTTTTTGGTTATCCCATCAATAATTTATGACCTGGATTCTAATTAGGGCATGTGATACTTTTAATCACGATAGCATGTCCCAGAGCACAGATTTATGTCAAACATTAGAGATATGGTAAGGGGGCGTGGTTCTTGCGAACGCATTAAACCGGATATGTGCTTCTATGTGCTTGATGTCATTTTCGGTCATTAGTCAAATGTCAAGTTTTTTTTTTACAAAATGCCGCGTTGTTCAGTTGTTGATGATGATCTCATTCTGATGATGATCAAAAGATGGTATCTCATTTCACACGTAAATACTAATTAAATTCATAAAAAAAATACTTCTTCAAAACAAAAAACGCGATGACGTGTCAAATCAATTATTTGAATTGAGAAAAAATATCATTGCTTGTTTAGTACAGATCGAGCAATTAATCACCTTAACTAGTTGCGCAATGGATGAGTATTTAACAGATACTCTCACTCATACGATAGTACGTGGTGCGGGTGTAGCCAGCTTTTTTTTTTGTTAGAGATGTGAATTTCTGTTTGTGGTTATCGATATTTTGCACGATCCTACCTAGTACGATATAAAAGATAATGTTAATGATTCATTCTTACGGTACGTTTTTCATGTGATTGGAATTAATTTTCATGAGTAAAAAAGAGCTAAACTAATTCTTTTTGTTTGTTTGTTCTTGCTCTACATTTTTTCTCGTAGGTATTTTATCTTAGTAAATATCCCAAATATTCGACGTCCTGGGCTTTTTATAACATTTTTTCCAAGGTCAGTAGGCTTAATAATAAACTTATGTTTCTTTTTAACAACAAAAATCTTTTAAACTAATATTATTGAAACACACATTTGGAAACTACTACAATTATATGTTTTATCAGTTATTTAATATAACTGATTAAACGTATAAATGTTGTAGGAAACTATTATTTTTGATACTACTGCATCATTCATTTCATCAATATCAATCATATTATTATCAAGTCTTTTATTTTAGATTTTTAGTGTCTTTCTTATAGTTTTTGATTTTGTGTTAGTTAAATAAGTGGGCGTGGTTTGGAGACATCTTGTGCATAAAACATATCTTTACTGTTTGACATATCTGCTGTGTTCCAGTTATCTGTGTACGGTTCCAGAGGGATAATTATCACGTTGGTAAAAGTTAATAGATGAGTGATGAAACTCCTTCGTTTCTATGTTTATGTCAGCCATAAATTATGAAAAAAAAACGAATTAAAATTGACATTGATAGAAGTGTCAGGGCAGAATTCAAGAATCTGCGTATTGAACAATTTACTACTATTTGGCATTGAAGTAACAAAATATATTGATTCCAACATCATGGAACCGGAATTCCCTTGTATGGAAACGGTCCTGGACTCTGAAACGAGTCCGGGATCCGTTTCTTCAGCTGATCAGGCCATAAAAATAAAAGCGGCATCTGCCCCGGCAGGGGGCTTCATAGTTATACCTGAGACCCCTTCGGAAGAAGAAGGAAAGGTGGTAAAGCCACAGATATCCGCCCCATCGTACCTGAATTCCCTGCGGGAGAACGATGAACCTCCGTTTAGGAAGCCACCTAAAGAACCCAGGCCATGTATAATTACTGGCACTATCATGAACGAGGCCGAAGCTGTGGCCATGATTGCAGCAGGTGAAGCTGATACCGAGAATGGATTGAAAAATTTTTTAGGTAATTAATAAAAAGTCATGCTTGTATCCCCCAATTGAGTAGAGGTGTTTTAAATGTAAGGGCCGAAACTGCACTAAGTGGGCGCCCGCGACGGGTAACCGTCGCGTGACAATACGCGTGTGACGTGTGCTCGGGACGCCGTCACGGAAACCGAATTATTACCTACGCAGTGTCGTTAGTTCAACTTGTAACAAAACATGCGCGGTACGCGGCTCCACGCGACGCGACGGGTGCCCGCGCAGGTCCCCGCAACGGAGGACTTTTGTATGGGACCGCGCGGGCGACCGCTTAACACAGTTTTGGCCATATGGGTGTTTGCGGATTTCATCACGCATGTGGAATTGCTCCGTATGCGGGGCTGCTGCCCGATATCACACCCCGCATCCTGCTGTGCGTATTCCACGCATTTCAATAACTGTATGAAAAGGACGTTTGCGGGGGCTACGCGTGCGTAGCAATCCCGCATGCGTGATGAAATCCGCACGATATTAAAAACACCCTAAGACCACTCACTTACCGTTTGACTTTCGATCTGCCGATAGTTTGATTGGTTGATTATAGATTAGGTAATCGGTATGAATGAAGGCCGATTCTGAATCGTTTTGTCCAATGAATATTACAAAAAATTGGATTTTTAAAAGGTATGGATTTAAAGATAATCCTGTGAATAAAGGATATCAGTGAATAAATCCCCCTAAAATTCATGAACTAAAAGGAATTTGAGCTCTTTTAGTTATTGCTGCTATAATAATCAATCTCCCAATTATATTTATCACTCAATCATTATTTATAAACTTATGCACTTCCTTAGAGCTTGATATTGATTAACCAACCAACCAAACACTTATTATGTTTGTGAACGATGAAGACATGACAATCAAATAAATTTTTTTTTAGGTGACTTCCTAGTTCAAAAGAATATAATAGCGAACTACTTTTTATCTGAAAAACACTTCCTTATCAGTTTGTTGACGGAAACGATCGAGTACGCGGCCCAGCGGGATTTTGACGCGTTCAAACTTTCTACCCTCATAACGATATACCTATCTACGCATAAATATTTCAAGTGGTACTACTGGCAGTCTCCGGTAGCGGTCTGGAACTATTTCAAAGATGTCATGATTCGGCATACGATTGAGGTGCGTGGACATAGACCTGTACCATGACGTTTAAAGTAAGATTGTTTCATTCTTATTTCCAGTGTGGGTAAGAGATGGCGCTAGACAACCTGTATAGCTCTGTCTCTTACTCACACTAAAATAAGAATGAAACAATCTTACTTTGAACGTTATGGTAACCTCGATAGAAGTATTTATTTAATTTGTTCTCTGAAACAGTCTTTAAGTTAGTTCCGTTTCATTCCAAGTTATAGGTAAAGTAAATACTTTACTATTGAGAAATCTTCATTGAAAATGAAAACAAATTCATCATCAACCACTCTTGGGCGGAGCGGGAGATAGTGTCAGACTTTTACTGACTAAAAACCCACTCCTGTTCCTTCGTTGCCTTCGTCCCAGAGCCCCGGGTTTCGTTTTCACACTACCCATGGCCCCATCATCAACCACTGTGAGTCTCGCTAGAGCAGGTAGGTACCTGCATAGGCGTATTTGGGGGGAGGGCGAGTGGGCCAAGAGAAATTTCTGAAAGGTCGTGCCGTGGGCCGTGGTCTTGGAACGCGAATAGCAACTGAAGGAAACAGATGTGGATTTAGTCACTAAAGTCTGACGCTCCTCCCTAGAGCGCGAGAAGTCTTAGGATGATTCCTTAGTGGGGCCCGGGTAGTGAAAGTGAAACCCGGGGCCCTGGGACGAAGACAAAGAAGGATCATCAGTGGGTTTTTAATCAGTAAAAGTCTGACACTATCTCACGCTCCGCCCAAGAGCAAGATATGTCATAAGATGATTTTCCCACCTAAAAAAAAAGGATGATTTCCTAACGCAAACAAGAAATCTATTTTTTCATTCTAGGACACTCCCGACGGTGAAGAGGTATTTGGAGCAGAAGATTGCTACGACATAGTCTCACACTTCCACACGGTATACCTGAGCAACTTACCGCTTGTTCACATTGTTACCTTCGGTACACACAGACTCAAACTACTGTGGCCTTTCAAAGCGAAAGTACCGTAGTAGCGGCACGAATCTTGAGCGCTTGGCGAAAGAGCGGGGATCGCTTTGCGCATCGTACACATCGGCGAGCCAATCACTGTACAAGGATTGAACTCCCCGCCCCCGCATCTCTTTTCATACCACTAAAGAGACCCTATATTTCACTTCTGCGTGCTTCTGCGCAAGTACAACTGTAGAAGTCAGCGCTCAAGATCCGTGCCGGTATCTATAACCGTTGCCGTCGCTCATCAACTTACAGGACAACAGACTCCGCTCATTTCAATAATTTAATAAGTTTTTTTTGTCTTGTTGACCTGTGTCTGTATGGAGTTAGGTGCTTGACTGTGTTCGGCGCTTACTTATAGCTTTAATTTTAACCTAGTCACTTTTAAATAAATATTTGATTTGAAAACTCGTTTTATTTAGCACCTAACTAATATCCCACCCTGATTTTGCAGGATTGTATAATACGACATGAATTCATAAAATAAACGGCAAAATAGTTTACAGGTCGAGTAGGTAAGGAGGAATTATGGCGGATAAACAAACGGATACGAAAGCGACTTTTGTTTTAAACTACATTGAGTTATAATATTAGAATTTCCCCTCATGATCGTTCCCATCTTTCCACACTGGAGACTTGCGTTATTCTGGGACATAAAGCCTATAGCGCTCAGTGAAAGTGTAGGCTGTTATCAGTGAAAGGATTTTCGTAATGCGATCAGCACTTCCAAGAGTCTTGACGATTGTGCAGATGTTAAAGCCTCGCTCACGCGACGTTCATCTCTGCGGCGGACGCCGTCTATTCCTGCTCCCCTAGCCAAGATATAACAGTTTTGTTTCCGATTTTCTTTTCGTTGATCGCCTCGAGTTGGCCACGCCTCCTATTCCTTTATTCTGACCACGCACTTGACAGCGTTGAGATGACGTCGCCGTCAGAACAAAGGAACCAGAAGCGTGGCCGACTCGAGGCGATCGACGAAATGAGAATCGAAACGAAACGGTTGTAACTTAGGTAGGGGACCTGTAATTTTCCGAACACGATAAAACGTTGCGACACCCACCCATGGCGTCGCACGCGCCTTGCTAACAAACGGCGATTCCCGAGACAAAAGCGGCAGAATCTTTTGCCAGTCTTGTTTGGAAATCGCACAACGCAGTCGTAAGAGCCACCGACAGCAATCCTAGAGGACAAAATGCTGATTATGTCGGTTCAACATTTTGTTAAAACAATAAGTTGGCCATCTGTTCCCATACCCGTCATTTGCGTTGCGACGATGGCCATCGCGTGCACCTTAAATGCTAAACGTCCGCCTTGGGCACCGCTACTATTCACGGCACGTATCTTCATAAACAACATCGCACATTGCCATGTGTTGTGATGACACAAGCCTCTGCACTCGCGGCCTGTCTGTAAACAGAAAAACCGTCCGACATTTCGCGAGACTACAGACTACACGCGACGCTCCGTAAACGATGCCTATCTATATATCTAAAAGGGGAAACTGACATCATCACACACGCACAGCTAAAACTACTGGGATTAGGAGCGTGAAATTTTGCACAAGGTTTCCTTTTATGACGTAGGTGGCACTAAGAGAGGATTTTCCAAAATTCACGCCCTAAGGAGATGAAGCGAGGGTCTAAAGTTCGTATGGAGAAACCTACATTCACGCGAGCGAAGCCGCGGGCAGAAGTTACTCAGAAATAAAACAATGCATGTCAGCACTTGAAACATTTATTAGCCATTCATAACAACAGTCTTCAATTGTTCTCTTATATGTTGTGGCAAATTCTTCTTCTTTCTTTTCCTAACTTTACCTTCTGTCACACTCTCTGCCTTCTTATTATTGTTGTTAGTAGGTTTCTTCTTCTTTTTCTTTTTACATGACAGAGGATTAGGATTATGCTGTTTCTTCTTTTTTATGGGAATTTTTGGTTCTTCCACTTTTTCTTCAACACCTAGAACCTTTTTCATAGTTTGCAGTGCCTCGTTTTGTGTTTCAGTGATAAACATATGTGGATTACCTTCTAAACTCTTGCCAGCTTTGGCATAGCTGGCCGTTGATGGCTTCTCTAATGTAGGAGATTTGTTATGGAGGTACAGAAGTGGAACACCAGCTTTTTCTCTAAGCTTGTTTTGTAAATCTCTATCCTGTGTTGCCAGGATATAGTGTTTATCATTTTTTCTACCAATCATAGACAGTATGCAATTGGACCCACCTATAGGTTCTTTGTGATTGCATTCATGTATTCCAAATTGCTTCAATATAGTTAGAGCTCCATGAGTCTTCTTGGCTATTTTTTCTGTTTCTATAATAATGCATCTTGTAGTCAGTAATTTTGATTGTGAGTTCAAATATTTTGGAATTTGTTCTCTTATGTTAATTTTTTCCTGAAAAAAGTTAAATTTATTTGTTAGTAAATGGACATAGTTGGTAATGGGCTATTCATAAGTTATAAATATTTAATTGACAATATTTAGTCAAATGGTGAATTAGTTAGCAATTAACAGAACAGAAATAACATGGACTTGGGCAGTAAGATGAGTTGTGAAACTGAAACTAATAAAGGAGTAGCTTCTTAGGGCGGAATTCACCAATAAAACTAATCGCGTTTTAACGTTTGGCTTGCACAATCGCATTTAGCCGCTGTCACTAGTGTCACTTGTCTGTATTTTTCTTTTGTTCTATTTTTACAAGTGACACTAGTGACAGCGGCTAAACGCGATTATGCAAGCCAAACGTTAAAACGCGATTAGTTTTATTGGTGCATTCTACCCTTAAAAGTATAAATAAAGTAGGTTTACTTGATAAAGAAAAGTGGTGTAGTAATATAATTAACAAAGAATACCTAGTTTTAATTACTACTTGCTGGTTCAGGGAAATTCTCCTGCCAGCGCATGCTCTGCTCTTTGAGGGTTAGATGGGAATCCGCGCTGTCAGCCTCTGGGTCTGGGAGCTCTTCTAAAGGGACCTGGATGTCCTCATGAGGTAATTGCTCGGCTCGCCATTCCTCATCCACTATGTCTATCAGACGACCATTGCGCCTGTACTTGCTGTCCATTCTGTAGAGATTTTGTTGATTTTAGAGAATGGTGACGCATTTATGAGACAAGCTATTTAGTGTTATTTAGAAAATATTGTTTTTCTGCGAGCAGTAATTAAAACTAAGTCTTCTTCTGTATGTGACTGGTTATGTTATTTCTCTTATATATAGAGGAGGTTAAGTTTAAAATAAGAAGAAGACTTACTTTAAATGCAGCAAAACAAAACGTGCCATCAAGCAACACTTGATACGGCTGGTGGAAACCATAGTTGTTGTAGTAGAACTTCAAGTATTTCTGAACTTTTTTGTATCTAGTTATCTTCATGATATAAAACTAAACTACTGTACAAACCTGATAATTATGACTACAATCACCGTTGTGTTTAAAATAAACACGCTAATAATCCAGAAATTAACAACGTGAAAACGATCGATCGAACGACTGACTGAAATGTCAGCTGTCAAATGTCAAACTTTGCCACAGATTACGATTAGTAAGATTTTCGCGTTCCATCCTCAATTTACTTGTCGAAAGAGATTACTTATAAGTTATAATGATTGCCAAAAAAGAGATGACTGGCATAATTTCGTAATGAAAGATAAAGAATGCAAAATGCAGTTTCGAGACCTATGAATTTATTATCTCCTGCTTGCCCCTGATTTTTGCCAATGCATGTTATGGTAATAATACTAATTTTAGCTTTTTTACTTCAATCTGAAGCCTGTCTGAAAAAGCACACAAACACGCTAGCACCCGACCGATATATTATTTTCCTCTATAACGCTACCATGCAGATTACCATGTTTTCTATTAGATTTTTGGTTTGGATTTTTAATTACTTAACATATTTTATTTATGTGCATTTTTCAAATACTATGAGCAGTGATTAATATTTTGTGTTCTTTGACTAATCTGATCAAAGACAATCTGTGATTTTTCTTAAAAATGACGTATACAATACCATAGACATTTTTCTGTAAAATGAAACGTCTCGCTCGCTCTCTCGCTTCCATGTTTGTTCGTGGTCATTTTGCATTTCTGTGCTAGATTTTCCAGTTTAGCATTTAAAATTAATGATTATATTCATTTAAGTGTGTAATTAATGATATTTTCGGCGATACGGCGACCTCTTGAGGATCTGTCGCCCAAGGAAAAGTGCAAAACAGCGGTATAATAACAGGGAGGGTACGTCTTTCATATCCTTATAATCAAGTAAATGCGTCATTTTATCGAATATTGTTGAGAGTGTTCATGAAATGAGAAGATTACGGGTATTGTTCTCCGAAGTAGTCGTCAGGACAAAGTGATGAGACGCGTAGATGCCTACGTAGAGCGCTTTTATGACATACAGCTGATTCCGATGAGGGCGTCTATAGGTAATTTTTAATCGTCCGAGTCGAAGGAAACGCTGTGATACGGGCATAAGCGGTTAGTCATCATCATAATAGACACGTTTTTGGTGCGCGACAGATAAATTGATCGAGAAATTATATTATGTAGGTCCGGCGAACTGCGCCGAATAGTGGCTGATAAAGTGTCATTGTTAATACCTTTTGTTTCTTTGTGATTTCGCGACGATACGGACGTGAAGATAACAATTTCTTGTTTACCGTATTAAGCCAGCCTTTATTACAATCGCTTTCGTAGTTCTCAAGCCTCAAGGTTTTATTAAAAAAACAACAAATTAGATTCGTTTTAAATGTGCATGGGTGATTGATCATTACTTGTAGTAATTACAAGCCTTGTCAATGGTGTCCAACTGTGTTTTTGTAGGACTTTTATCTGGTAAGTACTGTGTTCAATATATAATAAAAACACTTTCAAGCATTAGGTAACTGCTATCAATGTACTTAAGAAACATTATTGCTCAACTTTCATTTTTCTTAAAACTAAATATACAAAATGAACTGCCATAATTCTAATAAATTGTTATGAGCAGGTTATTAGCAACTTGTAATGATTCATACATGGTAAAAAGTACATAAGCTGTTGTACTTGAGTAAATAATTATTTAATTTCATGTATTCATTATCTGTGGAAGATTTCAGAGTAATTATAGTTTTATCATTAAATGTGTATGTGTACAAGACATCACATTATTACTATTTTATGATAAACATTCTTAAATTATGTTAATAATAACAAGTAAAGTCCAATGAATACCCTCAAAATAGTTTCCAGTATGATCTGATCTATCAAAACCAATAAAACATCAAAATGGACATTTCAAAAGAATTAATCTAAAGAAATCTCCTATTATTTAGCAGAAAAAATATTTCCTTGTCATAATTTCTTAAAATGAATGTCTCTCGTTATCTCAAATTGTAATTAAAAATATTTTTATTTCACATAGGCCTACATGGGCACTTCCAAAATGTCAGAACTTAGTGTATGAAGCAAATGGTTGTATCCTATGGAGAAGAACCGGCAAGAAACACCATGGTTACTCTTTTAAAAAAATGTTTTTTTTTTACAATACTTCCATATTACAATATTAATAAGTATATGCGGACAGTTTAGACCAGTCATTATTGTACCCCAATGTAAATGGAAGAAGTCACTGGCTCCTGCAATACTGGCACCTAACCAATCTCAGGAGTAAGGGTTTCATTTATTTGTCATCAAGTGTTGTATCAAAAAAGAATTAATATTACTAAGAATTATTATCTGCACCCAAATAACCCCACAATATTCTAGATTATAATGCCTTATGAGATGACACTGTTTCCTTTTCTCAATTATTTTACACAAAGAGAGTTCATATAAAATAGTTCTCCAACATCTTGAATATGTTTATATAACACAAATGTGCAAAGACATAACATTATGCAATGTTATAAACATCATTATTTCTAGTCCTACTAATTAATGTAACACTTGATTTCATTTAAATTAAACTAAGATAGCGTTCAGTTACTCTGATCAGTATGTTTTTCCTTGTTTCATTGATGGCAAGAATGTTATCATAATGCATTAATTAATAACTAGCATTTGCTCGCGGCTTCGCCCGTGTACATAAAATATAGCCTATGTCACTCAGGAATAAAGCAACTTTATATAATTGATAATGAGATTGCTGCCAGAGATTACCTCCTACAAACAAAAAAATAAATAAAGAGGTAACTCTTTATAAATTAGTGTAGATAATGGCATCCTATTATACTTCAGTTTGTGGAAACATATTCTCTAAGTTCTTGAGAATAAAGTTTAAAATCGTTTTTGAAATAACTTGTAGATGATACAATATTTAATATATGTAGGGGTTTATCCCAGTTTAAAAGAGATATGACTGGGTCAATGTAACAATAGGTGATAGACAGTGGACTGACATGGTATTTCACAGTAGAACGGGCTTTGAATCAGATCATAGACACACATATTTACATCATAGACAATCTAAAAGAGGTTCAAGTGCCTAGGGTTTGTTTTAGAGGTGGGAAATGTCAAATAATTTCTGCAGCTCTTGTCTCAATTCCTCTCTCAGGGACTTTACTGACTAAAACCGTCCTGATTTCCTTCACTCGCCCTTTGCATCCAAGGTCACAATAGCTCTTTTGTACAAACCTGCAGCCAAGTGCCTAGGCTAGACTGTATTTTGTGTCTTTGTTTATTACTTCTGCTAGTGAGTTTGCCCGTGTGAAAGTAGAAAATATATGCTTGTCACTCAGTGATAAAGTAGCATTCTACTAGTGAGAGATTTTTTTAAATCCAGCAGTTTTGAGTTTATTCATTGCAAATAAAAAATATTTTCCTAAAAAAAAATACAACTAACTTCAATGTAAAAAATCAAAACTATTATAAAAAACACCGACTTCCGAAATTATACTTGTTACGACAATTTTGCTGTGATCCTATGTCTAGTTCCATTCTATATCTTCTAAGTTCATCATCAGATCATAACAATATTTTTATGGGACCAATTCGGAAGTATATCCTTTCAATCAAAAGAATAATTTTTAAAATCGGTCCACACTTGACTGAGAAATCGGTAAACATACATTTTAAAAAAAAACTTAGCTGAACTTAGAACCTTCATGAACTTGGTAAAAAAAATCAAAAGCTCACCTTTTTTATTATTGTTTTTTTAGCTGTACTATCTTAAATGAACCACAATTGATACCTATTAAAAAACAAAAAACAGGTCCACTGTCCAAAGGCCTCCCTCAACTTCTTCCAGGTATTCTTTTCTCGAGCCACCTCAAATCAGCCCTCTTGGTAGGCATCTCGCTAAAATACACAAAAAAATATATTTGGAAGTAATATTGTATCTTCAGTACGCAAAATACGGGCTTTAGTCGTAGATTTGCAGATACCAGTCCGAAATACAAATACAAATAATTGTATCTTTTACTGAAAAGCACTTTTTCTTCAGATTTGTGTCAGTAGCACATTATTTGATATATAATTCTCGCTATCATACAACTGACTTATTGTTATTGTGCTCATGAGAAAGAGGGCGGTCATTAAGAGTCATTGACTGCTGCATTTTCTTTCTTCTTACACCTTTGTTTGCGGTTTACCTTTTTGTTTATAGACCTTTCTTTTTTATCTTATTTTAGGAAGGTAAACAAATAGTAAACCAAAGAATGTTACTAGTGTATGTATACATGTTTGCAGACTTAATCATGCCTCAAAATGATGAACAAATTTGAAATACTTTTTGTGATACTTTTATGAGCGAAAATTCAAAATACGTGTTTTTATTTCATAATCATAGGCCTACATAGGCATATGTTCCTGCGGGATTTACGACTTTCATGAGAAAAAATTCAAAATATGTGTTTTTATTTCACAATCATAGGACTACATAGGCACTTCTAAAACGTCACAAGCTAATGCATGGTTTCTATTGATAGTTTCCTATGGAGAACACCCAGCAAGAAACTCCATGGTCATCAGCAATGGCTAATAATAACAATTACAACATTACTGATATAAATGAGTGAATTCTTATTCTTTTCAAACTCTAAAAGAGATCTTTTTTATGTTACTCAACTAGATAAATACAAAATGGCATAGCATAGTCGGCCTTATAATGTTCCCACTGCTGGGACTCAGGCCTCCTCTCTAGGAGAGGGAATGGGCCGTAATCCACCACGCGGGCCCAGTGCGGGTTGGTGGATGTCATATGTCTTCGAATTTTAGGTTCTAGGACATGCCGGTTTCCTCACGATGTTTTCCTTCACCGTTTTGAGAGCAGTGGTGATGAAATAAATTACACAAAGTTATACGCCTAGTTGGGTTTGAACCCGCGACCTACAACTCGTAAGTCGGGGCCGTTACCACTCGGCCACCACTGCTCTAAAATACAAAATAATCATTTTTAATCCACTACGAAGTTTTATTAAAAATAAAAGTGCTTCATTTTATTAGCATTGACTTTAAGGTTGTTGAACAGAATAATTAGCAATCATTTGCATTTCCTGTGCACACTTTTGTTGCCCTTTCTGCCTTTCATATTCATTGTGTTTCACTACAACACTGTCATAACTGCAATTAGCAAAAAAATGATTTAATTTAAATTTTTTAATACTTTTACCTGATTTATTGGTACTGACTAGGTTATGATTTTTCCTGTTCATTACTCATGTTTGTAGTAATATCCTCTTATTTCAACGAAATATTAAATTTTCCTTGATGACATTTACAATGAATCCTTTAATTTTCAAACTAAAATTTTGGTATGTAGAAAGCATGTACAAATCAAATTATCAAAACTGTAAATTCGGTATTTGAATGGACATATATGTATATACTAGAGGTCCTGACAGACAGATGACAGATTACAGTGCCACATAAGGGTTCAAATTGTATTTTCAAACTATTCAGGGACCCACTCAAATAAACACACAAAGTTTGATCCAAATTGGTCAAACCGTTTGGAGGAGCCGTAGGAGGAATTAGATGAAAAACACATTATATATAAAAAGATATATGTTTTCTATTTATTTATACTTTAATTTTGTACTCTGTTTTGTCTCTAGTCAAACTTTTCTATGGAATCAGTTTCTATATTTATTACTTTGTAATCATGTAATTTGTGTAACCTCAGTTAAAAAATCTATATTCATAAAAGGAGAAACTGACTGACTGATAAGCATAGCCAAAAATACTGAGACTAGGAGTGTGAAATTTTGCTCAAGGTTTCCCTTTAAGATGTAGGTGAGCTCTAAGAAAGGATTTTCCAAAATTCACCCCCTAAGGAGATGAAACAGAGTTTCAAAAGTTTTTATGGAGAAATCAACTTCCAGACGGGCGAAGCCGCTGAAAGAAACTAGTTAATAAATAAATAAAGTATTCCTATTTCTAAATAGAAGTACACTTATATATATATATTTAATTTAGTACTTCTAAGTAACAAAAATAATAATCGCCCTTATCTTAATACAAAGTTATTTTAGGAACAAATAAAGAGGTTTTCAATGCCATTGTAGGATATGGGCAATATTAGCAGTTGTCGAAGAGATAGTCTCGCGGTTGACGCCCATTCAAGTGTTGTTATCACCTATATTTTAAAACGGATGTAACAGCAAAAACATGTGTTTTTTGGCTTATCTGTTACCATAACTGGTCTTTGACATGATAGGACCGTCATATTATTGGTCTAAGAAGCGAGAGAGATATATGTAATATCATCCAATAACTTCTCCCGCCCTGGGGCGGAGCGAGAGGTGGTATCAGACTGACTAAAAACCACAGCTATGTTCCTTCTGTGCCTTGCGTTCCGGGACCCCGGATTTCTCTTTCGGAAGACAATCCATGGCCCCTGTAGATTTCGACCCTGCTGGGCCCTTACGGTATTTATTCTCTAAATTCACCAGGTCCACACTGGGCCAGCGGTTTTGAATTACAGCCCAATCCCTATCCTAGTGAGGAGTCCTAAGTCCCAGCAGTGGGAACAATAAAAGACTGATTTTTATTTCATTAAAATCGTTATTGATCTCACGAGAATGTAAACTAGGATAAAAGTTTTTTTTTTTCGGTGAGAAAATCACATCCGGTTTTGGGTGGAGCGGGAGATAGTGTCAGGCTTTTACTGACTAAAAACCCACTCCTGTTCCTTCGTTGTCTTTCGTACCAGGGCCGAGTCTTCCTTTCAGAATCTGACCCTTGGCCCCAGTAGGCCTCGACCCTGATGGGCTCCTACAGTTGCTGACATCTCCTTGAGGCGAAAATACATGCATCGAAAAATACATACTGTACATTACTTACTACTGTGAGGTGTTCTGATGTCAAGGACAAAGTTATTTAAATATTATATTTAGGGCTGTGGAAACAGCAGTTTCAAGGCGCTCTCGTGACGGTTTTTGTTGTGTATATAAAATAAATGGATTAAAATAGCTGTCCTTCTATTTTTAAAGATAATTCTAGCATTGTCATGCTTTCTATTTTTGACTCGTAAGTCATAACATTACCCTCTTTATCGCGAGGATAATCTATCCTAATCTGAACTTAGTAGTAACAGTTAATGTGCTTTTTGTGATTTAACCTACTTGAAACAATTTGACAAATGATATACAACACTATCTACTCTCACGATGTCAATAGTAACGTTTTCGTGTTGGCTAATAGGCTTAGTATTATAGTCTGACAACGCATAAGATATTCCTAACAAATCTGTCCATTTTCCGACTTGGATTTAACCCAGGAATCTGTGTTTAGTAGTGAAAACTAAACTGGCGTTAGTATTTTAATGCACAACTGCACACTACACACACACACACACACACCACACACACACACACACACACCACACACACACACACACACCACACACACACACCACACACACACACACCACACACACACATACACACACACACACCACACACACACTGCACCACTGCACATACACACTACACACACACACACACTACACACACACACACACACTCACACTACTACTGCTGCACTGTACATTAACCATCATCATCATCATTAACCATCAGGTTAGCAGCGATGTGAATGACGGCACGCTTGCCTAAAAGGTCAAGTGATCTGTTAACTCTTGACTTAAAGATCTCCAGGTTATAGCTCTCAGGAAACACAAACTCCAGCAGGGAATCCCTATGTGTTACGCTGACATCTTGAATGTTTCCAGGCGATGGCGACAAACAGGAGCGGTGCTGCTCAGCGGCCGAACGGCGCTCCACAAACGAAAGTCTGCCAGTTCAAGCTGGTGCTCCTCGGAGAGTCAGCAGTGGGGAAGTCTTCTCTGGTGCTGCGCTTCGTGAAGGGGCAGTTCCACGAGTACCAGGAGAGCACGATCGGCGCCGCCTTTCTCACGCAGACCGTCTGTCTCGATGACACCACCGTCAAGTTTGAAATATGGGATACAGCGGGGCAGGAAAGGTTGGTATAGTGTGCTTAAGATATTTTTTATATTTGAATCGGTGGGCCCAGACTAGAGGCACCTACCATGGGTTCTTAACGAGATCCATTTGACGACCTTAACTGAACTGTTAAAGGGATGGAGATAGCTCCATCCCTTTAACAGTTCAGATAAGGTGTATAGCTCCATCCTTCTCTAGCTCGCTCGCTTGATATTTTAACACGTAATTGTAAAGCCCCAGTTCTGAGGTGACAAACTAGACGCGGACCGTGAAGGCTGGTATGACGAGGCAAGGGAAAGGAAAAAGGGACTTGGAGAAGGACTTTGTCCGGTCACGAGACATGAGTTTTTTTGGTTTATTAGCTTAAATTGTGTCCCAAAGCTAGGCAAAGGCATGTCTCCCGTTTCCTTCCAAATTTTCCATGTTGGGCGATCTAAACAAAAAATATTTTTGTTATAGTAGAGAGTAATCGCTATCATATATCTGAGCGACTAATCTATATCGACTAAAATAAAGATAGATTTTACTTTGCAAACGAAAAACCCCTACTAGAGAGGAGGCCTGAGTCCCAGCAGTGGTATTATAAGGCTGATAATGCTATAATTTGCTTTGGCGTGTCTTTGGGTAGCGTATGTCTTTTTCTTGAAGTTTGTAAAGTCTAAACGTCTTAACTGAAGTGTTCTCTGTAAATAAAACAATTTTTAGAACTGTCTCGTGCTGTTCCCATTCCAACCGACCGAATCTCCTAAAAATCCTTGGAACAGACGGACAGATGGACACGTGAGAGATCTTATAAGGGTTCCATTTATACTTATGACGTTCGAAACCCTAAAAATATTGGAACTGCTGTTATTAAGCGCCACGACACGCAAACACCACGCCTACGACAGTTAGGGGCACAATTTACTATTGTTTGTTGTGTAATTAGGCCTTCAAGAAGTTGGCACACTTCTTTATATTTGGACATGTTGTATTTGGATAGATAGATATATTCTTTATTGTACAGCAAAAATGAAAATTACATTAGGAACTTAAAATTAATAGGGTGACACAATGGGCGGTATTATCGCTAAACGCGATTTTTTACAGACGACCTTAGGATGGATTTGACAGAGAAGGAGAAAAAGATAGGAGTGGTTAGTGTGGGAGAAGGGAGTGAGTGGTGGAGAAGGGAGGATTATGACATTGATAGAATAGTGAATGGATCTTAAGAGCCTCCTAGAATTTAAAACTAACATTGTTACACTCTAACTGCTACCAGTGGCTGCGCCCACGTGATAGTACAAAATTATTCCGGGATAGAAAGTCAAAAAATCCGTTCTGTGTAGCGTCACACAAGAAAAAGAGCAACTTATGCCAATGTCGTGTAAAGGAATGAAACAGAACGATGAAATAAATAGATAAACATAAGACTAACTGACTGAATATCGAATAGTGTATTAGGCGCTTTACTCAACAATGAGTTTTCTGCCTGTGAATGCGATCACTCTCTGTCACTCGAAAGGTTTGCTACCTTTGTGTGACAGACAGAGATCATATTTAAGGGTAAGATCCAGTGGTGTTTAATCTATATGTGTATATAAAAACGAAATACCACTCACTGATTAATCACGAAATCTCAGAAACTATAACACCTACAAATTTAAAATTTGGCGGGTAGATTCCTTATACATCCGCTAAGAACGGATTTTACGAAACTCCACCCCTTAGGGAATGAAACGGGGGTCCAAATTTTGTATGGAAAACCCTACTTTCACGCAGGCGAAGTCGCTGTCAGAAGCTGCAGCAGTTATAAATTATATATTTTCATTATTTTCTTAAGTTTTTTGCATTTTGTAGTTAAGTCTGGTTCTATGTTCAATAAAATGTGATTTCCGTCTTAACAGTAAAATTGAAAAAAATAAAAAACAACAAGCAACATTCCAAAAATGCAAACTCTTGAGGAAAATACCAAGACAAATGGAATCGATAGGCCTTGAATCGTAACTAGCAAAATGCGTCTTATAGACGTATAATACAAAGAAAAGTTACTGCTCAAGGTCACTTGTTGCTGTAGGATATTTAACATAGCACTTCTGCTCATATCCTTGCGTGTACCTTGGACATCAGACCAGGGCCTGTAACCATGACTATACAGGTTGTCTAGCGCCATCTCTTACCCACACTGGAAATAATAATGAAACAATCTGCCTGCTGCGGTCTTTCCGTCCAACTATAATATAGGTGTCTTCAAGGCTAGAGTGAATAGGCTCTTAATAAACTAGTGCGCCTGACCATCAATGATTGCATCTCCGCTTACCATCAGGTGGGATCGCAGTCAAGCACTGGTTTATATCAATTAAAAAAAAAAAAAATCTTACTTTAAACGTCATGGTAACCCCGCAGGGGCCTGAAGGAGTTCGTAACTTTGAAAAACAGGGTAAATTTTAGATGAAAGTACTTACTCATCAATATTAACAACTTTAAGGTCACCGATTTATCTACTCATTTAGTATTTTATGAAAAAAAATAAAGAAAAAGAGTTTATTTACGACGAACAATTTATGAAAGTTAAAAATGAAATTGAGCATGAAGCAAGGTCTCATAGCACAAGTATAGGAAAAAATCTAAAAACTGTAACTTTGTAGTTACGTCACAAAAAAAAACTTGCGATTCGTAAAAATCTTTGAGACTCAATTTGGAAATTGAACTGTTGTGCTAGTTGTTCATGGTAAGTTTGAACGGAACCATCAGTGCGCGAGTGCGACTTGCACTTGCCCGGTTTTTTCTAATATTGTACTTTTAATTTCCTCTTTTTAAAATAACATATACTCTATTTTTTCTAACCAAAGTTGGCAACCTTAGTTATGGCGTCACTTTCGATTGGGTTCGGAAAAATCGTGTTTCTATCGACCCCTATTAACGAATAAAAGTCACGCTGTCGTGAGGATCTCGTCTGACAACCTCCTAGGTTGACCTGCGAGAGGCCACACACAAAAAAAAAAGGATCTCGTCTAACATTCGTTTTTGTTTTCCACAGGTATCACAGCTTAGCACCGATGTACTACAGAGGCGCGCAGGCGGCTATCGTCGTATATGATATTACTAATCAGGTAAATACTTGCTTACCTACACATAGAAGTACGATGCTTGATGGGAGTGCCTGCTTAGCTATGTAGCAAAAGTAACGAATGCTACAGGCCTAGCGCAATGGGGTGGCCCCCGCATGGATGTACAAAAACAAGTCAACTTTACAATATGAATTTTAACCACTTCCAGATTTACCAAAAATACAATGTAGACAATTGCTTATGGACTCATTGGAAAATTAATTTAAAAAGTTTTGTTTCGTTACTAGCTGACCCGGCGAACTTGCCGCCTAATAGTAAGGGTAACGCCATCTACTGGCATTACCAGAACAGCATAGTTCATTTTATATTTAAATTGTAATTAGATATGGCGTTGTATTCGAATTTTTCTTTTTTTCGTAAGTTTTTCCAGGTTTAAACCTTTCCTGGACTGTCACAAATAATTCAAGACCAAAATTAATCAAATAGGTCCAGCCGTTCTCGAGTTTAGGCGAGACAAACGAATTTTTATATATATATATATATATATATATATATATATATTGTTATTAATAAATATAAAGATTTAGGGGGCCCTTTTGGTAGAATTTGCTATAGGCCCCGCGCTAGCTTGATCCGGCACTACTTGTTAGCCTTTGACGTATGTTGAGGTACTCTTATCAAATTCCAAGTCAATTGGCTTGTCAGACGGGAATGATTAATATGAGTGAATTTAATCCATTTATCTCTAAGCGCACATTGCTCTTTATGATGTGCGAGATAATTATTATTTACGTATTATTTTTTTAAAGAATGATAGTCGTTTTGGACCGAAAACCAATGACGTGTTGATAATTCAGTCTACGTCGTATCCGAGCGGTTGCCATATGCTTGATAGTTTGTTAGCAATTTTCTCAATTAAGCAACCGTTTGTAAATGATATCAACACTTTAAATTTTTGACCACCACGTCGAAAAAGTTAATGCGTGGTCTCGGTGCCAGCGGACAACTTGGCGATTTCATCCTTTAACAACATAAATAAAAAAAACGATACTTTGTTAAAAGATCTATTAGCGTTTAAGTCTGTCGTGTAGTCGTGACCGTGGCGTACTCGACTCATTTTTCATGACAGACTTCAACGCTTTTTTTTATTATGGATAGACTTGCGTTTGACCACTATCTCACCTGATGGTAAGCGATGATGTGGCCAATAATGGAGCACGCTAGTTTAGAAATAACCTATTCACTATTAACTTAAAGCCCTAAAAGCCTTAAACCCTAGGTTGTAGCTATCAGGAAACACAGACTCCGGCAGGGAATTCCACTCCTTAGCTGTACGCACAATAAATGTGTCTCCATCACAAATGATTTGAACATATGGGTGGGATGTCAACCATGTACTAGTGGCGCAAAGCCGTCCACGGTTAGTGTGAAAGCGAAGCTCGGGGCCCCGGGATGAAGGCAAAGAAGGACAGGGAGTGAGTTTTTAGTCAGTAAAAGTCTGACACTATCTCCCGCTCCGCCCAAGAGTGGGATTTGTCATTAGATGATTTTCCCACATAAAAAAAAGTGACGCAAAGCCGTACTTCTAATGGTCCGATGATGGAACGGACTTGG
Source organism: Mythimna vitellina (assembly GCA_949316375.1). Lineage (NCBI taxonomy): Eukaryota > Metazoa > Arthropoda > Insecta > Lepidoptera > Noctuidae > Mythimna > Mythimna vitellina. The sequence continues at coordinate 2,286,334 of OX438691.1, read as the reverse complement.
CGGAATTAGATTGTACAATTCCAGTGCACACTCCCCGAAATCTAAACGATAGAAAACCGACAGGCTAGCCACCGTGGTGTCAGTTTTTTTGAAAAAATGTTTTTTTTTTTATAATACAGGCAACAATTTGTTTTTCTTGTTTTAAAAGGTTAAATAACAAAATAAACGAATTTTAACTTATAATGAAGCCTTTTAACCAATCAAAACCAGTTTTGTCTAATTGACTGTAACATAATAATATATTCGAATTATCTTATCAGTGAAGTAGATCAACTGCGGTATTTGGATTTAGGTGGACTTGATTCGCAGCTACATATAATACCGGTTCGGAAGTGATTATTTTTAACAAAAGTTACAGATACCGGCACGATTTTTGAGCGCTCGGCGAAAATGTGGGGATCGTTTTGCGCATCGTACACATCGGCGAGCCAATCACTATACAAGGATTGCACTACCCGCCCCCGCGTCTCACTTCATACCACTAAAGAGACTCGATATTTCACTTCTGCGCAAGTGGAAGTCAGCGCTCAAGGTTCATGTCGGTATCTGTACCATTATACAAAATCATAATTTAGTTTCTTCGACCAAATTAGATTGTTTTTAAGTAAGGTTTTTGTCTCGCATCCATCGGATTCCCACAAACCTTAACAGGTCATCGGTCCGTTTTGTAGTAGGCCTTCCAACACTGCGTCTTTCGGTACGCGGTCGCCACTCTAGAAGCTTTCCGCCCCAGCGACGCACGAGACCGTTCATTGTGGCGACACTTGGGGGAGGCCTATGTCCAACAGTGGACGTCTTTCGGCTGATATGATGACGATGAATGTTTTTATCTTGGATACATTACTTTTAAATACTTTGTTTATCATTAGAATATGGATGTACACATTCTAAGTAGATATAACGAATGTAGTCTATGTGTTCCAACAGGCTCTTGCCTACAAGGCGTGACTCGCACAAAGCCTACCACACTACTAGATGAGCTACAAGATAAAGACATACAACCTTGTAGTCTGTACATCCCGTAAACTGAACGGCCGTGAGCAAATCTAGTTCAAGTTTAACTACGTTTCGACTCGGTTCAATCTTAACGGCGTATTTTAATCACGGTTGTATGCCTGATACGCAATATTACGTAGCTGGTAATGATGGCAGATGCTGACTACGTGTTTTTACGTAGGTCTTCACTATAGAATAATGTAAATAACCTGGACAAGAGAATGTTAGTGGAGCCTATCCACGCAACATTACTTACCAAACCATCCATCCATAAATTGGTATCCGTGATGCCAACTATGAAGTATTAGGTCATGAATAAAATGGCCTGCCTATTTGTTTGGTGGCCATTCATTGTGATTTGACGATTAACTTCGATATTCAACGGGTTAATAGGCTTGTTTGTTCAAAAAGATACCAAAGAGCAAGGATGCTGCCATGGCTGTAGACAACCCCGGAATGCAAAGGGCAACTAAAAGGACAGGGGTGGGTTACCAGTAGAAGTCTGACATTCCCTCTCGCTCTGCTCAAAGTGGGTGAAGTTAATCGTGCGTCAATCCCAAAAAGTAACATGTACTTTGGGGATTGGCGCACGTTTTCTTCATTGTCCCCACTCAACCGTTTGTAGCCAAGTCAACATCTTCCTAGCCTTTTCCCAACTAGATTGGGGTCGGCTTCCGGTCTAACTGAATGCACTACCAAAACTCTACAACCCAGTAACCAGGTTTATGACGAGAAGTATAGGCTATATATCATAACGCTTCGACGCACGAAAGCGGAGCAGTAACAAAAGACGCGGGGAGAACCGCGGGGGACAGCTAGCACTTGCATAAAATGGTTTTATAACCAAAAAAAATCTGCGACACAGTTTCTTTGTAAAAATTCAAGTGTTTTCACGGTCTTATTCCGTTGATAGGTCAGTGGAGTTCAGTCAATTGTTCGTAATTGTCACGGCTCGAAATATTTGGATTAGCCCGGAAGTGTTATTTAAATATGAACCACACTGTAAGACTTTGTGATGCTGGTAGCCATAAGAAAGGAAGAAAGACGATCCATGATTTTCATGGAGGATTGCTTGTATTTGAAGTGTATAAAATGGGTTTTTTTGAAATTACCGCGGTCCTAAAACTCAATGAGCAACTGAAAAAAACTTTTTACAAAAACCAAAAAAACCGACTTCACTATTCACAAATTTTTTGATCCTTTTAGTGCTTTTTTGTTAGTGAAATCGGTTATTATTTTTGTAAAAAGTTTTTTATTTTAAACTTTTTAGTTGCGATACACTTATAACCAGAGTGCCTGTCTATTTTGAAGTTACCGTGTCTACCGTCCACAAGAACCAGTTATTTATTTGTATTGCCATAGTCGCTTAACTATCTTCATTGTGATATCTATGTGAGTATGAAATTCCGTTGACCATTTTTGGTCTTCTTCATCAGTTCCACTTCATCAAATGTTACTTTTTTCCTGTAAATGCTTAAGTTCTCGATGAAAATACCAAAGTCAATTTATAGTTGGTTGCCTATAATATTTGAGGAGTTCCCTCGATTCCTCACGGATCCCATCATCAGAAAAGGATTTTGAAAAAAAAAATGGGACAAATCTGGAAGCGTATCCTTTATGAAAAAAAAAAACAATTTTGCAAATCGCCATAAACGACGAAATTCTGAGGTAACAGACATAAAAAAATAACGATAAAAAAATACAACCGAATAGATAACTTCCTCGTTTTTTTGAAGTCGGTTAAAAAGACGAGTCTGTAAAAGTCTAACACTTCCCTTTCGCTCAAAGGACATCGAGAGAAGTTATTTAATTTTTTTTCTATCTCAAAAAAAGGAACAAATATTGTAGATTAAAAACTAGATTAGATAGATACAAAGATAAAATGGTGTGATTACTGAGATTACGGTTTATAGAATACCCAGCAAAGGTGTAATGACATGTCCTATCATTATCCTCAGCAAAGACTTCATTATAGCAAACATAATTTCTCAAGGTGTTTGCTAGCAACAGCGACGGAGTAAGACATAGCGAACTAAATTAAATTAGAGTAATTTTTCCATGGATGCTCACAAACACAATCGCGTCATGGATAATTAGCTGAACGGCCAAGTAATGCCTTCACGTCACCACGTTTTTGTAACCACATAGCTTACAATAAATTGTTGATGAATACTTAGCTTAATGACTAGGTATTTATTTACTCCTATTAGTTAAGTACCTTCATATAAATTTGTACACTTTAGCGTATTTGGTGTTTTCCTGTTAAAATTCTGATACACTAGACTAAAAAAAAAAAACTGGTGAAGTGTGAGTCTGACTCGCACATGTAGGGTTCCGTACTACAATATTAATATCGAGCACAAAAACGGCAAAATCTCGTTTGTTGTGTGGGAGCCCCACTTAAATATTTATTTTATTCTGTTTTTAGTATTTTTTGTTTTAGCGGCAACAGAAATACATCATCTGTGATAATTTCAACTGTCTAGCTGTCACGGTTCATGAGGTACAACCTGGTGACATACTGACAGACAGATGAACGGACAGCGGAGTCTTAGTAATAGGGTCCCGTTTTACTGTTTGGGTACGGAACCCTAAAAAACCGAAATCAGAGTAAGAAAGTCATAGTCAAGTTAGTGTGTAATAAAAGAAGCGACAAGAAATTTGTAACCAAGATTTATGTTATTCATAATATGATTTAAACGAGTGTCCCTGGAGTTTCTGGTACGTTCTTCTCCATAGAGCTCTACGCTTTGGAACGTGAAATTTAGCTTCACTTTTTTGTATGACCGTCATTTTTACAATTCATCTCAGTGTATGGTCTAAAAAAAATATTAATAAAAAATATATTAAAAATAAATATATTTTTCAAGTAAAAAAAAAAAATTAATAAAAAAAAATATTTCTTTCTTTAATTGAAATAAACGTTTCCGATTTCTTTTATGGAAAGTCCAAACTTTGGGAATTTACTATTACTTCCTTGAAGAGACTTTCATTTCCATAGGCAGAATCGTTAGCAGAAACAGTTTTTAAATAAAATATGACCACGCATTTCCTATACACCTGCACCATAGTCTTGTATTTTATTTATTAGTGTTTCGTAGATTTAGTTAGTGTGTTGTAGACATTTACGACAAGACTTATAGTATCTACTTATCTAGGATGAAAAATAAAGTATTTACATATATCTCACACAAGATTGTTTGATACGACTATAATAAAAAGGATATTAAATTATTTTATTAAATTTGCATGTGAGTCATATGATTTTAATTTTGTGCTACACAGTGTATTTACGTCTAAAAGAGATACAAAGGCATAACTTAGCGTATACCTTTATTGAGATCTGTCAAACAAACTGCGTTGGTGTCATAAGTAGCAGTTTGTTGACATGACATGTCGGTGATGTACCTTAGGTTAATAGTATCCACGATAGTCTCTCACGTTCTTCTCCACGCTCTAAGCTTTGGAATATGCAATTTACTAATATAACATTCTGATTCTGACTCATTGACTTTTTAACCGACTTCTAAAAAAGGAGGAGGTTCTCAATTCGGATGTTTGTATTTTTTTTTATGTTTGTTCGCACATAACTTCGTCGCTTGCCAACCGATTTGAAAAATTCTTTGTTTGTTGGAAAGGGTAAACTTCCCGAATGGTCCCATAGTCACCAAGTTGGGATCTGATGATGGAATCTTGGCGAAATCGAGGAAACTCCTCAAATATTATAGGCAACCATATAGTGATTTTGGTATTTTCATCGAGAACTTAAGCATTTACAGTCAAAAAGTAACATTTGATGTCTGTTTTTAAGTGTATCGCAACTAAAAAATTTGAAATATAAAATTTTTTATAAAAAAAATAACCGACTTCACAAAAAAAAAAAACTAAAAGGATCAAAATAACTTCAATTTCGGTATCATAAAAAAAAAGTTTTTTTATTGACAGGTCAAAAGTGCCTGTAAAATATAGTTTTAATTGCAAACATGTTTTGAGTTTGAGTTTAAACTGAGTTATGTATCTTATTATAATAACCTGTGTTTAAAATTTCTAGAGGTAACGTGACACGAGACTATCATTATTGATAGGTAGGTGTGTGACGTAGACGTATTTCATAAATGTAGTTTTTATTAGTACTTACACGCCAGTGGGCGTAGTCCTTTAGCGGCATTGGAGCGAGAAATACGACGGCTATGCCAATTGAATTATTTCACGTTTTTGCGCGGAGTCCTAGATGACTTCTATTCTGATGAAATTAATATTCACTGAGGGACCCTAAAGCCGGTTTTGCATCTTGACCTGACGTTTTTTTTTTTTTTATATGACTGTGTATTCATTTAAACCTACATATTATAAATTACATTTATTAATATTTGGAAAAACGGGAGTTTATTTGTTACAAAACATAAGTACTTCAGCCGCATGCGGTTAGACTCAAAGCCGACTACATACTAGTTGGGAAAAGGCTAGAGAGATAATGTTGAATATTTGAATAGAAAAATATAAAAAATCTAGTCCACCGGTGTCGAGCTACCGGTGGTTAAGGCTCCAGGGACAGGAATCTCCTCGCAATGCAAACCGTAAGGAGGGTCACTGGCTTGTGTATCGTATATATCATACCTTGATTTACCGCTTTTGATCATGAGACCGTAGCATTGGCGTCAACGTCAATCGGCACAATGACAGCCGAGTCTACATTCGAATTTTACATTATTATTATTATTTGGCATCTAAGAAAGCCTTAGTACCTTTTCCCATAACGGCGTTACTGCGTTAGCAAAAATACGTTTCCTTATAGCTAACTAACCGTCGATAATGCTCTACAGATGAAATTGAATCGACTAGTAACTTAGTTAGCCCCCTGCGGCGTCCATAAAGGGAGATGTGACTACCTCATATGTATAACCACATACTTATATTTCCAGCGTATCGGCTCGAATGTGAGATAGTAGCATTCTGTGATAATAAATATTAAAGAAGATGCTTGTCCAGGGTACTTCCACCATAAATTCTTCTTAGCGTGTCGATGGTAAATATAGTAAGTACATTTTCTAAATTGTGAAATGAATGCAACACAATTATAAAAGAGCAACTGAAGAAACAGGGATGGGTTTTAGACAGTAAAAGTTCCTACCACAGTGTAGTATTTTTAACCCAACAGTTGACTGGTAGAGAATGCCTTGTTGTGACATTTGTGGCATAGTAAATTTAGCTGTCTATGTGAAATGTAAGTCTGCCACTCTATCACTCCACCCAGAGCAGAAGAATGAATTCATGCTTTCTAACTCTAAAAAAAAAGTAAGAAGGTTTGAGCAATCTGCCTCGTGTTGAAAAAGTAAACAAAAATTATAACAATATATTCAAGTATCAGCTCAGTTGAAGAAATGCATCACAATCGTGCTGATATGGCAAAAAGCTATCAAGTTATCAGATAAGAACAATTATACGGCCCGATCCCTCGCCGAGCCTCACGTACTTAATATACATTTATCTCCTTTGTTTCATAGCAGCCTGGTACTTTCATTCTTGATGAATCGTTATATTTTTCAGCTGATTGAATTGTCTATATTTGGCGACAAAATATTCATCTCCTATGTTTGCTTGGCGCCTGGTATCCGTTCATGATGATCGTACCGTAAAAGTACTCTACTGAAGGGATTTTAATACTGTTTTCATCAATCAGTCTGAGTGATTCTTATGGAAGGTTTAAATGAATAATACAGAGAAAAGCCGAGGACTTCTAAGATTTCTAATACCCGTGCAAAACTGTGACTGATCGCTAGTTTGGTATATTTTCAAGACTTGACCGTGTATTTCTCATCAAAAATAGTCTCCTAAGTTTGTTTGGCGCCTGGTATTCGTTCTTGATGGTTTGGTACATTTTGCAATTTATTAACCATTGTTATTTAATGGCACTTTGTTCTTGAAGAATCATCACCAGCAGGACTTTTGCCTGTACATAATCCTTCATTATTATATATTTTTTAATGCTTTAGTGCATTTTTTCCAGTAGGTTCCATTCTTGTCTCGCTCTTTCGAGTCCGAAACATCATCACCAGTTTTCTGTTCGCCTAGTATTGATGATACATATTATTATAGTATTTTTGCGGATTACCACTGTAGACAATCTACAGAAAGTTGTAGAATTTATAAAATCAAATATCTTATCCTGAATCATTGCGTGTTATCTTTGGTGTTACATCGCTGTTTTAAATTTCTCTTCAACATTTGCTGTCTACTGTTTGATATTTGTTATCTATTGGCAGGCGCAGTTTATGTAACTAACTTTCTGTTTTGCTTCGTCTGCCTGAAAAACAATCTAGTTTTGAGTTTGCGACAGACAAAACAATCAAATGGGTTTGAAACGAGATAACACGTAATGTAATATCTCAGTCGATGCGATCGCGAACATTCCACAATTTTATTGCTAATCACTAAAATTTTATAAAATATGAAATGAATTACGTAAAATATTGTTACTTAGAAACCATTTTTCATTACTGACGCATTTATTGTACTTGTGAATTTACTGGAATTATAATAATTTAAGGGCAAGCGTAATACACAGAAATGGTAGTTCTATTAGGCAAGTGACGTTGACGTTTAAAGTAAGATTGTTTCATTTTTATTTCCAGTGTGGGTAAGAGATGGCGCTAGACAACTTGTATAGCTCTGTCTCTTACCCACACTGAAATAAGAATGAAACAATCTTACTTTGAACGTCATGGTAACCCCGCAAGACAGTTTCCACTCTGTAAAATATTTTTGTAAATATACTTAAAGTTGGGTTTGTAGGAGAATCCTTTTAAAACTACTAAAAATTAGGATAATGTCCGTAATTCAGGTAAATTCCCATGTCTTCACAAACAAATCCAAAATATGTGTTTGACCTTATCACTACATAGTATAAAAAAAGTCGCTTTTCGTGTCTGTCTGTCCCTATGTATGCTTAGATCTTTAAAACTACGCAACGGATTTTGATGTGGTTTCTTTTAAATAGATAGAATGATTCAAGAGGAAGGTTTACATGTATTATTTTAGTGGTTTCTAATGTGATGTCGTAAACACACACATTTTTTGCGCTTACATTGCAAACGCTGGCTGAACCCTAAGAGATAGATCAAAATTAGGTACTACAGTATTGTACACCTGAAAAAGGTCATACTATAACGTGATCAGCATTTCATCCGTGCGAAGCCGGGGCGGGTCGCTAGTGAAGTATAAAAAAAAGTCCACCACGTCTGTCTATCTGTCTATTTGAGATAAACTCTAAAACCACTACGATTTTCACCAATAGATAAAGTGATTTTGGGTGTATATTACAAAATAGAAAAACCGTGACTTTTGATGATTTTTGTTTCACTCGTGCTAAACTGGGTTGGGTCGCTAAAGGTCAGCAAATCTCAGAAATACCATTTGACGTTTTTTTTTTTTTTTTAATTGGTGGGAAAATCATCTTTTGACAAAACCCGCTCTTGGGCGGAGCGGGAGATAGTGTCAGACTTTTACTGACTAAAAACCCACTCCTGTTCCTTCGTTGCCTTTGTTCCAGGGCCCCGGGTTTCGCTTTCACACTACCCGTGGCCCCAGTAGGCTTCGACCCTGCTGGGCCCCTACGATTTGCTGACATCTCTTTGAGGTGCACGTGGAACAGTACGCGCGACGACTTGGGCTCGGTCCGATTACCGGACGATCGGACGGCGAGCCACCCATTGCTCGCCGTCCGCAAGCCCGCGCCTACGGTGGCCGGAAATCGGGGTCGGAATCCCGGCGGCGGCGGTTGGAGCGTAAGGACCGTTGCCTCACGCGATCGGCCGCCTCCTTCGCTAGCATTACTGCTTCGCAGAAGGAGGCTACCGCCTGCCACTCTTCTTCGCTCCGGAGCATGGCCTGAACCAAGGCCCGGCGCGAGAGATCGCCGCCGCCGATTGCCCCCACGAGGACACGGCGTTGCTCTGCCCAAGCGGGGCACACCTCCACCGTGTGATCTACCGTGTCCTCCGGGCAGTTCACACAGTGGCGACACCCGGGCGTCGTTTCCGCACGAATCCGGTGCAGGAACCTCCCGAACTTACCGTGTCCGGTGAGAACCTGCGTCATGCGGAAGGTGAGGACGCTGTGAGGTCTTTCCAACCACGCCTCAAAGAGGGGACTTACCGACCATTTGACGTTTCATACTTTCGTACAATCAACAGGCAAACGGATAATAAAAATAATTAATTCCTTATCACTGTTTTAGTTGGCATACATGTCAATGAATCGCGGGATTACCGGTTGGTATGTGAAATCATTGTGTCACCACTTGGCTGATTTGATAACTCATTTGTGTCACAAATTACAAAAATAACAAGTGCGTGTCGGACTCGTGCATGAAGGGTTCCGTACCGTTAGTAGCAAAAAACGGCAATCCTTAAATGTTTATTTTTTCTGCTTTTTAGTACTTGTTGTTATAACGGCAACAGAAATACATCATCTGTGAAAATTTCAACTATCTATCACGGTTCATGAGATAAAACCTGGGGTCAGACAGACGGACGGACAGCGGAGTCTTAGTAATAGGGTCCCGCTTTACCCTCTGGGTACGGAACCCTAAAACGTAGTTTTAATAAAACCTAGGATTTATATTATTTAAAAAACCCAATATTTGGTTGTTTTTATAATTAGCAATATTACCATTATGCTTCTGATTCGGTTGTTAATGTTATTTTGTACTAAACAACAAAAAATCTCAAGATTTTTTTTTTTTATGGATACTTCTTCATCATCATCTTCCTGCCCTTATCCCGTGTTATTTGGGGTCGGCGCAACACGTTTTTTTTTTCCACTCTACCCTGTTACTCGTCATGCTATCACTAACTTCCTTTTCATTCATATACCTCATCAAAATTGCTTATAAAATGAAAAATATTTGTATGAGTAAGAGTGGGCGTGTGGTGGGGATATCTCGCTATCTCTTTTCTACGCGCGTAACCTAATGGCGGTGACGTCACATTGTACTTGACAACTTCCCCTTCCACCAGATTTGAAAGATCTGATTTAAGTTTGAATGAAAAAAGAAAATAAGTCAAGTACCCATCATTTCAGCCGAAAGTTGTCCACAGTTGGATGCATGCCTCCCCTAAGTGACGCCAACATCCAGTCCTGTGCGTCTCGCATCCATCAGTCAATTAATTTCATGGTTTTCGGCAACTCTTTCCTAGGTTTTATTAGTGAACTTGCCGTGTTTTGTCAGTGCATTACATCATCTGGTCGAGCACAATAGTAGGAATTCTATGGTCGACTGCGAGTTGAATTAAAACACAATAGTGATCTGTTATAATTATAATTGTAACTAGCTTTTGCCCGCGGCGTCGCTCCCATCTACTGACTAATCTATTCTGCTCTACCCAACTCTACCCTACTCTACCTACTGGGAAGAAGGCAACGAAGGAACAGGAGTGGGTTTTTAGTCAGTAAAAGTCTGACACTATCTCCCCCTCCGCCCAAGAGCGGGATTTGTCATTAGATGATTTTGCCACCTAAAAAAAAAACCCTACTACTAAGTTTTTTAATTTTTTCTTTCATAAGAACCTCTTGACAATAACAAACACAATTAAAAAAAATATTGCCAAATCGGTCCTACCGTTCATGCGTGATGGCGTGACCTAGGGAAATTGGGATTCATTTTTATATATATAGATGCCACTTTTTTTCTTGTTCGTTATACTTTTAATGCTTCAATGCTACTTTTTTCACATTCATTATAATTTTAATGCCACTTTTCTTTTTGTTCAATCTTCTTTTGACCATTACATATTAACTGTATGGACTTTAAAAGAGACTGACCCCTGAGTTTGTTTCGGTGTTTCTTCTCAGGGTAGTCAGCTAGGAAACACCGGCCTCATCTAGTGTAAAATGAAAAAAAAAAATTGACGTGTAAAAGTGTTTTTTTAAACCTACTTACAAAATAAATATCATTTATCATTATCATTCATTTTACAATTTGATAACTTGTACTTAACCTCTTTCAATCAGAATCTTCAGAATTCAAATGTACAATTTGAAAATAAATACTAAAGATTTTTCCACAAATATGGTTTGTAAGTCACTCTTCAATTGTCATTCAACTATTTTGGTTGCGGTCAATACAATGCTCTGCAAATGGTATTACACAAGTAAGTCTTCACGAGTTCAAGGGCGACAGACAGACCGACAAAGATAACAACGAACGTATAACTGTATATGCTATAAATATTTACCTACTGCACATAAGTGAATGTGCTATGTAGAGACGTGTACTTGTTTAATGGTACACGAGATTAATTGCCTTTATCTTAAGAAAAACAAGTTTGTATTGGAATAAGATTTTTAATTAATTTATATTTACTGTACTGTCCCATAATCGTAATCATTTATTAGTTAGACATGTTACATGGTAGGTATGTACTACATTATATGGTCTTAGGTTTTGAACATTTAGTCTCGGTACGTTCTACGAAATAGGCATACAAATATTAAAAAGTTTACATTAAATTGTGATGGTTAATATAGTTTAAATTAGAGACGTCACTCAAAATTTTAAAATAGTGCATGCAACTTGATATATATTTTCACTGTTTTTCATACAACCGCTCTTACGCGATTTTGACATTATTGCATATTTTTTATTAGATATTTTGGAAACACAGTATCTTGTGGATATTATCTAGGCTTCTATTGATATCAATTTGTAAATTTGTGTAAAACTAATCCAGTAAAGATCTCTGAAAATCTGCTATTTTGCATGAACTTTGACACTTCATAATTTACTCAAAAAGTAAAAAAAGTATAACAATAGAAGCCTTGCAAATTTAATCAAGATTCTTAATGACGACAATTTTATTGTAGCGACATCTATGGCGTCACATAAGAACTAATCCTGCATCGCGCAATCAAAGTTCTCCGCGCGATTAGAACATATAGAACAGCCCGAAATCATCTATCGGGCAGTTGCCCACCAGACATAACACCCGTCTACTCGGAGGATCCTCCCTTTTCATCGTAGGTTTACGGGACTTTACTCTCTGTTCCGCATACCTCCAAACTTCAAAAACTTTTAAGGGTTAAAAAAAGAAACATGTATTTCTTGGAATAAGTTTTGTGAAAATTCTAATAAATCTCCCTTGGTTTCCACCCAAGTAGCCGCAACAGAAACCAAACACATAAACCAAGGTCACCTTAGTTGGAACGCTAGTTTGCAACCGTCTGGTCAGCCCTGAAAGGTCTGACACTCCCTCTTGCCCCACCCAAAGCAGGAGGAGCTATTTGATGAACACCTCACAGGAGTACCGCTCTGGGTTGCCCTTTGCGTTGCGCGGCAGCCGTGAGTCTTGAACAATACAGTAGCCCTGATTGGCTCCGTCAATCAAAGAACGTACGCTTGGCTTTGAGGCGATCGTGGACTACAGCGCAGTCGTATTTGATGATTTCTCCAATAATAAAAAAAAAATCTAGTTTACTCAATTTTCACCCTTATTTCGCTGACGATGGAAAGTTACTTTATATCACGATAGGGGACGGTACTATTTACTGTCGACTAGTTTGCCGTTCAATAGATATGTTGCTATTTCAGGACATAATGAAGAATTGAGAGCAGTGGTGGCCGAGTGATAACGGCCACGACTTACGAGTTGTAGGTCGCGGGTTCAAACCCAGCCAGGCGCATTACTTTGTGTAATTTATTTCATCACCACTGCTCTCAAAACGGTGAAGGAAAACATCGTGAGGAAACCGGCATGACCTAGAACCAAAAAATTCGAAGATATGTGACATTCACCAACCCGCACTGGGCCCGCGTGGTGGATTACGGCCCATTCCTTCTCCTAGAGAGGAGGCCTGAGTCCCAGCAGTGGGAACATTATAAGGCCGACTATGCTATGCTAATGAAGAATTAAGATGAGTCAATTTGTATACGTATAACATGAATGAGTATGGTTCGATACTAAAGGGCTATAATATATATACGTAGGTTTCTACGTTTAAGCGTAGCTATGTGTCATTGCTACCGCGCATTTAGTTTAGACGGAAATCAATACCTACTTCTGTGTTTTTATATTTAACTACACAAGTCTAACAATGCCCCGGAAAGTTGTTGTAAAACTCAGTTTTATTGCACATCTAGAATATAGGTTATCGCCACAAAACGTCTATCATATCGATACACCGGTGGTGAAGCGTGTAAGAGATAGCCGACACATGAAATTACACAACTACACAAAACCTGACAAATGCTAAAATCAAAGCACTTTTGTTTTCTAGGGTTCCGTACCTCAAAACCCTTTATAACGGGAATGCGTGGAGGTATCGAGTTGAAATTAAAATCATATACTCTCGTCTGCGGTCCCTTGAAGCTGTGAAAAAAATCAAACTTTTTAATTTAAAAAAAAAGAGTGTGTTTCGACACTCTCAAGGGAATAATTCATACTTCGTCATTCAACTTCCCGTTGTCCTAGAATCCTGAAATTTGGCATGAAGCAAGGTTTCATAGCATCAGTATAGGAAAAAATCTGAAATCTGTAAATTGGTAATTACGTCAAAAAATAAAAAAAAAATTGCGATTCGTAAAAATCTTTGAGACTCGATTCGGAAATTGAACTGTTTTCATAGGTAAGTTTGTACGGACTCTTCAGAGCGCGAGTCCGACTCGCACTTGCCCGGTTTATTTTTTGTTTCCTTGCACAAGACATACAGACCCGGGACATCCTATCTGTAGAAAACACAGTGCCGGCACTGTGTTTATACAGCACAGGACCTGTACCATGACGTTTAAAGTAAGATTGTTTCATTCTTATTTCCAGTGTGAGTAAGAGATGGCGCTAGACAACCTGTATAGGTCTGTCTCTTACCCACACTGAAATAAGAATGAAACAATCTTACTTTGAATGTCATGGTAGCCCCGCAGGTCACCCAGGTCATTTATAGCAATGTGTCCTCGTGGGGGCGATCGGCGGCAGTGATCTCTCGCGTCGGGCATTGGTACAGGCCATGGTCCAGAGTGAGGAGGAGTGGCAGGCGGTCGCCTCCTTCTGCGAAGCAGTAATGCTAGCAAAGGAGGCGGCCGATCGCGTGAGACAACGGGCCTCACGCCCTAACCGCCGCCGGGATTCTGATCCCGATTTCCGGCCACCGTAGACGCGGGCTTGCGGACGGCGAATAATGGGTGGCTCGCCGTCCGACCGTCCGGTAACCAAGCCCAAGTCGTCGACGGCGCGTGCTGTTCCACGCGCGCCTCATGGAGATGTCAGCAACTGTAGGGGCCCAGCAGGGCCGAAGCCTACTGGGGCCACGGGTAGTGTGAAAGCGAAGCCCGGGGCCCCGGGATGAAGGCAAAGAAGGAACAGGAGTGGGTTTTTAGTCAGTAAAAGTCTGACACTATCTCCCGCTTCGCCCAAGGGCGGGATTTGTCATTAGATGATTTTCCCACCTAAAAAAAAAAAATAAAAAAAAAAGGTCATTTATAGCAATAAATTATTTACAAGTAATTCATCATCATTTCAGCAAAAAGTGATAAAACCACTAACAAAAATTTATTCCATCTTCCCCAGGACACATTCGGTCGCGCGAAGAACTGGGTAAAAGAGCTGCAGCGGCAAGCGTCCCCCTCCATAGTGATAGCCCTGGCCGGCAACAAGAGCGACCTCGCCGCTAAGCGCATGGTTGAGTTCGAGGAGGCGCAGGCTTACGCCGACGAGAATGGCCTGCTCTTCATGGAGACCAGTGCCAAGACCGCCATGAATGTTAACGACATATTCTTAGCAATCGGTGAGTGTAACCCTTCATGTTGTTGAGTGCATATTTTGTCTTGGTTCTTTTTGTTGTATATGAGCAGTCGATGGGTCGGTGGACCCGAAAGGTTCTAGAGTGGCGACCGTGCACCGGAAGACTCAGCGTTGGAAGGCCTCCCATAAGGTGGACTGATGACCTGGTGAGAGTCGCGGGAATACGATGCATGCGAGACGCACAGGACCGTTCGTTGAGAGAGGCCTATGTCCGACAGTGGCCGTCCTTCGGCTGAAATGATAATGATGTGAGCAGTGGTAGCCCGGTGGTAACGTCCTCGACTTACAAGCTGTAGGTCATGGGATCAAACCCAGCCGGACGCATTCAATACAATCAGCCTTAAAATGATCCCACTGCTGGGACTCTCTAGAAGCGAGGATGAGCTGTAATCGACTACGTGGTCCCAGTGCGGATTGGTGGAAGTCACATGTCTTCGAAGTTTTGGTTCTAGGGCATACCGGTCCTTTCCTCAAGGTGTTTTTTCTCCACTGTTTTGAGAGCATTAGTGATGAAACGCAGCCAGAAGATTACTTCTGGCTGCTGACTACGCTACTGTTTTCAAAAGTGTGAAGGAAAACATCCTGAGGAATCTAATAAACTAACTAAAAAATAGGTCATGCCTGTTTCCTAAGACACAAAAGATCGAAGACGTGATAGCCACCAACCCACACTGGCTCCGTGTGGTGGCGCATTCCTTCTCCTAGACCTGAGTCCCAGCACTGGGAACATCGTAGGGCCGATTATATAGTATAAAAAGTGTAGTAAATGTAATATTAGTTTTATTAAGTCAATTATCCGAACGTGAATCATCTGTAATCATCTGTATCATGGTTTCTGAAGTGTTATTGTTCATTAGTCCCACAAATAGGAGGTTATAGACTATTGTAGATCCTCATATTATTATGTTGAGGTTTCTTTTTATTGTTTCTTCTTGTTGGGATGAGTTGTTTAAAAATGATTATGGTTAGTAAGGCAGTTGTTTTCTGATTAGGTAGTATTCTCTCAGCTGGGCGTTTCATTCTTTGTTGACTACAACATACTTATAAATAGTTTAAATATACTTTTACGCGTTATACACATGTCATCTCCCAAACCTTTTCCCAAATGTGTTGGGGTCGGCTTCTTGTCTAACTGGATGCGACTGAATACCCGTGTTTTACATGGATCAACTGCCTATCAGATCTTCACAACCCAATTACTGGGCAACACGATAATCCTTAGATAGACTGATGGTCAGACTTTTTGGCGTCTGACTACCGAAGTACCGAGTAGCGACTGTCAAAAGGTCTACGAATGGCAACCGGGATCAAAGGCTTTTCGTGTTTTCCGAGTCTTTCCGAGAGAGAAGTTCTAACTAAACTTGATGTGGACAAAATTCATCGAGCATTTCTGTTGTATATTTAGTAAGAGAGTGTCGTGTTTGTGTTCCAGCGAACAAGTTACCAAAGAGCGAGGGCACGGGCGCAGCGGCGGCGGGCGGAGCGCGGCGCCTGGGGGACGCGGAGCAGGCGCGCCAGGGCTCCTGCTGCAAGTGATAGCACCACCGGTCAGTACCACCTAGCCTAGACTCATTGTGACGCGGAGCAGGCGCGCCAGGGCTCCTGCTGCAAGTGATAGCACCACCGGTCAGTACCACCTAGCCTAGACTCATTGTGACGCGGAGCAGGCGCGCCAGGGCTCCTGCTGCAAGTGATAGCACCACCGGTCAGTACCACCTAGCCTAGACTCATTGTGACGCGGAGCAGGCGCGCCAGGGCTCCTGCTGCAAGTGATAGCACCACCGGTCAGTACCACCTAGCCTAGACTCATTGTGACGCGGAGCAGGCGCGCCAGGGCTCCTGCTGCAAGTGATAGCACCACCGGTCAGTACCACCTAGCCTAGACTCATTGTGACGCGGAGCAGGCGCGCCAGGGCTCCTGCTGCAAGTGATAGCACCACCGGTCAGTACCACCTAGCCTAGACTCATTGTGACGCGGAGCAGGCGCGCCAGGGCTCCTGCTGCAAGTGATAGCACCACCGGTCAGTACCACCTAGCCTAGACTCATTGTGACGCGGAGCAGGCGCGCCAGGGCTCCTGCTGCAAGTGATAGCACCACCGGTCAGTACCACCTAGCCTAGACTCATTGTGACGCGGAGCAGGCGCGCCAGGGCTCCTGCTGCAAGTGATAGCACCACCGGTCAGTACCACCTAGCCTAGACTCATTGTGACGCGGAGCAGGCGCGCCAGGGCTCCTGCTGCAAGTGATAGCACCACCGGTCAGTACCACCTAGCCTAGACTCATTGTGACGCGGAGCAGGCGCGCCAGGGCTCCTGCTGCAAGTGATAGCACCACCGGTCAGTACCACCTAGCCTAGACTCATTGTGACGCGGAGCAGGCGCGCCAGGGCTCCTGCTGCAAGTGATAGCACCACCGGTCAGTACCACCTAGCCTAGACTCATTGTGACGCGGAGCAGGCGCGCCAGGGCTCCTGCTGCAAGTGATAGCACCACCGGTCAGTACCACCTAGCCTAGACTCATTGTGACGCGGAGCAGGCGCGCCAGGGCTCCTGCTGCAAGTGATAGCACCACCGGTCAGTACCACCTAGCCTAGACTCATTGTGACGCGGAGCAGGCGCGCCAGGGCTCCTGCTGCAAGTGATAGCACCACCGGTCAGTACCACCTAGCCTAGACTCATTGTGACGCGGAGCAGGCGCGCCAGGGCTCCTGCTGCAAGTGATAGCACCACCGGTCAGTACCACCGCTGATGGACGTCCTTACGGTCACTCGGAACGACTGTTGGCTGTCGTGAATTGGAACGCGGAGCATAGAATACACAGATATATACAATCACATCAATGTTGCCACAAACCCTGTGGCAACTGACGTGAACCACTGGCCGAAAACTGAAACCAACATTATAAATTAGGGTGTTAAAGTAATACAAGCTTATTTTGTTTTCCACTTCACTTAAAAAAAAACTGGACGCTGTAAAATCTTATTTAATGCTCAAAAAAATCAAAATAATTTCGCTCTTACAGCCTATTTATGTCAGATTGCTGTTCATATTTTTAATTGTTTAGGCCCAAATCCCCATACATTTATTGACCGACTCCTATCTTCATAGGAAGGGAAAGGGGGAAGAGTCGTTCAATAAATGTATGGCTATTTCCACACAACAGTGCCGTGTCAGGGACGGGACGGACGGGAAATACGTTCCTGTCTCGTCTCTGATACGGCACTGTTGTGTGGGGATAAACCTTAAACCCTCGAGCGCCGATTGTACATACGTCTGTAAAACTTGAGTGACCTTGAAAAACGCTTAATTGTCGTTTAGTACGAAATATATTCGGCCGAAAATTTTGAATTTCGTTTTTTCTAGAAAAATCCAGAAAAAGTTTTTTTATTTATTTCTTTTTTAGTGATTTTACGTAAAAACGCTCAATTACCCCTTTATGCCAAAGGGGGTAATGTTTTTCCCGTTATTTCTTGACGTGACTGGATTTTCTTTCACTTTGATAACGCATCAAAATCAAATAGTATTTCCTGTATCCGTAACTAAAAGCCATCTTTCTTAATATTCCAGACAAAACCGCCGATTGGTGAGGGCGTGCGCGCGGGTTGAGGTATGTAGTAGGTAACGATACAAGCGCCGGCACCCGGCTGCTCCCGCGGCGCCGGACACACTCACACGAGGCGCGCGTGATACTTGTGTACTGAGCGGGCAGCCGCGCGTGCCTGTACCCAGCACAGTAAATAATTATCACACAAGACAAAGTTAGTCGAGAATATCTCGTTAACTAGTACCGTCGTAACGTGTTTCTCCCACGCCTCGTGTGTTATATAAAACTTTCTGTTTTCTCTACAAATTAGCAAATTGTTATCGAGGGAAGCCTCGCGGGCCAGTCAATAGCTGTATACATACGTATATCTAATGATTTCTTGCAATATTTATCTTTAATACTGACTCGCCTCACGGGCTTTACCTCGCTTCATACATATTTATATGAAAGTGTGTTTGTACGTCTACGCGGGCCGCATTAAAACATTATATAATATTAATAAATAAAAAAACAAGCTAATTATAAAAAATGATAAATAGTTTTAAAACTTATTTGTAACTGTAATGAAAATGTAATAAAAATTATTATATTTACTTTCGTTTGTACCAAGTTAGCAGCACTGTGCCGTAGGGTCACTTAACGATTCCTTCGTTTTAGCAGTAATTGAGCTTGTGTTATACAATAATAAAATATTGTACAATATACTTCAGCTGGGGCACTGTGTACACCAATAGATACACTTTAGATTCAGCTAAAAACAAAAACGGCTTTCTTAACTAATATTTGTTTATAACCAGCAGTTAAAAGTTGCCATTTCTCCAGCTGAAGTATATTGCGTTTGAAATAGACGCGTAACATTTATTGGTGAAGGTGCATTTACATTCGTATATCGTTACATATACATTTAATATTATTTTAATCATCTGTTCACAGTGTGGCAACTAACAAAAATACCTTTTATAAAAGCAATCTCAATGTCGCAAATGAAGTAACAAAAGTATACATCTGTATGAAAATTAACTTGTTGTTGTCTGCCACAGAAGCTTGCGTCTCAATGTTCTTTTACTTATAAATGTTATTATTTGTATCTGCACTGTTTAGTGAAATATTTTAAAAATATATAAATATATTTCTTTTTTTGTTTAAGTTTGAGAGATCGGAAATGGGTTAGGATGACAAGTATGTGTCTACAATACGAAAACAGTTACGCTTCGTGAAATATTGTAATTTTATATAAATATAGAGTAACATTTATAAGTAAGGAGTTAACTTCCTTAGGTAGTCACGATGGAGGTTCCATGTATCCGACGCCCCTGTCGCGCTCCCGCTTGGCTCGCCACTCTTCACCTCCACATGTCGTAGTAGGCTAGTATCCGTCACCTCACTCCTCACTCCGAGCGAAGAGTTCTCGTTACAGAGATAACTGGGAATGTACCCACTGTCGGGCATCGGTTGGGAATAAGTCGTCAATAAACGGAAGTCCCTTCACAGTACTAATTATATTAAATCAATTCAATTCTCGTTGAAATGTGTAGGTACATTCATCCATACATTATTTTAGTTCAAAATAATATAATATGGCATAGTTATTTAATGAAATAGATTTACACTTCTCAGTTAGGAAGTTATATAGTTATTTTTAAAACACTAATTATTCAATGGATAAATTGTTCTATACATATTATTAATTATTATGTATATTGTCTTGTATAATTTATATTTTATAAGTAAAATGTAAACGGTGGGGTCATTAATGTCGTATCCTTTTTTTTATAATCGCATTCCATACAGGGAGGCCCCAGGGCCTGCGGAACCCGAAAGTTTAATAATGTCGATAACTTTAGGCTGTAGACTTGACATCGATATAATTTATCCGATAGCTATCACACCTCTATTTGTCGATATATTGCAAGTACTTGTAGCGTTCGCCAGTTTGCCTGTCTTTCTTAAATCCAGTTTGTAACAGCTATTACTGATTTAGAATGTCGCTATATATATATTAGCAAACATAAATATGTATTGCTGTGTGAATGTAATAAGAAATCACGTTATTTTCCTTTGAAGGCTTGCATCACTCCTTGGCAATTTATTTTTTATCTATATGAAGGATAGGTCCGGTAACACCTTCAAGAATGGAACAAGTCCTGACGCGTCAGTTTTGTAACTCTATGAGATTTTATACCAATCCAAGTCCGTTGTGTTGTTGAGAATAAAATTGTCTATAATTGTTGATGCGTATGTGTCAACTATTGTATAGTAATCAAAGCTTATAGATGGATTTGCTGTCCGTTGCGTGGTACGCCGCTGTGTTCTATGATTTGAAGATGTTTTCATTTTCTCGTACGTCGGTTATGTCGCGGCGTGCCACGGAGCGGTGCGATGTTACGGCAGCGTTGATCGCGCCGCTTCCTCACACTATGTTACTACACTTATAAAATCTAAATAGTAATCACCTCGCCACAAGTTCAGTAGCACTCGGTCTAGCTAGTTCTTTGTTCATCAAACTACTTGTTTTAATCAATCTTATTGTCTTGTGGTCAGTAAACCTATCTAATTATCGCGAAATAGGAAGCGGCAGTCAATATTGAACTTTAAACCAACGCAATAGAGTAGTTGTTGCAAGCAGTTCCCCGAAATTGGTTAGTAATAGTAGCACCGGCCGCCTCAGTCGGCTGGCCACGGACGCCGATCATGGTCGTATTGTATGTTTTTTGTATTGTGTAAATATTTTGGATTTATTAAGAATATTATTATATTGATTAAAAAAACATTGTAAATGGAATTGTTTTGGGCGTTTTATTTTTTATTTTCCTTCGTCAACATCAATCGCTTCAGTAACATCATGTTCTCGTAAAGTATCTTCAGAACGGCAAGTTCGAATGTATGGAGTAAAGTACACAACTGCCAAAAATTAACTAAACTCATAATAAACGAGAAAGATCATTAGGCATTGTGCTAGACCTCAAAAATAATGTTTTCTTATGGGAATTAACCTCCTAAACTGTTTTTAGTACAACTGAGACACGGTAGCCAGTTTGTGAGCGTTTCAACCGCGCGGCAATGACGATAATTTAAAAAAAAGCTGCCAAGATTTTGTAAAAATTTGTAAAAAATGATTCCCAAAACCATAAATTTGTCAAAGTTATGGTTAAGAAGATATAAGGGTTTGAATGTGGCCGCGCCATTGAAACGCGGAGAATGGCGCGGCCACGGAGATCTTTAAAACTAAGCGTTGCAGAGACCTTAAATTCAGGTAAATAACAGACTGAATTTATGAAAAATTTGTAAAAATAAAAAACCATAGGTTTATATTTTAAGAGCTATAAAGCGAAAAACCTATGGCCGCGCCATCGAAACTGTGACAAACATATTATCGTTGATATCTCGCTGAAAAAAGCATCGCAGAGGTCTGAATTTTTTTGTAAAACAGAGATTTGAATTTGTCGAAACTTGTAAAAATACAACAAAATATCCTAGGTTTATATTTCAGGAGCTGTAAGACTAAAACTCCATGGCCGCGCCATTGAAACGGTAAAATACACGTCATCGTCTAAAATCACTGAATAAGTATCGCAGAGGTCTGAAGTTTTTTTTGTAAAACATAGATTTGAATTTGTCGAAACTTACAAAAATACAACAAAAAATCCTAGGTTTATATTTTAGGAGCTATAAAGCAAAAACCTCATGGCCACGCCATCAAAACGGTGATAAAAATATTATCGTCGATATCTCGCTGAAAAAACATCTCAGAGGTCTGAAGTTTTTTGTAAAACACAGATTTGAATTCGTCGAAACCTGTAAAAATACAATAAAAACCCTAGGTTTATATTTCAGGAGCTTTTTGGTAAGGTTATTTACCAGTTTGTAAATCAAATTTGGTTTTTGTTTTTATTCTTGATAGTTCGTGCTAGACCGCTATCTCACCTGATGGCAAGCGATGATGCGGTCGATGATGGAGCGCGCTTACCTAGAAGTAACCTATTCACTCTTGACTTAAAGATTCCCGGGTTGTAGCCATCAAGAAACACAGATTCTGGCAAGGAATTCCACTCCTTAGCTGTACACACAAGTTTCGTATCAAGAATCCGCTGAAATAGGAATGCCTATAACCCGCTCTGGCCTATATTCAGACGGTGCGGCATGCTAAAGGACGCTTCGATATCTGAACGTGGCAGCATGCCAAAGCATAATTCCCGGCAGTGTGCGCTTGCATGTAGGGATGCCGAGGGATCCCTTTCCTTCCCGATGCCGATAATGAACGCCGGGCCTAAACCTCAAGTACTCATTCCGTATCGATGTAATTTATTTTGTAAACTAAATCTTACGGCGCGTCTGCAGCGTCACTCTAGAACGCATACTGGCCGTACGCGCGCACGAGCGGCGAACAGCGCGCGTTTACTGAACGTCGCAGCTGACGCGCGCCACGCCGAGGCACAACTAATAAGTGTCTTAACGGAAGCGGAAACTGAAACAGATGTCAAAAGTAAATCTTTGCGGATGCGGAAGCAGAAACGGAAGAGGAAGTGTTAATACTATTAAGAAAAATCACATTTTATTTTTAGAAAACAATAAGGTTTACGTCGTCATCACGTCACGAGGCACGGTGATGCGCAGAATGAACCAAAAAAATATAATAATAAACTCGTTGCGACATGTTTGTGTACCGGAGCGCCTCTTCCAGTGTGTCCAGTCGTTCACGGGCCCCGCACCCCCGCGCTTCTCGAGGTATTCTTCCGTTTAAAGTTCTGTTATAATTTTTGCGGAAGCAGAAGCGGAAACGTAAGTGAAAAAGCTTGCGGAACTTCTGCAGGAGCGGAAGCCGAGTCCTGTTGCAACACTACTCCGAACGTGCTCGCTCCAACCATTCTGACGTTTTGACGACTTTAATTTTACTGCTTTTCAGTAAATAGGCTACATCATATTAATTTGAGGAATGACAAGAATTGAAAACCGATCTCGTTTTTCAATTCATTTCAATTTAAGGAATTAGATACTTAACCGAGTATTCATGTAAACTTTGTAGGATAAAATAAAAAGTTACAAACGTAAGATTTTTTCTAACAAAGTTTTTACGCGAAGCCCTACAAGAGTGAGGCCCCGGCCCTGCTCGCCACCCCCTAAGGTCGCCACGGTCGTAGAATTATTGAAACGTAAGCATGATTCGTGTTTTTATAATGAAAGAAATACAGTCAGAGGAGTAATATTAAAAAATCTGTACAAATAAATGAGTTTATTTCGTTTAGTGGAACATGTACACACACTAAGACACAGTCCGGTAGCAGTAATTACGATACATCAACTCTTATGGCACAAGTCTATAGTTTATGCGCGTTAGGAAAATAGTGACACAGTGCTCCTGCGAAGGCGTATTTATACTGGGGTAAAAATTAAACTATTAATATTTTAGCATATTTTTAATACACAGTATTTTCAAATAGAATTATTTTGAAATTTAATCATAAATCGTCAAGGGCCATGGCTGAGTGTTTTTTTTGACATGTTAATTTCAATTTGTAATTTCTCTGATTTTTTTTTATTGTTTGTTTTAGTGCAACAAATTTTGTTCGCCATAAATAGCACAACATAGACACCTCGTATTATTTATAAGACCTATAAACTGTTCTCATGTTTTATAAAATAAATCTATCGTGAATCTTGTAACAATACGTCACTATTGTCTTAACGTGAACACACTATAGTGTTCCAAGGAAATAATACAGTCTAGCAGTAAAAATTAACTCATGATTCTTGGTATACATTCATAATAGTTCAGACAAAACCAGCCAATGATTTTGGATCGTGAGTGAATCGCCAACCTGTTCTAGCTAGCTAGAGAAAATAATTTTCTTTGATTTTAAATTTGATACAAAATCTGTCAAAGAACCATTTTTATTCTTCAGATAATAGTTATTTGAATAGTTTAAAATCGACCATGAAAGGATAAACAATAAAATGGTCTCATGCATATTAATTCTAAACGTTATATTTTTAGCAATATAACATTTAGAAGAATATGACACATGAATATTTTCGAAATAAAACTTTAGAGATTCCGTTTTGAGATAAATAAAATATTTGATTTTTTAAACATTGTCTAATAAGCCTTTTTTAAAATACATTTAACAGCGTGTGTTAATTAATAATAAAAGTTCCTATACGACTTAAAAACTGTTTTAAACAATGTTTATTTATGTAAATACCTATCTTAAAATATATTAATATTTTATGACTAGTCTATGTATTTAATAACATAAGGCGTGTTGTGTGTTTATAAACGTTATATTATAAACGTATCTATTTGATATTACTGAATATCTTTTTGTACAATAATAATGAAGGTACATTTTACAATGTTTGGTCATGACAACATTTGAGTTAGTGATTAAGTAGTTCGGTTAGTTGCCGCCAGTCGTAAATTAGCGCTAGTTGTAGTTAAGATTTAGAATACAATTTAATTTACTATATATTAGGCAGTTACATCTTATCGCGCAATATCTTACATTATTAATTTACACTTCATTCATAAAACAAGAGAAGCAACATTTAAATTAGGCCGTCTAGTGTAAAATTATAATATTGTTTATAAATACTTATTGCTTAGTAATTTAGATCTAGTTCGTACATAACTTTTGATGAAATATGGAACTAATTTTGAATAGAAACAGCCTTTACTAAATTTATAAGTCTATAGGAACTTAGAAACTTGTCGGCATTGTTTCTAAATAACAATCAGGTTCACCAGCATATTATATACAATAATTATATAAAATATACTACCTATTGCTTGTGGTGATAAAGCTTATTTCTGCTTGATGCCTATTTGATAACGGGACAAGCTAACATAATTAGTGAACTGTTTAAAAAATTGTATGTATCTCACCGACCAAGTCATTTAGATAATTTGATGGCAATAAAGTACGCCCACTCATTTCAAGTACAGCTTATGTCTATGGCGCGTAGTGTTCCACGCGCACCGCACCTCAAAGTGACGTCAACAAAACCTTAGGGTTGCCGAAAAGACCATGGATTGGCTTACGAAAGGGAAACCCGAGGTCCTGGAACGCATTGCAAAGGCAAGGCATAGGAGTGGTTTTAGTTAGTACAAGACTGACACGCCCTAGAGCGAGAGGGTGTTCGTCTATGGACCAAAAATTTATTATCTTCACAAGTCACGAAGCGCAGTGCGGCCGGTTACGTACATTTTCAGTACGTTGGTTTTATTTCGTTACTCGTCAAGCAAGCCGTGTGTCAGTCCGACTTGGGCCTTCTATGGACTCTTCAAAACCTTCAAATGTTTGCAAATACCATAATTTTTTTTTTTATATGTTCGCGTTTGACCACTATCTCACCTGATGATAAGCGATGATGTGGCCGACGATGGAGTACGCTTGCCTAAAAGTAATCTATTCTCTCTTGACTTAAAGACCCCTGAGTTGTAGCCATCAGAAAACACAGACTCCGGCAGGGAATTCCACTCCTTAGCTGTACGCACAATGGCCATATTCCCAAAACGCTTTGTACGTCTGTGTGGGATATCCACCATGTAAATATGTCTAATTAACCTGGTCAGATAATACTATTGAACATGGCATGTATTATAATACATTTTCTCCATTCCCTCGAGAATGGCGAGAGTCTTATTGCTTATTAAGTATAATTTGTGCGTAATCTCCGCATTTACCATTCACACAACGTTTTAAACCTGGAGACCAAAGCTTAAAAATAGCTTGATCATCAAATGTCCTTTACATAGTCCATCACAGTACGGATAATAGAATATATGTGATTGAACAAGTTAATATTGCACTGTAGTAGTATTTAGTACGCAGAACGAGTATTTCTCCTGTTTAGTAATACACTGCAATATACATTAATTTCCTCTAGGGACCAAGAACCGCTAAAAATACAGTAAATGTGTCGACGTCTTTGGTTACTCCTAAAATAGAGGTGCAGTACCAAATTTATTTTTTAAGCGTATTATTTTATTCTACACTAGCAAACCCGGTGAACTCCGTTTCGCCACCAGATGGCTTCGTTTTATGTAACATTTCGTTTGGTGATTAAAAGAAGAAAAAAATTTTTTTTTTGCTATAAACCTTACCGAGCCCGAGACCTTTCCAACGAATGCAAAACCGTGGAAATCGGTTCGTGCGTTCTGGAGTTATAGCGTCAGGAAGGAAAATCCGATTTAATTTTATATAGTAGATTAACCTATGTAGTGGTAATACTGACACATATTTCGATGTATCAAATAACTAAGCGTGGCGTTGTGGCCATAGGTTTCAGCTACATTAGTCGTCGTAAGACCTCTGAACTATTGACTACGTAACTGTAATTCTTCGGAATAATAAACTCAATTAACACCTTTTAACCACTTGGCATCGAATTGGTCGTACAAGTGTTTTATTAGCCAGGGTCGTGTGTTTGTGACTGGGTACTTCATCTCGTTTAGCTCTTCAATCCCCATAGGTGACAGAAGGGCTGACGAGATGGAGTGTTTGGTCGTAGATGTGCGACCCTGGCGGAATAAACGCGAGAGTGTTTGTCGGATATATCCGACGTAGCTGGTTAACTGATCTTCCTGCATATTATTTATCTTCTGCACACATACACAAAACCTACATGGGCACTTTTAAAATGACAAAATCGCTATCTTGGGTAATCAAGAAATATGTTACCTCTATTTTTGATATTTTTAGATTTTAGATTATTATTTTTATCAGTACAGACTAACAGGTGCATTGAGAGTATACAACATTATTTTTGCTATATGCGAAACCTGAATATAGTTTGTTCAGAATCAGTAACTGAATCGATTCCAATATATATTTTTTCCCAAAAATATTTAAAAAAGGTCACAAGTTGGACACCACCGACACTAAGTACAAAACAGGTCACGGCAGGTCATAGCGGGCATTAAACGCCAGCGCACAGTCGCCCGGTGACCATGTATTTATGTCGCCAATCAGGTACCATAACGGGCTTATAACTTTGTGATTTTTCATAATACAGTTTTGTAATTTTGTACATAATTCTTTACATAAAAATACTAGACAGGTGTTTCAGGTTTCGCATATACTAAAAACAAGGTTGTATACAACATGCTACTAGAATAATGCACCACCATGAACACCTTAATTAGAAAATTAAGTTACAATAATATGTCATTCAAGCACTGAAATTTTACTTAGAAGCACTTAGCTAGTGTTTTATTGAGAAATCAGTTATCCTATTAGTAGGTAAAATTATGGTAATCGATGGACTATTGTTATCTACGTACACACTACCCAGAATTTATGAAAATATAGATATTTTTTTTCGGTGGGAAAATCAAAAACCCACTCCTGTTCCTTCGTTGCCTTTCGTACTAGGGCCAAATTTTCCTTTCAGAATCAGACCCCAGGCCCCAGTAGACTTCGACCCTGCTGGGCCCCTACAGTTGCTGACATGCATTTATTAATTACGAAAGTAAGAACGCCTTCCTGCAAAAATTGCGAAATATTGTTTACGGTGGTCCGGAGCGAGGAGGAATGGCAGGTGGTAGCCTCCTTCTGCGAAGCAGTAATGCTAGCGAAGGAGGCGCAAGCACGTGCGAGGGAACGCCTCTCGTGCCCCAGCCGCCGGGATACCGATCCCGATTTCCCGCCACCGTAGGCGCGGGCTTGGGACGGCGAG
The DNA here is from genome assembly GCA_949316375.1 of Mythimna vitellina. Classification (NCBI taxonomy): domain Eukaryota; kingdom Metazoa; phylum Arthropoda; class Insecta; order Lepidoptera; family Noctuidae; genus Mythimna; species Mythimna vitellina. The sequence goes on along the minus strand of OX438691.1, from coordinate 2,258,326 downwards.
CAATGGGTAGCTCGCCGTCTGACCGTCCGGTAACCGTCCGGACCGAGCCCAAGTAGTCGACGGCATGTTCTGTTCCACGCGCGCCTCAAGAAAATCACGGCAAACCGTAGGGGCCCAGCAGTATCGAAGCCTACTGGGGCCATATGTAGTCCAAAATTAACCCCCTGGAACGCGAGGCAAAGAAGGAACATAGGTGTGATTTTCTGTTGTCATAAAAGAATACTTGTATCTACTTATGTAATGTTAGTTTGTAAGGCACCTTTGTGGAAGAGAAATAAATAAATATGTTATGTTATTTTAGTCAGAAATAGTCTGACACGCCTTCCCGCATCGCCCAAGGGCGGGAGAAGTCATTGGATGATTTCCCACCTTAAAAAAAAAATATCTATTACGATGTTTTTTCTGAACAGTCTCGATATATAGATATTTTTAACAGTAGTTCCGGTCCCTAATTTCAACTTCAACCACATATTATCAACGTACAGTGATGGTTAAATAAAGGAGCATTACGGTTGCCATTCAGAGTTCGTCGTCGAAGTGGTCCCCCATCAGGTCGCTGCCGTAGTCCGTGGCCTCGCTGCCGACGAACACCTCGTGGTGGAGCAGGATCTCCTGGAAGGTCAGCAGGTCGTCGTGATCATCGTCTGCTGATGCGAACAGGTGGTCTACTTCTTCGTCTGCTATTTCCCTGGAAAGAACAAGATTAGTTTAATGAAAATGTGAAAGTGACAAAATTGGTAAGAAGTCAAGTGACAATTTCATAAGAGTTTATGGTATCTTCAGGGCCGACGCTGCGGTACGCGGTCGCCCGCGCGGTCCCATACAAAAGTGGACCGTCAAATTCGCCGCGCGGGCACCCGTCGCAGGTATTCGCGCCCGTGTCGCTACGTAATAATAGATTAAAGCTCTCCATCGACACAACTACATGCACACCGTTAAAGTTGAACTAGCGACACTGCGCAGATAATAATCCGGTTTTTGCTACGGGGACTGCCGCACACGACAAACGCGCATGGTCACGCGACGGGTGCCCGCGCAACCCAGCGTTGGCCTTCATACGAAGCGAAAAAGTTTGACTTGTTCAAATAAGCTACTATTTTATTAGCCCATACCTACTGTCTCACTGGACAGTAGGTATGGACTAATAAAAAGTAGCTACGAATTAATGACCATTAATAGAAGTCCCTATTAATGGTCATTATTTACTTCTATTATTTATTTATTTAATACTTTATGCACAAACGTACAGCGGCGGACTTAATGCCTTAGGCATTTTCTACCAGTCAACCTTTGGGTGATGCAGAGATAAATATATAATAATGGTCATTATTTCTTCTACATATTTAAATAAAAACTAAACATTTAATAATTTAAAAAAAATAGTATCCCAGCGGTATAGGAAACACCACGGGGAATTTCTGAAAAGGAAACCCGTGGTCCTAGACCGCATAGGGCTACTGAAGGACACAAGTGTGGTTTTAGGAAAAGTCTGACACGCCTTTGCGCTTCACACTAGAGCGAAAGAAGTCATTGGACGATTTCACGCATAAAAAAAGACCAGTATTAGAAACAAGGTCCAAGCTACCGCCGGTTAGGGCTCCAGAGAAAAGACCTAACAATAGGAGTTGTGTCTAGAAACACATTCTATAGCCTCTTTAACCCTCCCAAAATGTTGTTCGCGGTTAGTGGTAATCAAGCCATTAGCTGACATTATTTTTATGGATTATTATTTGGTAAGACACGAGCCCATGGCGTTTAGCTGATGCGATTGAGCATTTGTTACTATAGTGTTTTCATGTTACGAAAATAGTGAGTCAGCGTTTTCACACGCCTCTTGACTAGTTAGATCCAGCGGTGGGCGAGTCGACTGATATTAATCGAGTTATTCGAGTCAAACAACAAAAGAGTCAATTCGAGTTGCTTTTTCCTTCAATTCAAATTGAGTCGCAAGTAGACGCGCCGCTTTGACGCAATGCGAGTCGCGACGTCCCGTGCGAATCAACTCAATAGAACTCGAGTTAGACGACTCGATCGACGCCAAACGATTTAGGGAAAGTTAAGTTTTTATAAAATTATCTTATTCCTTGTGTTTATAAACTTGACATGAATGCAGCAAAGTGCTAGTTTAACATAAAACGATTGAAAACAGTTTCAGTTGGTAGTCTTACGAATCAAAAAGGTTAGTTGAGTAGTTGACTCGATGGAACTCGACTATGTTTGAAATGAAACAACAACAACCACAATCAGTATTTGTCTAATGAACGAACCCCGGGGTCCTGGAATACAGGGCAAAGAACGAGCGGAAGACGCCATTGGCTGATTTGACCACTAAAAAAAACCCTAGGATGTAGGAGTAACCATACGGAGTCCTAACATACATAGTTTTACCTTTTCCATGATGATATCAAACATAAAAGCTACTAATATAGAAATTGGATACAGCCAGTGATTTTAAATCACACAAAAACGTTTGTATTATGAGAATGTTGAGCTGATAAGATTGATTGAAGAGATTTTCTGCAGAGGTTTAATGAAAACTGCCGCTTTTTATCCGACTTCAAAAAGGAGAAGGTTTTTTTTAATGTAATTTTACCGATTTCTCGGTCTTTGAATTATTATTTTTTTTGAGTTGGTCCCATAGGAACATTTTTATGATTGGAATATATGGAACCGAACTCCTTAAAGGAACATAGCAGAACTGTCGTAACAAGTAAAATTGCTTTGCTTATACGTGTAGTCGATGACTGACTGAAGGAAAAAGGGGCCCGGATTGATAGAACTGTTCTAATGATGGAGCCGGCAGGTAGGTACCAGAATTCTGTAATAATACAATATATCCCAGCCGTGTTTGGGATTATTAGAATTTTCTTGTGATGCACTCTGGCTGTAAGGTCATCCAACTGATCTGACGATGGAGCCGAAAGGCTAACAATTATCTAGAACTAAAAAGTGAAAAACAAAAAGGGAAGTCCCTTAAGGGAGTGAACAGGAGGAAATTTGTTTATACTTATGCAAATTTTTTTTCATTTGGCCCTTATGACGCTCGATTACAAAATGTCACATTTTAATTTAAAATGTTTGCAGTATCTATTCTGTGGTCTAGTAGTATTATTTTTGCTTTGTTTACCTTTTGTGTCACGGCTCCCTGAATACGGTATATTTACGTTATATACTGTAGAATAATAAAAAATACTCACTCATTGTTAGGTATGACCCAGGCGTGTATCTCTGCGAGGTCGATGACCCCATCCTTGTTCAGGTCCAGGTCATTGTCGAACTTTTCCTTCTCTGATATCAGCCAGCTTTTGTCCTGTTGGTTACCTGTTGAGATAAGCTCCATGTGATTATCACGATTGTATGGAATGGGTATTTATATGGTCGGGCTGTTGTCCGTAACTCCACGTCTAAAGCGCGTATTTTGCGTGAGATTGGGTGACCTTTCTGTAGAATTTGTACATACCTATATAAAATGTTATCAATTTTTTTATCTTAGAGCTAAATAAATTTTGAATTTTTATTTTGTATTATGTGTGACCTAAATCGGAAGTGGAAAGGTATGTAATCAATGTCAGTTAAAGTACTCTATCTTCCTAAATCGGAAAGATGAAACGTTAAATATTTTATTTTTTCTAAATTCAAATTGTCTTAAGTTTTTTGCATTTTGCAGGTCAGAGTGGCACTGTGACTTGTACAATGCAAATTTTATAATAAAACTAGCTGACCCGGCAAACGTTGTTTTGATATGTATATAAAAAAAAAATTATCTAAAATCTAAAAAAAAAAATTTTGAGGGGGATAAAAAATAGATGTTGTCCGATTCTCAGACCTACCCAATATGCACACAAAATTTCATCAAAATCGGTCAAGCCGTTTCGGAGGAGTATGGCAACGAAAACTGTGACACTAGAATTTTATATATTAGATATATTTAAAATATCCCAATCCCGCAGGATCGCTGACTTCAATTCCGCGGGCTTGCGGGATTGCAATTTTGATGCGGGATTGGATTCCCTAATCTACACTAATATTATAAAAAAAGTAATGTTTGTTTTTTGTTTGTAGCATGGTAATCTCTGAAAGTACTGGACCGATTGCTAAAATTTTTTCACCGATAGAAAGCTGCTCTATTCCTGAGTGACATAGGCTATATTTTAAGCAAGTACACGTTTTTTTTTGTTATTTTATAAATTTGTTACATCAAGAATCATTTATAACATCTGCCAAACTGCATAGCAGTTTGTCGGCAGTACATTGAAAAAGCTAGTTAATTATATTATAAACTTGAGATTATTCAGTTTACTTATGAATGAAATTGAATTATGCAAACAGCGGTGACAGTGATTGTAAGCCAGCGGTATTTATAATTTCTACGCCTTTCAATGAAAGCGAATCGGTTTGGTTCAACCGTGTAATATCCTCATGCCCTTCGATATAATTAAACGCATCATGTCGGTATGCAACCATGACATCAACCAGTTTATCCGAAAGGGTTAGACAGAGATATATCCCTACTCGTTGCGGCCCGGGAGTGTAGAGAGCAACTGAAGGGACAGGAGACTTTTACAATCTAATATCATCCGCCCCACCTTCTTGCTCCACTCAACATTTGATGATTTCCCAAAAAAAAGAGATATATATAATGTTAGACTAAAAGTCGATAAGTGAGCGCATCCCTACGTCACCGCGTCCCATCGCCCCGCACTATCATCTTTGACAACCGGGACTCAGAGAATTGCACGCCGTTTTTCGTAACGTTATACTTTTCTGATTCAAAGTAATAATTAAATGTTTTGTGAGATATAACTGCATTTATCATTATCAATAGGTTACCATTAGCACACCGACATTTCGAAAATTATGTTTATTTCTTTTTTTTATATGTGGGAAGAGAGCAGTGATGGCCGAGTGGTAACGGCCCCGACTTATAAGTTGTAGGTGTCGGGTTCAAACCTAGCCAGGCGCGTTACTTTATGTAATTTATTTCATCACCACTGCTCTCAAAACGGTGAAGGAAAACATCGTGAGGAAACCAGCATTTCCTAAAACAAAAAATTCGAAGACATGTGATATTCACCAAACCGCACTGGGCCCACGTGGTGGATTACGGCCCATTCCCTCTCCTAGAGAGAGGTGGCCTGAGTCTCAGCAGTGGGAACATTGAAAGTCTGATTATGCTTATGCTTATGTAGGTGGGAAAATCATCCAATGATAGTGTCAGACTTTTACTGACTAAAAACCCAATCCTGTTCCTTCGTTGCCTTTCGTACCGGGGCCGAATCTTCCTTTCAGAATCAGACCCTTGGCCCCTGTAGGCTTCGATCCTCCTGGGCCCCTACGGTTTGCTGACATCTCCTTGAGGCGCGTGTGGAACAGTACGCGCCGTCGACGCCTTGGGCTCGGTCCGGACGGTTACCGGACGGTCGGCGAGCTACCCATTCTTCGCCTTTATTATGTTCATATCTGCTAGGGGTTCGAAATTGTTCGCTTTGATAACAAGTTGTCGAAGTCGGTCACGGAACTTAGTTATGGAAAGTTCAAATCCCACAACAACCTTGACAAGCCGTGACAAGTGTATCGTGATCAAGAAAGCGACGAGTTAGATTACAACATTAAAGACAACGTTGAAGACACGCGAGTTTGGCAATGACTACTTTTACATAATATGTGGCTTCCCTGGTAGCTCATTAGCTTGATTATCTTGTAAACATAAATTAATTGCTCCTTTGTTTTAATTTAATTTTTTTGACATTGTTTTTACAATGTTTTTTTACAGTATTTATATCACTAACTTCATTAGTGATTTATTCATGCCATTTATTAAATACTTAGATTATTTTTTTATGATGTGAATGTGAGAACACTGTAGACTCTGCAGACTCATAGACATTTCGATCCTGTTTGTTTTATAAACATCGATTCAGTAGCTTAACTGTGAAAGCGTAATAGACAGACAGACAAGAGTTACTTTTACATTTATAAAATTAATAAGGATAAGCAAAGGAATCCATATTCAAATTCATCATCATCATCATCCTCATTTCAGCCGAAAGACGTCCACTGTTGGACATAGGCCTCCCCCAAATGCCGCCACAATGACCGGACCTGTGCGTCTCGCATCCATCGGATTCCCGCGACCCTCACCAGGTCATCGGTCCACCTTGTGGGAGGCCTTCCAACGCTGCGTCTTCCGGTACGTGGTCGCCATTCCCGAACCTTTCGTCCCCATCGACCATCTGTTCTGCGAGCAATGTGCCCTGCCCACTGTCATTTCTGACGCGATCACGCACGGAAACTCCGAGCATAGCCCTTTCCATTGGCCTTTGAGTAACTTTAAGTCTTCTGATGAGGCCCATTGTAAGCGACCACGTTTCGGAGCCATATGTCATCACTGATGACATAAAATTAGTATGGACAAGCAAAGGAATCCGTATTCAAATTCATATGGTGCCAATTAAAGCAAGTCCAATTTGCGTACCACAAAAATGGTGTCAACTGCTAAACGAGATAGATACGTTTGATTGTCCTAATCGTTATTAATGCCTTCCCCAGTGTTGTGTTACACTCGGATTGAAATAATAATACATATATGATAATAGAGGCCAATTGATATGTGTCGCCCCGGGTGGATAATGGAACTGCATTGTATTTAAAATACGTATATATTTGTGTATTGACCTGCCCCGGTTTCGCAAAGCTGAATTAATAACAGCGTCATTATTTAGCGACATTATTTGCAAATTCTACATTTGTCTGTTAACTTGATAATGTTTACGTAACAGATGAATTAATATGGTTCGCGGACGCAGAGCCAAGACGGCTTCCATGCGGAAAGTTTTGAACATGACCCCAGGCCTGACAAGCTCCAAAACCCGAACAAATCCAAAGCGGAAGAACTTGTTAGATGATTTTATACCCGCCAAAAAAGGTAGTCTACGTCATAAAATATTGGGTGTTTTTAGGGTAACGTGGAGAGGTATGACGGTGAAATTAATATCACATATCAAGACTACTACCACAAGCAGCAGTGAAAAAATCAAATTTCTAAGTCAATACTGTTTAGGCCAACTGGGCCCGCGTGGTGGATTACGGCCCGTTCCCTCTTCTAGAGAGGAGGCCTGATTCCCAACAATGGGAACATTATAAGGCTGACTATGCTATGCTATGCTACTGTTTAGGCTGATAAGGCTGTTTGTGCTCCGTTTAGGCGCACATTTTGACTAACGAGTATACAATGTGTACAAAACGTTATAATAGGGTATTTTACTTTCAGTGAGAAAAAGTCTAAAAATATATTATTAAGATAGCTTGGGTAAAAAGTAGTCGGTAAGTGTTAGTTTTAGTTCATAAAATAACACTTTTTGTCATATTTTTCCGTATCTCAAAAGAAAAAAAAACGGAACCCTTATAGGATCACTTTGTTGTCCGTCCGTCTGTCTGTCTGTCTGTCAAGACCCTTTATCGAGTTGAAATTAAAACTATATACTTATGTCTGCGGTCCCTTAAAACTGTGAAAAAATCGAACTTTTAAGTTAACGAATACAAAAGATACGGCCATTTATGTCGCAAAAAACGTTTATTTCGATACTCTCAAAGGAATCAAAATTCATAGGGTACTTCCCGTTCACCCAGAACCCTGAATTTGGCATAAAACAAGGTCTTATAGCACAAGTATAGAAACAAAACTGAAAACAGTAAATTTGTTGTTACCTACGAAACAAAAAAAAAATGTTTTTTGCAATTCGGAAAAATCTTCGAGACTCCATTCGGGAATTTTAGTTTGTACGGATCCTTCAGGTCGCGAGTCCAACTCGCACTTGCCCAGTTTTTTATGTACCAACTAGCTTCTGCCAGCGGCTTCGCCCGCGTGAAAACAGGTTTCTCTATACAAACTTTGGACCCGCGTTTCATGCCCTTAGAGGGTGAATTTTGGAAAAATCTCTCTTAGTGCTCGACTACGTCATAAAAGGAAACCTTGTGCAAATTATCACGCTCTTAGTCTCAGTAGTTTCGGCTGTACGTTGATGTGTCAGTCAGTCAGTTTCTCCTTTTATATATACATATAGATGTAGGAAACATATAAACAATCGCGTTTCAATGAGTTTATTGACTGCCCCCATTCTTCCCACGATAACAAACCGAAGGTATTGTTTGAACGGGCTTCCTCATAATGTTTGAATGGTCACTAGCGGCTAGCAAGTGAGGTAGAGTAACATAAATGGCAAAGTTTACACAACACATAATATGCACTCATTTCTGAATGTTTTCATTATTCATATGTTTAACAATACTAAAGGAAAATTGTTTGTTTATTTTTTATTCGTTTACTCAACAAACCAAGAATAAAAAATATAGTGAGAGGAAATGAGGATGTCTTGTGGCAATAATTATGTTCGTATTTGTTGACTGTACTTAGCATAGCATAGCATAGTCGGCCTTATAATGTTCCCACTGTTGGGACTCAGGCCTCCTCTCTAGGAGAGGGTATGGGCCGTAATCCACCACGCAAGCCCAGTGCGGGTTGGTGAATGTCACATGTCTTCGAGTTTTTGGTTCTAGGACATGCCGGTTTCCTCACGATGTTTTCCTTCACCGTTTTGAGAGTAGTGGTGATTAAATAAATTACACAAAGTAATGCGCCTGGCTGGGTTTGAACCCGCAACCTACAACTCGTAAGTCGGGGCCGTTACCGCTCGGCCACCACTGCTCCACAACTGACTGTACTTGTCGCAATTAAAAGCGGTACAGATATAAACGCCTCAAGGCACCAAAGAAGCTCAAACTGTCAAGACGAAGCTTGTAAAACGTTCCCTCCCCCCCCTTCCCCCACTCACCTCTTTCGCCAATGTACTCGTTGAAGTCGATCTTGCCGTCTCTGTTGGTGTCCTTCTCTCGCAGGGTCTGGTTGATGAGGAACGGGTGCATGTCTGCGTGCTCCTCGGGGTTTGTGAATACCTGTATATACCAAAGGTTGGTGCTGTTCAGGAGTTGATAACAGTGTTGTAGATATAATAATATAATATTCCACAACTATCATATAACGCCGTCTAGTCCCAAGCTAAGCAGAGCTTGTGTTATGGATACTAGACAACTGATAAACATACTTATATATTTCTAAATACATACATATTATAGATAAATTACACCCAGACACAGAACAAATGATCGTGCTCATCACACAAACATTTTGTCCTGGGTGGGAATCGAACCCACGACCTCCGGCATAGCAGTCAGGGCCACTAACCACTAGACCAACACGTCAGTCAAAAGTCAAGATGTTGAGGAACAACGCACAACGCTCATTCTAAACCTTCATTTGAAACTTTACTTATTTATTTATTAAAACTTTATTATGCACTAGTAAGTGACACTGTATAAAGGCGAACTTAATGCCCGGCTAGTTTAGATCTAACGCGGTATTCGGTACCCAGAGCGGTAGCGATCAACGTAAGGTTTCGCGCGGTATCTCACGGATATTTTGTATGTAGTCGCGGCTAGAGCAAAACGGGAGAAATCAGTATCGCAATACCGCCCAGGTTGGCGATATTGCGATACTGATTTCTTCCGTTTTGCGAAACTGGTTCGGGCAAGGTAGAGGAGGCGATAAATAGTTTCGCTACTTAACCTAACTTATAACATCAGCGATAACCGCTTAGGTTTGAAAAGTTGGATTACCGCATACCCACGCGGCTTTCGCTACGGCTCCGGGTAAAGGTTACGGCGTTGGTCTCTGAACAGGCCCGGACTAATCAATTAATAAGACAGCTGGCAATCAGTCAGACGACGATAGAAGTCATACCATTTACAAATGAAATTAGTTACGGAACCAAAACGAATGCGGGATCTGAGGTAGTACGCGGATAGTAAAACTTTAACCCGCTCGACTCGAATGTACTACATATAGTGTACTCGATTCGACTGTAATCTATATTACTAAGTTTTTAGATCACAATATACCCACACTAATGTTATAAAGGCAAAATTCTGTAAGTGTGTATATTTGTTACTCTTTCATGCTGAAACTGTCGATACAATTTAGATGAAATTTGGCACACGGGAAGGCCATGTTCTGGAATTTTATCTACTAAGTATGTACCCGTGTTTTTAATCTTCTACTTTAATGTAGGCGAGCCTCGTAGCAGAAGCTTCCCACTGCTAAAAAAAGCGTCTCCTAAGCGTCGCAACATAGACTGGTCTTGTGTCTCGTATCCGGCGGATTTCCGCGGCCTTCACCAGTTATTCGGTCCAACTCGCCCTTCAAACGATATGTCAAATCTTTCGAAGGTCCTTAGAGAAGAAAATATCATGAGTAGTGTGCGAACTGACCTGAAACTCGTCCAGTTCCAGCATTCCGTCACTGTTCGTGTCTGCTACCGCCCACATCGCTTTCTCCTCTTGCAGTAGCTACAAAAGAATTTATTTATAATTAAATCACCGTCTGTACACAATAATATTCAATTTGAGTTTGTTTCGGTGTTTCTTCTCAGGGTAGTCAGCTAGGAAACATCGGCCTCATCTAGTTTAAACTTACGTGTGAAAGTGTTAATACTAATCGTATAATACTATTTTATTACTAGTCCCTGATCATCTTCATAATAGTGGCAGGATCCGTGGGGTTTTCATTGATTAAACTGACATATAGCTCTCCAGTCTCCCCAGATGGAGTATTAGAGTACACTAGGATTTAGGTATACCCACCAGGCCGGAGTCCCCAGCATCGTCAGGCCCCACGTCTTCTTCCATGTCCACTCCGAAGGCGTCATGTAAGTACTCAAGCCAAGACACGGCACCGTCGCGGTTCTCATCAGCCTCCATCAGGCGTTCTTGAGCTTCTTCGCGGGACAGGTTTCTGGTGTAGTGGGAGAAAGCTTAGAACAGGATTTTGGCACTAAAGATTTCAAGGACACATTAATTGATTGTTAAAACAAATTGTTATCACCATAATTAATTATATTTGAACGCCAAAGTAACTCAGTTTTTCTGTTTGTGACCTTTTCAGGGCGTCAAGTCTGCTATTGCAATAATAGAATGGTATATCATTGACTTCACTGATCTATGTATATAAAAGGAGAAACTGACTGACTGACATATCAACGCATAGCCGAAACTACTAGGACTACGAGCGTTGGTTCAAGCGATCTTGACCATACTTCCGGGATTGTCTTGATAGCCGCAGTATACCTCTCCAGTCCTCAAGCACCTCAGGATATGTTGCCCTCTTGGTGCTACGTCACTTCGTGCTAGCAACCGTTTCTGGGGGCCCACTTATTGAGTGCGCCTGCCTTTTTATCGATGGACTTCAAAAACTATAGCCCTATTATCTTTGTTTGCCTATGTCGCAATAGTTTTTCACCAACCGGGGGTTGTCCTTGGATGCACTAGCTTAGCGCGTACACAGATATATAATCGTCGGTTGGTATCACGTTACATTAAGATTATCTAAAGGGCCTCTGCGAGTTGGCTTCAGCCCCTCGTACGCCTTCCATAGGTCCAGGACCGCAGGGTCCTGAGATATATAAATGCATTAAAAAAAAATAACCCCATCGCCGTATCTCTACGTTGACGGCATAGTAAGGCTTGCGTGCTCCAATAAACTTTAGGTCTGCAACATGCCTAGGATGAGCAGCCAGACTAAGAGTGATACAATCCTCATAGCACAAGCTCTGCTTAGTTTGGGACTAGATGGCGTTGTGTAAAAGTTGTGGAATATTATTAATAAAATAAACTTTTTTATTTTTAACCGACTTCTAAAAAAGGAGGAGGTTCTCAATTCGGATGTTTGTATTTTTTTTTTATGTTTGTTCCCGCATAACTACGTCGCTTGCTAACCGATTTGAAAAATTATTTGTTTGTTGGATAGGGTATACTTCCCAAATGGACCATAGTCACCAAGTTGGGATCTGATGATGGAATCTTGGCGAAATCGAGGGAACTCCTCAAATATTATAGGCAACCACATAGTGATTTTGGTATTTTCATCGAAAACTTAGTACTTTTTGACTGTAAATTTTACAGTCAAAAAGTAACATTTGATGAAGTGGAACTGATGAAGAAGACCAGAAATAGTCAACGGAACTTCTTACTCGCATAGATATTACAATGAAGATAGTTAAGAGACTATGACAATAGAAATAAATGAATGATTCTGAATAGTTACGTTGAAAATGGTATCATTGAAGTAATCTGATAATGATGATGGAGCCAGAAGTAGGCACTGGAACTCCGTAATTAATCAATGTAACCTAGCCGTGTTTGGGCTTATTAGAATTGTCATGAGATGCACTTTGGCTATAAGGTACTATCAAACTAATCTGATGATGGAGCCGGAAGGTGGAAGGTAGACACAGGAACTTCATATTAACACAATGTAATCTAGCAGTGTTTGGGTTAATTGGAATTATCTTGAGAAATAGGCACTCTGTTTATAAGTGTATCGATAAAATCGAAAATAACTTTAATTTCGGAAGTCGGTGTTAAATAAAATACTTACAAATAATACCGAGAAACACCGACTTCCGAAATTAAAGTTATTTTGATCCATTTAGTGTTTTTTTAGTGAAGTCGGTTATTCTTTTTTTGTAAAAAGTTTTTTATTTATTTGCGGTACTTTCGCGCTTGACCACTATTTCACCTGATGTAAAGCGACGATGGAGCGCGCTTACATAGAAGTAACCTATTCACTCTTGACTTAAAGATTTCCGGGTTGAATCCATCAGGAAACACAGATTCCAGCAAGGAATTCCACTCCTTAGCGTTACGCACAATGAATGTGTTCCCAAAACGTTTTGTTCGTATAGCTGGGATTTCCACCATGTACCGGTGGCGTATTGCCGTACGCCTTGTGGCCGATGATGAAACGGGTTAGGTTAGACATACACTCCCCAAAATGCAGTGATGTAATTTATTGATGGTGAGACACACTAGTTTATTAGACAGAGTTACTTCCACATTTAAATTATTACTAGCTGACCTGGCAAATGGTATTCTATCACACAAATGATCAAAGAAAAGAAAAAAAATTCTAAAATAACAATTTATAAAAGGGGGTAGGTGTAGGGGGGTGAAAAACGCTTTACACCCAACCAATAAAAATATTTAATTTAAGATAGCTTAGAAAACAATAGTCAAGTCCACATTAAATGCTACTTTTAATTGTGAATATGATCAATATAAATGAGGTCAATTCTGAAGAAATAGAAAACCTTTTGCCTAGCGTAATTAAAGACACAGTAGAAAGACAATGACCAAGCGAAAACCGACATTCGCTCAGTCATTGTCTGGGGGTCTGTCTGGGGTTTAATGAATTAATCTGCAAATTTAAGATTTAAAAAATAAGCTATTTTCTATTTAATCTTTCAAATACCTTAATTAGAGACACAATAGACCAAGAGAGAATGAACACCGGTGCTCACATGGGGTTAAATGAATTAATCTGTTTGTTAATAAGAACTTCTTTTTATCCCAAGTATTAACTATAGTTTCAACTATACATACAACATATAATAACTATTGGGATTTCTTTATACCTACCATAACATTATTTTGTTGATCATTAAGTTTACCTACTAATTTAAACTGACCTTTGAAAGTTTCCCAAAATAATAAATTGGAAGTATTTTTAGTACTGAAGAACCTTATCAACCGTTTTAATTAGGTAACTATAGTTCTTATAAGTTTATCATGACCAGTGTGGATTAGATTTTGTTTTCAAGATTTTATGCCTAACTGGCATACTAACTGTAGCAGAACATAACAATGTAACATTGTATTGCAAGCATTGCAAAGGGTTGTGCTAAAATATTAGTGTTTTATTAAAAAAAAACGTTTTTCAACAGAACACTGAAGAAAAAAGGTAAATTCACAAAAACTTACATAAATGATTTCATAATCCAATTTTTGAGTTCCTTTCTGTCTATTTCCTGGTCTCCGTTTAAGTCCATCTTGGGCAGAAGCAGCGCCAGGCGGCGCTTGGCCTCCTCCGGGCTCAACTTGTCAAACTCCTCGGCCTCCCGAACGCTCCCTATCGAAAAGTAATAAGTGAAGGCCAACGCCATCGGTACCAAAATAAACAACGCGTTCTTAACCGACATCTCGGCGCGCGCCGGCCGCTATCGCATTCCTTATCAACTGAGCGAACTGTTGCAAAATCTTGCGAGCCAGCGGTCGGTCGGCGTGACATCATAAAGGCAATAAAAAGAAAAATACAGCTTCAGTTGCACCTAGAATGGCCTCGTGGTCGAACTCTGAGTTGTGTCCGGAATCGCCGTAGTGCTCGTAGTCCCTCGGGCGGAAGCTGCCGTCCGTCTCCCGCTCCAGGGTATCCACGCTGTGCCCGTGCTGCCCGTGCACCGCCGCCGACGCACAGTACAACAACACGTAACTCAAAAGAACACCCAAGAAATACTTCATAGCCATATTATTGCAGACAGCTACACTTTACTTATTTATAAAATCGTTTTATGACTTTATTATTCAAATTTCATACTAAATTGTTTATTGTCAAAAATAACATTGACGGGCAAAAACAAAGAGTAAATATAGGGCAAAAAAGAGATCATGCAATTTTGATTGATGACACTTGAATTAGTGGTGTTGCCATATGAATAAAAGTTAGACATTTTGTTTTTTTATGATATGAAAAAACTGCATTTGTACGATATTTGGGCGTATTTTCAAGATTTGGCATAACGACTTATTATGAATAAGCTATTACGATTAGAGATCCTAATACTTTTGTTAAAACGATGTCAACGGACGGGTTCCGCCTCACGCAGCTTTCTTATGGCTGGCTGTACTCTGAGTACGCTCCACGATCGGCAAACTGATTAGGACTGAGGCCTTGAGAAATGATTGATGAGCGGATGTAAAATATAAAGGAGTTAATTATTCAGCAGCCACTGTACAAGGTAGTCGTTGTATCAGGTAAGGTAGGGTAGATCTCACGTTCGGCTATAATCCAAAATACCAATGACCAATCACGTCCGTTTCGACCAGACGGTAGAATTTGGTTCTAAATAACATACTTAACACATTTGATATTAAACAGATGGTTATAACCATAACAATGTAACAGCATCGATGAAGTATTTCAGTACCTAGTGTAATTTAAAGGGAGCAATCGCTGTTGAATAGACCAGAACTACTATATACTTTAAAATATTTTAATAATTATAAACTTTTTAGAAAATTTGTTAAAAACACTTAGATAACGTTTACGTTTTAATGACTATAATATATTATTAATGATATGGCCATATCAAATGTTGTTGAGAGGTGGCGCTTTAGCAATTTTCCTGTCGAGTCACTGCAAGCATTTGTCGTGTACTCCGGGCCAACACATTTGTTAATTTGTGTAGGTACCATGGGTTTATGAGAGGAGGTCTTCAATAAAAGGTTCACAAATATAATAGCAATTTATTTCAACAAACTGTTGGCTGCCATCACGATTAACGAGATCCTGCGTCCAGCGACATGGTTGGGATAGGTCCTCAGGAACTTTGATAGGTGCTTGCGAACTTCGTCGACCACCAGCGGTAGATGCTCGCGAGTGTCCTGGTTCGCCACGTCCAGGTTTATCATGGCTTCCTCCAAGTATCTACAAAAAATAACTTGTCAAAATAAAAACTAAATAGCTCGGGTTTCCACTTTTATGACTACAAATATTAATATAGATATTTTTCCCTGATATGGCTTCAGGCCGCATGCAGTCGATTGCAAAATTGTACTTAAAGATATCTCATGATTTCCGGCTTACGCAAGACTAGTTTTGTTGGAGCAGGCTTTTTATCACTGGCTGAACACCATTTTTTTTTATTATTCTTTAATAGGCTAGTTTTGCCATCCACTCACACCACTGACCTCTATATATATTAGAGGTCAGTGATTCACACCCATCGTATAGTATCAAGTTCCTTGCATCCATCTCACTGATGGTAAATAAGTCATAATTAGAGATTGCTCGCCTAGAACTAGGTAAACTATAAGTAGTGTAGATAGGTACCTATTCCATAAAGAAATCGATATTGAGCTTGACTTAGTACCGCATAGCTCTAAAAGAAAGCTAATAAAACACAGCTTAAGAAACCTGCACTTGAGCTGCGTTTCATGCAGCATGTCAGTAGCGAGTTGTTGGACGAGTGAAAGTAGCACATGCTGCTGCAGACTGCAGGGGGCTGTGAACACCTGGCCGAGGTCTACAGCGCGGCACGCTGCCATCACCAAAGACAGGTCGCCAGCAGTAAGCGCGCGCTCGAAGGAACCGTTCACGTCGCCTTCCGCGAGCTGCTTGTTGATCAGGGCTGTTTGCATCTAGGTAAGAAGACGCTAATTATGCTTATGTACTCCGAATATAGCTTAATCAGCCTGTTAATGTTTCCAATGCCAGCTGGGACTCAGGCCTCCTCTCTATACGAGAGGAAAGGGGCCGTAATACACCACTCGGGCACAGTGCGGGTTGGTGAATGTTACATGTCTAAAAATTTTTGGTTCTAGGACATGCCGGTTTCTTCACGTTGTTTTCCTTCACCTAAAAGCAGTGGTGATGAAGTAAATTACACAAAGTAATTCGCCTGGCTGGGTTTGAACCCGCGGATCATTACCTACCACTCGGCCACCACTGCTCTCGAATGGATAAACCAACATAGTTTAAAAAAAAATGTTTATTCTCAGGCAGCAGGTTTTATGACTTAGGTAGGTATATTAATTACTGGCCTGTAATGATAGTGTATGAGGCTTTTGACTTTTTAGGTCGGAGGAGATGATGATCCAGACATCGGCAAGGCTAAGCAAAGCCTCCAGGTACCTTATATGAAGATTAAAGAAGAGATTATAACCCACTAGCTGATCAATCACAGACACTTCAGGGCCTGCTGGTTGCGGGGGAGTCTCCGGTCCGTAGTCCAGCGGTGGCACTGGGGACTCCACTTTAACCCGGGAGATCGGGAAGGACGGCGCAGAAAACAGGTCTGACACTTTGTTCCGCCATTCCTTGAGCTCTTTCTGGAGCAACCTGATGATTGAACAAATACAAAAAGGTAAGGTAGGTACAGTCAGTGGTCAAAAGAGCAGACGCAATACTTCTCAAAACTGCTCCAAGCAATGGATTTTATGCCTTTGCACTTTGGGTGATTTTGTGACTGAACTTTTGATGCTTGACTGTACACAGAAGAAAACATGACACCAATGCAAAGACATTAAATATGGTGTCTTTAAATCCGTTTGCACCAATGATTCGGAAGTTTTATGGTCGGTTTGGCAATTAAACATGTGTCCGACTCTTACAGATTTGATCATAAAATTCTCTTTATTCAAAGAGATTTGATTGATTCAATATAGACAAAGAAATTAAGTCTTTGTCTACATTGAAATCAGAGGTTTATTACAAAAAACGGCTACATTAATTCATTAAAATTTTAAAATTAGCTACTGTAAAACGAAGTGGTAATTCTGCTAAGAATGTAGATAACAAAGTCATGGACATGATATGTACCTATAATATTATTAAAATTATGTATTGTTATTATTTACTAAGAAAATCATCTCATTACGAATCCGTTGTTGTGAATGAGTCGGAACGATTGTATAAAGAGAACATTCTTCAATTCTCAGTCATCAGATTAAACAAGTAAAGTATGTATCTATTTATATAAAAGGAGAAACTGACTGACTGACATATCAACGCATAGCCAAAACTTCTGGGACTAGGAGCGTGAAATTTTGAACAAGGTTTCTTTTTATGACGTAGGTGAGCACTAAAAGAGGATTTTTCGAAATTTTCCCCTTACGGGGATGAAACGGGCGTTCAAAGTTTGTATGGAGAAACCTACTTTCACGCGGGCGAAGCTGCTGGCAGAACTCTAGTTCTCTAATTCTATTCTATTCTAGTCTAATAATCTATAATAAAGAGAATAAATTCAAATATGTAGTTTGTTTATTTATATGTTTGTAAAAGGTAATCTCTGTGTGAACAGTTATGAAAGTTCTATTAGTGATAGGACTAAAGTTACATTACCGCTAAACTAGATTGACTGAAAGAGATCGTGGAATGCAATAAAACCGCGTGTTGTATGTGGTTTAGTTTCCTTGTTTTTAGGGTTCCGTACCTCAAAAGGAACTTAAATGGAACCCTTATAGGATCACTTTGTTGTCCGTCTGTTTGTCTGTCTGTCAATACCCATTATCTCAGGAACGCGTGGAGGTATCCAGTTGAAATTAAAACTACAACCTCAGGTCTACGGTCCCTTGAAACTGTGAAAAAATCAAACTGAAAAATAAAATATTGCCGTCTATGTCTCAAAAACGTACATTCGACACTCACAAGGGAATCAAAATCCATAAATACCTACTTTCCGTTGACCCAGAATCGTGAAATTTTATATAAAGCAAGGTTTACTAGCACAGGTTTAGAAATAAATCTGAAAACTGTAAATTTTTAGTTACTTTACAAAAAATAACTTTTTTTGCGAATTGGAAAAATCTTCGTAACTCAATTCGGGAATTGGACTGTTTTAATAGGTGAGTTTGTACGGGACCCTCAGTGCGCGAGTCCGACTCGCACTTGTCCAATTTTTTATTGATAGACTCGCGTTTGATCATTGACATAAAGGCCTCTTGACAAAATAATGTAGCAATCAGGAAGCACATATTCCGCCAGGGAATTCCACTCACACTTTTATTATGTATCAATATCTTTTGTACCTACAATAAAGTAATATCAATATACGAATATATACCTACATAATTATTACCAGCCCCCCTAGCCAAGTTACAATCGTTTCGTCCAGCCCGAACGCCTCGAGTAAGCCACGCCTCCGATTCCTTTGTTCTGACGTCATTTCAACGCTCAGTCATGTGGTCAGAACAAAGGAATCGGAGGCGTGGCCTACTCGAGGCGTTCGGTGCAAACGAAACGATTGTAGTTTGGCTAGGGGGGCAGTACATTTTTATCCCGATATAAATTAACGGTTTTTATGGACAAGTCTGTCGCTAGGGATCATATTCCCGGAAAAAGTATCTACCTATGTCCTATGCCAGGACAAGATTTACCCGTGTGCCAAGTTTCATACGAATTCGTTTCCTCAAGTATGGAATTTATACGTACTCTTCAACAGTGCACTGCACGGTATCGACCAGGTTCTTGCCAGGGTTAGCTGAGGCCTCTAGCAAACATTGGTGGTGCTCCAACGCGCGGCGTAGAGCTCCGGACGTCTTGTGCACTGATCTGAATAGGGATGACGACTTGTCTTCCACTGTTGTCAGAAAGAAAATAATTTTAATGAGGGTCTTTGAGAAAATTCATACCACCAGTTGACGCCACTTAGCCCTCAGGTCTTTTCCTTTGAAAACGTGCACATGACGCTGATGTCTAACGTTTGACGTTGACGTGAAGTCTAACTAATGTCGTTAACATAAGCGTTTAGACAGGTGCCTGGACCTGACGCCTCAGTGCTGCCACCTGGTGGACGTCATTTTAGAACACCCTCATTAGAACTAAAATGGAGGAAAAATCGTGAAGAACGACATTCACGATATGTGGTATGTATATGATAGAGCACGTTTGCGTAGAAGTAGAAGATTGACTTACGAGAAACAGTTAAGGAAAATATACTCCGGCAGGGAATTCCACTCCTTAGCTATGGTACGCACAATAAATGTGTTCCCAAAATTGTTTGATGTTAAGGACGGGATATCCACCATGAACCGGTGGCGTATCGCCGTATGTACGTATCAAACATGTGGCAGTCTCTAATATCACTCTTGACGCCTGTGTTACCCGATGGGTTGGACGGTCCCAAAAACGGCGATATTAACATATTATGTTACGTCCAAACGCCGTTTTTAGGGCTTGGTACCTCAAAAAGAAAAAAACGGAACCCTTATAGGATCACATTGTTGTCCGTCTGTCTGTCTGTCTGTCAAGACCGTTTATCTTAGGAATGCATGAAGGTATCGAGTTGAAATTAAAACCATATACTCAGGTCTACGGCAGTGAAAAAATCAAAATTCGGAGTTAACGAAAAAAGGTACTGCCGTTTATGTCACAAAAAACGTGTAATTCAACATTCTCAAGGGAATCAAAATTCATAGGGAATTCATTCATTCTTCCAGTTGACCTAGAATTCTGAAATATGACATGAAGCAAAGTCTCAAGTTATAGCACAAGTATAGAAAAAAATCTGAAAACTGTTAATTTGTAGTTGCGTCACTAAAAAACATTTTTTGCGATTCGGAAAAATCTTCGTAACTCATTCGGGAATTGAACTGTTTTCAGAGGTAAGTTTGCACAAAACCCTCAGTCCTACTCGCACTTGCGTGATTTTTTTTCTCAGTATAAACTTTCCCACTACTAGATAGGTTCAAAAATTCCTTCCATTCCTCACCGTGTAGTACTACATCTGGCAACCATCTAAGGTGCCATGTCTGTCGCGACCACATCTAGCTGTGTTAGAGCTTTAGTCTACCGAGGCAGCTCAGTTGACCTGTAAAGTGCACTGTGCTGTGCTATAATTTTTATGTCTACGTCTATGTTTATGATAATAACTCACATTCAAAAAAGGCTTGTTCTACGATCTTGTGTATGTGTGCGATGAGGCGGCGGTGCGAGCGCTCCAGGATGGGCAGATACAACTTGGACATGTCCCGGCTCAAGCAATCCCCGATCAGGCCGCGCACTGACTCCACAGTTGCGCGGACCATCTGGTCTTTCAACTCCTGCATGACAGAATCATTAAGATTACTTAACCCATTTATTCCAAGTCATGTGACTCCGCCTCGATGTATCAAGATAGTAATTATTGCATATTATTGATTGAAAGGTTTTTAACCGATTCAAAAAAAGGAGGAGGTTATCAATTCGGTTGTATTTTTAAAAATCTTTTTTTTTATGTATGTTACCTCAGAACTCCGTCATATATAAGGTCCCATTAAAATAGTGGGACAAATTTTAACACAGCGTTCAGTACGTCTAACCAAAGATATTCAAGAGAAAAAAAATAGTGATTAAAGTATTTTTATTTTGACCTATATAGGTCCCATTAAAATAGATGAACAAACTTTTAGAAATCATTCAGACCACCAAAATAAAGACAATCGTAAAAAAAAAATAAACTGTACATACTTACAATGAAAAAAAAACAGCTAACGAAAATTTACTAAAAATGTTGGTTACCCGATGCATAAACACATCTCATAATACTACAAAATACCTACGCGACGTCACCGGCCGCCGCGTTCATTGATCAATTCGTGCCTTCTCAGTCTAACATAGCCTTTCGCAGGCGCCCGCGTCGCGCGCTTGCCGTAAATGACAATTATGACGCAATTTCAGTTTTCGTCGTGCTACCGAGACGGTAACATGTTTCGCGAACGTCGAATGGAAGTGTGTGAGTGTTATTACGTACCTAGATAGTTATCACAATCGACAACAATGCCTTATTACGCGTACACCAATCAAGAATACTTGGAAATAGCATAAGACAAGCCCAAATCCTTTACCATGAAAGATTTGGAAGGCGGCCGAGCCTTGAGACAATCCTGGGAGCAGTACAGCGCCATCGTGATTAAAGCACCTTCATGCCACCAGCGGTTGACGCAGGAAGACCGCGCTATGCAGTGCATCTTGAAGAAGACATTTTAGACTTTAGACGACACCCCATGGCGAGCACGGCCGATGCTGGTAGTGTATTCAATGTCAGTGATTTTTACGTGTGGAAACTCCTTCGTGATGAAGGCCTCCACCCGTATCATTACACTCGTGTGCTATCATTACACTCGTGTGCAGGAACTAAAAGTGAAGACACTCTTTTAAAAGTGAAAAGACACATAATTAAACGCGCCCGCAAGTGCATTGAACAAAAGAGTAGGCATGTTCAACAATTAATCTAAACCTACCGGCGTAGAGTAAGTAGTATTTCAATTAATTACTGTAAATAGGGCTGATTCTGATTTTTAAACACGCCTGAATCAGTGTTTAACTGTTATCGAACTTTAAAATAATCAAAAATGATTCATATCAGTACACTGTTTCCACTGCGCGCTTGTTTATTTACAACTTACATACTGCAATAGCTTTGATACCTTGATAACAGTTCAGCACGCAATTAGACAGTCCAAAGCCTGGTAAAGTGTGTTGGGAAATTAGAATCTTTTCTTAGGCACCTAGAGGCACCGGTTCATAATCATGTGTGTTCGAGGAAAGTTTATACACACTCGATGGTAGCCTGTTCTTGAGTTGCGCGTAGTTACTATCTTCTACTTACCCAGACTAGCAACACTATCCTAAAAATGCGGTGTGTAGACAACTGAAAGTAACTATTACGATTGAGTAGCGTAGGTAATTAGACGTTCGCTCGGGGTTCAATGAACTAAGCGCGCGACTCGCGGCGCGAGGCGCGAGTTTAAGTACCTACCCTTATTGGATGTGTTTATTCTTGAGTGCCATTTATTATTTTATATAGGTCAAAATAAAAATACTTTAATCACTGATTTTTTTTCTTAAATATGTTTGGTTAGACGTACTGAACGCTGTGTTAAAATTTGTCCCACTATTTTAATGGGACCTTATATAGACCGATTTGCATTTTTTTTCGATTTACGAACAGTTTAGCGTAGTGGTTTAGAGCGCCGGTTTAGACGCAAGGGTCGCGGGATCTCGCACCAACACAAATGTTTGTTGATGAAACAGATATTTGTGTTGGGTCTGGGTGTTTATGGTACCTTCGTTGTTTCTGGTTTCTATAGTACAAGGGAAAACCTTAGTTTGGGACCAAGACAATGCATGTGATGTTGTCTAAATTTATTATTATTATGTATTTATAATTACGCAGTATGTAAGTAGGACATTTATTTATTTGTGGGTCGATCAGTGTGCATTTCTCTTCTCACACTTCGCCACTTTTTCGAGTCATCAAATGAGCTTGAGCATCCATGACGTTTTGTAAAAGCCGGCGCCCCTGATCGCAACTAAAAAGTGTGAAATAAAAAACATTTTACAAAAAAACAAAAACAAGTCTTCACTGCAAAAACACTAAAAGGATTAAAATAACTTTAATTTCGGAAGTCGGTGTTTTTCGGTATTGTTTGTTTCTTATTTACTCCGACACATTTAACACATATATCCGACACAATAACACCGAATTCCGAAATTAAAGTTATTTAGTGAAGTCTGTTATTCTTTTTTTGTAAAAAGTTTTTGCGTGACGCCATCTTCAAACAATTGACATTCTACCCTACTATACCCTACTCTACCCTACCTAATTGCCTTTCCTACCCACCCTACGCTAAATACCTATCCTTCGCTACTTACCTACTTACCCTACCTACCTACCCTAACCTAATTATGTATTTTTTTGGTTTTAAGCTTTCACTGAACAAAACTAAAAAAAGAATTACTTATTAAAATTGATCTAGCCCTTAAGTTATAGCTTGACCAGGAAAAATAGGGGTTAATTTTTATATATATACATAATTATATTTATTTCGCAAATCTTCTTAGTAAGAATAAAGATATGTATTGGCATCTTGGCAAGAATGAAGTAGGCAGGTAACTACTCGTAGATTTATTGTTATGTTTAACTAACCTCGCTCTGCAAAAAGCTGATGACACTGTTCCTGATCTCACTGCTTAGAGACACCTCCTGCCGCGACTCGATGGCTTGTAGCAGAGTCCTGGCGCGGCTGTTCATACTCTCATCCTCTTCGCAGCTGGATTGTGTTACATTCTGCTCTGACATTCTGTAGGGTGCATATTGACGAGCATTAACGCTCTTCAAAATATTCACGGGCAGGTTTTTATTTTCGGTGTGTAAATCATCCAATGACAACCCTCGCTCTTGGGCGGAGCGGGAGATAGTGTCATACTTTTACTGACCATAAAACCCACTCCTGTTTCTTTGTTGCCTTTCATATCAGGGCCGAGTCTTCCTTTCAGAATCAGACCTCTTCAGAGGATTCGACCCTGCTGGGCCCCTACGGTTGCTGACATCTCCTTGAGGCGTGCGTAGAACCCCAAGTAACACAGGAAGCATTTTAACAAACGAATAGCAAACTTATGTAGAACTTAAGGTCCGTATAAACTTTTATATAAGTTCACCGAGCATCTTGAGGCTTTATATCGGCATTTCAAAACCATTATGATGCTTTACACAGTATAACGGTTGGAAAACGGCATATCAAAATACTTTTGTAAAGCCTTAAGTTTTAGTGAAGAAAACCAGAACGCAGCTGTACAGCTTTCAGCTGTTTTTAGTGCATTTGGATCTACAGTAGCAATTTTAAGCAGTAAATAAATGCTTAATGCTGTTTTATAGCATGAACATGAACCATTATAATGACACGTAAATCCGCTAGACAGCTTTCAGCTGTTTTTAGTGCCTTCGGGTCTACAATGGCATTTTTAAGTAGAAGATAATGCCTAATGCTGCTTAATAGCATAAACTTGTACCATTATAATGCACCGTGAATCCGTTATAAAGCTTTGAGCTGTTTTTAGTGCCCTTTATTGTGTAACAGCACTTTTAAGTGGCAAGTAAAAGCCTAGTACTGCTGTACAGCATAAACGTGAATCAATGTAATGCTCGCATTTTTAAAGAGCACCTGAGGTTTGTTATATAGCTAACAGCTCTTAAATCAAATACACGTGAGTTATTGAAATACGTAAAGCTGTATATAAATTAATTTTACTGTATTCATAAAACTATTTGTCGGCCATACTGGGGAAGAAGGTTCCGTAGGTCACCAAAATTAAGTAGGATTTGTCAACATTGAAAATACACACGATACGGAATCCTTGTGTTTGAAAAATCTTTTATAGTGAATAAAGAGAATATTCAACAAAATAGTGTTTATTCCTGTCCGCTTGATAATGAAAATGTAAGACCTGAAAGCTCTGACGAAAGTAAAGATGACAGTGATATTGATAAATATGTAAAATGTTATTCTATACATCGGATCCCAAGTACGAATCATGCCATAAAAGAATTTTAAAACGTTTTTGTAATCTTTAAGGACAATTTTCGACATATCTCCTCTACTTCCACCTGCCCATGAACAGTTGCAAAGGAAATCCCTAGTGAATAAAATATCTAGTAATTTATAAGCACAAGTTTTTCCTTCGCCCTTCGAATCTGAGCATAAGAACGACAAATGTCTTTTTAGTTTAGTTTTTTCTGTTCTATCTGCCAGTAATTGGTCCAGTGATATAAGATCTCTTTGATTTTCAATGGGTTTTAATATAAAACTTTCCGTATCTACAGGGTTTGTATCTTTCAACAAAATGACGCTTGGACTCTCTTTTACCTCTGCAAGTTGTACAGATATTTCCTCTAATTGCACAGATTGCGTAACCAATTTTTGAACAATTTTCTGCTGGTTTTCGTGAGTTATTGCTTGTATTTGGAGCATACTGTCTATTTTTTCGGATAATATTTTTTGGTTTAATAAAATTTTCGTCGAAGTTCAAAGTTAATGTGCTGTTATAAATTATCTGAACTATGTTTTCATGATTAGTGGTATTTTCAGTATCTGTAACGTTACTATAATCTGTACACGGGTTTCCTTGATTTTCTTGATCGCATCGCTTCATCATTCATTCATCGCATTGGGTTCATTCTTTTGCCCAAGGATCCCCAAAATTGCGTTCATGTAATGGCACTATTTCAGTCTACATAAAGTCTACCAGTATACCGGTGAACCCATATAGATATACTTTATAGACAATGGCACTACAGTGTTTCATCAAAAGTCTACTTTCTGGCATCTAGCTTATTAATTGTTCACCCGTGATTATTTAATCTGCTGGCGGCATTAATTAGCCTTTTTAAAGGCTCAACCGGCTGCTATAGACCGACACCATTTTGTAAATATTTTATAACCAAAAAATAGTATCATTCGGACCTATATATAAATACAATTGACCTATATAATAATGATTTAACTTAATTTAATACTGCCCAACAAATACTATTATGTTAATCATGCAAAATTAGTTCTATAGCAGGAATACAAAATTGTTTTGATTATTTCACACATATCTTAATCTATTATTTTATCTCAAAACCTCAAAACATCGAAGGCGCGTGAAAATTTTGAATAAAACTTATATAGACATTTACAGTAAACTACATTGCGCAGTAATATTTGAAGGCATGAATTAAAAAAGAGTCAAAAACACACCCACGTATTATAAATTTTGTTTTAATGCAAACAAATATGGTGGCACTCACTCTTTGATTTAATTCGTCCATATTATATTGCGAGGCAAAGTAGTTAAATTTTAACGTTAATTGTATTATATTTTTTGTACCGTGGTATTAGAGATGTTTTTGCAATGATGTAGGATTCATTTAAGTTCTAACTGTGAACACTTAAATAGCTCTAATAATTCTTTTACTACATCCTAATGCTAGTCTAATGCTTTTGTAATGCAATTAACATCTTCATTATCAATAATATTGCTAGTATAATGCTTCTGTAATGCGATTGGCAACTTCGTTGACCGTAATAATGCTTCTGTAATGCGATTGGCCACTTCATTGACCGTAATAATGCTAATATAATGCGCGTGTAATGCAATTAAACAACTATTATGAACCTATTTAGGATCTAAAGCTGTATAATTTGTGCCCAAATAAGCATTACAGTAGCCGTATAAACATTTGTAATGCTAATATAGTACTAACTCAAAATGCGAAAACGATACTGAAATGCTGTAAGTCGGCCGTTATACTGCTTTGATGTGTTACTTGGGACACTACGCGCCGTCGATAATTTAGGCTCGGTCCAGACGGTTACCGGACGGTCGGACGGCGAGCTGCCTACGGTGGCCGGAAATCGGGATCGAAATCTCAGCGGCTGGGGCTCGGGAGCCATTGCCTCGCGCGTGCACGTGCGGCCTACTCCTTTGCTAGCATTACTGCTTCGCAGAAGGAAGCGACCGCCTGCCACTCCTCTTCGCTCTGGACCATGGCATGTACCAAGGCCCGGCACTAGAGATAGCTGCCGCCGATCACCCCCACGAAGACACGGCGGTGCTCTGCCCAAGAGGGGCACATCTCCACCGTGCTCTCCGGGCGGTCAACACAATGGTGACACCCTTGCGTTTGTTCTGCACGAATCCGGGGCAGGAACCTCTCGAACTTACCATGTGCAGTGACCTGCGTCATGTGGAAGGTAAGGACGCCGTGTTGCCTTTCCAGCCACTCCTCAAAGAGGGGACGTACCGCCATGATTATGGCGTGCCGAACGGGTAAGTATGAAATAGGTATCTTTTTGGTATTTTATCAGAAAATCGTCTAATCACAATTTATTTTAAATTCCTTTTCATAAGTAGTTCGACATGCTGTACATCGTTTACTTTAGAAAGATACATCTAAAAATGTAATTACGCACCTTTATTTTTATTGTTGATAAGTTTGCGCTTGACCGCTATCCCACCTACAATAAAATGCATTTGTTTTTTTTTTTTTTGGCGCAGCCGTAAGGCACACTATGTTGATGTTTTTTTAACCGACTTCTAAAAAAGGAGGAGGTTCTCAATTCGGATGTTTATATTTTTTTTTTATGTTTGTTCGCGCATAACTTCGTTGCTTGCCAACCGATTTGAAAAATTCTTTGTTTGTTGGAAAGGGTATACTTCCCAAATGGTCCCATAGTCACCCAGTTGAGATCTGATGATGGAATCTTGGCGAAATCGAGGGAACTTCTCAAATATTATAGGCAACTATATAGTGATTTTGGTATTTTCATCGAGAACTTAAGTATTTACAGTCAAAAAGGAACATTTGATGAAGTGGAACTGATGAAGAAGACCAGAAATAGTCAACGGAACTTCTTACTCGTATAGATATCACAATGAAGATAGTTAAGTGACTATGACAATACAAATAAATGAATGGTTCTGAATAGTTACGTTGAAAATGGTATCATCGAAGTGATCTGATGATGATGATGGAACCGGAAGGTAGGCACTGGAACTCCGCAATTAATCAATGTAACCTAGCCGTGTTTGGGCTTATTAGAATTGTCATGAGATGCACTTTGGCTATAAGGTACTATCAAACTGATCTGATGATGGGGCCGGAAGGTGGAAAGTAGACACAGGAACTTCATAATAACACAATGTAATCTAGCAGTGTTTGGGTTAATTAGAATTATCATGAGAAATAGGCACTCTGTTTGTAAGTGTATCGCAACTAAAAAGTGCGAAATAAAAAACTTTTTACAAAAAAAGAATAACCGACTAAACTAAAAAAAAAAATACTAAAAGGATCAAAATAACTTTCATTTCGGAAGTCGGTGTTAAATAAGATACAAATAATACCGAAAAACACCGACTTCCGAAATTAAAGTTATTTTGATCCTTTTAGTATTTTTGTTTTTAGTGAAGTCGGTTATTCTTTTTTTGTAAAAAGTTTTTTTATTAAGTTTTAGTATTTAAGTTTCTATATTGTAATTATTATCTCATTGTGTGTACCTGTGTGCTAAATAAACGTGTTTTCTTTCTTTCGTTTCTTTCATTTGCACTTCGGGTAGGTCATCATCATTATCAACCACAGCTTGACTTCGCTCACTGCTGAGCATGGGCCTCTCTTTCCTTATGCCAATCCCCATGTTCCTATTGCAGCCTCCTCCAGGCTCTACCCGTGCTGCCAACATCGCCATCCATCAATTTCGACCGACGTACCTGACATAAAAATTACGTGTATAAGGTAAGTAGTTTGTACCTTTGTGCAATAGCCTTTTTAAGCATGCCAACCAGCATTTCATTGTGCGCGGTTTCCGCCTTCTCCAACATCATCTTAGAGCTTCGCAGCTCTTCCTTCATATTGGTCAGCAGCCTGCTTTGTTCCAGGAACATATCTGTCATTTTGAGAATAATTTAAAGTTCAAGAGGGTTTGATGACCTAACTTTATAAAGGCACCAAGGGTATTGAATCAATTTGGTCGGTATGTATGTATATACAAGGGTATGATGACATACACCGTTTCGATTTATTTGATATGTTGTGTCCTCTAGTCGTTCTAGGGTGTCATCATCATTTCAGCCGAAAGACTTCTACCACTGGACATAAGCCTCCACAACAACCAGGTCCTGTGCGTCTCGCATCTATTGAATTGCTGCGACCCTTACCAGGTTCTAGGTATAGTTAAAAGAAATTATACTAACAATGAATGTCCCTAAATAATAGTGCCCTGGAGACACTTTTAGGTAGGTACTTCTATCAATCGAACCTCGGTCAACGCAGCAGCGGTCCCAACAGTGGGAACGTTATAGGTAGTTTGATTACCTATATTACACTGCGTAGGTACGTACGCAGCATATGAATGAAGGGAGAGCGAGGCCAAAGATAAGATGTAGGTATGGTTTGCGTGAGGACTACGAAAGAAAGTCAGTGAAAGGGGTGACAAAACAGACTGAAAGAAAAAATAATGTTGCTCTGACCCCAAGTAACACGGGACAAATTAAAGAAGACGATGATTATATACGTCAACTTTCATTCCACTCTATTTGCTACCGAAAAGTGCACTTAAAACTTCAGGCAGGTACTCACCGCTCAATCGATCTATCTTCTGCTCCATCACGCCTAGCATATCGCTATCTATCATTTTATCACATATCCCGCTGTCCATGGGCCTCTCATCACCATCAGAATGCACGCACAGCTCCACAGAAGAGTCGCTGAGCGTACGGTGAACAGCGCCGGTCTTGTAAACCGTTAGGTCGATCGCATTCTCTTCGCTGTGCAAAGAGTTTAGAGATTGGCATCTCCGAAGATGTTCGATATTTTCGACTTGAGCCAGTTTCGGATCCATGTTAAGGAAATATTTGTTGGATTTTTGATCAACTTCTTTGGTAAATGTGATAGTTATGGTATGAAGGTGAGGTTATTTTTATTTTGTTTGTGATATCTCATGTTTTATTTTGGACTACCCTCAATAGGGAATAAATGGATGAAAAACATATTTGTTATCCAACTAGTTTATCAATGAATATACAAGAATAGAATACAAACTGTGAAAAGAATAGCAAAATCGGTAGAAAAACGATCGAGATATATCAATTAGATCTATACAAAGTTATACACTAAAGGGGCGACCAGACGGTTGCAAACCAGCGTCCCAATCAAGGTGACCTTGCTAGTTTCAATCCGTGTAGACAGCAGTTGTAATCCATGACCTTCAACGCCCTTGGTTGGGAGGCGCGTTTTCCCAACCACCGAACATGTTGGCGCGTGCTTTACATCCATGTAGCCGCAACACAAACCAAACACATAAACCAAGGTCACCTTGGTTGGAACGCTAGTTTGCAACCATCTGGTCACCCCTTTAATTACATCTCTCTCGCCAAGACGCCGCTTCTATTGCAGCCGTGATGCACTTCGCCATCAAAGTCCATGTCGGACTTCTCTTTCTTATCAGCAGCTTTGTGGTATGGAGATGTTTTAAGGGGTGACCAGACGGTTGCAAACCAACGTCCCAACCAAGGTGACCTTGCTAGTTTGAATCCGTGTAGACAGCAATTGTAATCCATGATCTTCAATGCCCTTGGTAGGGAGGCGCGTTTCCCCAACCACTGAACGTGTTGGCGCGTGGTTTACATCCATGTAGCCGCAACACAAACCAAACCCATAAACCAAAGTCACCTTGGTTGGAACGCTATTTTGCAACCATTTGATCACCCCTTTTGCAACCGTCTGGCCACACATTTAAGATTTTTTTCATATATGCATACTACAGCTAACAATTATTTCATTTCGCAAAAACAAAATGCATGCATATTCCGTATTTGCTAGCGCGTGAGTTTTGATTTTGTTTGAGGTGCCGTATCGCTGTTTCCTGTAAATCGTGTTTATATTTCCTTGCAATGGAGTTGCTCGGTAGCTATTAGGTACCTCTATTATTTGTCAACAAGCAGCTGCGTCTAACAATGTACCCATAGTATGTGTACCTGTGTGAGGTAAAAATAAACTTGGTAGATCTAAAAGTGAGTGTAAGATCCATTTGATTCTGTAGGTAGTGTGAGGGATAGCGGTCGTCTCCTGCGAAGCAGTAATGACAGCGAAGGAATAGACGCACCCGTGAGAGAACGAACTTCTTAACGCCCCAACCGCCAAAGGAGATGCCCAGGACCTATACCATGACGTTTAAAGTAAAATTGTTTCATTCTTATTTCCAGTATGAGTAAGAGATGGCGCTAGACAAAATGTATAGCTCTGTCTCTTACCCACACTGAAATAAGCATGAAACAATCTTACTTTGAACGTCAGGGTAACCCCGTAGGGCGTCGGTAGTCACAGGGCGATTTCCAGTAAGCGCCTAGGGTTTTCAGACGACGAGCAATGGGTAGCGCATCGTCCACCCACTGAAGGGGCCGATGTCTGCCAGGGCTGTGGGAACGTTTGAAAGAGTGAAGAACACTGGTGGTGGGTGTAAGGTGGGCCTTAGAGTCTGACACGCCTTCTCGTTCCACTCTAAAGCGAGAGAAGTCACTGTGATTTCCCACCTAAAAAAAGGTAGTGTGTCTGAGGGAAAGAAAAATTGTAAAAATGAAATAAAAAACCATGATTTACAAATCAAATACGCGTTTATTGATGTATGTATTTCTTAAAGTAATACTATCAATGTCAAGAGTATCTAAAGCGTCGACAAGAAATAATCAAATAACCTTATAAAAAATTAACATGGACCCCCCACTCGATGGTACAGCTTAAGTAGAAAATGAACAATTGACTGCTTTATCAGTAGCCCACTGACAATGCCTTTCAATCAATCAATAATGGTCATCAACGATTGATCAACATTAGAAATGTTTCACTCAATTACAGGATAGGATATTTTTTTTAGTAATATTCAGTTTGTTTCAAAGTCTGATTGAAAATATGGCAATTGACTATCTTAACCTAGACTTATACGTAATCAGAAAGTTAAGGGATCATGGTTGTAAATTCAATATTTAAACAGAGAACCTCGTTTTGGTGTAACATAAAAGAAAGATTAAAAAAAAGAGGAATAAAATAAAAGAGACAAAATAGCGTATTTAGCAGACATTTTTATATTATGTGACATGACCAGAAGACTGGGCTTTTCTTTGGCCAACGAATAAGCATTCCATTAAATATAGCAATGTTGCCAGTGTTCTAGGTACTATCCCATTTACAACGATGTGGATAATTTTTTGTTTATTGATTAGTTTATAATTATACTGCAAGCTTCGTTCGAAGATATATTTTACAATGCAGCTTCCCGGATGTACTCGGCATACCAAACTGCATTGTAAAATATATCTTCGAACGAAGCTACGTATAATAATGATCGAAAATCACAGGTGAGTTCGTTTGATCATCTAGTATATTGTAATTATATTCTGTTATAAATAAAATAAATTTTAATAACAAAACCTTCTGCAACCAGAAATGAGTGGAATGGAAATATAATGTTGCTTCGACAGAAAATAAATCTGGAAAAGGATAATGACGACCTTTTGTAAAGCTAATAAAAATACTGGTCTATTATTTAAAATGGCGACTAACCGAAATTCAGTCTGCGTAACCACAGCGTGAGCACCAAAGAACTCTATAGACATACGATTGAAGTGCTAATAAATACCGTTCATTACAAATGAACGAATAGAAAACAGATAAACCTTAAAAAATCTCTTATCTTTAGTCCCTTAGAAACGTTCAACGTTTTGAGGACAGAGTGAGGAGCCCTAAAGATACACAGCGCATTATATCGAACACTAAAGAAATTAAACATTATCAACAACAAGCGAAAAGGCTGCCATATCGCTATAGATTTAGACTTTGTTAAAACTGGCTTAATTGAGCAATATACAACATTAGTTTTAGTATATGCGAAACACGAAACACGTGTCTAGTATTTCTATGTAAAGAATCTATCTACAAGATTTCATAACTGCCTCATGAAAAATCACAAAGTTATAAGCTTGTTAACTGGTTGTCCACAAAAATACATGGTCACCGGGCGACTGAGGGGTGGTTTTGTTCCCGCACCCCGCTGTGCGCTGGCTTCTAATGCCTGCTATGACCTACCGTGACCTGTGTTGTACTTAGTGTCGGTGGTTTTTAACTTGTGACCCTTTATAAATATTTTTGGGAAAAAATAAAAATGGTGCAAAAATTATTGGAATCGATTTAGTCACTGATTCTAAACAAACTATATTCAGGTTTCGCATATACTAAAAATAATGTTGTATAATATAGGTCGCCTCTTTTATTTTACCGGAATGTTATTTAGTTCTCACAGAACAAAATTGACTCAAACGCACTTCGTAAACATAAAACATTTTTTATGTTAACGAAGCGCTATCGGGTTGCTTGAACTCGGTCTAAATCTTTAACCGTTTCATACACGGCTTCGTACGTTATTCAGAATATCTTTTTTCTTTTCCGCATGTTTTGACTGGGATCGTCACGAGGAAGGGATCGATTGTTTAATTACTCATATCATATAGAAAATATTTTCCCCCAAATCAAACGATTATTAAAATCAGGTGATTCAAAATAGCGCACGAAGCATGAGGGTCAAAACATATAGACGCAGAGAAGTAGCTAACCAAAATAATACAGCATATTGATCCCTATATGCAGAAAACTAGAATAGAAAATTGTGTGCATTATATTCTAGTAATAGAGCTCAATATGCAATGTACATTTTTGATTTTTTTTCTACGTCCTAGCAATAATGACCCTACCATTCAGAGGCAACTAACGCTTAGTAATATAATCTATATTATACAATTTGTGAGGTTCCGCATTTGTACACATACGCATTACTGAGTACTAAAGGCATCCACGTTGTAACATTACCTTAGTGTTCCAGTCTTCATTAACTATAACATTGATCACATTATATAAGGTACAGTTTTTAATCTGCAACAAAATGTCAGGAGACAATTATTAGTGATTCTCGAGCTGAATCAACAATTTTTTTTTTAGTTTTAATTTAATTTTTTTTTCTTATTGACCAGGAATCGGATTTTTATATGATTATTTACGAGTTTTGGAAATTTTGTACAGATTCATAACTGCACCTTGTATCAACTAGTTTCGACATCATTATTAGTTTTACAGATGATAATATCTCTAGTTTACACACATTTACCAGGAAAATTCCTAGTCGACCATTTTTCAGTCTTACATTGCCTGCGACGCAGGATAACTTGCAAAATGCCTGTTGTTATATTTAAGAACAATAATTCGCAAAAGGGCACAAACAGAAGTGTGTACACATCCAAATTTCGTTAGTTTAGTAACTTCATACACACTGGATGACCAGGAATCGAAGAGTCACTGCACGCTCGGTAGTCACAATCGAGGCTGATCTAGTCAATAAATTTATCTGTAAAACTAACATAATTTCCAAACATATACTATTTATTTTACCTCAATCAACCAACTTTCAAACAATCTGACATATTATATAAAACATATACAGGGAGAATGAATGATCATATTTTAAATACTGCATTTGACCGTAGAAATGACAACTTTCTTCAAAGAATCCAAAGTCAATTTCCAAAAATTACTATCAGTTGATCTAAATGAGTATAAAAGGGACTGTTATGTTTTTGGGAATGTTATTTCCGACAAACACTCTCGCGTTTATTCCGCCAGGGTCGCACATGCACGACCAAATACTCCATCTGTCACCTATGGGGACTGAAGAGCTAAACGAAATGGAGTACCCAGTCGAAAACATACGACCCTGGCGAATAGGACACAACCAAACACTATTATAATAATCATAATATATATAATAATCCGACGCGGGCTGTCAAGGAGCTAAGAAAGTTGTTTATTTCCATGGGAAAAACATTATTCAAAATACGACCACCTATGCCTGTTTAAAGCGATCTATATACAATAAGTTCCCTATACTTTTCAGTGGGCAGACCAGTAAATTCTTTTTTAAGACGAAAAGACATAACCTCTTTAATTTTGAAGTCGGTTAAAAATGGTTATGATCGATAAACTGAGAGTCTACATCTGCGGGATTACCATGACGTTCAAAGTAAAATTGTTTTATTCTTATTTCAGTGTGGGTAAGAGACAGAGCTATACAGGTTGTCTAGCGCCATCTCTTACCCACACTGGAAATAAGAATGAAACAATCTTACTTTAAACGTCATGGTACAGGTCCAGTATTATATTAAAAATAAGCATAAATACGACTGTTTCGAGAATAGTTTCCAAATACATAGCTATTATAGGCCGGTTTGCTCAGAGTTAAAATTGGTCCGTGCAAGTCTATACTTCATTTGCAATTAGACATTTAAACAAAACTTTATTACCGTCCGTCCAACCGATTTTGACCTTTAATGCGATGATGGCACGGTAAATAGCAGCTGCAGTAAATAGTTTGTATTGTAACCACCTTCTTGCTTTTAATGCAATTTTTAAGCCTACGAAATATAACTCAAAATCGGTTGAACGTATAGTAAAAAAAAAAGGTTTGTTTTGTCTAATCATATTTCGAATGGAGTATAGATATTATTTAGAGCTTTTGAATTTGGACGACTCATCCTCGAAACATTGTCTTTGGCGCCCATGAACTTTGCCGATACGCTCAATCCTGCTTTAGCCAAATACACATTTTTAAATTAAGAAACTTGGTAAAGATTACGTACGTAACTTATAATATATATACGCATATTGACCGTGCAGTTTTCGTGGTCAATACGGCCTAAATATCTTGACCATCATCATCATCGTCATTTCCGTCGAAAGACGTCCACTGTTGGACATAGGCCTACCTAGTGTCGCCACAATGAACGGTTCTGTGCGTCTCGAATCCATCGGATTCTCGGAGGAGAGGCCTTCCAACAGTGCGTCTTCCGGTACGCGGTCGCCACTACAGAAACTTTCGGCCCCCAACGGCCATCTGTTCTGCAAGCAATGTGTCTGCTCATTGCCACTTAAGTTTGGCGATTCTTCGTGCTATGTCGGCTACCTTGGTTCTCCTGCGGATATCTTCATTCCTGATTCGATCACGCAAGGAAACTCCGAGCATAGCCCTTTCCATTGTCCTTTGGGTGACTTTAAGCCTTCTGATGAGGCCTATTGTGTGCGACCACGTACGGACGGCCGGAGTTTAACCGAAATGGCACGAGCGCCGGCATTCGCTTGGAGTTTGAGTAGAACTAACTCGCCCTAGGCACTCGGGAACGTCTAACTTCAGTATTCAACATATTATGACCGTTTTGTATAATTCAACTACGGAAATATCAAAACTTACAGATTTCCTCAACAAGAGACGCCTCCTTTAATTTTCGGTTTTAACACTAATATTTCAGTTATTGTGCACATGATACATATACGCACGTGTATGGCTAAGCGAGGCGAGCGTATCGTATATTTAGTCTGGTTTTTCTATTTACTATTTAAAGGTGGCACAGATTCTTATTTCACTATAATGACTTTGAAGTAAGTCAAGTTAGCATTTCAGTTCGATTTTCACCTACATGCACTGTGAAGACCATGACAGACAAACATACTGTTAGAATAAAAATCGATGAATGAGCGCATTCCTATCGTCGCCCTCGCACTAACACCTTTAGACAGAGAATTACGCGACTTTTACTTTTTTTTGTTGTTTTTTTTCTGACTTTTCAAGTTGTAATGAAATGTTTTGCGAGATAGAACTGCGTTTATTTTAAACCTTTTTACGGTCTACGTCGGATATATCCGACAAACACTCTCGCGTTTATTCCGCCAGGATCGCATATCCACGAGTAAATACTCCATCTTGTTAACTGTTCTGTCACCTATGGGGATTGAAGAGCTATACGAGATGGAGTACCCAGTCGCAAATAAACGACCCTGGCGAATAAGACACGAAAAACCCTCGTCGGAATAATTCGACGCAAGCGATTGAAAGGATAAAATTAATTTTGACGGAAAAATTAACGTTGATATTGGTGAAACCCACTCTTACACATAATTATATTGGGAAGTACATATTTTAGCTACTATTCTATTGTTTTTTCGTACTCTCAGTCATATCAACACACTGTGGATTAGCACCCATTGGTGTTTCGTTATCTACATGAGTTTACATAACAAACTGGAGACAGTCTTCACGATAATATATTACAGCTATCTGAATCGCGCGAGGTTCTATGACATATTATATATTTATTTAAATACTAATGACGTAAGTAATGATTGGCATTTTTTATATGTGACAGCTCTAATATAGAATTGTCAATGGTCAATGAATTTGTTCTGTGAGAGATTTAAGCCTTAGGGCTTAGATGCATTAGGGGACAGAATGTCCTCCAACATGACGCGCAACGCTGTCAAATTGTCCAACAGTGAAATCTTAAGGGGCAATGTTTTAGCGTGATGTAGATTGAGCTTTGCACTCCATGTTGGTCCATTTTGTCCCTTTAAATTTTCTTTGTTGTAAGGAGGTATTAGTATCAACCCCAGACGCTGTCAAATTGTCCAACAGTAAAATCTTGAGGGGCAATGTTTTAGCGCCATATAGATTGAGCTTTGCACTCCATGTTGGCCCATTTTGTCCCTTTAAATTTTCTTTGTTGTAAGGAGGTATTAATATCAACGCCAGCCATTGACTATTGTACACTAGAACGAATAAAATCCTACATTAATAACTACGAACGAACTGTCAGCTATTATAAATATCATAAGCTCCTCGGAGATTACGCTCCTAGTTAAAAAAAAGAACTAAAAGAATCATCCAACTCAGAAATGGTAGATCTTCTTTATAACGATATCAACAGTAATCTTAACACGTAATCCTTATAATATCACATATAACCACTGTGTCGAATCTTACTCAAGGTTACAGAGAAATGGCAGTTAGAAAATGGCCTAAGATTTAAAATAGAAACAAAAATCAGTCTATGACTGCACTCATCGTTGTGATCAATTTCTGCAAGAGACAAAAAAAATGTAGTAAGTGTCGACTCCATATATTTATGTTCAAGTCAAGGTAGAGCCGTTTACTCATAAGAGATTTTTGACAAATCATAGTTACTTGAATTTTATTATGAAAAAAATGTATGGAGCAGCATTTGTTTTTCGCATTGGGTTTAAGTTTGTTGGTTTCATGACAAAAATTGCTCATAATTATGAGTGGTTCAGGAGTTGGTTTTAAAGATACGTAAGTACTTTGATTGAGTCCAAAAGTACTATGAAAATTCTGAGAATTCACTAGCAACAGCTTTTTAGAAACTTATAAATTTGGTAAATTTTCAAACCTTCAGGGCCCGTCGTATCTTCTCCGTCGAATATTGCCTTAACCGATATGTATATAGCAATGGGATACAAGGAGTACACAGCAACACGCAACGTAGCGCTAGCTTTTCGAAATACAATATACAACACTATATACTTATATACTTATCAAAATGGTAGGTTTTCACTGAGAGAATCCAACATAAATGATTTTTAATCAAAATCCCGTGACGTAAGTTCGGATTTTCTTATTGAAATGTCTATCTTTTTATATCGTTGTATATTGTACGAATCGACCCTTAGATGACATTTACTTATATCTCTTTCCAATCTCAATAACTCAATAATTGATGAGTACGAGTAAAATCACTTAGTTTTTTTTTGTATTTAATATATACGACAGTGACAGCATACATAATGGCTCATATTGATAATTTTAATTTAAGGTATTGTCACAGGAGTCATTTATGTTTGATTTAGAACCAATCACTATCTCAACCTTACTGTTTTTTTAAGCTAATGACCAAAAAGAAATTAAAATTCTCATTTCAATCATGTGTTTTGTCGTGATAAAGAATCCATATAGTATCTAATCATGAACCAATAAATCAATGGAACGTTAAAGTGCAGAAAAATTAAAATGACTGTAAAAGTAGAACTATTGATGATGTTTATTACAAAATAAAAAAATGGTAATTTTTGCAGTGAATATCTTCGCGGACTTTAAACACATATAATAATTTTCATGGGAACAATCGCAGAGTAAGGAGACACCTCAGTGACCGCTGCAAAACTTGACAGTAAATGATTACAATAGAAATTGATGGACAAACTGACCATTCTGACTGTAATAGCTGTGATTCAAATATCCAGATAATCAGCAAATTTTAGAACAACAAACCTAATATGAAACACAACAAAGTTAAATTTTTATTGCAATCCCTTTTTTATTTTGGAGCTCTTTTAATACTCTTAAAAAATCAACCAAAAATACACAATACTCAAGTTGATACTAAAGTGGCAATGGATTATCTTGAAACCAAGTTGGATCTGAACTCTGTTCGAATCTAATACATTTTCAACTTGGATAGAAAACTAAACTCTAATTAGAATCAGATGTTGTGCATAATAGTACTAATGGAATCTCTGTAACCAGTGTGTTGCAAACATCGTATTCGCATGAAATTTTAAACTCGTTTTTTTACAAGACACGGACGTATTGTCAATTTGTCAAATAAATAATTTAGAAGAGATTCGCACCTTTAGAATTATAGAGACCTAATTATTAATAGACTTCTGATAAAACAGGCAAATTGTCAATATCTAAATTGTCATCAATTTTCTTTAAAATGTCATGACCTACAAATCATAAATTGTTGTTTTCCTATAACTAACGTTTTAGCATTAGGTCTCTATAATTCTAAAGATGATTATATTAAGAGGTAATAAGAAAATCATCAATTTTAAAACCGAAAAATACATGCTAGCTAGCACAAAATATGCAAGTAGCTAACATACCATTTATGACATTCACCAATTAGAACTTGTTATGGCTTACTGGCATGCAAGTTACTTGAATACTTTTGTAAGGATAAAGGCATGTGTATTTCGGCCCTTGCAGTGTTTGCGATAATCGTCCAGTTGCTGGCACTACGGCTACATGCTCTTTGAGTAAAATAAAATGTATGCCGATAGAAATATCCCGAAACGATTGTTTTAGCGCCGTGAAATAAAGAGAGCCGATCCCATACAAAGTGGGGAAAGGGCTAGAAAAGAAGAGAAGAGTACGACACAGGGCCAGTCTCACCCAGCACGCATTCCACTGTAGTTCTCACTCACAAACACGTCACAATCCAGTGTCCTGGCGCACACACAGTCATCACAGATGTCAGAGTCAGTGCCGCTGGCGTCAGGCAGCCGCCTTGACGAGCGCCTCGGTGGCCATGAGCAGCATGCGCAGCTGGCGCGCCAGCGCGTGGCCGGGCGCCGCCTGCAGGAACGACATCAGCTGCTTCTGCAGCTCGCGCACCACGCCCGGCAGGTGCTCGCGCGTCACCGGGTTCGACGTGTCCAAGTTCATTACTGCTTCTTCTAAGTATCTGGAATTGAAAATAAAAAAAACATCATTTAAATAAAATATATACAAAAATGGCCCATTACAAGTAGTAGGTATTATAAAGCTGAATAGTTTATTTGTTTGTTTGAACGCGTTAATCTTAGGAACTACCGGATCGAATCGAATTTTTTTTTTAGATTCAAATAATCCGTTCATTATCGAGAAAGCTTGTCGCTTCCGTGAGTCGTAACATCATATTATATAACGAACTACGACTCACGGAAGTGGAATAGTAACAAAAGATTAAGGTGAAACCGCAGGGACATCTAACTATTTAGCTGCATTCCGTTGGACTGGAAGCCGGCATCAATATAGGAAAAAGTTAAGCAGATGGATTGATACTTGAGATTTTTTTTTCTACGGTAATGTTTTGTCTACTTGAGCTTGCTGGGCGGCGGCACATCGTACCTGTGCTTGAGCGGCGTATCCCTCTGCATGTCGGCAGCCAACTGCTGCACGAGCGATAGTAAAACGTGCTGCTTGAGCTTGCAGGGCGGCCCGAACACCAGGACGGGGTCGGCGGCGCGGCACGCACACATGACGAGCGCCAGGTCGGACGCGGACAGCGCCTGCTGGAAGGCGCCGTTCACGTCACCATGGGCTATCAGCGACTGGATTTGGGCGAACTGCATCTGAACAGGAAATATAATTTGCATATAAAATATATAGGTATATCATAGTAGATTAGCTAAGGCTACGTAAGCACTGGTATATGGCGTGCTTTTAAAACTTAAACGTTTGGTTAATTGACTCTTGAAGGTGTCAGGCACCATGCTGTGTTTTTGGTTATAGAGATTCAAGAATATTCTTTTAATCTCGTTACTAGCTAGACTCAAACCAAGCCAAATGTCAGTGCGTACGGAGCCTTATGCAGTTTAATATATGAGATAATATCAAACCATTTTTGGTAATTTTGAATGGTCCAGTTAACAACGAAAGATTGTTATAATTTGAAAATTTTATAGTACTGTATAATACAGAAGCATTTTTTTTTTAAGTTTGTAAATGAGCGGGGGATGTAATGGCCGGTATGGAAGGCACTAAATCGGTTGCGAACCCAGGTAGTGCAAACTCGACTTGGCAAAATGGGGTTTTATAGACCCATCGAATACTCAATGTGAGTGCGGAGCTCCTGTTCAAAACATGAGCCACATGTTGGAATGACCCAAGTGTCCGTATACCTGCACTTTGGAGGATTTGATGAGTGCTACCGATGCTGCTATTAATGTAGCCACCTATTGGGCCCAAAAAGTTTGACGAGTTTACCATCGAATCGAAAAGAAGAAGAAGAAGAAGAAGCGGGGGATGTCATAAGATAACTTTCAAACCGAAAAAAAAAAGTAGTTCAGTTAATTAAGTTAAAAAAAATGTATTTATTATTCTTCTTAGTCGGGCACTTTTGTCAGAGTGGTCGTGGCTGTTGATGATGGACAGGACTGCGGCGCGCCGCCGTCGTTTGCCTCCAAGGCTGCGGCATGTAGAGCGATATCTCTATTTTATTTCACTTACATACTGCTTTTAGATACATGATTTGGAGATCATCTTTAAGCAAGAAGATGCTTGTGTTAGTGACTTCGCTCTTCCATTTAACATTATAGAATGTATGGAATTAAAATCTAAAGACGAGAACAAAAAAAAAATAAAAAATAATATTAATATAAAAATGTATACGGTGTGAGTAGGTATATGCGTGAGTGTGTGTGTGGTTTATTTTGATAACTTGCGTATATACATAAGTTAGGTTTAGATTTCGGTTAGCCCTGCGAAATTGTCTTGGGATCGGAAGAAGCTAACACAGTTTCTCCGACTAACGATTTCGCTACTTAGATGTAAGCTATGATACCATAGTCTTAATGCCGTTGTAGGTTTTATTTAGCCATTCAGTTACAGCTAATTTACAATCACAGAGTTTTAAAGAACAGATTTGTATTTCTTTATTCAAAAGGTTATAAAAGTGGGAGAACCATATGGAAGCGATTTCTGTTTACTCAGGATTTCATGGAGTCAATAAAATTTTCTTACAGACAGAAGGGCAGAGGTTAGGTAAAAGGCTTTAGGTAGGGAATCTAAAGGGTTTAAAAAGCATAACCTTAAGCAGCGATCGCTGCGCCCTGTAGGGATAAAAAAAAATTTTTGCTTCACCCCAGCATGGTCAACAGTAAGTAAGAATCGATTGGGCTAATGATACATAGACTTTCTGCAGTTGTTTGAGGCAACGTGTCGCAATGCTTTAAAAGTCTTTCTTTGGAATCTTTATTTGGAATTCGTTTGATGGATGGGTCTGTGAATACTCGGTTTAACATATGCTGGCGGATTTGAAAGCTAAATGCCTTGTGTAAGAAGGTTACGGTTGAACCAATCAGCAATCTTTGACAGGCTGGTTTCAGCTGACCTTCTAACTTTTTCCCCCGAGCCTTATCTGCCAAAACCATAGCGTTATCATCCGCGTATGAGAAAATTTGTCCCCCGTCAATACTCAAATTGCATAGGTTATTAATATAAATAAGGAACAACGTTGGACCCAGTATGCTCCCCTGTCCAACGCCGTATGAAATTGTCTTTTTTTTAAGTTAGTAAACTCCCCTATTTTGACTATTTGTATACGTTTATTCAGAGAAGATTTGAATAGTTTAAAATCTAATCTTTACATTGCCTTATGCCAATGTTTTCGAGTCTGCGCAGAAGTATGGGGATTGATACTTTATCAAAGGCCTTTTTAAGGTAATGAGAAACTGCAACACATTTGTCACCTTATCCAATTTGTCAACTAAAGTTGAAGTTAGTGACAAGACGGCATCCTCAGTAGACCTTCCCTGCCTAAACCGAAACTAAGAAGGCGACAGAATGTTATTCTTAGAAAGTTATTTAATTAAGCGTGAGTTTAAGAGTTTTTCTATGATTTTCGAGATATAGAATTACTGAAATCGGTCTATAGTTTGACCAATCTCCACACTTGTAAACAAGTGTAGTTAGAGCTACTTTCAAGGCATTCAAGAAAAATCCCTGTTCAAAGCACGGGTTTGTCAAATAACTTAAGATTGAGAGAATTTGCTCATGTACTATTTTAGGCAATTTAACTGGAATGTTGTACCAACCACGGGCACTGTCGGGTTTTAAGCTCATTATCATGAACTTCGTAAGGGTGTGTTGAGTAGAGCAAAAAACATATAAGGGTGAGTTATAAGCGTTATTAATTACTGTAGAAGATAATAATAATAATAATTTATTTTTTCCATAATAGTAGTGTACAAATTTGAGCAATAAATTGAAGGTGACTTAATACAAGAAATAAAAATGTGCAACTGCGCCTGAGCTAGACCGAGCCTGTATTTCAGGACGCAGTTCTCTACCCAGAAAAGAAGTTATCAATATAACAACATTTGCGTGTAACATCTATATAATTTAACACATAACAAAATATTAATTTTCAATCAAAATTGTGTGTTGTGTGCATGTGTTTCGTGTGTTTTTGGTGTAATTTTATCTCAACGTTTTAAGAAGGTCTTCAGTAGTTTGATAATCACATGTGAGTAGAAAGTCTAATAGTTAAGATGGAGGTGGGGTGATATTATCCGCAAGAAGCTGTCCATGCTAGAGAAACTATTTACTTTGTTAATAGAGTTCTATAACGTGTTGTTTGTTGTTAATACTGTATTGTGAAAATATTGTAAAAATGTGTTTTTAAAGTTTCCATGCAATTTTTTGCTAGTTCTTCTTCATAGGAATAGTGAAATAGAATATTTTGAATTGATGTTGACTTGAAATGATGTTAAATTAACAAATTCAGGAGTGGCCTAACCAATCATTTATTATGTCTGGCACTGCCTGACTTCACCATTATTCGATTATTGCCGTGGTAGTATCACTGTTGGTGGGTGGGATTTTATTTTTGGAAATTGATGTGGTGCCTTTCGTTATTAACTGGAAAACCAGACCTACTTACGATTAAGTATACGAGAGAGTAGCAAGTAAACACTACTGATGATCCAATAAAATGTGTAAAAAATTACAAAGTCATGAATTACTGTGCAATAAAATAATTACAAGTGTATGGTCATTATGAAAAGAACTGAATTATGATGTTAATGAGAACAAAATACAGCTAGTAACAGAATATTATACTTGTAAGAGAAAAGGCAAGGATTCTTGAACACAATTTCTTGGAACATTACGATGTGGTCTCTGGAAAAATTATTTTATTGTAAATATCTCTAAGATAAAAGGTTTATCAAAAATAAGATATTAGTTCAGATATTAAAGCGGATGCTCAAAGGTTTTTTCTTAGGTTCACCATTGAGTGACTTTTTCATGAATAGCCATTCCACAGGGTTAGGTGAACTGAGAGGCCTGTATTTAATTGATCATTTTAATGATTATTATTTCGTAAATAAATACTATTAAGCCCGCCAATCATATTGAATCAATATACAACCCTAACTCTGAACTGCAATATGCAAAGTACTTAAGGAAAGTAACAATGGGTAATTTTGTATGGAACTTGTACCCACCTTTGTAGCATTTAAGATTAGGT
The DNA here is from genome assembly GCA_949316375.1 of Mythimna vitellina. Taxonomy (NCBI): domain Eukaryota; kingdom Metazoa; phylum Arthropoda; class Insecta; order Lepidoptera; family Noctuidae; genus Mythimna; species Mythimna vitellina. The sequence goes on along the minus strand of OX438691.1, from coordinate 2,213,463 downwards.
GTAATTTAGAAGAGGCTTAATTGAATAACTCAAAAATAAATGAACGAATTAATGAATGAATGGGAGAACAATGTTATGTCGTATACGATGAATGGGGTAACGTTTTTACTTCTTTTTTACATTTTTAATTGCCAAGTGTTATAACAATCACATCTTTTCTGTTCTGTAAATTTACATAAGAGGATCCGGAAATTCAAAGACGTAATAAACAATATTGTCCAGCTAGTTTGTTCCGGACGAATCATTGTGCGCTGCTCGAAACATTTCGCGTAAAGATACGTCCAGATCTGGCGAATGCACCGTTCGCGCGCCTCTTGGGAACGGCGCGTGTGCATTTCATGTCAGATCGAAGCACGCGCGGTGCAGGGGCCGATTACGAACGAGCTATGCGCGAAATGCACATATTCGCCAATTTTGGCCATACCATAAGACGCGTCATTAAACATCATGCAACCGCTGTAAAAAAAGTTATTCGTCATGTATCGTTCTTTCTCTCACAGCTAAATCATGATGGCACCGGCACGTCATAGTACGGCTTCAAGCATCGTCGCGTCATGCGTCACGGTGTATACTAAGCACACAGTTACCTGTCGGTCCTGCGCGTGGTGCGAGTGCGGCGTGGAAGGCGAGTGCGCGCGCGACGCGAGGGCGGCCGTGCGCGCCTGTTCGCGCCACCAGCACATACTAAGCTCACAGTTACCTGTCGGTCCTGCGCGTGGTGCGAGTGCGGCGTGGAAGGCGAGTGCGCGCGCGACGCGAGGGCGGCCGTGCGCGCCTGTTCGCGCCACCAGCACATACTAAGCTCACAGTTACCTGTCGGTCCTGCGCGTGGTGCGAGTGCGGCGTGGAAGGCGAGTGCGCGCGCGACGCGAGGGCGGCCGTGCGCGCCTGTTCGCGCCACCAGCACATACTAAGCTCACAGTTACCTGTCGGTCCTGCGCGTGGTGCGAGTGCGGCGTGGAAGGCGAGTGCGCGCGCGACGCGAGGGCGGCCGTGCGCGCCTGTTCGCGCCACCAGCACATACTAAGCTCACAGTTACCTGTCGGTCCTGCGCGTGGTGCGAGTGCGGCGTGGAAGGCGAGTGCGCGCGCGACGCGAGGGCGGCCGTGCGCGCCTGTTCGCGCCACCAGCACATACTAAGCTCACAGTTACCTGTCGGTCCTGCGCGTGGTGCGAGTGCGGCGTGGAAGGCGAGTGCGCGCGCGACGCGAGGGCGGCCGTGCGCGCCTGTTCGCGCCACCAGCACATACTAAGCTCACAGTTACCTGTCGGTCCTGCGCGTGGTGCGAGTGCGGCGTGGAAGGCGAGTGCGCGCGCGACGCGAGGGCGGCCGTGCGCGCCTGTTCGCGCCACCAGCACATACTAAGCTCACAGTTACCTGTCGGTCCTGCGCGTGGTGCGAGTGCGGCGTGGAAGGCGAGTGCGCGCGCGACGCGAGGGCGGCCGTGCGCGCCTGTTCGCGCCACCAGCACATACTAAGCTCACAGTTACCTGTCGGTCCTGCGCGTGGTGCGAGTGCGGCGTGGAAGGCGAGTGCGCGCGCGACGCGAGGGCGGCCGTGCGCGCCTGTTCGCGCCACCAGCACATACTAAGCTCACAGTTACCTGTCGGTCCTGCGCGTGGTGCGAGTGCGGCGTGGAAGGCGAGTGCGCGCGCGACGCGAGGGCGGCCGTGCGCGCCTGTTCGCGCCACCAGCACATACTAAGCTCACAGTTACCTGTCGGTCCTGCGCGTGGTGCGAGTGCGGCGTGGAAGGCGAGTGCGCGCGCGACGCGAGGGCGGCCGTGCGCGCCTGTTCGCGCCACCAGCACATACTAAGCTCACAGTTACCTGTCGGTCCTGCGCGTGGTGCGAGTGCGGCGTGGAAGGCGAGTGCGCGCGCGACGCGAGGGCGGCCGTGCGCGCCTGTTCGCGCCACCAGCACATACTAAGCTCACAGTTACCTGTCGGTCCTGCGCGTGGTGCGAGTGCGGCGTGGAAGGCGAGTGCGCGCGCGACGCGAGGGCGGCCGTGCGCGCCTGTTCGCGCCACCAGCACATACTAAGCTCACAGTTACCTGTCGGTCCTGCGCGTGGTGCGAGTGCGGCGTGGAAGGCGAGTGCGCGCGCGACGCGAGGGCGGCCGTGCGCGCCTGTTCGCGCCACCAGCACATACTAAGCTCACAGTTACCTGTCGGTCCTGCGCGTGGTGCGAGTGCGGCGTGGAAGGCGAGTGCGCGCGCGACGCGAGGGCGGCCGTGCGCGCCTGTTCGCGCCACCAGCACATACTAAGCTCACAGTTACCTGTCGGTCCTGCGCGTGGTGCGAGTGCGGCGTGGAAGGCGAGTGCGCGCGCGACGCGAGGGCGGCCGTGCGCGCCTGTTCGCGCCACCAGCACATACTAAGCTCACAGTTACCTGTCGGTCCTGCGCGTGGTGCGAGTGCGGCGTGGAAGGCGAGTGCGCGCGCGACGCGAGGGCGGCCGTGCGCGCCTGTTCGCGCCACCAGCACATACTAAGCTCACAGTTACCTGTCGGTCCTGCGCGTGGTGCGAGTGCGGCGTGGAAGGCGAGTGCGCGCGCGACGCGAGGGCGGCCGTGCGCGCCTGTTCGCGCCACCAGCACATACTAAGCTCACAGTTACCTGTCGGTCCTGCGCGTGGTGCGAGTGCGGCGTGGAAGGCGAGTGCGCGCGCGACGCGAGGGCGGCCGTGCGCGCCTGTTCGCGCCACCAGCACATACTAAGCTCACAGTTACCTGTCGGTCCTGCGCGTGGTGCGAGTGCGGCGTGGAAGGCGAGTGCGCGCGCGACGCGAGGGCGGCCGTGCGCGCCTGTTCGCGCCACCAGCACATACTAAGCTCACAGTTACCTGTCGGTCCTGCGCGTGGTGCGAGTGCGGCGTGGAAGGCGAGTGCGCGCGCGACGCGAGGGCGGCCGTGCGCGCCTGTTCGCGCCACCAGCACATACTAAGCTCACAGTTACCTGTCGGTCCTGCGCGTGGTGCGAGTGCGGCGTGGAAGGCGAGTGCGCGCGCGACGCGAGGGCGGCCGTGCGCGCCTGTTCGCGCCACCAGCACATACTAAGCTCACAGTTACCTGTCGGTCCTGCGCGTGGTGCGAGTGCGGCGTGGAAGGCGAGTGCGCGCGCGACGCGAGGGCGGCCGTGCGCGCCTGTTCGCGCCACCAGCACATACTAAGCTCACAGTTACCTGTCGGTCCTGCGCGTGGTGCGAGTGCGGCGTGGAAGGCGAGTGCGCGCGCGACGCGAGGGCGGCCGTGCGCGCCTGTTCGCGCCACCAGCACATACTAAGCTCACAGTTACCTGTCGGTCCTGCGCGTGGTGCGAGTGCGGCGTGGAAGGCGAGTGCGCGCGCGACGCGAGGGCGGCCGTGCGCGCCTGTTCGCGCCACCAGCACATACTAAGCTCACAGTTACCTGTCGGTCCTGCGCGTGGTGCGAGTGCGGCGTGGAAGGCGAGTGCGCGCGCGACGCGAGGGCGGCCGTGCGCGCCTGTTCGCGCCACCAGCACATACTAAGCTCACAGTTACCTGTCGGTCCTGCGCGTGGTGCGAGTGCGGCGTGGAAGGCGAGTGCGCGCGCGACGCGAGGGCGGCCGTGCGCGCCTGTTCGCGCCACCAGCACATACTAAGCTCACAGTTACCTGTCGGTCCTGCGCGTGGTGCGAGTGCGGCGTGGAAGGCGAGTGCGCGCGCGACGCGAGGGCGGCCGTGCGCGCCTGTTCGCGCCACCAGCACATACTAAGCTCACAGTTACCTGTCGGTCCTGCGCGTGGTGCGAGTGCGGCGTGGAAGGCGAGTGCGCGCGCGACGCGAGGGCGGCCGTGCGCGCCTGTTCGCGCCACCAGCACATACTAAGCTCACAGTTACCTGTCGGTCCTGCGCGTGGTGCGAGTGCGGCGTGGAAGGCGAGTGCGCGCGCGACGCGAGGGCGGCCGTGCGCGCCTGTTCGCGCCACCAGCACATACTAAGCTCACAGTTACCTGTCGGTCCTGCGCGTGGTGCGAGTGCGGCGTGGAAGGCGAGTGCGCGCGCGACGCGAGGGCGGCCGTGCGCGCCTGTTCGCGCCACCAGCACATACTAAGCTCACAGTTACCTGTCGGTCCTGCGCGTGGTGCGAGTGCGGCGTGGAAGGCGAGTGCGCGCGCGACGCGAGGGCGGCCGTGCGCGCCTGTTCGCGCCACCAGCACATACTAAGCTCACAGTTACCTGTCGGTCCTGCGCGTGGTGCGAGTGCGGCGTGGAAGGCGAGTGCGCGCGCGACGCGAGGGCGGCCGTGCGCGCCTGTTCGCGCCACCAGCACATACTAAGCTCACAGTTACCTGTCGGTCCTGCGCGTGGTGCGAGTGCGGCGTGGAAGGCGAGTGCGCGCGCGACGCGAGGGCGGCCGTGCGCGCCTGTTCGCGCCACCAGCACATACTAAGCTCACAGTTACCTGTCGGTCCTGCGCGTGGTGCGAGTGCGGCGTGGAAGGCGAGTGCGCGCGCGACGCGAGGGCGGCCGTGCGCGCCTGTTCGCGCCACCAGCACATACTAAGCTCACAGTTACCTGTCGGTCCTGCGCGTGGTGCGAGTGCGGCGTGGAAGGCGAGTGCGCGCGCGACGCGAGGGCGGCCGTGCGCGCCTGTTCGCGCCACCAGCACATACTAAGCTCACAGTTACCTGTCGGTCCTGCGCGTGGTGCGAGTGCGGCGTGGAAGGCGAGTGCGCGCGCGACGCGAGGGCGGCCGTGCGCGCCTGTTCGCGCCACCAGCACATACTAAGCTCACAGTTACCTGTCGGTCCTGCGCGTGGTGCGAGTGCGGCGTGGAAGGCGAGTGCGCGCGCGACGCGAGGGCGGCCGTGCGCGCCTGTTCGCGCCACCAGCACATACTAAGCTCACAGTTACCTGTCGGTCCTGCGCGTGGTGCGAGTGCGGCGTGGAAGGCGAGTGCGCGCGCGACGCGAGGGCGGCCGTGCGCGCCTGTTCGCGCCACCAGCACATACTAAGCTCACAGTTACCTGTCGGTCCTGCGCGTGGTGCGAGTGCGGCGTGGAAGGCGAGTGCGCGCGCGACGCGAGGGCGGCCGTGCGCGCCTGTTCGCGCCACCAGCACATACTAAGCTCACAGTTACCTGTCGGTCCTGCGCGTGGTGCGAGTGCGGCGTGGAAGGCGAGTGCGCGCGCGACGCGAGGGCGGCCGTGCGCGCCTGTTCGCGCCACCAGCACATACTAAGCTCACAGTTACCTGTCGGTCCTGCGCGTGGTGCGAGTGCGGCGTGGAAGGCGAGTGCGCGCGCGACGCGAGGGCGGCCGTGCGCGCCTGTTCGCGCCACCAGCACATACTAAGCTCACAGTTACCTGTCGGTCCTGCGCGTGGTGCGAGTGCGGCGTGGAAGGCGAGTGCGCGCGCGACGCGAGGGCGGCCGTGCGCGCCTGTTCGCGCCACCAGCACATACTAAGCTCACAGTTACCTGTCGGTCCTGCGCGTGGTGCGAGTGCGGCGTGGAAGGCGAGTGCGCGCGCGACGCGAGGGCGGCCGTGCGCGCCTGTTCGCGCCACCAGCACATACTAAGCTCACAGTTACCTGTCGGTCCTGCGCGTGGTGCGAGTGCGGCGTGGAAGGCGAGTGCGCGCGCGACGCGAGGGCGGCCGTGCGCGCCTGTTCGCGCCACCAGCACATACTAAGCTCACAGTTACCTGTCGGTCCTGCGCGTGGTGCGAGTGCGGCGTGGAAGGCGAGTGCGCGCGCGACGCGAGGGCGGCCGTGCGCGCCTGTTCGCGCCACCAGCACATACTAAGCTCACAGTTACCTGTCGGTCCTGCGCGTGGTGCGAGTGCGGCGTGGAAGGCGAGTGCGCGCGCGACGCGAGGGCGGCCGTGCGCGCCTGTTCGCGCCACCAGCACATACTAAGCTCACAGTTACCTGTCGGTCCTGCGCGTGGTGCGAGTGCGGCGTGGAAGGCGAGTGCGCGCGCGACGCGAGGGCGGCCGTGCGCGCCTGTTCGCGCCACCAGCACATACTAAGCTCACAGTTACCTGTCGGTCCTGCGCGTGGTGCGAGTGCGGCGTGGAAGGCGAGTGCGCGCGCGACGCGAGGGCGGCCGTGCGCGCCTGTTCGCGCCACCAGCACATACTAAGCTCACAGTTACCTGTCGGTCCTGCGCGTGGTGCGAGTGCGGCGTGGAAGGCGAGTGCGCGCGCGACGCGAGGGCGGCCGTGCGCGCCTGTTCGCGCCACCAGCACATACTAAGCTCACAGTTACCTGTCGGTCCTGCGCGTGGTGCGAGTGCGGCGTGGAAGGCGAGTGCGCGCGCGACGCGAGGGCGGCCGTGCGCGCCTGTTCGCGCCACCAGCACATACTAAGCTCACAGTTACCTGTCGGTCCTGCGCGTGGTGCGAGTGCGGCGTGGAAGGCGAGTGCGCGCGCGACGCGAGGGCGGCCGTGCGCGCCTGTTCGCGCCACCAGCACATACTAAGCTCACAGTTACCTGTCGGTCCTGCGCGTGGTGCGAGTGCGGCGTGGAAGGCGAGTGCGCGCGCGACGCGAGGGCGGCCGTGCGCGCCTGTTCGCGCCACCAGCACATACTAAGCTCACAGTTACCTGTCGGTCCTGCGCGTGGTGCGAGTGCGGCGTGGAAGGCGAGTGCGCGCGCGACGCGAGGGCGGCCGTGCGCGCCTGTTCGCGCCACCAGCACATACTAAGCTCACAGTTACCTGTCGGTCCTGCGCGTGGTGCGAGTGCGGCGTGGAAGGCGAGTGCGCGCGCGACGCGAGGGCGGCCGTGCGCGCCTGTTCGCGCCACCAGCACATACTAAGCTCACAGTTACCTGTCGGTCCTGCGCGTGGTGCGAGTGCGGCGTGGAAGGCGAGTGCGCGCGCGACGCGAGGGCGGCCGTGCGCGCCTGTTCGCGCCACCAGCACATACTAAGCTCACAGTTACCTGTCGGTCCTGCGCGTGGTGCGAGTGCGGCGTGGAAGGCGAGTGCGCGCGCGACGCGAGGGCGGCCGTGCGCGCCTGTTCGCGCCACCAGCACATACTAAGCTCACAGTTACCTGTCGGTCCTGCGCGTGGTGCGAGTGCGGCGTGGAAGGCGAGTGCGCGCGCGACGCGAGGGCGGCCGTGCGCGCCTGTTCGCGCCACCAGCACATACTAAGCTCACAGTTACCTGTCGGTCCTGCGCGTGGTGCGAGTGCGGCGTGGAAGGCGAGTGCGCGCGCGACGCGAGGGCGGCCGTGCGCGCCTGTTCGCGCCACCAGCACATACTAAGCTCACAGTTACCTGTCGGTCCTGCGCGTGGTGCGAGTGCGGCGTGGAAGGCGAGTGCGCGCGCGACGCGAGGGCGGCCGTGCGCGCCTGTTCGCGCCACCAGCACATACTAAGCTCACAGTTACCTGTCGGTCCTGCGCGTGGTGCGAGTGCGGCGTGGAAGGCGAGTGCGCGCGCGACGCGAGGGCGGCCGTGCGCGCCTGTTCGCGCCACCAGCACATACTAAGCTCACAGTTACCTGTCGGTCCTGCGCGTGGTGCGAGTGCGGCGTGGAAGGCGAGTGCGCGCGCGACGCGAGGGCGGCCGTGCGCGCCTGTTCGCGCCACCAGCACATACTAAGCTCACAGTTACCTGTCGGTCCTGCGCGTGGTGCGAGTGCGGCGTGGAAGGCGAGTGCGCGCGCGACGCGAGGGCGGCCGTGCGCGCCTGTTCGCGCCACCAGCACATACTAAGCTCACAGTTACCTGTCGGTCCTGCGCGTGGTGCGAGTGCGGCGTGGAAGGCGAGTGCGCGCGCGACGCGAGGGCGGCCGTGCGCGCCTGTTCGCGCCACCAGCACATACTAAGCTCACAGTTACCTGTCGGTCCTGCGCGTGGTGCGAGTGCGGCGTGGAAGGCGAGTGCGCGCGCGACGCGAGGGCGGCCGTGCGCGCCTGTTCGCGCCACCAGCACATACTAAGCTCACAGTTACCTGTCGGTCCTGCGCGTGGTGCGAGTGCGGCGTGGAAGGCGAGTGCGCGCGCGACGCGAGGGCGGCCGTGCGCGCCTGTTCGCGCCACCAGCACATACTAAGCTCACAGTTACCTGTCGGTCCTGCGCGTGGTGCGAGTGCGGCGTGGAAGGCGAGTGCGCGCGCGACGCGAGGGCGGCCGTGCGCGCCTGTTCGCGCCACCAGCACATACTAAGCTCACAGTTACCTGTCGGTCCTGCGCGTGGTGCGAGTGCGGCGTGGAAGGCGAGTGCGCGCGCGACGCGAGGGCGGCCGTGCGCGCCTGTTCGCGCCACCAGCACATACTAAGCTCACAGTTACCTGTCGGTCCTGCGCGTGGTGCGAGTGCGGCGTGGAAGGCGAGTGCGCGCGCGACGCGAGGGCGGCCGTGCGCGCCTGTTCGCGCCACCAGCACATACTAAGCTCACAGTTACCTGTCGGTCCTGCGCGTGGTGCGAGTGCGGCGTGGAAGGCGAGTGCGCGCGCGACGCGAGGGCGGCCGTGCGCGCCTGTTCGCGCCACCAGCACATACTAAGCTCACAGTTACCTGTCGGTCCTGCGCGTGGTGCGAGTGCGGCGTGGAAGGCGAGTGCGCGCGCGACGCGAGGGCGGCCGTGCGCGCCTGTTCGCGCCACCAGCACATACTAAGCTCACAGTTACCTGTCGGTCCTGCGCGTGGTGCGAGTGCGGCGTGGAAGGCGAGTGCGCGCGCGACGCGAGGGCGGCCGTGCGCGCCTGTTCGCGCCACCAGCACATACTAAGCTCACAGTTACCTGTCGGTCCTGCGCGTGGTGCGAGTGCGGCGTGGAAGGCGAGTGCGCGCGCGACGCGAGGGCGGCCGTGCGCGCCTGTTCGCGCCACCAGCACATACTAAGCTCACAGTTACCTGTCGGTCCTGCGCGTGGTGCGAGTGCGGCGTGGAAGGCGAGTGCGCGCGCGACGCGAGGGCGGCCGTGCGCGCCTGTTCGCGCCACCAGCACATACTAAGCTCACAGTTACCTGTCGGTCCTGCGCGTGGTGCGAGTGCGGCGTGGAAGGCGAGTGCGCGCGCGACGCGAGGGCGGCCGTGCGCGCCTGTTCGCGCCACCAGCACATACTAAGCTCACAGTTACCTGTCGGTCCTGCGCGTGGTGCGAGTGCGGCGTGGAAGGCGAGTGCGCGCGCGACGCGAGGGCGGCCGTGCGCGCCTGTTCGCGCCACCAGCACATACTAAGCTCACAGTTACCTGTCGGTCCTGCGCGTGGTGCGAGTGCGGCGTGGAAGGCGAGTGCGCGCGCGACGCGAGGGCGGCCGTGCGCGCCTGTTCGCGCCACCAGCACATACTAAGCTCACAGTTACCTGTCGGTCCTGCGCGTGGTGCGAGTGCGGCGTGGAAGGCGAGTGCGCGCGCGACGCGAGGGCGGCCGTGCGCGCCTGTTCGCGCCACCAGCACATACTAAGCTCACAGTTACCTGTCGGTCCTGCGCGTGGTGCGAGTGCGGCGTGGAAGGCGAGTGCGCGCGCGACGCGAGGGCGGCCGTGCGCGCCTGTTCGCGCCACCAGCACATACTAAGCTCACAGTTACCTGTCGGTCCTGCGCGTGGTGCGAGTGCGGCGTGGAAGGCGAGTGCGCGCGCGACGCGAGGGCGGCCGTGCGCGCCTGTTCGCGCCACCAGCACATACTAAGCTCACAGTTACCTGTCGGTCCTGCGCGTGGTGCGAGTGCGGCGTGGAAGGCGAGTGCGCGCGCGACGCGAGGGCGGCCGTGCGCGCCTGTTCGCGCCACCAGCACATACTAAGCTCACAGTTACCTGTCGGTCCTGCGCGTGGTGCGAGTGCGGCGTGGAAGGCGAGTGCGCGCGCGACGCGAGGGCGGCCGTGCGCGCCTGTTCGCGCCACCAGCACATACTAAGCTCACAGTTACCTGTCGGTCCTGCGCGTGGTGCGAGTGCGGCGTGGAGGGCGAGTGCGCGCGCGACGCGAGGGCGGCCGTGCGCGCCTGTTCGCGCCACCAGCACAGCTCCTTTTCCAGCACACTGTCACACAAATTGTTATGGATGTAAATTGAAAAAGCCTTTTCTGTTATTAAATAAACAGATAGACGTTTGATGTTATAGGGGGCGCGCGCAGAATGATCTCTGACTGCCATATATGCAGGGAATTGACTTGGGAAGCCTGTTGCCTAAACAGTCACAGGCCTAAGACTGTGGTCTGTCTATAGAAATTACGACCGTACGTAGTTGCAGAGGGGAACGGGCATCGCTTGAATTAATTTATTTGATCGGGGGAGCGTGAAGAAACGCGTAAGCACTCCAGCAATTGTAGCTGCAGAATATCGTTTTGTCATAATAACCAGAGAGCGCCATCTAATCTTTAAAAAATAAGATCTCATTTTTTCTTCTCCAAAAGTGTTTTTATTTATTTAAAAATTTTTTTGGATGCGGATCAGATGCAGTGTGAACCTGCTTGTAGTTTCGTAACACTATTTTGCTTTGAACCATCAAGTTACTGAAATTAAAGTGACAAAAATACAAAAAACAAAGACAGTTGTCCATCATATGAGTCTGAAATCACCGACTACTGGATATAAACTTTTTTTTCATATTAGAAATTCCGTTTTATCGTCTCAATGTTTCTATGAGCTAACCTTGGCATCACTGGAAACTAGAGATGAAACGTATACACTGGAACAGGTCTTTAGAATAGGTCTGTGGCTGGATGCGCAAAGACTTATTCCATGCGCACCACGTAAACGCGTCTCGAGTATTTAGGTGTATGGCGTCTGACACGTAAATAATTGATGTACTATCTAGTCGATAAACACGATTAGGCGTAAGAAAAGTGCAGGAAGTACTATTTAAAAAATAAACAGAAAATATATATACAAAAAAACATGATAAAAAATTGATTTTGTAAATATAACGAAATGAAACTTTCTAAATAAGCCAGCTTTTATTTGATATAAGTTTTTATATTTTATAACAAAAAAGCTATCAGTCCTAAGCCTGTTAAACCGAAAATACTCCATTACTTGATCGTCTCAATATTACTCAAACGTACGAAGACTCGCTTGATAAGGAAACGTCAAAAAACTCGAGACTCCTAAGTACTCGTGGACCTATTTTTTGGAATAAATATTTCGTCGGACACGTACTTCTAAGACTCAGTACGCATTCTTTCTAGTATATCTCACCTCTACTGGAAACATGAATGAGTACCTGTGTGTAGTGTCGCGGATGACATCAGCGATGTGCTTGTGGCTGTCGTTGGTCTGCGCGGCGCTGAGCAGCTCGGCGTGGCGCTCCAGCGCCGCGCGCAGCCCCGCGCACGCCGCCGCGCCGCCGCGCTCCGCCGCCGCGCGAGCCGCCGCTTCTGTGTTGGCTGTGACTGCAGCATACACAACAATATTAGAGACGGACAGTCTTCTCTACCGCATCTTCACTGCAACTTACGAACTACAGAAATCCCCTAGGCTATCTTGACTATAAAAAAGAACTTTTCTTCGACAGCCTAACTACAGGAAATCAGCCGCAAATTATTCGCATCTTTGAAAAGACTTCTACCGACTACCACCAAGACTGCATTTGGTCAATCCCTTCTTCTATCTATCCTTATAAATCATGCTGATGCCAGCTATCTTAACCTCACTGAAGTCGTTTGACTACTATTGTCAATAAAGCCCTCCAAGTTCAGCCTATTTAATGTTTTTTTTTATAGACAATCTGAGTGGTTTGTGTTGACGATTAATAACTCAGCAAATCCATCGTTTTTTTTTCATTATCGTAAAAAATATTTCAATGAACAACCAAACACTGACCAGTAAAGCACAAAAACTACAGAAAGAAAGTTGTTCAATAAATGTATGGGGCTTGGGCCTGAAATAATAAAAACATTGAACAGCAATCGGACTTACAAAGGCTAAAAGAGAAAAAATATTTTGATTTTTTAGAGCATTAAATAACACAGCCCCCTCACTATAACTATTATTTTAAAGGATTGGCAACCCTATGGCGATCGACCATATGCGTATCCGCGCATATGCATATCTATGTTTAACATGCCCTGCATTTCGAGTCACCATACCAGTGATGTTATGTGCAGTGCATGCAATGACCGATTTACTAACGCGCCAACAGCGATGTTATCGTCACTCCGAACGGGGAATGGTTTATTTTAACGTCAGACGTCAAGTTGACCAATCATCAATCTAACAATTACAGATTTGACCTTTTTTCGATTTGTTTCGATATTAAATTATCATGATAATATATATATTCTGTCTTAATTGCATAAGGCTGCAGCTAAAGGTATAATAAAAATTTAAATTATTTAACAGGATTTTTTTTTATCGGTGGGAAAGTCATCTAATGACATCCCCCGCTCTGGTATGGCAATTTTAGCTACATTAAAAAAAAAATTGCATATGAGAAAATACATAAGAAAAATACGTTTTGAATTTACTGAAACATTATACAGCTTTTTACAAAAACGGGGGCATAATCATGATCTAGTAACATAATAAATTAGCTTTTTTACAAGGTATACGTATGTGTTCAAAAGTCTTCGGAATAAAGGCTTATCTTTGATCTCTCCTTTTTTTGAATATCGCGGGTTCATCACGCTTTCATCTTAATTCGAAACCATTTTAATCTATCAAGTATCGACTTAATGTTGTGAATGGCCATTTGTATTCGTGCTTTTGTAGGCCCTAACTAAGTACTGATTCCAATAAAACTTGAACTTTGTTTTGCATACCATAAAGATTGTTGTTCCATAGTTTGATAATAATTTCGAATTTTTAGTACAAATATACTTAGAAATACTCACACTCCTTGGTCCCATTCTGGAAGGCCTGGTTGATCTGTTTGAAGATCTGCGCGTGCGTCTTTTCCATGACGGGCACGACGCTGTCGAAGAGCGCCTGGCGGAAGGACTCACGCACCATGTCCGACAGGGACTTGGCTATGGACGTGCTGAGGCGCTCCATTATCGTCTGTTCATAAATAAAACAATAATTTACCATCTGGCAGTTGGTCAATGTAAAATACTCTCGGCTGTATCCGGTAGACTGGAAGCCGACCCAATTATCCACGATTAAAGACCACGTTGTCCCCTTCGTGTTAGGTTTAAACCCCGCAGACAGAAACAGGAGGCCTTCGGAGGAGGCTTCTCTCGATCCTATCTAAGCTTTTTTGGATCGGTTGTTCATAATTAAAAGTCACGCTACACTGAGAATAAAGTTTAATGTTGGATGCTGCTTTGTAGAACGTATCGTCATCACAATCTGGCTGAACGTGAGGCAGCCGCATTACATTACAGTGATATTTTTCAATCCGGCGCGCCAACTTTAAACACGACTGCGTGTTATACGATAAGGTTGCGACATAAACAACACAAGCGATTTCAAAACAGATAAGGCAGAACTAGCGCCAACGAACTGGCATTTTAAAAACCGGCGTTGAAGTTAGCATACCTTAGGGAATTTTGAAAGTGGCGCCAGTGATTGAAAAGTTGAAAGGGAATCGTTTGTACGGCCTTGTGAAGAGGAGGGATTAATAAAAGAGTTATGAGTGTGCATGTGGATAGATAGAGAGGGAGGCCAAAGAAAAGATGGATGCATTGTGTGAGGAGTGATATGAAAGAAAAGGACGTTAGTGATAGAGTGACGAGTGGCATAACAGAATAGAAGAAGAAAACGTGTTGTTCCGGCCCCAAATAAAATAGAACAAAAACAGGAAGATGCTGACCTTGCTGTTGGCCAGCTTGTCAATGTTGTCGCGCAGCAGCGCGTCGGTGGCAGAGAGCTTGCTGGCCAGCTCGTGCTGCAGCGCGGCCGCCAGCGGCTCCAGCGCGCGCGCCGCCCCCACGCCGGCCGCCGTGGCCGCGCGCGCACTCGCCGCCTCGCCCACGCGCGATATTCGCTCCCAGCTACAAATTGTTTATATTGTAACAATACTAAATTGAACACCATCTTTAAATTTTCGATGATAAATACTAAAACAAACATTAAAAGGAAAACATAACCCTTCTAGCAGTCAGGTAAAAAGTCGTTATAAATCGTAACGCAAAAGATTTTAAAACTACATGGGTTGATCCAAAGCAATGATCGGGTAAAATCAGTATATTCATTTAGCTTAGGTTAAAAACCTTCCCCACCAACTGTGTTCCCACGTTGTCGTCGTGGTGGAGCTTGCGTGTCTCAATGATCTTGAGGGCTTTGCCGGTAGAGCTACTCATGCCGGAAGGCCTTAAGAGAGAGACCAGACCAAGAGGAATACACACAGGGCGGAGCCGAAGAAACTGGACTGCCGCAGAGGGTTCGCCTCAGGTACGTGTCTGCCCAGCAGACATGACCTTGATGACGAACGAGTGTATTGGGGACCCCACCCTATTGCCAAAAAGGCGAAGCTGAGTTCAGCAAAAATATGAGTGCGAATGATAAAAATATAAGTCTCTCTTTAAACGACTCCGATACTGCTTCAGCGCTCAATTTGGGGCACATAGTGGAGCTCACTTCCAGGAGGAACGAATTCCTCAAGCGCCCCGCTCGCCCCGGTGATGGCCGGGGGTCATCCTCAGGTGACGACGAGCTGAGGCCTTCGGCCCGCAAAATTCCCATCTCAAGTCTAGGGGCGGGTCGAAAGGTAGGAAAGGGGAGAGGGCTACCACCCAGGATCGATCCTTGGAGATCGCCAAAGAAGCGCGCCACTCTGGGGAGTCCAGCCGCGAGGCTAATTTTTCGGGGTCATCCGACGGTGAACCAGACACCGAGGGCTGCTCCACCCAAGAGCTGCCCAAAAAATTCGTGGAGGTCGTGGCGACGGTGATGAGGGGTGTGGCCTTAAAGAGGGTGAAAGCCTCAAAAGACAAGGCTATACCCGAGGCCATAGCCTCAATTAGCGCCGCCGCGGTGGACGCCATTGGGGAGTTGAGGGTGGAGGTCGCCCGCCAGGCAGCATGAAGATTCTCCGAAAGGAGAACGAGAGGCTCCGGGCAAATCAGACCGGGCTCCGAGGAGTAGCCGCCCCACAGATGGCACAAAAAGGGGGGCGCACACAACACACAACAACAGCCTCAGCCCGAGCCAGAAAACCAAGTGCTGACTCTGGTGTGATAGGAGCTGGCTGCCTTCCGGCAGCAGTAGCAACAGCTGCAACAGCAGTTCCAGAAGCATGTCCAGCAGCAATTCTCCGTGCTGGAGGGAATAGTGCTGCGCCCCCTACTCGCGGCCTCCGGCCAGCGGAAGGCGACGTCTTACGCCACCGCCACCGCGGCCCCGGCTGCTGCGCCCAAACCAGGACCATCGGGGCAAGCCAAGCGAGGAGCCACGTTATCTGAACCCGCGAAGTCGACTCTGGTGGCGGCGAGGCAAAGGAAGCCTGCCCCTCCAAGGAAGGGCAAGGTGATGGGAGCTCCAGCCACGGCGGGGAGCCGGCCACCTCCCCCTTCTCAGCCTGTCGAATCTCCGGCCAACGCCGAGTGGCATGTGGTTTGAGAGAAGAAAAAAGCGGGCAAGGTGGCAAGGGCGGTCAAGAAGCGCGAAAGGCAGCGGCAGTGCAAAAAGAGGGCCCTCGCGGCTAGGCTTCGCGCCCCAACATCCGCAGCTGTAGTGATCACACTACAGCCAAGTGCGGAAAAGAAGAGAATGACCTACAACGAGGTGATGACAAAAGCGAAGCGGGCAGTAGACCTCACCGAGTTTGGCATCGCCGGGGGCTTTCGTATGAGGACCACTGCAACCGGGGGCCGCATGCTGGAGGTTCCTGGTGCGGACAGCGGCCCTACCGCGGACGCTCTGGCTGAAAAGATCAGAGCGTTCCTAGATGCGGAGGTGGCCCGACTGTCCAGGCCCACGAAGTGCATTGATATGCGCATTATGGGCTTGGACGACTCCGTGACGGATGAAGAGGTAGTGGCCGCCATTGTCAGGGCGGGAAGGTGTTCTGACGACCAGGTGCGGGCAGGCACTATCCATGCTGACAGCACGGGCATGCGAACCGTAACGGTGAGCTGCCCCGTGTCGGCGGCCAAAGCCATAACTGGGGAGGGTCGAAGACTCCTGGTGGGCTGGGTTTCAGCGCAGGTGAAGCTGCTGGAGCCCAAACCTCTGAGGTGCTTCCGTTGCCAAGTGCTACTATGTCCCACCCAGGGCTGGCTGGGTGCAGGACCTGAACGGCTCGGTGACATTACTTTCGTCGGCCGCCGCCGGTAAAGGGGTACCCCTCGAGGGCGTCAAGAGAGGACGGGGTTGCGTGGCAGCACGGTTCGGGGACATTGCTGTGGTAGGTTTATACCTCTCCCTGAACCGAACTCTCGCTGATCTCCACAACTCTCTTATGGAGTTGAATATCGTCGTCGCCGGGTTTCAATCCCTCCCCGTGGTTGTCTGTGGGGACTTCAATGCCAAGAACTTGGCTTGGGGTTCCCGGTTTACAGACGCATGGGGCCGGATTGTGGAGGACTGGGCTCTGGAGGCAGGCCTGGTCGTCCTAAATCGGGGTTCTGTCCCCACGTGCGTGCGGATGCAGGGCGAGTCCGTGGTAGACATATCGTTCGCCAGCCCCGCTCTGTCTCCGCGCGTCGTTGACTGGCGCGTCATGGAGGGTGTGGAGACGTACTCAGACCACCGTTATATCCGGTTCGACGTCTCCACCTAAACCTCGACCGCGCCGTTTCGACAGAACCAGTGTGGTCCGCGGTGGGCACTGAAGCAGCTGGACCGGGAGCTCCTCCTGGAAGCCGCGATCGTACAGGCCTGGGTGCCAGCACCAGACAGGCCTGTCAACATCGATGTCGAGGTGGAGTGGTTCCGGGAGGCCATGTCGGAAATCTGCGATGTGGCAATGCCCCGAGTCCGGCCAGGACGTGCCCGGCGTCAGGTGTACTGGTAGTCGCCGGAGATCGCGGAACTGCGCAAGACATGCGTTGCGGCGCGGCGCTGGTATACCAGACATCGCAGCCGCCGCATCCGCCCGCCGGATGCGGAGGCCATAGATTCGGAGCTGTACGAGGGATACAGGGCGGCGAAGCGCACCCTCCGAGCGGAAATACGGCGGGCCAAATTAAGTCAAAGTCAAAGCGTTTATTGCGAACTAAGTTTTTACAATGTTGTTATAAAATCATGTCAGTACTTTTTTATTAGAGGCCCGTGACGTGTGGCTGGGGACTCTGAATGGAGACCCGTGGGGACGCCCCTACAAAATGGTGCGTGATAAACTCCGCGCCTGGTCTCCCTCGCTGACACAAGAGTCTCCGGCCCCAGCTCGTGGAGGGTGTGGTAAACGCTCTGTTCCCTTCGAGAGGGGAGCATTCCTCCCCGCCAATGGCTCCGCCCCCCGCGGTGTCCGACGCGGACCACGACGGCGACGACGACGTTACTCCGGAGGTGACCGAGGTAGAGATGAGAGTGGCGGTACGAAGGCTGAACGCCAAAAATACCGCCCCAGGACCCGACGGCTTGCCTGGGAAAGCATGGGTCCATGGCTCTTTGAAAGACTTATTGCAGACCGCCTCGTTGCGCATTTGGCGCGGGTGGGGCCGGATCTTGCGGACAGCCAGTTTGGCTTCCGCAGAGGGCGCTCCACGGTGGACGCCATCATGCGCGTGCCCGCCCTCACGACTGGGGACGCAGTGTCACAGGGCAGGGTCGTGGTGGCTTTGGACATCATCAACGCCTTCAACTCCCTGCCCTGGAGTAGCATTAGGAGGGAGCTCCGGTACCACCAGGTGCCCGACTACCTCCGTCGTGTTATCGAGGCCTACCTAAAGGACAGGTTTATCATCTACCCCGGTCAACGGGGAGAATGGAAACAGCGAGAGATGTCGTGCGGTGTTCCGCAGGGATCGGTACTAAGGCCGCCCTTGTGGAACATCGGGCACGACTGCGTGCTGCGCGGCGACCTCCCCGTCGGAGTCAGCGTGGTTTGTTACGTTTTGTTTGGCCGAACTAGCGACACGCGGGGTTGCGACAGTCGTTGAGAGGATTCAGTAGTTGGGAGTCGAGGTAGCTCTGCACAAATCTGAGGCCATGTGTTTTCATGGCTCTCGGAACTGGCCTCCACCGGGTTCCCAAATAATGGTAGGAGGGGTTCATCGGCGTCGGATCAACGATGAAGTACCTGGGACTCGTTCTCGACAGTCGGTGGAACTTCGTGGAGCACTTTCGACCTCTGACTCTCAAACTGGAACGGACCGGGGCTGCCCTCAAGCGGCTCCTGCCCAACCTTCCGGGACCAGACGCCTCCTGCCGGAGGCTTTACGCAGGAATCGTTCGGTCCATGGCCCTTTACGGAGTGCCGGCGTGGGCGCCGTCGCTGCAAAAGCGACCGGCGGCCATGCTGAACGCCTGCCAGAGGGTCATGGCTATCCGGATGGTGCGGAGATACCGCACGTTCTCCCGCGAAGCGGCGAGCCTCCTTGCTGGCCTGCCACCGTGGGATCTGGAGGCAACAGTCCTTGCACGCATGCACGATTTGCGCATGGAGATGCAACGTCGGGGCGAAACTTCGCTGCCGCGCCAAGTCGCTGCATGGCGGACAGAGTTCCGGCGAGATCACATGGCGGAATGGCGACAGCGACTGTCGTAACCCAGTGCTGGGCACGACGTAATCGCGGCGGTAAGTCCCCTCTTTCAGGAGTGGCTGGAGCGGCAACACGGCGTCCTGGCCTTCCGCATGACGTAGGTCCTCACCGGACATGGCCAGTTCGGAAGGGTCCTGCATCGGATTTAGGCGGAAAAAACGCCCGGATGTCACCATTGTGTGGACCGCCCGGAGGACACGGTGGAGCATACGGTGGAGGTGTGCCCCGCTTGGGCGGAGCCCCGCCGTGTCCTCATGGAGGCAATTGGCGGCAGCGGCTTTTCGCGTCGGGCCCTGGTTCAGGCTATGATGGTTCGGAGCGAGGAGAAATGGCAGGCGGTCGCCTTCTTCTGCGAAGCAGTAATGCTAGCGAAAGAGGAGGCTGCACAAGTGAGAGAACGTAGGTCCTCACGCCCTAGCCGCCGTAATTCCCACCCCGACTACCGGCCCGAGTGTCCAGGCCCACCAAGCGCATTGATATGCGCATCATGGGCTTGGACGACTCCGTCAGGGTGGATGAGGTGGTGGCCGCCATCGTCGGAGCGGGAGGATGCACTGCCGAGCAGGTTCAGGCGGGCACCATCCGCGCTGACAGCACGGGCATGCGAGCCGTGACGGTTAGCTGCCCCGTGTCGGCGGCCAAGACAATCACCGGGGAGGGCCGACGGCTTCTGGTAGGCTGGGTATCCGCGCAGGTGAAACTGCTGGAGCCCAGACCTCTGCGGTGCTACCGCTGCCACGTGGGGCACCACGTAGGGGCCTGTTGCGCTGCGGAGGTGGACCGCAGTGACCGCTGCTTCCAGTGCGGTCAGTCCGGTCATAAGGCGGTTGAATGCCGTGCAACGCCGCACTGCTACGCATGTGCGGCGGCAGGCAAGCCGGCCGACCACCGGGCTGGAAGCAGGTCCTGCGACCCCCCCGCCAAAGCCAAGGGAAAGGTCCAGAAGCCCATCCACCCCAATGCCCTCACCGCCGCAGCCTCGTCTTTGGCTGCCGCTGCTATTGCCGCTGCGACCCCCGCGGCAGAGTCCTCACGTGGGGCTCGGGAGGAGACTGTAATGGACTGTCAATAACGGCTCCATTACGTCTCCTCCAGGCGAACATCAACCACTGCGCCTCCGCTCAGGATTTGTTGCTCCAGAGCATGGCGCAGTGGTCGATCAACATCGCCGTGGTCTCCGAGCCGTACTATGTCCTACCCAGGGGAGACTGGGTTCAGGACCGGGACGGCTCGGTGACCTTAATTTCGTCGCCCGCCGCCGGTACTCCGTCCCTCGAGGCCGTTACGAGGGGACGGGGTTGCGTAGCAGCACGGTTCGGGGACATTGCAGTGGTAGGCGTCTACCTGTCCCCGAACAGAACTCTCGCCGATCTCCACATCTCTCTTATGGAGCTGAATGCCGTCGTCGCTGGGTTTGGTTCCCTCCCCGTGGTTGTTTGCGGGGACTTCAATGCCAAGAACTTGGCTTGGGGTTCCCGGTACACAGACCAGCGGGGTCGGATGGTGGAGGACTGGGCTCTGGAGACAGGCCTGGTCGTCCTAAACCGGGGTTCTGTCCCCACGTGTGTGCGGATGCAGGGCGAGTCAGTGGTGGACATATCGTTCGCCAGCCCTGCTCTGTCACCGCGTGTCGTCGACTGGCGCGTCATGGAGGGGGTGGAGACGTACTCAGATCACCAGTACATTCGGTTTGACGTCTCCAGCCAGACCTCGACCGCGCCGGTCCAACAGACCCCGTGTGGTCCGCGTTGGGCGCTGAAACAGCTGGACCGGGAGCTCCTCCTGGAAGCCGCGATGGTACAGGCCTGGGTGCAAGCACCGGACAGGCCTGTCGAAATAGACGTCGAGGCAGAGTGGTTCCGGGAGGCCATGTCGCAAATCTGCGACGCGGCAATGCCCCGAGTCCGGCCAGGACGTGCCCGGCGCCAGGTGTACTGGTGGTCGCCGGAGATTGCGGCACTGCGCAATGCGTGCAATGCCGCGCGGCGCCGGTACGCCAGACACTGCAGTCGCCGCATCCGCCCGCCGGATGCAGAGGCCAGGGAGGCGGAGCTGTACGAGGGGTACAGAGTGGCGAAGCGCACCCTCCGAGCGGAAATAAAGCGGGCCAAGTTGGAGGCTTACAACGTGTGGCTGGGGACTCTGAACGGAGACCCGTGGGGACGCCCCTACAAGGTGGTGCGGGACAAACTCCGCCCCTGGGCTCCCCCACTCACGCAGAGTCTTCGGCCCCAGATTGTGGAGGGTGTGGTGAGCACTTTGTTCCCTGCGCGAGGGGAACACTCTCCCCCGCTCATGGCTCCGCCACCAGCGGTGTCTAACGCGGATCACGATGGCGACGACGATGACAATGCTCCGGAGGTGACTGAGGTAGAGATGAGTGTGGCGGTACGAAGGCTGAGTGCCAAGAATACCGCCCCAGGTCCCGACGGCTTGCCTGGTAAAGCCTGGGTCCTGGCCATGGAGGCTCTCGGGTCTCGATTAAGAGGGCTCTTCAGCGCATGCATGGAGAGGGGCCAGTTCCCACTTCGCTGGAAGACGGGGAAACTGGTCCTTATCGCAAAGCCGGGGCGCCCTGCGGACTCTCCGTCCGCGTACCGGCCCATTGTGCTGCTCGACGAGGTGGGCAAGCTCTTTGAAAGAGTAATTGCAGACCGCCTCGTCGCGCACCTAACACGGGTGGGACCGGACTTGGCGGACGGCCAGTTCGGCTTTCGCAGGAGGCGCTCCACGGTGGACGCCATCATGCGCGTGCGAGCTCTCACGACGGGGGATGCGGTGTCCCAGGGCAGGTGTGTCGTGGCGGTGTCTTTGGACATCGCCAACGCCTTCAACTCCCTGCCCTGGAGTAGCATTAGGACGGCACTCCGATATCACCAGGTGCCCGACTACCTCTGTCGCGTGATCGAGGCCTACCTGTCGGACAGGTACATCATCTACCCCGGTCACCAGGGAGAATGGAAACGGCGAGAGATGTCGTGCGGTGTTCCGCAGGGATCGGTACTAGGACCGCCCTTGTGGAACATCGGCTACGACTACGTGCTGCGCGGCAACCTCCCTGACGGGGTCAGCGTGATCTGCTACGCAGATGACACGCTGGTCCTGGCGCGGGGAGAGTCGTACCAGGCGGCGGTCGAACTAGCGACACGCGGAGTTGCGATAGTCGTTGATAGGATTCAGCAGTTGGGACTCGAGGTGGCGCTGCACAAGTCTGAGGCCATGTGTTTTCACGGCCCTCGGAGCGCACCGCCTCGGCATTCCCAATTAACGGTAGGAGGAGTTCACATCGGCGTCGGGTCGACGATGAAGTACCTGGGACTCGTCCTCGACAGCCGGTGGAATTTTGAGGAGCACTTCCGACGTCTGGCCCCCAAACTGAATCGGACTGGGGCTGCCCTCAAGCGGCTCTTGCCCAACCTCGGAGGTCCAGACGCCTCCTGCCGGAGGCTCTACGCAGGCATCGTCCGGTCCATGGCCCTTTATGGGGCGCCGGTTTGGGCGCCGTCACTGCGAAAGCGACCGGCGGCCCAGCTGAACGCGTGCCAGAGGGTCATGGCCATACGGATGGTGCGGGGATACCGGACGATTTCCCGCGAAGCGGCGAGCCTCCTTGCTGGCCAGTCACCATGGGATCTGGAAGCATCAGGCCTTGCACACATGCACGATCTGCGCGTGGAGATGCAACGTCGGGGCGAAACTCCACTGCCACGACAAGTCGCGGCATGGCGGGCAGAGTTCCGGCGGGGTCTCATGGTGGAATGGCGACAGCGACTGTCGCAACCCAGTGCTGGGCACGCCATAATCATGGCGGTAATTCCCCTCTTTGAGGAGTGGCTGGAAAGGCAACACGGCGTCCTTACCTTCCGCATGACGCAGGTCCTTACCGGACATGGTAAGTTCGGGAGGTTTCTGCACCGGATTCGTGCGGAAACGACGCCCGGGTGTCGCCACTGTGTGGACCGCCCGGAGGACACGGTAGAGCACACGGTGGAGGTGTGCCCCGCTTGGGCAGAGCAACGCCGTGTCCTCGTGGGGGCGATTGGCAGCGGCGATCTCTCGCGCCGGGCCTTGGTTCAGGCCATGCTCCGGAGCGAGGATGAGTGGCAGGCGGTCGCCTCCTTCTGCGAAGCAGTAATGCTAGCAAAGGAGGCGGCCGATCGCGTGAGGCAGCGGTCTTCACGCCCCAACCGCCACCGGGACTCCGATCCCGATTACCGGCCACCGTAGGCGCGGGCTCGCGGACGGCGAGCAATGGGTGGCTCGCCGTCCGACCGTCCGGTAACCGTCCGGACCGAGCCCAAGTTACCGACGGCGCGTATTGTTCCACGCGCGCCTCAAGGAGATGTCAGCAACTGTAGGGGCCCAGCAGGGTCGAAGCCTACTGGGGCCAAGGGTCTGATTCTGAAAGGAAGACTCGGCCCTGGTACGAAAGGCAACGAAGGAACAGGAGTGGGTTTTTAGTCAGTAAAAGTCTGACACTATCTCCCGCTCCGCCCAAGAGCGGGGGATGTCATAAGATGATTTTCCCACCGGAAAAAAAAAAAAAAAAAAAAAAAAAACCCCGACTACCGGCCACGGTAGACGCGGGCTTGTGGACGTCGAGCAATGGGTGGCTCGTCGTCTGGCTGTTCGGTAATTAACCGGACCGAGTCCAGTCGTCAACAGCGCGTAGTGATCCACGCGCTCCTCAAAGAGATGTCAGCAAACCGTAGGGGCCCAGCAGGGCCGATGCCCGCTAGCTAGGACCGCAGAGAATTTCAGAAAATGAAATCCGTAGTCCTAGAACGCAAAGGGTAATTGAAGGACACAGGTGTGGTTTTAGTCAGTAAAAGTCTGACACGCCCTCTCGCACCGCTCAGAGCGCAAGAAGTCATTTGTCGTCAGTCAATCAATTCACAAATTTTTACGATGCGACGTTGCATCGCATTTGTGTTTTGGACCTAAAATCGGTGCGTCGCAAAAGTTTGTTTTTGTTCACAAATCGATGCAAGAAAGAGGTGAAGATAATTAGATTTTTTGTAGTTGTAACCGAGCTCTGAAAACTTTAAACTTTTTTTTTTAACTTATTCATGATATTCAATTGATCTGAAAATATGTACAAACATAAATTATGTGAGTTCAATGACAGTGCAGTTTATATAACAATAGAGCCGAAAGGTGCTAGGAACTTGGCAATCAAATCATGTAACCCTATCTAGTTGATAAGTGGAGTTTACAGGGTTGATAAGACTTTAAAGATGTGGCGTAATGTTGCCACTTTATACGTATGTAGATAATTGTATTTCCTCTCCATTTATTTATTATTGTTATTTCGATATCTGACTTTGTCCTAAAATTTATTTTTATTTATTTTACTCAAATCTATTGGTACACAATACCGTTGCCGACGTCTGTTAGTCGATAACGTCACCGGCCCAAACTGAAAAGCAGCGCTGTGGACTCATCGTATTTTGCGTGTGGACACGGCATTATGCTGAGCGTACGGCCGTTTTCTCGGACGTGGCGCATATTTTTAATTATGTTTCTGTCATGCAAAATGTTTGCAATATGATAGTTTTATGTTTAAGTCTTTTCCGACAAATAAAAAGTTTTTTTTCATAAGATGGTTATATTTTTACACCATGTTTATTTCGCTAGTATATGCACAAAAACATTCTTTTCACAACGATTCCGGCTACTGTAACTTAACACCTTTACATAAAAATCTAAGATTATTCAATGAAAAATAGCATTTTTGATATGAAAATGAAAAAACCAAATTTTTGAAACGGTATTTCGGATTTTGATTAAGACCTCATTGTAGTTTTCAGCAATCTTGAAAAGAATGAAAATGAGAGCTGTGATGAGATATGAGCAAATTTTCGTCGCTGTCATCTTGGACTAAAATTTTGGCCTGGCCATTGTTTCATCGCCAAAGGAAACGCCGAACATTACACCTATTTCATCGTAATCTCATGATATTTTTAGTTTTTTAACCCTAGAAACTTGGATTGTGCGTCACGTTGGCGGCAGGCAGTACGTACCCGTCGGCGAGCGCGCTCTCGACGGCCTGCGCGGTGCGCTGCGCGTGCGCCCGCAGCGCCTCGTCCACCAGCTCGCGCGGGGACGCCACCGCGCCGCGCAGCCCGCGCAGCTCGCGCGTCTGCGCACTCATCATCTCTGCAACACAATCAATACACTCCAATTACACACCAATAAATCTACTCAGCCTTTTCCTACTATCTTGGGGTCGTTTTCAATCTTACCGGAAGCCGAGTTCGTGCAGATATGCGCAATATTTCTGTGTGTGTGTACTATTTTCTATGATATAAAATGCTCTGAGCTAGGCTGCGGGATTATTCGAAAGAGTTACCGCGACCCTGAAACGCAAAGGGTATCTGAAGGAACACAGGTGGGTAATTGTGAGAAAAATCTGACACGTCCTATCTCTCCGCCTGGAGCGGAAGAAGTTACTTGATGATTTATTACAACAAAGAAAAAAAAACGATGAAAAAAAGTTTACATGAACCTGTACACACATCCTACACCAAAGCACCTTTGTGAGATAGAATAACTATACCAGTAGTTTACATGGAGCCACTAAGTCTACCTTCACAAACCCCCCTTGCCAGGACTGGTGTAAGATTTTCTAACTAACCTCTAAAGATCTATAGGACCTAAAGAACAGCTGGCAACCAACCGCTTAACGTGCTTTCCAAGGCACGGAGAAATCTCGGTATGTTAAAATGGTCACCCATCTACAGGCCGACCTTGGCAAGCTTATTATGTAGCTATGATCTTCTTTCTTATAATAACACATCAATCTAATACATATATCAGCGCTTTCGTATTTAAATTAGCTGGAATGGCGCTAATTGTTGTGTCGATGACGTGTGTCACGTGACTGGGTCACGACACTG
Source organism: Mythimna vitellina (assembly GCA_949316375.1). Taxonomy (NCBI): domain Eukaryota; kingdom Metazoa; phylum Arthropoda; class Insecta; order Lepidoptera; family Noctuidae; genus Mythimna; species Mythimna vitellina. The sequence goes on along the minus strand of OX438691.1, from coordinate 2,188,054 downwards.
ACGCAACACCGAGCGCTAAAGCGATATAAATCCACGACGGACGGGCAGTATGATGAGAGCCTTGTTCGGATTCGCATATGCGGGCTGCGCGTTCCACCGAACGCGACTGGACTGTCTTAATCGTGTTACCTATTTATTGTAATAATTATTGTGGTGATTTATCTATGGTGATTATTTTATGAGAACTAACAGGAAGATTACTGAGAAGTGCTAGAAATCCTCCATTTTTTCTTTCTTTCACTAAAAGATGAGGATCCTGTGATGTGTCAAGTGATTTGAAAGACTGCGATTTGCGTGTAGTTCATCTGACGGCAATGCATATTGTTTTGTTAGGGTTTTTCACCTGTGAGTTTGTCCAGCTTGTGCTCCAGCGCCTCGAGGCGGCTGCGGTCTGCGGGCGCGAGGCCGGCACAGCGCAAGTCCTCGCTGGCGGCTCGCTCCACGTTGTTCACGTTGAGGATATTGTTCAATGACTGACTGCTGGACTTGTCAGTCGAAGCCTTGCGTTGGGGTGCCTCCGTTATTTGAGGGATCGAGATTTGAGGCCACGTTTCGCTGTCTGTGAAAGGTTAATTAAACATTTCGGTGTGTTGGAAAAATAAAAAAGTTAAATGTTTATCTACATAGTATGCGCTATTTTGGCGGCAGGCGATTCGAGTCGCCTCCGCTAAGGCGACTAGTCTCAGTGATATATATGGGTGTCATGTCGGTAGTGTGCGTTGACATTGCATAATAGAATTCTTTCAAGTCCGTTCAATCATTGAACCACTGGAGATACGGTGATACGCCATTGGTACAAGATAAACATCCTACTCATAGTTATAAATTGTTTTTGAAACACATTCATTGTGTGTTCAGTTAAGAAGTGGAAACTCCTGCCGGAATCTGTGTTTCGTGATCTATTAAAGCTTGGGGTTTTCTAAGTCAAGAGTGAATAGGTTATTTTTAGGCAAGTATATTATTATATTATTTGACTGGCCTGTTGGTCTAGTAGTTAGTGGCCCTGACTGCTATGCCGGAGGTCGTGGGTTCGATTCCCACCCAGGACAAATGTTTGTGTGATGAGCACGATCATTTGTTCTGTGTCTGGGTGTAATTTATCTATATATGTATGTATTTAGAAATATATAAGTACGTTTATCAGTTGTCTAGTACCCATAACACAAGCACTGCTTAGCTTGGGACTAGACGGCGTTGTGTGATAGTTGTGGAATATTATTATTATATACTCTATACTTGCCTAAAAGTTTGTCTAAAAGTCGTTTAAATCGTCAATCACATCATCGCTTAGTATCTGATGACGTGAGCCAGATGTGGGCTTATGAATAAAAATAAAAAGAAGCTAACTGGTGTGCGTCAGCTTGTGCTGCGGCGGCGGCGGCGGCGGCGGCAGCGGCTGCGGCTCGGGCGGCGCGGGCGCGGGCACGAACACGTCGTCGTGCGCGAACAGCGGCGACGCGCCGTTCGCCACCACGGGTGCCGCCGCGGCGCCACTCGCCTCTGGTTCTTCTTCCTGAACCAGAATAAGTATCGTTTTCGTGTGAAACATCTGTTGGCACGCCTTGGCAGTAAAACGGACTCGTATGCCGTGACGGCAAAAAATCTGTTCTCGACTTCCTTGTGTGTGCGCGTGCGTATACGGGTTAAGCGGTAAATAAATCTTTCGCAGAGACTCTCTCTCAAAAGGTCGCTTCCTCATAAAGCCTCATTGAAATTGGAAAGAACATTTTTTTTTAAAACCTGACAAAATTTTATTGAAAGTGACTATTGCGTTATTTTGCAATAAAGCCATTCTGCGAAAGAGAGATTGTAAAGAAGCAACCTATTGAGAAAACGATAAACGATAGCATCACTGCTGCAGTCAAACACTAGATTATGTCATTTTAAAAAATAAACAACAAAGTTATTATTTATTTATTTAGTACATGGAGGACTCACAGCTAATAAAAACAGACAAAAAAAACTATCAGAAAGCCAAACAAACAGACAACAGACATTATGAAAAAGAGATATTTTACAACCAGTAGACATTTTTCGAAAGGGACATTATGAGGCTAAATTGCGTATACTAAAATAGATATTTTATATTTACCGGACGTCCCGGCCAATTTTTTTTAAATGTAGTTTTTGGTATGTAGTGGGATAATAGTGTTTTTGCCTTGGTCTACCTCGAATCCTCATTCAAAATTCTAGTATGAAATCAATGACACATATGTGGCACTATAAATATGACGAGTTGTGATCGTGCATACCTTAAAGAAGGGATGGTCGTTGTGCGACATGATCTGCTGCACTTCACGACTGGGGCTCGAACCTGCCGACGCGAGCTTGCTGGCAGCTTCAGCGATCGACTCGTCCGCGCAAGCACCTAAAGTACATTACAAATGTTCATACAATACACACACATCAGTCACATCACTGTCAGAGCACCGACCACTCACTATAGCGTATTCACGTTAAGAAAATAGTGACTCATCGTTTCCACTCAGCTTAGCCATGCCCCCTGACCAATAAAATAGTAAAATAGAAAGCGGTGTTCACAATTACGAGTTGAAGTAAGCCCTTCAGACAGTTATGTCAATTTTAAAAATGAATACCTCACTTATTCGTAAGAATAAAAGTAAAAATTCTGACAATTCTAATTAAATTTTAAAACAATCAATTAATATTATTATTTGCAAATATTGTGTTGTGAAAAGTTTGCATTAAAGCAAACTTTTAAGTGTTAGTGATCTAATTTTTACCTCGGTATGGATAAGCCTTTACTTTTTAAGTTGCACTGATGACGTCACTATTTTCGTAACGTGAATGCACTATAATTAATTTTATTTGTGACGGAGACGCGCCAATCTAAGGCCTACTGCCACGGACGCGTAGCTTCATAAACGCGTATTCTTCATTATACGCTTGGTTTACGCCTACTCACAGCTTTACTCAAAACTATGAAACTCTGACGACCACCACCAAGCATTACCAGCATCAAGCGTATAATGACGAATACGCGTCCGTGGATAGTGGGCCATAACTGACGTATTAAGCCGTATTACGACTTCTATAAAACTATTTTTTTGACGTGACTGATCAGCGACTTGACAGTAACGTGACTGATGTGTGTTCTTACCTTTAAGCTGAGTAAATTACACATTTTATATTTATTTGTAACAAAATAACGTGCAAACATAAACATTACTAACTGCAATTGCATCGTTTATTTTTATACTAATAAAAATAACGACAAAAATAGCGCTATCGCATTTCGTAAGCGCCCTTTCATCTCTCGTCGCGTGCCACTAAGGTTACATTATGTTCGAAAGCGTGCTACGGCAGTGAATTAAAAAAAAATGTGTTTTTTTATTGATTGGCAATAAAGCTGGCGGCCCACCTGATGGTGAGTGGTCACCGCCGCCTGTGGGGTTTCTGCAATACCAGTGGCATCGAAGGTTTGTTGTCCACCCTAGAGACAAAGTGTTAATGTCTCATGTGCCTGTACTTACACGGTAGGGTTGCCACCCTTTAGTTGGGATAGAGAATATGGTGGGAGGAAAAGTGAAATAATTTGATGATTAATAAAATATTTTTTTTGAAGAAATGTGAAGTAATTTGGCGGTATCTAAGCGCGGGGCGGCTCAAAAGTATGAAAATGTTTGAATCGCACCACGAGACGCCGCTCATAGCGCCGCGAGCACGCTTACCGATACCGCCCCGCTCGCCGCTAAGACCGAAATCGTGACCCAGGCCGCAAGTAGAGTTTCAATCAGACATTGAAGTATATTTTAATACTATTTGATCAATAAGGCCATATTTGGAAAATTGAAGCAAGTAATGAATAAAATTGTACTTTATTTATTATAAAACTAAACTAATGCTTTTTTTCACTAAATACAGATGAGTCTATTCGATATTTATAACAAAAATGCAATTTTTTTTGTTGTTGTCTGTCGGAAATGGATTTCAAATGATGAAATACGTCTTCGAAAAAGTTACAAAGATATAATGGGTAACATTTTTAATAAAAAACTCAACGTAATGGAAGTCACGGATATAACAGCCAGTAACTATAATACATAACTAAAGATACATATTATAAAACTAAGCCCCCATCGCGTCGGTTTGTTCGCAATAAACTCAGAAACTAACGACGGATTTTCATACGGTTTTTAAACAATAGACAGAATGATTCATGAGGAAGGATTTACTGTATAATAAATGGATATTATATTATTATATATAGTAAAGAAAAAAGGTATGACTGTTTATGTTGCAAAAAGCCTGTATTTCGATACTCTAAAGGGAATCAAAATTCATAGGGTACTTCCCGGTGTCCTAGAATCCTGAAATTTGGCATGAAGCAAGGTCTCATAGTAAATATGTAGATAGGCGACAAAAAAAAATTGCGATTGAACTGTTTTCATAGGTAAGTTTGTACGGAACCCTCAGTGCACGAGTCCGACTCGCATTTGCCCGGTTTTTTTTAGTAATATGTAGTACATTTGACTTAAATACAGTACGATAATATATACCATAATACATGAATATATATCTACACTAATATTATAAAGAGGTAAAGTTTGTAATTTTGTTTGTAGGAAGTAATCTCTGGAACTACTGAACTGATTTTGAAAATTCTTTCACGAGTATCGAGCTACATTATTCCAGAATAACATAGGCATAAATATTTGATTGTAATAAATAATATTTTTACTCCCAAAAATATGACGCGCGGCGAAGCGGGCACGGGTCAGCTAGTATAATATACATAGATGGATGGATGATGTGAGGAACGATACGAAAGAAAAGGGAGTTAGTGATGGCATGACGGCTGACAGGACGGAATTGAAGTAAAAAACATGTCGTGCTGACCCTAAATAATACGGGACAAGGGCAGGAAGAAGATGATGAAGATAATATAATAGAGGTGGCAACCCTAATTCACGGGAACTAACACTCCTCAATCCGGAACATAGCAACTATGGTAAATTACGCAACGGAAAGTTCTGATTGCTTACGTCATTACATTCAGGTCGTAAAAGGGTCATCGCAGAAACAAATTCAAACTAATCGATAGTAAATCAAATGGCTACTGAAATTAAAAATAGTTTTTTTTTGGGGTTATCGGCAAGTCACCTGTGTCACATGTTTTTTTCATAAGCATAACCATATTCAGCCTTTTTAATGTTCCTTTGGAAGTAGGCGGAAAAGAGGGTAAGGTCCTGCAAACTTCTGTTGACAAAGGAGGATCCTCTGACCAGACGGGTGTTATGTCTGGTGGGCAACTGCCCGATAGATGATTTCGGGCTGTTCTATAAGTTCTAATCGCGCGATGCAGGATTAAGAACTAATCCGATGTGACGCCATAGATGTCGCTACATTCCCATTACTGGGACTCAGGCCTCCTCTCTAGGAGAGGGAATGGGCCGTAATCCACCTCGCGGGCCCAGTGCGTGGTGGTGGACGTCACATGTCTTCGAATTTTTGGTTCTAGGACATGCGGGTTTACTCACGATGATAGAGCAGTGGTGGCCGAGTGGTAACGGCCCCGACTTACGAGTTTTAGGTCGCGGTTTCAAATTCTGCCAGACGTATTACTTTGTATAATTTATTTCATCATCACTGCTCTCAAAACGGTAAAGATTTTTTTTTTCATATTTCATTAAAATTATGAAGTCAAATAAATAAAAAATAACTACATGTACTTGCATAATAGAACTATTATTCATGTAGTTTGATCTCTTTTTCTCAAAACTCCTCGGTATCAGCTCATTAAAAGCGAAGAGCTTTGGTTTACATACTGTCTAGTACAAGCCCAAGGAGCATAATGCATTATGTGGTGGTCACACGGCAGCACTTGGCCCAACTCCCATACACGGATGATCAATATCCTTTATCAATGCATTATCATTATGCTTTATCATTTGTTGTCTGGCATTATGCTGAACTGAATCTATTTGGCGTAGCCGTGAGACATATTATTTTTTTCTTTTTATTGTTAATTTTATTTCTCCTTATTTATATTTTATTTTTTTAGTTGTAAATCAATTATTTTGCCAAATAAACATATTTTCTTTCTGTTCTTTCAATGAACACTGTTCCAGCAGTTTGCAGCTGTATCTGCGTTGTCCCTTGAGTATGAATTAAATTAAATTAATTCCACTTAAACGGCGCTAATTGATTGTTCCTTTAATTCTACTGCGAATGTAGGTCCTTGTCGATTTTTTATAAGCAGGTAGGTAGCTGATGCCAGCTTCCCAACGCCGACAAGCTTAAAGGCCCTACCACGAGCTCATAAGGCTGGATTTCCACCAGAGATGTGCTATGCAGATATGTTACAAGGATGTAATAGCTATGCTGTGAAACAATGTGACCTTTTCAACTGATACTAAGCTAATACAGGGTTATTTTTAAAACACCAACAACCTTGCAGGCAGAGGCGGATCGTGAAATTGTTGGACTCTGGGCTAACACTACTTGGGGGCCCACCTAAGTAATCAAATTAATTGGCATTTTGTTAAAAATAAGTTTATATTTTTCCTACAGTGTACCTTTTCGACAACGACCGATCACTAGAAATGTCGTCCTAATGGAACAAGAGATCATGAGTTACTATAGCTAACTTGAAAGTCTAAATATACTTCGTCTTGTGGTTTTCTGTAAGAGATTGCCCTGTGCGAGAAGACCGCCGACTGAACACTTAGTTTTGGTAAATCGTGTATCATTGTAGATAGTTTTTAATGAAAACTGGGGGCCCCTTATATCCCTGGGGCCCTGGGCTGCAGCCCATTTAGCCATTAAGTAGATCCGGCCATGCTTGCAGGACTATATTACTAACATCATAAACATCAACTTTTGTTCTATGACTTTTTAGAAAACACAACAAAAACAAACCTTCAAGATTTCATTATTCTATCTAACACATTTCAACTCTGTATTTTGCTGTACCTACCTACGCCCCCCGAGCACTTCCCGCTCCCCTCCGCTATTGTACTATCGCTTGCTTCGCATAGACTTCGTAACATTTAGAACGTTCTATTTAAATATTCTTATTTTTGTATGAAAATCTGAGGAACCAATATATGATAAATTTTGGAAAGTTATAGAACAAAAATTGTTGTTTATGATGTTCTCAACATAGTGCTGAGAGGTTGCCGGTGTTTTACAAATAACCCTGTATAGCGGTGCGAGCAAGATGTGCTATGAAGATGCACCGCCGCAAAATGGCTGAGCGAGGAAGATGCGCAGCTCGAACTAAGCAATGTATCTATAGTATACATATATATCTATAGGTTACATTCTGGAGAGTGTGCGCGGGAATTGCATGACTTGATTCCGCCATCTTCTTCCTACCATCGGACAACCCGACGAACGGCGAGTATCCACCCTTACGTTGTTGAAACTTCAACGGTCCGGACTAAGCGTTTCGCTTCGTCGTTTATACCGCGTACATCGAAGGACTGGAACAATTTGCCTGCTGCGGTCTTCCCGTCCAACTATAATTTAGGTGTCTTTAAGGCTAGAGTGAATAGGCTCTTAATAAACTAGTGCGCCTGACCATCAATGATTGCATCTCCGCTTACCATCAGTTGGGATCGCAGTCAAGCACTCATCATCATCATCATCATCATCATTTCAGCCGAAAGACGTCCACTGCTGGACATAGGCCTCCCCCAAGTGTCGCCACAATGAACGGTCCTGTGCGTCAAGCACTGGTTTATATCAATTCAAAAAAAAAATAGTAGAGAAGCGGCACATAACTACACCACTCGCGACTATCTTCAGCACGCATCTATAGCACGCATCCATAGCACACGTCCGTAGCACGCATCCATAGCACACGTCCGTAGCACGCATCCATAGCACACGTCCGTAGCACGCATCCATAGCACACATCCATAGCACGCATCCATAGCATACATTCATAGCACGCATCCATAGCACGCATCCATAGCAGTAGGTACAGCACGCATCCTTCCATATAAAAAACATATCTTAGTTGAATTCGTTTCCACCAGTGCTATGTGTACCAATGGATATGATTGGTGGATATCAGACGCATTCATAGCAACGTAGCATAGCACATCTCTGGTGGAAAAGCACCCTAACACGATTCATTTGACGACTTAAACTGGAATGTTAAAGAGATGGAGCTATACACCACTATTTTTTAATTACTACAAATACTTAAAAGGCTCATTAGAAAGGCTCTTGTTATTATTTAAGTCTCAATAAATACTATTCTCAAACAGCAAAGTTATTAGCGTTTGTTTATATCCCAAAATGTCACTCTATAGAAATATTGTACGGGCTATTGATTATAAATGAATGACGATCAAAATGGAAAAACACTGCGCGTAGTATTTTCTCATAGCAATTTTTATGACTGATTGATTCAATTATGAATTTACCAAATTATACTTTTGACAAATTGTCAACAAAAATGTAATCAGTAACGGGAATAATGAATCGCATTAAGAGCTAGTGGTAGGGTATCAGATCCGATTTAGGTGCCGTCTTAACATCATGACACCAGTGCAAGATAAAGACGAAAACTACATATCGCACACTTCATTAAAAAGAGACGTAACTCAAAAAAGAGGTTATTGAAAATTGAACATTATTTTTAAACCTGTGTTTTCAAATTCAAACACCCTGTTTTTGAGTTAGGTCTTTTTATGAGTAAGCATGCGACATGCCCGATAGCAGTGTCCCTTTTCCGCAACGGAATAGAGCGGCGTTAGCTGCCTGCTTTTCACAGGAATTGTTTAGGAAATTTTTAGACGAAAGCAAGTTGAATTTTTCCTTGGTGGTAGAAATTGATAGTCAACTCCCGTAACTCTTACGAGCGTTTGCGTTCTAATATTATTATTTTTTTTCTATAAGGGAATATGAACGTTATTGAAGTACGAGAATGGACCTTCGGGAGTGGTTGTTTTTTTATTCCGTATTGACCTACTCCGACAAAAACTTCAATTGATGGAGCAGATACAGAACATGCCTGTTCACTTTTGCTTTGAAGGCTATCTTTTTTATTAATATTTTTTTTTTGGCTTGGATACTAAGTCCTTTAAGCCATGTCTTCGTATAATATAGTCACTTTGTTTTTCATTAGCATTCGGATGTAACACATTCTTATGTTTTTGCAGTATTTGGCAGCGAATGTATCGGGTCAGCCTTCTCGGTAAGTTTCGCTGTGGTAGTCAATACTACAATCATTCTCAGCTCCATTATATCCAAATCGCGTCAGTTTCAATGATTATATGTCAGCTGCGTACACTTAGATACAAACTACACCAATTTTACATCACTATATCCACTAGAAATGAAGTGAATATTTCGAGTCTGTTCATTTTAACGAGAACAAGCCTGGTTTAATGATTCTACATATTGTACATTTGTGTAGACACTTGAGATAAAAAATTACACCAATTTTACATCACAATTTCCACTAGGAATCATTAGAACAGCCACTGAACTAACTCGAAAAAATCCCGCTAAAAACCTTGTAGGCTTTCGGTTTATAGGGAACACAGATGCTGATATATAGTTCTACTTATGCGTATAAAGGTCGAGGTTCACGTTTAGTACTAGTTGGTGGGTGTGTTTAGTTTTTAGTTTTAGTGTGGGGAGTGTTGTGTTACCTCCGGTGGAGCTGCGCGCCTTGCTGCCCACGTCGGGGGTCGCGGACAGAGGAGGGTCGTCCTCCTCGCGCTTGCCTGGCGAGCTGCGCACAAGTACATGGGTCAGGGAGACTTACTTTTTCCATTTAAATATGTATAAAAGAGTAACTTTATCTAAAATCGCAAATAGAAAGATTATTTCAAATCTGATCGTGAAGTAAATTAGAAACCTTTCTAATCTTATGTAAGGGGAAACAGGCATGTAACAAAATAAAATGTGACGTAATAAAAAGAGAGCGAGATGTCCCCACCACACCCCCATTTTTTTCCTCATAATAATATTAGAAATATTAATTGCTGCATCATTTAATAAAAAAAAATTATGGTGATTTCAGAATAATATTTTTTTTTGTTTTTAGTGTTATATTTCTTTTTAGTGTTATTTGTTAAACATAAATGCAGGTTCATACCCAATTATCTTACTCACAACATATCTAGAGTTAATATAATTATAATATCGCAAGATTTACGACATAGTAATGTAAATAAAATGAATGAAGGTTTACCTAAAAGCGTCAGGCGTCATGAGGTTGAGCTGCGGCGCGATGGTCGGCGACTCCGGCCGCGTGCCGATGAGGCTGCCGGGCTGCGTCTGACACAACATATTTCACCATATAGAGTGTGGACACGAACATACAACGAAAAATAAAATGGCAAATGATATTTAATTTGCAAATGGTTTTTACTGTTACAAGTCAATTTAAACTGGATGAGGCCGATGTTTTCTAGCTGACTACTCTAGAGAAGAAACACCGGAATCACCATCTTTCAAAGTTCATACAGTAAACATCATCATCATTTCAGCTGGACATAGGCCTCCCCCAAATGTCGCCACAATGAACGGTCCTGTGCGTCTCGCATCCATCGGATTCCCGCAACATTTACTAGTACATCGTTCCACCTTTTAGCACTGCGTCTTCCGGTACGTGGTCGCCACTCCGGAACCTTTCGGCCCTGACAGCCATCTGTTCTGCGAGCAATGTGCCCTGCCCATTGCCACTTAAATTTGGCGATTCTTCATGCTATGTCGGCAACCTTGGTTCTCCAGCAGATATCTTTCATTTCTGATTCTATCATGCAAGGAAACTCCCAGCATAGCCCTTTTCATTGCCCTTTAGGTGACTTTAAGCCTTCTGATGAGGCCCATTGTGATTGATCACGTTTCGGAACCATATGTCATCACTGGAAACACGCACTGGTCATAGACTTTCGCCTTGAGACACTGTGGTAAGTTGGACGAGAAGATACCGCGCAGCAGCGAGGTTGACCTCTTTCTCGAATTTAGATCTACCCAACTGGACTGTCTGTCCAAGGTAGACGAAATCGACCACAACTTCGAGTACAGAGTCTTCAATCTCGATAGGAGTGAGTGCTACATGGTTGTTTATCATGACTTTAGTTTTGTACAGTACACAGGTAATGCTCAAATCATATGAGAAACAAAATCTTCGATATGGCGATTTAACGTATTTCCTATCCAAACAAAACCCATCAAACTGCCATATAAATGCCCTTGCAATACTAACTATTAACAAATCAGCTTATAATTTATTAAGAATACGTGCGGTTATGTGCCTAGAATTGTATATTAAGGGTTGCCAGTACCTGGGAGCGCATGAGCAAGTTTTTGAGCTGCTGACTCTGCTGCTGCAGGATGCTGGAAGCGATGGTGGCGGGCGCCGACTCAGACGAGCTGTCCTCTAGCGCCAGCTCCGATAGACCTTCAGGATCAACTTATGGATACATAATAATGTTTAATAAATTATATAGCGTTTATTTTCACCTATGTGACTTTTTTATATAGGTGGGAAATCATTCAAAGACTTCCCTCGCTTTAGAGTGGAGCGAGAGGGCGTGCCAGACTTTTGCTGACTGAAACTCACTCCGATGTTCCTTCTTTGCCTTGCGTCCCAGACCCCGGAGTTCCCTTTTGGACGACCCAAGGCCCCAGTAGACTTCGGCCCTGCTGGGCCCTTACGGTTTTGATAAAACATTTCTTTGAGGTGCGCGTGAAATACTACGCGCCGTCGACCACTCGGGTTCCACTTATCGGATGGTTACCGGATGGCCTACTATACGTGTTCAAAATATTGTGTAAAACTATCTGTATAATGCTTGATTCTATCAAGAATAATCGTGGTATTCAAGCCACATAAAGTTTGTATTGAGCAGTGGTGGCCGAGTGGTAACGGCCCCGAATTACAAGTTGTAGGTCGCTGGTTCAAACCTAGCCAGCCGCATTATTTTGTGTAATTTATTACATCACCACGTCTCTCAAAACGGTGTAGGAAAACCTCGAAAAATTCGAAGACGTGACATCCACCAACCCGCACTGGGCCCGCGTGGTGGATTACGGCCCATTCCCTCTTCTAGAGAAGAGGCCTGAGTCCCAACAGTGGGAACATTATAAGGCCGACTATGCTATGCTATACTATAAAGTGTGTATTTGATAAAGGTCCTGTTGACCGAAAATATGTATACTACGGTGGCTGGATATCAGGATTGGGGACTCTGCGACTAAGGAGTGAAGAAGTTCGATCCCTCACGCGTACCGCCGCCTACTTCGCTAGCATTACTGCTTCATTTACCTATGTGACTTCTAATAGGAACTTGTTTGAATCTGTTGTTATAAGGTTGAAGAAGACTATTCGCTCGTGATACAGTTCTACATAAGTACGAGGGGATAGGGCAAACCGCCGAGCGTGTTGATTTGATACATTTGCTGCCAAATACGACAAACAGAATATGTACATCCATAATCTAATGGTAAACCAATTAACTATTCATACGAAGACATTGATTGACAAGATTAAAGGACTTACATTAACAAAAACAAGCCAAAAATATTAACAAAAAAAAAAATGTTAAGTCTAAAAACAACCATTTCACATTCTTTAACTATAGACCTGCCTAAATTTTATTGTCAAAATAACTTTAATCTATCTTTATGTATATTATTATATTCTCCACCATGAAATGCTATTTGCATTATGTGGTTTCAAACTTATTCAAAGTGCAGTACATACTTCAACTGGATACATTTACATATATGTTGTGGAGACTCAAAACCTGTACTAGGAATACCTGTGGTGTGGTACAGGGTTCCTGGCTAGGAACTAAGTATATATACTAAGATAAGTTACAGGTGTTACGTATATATATACAATGTATGACATAGTAAACGTAAAATCGATTTCAGTTATCTATATATATAAAAAAAGGAAAAACTGACTGACTGACATATCAACACACAGCCGAAACTAGAGCCGAGGACTAGGAAATTTTGCACGAAGCTTCCTTTTATGACGTAGCCAAGCAATAAGAGAAGATTTCCTAAAATTCACCTCCTGCGGGGATGAAAAGGGGGCCCCCAATGATTAGAAAAAAAAGAAGAAAATGCGGGCGAAGCCGCTGGCAGAAGCTAGTTTTAAATATATGAAATCCATCTATAGCGAAATTTATGACGCAACAAAAGAACTTAAATTCGAAATACTACATCGCAGTATTAGTTCTCCGCGCGATTAGAACACCTATTTTACATCACTATATCCACTAGGAATCAATTTGCGAATAATTAAAACAGCCACTGAACTATACTCGAAAAAATCCAGCCAAAAACTCCCCATCTCCTTTAATAACTGTACGTAAAGTTTAAAAAAATGAAGTAGTATTACCGTGCATGAGGTCTCCGTGTATGGGAGGGCGTGGTGGCGTGTAGACGAGGCGGCCCTCCTGCAGCCCCTTGGGCTGCACGATGTACAGGCGCACGCACACGCGCCGCCCCTCCTCGCTGCCCTCGCCACCCGAGCCCTCGTCCTGCACGACGAACAACAATCATCATCACCAGAGGTCGGAATTAGGTAGAGTTATTTATGTACTTGATTGATTTCGTACAGCGAAAAAATAAAGTGGATATGCCTCAAATCCCGAGATTAATTTTAAAGAGCAGAATTTTTTTTTAGGGCACTATCAGACGTATAGCAGAAAACAATTCTTCCTGCATTACAGACGAGGGGAAAGAAGTGTATAAATTTGTTAACCTCACCTCAGTTGATGTAGAGAGATTTTCTTCAATGAAAAATACTAATAAAAAATGTATGCTAATTATCTTAGAGTTATTTGTCTCATCTATCTGAGGTTTTTATTATTATTAATTTGTAGTATTGTTGGCCACACGGGATCTTTCATTAGAAATCCCGGGAATGTACATAAATAATTCTACCTAATTCCGACTCTGATCATCGCTATGACCAGCAGGGGGACATTAAAGGGTAAAAACAGAATAATAAAAAAAAAAAAAAAACATAAAAAAAACTTAGAAATATATTCACTCACATCAGGATTCAGTTCGTAATGTATGGGCGAGTCGGCGTCGCCACTCGAACCGTTCCGGTATAATGGTTCGTCGCAGCTCGGCTCACACTTGCTCTGCTGTTCCTCTGTGGAAGACCAATAAAGTGGGTTTTGCTTTAGTCAGAAGTTCGACATTTATCAACCTTATTGCTATGAACATAAAAGCGAAATGTAATCGAACGGAAACGTAGATAATACACTCATATAAAGATATAAGCGGGGTAGGTATCGCGAAAAGTACTTTCTTGATTTTTTTTAGTTATTGCTTTATAGGTATAACTCCTGCATGGTGGGTGTGTTCACAAACACCCAGACCCGCAACATCTATGTGTAGGCCATGCAAATATTTGTTCCGTGCGGGATCGAACACGCGACACGCAGCGTAGCAGCCAGTCGCTCGATCACTGCGCCTAACGGGCCGTCGTTGATAAGTGGTTTTCAAATTGCAAGCCAACAGACAAGGGAGATTTTGCGTTTTATAATTATGTAACGATATATGAAACTCTCTACTACGAGAGGAGCAGTGGTGGCCGAGTGGTAACGGCCCCGGCTTATGAGTTGTAGGTTGCGGGTTCAAACCCAGCCAGGCGCAATACTTTGTGTAATTTATATAATCACCACTGCTCTTTAAAACTTTGAAGGAAAACATCGTTAGGAAACTGGAAACTGGCATGTCCTAAAACCAAAAATTCAAAGACATGTGACATCCACCAATCCGCACTGGGCCCGCGTGGTGGATTACGGCCCATTCCCTCTTCTAGAGAGGAGGCCTGAGTCCCAACACTGGGAACATTATAAGGCTGATTATGCTATGCTATTATGTTATACGTGACTCACCAGCGTCTACAATACAGAAGCTCAACACAGGATAAGGCAGCAGGAACTCCGAGATGCTCTTACAATACGCCATGCTGTCTTCAGGGTCCCGAGATATGTTCAAGACGTACAAACTCCTGGACTTGAAGTCTGAGAGCAGCAGGTAGCTGGCACTAGTGTCTAGCATGGCCTTCAAGCCCAGCGTGACTTCGGTACCGACAATAGGGGTAAACGTGATGGTTTGCAGGCAGGTCCAAGACTTGCACGACCAGATCTTGATTGTAGTGTTGTTATCAGCACCGGTTACGGCGAATTTCCAGAATTGGACGCTGGAACAATTGAATATTTATTTAGAACTAGCTCTAGCATCTAGGGGCATTGCTCGCGTAATAGTAAAAAAGTTGGAAAAACTCGCGCATCAACGGCCACCAGTCAATATGCATTTAAGCGGAAGTTGCGGCTTTATTTTCTACACAAATAGCGAAGTAGTCTCAAAAATCCTTTCATTTTTCCTTATATAAATAATATATATTTATGTATTATATTAAATATTTATGTATGTTTATTTTTTTTTAAATATATATATACATTTGATCCCTTGTTTTCCTATTAATTTTTTCTTTTTTTTTATGCACCTACCATGTTTTCTCTTCACTACCCTTGGTTGACTGGTAGAGAATGCCTAAGGCATTAAGTCCGCCTTTGTATCTTTGTGTTGCATGAAGTTTAAATAAATAAATAATAAATCAACGTACATAAACCGTCTAGTTTGTTAAATTAGTAACCCAATTTCCCAAGATATGGCGCTGTACTTTGGGCTATTTCGCGCTGTTAAGATTTTTCCTGAGTTGCTGGGGTCGGGACGGGTATGAGCTATTATATTGTCGAATTGTTCGGTTGGTCTCTCGTTGGCATTGGTCGTTTGTTCTTGCTCGTTGTCTGTCGTTCAATAACTCTTAAGTGGGGACACTTATTGTGACGGACGGGAAACTACGGAACCCTACACTGAGCGTGGCCCGACACGCTCATGGCCGGTTTTTTCTTTCTTTCTTTTCTGCGATGAACACTTTCGTTGTTGTCTGGCCACGAGCCCGAGTACGAAAGTGTGGTGTGTGTGTACTTACTCAGTATTATAGTTTTTGTGGTTGTCCAAGAAGAATAGACAGCTGAGAGGTTTCCCGCCGTGAGGCTGCCATTTGTGCAAGCAGCGGGGACTGCTGTCTGTGTGCATGTACACCTGCAACACACGAGTATATTATACCAAAGAGTGTCTAATAACAAAGGATACATAGTTAGTATGCGATGGAAGTGGTTATATCCGAACTGAATTCGGAACATGATTTTTAAAATTTGACTGTCGAAACCGAAATTCGATCTAAAATTGGAGGCGGAGGTGGAGGTGAAGGCGGAGGCAGAGGTGGAGACAGAAGCGTTGAATTACATTACTAAAATTAATAAAAAATCCGGATTAGTATAAATGAGTGAATTTACAACATTCCAAATACGAATCGAATAGTGAAGTTGTCTCAACAACCCCCTTTCTTTTACTTTATATAAATATATATATTAACCTTTTGAGTAGCGTAATGAGAGACACAATAGAAAGAAAATGACCGAGCGAACGCCGGCGTTCGCTCGGTGTTTAATGAACTAAATTATATATTATGTATGTTTATTTTGTATATATAAATACTTTTGAACCCTTTTTTTCTTAATAATCTTTTATATTTTTATGCAACCGCCATATTTTCTCTTCACCACCCTAGTTTGACTGTTAGAGAATGCCTAAGGCATTAAGTCCGCCGTTGTACTTTTGTGTTGCATGAAGTTTTAATAAATAAATCCTATCAAGTGAAAGAGTAGTCATCAGAAGGTATGGGGGAGAAGGGGTTTCCCGCGTGACAAGAACGAACTTGTTGGTTCCTTCAATACGGTTACAATTAAAATTTATCGTTACTGAAATCGGAATCGGAGGTGCAAAATCAATCGGAAGTTCCGATTTTTCGGAGTCGGAATCGAGCCTCCGTAACATGATACATAATAAAGAGGCTAATATAAGGATATTCTGGCTTCATCTAGTTTAAATCGACGTGTAAAAGTGTTTTTGAAAACCTATTTGCAAAATAAAAATCATTTATCATTTATTTATCATATCGTCCCTTAGCTAACAACACCGCATAAATCATTTTTACCAACTTTACAGGAAACGAAAAAAACTGTGCGGTGTTGAGAGGCCAGCCGACTTGCGCGCTGTCACAATTTTTTGAATTATGGGTTCTGATTAGCTGAAATCTATATCATGTGACCAATGGTTAGACGCGCAATGAGCAGCTCCATCTAAAGGCATTCAAATGTGAAAACTGCCAATTTTCGACTTTACAGAAAACGAAAAAAACTGTGCGGTGTTGAGAGGCCAACCGACTTGCACGCTGTTACTATTTTTCGAATTATGGGGTCTGATTGGCTGAAATCTATATCATGTGACGAATGGTTAGACGCGCAATGAGCAGCTCCATCTAAAGGCATTCAAATGTGAAAACCGCCAATTTTCGACTTGAGCGGTGTTATAAGCTAAGGGACGATATGTATGCCTAACACTATTCCATTAATTTGAAAATGAATCGTAGACTTGAGACAGAAATGTTACAACCTCAATCATTTTGACTAGTCTTTTTCTAACTATGTTGGAGGCTTCCAATCTAATAAGATATTAGTATTTTACAAGGAGCGACTGCCTATCTGTCTGACTAGTGTATGTTTTACGTGAACGCGATCGACACGTTTATGACGTTCGACGCTTCGATTGGCCCGCTTCAAGCTATCAGTGAACCAAATGCAGTAAACTTGTCGGTCATGTTCACGTAAAATCAACTCGCACTACGCACTCAGACCTCCACAATCCAGTTGCACGGTAACACGATAATCTTAGGCAAAACTGTTGTCAGTTTTTCTGACTACCCGTAAGGACTGCCAAGGTTCAAAAATGACCGCCGAGAAGAGCTTTTCGAGCAATGTCACATGAAAAATATTAAATGAGGCTTCGTCGGAGCGTCACGTAGCGCGGCGCGTCGAACGCATATTCCGTTCACGGGCACGTGAAGCGGCAGGCGGTGCCCGCGGTGTTGCACACGCAAAGACAAGCACAAGGCAATATGTAGTTGCGTTCATGGAGACGCAGGGCGCTGTGCGGTGCGGGAGCGCGCTGCACCACACACAACATGTATCGCTTGGAGCTACTCACCTGGAAGAACATGACGTATCCGTCGGCCGAGGCGGTGGCGAGCGCCGAGCCGTCGGGCGAGAAGGCGGCGTCGCGGATGGCGCCCGCGTGCTCCGCCGCGCACAGCGCGCCCGCCGCGCCCGACCCCGCCACGCTCGGGAGCGCGCACGTGTTCCACATGCGCGCTGCACCACACACAACATGTATCGCTTGGAGCTACTCACCTGGAAGAACATGACGTATCCGTCGGCCGAGGCGGTGGCGAGCGCCGAGCCGTCGGGCGAGAAGGCGGCGTCGCGGATGGCGCCCGCGTGCTCCGCCGCGCACAGCGCGCCCGCCGCGCCCGACCCCGCCACGCTCGGGAGCGCGCACGTGTTCCACATGCGCGCTGCACCACACACAACATGTATCGCTTGGAGCTACTCACCTGGAAGAACATGACGTATCCGTCGGCCGAGGCGGTGGCGAGCGCCGAGCCGTCGGGCGAGAAGGCGGCGTCGCGGATGGCGCCCGCGTGCTCCGCCGCGCACAGCGCGCCCGCCGCGCCCGACCCCGCCACGCTCGGGAGCGCGCACGTGTTCCACATGCGCGCTGCACCACACACAACATGTATCGCTTGGAGCTACTCACCTGGAAGAACATGACGTATCCGTCGGCCGAGGCGGTGGCGAGCGCCGAGCCGTCGGGCGAGAAGGCGGCGTCGCGGATGGCGCCCGCGTGCTCCGCCGCGCACAGCGCGCCCGCCGCGCCCGACCCCGCCACGCTCGGGAGCGCGCACGTGTTCCACATGCGCGCTGCACCACACACAACATGTATCGCTTGGAGCTACTCACCTGGAAGAACATGACGTATCCGTCGGCCGAGGCGGTGGCGAGCGCCGAGCCGTCGGGCGAGAAGGCGGCGTCGCGGATGGCGCCCGCGTGCTCCGCCGCGCACAGCGCGCCCGCCGCGCCCGACCCCGCCACGCTCGGGAGCGCGCACGTGTTCCACATGCGCGCTGCACCACACACAACATGTATCGCTTGGAGCTACTCACCTGGAAGAACATGACGTATCCGTCGGCCGAGGCGGTGGCGAGCGCCGAGCCGTCGGGCGAGAAGGCGGCGTCGCGGATGGCGCCCGCGTGCTCCGCCGCGCACAGCGCGCCCGCCGCGCCCGACCCCGCCACGCTCGGGAGCGCGCACGTGTTCCACATGCGCGCTGCACCACACACAACATGTATCGCTTGGAGCTACTCACCTGGAAGAACATGACGTATCCGTCGGCCGAGGCGGTGGCGAGCGCCGAGCCGTCGGGCGAGAAGGCGGCGTCGCGGATGGCGCCCGCGTGCTCCGCCGCGCACAGCGCGCCCGCCGCGCCCGACCCCGCCACGCTCGGGAGCGCGCACGTGTTCCACATGCGCGCTGCACCACACACAACATGTATCGCTTGGAGCTACTCACCTGGAAGAACATGACGTATCCGTCGGCCGAGGCGGTGGCGAGCGCCGAGCCGTCGGGCGAGAAGGCGGCGTCGCGGATGGCGCCCGCGTGCTCCGCCGCGCACAGCGCGCCCGCCGCGCCCGACCCCGCCACGCTCGGGAGCGCGCACGTGTTCCACATGCGCGCTGCACCACACACAACATGTATCGCTTGGAGCTACTCACCTGGAAGAACATGACGTATCCGTCGGCCGAGGCGGTGGCGAGCGCCGAGCCGTCGGGCGAGAAGGCGGCGTCGCGGATGGCGCCCGCGTGCTCCGCCGCGCACAGCGCGCCCGCCGCGCCCGACCCCGCCACGCTCGGGAGCGCGCACGTGTTCCACATGCGCGCTGCACCACACACAACATGTATCGCTTGGAGCTACTCACCTGGAAGAACATGACGTATCCGTCGGCCGAGGCGGTGGCGAGCGCCGAGCCGTCGGGCGAGAAGGCGGCGTCGCGGATGGCGCCCGCGTGCTCCGCCGCGCACAGCGCGCCCGCCGCGCCCGACCCCGCCACGCTCGGGAGCGCGCACGTGTTCCACATGCGCGCTGCACCACACACAACATGTATCGCTTGGAGCTACTCACCTGGAAGAACATGACGTATCCGTCGGCCGAGGCGGTGGCGAGCGCCGAGCCGTCGGGCGAGAAGGCGGCGTCGCGGATGGCGCCCGCGTGCTCCGCCGCGCACAGCGCGCCCGCCGCGCCCGACCCCGCCACGCTCGGGAGCGCGCACGTGTTCCACATGCGCGCTGCACCACACACAACATGTATCGCTTGGAGCTACTCACCTGGAAGAACATGACGTATCCGTCGGCCGAGGCGGTGGCGAGCGCCGAGCCGTCGGGCGAGAAGGCGGCGTCGCGGATGGCGCCCGCGTGCTCCGCCGCGCACAGCGCGCCCGCCGCGCCCGACCCCGCCACGCTCGGGAGCGCGCACGTGTTCCACATGCGCGCTGCACCACACACAACATGTATCGCTTGGAGCTACTCACCTGGAAGAACATGACGTATCCGTCGGCCGAGGCGGTGGCGAGCGCCGAGCCGTCGGGCGAGAAGGCGGCGTCGCGGATGGCGCCCGCGTGCTCCGCCGCGCACAGCGCGCCCGCCGCGCCCGACCCCGCCACGCTCGGGAGCGCGCACGTGTTCCACATGCGCGCTGCACCACACACAACATGTATCGCTTGGAGCTACTCACCTGGAAGAACATGACGTATCCGTCGGCCGAGGCGGTGGCGAGCGCCGAGCCGTCGGGCGAGAAGGCGGCGTCGCGGATGGCGCCCGCGTGCTCCGCCGCGCACAGCGCGCCCGCCGCGCCCGACCCCGCCACGCTCGGGAGCGCGCACGTGTTCCACATGCGCGCTGCACCACACACAACATGTATCGCTTGGAGCTACTCACCTGGAAGAACATGACGTATCCGTCGGCCGAGGCGGTGGCGAGCGCCGAGCCGTCGGGCGAGAAGGCGGCGTCGCGGATGGCGCCCGCGTGCTCCGCCGCGCACAGCGCGCCCGCCGCGCCCGACCCCGCCACGCTCGGGAGCGCGCACGTGTTCCACATGCGCGCTGCACCACACACAACATGTATCGCTTGGAGCTACTCACCTGGAAGAACATGACGTATCCGTCGGCCGAGGCGGTGGCGAGCGCCGAGCCGTCGGGCGAGAAGGCGGCGTCGCGGATGGCGCCCGCGTGCTCCGCCGCGCACAGCGCGCCCGCCGCGCCCGACCCCGCCACGCTCGGGAGCGCGCACGTGTTCCACATGCGCGCTGCACCACACACAACATGTATCGCTTGGAGCTACTCACCTGGAAGAACATGACGTATCCGTCGGCCGAGGCGGTGGCGAGCGCCGAGCCGTCGGGCGAGAAGGCGGCGTCGCGGATGGCGCCCGCGTGCTCCGCCGCGCACAGCGCGCCCGCCGCGCCCGACCCCGCCACGCTCGGGAGCGCGCACGTGTTCCACATGCGCGCTGCACCACACACAACATGTATCGCTTGGAGCTACTCACCTGGAAGAACATGACGTATCCGTCGGCCGAGGCGGTGGCGAGCGCCGAGCCGTCGGGCGAGAAGGCGGCGTCGCGGATGGCGCCCGCGTGCTCCGCCGCGCACAGCGCGCCCGCCGCGCCCGACCCCGCCACGCTCGGGAGCGCGCACGTGTTCCACATGCGCGCTGCACCACACACAACATGTATCGCTTGGAGCTACTCACCTGGAAGAACATGACGTATCCGTCGGCCGAGGCGGTGGCGAGCGCCGAGCCGTCGGGCGAGAAGGCGGCGTCGCGGATGGCGCCCGCGTGCTCCGCCGCGCACAGCGCGCCCGCCGCGCCCGACCCCGCCACGCTCGGGAGCGCGCACGTGTTCCACATGCGCGCTGCACCACACACAACATGTATCGCTTGGAGCTACTCACCTGGAAGAACATGACGTATCCGTCGGCCGAGGCGGTGGCGAGCGCCGAGCCGTCGGGCGAGAAGGCGGCGTCGCGGATGGCGCCCGCGTGCTCCGCCGCGCACAGCGCGCCCGCCGCGCCCGACCCCGCCACGCTCGGGAGCGCGCACGTGTTCCACATGCGCGCTGCACCACACACAACATGTATCGCTTGGAGCTACTCACCTGGAAGAACATGACGTATCCGTCGGCCGAGGCGGTGGCGAGCGCCGAGCCGTCGGGCGAGAAGGCGGCGTCGCGGATGGCGCCCGCGTGCTCCGCCGCGCACAGCGCGCCCGCCGCGCCCGACCCCGCCACGCTCGGGAGCGCGCACGTGTTCCACATGCGCGCTGCACCACACACAACATGTATCGCTTGGAGCTACTCACCTGGAAGAACATGACGTATCCGTCGGCCGAGGCGGTGGCGAGCGCCGAGCCGTCGGGCGAGAAGGCGGCGTCGCGGATGGCGCCCGCGTGCTCCGCCGCGCACAGCGCGCCCGCCGCGCCCGACCCCGCCACGCTCGGGAGCGCGCACGTGTTCCACATGCGCGCTGCACCACACACAACATGTATCGCTTGGAGCTACTCACCTGGAAGAACATGACGTATCCGTCGGCCGAGGCGGTGGCGAGCGCCGAGCCGTCGGGCGAGAAGGCGGCGTCGCGGATGGCGCCCGCGTGCTCCGCCGCGCACAGCGCGCCCGCCGCGCCCGACCCCGCCACGCTCGGGAGCGCGCACGTGTTCCACATGCGCGCTGCACCACACACAACATGTATCGCTTGGAGCTACTCACCTGGAAGAACATGACGTATCCGTCGGCCGAGGCGGTGGCGAGCGCCGAGCCGTCGGGCGAGAAGGCGGCGTCGCGGATGGCGCCCGCGTGCTCCGCCGCGCACAGCGCGCCCGCCGCGCCCGACCCCGCCACGCTCGGGAGCGCGCACGTGTTCCACATGCGCGCTGCACCACACACAACATGTATCGCTTGGAGCTACTCACCTGGAAGAACATGACGTATCCGTCGGCCGAGGCGGTGGCGAGCGCCGAGCCGTCGGGCGAGAAGGCGGCGTCGCGGATGGCGCCCGCGTGCTCCGCCGCGCACAGCGCGCCCGCCGCGCCCGACCCCGCCACGCTCGGGAGCGCGCACGTGTTCCACATGCGCGCTGCACCACACACAACATGTATCGCTTGGAGCTACTCACCTGGAAGAACATGACGTATCCGTCGGCCGAGGCGGTGGCGAGCGCCGAGCCGTCGGGCGAGAAGGCGGCGTCGCGGATGGCGCCCGCGTGCTCCGCCGCGCACAGCGCGCCCGCCGCGCCCGACCCCGCCACGCTCGGGAGCGCGCACGTGTTCCACATGCGCGCTGCACCACACACAACATGTATCGCTTGGAGCTACTCACCTGGAAGAACATGACGTATCCGTCGGCCGAGGCGGTGGCGAGCGCCGAGCCGTCGGGCGAGAAGGCGGCGTCGCGGATGGCGCCCGCGTGCTCCGCCGCGCACAGCGCGCCCGCCGCGCCCGACCCCGCCACGCTCGGGAGCGCGCACGTGTTCCACATGCGCGCTGCACCACACACAACATGTATCGCTTGGAGCTACTCACCTGGAAGAACATGACGTATCCGTCGGCCGAGGCGGTGGCGAGCGCCGAGCCGTCGGGCGAGAAGGCGGCGTCGCGGATGGCGCCCGCGTGCTCCGCCGCGCACAGCGCGCCCGCCGCGCCCGACCCCGCCACGCTCGGGAGCGCGCACGTGTTCCACATGCGCGCTGCACCACACACAACATGTATCGCTTGGAGCTACTCACCTGGAAGAACATGACGTATCCGTCGGCCGAGGCGGTGGCGAGCGCCGAGCCGTCGGGCGAGAAGGCGGCGTCGCGGATGGCGCCCGCGTGCTCCGCCGCGCACAGCGCGCCCGCCGCGCCCGACCCCGCCACGCTCGGGAGCGCGCACGTGTTCCACATGCGCGCTGCACCACACACAACATGTATCGCTTGGAGCTACTCACCTGGAAGAACATGACGTATCCGTCGGCCGAGGCGGTGGCGAGCGCCGAGCCGTCGGGCGAGAAGGCGGCGTCGCGGATGGCGCCCGCGTGCTCCGCCGCGCACAGCGCGCCCGCCGCGCCCGACCCCGCCACGCTCGGGAGCGCGCACGTGTTCCACATGCGCGCTGCACCACACACAACATGTATCGCTTGGAGCTACTCACCTGGAAGAACATGACGTATCCGTCGGCCGAGGCGGTGGCGAGCGCCGAGCCGTCGGGCGAGAAGGCGGCGTCGCGGATGGCGCCCGCGTGCTCCGCCGCGCACAGCGCGCCCGCCGCGCCCGACCCCGCCACGCTCGGGAGCGCGCACGTGTTCCACATGCGCGCTGCACCACACACAACATGTATCGCTTGGAGCTACTCACCTGGAAGAACATGACGTATCCGTCGGCCGAGGCGGTGGCGAGCGCCGAGCCGTCGGGCGAGAAGGCGGCGTCGCGGATGGCGCCCGCGTGCTCCGCCGCGCACAGCGCGCCCGCCGCGCCCGACCCCGCCACGCTCGGGAGCGCGCACGTGTTCCACATGCGCGCTGCACCACACACAACATGTATCGCTTGGAGCTACTCACCTGGAAGAACATGACGTATCCGTCGGCCGAGGCGGTGGCGAGCGCCGAGCCGTCGGGCGAGAAGGCGGCGTCGCGGATGGCGCCCGCGTGCTCCGCCGCGCACAGCGCGCCCGCCGCGCCCGACCCCGCCACGCTCGGGAGCGCGCACGTGTTCCACATGCGCGCTGCACCACACACAACATGTATCGCTTGGAGCTACTCACCTGGAAGAACATGACGTATCCGTCGGCCGAGGCGGTGGCGAGCGCCGAGCCGTCGGGCGAGAAGGCGGCGTCGCGGATGGCGCCCGCGTGCTCCGCCGCGCACAGCGCGCCCGCCGCGCCCGACCCCGCCACGCTCGGGAGCGCGCACGTGTTCCACATGCGCGCTGCACCACACACAACATGTATCGCTTGGAGCTACTCACCTGGAAGAACATGACGTATCCGTCGGCCGAGGCGGTGGCGAGCGCCGAGCCGTCGGGCGAGAAGGCGGCGTCGCGGATGGCGCCCGCGTGCTCCGCCGCGCACAGCGCGCCCGCCGCGCCCGACCCCGCCACGCTCGGGAGCGCGCACGTGTTCCACATGCGCGCTGCACCACACACAACATGTATCGCTTGGAGCTACTCACCTGGAAGAACATGACGTATCCGTCGGCCGAGGCGGTGGCGAGCGCCGAGCCGTCGGGCGAGAAGGCGGCGTCGCGGATGGCGCCCGCGTGCTCCGCCGCGCACAGCGCGCCCGCCGCGCCCGACCCCGCCACGCTCGGGAGCGCGCACGTGTTCCACATGCGCGCTGCACCACACATACACAACATGTTATGCTTGGAACTACTTTATATACACACAAATACACAATTAACCTTTTAGCCGCCTACGTCGGATCTATATAATTAGCGTTTATTCCGCCAGGACCGCACATCCAGGATCAAATACTCCATCTCATCAGCTCTTCTGTCACCTATGGGCATTGAATAGCTAACCGAGATGGAATACCCAGCCGCAAACATATGACCCTGGCGAATAGGACATGGAAAACTCATCAGGCCAATCCGACACAAGCGCTTAAAGAGCTTCTTAAAGCTCAACTATTTGACAAACAATATTTAAGTGAGGGTTGTAGTAATAACTCGTATTAGGTTTCAATAAAAGCCTAGTATTCTGCTTGAGGCGAAGTTATAGTCTGGTGTGGACCGCTAGATGACGCGGCAGTATAACGGATGTATAAATTATCCACTCAAAGACTTGAACAGAAGTTCTACTACGAACTCTTAACGCAATCGCGCTAAGAGGTCGTGGTCATTTGACGACCTAAGCTGAACTGTAAAAGCCTATGTAGGGTAGCTCCATCCCTCTTTTTAGCTCGCACGCTTGACATTGTAACACGTCATAAGGCCCCAGTAAGGTCGCTTCACAGTCTGTGTAGCTCCCAGAAACTTCCTGTGCTTCTGGTCGGAGCTGAGCCATCTTATCCTGGACCTATATGAATGGGAACAAACTCCTTACTCTGCTACTTTCTTACCGATATTATCGTGCGTGGTCAGCAGCAGGCGCGCGACATCGTCGTCCGTGCTCTCGTCCTCGTCGTCGGGTATGTAGGGGCACCACACGACCCGGTGTGACGTGCCCACCGCGCCCGTGTCTTCGCGAACCTCCGCCAGTAGTGTACATCTGAAGGGTTAAGAAGTTACTGAAGAGTTTTAGACCACCAGTAAGACCTGCTGTCCATGGACGCGGACGGCAACGATACAACGGCACGACGTTGCCGGTTCGTCGACAGTTTTTTATAGTTTTGTGTGTAAGCTTCACGCTGGCGTACACCAAGCGTATAATGACGAATACGCGTCTATGAAGCTAAGAGTTCGTGGACAGTAGGCCTAAGGCCACGGCGACCTTTTGTAGCGACGCTGTAGCGCATTGGCCTATTTTTTTCTATAGCGCTTGCAAATGCGACTAACGCGCGTTAGTAGCGATGCTGTCGTAGCATCGCTACAAAAAGTCGCCATGGGCGAGAGGCCTAAAATCACCACCTTAAAGTTTTGCTCATCAATATCTCTCGTCCATCCACCACGATATGCGATATAGCCGCGTAGATATAGAATGAAGTAGCAGGACGATAATATCGCCTGGAGACTCTCACCAGTGGAGGTGTCTTCAGGTAAAAGCTACAAATCCGAGGCCTTGGTTCCGCTAGAAGGGGCTGAACTCAACATTTTCGTTTTATTTTGTTTTAAGTGTAAGTGGGAGCTTTATTGAGTCAAGGAAACGGTATTTCTTAAAATCGGACATTCCACTTTATTGAACTGTCAAATGATTGCCTCAAAATCCACCTAATCCGTCAAAAATACCTAAAACATCTGTCCTTGATAGTCGGATGTTTATAGTATCCCTCGACATCAAAACTGGTACATCAAAGTAGAGGAAAAAAAGTTCAATTTAGGTTTGACTACAGTGCCTCTTAATAAATGAATGCACTTCACCATCAACGATTGTATCACTGCTTACCATCAAGTGGGATCGTAGTCAAGCACCAGTTTATATCAAATAAAAATAAAAAACTGTAATTCGAAAGCATACCTCAGACCGCTGTCCGTGACTTCGATCTCGTGCACATAAAAGTTGCCTTGTTCGTCAATACATGCTAGCACTACCTGGCTTTGGATGTAAGCGAACGCCAAGTCTTGCACCTGTGAACAGCAACAACAAAATATTAGTTCATGTTGAACTTGAAACTTGCAAATCTTTTCGAGTGATTTCGCATCCTATTCGCCAGTCTTGTATTTGTGTCTGGGTGCTCGCATCTCGTTTAGCTCTTCAATCCCCACAGAAGAGCTGAAGGGATGCGAGTATTTGGTCGTGGATGTGCGACCCTGGCGGCATAAACGCGACAATGTTTGTCGGATATATCCGACGTATAATACAATGGGTACTTGGTTACTGAAAATTCAGGCTTCTAGTTTTATACACAACGAAGTTATAGGGGGTCGAAAATGACCAGAACTGGGCCTCAAATCTCCTATTACAATAGTTTCAGAATGGTCTATCATTGATTTCATTATTATTGTTGATTTTGACAAATTTGGTAATCTACTAATATAATGGCGTCATTCTGACTTTCCAATGGTCAATCACTGACACTCCATCGAAAGCAGTGAATGTCTGATTTATGCTAAAATGTTGACAGTTCCTTTGATCAGTGACCTACCATTAGAACGTTATTGCGCAGTCATTGCTTTTAATAAGCTCGATATTGTCATTCTACCACAACTCTATTACGAGACCATTGACCGATCAATGATCGATCATTATGAATTAGCAGATTACGTACTCTGATCGGATGTCTACATTGAGCGGACTAAGTATTGTCTTTTAAATTGTAAACAAAATGTGGTACGGGTAGAATCAATCCAATGGCGGCTTGGAATACTCAAGTCGCAGCATGTTTGCGATGTGGGGTATACACAGCGAAGTTCTCTAACTTTTCACACGTCATTAAGTTTTAATCGATCTACTAAGGCCATACCACGAGGTCTTAACGCGATCCATTTTGCGACCTAAACTGAACTGTTAAAGGGATTGGTGGATATATAGGGTGTATAGCTCCATCCCTCTTTCTCGTTCGCCTGACACTTTCACACGTCATGGTAAGGCCCCAGGTTTTGATCAGTAAAAGTCTCGCCACTCCCTCTCACTCCATCCAGAGCAGGATGAGTCATTTGATGATACTTCATGTAGAAAACAGCTGTAGTTATTACCTCGCCCTTCATGCCCTTGATGAGCGCGCGCCTGTCTGTGCCCGGCTCTGGGTTGTACACCACACGCACCATTCCGCTCCACGTGCCAGGGTTTACCGCATTGGGAGCTGGAGGCAGAAAGTATCGTCATTCAGGGTCCAACACACATCGATATAATTCGAGATAATCCATCGCTACGAACTCAAGTATTGTCTAATTTATTTTTAAACCCCGACAGAAAAGAGGGGTGTTATAAGTTTAACGTGTCATGGTAGCTCTTAGAAGAATGGACCGATTTTGATGACGATTTTTTTGTTTGAAAGGTGACGTTATCAAGATGGTTCTTAGGTACAACTTATACAGATCTATCCAGGTTTTCCAGGTCATTAGCTCGTTTGTCAGCTACGATAGCAATTTTGAACACTTTACGGAGTAGAAGTCAAAATCGGTTGAACATATCATCTTCCTGCCCTTGTCCCATCTTATTTGGGGTCGGCGCAACACGTTTTTTTCTTCCATTCTATCCTGTCAAAAGTCATACTATCACTAACTTCCTTTTCTTTCATATCACTGTTCACACAATCCATCCATCTTTTCTTTGGCCTCCCTCTCCCTCTCCACCCATCCACATGTATACTCATAACTCTTTTAGTAACATGTGTTTCATCTCTCCTCTTTACATGACCATACCAAGACAAACCAACCAAGTCAAAATCGGTTGAACATACAGTAAAAAAGGTTTTTTTAAATGTATAATCTTATTGCTAATTGCTTATTAAATAAATATTTTCTAGCAAATAAATATTTTGTTTGATTGATTGAATAATTTTTAGCTTTAATAAACAAATATTATAGTATTTTTAAAATATCTTCATCAACAATGAAGTTATAAAGCTTCAAAGCTAAGAAAGAGAAGTCTGACGTAGTCTTTGACGTCAACGTTCATCACGACATACGGCCGCCATAGAAAATGGGCGTTTTGACGAAGCAGATATATTTATTAAAAATTGTTATATCTCGTTTGTTTTTCTACCAACATTTATATTGTTTTTGTAATTGTGATAACATTTTTTTTATAATGCATATTCCTTATTTTGAAACTGAAAGTTTTAAATTACATTTATCCTCATTGTTTTCATCAACTCAATGATAATCCATGCTCGATCATAGACAAATGATTCAGTAACACTTTGTGATAATCACATTCCTTTAGGGTACTAATCCATTTATATATTGCTAAATTGACTGTTTTGGAACATATACTAAATAGCTCAGATTACAACATTGTTATCACATCCGATTTGATTCAGCAGTCATTCATAACTGTTTAGACTTCAGAGCTTTGCTGACTACTCACATATGAATGACCCCTATAAAAGTAAAGTGCTACAATAAAAGCTTTTTCTAATAAAATAAAAGTTTTTCCTCTTCTATCTTGTTTGCAAAAAGTGTAAAAAAATTGTTTATGTTAAAAAAACTTTTTATAAATAAAATAACCAACTTCACTAAAAAAAACACTAAAGGATTAAAATAATTTATTTATTATTATTATATTATTTATTTTAAATAAATAAATTAATAAAAACACTAAAAGGATCAAAATAATATTAATTTCGGAATTCAATGTTTCTCGGTATTGTTTGTTTCTTATTTAACACCGACTTCCGAAATTAAAGTTATTTTGATCCTTTTAGTGTTTTTTTTTTGAAGTCAGTTATTTCTTTTTTGTAAAAAGTTGTTTTATTTTACATTTTTTAGTTGCGATACACCTATAACCAGAGTGCCTAATTTTCATGACAATTCCAATTAACCCAAACACTGCTAGGATATTTATTATTATTATATAAGGTTCCCGTGTCTCCCTTTCACCTTCCGGCTCCATCAGATCAGTTTAATAGTACATTATAGCCAAAGTGCATCTTATGACAATTCTAATAAGCCCAAACACGGGCAAGATACATTGATTAATTATGTAGTTTCGGTGCCTATCTTCCGGCTCCATCATCATCATCAAGTCACTTCGATGCTATCATTTTCAACATATCTATTACAACAGAACCATTTATTTATTTGTATTGTCATAGTCGCTTAACTAACTTCATTGTGATATCTATGTGAGTATGAAGATCCATTGACCATTTCTGGTCTTCTTCATCAGTTCCACTTCACCAAATACTCTCAAAAAAAAAAAAATCTCTTTGTCTGTAAATGCTTAAGTTCTTGATGAAAATACCAAAATCACCATATTTGGATTCCTCGTGGATCCCATCATCAGAAGTGGGTTTTGAAAAAAAGGGTCCAATCTGGAAGCATATCTTTTAAATGGAAAAATTTTTTGCAAAACATTCCATAAACAATGGAGATCTGAGATATCACACATTAAAAAAAAATACAGACGAATTGAGAACCTCCTCCTTTTTTGAAGTTGGTTAAAAAATTTTGGTCAGTTAGCTGGTTGGCAGTAGGGTTAAATCCAGGACCCTTACTAGATTTTGTGCTGGTAAAGGTAGTAAGCTCTTTATCGGGTGATTTTTTGTAAGATCCTTTCTAATAAGATCAGTCAATCAGTAATGGTTATCTCAACTCCATGTCAAAAGTCAATGCATTTGTGAAAATACACATTTTCATTTTCTTTCTTATTGCTTTCAGATAGCATATAAAACCGTTGAGTCACAATAATTGAATAATACACAAATGTGCCTGATAGAATCAATATCATACCTTTGATGGAGTATGCCAAGTACTTCCCACTGGTGTGTATAGCCAGTAACTGCCCAGCATAGAACTTAGGCTCCCAGTTGTAGTCCACCAGGTTCTTGAGCTTCACCTTGGAGCTGCCGTGGTCATGGTTGCCCGCATTGGTGTTTACCATTACATTGGTGGAGAACACCTCTGCACTGCACACTCCATCTCCATCTGAGAAAGATCTGGAACAAAGCCGCTCCATTAAGGCTTTCAGTGTCAAGAACTTCTAATAATTTGTGTGTCCACAACCTGCCTCCCGAGTCATGATACAAGTCATGATATATGGTCAAAATATGTTGGCTATTCTGAGTTAAGGTTTCCAAACTGTGTATATTTGAAATCATATGCAATATGCACTAGCAATATAATTGTTTAATTCATTAAACCCCAAGTGAACGACGGCTTTTGCGTTCACATTATCTTTCTATTGTATCTCTAATTACAGGTCAAATGGGGTTAATAGAAACTCAGGGGCGAAAAGAAACAAAACTTCAAAGGGCATTTTCACGATATTTGAATATTTTTTGCAGCATTTAACTATATCAATTTATTAATGATTTGTTATTCTAAAAAGTCGATGCTTGATTAGAAGCCGATAATATGGTATCAAAGTGAAAAACCAAACCAAAGTTTTGTTTCTATTCACCCCTGCGTTTCTATTCACCCCATTTTATGGTATTAGAAAGGTTAAAAAGAACTGCTGCAAAGATATTTGTTTGAAGTTCGGAGTGATTAATCGTGCCAAGTATCTGACTTGTGAGTCTACTTAGATTTTTTAATTCAACCTGACTCCCAGGTCCTTGGCACCAAAAGAGTTACAAACTGACAATATTGGTGCCTCAAGATTTTTGATTTGAAGTGCAGTGCTTTGGGTGAAATAAAACAACATGTGTATTTTAGTTACTACATTTTTATTCCATATTACCAAATTACTAACATGTAAATGTCATTATGAAGATGTTCAATACTTCAGACTGGTGTAACATAATTACCTTATAATGTCATGATAAGCTTTCAGTACAAAAAACTTAGATATAAGTACCTACAATTTAGTAAAAATTCTCTGTAATTGGTGAAAAATTCTAAGTGATGAAATTCTTTTAGTAATCCTATTGGATTACTACAGGAATTTTTAAACGAATGTAAATTTTGTCTGCGATAAAACAACACCGTTAGGTTATTATACAAACTTTTTACTGTATCGGAAAAGCCCATTAAGGGATGATTCTCTACGTGATATTCGGGCATGTTAGGCGGACGTTTAGGCAACAGGTTATAGCAATTTAGCTTTAGAAAGACAAAAAAATATGCAGAGACCTCACATAATACAGCCTTTACTAGACAGGGATCACTTAGTACCTAGTATTTATTTGTGTAAGCAATAAATCAAAAGCAAAATTCAGTTTCAGATTAATGTCACTTACATCGTTTGAGTGGCATCCGATAGCTTTGGAAGCATTGTTGGTGGTGCCATAGTTGAGCTAATCTTCCACTTTCCACATGAATTTCGGAAACTTTAACGCAAATTCACAATAGAATTGTAACTGCAAAAAATCATGCAAATATTACAACAGCAAAGTTGCAAACCGCTGATGCCGACCGACATGAGAATGCGTTTTGTTTCGACATTTCGTGTACTAGGTCACTCAAACATTTTTTAACTATAATTAAAAAATGGTTATCATTTATTAATTTATTTATAATTAATCATCACAATTACTGCAATAAAATAAAATAAACAGGCACAAATACCTTGATTATATGATAAATCTTTTTTAATTCAAAATAATTTGGTATGATAGGAATAACGAAACGAACATTGTGAGAATCAGAAGTCAGTTTTCAATTACCAAACAGACAAAAACAATTCATAACTTGAAAAGCCAATGAATAATTTTCCATGACAAAATAACTGTAATTTCTCGTATCTTGTTTATCTTTTTAAATATTATTTTTATATTACATACATGACTATGTAATTAAAAATGTTGACAGCCCCATTAATATTATAGAAGCAATGAATCGAACAAAGAGAACAAGACTACTTTTAGTTTCAGTTGACAGGTGACAGGGCAGTGAATTGATTTTTTCGAAAATGGTAAGAATTAATCGTAAATATTAAATTATTTGCTATAATATCGTAAGGAAATCATGATTATCATATTAATAATTGTTTCAGTCGTTAACAGACAAGCTTACTATGCTTATGGCCCGACCGGGCGGCGATAATGCCCAGAAAGATGACGTGCCTTGGTGGATGCGCTACGCTGGTCGGGGACTTGGAACAGTTGGCGGCTTCAGTTCGTATTATTTTGCTATTAATTATATATGATACACATGCCACTTTGACGTGAGCAGTACAAAATCTTTTGTGTGCCATCGTTTAGGCGGAGTTGACCAATAGATCAACAGTATTATCTTATCTTGCGAACCCAAATCTACAGTACCACCCTTGATTTTAGACAATGGTCCTGAAATGACAAAACAGTTATGCGCTCTTACGAATTGCGTCTTAATTTCTCTGGCCAAGGGATAATTGTCTGTGCATATTTATTTAGAAAGTGTTCCTAAAGATAATTGGAGCATTAATCTTACACAATTAATTTTATTAATTAATTTTTACATTAATTATGGTAACATTGTTGAACTCGAAACTTAGATAATCTAATTTTGCAATTTACGAAGAAGAAGAATTATTTTATAAAGGAAACTACTTAATTCTTCTATAATTAGTAAGTTTGTTCAAGAAGAATCCAATTAGAAAAAAAAAAAACTACAACTATGATATTGCATCCAGACCTAATATTTATTGATTACAACAATGCAATTGAAACACCTACATAGATCAAATTTTGGTCAATCACCTTATTATTGACCTTATTTTTTGATTTTTGACCTACTCATATAATTAGTAATGACTATCCTAACTCAATCAAAAAGACATTTGTCTCATGTACTTAGATTCAGGCCTACATAGACTATATATCCTTACGCATTGTAAAACAAAGTTCACTACAGCATCTATCTGTTTGTATGAATACAATAAACCCAAAGACTCCTGAACAAATTTTCATTCAGTCTTCACCAATAGACAGGCTAATTTCTTAGAAAGGTTGTGGTGTATAATACTTGTAGAGAATATCCAAGAATTCCTAAGATTTCGAACACCCATGTGAAATTGGGGCAGATAGCCAGTTACATAATATAATGCAAATTACTATTTGCAACTAGATTGTAAATGCATATTAACAATAATGACTTACTAGGTCAGCTGTCTAACTGGTTATAATAACAGTAACAAGAAGGTCTTGAAAACCAGTTTTTCTTTTACCATATAATAACTTCTAGCATTGAATAATATCAATGATAATGTGATCATTAATTTGCCCTGGCAATGCTGCAGGATTGTTTGAGACAGTCACTGCACCCCTGGAACACAGAAGAAAAGAAAATCATGTGTGGATTTTAGCCAGTAAAAGCCTGACACTACTACAATGTCTCTTTGTCTGTCTGTCCATCTGTCACCAGGCTGTATCATATGAACCATGATAGCTAGACAGTTGAAATTTACACAGATGATGTATTACTGTTGCCACTATATCAACAAATACTAAAAACAGAATAAAATGAATAATTAATTGGGTCTCCCATACAACAAACGATGATTTTTTTTTTCGGTTTTTTTGCTACGGATGGTATGGAACCCTTCGTGCGCGATTCAGAGTCGCATTTGGCAGGTTTTCAGTTTGTTGTTTTCCAATTTTATTTTGGTTGAGAATCAGCAGTTCAGAAAACTGGCCATCATAATTCCTTTGCCATTCAATTTTAAAGATTTCCTAGTCTTGATTGAAAAGTATTTTTCACAAGACAGAGAACCAGAATCAAGCAGGTTTTTTTTTATGTAGCTATATATTAGTTAGTGACAAAAATGGTAGAACCAGTTCTCTAAACAGTGTTGGACTGATAATATCAAATGTCAAACATATCAGATAATCAGTATCTCACTAAATGCATTTACTTGTAATTGTAATAAAAAGGTAATGTAAATATTAAAAACATTAATTAAAAAGACAACCTTAGTTTATAGATATGTCCATAAAAAAAATGATGGTGATTTGGAAACTGCAGTCAGGTTTAAAATAATTCATGCTCTAAAGGTAAAATAACAAAAGCTGACGCCCTACCGCATGCTCTTAACGCGATCAATTTAAGGACCTAAACTGAACTGTTAAAGAGATGCAGCTATATAGGGTATATAGCTCCATCCCTCTTTCTCGCTAGCACGACTGACATTTTAACGCGTTATGGTAAGGCCCCAGGTTTTAGTATCAAAACCATTTCATAGGTAGGTGTGGAAAGAAAAATGACAAGGATTTTGTACCACTAAAGTTGTCAAAAGGCCCGTTTTGACATCTGTCAAAACGAATATTTAAAGGGCCTATTACACTACTCGATATTCAGACAGTCTTGGTCGATGTCGCGTAGTGTAATACGGGTTGGACCGGTCTTACTCGGAACAAAAAATAAGTCTGAATATCGTGTGCTGAATATTGCGTAGTGTGGCCCTTAAATACGTAAAAAAAAATACTCGCAATATCATCATCATCACCTTCCTGCCCTTGTCTCATCTTATTTGGGGTCGACGCAACACGTTTTTTTCTTCCATTCTATCCTGTCAACCGTCATGCTATCACTAATAATACTCGCAATATATTCCATTATAATAGTTGACGCGCCAAAAAAAGAAATGTATTTTATTAAACACTTTATGAAATTAATTATTATTTTATTGTTTCTTTCAGTTTCGTTCCAAGTTACATTCTAGGGTATTTCTCAAATGTCAAAACGCGCCTTTTATTTTTTAACGAGTTTACTGTACATAAAATTTAAATGAATAAATAGTTTGAATAAATGAATACATATATTGGTCAAGCAGAGAGTATTTTGTTTGCATTAAATTACTACTCAATATAAATTAAAGATGAGGACCACACAGAATCAATCTTACAATTATTATTTTTTTATCAATTCTATTAACATATTTTTTATAAGTTTAAGTATTTACAATAGATTATATCTTCGAAATACTTATAAACAATTAAATATTATTAAAAAAAAAAAAACTTTTCTTATATGGTATAGTTATTGTAAGTTTTTTTTTTTTTTTTTTTAATTGATTTAAACCAGTGCTTGACTGCGATCCCACCTGATGGTAAGCGGAGATGCAATCATTGATGGTCAGGCGCACCAGTTTATTAAGAGCCTATTCACTCTAGCCTTGAAGACACCTAAATTATAGCTGGATGGGAAGACCGCAGCAGGCAAATTGTTCCAGTCCTTCGATGTACGCGGTATAAACGACGAAGCGAAACGCTTAGTCCGGACCGTTGAAGTTTCAACAACGTAAGGGTGGATACTCGCTGTTCGTCGGGTTGTCCGATGGTAGAAAGTAGGTAGGTAGTGTTAAAACAAAAACTCATAACGAAATATCTTAAAAACTAGTTCGCCCCTGTAGTCCAATACCGTCACTAAACGAAATTCTTCAAAAAAATAACTCTTTAATGCAATCTGTAAAGCCCCCCTAGCCAAGCTGCGATCGTTTCGTTTGCGTCGAACGCCTCGAGTAGGCCACGCCTCCAATTCCTTTATTCTGACCACGTGACTGTGCGTTGGATGACGTCAGAACGAAGGAATCGGAGGCGTGGCCTACTCGAGGCGTTCGACGCAAACGAAACGATCGTAACTTGGCTAAGGGGGAAGTTAGCGCTCAGCAAACAGATTGCGTTAAAAACAGCTTTTTAAAGAATTTCGTTTAGTGACGGTATTGGATTGAAGGAGCGAGTTGTCCTCCGCAGTTTCGTCGCTTCTTTGATTACTGCTCCGCTCCCGTAGCTCAAAGCTTGAAGTTAGTTGCCTATAGTCTTCCTCGATAGGCTTAACCAATGTTAAAATATTTTTTAAATTCGAATCAGTATTTACCGAAATTAGCACGTTCAAACAAACATACAAACTCTTCAGCTTTATAATATTAATATATATAAGTATAGCCTAGCTTCTACAAACGTCTTCACTTGAAAAATATTGTATAGCGTAGAGCACTCGGTGATAATGTAGCTACATGTTTGTGAAAGGATTTTCAGTAGTTTCAGAGGATATCCCTACATACAAACTTAAAAGTTTTACCTCTTTATAGCATTAGTAAAGAAATTGCGTCAAAAAAAAAAACTAAGGTCAAGTGCGAGTCGGACTCGTGCACGAAGGGTTCCGTACTGTCCGTAGCATAAAACGGCAAAAAATCACGTTTGTTATATGGGAGCCCCAGTTAAATATTGGTTTTATTCTGTTTTTAGTATTCGTTGTTTGTTATAGCGGCAACAGAATCACATCATTTGTAAAAATATCTACTGTCTATTTATCACGGTTTATGAGATACAGTCTGGTGTCAGACAGGCGGTCAGTGGAGTGATAGCAATAGGGTCTCGTTTTTACCCTTTGAGTACAGAACCCTAAAAAATGAAGTTTTTCCAGCCTGCTACCTTCACTATCAAAATTAACTAACACTAAATGGAATTAGTTACTTCAATTTGTCTATAAAACAAGATAACAACTGATAACATCGAAATTAAGTTTTTATGTTCATTCATAATAAAATGTAGGGCATTTAATGATGCTCCTTTGAATGTTGGCATTGGTTTTTGCAGCTAGATATGGCCATGATGACTGGCTTGCCTATTGATATATTACAATAGGAGAGGTCAACTATTCCCTAATAACTTTTTATTACTATAATTTATGAAGTTCATCATAATAATAATAATAATGTAGTCTACACTTTAAACTGGGTTAAATGGAGGGAGAAAAACAACCTCTTTACCCTACAGTGGGACCAGTGAACCCTTGGCGGGACTGCAAATGGGACCACACAGGTTAAAATGAATTTAAATAATAGTTATTTATTTATTTTACTATTTATGTACACACAATAACAGAAAAAGACAATACAAAGTAGACAAGAATACAAAGGTACTACTGCTTATTTCCAAAGAAATTTGTTCCAGCAGTCCTGCGAAAGGAGAAATTAAAAGAAATGTAGACAATAGTGTGTAGGGAGCAAGACAAGAAGAATGTGTAAAATCTTAATCTAAACTATCAAATAATACATATATGTACACCTAAGTGTGTACATATACTTAATTTTTTGATTCTATTCTATGTTTTATTAATGAAAAATAAAGCCGACGACGACTGTTCTGCCAACGTCTAAAGATAATTGGATCAGAAATAATGTATAAACTTAACGCAAGGTACTAGAATGTTAGAAACATAGTAATTGTTATGCATCAATTCATTAAACCCCAAGCAAACGCCGGCGTTCGCTCTCTCATTGTCTTTCTATTGTGTCTCTAATTACGGTATTCGAAAGATTAAATAATTGTTTGATTGTTTTGTATCCTTTTTGTTTGGTGTGGGTAATCGTCAATTATTTTTTTTTACGTATTTTTTGGTTACGTACGACATACCCATCTATATCCTTTAGTTGCCCTTTCCGTTCCACGACCACGGTAACTCTTACAAAAATTCTCGCTGTCATATAGTCGCACGAACTGTACCCATAGCAAGAAACTGTTTGCCGTAATCTGTCGATTCGCGGGAAACCATGACGATACGCAAAAAAACAACTAAAAGTATCAAGTGTGTTTTAGTCCGTAAAAGTCGGACACGCCTTCTCGCTCCACCTTAAAGCACGAGAAGTCATTTGACGATTTCCAACCTCAAAAAACAGAACAAAATGGAAAACAGTGCTATGGAGAAATGTATATGTGGGGGGTATAACGTAAAATAAAAATCTTAAACGTTAAATAAAAATTTTCAATCACACCTACAGCTAGCAGTAAACTTTGTTCCAAAAAAACCGATGCTAGCAGCACTCTCACGTACTCATTCATATACATAAACTAATTTCTGCCAGCAGCTTCGCCCGCACAAAAGGGTTTAGGTTAAGGGGTAGGTTTCTCCATACAAACTTCCAACCCCCTACCTGCCAAATTTTAAGTTTATAGGTGTTATAGTTTCTTAGATTTTGTGATTAATCAGTGAGTGGTACTTATTTAACTTTTAAATATGTCGTGGCCAAGTCATAGAAATTGATCACATCATGATATGGCCAACTAAAACTGGCCAGATCGTATAAGCGTTAACATTCGATGATAATCCTCGTTCGGCCAAATCATTGATGTAGGATTTCAATGATAATAAAAGGTCTAAAGAAAATAGGCCAAACGAATATTGAAATATCATCAAACTTTAACGTTTAAAACGATTTTTCTATGATCTGGCCACGACATATATATAGATATAAAATTAGAAGAAAATATTGTTTCACTGCAAAATTGAGCAGTGAAACAATATAGTTAGCTCGTAATCTACCTACCTACATTAGAAAAATAATTAGTTGGATACATTAGCATAAACACTGGATTGTCTGGAATTTTCGCTTAATTTTTTCGACTGACCGACATTTTGACAATTCAAAAGTCCCCGTAAATGGTTTATTTGAAATAAACCTCTGTCTTGCATTGTAATCGTCACGCGTACACAAAAGACGATAATCCCATTGTTTTTATAAGCCTTTTACAATTTAATTAATATAAATGGGATTGTAGCAAAGTAGAAATGGTGACCTGGCCTTAGTATTCTTTTATTATTGTAACGCAGATTGGGCATTTATGGTCAACAGGTCTCTCTCGACCATTCGGGCATTGTGACCAATTGTCGCGTGTGTGGGAAGGTCGTTAACCAAAATTGTAACGGGTTATTTTTAGAGAATATCATAGATGGCCGGGCTATCTAGTAATACGGCTTGAATTCTGTAGATCTCGCTGAATGACTGGCTCAGAAGCACATTTTTAAAGATTAATAAAATTCTGAAGACGTCCTTCGTTCGCCTGCATAGTAGTTTTATCTATACTAAAATAAGAAAGCGGTGAAGTTTTAGTTAGTTTAGGCGGAAGGCAAGGACGCCGTGACGTCTCTCCAGCCACTTCTCAAAGAAGGGGCTTAACGCCCTGATTGTAGCGTACGCAGCACTAGGTTGTGACAGTCGCTGTCTCCAAACTACCATGAGATCTCGCCGGAACTCTGCCATGCAGCGATTTGTCGTGGCAGCGAAGTTTCGCCCCAGCGCGGCGTTGCATCTTCGTGCGCAAGTCGTGCATGTCTGCAAGGACTGGGTCTCATTTTAGTTTAGTTTGATATTACGTCATAAACTTCACACTTCATCGACATTGTATGTGAATTAATATGGATGAAAAGCTAATAAAACAGTTTTTCTATTCTATAATTAGTCCATGCGGCTGAGATCTGCGATCCCAGCGTAGGCCTTAAGGGGTGACCAAACGGTTGCAAACTAGCGTTCCAACCAAGGTGACCTTGGTTTATGTGTGTGGTTTGTGTTGCGGCTACATGGATGTAAACCACGCGCCAACACGTTCGGTGGTTGGGAAAACGCGCCTCCCAACCAAGGGCGTTGAAGGTCATAGATTACAACTGTTCCTACACGAATTGACACTACCAAAGTCAACTTGGTTGGGACGTTGGTTTGCAACCGTCTGGTCACCTCTTTAGTATATCACGCTGTGAAAGTCCTATAAATATCTTTCAACTATTGATTTCTTCAACAGTTCAATGCAGTCTTCATGTCTTCACAAAAACTTTCTTTTTATTTCAGTTGCCATAGTACTGGGCCTGATTAACTGCATCAGTATCGTGGTGCTGGATGTGGCCTGCCTGATCGCCGGCATCTGGCAGATGCTGGCCGGGTTCATAGTGATAGTGTGCGAAGCCCCGTGTTGCTGCTTCTTCATAGACTATGTCCAGACCCTCAGCGATAAGGTGGAGTCCAGGCCCTACTGGAATAAAGCTGCTCTGTATATTGGGTAAGTTGATGGACGCCAGTTTTCAGGAAAATGTGACAAAACAAGCTTCTGCTATCGGTTTTCTTGCTTGAAAGCGGCGAAGTAACTGGGTGACTAACGGCCCTGGGGCAAAAATAATTGGGGATCGTTTTTTTGGGTTCCGTACCTCAAAAAGAAAAAAACGGAACCCTTATAGGATCACTGTGTTGTCCTGTCCGTCCGTCTGTCAAGACCCATGATTTCAGGGTTTTAACGGATATTCGATTTCCTGACCAGTAAAAAGTAAATATTTAAAACGTAATTTGTCAAAATCATTCGCAACTTCAATGTTGGAACCGCTCATTTTAGGATTCGTCGAACTTCCTTCATAGCTTTGAAGCAATTGAATTCAAAGTGAGAAGAGCGTATTGTACTGTTTTTAGTTTCCGTACCTCAAAAGGAAAAAAACGGTACCCTTATAGGATCACTTTGTTGTCCGTCTGTCTGTCTGTCTGTCAAGACCTTTTATCTCGGGAACATATTAACATTATATAAAATAGTTAAAATTGAAATTATTAGTCATTTTAATTATGTATGCAAAAAAATAACGTAGTCCATAAAGTTACTCATATTCATTTAAAACTGCCACTATTATTATTTTCTTTTTATGGCCACAACTTTTTATAAATTGTTGCACTTAAATTTCAATATTTACGCATACGCATTATTTTGATAACCAGTTAGTGCACCACCACTGAAGAATATAATATTGCTCATTTTAATACAATTCCTACCTAAGTTCCGATTTTTTTTAATAATCAATTAATTCCGGAGGAATGTCCATATTTAATATATACGTTTCAGATCAATGACCCCAATTCAATCCAACCCATTTAGCGTCGCTGTACTTAACTGTGTACCACAAAACAATTGAGGGTAGTCTTCATTTTCAAGACGTTGTTTGTTATTTGTTTTTAAAATAATAACAATCAAAATGTGGATTATTTCAAAATTGAAGTACTGGTTTAAATTGAGAAATTATTTTAGTTTTGCATAGTCCATTTAATTACATTTTTTATGTTACTAAAAGAGTTATGAGTTTATATGTGGATGGGTGGAGAGGGAGAGGGAGGCCAAAGAAAAGATGGATGGATTGTGTGAACAGTGATATGAAAGAAAAGGAAGTTAGTGATAGTATGACTTTTGACAGGATAGAATGGAAGAAAAAAACGTGCAACACGTTTTTTCCGACCCCAAATAAGATGGGACAAGGGCAGGAAGATGATGATGATAGTCCATTTAATGAGGAAGGCAATAGGCATAACATCAGGTTACGACCCACGGGAGCGGAGCAGTAAACCAAGAAGCGAGAGAAACTGCCGGGGACCACTAGTACTATATTATTACTGGCGGTCCTGATAGACGTACGTTGTCTTGTCTAAAAACTTACTTTTCTTCAGTAAAGAAATTGGGAAACCGATTACAAAAATACACACAAAGTTTCCTTCAAATCGGTTAAGCCATTTAGGAGAAGGTCACAAGGACACGTACAGTAGAATTATATATAAAATTAAATGCAAAAGTAACTCGGTTTGTTTGTTACTTTTGATGCCAAAGTGAGTGTAAAATTAAAAACCGGGCAAGTGCGAGGCGGACTCGCGCACTGAGGGTTCCGTACAAACTTGCCTATGAAAACAGTTCAATTTATAAATCGAGTCTCAAAGATTTTTACGAATGGCAAAAAAGTTTTGTTTTTTTGTTACATAACTACAAATTTACAGTTTTTAGGTTTTTTTCTATACCTATGCAATAAGACCTTGCTTATTGACAAATTTTAGGATTCTAGAACAACGGGAAGTACCCTATGAATTTTGATTCCTTTGAGAGTGTGAGGTTTTAATTTCAACTCGATACCTCCACGCGTTTCCGAGATAAAGGGTCTTGACAGACAGACGGACTACAAAGTGATCCTATAAGGGTTCCGCTTTTTTTCCTTTTGAGATACGGAACCCTAAAAATTTAAAGCTTCATTCATTCTTTATCACCCAAAATTTTTCCCCTGCTTTAATTGTGTACGAATTCAATTATAAAATTAATTATAATCAGATTTATATAATAAATTTATGCAGTGGTTTAGAGAGGAAAATACGTAATTTTCCTTTCTGATTGTACTTACATATATCCGATTTAGGTATTGGTAGCTTACATTTATTTACACAAAGTTATAAGCATTGTAGTGTTATATCATATTCATTAAGTACATATTCAAATATTTTTATTCCACATAGGCCTACATGGGCACTTATTAAACGACAGAAGCTAGAGCACGGTTCCAAATTGGTCGTTTCCTATGAAGAACCGGCAAGAAACTCCATGGTTACTCTTTTAAAAAAAGTGGTTGATGATACAATATTTCCATATTACAGTCTTAATTAGTTCTGTTCGTTCTTAATCTGTTCTTACATAATATTTAAAAAGATATTATGTAAGAACAGTGCAGACCAGACCAAAAAAAGTGAGTCGTAAATTGGAGTGAATTTTTAGATTACTTCCTAAGTAATCTAAAAATTCACTCCAATTCACTACAGTTCGTGGAGTCTACAGTGTTCTCACATTCATATTACACAAAAAAGAGGCTATATAAAAAAAGAGCAAGAAAAAAAAAAGAATAATTAAAACTATCAATAAATGAGATGTTAACTAAATAAATTACATACGAATTTCAAGGTGCAAGAGCAATGCGTTAGAAAAAAAAATTAAATTATATTAAAACAAAAATGGAGCAGTTAATAGACACAATATTAATGAGTTACCAGGGGGGCGGGGGCACATGTGCAGAAGTATTCATTGTCAAACAAGCGGGTCTTCGACATAGTCTTTAACCTTATAATACGCTTTTTTGGTTAGGACACGCTTAATATGAGTTTTGAATTTACCCTAGTTAAGTTCAGTTACCGCCTTTGCCAGCTTGTTATAAAAGCGTATGCTGTTTACTAAAAATTACTTGCTCGTCTTAACTAATCTCCATTTGGGTAATACAATTTCGTGTTTGCTACGCGATTTTTGTTGTGAAAATCGCTTCTAATTTTAAAGAGTCATAAGTTTTTACGAACATACTAAATGCTTTCT
This sequence comes from Mythimna vitellina, assembly GCA_949316375.1. Lineage (NCBI taxonomy): Eukaryota > Metazoa > Arthropoda > Insecta > Lepidoptera > Noctuidae > Mythimna > Mythimna vitellina. The sequence goes on along the minus strand of OX438691.1, from coordinate 2,143,999 downwards.
ATGATACAAAGAGAAGGCATAGTGAGTATATCGATTTCTTTGAATTTATTTCTGAAGGACTCCGGAGGAACCATTTTAAAAATAGCCGGAATTGCTCTAAAATTATTCTGCATTTAATTAAAATTGAGTCTGCATCAGCTACAGATCCCCACAGTAAAATGCCATAAGAAATAATACTGTGAAAATGAGCATAGTAAACTAGCCTAGCTGTGGCTGCATCTGTCAATTGCTTTATATTTGTTTAATCTTCTCGAGAGAGTTCTATTATGAGCGTTAAAACCACCAGTTTTAGTGGAAAATCTACTAAGTTGGCAACACTGGCCGTACGCCGCTAGACTGTTTTGTCTTAATGGTGTGCGCCGTATCGTACACAAAACAGTCTTGTCGCAGACAAGTCTGCGACGTCGTAGACAAGTCTGTCTAAGACAGTCTTGTCTCAAGTGTGCGCGGGCCCTTAAGGAAAATGTTATTTCTGAATTAATGAAACTAATCACATCACACTAATATTAAAAGGCGAAAGTTTGTGAATGTGTGTTTGTGACTTCTTCACGCTAGAACGGCTGGTCGGATTTCGATGAAACTTGATACACGGAAAGATAAATTTATATGACACAACAACGTTTGCCGAGTCAGTATCGCTATATTAGTTCACTTGTCCTGTAATATTTTCCTTCAATGTAATCGTAGTGATGAATAGGAATGTCCAGACTGAAATAAAATTGGTGCTCAGACAATGAATCATTATAAACAAACGATTATCAGAGACATGTAAATTGTATACACAAAACATTGTCTTTTAAGTGTCCCTTATCGCAACCTGTTAACCTTCGTTTGTTATCTTGGCAGCGGGGATTTTTATACGTTTTATTTTTTAATTGTAAAAAATTAAGGTAGACTTAGGCCCGTGCCTCACTAGGAGCGCAGCCAATAAAATGCATGCATTTTTTTGTTGTGTACTTCACCTGGAAACTGTTGGTCACGCAGTCAACTATACATGTTTTTGGCGTTATTAGCCATGCCATACCGCCATGGGGCGGGCGTCCCAGTGAGGCATAGCCCTTACGGCCCGGCGACCTTACCGCTGTGAGCGGTAGCTAAGCGCTCGATCTTAGCGGCGAGCGGGGCGGCATCGGTATGCGGACGCGGGGCGCTATGAGCGGCGCCTCGTGGCGTGCTTCATTTTCATACTTTTGATCTTACCGCTCGCCGCACCGCGCGTAGTCAGCGTAGCTACCGCTCACAGCGGCAAAATCAATTACGGGCAGTAAAAAAGATAGTTCTAGAGAAAGAGAGAGAGAGATAGAAGATCTTTTCACAAAATATCTATAAATATTGAAGAATTCAAAAGCAGGGAAGCAAAATTAAAAAGAAATCCTATTGTACCCTTTTTTAAAAAAAACGTTGCCCCCGTACGCACGTGTCGTGGGTCTAATTATAAACATTTAAACTGACAAACACAAGATACCCAGACCCCAACTATCTACTGGCAATATTAGTACCGTGCGTGAATCGAACCGGCGACACGTGACGCTGCAGCGAATGGTTCAACCACTGCTCCAAGCCTCCAACCGTGCCGTCAGGGTTAGGGTTCCGTATCCGAAGAGCGGCCAGCAGAACCCTATTTCCTACTTAACCTATGATGCCAAGTTCGAGTTCGAATCCACGGACTCGCATTTGGCCGGATTTATGTTAATAATAATAATAATTTTTTTATCTCACTACATTATATGCCCCGTTTACACGTAGGTGTAGCCTCGGCCAATCGCCTTCCATAGCCATTGTGTTAACGGGGAAACCCCGTTTAAACAATGACGATTGGCCGAGGCTGGGCCTACATTTAAACGAGGCAATAAAGTTTACATCAAACAGTTTGATAAGGATACAAAAAATCTGTAAGAATATATTGTAGGAGACTGGAGCCTAAGCTAGACTCTAGCCCTGTGTTTCAAGACACCAGCTTCCCACTCCGATTGTGTACTAACGCACAGACATCGTAGTAAGGTACTCAACAACTGCATAAAGATATGTTTTTATTTTAAATTAACTTGAAACTTCAACGGTCCGGACTAAGCGTTTCGCTTCGTCGTTTATACCGCGTACATCGAAGGACTGGAACAATTTGCCTGCTGCGGTCTTCCCGTCCAACTATAATTTAGGTGTCTTCAAGGCTAGAGTGAATAGGCTCTTAATAAACTAGTGCGCCTGACCATCAATGATTGCATCTCCGCTTACCATCAGGTGGGATCGCAGACGAGCACTGGTTTAAATCAATAAAAAAAAAAATATATTAAATGGTAGTATTATACATATAAGCGTGTTGTTTGTTAGTTGTCTTTGGCCGATTGATTAGTTCTGTGGTGAGCTTAGGGCTGTGTGGTGACGCTTGTGTAAATCGACACTACTAGTGATGTACCAGGTATCTATATCAGTTCTTAAGTACGTCACGTCGCCAAAACTGATTCATCGGTTTTATCAAAGTCACAAAAAGATAACAGGCTGATTTATAATATATAGTTTCTGACGAATTTATTGTACGTGTATGTGATGTTTATCGGTTAATTTATTGTGTTATTTGTAGTTATTATAATTCAATAGAATGTTATTGTTGATAGAATCGAATTAGGTTTTTTGATTTTTTATTTATATATTTAGTACAGCAAAATAGCCATTAATACTAAAAAACGTTAATCCTTTCATTCTGTCTTCTCACAGAATCGCAAACTTTCTAATAATATTGTCTTCCATTCATCAGCAAATAAATCCAATCCAGGGTTGGTCTCCACGAGCGCGATGAGCATCGTTAGCATACGCGGTATAGGGGAGGTGGATCGAGCTACAGTGCGACAAAACGTGAACTAATTTATGCTTTTTTTAGAGCGATTGTAATTATTCGGAACAAATAATTGACACAACTCTGCATGTAAATCGGACGCATCAGTGTAACCATTAATAATTTTAATATAATGCTGTTTTTATTATTGACGTGCTCACATTTGACTATTATCTTACCTGATGGTGTGGATTAGAGCACGGTTGTCTAGAGTAGTCTTAGCTATTTAATTTTCCGATTGTAAATTTCCATAATTTTTAATGAAAATGTCGATTGATAATAATTTGTTTGAAACTTGTTCTACATTGTAGCTCTTTGACCCTAATTCCAGTAAATCTAATGCCCATTAATCACAATCATAACACATATTTGTAGTAAGTAGTAGCAACCACAATTAATTAGTTTTGGTAAATCAATGAGGCACAACCGCACAAAATAATATTTTAACAGTACCTATATATTGTTTCGACGCCTCAAACTCTTTACTACTTTGCTGGAGGTGTGCCCCGCTTGGGCCCGCAGTGTCGGCGGCGAATTGTTGCGTTAATTTATTAGCGAAAGGGCATGGGAAGCAGTCGCCTCTTTCTGCGAAACAGTAATACGAGCGAAGAAGGTGGCGGAAAGCTTTCACGCCCCGGCCGATGCATGGGACGCTCTGCAGGACGCGCGGGTTTGCGGACGGCGAGCAATGGGTAGCTCGCTGTTCCATGAAAACTGAACTGTGGAGCCGTACCCGCTCCGTGTCCGTCGGCCAATGTCCGACCTGGGAGGATCGTTGCGGTCCTGCCCTATATTTTGACGTAAAAATGCTTAGTATACCTGTATATCTATCTCCTTCAAACTTGCACAGAGTAAACTAGACATATTTTTACTATATTCAATGAGAGAGGAGGTCTAAAGAAATTAGGCCAAACGAGGGTTGACATATCATCAAACTTAAACTTTTAAAACGATCTGTCCAGTTTTACTTGGCCATATCATAAAGTGATCAATTTCTAATATCTGGCCACGACATAGACTTAAAACCATGGTATCTAATCTGAATCATAGTAGTAATGAAGTAATAAAATTTCATCGCATGCTTTGCAAATGTATGCAACGTCACGGATGGATTGAATGCTCTCTGCAAGGCATTGTGTAGCCGTTGTTACATAATAGAGTTATGCTTCTATATGAAAAACATATGACTCAATGCCTTCACTCTTGTTATTGTTCAGTAAATTCATTAAAACAACTCGTTTTACAGCAGGAGATAAGTTACATTATGATTGGAAAAGTGGGAGATTGAATATAATCAAACTCCAGTTTGAATCTCAATCTTCATTCCGAACGTTTACCTTATCTACTATCTATCTTTATATATGTGTGTATATAGAAAAGGAAAAACTGACTGACTGACATATCAACGCGCAGCCGAATTTTGCTCAAGGTTTCCTTTTATGAGGAAGCTGAGCACTTAGAGAAGATTTTCTAAAATTTACCCCCTAAGGGGATAAAACGGGGGTCCCAAGTTTGGATGGAGGAACCTACTTCCACGCGGTCGAAACCGCTGGCGCTAATTATTATATACATATAATGCTTCTGTACGTGTTTTTGTCACCTAACTCCTTCTAAATGGCTAGACCGATATGGATGAAACTTTGTATGTATATTTATGTGGGTCCGCTATTACTTCTACACTAATATTATAAAGATAAAAGATTTGTATTTTTGTTTGTAATGAATAAATTAAAAAAATACTGTAGCGGTTTTAAAAATTCTTTCGCCAATAAAATGCTACTTTTTCATTGAGTGCTAGTAACAAATAAAATTAATGCAGATTGGCGTTATTGTTTTATGTTGCGTTTTAAAAATAGTTTTAGTAGTCGGCCACAGTAGTTTTATATAAATAATGTTACAGAATTAATGGGATAAAGTTAAAAGAACATAGTCTTAACTTACTGAAATGTCTAAGTTATATAGTGTATCGCTATATTAAAAAAAAATATAAGCTGCGTCCTGTCGTTGCCAGGGCTGAGGGATTATCCGACGGAGTAACGGTGGCCCTCGCAATGGGCAACTGAAGAAACACTGAACACAGAGGGTTTTAGTCGGTAATAGTCGGATACTGCCGCCCGATCCACCCAGAGCGGGAGGACATTTGATGATTTCCCACGTAAAAAAGAAAGAAAAACATTTTATTTGCGTAAAAAGGCGCAAATTTAGGACTAACAAATTATAAGTATACTTTGTGAAAAACATGGGCCAGATCCGCGCAAAACGGCCGAATACTCAGCATAATGCCGTGACCACACGCAAAATGCAAAAGTTGGTCTTATGTTAAGGTCTGGTGTTAAGCATATCAATGTTAGCTGATAAACTGACACTAAGGCCTGCTTATTCGCCAATCACATAAATTAACCTCTGTGTTATAACTCTTAGGTGGGCGTGGCACAAATAAAAAGTATAGGTAACCGCAATTACATAATATGTTTCTGGAATCAAAATTTTAATGAACCACATAATATAATTCAAAATAATAATGAACCACATGTATGGGTGCTACTCGCTTTTATAATGGCTGGCTGACTTGACTTGACTGACTGCAACTGTCACCCCACACTTCGATCTACGGGGTTACCTACCATGACGTTCAAAGTAAGATTGTTTCATTCTTATTTCAGTGTGTGTAAGAGACAGAGCTATACAGGTTGTCTAGCGCCATCTTTTACCCACACTGGAAATAAAAATGAAACAATCTTACTTTAAACGTCATGGTACAGGTCCTAGTGGTACAGATACTGGCACGGATTTTGAGGGCTGTCTTCCACTTGCGCAGAAGTAAAATATCGGGTCACTTAAAGGCGTCCATTACACGATAGGTTTTGCTGTCAGTTTTGCCACAGTCAAATATTTTGACTGACGAAAAACCTACCGTGTAATGCGATGATTGACTTTTGCATGACGAAAAACGTATGGTGATAAAATTCCGTCATTCAACCATCATTCATGACTGATGGTTTTGATTGACGCTTGCATGATCGTGTAATGGACGCCTTAGTGGTATGCAGTAATTGACACGACGGCGGGGAATGCGTTTCTTGTACAGTAATGTATACGATGAGCAAAGCGATCTTTCGCCGAATGCTCAAGATTCGTGCCGGTATGCGCGGGCTGCGGACGGCGAGCAATGGGTGGCTCGCCGCCCGACCGTCCGGTAATCGGACCGAGCCCAAGTCGTCGACGGCGCGTACTGTTCCACGCGCGCCTCAAAGAGATGTCAGCAAATCGTAGGGGCCCAGCAGGGTCGAAGCCTTCTGGGGCCACGGGTAGTGTGAAAGCGAAACCCTGGGACGAAGGCAACGAAGGAACAGGAGTGGGTTTTTAGTCAGTAAAAGTCTGACACTATTTCCTGCTCCGCCCAAGAGCGGGTTTTGTCATAAGATGATTTTCCCACCCAATAAAAAAAAAAGATTCGTGCCGGTATCTGTAGGACGTGACGTCACGGCGCGGCGTTTAGCTGGCTGGCTGTCAGTACGGTGTGTTAATGTTTTTTTTTTGTATTTTCAGGCTAGCAGCCCCACCATTCTTCATGTGCTTCCTAAGCTTGAGTACGTGGTTCGGCAGCGGACTCATCTTCGCTACCGGCACCGTCTACTTAGCGATGGCGCTTGGCAAAAAGTCAGTATAATTTCACTTATAGACTGTTAATTATTTTAAAATATATATTTTATTAATTTAGAATACGAGGTAATTAAATTTTTGAACAACCAACCCAATGTCATACAAGCCAAATCTCAAATTACATTGCACATTTCCACCCATATTTTGTAAGAGCCTCTTTTATACCACTTCAAAATCAACTTAAAATACATAAGGCTAAAGTCGATATTTGGGTTGGTGGCGATGGATTAAATTTATCTCGAATTATAAATTAAGTACCTATTTAATATAGTTAGTATATTATATAGGTACGAATGTCGAATGGGGCTATCAGTCATGATTACCCTTTATTCGTGATGGCATTAAAATGTCATAGTACTGCTGAGCTGCTAACATAATAATCTCAAGTAATTTGGTAAGACGGAGGGTAGTTTGATATTTTATGGAAAACCGTAATATTAACTATCATCTGTTTCCTACGTTTGTAAACGTGTTAACTAATATTTTCTGTGAATTTCGAAAAAAATCTGTAACATTCACAAATAAATTTCAGTTTCTACTATAGCTAGTCTATTCATGTTAAGAACATAGTGACGTCATCAGTGTAACTACAAAATAAAGACTAAAGAAAAAAAAAAGATACTAGGGAAAAAATTAAAACTATTAATATCAAAACAAACTTTTATTACAAAGTATTTTCAAAAAAAAAAAACAGAATCGTCAGAATTTTTACTTGTATTTTAACGAATAGCTTATTCGTAAAAAATAAAAGTTAAAATTCGTCTGTACTATCTGAAGGGCAGAACATGACGGTTTTATTTATAATAATAAAGCCTTATTCATTCTACACTATTTAACATAACTAATAAAATTACTTAAATCGTACAGATCACATTCAATAAAAATTAAATAACTTAATTAATATTATATCAATTTATTAAAATAATTAATATTTGAATTGATTGAAATAAAAATTGTACATATAATTTATTAAAATATGGACTTATTTGCATAATAAAAATTGTTGAATAGCATGAAAAACGATATATAGTAAAAATAATTCATTAATATTATTAAAAAATATTTATGGCGGTATTATTTACTCTGATCTGGTCAAGGGACGTGGCTAAGCCGTGGCTTAGTAACAACGATGAGTCACTATTTTCTTCCTTACGAATACACTACTACTAACCAATCTGAAGTCAACTAAATATACAACACCATAAAGTTGATTTTTCATTGAATGAAAATTACTTCAATTTGGAAAGAAGGATTTGAATATGAAATAAATGCATAGGTATTCAATATAAAGGTGGGTTACGCTAAAGGAGCCCGGAGTCGAGCACGAGCAGAGCATGAGCCGAGCTCAAATTCGTGTAGTGTCGCTTGTGCTCGGCTCCTCTAGAGTCGGTCCATACTACACGAATTTGAGCTCGGCTCGTGCTCGGCTCTTCTGGCGTAGATCCATCTTAAAAGTACAAAGTTTAAAAAAAGATATATCTGACTATGGCCATTATTAAGTTTCACCATCCACTTGTATTTTTCTTTATCATACATCCTCCATTACCGAGTACTTGAAATCAAAGGGAGTAATTTTACCAAAAATATCTTTGTTCTTACTTATTGATGTAAAATAGATTTGTTAAACTTATTCCCTCACTTTTGATAAAATTAAACAATGTAACTAACTTGTTCGGTGTTGGTGTTTTTGTCTAAATCTTGCTTATTGTTACTGATCCTCATTATGTCAGCATCTAATGCCTGTCTTACTAGACTGGGTCTGATCCTTCATGTTGGTCTTTTGCAATTTTTTTTTTTCAGTGAAATTGTGAATCTTGACTGGAACTTAAGTTTCAATTGATGTGCTTCCATGTTGAATTTCAAGATACATTTCTATTTCTTATTGTTAGGTTTTTTTTCTACTGGTTTTCTTCTCTGTTGTATTGGTGAAAGAATTTAAACTCAAATATTAAGAGTTTCTTCACTTCTTATAATATAGAGCATTTCTCATCGCAGTCTATCAGACTGCGATGAGAAATGCTCACGTGTATCAGACGACGTTTTTCAACACACTCGAAATAAAATTATAAACATAGATACTATTTATTTAGTGATAAAATATTTTGAGAAATAGTTCGCGGATTCTTATCGGAGCGACAAGTTTAATTTTCGTGGGGCTGCCCAGAGACCGACCTATGTGCAGACTTGCCGGCGACTAACCTGACGTTATAATATGCAATATGCATCATAAATTGAAAAGGCTTGGGGTTAACCGGAGCATTTTTCCGTCCTAGTGCGAAATATGCTTCATTGCGTGTCTAAAAGCAGTAAGGTAGGAGCCAGTTTTGGAATAGGTGGGTTAAAAATAATATTATGTTAAATGTTTATTAAGAAACAAAAGATGGTTATTTAGTCCGCGGAAGTAGCCACTTTCCTGACGAGTTCCACTTCCAGCTGAAGGGTATGGGCGGTTTACAGCACATGAGATTTTTCAGTTTTGTCTGTGGGATGGCAACGCGATCACTGGTATTGCAGATATCTACTTACCAGGTGGACCTCTTCATAGAATACCAATATATTAAAAAAGTACCACAGTTATTGACTTCGATAAGTAGTAGAATTGACTCGATCGAAGTTATCTAGGCCATGCGGTCAGCTATCTTTGGAAGCGGTCGTGAGCGCGAGACATTAAAATAGTACATTTTTAATTTTCTTTTAATTGATATAAACCAGTGCTTGACTGCGATCCCACCTGATGGTAAGCAGTGATGCAATCATTGATGGTGAGGCGCACTAATTTATTAAGAGCCTATTCACTCAAGTTTTGAAGACACCTAAATTATAATTGAACGTTTTCTCCCATCCCAATGTCAGGAGATAAGTACATTTTGATACAAGTGGAGAAAGTTTTTCATTATGACCAAAGCGAAATTCGTCTGAGCCGCAGGTGAGGGTGTTATGGGGCTGAGTGCTGTAGTGACAAATTTCCACTTGTATCAAACGCCGCCCGGAGACTCATGTTGGCTGCACGACGCTCAGCCTGATACGATAAATACAATAAATTGTGGCAGAGACGAGCTCGCGCACTTTTCCACACTAATGCGGAAAACAGTAAATTGCGTGCCTAAAACCGGTAGACATAGGAATAGGTTTATGTGTACGTGTATCGAAAATGCCGTTTTTCTTGTATATTGAACGCGGCCCTATCTTTACTATTAAACTCTATGAGCATAGACAAGCTTGTTGTTGTGTCATTAACTGGGTCTGAGGCGTGTAGTGTGTCACTAATCCTATGTGTGATGTGTGTTGCGTGCGGGGCGCAGGGGGTCGCGCGACGACATGGCGGCGATGGCGGCGGGCGGCACCACGCCTCCGGGCGCTCCGCTGTCCGGCTCGCACGACCACAACGTCACGCTCATGGAGGACCCCGACGTGTGGCGTCCCAACTAAACGAGGCACGCAACTACCTAACAAGCTAATATTTGAATTCACAATTCGAGATAATTATCAATTACTAAACGTGACATTGACTAAATGCACAAACCGTGCAAAAACAAAGTTTTTTTTTAAAATAAATTCTATGTTATAGGTGATAAAGTTTAAATTCTATTGTAATTTTTTTTAAAGCCTTTTCAATATAAATGGTCACTGAAAAATCAACTTAAAATACACATTGAAAGAATTGTGGATATTTTGGTGGCGATACATTGAAAATTATCTCGAATTATTAATTCAAGTATCCGTAGTGTTTCTAGTCCACTATGCTTGCTGTCTGCGCTCGGGACCGCATTGTGGTGGATGTCATGGGCAATTTTAATAAAATTTCTAGATAGAAATATAGTAGCGTCTTCTCGGGGTAAGTGTAAACGTTAGTTTATCTACCCTTCGACCAAACACAGAATATGTACGTATATTCACAATAAGATTAAGACAAACCTTTTCTTACTGTCCGTTCAACCGATTTTGACTTTTATTGCGTTGGTGGCATGATAAATAGCAGCTGCAGTAAATAGTGTGTATTGTAACCACTATTTTGCTTTTAATGCCATCCTTATAACAATGGAATAGAAGTCAAATTCGGTTGAACGGTCAATAAAAAAGGTTTGTTGAAATGTGTAATCTTATTTTGAATGGAGTATATATAGTATCTATTCTGAAGTATGGATGATTTTATTAAAATTGACGATGACTTGTTCCTTATAATTGTTGCATGTTCCTGCTTCGAATAATTTCCTCTTTATTTGTCTTTGTTTTTTTTTTGTTTTGCACAGATTTTCTTTTTCAGCATTCCGGAGCACATTTTTGTTTTATTCTTCGTACTGCATATTTTTCTTTTTTTTAAACAGCTATTTTCGTTGACTGATTTTCTCTGCTAGAAATAGATCGTTTTATAGATCGTTTTATATTTTCTTTCCATTTTCTTATCATTCCATGATCACAGCAAGCGTCGTTATTTAAGAACAAAAATAATAAAAATCGGATTAATTTCCACAGAGGATCAATAGATGATATGAGGACGTCGGCGGCTAATTTGGAGGCGGGCGCGGGTGGTCCAACGAGCGCTCCTCGCGCCAACCTCGTCACGAACGAACAGCCAATCAGCTTCACCGGCGTCCCTGGGCGCTAGCGATCGCGCCAATCAGCGTGTTCGGCGTCCCGCGCCCAACTAACCCGCGCGCCGACTACGTGAGTCTCCTACACGATATGCGCTCCTGGTACCTTGTAGCGGACACAGAGGCTTTTCATGAACTCGAATCTTATCTATTTCTATATTTTTCAATAAAGGCGGAGTTTTGAACAGCAATAAAGGTGAAATCAAAACGTTTCTTTCTGTCCCTGATGATTAAGTGAAATTCATTCGTACATAGCATTCGATGCGAATCAATACGTATGCGCACAAGTAGACTTCTCGTTCTAGCGAATGGTACGTTTAAGCGATAGAAAGAGATAGCGAATAATGACCCTTGCATGTAAGCATGATTTCACACACAGTTTTGAATAAAATATAATTCACAATTCTCGAACAAAAATTGCACATAATTTGTAAGTGATTTTTTCGAGTTCATGATAAGCTAATCTAATATGTGAAGAATAAGTCGATTTCTGAATGGTGAGTGTAATATTATTCATAGTTTGTAACTTTACCAATAGTTAACTGGAGGAGCTCTTAAATACCAAATTTTTATATGTATATTTTTGGCACATATTACAATGACTGCTGTTTCTACTAGGATATAAGTTCTGTTCGTACCGGGTACTACGAAGCGCATAGGAATCGCTACAAAGACTTTAATGGCGTTTGTAATTAATGGTGAAAATTAAACCATTCAAAAATAACTCCATTCGAGACGTTCAGTAATATTCACTGTTAAACTTCTTAGTATAGAGTTGCCAATAAAAAAAAAACCGTGTCCTCCATACAAAATAATAGGATTGCCAACTTTTTTTTATTTGAGTCTGCTTGTAGATAGTTAATATTCTTGTTTGATATAATATTCAGCATGTATATTAATATTCAATTTATCTGTTATATTTATAGAGGTTTATGAACTAAGCACATTAGACTAGACGTATTGTACCATATCGCTTGGCCCAAGAAAGGAGATTAAACTAAAATAGATATTATATTGGTTGCAATAGAGGCTGTTTTGCAATAAGTGGTCTTTTTAATAATAACATGTTCATAATAAAGGACCAATGCATTTGAAATCTATTGAAGAGAAACTTTTTAGGAGAATTATTTATTTATGATGATTTTTCTATGTCCAATCAGATATCTGTAAAGTGTTTGCGAAATAAAGTTGATAAAAATAGTAAAGTTACTGACGGTTTTGTCTCGTCATAGTTTATTATGGAATCATGTTAATCGCTATGTCAATTTTGAAGTCACGGCGTTTATACAGAGTGAATTTTAAATTAATTGGCAATATTTCTGGTCAAAGTACTCGTGAATATTGAATGCTTTCACAGTGTGACCAACGCAGAAAATAAAAATAAAAAACTGCTTTCAAGAACTCTTTTATCAAATTAGTTTTCTTATGCCATAGTAAAGAAGCGCTAGAAGGCCTCCCACAAGGTGGACCGAAGACCTAGTGAGGGTCGCGGGAATCCGAGACGCACAGGACTGGTCATTATGACGACACTTGGGGAGGCCTATGTCCAACAGTGGACGTCTTTCGGCTTTAATGATGATACCATAGTGAAAGTTATTCATATTCATTCGTACACCCACTGAAAGACGGCCAAAGATTTTGAAGTCAGCCTGTATTATATTATAATATCTAATATAAAAGTTAGAAGAAAATCTTGTACCTTGAGCTAAGATGTATCCCTTCTCGGTAACTCCATATTTATTAGTTGGTTAGCAAGTTGTAATCGTAACGTAGTCGAGGGCTGTTAATAGTGTAATTAATTGTTTAATGTTAATTTTCTTAAGCGAACGGTGTCCGATGGCTTATATTTAGGTTCTTTGACGTTATTTAATTCTCTGAAGATAGAAATATGTAAGCAATTTTCCTAAAGGGGTGACCAGATGGTAGCAAACCAACGTCGCAAACAAGGTGACCTTGGTAGTTTCAATCCGTGTAGACAGCAGTTGTAAACCGTGTCTTTCAACGCCCTTGGTTGGGAGTCGGATTTTACCAACCACCGAACATGTTGGCGCGTGGTTTACATCCATGTAGCCGCAACACAAACACATAAACCAAGGTGACCTTGGTTGGAACACTAGTTTGCAACTGTCTGGTCACCCCTTAAAGTTCACCAGAGATTCTAGCTAGGCTACTAGGGCTTATTCACTCTGGGTGAATAGGCTCTTAATAAACAAGTGCGCCTCACCATCAACGAATGCATCACTGTTTACGATCAGGTGGGATAGCAGTCAAGTACTAGTTTATATCGTCATCACTTCTGTTTTACGTTTTTATATTTTTTCAAGAAACTTTAGGTAAATAAACACCGAATCCGACCTCTGGTCCATCATTCACGGGTGAAATTGCCAACTCATTTTTACCTTCAGAAGAAATAGAAAGCGTCTGTTAATCATACATATCTTCACAGAAACCAGTGGTCTTATCATAACGTTTTAGGGTTGACCTACATCTGTCAGTAATAAATCGCACTTTTCTATGCTTTGTCCTTTTCTGGCACTTAGAACCGTCATTTACTAGAGTAAGAAAGAGAGCGAGGGTGCGACCACAAGCGGCGGAATTGACGAGGCGCTCGGCAACACGCTCTCAAGAGGATAGAAGCATACAAAAGTGCGATTCGTTGGTATCAGATGTAGTTAACCCTTAAAATCATCATAATTCCGATGTTAGAAAGAGACATAACGAGTGCTATTCATCTTGTATAGCTCCGTCTCTCTCTCACACCTAAATTATGACGATTTCAAGACGTCATGTACGGGCATAGATTTACTTGAAATTCTTCTTTTCATTAGTAAATTGTTATAATATTTATCTTGTAATGTATTATATTATTGCTCATATTTTATCTTATTTTCGTCCATATTGATCATAGGCAGTTATTTTATTAAAATTATAATTGAACGGATACGATTGTGTGACCATACATACGTCGTGTTTCAAATTAGTTCGATCCAAATTAATGATACTATGTAGCATAATAGTTAGCGAAATTTTTCTTGACATTGATGTAAAGTGTTTATTAATATATAATTAACTGTATAGCTACGCCTTCCTTCGTGATAGAGTTTCTGATATATCAGCATATCGTATTTCTTATGACCTTGTGATTTTTTTCGGGAGCATTTTTTTGAAGCTGTGTTTTTAAAGACATTAGTAAAGGATTCTTTTGCTGTGCAATGATGGTTTACTTCATCTTAATTTTAAAATAAATTCGTACATCTATGAGCCGAATGCGAGTTGTTTTTACGTTAATGCCATCGAAACGTTTACTGCGTTTGGCTCTCTTGATTGGTTAAGAGCTTGGAGCGGGCCAATCGGAGCATCGGACGTCTTAAACGTGTAGACTACGTTTACGTAAAACAAACTCTCATAGGCACTCTGAATGCTGTTGCGCATTGGCCCATGATTTCATGGACATGTCATTAAACTGTCTTAACAAGGCACTGGAATCCTAGTAACTAACGCATGCATTCCGAAATCGTACTGAATTTATGGGTCTTTCCTTCCAGTCCTTATTTTCTAATATTAATGTATATCTTGCAATATTCAATATTCTCGAGTACGTAGTTCCTTCTGTTGGTGGTCTAAAACATTGTTACAACAATGTCAATTTGTTGAAATGTGTTATGTTTAGATATGTTAACGTGTAGTGGGTCGCTCTTGAGAACTACACGAAGTAATTCCTAGCCAGATATGTGTGAGGTTGGAGTTTGAAACACTACTTACTACAAATCTTATCTAATAATACATGTTTTAGGTCAGTATTGAATAGTATATTTATCAAGAGTTGAATAGATCTTTAATTGTGCTTAGAAAATGACTGGAGCTGAGTTGCAGTTTCAGTTATTACTCTAAGTACAAGGATTAGTGGAATCAACTTAATATATATTGGATACACTTTTGAAAATAACACATAGCCAGTAGAAAATTGTTCTGCAACTATATGAATAGATCAAATTATCACTGTTACTGTAATGCAAGATATTTTTGTAAAATAACAATATAAAGCGCCACGTTGACTGCGTAAGTATTATTGTGTATAAGAAAGGCCCTAGTCTTAGGTAATATTTTGCTAGTTTTAACATTTTTGCTCACACACAGCCAATATTGTAGTGAACGATTTTTTTTTATTTGATTTTGTATGCAGTGTTGCCAGTTTGGAAAACAGGAATATATAAAATTAATTTATAAACTTGCAACACTGATTGGAATGATTGATTGCTATATGTGGCATGTGCTTCCTTATTTACATTGAATTTTTTTTAAATTAAATAATACATCATGATTTTTACATGCATCGATTTATTTATGTATATTAAGCGAATTAATTGTTATAATTAGAATTTACGTTGAGATTGTATATAGAATATGCTATGATTAATTTTTTTAAGTTGATAAACATTCTTGCTTAGCCCAAAACACTTGCAACTTGTTGAATTGAAAGTTTAGTTACAAAGTTATTGAGACGGTTAGTTATATAATATGTTGCTTATATACTTCGAAATAGTGCAGAGATAAACTAGAACTGCTTAAGATTGCATTGTGTAGTCAAGTGTCTGGACAACCTGTTTGGCAAGTGGTTCTTACAACATGGATTGGTGAAACAATGAAGGTAGTTGAAGAAAACTATACTCCAGTCGCGATTTAAAGAAACTTTTTTAGTTGTTACTGCCTACAGAATAGAAGTCAAAATCGGTTGAGGGGACAGTAAAAAAAGGTTTTTTAAATGTGTAATCTTAACGCGAGTGGAGTATAGGTTTGGACAATATTGTTTGTCGAATAAAGAAAATATTTAAGCCTGCTGGACAATTATAATAATAAAAAAGTGAACAATATGAAGTTGGCATCTCTTTTTACTAAGTTTTTATAGACAGAGTGACGATGTTGCTTTGGTCAAAAATTCGAGCTCAGTCCTTACCCGACGGCCGGACGGTGAGCTACCTACCCATTACTATTTGCCCGCAAACTCGCGCTTCACAGTTGACGATTTATTCACCGGGGAGATTTATAATATAAAATACATTATATTTCAATCTTATAAACAAAATAAATGAATACATATTAAAAGTACAAAACATCGGCGTCGTGTTCCGCTGCGTGGTGTCGCGTAACCATCCTCGGAAACGTCGATACATGACACCTTTCGGCCAAATGTCCTCTCTCAAAAGGTCTGTCGATGGTGGGTTGGAACTCGTATCACGTTGGTGTCATGGCGCGAATCCAGTCTTCCGACCCTCATAGTCTTTATCTTCATATACTCCACGACTTCCTCAACCTTCATAGAGCAATGCAGACGCGAAATATACAGCTGCGTCGTAGGCACAGCAGGACGCAGCAGCATATTTGGTCCACTCGGTGCGGTACCACACAGGTTACGGGAACAGGGTTTCTTCTTCTTTTCTACTCAAATGAAACCCTCTTCATCAACTTGGGCCCCTTTTTTTTTTTGCCATGGCTGTGTCCAGACAATCCTAATCGTCAATATGGAGTGACAAAGGCGTGTAGTATTTATCCCTGCACTGAAATCAAGTAATAAATAGTAAAAATTGTTTGTAACTACAGTAAGAGTGTGCATAGTTGTATAGTGTAAGCGGTTGCAGTTGTTTCTCGTCAAGTTAATGTTATATTTAGGAAAGCATATCTGTAATAAATGTGTGTATATTGAAGTTGATGTTTTATTTTGTGTCTTTGTTAACGACCCATCCCTGGCCACTGGACTGGCCTGTTGGTCTAGTGGTTAGTAGCCCTGACTGCTATGCCGGAGGTCGTGGGTTCGATTCCCACCCAGGACAAATGTTTGTGTGATAAGCACGATCATTTGTTCTGTGTCTGGGTGTAATTTATCTATAATATGTATATATTTAGAAATATACACTTCTGGACACATCTATTGGCCACCTTAGAGTTTAGGTTTCGATGGCCCCTACCGAAATATGATTGCTAGATTGAACAAAAACTGTTGATGCAGTTTTAAACCTGATACATTTTACCATCTTTTTCGATCGTATTGTTTTAAATTTGAATTCAGAATACCATACGACATGGAGCTACGCCTAACAAGTCGGATATGCGCCTTGTTAAAGGCAATTGATTTTTGAATAAAAAACATGTTTTATCAAATAAAGGTTTAATTTAATAACGCGTGTTGCCTCCATGGGCATCTACCACAGCTCTCATACGATTAGGCATAGAGTTTATCAACCGCTCTATGAAATTTTGAGGGATCATCTCCCATTCCTCTTCTATGGCAGTTTTCAACTCCTGCATCGTCTGGGCAACTGGCTGACGAGCCCTAACACGTCTTTTTAGCTCGTCCCACATGTGCTCAATGGGGTTCATGTCTGGGCTTCTGGCTGGCCAGTCCATAACTGTGATGTTCACATCCCGAAGATATTCCCTGACGATGCCGGCCGCATGGGCTCTTGCATTATCATGCATAAAAAGGAAATTTGGGCCCACATAGTCCGCGTATGGTATCACGTGAGGTTCTAAGCACTCACGAATGTACCTTTCAGCATTTAATGTTGGCAGCCGTGGTCCTGTAACAACCTCAAGTTGAGTTTTGCCGCTCGCGGATATACCGCCCTAGACAGTCCATGAGCCACCGCCATAAGCAACCCTCTCTTCAAAGCAGCATTGTGCGAAACGCTCTCCCTTACGCCGGTAGACCTTCTTCCTTCCATCATCGCCATGTAACACAATTTTAGACTCATCAGAAAAGAGTACACGGCTCCAATCTTGCTGTGTCCAATTTAAATGACTGCGTGCGAAATGAAGGCGCGCTGTTCGGTGGGCTCGCGTTAGTTTGGGCCCATTAGCTGGCTTGTGTGGTACCATATCGGGTTCTTTTAACCTTCTCCGAACAGTTCGAGCGCTCACAGATACTCCGTGGAAGTCGCGAAGTTGGTTTTGTATCTCAATGGAGGTAAGGTGACGATTTCTCAAGCTGGTCGTCACGATGAATTGATCCTGCCTTTCAGTTGTGACCCGAGATCGTGGCCTTCCTTGGCGACGAACAAAGCCGCCAGTCTCTAGGTACCTCCGATAAACATTTTGGACCGCAGATCGACTTAAATAAGTTGAGCACTCACGTTTCTTTGGCTGTGTCCGGCCTGAATAAGTGCCACAGCTTGGGCGGCGACTTCAGGTGAAGTATCCATAGATTATTGATAGAACCTCACCTTAATGTTAAGAATAAGTAATGTTTGTTGCAAAACCAAAGATATCAATCACTTTTTCAAGAATTAAATCCAAGTAAACCAATAAAACCAAGTTTTCTTAGTATTCGATTGTTTGATATCAACAAACAGGCTCCAAATTGTCTTTTGTTTCTTTAAATTCTGTGTTCGAAATTCAAAAAAAGACTATTGAATGAAATTGTGAATGTACCAGGTTCAAAACTGCATAAAAATTTTTTGCTCGACCTAATATAAAATTTTAGCTAGGACCAAACGAAACTGAAAATACAAGGTGGGCCAATAGATGTGTCCAGAAGTGTATAAGTATGTTTATCAGTTGTCCTAGTACTCATAACACAAGCTCTGCTTAGCTTGGGACTAGACGGCCTTGTATGATAGTTGTGGAATATTATATTATTATATATTCCGACATCACCTGGTCCCATTTTCACTGATAACTGTAATCGTTTTTCAATTTTTAAGGTGTTAGATGAAGCGGCAAGCCAGACGTAGAACGCAATTTTGTTTTTATACTTTGTAAAGATATATTGATCTCATTTATCAATGTCATGGGACTGGATTTCCGCTGATGCGATAAGTCGCGGCATGGCGGACAGAGTTCCGGCGCCCAGCGGGATCTCATGATGGAATGGCGACAGCGACTGTCGCAAACCCAGTACTGGGCACGCTATAATTATGGCGGTAAGTCCCCTCTTTGAGGAAAGGAGAGGAGGCTGGAAAGACGTCGCAGCGTCCTCACCTTCCGCATGACGCAGGGCTCACCAGTCATAGTAAGTTCGAGAGGTTCTTGCAGCGGATTCGAGTGTAAGAAACGCCCGGGGTGTCACCATAATGTGGACGGCCTGGAGGACACGGTGGAGGTGTGTCCAGCTTGGGCGGAGCATCGCCGTGTCCTCGTGGGGGTGATCGACGGCAACGACTTTTCACCTTCTGCGAAGCAGTAATGAGTGGGGTCCCAAAGAATTTCCAAAAAAATCACGATAGGCCCAGGCTCAGATGGCACGGGGAGCCACATTCCTATTGACGGGACCGGAGCAACTGGTTCAAGATCAACCTGAGAAGAAATAGGAAAGGCTGGCCTTTGTGCTTCACTGAGGCTATCAGGTAGAATTATTTAGGTACCTACTTATAGCTTCGGCGAGCAGTTTCACTCGCATGGAATTAGCATATACTGCTCTCACATTTTAATTACAGTATGTGTTCACAATTCTTATTTAAATATTTTACAATTTATGTGGATAGAGGGAGAGGGAGGCCAAAGAAAAGATGGATGGATTGTGTGAACAGTGATATGAAGGAAAAGGAAGTTAGTGATAGTATGACGGTTGACAGGATAGAATGGAAGGAAAAAACGTGTTGCGCCGACCCCAAATAAGATGGGACAAGGGCAGGAAGATGATGATGTACACACAATAATAAAAGAAAAGAAAGAGACAAGGACAGTACAAAGGTGACTCACTATAACTCAAAAACCGGCCAAGTACGAGTCGGACTCGCGCACGAATGGTTCTGTATCTATACAACTTTTTTTTACACAATTTATTATATTCTGTTCTTAGTATTTGTCGATAAAGTGGCAACGGAAATACATAATCTGTTAAAACTTAACTGTCTATCATGCTTCATGAGATACAGCTTGGTGACAGACAGAAAGTGGAGTCTTAGTTATAGGGTTTCATTTTTACCATAACCAAAAATTGCTTGACCGATTTTAATAAATTTTTTTCACTAAACAAGTGAAAAAAGTTAGTTAGAGGGGTTTTAAAATTGATTAAAAGATGGGAAGAAATTAATCAATCAATTAAAGGAGGCGGAGCCGCGGGTGGCAGCCTGTGTATTATATTATTTATTTATAATAATAAGATATAAAATTATATATTATAAAGGCATAAGTTTGTATGTGTCTTTGAATGTTTGCTACTCATTCATGCTCAAATGGCTGAAATTATTTGGATGAAAATTGGGATGAGGATAGCCTAGATTAACACATAGGTTACAATTTATAAAAATAGGATTACTAATTTTATGCAGATTAACCTTTTGAGTAGCATAATTAGAGACAATAGAAAGACAATCACCGAGCAAACGCCGGCATTCGCTACGTCATTAGGGTTTAATGAACTAAAATAGTAATCTATAATTTTAATTTTAATTTAATCTAGGATGTAAGTAATGATGGTACCAAATATCAACACAATTACAAGGTTGGGTGGCTATTGACAAACAGCAAGAAAAATTATAATATATTTTTCCTTTATTTACATTAAATACACTTATTATATTAAAGTTACTTATAGAACATTTTTATAATTATTCAGCATAATATTAATAGATGACTAACATGTTTTTTCTTTTTGCTTGTATTTCAAGGATAATTTCCAGTCTTCTTAGAAGTATCAGTATTTCTTACTTTTTGTTCAAATTCTGAAAAAGAAAAAAGTTTAGGACATAATAATGTTAACAAATATTGGGGGATTGCAGTTTTAGTAGGCTAAGTAAGTATCATAATTGAAGTAGCACTCTGAACAGTGGCAGCATTGTAGGGTAGCAAGGCTGGTAAAATGCCACAGGCCCCTGGTCCAATGGATCCCCCACTCAAGAGGTCGCAAACTCGGAAGAAGTAACTCAATCAACATATTTTACAAAATATAATAAAACTAGTGACCGGCGCTGGCTTCGTACAGGTGCAAAGCCGAAACTAAATATACTACAGAATCAGACAGAATGTCTTTATGTACAACCCCTACGTCCCTGCATTTTAAATTTGTAATATCTTCGAAAATATTCATTTAAATTACATGCTGTAAAGGGCCATATTGATCTATATTAAATGCACAGTATATTAATAAGGATTAATGCTGTATTGCTTATAATCGCTTTGTATATGCCATTATTTCTCATAAAAAGTAAAGGATAAAAAATGGTTATTGTGGGTTATCCATAAGAGATAGACATATACCATCTCAAACTTTTTTGTAGACCTTTTTGAGGAGTACAATACTGTAGTTTGCAATGTAAGTGCTAAAAATGTGTTTATTTACGACATCACATTAGAAACCTCTAAAATAATCATAGTTTTAAAGATCTAAGCATACATAGGGACAGACAGCGGAAAGCGACTTTGTTTTATACTATGTAGTGATTATATCCCCAAAAAATTTGTATAGATAAGCCATTGACTGGCTAGGTTAAAAGCCTATGGGGTAGGTTTTGTCTACATACTCTTTTGGCAGACAATTAATGATTCTACTCAGAATGTGGTTGTTATCCTCAGAAATGTGAACATCACAAGGAAGAGGGCCCTTTCTTTGGTCAGGTTGGGAAATCTTCAAATGTCTTCTCTCGCTCTGGGTTAAGTAAGAGGGAGTCAGACATGCCTGGCGAGGACCTTCGCCAGGAGGAAAGTGAGGATGCCATGACGCCTCCCTTATCAAAGAGGCCACTATCTAATTTATATTGGTAGGTAGGTACTGTCCACATTAACAAGCTAACTTACTATGACTTCTGTTTAATAATCGCTCCAGTGATCGTGCCGTGTCGCTGAATCAAGCATTGCTTCTTGTCGGTCTCCAGACAGACTGTGGGCGGCTTCAGATTAGGCTGAATCTTACACGCTTGTTCCGATATCGCGACAACAATCCCCGCCGAGTCAACGTGCGCTGTTCCCTTTGCAGCTAAACACAGGCCTTGATGGTCAGCTACCAGACAACCACTCACGTTAGGCGTCGACATTATCTCCTCAACTACTCGATCCAATTCCTTCTCCATGATAAATTGCCTTCTATAAGCCGCTACGAACAAAAATAGTGTATGTTTTTGTTTACGTTATTACAAAGATCGTCGTTCTAATTACAAAATTGAACTGTCATGTCTGTCACTCTGTCATTTTTTTTTTTCATTTTCCTCTTAGGGAAGGCTAAAGTCACTTGACCATATCGCCTAGTCTTTCGTCCATGTTTTCTTATAATAATGTCTTTCGTATTCGAATATCATATTTTTTTTCTTTTTGTTTTACATTAGAATATGGTTGGAAGACATTCTAATGTTTCTGTAGTATTTGGCAGCAAATGTATTTGATTCAGCCCTCTCAGCAAACTTCGCTGAGGTAGCCAAAACTACAATAAAATTCTCAGCTCCATTTTACCGAGATCGCGCCTATTTCAATGATTCCACATATTGTCCATTTGCGCAGACACTTGAGATACAAAACTACATCAATTTTACATCACAAAATCCACTAGGAATCAATTTGCGAATAATTAAAACAGCCACTGAACTTCACCTGAAAAAATCCCGCCAAAAACTCTTCCAACCAAAAACTCTTTTCATACTGTTGAAAAGAGTTTTTGGCGGGATTTCTTTCATTTTTGAACGGTTAGAGTAACTACCCTATCCTACTCTGGTTATTTTTGAACGCAGGGCTGGGTAAATACTCTACAATCGCATGTTGAACGCGAACGTAGAGTTCAATTGTCAATGCCAAGCAAGTGTCATTTATGGCCTCATACACCAACCTACCCTGTTCGGAGTTGAGAATTAGTTGGGTAGGGTAGCTCGAGTTATAAAAGAACGACCCTGGGTTGCAACCACAGACTACGAACAACTCGAAGCATTTTTGAACACAGGGCTGTCAACGTGCTGTTAAGTTGTCAACCCGGCGTTTCGAATTGCGATAAGCAGAATAGTCGAGACTGACTCAGTTGCCAAAAAGGGAGGAGGGCGGGGAATTGCGATAAAAGTGATTAAATCGCGAATCCGACTTTTACAAGTCACAATTTATAATGGCTATTGAGTAATAATTATGACGTTGAGCGTTGGTCGGATTCGCGATATTATAAGCCCAGCGTTCCAGAAAGAATAATAGTTGCCCTGCTTTCTGAAAAGTGATAAAAGTGATTATATCGCGAATCCGACCAATGCGCAACGTCACAATTATTACTCAATAGACCATATATATATTGTGACTACTTTTGGTCGGATTAACGATATAATCACTTTTAGCGCAATTCGGAACGCTGCCACTGGGTTGGCAAACCACACATAATTCCAAATAAGCAAGCATAAACACAGCATGCAAAATATTTGATCTCTTTTCTCTGTCATACTGATGACGAGATAGAATCGGATAGCGTAAAGGGTTTTCTGCCGACCGGCGCGCGGCGCGGCAACCCCAAACAACATTGGACAAGGGCACGAATAGATGATGATGAGGCAATACACATCAGTCTCTCTTATTCCTAACTTTTCATATGGATGGCATTCGAGTTCAACCACCAATTTCAAGTCCATGGAACGCACGTAAGTAATGTCAAAAAACATACGTTCAGAAATGACAGATAAATAGAAAACGATTCGTTCATAATATTATGCTGCAGAGCAAAACCAGACGAAACTATATATGGATACCATCTTTAATTTTTTACGTTTAAAGGTATATCACCATTTACCCATGGATAAATCAGCTTCCTGACCTAACTTATGAATATGCTCTCACTCCGTCATATTTGTATAGATTACCTACCTACAAAGTTACATCATGTCTAGTCACAACGGAAATGGAATCGTTACTCCACTAACAAGGTCATAGGGGCTAAGTCTCATTATTAATCTTATAAACCACAACCTTAAGTGCATCGTTTCATGCAATTGACATTGGCCTACATTTCGGCTAATACCACCCAAAAATAATGTACCTGTCTAATAATGACTGAGCCCAAAGTTCGTAGGTATATTTATCTAGTATTTAATTCAGCCAACCCTTCTCAACATACGGTCATACGGTATGTTAGGAAGTGGGTAGGCGGGCGGGAAGATAATAACGATGTTTGTACAGTACAACATTGTCTATTTAGTAGTTTAGCTCGCTATGCATCACACTGATTCACACTTAATAAATAAATATTATCTACGTTATGTGCACGGACTGTAGATATATGTATGACCATATTTTTTTTACTTAGAATATTAAAAAAGAGTAAAATCACGGTCGTTTGCCAACACTGGATATAACAGTTCCAGGTAAATTTAATCCATGAACACACTAATTAAAGTTTAAAATTCATTAAGGCTGCAAAAATTTCAAGTTCAAGTTGATGTATATTGGTATTTAAAAACCAGTATCTTACCATACCTTCTGTTTTTAGTAGTATTACTATCGTCAACGGGGCAGCTCGTGTCGTAGTATTTACCGCAGTTGCCATGTTACAACTAATTGTGTACAGTTTACTTATATTCTTAACTTGTCTAGCAGTATTCGATGTAATAAGACTTTGTGCGAATGATACTGAGGCATCCAAAAGGAGGCTGAAAATGTGGTCTGGTATGTAACTCCCATGAATTGTCCTAGTAGGTAACTAAGTGTATTTATTTACACGACAAAGATTTTTTTTTCCTTGAAAATAAGATTATTTGAAAGACTTGCGTTGGCTTAAGCAACCACGAAAGCATGATAATTAGGTGTTTTTCTTTTAACACTGCTAACCTATTATTTATGAATATAGAACAGGTACAGACTCATAAATATTAATTCATGTTATAATTTATTTAAACAAATGTTTACCACGTCATAACACCGTAAAGGTTATTGAAAATGCTTTCGCCTGACACCTTCTTGGCCTGGATACCGCTACAGAGGATCTTCAATCTGCCCTTAACTTAATGCGCCATTGGGCAAATACACAGGAAATCAGGATTTTATTTGATCTTATAATGAACTTTCCTTGCTATGAGGTTGACGTTTGCTTAACTAGACTTGCATGTGGCAAACTAAATAAAGCCTTCAGCAGGATTTATAAAAAAAACTAAATCAAAGCAACTTCTCGCTAAGGGCACTCCTTGTAAGGTACGGACCTAGGTTTAGGGCGTCGCTGGGGAAGGATAGTGAGGGACACCCCGTCCCTCACTGTTGTGGTGTGTCACTGTGTGGATGGAACATACGCCATAAAGTCGACTAAGAGGACGTGGCATTAAATAGAAACACACATCTAAGGAACCAAAATAGACACGGGCTAGAATAAAAACATGTATAGCCACTTTTAATGAAACAACATTAACCAGTTTGGATTCGTTTGTCTTTGCATCCAATTAATTTATTTGCGACTAAATATCGTGGCATTTCGTTTATTTTTACGACAAGTCTTACGGTCGCTGGAGTAGGTATCTATGGGGCACCTATTCTCTTTTACGTTTACCGTCTGTTATTTTACCAAGTCCTTACATATCTGCCTTACCTGAACCTTAGAGATCGCGGAATGCGATAAGGCCGCCTATTATATGTACGTATGTGTTTTAGTTTCCTTTTATTTTTGTATTTGGTGTACAATAAAGGACACAATAAATAAATAAATATCTATCCGTAGTTCTTAGTTACCACCAAATGCTACCAACATCTGCCCTTTTCATTTCGACCTATATTGAGACATTGTATAGTTAAGAGCTCTTCTCAATTGATTAACAAATCGGAGTCCCCTTTCTCCGATTTGTCAATCCAGTTAGAAGAAACTTAGAACATTGCGTCAATCACACAGCGTGGAGTTTTATTCAAAGGTCACCTTTGAGTCGATTGCTTATAAGCTATTAACACTGTTTCATATTTACAGAACACATCGCTCACCTAGCAATATATTGGCACATCTACATTTTTCATATTTTACAGAAACTAGGACTAAAGATTGTACAAGTATTTAAAACGAAGTTTTGAGTTCATTTTATATCAGAAATTGTGATGTTGGCTACTAATATATAGACCATAGAGTTTACTGGCCATAAATTATCCACTTTCAAACACTTAGGCCGTTAAAACTCAATTTAATTTATGGTAGATGTGCCAATATTTTACTAGATGAGCGACTTAGTAATAATGATTTCTTCATCTAACGGTTTATTCCGAGAGCCTGCAGGATCGCATTCTGGATTCCTTTTTATTTAAAACAAATATTTCTAACAAATACCTACTTATTAGTCGTATAAATGAAATTGTTAGTTATGTGAAAGAAAATTGAAAGTTTATCTTTACGATCGCGCACAACGATTGAAGTAGTAACTATTGGGACATTGTTATTGTAATTTAATTGTTCTCATGCGATTACGTGCTTCTCGTTAAGATGCGTGTAGTTACTTGACACCATTTATTAGAAATAGGTAGTTTTTTAAAATATCACATGTACTTACATAGACTTCTTTTTAATCGTTATTTTTTAGAGACTTATTTCATAGCATCTCTTCTTGCATCAGCCAGAATTTCAAAAAAATGTGCCTTGTTAAATTGTTATATCGATTTTATTGATCTTTCGCAATCTTTCAATAGTTCCTTACCCATCTGATTCTGAACACATTCCACCAAAAGATGCTGGATTCTATTTTTTTCATCAGGTGACCTTTTGGTGGTATAGTGTCCAGAACGAAGTCTTAAAGGCGCTACTATAAGTATTCTCCTCATTTTGGTGTCCACAAACCAAGGAGTACGAGGGGCTAATGTATGATCATATACTAAATCCCTTTGATTTTACAGTCTTTGTAAAGTCAAAGAGATTTAGTAGTCTTAGAAGTAAGTATTGCGGGGTGACCATGACGTTCAAAGTAAAATTGTTTCATTCTTATTTTAGTGTGGGTAAGAGACAGAGCTATACAGGTTGTCTAGCGCCATCTCTTACCCACACTGCAAATAAGAATGAAACAATCTTGCTTTAAACGTTCTGGTACACGTCTTGGTCTCGTTTTTCGAAACAAGTTATTTTAAATTTTGACAGCAATTCTTTGTAATCGGGCGATTGGTTATTGCTGTAATTACTAATATTGCTAAACTGGGAGCCACTCTAGCTAGCTCGATGTTTTTGAGTAATAAAATTATATGACAGATAAAATTGCTGGTTAGCCAATTAGTCATTTTTATGACCTAAACAGAGTTACATAGTTGCACACTTGTTTAGACTATATTAATACTAATTTCGTACCGGCGACAACCCCTCAACTGAAATAAAAATGGGCAACTAAAAAAACTGCCACAATAGATATAAAATTGATAATATAATAAGCTAGAGAGAGCCTTGAAGAGCCAGCCGAATTTCGTTACGTTATTGCGAAAGCATTTTGGTGCCTGATATTTATGTGATGCAATTCAGTGTGTACACGTTCTCAAAGTTCGAAATTGTTTGATATTGCAATATTAATCTCTAAGTCTTACATTGTAAATTTAAAACATGCGCGCACTTCACGCTTGCATGGAGCTGAGTTTAGGTTTAGTTCAAAGAGTAAAATAATACTGGTTTAGTTGCTAAGATCAACTTGGGTGTAGCCAGAAAGTCAAAGAGTACAATTATTTATATTTTTTTGCAAAAAAAAAAAGAAATACAACAAACTAAAAAATGCCATATAACTTATTTTGTGGTGTTTATGGTTTAGTTTCTTCATTTTTTTGACACCGATTTCCAAATAGAAAAGTTTTTTTTTATTCCACAGCTAAAACGTAATAGTGAGCAAGTTTTCTGGTTCGCTTTTTTGTGGTGAGAAATTATTAAATGATGAAATTACTTGCCTATTTTCCTTCATTTGCCTTTTCTGTTCTAAAGCACTAGGTTGAAAGAGTTACCGTAGTAACTCTTTCAAATGTTCCCGCGGCTCTAGCAGGCATCTGTCCTACTGGTCCCCTTTAGATTTGCTGATATCTCTATGGGGCTCGCGAGGAACACTGCGCCGTCGATTCGGGCTTGGTTCTTACCGGGCGGCCAAACGGCGAGCTACCCATTGCTCTTCGTCCGCAAGCCCGCGCCTACGGTGGCCGGGAATTGCCCTGTGACTCCTGTCGCCTGCCCTCTGTCTATCTCCGAAGTTTTTCATCAAACTTTTACCAAAATTATTTAAATTTGGTAAAAATTTAGACTACCTGGCACTCTTGGTAGACAAAAAGTAATCTTCGACATCGGTTCACATTTGGCGAAGTTATCGCTGAAAATTAGCTTCAGGCAGCTGCTATTTAGTTGTCAGGCATTATGCTGAATTGGACCTGTTTTTCACAGCCGTGGCACAGCTGTGAGATAAACAATGTTGTTGTTTCTTTATTTAATTTAATTCATAAGTTGTTTCTTACTTTCTGAACAAGATACAAAAAAATATCAGACGATTCTCCTTTTTTTCTGGAAGTCGAAATGAAAAGAGAGCTTAAAGAGTCAACAATTTGTCCGCACTACTGTCTGTGGGTGTACTGCTCAAAATATTGGCATTACCGCGCTAAATGGCAGTACTGATCCTTGGTTGAAAAATTGACCACCGTTCTGATCACGAGAACAGTCGACCAATCACTAGGTAGGGTCCAGGAGAACACCGTGAGCACACGATGACCTTTGTGGCTTTAGTGTTTCAACCATCATCTCTCAGCTGCCAGTTGCTATTTTAATATCTATATTTAATTTTTATTTTTACTTTATTTACATTGTTCTCACATGATAGCGACAAGAAACATGTAACAGATATATTTGTAATTATAAAACATGATTGAAAAGAGTGTCCATGGAGTTTCTTCCACATTCTTCTCCATAGACTACGCTTTGGAAAGTGCAATTAGCATCATTTTTTTCTGATTGACTGACTTCTTGACATTTCAAAAGTGCCTGTAAATGGTTTATTTAAAATAAAATGCTTTGACTTTGAAACCTTATAGATACGACTGAAACAAAAACTTAGCTTACAATCCGGCACGGCACCGGCACGAATCTTGAGCGCTCGGCGAAAGAGCCCCATTCTTTCGCTTTGCTCATCGTACACATTGGCGGGAAAATCACTGTACAAGGATTACACTCCCCGCCCCCGCGTCTCACTTCATACCACTAAAGAGACCCGATATTTCACTTCTGCGCAAGTGGAAGGCAGCGCTCAAGATCTGTGCATTTGTAGCTAACTTGGCTTTTTTGAGCTGACCATCTACTATAGCGACCCGCCCTAGCTTCGCACAGGTGTTATAAATCTTTGAAATTCTCGGTTTTTCTCTACTATAATCATCATCATCATCATCATCTTCCTGCCCTTATCCCGTGTTATTTGGGGTCGGCGCAACACGTTTCTCTCTACTATAATATGCATGTGATATACACCTAAACCATCCTCGTGAAACACTCTGTTTACTGGAGAAAACTGCATAAAACACTTTTCAGTTTATTGCTGTGATACAGACAGACAGACGCGGGGACATTGTTTTATAATAGGTATGTAAGGATAAGGAAGATACTTTTCGAAGATTTATATATATAGATGGAGAGAGAGGTCAAAGAAAAAATGGAGGGATTGTGTGAGGAGTGTTATGAAAGAAAAGGGA
This sequence comes from Mythimna vitellina, assembly GCA_949316375.1. NCBI lineage: Eukaryota > Metazoa > Arthropoda > Insecta > Lepidoptera > Noctuidae > Mythimna > Mythimna vitellina. Next base: position 2,114,374 of record OX438691.1, on the reverse strand, counting down.
CAGCGTGACGGGTGACAGGACAGCCCCCCTAGCCAAGTTACGATCGTTTCGTTTGCGTCGAACGCCTCGAGTAGACCACGCCTCCGATTCCTTTGTTCTGACGTTATCTCTACGCTCAGTCGTTTGCGTCAAAACGACGCAAACGAAACGATCGTAACTTGGCTGGGGGGCAGAATGGAAGTAAAAAACGTGTTTCGCCAACCCCAAGTAATATTTAATAAGGTCAGAAAGATAATGATGAAGATAAAAGATAAATAAATTAGTTTATAACAATTTAAAAAAAAAGATATTTTTATCGTAAAAATATTTGTGTATTTCGAGGAAGTATTGTAGTCACTTAGCGTGGTAGAAGTCATTCGATGATTTCCTCAAGGATTTTATATACCTACAAGGTTCTTGGATTTCCCGTCTTAAAAAGAAGTCTAGTCGTTCTAGCATAAACAGCATAGCTAAGTAAAAAGGTCACAAGCTTGACAACTTATTATTTCTTTTTTATTTTTGTAATATAGAGGACTGTCTTGATTGACCTTTCAATAGTTAGGCAAAGTAGTATATGTAATAATCATTTAAAAACATGCAATCTTATTTTCTAAATTTGTAGGTAACAAACATTCATGAATGAAGAAACACCAAACTTTCTAGATTATTATTTTTTGTTTAATTAGCACTTATTAGTTTTCTCTATCTCTCTCATTAATGTGTGTACTTAAATTTGTTCAGTAGGCGTAATAATATTTTATTTAAATAATATTTATGTGCCACTTTGTGGTGGAACGCAGAGACACTGACACATTTGTAAGAACTAAATTGTACCTGTGTACACAAATAAACTTTTTGTATTTGTATTTGTATTTTGCAAATAGTGAGAGAGCCGTGAAATCTTTATGTAACTTAATGTTTGATGAAAGAGAGAATGACATATGTCTTTATAGCGTATAATGTTTCATGTTTTTTTGGTATCTGTGTAATGTATATTTGTATTTGTATCTATACATTTTGTTATTAACATAATTTTAAGTACCTACTTTCTAAAACAAAATATGGCTCTTTTATCTGAAGCAAAAATAAATATAATAATAATAATTACTTGAAATGCCATAATATACGAAATTAAATATTCTGTACCAATACTCAAAACCAGAGATCATAAACTTTTTTTAATTTTGATTTTTTTTTAGTTTTTTTTTTCACATGTATTCTTTGTATTCAAATCGCTTACTTGTTACTAGCGTAAAATAAATCCTTGCAATAATTTTGTTGCAGCTCCATATGATGTGGTGAAGAACACACTCAAAGGCATGAAGACTTTGAAGGAGGAGGTTCCTCCAGCTTGCCCTGACGCGAAGCCTTACAGCATTTCGGAGACAGTTTGATTTACGAGCAATACTTTTGTTGTTGATAGTAATAGTTAGAAATAAGTAGATTTAAGGTCGTTTGATATTATATTGTTTTAAGGTGGTCAAACCAATCCGTCCATTCACGAAATTTACGTGTATAAATCGTTACCTACTTAAATAGAAACCTTATCCTCAAAATCCTCATAAATAAATACTTACTTAACATTTTGAAAAATCAGAGTCTGTCAACGTAGTCCGTGATAGTTTAGCACTTTTATTTACAACAATTTTACAATGAATCTAACTAATATTAATTAATAAATACCTACATGTTTATTAAGTTTTTGAGAGTTTTATTTTAAGAATTATCATTAGTATTCATTTTAGAATAATTATATTAGGTACAGTTACCTCTCTCTCGTCTCTCTCCTAGAGAGGAGGCCTGAGTCTCAGCAGTGGGAACATTATAAGATCGACTATGCTATACTATGCAACAGTTACCTACTTAGTTTCAAGTTGCAACATTTTTAAAGTGGTCGGAATGGAGGTCATAGATAAAGTTTTAATATTTTACATATTCAATAAACAGCTTTGAAATTTGACCTCCATTTCGATAAGTTGTAGAAAAACCGGCCAAGAGCGTGTCGGGCCACGCTCAGTATAGGGTTCCGTAGTTCCCGTTCGTCATAATAAGTATCCCCACTTAAAGAGTTAATGAACGACAGACAACGAGTAAGAAGAAATACCACCAATGCCAACGAGAGACTAACCGAACAATTCAATAATAATAGCCCATGCCCGTCCCGACCCCATCAACTCAGGAAGAATCTTAACAGCGCGAAGTAGCCCAAAGTGCAGCGCCATCTCTCGTAAAATTGGGTTACTAATTTATACAAATTAGACGGGTTATGTATGTTTTTTTTTTTTATTGGTTGGGAAAATCATCTTATGACATCCCCGCTCTTGGGCGGAACGGGAGATAGTGTCAGACTCTTACTGACTAAAAACCCACTCCTGTTCCTTCGTTGCCTTCGTCCCAGGGCCCCAGGTTCGGCTTTCACACTACCCGTGGCCCCAGTAGGCTTCGACCCTGCTGGGCCCCCACGATTTGCTGACATCTCCTTGAGGCGCGCGTGGAACAGTACGCGCCGTCGACGACTTGGGCTCGGTCCGGACGGTTACCGGACGGTGTGACGGAGCGGGGCACACCTCCACCGTGTGCTCTACCGTGTCCTCCGGGCGGTCCACACAGTGGCGACACCCGGCGGGTTATGTATGTTGGGTTTTCGTTGGTAATTTTAGATTGCGTGAACCAATTTTAATAATTCTTTTTTTATTTGAAAGAAGATTCGTTTCCGAAAATGCTTGCATGTACGGTTAAATTACTAACTTAGTTCAGAAATTATTTTGTACAACTTTTCAAAAACTGTTCAACCGATCAAGTTCAAAATATTTTTCCTAGAAAGACTTTATAAAGTTCAACTTTTTGAGATTTTTTTCAAATTTTTTAAACCTATGGTTCAAAAGTTAGAAGGGAGAAACATTTTTTTTACTTTTTGAGTAATTATTTCCGAAAATATTAATATTACCAAACATTATTTTAGTAAACCCCCATTCATTTTTAAATACCTATTCAACAATATAAACGTTAGCGTTGATATGAAAAAAAAAACACTCCCCACTTTTTGTATAGGGGAGGGTACCCTAATAAAAGATTCCTTTCCACTTTTTATTTTACCACTTTACCGGCGTGATTGATATACATATTGGTACCAAAATTCAGCTTTCTATTGCTAATAGGCACTGAGATTATCCGCGGACGGGCGGACAGACAGACAGACTTGACGAAACTATAAGGGTTCCTAGTTGACTACGGAACCCTAAAAAGGTCAACATAATAATAATTTTCCACAACTTTCACACAACGCCATCTAGTCCCAAACTAAGAAGAGCTTGTGTTATGAGTACTAGACAACTGACAAACATACTTATATATTTCTAAATACATATTACACACAAAATACACCCAGACACAACAAAATGATCATGCTCATCAAGTCATCACACAATCATTATTCTTGTATGCACGTCCGTAAGTGTGTTCGTGGCATCACAGTGGGCCCTAACAGAATACCAGCGCTGCGTTATTTATCGTTGTAAAGAACGCAGCTTATGCTGAGATAGGTGCCTTTTTGGCCTCACGCTGATTATACCTTTCTTTTTTTTGTGTAATTTTAGTTTATACGATTGTGTGAGGCACGAATAAAATTATTTATTTCTTTCTTTCTTTATTTTTATTAGCAATATAAAAAATCAACCAAAGCCGAAACCGAAGGTAACCGAATGTGCGGCTTCTCTTGTAGTTTCGGCCGTAAATGATTCTGAGCACACTGGGTACTTTTTATCTCGGAAAAGTATATACAATAAAAAACAAACTTAATTTTGTGGTTCGATCCCTAGACCCGATTACAGTACCAACCGCAAATAATAAGTTTGTCGTAGGTTACGTCACCCGCAGTGGAGTTCACTAAGGGGCGCTGCACACGGCTAAGATACTATAATATTTTATCTTAGGATACAATATCGCTCGCCATACAATTCATTAGACTATCACACACGACGAAGATAATAAACAATATTTCATATTTTCGTATAAAAAAAAACCTACATAATCAAACCGTTTTCAACTCCTACGCGGACGAAGTCGCGGGCAAAAGCTAGTTTATCAATATATAATATCCTAGCCGTGTTTGTGCTTATTAGAATTGTCATGAGACGCACTTAGGCTATAACAAAGAGATTTAAAGAGATACAATAGAGCGGCTATCAGGAGAAATGTCTTAGAAAAACTGTCATCCTATGTCTCAGTGACGCCATCTAGCTTTGAATAGCAAACACGCGAATTTTGTCAAAATAAATTATATTAATTTAACTATTGCTCGGTAGGTGGCCAGGGGCTTTACCATGATATGTTAAAATTTCAGTCATATGAGCAAAAAAGAGTGATGGAGCTGTACACTTTGTATAGCTCCATTCCTTTAAAAATTCGGTTTAGGTCGTAAAATGGATCACGTTAAAAGTTCGTGATAGAGTCTCAGTGTGAGCCTAAGAAGTGTTAAGCTTTCCAGCAATAGATGGCGTTATCACAAAATCAGCAAATGTTCTAGAACTATTTATGAAAAATATTGATTTCTAATTAATTAATGCGTAAATACCAAGAATATTTACGAAAATAAACCAAAGTTAGGTCCAGTCATTTTACCATAACAAGATTTGCAGTAGCCTAATGCGCAAATCGGCATATTTTCTCAGGAAATGATTTTCTTTTAGTGCATACAGCGGATACAAACACAACTTGACGTGTAGGGGTGTTATAATAGACTGAGCGACTTATAACCAATAGGTAATAAGTATCGGATTACGATTTTGATCGCAATGTCCGGTCTATTGGTAGTATATATTTAATGTCTTTGGAATCCTCAAAGATTGGGGACGAAGACTCAAGGAGACGAAGAGAACTTTTATCAGTAATTTTGATTGTAGGGGCTTTGAATTTTGGAAGATTCAGATGTCTGTCAGTACTGTCAGTCTTTAAAATGTTTCTTCCGCTTATCGCAGTCGTGCCTGGTAAGCATATTGTGTCAGGCGAAAGGTGAGGATGCTATGGCGGCTCTCTAGCCACTCCTCAAAGAGGAGACTTACCGTCTCGATTGTGGTATGCCCAGCGCTGGATTGAGAAAGGTCGCTGTCTCTATACGATCATTTATCCAGGCTGTAAGACCAGAATTGCCTGACATCTATGTCGTGTATTGATAAGTTATGTAGGTAAGTATATGGGAGCATAAGTGGCAAGTCGTTTTGTCCTAATTAAGGGTATTGGGAAAAGATACCATATCGTCATCATATATATAAAGGCAGTCTTTAGTCAATATGAACTTGGGTATTAGGTATGTAAGTATACATTACGAGATTGTTAGAAAATGTTAGTGCGGCCCCGGGGACCGCAAAGAAAAATGAAGGAACACAAGGACCACGAACTGGTGGGTTTTAGCCAGTAACAGTCAAACCCTCCCTCTTGCTTCATCCACAGCAGTAGGCATCATTTGATGACTTCTTCTACGTAAAAAAAGGTTAATTACTTAGATAAATAGCTGGTACCTTGCAATGCACCGCCTGTTGAACTATTCATAAACTTATTTCGATAATGTTGCATGTATCTACATTGCAGGCGTTGCGATTATCGTCCTAATAAAATATCATATGTAAATTAGATTAAGAAGAGAATAATTAAAGTAGACAACTCGATTATTTAACGCTAATCTCGAAGTGAAAGGAAAAATCGCAGACTATCAAGCCTTTCTCTGCATATCTTCCGGTTAGCAGCTATTACAGCCATAGTAATTGATGATAAGCAGTGACATAAGAGAGGTTTATAGGTCAATCGTTGTATCGTAACTTGAATGTGGGCAACACTCGGTCGCTCCGTCAGTTTGGTTTGCACCGTCATGTTGGCGCGTCGTGCGCTTTCCCACCAAAAATAAGCATTCCGAATTCGAAAAAATCGCGCCAATATTTTGACGTCCACCACAATTTTACCGCGTCAGTGCATTTATAATAAGAACAATGTTTTTATTACTAGTTTTAGCGTTAGTTGGGTCTATTGCCCTCTGTTTTATGCTAATAGATTCCCTATGGAGTGTATTGGAGCTTATATCTTCGTATTTGATGCCTTACTTCCTGCCTTCTGAGGTGCAGGACCTGTCTAAGAGGTTCGGACCTTGGGCTGGTGAGTAGATTGTTGTATTTTAAAATTTTCTTGCATGTTTTGATGTTGTTTACATTGAGATAAGTCGGCGCCTGCGCCCTACGTCCTTCGGTTCTAAAAAGCAGGTTTTGTCCTGATATATATATATATATATATGCGTTACAGAAAGAGAAATTCTTCATGACCTTGATCGATTATTCTATTCTAATTTAGAATTTATTCATGAATAGATAGGTAAATGATAAACTTTATCAATTAATTCAATGATTACTTAATTACTCTTATTTTTCAAACATAGAATTAGAAAAATGTAGCCGGTGTTTTTGGTTTTATTTCGTCGTCTTTTTTTGTCACGACTTCCAAAACTAAAGTTATTTTGTAATATTTTGTTTTATTTTTTGGAAGTCGAAAAAATCACGTTTGTTGTATGGGAAAATACTTATTAAATATTTGTTTTATTCTGGTTTTAGCATTTGTTTGTATGGCGGCAGAAGAAATAGGTACATTAACTGTGAAATTAAAGTTTTAATTTTGAACCAATTGAAAAAAAATGCAACTTTCTAGCTAAGACGGTTCATGAGACGCAACCTCTTGACAGACAGACGAACAGCAGAATCTTAGCAATAAGGTCCCATTTTTACCCTTTGGGTACGAAACCCTAACAATACAATCGAATTGAGAACCCTTTTGTTTGAAGTCGGTAAAAAAAAAAAATTTTACTACCGTCGTCCTACCTCAGTCGTAAATTTTTTTAACAAGTTGTTCGGTATTCAATAGCAATTTAATGTGGGTACTAGCAAGTTTAATTAACATTCTAATTGTAATTGCTCACTAATGATGTGTTGACATTCTCCGAAGCAGTCTTTATTTGATTCTAGAGTCTATATAATTTATTTTCAATTCATCACCGTTGTTTTATATCTAAAGGAGTTGAAATGGAACTGTTCTACTTGGCTACATTTTATAGGCAGGGCGTAGCTGGGTGACTGACGGTCCTAGGGCAAAAAAAAATACCTGGGGCCCCTTTTTATACGTAGAAAATCATAGTATAACTTCGCTACACTCAGAGCAGGAGGGAGTGTCAGACTTTTACTGAATTAAACGAGTTGCCTTAAGTTATTAGTGTCACGACCTATTTTATTTAGATTTCGAAAGTGGGAGTTTTTTTTTCTATTTCAATAAGAGGTTTACTAATCGAGTTTTGTGCCTCCCCTAGCTTCGATTCAAGGAGGAAGCGTCACGTTAACCCGCGAATTTCAAATATGCGTAATTGCGTACGTTTTTTTGTATCTTGAAGGTCAGGTTATTCATTTCCAAAACAAAAAAGGCTTTACTGGTTTGCAATTATAAAAATCATCAATAAAAGTTTTTCAGCTCGTCCATGATTTTAATGATTACTGTATTTCCATAAATCAATAGGAACTTGTTTTGATCGCAAATAAAATTTTAATCATCATACAACCTTTGATTATGACATGATATAATTAAAGTATACAACTTGATAGTGACCTGCAAAAAGCGGCGCGTACTGTTCCACGCGCGCCTCAAGGAGATGTCAGCAAATCGTAGGGGCCAAGCAGGGTCGAAGCCTACTGGGGCCACGGGTAGTGTGAAAGCGGAACCCGGGGCCCTGGGACGAAGGCAACGAAGGAACAGGAGTGGGTTTTTTGTCAGTAAGACTCTGACACTATCTCCCGCTCCGCCCAAGAGCGGGCATGTCATAAGGATGATTTTCCCACCCAATAAAAAAAAAAAACCTGCAAAAAGCAAAGATCCGCATTTCACCCTAGCCGCCGCGACAGCTGCTTTCAGATGTTTCCTACCCATCTACTTGCTGCGGAAAATTAATCTTTAACTTGCAAAAATTGTTGAAGACTGAAAATTGATGAAAATATTTTTAATCGTATGGATTGTTCATACGAACTTGGGACTTACATGGGTCGATATTCGTCAGTCGATTGCAGTCACTAACTGCATGCGGCCGTCTTTCACCTGCTGCTTAGCAATATTGCCATTTAGACTGACGTTTATCCTCGATTTTTTTGAACTGGGAAATTATCGTATATTTCTGCCCGCCTCTGGGTAGAGGCCTCTAGGGTCGAGGCCTCTAGGGTCAGACTTTTACTGGCTTAAACCTACCTGTGTTCCTTCTGTTGCCTTTTGCGTTTCAGGGTTACGATAACTCTTTCGAAAAACCTCATTTCGTTAATATCGTGCGGAAATCATCACACATGCGGGTTTGCTACGCATGCAGAAAATTTCAAAATGCAAAAAAAACGCGTTCCGCGTGCTTATTCCACGCATTACATGAAATACTTGTATGAAATGGACATTTGCAGGGGTTACGCGTGCGGGGCAATCCCGCATGCGTGATCAAAAGCCGCACGATATTAATAACACCCTTAGTCCACAGTGTAAATCCCGCATAATACGAATCGATTATGCTTAAATTAAATACAAAGCAATAAAGAACTTTAAAAACTATTTTCGTTTTTTTATGTTGACAATCTATAATTGTTTTTTACAGACTATTATTATGTAATATGTTAAATCAATTAAATTGTTATCTAATACGTTTTATCCTCGTTTTTATTAACCGACTTCAAAAAAGAGGAGGTTCTATGTTCGGCTAAATGTATTTTCACCAATTTCTCGGTCAAATGTGGACCGATTTTGAAAATTTTTTTTTGATTGATTGTTATGCTTTCAAATTGATTCCATAAATATATTATTGTTATGATCTGATCATGAACTTCGAAGATATGGGTCAGAACTCCTCATAGGATCACAGCAGAACCGTCGTAACAAGTAAAATTGCTTTCGATCGGACGGCGAGCAATCGGTGGCTCGCCGTCCGATCGTCCGGTAACCGTCCGGACCGAGCCCAAGTCTTCGACGGCGCGTGTTCCACGCGCGCCTCAAGGAGATGTCTGCAACTCGTAGGGGCCCAGCAGGGTCGAAACCTACTGGGGCCACGGGTAGTGTGAAAGCGAAACTCGCGGCCCTGGGACGAAGGCAAAGAAGGGACAGGAGTGGATTTTTAGTCAGTAAAAGTCTAACACTATCTCCCACTCCGCTCAAGAGCGATAATTGTCATAAGATGATTATCCCAACCAATAAAAATAAAAAAATCTAAAAGTGAAACACCACTCATGATTAATCACGAAATCTCCGAAACTATAAAACGGTGGTGTATACATCCGCTAAGAACGGATTTTTCCAAATTCACCTCCTAAAGGGATGAAACGGGGGTCCAAAGTTTGTATGGAGAAATCTACTTATCTCAATCATAATAATAATCATAATCATTTATTTGTTAGAACATGTAGGTATGTACATGTTTGTCTCATGTCTGTATGTGTCGACACGTTCTACCACATGGATGTACAAATATTAAAGAGGTTACATTAATCTTTTGAGTAGCGTAATTAGAGACACAATAGAAAGAAAATGACCGAGCGAACGCCGGCGTTCGCTCGGGGTTTAATAAATTAAATTGTGATAGCTAATATAATTGAAATTAGAAATGTCAGTCAAATAAAATCATATAAATAATAATTGAATTAATATGTCAAAGAGTCATTTAAGTAGTCATTTAAATTATAGTCAAATTTATTATACAAAAATTCTTTAAATTTTTTCTTAAACCAAAATCTATTAGAAAGTTTGATTTGACCGGCAAATCCAACTTTCTAATAGATTTTAGAATTTTATTATAAATTTGCGGAGCTTTGCAGAATATGCTTTTCCACATCAAAGATTAAACAACGTAGTTTATATTGAGTTTAAGGAATAACAAGCGTAAAACAATATACAATCAATTACATTTCTTAATTACTTGAAGACAAAATAAATTTTAAAATCAAGTGAGATAAAATGTTTCATTACTTGCTACTACCCGGACTTATGACAGTGGTTTATCTGGTTCTGATAATGTGGTGATGACTAATGTGGAGAACTATGGGTGAGCGACAATGAAGACAAGTTTTTGTTTGAATGTGTTGCGTAAACAGTTAGGCCTACGGACGCGTAGCTTCATAGACGCGTATTGTACGCGCGCATTGTACGCGTGTACACGTGTTTACAGCTTACATACAAAACTATGAAATTTTGTCAACGAAGCGGCAACGTCGTCGTGCCGTCACTCGTGTCGTACGAATATGCGTCTATGAATCTACGCGTCCGATATTAGGCCTAACACCAGAGGCGGATCTTGAAATTGTTGGACTCTGGGCTAACACTACTTGGGGGCCCACCTAAGTAATCAAATTAATTGGCATTTTGTTAAAAATAAGTTTATATTTTTCTACAGTGTACCTTTTCGACAACGATCGATTACTGTAGAAATGTCGTCCTAATGGAACAAGAGATCACGAGTTACTATAGCTAACTTGAAAGTCTAAATATACTTCGTCATGTGGTTTTCTGTAAGAGATTGCCCTGTGCGAGAAGACCGCCGACTGAACACTTAGTTTTGGTAAATCGTGTATCATCTTAGATTGTTTTTAATGAAAACTGGGGGCCCCTTATATCCCTGGGGTCTGGGCTGCAGCCCATTTAGCCATTAAGTAGATCCGGCCATGCCTAACACACACTGAGTTATACTATGTGGTTATACTGAATAATCCACTGTAGCCCGTAATTCACAGTGACCCAATCACCCAACGTAACATTATTCATCAAGTTGGACTTAGCATTCCTTGGCATTTCACTTATAATAAATTTATCTGACCCTTGGGACCTATCTATGTGATGCATATTTATGAAATAAGCGAATTCGATCCGATCATTCAGAAAGTAATTAAGTCTACACCCCTTTTATTCGGTGGGAAATTAGCAAATAGCTTCTGTTGCTCTCAGTGGGGCGAAAGAGAGTGTCAGACTTATACTGTCTAAACCCAACTGTGTTCCTTCAGTTTCCCTTTGTGTTCCATATCCACGGTAACTCTTTCGAACATTCCCATAGCCCTAAAAACTACAGACCCAGAGTTTTGCATAAAGAATTTCAATTTGAGCAACTTTGATTAACTCTAGTTTACCCTGGAAACCTGTCAGAAATTGGTATTTAACTAGGATTTAACACGCTTTAAAATCCAAATACTCAATTCTAAAAGCGGTTCTGGCTATAATATCTTGAAAATCAGGGATTAGGTTTAAACGTAGATAAACTCATGCAATTTTTTTCCATCAAGTAAAGCAAGTATAAAAATAAAACGCTACCTGCCGTAATTACACTCATATTTCTTTCCTATTTCTACGTTCACGTATTAGGAGCATACCTAAACGTCCGTCCGTAGCCGTACGTAAATTCCTAATTAATTTTCCCAGACAGAACAATAAAATAATTCAATAAAGACCAGCAAAAAAACAAATTTGCGTTAAATTCACAAATTCACATGTAAAGTCTGCTTACATTAGCAAACATGAATGAAATTAAATAAATAATTAACATAAATAAAATATTACTTACATATAAAAAACTGGGCAAGTGCGAGTCGGACTCGCGCCCTAAGGGTTCCGTACAAACTTACCTATATAATTTCTGATTCGACTCTCGAAGTTTTTTCTAAATAAAAAAAATATTTTTTTTTGTGCCGTAACAACTAAATTTCTTTTTTTAGATTTATTCCTATACTTGTGTTATAAGACCTTGCTTTATGCAAAGTTTCAGGATTCTATGTCAACAGGAAGTACTCTAGAATTTTGGTTACCTTGAGTGTCGAAATATACGTTTTTTATGACATAAACGGCCACATCTTTTTTTCCGTTAACTTAAAAGTTAGATTTTTTTCACAGCTTAAAGGGACCGCAGACATAAGTATAATTATAGTTTTAATTTCAACTCGATACGTCCACGCGTTCCTGACATAAAGGGTCCAGACAGACAGACAGATAGACATACAGATGGGCGGACAACAAAGTGATCCTATAAGGGTTCCGTTTTTCCTTTTGAGGTACGGAACCCTAAAAACCTTGATATAGAGACTATTTTAAAATCATCATGATGAACCCTTTAATTTGATACCCATATAGCAGTATAAAAAACCATTATTTTCCTTTAAACTATAGCGTCTCACAGTCGTCATGTCGGTTTTCTTGAACTTCTTTAGAACAGAATGTCCCGTAGTACGAACTAGTATATGGATACACTAGTAGAAAGAGATAACATATCCTTTTGTATCGTACTGTTCGGTACGTTTTTGAGGTTGAAGTAATCAATCCAGATAGTATAAAAGATTCTTGGTTGTGATACCTTTTAGCTGAACTGTCAAAAGGTAACGCCATCTAAAACTTTTACTGGTATTAACAGAATTAACATAGAAAGTAGTTAGATGCCTATACTCACGTTGCTAAGGCTGTGTTTATGTCCGTGTTGTCCCCTAGGTGAGGCAGAGGGGATTCGTCGCCTCCGTTAGGGTGGGATATTTTTAGATGAAGGCTTTAGGATAAAAATGTTTGTTTACCCTCTGTATTCGACAGCGGCGAATCTTTAAAGCATCCTCTGAGCAGGGGCCTTACCATGGCGTTAAAATGTCAAGCGTGCGAGTGAGAAAGAGGGATGGAGCTATACAACCTATATAGCTCCATCCCTTTAAGGCGTATAGTTCCTGAAATATCTCGCCCGAGTTAAATAGACATATACTCGCACATACTACAATGCCTAGGCGCCTAGGCGGCAGTACGACTATGTGTGCATTTAATTCCGGCCACCTGCGCTCAGATAGGGCCCCGCTGACCTTTAAATCCATTTTCTTTGCGAAATATTGATTGATTTGAATATGCTATGTATAGTCAGGGATCAAAAGTGCAGTAGCACTCTACCAATGCTAGTGTCTAAAATTTCTTTGTTGTGGAAGTTCAATAGTCCACAACTAGTTTATCCAATATTTTAGATTCTATGCTACCAGTTAAATCAGTTATGAACCATTGACCCTCTTCTAGAAAGAAATTTTAGACATTTTATTGCATTGGTAAGGTGAAACTGCATTTTTGACCCCTGACTGTACATTCTGAAGAACACTTAAACAGCATTGTTTTTGTGTAAACATATTTCTAAAGATCAAAGCTGTTTGAAAGGAGTAGGGAAAAGAAGTGAAAAAATATCATGTCATTACACATTTGATACCCAATTGGGTATCAAATTAAAGTACTCATCATGATGATTTTAAAATGGTCCCTATATCAAAGCCATATTTTAATAGCCATATATTAATAAAATTACAATGGTAACTATCAACTGTAAAATAAAAATCCCGACTGTTTTAAAAATACCTTTCTACTCCTACAATTTTTTACGCAGTTAAGTTTTTTAAGCAAGTGATCGCTGAGACTGAACGAACTGACGTTTTTTTCTCCTTACCATAATTTTAATTAGGTGCTTTACATCTTTACTTTATAAAATAAATATATAACTAGTAATTTATTTTATGTTACTTATTTGTTTAAATTTATTCATGTTTGCAGATTTTATGTGTGACTTAGTAGATTCAATGCAATTTTTATTTGACTGTTCTGGGTACACTTAAATAATATTTTCTCTTGTTTTGTCTGGGAAAATTAATTAGGTATGCTCTCACGTGGACGTAGAAATAGGAAAGAAGTATGAGTATAATTATAGCAGGTTAGGTAATTAGGTAGCGTTTTATTTTTATGCTTGCCTCACTAGATGAAAAAATTGCATGAGTTTATCTACGTTTACACCTAATCCCTCATTTTCAAGATATTATAGTTAAACTCGGTTTTAGAATCGAGTATTAAGGGCGGAATTCACCAATAAAACTAATCGCGTTTTAACGCTTGGCTCGCATAATCGCGTTTAGCCGCTGTCACTAGTGTCACTTGTCTGTATTTTTCTTTTGTTGTATTTTTACAAGTGATTTTTTTAGTTTTATTGGTGATTTTTGCTCTTAGAGTCCAAAGCGTGTTAAATCTTGGTTTAATACCAATTTGTGACAGGTTTTCAGGCGCTTTAAACTAGGTAGGGTTAAGCAAAGTTATTCAAATTGAAATTCTTTATGCAGACATTTACGGCTGTAGTATTTAGGACTATGAGGATGTTCGAAAGAGTTACCGTAGATCTGGAACAAAAAGGACAATTGAAGGAACACAGTTGGGTTTAGGCAGTATAAGTCTGACAGTCCCTTTCGCCCCACCCAGAGCGGGAGAAGCTATTTGCTGATATCCCACCGAATAAAAGAAGTGTAGTCTTAATTACTTTCTGAATGATCTGATCGAATTCGCTGATCCCAACACAAAAGTGTAGGAAAGGAGTTCAAAAGGATATGAACTGATGACGAATCATCATCAAGCTGACTTCACGTTGGCGGAATTGTGTTGCAATGCTAGGAAATTTCAAATTACCAAGTAAAATAAAGAAACACTTTCTAAAAATGGCTATAGGGCAATGACAAAATCGAGTGTGTTCATGATGCGACAGTTTCTATTATTAGAATTTAAATAGGCGGTATATTCCACACCTTTTACATTATCGAAATCTTTTATTCATTGAAATATACAATAGAATAGAATAAATTTTATTGTAGTTGAAAATAGTTACAATTTTTTTTACACAGTCTTAAATTTATCGCTGACAATAATAACTACCAGATCACCTTTAGATGAACTGAAAGAATTTAAAATAAAATTCTGTTTCTTCGATAGACGTCCACTGTTGGACATAGGCCTAAAGTTAGAGACTACCTTACTGGCATCGGCAACGCGTTCTACAATCGCACTGCGTGGACTGTGAACGATTTGTCGCAAAACTTGGTAGAATGCAAGGGAATCAAAGTTTCAAATTTTCCGATGACTGCAGGAGCCATGTGTATCATGAAGGAACTTAAAACGATCATTGAGATAAGAGGGGGTTGTGGTAAAATATGGACATCTCGACGAAGGCGGGTTAGCAGCCACTTAAACTCAATATAATTACATAATAATAATGTGGTTTATTCTTAATTAATTAACATAATTAGTAAAAATTGCGACAGGCGTGGCATCGGGAACGAGGTGCAACCTACAGGCTGGAAATCTCCAGAGTCCAGAGATACTCTTTTAGTACTTAATGAGCCAGATGTCCAGAAGTACCGCTTTCAGAATCTAGCATTTGAACGAGGTGTTTTTAAGGTGTTGGTCGGGGTTCGTCGCTGACACGACTATCATCGATACAATAATCACTAATCATCACTGAGTTCACATCCTCCCGTTGACATCTTCGCGTGCCCAGTCGATTTATTTATAATTATCATTTAACCATATTCTATACACAATAATTTTACATTTATAAAATCTTTAAAAAAGGCACATATGAATAACATTAACCGACCCGATGTTATCAGTCCATCTTGTGGAAGGACTTACAACGCTGCATCTTCCAGAACTTCTTTTTCTTCTGCCTCGCCATTATCCACCCTGAAGCTGCATCTTCCAGTAAGCGGAATAATTTATAATGTTCCCACTGTGGGACTCAGGCCTCCTCTCTAGGATAGGGTATGGGCCGTAATCCACCACTCGGGCCCCGTATGGGTTGGTGGATGTCACATTTCTTCGAATTTTTGGTTCTAGGACATGCCGGTTTCCTCACGATGTTTTCCTTCACCGTTTTGAGAGCAGTGGTGATGAAATAAATTACACAAAGTAATGCGCCTGGCTGGGTTTGAACCCGCCACCTACAACTCGTAAGTCGGGGCCGTTACCACTTGGCCACCACTGCTCCTTTTAATAAGTAGATTATCTGTTAAATAAGAATTCAAACAAGTTTTTCATATTGTTGAGTTAGTGGATATTAATATCGCTGGCCTTCAACTAAACGTTTCTGTTAAGGAAGTGCGGTACGGCCGCCAAATCCTGTGATTACTCGATCACCAATATAAATTGAACGGTTGTAAATACTGATTAGTGATTTTAATGAAGGATATGTAGTAAACACGTATTTTTTCTACGCATAGCTGGTTGAAAACATTAAATAATACCTAATAAGCTAAAAATTTTAGGTATTGAGTAGTTCACCAATAAAGAAAATGACCAAGTTCAATCATCGTTATCTTCAATTCAGTTCAATTAATTTATTAATTTTGTGAACAAAGGGTACAATGATCTTATATGTATATTGTTTGGTCCATCCTATGTTCCGCCGAAAGGCATACAAAATAGCGATGCAATATATGTAAACTAGCAAAATGAAATTAATTGTAAAAATGTACATAACCCATGTGTGCTTCCTGCCGTTGTCCCGTGTTATTGGGGTCTGCGCAACACGTTTTTTTTCTTCCATTCTGTCCTGTACCCGTCATGCCGTCTCTAATTCCCTTTTCTTTATATCACTCTTCACACAATCCGTCCTATCATAAAATTAAAAACATCTCGTATGTTCAATGCTTTTAAGTTAAAACGCCATCATAGCCCGTGAAATTGTACGGCAAAAGTACATGGTGGACATCCCACCTACACGCACAAAACGTTTCGGAAACACATTCATTGTGCGTACATTTAAGGAGTGGAATTCCTTGCCGGAATCTGAGTTTCCTGATAGTTACAACCCGGGAATCTTTAAGTCAAGAGTGAATAGGTTACTTCTAGGTATGCGCGTTCCATCGTCGACCGCATCGTCGCTTTGCATCAGGTGAGATAGCGGTGAAGCGCGAACCTATCAAGAATAAAAAAAAACAAATTTTCTTAAGTTTCTTGCCTTTTGCAGAACAGTGTCAAGTTGTATGTTGATTAAATGATTGCTACGGAAATAAATACGTAAGTATTACGGCCGCCAATATGACCAACATAGTGTGGTAAATGGTCATGCCACATGGGTCAGTGCCACAGCACAGCATAGAACAGCCGGGGGGCTGTTCTCCTTGCGCAAGATTTTTTGTTGCCTCCGATTCCTTTGTTCTGACGTCATCTCAACGCTCAGTCACGTGGTCAGAACAAAGGAATCGGAGGCGTGGCCTACTCGAGGCGTTCGACGCAATCGAAACAATCGTAACTTGGCTAGGGGGGCAGACATTAGTTTTTTAATAGACCTCTAACTTGTTTTACACCTCTTTTGCCTTTTCCCAACTGTTCTGGTGTCGGTTATCAATCTAACCGAACGCAGCTGAAAACCAGTATTTTACATGGAGCGGCTGCCTACCTTTTTTTTTCGGTGGTAATATCATCCACTGATATCCCCCGCCTTATGTGTCAGACTTTTACTGACTCCCACTCTTGTGCCTTCGTTGCCTTTCATACTAGAGTTAAGTCTTCCTTTCAGAAGCAAACCCTTGGCCCCAGTAGGCTTCGACCCTGCTGGGCCCCTACGGTTTGCTGACATCTCCTTGAGGAGCACTTGGAACAGTACGCGCCATCGACGACTTTGGTTTGGTCCGGACGGTTACCGGACGATCGGACGGCGAGCTACCCATTGCTCGCCGTCCGCAAGCCCGCGCCAACGGTAGCCGGAAATCGGGATCGGGATCACGGCGTCTGGGGCGTGAAGGCCGCGCCCTCGCGCGTGCACGTTCGGCCTCCTCCTTTGCTAACATTACTGCTTCGCAGGTGATGTTTTTTGTTGACATTGCAGTTGTGAATTACTTTTTGATTTCCAGTTAATTTAAATTTCGACATTTTAATTTAAATTTGTAATTTTCCTGTTATTTTTTTCATTGTTTGTCTGGTGCTTTAATTAATTTTATGCGCCGTAAATGGCAAATCACGTCGCCACCTCGTATTATTAATAAGACCTATAAACTCTACAAAATAAGTATTTATCTCGTATCTTCTATTGATAGGTTTATTTTTAAAAGCTTCTATTTTTACATTGTAATAATGTAGATTCCACAGATACATTATTTACTATTTCGGAGCAGGTTTTTTGTACCATGTCTGGACTGGTCTGTATCCTCTCATATCTATTTATATTTTAAAATGGAAAAATTCAAAAACTTTGTTTGTGGTTTGTTTATAAATAGACTAGGTACCTAATCTACAAGTTTGTTGCCAATTTGGAGGAATCGACGAATTGGAACAGTGCACTAGTTTCTGACGTTTTGTAAGGCCTTTTATTTATTTATTATTTATTAAAACTTCATGCAACATAAAGGTACAAAGGCGGACTTAATGCCTTAGGCATTCTCTACCAGTCAACCAATTGTAGTGAAGAGAAAACATGGTAGGTGCATAAAAAAAAGAAAAGAAAAGATTAATAGGAAAACAAGGGATCAAATGTATATACATAAAAAAATAAACATACATAAATATTTAATATAATATGAACCTACATATACATAAATATATATTATTTATATAAGGAAAGGATTTTTGAGACTACTCCGCTATTTGTTTGTATTGAATTGAATTAAATGTGAAGGCCAGATAGGCAATCGCTCCATGTAAATACTGGTTTTCAGCTGCATTCGGTAAGATTGGAAACCGATCCCAACACAAGCCATGTCTTCTAACACTGACAATTTGTAGTCCAGGGGGTTGAGGTCAATCGTCAGTCTTAATGAATTCCGAAACATGGGCAAGCCCAGGAGCGCTGGCTTTAATAATATCTCATGGGTGCTCATGCTCATTTGATGACTCGAAAAAGTGGCGAAGTGTGAGAAGAGAAATGCACACTGATCGACCGATGAATAAATAAATGTCCTACTTACATACTGCGGAACAACGAAGGTACCACAAACACCCAGACACAACACAAATTTTTGTTTCATCAACAAACATTTGTATTGGTGCGGGAATCGAACCCGCGATCCTGCGTCTCAACCGGCGCTATAAAAAACTGCGCTAAATGGGTCGTCAGGTAATGAAAAAACGCCCATCCCTAAAAGACGATTACTAATCTGTTTCTTGATGTCTATTCTTAGGGGTGCTCGGCACCCTCTGTTTATTTCTTATGGGTGCTCAAGCCCCGAGCACCCACGGTGTCGGTGCCCCTGGGCAAGTCAGGCCTGGGCACGGTAATGTTATCCATAATATTACCGTGGCCTAGGTTACCGTAGGGGCCCAACAGGATCAAAGCCTACTGGAGCCATGGGTTCGCTTCTGAAAGGAAAACTCGGCCCTGGAATGCAAGACAACGAAGGCACTAGGGGTGGGTTTTAGTCAATAAAAATCTGACACGCCCTCCCGCCCTGCACAAGTGCGGGAGATGTCTTTGGATGATTTCCCACCTAAAAAAAGCCAAGCCTGAGTAGTGCGTACCTTATGGCCGGGTGCAGAGTTTTGCTATATGACTTATTAGATGGTTACCCATCAACGGACTGACCTCAGTAAGCGTAGCTTAACCTTGTATCTACCTGCGCAGCTGTTATTACTTAACCACTACATTAAGCTATAATGTTGGTATTTTTAATGATATCCTGTATCTTGGTTCTTTTCTACTGTACGGTCGTGAGCTTTTAAATAATTTTGGTGAGTAGGTATATTTGAGAGGTTCCTAGATGGCTTAAAAATACACTCTGCAGTAGGGTTCTCATTTATTTTTCTAACAGTAAACCAGGGGCCCAAGTCTGCTATTTTTATAAATTCGTCATTCCAACACGATTCCATTGTCATTTTGCTAAAAGTTCGTTATCTGTTAATTCATAATGGCCGATCATTGATCGATCAGTGATCTCATAATAGAATTGTGGTACGAGCTGTCTTGTAACGTATTAAAAGCAATGACTGCACAGTGACGTTCTAATGGTAGGTCACTGATCAAAGCAATTGTCAAAATTTTAGCAGATTACCGCATACGTCAAAAATTCATTTGTCATTACGTACGAGATTACCAGTTTTTGCCATTTCTTCCAATGTAGTGTCAGTGGTTGATCATTGGAAAGTCATAATGACGCCATTAAATTTGTAGACTACCAAACTTGTCAAAATCAACAATTATGAAATCAATGATAGACCATTCTGACACTATTTTAATAGCAGGCTTGAGGCCCAGCTTTTGGGCAGGAGAACGTCCGTCGGGACAGCTAGTGTTTCTATAATAAAATATCATCTTAGATGTCCTGTTTTCCTATCTAAGTATGCATTACCATGGAAATTCGAAAATAAGATGCTTAATTTGGATGCAAGAGTCGTAGAAACATGAGATATTATCAACGTATCACATTTTAGATCTGATAAAATGGTAAAAGGGCAAATCAAATCGCTTTAGGCAACTTCTGAAAGTGTTTATGTAGAATAAATTGCAAGAAAATTATGCAATAAGTTCTTAGTAAATGTTAATAGAAAAATAAAGATTTATTCATAATATAATTAGTCAGCCTTTTGATCTTTCCGCTGTTGGGACTCAGGCCTCCTCTCTAGGAGAGGGCATGGGCCGTAATCCACCACGCGGGCCCAGTGTGGATTGGTGAATGTCACATGTCTTCAAATTTTTAGTTCTAGGACATGCCGGTTTCCTCACTATGTTTGATTAGTTTAATATGAGTATATAATTTTAGAAACTCGGTTAATAGGCCGTGACGAAATTGATTACAAATAAATGCAAAGCTATAAAGCCTTTAAATATTATATACTAGCTTCTGCCAGCGGCTCCACTCGCGTGGAATAGGTTTCTGCGTACAAACTTCCAACCCTCGTTTTACTCCCTTAGGGGTGAATTTCGGAAAATCGTTCTTAGAGGATGTCTAAACTCTATAAGGAACCTACCTGCCAAATTTTTAGTTTGTAGGTTTTACTAGTTTCTGAGATTTCGTGATTAATCATCAGTGAGTGTTATTTCGCTTTTATATATATATAGACTAGCATCTGCGACCCCCTGTTTCATCCCCTTGGGAGGTGAATTTCGGAAAATCCGTTCTTAGCGGATGTCTAAACCCTAAAAGGAACCTATCTGCCTAATTTTAAGTTTGTAGGTGTTATGTTTATGAGATTTCGTGATTAATCAGGGAGGCTATCATTTTTAGTTTTTTTTTTCTATGAGTACTTATCATCATCATTACAGTCGTAAGACGTCCACTGTTGGACATAAGCCTTCTCCAAGTGTGACCACAACGAACGATCTTGTGTTTTTCGCGTTAATCGAATTCTCCCGACCACTCACCAGGCCTTCCAACGCTGCATTTTCCGGTACCACGCGGTCCATAAACAAAAAAGTTATGGCTGAATTGATATGCCATTCGTGTAGGTATTTTGATCTCTTATTTAGATTTGATATATTAACATAATTTTTTTTACCAAGCAGGCTGGTTAGTCAAGTATTATTTACTTTTAAAACGGGTTTTTCAAATTTGGAATAGGATTTGAATTTGATTGGCGAGTTTTTTTGGCGGGCGGATTTTTTTGCAAAAATTACTGATCTGTTCTAATTTCGCTAGTGATTGCAATGTAAAATTGGTGTAGGTAATAATTTTATCAAGTACATACATATAATTAGAATACCTACCAGAGTGCGAAAGCCGTATCATCGAATTTTGTTTCTTTGAAAACTTTTTGACGACGTCTCTATGCTGCGATCGACGTTTTGTTAGGTACTACGATATTTCGTTACATCGAAAACCTGTACTGCGGACGATTTTAAAGCGAAAATATCTTACTGCCAAGGTTTGTTGAACCGACATCTTGTTAATGCGATGGTACCTATATTACTTAGGAAAACTTTTTCTTTATAACTTTTAATTTCGTAACAATTTTTTTTTTGTTAGGAATTCAACCAATAACTTCTAGGGTGGAGCGAGGGCGAGTCCCATTATAGGTATCATTGAAACCAGATGTGTGATGTTATGGATCCATAAGAAATTTCGGTTCTAGATGCGAATAGGAATATAGGAATAATATAATACCGGTAACGGATGTGAAACTATTTTGTATTATCCGCTAGCTTCGGATAGTTTCAATTACGGATATAAGAATTTTAAAATTAATTAAAAACTATGATAAAAATAGTAACACTTTTATTTCTAGTCTAGATACTTAATAGTTTTTTTATTTCGGATATCCAATAGTTGTGCAGCAATGGGAAAAATGGATGGAGAATCTTATTATAGTAAAAACAAAAAATACCTTACGACCTATTATTATATTTATGCCTTTATCTCAGACCTACTAAATATCATTTATATCATATAAAAAAATATAATTGAAAGACGTGAAATTTTATAAAATATTTTTATATATTAGATATTTAAATATTCTATCCAGAGTTTCTCTTAACATTGATTCCGGAAGCCTATACCTAGAAGGCTAGAACCTGTGCTACAGGGATAGTAAATTTAGTTAATTATAACAAAATCAATTCACAAATTAGTCGTTTCTTTGTATAGGTACCTACTTATATTAATATATTAAACAACTGGCCTGTTGGTCTAGTGGTTAGTGGCCCTGACTGCTATGTCGGAGGACAAAGGTCAGGTCAGACCCAGTGACGAGCACGATCATAATTTGTTCAGTGTCTGGGTGTAATTTATCTATAATATGAATGTATTTAGAAATATATAAAGTTATCAGTTGTCAAGTACTCGTAACACAAGCTCTGCTTAGCTTGGTATTAGATGGCGTTGTGTGATAGTTGTGGAATGTTATTATTACTATTTTTACACTGTGGTAACCAACCAGTAAACCATAACTATGAAACAGTACACCATGGTTACGTAACGCCACACCATGTCATCTCCATGTCGAGCTACACTTTAGTGATGTGGCAACATTGGCCATTCAACTTATAAAGTTATGACATATGTCAACACGGTCAGTGTTTACATATGTCATAACTAATTAATAAATTAGCGGCCACTTGTGTAACAGTTCGACAATGATGACCATCCATGTAAGTGTGGTTTATAGATACCACTAAAAACCAAGTGTTTGATATACGACAGTTTAAAGTAGAAGAGAATGGTCGTTTACGATAAATAGGAGGAAATGGATGTCTCGCTGAAAGTGGAACGTGTTGTCGGGTCATTCGGTTCCCTTCAAAATTATTGAGCTGATGCACGCGTTATACGGGGTTACTATGACGTTCAAAGTAAGCATGTTTCATTCTTATTTCAGTGTGGGTAAGAGACAGAGCCATCCATCTCTTACCCATACTGGAAATAAGAATAAAACAATATTATTTTAAACTTTAAAAAAGGAGGAGGTTCTCAATTGGGTTGTATTATTTTTCTATGCGATATGCAAAATTTTATTTTCCCTAAAAGGACATGCTTTCAGATTGGTAACATTTTTTTCAAAATCCAGTTCTGATGATGGGATCCATGAAGAATCGAGGGCACTCCTCAAATATTCTACAAATATTGTGATTTTGACTTAAGCATTTTCATTGAAAAAGTAACATTTCATGAAGTGGAACTGATGAAGAAGACCAGAAATGGCCAACGGAACTTCATACTCACATAGATATCACAATGAAGATAGTTAAGCGCCTATGCCAATACAAATAAACAAATGGTTCTGAATAGTTATGATGAAAATGGTATTATCGAAGTGATGATGATGATGGAGCTGGAAAGTAGGAACAGGAACTCCGTAATTAATCAAAGCATCCTAGCCGTGTTTGGGAAGGGGTAAGGTACTATCGAACTGACCTGATGATGGAGCCG
Source organism: Mythimna vitellina (assembly GCA_949316375.1). Taxonomy (NCBI): domain Eukaryota; kingdom Metazoa; phylum Arthropoda; class Insecta; order Lepidoptera; family Noctuidae; genus Mythimna; species Mythimna vitellina. The sequence goes on along the minus strand of OX438691.1, from coordinate 2,090,753 downwards.
GGAGGTGAATGGGGACTTCATAATAAAATAATGTGTCATAGCAGTGTTTGGGTTAATTAGAATTGTCATGAGAAATAGATACTCTGGTTATAAGTAAGTATCACAACTAAAAAGTTTGATATAAAAAGCTTTTTACAAAAAAATAGCCGACTTTACTACAAAAAATAAAACACTAAAACGATCAAAGTAACTTTAAAGTTATTTTGATAACACTAAAACGATCAAAATAACTTTAAAGTTATTTTGATCGTTTTATTGTTTTGTTTTTTGGAGTGAAGTCGGTTATTTTTTTTTTGTAAAACGTTTTTTATTTAGTCTGGGTACCTATATGTATATTGTAGCTGTTTATTGTCCAATAAATAAAGAAAATAAAACTTGCCAATTAAAATCATGTGTAAGGAGAACAGACATTAGATTCTTAATGGATCTCTAACTTGTTTTATACCTCCTTTACCTTTTCCCAACTGTGTTGAGGTCGGTTTCCAAACTAACCGAATGCAGCTGAAAACCAGTAGGTATTTTACTTGGAGCGGTTGCCTATCTTCACATTTAATTCAATTCAATACAAGGACTTAAAAATGCCAGAAGCTAGTGCATTGTTCTAAATAGTCGATTCTTCCAGAACAGGCAAAAATCTTATAGATTGGGTACTGTAGTTAAAAAACATTTGGAGGTAGGCGGAACAGAGAGTAAAGTCCCGCAAACCTCCGTTGAAAAGGGAGGATCCTCCGGCCAGACGGGTGTTATGTCTGGTGGGCTGCAACTGCCCGATAGATGATTTCGGGTTGTTCTATATGTTCTAATCGCGCGGAGATCTTTGATTGCGCGATTCAGGATTTTCTTATGTGACGCGATAGATGTCGCTACATCACTCCCCTCCGGAGATCGGAGATCGATGGTTCTTGATGCTTCTTGATGCGTGCCAGGCCAGTGGTAGGTTGGTTCCAGTGAGTCGGAACCGAATGCCGCATAGTTCTCGGTGAGTCGGAACTGTCTGCGGTGATGCCCCAGTGAGTCGGGGTGGTGCTATCCCAGTGAGTCGGGATGATGCTGCAGGCTCCAGTGAGTCGGAGTAGTGCTGCTGGCTCCAGTGAGTCGGAGCGGTGCTGTGCGACGTAGTGGCTTGACTGCTTGCGTCGACCAGGAGAGGTTCTTCATTGCTCTTCATGTGACTGGCCGATGGTGCAGTGTGCTTCGCCAAGGTCGCTGATGAGGCTGAGGGTGATGACCAGGTATGACCATGTAGGCATGCTGGTGGTCAGGATACCCTTTATAGCCGTGGGTGCTGGCTGTATGGCTCGCTGCTCGAAAGCTTGAGGAAGTGATGATGACGTCACGAAGTAGTAGCTGCACGAAGGCTGCGCTGACGTTCTTTGTCGAGGGTCACCAGTTTGGAGGTAGGCGGAACAGAGAGTAAAGTCCCGCAAACCTCCGTTGAAAAGGGAGGATCCTCCGGCCAGACGGGTGTTATGTCTGGTGGGCTGCAACTGCCCGATAGATGATTTCGGGTTGTTCTATATGTTCTAATCGCGCGGAGAACTTTGATTGCGCGATTCAGGATTTTTTTTATGTGACGCGATAGATGTCGCTACAAACAAAATAGTGTTTTAATTTTTCCATTCATAATATGAATATTTTTGAGAGTATATAGACCAGGGGCCCAAGTCTGCTATTTTTATAAATTCGTCATTCCAACACGATTCCAGTGCCATTTTGCTAAAAGTTCGCAATCTGCTAATTCATAACGGCCAATCATTGATCGACCAATGGTCTCTTAATAGAACTGTGGTAACTTGTAACAAATTAAAAGCAATGACTGCACAATGACGTTTTAATGGTAGGTCACTGATCAAAGGAACTGTCTTGAACAGCAGACTTGAGGCCCAGGGCCTCTAGTCTGCTATTACAATAGTGTCAGAATGGTCTATCATTGATTTCTTAATTGTTGATTTTGACAAGTTTGGTAATCTACTAATATAATGGCGTCATTATGACTTTCCAATGGTCAACCACTGACACTCCATTGAAAGAAATGGCATAGAATGGTAATCTCGTACATAATGACAAATGAATGTCTAACGTATGCAGTAATCTGCAAAAAATTTTGACAGTTCCTTTGATCAGTGACCTACCATTAAAACGTCATTGTGCAGTCCATTGTTTTTAATAAGCTCGATATTGTCATTCTACCACAACTCTAGTACGAGACCATTGACCGATCAATGATCGATCATTAAGAATTAGCAGATTACGAACTTTTAACAAAATGACAATGGGATCGTGTTGGAATGACGAATTTATAAAAATAGCAGATTTGGGCCCCAGGGCTTCAAGTCTGCTATTACAATAGTGTCAGAATGGTCTATCATTGATGTCATAATTGTTGATTTTGACCAAGTTTGGTAATCTACTAATATAATGGCGTCATTATGACTTTCCAATGGTCAACCACTGACACTTCATTGAAAGAAATAGCATAAAATGGTAATCTCGTACGTAATGACAAATGGATATTTGACGTATGTGGTAATCTGCTAAAATTTTTACAATTGCTTTGATCAGTGACCTACCATTAGAGCGTCACTGTGCAGTCATTGCTTTTAATTCGTTACAAGACAGCTCGTACCACAATTCTATTACGAGACCACTGATCGATCAATGATCGGCCATTATGAATTAACAGATTACGAACTTTTTGCAAAATGACAATGGAATCGTGTCGGAATGACGTATTTATAAAAATAGCAGACTAGCATCCCAGTCAACAAGTTATAAAAAACGTGCATCGGAATTGCAAATATTAATGTGCGGAGTCTACACGATTACAATGTAAAAATAGAAGCTGAAGAAGGTAGGTATATAAAATAAGGCTCATATGCGCCGTGAGTGCGAGAAATTAGGTATAGAAACGCTACACAAACAACGACAGTCGTGCTTTTTACAAAAAAAACAAATAACCGACTTCACTAAAAAAAAAACGCTAAAAGGATCAATATTACTTTAATTTTGGAAGTCGGTGATATTTCTCGGTATTGTTTGTTTCTTATTTAACACCGACTTTCCAAATTGAAGTGGAGTCGGTAATTTTCTTTGTAAAAAGTGCAATTTAGCTTCACATTCTTGTCTGACCGACACGACATTTCGATAAAGTGTCAAAATGTTTAAATGGTTTATTAGAAACAAATGTTTTTGATTTGATTTGGGCTCGAATTTTTAAGGTAGGTAAATAAATGTCTCTACGGATAGAAAAACCAATGACGTTCAAATAATTGTGGTAAATATTTAATCTATGAACCAAACCAACAAGGAAATGTTATGCACAATATTGTGCTTAAAAATAAATATTTTTAAGAAAATGTGAGATCACAGTCGCCTATCTTATTTACCTATTTAAACATGCACCCGGAAAAAGTTTTTAATACTTAAATTTTGAAGCTGCATATTTTAATAAATTACCGAGTAACATTAAAAAATGCAAAGCCAGTGTCAATATTAAAAAAAAAAAACACGTAAGAGAACAACAAGCTAATCGCGAGTTTTTTAATGTAGAAAAGTAAATTATTTATTTTATTCAACAAAATAGTACGAAAGTGGATAGGTGGTAGTGCCTTAGGTATTCTCTATTTCATTAAACTTGGGTGTTGAAGAGACAGTACAGTCTTTTTTATGAACCTACCGTTCATAAAAAAGAAATAACTATTTCTAGAAACTTATTTTATCATAATCATTTATTTGCTAATATGGGTAATTACATAAAGTTATTGAAATTATATCACAGTCCAACCATATTTTCCCGCGCTTAACCTTCGCAGGTTGAAGGGTAAAGCAAGGGTATTAATATTACCTAAAAATAAGAAATGAAAATATTTTATAATTTATAACACGGATAAATGTTAATTTGTTGGTAAAACCAAATGATTGTTTAAACCATCATCATTATCATCATCATTTCAGCTGAAAGTCGTCCACTGTTGAACATAGTTGTCCATCAAGTGTTGCCACAACAAAAAAAGTTGTCAGACAGACAGGCAGACAGACCAAATCTAAGGTTCCGTTTTTTTCCTTTTGATGTACGGAACCCTAAAAAAACACGAAGGTGATATTGATGTGAATATTGCATGTCTTTATTGTAGTGTGATAAGAACCAGTTTTCGGCAAAATGTAGATATTTAAAAAAAGTTTGTTTTGATATTTTATTCTTCGCAGTAGCCATCAGGAACACTAGAGTTACATTAATAAAGGTCTTTGTATGCGAGTCTCATCAGTAATGCGAAAACATCGCATCATCACTTCTTCAGTCACCAACGCATGCGTGTTGATGTGTTTTAAACCGACTTCTAAATAAAAAAGGAGGAGGTTCTCAATTCGGTTGTTTGTATTTTTACGTGGTCGAATTCGGCACGCATTTCATTTTGTCTCGCCTATTATTTATTAACCATTTAACCAACTACGTCGGATATACACGCACATAGCATAGCATAGCATAGTCGGCCTTATAATGTTCCCACTGCTGGGACTCAGGCCTCCTCTCTAGGAGAGGGAATGGGCCGTAATCCACCACGCGGGCCCAGTGCGGATTGGTGAATGTCACATGTCTTCGAATTTTTGGTTCTAGAACATGCCGGTTTCCTCACGATGTTTTCCTTCACCGTTTTGAGAGCAGTGGTGATGAAATAAATTACACAAAGTAATACGCCTGGCTGGGTTTGAACCCGCGACCTACAACTCGTAAGTCGGGGCCGTTACCACTCGGCCACCACAGCTCTCAACACACACGCACATTCACGGCCAAATATTCCAGGCCACACACACAATATGTCACGCTTTTAACTACTTTATTTACACACAAATAAACAATTAACCTTTTAGCCGCCTACGTCGGATCTATATAATTACCCCTCTCGCGTTTATTCCGCCAGGACCGCACATCCAGGACCGAGACAGAAGAGCTGACGAGATGGAGTATTTTATCTCGTCAGCTCTTCTGTCACCTATGAGGATTGAAGATCTAAACGAGATGGAGTATCCAGTCGTGAACACACGACCGTTGCAAATAGGACGCGAAAGCACTCGTCGGACTAATCCGACGCGAGCGGTTAAATAGTTAATACTGAAACTGAACGTGAAGAAAGGTGTTTTTCGGTATTGTTTGTTTCTTATTTAACACCAACTTCCTTTCTACCATCGGACGACCCGACGAACAGCGAGTATCCAACCTTACGTTGTTGAAATTTCAACGGTCCGGACTAAGCGTTTTGCTTCGTCGTTTATACCGCGTACATCGAAGGACTGAAACAATTTGCCTGCTGCGGTCTTCCCGTCCAACTATAATTTAGATGTCTTCAAGGCTAAAGTGAATAGGCTCCTAATAAACTAGTGCGCCTGACCATCAATGATTGCATCTCCGCTTACCATCAGGTGGGATCGCAGTCAAGCACTGGTTTATATCAATAAAAAAAAAATTAAAGTTATTTTGATCCTTTTAGTGTTTTTTTTTTTAGTGAAGTCGGTTATTTGTTTTTTTGTAAAAAGCGCGACTGTCGTTGTTTGTGTAGCGTTTCTATACCTAATTTCTCGCACTCGCGGCGCATAAGAGCCTTATTTTATATACCTACCTTCTTCAGCTTCTATTTTTACATTGTAATAGTGTAGACTCCGCACATTAATATTTGCAATTCCGATGCACGTTTTTTATAACTTGTTGGCTGGGGTGCTAGTCTGCTATTTTTATAAATACGTCATTCCAACACGATTCCATTGTAATTTTGCTAAAAGTTCGTAATCTGTTAATTCATAATGGCCGATCATTGATCGATCAGTGGTTTCGTAATAGAATCCTTTTAGTGTTTTTTTTTAGTGAAGTCTGTTAATTTTTTTTTTGTAAAAAGTTTTTTATTTCACACTTTTTAGCTGCGATACATAACTAAAAACAATTCCAATTAACCCAAACACTGCTAGGTTACGTTGTTTTGTTATGAAGTTCCTGTGTCTACCTTCCACCTTCCGGCTCCATCATCAGATCAGTTCAATTATACCTTATAGCCAAACTGCATTTCATGACAATTCTAATAAGCCCAAACACGACTAGGATACATTGATTAATTACAGAGTTCCGGTGCCTATCTTCCGGCTCCGTCATCATCATCAGGTCACTTCGATGATACCATTTTCAACACAACTATTCAGAACCATTTATTTATTTGAATTGTCATAGTCGCCTATCTATCTTCATTGTGATATCTATGTGAGTATGAAGTTCCGTTGGCCATTTCTGGTCTTCGTTATCAGTTCCATTTCATCAAATATTACTTTTTGACTGTAAGTGCTCAAGGTCTCGACGAAAATACCAAAATCACGATATGGTAATTTTTGAATTTTTCCCTATATTTGAGGAGTTCCCGCGATTCCTCATGGATCCAATCATCAGAAATGGATTCTGAAAAAAATGGCACCAATCGGAAAGCATATCCTCAAAGAGGAAAAAAAAATTTTGCAAATCGGTCCATAAACGGCGGAGTACTGAGATAATACACATAAAAAAAACACCAGAATGGATAACCTCCTCCTTTTTTTTGAAGTCGGTTAATAAAACCATAAGAATTGTCACTTACTGACAAATTAATTTTATGGATAGTAACTTACCGTCAACTGTTTTTCACCGACAAGTCTCCGTGTTCTCAAATCTAAGCAGTCACCATTGCCTCCGCTAATCGTACCGAAGCTAAGATGTGAACATACATAGTGTCTTGTTTTGTGAGAGTTGTATTGCACAAGCACGTTGCACAATTGGGAAGGCTCATTAACTGTCGCTTTGTACTCGTGATGAAGCGTTTTACTTACATATTTCCAAGTCATCTCGGGTTCCTCTTTTTTTAGGGTTCCGTACCTCAAAAGGAAAAACGGAACTCTTATAGGATCACTTTGTTGTCCGTCTGTCTGTCTGTCGGTCTGTCTGTCTGTCACGACCTTTTATCTCGGGAACATGTGGAGGTATCGAGAGTCAAGTCTGCGGTCCCTTGAAGCTTTGAAAAAATCAAACTTCTGAGTTAACGAAAACAAAAGATACGGCCGTTTATGTAGCAAAAAATGTGTATTTCGACACTCAAGGGAATCAAAATTCCGGTTGACCTAGAATCCTGAAATTTGACATGAAGCAAGGTCTCATAAAAAAACAAGTATAGGAAAAAATCTGAAAACTGTAAATTTGAAGTTACGTTACAATAAATATTTTTTTGCAACTCGGAAAAATCTTCGTAACACGATTCGGGAATTGAACTAATTTCATAGGTAAGTTTGTACGGAACCTTTAGTGCGCGAGTCTTGCTCGCCTTTTTTAAATTGATATAAACATAGTGCTTGACTGCGATTCTACTTGATGGTAAGCAGTGATGCAATCGTTGATGGTGAGGCACGCTTAGCCTTGAAAACACCTAAATTATGATCGGACGGGAAGACCGCAGCAGGCAAATTGTTCCATTCTTCGATGCACGCGGTATAAACGACGAGACGAAACGCTTAGTCCGGACCGTTGAGGTTTCAACAACGTAAGGGTGGATACCCGTTTACATATTTATTCCATGACATTTAATTTTTTGTTTTCATGCTATTTTTTGGAAATATATTTTTTTTTCAAACCTAGAAGATATTCATAATACCCAACGATGTATGATACTGTCGAGGAAAAAACGTTTTGAGCGTATAGGTGGGATGTTCACTATATACCGGTGGCGCATTACCGTTCGCCTGTTGGTCCGATGATGGAACGGGCTAGGCGGAATTAGGTTATGCAATTCCGACGCACACTCCCCGAAATGCGACCGGTAGAAAACCGACAGGCTAGCAACTCGGCGTCGATGCTCAAGACTTTGAAGCCTCGACTCAACGAGTGCATCATTGCCAATGATCCTCCTAGCTCGCCTCTCAATTGCCTCAAGTGCGTCAAGCTGGTATCAGGCCGATCCGTCCCAAAGATGAGAGCAGTACTCCATACATGATGGAACTTGCGCTTGTTAAAGTTGCCGCTTCTCAAGTTAATCAGCGTGCGACCTCTTTAGACGCCTTAATACTTACGTAACATTAAGATATATAATTGAAAATAGTCATGCAGCAATAGTGGGGTCGTCGATCGGTGACAGAAAAGTGACTGAAACCATATTCGTCTTCAAGGCGACTTGTTAGCAACAAACCATTTTTGTACCTTCCAATTTGAACTGAAGACCGCAAACTACAGCTTACGGTTTCACGTTTACGCCTTTCTTGTTAGTCAAGTAGAAATAGTTTTAGTATTCGTGATTTATGCGCAAAACTATCTGATTATAACTTGTAGAAAGATGCGGTTATCCTAACCCGATACTTTGTCTCTAACATTTAGCATTAGCTACCAAGAGTGCCGTCCATATTTATGCCAAGGACTAATGCTTATAAACATTTATTGTGGAACATCGTGAGGAAACCGGCATGTCCTTGAAAAAAAAAACAAGTGCGAGTCGCACTCGCGCACTGAGGGTTCCGTATAAACTTACATGTGAAAACAGTTCAATCCCCGGATTGAATTACAAAGTTTTTCCTAATCGCAAAAAATATTATTCTTCTATGACGAAACTACAAATTTAATGCTTTCAGATTTTTTTCTATACGTGTGCTATGATACTTGCTTAATGCCAAATTTCAAGATTCTAGTTCAACTGGAAGTACCCTATGAATTTCGATTCCCTTGAGAATGTCGAAATACACGTTTTTTGCGACATAAAAGACCGTATCTTTTTTTTTCGTTAACTAAGAAGTTTGATTTTTTTACAGCTGCAAGGGACTGCAGTTCTTCACCTCCACGTGTTCTCGAGATAAAGGGTCTTGACACATAGACAGACAGACAGACGAACGGACAACAAAGTGATCCTATAAAGGTTCCGTTTTTTCTTTTGAGATACGCAACCTTAAAAATAAAAACATTCTACACTTATTCTAATGAGTGTGTAACGATAAACTTAACTAGTGATAATATTTCTCAATTTCTCTGTCTGAACAAAGACCGCTAGCAATAGCGGTAAAAGCCTCCAGTCGTTTCCATGTTGTTCTGTTTCTGGCTACTCTACAAGAAGGCATCATTATCTATACTTCTGAACACCAAATTACATCTCCCGCAGGGTGGAGTGAGTGGTAGTGTCAGACTTTCACTGAATAAAACTCTCAGTCACCTTTCAATTGCCGTTTGCGAGTGCCACGGTAATTCTTTCGAACAAATCCGTAGGGCAGGCGATAGACAGTTCCCTGCCCCAATGATTACGCTTCCCCGGAATCCTAAGATTAAGGTTGCCAACCGTACTTTAAAATAGAGTATTGTAGTCTATATCGTGTAGGCGTACTCTATAATCTAAAACACTAATAGAGGACCCCAGAACACTCATTTTTACATTGTGTAACTCACTATACTAGTGCCAGTCACGCATGTATGATGCATACCTATTACAGTAACCAAGAAAAGTCGACTTTACTAAGTCTTTTCGGTCATGAATGTGAAGTGGAGGGGAGAGAGAAACATGGCTTCATTTAAATTGATTAAAAATGAACTTCTAATTTATGTTTAAACTTAGAGTAAGAATGTTTAAAGTCGTACAATTCTTTTAAAAATAATGAAAAAATGTTATTTGCTGCAAAAACTTCCAAAACATCTTATTAAAATTATGATAGGTACTCTTTTTTATAAGACCGTACTCTTTATTTAACTCCTTTGACATCAGATATATTATACTTTATTTCTTCTGATAAAAGTTAGCAACCCTACCTATGATTATTGTCAGCGAGTTGAAGAATATACCAGTATCATGAATTAGTACTATTATCGGTTATTGGCACCTAAGAAAACAGCAGTATAATAAAACTTTCTACTTAAACTTTCACACTTAAACTACTAACTTTCGGGGATACCTACCTACATTTTATGTATAAAACGTAATTATGTTTACTTAATTGTACTTTTATAAACAAAAAAAGCGTCACATTTCCAGCCGCTATGGCGGTCCCTTTTTTGTAATTGCAGTACGTCTCTGGAACTCTCTACCACACTCCCTTCGTTCGCGACAGCCCTTCTCTGGATGTCTACAAGAGAAAACTAAAAGAGCAGTTCACCTCATTATTGACATAATCATCATCATCATCATCATTTCAGCCGAAAGACGTCCACTGTTGGACATAGGCCTCCCCCAAATGCCGCCACAATGACCGGTCCTGTGCGTCTCGCATCCATCGGATTCCCGCGACCCTCACCAGCACCGCGACCCTTGCGTGATCGCGTCAGAAATGAGGATATCCGCAGGAGAACCAAGGTTACGGACATAGCCCGAAGAATCGCCAAACTTAAGAGGCAATGGGCAGGGCACATTGCTCGCAGAACAGATGGTCGATGGGGACGAAAGGTTCTGGAATGGCGACCACGTACCGGAAGACGCAACGTTGGAAGGCCTCCCACAAGTTGGACCGATGATTGACATAATATTAATATATATTAGTATGTATTTATATTATAATTGTATATTAGATTTATTTATAATATAATTATATTTTAAATTTAGTTATTGTAAGGTATTGCGCACTTGTTCCTACCCTCGAATATGTTCTCACTCCGTAACTCAAAAGTTTGCTGGGAGAAAAGTAATTGTTGAGTTAAGCTCGCCTTTGTACATAAACTGTATTATCTCCGTGTACTATGTATGTTTTTGGGTACAATAAAGAATTAAGAAAAAAATAAATTACTTACATATAACTTTAAAATAGATCACAATTATACACTCAATAAACACAGCCTATCAAGGTCGCCTTTAATCGCCTTCGCTACATACGTAATGAAGGCGATATAAGAAATTCTTACTACATAATATCATGCTTTTAGAATATAAATTAATATTTTTTTTAAGGCTCGCCTAAAGTCGTTTTTGTGCTCCAATGTAACAAGTTTTTTTTTATAACGTAGACCAACAGAAACACATAAAAAAGTTATAGGCGTTAAAGAACATGACCGTAATATTCCTAAAAAATTGACACGAAATGGTGCTTTTTATGGTATCTACGTTTCTATTGATAATCAAAACATAAATTTGTGTAGAACCAGGGGCGCCGGCTTTTAGTAAACCTCATACTCATTTGATGACTCGAAAAAATGGCGAAGTGTGACATTTTGATAACGGATTACGGCATCAGTAACTGGCATCAGTTGCCCGCATCCTTAATAATGTAATAATGAGGCAACATCACATACATTTTCCTGGTCCTAAACTAAGGTTTTCCCTTGTACCATGGAAACCAGGAATAATATAGGTACCACAAACACCAACACAAATATCTGTTTCATCAACAAACATTTGTGTTGGTGCGGGAACCGACCCCGCGACCCTTGCGTCTCAACCGGCGCTCTGAACCACTGCGCTAAACGGGTCGTCAAGTAATGAAAAAACGCCCATCCCTAAAAGGCGATTACATATCTGTTTCTTGATGTCTAACCCACTGTTTATTTCTCATGGGTGCTCAAGCCCCCGAGCACCCACGAAGTCGGCGCCCCTGTGTAGAACTAATCCAGTAAAGTCCTTTGAAAATCTACTATTTTGCTTGAACTTTGGCCCTTCATAATTAAAAAAAAAACGCAAATCGTTCTATAAACGACGGAGTTCTGAGGTAACAAACAAAAAAAAAAAACAACCGAATTGAGAACCTCCTCCTTCTTTTTAAGTCGGTTAAAAATGTATCTATAAAAACCTTGCACTATGAATGACGAAAATATTTCCAACAAAAAACAACGCTAGTTATAAAAACCACGTATTTTCTGGAACACAAAATTTTGTGAAATATTCGTCTATATAAAAGACAGAATTACCGAATACCAACTGAGTTTTCGGGCGCTATATCTCTCTTTTTTCGCGTTGTCCCTTCATCAAACATTGCCTAGGATTGTTTTGGATGAATCGAGAAGCTTTTATACCAAGATATAGACCATAGGCGAGTGGAGAAAGGCCCTCTTAAGCTAACAATTGTCGTATTAGTTCATTAAACCCCGAGCGAACGCCGGCGTACACTCGGTCATTGTCTTTCTATTGTATCTCTAATTACGCTACTCAAAAGGTTAATCCCCCGTGATTATTGATAGCTGTTTAAATGACAGTGGTTCAAACGTAAGGACAACGAAACGGATCACTCTTTATTTACATAATAATAAATAATTTATTCACTTAGACAACTTTAGGGTTACGGGTTTCAAAGAGAAACATAAAAACTATGTTAAAGTGTTGAGTTACATAGAAATCAACAGACCTTTATAGGACTAATCGCGATTTTTATAATACGCAAAAGTATGCTGTAATTCGGATCAGAAAAATATATTTACGTTATTTTTCAAGATAATGTCTCTAAAATATAATATTTGAACACACTATGTCGCATTTATTCATGTACATGATGACCCGGCTAAAATTTTTATATCTTTTTATATAGTCAACCGATTGTGATGAAACAAAGTATACCTAAGTAAATAAAAATATTATTAATAATAATATTTTATTGGAACAATAAACTTACTAACTTACTAAAAACGTTTGCAAAATTTTAAGTGTTCGTTAACAACTACATTAGCTTCCAACTATGTAGTAGCCATTAGCACCCACCTCCAAGAGGGGAGACATCGCCGTTCCAAAATTAATGATAATAAATTTACATTTACAAATAATGTATACTCGTAGTTAGACTTAATTACTCTTAATCTAGAATTTGAATAGGTTAAGCAACTACCTATTAATTAAAATTATAATTAAAATTTATATTAAATATAATTACAAATATTTCAAGTTACACACAATTTTAATGTATAAAAGTTATCTACAACGATTTCGTATATTTTACCTGATGCGCGCACAACTAAAACTTCTACAGATTTGTTATATGAATAGATTGCATTTTTTCATTTTTATTTCACATAAATTGTATTTTTTTTTTATCATTTCACTTTCATTCTATTGGGGTGCAATTTATGTAGGTAGTGTTCCCGGGCTATTGATTTTCTTTCACATCGGCTTACGATGCAGCTGCATAGTCTGCGGTCTGTCGACCCAATTTGACAGTAATACTTACCTCAACGCTGTGGGGAAAATTTTAGCTCGTACAAGATGATCGGAATTGTTTTAGGAGTACTTTATACGGTCTCATCATCATCTGCCTTCAGCACTTCACTGGAAATACACTTTTCAAATAGCATACCACTAATTAAGAGGTTCGGAAACTATGATTCATCTGATACCATTCATCCCACGAAAACTGATACCCCACCTAGCCTATGGGTTCGTTCTAGGTGCATAATTATAGTAAAATACACCATTCCAGGGCCTCAAGTCTGCTATTACAATAGTCTTTCTTCTTCTTTTCGATTCGATGGTAAACTCGTCAAACTGTTTGGGTCCAATAGGTGGCTACATTAATAGCAGCATCATTACAATAGTGTCGAATGGTCTATCATTGATTTCATTATTGTTGATTTTGACAAGTTTGGTAATCTACTAATAAAATGGCGTCATTATGATTTTCCAAAGGTCAACCATTGATACTCCATTGAAAGAAGTGCCATAGAATGGTAATCTCGTACATATTGACAAATGAATGTCTGACGTATGCGGTAATCTGATAAAATTTTGACAGTGCCTTTGATCAGTGACCTACCAATAGAACGTCCTTGTGCAAATTATGAATTAGCAGATTACGAACTTTTAGCAAAATTACAATAGGATCGTGTTGGAATGACGAATTTATAACAATAACTTGGGCCCGGCCCAATGGAGTGTCAGTGGTTGACCACTGGAAAGTCATAGCGACACCATTATATTAGTAGATTACCAAACTTGTTAAAATCAACAATTATGAAATCAATGATAGACCATTCTGACCCTATTGTAATAGCAGACTTGAGGCCCTGGGGTCTTATCATGACGTGTTCAAATGACCAGCATGAGAGTGAGAAGGAGGGATGGAGCTATGGGTATACCATATAAACCTTTAGCAGTTCAGTTTAGGACGTCAAATGGATCGCATTAAGAGCTTGTTCTAGGGCCTCAAGGCTCGTGTTAGGGCCTCAAATCTAACAATTGTGGTATGTGGGACTTCGCCATTTCGTTTTCATATTGCAAACAGTTGAGAATAAGAAAAACTTTAAATTTCACTTTCACGGCCATGTGGCAAACAATAAAAGCAATGACTGTCTTTTTGTAACTTACCTGGATGTTTTACTCAGCATCTGGGGCGTGAATGTTGAAAAATGTAACAGTTAAATATTGCTCTTTGGATTGCACTAACATATTATGTTTATTTTTCGTAGATTAGTTGTTTAAAAACTTATTTCTATACTTCTCCTAGCGGCTTCGTCGAAGATGGATAAAAAGTAGCCTACTCATTATGTCCTTTGGAGTTCAAGCTTCCTCCGTACAAAATTTCATCAAAATCGGTTCAGTAGTTTAACCTTGAAAGTTTAACAAACAGACACAGTTACTTTCACACTTATAATAATAAGTACCTATGGAAAACAATAGTACCTGCATATTTGACAATTACATAATTATGTTTTAACATCCGAAGTCTTCAGACTTCCTTCCCAAAACTTACAAGGGCTTTTTTTAAAATGGTAATCCAAGTTAAGCCATGCGTTTATGACGGAGGCCCCGCTAGGGCCGATGCCTACCTGCGGTCTTGCTCGAAAGAGTTATCGCGTAATGAAGGGTTCCACCCAAAGAGCATATAATGCTGATTTCCCACCTATGAAACAAAACAGAACCTTTGCGTCTTACGGCTTACGGCCTTGTTCATTGTCACGAACAAAACCCACCCTATTAAATAATGATTAACATAACACTTCCATTCTTTTTACGGTCTAAAAAACTATCCGTCAATTAAGGAAATGTAACTTCAAAATCCGTAATATAAAGCAGTTCAGGCATTGACATTGTTACGCCTCGCGATTGCGCAAGCGTAAACGACGAGACGGTTTTGTCTATGGCTCTATTGATCTCATTTCAATTTGCATGACTAGTGTTTTTTGTATGACTATGACTAGGCGTAAATTGGTTTCGGATTATGAAATTGTTGTCAGCTAACGGTGAACTCAAATTCTACTTTGAAATTGTCTTGATATATTGCCGTTTTAGAAAACTTATTTTTTTTTCTTAATTTTTTTTGGATATCTGCCAAAATTAGAACTCAATTTTACGACAATATAAATGGCCTCTTTAAACGATGTAATGTCCTACCAGTTTATACCCAAATATTTTTTTGCTAATAGAACAATTTTTCAATGAGCATTTAAAGAAACAAAATCAATTCATTATGCATTCGGGCAATTTCTGAGAATAGGCTTCGTACACAGGTACACAATGCGCCAACAATACCTACGTATGGCGAGTGAACTACCTGGTATTTATTATATTGTACCGAGAAGATTTTATAAATTGTTATCGACAATAACGTACACATATAAAAATCCCATTTTCGATATTGAAAGAGATATGATAACACAAGTTTAAACCTTAGTGGGTTTTTTTTTGCTCTTTAACATAAATAATCCTGTATTCTTTTGTATAAATGACAAATAAATTAAAAAAGGTAATTCATTATAAACTTTTGGAGCCATACAAAAGACACTTTGAATATGATTATTTTTTTTGATAATTAACAAACAAAAAAATACTGAATATATCATCTTCCTGGCCTTATCCCGTGTTATTTGGGGTCGGCGCAACACGTTTTTTTCTTCCACTCTGCCCTGTTGCTCGTCATGCTATCACTAACTTCCTTTTCTTTCATATCACTCTTCACACAATCCATCCATCTTTTCTTTGGTCTCCCTCTCCCTCTCCATCCATCCACATGAAAACTCATAACTCTTTTAGTAACATGCGTTTCATCCCTCCTCTTCACATAAAAACATAACCTAATTTATTCAGAAATTAGGTTAAAAGGTCCTTAGATGTAAACAGCGTCATAAAATAGTTGCAATAAGCTATCAAAAGCATCTGATGTCATCATCATCTGCGTAGCCTTTCCCCTACAACATAGTAAACGGACATTCTGAAACTAGTATGTTCAGAATCAGCTACTGAATTTTCAGATATTTTAAAAATAAGTGTTAATATCATAAAAAGTTGGTAAATCTTGATTGATGTCACAAGCGTGTTTGTGTGTGCGACCGTACCAATACCGATGCGCTATCAATCTAAAATACGTTGATACGTTGATTCCTATATTAGTTGCCTAAAATTTGGAGAACTAAGTAAAAAAAAAAACCGGCCTTGTGCGAGTCGGGCTCGCGCACGAACAGTTCCGTACCTTCCGCTGCAAAAAACGGCAAATAATACACGTTTGTTGTATTGTTGCCGCACTTAAATATTTATTTTATTCTGTTTTTTAGTATTTGTTGATAGGCAACAGATATACATTATCTGTGAAAATTTTAAGTGTCTATCTATCATGGTTCATGAGGAGGACTGCGGAGTCTTATTAAAAATTTCAGTGCTTGAATTATGATTGTAACTTAACTTTCTAAAATGTATTTTAAAAAAGGGAGTCAAGTTTTCTACAGCAGTGGGGCGGAGGAATTTCACCTCTCGAATCGTGGTTCCGTCACAGACTACAGAGATACTTTGCTCTATACTTGAATGTCCGGCGATCTCACATGGGCTAACACCATCATGATTTATGAACGGCTGGTTGGTCTGCCACGTCGCTTGAGAATATCAACAGTGGTCAGGACAAGGGTATGCTCGGCGAAGCCCTGTCCTGACCACCCTCCTGTGCAGACACGGACTCCCCGAGTCTATGAAGCGACAAATTGTACTCGTGAAACTTTGCAAGAAAATGTTGATTGCGAGATGTAGGACGGTATTGTTCAATACGCTTTTGTTATGATGAATGGGTGCCCACACCATCCCTTTTGAGTCGCAAAAATAAGGGTCCTTTCCGTGAACATTGTTGCGCGCTACGCTAAAGATGCCGAGTTCGATCCCCGACTAGATTAATTATTTTTGTGATTTATTCATTACTCGAATAGCTGTTTTATATGCATGTGAATAATATTTCTACAATTTAATTTATAATTTATGTACACACACAGGAGACATATCATTATAAAAAATTGTACAAAAGTACAATAATGCAAAAAAAAGAATGAAATTTCTTTTGAAATATGCTCATTTCAAAAGCAATTTCATTACTTTTTTAATTAGCTTTTTTTTTCTTTAAATATACTATAAACATAATAGACATTTATTTGTTTATTTATGTACACATAAACACTTAAAAATGAAAAGAACAAATACAGACAGAAGAGCATAAAGGTACTGCTTATTTAAAATGAAATGTCGTCCAGCAGACCTGCGACAGGAGAGTTGGATGACAGGTATTGTGACAGTGTATACAACTAGGTTAGAAAAGTAAAAAATACTATACTACTTAAACTATACATATTATGTTATAATTAAAAACATTACAAGTCCAGGTTGGTAGTACCTGTGGGTGGGTTTTGTAGGGTTATTGACCACGACACGAACTCCAAAATTGATTGAATTTCGTCAGTCACGATCAATCTTCATGATCAAAACCAATTTTTACACAATTCTAAAAGGATATTAATTTTATTAAAAAAAAAACCGGCTAACTGCAAGTCGAACTCGGGCACGAAGGGTAAACCGTCCGTTGCTAAATACGGCAAAAAAATCATGTTTGTTGTATGGCCTCACTGATATATTTATTTTATTTATTTAAAATAAACTAGTGATTGACAGCGATCCCATCAGTCAGGGCACTAGTTTATTAAAAGCCTATTCACTCTTGCCTGGAAGATACCTAAATTATTATTAATAATAGAATAATAATAACCCTTTTCTCAGACCGTATAGATTTATAAAAGATCAAGCTAAAAACATTGACTGCAATAAATATAAACGTAATTTAAGGTAGGTACTTAGATTTAAGTAGTGTCATAAAATAGTTGCAATAAGCTGTCAAAAGCATCTGATGTCATCATCATCTGCGAAGCCTTTCCCCTACAACATAGTAAACGGACATTTTGAAAGTAGTATGTTTAAAATCAGCTTCTCAATCAATTTCAAAATTATTTATTTATTATATACTTTATTGTACACCAAGTTGAAAGGGAATCATATGTCTTGGTATGGTCATGTGAAGAGGAGGGATGAAACGCATGTTACTAAAAAGTTATGAGTTTACATGTGGATTGATGGAGAGGGAGAGGGAGGCTTAAGAAAAGATGGATGGATTGTGTGAGAAGTGATATGAAAGAAGAGGGAGTTAGTGATAGCGTAGCGTAAAATAAATAAGAAAGGGTCCCCTGTGGGCAAATAATTGAATAACAAATACGACAATATTTAGAATAGCTTAAAGTTTGATGAATTCTGAAATAAAAAATAAATAGAAATAAAAATGAATACCATAATTATCAGTAATTTTTTTTTTGTTTTGTGGCACTGTGTGAGCGAAGGTGCCATATGTATTTTAAAAAAGGGAGTCAAGTTTTCTACAGCAGTGGGGCGGAGGAATGTTACCTCTCGAATTGTGGTTCCGTCACAGACTACAGAGATGCTTTGCTCTATACTTAAATGTCCGGGGATCTCACATGGGCTAACACCATCATGATTTATGAACGGCTGGTTGGTCTGCCACGTCGCTTGAGAACATCAACAGTGGTCAGGACAAGGGTATGCTCGGCGAAGCCCTGTCCTGACCACCCTCCTGTGCAGACACGGACTCCCCGAGTGTATGGAGCGACAAATTGTACTTGTGAAACTTTGCAAGAAAATGTTGATTGCGAGATGTAGGACGGTATTGTATTGTTCAGTATGCTTTTGTTATGATGAATGGGTGCCCACACCATCCCTTTTGAGTCGCAAAAATAAGGGTCCTTTCCGTGAACATTGTTGCGCACTACGCTAAAGATGCCAAGTTCGATCCCCAGCTAGAATGAATTATTTTTGTGATTTGTTTATAATAGAATAGCTGTTCATATGCATGTGAATTATTTTTCTACAATTAAATATTTAATTTATAATTTATGTACATACATAATGTAACAGAAGGAGACATATCATTATAAAAATTGTGGATTCAATATTTAATTTATTATCCTACAATTCAATATTTCATTTATTTGTTTTATCATTTATGTACACACATTTATCAGAAGAAATCGGTTTTTTTCGGAATATAAAAATTTGTACAAAGGTACAACAGTACAAAAAAACTAATGATATTTTTTTTAATAACCATATTTCAAAAGAAATTTCATTCCTTTTTTTATATTTGGTTTTTTTATTCATATAAATGTGCACAATATTGACTTTTCTCGAAACATAATATGATTATGTTATAATTAAAAATGTTACAAGTTAGTCAACTCAACGTCAGGTAGACAGATCAGCAGGTATTTTATGGTTATTGACAGGATATTAATTTAATTATTGCGCACGAAGGGTTCCTTATCGCCCGGCAAAAAATGGCAAAAAATCACGTTTGTTGTATGGGAGCTCCACTTAACTGTTTATCTTATTCTGTTTTCAGTATTTGTTGTTATAGCGGCAACAGAATACATCATAGATTGTGAAAAAAATAACTGATCAGATGTCTATCTAGCTGTCATGGTTCATGAGATACAGCTTGGTGACATACAGACGGACAGCGAGTGATAGCAATAGGGTCCCGTTTTAACCACAAACTGCCAAACAAGCTGCCAAAGGCGGTAACAGAACTTAGCGAGGGAAAATTCAAAACTCGTATTCAGTGTGTTCCAAAAAAGCCTATTATAAGGATAAAAACGATGTCTAAGACACGCTTGTTTGGCAACGATTACTTCTGCTCATGTCGCCCCCTGGTAACTCATTATTATGTGTCTAACTGCTCCAAGATGGAGCAGTTAAATAAGACACAAATAATACTGAGAAACACCGACTTCCGAAATTAAAGTTATTTTGATCCTTTTAGTGTTTTTTTAGTGAAGTCGGTTTTTTATTTTTTTGTAAAAAGTTTTTTATTATATACATTTTTTTTGTAACTCATTGCTTTTGCAATATTTTTTTTTTAATTTTGACTTCATCTACCTTAAATTCTTTAGTAATTTAATTTGTTAACATCTTATTTATTGATGGTTGTAATTATTCATATTTTTCTTGATTTTATTTATATAGCCTTTTTTATAATGTGATTGTGAGAACACTGTAGACTTCACGAATTCTTAGACTACTTCCTATCACGACAATTTTTTTTTTTAATATGATTGCTTTTATTGTGCTTTTGGGTACAATATTGACTAGTCTACACTGTTCTTACATAATATTTATTATACTGTGATATGAAAATATCGTAATCAACCACTTTTTTAAAAGAGTAATCATGGAGTTTCTTGCCGGTTCTTCTCCATAGGAAACGATAAGTGTCCATGTAGGCCTATCTACACTAATATTATAAAGAGGAAAACTTTGTTTGTTTGTAATGAATAGGCTCAAAAACTACTGGACCAATTTTAAAAATTCTTTCACCATTCGAAAGCTACATTATCCACGAGTAACATAGGCTATATTTTATTTTGGAAAAAAATAGGGTTCCGTAAGATATTTGAGTTTTTCGGGCACAATGTGTAAAAAGTCAACCAGAAAAGTTACTTATTTTGCGTACGCTGCCTAAACTATAAAAGATAAAACCATAAAATGTTCTAAATAATTGTAGATCTTATAAATATCTACCAAAGTTTGTTAGGAGAAACCTACTTTCACGCGGGCGAAGCCGCTGGCAGAAGCTAGTGTGAAATAAAAATAGTTTTTGATTTTGAACCCCTGGGTACGGAACCCTAAAAAGAATAAATTTCAATTTCAAAACATAAAATTTCGTAAATCGTATTTTTCTATGACCTTACACAAAGATACGTTCACTCCACCGTGTTAGACAAAACATTGGCATTGTGAAATGTTTCATAGTATCATCGTTTTGGGTAATCTTCGCGGTTGCGACTTTTTCGACAACGCGCAACTGGCTCTAACAATTTTAGATGAGATGACTCGGTTGTGGTGTGCGTGGCATTCAGTCTAAGGTCGATAATTATAAGGCCATTTTTATGATATATATATATATAGTTGAGAGCAGTGGTGGCCGAGTGGGAACGGCTACGACTTTCCGAGTCGTAGATCGCGAGTTCAAACCCAGCCAGGCGCATTTAAAAATGATAGTTCAACGGATTTTATTTATTAATGAATATAAATGTTATTCAGTAGTGAGCAGATGTAGGTCGCGATTTAAGCCCAGCCAGGAGCATTACTTTGTGTAATTTATTTCATCACCACTGCTCTCAAAACGGTGAAGGAAAACATCGTGAGGAAACCGGCATGTCCTAGAACCAAACTTGTGTGATAGTTGTGGAATATTATATTATTATATTATATTATTCGACATGTGACATCCACCAACCCGCACTGGGCCCGCGTCGTGGATTACAGCCCATTCCCTCTCGAAGAGAGGAGGCCTGAGTCCCAGCAGTGGGAACATTATAAGGCCGACTATGCTATGACTATGCTATATATGTATATATATACCTCCACGCATTCCCGAGATAAAAGGTCTAGACAGACAGACAGACGGGCGAACAACAAAGAGATCCTATAAGGGTTCCGTTTTTTCCTTTTGAGGTACGGAACCCTAAAAATCTTAGGTCAAAATATGCAAAAGCGCAGTGGCTAACTGCATAAAATCATCATTTATCAATATATTAAAAATAAATATACATAATTATATTAATACTCACACAATAGACATAATACTGCGGTAACAGAATATTACATAAAACACTTTGCATAATACGGTATTACCTGTACTAGTGACCCCATGGTCGCTAGTGTTACTGTTGAATATGTTGAAGTTTTGGGTTCGATACGCAGAACACGAAAAACAATGAACAAAGTGGAATTGGGTTTTCGCATTTCGAATGTATGTAGAATTCCTGACAAGCGGGGTTACCATGACGTTCAAAGTAAGATTGTTTCATTCTTATTTCAGTGTGGGTAAGAGACAGATACAGGTTGTCTAGCGCCATCTCTTACCCACACTGGAAATAAGAATGAAACAATCTTACTTTAAACGTCATGGTACAGGTCAAGGTCTGGATCGCAAAGCAAGGAGGTTCTCAATTCGATTGAATTTTTTTTTTTATTGTCTCAGAACTCACTCATTTGTGCACCAATTTCGAAAACCGTAAACCTAAACCTTCGTGGAGTACAAGCGACATGTTATGATACGAGTATGTTTTTGTACTATAATATGCTTGTATTGTACTATCAGCATTGTCCAAATCTAATCGATTTTAAAACAAATCCCTTGCACAGATGACCAAGTCTGATTTCCGCCCCCTTTTGCTTCAATAAATAACATTGGTATAAAAATAGGATGCAAAAAATTAACGAGAATTTTTTACTTAACGTTTGGCTTTGAGATCATCTGGACATCTGGTCATTTGGGCTATTAGTCCAAAGAACATCAGGGTTTCTTTTACCTACTATAGATAAGATAGAAACAAAAGGACTAGAAAAGAGAAAGCTATTACTTTCTACAATGCGTTCCAAATAAGAATAGGGGACTAAGCGTTTCGCTTCATCGTTTATACCGCGTACATCGAATGACTTGAACAATTTGCCTGCTGCGGTCTTCCCGTCCAACTATAATTTAGGTGTCTTCAAGGCTAGAGTGAATAGGCTCTTAATAAACTAGTGCGCCTGACCATTAATGATTGCATCTCCGCTTACCATCAGGTGGGATCGCAGTCAAGTACTGGTTTATATCAATTTAAAAAAAAAGGATCGATTGCCAGATTGTGACGTCACGTCATACTGTCAAATCGCAAGAAATTGGGCAAAATTGAAGAACTCAGAGATGAGCAAAATTAAAAACTGGATTCTGATTAAACTATTTTCGTTCACAGATCGTAAATAAATTAAATTTAAAAAATAATATTGTTTTGCTCATCATAATAATTCTTCGATTTGACAGTATAACGTGACTTCATAACATGGCAATCGGTCCTATTCTTATTTGGAACGCATTGTAACGTTTTGTGTGCCTGCTATTGGTGGATGAGGAACAAAGGCGCTACTGTACCGGCCAGGTAGTGCTAGCAAAAATTACTCATAAGGAGTACAGGTTTTGAACAGTACATCTAAACCGCATCTCTGTGTCTATTGATGAAAACTGCATGAAATTCCGTTCACTAGTTTTTGATTTTATCGCGTTCATATAGACAGACGCGGAAACTGTCTCTCGCGGTTTCAGCCGTGTCTTTGGTTACTACTGCACTGCCGTGGTTTGTAGCGTGATGTATTATAGCCTTTAGCCTTCCTCAATAAATGGCTTATCCAACACTAATAAGGAGGCGGCCGATCGCGTGAGGCAACGGTCCTCACGCCCCAACCGCCGCCGGGATTCCGATCCCAATTTCTGGCCGTCCGACCGTCCGGTAACCGTCCAGACCGAGCCCAATTCATCAACGGCGCGTACTGTTTCACGCGCGCCTCAAGGAGATGTCAGCAACTGTAGGGGCCCAGCAGGGTCGAAGCCGACTTGGGCCAAGGGTCTGATTCTGAAAGGAAGACTCGGCCCCGGTACGAAAGACAATGAAGGAACAGGAGTGGGTTTTTAGTCAGTCAAAGTCTGACACTATCTCCCACTCCGCCCAAGAGCGAGGGATGTCATAAGATGATTTTACACCGGAAAAAAAATCCAACACTAATATTTTTTCAATTCAAATCATTAAACCAGTTCCGGAGATTAGCGCGCTCAAACAAACAAACAAAGTCTTGGCTTTATAATATTAAGTATAGATTATAACAGCAAATTGATAGTAAGAGTTCATAGATGGTGGAGGACACTAGAGAAGTTGTGATGTAACGCGTGAGGTTGCGTACGCGCAGCCGTCGGCGTCAAGGTCGATGACTTTCACACGCGGCAGATATAGGCCAATAACTGATCTTGAACTTTGGGCTGTTGTCTATATGGAGTAGTTACTTACTGATCATATTGTCTATCGATTGCTTAGAATCGATTCTAAGGATGGGATGTAACGAAAGTGATTATATTGGAACCGAATTCGGAACCGGAGTTTTTAAATTTGGTTTGTCGGAATCGAAGGCGGAGGCAGAAGCGAAATAACAAACAAAAATTCCGATAAGTATGAATAAACTAGACCGGGCGCTGGAAGCAGTTGATTGCGCAAAATATGAGGACCGCATTCTGTGCATTGTTTTGAACTCAGAAAAGCTTGCAGATTGTGTGATTCTTGGTGTTGCCAGGAGGTTTATCCGTCCATTTTTTTACAACCATGTGGCTGCTATGCACATAGTAAAAAAAAACTGAGAATTCAATAATTAGCCACTGGCAGAAGCAAGTTTAAAATGGACGGACAAAGAAATACATTATGGTGTTCAGGGCACGCTGACTGTCCAAGAGGCATGATGATAATAACTGCTTACGCAACACTCCATAAATTCGTAATTATTGTTCAAAACAAAATCATTTATTTGTGTAGGTACCTAAATAAGGTACCTACAGAAAGTTGACAAAATAGACAGAATGTGGATCTTTTATTCTATATTTAATTTCAGCCTCTAAATATAAAATAAGTCATTTTAATTAATTATTATTGATTATAATCATTAAGTCATCATTACACAAAAAATCCCATTAAAATTTTATTATTTAATTGAATAAATGTCAATAAAATAAGGCGAAGTAATAAAAAATATGATTGTAAATTTCAATAACAATCATATGAAATAGTCATAATATAAAATGGCCGTGCAATGTGCAAAACTTATAATTTATAATCTAAAAACTCATTTACACATAAAGGAGCAATTTGATTAAAAACCTTGTGAAATTACTTTTTCAAATTTGAAAATGGTAGCGTGTTATGTTGTGCCTGCTGCGGTCTTCCTGTCCGGTTATAATTTGTGAGTATTCAAGGTTAGAGTGAGTAGGCTCCTAAATGCGCCGCACCATCAACGATTGCGTCACTGCTTACCATTAGGTGGCTGGTAGGGTCGCAGTCAAGACCTATTTTAAATTACTTTAAAAAAAGGCTGTGGCTCCCAGCAGGGTCGAAGCCTAATGAAAAGAAAAAAGAATGAAAGAAACACTTTTATTCGGGACAGACACAGCACAACGGTTATAAACACAAAGTAAAAAGAACAAAGTACTAAGTGCGCCAAGCGTGCCCGCACCGAAAAGGTGACCACCTCAGCATTTGCTCGGCATTAGACGCCCACTGGAGCCATGGGTGATGCGAAAGAGAATCTCGGGGCCCTGGAACGAAGGTAAAGAAGGTTGTGCAGATCAGATAGACTGTCGCTTCATGTAAAACTAGCTGTCCCCCGCGGTTACATCCCCGTCTTTGGCTACTACTCCGCTCCTATTGGTTGTAGCGTGATCTTATATAGCCTAGCTATAGTGTTCTTTGAAAAATGGACTATCCAACACTAAATTAATTTTTCAATTCGAACCAGTAGTTCCTAAGTTTAGCGTGTTCAAACAAAATCTTCAGCTTTATAACATTATTACTAGCGGTCCCGCCAGACGTTGTCCTGCCCGAAACGACGTTGTCTGCCTGTCCTGGCTTTTAGTCAGAAAAAAAGCTTGAGAACCCGATTGCAACGCTATTTACTGGGTTCAATTGTATTTTTAAACCATCCTAACCACCCACTTATTAGAGTGGGGGAAATATGAAAGAAAATGAATTTATTTGGCACAGCACAAGGCACACAATTCCTTTTTAAGTTAGTTTTAAAATTCCTTACCACTTCTTCTGTTAGAAGAGCGTTTAGGTTTGACCTAGAACCCACTAAACATGGTAGCACTGGCCTCAAAAGGTCAAGAATTCGTATAATTGCTTTATCATTATTTGCTTATTATCAATCGTGTTTGATTTCAATAAATTGATTGCAAGTCACGTCATGTTGAATCCAAAGTCTCTCCGCGTCTATCTGTTCACGATAAACTTAAAAACTACTAAACGAATTTTTATGCGGTTTTCACCAATAGGCTGAGTGATTCATGAGGAAGGTATAGGTGTTTAAAATTCTCGATTTTTGTCTACTGTAATATGCATGTGAAATGTATTAGAAAAGTCGAGAATTACAAAGAATTTTTATTCTGTGGTACATAAATACTAAAACATTTAAGTAACATAATAACGTAATTGCATAGTAACATGATTGCATCTCCGCTTACCATCAGGTGGGATCGCAGTCAAGCACTGGTTTATATCAATTAAAAAAAAAAAAAAAAAAAAAAAACGTTCAACCTGTTTGTGTTGGTGTGGTTATGTGAAGAGGAGGGATTAAACGCATGATGCTGAAAGAGTTATGAGTTTACATGTGGATAGATGGAGAGGGAGAGGGAGGCCAAAGAAAAGATGGATGCTTTGTGTGAGGAGCGATATGAAAGAAAAAGGAGTTAGTGATAGCGTGACGAGTGACAGGAGAGAATGGAAGAAAAAAACGTGTTGGGCCGAACCCAAATAAAACGGGACAAGGGCAGGAAGATGATGAATAAACACACAACCTGATAGTAGCATTTGTTTAGAATCGGCTACTGAATCGATTACAGCTGTTTTTAATACTATGTATTTTTTATCCTAAAATAATGAATTAATGACTCCATCACTCCATCACTCCACCCTCTCTCGAGAACGGGAGTGAGTGTCATACTATGTTCCTTGCGTCGCCCTTTGCGATCAGAGCCGCGGCAACTCTTTAACACATACCCGCAATACTATTCCTTTGTAGGTAGCTATTTCATGTTATGCCTGTGTGTGTAATATCCTCTTTTCTATTTCCAGTAATAACGGGTGGAACCGACGGCATCGGCAAGCAGTACGCGCTGGAGCTGGCGCGGCGCGGGATCAACATCGTCATCATCAGCCGCAACCCGGACAAGCTGAAAGCTGTTGCTAAAGAAATCGGTTTGTATTCCTCTACATAAAGAAAGAAAGAAAAAAAGAAAAAGAATGGTTTATTTACGTCAAACATGGCGCACAACTTAAAAAATAAAAACAAATAACAATAACGCGCAAAACGGCCAGTGCTCAGCATAATGCTGGGGCTCGTGTAAGACAGAGCCACAGCGCTGATTTTCAGCACCAGCCGTCGTCGACGGTGAGACGTTGATCAGCTAGCAAAGATTACATATTATATACTTAAAATCACTGAATAAACCTACCAAAAACATAAATAACCATTATACGTAAAGGGGTACAAAAATAAATTAAAACAACAAAACACAGTTGGCAAATAGGCATTGATGTAGTCGATTATTATAGTCGATCAATAAACGATCGAACTGAAAATCTAGAATTGTCAATACACAGTCACATTTTGAGTCTGTGGTAACAAAAAAGATGGCTGATCGATGGATCACAGCGGCAAGAGGTTACGTAATAAGTAAAAAACTAGATTCCTGACCTACGCAACTTACGTAATCGAAATCGATACACACAATTTTCTATTTAATTCATTAGTTCATTAAACCTCCAAGCGAACGCCGGCGTGCGCTCTCTCATTGTCTTTCTATTTTGTCTCTAATTACGGTATTCGAAAGATTAGACCCCAAGCGAACGCCAGCGTTCGCTCTCTCATTGTTTTTCTATTGTGTCTCTAATTACGGTATTCGAAAGATTAGACTCCAAGCGAACGCCAGCGTTCGCTCTCTCATTGTTTTTCTATTGTGTCTCTAATTACGGTATTCGAAAGATTAGACCCCAAGCGAACGCCAGCGTTCGCTCTCTCATTGTCTTTCTATTGTGTCTCTAATTACGGTATTCGAAAGATAAAACCCCAATCGATCGCGGCGTTCGCTCTCTCATTGTCTTTCTATTGTGTCTCTAATTACGGTATTCGAAAGATTAGACCCCAAGCGAACGCCAGCGTTCGCTCTCTCATTGTCTTTCTATTGTGTCTCTAATTACGGTATTCGAAAGATAAAACCCCAAGCGATCGCGGCGTTCGCTCTCTCATTGTCTTTCTATTGTGTCTCTAATTATGGTATTCGAAAGATTAGACCCCAAGCGAACGCCAGCGTTCGCTCTCTCATTGTCTTTCTATTGTGTCTCTAATTACGGTATTCGAAAGATAAAACCCCAAGCGATCGCGGCGTTCGCTCTCTCATTGTCTTTCTATTGTGTCTCTAATTATGGTATTCGAAAGATTAAATCCCAAGCGAACGCCGGCGTTCGCTCTCTCATTGTATTTCTATTGTGTCTATAATTATGGTATTCGAAAGTTTAAATAAAAGAAGAAACTGACTGACTGACATATCAACGAAAGCTGAAACTGGGACTAGGAATGTGAAGTTTTGCACTAAGTTTCGTTTTATAACGGGACGTAACTGAAGCATCCACTTTAATATAAAATATATAAATAAAACATACAACAAAAAAAACTTTTCAATAAGAAAAAAAAAACCTCGGCGGACAAAACAGGCTCTTCATTATCATCATAATCATTTCAGCCTGGAATGGAGTAATATAGGGCGTATAGCTCCATCCCTTTTTCTTACTCGCACGCAGATCATGGTAAGGCCTCAGATGTAGATTATCTAGCGGTAAAGTAAATGCTCACGATAATTTATGGTAAGGTTGTACAAGGAAGATGTTCATTGTGTATTCAATTATAATGGTTTTATGAGAGCTAATATTGATCGTCCACTTGTTTGGAATCTCGTTGAAATAATATTTATAATTAATAAAGTCCACAAGGAAACTTTGCTGTCAGTCAATATTGTCGACTGCTTTGAATTCATTAAGATAAAGTACCTGCAGAAGTGTAAAACCCCTAAACACCACATCGTGTCCTCGTGTAGTATTTTAAACCTTTTTAACCCACCTGTGTTTATCATCATTATTCGTTTATTCATTAGTTTAAAATATAAATTATATTTTTAAATATTTCAGTAAAATAATTAAAAAAAAAACATTTAAAAATATAAAAAATAGTGTCCCACCGGTATCGGGAACAGGGTCCAAGCTACGTCAGGTCAGGTAGGCATGGCAGGGCTCCAGAGAAAGCCACCATCATCATTATTATTGTTATATTATTATAGCTAGCGCGTATTGTTTCACTGTTGAGCAAAGGCCACCCTCCATACTTTCCAACGATTACGGTTCTTAGCTTTCTCTTTTCAATTCTTTAGGAATACATCCCGCCATCCCGGTCGTCCCGCTATCTCCTTTGTGGTCTGTCGTATTTGTCGTATTTTTTTACTTTACACAAATATTTATCAAAAGCTCATGTAAATTCTTCGAACATAGCTTTTCCAGTGAAACAATAGATTTATAAATGACCAGCTTTTACCCATGACGTCGCAGAATTGTCTGCGACAAGACTGTTTAGCTCTGACGAGACTACTAGAGAGAAGGTACGTCCAATGTTGCCAACAGTTACACTAACTTACCACTAGAGTCAACTTTTAAAACCATCTGAAAACCACTAACAAAAAATTTTCCACCAAAAAATGTGTTTTGTACGAAATAAAATAAGTAGGCATGTAGGTTATTAGTTTCCTTTAATGATAAGTAAAAATAATTAACAATCAGTTGATCAAAATACCATTTGTGGGTAAATTAACATTAGCAGGTAAATCAACATACAAATTATTCAATAACAGCTATGTGTATATGACGAATTAATTCGTCTTCAGACGAATCATTTTTGTTTGCACCATCATCGTCGGTATCAGATTAATAATTATGGATTCTATGGTGCTGATTTACACCCGAGTGATCGCATTTTTAGTAAGAAATTGAATTTTACTAAAGCACTAGAAAAATCCACTAGCCACTTAAATCATTATTTCGCAACTAAATGAGGCGTAAAGCCTCCAGTTTTAGTGGAAAATCCACTAAGTTGTCAACACTGGCCGTACGCCGCTAGACTGTTTTGTCTTGATGGTGTGCGCCGTGCCTTAGACAAAACAGGTCTGCGACATCATAGACAAGTCTGCGACGTCACGCGTCGTAGACGAGTCTGTCTGAGAGTTTTGTCTCAAGTGTGCGCAGACCCTTATAATATTAGTAGGATTCTATCATGTTGTCTTTATTTTTTTTAGGGTTCCGTACCTTAAAAGGAAAAACGGAATTTGGATCACTTTGTGGTCCGCCAGTCTGTATGTCTGTCTCTGTGTGAGGTATCGAGTTGAAATTGAAATTAAAACCATATACTCAAGTCTGCGGTCCTTTGAAGTTGTGAAAGTCAAACTTCTGAGTTAACGAAAGAAGCCCGTTTATGTCGCAAAAAAACGTGTATTTCGACACATGGGAATCCATAGATAAAAGAAATCTGAGAACTGATAATTTGTAGTTACGTTACAAAAAAAAAAAAACTATTCGGAATTCGGAAAAATCTTCGTGACTCAATTTGGGAATTGAAATATTTTCATAGGAAAGTTTGTACAGAATCCTCAGTGCGCAAATCCGACTCGCCCTTGTCCGGTTTTTTTTTATTCACTTTACCTCACACGAGAAATGACCCCAGTATCGTGAGTGCGTTCACAAACATGTAAACTCACATACATAAGACACCCAGCCTAGAAACAACTATCTGTAGGCCATTTGTTTCGTACGGGAATCGAACCCGTGACACGCAGTGCAACAGCTTCTCACTCAACCACTGCTCCAAACGCGCCGTTAAAATCTGATATATACGACTCACGACGTTTCTAATTTCTTATGTAATGAACTAATGATAATCTTCGAACGTTACATCACTATTGTTTGTAAATCTGGCAACGCAACGCAACACAATGTTTTCTTATGATACGTTACAAACATCATTGTTGACCCACAACTCTCATTGTCTCATATCATTGCAACACTCACTATGCTTCGTTTTGCATTTTCTTCTTAGGATATATTTGTTTCATCACTGCTACCCGGTTATGGATGTAAAGTTATGACTATAATATGTCCATTATGATCGCTTATCGGACTAATGTTGGCTGTTTTAGGTGTTTACTATCGTTTAGGTACCTAATTACCTACCTATCATACACCTTTTGAGTCAGTAGGAGTACTTTATTATTCCCTTAACAATCTGTTAACTTAGAGTTTGATGCAACACTAAAGCCTTGTTGAGCTCAAAGAGCCTACTGCGTGATAGTTCTTGCGTGAATGTGAGAGGATAGTACTGTGTAAATTGACTCTAATCCGCAAGACAGCCTTATATTCTAAAAGTGTTTTCAGTATGGCGTCGCGTATATACAATCACTTGCCAAAGTCCATACTAGAAACTTCATTAATAGATGCGTTCACAAAGAAATTAAAAAGATTCTTGTTAACTAAATGTTACTATAGTGTTCAAGATTATTTAATGGAAGATGTAAGGACATATTTATGTAACTAGTGCACTAATTAAATATTAATATTTGATATACTTTGACATTTTCTTTGACATATATTTACAGATATATCTTGACATTCTCATTTAATACATGACATTTCAAATTGTAATTAACTATTGACATTATTGTTTTTCATTGTGAACTAAATTGAAATATTAATTGTTACATTTATTTGCATGCATTGTAACAAAAAAGCTTGTGATTTGCATACCTCAAGGTGTAATATGATTGGACTGTGCTATACTTTTAAGAACTTTATGTAATTACCCATATCAGCAAGTAAATTATTATGAATTATGATATCAATGGACGGATGCAAAGTAATTAGGGCTTTTAACTACCGTATTTTTCAATACCGTATTCGTATGATTCATAACGTGATCACGTGATTACGGTATTGAGAACAAGTTCAATTCAGACAATAATAAAATCTTAAAAATTATGTTTTTAGTCTGTATTATGGTTACGTTTTGATAATAATAATACAAAACTCTCTTAATAATATAACTAGCTGTTACCTGCGACTTCATTCGCATGGAACACTACTCTCCTTTTTTGGGTCAATTTTAGGTAAAGGTTTTCCACTCAACTCGATCCTCTTTTCCTTGCTCCTTGTTTTTGGTTGTCATCAAATAACTCCAAACCTGTGTTCCTTCAGTTGCCCTGTAATTTCCAGAATAAGAGAAATTCTTTCAAACAATTCCACAGGTAAATCCGCCTTTGAGCGTGAAGCTCTCTCCGCCAGCTTCCCCTGGGCCTATCACGGTGTTGTTGGTCCGATTTCGACTGTTTTCTAAATGTTTTTTTTTAATATCTATGATATATTTAAAAACATAAATTAAATACATGTAGGTATTAAGTGAATAAAGAGATAATAATAATTAAAATCTTTATTATCAGCTTTTCAGTTGTACAACAAGTAAAGTACAACATAAACAATATGGTTGAGCTATATATACCTACCTTATAGTAAGCGCTATATATCCTGTAAAGAAAATGGCGTAAGCGTAATTACCAATATAAATATTGTATTTCCAGAGAAGAAGCACAGCGTGAAGACCAAGGTTGTGGTGGCTGACTTCAGCAAGGGTGCTGAAGTGTACCCGCATATAGAGGAGGAACTCAAGGACATACCTGTTGGAATACTAGGTGAGTAGACAGTTACTTTAGGATTCTATCACATAATCAGGGATCAGAGCTGGCCCAGAACTTCCATCTCGGCTTTACAAGGATCCAAATTATAGACACTGTAGCGACATCTATATATGGCACCACATAAGATCTAAACTATGATTTGAACATACGAGACCATTGACCGATCAATGATCGATCATTATGCATTAGCAGATTACGAACTTTTAGCAAAATGACAATAGGATCGTGTTGGAATGAACGAATTTATAAAAATTGCAGACTTGGGCCCCTGAATGAGAGTTGCCTTGACTGCACTAATAAAATTCAAGGTGTAGAAGCTTGCATATTATCAATAGCCCATTTTAGCATACTCTGTAATTTTTAACTGTAACGTGTAGTTAATGGTGTGTAACACGCAGTGCAATGATATTTCCATCCTGTGTATTCACTGTGTATTTACATATGTGTCGGTAATTAATTTATCTTGAACGACCTGCAGTATCGATCTCATCTCTTAAATTTGTTCAAACGTTGTTTCTGTCAATTTAGCAATAAAGCCGCTCATTTTATGACTGATATATTTAAATAGTATCTAGCAAAGACTATTTTATCTATATGTTGAAGCCGTTTCGTAAAACACGCCGTATTATAAGTGTGCGCGCCGTATTAAAAATGTCGCTGTTCTGTAATGCGGCTAGGTACCTCACGTTCAACCAGTTTGTGGTGGCGGTGGTGAAACGTTCTACAAAGCGGCGTCCAACGTTTAGCGTTTAGTTATGTGATTATAATCTACCGAAACATAATACGTTAAATTATAAGCAGTATACTACAGTTTCCAATCTTTCGACAGTATACAATCTCGCGAGATTGTTTATAATCTAACGGTTTTACCATTTTACGGTGACATATGTATTATTATTATGGTTACATATTCATCCATGTTTGTCTATAAATTCCAGTCAACAATGTGGGTGTCCAGTACGACTACCCCATGCCCCTGTGCGAGACTGCACCCTCCAAGACTTGGGAGCTGATCAACGTGAACGCTGGTGCCGTGACCGCTATGACCAGACTGGTGCTGCCCTACATGGTGCAGAGGGGCCGCGGCGCTGTGGTCAACGTGTCCTCAGGCTCGGAGCTGCAGCCTCTGCCGCTGATGACGATCTATGCTGCCACTAAGGTATGTTTATATGAACAAGAAGCTGGTTGGTACTGCCCACCATGGTGCAGTGCTGCAGACGGGAGACAATTTTGAATAATTGTTTTTTTTTTTGTTAACTTTTGACTATACAAATATGATCAGTAACTGGTACGGATAGAGCCCCATTTTTTTGTACAACATAATTAAAAAATAGTGGTGTATATACTTTCTTTTTTCCTACCTTCTTTAATAAATCCCGTATCGTGTCCAGGCATACGTCCGCGCCTTCACCCTGGCGCTGCGCGAGGAGTACGCGCCGCTGGGCATCTACATCCAGCACCTGGCGCCCATGTTCGTGTCCACGAAGATCAACGCGTTCTCGCAGCGCCTGCTGGACGGCAACCTGCTCGTGCCTGACGCGGCCACATACGCCAAGCACGCCGTCAGCACGCTGGGCAGGCAGCACAACACCACGGGCTACTGGTTGCATGGGATACAGGTATATCTATTTTTTATATACAGGGTGTCTCTAACATCGACGCAAAAACGAATACCATGAATAGAAAAAAAAGCTTTACGTTTTTTAAATTTAAACTGTATAAAGTCGTTATTTTAACATTTTTTGTAAAAAAAAATGAATGAATTACTTTTAAAATGAAAAATGTCATCGGGATTGATTAGAATAATGATTTTATCTATCCCGATGACTTTTTAATTATTGTTTTTTTTCCTTTTTACTGAAAATATCATAGGGATTGGATAGAATAACGATTTTACAGTTTTAATTTTAAAAAAGTAGTGTTTTTTTTATTTTATTAGCTTTGAGATAACGTCATCTCATCGCTCAGTCACGTGGTCAGAACAAAGGAATAGGAAGAGTGGCCGACTCGAGGCGATCAACGAAAAGAGAATCGAAACGAAACGGTTGTAACTTGGCTAGGGGGGCAAAATTTACAAAATGTCTTCGCATTGATCTATTTGTTCAGATAGCGCCTTCAGAATATTGTTGGAACTGCTGCGAACTCTTACTAGAATAGAAGTGAAACGGTTTTTTTTCTTCAAATCTTTTTCCATCTATTCTCGCTTCCCCGAACATAGTGCATTACAGATCTTTGTATTTCGTTAGAAGATAAAAATTGAAAGATATTTTTGATTTTGTTTCCAGAACTTCTTCATCAAATTGCCTCCCGTATGGCTAAGAACTAAGATTGGCATGCAGATCAACATACAGTTCCGCCAGGAGTACCTGCAGAACGCCAAGATTAAGAGCAACTGAGGACCGTCAGGCAGAACTTACTCACCAAACCGCACAGATTTAAATAGCAAAGATAGGCTCGTTACTTAGACGAATTTAATATAGAAGATACACGGGTGACTCTGTTTGGTGCATCGCGCACACGACCGCTCCCGCAGACAGCTGGGCGAGAAATGATTTGTTTCGGTCTAGTTCGGCCGACATCGGGCATCATCGTGGCGTCAGAAAAACCCTCGCTCCATCCTATCATTACCATTAAGACAATGTCATACCACCTCAACATTCCCAAATCCGGCGACGAGTGTAATTTCAAAGAACTAGTGAATTATTTTAGTTGATGCAGAAATAAATGTTACATTAATTTGTATATACACGAGAGTTTTAATTGTGATATTATTAAGTGTATTTTTTTAAACAAATGTAAATAATAAATGTATAAATAAACTTACTAAATTCTATTGTTTCATTTTGTAATTATTATTATTTATTTATTTATAAATCTCCGGAACCTGAGGTCCTGGACCTTTGGAAGGCGTACGAGGGGACGAAGCCAACTCGCAGAGGCCCTTTAGATAATTTTAATATAACGTGATACCAATCGACGATTATCTCTGTATGCGCTATGCTAGTACAACGGTGGAGTGGACAAACCCCGGTTGGTGAAAAACTATTGCGACATAGGCAAACAAAGATAATAGGGCTATGGTTTTTGAAGTCTTAAGTGGTTATCAGTCCACTTATATAAATGTATATATAAATTTCTTTATTGTATATAAAATAAAAAAAATATTAAAAAAACAGGATCTAAAATAAACTACACAAATACGTGCACAGCACACAATACGTATAAAAATACTTTAAACAATACATAAATAAAACCTACACATATATATATATAAAAGGTTTTAAAAAATTAACTTTAAGAACTTCGAGGGGACATTGTACTCCTCGCTTTTTTTCGCGATTTCAAGTTTGGTCCCATAGTAAAAGTTGTTCATAATGAGGAGTACAATGTCCCCTCGAAATTCTTAAAGTTAATTTTTTAACACCTTATATATCATGTTGGGTCATTCATGTTGACATGAAATGTTTTCTAATTCTTCCCCTGAAGACCTCCTACGAGGGGCTAGCCCTTAATGTTTGCGGAAGAGAATTCCAAAGGCGCACAGCTTGAACAGTGAATGATCCACTCTACCGACTAGGACTAGAGGAATGGGGAGGAAAACGAAGGAGAAGAGAGGATGATGAGCGACAAGGCCTTCCTCTCGGAACAAGATACTCAAAGCATTCACGATTCGAAGATACAAGGTAGAGTTGGGATTATGAAGAATAGAGAAGAGAAATGAAAGAATCTGGCAATCCCGACGCTGCCGAATAAGCAACCACTTCAATTAAGATTATGTAAGACTATGGCCCCTGCCTGAACAATGTTATTATATCCAACGATAAAACGTAGGGGGTGACTTGAAGCTGTAAAAAAATCAAACTTCTAAGTTAACGAATAAAAAAGATACGGCCGTTTATGTCGCAAAAAACCGTATATTTCGTAACTCTCAAAGTATCGAAATATACGTTTTTTGCGAAGTTAGATTTTTTTTAAAGCTTTAAGGGACCGCAAACCTTAGTAAATAGTTTCAAAGGGAAAAGGAATCAAAATTCATAGGGTACTTCCCGTTGATCTAGAAACCTGCAATTTGGCATGAAGCAAGATCTCATAGCACAAGTATAGGAAAAAATCTGAAAACTGTGAATTTGTAGTTATGTGACAAAAAAATAATTGCGATACGGTTTATTTTTTAAATTTTTTTCAGGATTGAACTGTTTTCATTGATAAGTTTGAACGGAACCCCCATTGCGCTAGTCCGACTCGCACTTGCCTGGTTTTTAATGCAAAGGTTTCCTCTGTAAGCAATTAAATATAGCAAAAAAAAAAACAGCATCTTGATACAAGAATAGGGCCAAAGAAAGTTTGAAAGCAGATCCCGCGGAATGAAGTCAAAGAGGTCAGTAATCTAAAGACAAACAAGCAGGATAAAAAAAGAGAGAAACGCCAGAGATATTCTGACTGTTGTGTGATTTGATTTGACAGTTTCAAAAACTGGTAAAGATGTGGTTTGTGAACGAATTCTTATTATCGAATGAGTGTTTTACGTGGTTATATTCAAAGTAATTGAGTTCGACTACAGTTTTTAGTAAGAGTTTAATGATAAGTGATAATTTTTCCGCCAACTGAATATTGCTAACATGCAGGTGAGTAAAGTTGTATACAGCATCCAAAAGAAATTTACAATTTAGAATTTTACATTTGACAACTGACAATAACCCATTACGGCCTGGCCTTATAAGGGTCACCGCACACGGACGACAGGCTACAGCCACAAACACCGCCACGAGAAGCTAGAAGCGGTCACAAAAGAAGCTGAAGCACGCGTCAGTCATACAAGCCAACGACACAAATCACCGCTGCTTGCTTCTTGTGGCTCGCACTTGCCACTAAACGCCGATACGAAACGCCATCACACGCCACTCGCGCATTTAAACTTACTTCGTCAGAGTGCATTATGATACTGCGCGTGGGGGTTAAAAAAAGTACAGCAACCGACCACAAGTAACATAAATCCTTAGGATGAAACAGGGGGGAGTATCTGAAAGAACAAGGACTGGGTTTTAATCAGTAAAAGACTAACACGTTTTCAACGCGAACGCGATCGCGAAGCGAAGCGGCGCGGTTTCAATAACAATTAAACTCTATTACCGTGGCCTACGTGACCCAACTCACGTGGGTGCGATGCGACGTCAAGAATAGCAGCAGCAGCTTTGGTTTGACACTTTCGCACGAACTTCCACGGCTTGTTTTAAATAATTTGTGGTTGAATCTGCGACTTCGCCTGCACGTGGGACAGAGCCCAGCCTCGAGTTGAATTAGTGTGAACCGCGTCGCATCGCTTCGCAATCACTTTCACGTTACCCTCCTCGCTTTATCCAGATCGGGAATACTTATTTGAGGACATCCATCATAAAAAAAAAAAATGAATTTAGGGTAAGGAGATAATGATAATAACGCTTGCTGCTTCATCGTACTGCTAGCGTAATATATAACAGTAGTATAAATAACAGTGTAGCGTCAGGGCTAGGATAAAATTCATAAACCATTTTTCAACGCTAATCAGGACTTTTGGTGGAATCAGCCAGCAGGCAGTTTGATCAGCAGCCGGGCTAGCAGCCGCAACGCCAGCCGGAGCAGCCAGTTCAGCCGAGTGAGGCAGACGCTCAGCCAGCCTAGGGAGCTCGAGTTCCAGTTCTTCATA
Organism: Mythimna vitellina; assembly: GCA_949316375.1. Classification (NCBI taxonomy): domain Eukaryota; kingdom Metazoa; phylum Arthropoda; class Insecta; order Lepidoptera; family Noctuidae; genus Mythimna; species Mythimna vitellina. The sequence goes on along the minus strand of OX438691.1, from coordinate 2,052,463 downwards.
CGACAGACGGAGGTATCAGAACTTTACCTGTCTCCTGCAAATGCTTCAGACCTTTCATAACTACTTTACCTATGGTTCCGGATTTTGTCTCGAACTTGGTACGACGCCACCCGTACCAAGCTAGAGCATAACTCAACGTAAGTTAATAGAAAACTCCCTAGAATTTGGTACGACGGATCAAACTTACAAGTCATGCTCGACCTGGACCAAAACCGTCGTAGGCACCAGGTTCGATGGTGTGTTAACAGCGTCAGTATTATCTCACGCTGAGTCTCGCGCGAATTTGGTACGACAGATTTGTCCCTCCGTACCAAGTTCGAGCGTGTGTTAACACTGTAGCGACATCTATGGCGTCACATAAGAACTAATCCTGCATCGCGCAATCAAAGTTCTCCGCGCGATTAGAACATAATAAGAGCCCGAAATCATCTAACGGGCAGTTGCCTATCAGACATAACACCCGTCTGGCCGGGGGATCCTCCCTTTTCAACGGAGGTTTGCGGGACTTTACACTCTGTTCCGCCTACATCCAAACTAGATCCTGCCTTTTTAACGGAGGTTTGCGGGACTTTACACTCCGTTCCGCCTACATCCAAACTGGTGACCCTCGATAAAGAACGTCAGCGCAGCCTTCGTGCAGCTACTACTTCGTGATGTCATCATCACTTCTTTAGACCCGTGCGAAACTGGGACAGGTCGCTATTTTTATCTAGCGACCTGTCCCAGTTTCGCAAAAAAAATCATTTTCAACTAAATAAAATAATAGTTTAGCTACGATGATACACCTGGAATTTCTCAGTATAGCAGCCCTGAGAGAACCCCGGAAACTGGGCTTGTGACCGGGCACAGAATAAGTAAGTGAATAAGTAAGTGAAGATAGTTACGGCTAAGAACTCACGAAACGGTAGTCATCCGCGTCTGCCGCGGTTGCGGGCGTGCAGCTTCTGTAGAATGCAGATATAAATGTAAAAAATTAAAGCATATATCACCACGCGTTTTACACCCGATGTGAGCGGTTGATTGCAGCTCCCACAGCACCGGCGGCCAACTTGTAGAATCGCTCTGGCTGCGGTCACCCGCAGCCTCGGCGGGTTGCACCCGCACGTTCTGCGTCGGTTGGCGGGCACCCGCAGTAGCTGGCGGGGGATAGGAGAGAGTGTGCATGAAAAAGCCAAGTTTTGCCTTCTTTTTTCAATTCTTCTGTGAAGTAAGTAAAACGCAACAGCTCGTTTCTGGTGTTTCCATGGCGGTCTGGACCTCAACTGATTATTTAACCGCCCGTCTTCCAACCGCATGTCTTCCGATAATTGCTCGCCAGGTTTTCGTCAAAAATCGCAACCGCGACGGCTGTGAAACCGCACAAAACTGCGGTCTCGTGAGTTTAGAAATAAAACGGCCACGCTGCCGATTCCTTTGTTCTGACGTCATCTCAACGCCCAGTCACGTGGTTAGAACAACGGAATAGGAGGCGTGGCCGACTCGAGGCGATTGAAGAAAGAGAATCGAAACGAAACGGTTGTAACTTGGCTAGGCCTGCTGTTATTCTCTCAACCGCGGCGGGCGCGGGTGAAAACCGCTTCGTGAGTTCTTAGCCTGATCGCTCCCCTAATAAAATAGGACTTAAAAATAACTGGCAAAATGTGTTTGTAAGCATTATAGGTATTTAGGTGCAAGTACGAAGGATGAGGTAGAGGAGCTTCCCATCCATACTGGTGTAATGTTATGTGTGTTCTTAGACGTTATATCCACCTTGGTGGACCCGCCACGGCGCTACCGAATGGTTCCGCAGCCTGCCTGACGACCATCTCTGGAACTGGTATATCTGCACCTGCGTACTGTTGGGAGTCATGTGGACCCTCGCGCAGCTTGAGGGCATCTACATCACCATCATCGATGCTGTCTACAACGCCTCCTATGCCATCCATATGTTTGCCATTGGATACTTTTATATCACTGAAATGGAACATACTCGTATTACGGGTTGGACTGTGCGTTAGTATAATTTGTTGTCCGTAACACATAGGGTTTTTAGGGTTCCGTACCTTAAAAGGAAAAAAAGGAACCTTTATAGGATCTCTTTGTTGTCCGTCCGCCCGTCAACATCCGTCCGTCAACGTCCGTCTACATCGTAGAAGACGATTATTTGTAGTTCATGTTTCATCTGGTCACCTAGCGTTCCGTGAGCTGCGTTCAATTCTTCCATTCATTCAATGTCTATTGAGAATGTGTAATCTAACGCCGGTCGACTATTTTCCGTGGGGGCTACCTGTAAGCAAGCATTGTTGCATTCTGCAACAAAAAGCGATATTAATGAAAAGTATACGCATATGTGTCACTTTTCTGGAAGAATGTAGATTTTGATTGGGAGTTTTTTGGAGCATAAAAACGCTTAAGAATCATAAACTTTGTGTGTAGGTATAGTAAGAGTATCTTGATGACAGCGCAGTCATTATCGTCTAAGCCTAGAAAAAGGTTTTAATTGAATGATACCGGTTTACAATGATGGACGCGAGATTAATATGTCCATGTGAAGGAAGGAGCGCTTATGGTGGCAAATAAGAAAGTCTGCGAGTACCTAATAGTGCACATGTTTTGATATAATGACAATGGTTGTCGTATTATTAGCTGACATAGATAATACTCGTCTAATAACGTATTACACGTGTTTCCAGTTGGTTTTCTCGTGGATATCGCTACATTCGCTCACTATGCTGAAAGTATCCACCCGAACTTCAAGCTCGGTGTTTACTACGTGCGGTTCCATCGGCCGTTCAGATATCTTTGTAAGTAATGGAGTTTGCATTAGTGTGTATGATGATGCCATCTAGCCGATTTCGGCCACAGCGACAGCATTCCTTGGCTCTTCATTGTGTTTTGAGGTCAGATGTGCTGCTCTGTAATGGTCCATCATGTGACTTGCAGATTCAACTTTGGTCGAAAAACACGTGCAGAGCGGACATGAGGACGGTGAACGACATGATAAAATATAACTGTTGGTGGTCCAGCTTTGAGGTCGTTGCTTTACATTTTTTTTTAAATTATTAATTGGCTCGCGTTTGACTACTATCTCATCTGACGATAAGCGATGATGTGGCCGACGATGGAGCACATTTGCCTAGAAGTAACCTTTACACTCTTGACTTAAAGACCCCTAGGTTGTAGCTATCAGGAAACACAAAATCCCGGCGGGGAATTCCACTCCTTAGCTGTACGCATAATGAATGTGTTCCCAAAACGCTTTGTACTAATGGGTGGGATGACCACCATGTACCGACGGTGCAAGGCTGTATGTCAAGTAGTCCTTGGTGGAAATAAATTGTGCGAATAAAAATAGGTACCAAGTAAATAAACTTTGAAGTCTACGGCAATATATCTAGCCTTTCCCCTGTTCCTTAACTGTAAGATAAATCAATAGCAAAAATAATTATGTCTGCCAACCGCAACCAAACGAAGTTAGAGACTATTTAGTATATTGCTATAGTTTGTTATGAGGAGTTATTTTTATTAAAAAAAAAATACTGCATGTCTGATATTTTATGTTTCCCATTGTTAAATATGGGCCGCAATCCACTACGCGGGCCCAGTGCGAGTTGGTGGATGTCACATGTCTTCGAATTGTTGGTTCTAGGACATGCCGGTTTCCTCTCCTAGAGAGGAGGCCTGAGTCCCAACAGTGGGAACATTAAAAGGCCGACTGTGCTATGCTATTGTTATATATAGTTTTAGCTTCGGTTTTTATGGTGAGTACGCATTAAATAATTAATGTAAATCACTATCACAACACTAACGCGTATCTTTTCGATTCATTTATTACTTTTATTTTTTTATTAGTTTTAGTTATGAAAAACTGCGACTCCTGTGAAAAAAATATAACAGTAATAACCAATTTAATCTATTTTATCAATGGAAACCTCAAAATATTACGTATTATATCTTCGTTCGGTTACGGTTTAAAGACCTGGTTCTTTTTGCTGTTGATTCCTGGTATTAGCTTTTAACATATGACCTAGGTTTCATTTTTGGCGAAAAGAACAAAGTTAATCATGCTAATAGTTTGCATTAGCCTTTTACCTCCTTATAATATTGAGTATACAGGGTGTTTGGCAGAACGTTGAACATACGAAAATGGTGGATAGGTGGGATCATATGCTACTTACCCAGCCCTAATTTATTTTGTCCTGGCCCACTGGATATTAAAAAAAAAATTTTTTTTTCTTTCTTCTTGTTTCACCACTTTCTTAACTTTAAAGTGTAATATTAATTAAAAATGGGTAAAACAGGCAATATTTAGTTTTTTTTTTTAATCTCTTATGTTGGCAGATTCTTATAAAATTATTGCTTTATTCAGATGTTAGCTAGAAAAAAAGTTATGAGTCCTCAAACTTACAGAAAGATGTAAAAAATACTTAAATCTTAATTTCAACTTGCATTAAAAAAAAAAACAAAAAATGATTGAGAAGTTCCAATTCTAGCAAAACATCCCTAGTGTGTGAGCTTTCTAATGGTATGTAATGTGCTTTAATAAAGAAAAAACTTTAAGAGTTATTTCATAATTTTATCAAGTAGGACATTTTTGACGAAACTCTACCTTTACGGAAAGTGAAATGTTTTGCGAAATTTAATACTGCAAGGTTGGTAAAAATTAAATGATCGATTGAAATTATGCTCTACCAGTTAGGTGCGTTAATGAAACAATTAAATTAATACCCATTTTTAATTAAAATTACACTTTAAAGTTAAGAAAGTGTTGAAACAAGAAGAAAGAAAAAAACATTTTTTTTAAATATACATTGGGCCAGGACCAAATAAATTAGGGCTAAGTAAGTAGCAGATGACCCCACCTATCCACCATTTTCGTATGTTCAACGTTCTGCCAAACACCCTGTAGATAAGTTTTTGTAATATGCGCATGGGTCCTATCTGACACAAAAACTTTTTCTTAACTTAAGTCGCATACCATTAGCACAACGTGAAAAAATGATTCCAGGGTCTATGAATGATTACAACCTGAAGGGCAGCATCTTGGGAACTGCTATGAAGTACTGCTACATCTTCACGGTGTTGAGGCTCACTTGGGCTTATGTGTGGCAGCATATTGATAGGGTTAGTACTAATTTCATCATTATTCTTCGGATACCTAATATTCTAGACTAGTTTTTACCGCAGTTTTTTCGCGTGACTCTCGTATAGGAATCTTAAAAAAAAAATCTCCAAGTTTTTTTTTTTTAAGAGTGAAAATCATCCAATGACATATCCCGCTCTGGGCGGAGCGAGAGGGCGTATCAGACTTTTACTGGCAAAACCACACCTGTGTCCTTCAGTTGCCCTTTACGTTCTAGGACTACGAGTTTCCTTTTCAGAAATATCCCACGGTCCTAGCTAGCGAGCAACGACCCTGCTGGGACTAGAGGCACGGTTTGCTGACATCTCTTTGAGGAGCGCGTGGATCATTACGCGCTGTTGATGACTGGGCTCGGTTCTGTCAATTACCGGACGGCCAGATGGCGAGCAACCCATTGCTCGACGTCCGCAAGCCCGCGTCTAACATGGCTGGTAGTCGGGGTCAGAATCTCGGCGACTGGGGCGTGAGGACATTCGTTCCCTCACGCGTACGGCCTCCTTCTTCGCTAGCATTACTGCTTCACAGAAGGAGGCCACCGCCTGCCATTTCTCCTCGCTTCGGACCATAGCCCAAACCGGGGCCCGGCGCGAGAGGTCGCTGCTGCCGATTACCTCCACGAGGACACGGCGGTCTCCCGCTCCAAAGTGCCCCTTCAGTTTTGCTGACATTTCTTTGAAGCGCGCGTGGAAGACTATCTATTACTCGTCGTCCGCAAGCTTGAGCCTACAGTGGCTGAAAGCGGCCTGCGACTCTTGACGCTCCTCTCTAGGAGACGGAATGGATCGTAATCAACAACGCGGGCACAGAGCGAGTTGGTAGATGTCACATCACATATCTTCGATTTTTTAGTTCTAAGACATGCTGGTTTCCTCACGATGTTTTCCTTCACCGTTTTGAGAACACTGATATAAATTACACAAAGTAATGCCCCTGGCTGGGTTAGAACCCACGACCTACAACCTCGTAATTTGGGTCAATTACCACTGGGCCACCATTGCTCCCCCCGAATACAAATAAAAATATTTCCGTTTAGATAAAGGCTGCGTATTATAATGTACCGAAAGTGGAGTCGCTGGATGAACTAGATACGCTGAAGAGGGACGATCCAATGAACCCTGTCCACGAGTACCTCGCCTCCTTCTACATTATCAGCAAGATGTTCATACCTATGGGGTAATTATTATGTTTTTATTTATTTACTCATTATGTACTTCATCACCATCATCATCATCATTTTAGCCGAAAGACGTCCACTGTTGAACATAGGCCTCCCCCAAGCGCCGCCACAACGACCAATCCTGTGAGTCTCGCATTCACCGCGACTCTCACCAGGTCGTCGGTCCACCTTGTGGGAGGCCTTCCAACGCTGCGTTTACCGGTGTGCGGTCGCCACTCTAGAACCTTTCGGCCCCATCGACCATCCGTTCTACGAGCAATGTGCCCTGCTCACTGCCACTTTAGTTTGGCGATTCTTCGGGCAATGTCGGCAACCTTGGTTCTCCTGCAGATATCTTCATTCTTTAAGTGATCCCGCAAGGAATTATGTCCTTACCTAATCTAAAATATATATTTTTTTTCTTTTTAATTTTAAATTTTGGTACGAAACTAAATCATTCGAGTACTATAAAGGCGGAGACATTTTGAGTAGAAGATAATTATGTATTCATTTCTCGTTCTTTTTTGTTACATTCTATTCGCTTGCGAACTGCGCGCGTGTTGCTTGCGTGCGGTTACAGCCTAAGTTTGGTGCGCTGCTCTATTGCAGCTCCAGTAAGGCTTAAGTGAGGCGCGCATAAAGCGCGCACGTAGCTTCTTTCGCGTTTGAACTATGAGCCACAGTTGTAAATTTGCTTCTGAAGATGTCGGATCATATGATTGCCGTTAGCATAATTGCTGCAGCATTGGCTATTTTATTACTGACAAAAACTAAAAGGAAAAAAAGAAGAAGACGACAGGCGGCACGCGAGTACCTCCTGCGCTGCTCGAGTACGGTGCGGCTGCGTGTAGATTGCGCCCGAGCGGTGGCGGCGCGCGGGCGGCGCAGGGGCTTCACACGAGTATGTAACGCACGGGCACAGTTCGCAAGCGGCTCGCGAGCGGCGCATTTGCGACGCATTCGCCGGATCTGGAGACACCTTTAGAATATTACATTCGTTTCTATGAAGTTATGATTGTTTTTAATTTATAGTGTAAATAATTTAAAAAATAATCTGAAAAAAAAAAACAAGCAATCATTCCAACCCCGTGTTTGGGCCTTTAATTCTTCTTCAGAAATCAATCTCTAACATTCATATTAGACCGTCGATCTACCCGGATAACGACGTGGAACGCATCGTGTGCGTCTGCATCATGATGACCGGCTGCCTGATCGTGATCGGCGCGGCCGTGGCGTCTCTGTCGCTCATCATCAGCATCTACATGAGGCCTGAGGAAACCTTCCGCTCCAGATACAGGCTCATGATGAAGGAAATGGTGAGTTTATCAGGACAGACTATTCTGTAGAGGTAGACCATACTGGCGCTGGTGGCGAATACTGAAAAGAACAATTTGATAATGCTGGATTCAATTCTGGCAGCCCGTTTATTGCCTTGCTGTGATTCATAAATCTTCTATATCCATGAGAAAAGGCTCATAATAATATGACCTCTTTGGTTTCCTAAGAAAAAGTTGAAGGGGAATCATTTATCTTGGTATGGTCATGTGAAGAGGAGGTATGTAACGTACCTATGTTACTTAAAGAGTTATGAGTATACATGTGGCTGGATGGAGACGGAGAGGGAAGCCAAATAAAAGAGGGTTGATGGTTGGATTATGTGAGGAGTGATATGAAAGAAAAGGGAGTTAGTGATAGCGTGAGGGTTGACAGGACAGAATGGAAGAAAAAATATTTTGCGCTGACCCTAAATAACATGGGACAAGAGCAGGAAGATGATGATGGTTACCTAAGAAAATATTGCCGTCCTTTAACCATATTAACTGTGTCTCAAAAGCGCATTATGGGAGGCAAAAGCGGGATGTTAGCGAGGCGTAAGCGAATGTGTGCTTTTTAAAGGGCCCTTTATAAGAACCATGCTTTGGAGCCAGCTACCATTTTCCTCCTTATATTTTAGTCCGACACGCATGTCCCCGCCAACCTCCGCGCGAAAGTGAAGACGTTCTACAAGATGTACTGGCACAGGCAGCGAGGAGTGTCGGAGACGCAGCTTCTGCCAACCTTCCCGCCGACGCTGCCCGCTGCCATATACCTGGATATCTACTTTGAAGCTACGCAGAAAGTAAGAGCATAAATGAATGATTAGATACAGGTATAGGACCGGTTAGAAAATCTAGCACCAGTCACACAGTTACTGGGATATGGAGGTCAGATAGGCAGTCGCTCCATTTAAAACGCTGGTATTTAACTACATCAGATCAGAATGGAAGCCGACACCCTACACATAGAGAGAAGGCTAGGTAAAGTGATTGTATGGGACCAGTCCACAATGTTTCAAGGAGACATGTTCTTTAAACTAAAAACGTCCTCTTTGTACTGAAGTAATGATTACGATGCAAAAGAAGCCTGCCAGCGTGTTGCTGCAGCATTCTTCGAATGAGTTACCGCGGGCCTGGAACACAAAGGCCAGGGGGGACTTAACATGACGTGTTAATTGTCAGTCGTTGAAGCGAGAAAGAGGGATGGAGCTATACACCCTATATAGCTCCATCCCTTTAACAGTTCAGTTTAGGTCGTCAAATGGATCGTGTAGTGCTACCACGAGTTCACCTACCGGGCCTAGATAGGTTCCACCCAGAGCAGGAAAAGTTATGTAAGGAACACAATACTGCACGCCCAAATTTAGATCACAGATGTTATTCGGTAGACTGCTATTCGTAAGTGGGATTGGGCCGGATCTGTGGGTTAAAACAGCCACTTATTGGATCCCATTAAATGCTAGGGGCCATCGCAACAGACAAAGATGAAGGTGGAGAAAGGAACATGACTCTTACAAGAGGGACTAGCCCGTAATGGCTGAAGATAGGCGTGGACAAGGGATTGGGAGGCCTTTGCCTACCAGTGGGACATAACGGGCTACAATAATTAGATTAGAAAGTTTTTTTGACTTTGACTCTATATTCTATGGGTGACTAACTGTCGATCACGTTTGACTGGTCGATCTCTGCTGTTAATTCAGTTTATCTAGGCATGCAGTAGGCCTAAAAGTGCTAATAGCAGTTTGATATTATTTTCAGCTTGCAATTTTACCTCCACGCGTACCCGAGAAAAAGGGCCTAGCTTGACAGACGAACAAATGGACAGTCTTGTCCATCTGTCCGTCTGTCAAGCAAGAATCGGAACGTAATCTTCCTATCCTTTCCGTTTTTGCCGACTGAGGTACGGAACCCTAAAAATGTTTAACTGTTCCAGGCTCGAATTCTCCGGGACCTATCTATTCAGATGCTGTCGGAGCTCGCGCAAAAGATGACGACCATACACTTCATCCCCGGAGATGCCATCATCCAGCGAGGCTCTAAGAAGTGCAAGATCATTTACATCACTTATGGAGATGTTGAGGTCGGTTACCTATATCGCCTATATAAGGTGCTATAAAAATATCTGCCACGGCTTTAATGGGAGGTAGTATTGTGTTTAAGGATTACAATAGTGAAGAGCTTTCGTACCCCGGAACAGTTAATTCAATTTGAGAAAATAAAGTAGTTAAATAAACATTGACTCTACTCTGCATAACGTGGTTCACAAATTACGCGCGATTTGTCGCTTCGTCAATGAAAACAACTGCTATCTCTTTCCATCTCTTCTGTGAATGAAAACTGAAATCAGCTGACTAGCTCGTAACTATCTAATCCACTAGGTACGCAATAAAGTGTTTTAAAAGTGCAATTACTTACCAGCTACTGCATTCTTCCAAAAAACTGACGTAAATAAGATGATAAACTGATTGCATCTCCGCTTACCATCAGGTGGGATCGTAGTCAAGCACTGGTTTATATCAATTAAAAAAAAAAAAAAAAAAACTTCCCATCGCACTTAAAACAGGCTTTGGACAGTCAAGTTAGTGTAAGAATCGCAATTTTTTCTTATTATTTTTAAACAATAGGTATTTAGATTAATATCAAATAACGATAAATTACAGTAACTTAGCGTGTTTAAAAGTTAATCATCTTATTTACAACAATTGCACCGTATTTACAGTTATTTACACACTCCCTACCTACTTATCTACAAAACTGTTGCACAAGTCCACCTTCGCGTTGCACACAAATGTAGGCACGCTTACGTACATGTCTCTTCACTTTATTTAATGTGTCCGTTTCACTTTTTACTTGCCTAAATGCGCGTTTGATGCGCCTTTTTAGTTCTTCCACACTTCTAATGTCATGTTCGGTTTGACCGTACACAAGGTCCTTTACGCGACCCCACAAAAAAAAGTCTAGAGGGTTAAATCCGGCGAGCGAGGAGGCCACGACACTGGCCCTCCTCGGTCTATCCAGCTTTCACCACCGTACCACACACCGTTTAAAAATTCCCGTACGCTGAGGGCGAAATGAGGTGGTGCTCCATCATGTTGAAAGTGTAGCCCGCTTATCTCTTCAAGAGGAATACGTTCCAACATTCTTCTCACACGGGTTCGTAATAAGCGCAGATACGTCTCTCCGTTCAGTCTGTCCAAAAACACTGGTCCTAGAATTCTGTTGCCAAGTATCCCGGCCCACACATTAAGACTAAACCGAGTCTGAAAGTGATCAGGCCGCACAACACGAGGATTCGCCTCAGTCCAATAATGCGCATTATGTATGTTGAACATACCAACACGTGTGAATGTGGACTCGTCAGTCCACAGAATGTTGCGGCGTTCTTCTCGAATCCAATTACAAAACGTGAGGCGAGCCGCGTAGTCATGTGGATGCAATTCTTGTACTCTTGTGAAGTGGTAACTATGGAGCCCTTCCCGATTTAAAAGTCGCCACACGTAGTTGTCGCTCACGTCAAAGACTCGAGCAGCATCCCTGGTGCTCGCAAGAGGATGACGCCGGAAGAAGTCTAACACTTCCTCTTCGAGTTCGGCAGAATATGGAGGCCTGCCTGCGTCAACCGAGGGCGGGTCAAAGCGGCCGTGTTCTCTAAATCTGTACACGGCATCCAGGATGGTATGATGGCTCACTCGCACGCCAAACCTCTGCTGGTATAAGTTTACTGCATGCGCAGTTGTAGAGTTACACTCGCGGTAGCACAATACCATTTCAAGATATTCTTGATCCGAATACCGTCGTCTGGGAGGCATTTTTAACCCTTCGAATATCGTAATTAGAGACAATAAGAGAGCGAACGCCGGCGTTCGCGCGCGCGATATTCCCGGCGACTGGCGAGCGGGCGGTCGGCTAGCGCGTGCGACGACCGGGGTCACGGGGTAGTGCGGGGGAGGGTGGGGGCGCGCGGGGCTCGCTTTGACGACCGAGTGGCTGTCGCGCAGCGGCATCGTTTGATAAGAATGGCAACAGTGTATGAACGGCGCCGGCGTTTTGCGAAATTACGAGTATTGAATTGAATTCAGTGCGCGGCAACAACTTATTAAGGTGATTGCTACGGGTTGTTCGTGGCCATTTTCCCGCTAGATGGCGCTGAAGTCAACATTTTCAGTTTTATTTTGTTTTGAGTGTAATTGAAACAATATTAAGTCACAGAAATAGTACAGCGTAAATCGGACATTCCACTTTATCGAAGTTAGTCAAATTATAGTCTCAAAACCCATCCGATTCGCCATTTTTCGAAATACTAATATCCAACTCTGCTTATAGTATCGTTTACACACACATAGACACGAACGACTACTTTTAAAATCTAACAAAATTACCACTAGATGGCGTGCATTTAAAAGTTATAAGGCAGGTTTCTGTAGAAATTATAATTATGTCTGGGGAGTACCTGTTACGATAATATTATAAAAATAAAAGGTGGTATTTCATGGGTGATGTAAACTATTTATTTTGGGAATCAAATGAATGTCAAGAATGCAATGTAAGACGGTTTTATTATTTACCTTATACATTATAAGAACATATGTACCAACTAAAAATTATTACAAGTATTTATAGTGACATAAATGCTTGATACATGACCATTTACTAAAAAACAATATTTTTCAAAATATTTAGTCACAATGCAAATTTGAAGTATTCAAGGTACATTATTTACAACAATTACACACCAGTACAAGACAAACGCAATGAACTATAATTCATAAACAAGAGAACAAATTTAAAACACATATTAGAATAAGAGATTACAACCAAGAAGGTGGAAAAATGTTTGATAGTATCTAAGCATCCATAATCACATATGTTTAGGTTTTTAAACATAACTAACAAATGGTTATAAATATCTGCTAAAGTATTGTTTTAATTGTAAAGGAAATAAAAAAGCAACAAATTTATTTTTATTCACTCTATGATTGTAAACATTGATAATATAGATTCTAAACAAACTACTATAAAAGTACAATTAAAACAAAAATCATTTGATGTGTTTTCACTCTTCCTAAAAGTTCTTGTCTGGATCCCACCGCTACACAGCTGCTGCGAAAGAAAATGACTATGCTTAGTATATTTTGTGTGTAAGTTTTGATGTGGATGTTGAAGAAAAATTTCCCAAAAGAAAAATATAATATAGACTGAAATTTATGGAAATTATAAAGTAAATGAAAAAAAAAACGTTTAGTGTACCTTTCATATCTATACATTTCGCATTTTTTTGAACACGTCTCAAAATTATTTCTGGCAGAATACAATATTTAAAAAAGTCTAATAGCTTTGGCATCATATTGCTGATAAATTCATTGTCTCGACAAACTTCTATAACAGTCAAAGGTTCATTGACTGAAATAAAACATATGAAGTAGCATTTATCCATGTTACTGACACGCATTTGTCCTTGAACCTGAAATAGATTTAATATTATAGTAAGAATAAATAACATGCTAAAATAAATTATAAAGTGGACATGCAATAGAATTATTAATTTACTTGATAGTAATAATCATGCTTTTTATTCATATGTAGAACATTATTATCCAATATTAGAGCAAAGTTTTTCTTTTCTAGTGCAGCTGCTTCTAGGGTTTGGTTTTTCCTTGCCAATGATGGAAAACACTTGATTTCAATTACAGCTCTCTCATTTTCAATTACACCTATAACAAATTTATACAAGATTATAAAATAGTAAAATGGAGCTCTTTATAAGATTTGAAACGGGTAAAGTAATCGCATATCGTGCTCGTAATCCTTGATCCGTCGTGATAATAACTAGTGTTATAATTTTCGATATTTATCAAATATACACAGCAGTGGTGGCCGAGTGGTAACAGCCCCGACTTACGGGTTGTAGGTTGCGGGTTCAAACCCAGCTAGGCGCATTACTTTGTGTAATTTATTTCATCACCACTGCTTTCAAAATGGTGAAGGAAAACATCGTGAGGAAACCGGCATGTTCTAGAACCAAAAATTCGAAGACATGTGACATTCACCAATCCGCACTGGGCCCGCGTGGTGGATTACGGCCCATTCCCTCGCCTAGAGAGGAGGCCTGAGTCCCAGCAGTGGGAACATTATAAGGCCGACTATGCTATGCTATCAAATATATAGGTAAGATCCAACTTATACACATATGACGAATATTGATAAAGAAAACTTACCATCTGGACTGCCAGCTAAACATCCAAATTCTTCATCAATAAAAAGACCTGAAGGCCTTACAGTTTTATTATACTGTTGCATAAACATACTTTTCGCCACATTTTCATTTTGCTGGCCATATAACATATCTTTTGTACAAATATTCTTTTTATATAGAATATCCTTGACATGATTGTGACATGGTGTTGTAATACGGCGTTTGCAAACCTGTAAAAGTAAGATAAAATAAATATGTGTTGTGAATATTTTTTATATATGCATTGTCTGCATAGGTGTTCTATAAAATACAGAAACTGATTACATTACCATTCCAAATTGACTAGCAGTCAGACGGTCACGCCTATGAGTAATGTATAAATCATTTTCATGCTGCCCTATTGTAGACATTTCAATGAAAGCTATGTCTTCTGGTGACTTTTGGAACTCTGCTAACCGTTCTTCACACAATATTTTCAATTGTACTTCATCAATATCAATTGGATCACTAGCTTCAGGTCCATAGTTCTGGTCTGGTTTGTTTTTTTCTCTTGGAACAAACAATCGTTTGCGTGTTGACGATTGTTGTCGTATTCTGCTCTGCTCCTTTCGCTTTATGTATTTTTTAAAATGTGTTCCTGGGCTCTGTGTGGTCTGCTTTTTCCATGCAGTCTCATGCCATTTGTGTCCAGTAGCAAGTGATAGCCCTGAAAATAAAATATAATTTTACTAGGAAATATTAAAAAAGATAGCTAGAAATTGTATGTTACGTACAATATAAATATAAAGAAACAGTACTGATAAACATAACGTTTCTTTTCAACTTCTGTTCTAATAGGAAATTAAATGTTTATACTATTTACCTGCCACATGAACACGTCGCTGGTACGATCCCCCTTTACCTAGACTAATTCGTTTTCCGCAGCTGAATTTATTTATTACACTCATAAAGTTTTCTGCCACATTTGTTGTTTCATTTGACAAACGGCCTGCCTTCAATGCAATTTTTTCATTGGCAGCATAAATCAGAGCCCACACTTCTGGGGCATCCTTTTTTAGAATTTCTACGAGATTTTCTTCCTTCTTTTCACTTTCATTGACATTACAGTAATAGTCCTTGCAGTTTCCATGTACTCCAAATACGTGAAGTGGGCCATTTCTCAAATCTGCAGCGTTAACAGTATTATCACTACTATACATAATGATTTTCCGTGCCACTAAGGTTAGCTTCATTACCTTGGGTTTCAAAATATTTCTCCCACGAAGTGGGAGCTTAGTGTTGGCTAAAATCTGAAAGTGTACAAATATAAATATAGAATATGATTCAATGGTTATGCATTTACTAACATATAAATTTGCATACACAAGACACCCAGATCCGGAACAACTATCTGTAGGCCATACGAATATTAGTTCCTTGCGGGGATCGAACCCGCGTCACCCAGCGCAGCAGTCAATCGCTCAGCCAGTGCGCCAACCGGATTAAAGGTATATTATTTATTCTGCATTTCTGTTATGATGTATGTAAAATTTCATGGAAATCAGTTCAGTAGTTAAGACGTGAAAGCCAAACAAAGAAACTTTTGCATTTACGAGTATAATATTAGTAAGGATTTACCTTGTAGAGTGCACTGGTATAGTTTTTGATTACATGATTCTTGCATTCAATTTTTTTTATTATGTTTCCATATGACACTTTTTCTTTCAAGTTTGCAAACACAGAGGAATCTCCGTCACCAATAAAGCTCAAATAGCGAAGTTGATGTGTTTCTTCACTCTTTTGAAAGCCTTCCACAATAATTTGTGATTCCATTCCTGTAGACGGTCCAGTAAAATTTTTGCAACAATTATGTGGTTTCATATCAATATTTCTCCTTTCATAATATTGACATGTATAACAATATTTATTTCGAACACCAAGAAATAGACATTTCTTAGTTTCTTTCCCAATAATGCAGGCCTGGAAGTGAAATACAACTCTTGAAAATATTGCACATTATAATTGTTTGCATTCAATTCAGTTCAATTATAGAAAATAACAAAATTTAACAACATTGCATAATTGTTTGTTGTGTTACATTGTTTTGACAATAAATAAATTTGTGTTTAGTAATAATTTATCTTACCATACCAGATGATGAATCAAAGTTATGCCCGTATGATCTCTTCAACCATCCTCCATCCACATACACAGTAATAAATGGAACACCGTCTGAAGACACATGACCTTTTTCAATGGCAATTGATCTTTCTTGTTCACCAGCAGTCTTAATTTCCTCTGTCAAATGTTCTAACCAAACATTGCCTAATTTTTTTTCAATACGTCGAAATTTATTAGGTGACATTGTTGGAATATCCATCAGACTTGTTATATGAGCTGCTTGAGTGTAGTAGCTACCAGAAGTTACAGTTGCCCATACAAATGCAGTATTTATTTTGTCTTTGCTCTCTGTGCAGTGTTCCCATGCTTTTTCACACATACTGCACTTGAATTTTAATGCACTTCGAAATCCATCATGCCTTTCACTAACAAATTCAATTTGTGATGATTCACAGATATTTCGGTGTCTTTCCATAAGGAAGGCCCACTCAATAACATGCCTAAGGTCCACAATGCGATACCCAGATATTCCAGATAATCCTGTATTTGGAACAGTTTCCACAGTCAACGGAAACGACTCGATTTCAGGATCTGCTTGCGGCCAATTTATGTCTACCACAGGTTCAACCACAGGTTCAGCCGTCACTGTGCTAGTACTAGGAACACTGTAGGTGGCCTCTAAGCGAATTTTTGGTTTTACACGCGCATATGTTCTCGGTTGTGTATTCTGGGTACTGAAAGAAATAAATCAATAATTATGTAATGCCATAATATGTACTTTTACGATCAGCGACCACAATAAATAATGATTATTTCGTACATACACTACAGAATTATCAGGGATGGTTTGTTCATTCGTTAATTTTTTCTTCATTTCTTCAGAACGCCAAATTTTCACGCGGCTGTAATACGATACGGCTATAAATTTTTGTGAACAGTAAAAGTATAACAGCCATTTGCCGGCCATTTTGATTCAACTTATTTTGCCGCGTATTCTACCTACTTGAAAACTGGAGATTGAGAATTGAGTAGTTATAATTTACATGTATGCTTACTTTTCGTCTCCATGTAATCGTTTGAATACGCTTTTCGCTCTTTTTGACGATTTACGGACGCCTGAATATTCATGGCGTTGGTACGCGATCTTTCTCGCAGCACCAGACATAGTTGGAACCTAGATGTAAATCTGAAACACACAAAAACAAATGATATACAAGACAATATGTTACTTTTATAAACTCGGAATTCGAATAAAATTGAATAGAATCATAAAACAACCAGATCAGATAGCTTCGAAATGCAGTCATAAGTAATGCAAATTGCAAACTAATGCAAAGTAAATATCCACAGATAATATTACAAACTGACGTTCCAAATTACGTTCGAGTAATCTCGAACGTAATTAAAATATTAAATTCGCATTTTGAAAAAAATATAGCAGTAAAATTTTACTTACCCAAATAATTGTGATATAATATTGATTGACAACTTATCGACAATTAAGAAAATAATATCTTGTGGGGATAAATCCCTGCAGAACAACCATAAATAATACATCATATTACATAATTATAAATTTTGATGTAACTGTAACGAAATGCACCGCATTCACATAAGACGTGATATGGTATTCCAAATAAACCTAATGTTTGTTTGTCCGTCTAATAATAATGGTCCGTGGATAACTATTTGTATTACTAATCTGAAAAAACAATATGACAGGAAATATATATAGCGACTTATAAATTTGGTTTACTGATAGATAACATATTATCAAGTAAATAAAATTTTGTAAACTCACATGCTGACCACCAAAAGATTGGTAGGTACTTTTATTTTAAAATAAAATTGCGTATAAGCAACTTATAAGTACTACAATATCTTGCAATTGGAATAATATACATACAAGAAATTACTTCGAATCAATGAAAAAAAAAAAATGCATACAAATCAAAACATACAAGAAATTCCGCGCGTAAAAGCTAGCTAGCTCTGCACAAGCTAGCCTAGAGCTTCAAAATGTATTTTATTTCAAGTCAATCGAATCGTACGAAGTTTGGCAACGGTTTTTCTTAGAAACATTACAGGTCAAAGGGTCAAGCAGGAACTAGCTAACTAGGAAGTACGGCAACGTCGCGTTTTATTTTTCGTAGACCAGGTACGACATATGATGATATTGTTGCTAGTAACAATAATAATAACTAACGCTAACAATTTTTGATAACAACAACGTTTTATGTTTTCGTTTATGATAGTTAGTTTTACGTTATTATAATGTTTTTTTTTTAAATGAAAACCATTATTATAAATTTAGTAATGATTTTTCAAATTTACAATATCGATTGCACGCCATCTAGCGTTAAGTATTATAATCTACCGCATTCATGGCGGCAAGCTTGGTTGTCAAATCGCACTCACACTAGTAAACAAAATGTCTAATTTTGCCCGGTTTTCTAGACTGTTTTTCTCAATATATAATGCAAATTATTTACCAAAAAGTTACACGCGGAACTATTTCATTGTAGAAAAGTGATAAAGTGATTCGTTTTGAGCAAAAAGTGTCTATGTACGGAGTATAGTTCGAACGAAAAATGTATGAACAGGCCAGCGGAACATTCACCTTAAGTCTAGGGGTTGGTTTTATGCCAATAAATCAATTAAAATTTATACGCAAAAATTTTTGTATGAAAAAAAATATGACAAATGATCAATAATTTACCTTTACCATTGTAATCTATAAACACAATACTGTCTCCCATTGCAGCCGTGGCAGATATTTTTATAGCACCTTATATGTGAAGAGAGACTACGAATTATTTTCAAGCCAGTATCACGCGCACCGGGCGTTGCGGAAGGGCGGACAGCGCCCTTTCCAATCTCTCTAAAAAGGTTCAGGGCCGATAGATCAGGAGACATCCGTCGCCCCAACAATCTGGACCCGAGATGGTGGCGCGTAGTGTTCTACGTGCGCCTCTTAGACCTCGCCTACGTACCACTATACGGGACGAGGCTCGCAGGTGGAGCGCGGCGGGCCACACTAGTCGTAGTGGAAGTCATACTAGACCTGCAGTCTCCGACGAAAATGTACGAGGGATCACCAGGGTGGTTTTAGTCGATAAGAGTCTGATACACCCCTTCGCCCGTCCCAGGACGGCCGCATAAAGATCTCCTATATGTTCTGGTCGTTGTTATAATTTTTTGGGGTTTTATATAATGATTTTCAGCAAAATTTTACAATATGTCAATATGGAGTCCAGAGTAGTTCAGAGCGCGTGCGTGAGAGAGAGTCGTTTGTTTTTTTGTTGGAGAGAGCTGGGTCGCAGATGCGGGGCGCGGGCGGTAAGATGCTACCATGAAGTTGGTGGTCATGTATCGCCAAGCTGACAATAATGTTTAGGAACGAGCCATGTTACAAATTTCAAATAAATTCTGCAAAGTTCAGAGCTCGTTTCAGATGCTAACAGCGGAGGACGACAACACAGCTATACTACGCTTGACGCGCGGCACCGTGCTCACGCCGTGCGGCGGCGCGGTGGCGCCCGCGCTCACTGCGTCGCACCTGGCCGTGCGCGCCGCCACCTTCTGCACGGCGCATGTGCTCAAAGCCTCGGAGCTCTGGAGAGTAGTCTACAAGCACTCCGTTTCGCAGGACTATGCCGCACCAATCCTGGCTTCCTTTACGGTACAATATTGCGATTTTCTGATTAATTTCTTTAGGGGATCAAAAACAATTGAATTGATTGTCCAGAACCCGTTGCTTCACTGCCACGGCGCATTTCTGGTGGTGTTTTAGTCTTTTCTACTTGGATAACAGCCCAAATCTAGAGCTCAATCTATACATATATAAAAGGAGAAACTGATATATCTAATGCATTTAAAATAGTCGGTTACAGAAACTTTTTTTTTAATGTATGTGGGCGAGAAATGCCTTTTATTAACCCTCGTTCTTTTAATCTAAATAAATAAATAAATGCTGTCATAAATAGTTTTTCACAACAAACCTAAAAACATGGTTTATTGTGTGTATTATGAAAAAATTCTCGCGAACGAATGTCGTTGGTAAAGTGCAAGTGATTCAAAATTGTATGCCCAGATATTGTGACTGACTGTACTGTTTTATTGAACTTTCAATTTTATATTTCAGGACCACGTTGAAAGAGTGAAGAGGCATTACAGCATGAAGATACCTGATGAAGCTGTGTTAGTGTTCCATCACCATCTCTTATACAGGATTATTTGTAAAACACTAACAACCTTGCAGGACTGTATTACTAACAACATAAACAACATCTTGTGTTCTAAGACTTTTTACAAAACGTAATAACATTACCAAAAACCAACATTCAAGATTTCGTTGTTCTATCTAACATATTTCAACTCTGTATTTTGCTATACGTATGTATACGTAGGTTTGACGCGACGCAAGCGCATCAAGCTCCGCCCCCCGATCCCCGCTCCCCTCCGCTTTTGTACTATCGCTTGCTTCGCATAGACTTCGTAATATTTAGAACGTTCAATTTGAATATTTTTATTTTTGTATGAAAGTCTGATGAACTAAAATATGATAAATTTTTAAAAGTCATAGAACAAAAGTTGTTGTTTATGATGTTAGTAATATAGTCCTGAGAGGTTGCTAGTGTTTTACAAATAACCCTGTATATAACTCTTCTATAAATACTGATTTAATCAATAATATCGTTTATAACGACACCGACTTACGAGATGTACGTAGGTCACGGGTTCAAACCCAGCCAGGCACATTACTTTGTGTAATTTATTTCATCACCACTGCTCTCAAAACGGTGAAGGAAAAACATAGTGTTGAAATGGCATGTCCTAGAACCAAAAAATCGAAGACATGTGACATCCACCAACCCGCACTGGGCCCGCGTGGTAGATTATGGCCCATTCCCTCCCCAAAAGAAGAGGCTTGATTCCCAGCAGTGGAAACATTATAAAGCTGATTATGCTATTATTATTATCATCAGGCGCAAGAGCAGCATCCTGCAATTCAACCGCAACTTGATGTCGCTGAAGGGAATGAAAGACGAAAATGGTATCCCTCTGCTGGCCAGCTCCGACATCTTCTTGGAGATCGCCGGCTGCTACATTATGAGGAATGTTAGTGTTATGATTTTATGAATATAATCACACGCATACAAACCCAACCATCCCCACCTTTCTTATAATATAGTTACGATATCTCATCTCTTTTTTTTTTGCACCAATTGTTTCAGTATATTCTTATATTTTTTTCTTTCTCATTTAAATATTAATATATTATACAAGGTGTTAAAAAATTCACTTTAAGAATTTTGAGGTGACATTGTACTCCTCATTATTAACAACTTTTACTATGGGACCAAAACTGAAATAGCGAAAAAGAAATCAGCTGCTCCATACATTCTGACGAATTATGCGAACATAAACGTAGGGAACAGCTGATATTTTTTTCGCGATTTCTGCTTTGGTCCCATAGTAAAAGTTGTTCATAATGAGGAGTAGGTACAATTTCCTCTCGAAATTCCTAAAGTTAATTTTTAAACACCTTATATATTTGTATGTTAATATTTGTATAAACTAAAGTCTGTTATCATGTTTAATTAATGCTTAATGTTTTACATGTCACAATTTGTCTATGCATCACCCAAAGGTTGAATAGAAAATGCCATAAGGTACTTGTGTGTGAATAAAGAAATTAATAAATAAATAAATATCATTTGTCCGCTCATGCCAGCGTCCCGATGCTACCCTGACTGACCAGTCTGATGAAATCTGTCTTCGGGCGTCATTTCCTTGCATTCTGCAGCCAAATTCCTCACTGCTGGTCGCATGGAACGCCTTCGTAGCCTTCCTCATACTGCTCTGCTGTATCGTGAGTATTAAGCACCTGATAGTTTAGGCATAGCAATCGATTCTGATCTAATTACTGGTTGCCTACTTAGTTTAATCGTCGTAAGGGCACTCTCACACTGCCGATATCTTGAAATTCAATGTATGGCAAATAATTTGACATTACCGGCCCCCCTAGCTAAGTTATGATCGTTTCGTTTGCATCGAACACCTCAAGTAGGCCACGCCTTCGATTTCTTTGTTCTGACGTCATCTCAACGCTCAGTCACGTGATCAGAACAAAGGAATCGGAGGAGTGGCCTACTCGAGGCGTTCCACGGAAACGAAACGATCGTAACTTGGCTAGGGGGGCTGTACCGTTTCGTCTTGAACAAGTAAATCACCACTAGACGTACGGCGATGCGTCACCGGTACGTGGTGGACATCCCACCAATACGCACAAAACGTTTTGGGAAAACATTCATTTTACGTACATCTAAGGAGTGGAATTCCCTGCCGGAGTCTGTGTTTCCTGATAGCTACAACCTGCAGATGTTTCAGTCAAGAATAAATAGTTAACTTCTAGGCAAACGTGCATACATAGCATACATAACATAACATAGGCCGCCTACATTACCGCTTACCATTACTTGAGATGGTCAAACATCCTATAATCCCGGCTATAATATAATAAGTCTATAAAAAATATCAACGTAGTCAATATACTACTATGTTGATCTTTATATTTCTTTTTTCTATGTTTTTTAGCAACCAGAATTTCAGACAAAACTCATGCAATCCTATGCTAAGGATCTTGATGGACGCGGCATAAAGAATCTGTCCATTTCGAAGGCGTTTGTAGAAGACAACTTGTCGACTTACAACAGTCTATTCAGTTGCTGATGTTTTTAAACTTGTGTACTGCAGGCTCATCCATACAACCTGGTGTTCGCAAAGGAACGCTCCTTGGGGTTCCGCTTCTTTGATTTCGCCGTCACCGTCGTGTTTATACTGGACCTCATCGTATATCTGTCTACAGGAGCCAACGTTGAAGAAGGTAGCATGAAATAATCTTATTTACTAGGTACTAAGGTTTTTTAAGGGTCTGTACCTCAAAAGGGAAAAACGGAACCCTTATAGGATCACTTTGTTGTCCGTCCGTCTGTCTGTCGGTCTATCAAGACATCGGATCTCAGAAATGCGAGAAGGTATCTAGTTGAAATTAAAATCATTTACTCAGGTCTGCGGTCCCTTGAAGCTGTGAAAAAAATCAAACATCGGAATTAAAAAACAAAAGACACGGCCGTTTATGTCGCAAAAAAACGTTGGTATATTTTGACACTCTCAAGGATATCAAAATTCATAGTGTACTTCCCGTTGACCTAGAATCTTTAAATTTAGCATGAAGCAAGGTCTCATAGCACAAGTATAGGAAAAAATCTGAAAACTCTAAATATGTAAAAAATCTTCATAACTCAATTCGGGAATTTAACTGTTTTCATAGGTAAGTTTGTAAGGAACCCTCAGTGCGCTAGTCCGACTCGCACTTGCCAGTTTTTTTTACATAGCATGGGTTTCTATCCAGATGCATGTTTTTGATGAAAATATGCACACAGCTGTCACCCGCACCATCCTATAGCAATTGTAGTGATAGTTTCTGCCAAAGTGGCCGAAAGGTTCAGGAGTGGCCACCACGTACCGGAAGACACAGCGTTGGAAGGCCTTACAGAAAGTGGACCGTTGACCTGATAAGGTTCGCGGGAATCCGATGGATGCGAAATGCACAATAAAGTTCGTTGTGGTAACACTTGGGGGAGGCCTATGTCCAGCCGTGGACGTCTTTCGGTTGAAATGATGATGACGATGATAAGTTTTTACCAGCGTGAGAGGCTGCGACCTCGGGAAAATCGAATGTTATCCCAAGGAAAGAAAAAAGCTGTTTATAAATCCTGTAGAACGTCAATAAAAGCTATATGTCCTGTTCGAGGACATGGTCTACTCGTGTGCCTTTCACCCAAATCCATTCAGCCATTTGAGCTACAGTGCTACCAATATCTCTTAACGCGATCCATTTTACGACCTAAACTGAGCGGTGACAGGGATGGAGCTATTTAGGGTGTATAACTCCATCACTCTTTTACGCTCGTATGTCTGAAATTTTAACATATCATGGTAAAGCCCCTGGCCTACCCAGCGATAGTAAAATTTATATAATTTATTTTGACAAAAATTCGCGTGTAGCTTTGAATAGCAATATTCAAAGCTAGATGGCGTCACTGAGGCACAGGATTACAGTTTTTCTAAAACATTTCTCATGATAGCCGCTCTATTGTATCTCTTTAAATCTCTTTGATGAAAACACACTATATTAAAAATTCACCGTATTGTCAAATTTTAATAACCGTTATTGACCCAGGCCTATAATGGTAAATATAAAACTTTTACAGATTAAATTAGATACAAAAGAGCAACGATCAACATGTTTATAGAGCAAAATAGTTCTATACATGTTTTCACAAGTTTTATATAGTACCTATCTATAACAGTTATATAAAATAGTAATGCAAATGATTACATCACTAGCTTGTACATCATTTTTCTGTATAAGCATATAGAGCTGGAAAGTCTTATCAAACACCTTTATATAACTTGCTGTCACCATAAACACCGTTATATTACGTTTACAAAACATTTTTGCGAAATAAGCTCTAGCTATAGTACAACTTTGCGGCTTGGGTAAGTAATAAGGTCCCCTTTTTCCCTTTGGGTACGGAACCCTAAAAGGTACCAAGTACATTTAAGTAAAATTTCAGTGGTTGAATTATGATTGTAACTAAATTTTTTATATATTTAAAAAAAAGGGAGTCAAGTTTTCTACAGCAGTGGGGCGGAGGAATTTCACCTCTCGAATTGTGGTTCCGTCACAGACGACAGAGATGCTTTGCTCTATACTTAAATGTCCGGGGATCTCACATGGGCTAACGCCATCATTGTTAATGTACGGCTGGTTGGTCTGGCTCATTGATGCGAATATCAACAGTGGTTAGGACAAAGTATGCTCGGCGAAGCCCTGTCCTGACCACCCTCCTGTGCAGACACGGACTCCCCGAGTCTATGGAGCGACAAATTGTACTCGTGAAACTTTGCAAGAAAATGTTGATTGCGAGATGCAGGACGCTATTGTTCAGTACGCTTTTTTTTTATGATGAATGGGTGCCCACCATCCCTTTTGAGTCGCAAAAATAAGGGTCCTTTCCGTGAACATTGTTGCGTGCTACGCTAAAGATGCCGAGTTCGATCCCCAGCTAGAATGAATTATTTTTGTGATTTATTTATAATAGAATAGCTGTTCACTATGAATTTGAATTATGTTTCTACAATTCAATATTTAATTTATAATTTATGTACACACATAATGTAACAGAAGGATATTTTTGTGATTTTTTGATTGCTCGAATAGATGTTTCACATGCATGTGAATTATCTCTCTACAATTCAATATTTAATTAATTTATTTTATAATTGATGTACACACATACCAGAAGAAAACAGATCATTATAAAACATTGTACAAAGGAACTGCTAATTTTAAAAGTACCATTGTGTTGTCATCGAATTACTAGAACCATTTGCCTGCTGCGGTCTTCCCGTCCAACTATAATTTTGGTGTCTTCAAGGCTAGAGTGAATAGGCTCTTAATAAACTAGTGCGCCTGACCATCAATGATTGCATCACTTCTTACCATCAGATGGGATCGAAGTCAAGCACTGGTTTATATCAATTACATTAGTTTTTTAATTTGCTTTTTTTTCATATAAAAATAATCAATATTGGGTTTTCTCCATAATATACTTTAAAATAATATATTAAACACATTATAAGTTAGTAAACTCAACTCCAGGTAGATAGATCAGGTAACTATGAGAAGGTATTGTATCTCTCTTTCTCGCTCGCACGCCTGACATTTTATGATAAGGCCCCTTGAAAGAGTAACAAACATGCACACACACATACTAATTTTTACCATTATATCAATAGTGTGATTACCTGGGGCTTATTTCTAGTGAAATAAGGCCGCTAATTGTATGTTTTTAGGATTAACAGCAAAAAACGGAACCCATAAAGGATCACTTTGTAGTCTGTCTGTCTGTATCTCAGTCAAGACCCTTTATCTCCGTAACGCGTGGAGGTATCGAGTTAAAATTAAAACTATATACTCAAGTCTACGGTCCCTTGAAGCTGTGAAAAAATCGAACTTCTGAAATTAACGAATAAAAAAGATGCGGCCGTTTAGGTCGCAAAAAACGTATATTTTGATACTCTCAAAGGAATCAAAATTCATAGGGTACTTGCCGTTGATCCAGAATCCTGAAATTTGGCATTAAACAAGGTCTTGTTTATTAAATTTGTCGTTACCTACGTCACAAAAAAACTATTTTGCAACTCGAAAAAATCTTTGACACTCCATTTGGGCAATTTTAGTTTGTACGGAACCCTCAGTGCGCGAGTCCGACTCGCACTTACCCAGTTTTTTATTATAAGGCTTCCTTTTGTAAATTTGTAATTTTGGTGATATTGAGATAAAATACTGTATTGCAACAGTATTTTATCTTATATATAATTATATATATATATAAATGAATAGCTGTTCGTTAGTCTCGCTAAACACTCAAAAACGGCTAGACCGATTTGGCAAATTTTGGTCTTGAAATATTCGAGATAGTCCAGGGAAGGTTTGAACGGTGAGAAAAAATGGAAAAAATCACGAATAAAAAAATCCGAATACAACGCCATCTCTAATTAAAATAACATTATAAAATGAATTAGGGTAGGTTCAGATGACAAGCGCTCAACGCTTGTTTTGATTACGCGCGTTTACAACTACATACATTTTATTCAGGCCGTACACATGCTAACGCGCGTTTTAGTAACGCGCGCGTTCAACGCTGCGCTAGCGCTCGACTGTTGTCAGCGCGCGTCAACGCCGCTTTGAGATCATTGGTTTTCTATGTTTCTGTTTAGTTGAGCGCGCGCTTTCGACGCGGATAGACGTATTTTAGGGTTCGTCAAGTTCGGCCGAAAATCGTCCGAAATGGAAACCGAAGCTTTTAATACGGAATTATTAATTGATGAAATAGAGAAACGTCCTGCGATATGGGACATGACAAGTAGCGATTATTCAAATAAGAATTTGTCTGTATAAAATCACCGATAAAACTGTTTCTACGTCCATCTTCGACAAATGTAGAACTCAAACTGGCCGCAACAACGCGCGTTTAACGCCTGACAAGCGCGCACCATGTGAACACTATACAAAAATTCAACGCGCGTTCAACGCGCGCTGAGCGCTTGTCATCTGAACCTACCCTTATGCTGTTCTGGTAGTGCCAGCAGATGGCGTTATCCTTACTATTAGGCGGTACGAAGTTCGCCGGGTCAGCTATTATATAAATTTCTTTCACCAGGTGTGCCGATAACGTTCACGCAGACGTCCTCCCAGCAGATGCGCAGTCACTGGTTTGTACTGGACGTGGTGGCCACGCTGCCTATCTTCGAGTTCATCGGTGATGGCCGATTTGGAGGCATCAACAAGCTACTCAGGCTACCAAAGGTAGAATTGCAAGTTACGTGTGTGTATGACTGTATTGTATGAGTTCTGGCGCAGACTGCAAACGCGCTTCGAAATTTTATTTGTACAGATTGGAGGCGGTTTTTTTTTTTAAGCGTGGACTCATCCATTGACATCTCTCGCTCTGGACGGAGCGTTAGGGCGTGTCAGACTTTTACTGACCAAAACCGCTCCTGTATTCCTCACCCCTTGCGTTCCAGGACTAGGGGTTTCCTTTTCAGAAATTCCCCAAGGTCCTAGCTAGCGGGCATCGGTCCTGCTGAGCCCCTACGGTTTGCTGCTGCTGCTCTTTGAGGAGCGCGTGGATCACTCACGCGCTGTTGACAACTGGGCTCGGTCCGGTCAATTACCGGACGGCCGGACGGCGAGCGCGGCCGTGTCTTATAGTCGGGGTCAGAATCTAGGCGGCTGGGGCGTGAGGACATTCGTTCCCTCATGCGTGCGTCCTCCTCCTTTGCTAGCAAGAGTGGAGGCGGGTGCGAGTGCTAGCGCGGTTTCGTGTAATTCAAAATGTATACGCCAGTTGCGTGCATAGTGCATCTGCGAGCCGCGCGTCGGTGTTTCTAATGGCTCAGTCCACCGGTATCGTTCACGGTGTCAAGACTCGTAGCTCGTTTGGCGCCAAGACCCCGTTACCGCGCCCGCCCCTGCACTCGCTTGTGCACTCTGATTGACCACTTTGAGTGTCCAAAGTGGGCACGCAGGCGAAACCAGAAAGAAAGAAAATAGGTTTGTTTGGCACAAGTTTCAAGAGACAAACGAAAAGAAACAAAAATGATTTATCGTGTCTCACGGCTGTGCTAAAATAGGTCCAGTTCAGCATGAATGCCAGATAAATAGTGCCTGACACTAGTTTTCGATTGAATCTGAGAGTTTTTAAGCAGTTAATCTAGTAAGAACGATGATGCATATTTTTCCCTGATCTGGTGCATACAGCTGTTTCGAGTGCTGAAGAGCTTCGAAGAGAGTTGCGTGTACCGCGGCAACGTGCTTCGGTTCCTGTCGTACACGCTTCTGCTCCTCATCGCCTGCTACCTCGTCGCCGCCATGCAACAGGGCTTCATGTGCTTTCGGTGAGATGTCCATTATTCTGGGTTAATTTGACAAGACAACTGACTCGTGCATTGTCCGTTCTACTTCTTCATATCGCTGGCATCACAGTAATATTTGGCAGTATTTATCCCGGAATTACGTTCCAGATCCCTACCAGCACCTTACTGGATTATAGATTCTAAGCCCGTTTACTTTCCAAACTCAAACCAGCCAATAAAGGCAAGAGAGAAATGGTAGCTCTGTCCTTCGTCAGTATTCACTAAGGCCTGTCAATGATGGCAAGCCGGAGATGAGGACCAAGAATTATTCCGGGAGATCAGGTCCGTGGAGTTGCAGTCCCTCAAAGTCTCTACACTGGTGTGTACAGAGCCGCTGGCGGTTTTGCGCGGCGGGTTCTGCCGCCGGGCTCGTTTTGCGTCCGGGGCTAGCCTACCAGCAATAACCCGGCGATTGAAACCGCCGTGCCCTTTACCCATGGCATTTAAGGCAAAGCAACTACCGGTACAGATCTAGGGATTATAAAAGCGTTATTATAACTTATTCGGTGTTCTATGTCTTGCAGGGCTGGTTACTGCTTGGTGACGAACTTCACCCATTCTCCGTTTTGGGATCACAAGCCTTTGGACAGTGAGACCATCTACGACAGGCTGACTTTCGGCCTCTACTGGGCTATTTCGATGATCAATTTTACCAGTAAGTTACTTTTCTCAAATGCGTCCAAGTTAATGGCGATTTTGCGACTAAAACTGCGATCACTGTCTGACTGCATAGGAAGCAAAGAGATGCACGATGCCACAATGCAGTTTATTGCAAAATATGCATTTTATCTCTTTGTTCAAAATTTGTTGAGTTACTAAAGATTTAAAACACCCAAGTTCTGCATATTAATTTTACGCGGGATGGTTTATACCGACATATACATACGGGAAAAACAATTGAATAAGTCAAATTACTATGCGTTAGAAGTAAGTTTGATAATAATTTATATCGTATTTTTTTTAAATTGTTTTTGGAAACTAGACGTGTTATTCAAGGTATTTTTTTTTTCGCAGCCTTAAATAAAATAAATTTGAAAATATTTTTTTACGTAGCCTGCAACTCTTTAGATTTTGTGTATATGTATTATGTGTGCGTGATATCTTCTTAAGCGATCTGCATAAAATTATACATTGGTAGTATATGTAATTAAGGCTAGCATGTACACTTTCGTGGTGTACACATCCAGGAATTATCTAGCATTAGCATTATATATATATTCTAGACCGTCAAACACATATCTTTTTCAATTAAAGATGGCTCTGGGCACCCTATGATTAGTTATATTTCTACAAGTGCGTTAATACCTATCGCATATTATTATTATTAAATGTATGGATTTGATATTATCATTTTTGTAAGTACCTACATATGTAATTTGAAGGATTACACCTACTCCTGTAGATCTAGACGGTAGGTAGACCCCTTTTTAAAAAAGTTCCGGACTTCAAGGATCTATAATCCGACAAATTCGATTCGGATTACCGCGCGTCAATCTTAAACTCGTTTTTGAGATTGTGGATGGTATGTATTTTGTCACATGCCATGTCCATAATCCAGTCAAGTTCCCTGTTTGGTTTTATATTTGTATGGTTTATTTTACATCCGGAGTTTGTCCAGTGCCCCATACTTTTGAGCCTATGAATGGCCCTCCTCGCCTCTAGTTCCACTTCAATGTGTAAAGGGGTGAGATTGAGCAGCGTTTCCATCGCCGCAGTAAGCGTTGTCCTAAATGCTCCTGTCATGGCGATGCAGGCAGTCCGCTGCACTTTGCTTGGGCCTGTCTGCATGTTGCCAGGTTGATTCAACTGTACATTATCAAAAGAAATAATACCTTGGTCAGGTCGTACCTATTACTTCCATTGCTTGATTTGGTACCTATTGTGATAAATAAACGTGTGTTTTTCCTTTTTTCATTCCTATGTACCCAGATCACAGACAGACCTGGGGTGCCACAGACTGGCGGCATGTGATGTACACGCTGGTTATCTTGGAGATGTGCGTCGTCCTGCGGATCTTCATGGAGGCCGTCTACTCTGCTACAATCATGGTCACCACGTCTTTGAGGTGCCCCTCTCTTTTATTCACTTTTTATTTTTACCTCAACTGAACTCATAGACTACATAAGCGAGTCTAGTTCGTGTTACCAGGTCCAATAAATCAAATTTTAGGATGAAAGTTGAAAAATGTAAAATTGAGATTTTGGTTTTCAAATCGAGGCAGCTGTTATAATCGCAAAAAAAAAACGTCGTAGTTCAACAGAATTAAGTATTTAGAATTTATCTTTTCTAGGGAGAACTATGATTCCCGCATAGCCGTGGTGAAGAATTTCTTGATCAGGAACGAGGTGGATCCTCTTTTGATGAAGCGCTTCATTGCTTACCTGCAGCTCTGCTGGCATACTGATAAGGTAATTGTTGTTGCTATGACAATAAAGTCTGCAAAATAATATATTTGGAAAGTTTTTTTCCAAGACTGTTAATATTTGCTGTAATTGACAAAAATCGAAATACAACGGCATTCATGATGACATGGTTTTTGATGGAGCCAAAGAAAGCTAAAGAATTTTCCTATATCATCAGCGACGAAGTTTAAAGCTTCAAAGTCGATGGTAAGAAACAGAAGTCTGACGTAGATTCTGACGTCAAAGTCTAGTTCACTCATACACTTGCCATAACAAAATGGCGTAAATATATGCATATCTTAGATTAATACAATACTATCTCTATGACTCGTTTTGTTTGAACATCTTTGGTTCTGTTTTCACTTTTATGAGTTAAATTTGTTCAATTTTTTTTTTGATTTGATATATTTGGTGAAAAAAAAACAGTTATTATTTTTGCTTTAGTACAATTGAACAATTTCCTTTTTATTACCATTATACGAACCTTGAGTTATAAATAACCACAAAGTTTAAATCAAATTTTCCTGGTCATTATATTGACCCGCTATGAGCAACACCTTAATAAAGACTTCGATAATAATGGCTCTACCCTGTCCAGGCATACAAGATGACTCACAAAAAGCACTCGAACATATTCTACGACCTGCCGGAGCACGTGTACCAGAACATCGTGGGCAGGAACCGCAGCATGTACATACTCGCCGTACCCTTCTTGAGGGTGCGTATCTTATTTTTACCGATGAACCCTCATCGTCATCATCATCATTTCAGCTGAAAGTGTCCACTGTTGGACATAGGCCTCCCCCAAGCATCTCCACAACGACCGATCCTGTGCGTCTCGCTTCCACCGTCGTCGGTCCACCTTGTGGGAGGCCTTCCAACGCTGCGTTCCGGTTCCGGTGCGCGGTCGCCACTTTAGAATCTTCAACCCTCCACTGAGACTATAATAGTGTATTCGCGTTATAGAGTGAGAGCCCGTGGCTATCAGACTTTCGTAATTTTATAAAAGCTGATAGTTTATCAGTGCATGTTCCCAACACAGTTGGAAACGATGCCTTACTATGAAGTTTCAGTTGTGGTGGCTTTGGCAGGTGACAGATAACAAAGGTGCGTAATATAGCAACCTAAATTCGTTTAATTATATATATTTTTTATGTGTTCTTCTGGACTGTATAAGTAATCATGGTCATCCATTGCCAGACACTTAGTGTGGTGGCAACTTCTCGCCAGACACTCATAAACTTGTAGTGTAGTGATTAAATTTTAAAATTGTTACTACAATTATATTTAAAAATACTGTTTATTATTTTTTTTTTTTAATGATCATAGGTCTTTATCTATGAAATTGCTGTTTTTTTAAAACGAGTTGCTTTGAATTTTATATCGTTGGATTCATTGGTAAATGCATATTATTATAATATACATCTTAACTAATAAATATTATAAATAATAAATATTTAAACAAATTGAAAATAATATTATTTACAAACTGGTAGAAAAAGACTTCTTTGGATTGATTGGGAATTATAAGTTCAAATAAACTTTATATTAAAGGTACGTTATTCTTTTTTCGAAATTAGGTATTTATTGGTTTCTTTGTGTTTTGTATTTTCCGTAATATCGCAATACTTATAACCATGAAATATGAAATTAAAAAACGTTTTTTCATATTAAGACTTCAAACGTAGAAACTATGCTTTTCAAAGAGCAAGCAATATCAATGACCATAGAAATTTAAAAAAACAGGAGAAATGGCAAGGAGGCGTGTGCATGTCCGCGCGACTTGCGCAAAATGCACACGATCGGGCAAACGGCCGTCAGTTACAAACTTGTGAGATACGCGATACGTGATCGTAAACAAATTTAAAATGCCGTGTTGTTCAGTGGTTTCATGCAAGAACCGAAGTGATAAGAGAAGCCTGGGTCATCATGGAATCTCTTACCATATGGAAGTACAAGTTTAATACTATATTTATCATTAAAATCAGTAAAAACAACAAATCTTATAATATCCCTTGCTGCTACTACGTTATTTTTGTTTTCAAATATCAAGGCGACTGTATTACTCTTACAGTACATACATTGCTCTTTAACCACTACTTAATTTTAACGCTCAGTAACGGAACAAGCAATGTAAAAATAACATAACGATACTTTATCAGTGCGGTGTATTTCATAATAAAGCCGCTGTTAGTTGCGGCGAGTTAATGATGTGCCTGTATGATCTACTAATATAGACTATCGACCATAATATCGATTGGTTGGATATCCGAAGTAAAATAATGTAAATATTTTTATTTATTTTGATTATTTTACAGAGTTGTAAAGAAATAGCATAATTCAGAATTTAATAACGACTTTTGCTTAAAATAAGGCAACATGTTCTAGCTCTTTATTTGTTCTCTTTATTTAACAAGATAAAATTTTTTTTTTTCAAAACTTTATTTTGTTAGAAAAAAAATAGTACAGTATTTTTTTTCTAACAAAAGCCTTACATGGTGAGGTTTAGCAGTAAGTTAGGTAAAATGATAACTACAATGTTACTTTATGTTTTCAGTTTCCCAAAAGACGCAATTTTAATAAAGCAATGGATTGATGGAAGGCCACCTAATGGGTTCCCTAAAAAAATATAGTACTATATGCTCATTCCACTTTCAACCAGAAATGCTTTAGCCTCTAAAAAAAACGCAGTCTTTTTGAATGGGCAATCCTTAAATTAAGACTAGACCTGAGTTAAAGTTTTTTAGTAACCAGAGTAGATTTTAGAGGACCAGGACATGTACTTGGCCGATTTTTAGTATTTGATATTGACGTTCTGAAATGACGTATTTAATGGCCTTATACGGGTAAATGGTTAGTTTTTGGGTTTTATGAAAACAAATTAATAAATAATTAATTATTATTCCATTTATTTAATTATTTACACATATTAATTACATTTTTAAATATTTCTTAAAAATAAAAAAACATTAAAAAAAACATTTAAAAATATAAAAAATAGTAGCCCACCGGCATCGGGAACAGGGTCCAAGCTACCGGTGGTCAGGGCTCCTGAGAGAGGAATCTCCGAACAATACGCGCCGTGTCCAGGAGTACTGCCTTCTGAATCAAGCCCTTGATCCAACTGCCTAACGAGAGCCTCTTCAGATGTTGGTCGAGGCTCTTGGCAATTAAGCCATTGGCCGTCACGACTATCGGCACAATGATTGCTCTATCCACTCCCCACATGTCGACAACCTCGCGAGCTAAGTCAAGATACTTAGTTTGCTTATCTTTCTCAGCTTTCACGAGGTTCTCGTCATGAGGGACCGCTATATCAACAATCATTGTGCGACGCTCTAGTCGATCTACCACCACTATATCAGGTTTATTGGCAACAATAGTCCTGTCAGTGATGATAGATCGATCCCAATATAACGTGATATTGCCATTGTCGAGAACTGGGTCGGGCACATACCTGTAGTACGGTACTTCTGATTCCACAAGATTGTATTTAAGAGCAAGTTGCTGGTGGATAATCTTGGCTACGAGGTTGTGTCTATGCAAATATTCTCCGTTAGCTAAATGAGAATACCCAGAAATAATGTGTCGGATTGATTCCCCGGGTCGGTGGCATGCCCGACAGATGTCAACCGTACCGTCCTTCACAATGTATTTCCGGTAGTTGTTCGTCATCATAACTTCGTCCATAATCGCAAAGACAAAACCTTCGGTTTCCCCGAAGAGGTCACCGAAACGCAGCCAAGATACGGACGCTAACAGGGCTACATCGGGCCCATGTAAGGCCCGGTAAAAGCGTCCGTGAAGCTCCTTGCTCTGCCATACTTCTATGCGGTCATTAGTATCCAGTACTATAGGTTTGCGCCAGTTCTCGTTAGCCAAGGAGAGCGGAGTGAGGCCCTTGTCCACCACTGCCACATCTCGGTGCATACCCACGTCGGTTTTTAGGAAGTATTCCCTGAGACTGCATACCTCGCGGTTGTGCAGGGTCTTAGCATTTAAGAAGCCACGACCCCCGCACTTCCGCGGGATATACAGTCTCATCACCGATGACCGTGGGTGATGCATCCGATTTGCGGTAAGTAGTGTGCGGACCCTCCTATCCAGGGCGTCGAGTTCTGTCTGAGTCCATTTGAGTATGCCGAAAGAATACATCAATACCGGCATGACCCAACCGTTGAAAGCGCGCACCTTGTTTCCGCCTGACAAAAGACTATTCAGTACTTTATTCAGGCGGCCAAAGAAGCGCTCTTTCAACGATCGTTTTACGTCATCAGTATTGATGCCTAATGCTTCCGACATACCCAAATACTTGTAAGTTTCGGTTGAGCAGAGGGATCTAAGGTGTATGGAATCCGTGAGTTGAATTCCCACGGATTCCATAATCTCACCTCTCTTTACATGTACGACTGCACATTTGTCCACACCAAATTCCATCCTGATGGCACTACTGAAGGTTTCAGTTAACTTCAGTAGCTCCACCAGTTGCAAATTGTTGGGGGCAAAGAGTTTCAGATCGTCCATGTAAAGAAGGTGAGATATGACCTGACCGCCTCTTTTCAACCAGTAACCTAATCCAGAACCCTCCAGCAGTGTGCTGAGAGGGTTCAAGGCTAGGCAAAACCACAGTGGACTCAGACTGTCACCCTGGAATATGCCACGCTCAATCCTTATCGGTTCGCTGTTCTCCTGAATCTGTCGACATCCCGGATAGTGAAGGACTGTTCTCCACTGCCCCATACATGACATCAGGAAGGTGCGCAAAGTTGCATCAACTTTATACAATTCTAGCACCCTCATGAGCCATGTATGAGGAACAGAGTCATAGGCCTTCTTATAATCTATCCAACATGCCGACAGATTCTTTCGAGAACGTCGAACCTGTTGGCTAATGGCCATATCTATGAGGAGCAGCTCCTTAGTATCGCGGGACCCGTTCCTACATCCATTCTGAGAGGCAGACATGATAGAATTTGTCTCAATATGATTGTTGATTTTAGCTCTCAGAATGGATGTAAGAACTTCATAGACCGTTGGCAAACACGTGATTGGTCTATAATTTTTGGGTTCCGTAGTACTGCCTGATTTATGGAGCAGGTGGGTTATTCCTGTGGTTAGAAACTGGGGTAGCGAACCAGACTCTAAGGCAGACTGAAATTGAGATGCCAAGCGAGCGTGCGACCCTTGAAACCATTTAATCCAGAAATTGTGCAGCCCGTCCGGCCCAGGAGATTTCCAATTAGGCAACGGACGGACTGCACGAGCTACATCTTGGGGGCTGATGGTTATTGCCCCCATTTCTGGTATAGGATCGCATGCGCGCTCGACCTCTCGAATCCAATCACCCTCGGTGTGACTGACAGGCGCCGACCAAATGCTGCGCCAAAATGAACACATGGCATCATCATCTGGCAGGCGCGTATCAGTCACACCTTCGTCCGGTCGCTCCCAATCCCTGTAAACCCACCTTTCGTTGCTTTGGAACGTACGATTCTGAGTGTACCGCTCCACTCGCCGCTTATACCGTCGAATACGGTTTGCCCATGCATAGATCTTCTGCTTCAGGAAGTCGATACGCTCTGTGACACAGGGCAGATAATCTCGAGGGCTAATATCAGTCTCCGAGAATGCCCGCCTCACAAAGCGCATCACCCTAGGGCGAGTGTTGCCCTCCCTGAAGCAGATAAGCTTACCGATGAGTGCTCTAGCCTCACCGATACGGCGCTCTATCCTGCACTGCCAAGCTGGCACAGCTGGTCGTGTAGCTCTGTCACAATTAGGAAATTTAACATGAGCTACACGACATGCCGCTACAGCCGCACAGTACAAGATCGAGTGGGTATCAGTGAGGTCTTTGCTACTATCAAAACAATTTGATAGCTGCGAATCTAGAGCACACACCAGCGCCCTATTTCTCTTGTGCATGGGCAAACGAGGTAAACGAGGTCTAAGTCCCAGCGGTGTGGAGCGGTACTCTCGAAATGCGTCCTCCAAAGCGCCCCTCAATCGTTCATTACATTGGGTACTCACAGATATAGCCGCGTCATCATCGGCGTCACCAACGTGGTCGGGTCGCGGTGAAGCAGTGGGTTGACGTTGCACCGTGTCCTGTGGTGTAGCAGGTGAAACACGGCTACTCTGTGATTCCAGACGCAGTCTATCAAGTACGGCGTCATCCAACATACGATTACGCTGAATGACCCGCACCTGATCCGATAGTCGTTGGGCAGAAACGTTGACAGCTGGCTCAAGCACCTGAAACAGAGAGAGCATCCGACCACGATACGCAGTCAGGTTAATTCCCCCCTCTGTAGCCCCAAAGTATGAGCGCATGACATTTTCATTAATGGATGATGTCCATCGCATGCGCTGCACACTTCCACCGGCAGCGGGGACCCTATCAGAGGCCGGTGGGCCTCGAGGTCCTAAGCTGGCCGGAGGTCGGCCTCTTCCCCGTCGACGCGCAGGTGGTGGTGTCGTCGGCGGCGAGAAGTATTCGTCGCTCGAGCTCGACGCAACTGCAGCGACCGGAATCTCTGGACTCACGGTTGGCGCTGGTCCCGGCGGCTGCGAGGCGGAGCTGAGCGACGAACCCGAAGATGTTAGGTGTGTGTTTAGTTTTTGGGCCCGGCTTCTTGTCAGCATTTTTACATTTCAGTTCATCGCCATGTCATCGTTTGAGTTCGTCGTATATTTTGTTTTCGTATATATAGTTGAATATGATGATGTTTTTTTATTTTTTCCTGGTGGTTTTCCGGTGATTGCACATTATTTGCGTTTATTGTGGAATAAAATTATGTGAAAAATTTCGGCGAGAAAATATTTGCTGTCAGTCAGTTTGACAGCCGAGCCACAGATTAATTATTATTATTATTAACATTTTATGATTTTGTTTTTGGGACCCAAAAGAATAGCACGACAAAAAAATATGGAAAAATCGATAACTTTTCTATTTAGTCAATCACTAGCGTAAATGTAAAATAAATTGCTTTTGCATAGCACATCGACATTTCATGTGTGCGTAAGTTGTACGGTGCATGGAAAATACACGCTGTTTTTAGGGAGGTAAGGTTTATAATTGACTGTGTAGTATGGACTGATTTATGATTTGCGGATGTGTGCGTGACTGCGTAAATATTACTGCAAATGTAGTAGTTTCGGCGGTGGTAGGGAAACTGGAGACATCGTGTTCCGGTACAATTTTTACTACTTAACATATCTCCTCCCTTCTTAAATCTGTGTCAATGACGTACACCTACGACTTTCAAAATTCTTGGAGCCTACCCAAGAATATAGAACATGACTTGCGATGGCCAATCTTAACAGAGACTTCGCAGATTATTACATTTTTTGATGTCCTATTCTGATACTACTTTGATCTTATGGACGTGGTCATGGTCTCATGGCTTATGGCTCATGGTCCTGCTGAGCTTAAGTTTAAATTTCTTTTATAAGTCATCATCATCGTTATAGTTAAAAGACGTCCACTGCTGGACATAGCCTCCCCACCTAAGTGTCGCCATATGCACTGGTTCTGTACAATAATTTTTGATATTTTCCATATCCTTACAACACCGCTCAAGGCGAAAATTTGCGGTTTTCACATTTGAATGCCTTTAAATGGAGCTGCTCATTGCGCGTCTAACCATTGGTCACATGATATAGATTTCAGCCAATCAGAAGCCATAATTCGAAAAGTAGTGATAGCGTGCAAGTCGGCTGGCCTCTCAACACCGCACAGATTTTTTCGTTTCCTGTAAAGTTGGTAAAAATGAATTATGCTGTGTTGTTAGCTAAGGGACGCTATTGAATTTGGGCATTCCATATTTATTTGTTACAGATGGTTAATAAGGAGGATTTGAAGGCTGTGACGTCTACTGTGAAACTGTTTTACTCTTCGCCCAATGAGATCCTGCTCAACACCGGAGAGCTGACTAACGAGATATACGTCATCAAACAGGGCATTTGTGAGGTCAGTCGACTTTGACATCATCATCTCATAAGCCTTTTCACAATTAGCTCATGGTCGGCTTCCGGTCTAACCGAATGCAGCTATATAGGTACTCATACTTTACAAGGAGCGACTGCCTATCAGACCTCCATAACCCAGTTGCTGGGTAACACGATTAACCGATAATCTGAGTTTCTGGGGTCTATAACAACTGTGACAGCTGGGACAACTGTGACAGCTGGGACAACTGTGACGACTGAGACGACTGTGTCGACAGTGACGACTGTGACGACTGTGACGACTGCGACAGCTGTGACAACTGTGACAACTGTGACAACTGTGACAACTGTGACAACTGTGACAACTGTGACAACTGTGACAACTGTGACAACTGTGACAACTGTGACAACTGTGACAACTGTGACAACTGTGACAACTGTGACAACTGTGACAACTGTGACAACTGTGACAACTGTGACAACTGTGACAACTGTGACAACTGTGACAACTGTGACAACTGTGACAACTGTGACAACTGTAACAACCTGTAACAATTGTTAAATATCTACGGATGACAATCGGGACCAACGGCTTTACGTGCTTCCGAGGCACAGGGTATCAGTACTGTCCTAGAAAAACTTGCAAAATTACATGAATTCAATAATATATATATACATTGGTACTTGGCCGGTTTTTAACCCGCAACCTTATGTTTGAGACTGTTTTAGGGTTCCGTACCTCAAAAGGAAAAAAACGGAATCCTTATAACCATTTAAATTTCACCTTGTATATGGAAGAGTTTATGATGATTTAGTTGAGAGAGAAACTATAATATATACAGTCTATGGAAAGACCTATTATATAATCATTCTTCGCTAAACAAGTGTCTTTGTAATCAGTATAAAAAGAGATTAAAAAACTCGTATAGCGTAAATTCCTCACATAAGAATAACACAAAATTCAGTTATATCACTAAAGTGCCTATTTTTGACTAGTCACAAGTTTAGCAGATTCATGAAAACACACTATATCAAAAAATCATCGTATTGTTGAATTGCAATAACCGTTATTGAACCAGGCCTATAATGGTAAATATAAAACTTTTACTGGTGAAATTAGATACAAAAGAGCAACGATGAACAAGTTTAAAGAGCAAAATAGTTCTGTACATGTTTTCATAAGCCTTATTTTGTACCTATCTATAACAGTTGTATAAAACGGTACCTAATGTAAATGATTACATCACTAGCTTATAGATCATTTTTCTGTATAAGCATATAGAGCTGGAAAATCTTATCAAACGCCTTTATTTAACTTGCTGTCACCATAAAGACCGTTATATTACTTTTACAAAACATTTTTGCGAATTAAGCTCTAGGTATAGTACAATTTTGCGGCTTGGGAAGACCTTTGGATAAGGACCTTTTTTCCGTTTGGGTACGGAACCCTAAAAAGTACTACCTAAGTGCAATAAGTAAAATTTCAGTGCTTGAATTATGATTGTA
This sequence comes from Mythimna vitellina, assembly GCA_949316375.1. NCBI lineage: Eukaryota > Metazoa > Arthropoda > Insecta > Lepidoptera > Noctuidae > Mythimna > Mythimna vitellina. The sequence goes on along the minus strand of OX438691.1, from coordinate 2,012,166 downwards.
ACTTAATTTTTTATGTATTTCAAAAAAAAAGGAAGTCAAGTTTTCTACAGCAGTGGGGCGGAGGAATGTTACCTCTCGAATTGTGGTTCCGTCACAGACTACAGAGATGCTTTGCTCTATACTTGAATGTCCGGCGATCTCACATGGGCTAACGCCATCATGATTTATGAACGGCTGGTTGGTCTGCCACGTCTCTTGAGAAAATCAGCAGTAGTCAGGACAAGGGTATGCTCGGCGAAGCCCTGTCCTGACCACCCTCCTGTGCAGACACGGACTCCCCGAGTGTATGGAGCGACAAATTGTACTCGTGAAACTTTGCAAGAAAATGTTGATTGCGAGATGTAGGACGGTATTGTATTGTTCAGTATGCTTTTGTTATGATGAATGGGTGCCCACCATCCCTTTTGGTTCGCAGAAATAAGGGTCCTTTCCGTGAACATTGTTGCGCGCGCTACGCTAAAGATGCCGAGTTCGATCCCCAGCTAGAATGAATTATTTTTGTGATTTATTGATTGCTCGAATAGCTGTTCCACATGCATGTGAATTATCTCTCTACAATTAAATATTTAATTAATTTATCTTATAATTTATGTACACACATATACAAAAAGAAGACAGATCAGGGGCCATTCAAGTATTAAGTAAGCAGATTTTTTGCAAATAGTACCTCCCCCCTCCCCCTAGTCAGCAAAAGTAAGCAATACTCTCACTCCCCCTCCCCATGCTTACGTAAACATTGGTACGTTTATTTGTCAATGTGTTAGGTTATTAATTTATGAGCAGTACTTGTAAATCTAGAAAAAAGGAATACTTAAAAAACAGAGTTAATTTACAATTTTTCAGTTAACAGTTCTCAGTCCATGACACGCTGATCCATGACAGTCTTCAATGACATTAGATGTATACTGCTAAATGATGTGTGTCTGCTCACTTTCTTGTGATTTGGAATCATCGACATTGTTTTCTTAAAAAAACTAAAAAAAATTGCACTGCTGACGTAATCACCATCTAGACCCCCCCCATTTCATCAAAAATAAGCAAAACAAAGACTCTCCCACTCCCCTGCAGTGCTTACGTAATATTTGAATGGCATTATAAAAAATTGTACAAAGGAACTGCTTATTTTAAAAGTAGGTACCATTGTGTTGTCATCGAATACCATTTGCCTGCTGTGGTCTTCCCGTCCAACTATAATTTAGGTGTCTTCAAGGTTAGAGTGAATAGGCTCTTAATAAACTAGTGCGCCTCACTATCAATGATTGCATCACTGCTTACCATCAGGTGGGATCGCAGTGAAGCATAAGTTTATATCAATTTAAAAAAAAGTAATTAAATTAGTTTTCTAATTTTTATTTTTCTCATATAAAAATAAACAATATTGGGTTTTCTCCAAAATACATTCAGTCAAAAAAGTATCGGGAATGGATGATTTGTTTATGGTTCCAAATTCAAATTTTTGTTTTTTTGTAGTTGTTAGATTGGCACAACTGTTTTCCATTTTGGCGCGGAGTTTGAGTTGCATCTGTTATTTATATTAAATACAGTGCTGGTTTTAGTAATATCATATATAGTGTGTATTGCGAATTTCATAATGGACAAAAACTCGAACAAAGAGTTTGTCTTAAATTTTGCATCGCCAATGGAATTTCGTGTTCGGAGTCACTGAAAATGTTACAGAAGCCTTACGGTGAATCGACTTTATCAAAAACTCGTGCTTATGAGTGGTTCAAAGCGTTCAAAAGCGGTCGAGATGTGATGGAAGATTTGCCTCGCTCTGGTAGGCCGTCAACGTCTGCAACTGAAGTTAACATCGCAAAAGTAAAGAAAATAGTGACTGAAAATCCCTATTTAACTCTGAGAGAGATAGCCGCCGAACTTTCTGTATTTCACGAGTCGATCCGTACCATTTTAACTAATCATTTGGGTATGAAACATGTTGCTGCTCGGCTAGTCCCAAAAGATCTGAATTTTCTCCAAAAACTCAATCGCATGAAAGTCGCTGAGGACAAGCTAGAACGAGTCAGTTCGGACCCAACATTCATGAAACGCATTGTTACTGGTGACGAGACGTGGGTTTACGAGTTTGACATGCAAACTAGTCAACAAGCTTCGAAGTGGCGCCTTCCAACTGAACCGAAACCGAAAAAACCACGCCAAAGTCGATCAAAAGTCAAAGTCATGTTGACTGTTTTCTTTGACTATCGCGGTGTTGTGCACTCTGAATTCTTACCGGAAGGTCTAACGGTAAATAAAGAATATTATTTGAGCGTTATGCGGCGTTTAAGAGAGCGAATTCGACGAAAAAGGCCAGATTTGTGGAAAGAAAGTTCTTGGATTTTGCACCACGACAATGCGCCTTCGCACAAGGCTGTCATTGTGAACGAATTTTTGACCAAACACTCAACAAATACCATCCAGCAACCACCATATTCACCAGATATGGCTCCTGCTGACTTTTTTCTTTTTCCTAAACTCAAATTACCACTTCGTGGCACCCGTTTTCAATCGATAGAAGACATAAAGGAGAATTCGCGGCGAGAACTGAACTCAATTCCGGAAGCAGCGTTTAAAAAATGTTTTGATGAATGGATTATTCGTTGGCGCAAGTGTATCGTTTCTAAAGGAGCATACTTTGAAGGTGATAAAATAAATTTGGATGAATAACAGACATTTTGTGTATTATTGATCTTTTCCCGGTACTTTCTTGACACAGTAGTATACTTTAAAAGTATAAACATAATATATTATGTTATAATTAAACAAATTAAAAATTAGTAAACTCAACTCCGTGTAGATAGATCAGGTACCTATATGAAGGTATTGTTGGGTTATTAACCGCGACACAAACTCTAAAACTGATAACTTCGCGCACTGAGGGTTCCGTACAAACTTATGAAAACAGTTTAATTCCCGAATTGAGTTACAAGGAATTTTCCGAATCGCACGAAAAGCTTTTTTTGTGATGTAACTGCAAATTTACAGTTTTTAGATTTTTTCCTATACTTGTACCATGAGACCTTGCTCTATGCCAAATTTCAGGATTCTTGGTCAACGGGAAGTACCCTATGAATTTTGATTTCCTTGAGAATGTCGAAATACACTTTTTATGCGACATAAACGACTGTATCTTTTGTTTTCGTTAACTCAGAACCCTCAGTGCGTGAAGTTATTAGTTTTAGAGTTCGTATGGTTGTCAATAACCCAACAATACCTTCCCATAGGTACCTGATCTATCTACCTGAAGTTGAGTTTACTAACTTATAATGTGTTTAATTATAACATAATATATTATGTTTAAACTTTTAAAGTATATTTTGAAAAAAAACCCAATATTGATTATTTTTATATGAAAAAAAACAACTAATTTAATTGCTTTTTTTTAATTGATATAAACCAGTGCTTGACTTCGATCCCACCTGACGGTAAGCAGTGATGAAATCGTTGATAGTGAGGCGCAGTAGTTTATTAAGAGCCTATTCACTCTAGCCTTAAACACACCTAAATTATAGTTGGACGGGAAGACCGCAGCAGGCAAATTGTTCCAGTCCTTCGATGACAACACAATGGTACTTTTAAAATAAGCATCTCTTTGTACAATTTTTTATAATGATCTGTCTTCTTCTGTTATATGTGTGTACATAAATTATAAAATAAATTAATTAAATATTGAATTGTAGAGAGATAATTCACATGCATATGAAACAGCTATTCGAGCAATCAATAAATCACAAAAATAATTCGTTCTAGCTGGGGATCGAACTCGGCATCTTTAGCGTAGCGCGCGCAACAATGTTCACGGAAAGGACCCTTATTTCTGCGAACCAAAAGGGATGGTGGGCACCCATTCATCATAACAAAAGCATACTGAACAATACAATAGCGTCCTACATCTCGCAATCAACATTTTCTTGCAAAGTTTCACGAGTACAATTTGTCGCTCCATACACTCGGGGAGTCCGTGTCTGCGCAGGAGGGTGGTCAGGACAGGGCTTCGCCGAGCATACCCTTGTCCTGACCACTGTTGATATTCTCAAGCGACGTGGCAGACCAACCAGCCGTACATTAATAATGATGGCGTTAGCCCATGTGAGATCCCCGGACATTCAAGTATAGAGCAAAGCATCTCTGTAGTCTGTGACGGAACCACAATTCGAGAGGTAAAATTCCTCCGCCCCACTGATGTAGAAAACTTGACTCCCTTTTTTTTAAATAAATAAAAAATTAAGTTACAATCATAATTCAAGCACTGGAATTTTACTTAAATGCATTTAGGTAGTGCTTTTTAGGGTTCCGTACCCAAAGGGAAAAGGGGACCTTACTGCTACCCAAGCCGCAAAATTGTACTATAGCTAGAGCTTATTTCGCAAAAATGTTTTGTAAACGTAATATAACGGTGTTTACGGTGACAGCAAGTTAAATAAAGGCGTTTGATAAGACTTTCCAGCTCTATATGCTTATACAGAAATATGATCTATAAGCTAGTGATGTAATCATTTACATTACCGTTGTATACAACTGTTATAGATAGGTACAATAAAAGGCTTATGAAAACATGTATAGAACTATTTTGCTCTTTAAACTTGTTCATCGTTGCTCTTTTGTATCTTATTTCATCAGTAAAAGTTTTATATTTACCATTATTGGCCTGGTCCAATAATGGTTATTGAAATTCAACAATACGGTGATTTTTTGATATAGTGTGTTTTCATGTATCTGCTATAGTACATTACATAGTGTTTTAATAGTTATGACTGCTCAAAAATAGAGCACTTTGGTGATATAACTGAATTTAGTGTTCTTCATAGGTGAGAAATTTACGCTATAGGAATTTTTAAATCCCTGTTAACCTTTTTATACTGGATACAAAGACACTTGTTCAGCGTAGAATGACTATATAATAGGTCTTTCGATAGACTGTATATATTATAGTTTCTCTTTCAACTAAAACATCATAACCTCATCAATATACGAGTTGAAATTTAAATGGTTGTTGATCCGAGGCTGAAAAGTTTTGTCTCGGCCATGCATAACAATAAAAATATTCCAAAGAAAAATTCAAAAACTTTTTTTTACTGTTTTTTGCTATGGACGGTACGGAACCCTTCGTGCGACTCGCACTGGGCCGGTTTCACTTAACGCCACTGACTCCGCTATTTACGTGCCAACCTACTGGGCAACATTGAGGGAGGGAAAGTCAGACCATCGATTCGAGAATAAGAAGAATTGGTTTGACAGTATAGTCCTTTAAAGCTCCCAATAAAAATTACAACACTTTTTTGGCTGCATTAGAGTCTTCACAAAAATCTTGACGATTTCGCTTGATTAAGTAGACCCAGTCCCAAACTCGTGTACTCAAGTTATGTTAACCACAATTTTTGACTATTTAGATCCTTGACCCAACCTCTCGGAAAGCTATCGGCACATTGTCCTCGAAGAACCATTTTGGAGCTCTGATTTGTCTGTTACGTAAGTAATTTAATTTTATAACATACATACTATGTAATTGGTTTTTATGCGTCCATTTGCCAATGCAGTAGCTTCAGTTGCCTGCGTGAAAAAATGGTATTATATCTCTAAGATCCAATCTAATTCTCAAACTAAATTCATCAAAATTTGTTTAGCTATTTAGGCATAAAAACAGGCATAAAGACAGAGTTATTTTCGCATTTATTATATTAGTATGAATACAGGCGAGCTTAACCCACAATTGGGTTTTGGATATCATTAGAATCATGTTATAGCATCATGTCATGTTATGTGTTGTGTTGTTAGCAGAATCGTCTTAAAACTTCTTTCGTTACTTTATATTAATATATATGTATGTGCATTTTTATTATATGTACACTTTTTTTTTACTCTTGTTTTTCGTGTAAAATTTCCTTTTTATGCACCTACCATATTGTCTCTTCACCACCCTAGGTTGACTGGTAGAGAATGCCTAAGGCATTAAGTCCGCCTTTGTACTTTATGCTGCATGAAGTTTAATAAATAAATATAGATGATTTACATGGCTTATCTAGGTTATTCTTAAAAGCAGCATCGTACATGGATTTTTACCACACTTGGGGCAACTTTTCTTACGCTGTCTCTACCATAAAACTCTGGAATGTGCTTCTCCTTGACATAAAAAAAGCTGAAAGTTTTTCTTTGAAGCGTAAAATTCGGAACTACTATTTGAAGTCCTCTCAACCTTAGTTTGGTCTTCGTCTTGATTATCATATTTTGATTTGTCTTAATTATTATAATTATCATAGATTTGATATTTATCATAGTATATATTACCTAGTTTATAATTTAACATGTATTTCCACTGATTTGTCTTTTTTAACCCAAAGGTTGACTGGTAGAAAATGCCTTGTGGCATTATAAATGATATTTATTTTGTAAGTAGGTTTAAAAAACCCTTTTACACGTCAATTTTTTTTTGTAATTTTAAACTAGATGAGACTGGTGTTTCCTAGCTGAATACCCTGAGAAGAAACACCGAAACAAACTCAGGGGTCAGTCTCTTTTAAAGTCCATACAGTTAATATGTAATGGTCAAATTATACATGAGAACCATGCAGATTTGTCTGAGATGGTCTTTTAAAGAAAGAACCATACAAATTTGAGTGGACATGTCCAGTCAGTGCAAGCATTTGTCAGTATTCGTAAAGCTCAACCCAGGACTACTAAGGAGCTCAACGACTTGACGAACAATACCTAGGAAAGGTCATTTGGGTAGGCCGCAGAATATACTCAAATTGCCAGACATACGTCAAAATTACTGAAAAGAAAAAAAAAGCAATCAACATTGTTCTCACGTTCACAATAATAAAAGGAATTAATTAAGTTCCCCTATAGCAGATATGTACCATTACTGTACATGAAGTTTAAATAATAAACATTTAACTGTAACGCTATGCCATTGTCGTCTTATATTTTGTTTTATATTGATCTCCTTTAGAGTGTATAGTTGTATCTCCCAGGTCTACCGGCGTACTACACCATTCGCGCTGTCACCCACGTACAAGTGATGTGCATACCCAGGAAGGCTCTGGCGAAAGCTCTGGCTGATCCACAGATTATACAAGCTATTAAGTACGTCAGGAAAACTCCGGTGAGATGACCTGTAGGTTCTTTTTTTAATTGTTATAAACTAGTGCTTCACTGCGATCCCACCTGATGGTAAGCAGTGATGTAATCGTTGATGGTGAAGCGCATTAGTTTATTAAGGGCTATATTTTACCGGGACACCATGGCAGCGCGACCAGTCGCCGCTACCAACAAAATGTATACAGCTCTATAGAGAGTTACTCACCTAGTTTCCGTTTGGTTGCGCAACCAATTTGGCGGCGCGAACAACTCGGACGCGTGCACTTAAGGTCCATTTTGATACTTCCTCAGTGTGGTGTAGCGATTCTGGTATCTGTATGGTGTCTAGTTTGGTAGCTTACAGACACCATGGTGGCGCAACTGGTCGCGCCGCCATGGTGTCCCAGAGAAATATAGCCCTTAGAGCATATTTACTCTAGCCTTAAGCCTTCTAAGATACCTACATTTTAATTGGACGGGAAGACCGAAGCAGGAAAATTGTTTCAGTCATTCGATGTACACGATGTAAAAGATGAGGCGCAATACTTACGTTGCCATTGATTTACTCTTCTTTGAATTATTAAGGTCTTTAAGGGAGGTGAAAGTATTTTCGCGTGAAACTGTATTGAAGAAAAATGATGAAAGGTATTCTAAAAGTTGCGCTGGTTACTGTATTTTGTGAATATCGAAATCAGCCTGGCATGATAGGGTGTGATTTGGAAAAAGGACAATATCCATCGTTTATATCCTCATACAATCCCCTCAAATCAAATTGATGACCCAGGGAATAGGGTGTACTGAAATGACGGCCTATTCTTCTTTTTCTTCTTTTCGTGTCGATGTACTTAACTAAATTTTTTCTGACCAGTATTTGGCAACCTCTACGGCTCTGTTATTGGCCTCGTATAGATCCTGAAAATTGCAGGTGGTTGTGCAGGATGGACAGCACAGCAAATGACGCATGTCCTGTGCAGCGGCTCCACACTGGCACTGTGTTAGAAATGGGTCGAGATAGCCCCATTTGGCCAAATTGGTTTTTACAGCGGCCAACCTGGGTCCGCAGTCGGTTAAGAGATTTCCAGATTGGCCACTGCAATTCACATCACCGGGGGGAGATGTTCTGACGGGGCGATGAAATGTGTAGGAGTTGGGTGCTTCCCCCCGGCCTATTGAAACATATACGGAAAAAGAGAGAAGAAAAAAACATAGATGACGTTCTTCACTGGTCCCAAATAAATTCAAATAAAGCCGATGGCAGACCAAGAGTTAAGTTCAAACTTAGCACGCATAACTGAGATAATTTACAGTTTAGATTACAGTCCGCACACAAGTATGTAAAAATTTACTTAGCCATTCAACTAAGCTCACTTGGCTTGCCGCATGGTCTACAATCACGGGTAGTGTGAAAGCGAAACCCGGGGCCCTGGGACGAAGGCAAAGAAAGAACAGGAGTGGGATTTTTAGTCAGTAAAAGTCTGACACTGTCTCTCGCTCCGCCCAAGAGCGCGATTTGTCATAAGATGATTTTCCCACCCAATAAAAAAAGAAATGGTCTACAATAGGTTTTTATTTCGATGACTCCCGAAGCCCCGGGCGTCTCTTGCAACGGCTGGGGTTGACTCTCTTACAGTCTCCACCACCTCCATCGCTCGCATCCATTGCTCCGTACCGTACGTGTGTCGGCCTGCAATATGCTTAACACGTTCGGCCCAACCCGCTCTCATGAGGTGCTCGCCAGAGGCGTAGCGCACCGCTGTATCAGCCGTATCAATGATAGCAGGCCCCTGAGCTACAGGGCCCCGACGTGTACCAAAATCTGTAATATGTTATCTACAACCTTAAATTCTCTTATTGATAAAAGGCCACTATTTAATGAATAATGATTAAATGGTAGGGTGTTCTAATAGTTTTTAGCTCGCTTAGGTCGTTCTAGCATTTTCTACATAAGACGACAATAAAAACTCAACCTATTCAAGTATATTAAAATTAATAAAATAAACGAGCTAATTATCTTTTTTGAGGCATCTCAAGGCGCTATTTCACTGCTACTAGAAACTATTGATATGGGGCCCCATTATCTAGCTAGTCCTAGCTACGCCACTGGTGCTCACATTATGACACAATATTTTCTCGTATAAAATGGACATTATGAGACGTAGTGCAACAAATTATACAAAGACGTCTTAGGATGCTGCTGGTCCGAACGTGAAGACGATAAAAATAATGATCCCAAAGAAAAAGAGTTAATCATGATCACAAGCATCCTCAATCATTGAAATGATACCAGTGACTTCCAAGACAAGTGGTATCTGGACAATACTAATTATTTTTAGGAGTTCCAAAGACTACAGACGCCAGTACCCTCGTTCGTGAAGTACGTCCTGCCGCCACCGACCTCGAATCTGATGCATTTCCGGCTGCCCAGGAAACACGAACCTGACTCCGAGTTCCAGGACCCTTTCAATAAACTTGAGTTTCTATCCATTTTACGGTAAGTACATTTTCATGAAATACTCGTACATAATTGATGCAGTTAAAAATGAAGTCTAAGCTGTGACAATAAAAACAACGTATTAAAAAAATATCTGACTGTTTCATGATGATGTTGCCCGCCAGCTATGTGTTCCCCCGCTACACGATCCGGCCTGACGGCAACTACTTGCTCCGTTACGAGTGGTTCCGCCTCACCTGCGCGCTCTGCTCCGCGCAGCTGTTCCCTCACTACACCTACCTCGTGCTGCAGTGGCCCTTCCTCTACTACGTCACACTCCTTCTCGATCTGTCAGCGTATTTCGATATGTATGTGTATAGCTTCAACGTATTAACAAAAGAAGTATTCTATTGGTCTCGTAGTTAAAGCCCTACTGCCAATCGTGGGGCACTAGCATCTTGGGTGTGATTCCTAGGTCAGACAAAAGTGTTATTGAGTTTTAGCATTTTTGTTAAATTGTTTGGGAAATTCATCTTATTACAAATCCCGCTCTTGGGCGGAGCGAGAGATAGTGTCAGACTTTTACTGACTAAAAACCCATTCCTGTTCCTTCTTTACCTTCGTCCCAGGGCCTCGGGTTTCACTTTCACACTACCCGTGGCCCAGTAGGCTTCGACCCTGCTGGGCCCCTACGATTTGCTGACATCTCCTTGAGGCGCGCGTGGAACAGTACGCGCCGTCGACGACTTGGGCTCGGTCCGGACGGTTACCGGACGGTCGGACGGCGAGCCACCCATTGCTTGCTGTCCGCAAGCCTGCGCCTACGGTGGCCGCAAATCGGGATCGGAGGGTTTTAGTATTACGAATTTTTCACTAGCAGCAACGAGTTTTGGAATCGGAAAATCATCAAATACCTTCTCCCACTCTGGGTGGTGCGACTTACTAACTGAAACCCGACTGGCAACTCTTTTGAACAATTTTGCTGCCAATGTGTCACCTCTTGGGGCCTTACTATATACTATAACGTGTCAAAATATCAAAAAGAGTGAATAGGTTACTTTTAGGCAAGCGTGCTACATCGTCGACCACATGATCGCTTACCATCAGGTGAGATGGTGGTAAAAAAAATCAGTCATTCGAGCGAGAAAGAGAGATGGTGCTATACACCCTTTATAGCTTCTATTCCTTTAACAGTTCTGTTTAGGTCGTAAAATGGATCGCGTTAAATCTGGTGGTAAAATTAATCACGTTAAAAGCTTCTGTCCTCAAAATTACTTCCTGCTGCTTCCCTCTCTCAGTTCATTCCACCAAACTATGACAGTGAGGAAACTGAGAGTGGCATCTGTTCATCCACTTCAACACATACTGAGCCTATGGTTTAGTGTCCACTGAGATAACTCGCCGTGACTATTGGTTGTTACAGTTTGAAAGGAACATCGCCAATCTTCAAAGGTTTAATACAAGGCGGTTCGAACAACACGGCGACTTTTAACAAAAGTCGTTTCGTAAAGCGTAATCTCTGCACAGTACTCATTGTAGTGTGTATAATACGTAAGCACTAGACTACTGCTTAGAGGAACACACTTCACACTTCACTACTGTTATGCGGAACAGGGTTTTAACGTCCCGCAAACATCCGTTGAAAAGAGAGGATCCGCCTACCAGACAGGAGTCATATCTGGTGTGGGCAACAGCCTGATAAATAATTTCGGGCTGTTGTATATGTTCAAATTGCGTGGAGAACTCAGAAATTACGCGATGGAGGATATCGTAGTTGTAGCTCTTATGTGGACGATGACCTGGTGAGGGTCGCGGGAATTCGATGGATGCGAGACGCACAGGACCGCCGGTCGTTATGTCAACACTTGGGGAGGCTTATGCCCTACATTGGACGTCTTTCGGCTGAAAGGACGAAAGTGATGATGATATGCCAACATAGGTGTCGTTACAACTGTATTGTGCTGTATCATCAAAGTTGTTTCCAGGTACTACACGGTGAAGGTGTGCCCAAGTCGTCGACGGCGCGTATTGTTCCACGCGCGCCTCAGGTAGATGTCAGCAAATCGTAGGGGCCCAGCAGGGTCGAAGCCTACTGGGGCCATGGGTAGTGTGAAAACGAAACCCGGGGCCCTGGGACGAAGGCAACGAAGGAACAGGAGTGGGTTTTTAGTCAGTAAAAGTCTGACACTATCTCTCGCTCCGCCCAAGAGCGGGATATGTCATAAGATGATTTTCCCACGCAATAAAAAAAGGTACTAACTTCACTTTTTCTGTCTTTGTCTCTGTGCCAGTTTCCAACGCATGCTGATTGGCTACTTCAACGACGACGGTATCCTGGTGTACCATCCGTTCAGTACTGCGTCTTACTACATCAAAGGAGGATTTATCACTGACTTGCTGGGATGCCTTCCTCTAGAGAACTTGCAGTCTACGCGCTTGGACTATCATGGTATGAAATATTGTGATTCTATGTTATTGAGGATGGTTTGTAGGGTTTTCTTACCTCAAAAGGAAAAAAACGGAACCCTTTAGGATCATTTGTTGTCCGTCTATCTGTCTATCAAGACCCTTTATCTCAGAAACGCGTGGAAATATCGAGTTGAAATTAAAACCACATACTCAGGTCTGCGGTTCCTCGAAGATGTGAAAAAATAACTTCTTATCCCTACCGCTTTTAAGCACGCAATTTACTGTTTTTCGTACTAGTGCGGAAAAGTGCGCAAGCTCGCCAAAATATCCAGGCTGGACGCTAAGTGTCGAGTCGTACGTCAATCCGTTTATTTATATTTTTGTAAGGATGTTGGAAAACGTCGCTTGACACTCGTGCAAAGGCGGATACAAATCCTGGGCCCATCTTCCAACAGCTATGTGTGTTACATCGTTGGATACGTATTTTTGAGCAGAATAAAAGTTACTATGGCCACAGCATAAGTAATAGTACAAGTCTATGGCACCAAGTTTCTCCACTTGTATCAAAATGTATTAATGCATGTCGCTTAATATCATTCTACAAAGTTACGTAAATCTCTCTGGAGTTTCGCAACACTATTATAAATGAATTATATTTGTCTCATTGATTTATGCGTTGCATTTAAACTGTCTCAAACATATACAGCCAGCTACCATAAAAATTTTAGTCCGAACAGTAATTCTAAAGACGACGCCAGTAATTTGTTGTTTTAATTTTATTACATGCCAGAGACAAAACAACTTGCGTCGTCGTGTAAACGGTGCAGGTGGTTCTTATTCATAAAATAAATTTTCTTCTTTTCGTGTCGATGGACTCAAATTATTTTTTTTTTTTTACCAGTTTTTGGCAACTTGTACAGGAGTCTGTTGGAAGGCCTCCCACAAGGTGGACCGATGACCTGATGAGGGTCGCGGGAATCCGATAGATGCCAGAAAACCTGTCGTTATGACGACACTTGGGGGAGGCGTATGTCCAATAGTGGACGTCTTTCGGCTGAAATGATGATGATGATGTACAGGAGACTTAGTATGTTGTGTTATAATTTCAGTCATGCGAGTGAAAAAACGGATAGAGCTATACACTCGTTCAACTATATATACTTAGCTATCGCGAGCTGTTTTTCGGAAACATTCGGCCGCTAACGCGATTTCGCTCCTTGTCTATCAGTGACTGTAGATTTGCGACTATGATGACAGTGACATGATGTGTGTTTCGGTGCATGTAGTCGTGCACAGAGTCCAGGTCCAGGAATGAACCAATAACCCATATACACCCTATATAGCTCCATTTCTTTAACAGTTCAATTTAGGTCGTAAAATTGTTAGCGTTAAGTGCCCGAGGAAGGGCCCCTGGATCCGCAGTCGGGTAAGAAATTGCCAAATTGGTCACTGTAGTACGCCAATAAATTTTCTGAATGCATTATACAGAAGACAAGATCCGTGTGACTCCAACGAAACAATTCCTGATGCTGAATCGCCTGATCCAGATGTACCGGATGCCGGGAGCCATGAACGTGCTAAAGGTCTACATCGAGAGACGAGACATTCTCATGGTGTAAGCTTTTCAAAACTACATGTATTTTTTTATTATTTGGAATAAAATATAACAGAACAACATTTATTCGGAACAGAAAAAGCACAACTAAAACGAAGTAAAATGAGAAAAAAAGTACAAAATGCGCCGAGCGTACCAGTACCAAAAAGTTTAACCACCTCAGCATTTGCTGGGTGTCAGGCACCCAGCACTAGTTTTCAGTTTAAGTAGCTATTTTTAGGGTTCCGTACCTCAAAAGGAAAAAACGAAACCCTTATAGGATCACTTTGTTGTCCGTCCGTTTGTCTGTCTGTCTGTTTGTATGTCAAGACAATTTATTTCGGGAACGCGTTGAGGTATCGAATTGAAATTAAAAATAAATACTTAAGTCTGTGGTCCCTTGAAGCTGTGAAAAAATCGAACTTCTGAGTTAACGAAAACGATACAGCTGACATAAATCGCAAAAAAACGTGTATTTCGACACTCTCAAGGGAATCAAAATTCATACTTCCTTTTGACCTAGAATCCTGAAATTGAGCATGAAGCAAGGTCTCATACAGAAGTATAGGAAAAAATCAGAAAACTGTAAATTTGTTGTTACGCAAACAAAACTTTTTTTGCGATTCGGAAAAATCTTCGTAACTCGTTTCGGGAATTAAACTATTTTCATAGGTAAGTTTGTACGGAACCCTCAGTGCGGGAGTCCGACTCGCACTTGCCCAGATTTTTATTATTCATATACGTGATGTTGTGGTCGATGATGGAGAACACTTGCCTAGTTACTTCTAGGCAAGCTATTCGCTCTTTACTTAAAGACTTCCAGGTTGTACCTATCAGGAAACACAGACTCCGGCAGGAAATACCACTCCTTAGCTGAACTATGCCTTTTGTGCGTATGGGAAGCTACCATTGCTTGGTAACGGAACCAACTTACAAGTTATAGGTACATACCTAGGCAGGTGCTTTACTTTGAAGAAGTTATTTAATCACCACTCCTCTAGAAAACGTTATGTACTATACCAAAGGAATTCGAAGACATGTGACATTCAGTAACCCGCACTGGTTCCCCTTTTTTATCTTGGGAGAATGTTTTTTTGTGAGATTATTCTATATTAGCTTCTGCCAGCAGCTTCGCTCGCATGAAAGTAAGTTTTTCCATACAAAATTTGGAACCTCGTTTTACCCCCTTAAAAGTTGAATTTCTAAAAATCCCTTCTTAATGCTCGCCTACGTCATAAAAGAAAGCCTTGTGTAAAATTTCACCTTAATAGTCCCAGTACTCTCGGCTGTGTGTTGAGATGTCAGTCAGTCAGTTTCTCCTTTTATATATATAGATTAGTTACATGCAGGCAAAGCCACTGGTCAGTGCTTTAACTTGCCTTTTATACATCCGGTGCCAGTTTCTGAAAATGCGCTCCTAAAAAATTCCATGAGTTCGGCTTCGGGAGGTACCTGTTTCGGATGTGGTGGGAAGATACGCTCGGGTGAAACCATTGCATAGATCACCCGGAGTCCACAGTGAAGCATATGATGGAAGTTCGCTCCACTTGGGTGGAGCCTCGCCGTTTCCACGTGGTGGCGATTGACGGTGGCGACTTGAGCGTCAAAACCTGGTTCAGGCCATGGTACCGAGTGAAAGGTAACAGTAAACTCCTTCTGATGAAATGAATGATACAGAACTTGGCTTTGGTTTGATCATTTCTGCGCTCTATCAGGTTTTGCGCACCTCTCTAGTTACGGCACTGCCGCAGGCAGAAACTAGTATGATGACAAAAGTAATCAATGATACTTTTCCAGCATACAAGCGATACCTCTGTTCATGGCGATGCTCAACATAATAACCTGCTTCATGGTGTTCTACTCCGCGAAGATTTACTACAGTCAAACTGACGCTGGTTACACGTGGCACATCGAGCCCTTTCAGGACGAAGGAGGATCCTGGATGCACCTGTTCAAGGACACTTGTGAGACTTTTACTATTGACACCTTCATCGACGATGGAGCACACTTGCCTATAATATTCTCTCTTGACTTACAAGACCGCTAGGTTGTAGTTATCAGAAAACACAGACAGCAGCACGAAAATCCACTCCATAACTGTACGCAAAATGAATGTGTTCCTAAAATGTTACTTGACTTATTAGTACCTACATCTAGCTAACATTTTTATGTAGACTTAAATCCAGGTAGGCACTTTATTTGGTCTCTATTATAGCAAATCATAAAAAAGCACTGCTACTAGAAGCAGAGCAGTGGTGACCGAGTGGTAACGGCTCCGACTTACGAGTTATAAGCCGCGGGTTCAAACCCAGCCAGGTGCATTACTTTGTGTCATTTATCTCATCACCACTGCTCTCAAACCGGTGAAGGAAAATATCGTGAGGAAACCGGCATGTCCTAGAACCAAAACTTCGAAGACATGTGACATTCACCAACCCGCACTGGGCCCGCGTGGTGGTTTACGGCCCATTCCCTCTCCTAGATAAGAGGCCTGAGTCCCAGCAGTGGGAACATTAAGAGGCTGATTATGATATGATAAAAACGCAAAATTATAATGGAGGTCTGAAACTGGAAATGCTCGAATCCGAATCGTTCTTAGCGCTTCTTTAGGGTTCCGTACCCAAAGAGTAAAAACGGTACACTATTGCTGACTCCGCTGTCCGTCTGTCTTTCACCAGGCTGTACCTCATGAACAGCGATAACTAAGCAGTTGACATTTTCACAGATGATGTATTTCTGTTACCACTATAATAACAAATACACAGAATAAAATAAATATTAAAGAGAGGCTCCCCTCCCATACAGCAAACGTGTTTTTTTTTTTTGCTGTTTTTTTGCTAATGACGGTACGAAACCCTTAGTGGGTTCCGTACCGTCATTAGCAAAAAACGAGCGTGCGAGTCCGACTCGCATTTGGCCGGAAAATTATTTAGTACTGGTGTAGGTACCTAAATGAAAATTAGGTACCTATAGTACTGAATAATTTTTATGATCTCTATACAACAGTTCGTTTTAACCTGACCTCGACGCCGTGGAATATGCACCTGGCGACATACTTCTGGGTGGTGTATGAGTGCAGCTCCACCGGCTACGGTGTCTTCAACCCCAGCAACCGCGACCTGATGCAAGTGCTGTTTATTGGCATGGCCAGTTGTAAGGCTATATCCATTTTGAATATCTATTTTCATTTTAGAATTCTCGCATATGGTCACCGCCACCTATGTCCTAATAATATTTTTAACTATAGTCTATTCGCGTTATGAAAATAGTGACTCATCAGTGCAATTGTAAATTAAAGGCGTATTCACACTCGGGTAAAAGTTAGACCGTTAATATTAAAGTAGACTTTTTATTACACAGTATTTTCAAATATAATAATTATTAAGTAATTATTTGAAAAACTTAATCATAATCGTCAGAATTTTCACTTTTTAGGGTTCCGTTTTACCCTTTGCGTACAAAGGGTAAATCGGGACCCTATTACTAAGACTCTGCTGTCCGTCTGCCTATGGTGCACACGGCTTTCTAATTTATTAATATCTAATTATAACAACACGACAACGACAACAACACACAACAACGACAACGATGGGCCACTATTTCCTTAACGTGAAACTTAAGTTCGTTTGCATGTACTTCAAATGGAGATAAAAAAAATTCTTTATTAACATAAAGAATATTTTACCCACACTGTTGATATTATCCGCCTAGCGGGATACTCATTAAATATATACTCGTACGATAATATATATTTTCATAATTATTTTCAGCTGCTATGTTAGCCACGTACTACTCGGTCCGCATCATTAGTATCCGCGCGAATGTCAACAAGTCTCTGGCGGGCTTCAAACAGCACATGAAGGATATTGAGGTGTACATGGCCAGGGAGAAGTTGGACTCGGAACTGCAGAAGTATGTTGTGATTACTTTTTAGACAGGTTACATTTATTCAGCAAAAATAAAGCATTTATTTCAATTAAACCATTTACAAGCTATTGAATTTGGGCACGCCATGATCATGGTGGTAAGTCCTTTCTTTGAGGAGTGGCTGTAGAGCTGTCCCGGCATCCTCACCTTCCGCTTGACGCAAGTCCTCACCGGTCATAGAGAGAATTTATCAGATAATATCCCACCTTCAAAAAACGTACACATTTAAATTTTTAGTAAGTCGGTCTGTCAGAAAAATGACGCTAATTGCACATTCCAAAGCATAGATCTCTATGGAGAAGAATGTGCGAGAAACTCCATGGACACTCTTTTAAATTATGTTATGTAGAATATCTCGATTTCACCCACACCAGGACTGTTTTAAGAGCTTTGACCTTTTCCTTAAATAACATATCATTCGTATTCATTAGGTTTCCAGTTGACCAAATATGCCAAAAGCTCATCGAACAATCCTAAACTCTCAGCATCCACGAGGCCTTCCGTCCAGAGGCGGATCCTGAAATTGTTGGTCTCTGGGCTAACACTACTTGGGGGCCCACCCACCAAAATAAGTTTATATTTTTCCTAAAGTGTACCTTTTCGATAACGACCGATTACTGTAGAAATATCGTCCTAATGGAACAAGAGATCACAAGTTACTATAGCTAACTTGAAAGTCTAAATATAGGTACTTCGTCTTGTGGTTTTCTGTAAGAGATTGCCCTGTGCGAGAAGACCGCCGATTGAACATTTTGTAAATGTTTATCCTGTCCACATTATGAGGTGTACAATAAAGTAAATAATAAATAAATACTTTGATCACAGGTCGAACGTGAACACCAACGTTGAGCGGTTGTGAACCATTGACCTGCCCATATTAGAAGCGATATCAATGAATGCTACCATAATTAAACAGTAGTACTCTATTTGTTTTGAAACAAGTTTTGTCAAATAGGTTAAGCTGTATTGTAGATTGTTTTAAATGAAAACTGGGGGCCCCTTATATCCCTGGGGCCCTGGGCTGCAGCCCATTTAGCCATTAAGTAGATCCGGCCATGCTACCGTCGGTCAAATATTTCAACGACCAGCTTTTATTTGCACAATTATACTATCTCAAAATTGAATAGGTACTTAATTTTATTTCCAACATCATGTTCAAAGCCTGCTGTGTGTTACATGTCAGCCAAAACAATTACATTTTAAAGAACCATTAAACTTGAATAATTCTAGCTAATTTTATCTTCTGCTGGTACTCATAGCGAATTTAAAATAGCATTTGTGGTATTTCAGAGAACTCCGGCGTTACTACGAGTATAATTGGGAGAAGATGGGTGGCATCGACTACCGCGGAGTCCTCAAGCTGTGCGACCAGATCACTCTTAGGACAGACGCCATTTTGCACATTTATGGACCCACTTTCGCTAAGGTATAATTATAGCCTTATAATGTTCCCTTATAATTGCTGGAACTCAGGCCTCTTCTTCTTTGGGAGAGGTAACATTTGGAGCATGTAATATACCTTAGAGAGCACCCACTGGTTACCCGGTGGAAACAGCCCCGACTTAAAAGTGTAGGTCGTGGGTTCAAACTCAGCCAGGCGCATTACTTTTTAGGGTTCCGTAGTCAACTAGTCCGTCCGTCCGCAGATAATCTCAGTGACCGTTAGCACTAGAAAGCTGAAATTTGGTACCAATATGTATATCGATCACGCCGACAAAATGGTAACATAAAAAGTTGAAAAAAAATGTTTTATTAGGTACACGTAAAGTGGGAGTGTTTTTCAATTCAACCCTAACGTGTGATATATTGTTGGATAGGTATTTCAAAATGAATAGGGGTTTACTCATTTTTTGATAATGTTAGTATTTTCGGAAATAATCGCTCCACAAGTTAAAAAAAAGTGTCTCCCCCCTCTAAATTTTGAACCATAAGTTTAGAAAATTTGGAAAATATCTCAAAAGTACAACTTTATAAAGACTTTCTAGGAAAATTATTTTGAACTTGATGGGTTGAACAGTTTTTGAAAAGTTGTACAAAATAATTTCTGAATTATGTTTGTAATTTAACCATATATGCAAGCATTTTTTTAAACTTAGTACATATTTTATTATCCTAAACGTATCTTGTAACCCACAGTGTCCTATACTAGCGGACGCCGACGTCTCCCTACTACGCATCATTGGGCGCGCAGTGCGCAGCGTGTACTTCTTGCGGGACATGACCATCATCGAGCACAACGATATGGTCACCGACATGTACTTCGTGGACTACGGCGGCGTGGAGGTCAGCGTCGCGCAGGGAGATATGAACTCTGTGCTGCGCCTGCCTCGGGGCAGGTATTCAAGACATATTATTAGTTAAAGCATCGGTACATGGTGGACATCCTACCTATACGCACAAAACGTTTTGGGAACACATTCATTGTGCGTACAGCTAAAGAATGGAATTCCTTGCTGGAATCTGTGTTTCCTGATGGCTAAAACCCGGGAATCTTTAAGTCAAGAGTGAATAGGTTACTTCTAGGTAAGCGCGTTCCATCGTCGACCGCATCGTCGCTTTCCATCAGGTAAGACAGTGGACAAGCGCGAAGCTACAAAAAAAAAAATGCGAAAGTTTACTTGTCTTGAATTCTTCACTTTACTCAGGTCTATATTGTGGCGTCTAAAGAGGTCGTATGCTGCTAACTTGCAACCTAGCAGGTTTATGATAAAAATAGCATAGATGTCCATATTTTGATAGTAAAAAAAAGAAGATTGTTTTAGAATATCAAAGAAGTAAAAACAGTAACCGGATCAAATATTTTATAAATGTTGCATAAATCGCGCTTCTAACAATAAATAAAATAAAATAAAAAAGCCTTTTATTTCCAGTATTTAAAGTTTACACTTCTTACAATTTATTTTAGTGTTAGTTCATGTAGTTTAATCTATGTTAGTATAATTTCTCTTTCCTTTACTTAATTGTTCCTTTACTTCTAACAATATAAACCTAATATTTTAACCATAGAAGCGTTTCATTGCGGCTCCGCCCCCGACAATATTAACTCCCTCGCAATACTCGGGAGTTAGTTCTATAAATCCCTCAGTGGCGTTCGGGATTAAAACTTAGCAACCTTCGTTTAGTTCGGAATTCAACTTGCCACCCGCGACTTGAAGTCACAGCTTTATTCCCTAGTCACATAATCTACTATTTTCCTTGGATTGTGTTCCCTTGGGATAATTTACAACTATCACTTGGGCGAAGCTGCTGGCTGAAACGAGTCAATATTAGGGTTCATTTACGTTTATTAAACGCTAAACGTATATACTACATATCAACGATTTAAAGAAATAAAACTACTTTTTTTCTGCCGGGTCAAAACTTCAGCTCTTCTGAAGCATTGTTGAATAACGATGTTTTAAATTCATATTATCACCATTTTTTTACATTTTTAGGCAACTGATGAAAGTCTATGACCAGTGCGTGTTGCCAGTAATGACATATGGCTCTGAAACGTGGTCGCTTACAATGGGCCTCATCAGAAAACTCAAAGTCACCCAAAGGGCAATGGAAAGGGCTATGCTCGGAGTTTCCTTGCGTGATCGAATCAGGAATGAGGATATCCGCAGGAGAACCAAGGTCACCGACATAGCACGAAGAATCGCCAAACTTAAGTGGCAATGGGCAGGGCACATTGCTCGCAGAACGGATGGCCATTGGGGCCGAAAGGTTCTGGAATGGCGACCACGTACCGGAAGACGTAGCGTTGGAAGGCCTCCTGCAAGGTGGACCGATGACCTGGTAACGGTTGCGGGAGTACGATGGATGCTAGACGCACAGGACCGTTCATTGTGGCGACACTTGGGGGAGGCCTATGTCCAGCAGTGGACGTCTTTTGGCTGAAATGATGATGATGATGATGAGGCAACTGAAGGAACACAGTTAGATTTTAGTCAATAAAAGACTAACATTCCCTTTCGGTCCACTCAGAGAAGGAGTCATTTGATGATTAAAAACTCTGATTTTTGTCGTATCCGTCTTTATTCTACAAACTGCCCCCCTTAGCCAAGTTATGATCTTTTCGTTTGCGTCGAACGCCTCGAGTAGGCCACGCCTCCGATTCCTTTGTTCTGACCACGTGACTGAGCGTTGAGATGACGTAACGAATTGTAACTTGGCTAGGGGGCTGAATTCAAAAACAAGTAGAAATCGAACAATCAAATGTCTTTTTTTATTTAGAAAGCAATTTTTGAAAAAAATGTCACTCTGAAATCTGAAACCATTTCACACCATGCATGTTTAATTTTAATTCAAAGTGGCCAGTAGTTTAAGAGGGTAACTTCAAATTGTAACCTCAAATATTATGAGAGAATTCCTGTGTTTTAGTGTATTCGGAAACCTGGAAGGTACCCCAGCTCATAGGAGTCCGTATACCGTGGTTGCCACAAGCCGTCTACACCTACTGATGATCAAGTCGGAGGCTTTCTCCACCGTGACCAAGGACTTTCCCGCCGTGAAGGAGCTCCTCATCAATGCTAGGATGGGATCTAAGGGGATGAGGGTAAGTTTTTGTGAAGCTGCCATAAATAACAATCAGACTGGAAACTGGGAATTAATCTTATCATCATCAACATTTCAACCGGAAGATATTCAGCAGTGGATGGTGAGCTTTGGTAGGCAGTCCACAAGGTATACCGATAACCTGGTGAGGGTCGCGAAAATCCAATGGATGCGAGACGCACGGGACCGGTCGTTGTGACGGCACTTGGAGGAAGCCTGTGTCCAACAGTAGACATCTTTCGGCTGAAATGAAGATGATGCTTTCCACAGATGTACATCCTGGGCAGCGAAGCCACAGTGGTGAAGATGCGTCGCGACGCGCGGACGGTGCCCCCACCTCAGACCAAGTCCAGCATGGTGAAGTATATCTACTTCCAGGAGGGGTTGGTGCAGTTCTATCTCATCGGCATCTGCATGAGCTGCATCTATCTGGACTTGTATAATGCGGGATATGAGGTTTGTGTTGTCAGTCCTACCAAAGGTATTATCGGTCTCAATTCTTTATTGTAATCCATAATTTACTACAAAATACAATACAAATACAAAATTATTTATTTCAACTATAACATTGTAAACATAAATAAATTGAGGCAGCCCCAGTAAGTTACAGTAGTACTTGTGTTGGGGCTGTCATATAATATACAGGTGATGAATATTTAAAAACTGGGTAAGTGCGATTCGGACTCGCGCACTGAGGATTCCGGAAAAACTTACCTATGTAAATAGTTTAATTCCCGAATGGAAGATTAAAAGAAGAAGAAGAAGATTGAAGAAGACGAAAAAAAAGAAGAAGAAGAATTGAAGAAGAAGAAAACAAAGAAGATTGACTTAAAGATTCTTCCAAATGGCAAAAAAGGTTTTTTTTTTGTGAAGTAATAACAAATTTACTGTTTTCAGTTTTATTCCTATACTTGTGCTATAAGACATTGCTTTAGCTAAATTTCAGGATACTAGGTCAACGGGAAGTACCCTATGAATTTTGATTCTCTTGAGCATGTCGAAATATACGTTTTTTGCGACATAAACTGCCGTATCTTTTTTTTTTCGTTGATTAAGATGTTTGGTTTTTTCACAGCTTCAAGGGACCGCTGACCTGAGAATATGGTTATAATTTCAACTCGATACCCCCATGTGTTCCCGAGATAAAGGGTCTTGACAGACAGACGGACGGACAACAAAATAATCCAATAAGGGTTCCGTTTTATCTTTCTAAGGTACAAAACCTTAAAAATGGAAACAATTATGGGTCCTGTCGGACAGAGGAAGAAAACCGAGCGACTAAGTAGTCGATGTCTTGACGTCTCAAATACTGCTAATTAGATATTATATGTGTTCAGCTGCATCCATAATTATAGTAGAAGCAGACTCCAGCATGGTCGGCATGGTGCCCTACCATAGATTCTACATAATAAGATATTTTTTACTGAACCACTGTTTGGAAAAAATCTCAAACTACGACCAATTTCGTCGTGGTTGTAGGTTCAATTTTCTGTTGAATGTGAATTTTTTTTTTTTTATTTGGTAAATTGTCAAATAATTTCTTCCGCTCTGGGTAGAGCGAGAGAGAGTGTCAGACTATTATTGATCAAACTCTGGATAGGTTTACGATCAATAAAATTATGCTCACTCTTATGACCACACCACACTACTTATCTTGAATTTGGATTATTTTTTAGCCATTTGTACCTATTTCAGGATAATAGCATGTGGCTGCTGATAACGCTTTACTCCTTGGACTTCAGTTTCCTCATGAAGATATTGTCACAACACGCCTTGCCATTCCTTGTCACTAATAAAAGTTTGAAGAGAATCATGTTGCCAATACGGAGACTGTAAGTATCTAAGTAGAGACAAATGAAAAGACTTCGTTCATGATTAAGGTGGGATTTTTAATAACATCAAACAATTTGGCCAAATAGGGCTTCCTCGACCCATCCCTAACGCAGTGCCAGTGTGGAACCTCTGCACAGGAGCTCAAGTCTGCTATTTTTATAAATTCATCATTCCAACACGATCCCATTGTCATTTTGCTAAAAGTTCGTAATCTGCTAATTCATAATGGTCGATGATTGATCGGTTAATGGTCTTGTAATAGAGTTGTGGTAGAATGACAATATCGAGCTTATTAAAAGCAATGACTACACAATAACGTTTTAACGGTGGGTCACTGATCAAAGGAACTGTCAAAATATTAGCAGATTACCGCATACGTCAGATATTTGATTTGCCAATTTGTACGAGATTACCATTCTATGCCACTTCTTTCAAAGGAGTTTCAGTGGTTGACCACTGGAAAGTCAAAATGACGCCATTATATTAGTAGATTACCAAACTGTTCAAAATCAACAATTATGAAATAAATGATAGACAATTCTGACACTATTGTAATAGCAGACTTGAGGCCCAGAACATGCGTTACCTGCTATGCTGTCCATCCTGCACAACCATCTGCTGTTTTCAGGATCTATACGAGGCTAATAACAGAGCTGTAGAGGTGCCAAATACTGGTCGGAAAGAATTTAGTTACGAGTACATCGACACGAAAAGGAGATGAATCAAATAACTATTCTTGCTAAATGAATTGAAATGATTTATTTGCTATGAATGTGTGTAAAAAATATGGCTTTAAGTAAGACAAGGAACCAATACATTCTACCGTGAGGCATACACAATTTTTTATAGTAGAATTAATCTTAAAAACCAATGTTTAAGTAATGTCCAATAATTCAATAGTCAATCTATATATATTAGACAAGTCTCCCGCTATAATAAATGATCTTCTTAGCGACCGACAGGCAGATTGTGAGTAAGTGAGTTTTAGAAGAGAAATAGCGTAATTTACGCTTCATCTAGCTCTATTTGCATTAGTCACACCGTCAAGATGACTGCAATCCTTTTTATGAATATCGTATTTAGTTATTAATGTCATATACCTAGCACCTGGGTTGTGAAAGCGGATTTCTATAAAAAAGTAAGTTTCTTTTTCCACTCCTTAGCTGCAGTGCTTCGACAAGCTGTTAAATGCAATTTCCATTTTACGACCTAAACTGAACTGTTAAAGAGGAGCTATATAGGTTGTATAGCTCCATCCCTCTTTTTCGCTCACACGACTGACATTTTAACACGTCATGGCCCCAAGTCCCCTGTAGGACTATATTTCACCTGGACACCATGGCGGCGCGACCGGTCACCGCTACCAACAAAATGTACACAGCTCTATAAAGAGTTACTCGCCTGGTGTCCGTTTGGTTGCACAACCAATTTGGTGGCGCGACCAGCTTGGACGCCAGTCCGCCATCAGTGAAGACTCCGCCAAAAAATATGTTAGGGCTATATTTCACCGGGACATCATGGCGGCGCGACCAGTTGCACCGCCACGGTGTCCCGGTGAAATATAGCCCGTACGCACAATGAATGTGTTCACAAAATGTTTTGTGCGTATGGGTGAGATCCACATTGAACCGGTGACGTGTATCCGAAAGTACGTCTCATCGTCTGATGATATAACGGGTGTGGCGGAGTTAAACGATGCAATTCCGACGCACACTCCTCGAAATTTTACCGATAGAAGACCGCCACGTTAGCAACTCAACAGTTACTACAGTCTTGAACTCCTTAGTAGTCCTGAGTTGAGCTACTATCAGGTACCACTCAAATCTGTGTGGTTCTTTCCTCAAAAGACCATCTCAGATACCAATCTGTATGGTTCTCATATGATTTGACTATTATATTTTTGCTGTATGGACTTTAAAAGAGACTTTGACCTAACTCAGAGGAGTTTGTTTCTTCTCAGGGCAGCAAGCTAAAAAACACCAGCCTCAACTAGTTTAAATTGATGAAAAAATTGACGTATAAAAGTGTTTTTTAAAACCTATTTGCAAAATAAATACCATCAATCGATTAGGTAGTCGGCCCGTGTAAATAAAATACTGGTATTAAGGTGTACCAGGAAGCCCAGTCCAGCATAGTGGTGAAGTGACTCGCCAGAGGATGGTAATGATGACTGTTTTCATTATTCCAGGTATTTCAAGGGAGAGTTTAGATACGACTTGTTATCGATACTGCCCTTAGAGTTGTTCAGTTTTTCCATGTCTACGGGAAACAAATGGATGTGGTTCGGTATACTGCGGCTTAACAGGACCTTCAGAATTGTAAGAAAGGTTTTTTCTCTATCTTGTATAGTATACGTAAGTAGGTATCTAGATTTGATTGTAATCGTGATGCGAAGCTGGATCGCGTCGCTGTGTATTTCCATTCTGTTAAAGGCCAGAACGCAACGGTGAGATACTAGTCGCGTATAGATTGGAAATCACTTCCTATTCAAGATCTTCCAGTCTATACAAGAATAGTACGTAAATACGCGTATACTTCCTAGTGACCTAACTACATAACCTTATTCCATAGTATACAGTGCCAGAATGGACTAATTGTGCGTAGATCGGAATAATCGCACCTGGATTAGGTCAGGTTAGACTGGTGACCATTAAAACACAATGGCGAGCGAACGAAGCGATCATGTGGGTTAGGTTAGGTAAGAACAGTAACCATTAAAGACCTAGATCCCCTTTAGTGGATCATTTGGGTTAGGTTAGGTTAAAAGTCATTATTATTTATCTAATTTTACATTAATAATATTATGTAAAGATATTATATGAATAAATGATTTTATTAAACTATATGTCAGCTTTTGTGAGGTTGTAGCTTAGGTTAGTGATGTTAACTGTATTATATTTTGAGACTGGGATGCGCTCGTACACGTTACAAAATGTAAACATTGTAATTACAGATTTTAAAATATCAATACAAAGTATACGCGAGCAGTTTCCTACGGCTGCTTTGAAACCTTATATAATGTGGAGAAAGCATATACATATTAAATACCAACATAAAATAAATGCTGTGCTTTTTGCTCTCTAGGTGACAGTATACAAATGCCTCCGCATGCGCAACGAGAGCATTACAGTGAATCTGACGCTCACCACGGGCATGGCCGTCTTCATCTGGTTCACTCTGTTCGTTCACACGTCCACTTGCATCTGGTACTTTATTGCCACCGTCGAAGACAATTTGCAGCCTAACTCATCCTGGATATACCTTGGTACATATCTATGTTCGGTGAAGTTTCTGGTTTATTCATTGACCAACAATACGTAATATAGAAAAGTAGATTTTTTTAATGGTTTTGTAGGCACATTATAGGAGTATGCCTATATGTTTATAAAAATATCAAAAGAAAGAAGATACTCTTAATAATATTAGGGGTAAAAGTATTAAATTGCCGTTTAATTTTTTTTTGTAATATAAAATATTTATTTTACTAAAATGTATTTTCCCTGGTTGTACATACATTTGCCATCTAATTGGATGATTATTAAAAAAATTGGGATAGAACTTTAGGGATCTGGACCCCACAAGCTGAGTAAAAGCATTTTGAACTGCTTCCTGGGAGAAATAATTTATTCCATGAAAAACAATTCTCCAAATAGCAAAAAAAACGCATCAAAATCGGTCCCTTCGTTTGGGAGCTACGATGCCACGGACAGACACTCAGACACGTCAAACTTATAACACCCCTCTTTTCCGTCGGGGGTAAAAAAATGGTTGGGGCGAGGCCTGGCGAGTAAAAAAGATGACGGGTAGTTTCTAAATGCAAGTTTTGTAGTGTTAAAACTCTCGTATGTAATGTACGAGTATACCTCACATACATTGGGTATACGCCTCATCGAACTCGTACTGATAATATGTTGTCAACCTAATTTATACATGAAACGGTATTATAGATGATGGCCAGACCCACTGCGACAACTACTACATCTGCTCCCTGTACTTCGTCATCACAACCTTCACTCAAAACGGCGTCGGGGACATTATGCCCAAGAAACATGCTGAGGTAAGCATTGTCAACTATTTCATATAATAAACAACACATATGGATTTTAAATGAGTATGGTGGGACTGAAAACACCATAGATCGATTCTGTAAAAGATGTGATAAAGGGTTAACTTATGAAAAAGACATGCTTTTTGTCAGGTAGGAAATCCTCGTAGATATCCTCTGTAGACGAAGGGTCGCAGTCTCGTACACACTAAAACCATGCCAGTGCTCCCTTGCACACTTGCGTCAAAGGCTGCGGGTGCTGTGTGACTTCTACTACACCAGACTAGATCTGGTTTACGTCTGCAGGCCTCATCCTGTAGTCGAAAGTGAGGGTAACTCCCTAATACGTCTGAAACGCTATGCGTTGCCATCTCGGGTCATAATTGATGGTGCGACGGATATCCTCAAATTCGTTGACTCTGGAATTTGTCAAAGGGTCTGGAAGAGATTATTATCCATCCACTCGTCTCCGACGACGTCCAGTACGCCTGATGCGGGATGGGACAGCACTTGTATGCTCCCTTTCCTTTTCCGCAGCCTCCTTCCATGAGTTGACATTCTCGCAGAAAGAGATCATTGCATTGCCAAGCAGAAGACTTTGATACTCAACACCCAATAAACTGGGATTAGGGCAAAAGGATGACAGCGTGGATATACAAAAAAATGAAGGCCGAAGAGCAGGCAGGCATGAAAAAGTATGAGTATGAATGATAGCTGGCAAAAAAGTAGTTCAAAGAAACGAAAGATGGTGCCAAAGATGATATAACTTGATAGGAATTGAATTATGACGATGACGCCTTACTAGAGAAATGTGCGAAAGAAAAAGACGTAAATTAAGATAAGACTGCATCAAACAAAATAAACGAGGTTATTTAAAGGATGGACGATGCCTAATTAATTTTCAAGGGGCAATCTTGACGGGCTGCGAGATTGTTCGAGAGAGTTACTGTGGCCCTGGAACGCAAAGAGCAACAGGAGAAACAAGTTTGGGTTTTAGTTAGCAAATCTCTTAACCGACTGCGGACCTAGGTTGGCCGCTGTAAAAACAATCTGGCTAAGTTGAGCCGCTGCACAGGACATGCTATGCTGCCCATCCTGCACAACCACGTGCATTTTTTAGGATCAATAACAGAGATGTGCAGCTTGCCAAATGCTGGTCAGAAAAAGTTTAGTTTGAAGTATATCGACACGAAAAGAAGAACAAATGAAAAGTTTAACACTCCCTCTCTTCATTTAACATGCTCAGTATAATTTCTTATTTAATTTTGAATCGTGATTAAAAGGATTGTTCTTTGCAGGTGTTGTTCGTGGCGATGCTAATGATCGTATCGACGATGGTGTTCATGATATACGTAGGGGAATTCTCTAACATCATTCAGTACCAGTCCTATCGCTCTTTCAGTTTCTACAGCAAATTCCTCGAGTTGCAGGTACATACTATTATTGATCAGAATCAGAATTTATCTATGTCATACCTGTATTATAGCCTATCATACATACAATAAAACTGTAATTTTATAAGAGGAAAAGGGGGGGATTATAGGCAAAGATTAGTTGAGTGGGGTTGATCGAATTGATCATGCGATGCGAGAGGCAAGAAATGCGAGAGCAGAAATAAGTACATAACTTATATTCGAATTTAGGATTAGAGATAATTTTAGAAACAAAGGAACGCAATACTTCTTCTAAATCAACTTTAAATAAACAACTCCAAAGTCGACAGGTACTTGAGATTGAGGCCAAGAGTTGAAAGAATCTGGAATTATGAATTCATGTGCAAATATTGGGAATAGGAATACCGTACTTTATTGCAAAGATGGTTCCTTTTATTGTGACTTTTCTTCCCCTAAGGCATTTCTGAAGAACAATCGGGTTTCCCACAACCTGGTGACCATCGTGAACAAGTACAATTTGCACTTATGGCGGGAAAACCGAGGCTTGCAAATGCCAAAATTTTTGAACAGCGCGCCCCTCTCCTTGCGGCTCAGGGTCATGTCTGCTGCGTACTTGCATCACATCAACCGGGTAATGTATAAATAGCTGATATTCATCTGCATACAGCCTGAGTAAGCGTGTCTCACTCAACCAGGTTTTACTCTGATTCTTTAATTTTTTTATAGAAAATTTCTATAATCAACGTCTTCATGCCCTTGTCGCATATTGCTTGTGTTTTTTTTACATCAAAAGAAAAAAATGGAACCCATAAAGGAACACTGTCTGTCTGTCTGTCAAGGCCCTTTATCTCAGGAACATGTGGAGGTATCGAGTTGAAATTAAAACCATATACTCAAATCTGCGGTCACTAGAAGCTGTGAAAAAATCAAACTTCTAAGTTAACGAAAACAAAAGATACGGCCATTTATGTAGCAAAAAACGTGTATTTCGACACTCTTAACGGAATCAAAATTCATAGGGTACTTCTCAAGCAAGGTCTCATAGCATAAGTATAGGAAAAAATCTGAAAACTGTAAATTTGTAGTTACGTCACAAAAAAAAAACTTTTATGCGATTTGGAAAAAATTTCGTAACTCAATTCGGGAATTGAACTGTTTTCAGAGGTAAGTTTGAACCCTCAGTGCGAGAGTACGACTCGCACTTGCCCGGATTTTTCCATTTTGTCCTGTCGACCCCCACGTTATCACTAACTCCCTTATCTTTCATATTACTCCTCACTCAATCTCTTTCTCTCTCCATCCATCTACATATATACCATAACTCTTTCAGTGACATGACCATAGCAAAACAAACGATTCTCTTTCAACTTTTCAGTCACTGTCACCACATAGAACATATTACACAGTTTAGATATTGATATGTCTCACTCTTTGCGTAGTTTCAAGTCTGTCTTGCATAAGGCATTATCCCAAGATTAGAAAGGGTTTTGTCTTTTTCACTTAATTAAAGTAAGCGAAAAGCACAAAATTATCATAACTTAAAACTTAAAATTTGTAATTGTTTAAGGATTTAATAATTTGTATCCATTTGAATACTTGTTTGGCGAAATCTCCTTCTGTTTAATGCATGTCGTGGCAGTCTTTAATTAAGGCTACACTACAAAATGTAACAATGACCTTGAATCTTTACATGTATAATGGTGTATGCTTTGTTGGTTGTCTTTAAATAAATAAATAAATAAATAGAAAAAGGCTACATCAACAGATATTTTGATTTTGATATTGGTTTCAGCATCACATATTTGAAAACTGTGAACCTGCTTTCCTGAGACAGTTGGTTGGCTGCTTGAAGTTATACACTTATAACGAAGGTAGGAATGTAATGTATGTAGGTGATGGATGTCCAACCGTTAATGAATTTTCGGTTAGAGTTAGCAGAGTTAACATTGTTGTACATACAGCTTTTGCTGGCAGCTTCACACATGTGAAAGTAGAATGTTACCTCAAAGGAACATACTCCCTGGATATAAAAGTATTTCGGGAGTATGTTCCCGTGTGTCAAATTACATTCCTTGAAACTCACGTATACATAAAAACTCTCGCCTTTATAATATGTGTGATTAAGCAACTTTTGTGTTTAGGCATGTACGTCGTTAAAGAAAATGAAATCACTGACTCCATGTACGTAATCCACACTGGCAAGGTGCTGGAGACGTGTGAGGACGAAATAGCGAATAACTCCATCGTGTACCCTGCGGGCTCTTACTTCGGCATTGTAAGTAGTTACCTAAAACATTTGCAATAAAAAATAAACTTAAAAAAAGCTGCAATAAAACAAACTTAAAAAAGCTGCAATAAAAAAAAAACTTTAAAAAATGCTGCAATAAAACATAATTTCAGTTACAGGGATTATTACGCAATACTCCGTACACTAACTCGTATCGAACAATAATCAAATCCCAAGTACTCACTCTAAAACTTGAAGACTGGGAATATTTATTGCAACACTTTCCGAGCAGCCGAGACACCATACATAAACACATGGGTAAATTAGGAGACAACGATAATAATTGGCCTGGCGGACCACCCAAGGCAGCACAACCAGCACCCGAATTCGAGCCACCATTAGAAGCACAGGAAGCAGCTCCTGGACCCAGTCCGCATTTAGCCAGAGTATCTAAAGCAGGAGCAGATGCACCCAACGTAACTTCACTCAACATAAGAAGTCAGTTAGAAGGTCCATCAATTACAAAAATGAAATCCAACGAAGAAGAGCGAGGTGTAGATCAACTCGCTATTGGAGGAAAACCTAAACTGGGCATCTTTGGACATATTGCTAGTACAGCAAAAAAACTAATGGGAAGAGTGTCTGACCCTGACCTGGAAAACCCTGACGGCAAAGACGAACTTTTACTTGAAGAAGATGTCGAAGCAACGGAGGCTCTGCTTGCGCAGTTTGAAAAAGCAAGAAGAAAGGAAATGGAAGAAAAAAGATTGCGAAGTCGACGAAAATTTTTCTTCCCGCAAGAAGAGGAAATAGAAAAAAATATGTTCAGTTTGGGCATGAAAGAATCAACTGAACAATCAGAAGAAATTGGTTCTGAGACATTTAAGTTGCTTCCGCTTCGAATTCACGATGAAGAGGAGAAAGAGCAGAATCTACGACACACAGAGGAACCTAAAGTAGAACGGGTAGAATCAGAAATTGATCTAACCGTAGATTTATCGCATTTACAAATTAAAGATGAACTTAAGAAACCCACTAAATTGGTGCCGGTTACGTCTTCGAATCAACTCTACTCGCCAAGCGAAATTCAAGGAACTCAACCTACCCAAGTAATTGGAGGTCATCAAGCAACTGATATTTCGCCATCTAAATTATTCTATGCTGCATCTGGATCGGTTCGAGATCCTCAATCTACCAACATTATTGACTCTCAACCGGCTGAGGAAGTTGCGGGGACTCCTCTAGATAATGTTAAGGCACCTGAAACTGATACGTCTGTGGGAGCTTTGAAAACCATAAAAATACATTCTGAATCTGATATATTACAGTCGGACATGGGCTTGGTGAAATCGGTAACTGACGAAAAATTTGAAATGGCCAAACCACGTGCTGAAACGCCGACAACCTCACGAAGCCCTGGGACCACGCTTGGCAAAAGGACTGAAAGTGCGAGTTCGATTTCTGAAAATGCCAAACAAAAGGCTTCAATTGATTTAACTGAGAAACAAATGTCCCCAATTGCCACACCTTCTAAATATGATGAGATTTTATTCCCTACAATGCTACCTCCAGCAGGTAAGATTTTTTTGATAAGAAATTGTATTCTATTCGAATAAGCAGTTCCATTCCAATTAATGGAAGGACATAATGGCGTTCTCATTATCCACTAGCAGACCATAATATCTTAGTATGTACATGTTTGTGCTAGGTATATATTCCGGAATAATATTGTTTCGTACAGTCTAGTGGAAGATCAGTAACTTCCCGAGTTTTTGTTCAGCTTTGTGGCATATAAGAGGCATGCCTTTTAAGTTTTGTCGTTTGAAGAAAAAAACAACTAGAACCTTATAGTTCTTTTATTGTTTTTCATAGCATTCACCACGTAGCTCAATACACTTTTCCATTCGCTCAAACCAGTTATTATAACATTTATTCCACTCTAAAGTGGGAGTGTTCAAAATGGCAGTAAAGAAATAGTCAGGGCTTAGGTCAGGACTGTATGGAGGATGGTCAAGAATTTCTACTTTTTCCTGCTTCAAATACTCAATCGTTTGACGAGCGCTGTGTGAGCTTGCATTGTTGTGATGCATGATGATGCTTCGCTTTGAGTTAGATTTTCGAAGTTCGGCGATGACTTGTGGTAAACAAACTGTGGTGGTATGTGATTATGCCACCCTGGTTGGCTTAACATAATCAAACTTATCTTTATTTAGCATAAACCTTGCCATAGCTGGTTTGTACTTTAACTGCATCAGAAAATCATGATTACAGTAACCTATTTCTGTAATCCTATAGGTATTAAATTTCTAAATTCTTCTTTGTGGACACACCCGGTTATTATATGATAAACATGATCAACGCAATTGATTGATACAACAACCGCAGTTGGTCGTTGATTTCGCCATTAAGTATAAGAACTTATTACACGGAATGTATCCCGAATGGAGTCTTTGGTCTCCTATTACAATAGTGTCAAAATGGTCTTTATTTAATTTTATAATTGTTAATTTTGACAAATTTGGTAATCTACTAATATAATGACGTTATTATGACTTTCCAATGGTCAACCACTGAAACTCCATTATAAGAAGTGCCATAGAATAGTAATCTCGTACATATTGACAAATGAACGTCTGACGTATGCGGTAATCTGCTAAAGTTTTGACAGTTCCTTTGATCAGTGCCCTACCATTAGAACGTCATTGTGCAGTCATTGTTTTTAATAAGCTCGATATTGTCATTCTACCACAATTGTCTTACGATACCATTGACCGATCAATGAGCGATCATTATGAATTAGTAGATTACGAACTTTTAGCAAAATGACAATAGGATCGTGTTGGAATGACGAATTCTAAACAGGCCTTGAGCACCAGTTAAGACCTCAAGCTTCTGGTGTTTATCTAAAGCTCATTTTTTTGAAAATTTTCTTTCTTCAGATACCGAACCCGAATTCTCGAAGCGTGCTGCTCTTAAGGATGACAGCAGTGGATCAGGGAAACCGTTCGTTCGCGTGCGTTACGAGGACGAAAAGAATGAAGAGAGTAGACGAGATGCTAAGGAAAAAGAGGACGAGGAAGGGGATGACGTGAAGCTGAAACCAGCCAGAGTGATGACGCTAGACAGTGACGAGCCGGAGTTCACGAATGCAGGGGAAACTAAGGAAGGTGACGCGGACAGCCCTTCCACATCAGCCGCCGGGACGTCGAAGAAAGATAAAAAGCCTTATAAACGGGAAACCATGGATTAATTTCGTACATTTCATTTAACTGTTATTACATCTTAGGGTTTAACTACTTATTTTCAGTTAATATTAAGTTGATGACCAAATTACTTCTTGTTTCGATATTTATTATTTATCTAATACACATAATTTAAGATACATCCGTAGTTTTATTTCCAACAATCCAAGATAGAATATTCTGGCGCCGATTGTTGAGGAGACTGGACCGACGAAAAAGGGAAGACATCCGTACTTTTATTTATTCAATTTCTTAATCAAAACAGTAAAAAACTTTTCCGCCCAAGATAAAGACAGCTCCCCGTGTTGGATATTCTTCTTTTTACACCTTCTGTGATATAATTATAAGACAATATACTAAAACAAATCATATTTTAGAGAAATATGAATATTATTTATAAAATATATGGAAGAATCAAAATTCAGTACTAAGTTGAATTATAGTTTTAATCTATATATATATATAAAAGTAAAATACCGCTTACTAATTAATCACGAAATCTCAGAAACTATAACACCTACAAATTTAAAATTTAGGCAGGTAGGTTCCTTATTGAGTGTAGACATCAGCTAAGAACGGATTTTACGAAACTCCACCCCTAAGGGGGTATCGTAGGGGCCCAGTAGGGTCGAAGCCTACTGGGGCGACGGGTAGTGTAAAAGTGAAACACGAGGCCTTGCGATGAAGGCAAAGAAGGAACAGGAGTGGGTTTTTAGTCAGTAAAAGTCTGACACTATCTCGCGCCCCGCCCAAGAGCGGGATTTTTCATAAGATGATTTTCCCACCCAATAAAAAAAACCCCTAAGGGGGTAAAACGGGGGTTGGAAGTTTGTATGGATAAACCTTGTTACTTTTACGCGGGTAAAACCGCTAACAGAAGTTAGTTTTCTACAACGTACTCGCTGTTAGTTTTTTTAGAGATAACACTAAAGATTTAAAATACATATGATTTAAATCTGAACGTATTAATATTAATTACTTCCAAAATCATCAATAATATTTAACGACCGCCACCAACATCCTGTGCTACTCATACACTTATACTAAGAGATCGTATAGCAAACTACATCGCTCATAAAACCATGTAGTTCTCATAAATAATGTATTTGCGTAGGGTTTACGACAGGCTTATGTAATCAACATAGTATTATGCGGATGATCTAGTGAATAACCGCAAATTATTCATGAAAAAGCACAACTTTTACTATTTACTCGTTTTTATTTATTTATATATTAAAACACAAAGGTACAAAGGCGGACTTAATGCCTTAGGCATTCTCTACCAGTCAAACAAGGTTAGTGAAGACAAAACATGGTAGGTGCATAAAAAAAAGAAAATATTAATAGGAAAACAAGGGATCAAATGTATGTCTAATATATAAAATTCTCGTGTCACAGTTTTCGTTGCCATACTCCTCCGAAACGGCTTGACCGATTTTGATAAAAAAATTTGTGCTTATCCGGTATCTATGAGAATCGGAAAACTATTTTTTTTTTTTAATTTTAGATATTTTTTTTTTATATACATAGCAAAACAACGTTTGCCGGGTCAGCTAGTATATATATATATATAGTTTTTATTGGTTACGCTATTGCGACACATAAGCATAATCAGCCTTTCAATCAGCCTTTTAAGTACATTAACATAATGACGGTGCCTTGTCAATATATTTATGCAAACATAATGTATGTTAGAAAAAATCTTAATCTTTTTAGCAAAAAAGGCGATAGACATAATTATGTTACAAGAAATAGGGACCAATTAGTTCAACCAAGTTTCAGACTAGCAAAAGTGGCCTCTTCTTTTATGGGGTACTGTTTGAAATGTTATAATAAAATACCTTCACAAATATTAGAACTCAATGAAACGAAATTTAAATCTTGTATTAAACGCACACTATGCAGGCAGCATATTATAAGTTGGAGGATTATATTCAGGATAAAAATGCTTGGCTCAATGCTGGTCCAGCTCCACTACCACCGGGGTGTACAAATTGATTAGTATGGAAATTATTTTTTAATGTTTTTTTTCTTGAAATTGTAAAATATAAGTATTGTATTATATGTATAGAAGCACTTTTTCCACAGTTTGTAAATGTGAGTACCATGGAGCTTTTTATAGTTTTTATGTTGCTACTGGACTTATTTGACATAAATGAGCATGGCAGTTGAGAGTTTGTCATGCTCACTCAAATGTCTCACTGATGGTGGCGCGGGTGTTGGATCATTCGGTTCCCTTCAAAATGGTTGAGCTGAGTGGTGCTAATATTAGCGTCATGTCCGTGAACGGGCGCTGTCAGTTGAGGCTGGTCATCTCTTAGCTGCCGGTTGCTATTTTAATATCTATATTTAGTTTTTATTTTTATTTACATTGTTCTCACATGATAGCGACAAGAAACATGTAACAGAGATATTTGTAATTACAAAATATGATTGAAAAGAGTG
Source organism: Mythimna vitellina (assembly GCA_949316375.1). Classification (NCBI taxonomy): domain Eukaryota; kingdom Metazoa; phylum Arthropoda; class Insecta; order Lepidoptera; family Noctuidae; genus Mythimna; species Mythimna vitellina. The sequence continues at coordinate 1,975,006 of OX438691.1, read as the reverse complement.
TCCATGGAGTTTCTTGCACATTCTTCTCCATAGAGATCTACGCTTTGGAATGTGCAATTAGCATCATTTATATTTATTTTTCTGACTGACTGACTTCTTGACATTTCAAAAGTGCCTGTAAATGGTTTATTTGGAATAAATGCTATTTTGATTTTGATTTTGAAGGTTCCCACTGCTGGGACTCAGGCCTCCTCTCTATGAGGGGGAATGGGCCGTAATCCACCACGCGGGCACAGTGCGGGTTGGTGAATGTCACATGTTTTCGTGTTTTTGGTTCTAGCACAGGCCGGTTTCCTCGCGATGTTTTCCACATAGTGTTTATGCAGATAATCTACTGAATTGCAAATGATTCATGGAAATGCACAACTATTTCATCATGATCATCAGAATCATTTCAGCCGAAAAACGTCCACTGTTGGACATATGCCTCCCCCAAGCGACGCCACAACGACCGATCCTGTGCGTCTCGCATCTACCGCACTCCCGCGACTCTCATCAGGTCGTCGGTCCACCTTATGGGAGGCCTTCCAACGCTGCGTTTTCCGGTGCGCGGTCGCCACTCTAGAACCTTTCGGCCCCATCGGCCATCCGTTCTACGAGCAATGTGCCCAGCCCACTGCCACTTTACTTTGGTACAACTATTTACTAGTTTTAATTGGTTACACTATGTCGACGAATACCTACGGTTAACTTTTTAACCACTTACGTCGGATATATCCGACAAACACTCTCGCAGCTCTTATGTTACCTACGGGGATTGAAAAACTAAAGGAGATGGAGTGCCCAGTTGCAAACACACGAACCTCGCGAATAGGACACCAAAACATATACGTTTATATATATATAAACTAGGTTCAGCCCGCGGGTTCTCCCGAGTGAAAGTAGGTTTCTGCATACAAACTTTAGACCCCTGTTTCATCCCGTTGGGGGCTGAATTTTGCAAAATCCTTTCTTAATGGTCAACTACATCATAAAAGGAAACCTTGTGCAAAATTTCACGCTCCTAGATCCAGTCAGATATGTCAGTCATTTTCTTGTTTTATTATTAAAGATGAATAACTGTTCGTAATTTTCGCTAAAACTCGAGAACGGCTGGACCGATTTCACTCATTTTGGCTTTGAAATATTCGTGATAATCCAGGGAAGGTTTAAACGCTGAGAAAATATGGAAAAAGTCACGAAAATAAAATACCTAAGTAATACAACGCCATCTCTAATTTGAATGTCATTTAAATGGTCATTTTCAAATAATTATGCTGGTTCTGGTAATTCCTAAAGTAGATTATTTTTAAATAAATGATAAAAACCTAAATTTACGATTCATAGCATGAAATCACCCGAAAGCTTGTTTGTCAATGAATTCCCGAATACTAAAACAACGACGAATGAAAGGTACCATAGAAATAAGATATGACAAAGAAACATAATAATTGAAGAATAGTTTGGGACAGCGCAACGGATTTTGATGCGGTTTATTTTTAATAGATTTATGTGTTTAATATATGCATAATATAGTAGAGAAACACTGGCAATTTTAGAGGTTTCTAATGTGATGTCGTAAATAAATACATTTTTTGAGCTTACATTGCAAACGCTGGCTGAACTCTACGAGATAGATCAATCAAAACAACATACTACAGTATTGTACTTTAAAAAGGTCTACCAAAAAGTCTGCTATGGTATATATCTATCTCTTAGAGATAACTCACAATAACCATTTTTTATCCCTAAATACATTGTGCATTTAATATAGATCATTACAGCAAATAATTCAAATGAATATTTTCAAAGATATTACCTACAGATATAAAATGCAGGGACACAGCGGTTGTGGTGGTATCAGCATTGCACCCGTGCGAAGCCGGGGCGCTAGTAAGAAATAAAACGAAAAAATACCAATGTCGGCGAATAGCAAACTGTGTAACACACACATTCTCCCGAGTCTCACTTATTGGTGTCAAACTTGGTTTGTTAGTTTTGGTAGATCGCCAACGCAATATGGAGCGAAGCATGCTCAACGTAAGGCTACGTGGCAGTTGGACAACATAAAAATAATAACAAAAAAAGGCAAAAATAAGCGATGTTCTGCTAAAATGGAACTGGATAAATATGAGATCATTATGAAATCATAAATTATGAGAATGAACACGGAAAAATAGACGAAAGACGTAATGAAACGGTATCTCTAGAAATAATAAGTTTTTACTGAAATTGCCGTTTTTAAAATTCAATCAATCCAAAGGCAACATTTCAAAGCAACCCGCTTTGAAATGTTGTTGTTGTTGTTGTTGTTGAATGTTGTATTGTTTATTTGAACTTATAATTCAAAGTCCTTGGAATTATAAGTTCAAATAAACTTTATATTAAAGGTAAGTTATTCTTTTTTTTTAATTTAGGTATTTATTGGTTCCTTTGTGTTTTATATTTTCTGTAATACCGAGGTACTTATAACCATTTTTTGTATGAAATCTAAGAAAATTCGCATTATTTTGTAATGCGAATTCTACCGTGAGAACAATGTGTCTCATGAGGTATGCAATATTAATTATGTACCTCCTATACGGGCTTAAAACTGTTAACGAATGGGATGTCTATTTTTGTTTCAATCACTTTCACATGGGAAATTTTGTCTCACGATAACTTTTCTGCTCAGGGCGGCTACAAGACAAATTTCCAATCGCGAAAAACTCACACTATACCGTTTTGCTGAAAATCGCGAAAATGGTAAAGGATTATCATAGAATTAGCCCAGACAAAAATTGTAGATCAGATAATTATCTACAAAAATGACTAAATAGTTTTTTGTTTTCAGGGAATTTAAAACAATTATTACCTATAATTATTTCCGACTTCTCCGAGACGCTAAAATTATGATACACTAGCTTCTGCTAGTTTCTTTGCTTGCGTGAATGTGGAAGATGTTATAGCCTATGACCCTATGTCACTCAATGATGAAGTACCATTCTATTCTGAGTTTCGAGTTTGTTCATTACAAATAAAAATACAGATCTTTTGTCTATACAACATTATATACAGTATAGACAATTAATTCCAGGGAGAACTAATAAAACGGATAATTAATGGGAAATGAACGGGCTTTGCGAGAAAAGAGAGTCGGTCAGTGGAGTGAACGGAATGGAATGATAAAACGTGTTCAGCCAACCCCGATAACATGGGGATAAGAGCAGTAACATGATGATAAATTGTTCCCGTCCATCATTACTTTTTTACACTTTGTGGAACCCAGTATAAAGTTGTCGGTGTCGTGGCCAGATCTTAGAAATTGATCACTTCATGATATGGTCAAGTAAAACTGGCCAGATCGTTTTAAACGTTAAAGTTTGATGATATTTCAATCATCGTTTGGTCTACTTTCTTTAGACCTTTTATTATCTTAGAAATCCTACATCGATGATATAGCTAAACAAGTATGGACATATAATCAAATATTAACGTTTAAACGATCTCGCCATATCATAGTTGGTTATCATGAAGTGATCAATTCTAAGATCTGGCCACGGCATCGGCATTCAATGCATCAGCATGAAATGTTGGCAATGTTGCAGCGGAATGACGTCTGCCGAGAAAAAATAACAGCGTATTGAAGTTTTTAGAGCAAGAAAACATAAAAATATTACATAACACTGTTCTCTACAATAAACATGTTATGCAAGATGATATGGAACACATTATAAAGCGTATGAACGTAAATGAAGCATATGGTGTTTTTGTTTGCGGGAGTTATCGCGGCCCTGGAACGCAAAGGGCAACTGAAGGAACTCGGGTGAATTTTAGTTAGCAGTTCTATTATGGCTTACCGCCTAAAAAATGGAGTTTTTATTGTTTCCTATGGGAAGATGTCGTAACTTTTACTATTAGATAGTAAATGTTATGTCTGTAAATGTTAATGTTATGGAGTTTCTTGCACATTCTTCTCCATATAAATCTATGCTTTGGAATCTCCAATTAGCATCATTTTTCTGACTGACTGACTTCTTGACTATTCAAAAGTGCCTGTAAATGGTTAACCTATTCGAAATAAATGCTTTGAATCTTGATTCATGAATCCTTATCCTAATCTATTAGGGTCCATGTCAGAATGTTAGGCTACCAATTCTAAAGACTATGATGGATGCTAAAGTACTGATAACTTCACACAAAAATCAGGCAAATCAGGGGCCAGACCTTCTGAAAAATGACCTTAGGCGCCTTCACCACTTCAGTGAGAATGCGGCAATTGTCATGCCAATTTAATGATATGGACGAACTATCGCCGTGATTCTCTCGCCCCAAGAGATGGTACCTTATTTAACCAACATGTATATTTCCACAACATTACAAGCAATCAACAGAATTATTAGTCGTCATCGCTGAATTTACTTCCTTCCTAGCTATATCTTTCAAAAAATCCGTTTAACTTATAACTTTTCTTTAGTATAGTTCTTTAGAACTATATTCACATGAATATAGGTACCTATATACTTCACAATATTTTTGTCTCTTGCTGCCTATCCTACCCTTGTGCCCTTATCTTGTGGTACTATGGTTTTTTCATCTCTCTCTCCTTTTTCATTCATGCTGCCCTCAAATATTATAATCAACACAACTTGCTTTTGACTCCACTGACTTCTAAATAAAAAGCTGAAATTCTAAAAAAGCCTTTATTACAAAAACTCTCTTAGCTCATAACAACGATGTAAAATCCGTAACAAGATGTTTTGTACCGAACATCAACAATTAATTAGCTAAATCAATAACATTGTTTTGGTATTAAATAATTTCCATCTAACTTGTTGTCTTTCTCATGGCTATACTTTTAGTTTAGACTTTATTTATATTGGAATGCCCAGCACTGCTTTCGCATGTCTCTTCTGACTGATGTTGAATCTTGTCCATTCTGTGCGACCTCCCTTGAGTCTAGTTCCATGGTCTAGGTATTTAAATGCTTGGGTGTACATTGCTTAACTTACAATTAACTTACTTACTAAAATTACGGTTTCCTAAATATTAAATGTGTTTATAGCGTTTGTTGACCGCCATCTTGGATTGGTCTCAAGTTTGAGTTTTTTCTGGACAGCATCTGTAACAAAAAACATTTAATTTAATAATGAATCCAGCATATCGTCGCGAGCCGTGCCGCCACCCGCGCTTTGCGACCAGCTCATTTTTACGATCGGTAATTCTAATGTCTATTTCCAGCGTCAGCATTTGAATATAATTATAAAACTACAGGAAACTTGTATTGACGTCATCGTGCACTCTAATTTATATGACATATATACTTTATTTCAATTTTAAATAAAAAATAGTTGAGAAATATTTGCGGAGTCTTTAAATGTCGCAATAATCCGTTATTTATGTCTAAAATTCCCCCGTGGAGTTCGGTACAGTCACAACTATTTGTGAAAACGTCGGGAACATCAAGAAATTATGACGTGCTCATGTCGGTGGGCGTTTGAGAATACCAGCTACTTGCGTTTGATGATTATAATATTAATGTGGTCTGCAGAGCCGCCACTAGCTGGAATTTACTTGAAAGCGAGTCCTTCGAAACTCAATTATAAAAGAGTTTATCAAATGGCTTGCTAGAGTAATGTCCTAATAAACCTTGAGTTAATATTACTTCGAATTAATATAAAGCATATCCACATCGCAATAAAATATGGATGACACTGTTCCCGCAGTCAAATTAAACACAAATCATATCAAGTGGGCTACAAGATTGACCCAAAAAGTTACCGTAAGTCCTGGAACGCAAAGCTTTATTCCTTCGAACACAGTGAGTTTTAGTCAGTATAAGTCTGACACACCTTTTGGTTGTCATTCGTAGATCTTTGACAGTCGTTACAGGCAATCAGATGCTAGAAAGTCTGACCATTAGTCAACTCAAGGAGCATCGTGTTACCCAGTAACTGAGTTGAGGAAGATAGGCAGTCACTCCATGCAAAACATAGGTATTCAGGCTCATCAGGTTAGACTGGATGGAACAAGTACCCAAGCTCATGCAAGCTAGCTAGTAGGGAAAGAGCTAGGGAGGTAATAAAAACTGACACACCTTCCCGCGGCTTCCTGAGTAAGAGACGTTATTAGATGAAAAGATAAAGAATATATTAGAAAATAAAAAGTTCATGTCAAGTGCTCTACACTCCCGCTTGACATATTGTCAGTCCTACCGAGTCAGTCGTGTCCTACCACCAGAGATGTGAACCACCGACGACTTCTCTTGTTTTTTTAATCTTTAATATTGGAGCTTTGTCACAATTTTTACTGTGTCATTCCATTATAGCCAAATTTTGAATTTTTAGCTATTTTAAATGATTGTCATTTGTTTTATAAAATAGGTACTCTTGCTTCGTCTAACGTAGGCTTAGCTAAGACACTGTTGCAAATACCAATTTCGAACATATTTAGAGTGCTAAACAGATTTCTCCTGAGGCGTTCGGCCCAAGTGATAATCAATAAACTATAATCATTGAGGCGTCATCGACGATAACTAATTATGCTATCACACTGATATTATAAAGGCGAAATTTTGTATGTATGTGTATGTATGTTTGTTACTGCTTGAAACTCGAAAGGATTTATATGAAAATGAAATGAAAACCGGGTTTATATGAAAAACGGGTGTACGTTTGTTTAACAATTGACGACTCGTTATTAAAAACCGTCTACGACGCGACCATCACCCTAGACGAGTCGGTGTTTTAACTGATAACGAATTACTGCTGATATAGCCCAAAGAATCGCCAAACTTAATTGGCTGTGAGCAGGGCACGCTGCTAGCAGAACAGATGGTCGATGTGGCCGAAAAGTTCTGGAGTTGCGACCACGTAAAGGAAGACGTACTGTTATAAAGCCTCCTACAAGGTGGACTGCCTGGTGAGGGTCGCGGGAATGCGATGGATACGAGACGCACAGGACCGATCGTTATCGCGACACTTGGGCTCCCCCAAGTGTGAACGTCTATGTCCAAGAGTGGACGTCTTTCGGCTGAAATGATCATAATATTTGAACTGTGGATAACGTTGTTTTTAATCGAATATAACTCGTTATATTTAACCTATGACGATTTGTTGCTCGTTATTTCTCGTCCATTAAAATAAATCATCTAGAACACGTTGTCAATATGTCAAAAAATTTCATCTTTATTCGCAATAACGTCAGTAATTGACAGAATGTTTACGAGTTTATAAAACATTTCGGAATCACGATAATTTTATGTCAAACGACGAGAAAAATAAATCCTGCGTAATTACGATTTATAATTCTCATCGTTGTCGTTTGACTGACATTATTATGCCGCTAATAAACATCGTGGATGAAATGAAGCCCAAGAAATATTTTGTAATTAAGACTCATAATTACGTGAATACGTACCTATCAAATGAATTTACTGTGGTTAGAGTAGACCGGGCTGCCTCCAATTAAGAACTTATCTTAAATATATGTATAAACTGAGTTTTGGACTTCATTCCGTAAATTTTTTTCTAATTACCCAGAAAAAATTAAAAAAAAAAACCGGCCAAGTGCAAGTCCTGTCAACGAACCATATTTCTAAATATTGTTTTTTTTATCACACGACTTCTTACAAATACGTTTTACTATAAAAAAAAACTTTAAAATAAAAACTTTAAATTTTTTTTTTACGTGAAAGAATGAATTTTTTATAAATTTATTTATAAAAAAATTATTGTTATACCAAATAAATTTTATCTTGGTAATTTTGGAGTAAATTTAAGGGTCCAATTTCTACTGCAAAAATTAATTATTTTAGTAATCAAAACTAAATATTTTTTACATATTTTCCATTTTGCACCCTAAACGTGTTCCCCATATTCCGAATTCATTTATTTACGTTACACATCCGTGTTTGGATCACAGATATTCATGTGTGTACCAAATTTCAACTTGATAAGTCCAGCAGATTCGGAGCTAATTGGCTGTGACAGAAGGACAAACTGGCGTACATACATCATATAGGAATCCTATGGAATCTTATAGACATACAAAAAAACTAACATACTTATAAACTTCGATTTTAAAGATTCAGAGAAAGGCTTTAGAAGCAGATACAGTCATTACCAGGATCAAAGACACAGGCTCAAAGAAGATAAAGCTTTAAAACGGACGGACTTGTAGCTTTATTTCTTCGGATGCGCAATTGCAGTTGTCTACAAATCTTCAGTGTACCTAGTCGATACAAAGGCCTTAAGTTTTAGATATTTTGTGGTAGCCACGAGATCTGTTTGTGTAGTTTATGTCTGTTTAACAGCAGCTAAATTATCTTTTATGTATCAACAACACTATACGGCCGACTAACGTCAATCCCCGCAAGATGTTCTTTGAATAAACAAAGTAAAACCTTCACCAACATCCCGTCAACAATTCACACATTTTTAATCCCGCTTCTATTGGAGTTGGCAACAAAAATCAGTTATCTGAAATTCTCAATTTCATTTCGCTATTTTCAGAAGTATTGACGACGTCTGTTGCCCAAATGATTGATTAGAATCGTTAACCAACCTGTCACTACTTTTTCTATTCGTCTTCTCATTAGATTTCGCTCGCACCATCCATCTTCTCGCGTCCAGTGCGATTTACGTCACTTTTACTATTGTTTTAACATTTTTCGGTTCTTATTTCGTGCTATCTATTTTAAAATGGAGGTTAATTCAATATATAAATAGACGTTGAAGCTATTTTAATACTTGGAGACACTATATTCCGATTTGAAGCGTTATGGTGCTTTATTTATAGACTTGTTTTTGTTGATTTTTTTTTTGTTGATCTTGAATATAAATTTTCATTAGAGTTTTTGCTATCAATTTGTTTAGTCTGTGATTGATTTTGTAGATTCCGTATTTCTTTTAGGTGGGAAATAATTAAATAACTTCTCTGCTTGGAACGAGAGGGAGTGTCAGACTTTTACTGACCCACCCGTATTCGGTGTTCCTTCTGTTGCCTTTTGCGTTTCAGCAGGCCTAACCAAGTTACGACCATTTCGTTTCGAATCTCTTTCTACAGTTGAGTTGATGTCATTCCCATAAATTTGAAGTTTTCTACTAAAGTTAACGATGGTAGATTATCAACTCGGCTAAGCCCTCAGGGCTACGGTAACTCATTCGAACCGCAGGCCTGGCAACTCCATTAAACTTATCGGCATTTAAATAATAAAGCCCAGCTGTGTCGTAGCTGCATAACATCAAACGATATTCTCTGGAATTACGTTGGATGTGGGCGGCAAGTATCTAAATAAATTGGCCGCACAATATTGTTTAGTCTGTACAATGTAATGTTTATTACAAAAAGCTCTCTGCTGAGTGGAAAGATAATTGAAAGCAGCCATCGATGGATAGGTAACGTGTTTACAATTACAATGAAAATGAAATATGTCTGGTCCTAGAACTATTAACTTGTACAAACTGATGTGTTTGTGAAGTTATTATGAATAAAAGTCACGTCAAGCTGTACACCTGGAGATAGTAAAATGTTTCTAAGAACACCTCTTCCTTCAGTCTACTTGAAATATTACAGTAACATTCTTTCCTCTGCACTAAACCTATCACAATGATGTTTTAATTTAGTCATCTTGACTGTAAATTTTCTGTTATTTGCGAATTTTACTGTTGGGGATTTTTTTTCATGTCTTTTTTAAACGCGTAAACAGTAGGTACCTACTATTAAATTATTATCATGTCCGGTGGTAAAATCTTCAGCGAGTGAAAAAAACGTTATGCAGACATTTTGATCAGTGCTGTTGAAGTACATTTGTTTTGATTGCTTGTAAATGTGTTTTCTTCGGTTTAAACGCGTGTTTATCTACTAGTTCGTTTGTCATCAGATCCCTGGCCATGTTTTAGGATTATTGCAGCGCCGTGTGGGAGGCTCATCACAAGCTGACATGTTTACAACCGTCCAATGCGACCCGCATCATTTAAAACAAAAAGTAATTGGCAAATTCACAATTTTTATGTTCCCTAATCTTCATTTGCCACACTCTTTGTCTTACTGGCCATTCAGTATTTCAGATAGATTATTCCGGTAATTTTAGACGCGGGAATGTTATGATTTCTGTGGAGAAGCCGCAGGCGCCGGTCGGCGAACTATTTTTGAAATCCGAGGTTCAATAACGTGACGTACGAATCAAATGCGATCATTTCGACATCACGAATGTTGTCATGGGGATTGTTATTTTTACATTGATTACCGTAAATACACGTGTTTACTTTTAATTTTAAGTAAATAAATATGTTTGGCACTAATTGGTAATTAGTTGGCGCGTTCTTTTGATCATGTTTTGTTAGGAATGGTTTTTTATTTTATTTTGTGCAAACACCTTCACATAAACAATTCGTTTGTTTTTCTTTGTTATGCTTCTGTAAGTATACTAATAAAGTTGGTGATGTTTTCTTTCGATTTGTAAAGGACAACATACAAAACAACTTTATAAGTCCGCGACATCATAACCCCGCACGATTTCACTTTAAACCACTCAAAAAGCTCAATAGTAAAAGTATAAGCACCTCAGAACATTCCGGAGTAGAGTAGCCAGAGGCTGGCGAGGAGGAGCACCAAGATGAGGTACGTAGCGATGAGGCTGGTGGTCTCGTGGTTCGGCATGATGCAGATGCTCAGATTCTGACACCTTCACCGGACAGACGGCTCCAGGGAACTGATCCGCTGGAGATGCGACCGTCGCCTACGTACACCACGCCTATTTCACACGCCAGATATTTTCAGGATTTATAAATATGATTGTACGTTAATAGATCGTCCGTGTAGTGACAGGTGCCTTAAATTTTGCGGAAAACTAACATTGCGATGCGGCTGTACATACTTTCAAACTTTTACGGTTCCTATGTTTTTTTTTAGCTGTATTTGTTCATGTCCTCGCACTAATGATAACTTAGATATCTAAGATTTAATCACTTATGACGGGTACACTCACAAACCTCAGAAAGCTGGAGTTTAGAAGACAGTGGAGTAGAGGAGCCACAGGAAGAAGAGCAAGATCACGAGGATCATGTACGTAGCCGCCAAGTTGACTGTCTCCGCGTTGATCGGCATGGTTGCTATGTCACGGAGCGAGCTGGACTGATCGCTGGAGGATCCACCAACCGCTTGAACCAGCATGTTTGCGTCAGAGCACAGGGCCCGACTTCGTATGAAAGGATGCTCCTGTTTTTTTTTTTACTTTTTGTTTTGCATCGATTTCTTTAGTTTGTTCAGAAAATTTGAAAGTCGCTTTGAGACATAGTAAGGGAAAAGGCCTATAGTGACTGATGAAAGGGTCAACTACGGACTAATCACTTTTTTTTAGTTTCTCCAGCAGGTAGAACCTGTCTAACAGGTACACCAGGTAAGGTGAATGTGAATTCGTATTTTCTGCACAATAAGTGCATACCTTATACCTAAATTATGTGATAATAGATCGCCCTAAACTTGAAAAAGTAAGTAACCTACCAATTGAACTGCCTGATTGAAAATCAAATAAAAATGGAATATCAGGTCTTTGATATTGATGAGCAAAGACTCAAAATTCAAAAAAACTTTAAATCACTTAGTAGTTATAAACATAGGGAAGCGCAGGATTATAGACAAGCGAAAGCTAAAAAGCAGAAACATGTGGATGGATGGAGTGGGAGAGGGAGACCAAAGAAAAGATGGATAGATTGTGTCAGAAGTGATATGAACAGGACAGAATGGATGAAAAAAAAACCGGGCAAGCGCGAATCGGACTCGCGTACTGAGGGTTCTGTACAAACTTGCCTATGAAAATAGTTTAATTCCCGAATTGAGTTACGAAGATTTTTCCGAATCACAAAAAAAAACAATTTCTTTTGGTGACGTAAGTACAAATTTACAGTTTTCCGATTTTTTCCTATACTTGTGCTATAAGGCATTGCTTCACGCCAAATTTCAGGATTCTAGGTCAAAGGAAAGTACCCTATAAATTTTGTTTCCCGTGAGTGTCGAAATAAACGTTTTTACGACATAGACGGCCGTATCTTTTTTTTCGTTAACTCAAAAATATGATTTTATCACAGCTTCAAGGGAACATAGACCTGAGTATAAGGTTTTAATTCCAACTCGATACCTCCACGCGTTCCTGAGATAAAAGGCTCTTGATAAACAGACAGACGAACAACAAAATGATCTTATAAGGGTTCCATTTTTTCTTTTTAAGGTACGGAACCCTAAAAAAACGTGTTGCGCCGACCCTAAATAACATGGGACAGGGGCAGGAAGATGATGGAAGCTCAAAATCACACCTGAAAGATAACAGCATTTTGTCTTATCTAAATCAATCTTTAACTAAGAAAAATATTTCTAAATAATGTAAGCAAATACGCAATGTGAAGATTATTTTTAATTTGAATGCAGAAAAAAAATATCACACGCTCCAGTCTTGAAGGTTTCAAATAAAATTAAAATGTCGCATTAGATTTAAAAAAAAAACAAAATGTATTTAAAACACAAGACACAGAGTATATATCCAGTCCTTTGGAATTTTCGGCATCTCTCGAATTATGTAATAACCACGGCATCAATGATTCCAGTGTTATTTTTGATACACAGTCACCGCACTTTAGTACGCTCAGTCACGGATCTCAAGCTTTTTAAAGGATGTTTTGAGACACCAGCACTTTACTTACATTTAATCCTTAGAATGCTGAGTATAGAAGCCAGAGGGATATGAGCAGCAGCAGCAGGATGCAGTAGGTCGCCACCAGGTTGACTCCTTCGTGCGAGTTCATGGTGTTGTGTTGCCTCGAACGCGTTACAGACGAGATTGAGAACAACTGTGAGGGGCACAGCTTCATATACATGTTTGTAATTGTTTAACGTGACGAATACATTCTATTTTTTGTTTTTTGGCGACGCATGTGATTAATTGGCTGTCTTGTAAAAATTCTTCGTTGTTAAGATTCAGCATTTATTTACAAATTCATACTGTGTCCCTTTTGATTTTATTTACATACCGTTTTGGCATCAGAACGGAATTAAACCAATTTGGTAGTTTCGTTAAATTGATCGTTGCTTACGATATGTTTTTTTTTTTCAAATCTTCTCGTGACTTGCCTTTTTAAGCGCATTCTTTATGTTTTATTATTATGCACTCATTTGTCCAGATGTTTATTACAGACGCTCTTGCGCATGAAATATGAGATTATGAAATATATTTTTGACGTCTTCATCTTCCTTGCCAACGAAAATGTTCGTGTTACTTTTTTCATGAACTGTCGATAAAATGGGCGAAATAGTACAAAATACAGCAGAACAAAATGGCTGGAATTCTCCAGCGGTGCCGAGTCCGGGCCTGTGTTCAATTCACATTTATGGAGTATGATAAACCGGGCTATTTCCGCACTGGAGCTTCGTTTGTACGTGAGAAGCTTAACCCGTGCGCGTACTATGCACTCGACTTTTTTCCGAACTGAATTCGGCGCAAGCGCACCGATGTAGCGCTCAAAATGTTTATCCAGTTCGATTATTGGAATTCCATCTTTACAAAAGTGGTTTACTATTATCGTGAAAAGTGTTAACCCGACGTATGTCTGTGTTGATTTTCAAGAGTCTGGTAAATAGTGTACCTAATGGTGGATTTCTGGAACAAAATTCAGAATTCAACTGCTTCATTTCGTAAATATCGCAATGAATATTGTTGAATCGACAGAATTAAATGGGATTGCGTTGTTATTAACAGTTTCTTACACAATTAGGTTGACGTAATTTTATCGTAAACTTCATCAATCTGTTTGCTTTTCTGCGCGCAAATTGCAATGCTTTCAGGATAGGTACATTGAACAATGACTAGGTTTATAATTAGCGTCAAATTTTTGTACGGAACTTGTGAAAGAAACTAGACCATCATAGTTAAAGTCGCTCCTAACCAAAACAACCAACCATACGAAAACAACCATATGAAACATTTCAAGACATCGGACTGCACGTAATCTACTTTGCTAATGACATTGTTATTAGGATAGAGTCGCCGAAAAGTGGATAAACGAATGCTTGGCATGTTTTACAGGCAATTATAATTTATAATACTCGTAGGAGTTTGGCGCTGACAGTCGAAATACAGGCTCTGCCTAGCTCGGCTATAGGACATATACTAACCTAAATAAGCCTGTTAAAAAAATTTGTAACTTTTACTAAGTTTATCTAAATAAACATTATTATTATTTTCATTTTTATACATTTATTTATCTCAGTACCGAGAGTTCCTGGACCTTTGGAAGGCGTAAGAGGAGCCGAAACCAACTCGCAGAGGCCCTTTTATACGCTTTTAATGGAATGTGGAATGAATTTTTGCAGTACGCGCTATGTAGTGCATGCAAGGACAACCCCTAGTTGGTAAAACACTATTGCGACATATGGAAAACTAAGATTATAAGGCTTGGTTTTTGGAATCTAAAGTGGACTGGTTACTTTGGCCTCAGTCTGCTTTTTGCTTGCCTGGTCATTCCAAAGAGAGATTGCCTTGACAAAGAAGGAGGACTGGATAAACCCAGAGCGGTGTGAGGGACATCGTAGAAGACGATTATTGGTAGATGCAAACTGATGCAAGTTCATCATCGAACATATAACATTGATACACAATTAAAATTTATCAGCTAGAAAATCCGATACAGAGGAATAACATTTTTTTAATAGAAGTATAGTTAGTTTCTGAGTTTCCGTAATCTTCTCCTACATTCCAAAAGTGTCGTAGCAACGCATATTTTTGTCATACGTCCTCTGAATAAAGCTGTGTATCATAATGTTCTTATAAAATCTAGTGATTCATTCAGTCGCTGCAACTCCAGTGCCACACAATTTCAGCTGCCAAGCGGTTACTCGTAAATACATCTTTTTTTCTTTCGTTATTGTTCTTTTTATACGCCATGTTCCACATATTCGATTGTCGACTTGTATTGTCGGTTTCTAGCTCGTTTTCAATCATCAATATGCTCGTTCTTTAGTTTTCCGATATTCCTAGACTCTTCTATAATAAATGATGTTTTGCAAATAGGTTTAAAAAAAACACTTTTACACATCAACTTTTTTTTTCGTCATTTTAAACTGGGCCCCCGTGGTGGATTACGGCCCATTCCCTCTCCTAGAGAGGAGGCCTGAGTCCCAACAGTGGGAACATTATAAGGCCGACTAAGGCCGGTGTTTTCTAGCTGACTACCCTGAAAAGAAACACCGAAACAAATTAAGAAGTCACGTTCGTAACATTATTTTCTTGTTTAAAAGAGGGCAGTTTACGCTTAGGTGGCAAATCGAAATGGTCCAGAAAGGATAAATTTAGATTTTTTTAATTAAGTACATTGTAATGTTTTAAGTACAATTAAGTATGTCTAGAGACTCACCGATCCCATATTCAAACCATTGCAACGGTTTTGTGGGGCTTATCTTATAATTTACTTACCTTTTTGGAATAAAGATAAATCATCATCATCTTCCTGCCCTTATCCCGTATTATTTGGGGTCGGCGCAACACGTTTTTTTCTTCTCTAAAGATAAATAAATAATAATAATAGATATTTCATTTACTTCTCCATTTCACACCTATTGGGTACTACAAACTAAAAAAACCCGGGCTTTTCTTCAGCCTTAATCCGGAACAGGAATCTCCCGGACTTACCATGTCAAAGAGGAGACTTACCTCTGCAATTGTGGAGTACCCAAACATTTATGAGCTTTAAAGTTTATTAACAATGCATTACTTTTATCATTAATCCATTCATCAACAGATTAGCTCCGTCTGGCTTCCAATAAGAAACATGTCAAAACTCCCTGATTAGATGTTGAACGGTAAGTAAACAGCTAAAGGAAGACCGGAAGACGTCCGTTATCAAGCAATGTAATGAACTTGCGAGGAGTGAGGCGCGCCCCCGCGGTGCGCCCGACACAGTGACACTTTGGGGCCGCGACGCTGAAATAGGTGACTGTATCCAAACATTCCGTCATGGGTGAAACTACAGAGCGACAGGCGGGAATTCCACGAATTTTATTGTTGAATATACTAAAATTATCCTGTCTCTCTACCTACATTTTAGTTCATGCATCGGACCTAACCCGAACATACTATACTACATAATTTGATAAGAAATCTGCGGCGAAGCCCAAAAGAGGAGACCCTTTGGGCGGCGCGGCGGCGCGGCGAATTGTAGATAAAATAACGGATCACTTAAAAAACCTACGATAAGTACTCGTATCTCAAAAAGTAGGTGTAGTAGGTACGTAGATCGCTTGTAGAATTTTTTTTAGATTACAAAAAGGTAAAATATCAAAATTAGGAAAGATTGCGATGAAAATAAACAGTTATACATGTGGAATATTTTCGTTGCCCTAAGTTAGAGTGTTTTTCTTTGTATTTAAATAAAATTAAATGGTATACAAAACGTTTTATGTATTTCATATAGGTATTAATAAGTCATCTACAATATACTACAGTATCACGATATATGAAAATAACACACATTTTATTAGAGATCCAGTATTTTTGGTACTTAGTGAGCAGTAATGGCCCCGTGATAACGGCCCCGACTTACTAGCTCGCGAGTTCAAATCCAGCCAGGCGCATTACTTCGTGTTATTTATTTCATCACCACTACTCTCGAAACTGTGAAGGAAAACATCGTGAGGAAACCGGCATGTCCAATCATAAATACGAAGATATTTGTCATCCACCAATCCGCACTGGGTCCTTGTGGTCCATTCTCTCTCTTAGGAGAGGAGGCCTGAGCCAGTGGGAACATTTTAAGGCTGATTATGTTATGCTATGCTAGGTAGGTATATTTTTGCGACCCAGTGTGTTAGAGAAGTTAAAGAGCGTTTTCCCATCAAATACAAGATCATTTAAGTATATACTTTTCCAAATGTTGTTGGGGTCGGCTTCCAGTCTTTCACAGTCCTCAGTAAGCTTTTTTTTAGGTTAATAATCGTCAAAAGACTTCTTTCGCTCTAGGGTGGAGCGAGAGGGCATGTCAGACTTTTGCTGACTAAAACTCACCTGTGATATTTAGTTACTCTTTGCGTTCCAAGGCAAAGATAACTGTTTTAAACATTCCCTGGATCAGCATGCGTACCTTTTTTTTACAGAGCGGAAATCCTCATGTAGTTCTTCCGCCCTGGGGCGGGTGGAGGGGTCTGTTAGACTCTTACTGACTAAAATCACTTCGTGTTCCCTCGTATACATGTGTCGGAGACTCCAGGTGCAATTTGTGTTCCGCTTCAGACTAATGGTGACCCGATCCCCGTAGGTCTCGTCCCGTATTGGAGAGTGGCTCTCCTATACGTCTAAGAGAGGCACGCGTGGAACACTGCACGCCATCACCTCGGGTCCAGTTTGATGGGCCGAAGGATCTCCCTATTCGGTCGACCCTGAACCTAGCTTAACATCTTTTTACATGCAAATAGTGCATTAATTAAAATCTTGATACATTCTCTGCAATTTCATTAACGAAATTTTAGTTATTCAAAGGAACACACTTCGACATCATACCGCGCGCATAGCATGTATTACAATCTATGTATAGGTACATAAATAACCCCATTTCATGTAAATACACACTGCATGGACGTACGGGCGGACCGACAGCGGTAATAAATCGTGGGATGCATCCCATTCCTAATCAACACAACAAACTATCTACTGACAATATCAAGTCTATTTTAACTCCGAGCCACAAATGCCCTGGGTATGCTGAATTGCTGAAAGTGGGAAATCATCTAATGACTTCTCTCTCGCTCTAGGGTGGAGCGAGAGCGCGTGTCATACTTTTACTGATTAATATCCACCTACAGCCGTATAACCCATATATAGCCGTGATAACCACGGGTTTCTTTTCCAGAAGTTCCTCCGTGGCTCTAGCGGGCTCTAACCTGCGACAAGCGAACGGCGAGCTACCTATTGCACGTCGTCCACAAGCCGGCGCTTACCGTGGTCGAGGATCGCTCTGCGACTGGCTGGGGCATGAGGATTTTTTTTTCTCTCTCTCTTGTGGCCTTCTCCTTTCACACTCTTTTCGACATGGAGCTGATCTGGTGATGGAACCGGAATGTGGCCATAGGAACTCAGATACCCTAACGTGATTGAGCTTTTTAGAATGGTCTTGATGAGTATTAATTGTATAGGTTTAAACCACGCTAGAAAAGCTTGATATGAAAAAAAATATTTTCATTGAAAACTTATTCATGCTATTGTCCGGCCAAACAAATGATAGCCTAGACTAGAAATAAAAGTCAAATCTTAGGTACTATTTGTATTTTATTTTATAAACTATTTATTTTGCAGAAACTAGCAGATAATCCTAAAACAATTCATATCCGTAACCGTACTCCAAAACCTGTTTAAAATTTCATTTTCAAAACTGCTGGTAGGTAAGGGAGGCCCATGCCTATCAGTATTTCAGCGTTACGATGATTATAAATATAAAATCCAGCTTCGTTTTCTTTTTATATTCATGTAAGTTTAGTAGCTTTTAGAAGAAAATGAAAACTTACACGTTTTTGCTAACTGATCTGGGTTTCCTTTCCTCTTCTTTGAATTAATGTCTATGTCACTCAGTAATGAGTAGCATTGAACTCGAATTTTCTTTTTAAATCGGTCTGTTAGGTTTACCTAGGGCTGCTATCGCCTAATTTGCCGACACTGGACAAACACGGCAAAAATTCCGGACATTTTGATAAAATATGGCTTTTTCCCCGGACACGTCAGAAAAAATAATTTTTGCAACAAAAATAAAAACATCGTTTTACTTTTTTATACAGTGTTAATAAAATCGAATTATACAATCAATAGACATTTTTAGTAATAAAATTATTATACTAAGTATATACAGGGTTAATTGTAAAACACTAACTGTCCGGTAGTCCGGGTTTCACCCGGACACTTTTAAAAACCCCGTCCGGACGCCCCCGGACGTCCTCCAAACTAGGAAAAATCCGGGGAAACCCGGACAGATGGCCGCCCTAGGTTTACCCGACTGTACTCTGGTGCGAGGAGAGTTACGTTTACCGACGAGTATTCGATTAGATTTATGTATGTGTGTACCTATGTTTGTATATTTCTTTGGCAAATCCTAAAGCCTAGACATGACCCAAAAAACTAATAAATATCTACAAAAAATATGAAAACAACAAGATAAAGTAAATGTCCGCTGGCTTACACATGCCTGCCAACAACAGGTTACATATTTAGCAGACAAATTGATGATCGTAGTTTGTTGTTATAAGCTCGACTATGTACAAAACATACAGCTTTTTCGTGTTTAAATCTAATATTTGACTTTGCCGTTAATAATCGCGACGTCTGTAAAATTTCTTGATCATGTGCGGAAAAGTAGTAAGTGCGCAATTTTACTGCGGCAGTCGTAAAACAGATCAAATGGCTGTTGAAATGATGTCTCGTAAATATATCACTTGTGTAGCTCGGTTAAACTTTGAATTTTAGTATATTTATAGGGTTATGAGATTGTACTAAAGATATCCGCAGTAGAAGCAAGGTTACCGACATAGCTTGAAGCATCGTTACACTTAAGTGGCAATGAGCAGGGCACGTTGCTCGCAGAACAGATGGCCGATGGAGCCGATAGGTTCTGGATTTGCTAGAAGACGCAGCGTTGGTAAGCCTACCATCAAGGTAGACCGATGACCTGGTGAGGGTCGCGGTAAACCGATGAATACGAGACGCACAGGACTGGTTGTTGTGGCGAAATTTATGTCCAAA
The DNA here is from genome assembly GCA_949316375.1 of Mythimna vitellina. Lineage (NCBI taxonomy): Eukaryota > Metazoa > Arthropoda > Insecta > Lepidoptera > Noctuidae > Mythimna > Mythimna vitellina. The sequence goes on along the minus strand of OX438691.1, from coordinate 1,955,280 downwards.
ATTGGACGTAAGTCGGCTGAAATTAATGATGAACTAATTGATGTTGTCTATACGTGAGGAATTGTAATTGGCTTTCCAATGATTATGGTTTTCTTTTTTTTAGTCCGGTTTTATTAGCTGTAGCTCCATGTAGTAAATAAATAAATAAACATTGAACATGATAGTACACATTTACTAATGTGACTAGGTACCTTTTTTTTTCAAACCTCCAATGACATACCCCGCTCTTGGACGGATCGGGAAGGCGTGTCAGACATTTACTAACTAAAAACCCACTCCTGTTCCTTCTTTGACTTCATCCCAGGGCTGAGTTTTCCTTTCAGAAACAAAGCCCCAGTAGGCTTCGACCCTGCTGGGCCCCTACGGTTTGCCGTCATATTCTTGAGGCGCGCGTGGAATAGTACGCACCGTCAACGACTTGGGCTCGGTCCGGACGGTTACCGGACGGCCGAACGGTGACCCATTGCTCGCCGTCCATAAGTTCGCGCCTACTGTGTCCGGAAATCGGGATCGGGATCCCGGAGCTGGGCCGTGAGAGTCACAGTACAGTCTCCTCCTTTGCTAGCATTACTGCATCGCAGAAGGAGGCGTCCACCTGCCACTCTTGCCTAAAATTACCTATTATTAAAATCATATAGTCAATGTTACTTCGCAAATGTCATCGTCTAGATACTTTTTTTAAACAAGCACTACTACAGAAAGAAGGAAAGCCTTTTCCTTACACTGAAACATCTATTAGGCAGTAGAGCGACCCTTTGGAACCAATCTCCTAGAAAAAGTTTGGTTTGTCTTCTCTGGCCTCGCTTTGGCTTTAGTGGCCGGCTGGAGTGAACAATAACAAGGAACAGAATTCTCTCTTGCCATTTTTGGCCGGTTGACGGAGGTATAATCTTTTTGACCTTTCTTCCGGGATTATCCTAATTACTGTAGCATACCTTTCTACTCTTGAAGCTCCCCAGGATATGTTACCCTCCTGTCGGTATGTAGGTAAATCAATAAACTGTTAGAGACCGCAATGGGGGGTCACGAGTGTGCAATTCACCTCCTGTCGTTTTGTAGGCCTATTATTGCAACGGTGGTCAGGCAGTAAGTTAGCTTATTATGTCCCACTGCTGGCCGAAGGCCTTTCTCTCCATTTTCCACACACTTTTGTCCTCAGCCATTGTAGGCCAGTCCCTCCGGTAGTTTTCAAGCTCATCAAAGGCGAAGGTCAGGCAGGGGTCATTAATATCCCTTCCACTGCCACAGTCTTAAGTAAAGGTGAATCTCTCCTTTTTCAGTTCAAAACGCTCGCTTTGTAATCTCTTAAATGCACTTTCCCAAATATACTAAAACTTCGGTTTCAAGGCTTAAATTTACAGGCATCAGACAAGTCAGCGGGTGCCAACTATCAGTAATAAGAGCTTACATTAAAGCTCCCTAATACTCCTACATATACCCAGATAAAATTAACTGCGTGTGCGAGTACGTTACGAAACAATATGAAGCACATTGCGCGGGCAGTGCAGTTGTTGTGGCGGGAACATTCTATATTAGTCGGCTGTTTTTAATACAACTACTACCAATTTAATTTACCAGCTACTACGATCGCGAGAATGTTTTTTTTTTAAATCTTGATAGGTTCGCGCTTGACCGGTATCTCACCTGATGGAAAGCGACGACGTTTTGATAAAAACTTTAACACCCCTTTTTTTAAGGTATCTAATCATCCTATCACACGTCGCGCTCTAGGGTAGCCGCGAGGACTTTATTTTTTTCTTTCTTTAATTCTTCAATTGCCCTTTGAGTTCCCTCATGCGTGCGGTCATCTTCTTCGCTAGATCACTGCTTCGCAGAAGAAGGTGTCTTTCCTCCTCGCTCTGGACCATGACCTAAACCAGGGCCCGGCGCGAGAGATCACCGCCGCCGATCCGCCACGAGGACATGGCGGAGCTCCGCATAAGCGGGGCACACCTCCACTGTATGGTATGCTCCACCTTGTCCTCCGGGTGGTCCACATAGTGGTGACATCCGAGTGTTTCTTATGCCTAAATCCGGTGCAGAAACCAGAGATAACTTACCATATCCAGTAAGGACCAGCGTCACGCCTCTCCAGCCACTCCTCAAAGTGGGGACTTACTGCCATGATTATGGCGTGCCCAGCAATCCACTCCAGGATAATTGTTCTATTTAGGATAGATTGTAAACTGTGTCCCGTACTTTTGACCAAAAGCTCATCAATATCACATAATTTCAGCCGAAAGACTTAGGTCCCCCCAAGTGCCGCCACTACGACCGGTCCTGTGCGTCTCGCATCCATTTGATTCCCGCGACCCTCACCAGGTCATCGGTTCACCTTGTGGGAGGCCTTATCCGCTTATAAGCAGGATAACCAGAATCGCCGAACCTTATTGATAAAAAGCTTTGTAAATATAAAAGTATAGTAATCTACTTATTTATAAATGCCCCTCGATATCGTAATTATGGCCGAAAGGCCGTTGGCCGTTGGGGCCGAAAGGTTCTGGAATGGCGACCACGTACCGGAAGACGTAGCGTTGGAAGACCTCCTACACGGTGTACCGATGACCTGGTAACGGTTGCGGGAGTCCGATGGATGCGAGACGCACAGGACCGTTCTTTTTGGCGGCACTTAGCCGTTCTATGTCCAGCAGTGAATGTCTTTCGGCTGAAATGATGATGATGATGATCGTAATTATCATAAAATCTTTCATCTTAAATTGACGGGATTCGGTAGGTATGTACCTACAAGTAACTATCCTGGCTGAAAGATCAGCGCACTTCGTACCTACGCAATTATTTTTATTTTATTTTCGAAACGATAATAATTTTTGTCGGCTAGCGGTCGCCTGGAATTATTCCAAAGAATTTTGTCGGGTTCAAAACACTTTATTTTCACGGCGTTCGTTGGAAACATACAAAAAATATTGAATGCAATGACCGACAGTGACGCACTAATTATCTACCTACTATCCTACATGTAATGAGTACACATCGGGAAGTTGTTTTGTGAAAGACGTGACTGAACCTTAGGGAGCTTTGGGCACGCCATAATCATGGCGGTAAGTCCCCTCTTTGAGGAGTGGCTGGAAAGACCACATGGCGTCCTTACCTTCCGTATGACGCAGGTCCTCACCGGACATGGTAAGTTCGGGAGATTCCTGCACCGGATTCGTGCGGAAGAAACTCCTGGGTGCCGCCACTGTGTGGATCGTCCGGAGGACACGGTGGAGTATACGGTGGAGGTGTGGCCCGCCTGGGTAAAGCACCGTCGTGTCCTCGTGGGGGCGATCGGCGGCAGTGATCTCTCGCGCCGGGCATTGGTACAGGCCATGGTCCGGAGTGAGGAGGAGTGGCAGGCGGTCACCTCCTACTGCGAAGCAGTAATGCTAGCTAAGGAGGCGGCCGATCACGTGAGACAACGATCCTTACGCCCTAACCGCCGCCGGGATTCCGATCCCGATTTCCGGCCACCGTAGGCGCGGGCTTGCGGACGGCGAGCAATGGGTGGCTCGCCGTCGGATCGTCCGGTAACCGTCCGGACCGAGCCCAAGTCGTCGACGGCGCGTGCTGTTCCACGCGCGCCTCATTGAGATGTCAGCAACTGTAGGGGCCCAGCAGGGTCGAAGCCTACTGGGGCCACGAGTAGTGTGAAAGCGAAGCCCGGGGCCCCGGGATGAAGGCAAAGAAGGAACAGGAGTGGGTTTTTAGTCAGTAAAAGTCTGACAATATCTCCCGCTTCGCCCAAGGACGGAATTTGTCATTAGATGATTTTCCCAGCTAAAAAGTAAAGGAGCTTTTCCACCGAAGATATGCTATGCTGCTAGGATGTGAAAGCTAAGCTATGAAACTATGTGGCCGTTTTCAGTGATGCTAAGCTAAAAGAAAAACGTTTATTTGGCACACAGAAAACAACAACCTGGAAATCTTTAAGTCAAGAGTGAATAGGTTACTTCTAGGTAAGCGCGTTCCATCGTCGACCGCCTCATCGCTTTCCATCAGGTGAGATGGCGGTCAAGCGCGAACCTATCCAGAATAAAAAAAAAACAGATACACACAATGAAGTAACAGTCTAAACTAATAATATTATTAAAAAAAAAGAATTGATTTTTTGTTTGTTTGTTTGTATGTTACGATTTAACTCAAAAACTACTGGACCGATAATCAAAATTCTTTCACTAGCAGAAAGATACTTTATCACTGAGTAACATAGGCCTATATTTTATATTTTTACGCGGGCGAAGCCGCTGGCAAAAGCTACCTATATTATAGAAACTTAAATACATCAACTTTATGTGTCAAATGGATTCAGTTCAGCATAATGCTACTTCGTAACAGTTGCCTGACGGTTTTGAATTGCTCTTAATAAAATAGGGCGCCTCACCATCAACGATTGCATCACTGCTTACCATCAAGAGCGACCGCAGTCAAGAACTAGTTATATCATATAAAATTGTGTCTACTAGATACTTGAGACTTGGCCAGGTTGATTGTAAACTTCTCACAAACGTTAGTACGCCCTCTGGCATAACATAGCGCTCTCTTTATTGCCTTGCTACACCTTTATTATTGTACCTATGTTTAACAAATGAATAAATGACTTATGACTTAATTTAGCATCAGAGAAAACCCAGATGGGCGAGTAAGATGTGCTATGAAGATGCACCGCGAAGTAACTGTGCGAGGAAGATGTGTAGCTCGAGCTTTATGCAATAATATAATAATAATATAATATTCACATAACTATCACACAACGCCGTCTAGTCCCAAGCTAAGCAGAGCTTGTGTTATGAGTACTAGACAACTGATAAACATACTTAAATATTTCTAAATAAATACATACATATTATAGATAAATTACAACCAGACACAGAACAAATGATAGTGCTCATCACACAAACATTTGTCCTGGGTGGGAATCGAACCCACGACCTGCGGCATAGCAGTCAGGACCACTAACAACTAGACCAACAGGCCAGTCAATGTATCGACAATAGGAAAGTTATCCAAAGTATACATCCATAGCTGTTGTAAAGTATACATCCATGTTCTTAAAAAGAAATTAACCGATTGTCTAACATCAAAAACTTATGATGGAAGTGAAAAACTTATCGAAGTGTAACATCACAAAGTCATACTACATACACTCTCCTTACATACACCCTTATACACCCCTCCACTCCACACCCTCACTACATACACACTACACACCACGCTCTACGTTAGGTTATCATGTTCGATCCAGCTCGTCCCTTGCTGCCCTCCCCCAGCGACGCCCTAAACCGAGGTCCGTACCCCACAGGGGGTGCCCTTAGCGTGTAGTCGCTTAGTTTTAAGTTAGTTAAGTAAGCCTGGAGGCTTTGATTGTATAATGAAGGCCGCCACAGGCAAGTCCGGTTAAGCAGCCGACTACCTCCTAGGTTGACCTGCGAGAGGCCACACACAAAAAAAAGCTCTACTTTAGGTTAAGATAAGTAAATATTTATTTATTTAATACTTCATGCAGATAAAGGTAGAGAGGCGGACTTAATGCCTTAGGCATTTTCTACCAGTCAACCTTTGGGTGATGCAGAGAAAAATAGTGGTAGGTGCAATAAAAGAGAGAGAAAAAAAAAGGTTAATATAAAAAGATATACAAATGAATCACAGATACAATACAATAAATATAATATATATTACATAATATATACTTAATTTAATGAACTAAATATATATAATAATAAAAAAAAAAAACATAAATTGGTCCAAATCGACAAACAGAGAAACATTAACGTTGTGATGATAATACTGCCAACTTCTTACGAATATGCTCGCGAACCTCAATCTTGAATCTTAATCGAAATATTGTAATGTTTAAGATATGGAACTACTCCTGTTCTTATGCTTCTGGAGGTGGGAGTTGATAGCTGCGCCTCAGTTTCAAACTATTGCAGCAATCATAAATTGTTATATTTATTTCTAGTTGCAAATATAGATTTATTATTATTTATTTATAGCACGCATCCATTTCACACATCCATATTCCATCGCACACAACCATAACACGAATCCGGAGCACGCTTAAGTGCATATAAAAACACCATTGCAACGTAACATAGCGTATCTCTGGTAGAAAACCACCCTTCACCTTGGTTGCTTAGGGCACGGTGGAGTATACGGTGAAGGTGTGCCTCGCTTGGGCGGAGCACCGCCGTGACCTCGTGGAGGCGATCGGCGGCATCGACGTCTCGCGCCGGGTTCCGTTTCAGACGATGGTCTGATGATGGTAGATGGTCCGTAGCGAGGAGGAATGGCAGGCGGTCGCCTCCTTATGCGAAGCAGTAATACTAGCGAAGGCGACGGCCAAACGCCGACTACCAGCCACGGTAGATGCGGACTTGTGGACGATGAGTAATGAATAGCTCGCCGTCCGGCTGTCCGTTAAACGACCGGACTGAGTCCGAGTCGTCGACAACGAAAAAATAACTTTACCTCTTTATAATATTAGTGGATATCCATCCATCCACGAGAGCGAACGCCGGCGTACGCTTTCTCATTGTCTTTCTATTGTGTTTCTATTTACGATATTCGAAAGGATTAATGAATTAATATGGATCTTTTTTTTACACATAAATATAAAAGTAATTTTTTGTTTTATTTTCTTGAACCCCCCACCCCTCGACATTAGAACTTGGCTACGCTATGTCGGCATCTACCTAAAACTGCATACATGTTATGACTACCTAATGAGGAATATGAGAAACTATGGGCTAAAAGGGAAAACTAGAAATATGACTAAAATAAACTATTTTTATCATCAGACCGGGCACGGCTATGGCCTCATTTGTACTGTGCCAGATGCTACGTATTACTTTCATGTGCCATCATTGCCCTACACTGTACAGAAGCAGTTCATGATTCAAAAACCCTTTTCGACACTCGAAACCGCTTTTTCAGGTAGGTACCTAAGTAGGTACAATTTTTTATTTAAAATAAAAATATAGCATTGATTAAATTAATATAGCATTGATTTAGCCAAGTTTTATGAAACATAATTGAAGCGCGAATAGGGCGGACATCCTGAAATACAAGTAGCGCCTGATTCAAAACAATAGCAAGAAGAAGTAACAGTGCGGCTAATACTATTGCAAGTCCGCATTGAAAGCTACAAACAATATATTGGCCGCAATATAAGAAACTATGTATCTTTTAAATTCTGTGAAACAGTAAAATGATATTAATCTTTATTGTCATCGCTGAAAATTTTTAATTTCTATCATTCAACTACCAATAAATAACCTTTTTTTAGTTATATTTGTTTTTAAGATGGTAACTTTTAAAAACCAAGGACGTCAAGGCGTAAAAAAATTCCTTGGCCTAACATGAGTCATGTCAATAAACATTGACATTGACACTGACAGTTCTCTGAAGTTATGAACAGGTTGTTATTGCAGAAAAGGCGTAAAATTAATACGGTTTCTAACGCGATAATAGCCTTCAGTTCTTACGTATAATGTGAATACATATCTCATGTAAAACACCGTTTGATGGGTGAGAACCAACGTGTAGCAAGACCTGAAGAAATGGCTACCACCAGTACCGCCGTTGCGACCGTCTCCCCTCAGACACAGGAGGTAATCCCGAACACTGTATTGGTATTTCTTATCTTTTCTATTTGATCATTTAATACCTACCTCGATACTGCTATCTGTAACTTTGTACATTTCGAATCTTATTGTTTTTACCGGCGCTATGGAAAACTTAAGAAAATTTTGTCAGTGCGTTTTGCGAAAACAACTAACAATTTTTAAACATGATTACTCCACGAAATCGGGTTTGTTGAAGGATTTGAATGTGTTAGATCTTAGTAGAGTAATCGCGGGTCCCTTCTGTACCATGACGCTAGGGGATTTGGGGGCGAATGTGATTAAAGTGGAGAGTTTAGGCGGTGACGAGGCGCGTCGATGGGGGCCGCCTTTTATAAACGACAAGAAAGAAAACGACTCATTCTACTACCTGTCTGTGAACAGAAATAAGAAGAGTATTTGTATTGATTTTAAGGCTCCAGAAGGTAAGTTGTTTACAATATTTGATTTATCATCTTTAATAACTACACAACATTCTAACCTCTATATTTCAATTACTTCATACTGGAACATTCCACTGTACAAAGAGAATGTTTACCAAACTTTAATCAATTAGGTCAGGATAGGATACATATATCAGGTCTTTACCTATGAAGTAGATGTTTTTTGAAACTGCATACTAAACTCAAAAATAAAAACAATATAATAACTAATTTTGGAAAAAAGAATAACATACTTTAAATATAAAATTTATTTGAACTAATGATTCCAAGTCAATCTGAAGTTATCACAGCTCAAAGTATCCTTTTTTATGAACGGCAACTTCTCAGGTAAAGACATGCGTCATACAATACAATAATATTATTGACATTATCATTGTAAAGATACGTACTAACCACAGATAAACTAATGGCCTATTACTCTTTAATCTAATTTTAAACTCTTTATCAGTAACTAAGCACATAATCACTGAATATTTTTTTTACTTTTTAAATCTTAGAAAAGTATACAACTCATGGGACATAGGTCTAATACTATTGCCAAGGATCCAAAATCTGGGTTGTACAATAATTGAAAAATTCAAGTATTTATGCTAAGTAGTTTTAGCCACTCACTAGGGCATGAACATAAGTCAACAATACCCATGTTTAACAACAGCTCTGGAGGCAGGTCAGGACTAATAGTGTTAACGTCTCAATTGTCACACAATACCACAGAGATTCATAAGAGAAAATGCTTGAAATGGCAGCCAACCACCATAGATTTATAAGCAGTAGGTTCGAAATAACTTGACACTTGATGTGTTTTAGAATAAAGCGATAGGCATATGTCAAGGTACCTTGCGAATTTAAATAGTACATTTTCATGCAAGTGGAGGAACTTTGTCATTGAGACTGAGGCTGAATTCGATTATGGAGATGCACCCCTGTGAGAAACGCCGTTTTTTAATACTGCCTGGCGACTAGTGAGTGCTGCTTGGCCATCAGCCTGGAACGATCAATGTAATAAATTGTGGCAGGGTCACTGGCATACTTTTCCGCACTAGTGCGAAAAACAGTCAATTGCGTGCCTAAAAGCAGTAGAGGTAGGAACGCGTTTTCGAGTAAGTGTATTGAAAAAGACATTGCACTACACAACTCTACACTAAGAGCTTATATTGCTTAGTTTTCTACTGTTTATTGTAAAAATTTAAACTAATACTGTTCACTATCAAAACAATTTATTTCTGTAAATTAACACTAGCTGTAAGACAATGCTCTTATTTGACAAATCTGTTAGCCTTATCAAATATACCACATACAAGCTATTGTTTCAAAATCACATACGAAACTGAACTTTACTTCAATGAAATACAGTTGAGAATAGAAATGTAGTGATTATTAAGAATATATAAGAATACTGGAATGTTACATTGTGTTGATGTTCTTCTTGCACTTTGGTTATAATTGGTTAAAACCGAAACGTCTTGTGGTCACTGCCTTTTCATATTTATTTATTAATTAATATATATATATATATGGAGAAACTGACTGACTGACATATCAACGTACAGCCAAAACTGCTGGGTTTAGGAGCGTAAAATTTTGCACAAGGTTTCCTTTTATGACGTAGGCGAGCACTAAGAGAGGATTTTCCAAAATTCACCCCTTAAGGGGATGAAATGGGAGTCCAAAGTGGAGAACCCTACTTTCGCGCGGGCAAAGCCGCTGTTAGAAGCTAGTTTAACAATAAATATACCTATAGTGACCGACCAAAACACAATTTGCAGCTACAACCGAAACTGTAACCGAATGTTCGACACCTCTTCCAGTTTCGGCCATAACCGAAACTGACATGGTAACAGAAAAGCTGATCAAATATAATATATTGGTACAGTTATTCCAAATTATATTTTAATATAGTTATGCTTGATTATATAGTACTTACTAAATAATCGAATAAATGGAGAATCACATAAACTACATGGACCGATGACCTGCTGTAGGTCGTGGGAATCCGATGGATGCGAGACGCACGGGACCGGTCATTATGGCGGCACTTGGCGGAGGCCAATGTCCAACAGTGTACGTCTTTCGGCTGAAATGATGACCTACATTACATAGATAAAGAGTCAGTCAGTTTTTAAGTATCTATCACAACTGTTCCACGCGCGCCTCAAGGAGATGTCAGCAACCGTAGGGGCCCAGCTGGGTCGAAGCCTACTGGGGCCATGGGTGATGCGAAAGAAATCCCCGCGGCCCTGGAAAAATGGCAAAGAAGGAACAGGTGTAGGATTTTAGTCAGTAAAAGTCTGACGCTATCCCCCGCTCCGCCCAAGAACGGGGGATGTCATTAGATGATATTCCCACACGAAAAAAAAACCATCAACTCAAAAACGCTAGTTTCAGTCGAGTAGAAACTGTCCGTAACCTTTCTATCCCTCTCTAGCCCTAAATCCTATCCAGAAAAAGGTCTAACCAAGTTCTATTTTATTTCCCATCTAGTTATTTTGACCTGATTGATTAACCACTAAACAGGCTTTAACATTCATAACATTCGTAGCATATAATGTTGCACCACATGAATACTTATAATTTATAATCAGGAAATCAATTTCAGGAAAGAAAGTAATCTATGACTTAGCAAGGAAATGCGATGTGCTTGTTGAAAACTTTGTGCCCGGCAAGTTAGACCAACTGGAGATTGGCTATGACAGACTTAAGACACTCAACCCAAAGCTCATATACTGTGCTATCACTGGGTTTGGATCCACTGGGCCTTATGCTAAGAAACCTGGGTGAGTTGAACGTTAAATAATCAGCCTTGTAATGTGATGGAACCCAGGCCTCCTAAAAGAGAAGGATTAGACCATAATCTAGCAACCCTTCATCGTTTTAAGAGCAGTGATGATGGAAAAAGTTACTCAAAATAATTTTCTAGGGCCACGTACTACTTATTGGCCCAGTTGTAACAATCCCGACTTATGAGTTGTCGTTTCAAATCCATGCAGGTGTTTTACTTTATTTAATTTCGCTTTACTTTTTTATATAAAAGAAGAAAGAAAATAGTTTATTTACGACAAACATGGCGCATACCTTAAAAAGTAAAACAATAACAACACAATATTGCGAGTTATGCGTCACATCCGCGTAAAACGGCCATCGCTCAGCAAAATGCTGGGGCTCATGTATTGAACAGAGCCACAGCGCTGATTTTCAGCGCCAGCCGTCGCCGATGAGACGTTCAACGGCTAGCAAGGATTACATCGTATGAATGATATGTTAAATTTATTTCATCACTACTGCTCTTAAAACGGTGTACAATGCGTTCCGAATAAGAATAGGATCGATTGTCATGTTGTGACGTCGCGTCATACTGTCAAATCGAAGAACTCATGAGCAAAACAAGAAATTTTGAAAATTTGTTTTATTTACGAACTGTGAACGAAAATAGTTTAATCAGAATCCAGTTCTTCAATTTTGCTCATCTCTGAGTTCTTCAATTTGGTTCAATTTCTTGCGATTTGACAGTAATTCGACATCCACCAATCAGCACTGGATCCACGTGGTGAATTACGGACCATTTCCTCCCGAGTCCCTGCAGTGAATATTATAAGGCTGATTATGCTATAGTATGCTATTATTCTTTTTTATAATTTCTCTCATCTGTATGTCAAAAGATACTACAAAGTCAAAGTTTGAATTTTACCATTTGCAGGTACGACGTAATAGCATCAGCAATGGGTGGCCTCTTAAATACCACTGGAGAACGAGACGGCGACCCTGTGAAGGCAGGTGTTGCCATCACAGACATCACCACTGGCCTGCACGCCTTCGGAGCCATCATGACAGCCCTGTACTTCAGAGAGAAGACAGGAAAGGGTCAAAAGATCGACTGCAATCTTCTTAGTACTCAAGTCTCAAGCATGATCAACGTAGCAACGATTTATCTGAACTGTGGCATCGAAGGTCAACGCTGGGGTACCGCGCACGCCAACCTAGTCCCCTACCAAGCATTTAAAACTAAAGATGGCCACATGGTCATTGGTACAGGCTCCAACCCCCAATTTGTCGACTTCTGCAAGATTATTGGCAAAGAGGAACTCATAACTGATGAGAGGTTCAAGGATAATTCGAAGAGAGTTGAAAATAGAGACGAAATTATAAGAATAATCAGTGAAGTTATTAAGACTAAGACTAATAAAGAATGGTCTGAGATATTCAAACATGCGTCTTTTCCGAACGGTCCTATAAACAAAATGAAGGATGTATTTGAAGATGAGCATGTTAAAGCCATAAAATTGGTGAAAGAATTGCCGCATCCCGATGCGGGTACAGTCAAGGTCGTGGGGCCCCCAACTGTCTATGGATTGGGGGGAAACAACGCCAGGACAGCGCCCCCTAAGCTGGGGGAACACACCAAAGATATACTGTCTAACTTTTTGGGTTATCATGACAAAAAGATTGATGGGCTCTATGAAAACAAAGTTGTTCAGTAATAAGAAATGTTAAAATATAATATTGGCCAATATTTATAAATACAATGGCTATCTATACTAATAATATAGGGTGTCCCAAAATTATTGTGTCCTGTTTTATTCTTAAACTTTATTAATTAAGTGTACCTTGAAAAATATTGTGATTTTTTTATTGAATCATAAACTAAAGGTGTCCCAAAATTAACCTAAGATTTGAATTTGCCGCCATTTTTACAGCAGTGTTGGTAACCCAAAAAAAACTGGGTATTCTATTTAATTCAAATCCTGCGTTATTTTTGGGACACACTATATAACGAGGAAAGACATTGTGTATTTTTGTATGTTTGTAATCAATAAAGTCAAAAACTAATGGCTGATCCGATTTTAAAAATTATTTAACCAGTAGAATGCTACTTTATCACTGAGTGACATTGATATTTTCTACTGTGACGCGGCCAAGGCCGAGGGCAAAAGCTATTATTTCTGTATATATATAAAAATCAATTGCTGTATGTTAGTTATGCTCATATTAAAATTGCTTTTCCAATTTTAATAATATTCTTTTTAATGGGCCATTTTGTAGGAAAAAAATCTAATTGGATGATTTTGTACGATAACATTATAGCATAAACATAATCAACCTTTTAATGACCTCACTGCAGGTACTCAGGCCTCCTCTCTAGGAGAGGGAATGGGCTGTAATCCATCACGTGGGCCAGTACGGGTGGATGCTACATATATTCGAATTTCTAGTTTTAAGACATGCTAGTTTTCTCACGATGTTTTCCTTCACCGTTTTTTAATCGACTTCAAAAAGGAGGAGGTTCTATTTTCGGCTGAATGTATGTTTTTATTTGATGAATTAATTTACACAAAGTAATGCGCGGCCGGGTTTGAAACCACGACCTACTCATGTTCGGGGCAATAGCCTCTTACTAATTTCATGCGGGCAGAGCCGGGGCGGTAGCTAGTTTCATATAAATATAATATTTTAAGGTGTATAGTGTTACATGATACTTAAATGTTTACACCACTTTGTTTCACTGACAGTGGTATTCCACACTAGTGTGTTAATTCCATTACAAATATGTCTAATGTCTCCATTTAACACTGGTGTAGTAGATAGAGATTGTTTAGTTTTAAAAGTATAATTTCTAAAGAATTAAGCATTTATAATTTATTATACATAAGTACAAAAATATTTTAAGAGTAAAAAGGAAATAAATATATAATATTTTGTGTAAAAGTTTTATTTTAACTTTATTTATTTTTGGCACCTAGACTAGATACCAGTATTTTACATAGAGATACTGCTTATCTGACCTTCACAACCCAGTAGCGGCCAGGCCTAGTGTCCACGGACGCGTAGCGTCATAAACGCGTATTTGTCATTATACGCATGGTGTACGCCTGCTCATAGCTTACATACAATACTATGAAGCTGTCGGCGAAGCGGCAAAATGCCGCGCTAGCGTCGCTGCATGCAGGCTTCATGACGCCTGCTGTGCCGCATGTCATAGGAGCGTACATCGTAGTGGAAACATCTTCATTGTTCGACGGCGTTGTCAATAATGCATTGAAAAAATTTTCGTCATTCAGAATTTCGATGAAATGTGCAAGGTTTCTATATATATGTTTTTTTACATTATGAAGGGCCAAAGTATAAGCGAAATAGCAGATTTTCAGACGTCTTCACTAGATTAGTTTTACACAAATTTATGATTTCATTTCAAAAGAAACCTACCGTAAAACGGGGTGAATAGAAACGCAGGGGTGAATAGAAACAAAACTTTGGTCTGGTTTTTCACTTTATCATGTTATCGGCTTCTAACAAAGCATCGAAGAATAACAATTAATTAATTAATTTATATAATTAAATGCTGCAAAAAATATTCAAATATCGTGAAAATACCCTTTGAAGTTTTGTTTCTATTTACCCCTGAGTTTCTATTCACCCCATTTGACTGTACACATTATCCACAAGATATTTTAGTTAAAAACAACTAGAGATAGATAATTATATAATAACGTCATAATCACGTAAGAACGGTTGTGTGCAAATGTATCTCTGGTTGGCCGCTCTTAGCCACACGCTCCTCAGTTACCGCAACACTAATAATAATAAAATAAATACAAACAATATCACGATAGATAAGATACGGCTGGTATTATGTACAGACGTACCGACCATGTACACCGAGACTAAAATATTCTGTTATCAGTAGAGATGTGATGTAGGGTATCTGTGTGATGGAGCCAACATCACTGTTGCTAAGTAGCTCTGTATTGAAGGTAGAATGGTGTTCATATTTTCACCTTTATCTATGTGTGTTGAGTATTAATAAATACTCATTTTAACATCACACAAAAATATATGGTTCCTGTAAGTTATTGGACGCGAAAATAAACAGGACACAGATAAAATTATATGGGCACGCCATAATTATGGCGGTAAGTCCCCTCTTTGAGGAATGGCTGGAAAGACTTCACGACGTCCTCACCTTCCGCATGACGCAGGTTCTCACCGAACATGGTCAGTTCGGGAAGTTCTTGCACCGGATTAACGCTCAGGTGCCGCCACTGTGTAAACCGCCCGGAGGATACGGTGGAGCACACGGTAGAGCTGTGCCCTGCTTGGGCAGAGCACCGCCGTGTCCTCGTGGGGGAGATCGGCGGCATTGAACTCTCACGCGACCCTCACGCCCCAGCGGCCGGGATTCCGATCCCGATTTCCGGCCACCGTAGGCGCCGGCTTGCGGATGGCGAGCAATGGGTGGCTTGCCGTCCGACCGTCCGGTGACCGTCCGGACCGAGCCCAAGTCGCCGACGGCGCGTACTGTTCCACGCGCGCCTCAAGGAGATGTCAGCAAACCGTAGGGGCCCAGCACGGTCGAAGCCTACTGGGGCTAAGGGTTTGTTTCTGAAAGGAAAACTAGGCCCTGGTATGAAAGGCAAAGAAGGAACAAGAGTTGGTTTTTAGACAGTAAAAGTCTGACACAAAAGAGCGGGGGATGTCGTTGGATGATTTTCCCATCTAAAAAATGAATAAAATTATAAGTATCTAAAACAAATTACTATCTAATAGAACATGGGATTATTTGTTCTTTTCTATCGACAATCAATATAAAAAATATGTGACCGAAGTGTATTTGGTCCTCACGCAAATTGAAAGAATTTAAAGTACCTGATGAATATTATGTAAATGAAATTATACACGAAAAATAATTACGTTTGATTTTTTTTATTATACACCACTAGTTTTCAATTAGTACAAAAAAAATGGGCTCTATCTGTACCCGTTACTAATCACATTTATTTAGTCAAAAGTAAAAAAACGAAATCCCAAATTTGTCCACGAAAATTTGTCATGATTGGTAAATTCATAGTTGAATCAATTATTCATAACAATTGCTACTAGAAAATACTACGGGGCAGTGTTTTTCCATAATCCATAATATTTCCATAAATTGAGTGACATTTTGGGATATAAACAAACGCTAGTAACTGTACTGAGACTTTACTTAAATAATAACAAGACCTTTTCTAATAAGCCCTTTAAGTATTTCTACTAATTAAAAACTAGTGGTGTATAATAAAAAAAATCAAACGTAATTATTTTTCGAGAGGTCATACGACTGTCGGTGTAAATTATGAACAGCCCACATACGTAAATAATAACTATTAGTTTTGTAGGATTTAAATAATCGTACAGGTACCGACTCCAACACGGCTGGAGAAAGGCCAGGTTAATGATAGTTACAGTACTTTGTGTGGGCAGGGAGTGGGGGGCGAGTGGGCCATATCCACCCCAGGATGTTGAGCTACCGATTCGAATTTATATGATCAAGCCAGTCAGGGGTCAGCCACCTCCCCCCTCCCCTGCTGAAAAATTACCCTAGATACGCCAATGAGGAAAACTCCGACAATATGCCATTATAAACCTTATTACATAAAGTTTAGAAAGAAATAAAAACATTTTTTTTGGCGGAACAAGGCGCTAATTTAGAACTAACAAATTATAAGTATATTATGCAAAACGCCCGAACGTTCAGCATAATGCCATGAACACACGCAAAATGCGATGAGTCTACGGCGCTGGTTTTCAGCGTGGGCCGCTAACGGTATCGACATAAAGACGTCAGCACGGTATTGTATGCTAATAGATTTGAATAAAATAGATAAATAACAATAAATTAAAGGGGGAAAAAAAGAAGAAGAACAATGAATAAATAAAGAGGAAATTCGATATCATATTATATATAAAGTAGCAACATTACGTTGCATCTGTGCTAAAGGTGAATAACACCTTAAAAACAGCCCCCCTAGCCAAGTTACAATCGTTTCGTTCGCGCCGAACGCCTCGAGTAGGCCACGCCTCCGATTCCTTTGTCCTGACGTCATCACAACGCTCAGTTACGTGGTTAGAACAAAGGAATCGGAGGCGTGGCCTACTCGAAGCGTTCGGCGCGAACGATAAGATTGTAACTTGGCTAGGGGGGCAGAACAGAATACTTTGAGAACACACTGTAATCTAACTTAAATAAATGTATTGTTATAGCAAGAACGCGTGGCAGTGATAACTCTACGTCCCACGCGCACCGAGTCGCGCAAGAAAGTGGTGTGGACGGAGGACACCGTTGACAATGAGCACATGAACAAGAAGAAGTCGAAATGTAAGCATACCTATGTGTCTGCCCCTGTTGGAGCCTTTTTCTAAAATATTATAGCGACATCTATGACGCCTTAGGGGCCATTCAAGTATTACGTAAGCACTACTGGGGGTGGGGGGTCTTTACTTTGCTTATTTTTGATGACATGGGGCATGGGGGTCTAGATGGTGAATACGTCAGCAGTGCAAAATTTTTTATTCAGTTTTTTTATGAGAACAATGTTGATGTTGTACAACTCACAATAAAGTGCGCTGAGAGACACATCATTAAGCAGCATACATCTAATGTCATTGAAGACTTAGTGTATGGGCTGAGAACTGTTAATTTGAATAAATAATGTCAAAATTTTAAATTAACTCTGTCTTTTCCTTTATTTCATGTTTCAATTCTAGACTTACCTACTGCTCATAAACTAATAACTAAACTAACAAATTGACAAATGCAAGTACCAATGTTTGCGTAAGCATGGGGGGGGGGGGTGAGAGCTTTGCTTACTTTTGCTGACGAGGGGGAGGGGGGATTAATATTTGCAAAAATTCTGCTTACGTAATACTTGAACGGGCCCTTAAAGAAACTAAAATTCAATATCCCCCATCGCTATATGAAGGCCCTATTAGACTACACGTTATTCAGATAGTCTTAGTCTATGTAGCGTCACTCAAGGAAAAGAGCAACTTACGCCAATGTCGTGTAAAGGAATGAAACAGAACGATGAGATACATAGATATACATAGACGAAGACTGTCTGAATATCGAGTGGTGAAATAGGCCCTCTAGAGTTCTCCGCGCTTATGCGGGACAGAGTGTATAGTCCCGCATACCTCCGTTGAAAAGGAAGGATCTTCCGACCAGACTTGTGTTTTGTCTGGTGTGGGCAACTGCCCGAGAGATGATTTCGGCTAACTAATCAAAATAAATAGTGCAAAACAAAAGTATCCTATTCCAGGACATGGTCTATCCTTGTGTTCAATTTCATCCAAACCCTTTCAGCTGTTTGAGCATGAAAGAGTAACAAACATACACACTCATTCAGTCTTTTCATCCCGGAGTACCTATATTCTCTTGACGCCCAGCAATGCTGAGTTTTCCCTTTCCTTTTCGGTTCGGGCACGCTCAGTGCAACTATATTGTAAATCTGTACTTCTTTTTGTGTTGTTGCATATTGTATTGCCTTCAACGAATAAATACAATTCCATTCTATTCTATTCCTTGGGCTAATTTTCTACGCGGAAGCCACCGGTAGCAGTTAGCAAAATATTACCGAAATTAAAGTACCTACCACATCTGCACACAAAATTGGTGAACTCAGATGCCAAGGACGATCTACCATCTCGTTACAACAGTTATCATTCATGTGTTAAACGCAAAAGCACGTCGGTCAGTGTTTTTGCGTAATTTCTGACGTCAATTATAAAGCGTCTAGGCTTTTCTCAAAACATTCTTCAATCTTTTTTTAACTATATTGTCCCGTTGCTGTGTAGAGGTCCCCCCTAAGGGCGGCTGTACCCTGAAGTGCCAGATTTTAATAGGTTTAGTAAAAATTCTATTAGCAAAATTATGACGAAACAATTTCAACTCTTTATTTTAGTCTTTAGACTTATTTATGCAGTAAAGAAAATTTCTCGTGCGCTAGGCTAAAACGCACGGCGACGGCTCATAGGCGTCCAGTACACGGTCATGCAAGCGTCAATCAATTCCATCAATCATGAGTGATGTTTGAATTGCAAACGTCAATCATGACATTAGGTAGGTTTTTTGCCAATAAAAATATTGATTGTGGCAAAACTGACAGCAAAACCTATCGTGTAATGGACGCCATACAACTTCTATCAAACACGAACTAAAACGTCTGGCGCGTGAGACAGTGATAGTTTAGTAGAACCGAAGGTTACCGAGAGTGCACGAGGTTTGATGAAATTCGCGCGAGCTGCCCGCTCGCTCACTGTCACTGTCATTAAGCTGGTAAAGTGCACCACCACTTCCATGACTCACCAGCCGCCACTGGTCCCACCATAACCTTCTCCGTTACCTATTTCGGCCAATCTCGCGTAATCATCATTGCAGACAAATTATGGTTAGAAATTAGAAAAGAAAGAAAAAGAGATTATTCACGTCAAACATGGCGAGAAAGTGGTCAATCGTCGAATCCGACTCGGCTGGGCAGCGTTCGGGAAGCTGTGCGGTGTCTTCTCGTACAATATACCACAGTGTCTCAAGACGAAAGTCTATGACCAGTGCGTGTTGCCAGTGATGACATGGCTCCGAAACGTGGTCGCTTACAATGGGCCTCATCAGAAGGCTTAAAGTTACTCAAAGGGCAATGGAAAGGGCTATGCTCGGAGTTTCCTTGCGTGATCGCGTCAAAAATGAGGATATCCGCAGGAGAACCAAGGTTACGGACATAGCCGAAGAATCGCCAAACTTAAGTAGCAGTGGGCAGGGCACGTTGCTCGCAGAACAGATGGTCGATGGGGACGAAAGGTTCTGGAATGGCGACCACGTACCGGAAGACGCAGCGTTGGAAGGCCTCCCACAAGGTGGACCGATGACCTGGTGAGGGTCGCGGGAATCCGATGGATGCGAGACGCACAGGACCGGTCATTGTGGCGGCATTTGGGGGAGACCTATGTCCAACAGTGGACGTCTTTCGGCTGAAATGATGAATGATGATGATGAAACATGGCGCATACCTTAAAAATAAAAACAAATAATAACAACGACTTATATTATAGGCGGTAGGATATGCGTCACAATTACCAATCCATCTGCAAAAAACGAGTATTTAACTGATCAACATATTTTTTACAATCAATTGTATATTCTTCACGCAGGCTGTTGCATATACGAAAAACCGAGGAAATTCGACGAGTCAGATTCAGAGGACAGCGATGACGAATGCGAGCACTGCTTCGGGCACGTGGAGAAGAAGCGCGGGAAGCACCATCATCACCATCATCAGCACCAACAGGACTGTCCACAGCATGAGCAGGAGGCTGGGGCCGGTACTGTCACCATCACTGAGGTATTGACTACTTCTCGTTTTACATAATCCTAATCCCTACTCATATTTCCACGGGTAGTGTGAAAGCGGAACCCGGGGCCCTGGGACGAAGGCAACGAAGGAACAGGAGTGGGTTTTTAGTCAGTAAGAGTCTGACACTATCTCCCGCTCCGCCCAAGAGCGGGGATGTCATTAGCATGATTTTCCCACCCAATAAAAAAAAAATCCCTACTCATATTTGCTGTTCTGATACTGAACTAGTAAAGGTCTAGAAGTACAGTTAGTGGTAGATTGAGGAATCATTGCGGTGCGTCCATAGTATGGGGCGTGACGAGTAGTAGCGTGGCCATTTCAAACAAGTATAGGACCAAGATACCCACAATCTGATTAGCTTTTTTCTCTACTATGTTGCTGTCGGCTTCCAGCCAGATACAGCTGCCAGGTGGATACCATAATTTTACACTAGTTGCTTTGGCCTCGTGTAGTTAGTAAATAGCCCCAAGGGAACATACTCCCGTGGTGATAAGTATCCTATGTGCTATTTCAGGACATGGCCATTGTAATATCCAATTAATTTTAAGTTCCTGGGTACTATACTTTTTATGGTGTACATTAAAGGGTATAACTATATATACAGCATTATTTTTAGTATATGCGAAACCTGAATATACTTTGTTCAGAATTAGTAACTGAATCGATTCCAATGATTTTTACACCATGTTATATTTTTTCCCAAAAATATTAAAAAAGAAGTCACAAGTTGGACACCACCGACACTAAGTACAACACAGGTCACGGCAGGTCATTGCGGGCATTAGGTGTCAGCGCACAGCGGGATGCGGTCAACCGGTTAACATAACAACCTTATAACTTTGTGATTTTTCATGATATAGTTATGAAATCTTGTACATAGATTCTTTACATAAAAATACTAGACACATGTTCGGGTTTCGCATATACTAAAACTAATGTTGTATATGGGCTAGCATTGCGTCTTTCATCCAAATCCATTGAGCCTTTCGAGCGTGAAGTAACAAATATAGACACTCACAAAGTTTCTCCTTTATAATATAATATTAAATGTAATAAAGCGACTGTATAAAGGACCGAGATACAAACAGTGATTTCAAAGTTGATAGTGAATGGAGGAAATCTAATAAAACAAACCTATTCTCAGCCACAACCGCCTGCAGAAGCCACGGCGACGATCACTCTCAAGGCGAGTGAACCCGCGCCTAAACCCAGCGAAGACGCGCCGCCGCCTGCGCCTGCGCCGCCCGACAAGAAGGACGAGTAACTAACATACATACATACTGTTCGATAAGTCAGTTTACATGTTTCTTGTCTAAATGAGTCCTGTTGAATTTTATACACAAAAAAGGCTCTAAAAAAATCAGAAAATACTTAGGTTATGGGGATTCTCCACAGTAGCCCAAGAAATTCAAATTTAAGTTTCTTTTTTGCATTCTACAGGTGTGTCAAGTTGAATTTTGATTTAAAAAAAAATTATGTATAGGCTCGTGTTTGAACACTATTTCACCTAATGCTAAGCGATGATGTGGCCGACGATGGAACACGTTTGACTTAAAGACAAACACAATTTCACTCCTTAGCTGTACGCATAATTAATGTGTTCCCAAAACGCTTTGTACGTATGGGTGGGATGTCCACCATATAATTTATTTATGGAATTATAATAATTAAAATCAACAATACTTCCTAACCCTATTAAATGGCTATTTCATGTAAAAGTCATTTAATAGGGTAAGCTTAACAAAATTTTAATTTTGTGGGCTAGCCTAGCGCACCTTAAGTTATTTAGGCGTCTTTATCTATTAGGCGACACGTGACCATGAGTCTAGGCAGAAACTTCAGAATCACACTTGCTACACGCACATCTATGCATGTACAAAATAAAAGGAATGTGTATATCTTACTAGGGTGTATCCCCCTCTCTTTCTCCCGGCCAAGTGACAGTCGGACTCGCGCACGAAGGGTTCCGTAGCAAAAAACCGACAGAAAATCACGTTTGTTGTATGGGACTTAAATATTTATTTTATTCTGTGTTTAGTATTTATAATATAACGGCAACAGGTATACATCATCTATGAAAATCGCAACTGTCTAGCTATTACGGTTCATGAGATACAGCCTAGTGACTAACAGACGGACAGAAGCCCTGCGTTCATAAAAAACCAGAGTAGGGTAGGGTCTTTACTCTAACCGTTCAAAAATGCTTCGAGTTGCAACCCAGAGTTGGTTTTTTATTACTCTAGTAGCTACCCTAGAGTTAACCCAACTAACTCTAACTCCGAGCAGGGTAGGTTGGTGTAAGCGGTAGGAATGACAGTTGCTTGGCATTGACAGTTGAACTCTACGTTGGCGTTCAAAAATGCGAGCGTAGAGTATCTAACTTGATGACGTCATTCGAGTTAACTCTAACCTTATTTTTGAACTCAGGGCAGAGTGATAGCAATAGGGTCCCGTTTTTATCCTTTAGGTACGGAACTGTAAAAACAAAGATTTTCCAGTTACGAACACCACTGTGCAATTCACATTACTGCTAACAGACTCAATTGTTTTCATACATTTTGTAAACTAACTTATTGAACAGCCACATATACTATGTACTTTTCCCTGTTCCCAACATTATAGCTAGACTAATTTTATTGTGAATAAAGAGTTGTGTATGTTTTTGTGATTGACTGAATGACACGTTTCGAACAGCTGCAGCTGTCAACAGATGTTTGATACGCGCATTGTAATGATTGATTTAGGCATTGTAACAGTTATTTTGAAGAAGGAAAGAGATAGAAAATTAAAGGCAAGGCATATAGCCGCAGAGACAAAACGAAATCTAAAAAAAAAACATGCCATTTTGACCACTATGTCTTTAATTTTATGCATCAATTTCCAACGAGATAAAAATACCATATCATTCGATACTTGAATTTGATTTATTAAATTTCTAGACAAAGTTCTAGTAAAATAATACGTCTCTACAATTCTTAACTACATAAATAATCTAAATCGAACTCTAACTCAATGGTATGGATTCGAGAATTGCATGGCAGGTTAACTTAAATGTTGGTGTACATTTTTTGTCATGATTTTTAAACTTATGACATTAGAATGATATACTTAGCATAATTTACGTGCTTGTTTATGTGTACCTAAATGTAACTTATTCCTTATTTTATTATTTTAAGTAATTTAGGTGTAGCGATTAAACCTTTTATTTCATTTATTTTGGTTTTATTTTTAATTCATTTACATTTTATTTTACTATTTTATAATAAATTGAGGTGCCTGTTGGAAATATAGAATTTATGTGATCTTAAATTTTAATGTTTTAAGTATAAGGGTTACCATTTTTGAAATAAACTTTATCTGGCAATAATGAAAAAGTACCAATTTGGTAGAAATGGCCTACAATGTTTATAATGCTTATTTTATCGAAGTAAACATTCACATATATTTGAATAAAATTGTTATTTATATGTATTTTTTACAATCATAAAATTCAATAATCCTACACATTTAGCCGCATATTCATAATATATATGTGAAATACCTATACATAACATTTAAAACGTAAAACTATGCGGATGTAGTCAGAACTTTCATTTAAATGAGATTTCCAAGTGTTGTTAATTGGGTCACCCGTTGCTGCCATCAGTGATCAAAGCAGTCACGACGAAAAATAATGATCAGCGAATACATACGACCACTGTCATAGCTTTTTGTTCAGGCATGGCGACTTCAGTACCTATAAAGGCTTTTTTATTCTTTATATGATGTTTGTGACTAGTGTTGCCAGGTGTCCCAATATGCGCGGGATGTCCCGATTATCAGGGGACTGGGGACGCGTCCCGACTTGCGCCTGATCGGGACGCTAAACCGTAACCATAACCGAAACGTTGTAAACGTCATAATGGCGGGACCAACTCTTATATCCGAATGATTCTACCATGTATATTTAGTACTATTTTGTATCCTTCTTGAAATTTCAAGAAGGGTACAAAATAGTACTAAAATGGATACAAGAGTTGGTCCCGTCATGATGTTTATGAAACGTCGGCTCCTCTTCCAGTTTTCCACATAAACATTATAACACGTCACACATAACCAATTTTTTTCCCAGGCGCTCCGCAAAGAGTTGTCAGCAAAATTGAAGGGTCCCAGTAGGGCTGATGCCTGTTAGAGCTGCGGGAACAATTGAAAGCGTGACCGTGGCCTTTGAAGTCAGTTAAATTCTGACACGCTCTCATTCCACCCTATAGAGGGAGAAGTCACTGAATGATTTCCCACTACAAAAAACCTTTATTAAAATAAAAGTTTATTTTATTTTGCCGATCTCAAACCCTAAATTCCGCTTTGTTTTACCATTTGTCCCGATTTTAATGTAATCAGACCTGGCATCACTACTTGTGACAGACATTCTATCTCTGGGTTTCTCAAACTTATGGCTCCAAGTCCCCTGTTACAGCTCCTAAGCGACTGCGAATCTCTAACCACTCTCACATCCAAAAAAGAAAATGATAAAATGTAACCGTATAAGAAAATAAGAATTTAACTCTCACTTAAGCGCCATCGCGCCATAATGCTAGAACTACACTGCGCACACGTGTGTCACACATGCCGATCTGGGCGCGTCGGTCTCGATACATATTTTGTATGGAAACTAGACTTGTAGAGCTACACTTGATCCACGCCACGCGACGTCGTTCTACGTACAAATCAGGCGTGTTACACGTGTGCGTCGGTCTAATGTAGTTCTAGCTTAATGCATGTCGCAGGTACTTGTCAGCCATCCCTTTACGAACCGCGTGACCTCTACCATCAAATGACGAACTTTTAAAGATTCACATGACCTACTTTGAGAAATCCTGTTCTATCTAAATGTTTGGGACAAAACGCATGTCGATAACGACTTTTTTGCAGTCACTATCGCTAATGAAATGTAATTACACGACTGTTTTGTATTGGCCTTTTTAGCAAGAATTTTCCTGTGTTGTCCGTTTTCGTGGGGGGAGGATCATTAAATAATTTCTCCCACTCTGGGTGCAGCGAGAGGGAATGTCAAATTTCTGATTATAATAATAATAATCCTTTATTATCAGGCAACTAAGGCCCATAGATAAAATACACAAATAATCTTACAAAATAATAAACTAATACATAAGTATATAAGAAACTATAACAATTATCAAACTAAAAAAAACAGGTACTATTGCACACGAAGTGACGGCGTCGTGTTTCGCTGCGAGGTCGGTATCCTTCCACGAAATCGTCGATACACGACACCCTTCGGCCAAAACTCTCCTTTGAGGAAGGTCTCCAAATGGTGAGTCGGCACCCGCACTACAAACGACTTGAAATTAGTGTTATGGCGCAGTTCCTCTGCACAACTCTCAAGGTCCAATTTGTCTTTACGCGTACATACTCCACGATCTCCTCAGCCTTCGTGGTGTGATGTAGCCTCGAAACGAACAGCTGCGTCGTAGGTACTGCTGGACGCAGCAGCATGTTGGGTCCTGCCAGCGCGGTACCGCACTGGTTCTGACAAGTAGACTTTTTCCTCTTCTTCTCTACCTTAGTGAAGCCATTCAGTCATTATACCCACCCCTGTTCCTCCAGTTGCCCTAAGCGTTCCAGGGCCACGGTAACTTTGCTACAAGCTATAGCCTAGGTAGAATTTGCCGAATTTCCATGATTGTTCTGACTACTGCCGTGTAGTGTTATATTTCCATGTTAGTAGTCGGTAGTTATTGTTAGAATCACGCACATCTTGTGCGACCTGTTGTTAGCGAATATCGTTTATTTTGAATAAAAGTTGAGAATGAGAAATATTATTTGTTTATTACGCGCGAAAAAACCTATTCATGCCACCTATTCTACTTACATACATCATTCTAGATGTTTTTGTTGAGACCGAGAAAAAATGGCGCCTGGCAGCGGTTGCAGTACCTAACAGAAATAATGTAGGAAGGTTTGTATAATAATAATAATAAAGCCTTTTATTCGGACAACAGAATTATGACATAATATAGAATTATACAATGTTCAATATGATATAATGTTTGTTACACATGCATAATCAACTAAGAAATGTCACATATATATTTGGTGTTTCTTTATTTTCTGTAAGTCCGTTTGCCAGTTGGCAAAGGCCTCCTCCAACCTACTCCATTCTGATCTCTCTCTGGCTACTCTACTCCATGTTGTTCCTGCAACCTGTCTAATGTCATCGTCCCATCTTTTTTGTTGTCTGCCTCTTTTCCTTTTCCCTTCTCTCGGGTCCCATTGTGTAATTATTTTGCTCCATTTATCTTTTCCTCTAGCCATGTGTCCCGACCACTTCCATTTTAATCTTTTTATTTTCAAGGTAACATCCTGTATCTTAGTTTTTTTCCTAATATTAATGTTTCTTATTCTATCCATTCTCCTTAATCCCATCATACTTCTCTCCATTG
Source organism: Mythimna vitellina (assembly GCA_949316375.1). Classification (NCBI taxonomy): domain Eukaryota; kingdom Metazoa; phylum Arthropoda; class Insecta; order Lepidoptera; family Noctuidae; genus Mythimna; species Mythimna vitellina. The sequence goes on along the minus strand of OX438691.1, from coordinate 1,928,614 downwards.
CACGTTGGCAAACACTAATTTTATCTATTATGTTTGTTGTCAAGGCCCATGTTTGACTTCCATATATTAAGATTGGTAGAATGCTGACATTGAAAAGTTTGCCTTTTGTTGATATGTGAAGGTTTTTATCTTTCATTACCTCCCTTAGGCTCCAATATCTTTTCCAGCTGTTCGCTATTCTTCTTTGGATTTCTTTGTTGATGTTGTCTTTGGGGGATATCAACTGTCCGAGGTATTATATATTCTTCGACGTAGCTAATTTGTGACTCGCCTATAGTTATGCTACTTTTGTTCCCGTTTGTCATAACTTTTGTTTTTTCGGGGTTTAATTTTAGTCCTACTTTTTCGCTCTCGGAAGCCAGTTCGTTTAACATTTTATTCAACCCTTCTGGCGTTTTGGCAAACAACACAATGTCATCAGCAAATCTTAGATGTGTTAGGTTGCGGCCGTCTATGTATAAACCTAAGTTTTCCCATTCGAGGTTTCTAAAGATCATTTCCAAGACAAGGAAGGTTTGTATCCTTTGTGCAAATACAGGACCTGTACCATGACGTTTAAAGTAAGATTGTTTCATTCTTATTTCCAGTGTGGGTAAGAGATGGCGCTAGACAACCTGTATAGCTCTGTCTCTTACCCACACTGAAATAAGAATGAAACAATCTTACTTTGAACGTCATGGTAACCCCGCAGGTCATGGTTTATTTATTTATTTATTGCTTGCTATACTTACAATATGCACCAACAAAATACATAAAAAAAATTCAAACATTTATCATTTCTTTACTGCTATAAAATATAATTAAAATCAGTTCACATGTTGGGGCACCCAAACGGTTTATTCTAGAAATCTCCACCAGTGCGGATTATTACTTTTTTTTTAAGAAATCCCCACTAGTTAAACAATATCAGCCTCGTGGGAATTTTTAGAGAAATAAGTAACAATCCCCACCAAATGTTGCTGTTGTTTTATTTCTGGGATAGTCTGAGTACTATGTGAGAATAGATTGTTTGATAATTCATCGATTCCTTATGCACCTCGAAGCCTAGTTATTAGGTACATGTATTAGTCGAGCAATAAGCAATTATTTAAACAATTAAGTCCTGACCACGATGTTTAGAAAAAATGTCTAGTAGAACCGAGTCGTACGGTAACTCTTCCGGACTATCCCACAGTCCTAGCGGAGCCCGTCAATCTTACTGAAATCTCTTTAAGGCGCACATGGAACACAACGCGCCGTCGACCAGGCTAGGTCTTTACTGGACAGCGAACTGCCCGTTGCTCGCTGTCCGCAAGCCCGCGCCTACAATGGCCGGGAATCGCCCTGCAACTCCCTCCTCCAGCAAGGACCAGGGCGTGGGAGGATTGTCTTCTCACGCCTTCGGCGAACACTACGCGCCGTCGACGACTCGGACTTTACAGAACGAGCGGAGGACAGCGAGCTACCTATTGCTCGTCTTCCACAAGCCCGCGCCTACGATCCCGGAGAACGTGTGCGATTCTCGACGCTCAGGGCGCCTTCTGTCGCGGCGGCTGGGGCGTGAAAATGTACGTTTTCACACTCTTGCGGCCGCCTCCTTCGCTAGCATTAGGAACTGCTGAGCAGTATTCCCATTCTTTCTCGCTCCGGACCATGGCCTGAACCAGGGCCGATCGTCACCACAAGGACACGGCGGTGCTCCAACCAGACGGTAATTTTTCTCGAAAACTAGGAAACTACTTACTAAGTTTAGAAGCGATTGGCAATATTGGGTAGTTACGGACATGGAGAAATAAATAAACATGTAACATTTTCGTTACTTTATTGAAACATTACATACATTAGACTTATGGTATATCAGTCGTTATTCAGATCGGCAGCAAGAGTATTGTCAGCTAGAGCAACAGGTAAGTACTATCTATCGGAAATAATGTTTTACATTCATCGTTCTGTTGAGAACTGTTTATAAATACGCTATTGGGTTATATAAAGGCATTCTGAATCACAATGGGAGGCCTATGACCAGCAGTAGACATCTGAATCACAGTTACTTTTAACGTACACACATTATTGGATAGAAGCAGTGGTGGGCAATGGAAAATAGCCTCAACTTACGAGTTGGAAGTCGAGGGTTCAAACCCAGCCAGACGCATTACTTTATGTAATTTATTTCATCACCACTGCTCTCAAAAATCTAATCTCCTAGAACCTAAAGTTCGAAGACATGTGACATTCACCAATCGACTCTAGGCCAACGAGGTAGATTACGGCCCATTCCCTCTCCTAGAGAGGAGGCCTGAGTCCCAGCAGTGGGAACATTGTAAGGCTGATTATGCTTATACATATTATTTGCAACTAGAATATTAATATTTCCTTAAATATTTGCGTTATTTCATAAATATGAAATCAACTTTAACAAAGTTGATTTACATTATACACATATTATTACAGTACAATAACAACAATGGTGTATTTTTTTACTATAACAAAATAACGGAAATATTTTAACAGAGGTAATTTGTAAATTATGTATAATCATGATTATTTTGTCAAATATTATAAAACTAGCTTTTGCCAGCGGAATCGCCCGCGTGAAATTAAGTAGGAAGGGAATAATATATGTTCCCGACGTTTGAGCGTAAATGAAGTAACACAAAACATATATATATACATACACTTTCGTATTTATAATATTTAGTGTGTTGAACCTAGGTAATGTATAATCAAACTAAAATTTGAACAATCGTTATCAACTAAACCCTTATTTTTTTACATGATCGCCAAAGCCATTAAGATGGGCCATTCTTGATGGTATGTCCGGAGTTACAATGCTGCAATGAGGATCGGTCATGGTTTTTGTGGAGTATGCAGACTTATAGCGTCAAAAAAAAACAGTAAATACTGTGAAGAAATTATTAAAATCAGACCAAAAATTACGAATATACAGCAATTTTAGTTTATTAGTTCCCAAAACGCGCCCGAGAATGAAGCGACTCGCTGTGACGTCATCACCGGCGAATAAATACGATCAAGCCGTTTGTCGCACGGATCATAACAGATGACGTCATCGTAAACAGTCCAGCGAGAGCGCGCGTTTCCAAGTAGCCGTTCAGAAAAACTTTAACAAATCCACCATTTCTTGACGGATTTTGATAATTTAAAAAATAAAAGGCTCAGTAAATTATTACACTTACAATGTACTTAGTAAAAGTCTGATTTGCTATTATGTGATTGATCCTCATTCGGTACATCCACCTTTTTCAAAGAATCTGCTGCAATCTTAATCAAAATGTTTTACATAATGTATTTAAATATCGTGCTATCCTTATGGCACCCTAAAAATAAGTCTTCGTTTTTCAATAAAGAAGTATAATCGAAATAATACTGGACCAATCTCTTTTTCTAGTTACAATTTCTGGATACAACATGGTAGCAAGGACGCGTCAACAAACACATCGCACGGTTGATCATAAAGAGACCTAAGTCAAAAACTGGTAGATGAAAATTGAATCTTAACTCATTTAATTTATGGTTCGATTTTCAAACGTCCTTTTTTGACTTAGGTCTTTTTATGATAAAGCATGAAACATATAACTAACACGGTAATGTTCCTTTCAAACTATACATTTACTTTATTTGTAAGAATGTATAAGTAAATAGCTTGTATCAAACAAGCTATAATACTCCTTTTTCGTTGAGCTCCAGTTGCTAATAAACAATTAGTAAATGCTCAGAGGTAGCCTGCGAAATTCAAATTTTCTTAAGTTTTTTTTTTTCATATTTAAGTCGATTAAAATATGATTGGGGCAGTGGTGGCCGAGTGATAACGGCCCCGACTTACGAGTTGTAGGTCGCGGGTTCAAACCCAACCAGGCGCATTACTTTGTGTAATTTATTTCATCGCCACTGCTCTCAAAACGGTGAAGGAAAACATCGTGAGGAAACCGGCATGTCCTAGAACCAAAAATTCGAAGACATGTGACATCCACCAATCCGCACTGGGCCCGCGTGGTGGATTACGGCCCATTCCCTCTCCAAGAGAGGAGGCCTGAGTCCCAACAGTGGGAACATTATAAGGCCGACTATGCTATGCTAAAATATGATTGGCGGGTGTAATACATATGTATTTATGGAAATATAATAATTAACCCTTCAACCACTAGCGTCGGATCGCTCCAAGTGTTTTCGTGTCCTATTGACCAGGGTCGTTTGTTTGCGACTAGGTGCTACATCTAGTTTAGCTCTTCAATGCCAAAATCATCTAATGAGAAATCCCACTCGTGGGCGGAGCGGGAGATAGTGTCAGACTTTTACTGACTAAAAGCCCACTCCTGTTCCTTCGTTGCCTTCGTCCCAGGGCCCCCGCGGGTTTCGTTTTCACACTACCCATGGCCCCAGTAGGCTTCGACCCTGCTGGGCCCCTACGATTTGCTGACGTCTCCCTGAGGCGCGCGTGGAACAATGCGCGCCGTCGACGACTTGGTCTCGGTCCGGACGGTTATCGGACGGTCAGACGGCGGTAAATTCAATTCAATCCCCATAGGTCACAGAAGTGCTGACGAGATGGAGTATTTGGTCGTGGATGTGTGACCGTGGGGAATAAACGCGAGAGCGGTTGTTGGATATATCCGCCGTAGGAGCTTAAAAGATAAAAAACATTAAAAAAAACCTCTCATAAGAGGTAAGAGAGGGCTACTGTCCGCTTCGTCGATACTGTTTCATAGTTTTGTATCTAAGCTTCACGCAGGCGTACACCAAGCGTATAATGACGAATACGCGTCTATGAAGCTATGCGTCAGATGTAGGCTTTAATAAAATTTGAATTTCGCGAGCTACCCTGGCACTTTCACCTTATTACACAAATTATAATATTAAAGCTAACATCAACAATTTCTTAAGTACGTAGTAGTAGCTATGATCACCTCCTTAGTTTTCTGAAACAAAGAGAGATGAAATTAAGATCTTTTGTTCTGGAGCAATAAGTGGTATTGGCATTTTCTGTGATTAATTTTGTCATAGCAGTCTAGTCTATGGATATGTATAGGTATATAGGGAATAACGGAAAGGTTTGATTATTTTCTCATATTTACAAGATTATTTCATGAAGAAATTCTTAATTAAGTACTTGGATAAATACTCTATAAATAAAACGCTCAATATTTTATAATCTATGCGGACGCTAGCGTTTAACCTAAACGGCGTGAAATCACGCGCGAACGCCAGCGTTCGCTTGGGTTTTGAGTGGCTAGAGCGTATCTTTATATAGTATATAACAAAGTCAATAAATGGGGAAGGTTAATATACATAATTATTTTACACCTGAGTAAAGCCGGAACGGGTCACCAGTAATAGTAAAATTTATTTACCGAAAAAATATATATTACAAAATTAGAAAAAGACAAATTATAACTAATAAAAGACAAAAAAAAAACAGCCAAATGCGATTCGGACTCGCGTTCGATGGGTTCCGTACTTAGCTATCACGGTTCATGAGATACAGTCTGGTGACAGACGGACAATGGAGTTTTTTAATAGTAATAGAATAAAAACGCTACGTTTTTACCCTTTGGGTACAGAACCAGTTTATAATCTAGCTTGAATTAAACAAGTGAAACAATGAAAATTATTTTTTAATGGCCGGCTTTTATAGCGCGGTATTCCTATGTAATGAATACTCATCAAGACCATTCCAAAAAGTTCAAACACGATAGGGTTATCTGAGTTCCTATGGCCACCTTCCGGTTCCATCATCAGATCAGCTCTATGTCATAATAATTTTGCATTGTCATCTGATTTACACATGCATACAGCTCATTCGGCAACCGGGAAGTGGATCAAATTTAATTTGCAAGATTTGATTACAGACAAGCAAACATCGGGACAGGTGAAACTAAATAAATCTTTTAAAAATAGGTTCAACTCCTGAACTGAACTTCTCATCTAGCGAATTGCGGGCGTAATTTACTCCGTTGCCAGTCTGTTATCTATTCAAAGGCTTCTCCTTGTAAGTGACAGCTTTCCTCGCCCTGTGCGTGCGTCCTTCACTGACAGTCTCTCCCAGCGCCGCTGCCGCTGTCACTGTCGCGACTGTCATGGCTATCGAACTGCTATAGCATAGTCTAGCACTAGAATTACCTGTTCAAAGGCTTCTCCTTGTAAGTGACAGCTTTCCTCGCCCGGCGAGTGCGTCCCTCACTGACAGTCTCTCCCTGCGCCGCTGCCGCTGTCACTGTCGCGACTGTCATGGCTGTCGAACTGCTATAGTATAGTCTAGCACTAGAATTACCTGTTCAAAGGCTTCTCCTTGTAAGTGACAGCTTTCCTCGCCCGGCGGGTGCGTCCCTCACTGATCGAGTCCCCTCCTCCGCCGCTGCCACTGTCACTGTCGCGACTGTCATGACTGTAGAACTGCTATAGTATAGTCTAGCACTAGAATTATCTGTTCAAAGGCTTCTCCTTGTAAGTGACAGCTTTCCTCGCCCGGCGGGTGCGTCCCTCACTGATCGAGTCCCCTCCTCCGCCGCTGCCACTGTCACTGTCGCGACTGTCATGACTGTAGAACTGCTATAGTATAGTCTAGCACTAGAATTACCTGTTCAAAGGCTTCTCCTTGTAAGTGACAGCTTTCCTCGCCCGGCGAGTGCGTCCCTCACTGATCGAGTCCCCTCCTCCGCCGCTGCCGCTGTCACTGTCGCGACTGTCATGGCTGTCGAACTGCTATAGTATAGTCTAGCACTAGAATTACCTGTTCAAAGGCTTCTCCTTGTAAGTGACAGCTTTCCTCGCCCGGCGAGTGCGTCCCTCACTGATCGAGTCCCCTCCTCCGCCGCTGCCGCTGTCACTGTCGCGACTGTCATGGCTGTAGAACTGCTATAGTATAGTCTAGCACTAGAATTACCTGTTCAAAGGCTTCTCCTTGTAAGTGACAGCTTTCCTCGCCCGGCGAGTGCGTCCCTCACTGATCGAGTCCCCTCCTCCGCCGCTGCCGCTGTCACTGTCGCGACTGTCATGGCTGTCGAACTGCTATAGTATAGTCTAGCACTAGAATTACCTGTTCAAAGGCTTCTCCTTGTAAGTGACAGCTTTCCTCGCCCGGCGAGTGCGTCCCTCACTGATCGAGTCCCCCCCTCCGCCGCTGCCGCTGTCACTGTCGCGACTGTCATGGCTGTAGAACTGCTATAGTATAGTCTAGCACTAGAATTACCTGTTCAAAGGCTTCTCCTTGTAAGTGACAGCTTTCCTCGCCCGGCGAGTGCGTCCCTCACTGATCGAGTCCCCTCCTCCGCCGCTGCCGCTGTCACTGTCGCGACTGTCATGGCTGTCGAACTGCTATAGTATAGTCTAGCACTAGAATTACCTGTTCAAAGGCTTCTCCTTGTAAGTGACAGCTTTCCTCGCCCGGCGAGTGCGTCCCTCACTGATCGAGTCCCCTCCTCCGCCGCTGCCGCTGTCACTGTCGCGACTGTCATGGCTGTCGAACCGGCTGCGTTGCCGACTGCTCTGACTGCTGTCGCGCATATCTTGGTTTGTCAGTCTGCCGTGCTGGTGGCTGAAAAAGAAATAGGATTGGTGATATAGTGGCGATCAGTCATGGAAGATGACTGTCTTGTCGGATCGTGAAAGAAGCAAAAATGGGAGCGTACTTTTTGAATAAACAGTATCCAATGACCTTCTCCAATGTATTATATTCTATACTAGCTGACTCGGCGAACTTCGTACCGCCTAATAATGTGATAAATGAAGAAACGCTCGACCGATTTTGTGCAAACTTCACATAAAACATCTACTGAATAGTCCGAACGAAGCCTAAACATTTGGTTTGGAAAGGTGACCCCGTTCTTGAGTTATAAAATTACAACGAAAAGTGGCATTGATTTTTATATATATAGATTAAAAATAGCTGGAGCCAACGGTTTCGCCCGCGCGATAGTAGGAAATTATCCCAAGGGAACCTCTCAGAATAAAAACTATCCTATGTGCTATTCCAGGACATAATCTACACGTTTACCAAGTTTCATCGAAATCCATTCAGTAGTCTTTGCGTGAAAGAGTAACAAATATCCATACATACAAACTTTCGCGTTTATAATATTAGTAGGATCCATCAGTTCAGATAATAGATTTGATTACATAGCCCGAGAGGCGTGCGATATTATACTGCAATCACGCCAAACGTTCCATAGGAATTCCATAGCAATCCGGATGATTGAAGGCAACACGGGGCTAAGGTCCCTTAAACATGTACTTACACCGATTTCATACAACGAAAGAATAAAGTGGATATGCCTCAAATCCCGAGATTAATTTTACAGAGCAGAAATTTTTTCATCAGAAATATAGCTGAAAAATTTCTTCCTGCATTAATGACGAGGAGGAGGAAGTGTATAAATTTGTTAACCTTACCTCAGTTGACGTAGAGATCTTTCTCAATTAATAATACTAATAAAAATTGTATGTTAATTAATATCTTTAGTTTTATTTGTCTTATCTATCTCTGAGGTTTATATTATTTATTTGTACTGTTACTTTACTTTTTAGTTGTGTTGGCCACACGGGATTTTTAATTAGAAATCCCGGGAAGATCCATATTAATATCAACATTTCGATGCAAGTACATGAATAACTCTACCTAATTCCGCCCACTGGTTATTACTCTACATCTACTATGACGCCACATAAGAACTAAAATACGAAATCCCGCATCGTGGCATTAGAAAAAACACCTGTCTGGTCAGAGGATCCTCCTTTTGCAACTGAGGTATGTGGCAGGCTTTAAACCTCACTAAAGGCCTGTAGAAAATGTGTGAATGTTTTATCGCTCGCCTCTCCACTACATTATACCAACCTGTCGCGACCATCAATGTTGTTATGTCTCCGTTCGTGTTCGCTCGGCATCCTTCGGGAGTTGTCCTGTTCTCGACTGAAACGCCTCCTATTCACATGTTGCGTCTCTCTCTCCAGGCTGTTCGCAATCGTTTGGTTCTCGAGACTTTCGCGAAGAGTAGTTCGGGGAGATTGCTCGGTTATTTCATTCTCCAATCTGGTTCTGGATTCGCTGTGGTGAAAACATTATCGGTTAATGTGCTGATTTGAGGAAGTAACATTCACGAATTTTGAATTCGCAATATGCATTCAATTTTTATTCGTGATAGGTTTGATCTTGACCGCTGTCTCACCTGATGGAAACCGACGATGGAGCGCGCTTATCTAGAAGTAACCTATTCACTCTTGACTTAAAGATTCCCGGGTTGTAGTTGTAGAAACACAGATCTCAGCAAGGAATTCCACTCTTTAGCTGTACGCACAATGAATGTTTTCCCAAAATGTTTTGTGCGTATAGGTGCACAATTAAACACTTTTTAGCTCTAGTAAACAATAATATAATAATAATAGTAAGTCGGACTCCCGCACTGAGGGTTCCGTACAAACAGACCTACGAAACCAGTTCAATTCCCGAATTGAGTTACGAAGGTATTTCCGAATCAAAAGATTTTTTTGTGACGCAACAACAAAATTACAGCTTTCAGATTTTTTCCTATACTTGTGCTTCATGCTAAATATCAGGATTCAGGTCAACGATCCCTATAAATTTTGATTCCCTTGACAGTGTCGAAATATACGTTTTTTGCGACATAATCGATCGTATCTTTTTTTTTCGTTAACTCGTTTGATTTTTTCACAGCTTCAAGGGACCGCAGACTTGAGTATATATATATATAGTTTTAATTTCAACTCGATACCTCCTCGCGTTCCCGAGATAAAGGGTCTTCACAGACCGACAGACGGACAAAAAGTGATCCTAATATGGGTACCGTTTTTTTAAGGTACGGGACCCTAAAAATAATTAAAATATCTTCATCAACAACGAAGTTATAAAGCTTCAAAGCTGCTATTATGAAAGAGAAGTCCGAAGTCAACGGCCGCCATAGAAAATGGTGTCTTGGCGAGAGAGAGATAGGTATAATTGTTTAAAATTATTATATTTTTTACCGATTTTGATAATTATTGTTTTCATGGTTAGTTAATAAAAACTTATTTAACCGACTTCAAAAAGGAGGAGGTTTTTTCATGCATATTCCCTATTATGAATTGTTAAAAAACTGAAATGTTGACGGGACTTGATTGATCGACATCCGACGGTATTGCAGTCCGGGCGAGTAATTAATAAGAAAATAAGGCGTCCATTACACGGTCATGCAAGCGTCAATCAAAACCATCAATCATGAATGATGTTTGAATGACGGAATTTTATCGCCATACGTCTTTCATCATGCAAACGTCAATCATCGCATTACACGGTAGGATTTTCGTCAGTCAAAATATTCGACTGTGGCAAAACCGTCAGCAAAACTTATCGTGTAATGGACGCCTTAGATGGATGAAGAAAATTGAACAAGATAATGTAGGTATCAATGCCTCGCTTCAACAGTAGTAGTTGTTTGAACTGCTTTAGACCACGTTTTACTGAGTAAAATTTGAAACTAAATTGGAGTTTTGCCACTTTTACAGACTAAGTACTCAAACCCACCATTTATGAGTTTCCCTCGAATAAAAGCACAAAGTGCGGTGTGATGAGGCACACTTACGACACGATAACCCTGGAGTCCGTGGCGCCGTTGGGGCTGGGCGCGTCGAACCCGCCGCAGTGCGCCCCCGCGCGCGCCCCCGGCGCCGCCCCCGGCGCCGCCCCCGCCGGCGAGCCGCCCGGCGACTCCAGCCGCATCTTGGCTAGCACCACTTTGAGGACGCGCCCGCTGCTCGTGCTGCACAAGTAACACCATTATATTGTTATAATGAAAGATAACGCGCAGGACCGACTTTAGTCTCCACAACTAAAGGCCCCCCAAGATGATGCACAACACTCAATCTACATAATGCCCAGTGCCCCGCAAATTGCCCCCCAACAATCAAACAATTTTTACGAAAAAGTCACGATTCCTGTGAGCGCGTCTTCTAAATCTTGGCGAGGACATATCTACAGAGACAAAAAGTTACTGAGCAACTAAATTCTTTGTGGGTGGGCCCATGGCCACCCTAAGAATACAATTTTGGCATGTAACTTTTGCGACATAAGGTTTAAATTGCAATTATTGAAGGGCCCTCATGAAATTGGTTAGCACCAGTCTACCAAACCTGGAGCACAGGCGTAAGGTAGCCAGCCTTTCGGTATTTTACAGGATGCATTTTGGAGACTGTGCATTATAACAATTTACCTGCTGCGGTCTTCCCGTCCGTTTATTTATTTATTTATTTATCCTCACATCGGAACGCCTTGCAGCAATTACACCACTTGAGCACAATTAGTCCAGAATCTGCTACTTTCGTGAGCGCAGTAGAAGGGTAGTCATCAAAGGAGCGGCGCGGCTGAGGGTCACGTCGCTCGCTTACGTAACATCAGGTCATCGCTCCTCCAGAATTCCACATATATCAAATCCCATATTGAACACATTTTGAAATGTCAAAGCTCTTTCGATGAGTTTTCACAAAGAAAATTGATTTAAATTGAAAAATCCGGAAAATTTTGATATGTCAAAATTTTTTTGATTTTATAATTTAGATGTCTTCAAGACTAGAGTGAATAGGCTCTTAATAAACTAGTGCGATAAACCATCAACGATTGCATCACTGCTTAGGCTTACCATCAGGTGGGATCGCAGTCAAGCACTAGTTTATATCATTAAACAAAAACAATGTTATTGGTTATAAACAAGTCATACCTATTCCGTCGCGAGGAGTTGGGCCTGGGCGAGTAGTGCGAGTGTCGCGGCGTGGCGAGCGGCGGCGACGACGTGCGCTTGCGGCGCCGCACCGTCGGAGAGAACGCGCGCGCCGCCAGCGGGCTGCTCTCTATCTGTATCAACAATATACAACGTCTCAACATTACTATACTATATGGAGAAGGTGCAGGTCTGATGGTAAGAGGCCGGATGGGCTAACTTTGGTGCCATGGAAAAACGGGAAGGGTCTGGGTGTAACTTGCGTCAGCACTGTCGCCGCCAGCACACTACCTCTGCCGCTGCTGAAGACGCCTGCTCTAAAAAACCGGTCAAGTGCGAGTCGGACTCGCGCACGAAGGGTTCGTTCGTAATAAAAAAACGGCAGGAAAATCACGTTTTTTTTATGGGATAAATATTTATTTTATTGTTTTTATTTTAGTATTTGTTATTATAGCGGCAACAGAAATACATCATCTGTAAAAATTTTAACTGACCAGCTATAACGGTTCAAGAGATACAGCCAGATGACCGACGGACAGATAGACGGACGGACAGCGAAGTCTTAGAAATAGGGTCCCGTTTTATCTTTTGGACACGGAACCTTAAAAAAGACTCAAGTACGTATCCTTGAAGCAAATTTGTGGCGGTAGTTGTGGAAGTTGGGCAGTTGGAGTATGGAGGCAGATTTGAGTGAGGGATTTGGGTTGTAGGCTCGGTGAGGGAACGGGCGACTTCCGATCCTGGTCGTTCTTGGTGCAAAGGTTAGCCATCGCTTTTATAATAGTTATGTAAACACGAAACCAAACAAAAGAGAAGCAAAAAAATACAATTGTGTGCCTCACGGCTACGCCAAAATAGGTAACAACTAGTGCCTGACGCTTTATAATGTAGATCTAAAGTTTTACAGCCATGTAGTAAATTCGTTTTTTAAGTGATGTGTATGCATTTTAAATCATATGTACCTTAGAATTGATAGGAGCAGTGGAAGTAGTAGGTGTATCATCTAGCAACCAGCTGGGACCTTCGAGAGGGTTCTCAAACGAGCCATCACCTCCTGGTGGAGAGGGTTGTTTGTCTTGAGGTGGTTGTGCCTGCTTATCTCGAGGGGGGTCTTGTCTGTGCCAGCGTTCTTCTCTAGAACCATTTTGCAACCTTAGGCTGCAATAAAAATATAGTAAGTTTTTGGTGTGAGTGGTGACAAAAAAAATAAGAAATAGCGGAAATAGGATTTGCAACTTGTTCTAACTAAAGAAAACTTAGGGCTAAAACATACACAAGCTGCGCAGCCGCAGGAGAAGGATGTGTCAGACGCCTAAAACTACAACTGTGTCCTTCAGTTGCCGTTTACTTTCTAGGGCCACAATCACTGTTTCAACAGTTCCCGCGGGCCTGCTGGGCCCTTTCAGCTTTGCTGATATCTCCTTAAAGCGTGCGTAGAACATGACGTGCCTTCGACTCCTGGTAATCGGACGGTAGCGCCTACGGTACCTGGAAATCGCCCTGCGATTCCCGACGCCCGGGGCATTTCCTGTGGCGGCGGCTGGGGCGTGAACAGCTTCATACCCTCACTGCTGCTACCATTTCCTTCTCTCACTTTACTGCTGCATGTCACCATACCGAGGAGATCGACGACGTGCATCATAATAATCACGATAATTATTGAGTATGTTAGGTTTGTAGCGACATCTAAGGCGCCACATAAGACCTAATCCTGCATCGCGCAATCAAAGTTCTCCGCGCGATTAGAACATATAGATCAGCCCGAAATCATCCATCGGGCAGTTGCCCCACCTGACATAACACCCGTCTGGTCGGAGGATCCTCCCTTTTCAACGGAGGTTTGCGGAACTTTACACTCTGTTTCGCCTACCTTCAAAGGTTTATATTAGGAGGACGCTCCTAAAGCCAGTCTAATTTATGTTGTTTGAAAAGATTGACCTCAACGATGCTTACCAGCGAATCGAATGGCGCCGAAACTTTAAGCAAGCCGATACAGTGTAACGGAAAGAGGTAAGGACAGATAAGAAGAAGTATAAGTTGACATACCTTACCGACTCCATCTCCATGGAAGTGTCATTGACTATAGTCTCTTCTTCACTCACTGGATCCAACCGACTACTATAAAGTTACAAATAAACTGATTAAATATTTATTAACATGTTTTGTTTTACATTATTAAATAAAATATGGATGACAGACTTGGGTGCTAATAATATCACTTCAAGCCCAGTGGTTACAAAACATTTTTGGGCCTGGGACTATTTCGTTTTCTACATTGTTAGCAGGACAACTAATAATAATTTAATTTGAAAATAATTTTATTTTATTTTGATAATTTGAAATTTTAAACTTTTTACCTCTTGCGGGCCGCAGTTTGAGAACCACTGTAGACTTTAAATAAATGAATTTGCTGTAACTTTTTGAACAATGTGGATGTGTCGCATAACTCACTCTTTTGTATGTTAGGTTATAATATTATATATATATTTTTTAAGTTATGCGCCATGTTTGTCGTAAATAAACCTCTTTTTCTTTCTAACAACTACATATGTAGTGCTTTTCATTATTAGATTGAGTTTGTTAGAGAGGGATTAGTTATAGCTAGCCCAGCCAAGAGGGAAAGGTCTCTCTCTGCTAGCACAGCAGTCGGACCTTAGCTTATAGCAGTCCCACCGCCAGCGAGGACGCGACTAACTGTCGGCTATTTTCTCGCTCAAGAAACATACAATAAGACTGATATACATTCCGTGTAAACAAAAAAGATGCTTATGTTAATACTTGAATCGCTGACTGTTGACAGGACTCGCTCCACTAGCTTGTCGCTGGGCGACAAAAGTTATCAAAGGTAATAAACTCGCCCAGCGATACTAGCTCAGTGACGCACGCTTGGCGGTCTGAACTAACGCCAAAAGACCAAGTAGAACACGTGCGTAGCGTGTGCAGTGATGCGCAAGACTAGCCGCCCCGAGCGAGTGGTGAGATTTATCCCCCGTCGCACTCGCACACTCGCCCAGCGAACTACAAACTCGCTTCTCACTGCTCACCAACTCGTTTCTAGTTTGTAGCTCTACTCCCTCTTCGTAGCCGGTAGGACAAGCGCCTATTATAAAAGTGGTATATTCTACTTACCGATCATATTCATCACCATCCGATATATGGCCCTCTGAGTCTAAACTGTCATCTTCTCCTGGTGAAGAAAGTTTTCAGGGTTTATATCAATGTGTGTAATATAGAATTAGGGAATTGACTCAATTTTGTTTGTATCAAAAATCGCAAATAGAAAGTTTTTTTTCAAATCTAATCAAATAAAGTAACAAAGTAACTTTTCAATCACTAGATTTAAAAGTTACTTTTATGGAAGGGGAAACAGTTAGTAACAAAATATGGAGGTATATTTTCATACAACCGCTCTTACGTGATTGTGATATTATTATACATCTTTCTCTAGATATTTTGGATAAACACAATTGACACATTTCATTCATTTTGGATTCAGTTCCCTGCAAAATGGTAGAGCTGAGTGGGGCTGATGCACGCGTCATGCTCGTGAACGGGTGCCGTCAGTTGAAACTAGCTGCCATTGGCTTAATTTAATTTCTTTTTTTAATTAGATTTTTTAAAATTACTGTTATTTATCTACATTGTGCTCACATATTAGAAGCGACAAGAAATATGTAACCAAGATTTATGTAAATCATAATATGGTTTAAAAGAGTGTCCATGGAGTTTCTTGCACATTCTTCTCCATAGAGATCTACGCGTTTGAACATGCAATTTAGCTTCACTTGTTTTTTGTGACTGAGCGCCATATTGACAATTCAAAAGTGCCTGTAATTGGTCTACTTGGAATAAATTATTCTGTTTCTGATTTCTGATTACGACAAAACATAAATTCGTTTAAAACTAATCTAGAAAAGACTTCTGAAAATCTGCTATTTTATGAGAACTCTTTTTTTTTAAATTAATATAAACCAGTGCTTAACTGCGATCCCACCTGATGGTAAGCGGAGATGCAATCATTGATGGTCTGGCGCACTAGTTTATTAAGAGCCTATTCACTCTAGCCTTGAAGACACCTAAATTATACTTGGACGGGAAGACAGCAGCAGGCAAATTGTTCCAGTCCTTCGATGTACGCGGTATAAACGACGAAGCGAAACTTTGGCCCTCCATAATGTACTTGTAAGATTCAAGTACCCAACTAAAACTTTAGTATTAAAAGTATATACTAATAGTTGGTTTTATCATTGCCTACCCATGTAGTTACCTCCCAACCTATGTTGCACAAAGTCCACAGGACTCTCCTCTGCAGTATTTGCCTCAATGTCATCATCAACCTCCATTTCTATATTGTTGTTTGGTAGATCTGATATGTCTATCCTTGTTAGTGGTATGTAAACATCTGAAACATATAAGAAATTAACTAAACTTGGGGCTTCGTGTTTGCTTCATTTAAAATTATATCCATACTAATATTATCAATGTGAAAGTAACTCTCGTCTGTCTGTTACGTTTTCACGGTTAGTCTACTGAGCAGCTGTTAATGAAATTTAGTTTGGAGTTAGCTTGAACCTTAAAAAAAACATCAGCTGTTTTTATCTGCAGTTTGGACTTAATAAAATAAAAATAACAGCCACGTACGAATCGGACTCGCGCACGAAGGGTTTCATACCGTCCGTAGCCAAAAAAACGGCAAAAATAACCACGTTTGTTGTATGGGAGCCCCACTTAAAAAAAGATTTTGGTGACTGACAGACGGACAGCAGGGTGATAGCAATATGAGTTTTTACCCTATGGGTACGCAACCCTAAAAACATAACATCATGCTTGTACTCTATCAAGGGGTCAGTTAATTAAAAATCCATTCAGCCTACCTATACATAACATAACACCCCTACAGCTTCTGCATCCAAAACAACACAATAACTTTTTTAATATTCATTTTATTATTTTCTAAAATACTAATATATCATAATCTAATTAACCTATTATGTCCCACAGCTGGGCAAAAAACCTTGTGGATTCAAATCTTTCGTGATTATACAGTCGTGGATACAGTCTCATCATCTGAAGACTTTCATGAAGGAATTTTGGCCGACGGATGTTGTGTCCGCGGAAGGCTACATGATACCATGATTCGCACGAAACATGCGACGTTAACTGTCCACGGACGCGTAGCTTCATAGGGTCGCCGCACACGGGGCCACCGGTCATAACCACAAAACGCCGCCACACGCTACAAATCGCCGCTGCTTGCTTCTTGTGGCCCGGACTGGCCACTAAGCGCCGATACAAAACGCCGCCGCACGCCATTCGCGTCTTTAAACCTTCTTCAACAGAGTCCATTATGATACTGCGCGTATGGGTTAAAAAAAGTAGCAGCCACCGGCCACAAGTGGATGTCGCGCGCTTTAGCTTCCTTTATGGCCGCTTCTAGCTTCTCGTGGCGGCGTTTGTGGCTGTGGCATGTGGCTCATATGCGGCGACACAAGATGCGACACGACGGCACGACGCTGCTGTGGCTTCGTCGACGGAGTTTTGTAGTTTTGTACGTAAGCTTCACACAGACGTACAATAAGCGTATAATGACGAATGAAGCTATGCGTCCGTGTATAGTAGACCTTAGCGCAATACGTCGCCAACCTAACGTAGTTATAAAATAAATATAAATACATTAACTGTAACAGTATTAACATGTATTAGTTCAATATATTTAAGATTGACATATATGGTTTCTATGGGCACTAGTAGCCTGAAAATAAAGAATTGCTATTATTAAAGGCCTACCTCTCCTTTTCCACATAGTAAGAACAAAAAACAATATTCTTCCAGCCTTCAGTCAAAAAACTGTGAACACAAGACAAATAGTAATTTTATTTACCTTGTAACATATGCATGGGCACAGCCCTCTCTGTTAAGCTACGATTCTGATTAGGACTCCTCGTTGTTGATCCTGAAAAAATTAATTATACATTAAAAACTAAATCTATTAAGACTACCCTAGGTAGTCAACAAAATGGTACAAACAAAATAGAGGATGCAAATGATGGGAGGATGAAGTTAAGCTCACAGCAGGTCCGAACTGGTGAAGAGTTGCAAGAACGGGAAGGAATGGAAGACATTAGAGGAGGCTTTTGCTAAAAGAGACACTGAACTCTGGGAAATATTGTAAACTAAATGTAAAAAACAACATCAATGTGTATAGTGCCACAACAGTGAAGTTTTCAAGATCAAAAGGCTTTTGCAAAGGTAGTCTATAAACTTTTCATTTTTAAAATGAAACATATGAACATGGCATTTCGTTAAGTTTGAATTTGATAGTAGAAAAATATCACCTTAAGTAGATTTTCAGTTGCATCTTAACAAAGTATCTTGAAAAATATTTAGTAAAAAAAACACCTTTACATGGCACTAACAATATAAAAATTTTAGATTGATCATGTTTATCTTATTTTTGTTTATTTCCAAATTATGTACATGTAAATATTTAAACTGTATTGTACTTTTTTTTATTGGCAGCCCAGAATTCTGATCTTGATTAACTTAGGACAGCTATGATAATGAATATATACTAATTTAGCTTATGTTAGACCATTTTTTATAAGTATTCCAGGTGGACACAAGCTTAAATTATAAAAAAAATCTGCAGGTGTATTTAGACAAAGTTATAAGTGAGTTCTTTATGCATTTTTTTAATTTATAAGGTAAAAAAACTCAAAAATATTATTTATGCATTAGTAATCCATTAACCTTTCGTATATCATTAAAGCCACAATTAAAAAACCATTGTGTCTTGCTTGGATCTGCACTCTGGCATTAAACTTGTTAATAAATATAAAAATATGAATAGCCACTCTTGCATTTTGACTGTAATAGACTAGTGTTATTAATTGACAAGAGAGCAGTGCACTGAGTGCGAGTGGTTTTTAAGTAAACGCGGTCGAAACGTTTGCCGCGTTAAGCGCTTGGAGCGGACCAATCGGAGCACTGAACGTCATAAACGTGTTGATCGCGTTAGCATAAAACAAACTCACACTAGGCATTCTGAAATAAATATTTTAGATTCATAACTTACTCGGGTTACTAGTATTTAACATAACCCTATTAAGAGCCACGACAGGATGTAATGACTGCCCTCCCATCATCATCGGAGGCACCCGATGCACTCTTTCACTCTTTTCTGCCGGGGTCCCACCAATGTTACTCCAGCGAGGGGACTGTGCATCTAACTCTTGACGGTCTCTCATGTATGCTTTAGCTATTTCCATACTCTTGGCTATCTCCGCAGAAGCATTGACCAAGTGAGAAATTGCCTTCTCACTGGCATCCTGTAATGCAGCGTCCAGTTTCCGTGCTTGAAATCCGCCATTGTTTCTGAGCCTCTACAATACAAAAACATACATATTTTATATTTAAAGATTTCTAGACATTGAACTTAGGTTTAGACTATGATTTCCCAGAAGGGTAGGCATTTAAATATCAGAAACAACTATGAATTATACCAGATTTGTTTCCTTAACTTTACGGAACCAAAAAAACATCGCATTAAGAAGCTTTGCCACATGTATAAGCAAAGATAACATAGGAAAGAAAATATATGCTTACGGTCAGTTTTAGTCTCAGTTCGTTAACTTCCTTCATTAGGGCTAACTTCTCATCTTCTTTCTGTGCTGCCGTCATCTTCCAATACTGGGCCTTTTGCGCCAGTTCATTGTTTTGCTCTTTCAAATCTTTTAATTCGTTTTCTAGCGTCGCCATTGCACATAAAACTTATGAACGAATGCGAACAAGCAAAATAATTTATACCCTAGGTACAAAGCAGTGGAACCACAATGTGTGAACTAAAAATTCATCAAGAATACATTTTTAATAATCTATTTTCATAATTATCAATCACCATGAAAAACGGTAAAATTATATTCTTCGACAAATTTTGAAATTTGACTATGTCAAACAAATGTCACTGGTTTTAATGTCAATGACATTGTTATCGGTATATCAAGACTTGGCTATGTAGCCTTTCAGTCACCGTTTGTTTCAGGCGTCCATTCAACGGTCATGCAAGCGTCAATCAAAACCATCAGTCATGAATGATGTTTGAATGACGGAATGTTATCGTTATTATGTTTTCGTCGTGCAAACGTCAGTCATCGCATTAGACGGTAGGTTTTTCGTCAATTAAAATATTTGACTGTGGCAAAACTGACAGCAAAACCTATGACGAAAAGTGCTTAAATAAACTAAAACTAAGTTTTGCATTAGAATTTGAATATTACACATTTCATTCCTACGCTTTTTGGGTGTAGTATGACCATAATTATATCGAGCCAGCCTTCCGGCAAGCTTTCCTAAGACAGTGCCACCCACAGAGTACCTACCTTTTCACATATAAGTGCCACCGGTTCGCATTTGTTTCTGTGACTTCACATGTTGATTGATCAGTTCAAAGGGTGTAAAGCAAATGGACCAGTTGGATTGACACTTAATGCACCAACTATACTAATTTTTGATATCCACCATATCATGACGAAAAATGAGTAAGATTTAATTTCCAAATAATTAAAGTAGCCTCGACCCTTGACTTCGATTTTAGAAATATACAAATATTAATAATATTTGTTTTTTTATGTTATTTTGATAGTTCCGTAAAAAATATCAATTTATTAAATAAATAGAAAAATCTTTGAACAGAATATTAGTGCGGACCTGATTTTTAACTGGCTTCATCTAGGTAACAACTATAATAAATGTATAGGATATTTTTTGAGAAGAATTCCCTTACCAATTCGTCTATCATCAACGTGAGCATGGTTTAAAAGCTTGTTGTTTCATCCAACGCAATGTTTAAGAAAGAAGCAACGTGAAAAAGATAGGTAAGTGTCGTAACTAATATTTAAATAATATTTACAACACCTATATTTACTAAATATATATTTTTGACATTCAGAATCATGATTAAATGTGTAAGGCTTCTATACTTTCTTAGTTGTATTTTCCTTACTTTTTTATTTTAGGAGTTCAATATAGACAGCCAAAGTACACGTAAAATAACAGATTTCAGAAGTCTTTTCTGAATTGGTTTTACGTTATGTTTTGATTTAGTAGTTTAGCTGAAAATTTAATTGCAGTGAAGAAAAAGCATTAGAATGAGTGCTAAATCCATATTCTAATGTTATAAAAAATAGTCTTATTATTCCGACTCAAGAACTTTGCTCTGTACCAGATGGTACAGAAATAAATTTAAAAAAAAATGTTTTTTTTTTATCCTGTATAGGTTCGCGCTTGACCACTTTTATCTCACCTGATGGAAAGGTTATGGCAACATTTATCTTCAAGTGTCAGAAAAGCGTGCATGGTGATAATACGCACGCTTTGAGGTTATAATTTAAATCACGCGTTTATTTTGTGGCATTTATTGTATAAACAATGTCGTTCCGCGGTAGAGGTGGAGGCGGCGGCGGTCGAGGTGGTTTCGGCGGTGGCGGCGGCGGCGGAGGACGAGGCTTTGGTGGTCGTGGAGGCGGTGGCGGCCGCGGCGGCTTCGGCGGCCGTGGTGGAGGAAGAGGTGGACGAGGTGGCGGCGGCGGTGGATTCAGACAACAGGACCAAGGCCCGCCTGAATCCGTCATCCCGCTGGGTCACTATGGCTGGACGGTACAAGACGATTTAATCTGCAAGGTGGACATCGAAGACGTGCCGTACTTCAACGCACCCATCTTCCTCGAAAACAAAGAACAGATCGGAAAAATCGACGAGATATTCGGCAACCTGCGTGACTACTTCGTCTCAGTTAAGATGAGCGACAACTTTAAAGCAAACAGTTTCAAAGATGGACAACAGTTTTACATTGATCCTGCGAAATTGTTGCCGTTGAAAAGGTTCTTGCCACAGCCGCCGGGTGCGAAGAGAGGTCGCGGTGGTGGGCGAGGAGGTCCTCGTGGAGGTCGCGGTGGCGGCGGTGGGTTCGGCCGAGGTGGTGGCGGTGGTTTTGGCCGTGGAGGAGGCGGCGGGTTCGGACGTGGCGGTGGCGGCGGTCGGGGAGGCTTCGGCCGGGGCGGAGGCGGTAGCAGCTATGGAGGAGGTGGCGGGTACGGAGGTGGTGGAGGCAGAGGAGGCGGCGGCTTCAGAGGTGGTCGCGGAGGCCGATAGCTTCCATTTGGTGATTAGACAATGGTTATTTGTATCTCGTGTTAAGGAGTTTACATTGACAGTGAGGAAGTGAATGGAAGGTTAAGATATTCATTAGAAATAAGTATAACTAGGGGGTTAGACAAATTACTTTCAGTTAGTGTTTCTGCCAAACACGAAATGCTAAAAAATACTAAATGTATGGTAATGACTTTACCTATCATGCCATTTGTTACATGACTTCTCCATAGGTAATGTGATTGCCACATATTTTGTTCTTTGGCAGGAACGCTAATAGAAGTCATTTGTCTAAGGGCCAAGTCACATTGAAATGGCAGCAGCTGGCCAGGCTAGAACTACCAACTACTGTCTGTTGACATTATCTAACTAAGGCCTCAATACTGATGTACCGGCCCATAGACAATAGATTGATTGCAATGAATTCTAAAATGTAGGATAAAAGATATCTTGACAAAAATTAATTGTAATGTATGCTTGAAAGTGTTCTTTAAACTTAAGTGCAGTTAAAGATTTTTTAAAACTTAAAATGTAACCAACGGAATACCTCTGAAACAGTGTATAATACAAGCCTTATGCAGTAGGTTTAACAAATTGTAAATTAATTGGTTTATTGATCAAGTTAATCAGTCACAATCTCCTAAACAGATTTGAATGTAACTTGGCACTTTGTTAGACCATGACTTGACATGTATTTATCTTGGCAGCACATCCCATTGCAATAATTTGCCCCTTTTATGTTGCCACCACTAAAAAAAACTTGTTTTGTTACATTTTATATAAAACTAAAGTAACTTATGCCGCTCGCTAGCGACTTCAAAGTATTTCTCCTTAAACATATTTGACAGTAAAAAAAATAAACTGACCAATTTTATTGTTTTCTACTTATATTGTAAGATTGCAGTAACTGATTACTTTGGTAATAACTATAAGTATAAAAACATTTTATAAAAAAAAATGTAAAAATAATTATAAGAAATAAAAATTCTATTTTAAGATTAAAATTGTTTTTTATTTACTTTTAACCATTTTCCAAATGAATCATGTTTATGATGATATAAATAATAAAGTATTTCTTATAACTTATTAAATAATAGATTAACTAACATACATTTTGCTATGAGTTTTAAAACTTGACAGTCCAGTTTAAGATATTTGTTACTGTGGGTCACAAGTGTGAAGCTCCACTTTGAGCCTCTGTCTGTAAAATTGATGATTGTTCCAGCAATATGCAAAGAATTCTACTTGATCAAATAATGTATAGTGCATTGTAGGGGCCCAGCAGGGTCGAAGCCTTCTGAGGCCCTGGGTAGTGTGAAAGCGAAACCCGGGGCCCTAGGACGAAGGCAACGAAGGAACAGGAGTGCATTTTGAGTCAGTAAAAGTCTGACACTACCTCTCGCTCCGCCCAAGAGCGGGATTTGTCATAAGATGATTTTCCTACACAATAAAAAAAAACGTATAGTGCATCCATTGTCTTACATTGAAAAGTCTACAATAATGAAAAGACAAAATGTGCAATAGACATAAGCCATCATTGTAGATCTGGTAAACAAATCTAAAGGACTGCACAACCACCTTTGTGGCAGTTTATTTAGCAGGACAACCAAATTCTGAACTGAATCAATAAGCAGAGGTGTGTATTATCAATAACACCACTTTAGTGTCATTCATAATTATTTTTTTTTGGTAATCACACCACTGTACCATGGTTCTAATTCAAAATGTATGCATTTATCGATAACAATTATTTAGCATTGGTAAGACTCTTTTCTATAGATCTTATTTTCCCTTAGGAAAGCAATGGTTATTCATTGAAATTGTTATTGTATATTGGGCCAAGTTTTTAATATTAATACAGTTATATTTTTGTAATGTACACAACTGTTGTTTTTTACAAATCTCTTGTGAACTTGGCCAATTTCAGTATTATCATTAATTCATTAAACCCCACATTCATTATCTTTCTATTGTGTCTTTAATAACGCTACTCAAAAGGTTATAAAACCTACACATTATACATTGTTAGTTGGTAGTGGTAGGGTTGGCAAAAAAAAATTGTAAATGACCCCACAGTGGTGTGGTTCAGTGATGTCATTGACAATACACACATAGAGGAGGGCCAAAAATAATTATTTTCCTACAGTCTTACTCTATATTATTCTACATTCTCTAATTCACATTTCCCTCCACTCGGTATATAATTATCTGCTAGAGCCTTTCCTCTGTGGTTGAAGATGTAGAAAGATGACAGATTCCTCTGAGTTTCCCATTTGACCATATTTAGTTCAGCAGCAGCAGGTATTTCTCGTAGATTACCAGCTACGTTTAGGACTCCCCACATCACAGCGAATAAACTTGCCACGGCTTGTACCACAATCTGAAAAGAGAATAAATAAGAAAAATTAATTTGAAGGTTTTCGATGTTGTAGTTTCAGTATCTACTATCAGCTAATTACTTACATCCAAAGGCAAGGTGGTGAATTCCTGTGATGTTATCCGAAGGTAGGAACGATCTGCAACAAATGAAAGTGAGCACTTTTAAATTATTCGAAATAATGAAGTATGAAAAGTTAAGAATCATGTGGCGGATACACGTACGCTGGGCAGCTGAAAAGGCAGAGTGGAATAAGGATATAAATCCTACTATAACGATTATTTTATGCACTGAGGACCCCATCGTGAATTGTTTAGATAATCTTATAGTTTTACTAAACAATTTTTACAACAAACAGTGATCGCTACAAAATTGTCTCGGCAGAATGACAGAACGAACACTGTCATTGTCAGTCATGTCACTGATAATAATTTTGACATTTCAGTTTTTTTTTCTTTTAAATTATTCGCTTATCAAAAATAAGCGGCTTTTAAGTCAAATCTAAAATCGACTAAAACCATACTCATAATTTTTAAGACCAAAAAGATATGCATGCTTTGTCTTTTTTATGAAAAACTTAACAAAAAAGATTTTTAAAATAAAAAAGGTAAATTTAAATAAAGAAAGAGTGTGTTTATTTCATAACAAGCTTTTGCTCGCGGCGTCCCTCACTTCTATTGATGACATACATATACTTTTTACATAATTACTTCTAACTATTTAATTATACTGAACTCTGATTTTGGTTTTGTTTAACTCTAAACATATAGTAGATTAAAACTTTAGTAACAACAAGCGTCAACAGTTTAAGAGTTAGAAATGTACTCGCTCACCTCTAGTTATTTCAAATTTGCGGCAGCGGCTGGGCGTGTATATTGTGTTTACAATTTAGTTATTTTCGAGTTTTTATAAGAGAAAGTGCCTTTCAAACTAGAAGATGATTAGGAATCCAAGACTAGAGGAGTTCCAAATGGATATGAAGCCTTCGCGGAGGCCTGGAAAACAGAAATTTAGTAATTTTTTCTACAATGAAGAAACTGGCGAAATACTGGGACGAACGCCTGAAAGTTGGGGTCAGTGAACTTTTCTATTTACATATTTTCATGAGACCAATAGATTTTCATAAATTAATAATAAATTTTCTTTCACAAAAATTAATTTCAAGTTATTCATGATTAATTGTTGTGAATCAACTGTTGTTTGGAGGGCGTGGCTTGTAAGTTTCTTTCTGCAATACGCTCCATAAAGTTTGTATTATCGTGTTACATAGAGTTTATATATTTGAGACGTATCAATATTTCTTTTACTATTTGATTCGCTAGCCTGTTTACTTATAAATATCCACTTTTTCTGCTCTCATCATGCAAAGAGAAGAGATTTTAGAACATTCCAACAAGATTTCAGTTTTTTAACAATCCTACATGAAAGTGATTCCAAGAGCACAGAGGTCAAAGACAATCCACTAAGACTTTTATCCTATTAATTGAAAGTAAATCCTGGCAGCCAGTGTAAATAATCATATAAGTAATCTACAAACCATTGTTAATCTACTTAGAAGCCTTACATTCTCATTGTTTTAGACATGCTTTAATTAACCTAATTCTAATAGTCACCACATCTTCTGATAAGTAAACAAAAATCAATATACCTGTAGTTAATTAATTGTCTTTCTATTGTGTCTCTAATTACACTACTCAAAAGGTTAAAAGACAATTTGTTACCAGGAAACATTGAATTTATATTTACACTCACTGGCATAGCTACTGAAGAGCTAGGTGGTGCAGGGCCCCAGAGTCCCCTAGCTCGGGGGCCCCCCAAAATCTTATTAGCAAACCTCTTATTGAACTACAACTTTCAAATCGTAAATGAAATAGGTTACAACACTATTTTAATCATAGCAGTTCATTTTAGTCTGTAAAATTCTGACTCTCCTTCCTGCTCCACCCAGAGCAGGAGAAGTTATTTAATGATATCTATTCAGGGAAGCCGTGTTTGTTGTTACTGTTTACACTAGTAAGCTTTTTCTTGATAATATTGATAATATAATAGTCTAATAATAAAAATACAGCTAAAAATTAGTGTGGATCAAGTAGTTAGGCGGTGCTGTTTCTTTATATATTTACATGGGGGCAAAAAGTTATCATACTAATTAAAATGATAACCTTTGTAAGTTAGGACAGATAAGGATATTTTTATTACTTTTTTATGTGGCAAGTCAAAGGTCAAAGAAAGAGTAAAGTTTTAAAATTTATAGTTATTTTTTTACTAAGCCTGCCAGCACTGTAAATGTATTTTGTATGCTATAAATAAGGGTGATTAAGTTTTCTATAATCAGAAATCAGAAACGTTTATTTCAAATAGACCAATTACAGGCACTTTTCAATTGTCAAAATGTTGGTCAGTAAAAAAAAACAAGTGAAGCTAAATTGCATGTTCCAAAGCGTAGATCTCTATGGAGAAGAATGTGCAAGAAACACCATGGACACTCTTTTAAAATCATATTATGAGTTACATAAATTCAATTAAAGTCTTACACGATCCACCCAGGGCGGAGATGTCATTGGATGATTTGCCACTGTAAAAAAACCCCATTGAATGGCTCTATTTCATGAAAAAGTTGACACTGACCTGCAAAATGCAAAAAACTTATGAAAATAAGAATTTTGTGAATTAACCTTGCATTTTTAGGTACCTACTTTAACATATCTGATAAAGACCCTCTTCAAATACAGCTCCTCTCATTTGTTAAAAGCAGGCATCGAAGTCTAAGGCTGTAGATTGTTCGAAAGAGTTACGGTGGCCTTGGAACGCAAAGAGCAACTGAAGCGCCATTTACTAACAAAAACCCTTCTGTGTCCTTCAGTTTCAATTGTGTTCCTGGACCACGGCAACTCTTTCGAAAATCCCCGCGGCCCTAGCGGGATCCCAGCGGGATCCCCAGCGGGTTTTACTGATTATATTTCTTGGAGACGCGCGTCGACCATAAAAAAAAGCTTCGGACCATGGCCTGTACCAAGGACCACAAGATAAGCGCGCAAGAGATCTTTGCTGCCGATCTCCCCCACGAGGACACGGCGGTGCTCTGCCAAAGCGTGGCTCACCTTTACCGTATGCTCCACCGTGTCCTTCGGGCGTTCCAAACAGTGGTGACACCCGGGTGTTGGAAATTTTTACATCTGTATTTTCTTTCTCTTACAGGTAAAATCTTGATCTTCTACTCAATCTTCTATGCAGTCTTGATAGCTCTCTTCGCAATCTGCATGGTAACGTTCTTGCAGCATTTCATCAACCCTCGCGTACCTCGCCTGCAGCAGGAATACAGTGTGATAGGCTCCAGCCCAGGGTTAGGCTTCCGGCCGCTGCCGCCCGATGTTAGAAGCACCCTCATCTGGTACAAGGGGACGGGATATGAGAGCTATAGGTACTGGGAAGATCAGCTGATTGATTTCTTGTCGGGTGAGTACTTGAATGTGTTTAAAGAATGCTTTTATCTGAATTATAATGTTCCCACTGCTGGGACTCAAGCAAGGAGGAGGAATATGCCGTAATCCGTCACGCGGGCCCATTGCGGACATGTCACATGTCTTCGAATTTTTACCCGACTACGGCAAAACCAAAGGAGGGTTATGATTTTTACAGGCAATGTACTCGATATATGCGGTATCGTTAGAACAGTCTTTATTGTCCGCCGTATAGGTTACGTGACGTGCAACAAAACTCGATATGGCGCCCACTAGCGGACAAAAATAATGTGTTAAAAAATAAAAATGGAGATAAATACGCCGTGTTTAGTATCATTTGAAAGGGCTTCACTGGCACTTATCAAAAAATATCATCAAACATCAATGAGACGCCCCATTAGACTAAAAGTTTTGTGTTAAGAAAAAGATAATTTATACTTCGTATTTGGTATCATTTGAATGGGCTTCACTTGTACATACAAAAAATATTCAATATGTCGCCTTCTAGCAGATAAAATATCGTGCGCAAATCCAAAATGGTTTAAATAAAAAAAAAAGTAAAAACTAAAACCCGACTAAGACAAAAAAAAAAAAACGACGCTGGAAGCCTCCAGTCACACGTTATTAAAATGTCTCGGTTGGTGTTGCTTTTGTTCTGCTGACCAATCCCCATGTTCCTGTACCTTCCTCATACAGGCCTTTATCAGGTCTTTTGTAAAGTGGGTGATCGGCGTATGAGCTTATACCGCGGTATTAAAGGACGTCGGTTTAATTGTGGTTCGTTGGTGCTGATCGAATTACGAGTGAAACAGTCGTACAATGCATTCCAAATAAGAATAGGATCGATTGCCATGTTGTGACGTCACGTCATTCTGTCAAATCGAAGAATTATGGTAAGCAAAACAAGAAATTTTTTAAATTTAATTTATTTACGAACTGTGAACGAAAAAAGTTTAATCAGAATCCAGTTCTTCAATTTTGCTTTTCTTAACTTTGCTATCTAATTTTGATTTGACAGTTTGACGTGACGTCACAAAATGGCGATCGATCCTATTCTTATTTAAAACGCATTGTATCGTAGTTGGATTGAGATTAACATGTTTTGTACTGAGTCTGAAGCTTTATGTTATCTTACTTAAACTCTCGGGTGTTTTCGATAACACCCGAGAGTTTAAGTCTAAAATTGGATTGAGAAAAAGCAAGCGTTATCACATATACATTTAATTCGATAATTGTCAGCAGAACCACTTCTTTACAGAAATTATCTGAGAATGTCTGAAGAATTGTACGTACAACGAATTATTATCGGCCAGTGGCCAGTTAACCGATAACTGGCGACTGGCCGATACCGCGGTTATACTTGCTCGTAGATCAGGACCTTAAAAAATGAAGCGAACATGACGAGCCGTGAGCCAGGCTTGTCAACTCACTAATTCGCGGTATTGCAATGATACACCGGCGAGCTTATGGTATGAGGCCCTGATCGACGAGCCATAAGATCGTCGATCAGGGCCTCATACCTACATATCACTACAAACACGCCACGCAAGGGAGGGAAACCTTGACACCGAAATTAAGAAAAAAAATTATGTCAGCGACATTGACGGCACGTTGGCGCAGTGGCTGAAAGAGTCCTTACCATAAGGTGGGATCGCAGTCAAGCACTTTTTTATATCAGTTAAAAAAAAAGATTCCCGCACGGAATAAATATTTGGTCTGGATGTCTTGTGTATGTGAACACACCCATGATGCAGGAGTAATTCCTAGTATAGAGCAACGTTTTTTATAAAAACTGGGCAAGTACCTCGCGAACTGAGGGTTCCGCACAAACTTATCTATGAAAACAGGTCAATTCCCGAATTAAGTTAGTCTTTTTTAAAAAAAGTTTTTTTTGTGACGTAATTACAAATTTACAGTTTTCAGATTTTTTCCTATACTTGTGCTATGAGACCTTGCTTCATGTCAAATTTCAGCATTCTAGGTCAACGGGAAGAAGTACCCAATACAAGTTTTTTGCGACATAAACGGCCGTATCTTCAAGGGGCCGCAGACATTAGTATATGATTTTAATTTCAACTCGATACCTTCACGCGTTCCCGAGATAAAGGGTCTTGACAGACAGACAGACGGACGGACAACAAAGTGATCTTATAAGGATAACGTTTTTTTCCTTTTGAAGCACAGAACCCTAAAATGAAAAGACTTGAGGAAGTTTTACAAAAACACGAGGGCCGCGTCCGACGTCCGTTTATAAATGGACAGCCAGCATTAAAATAACCATGTCGTTTGCTTACAGTATACAAAAAGAAGGGTCAAACGGCGGGTGCTGGGCAGAACATTCACGACTGCGATTTCGACAAGTCCCCGCCGCCTGGCAAGGTCTGCGACGTGGATATCCGCGACCTGTACCCCTGCACCGATGAGAACCACTTCTCCTTCCACAAGTCTTCGCCCTGCATCTTCTTGAAGTTGAACAAGTTAGTGCTGTTTTATATTGATTAAGCTACTGATTTTATGTTGTTCGATGGGAGCGCAGGTACGTGCGAGCAATAGAAGTGAATAAGCCCGGCTTTTATGTGAAAATACATGACACTTAACATCTAAATCATAGAACATTACAAACAAATAAAATAAAAGCCTAAATTTTAAATTTCGCGCCCGTCACTTCACGTGATCACATTCTACCGCGCGTATGCTAGGTTGCCATTCTGTTTTCAATGCGAATAAAGGATTCATTCATAAGATACGATACACTATGAATCCATTAAGCAACCTTGCCTACTAATTTCTGCCTACCCACGAGGGAAAAGACCTGTGTACTGTGTTCTTCGATGGTGAGCAAGACAAGCTGAAGGTCACCCTATGGTAAAGGGTTGACCAGATGGTTGTAAACTAGCGTTCCAACCAATTTAGTTGATTCATTAATATTTACACATAAATTATATTTTTAAATATTTTAATAGAAAAAAAAAATATATATATATAGTATCCCACCGGTATCGAGAACAGGGTCTAAGCTACCGTTGGTCAGGGCTCCAGAGAAAGGAACCTAACTATACGAGCCGTGTTCAGGAGTATCGCTTTCTGAATCAAGCCCTTGATCCAGCCTCCTAAGGTGTTGGTCGAGGCTCATGGCTATTAAGCCCTTCATTATTTTTTCTATTAAACATTACTCCACACTAGGAATTTGAAACAATAACTAAGCATTCGTAAGGAAACTTGTGAAATATAATGTTACTCGTCATGTAACATAGGAAATCTCGTAATGTTACAGAATCTACGGCTGGCGACCGGAGGTCTACGAAAGCATGGAGGAACTGCCAAGGGATATGCCCTTAGAACTGCAGCAGCACATCTGGAACCTCACACACTATAATTCCAGATATGTTAGTATTGCCATTTATTTATAACCAGCGACCCGTCCCAAATTACCATCTCCAGAGATGTGCTTCCCCTTGACATCAAAAAAACTGAAAGAAAATTTCCTTCAAGCGTAAAATTCGGAACTACTACTTGAAGTCCTCTCAACCTTAGTTCGGTCTTCGTCATAATTGTTATATTTTAAGTTCTCTTTATTACAACGATTTCTTATTTATCATAGTATTTATTATATTAGCATATATACGTATTTTATTATTATAAGCCACTCAGTGGCGTGCCTAGAGTTTCAAAATAAGGCAAGCCTAATAAAATTTTAACCGATTTCAAAAAAAGAAAGTTCAGTTTTCGACTGAGTATGTGGGTAGGTACCTACGTATGTATCATCGCAATTTTCTCGTAAGTAATTACTTGCTTTGTAACGGGACTAACAGGTTACAGACAAAAAAAAACAACAGAAAATTACAAAACGAAAGTTAAAAAATAGCTAGATAGAATGTAATAAGGAATTTAAATAAATTATTTATATTCTAATTAGAATCGTCTATCTTTCTTAAGAAATGATTTAATTACATCAAAGTAACATGTTGGTGACGTTTGAATTCTACCAACAACTGTTTTTCAATAGCTATCATTGATAATTCGGAAAGACGCTCTTGACCTTGTGTATTTCTCAGATAGGTATGGATACGTTTAAGAGACGAAAAAGCACGTTCCGCGGAAGAACTTGTAGCCGGAATAGTTACAACAAGATACGCTAACTTTAACAGCTCGGGAAAGGCATCTTCGAGGTTATTCTCATGAATGAAATCAATTAATTCGAAAAAATTACGATCTTTCAGATCAGGACTAGAATACAAGCAAATCAATTGGTTTTTTAATGTTTGTTTGTCGAAATAGTTTGCATAAATGTCAAATAATGAATCTAATTCCTCTGTAGGAAAATGTAAGTGATAATTGTCATTATAACCAGATGTATTCCAAACGGAATCTTCATTCGAAAAAATATGCAGCACCAGCAATACAACTTATTAGTGTGCGAACAGCCAACAATCCAACTAGTTTTATACACTGATCTATTAAATTTTCGTTTATGCGATTTACTAGTCTGAGGAATACACAGATTAGGCGTCGGTTTTAATGAAGAAATTCATTGTTTTTTTCTGAGCAAAGTTTAAAGATTTTACCTTATCTTCGCCAATCAAAACTAGAACGCATTTTAAATCCTCACAAGGTACAATTGCCTCCATTGTTGTAGGTAAGTCACCAAAACAATTGTATCACTGAGAAAATCTACGATAACACACAAAGAACAACAAACAACAAAAAATAATCTATTTTCCACTCAAGTAAATAAAACTGAAGTGAGTTGCAAACAGAGTTGCAGTGTTGTCATTTAGGCAAAAAAAAGTCGCCAGGTATATGAAAAATCTAGCTAGATGTCGCAAATTTTTTATTTTTAAGATGTTGCTTGAATATTTAATTTCGTTGTTTTAAAAAGTCGCTAGTTTTTATTGTTGCTAAATCTTAAAAAAAGTTTCCAAACTCGTTAAAAATCTCCAAGATCACACAACGTCGCTAAAACGGCAACACTGCAGAGTTGGCAAGGTGACAAGGGGACAACTTCATACGAATGCCCGGCTTAAATCTTCCATACTGATCGATTTGTAGACGCAAAAGGTCCTAACTCGTTATACGGCACGTCGCCATAGGTGCGAAAGAGACAGAGATAGTATTTGAAAGCCCGGCAAAAGCCGGTGCGTGTAAGCGAGATAGCTATATGTAGATGCTGCAAATGCGAAACTCTGCGCGCGAACAATCGCGATGTGTAGTAGTGTGGCGGTAGACACTTTGTGTTATTTTGATAAGAATTAAGCGCGCGAACTTTTAAATAGTTCGGGTTTGATATTGATTCTCTATCGAGCATTTTAGTAAGGCATGCCGGGCTTTTCGGCATGTATGAAAGAACCGCCACTGAAGCCACTTAATTTAACTATACTACATTATATTTCAAATATCTGTTATTTATTTATTGTGCACTACCACAGTGTTGTCATTTTTAACCCAATGGTTGACTGGTAGAAATGCCTTGTGGCATTAAGTCCGCCTATATACTGTACATGAAGTTTAAAAAAAGAAAATGCTTGTATTATAAATATAAATCTGGACCTTTCTCATGAATCTGTCTATTGGTGAAAACCGCATGAAAATTCTTTAGAAGTAGAGTTGAGAATACAAGAATATTACAAGGAGTTTGATGCCAGTCAACCGTTTGGGTTAAAACTATAAGACATTGTGATTATCATTTAAGGGGTTAAAGGACTGTTCCTTTACGTGTGTGAGTAAAGTCAGTGAAAGTCTGACACTTCTTGTCGGTCCACCCACACAGGGCCAGGTGAGTTAATTGATTTCCTATCCCAAAAAAAGGTACGGAAAGGTCCCGATTTATAATGGAAGGTCAATACAACATTGTTACTAGAATAATTAACACAATTGTACGCTCCAATATAGGAAATTAGGTCACGATATTACTTAAATACACTTAGATAGTGTTAATTTAAGAAATTATTAGTTATACCAATTGTAAGAGAATAGACGCACTATAATACGGTCGTTCTAACTTGGCGCCCGTGAACATAGGCTCTGCGAACTTTAGCGCATGTACAGTCGTAAAAAAAACTGTTATTGACGTTATTTTTTTAAAACCTAAACACGAATAATATTTTACTAATACAGGGACCAAGTACAAATAAAATAAATATTAAAACAATTTGAGACAGAAAGCTACAAAAATAACTTATGAATTAAAGAAACGAACCTAACACTACACAAAAAACTTAACAATGTATTAATAAAAACCAACGAAAACTTTTGTCACCGCCTGTGCTCAAGACAGAGACAGCGACACGAACACGACACCAATGCTAACGTGTGAGTGAGACACATTACCGCGTCCCGAGCATTGCCGATTATGCACGAAGTTTTACGGAGTAAAGAAAAAGGGATGTCCAATATGCGTGACTGAGGGTGTTGTTTAATCGATTATTTTTCAAATCGATTGAAATCTAATTATAAAAATATATTTTATTAAATTTTATAAGGAGGTTTAAAATATTCTCAAACAGTCGTTATTGTAGTAGTCGTTTATAATTAACTGATATTTAACTAATATTTGTTTATAATTAACTAATATTTAAGATAAAAATCAATAAATTCCAAATCGATAAAAATCGATTGCGATATTTGATTGAATAAAGGGTCGATTGTGTTTACATAAAGTCAATCTCTAGCTTACACCTCCGCCCTGCGCACGTCGCCTCATGCCACCATTTTGTTCCTAAACAACGTTCGTGCGCAGCCTTCTGCGCAAACTTCAGGGCCGCCAAATTAAAACGGCCGTATTATACATTGGTAGAGCATTGGTATAGGTGTCTACAATGCGTTCCAAATAAGAGTAGGATTGATTGCCATGTTGTGACGTCACGTCATACTGTCAAAACAAGAAATTTTAAAAAAATAATTTATTTAAGAACGAATGAATAAAGTTTAATCAGAATCCAATTTTTCAATTTTGCTCATCTCTGAGTTCTTCAATTTTGCCCAATTTCTTGCGATTTGACAGTATGATGTGACGTCACAACATGGCAATCGATCCTATTCTTATTTGGAACGCATTGTACGCGCGTACACACACACGCTAGTGACGCAATCACAATTTGTCAAGAGTTTATCAAGATAGGTAGATATAGGTAAAATAATATTTTATTTTGGCATAAAAAATTACTTATTAAAACAACTGAAATCTTTTCAGTAGTCGGTTCTGAATATACTACATGTATAATCTACGAACTCACTTTAGAAGCGTAATTTTACCTTCTATCGACCCATGGAGCGCTTTATTACATCGACACGAGCTCGTCTTTCATCATCATCATCATCTTCCTGCCCTTGTCCCATCTTATTTGGGGTCGACGCAACACGTTTTTTTCTTCCATTCTATCCTGTCAACCGTTATACTATCACTAACTTGTCTTTGTTCCAAAAAAAATTTTATGAACTGAATAAAAGTACAAAATCATTTTCAGGGCTACATGGTGTGGGTGTCGTGCCAGGGCGAGACGCCGGCCGATAAAGAGAACATCGGGCCCATCAGTTACCTGCCCTTCCCCGGCTTCCCAGGGTACTTCTACCCATATGAAAACGCCGAAGGCTACCTGAGTCCCCTGGTCGCCATTCACTTGCAGAGACCTAAAAGTGAGTATCATGTATAATTTACCAGCTTCGTCATAATTGAGTTCTTCTTCATCGTATTGATGAATGATTAGCACTTTTCAGCAACTTCGTCCGCAAAAACTGTATTTTTAGGGTAGTTTCGAAAAAATAATAATGAATTAAGATTAAAATTGGTGCTAAGTTTCAAGTTTATAACCCAAGAAATAAAGGGGGTGACCAGACGGTTGCAAATCACCGTCCCAACCAAGGTGAACTTAATAGTTTCAATCCGTGTAAACAGCAGTTGTAAACCACCGAACTTGTTGGTACGTGGTTTACATCCATGTAGCCGCAACACAAACCAAACACATAAACCAAGGTCACCTTGGTGGTTGGAACGCTAGTTTGCAACCGTATGTTAACCCCTTAAGAATCGTCCATACAATCTTTGATGTTTTGTTGTTGGTCCTGTGCGAGTCACAAATAAATTACTTTCTTTAAATTGTTCTATTGGGAGGTTCGTAAAACGAATAATGACAACCTTACCTTTTTAAACGAAACTCGTTTGAAACAATCCAGTTTCGGTTTTGTAAATCGAAAAACTAATAACTATATATAATTAAATCTTAACATAGGACTTGGTTGCTTTAATTTTTTCATAATTTAAGTAATTTGAATCAAGTACACATTCAATAAATCTTTGAAGCTTGGGTTAAAAATATTTAAAAAATGAACAGCAATCTGAATTATACAGTCTGGAAGAGCGTAATTATCTTGATTTTTTTGGTATTAAATAATATTTTACAGACATCCATATTTTCAATAAGTAGAAATATAAGCTTGTATCACTATACATTATATTATAGGGATTGCAACTCAGTAATAATTGATGTGACAGTAGAAGTTTGAATCTGTGTGTGTTTTGAATCTATGACTTAATGCATCTCTTCAGGCAGTGACCACGCTTTTGCTCATTACACGGCCTTCATCATCATCATCATTTCAGCCGACACGACACGGCCATAATGAGCTTAAAATCTTTACTTATTTTCACTTTCAGCCGGTATCCTGATAAACATCGAGTGTCGTGCATGGGCCAAGAATATCAAGTACGATAGGAGAGAACGAGTGGGCGTTGTGCACTTCGAACTGATGGTCGAATAGTTACTAAATATCCGTCCAAATATATCTACTCGGCTGTAAGTATGTGGTGCAGTAATATCCTGAAAACAGTGTTTGTTAACCCAGTATATTCTCGAAGCACAAAACTTCGAGACGTATAATCTACCACTCCGCACTAAAGTGTGATGGGAGTGAGATTTTTTCACTGGATATTCAGACCCCATTTTAAAACGGCCGGATATCCAAATTGTTTTTTTTTTTATGAAGAATGATCCGCCAGGGAAGAAAAACAAAACTTATTATGAATTGATGAAAAATATTGTCAAAGCTTGTGTCCTATTAAGACATTATTTTAGAAGAATATGGGATACAAATGGGCAAAACAAAACCCTTCTTTACAGTGTGGTAAAAATAAATGAATAACAAGAATCGTAGTAATAAAACTACAAAAATACATGATTTTTGGGATATTACTGTGTCCGGTCTACTAAGTAGACCGAGTAGACCAAAGTCTTTAGTTCATTGTATGAATAAGTTCTATTGCAATAAGTAATAATATTATGAAATTGACGTTTTAAAGCTTGGTCTTTCGAGAAGACCAGAATAATATGACATAGAAATTGTATTTTAAAATTATGAATATGCCAGTGCGAATATTATAGTTATATGTATTTTTTTAAATGACAAGACTCGAATACTAATGGAATCTCAGGGCAGATAAACCAATTTGTGGTTTTAAGTAATGTAAATCAATAATTAACATATCTATTATAGTATAAGTATACTTACTGGTATGTAGAATTAAATACAACTAGCCTTTTCCTATATTGGGGTCGGCTTCCAATATATACAAATATAATTATATTAACTCTAAGCACCCGCTTCGGATTGGTCCGACCAGTGATTTGTTGTGTCCTATTCGCCAGGGTCGAGTATTTGCGACTGAGTATTCCTTCTCGTTTAGCTCTTCAAGCCAGACGCATTACTTTGTGTAATTTATTTCATCACCACTGCTCTCAAAACGGTGAAGGAAAACATTGTGAGGAAACCGGCATGTTCTAGAACCAAAAATTCGAAGACATGTGACATTCACCAACCCGCACTGGCCCCGCGTGGTGAATTACGGCCCATTCCCTCTCCTAGAGAGGAGGCCTGAGTCCCAACAGTGGGAACATTATAAGGCCGACTATGCTATGCTATGCTAGCTCTTCAATCCCCATAGGCGACAGATGAAGAAGAGTATTTGGTCGTGGATTTGCGACCCTGGCGGAATGAACACGAAAAAGGCTTAATATAATATTAATAATCTGCATTTTAATAGTTCAGTCTATAAAATTAATATATAATTTTGTCAAGCTCATGTTAACAGTGTTACTTAAATATCCGTCCATATGATATATCCTTTTGATATGCCTTTATATTTTTATTGTGTATGTAACTACGTAGAAAATATTTTTATTTGTGTGTTGTGTCGTTTAGTTTATAAGAATACTGTGTATGTTTTTCATTCGGACTTTTTAAGCATTTATTCCCAGTGCAGTTGATAAACAGAACTTTTGTATAGCGTTATTACAAATGGCAGTACTAGTAAAATTAGTGACGTCGAGCGTTGAGCGCATTACTTCTATCAAAGTCGTCAGTTTTTGAGTTAAAAGCGATCCGCCCTGGCTTCGTAAGGTTGGCATTCAATTTTTAGTTAAGGAGTGGAATTCCCAGCTGGAGTCTGTATTTCCTGCTAGCGACAACTTAGGGGTCTTTAAGTCAAAAGTGAATAGGTTAAATTTAGGCTAGCGTGCTCCATCGTGGGTCACATCATCATTTCACATCAGGCAAGATAGTGGTGAATCCTATGCATTTTCAAAAAAAAAAAAAAACGTACCAATGACCAGAAAGTTTTACAAACACCACGGCCGATTTCGGTCGTACCGTTCTCTGGCGATGCTTTGTCATTATATATTTGAAATAATTTATCAATAGGTCAAAAATTAAACACTATTAATTTAGTCATTGTGGGAATTCATAGAACCAATCACAGTAGCTAACGGGCATTTGAACATTTGTCCCGTTTATTTAATTTTAAAAATTTACTCCATTTGCGACCGCTGCCATCGATCGACGATGCCGTTGAAGCGGCGTAAACCAGAATTTATATGTCGTTGTAGTAACAAAGACGAAGAAAAATTCTTAATTCTTTATTGTACACAAAAAAACATACATAGTACATGGAGATAATACAGTTTATGTACAAAGGCGAGCTTAACTCAACAATGAGTTTTCTCCCAGCAAACCTTTGAGTTACAGAGTGAGGATACATAGGAAAAGATATAGTTTTGCGATAATTTTCATTTAATGCTTATGCATACATGAAATATACATTGCTTTTCATAGTATAAAACAAAGCTTCATTCAGCGTCGGTCGTATTTCCGCTAACTCCTAAAACACGCAAAGGATTTTGCGGTATTCAATAAAAAAAAAATATGTACACCCAAACAAAGCCAGGGCGGGTCACTAGTATATCTGATAATGTTATAAGCCCGATATTCGCAATTACCTAGCTAAATTTTTATTACTCAGTATGTAATAATAAGTTATTTTATACAAGGGGCAGTTTTGAATCGGTACAAAATTTCTAGAGGTTGTCATAAATAAGTCAATCATACTTGTTGTTGTAGTATTTTTTTAATTTTGAGTATTATACAGAATAACTCTTTTAACAAAACCCCTTAAAAAAAAAACACAGACGACAGCTTGCCCTGCGTTCAAAAATGAGGTTATACTTGACTCTAATGACGTCATCGGGTAGATACTCTAAGCTCGCATTTTTTAACGCGAACGTAGAGTTCAACTGTCAATGCCAAGCAACTGTCATTCCTGCCGCTTACACCAGCGTACCCTGCTCGGAGTTAGAGTTAGTTGGGTTAACTCTAGGGTACAAAAGAACGACTCTGGGTTGCAACACGAAGCAGTTTTGAACGGTTAGATTAAAGACCTACCCTATTCTGGTTATTTTTGAACGTAGGGCTGTATGAGGCTCCGCCCACTTACTCTATATTATAATTGGGTAATTAAATATATATTCAAAACGCTTTCATCGATTTCCGTAAATTAGAATAAAATTAAAAATATACCTACCTATTTTATTGTTGATTCGGGTCGTGAATCACTAACATAATTGACTCCAAAATTTTTTTGCGCATTCAAAGCTGCACCTTTTATAATTTCATATTAGAATCTATCGTTTGAGACTGAGATTTCAACAGCTTTCTTAACTAAATAATGATAAATAGGTCCAAATAGTTTAATTTTTTACATTGTACTTATAGTACCTACTTATTACTAACTTTATTTTTATACGAATTAGCATTTTTTGTGTGTTATTTTATAGATATTTTTTGTTTTATTTTCCTTTATCATTTTTTTACACAATTTCATACAAATAAAGCAATGTTTACATATTTTGCTCTTAATATAAATGAAATATTAATAACATTCCGCTATTTTAAATGAACGATCATTTCAATGCCTTGGTTGGTCAATGTAGACTGAAAGAATATTAGCATAATTAAATTATGC
Source organism: Mythimna vitellina (assembly GCA_949316375.1). Lineage (NCBI taxonomy): Eukaryota > Metazoa > Arthropoda > Insecta > Lepidoptera > Noctuidae > Mythimna > Mythimna vitellina. The sequence continues at coordinate 1,888,648 of OX438691.1, read as the reverse complement.
TTTAACATGCATATTTTTATAATTTTAATAAATAAAAAAGACATTTTACCGACTTCACAAAATGAAGTTATTATAATATGAATCTCATCCTGTATATCCGTCCAATTATATTAATGTTTATATTGACAAATATTCCATACAATTGTAAGCTTTCTTCTAAGGTAATAAAGTGTATATTAGAATGATCGATATCTTTCCATATCAAAGTGCCTGAAATGTATTTTTAAGCAATAAAAAATAAATTGTATTTTTGTTATTTCATTAAATCCCGAATTTTGTGAATAAAAATCTCTTCAGAGTTCAGAATATAGATATTGAAGCTATAATCATAATAACCCCATCGTCGTATCTCAACGTTGACCTCATGGTGGGGCTTGCGTGCTCCAATATACCCTAGGTCTGTATCGGTTTGCTTTGCCGTAATTTGCCTAGGGTGAGGGGCCAGAGTAAGAGAGATACAATCCGCAGTGCAGCAATTGGTGCAGCCATCAGTACCAGCACTGGGTGGCACAGTAATGCTAGCGAAGGAGTCGGCCGCACGCGTGAGGGAACGGCCCTCATGCCCCGCCGCCAGCACTCCGACCCTGATTTCCAGCCACCGTAGGCGTCGGTTCGCGGATGGCGAGCAATGGGTAGCTCGCCGTCCGGACCGAGGCCGAGTCGCCGACGTCACGTAGTGTTCCACGCGCGCCTCAAGATGTCAGCAAAACGGGGCCCAGCAGGGTCGAAGCCTAGGGGTTCGCAAAAAAAAACCCAGTGTCCTAGAACGTAAGGTAAAGAAGGAACGTAGGAGTGGGTTTTAGTCAGTACCTAAAAGTCTGACACGCCCTCACGCTCTGGCCTAGAGTGCGAGTGAATAACAAATTTTGGAAACCGTTTTTATTTATTTGGGTTACTTTATGCTGACTTGCAAGTATTAAATGCCAAGTTTAAAAGCCCAAGGAATAAAAAGTTTTATACAAACGAATTTGTATGTGTTTTTCAAAATGTTTTGTATTTTCAAAAACTTCTTAGTGCTCGCCTACGTTATAAAAGGAAGCGTTATTGTACATAATTTCACGTACCTAGACCTAGTAGTTTTGGCTATATGTTAATATATCAGTCAGTCAGTTTCCCCTTTTATATAGATTGAAATGTGAACGTAGCTCGCCGTCCGGCCTTCCGGTTACCGCCTGGACTGAGCTCGAGTCGTGGACGGCGCGTAGTATTCCACGCGCGCCTCAAAGAGATGTCAGCGAAACCATAGGGGCCCAGTAGGGCCGATTCCTACTAGGGTCATGAGTCCTCCCATGGCCCTAGTAGGAATCGGCCTGAAAAGGTAACTCGTGATCCTAGAAAGCAAAGGGCAACTGAAGGAAGTGTAGTAGTTTGATACGCCCTCCTGCTCTGCCCTAGTGTAGGAGAAGCCATTAGATAATTTCTCACGTAAAAAAGAGATCGAGTTCGTTTAATTTACACAATAAACTAGCTGTTTAGCTTGCGTAATTGGTTACTACTTGTGCTCCGCTCCTATTGGTCGTAGCGTGATATTTATTATAATATAATACAGACTATATATTATATAGTCTGTGCCCTTCTTCAAAAAATATGCCATCGAACATAAAAAATATTTTTTTCAAATCGAATCAGTATAGTTCTTGAGATTAGCGCGTTTTACTTCGCCTTGAGAAAATGCCATAACAAATAAGCCGTTAATAAATTCTTAATTTATTTGGATACCATTTCAGAAAGTCTCTCTCACCCTCTCTCAGACTGTAGATATAAAAGCATAATATCAGTTGGGTTTGTAAAACAAAAATGGAAGCACAACTTTTTCTTTTTAAGGGTTCAGTACCGGAAAAGGTAAAAACGGGACACTATTGCTATCATTCCGCTGTCCGTCTGTCTGTCACCAAGTTGTATTTCATGAACAGTGATAGCTAGACAGTTGAAATTATCTCAGATGATGTATCTGTTGCCGCTATAACAACAAATATTAAGAACAGAATAAAATAAATATTTAAGTGGGGCTCCAAACAACAAACGTGATTTTTGTTTTTTGCTACGCACGGTACTCTCTACGGACTCGCACTTGGTCGGTTTTTATTTTATATTCGCCATCTTGTTTTTTTTTACAGATATTTAAAGTACTAAGTACCTACATAAAACCCTTTTGATTTATAACAGAACTTTCAAAAAACTGGTCAATAAAATATGTTATTTCACCCGCACACATATATTTAAATAGTTGGGTACGAGCGGTGTCATACTTCTCTAGCTACCCTTTCAAGGACACGTGTGATTTGAATTTATATGAATACCATTTATCCCACCGCGCCTCGGTCTATAGAAAACAGATTGCAAGGGGTTACTCAGGGTCACCCTTTATAAGCAGTCTATAAAGCGCAGACTGCATTGTGCAAAACAATTAAGTAAATACCCTCGAACTCAAACACTCATAAGCTCCCTAACATTGTTACTGTTTTTTAAATCTAAATATTTTTTAAAACGGACGAAAAAAAACAAAGAAAAGAGTTTATTTACGTCAAACATGGCGCATACCTTAAAAAATAAAAACAAATAACAATAACGACTTCTAATATAAGTGGTAGGACATGCGTCACATCCAGAGCTTAGCAAAAGGCTGGAACTCGTGTAAGACAGAGCCACAGCGCTGATTTTCAGCACCAGCCGTCGTCGACGGTGAGACGTTGATCGGCCAGCAAAGATAACATATTATATACATATTAAAATCACTGAATATACAAAACCAAAACATAAATAACAATAAACCATTATACGTAAAAAGGTACAAAAATAAATAAAAACAACAAAACACAGATCTGAATGTTTTTTTTTTTCATTTTAGTGGCTTCATAATAATGATGATAAAGACAAAAGTTAGATAAATCGCCTTTTTTGTGGTTCGGAAACCAATATATAACTTTTCGTTCGGCGACCTCTCGACGTACCGGGCCCTCATACAGGTCATGGTCTGGAGCGAAGGGGAATCGGCGGCGATTTGCGAAGCAGTAATGCTAACAAGGAGACAGCCTTACGAGTGAGAAAACGGATAAACGCACGCCCCTGTTGCCGAGACCCTGACCCGGACTATCAACCACCACAGGCGTGGGCTTGCGGACGATGTGCAATGGTTGCTCGCCGTCCGGACCGAGCCTGAGTCGTCGACGGCGGAGTGTACCACGCGCGCCTCAAAGAGATGTCAGCAAAACCGTAGGGGCCCAGCAGGGCCGAAGCCCACTGGAGCCACGGGTTGACTTCCGAAAGGGAAAGCCGGGGTCCTGGAACATACAACAGTCCGAATTCTATTATCGGGCAGTTATCCGGATCAGTCAGGATACCGTCTGGTTGAAAGATCCTCCCTGTTCAACGGAGGGTTAAGGAACTTTAGACCTTGTTTTGCACACCTACATCTAAAAAGCTACTTAGTACTTTCCTGAGTAATGGCGTGCAGCAGGTATATCGTCGGAAATATCACGCTGCACGATTATTAGGGCTATATTTCACCGGGACACCATGGCAGCGCGACCAGTCACCGCTACCAACAAAACGTATACAGTCTATATAGAGATCACCTGGTGTCCGTTTGGTTGCGCTACCAATTTGGCAGCGCGACCAACTCAGACGCGTGCACCTAAGGTCTATTTTGATATTGCCTCAGTATGGTGTAGCGACTCTAGTGTCTAGTTTGGTAACTTACGGACACCATGGTGTCCCGGTGAAATATAGTCCTTACCTTCATGAAGTTGACATTTGGTTTCATTCTAGTTCTACAGACCTTAAAGTCTGTTTTCAAATAAATTAATTAGACATCGACGGGTCGAAAACTCAAAGCGAGTCGAGGATCTGATTGGCTGTTGTTAATTATGAATACATTCATCCAATCACAGTAGCCAACAATAACTAGCCATAATCATTTAGCGACAATCCAGAAACCAGTTTCTGACTATAAGTTGCCACTGATCACGGTTGGAAGACCAGGCCTTACTAAGAAACAAACATTTCTTTAACAGTTTAGTTTAGGTCGTCAAATGGATTGCGTTAAGAGTTCGTGGTTGGGCCTCTGGTCTAGTTTGAAATGATTTAATTAGATGGATATTTACCTTTTTCATTTGGACTGGGCGAGGAGTTTTTGACGGGATTTCTTCGAGTGAACTTTAGTCTGGCTGTTTCAACTATTCGCAAATTAGTTCCTACTAGATATTGTGATGCAAAATTGGTGTAGTTTTGTCAAAGTATCTACACAGCGGGATAATATGTGGAATCATTGAAACAGGCCCGATCTCGGTAAAAATGGAGCTGAGAACTTTTTGTAGTGTTAATTAGGTACCTACTTCAGCGAAGTTTGCCAAGAAGGCTGACTTAAGACATTAGCTGCAAAACCCGCATGGTAATGGAAAACAAAGTGACTATATTATACGAAAACATGACTTAAAGGACTTAGTATCCAATCTAAAGATTTATTATAAAAAGGTGTCTTCAAGACTAAAGTGTCTTTTAATTTCATTTTATGGAGGAACTGCCTACCTGACCTAGAGGCAGTGTTGGGCAAATTGTATTTAACTACAAATTAACAATTACAATTACAAATTGTAATTGGCGACTTCAATTGCAAATTACTAGAAATTATTAAAAAGTAATTCAACTAACAATTACAATTAGTAATTGTAATTGTTATTTTCAATTACTTGTGTATATAATTTCTTTTAAAGTTGAGGTAGTAAATTAAATAAAATGATGAATGATTCATCAAATGTGTTTATTTATTTTAAAAAAAGTGATTTACTTTAAATTAGACTTTAACACTACTCTTTGTTCAAACATTTGATCAGAAAGTTTGTGAGATTTTCGTAATTAATATTATTTTTTACGTCGTTGAAACCGAGCATATATACCGCGAACATCGAGGGACTGGAACAACTGGCCTGCTGCAATCTTCCAGTCCGATTGTAATTTAGGTGTCTTCAAGGCTAGAGTGAATAGGTTCTTAATAAATTAGTGCGCCTCATCATCAACGATTGCATTATTGCTTACCATCAGGTGAGATCGCAGTCAAGCACTAGTTTATATCATCTATATAAAAGGAGAAACTGACTGACTGACATATCAACTCACAGCCGAAACTACTGGGACTAGAAACGTGGAATTTCGCACAAGGTTTCCTTTTATTTAGTAGGCGAGCACTAAGTGAGGATTTGCCAAATTTCACCCCCTAAGGGAATGAAATGGGGGTCCAAAATTTGTATGAGAAACCAACTTTCACTCGAGCGAAGCTGCGGGCAGAAGCTAGTTAAAATATAAATATCATTTATCTAACTGTTATATAAAATACTAGCTTCTGCCAGCGGCTTCGCCCGCGTGAAAGTAGGTTTCTCCTAACAAACTATGGTAGATATTTATAAGATCTACAATTAATTAGAACATTTTATGGTTCTATCTTTTATAGTTTAGGCAGCGTACGCAAAATAAGTAACTTTTCTGGTTGACTTTTTACACCTTGTGTCCGAAAAACTCAAATATCTTACGGAACCCTATTTTTTTCCAAAATAAAATATAGCCTATGTTACTCGTGGATAATGTAGCTTTCGAATGGTGAAAGAATTTTTAAAATCGGTCCAGTAGTTTTTGAGCCTATTCATTACAAACAAACAAACAAAGTTTTCCTCTTTATAATATTAGTGTAGAAGTGTAGATAAGAACTGGCCGAGTGACGACTCCAAGGAGAAACAGTAATGATAATACTGTTGTCATGAAGCGACAAGAACGCAACGTGTGGTCATTCCTGTATTTGCGTTAAGTGGGTCCACAAGAGTGCACCGAGTGGGACACGAACGCACCGCGACAAAGTTAAGGCGGTTACACACTGGGACATGGAGGATTAACGACATAATCATGAAATTAACAGGCCGGATGCGAGTACAATCAGAGTGAGTCACTGGAGTTGTGGAATATGGTTGACGAAGCTTTTAAATTTTACTGTAGTTTCTCTTCCTCAGACTACAGTTGTATTTTCAACACAAATCACCGAGATCACGCCTGTTTGAATGACTCCACAATATTGTCCAGTTGCGTTTGAAAGTAGCGCCAGTGACTGAAAAGTTGAAGGGGAATCGTTTCTCTGTATCTCTTGGTACAGTCATGTAGGTAAGGAGGAGAGATGAAACGCATGTTTGCAAGGGAGAGGGAGGCCAAAGAAAAGATGGATGGATTGTGTGAACAGTGATGAAAGAAAAGGAAGTTATTTATAGCATGATGGTTGACAGGATAGAATGGAAGAAAAAAACGTGTTGCGCCGACTCCAAATAAGATGGAATAAGGGCAGGAAGATGGTGATGCGTACCTATACACTTATTTATTTATAGTTAATTAGAACGACTGCCGACGTCGTTGACGGCGACGTTTTTGGTTAAAGATGCTTACCAAAAATTAAACACATGGTACCTACATCACAATATCGACGATGATCCAATTAGCAAATTATTAAAACAGCGGCTGAACTTTTCTTGTTAAAGTTCTGCGGAAATTTTCGAAAGAGTCCTTGAAGTCAAGCGGAACTTAGTAAAAGTCTGACACGCCCTCTTGCTCCAACTTAGAGCGGGAGAAGTCGGTTGACGATTTCGCAACTCAAAAACAAACATCGTATATCATTCGTCGTATGTCTCTTTTACTAATGTACTGCGTACCGCCCAGCTGAACACTCGAAAAAACAAACACTATAGCTCAGGCTGGAGGCGTAGTTCCTGGGATCTGTTGTTTATGAAGACTACACTCCGGTTACATAGTCTTTTAAAAACTGACTCAAACGATTCAAATATTTTTTATCTAATTCATATCTAATTCCAAATTTGAACTGCCCTTTAAAAGTATATTCGTCTGTCTGCATTCTAACAAGATCCCGCTAGGGCCACGGGGAATTTCTGAAAAGGAAACCCGTGGTCTTAAAACACAAAGGGCTAGGTTATTGAATGACAGGTTTGGTAAAAGTCTGACACGCCTCTAGGATAGAGTAAGAAACTCTACCCTAGAGCGCGAGTCATTGGATGATTTTTCACATCAGAAAATGAACAAAATTCTAACAAGGTACATTTTTCAAGCGATTTCCTTCGATATGTTATTATGCATTTATTTATTTCCATATTATTATTTATTATTATTATTTTCATTTTTTTATTTAAGTTGATACGTTTTAGTATGCTCACAGAATAAGTAATAGTACAAGGTATGGTTTCCGCACTTAGTCCTAAGCGGACCACTGTGCGTGGGTTATGGTGCCGGAAACCTTTGGTGGGCTTATGCCAACCAGCCCACCGCTCTCAAGAACTGATTAGGCCTCTCAAGGTTTTCAGGGGGTCTGTGAGGGAGTTTGGGGATCCTAAGGTTCGTGTGTGTGTATCAGTGACACCTGTGTAGTCAAGAAGCACTGTTAGGGCAATTGTCTCCTCCCCCTCCAAGCATGTTCTGCACAGGGGACAGTCTGTGATGCCTATTGTATTTCCTTTGATATGACAACACGTAATCGCTAGCAGTGTGCACGCACGGCTACTCTAATAAGCCCTCTTTGCTATAATAGGTGGAAGTAAGTACGGATGCGGTCCAGACTAGTTGTGGCAATAATCACTCCCTTGTAACTGGCCTTGCGTGCCCAAGGTCAGTTCAATCGTTCTTTAGATGCTACTAGAAGAATAGAATCTGCCAATCTAGTAAAGTGAGAAATATCTCCCGGGGTGACAAGTGCGTTCCTTGCGAAGTATATGTGGTGTCACTCTCAGTGATACATTGAGGAAATATGAGGAAAGGAATATACATGGAAGATTTAGTTACAAAATCGGGTTGGAGTGAAGCCTTAGGAGCTCTATCTAGGGAGAACTTGAAACTTAGTTCGTTTATTTCAAAGAGTTTTGTGAAAATGGATCACCGATCGTATTGGATTGACCTTGGCCATTTGGGCTCTGAAAAGAATGGCTCTATGATACACCGTTTCAGAGTTATGGGCCTTTGGATTTTTTTTTTTTTTTATATGTAAATCGCTCTATATTTCCAAAATGGCAGGTCAGCCAAGTTACAACTGTTTCGTTTCTATTCTCTTTTCGTCGATCGCCTCGAGTCAGCGACGCCTCCGATTCCTTTGTTCTGACCACGTGACTGAGCGTTGAGATGACGTCAGAACCGAGTGGCCGACTCGAGGTGATCAACGAAAAGAGAATCGAAACGAAACGGTTATAACTTGGCTAGGGGGGCAGGTGAATCTGAAAGGAAATTGTTGCTCTGGTTGAAAATCATGAGATGATGTAAAACCATCTTGATAAAAAAGAAAAATAATAATAACATTTTTAAATAGGTAACAATTGCCAAAAATAAACGACACTCCTGTTGTCATTTCGTGGTCCAGCCTTGAGCTCCTGACGCATTTATAATGAGGTCTAAGTACCTAAAACTCTGCGAGAGCTGGGAGCTGTGGGTCAAACCTGGGTCCCTAAAGCAGTACATTGTTTTTCAACTCAGGAGAGCGGTGACCAGGTCTGGTGGATAACGGCCCGTTCTCTCACCTGGAGAGGCCTTCAGTCCCAGCAATGAAAACGCTGTAAGGCTGATTAAACTAGTAACGTATTGATTAAACCCTGAATGATAGACAAGGTTCGATTTATTTAAAGCTTTCATTGTGGATTATATACCCTAAAAGCAAGAGTTTTGTGAAAATTTTACCATCTATGAGGGTCAAAAGGGGTAGTGTTTTTTTTTTTTTTTTTAAATTTTATAAACCAGTGCTTGACTGCGATTCCACCTGATGGTAAGCGGAGATGCAATCATTGATGGTCAGGCGCACTAATTTATTAAGAGCCTATTCACTCTAGCCTTGAAGACGCCTAAATTATAGTTGGACGGAAAGACCACAGCAGGCAAATTGTTCCAGTCCTTCGATGTAATCGGTATAAACGACGAAGCGAAACGCTTAGTCCGGACCGTTGAAGTGTCAACAACGTAAGGGTGGATACTCGCTGTTCGTCGGGTTGTCAGATGGTAGAAAGGAGATGGCGGAATCAAGTCATGCAATTCCCGCGCACACTCTCCAAAATGTAACCTGTAAAATACCGATAGGCTAAAAAAAAAAAACCCCAAAAAGAATAGGCAAATATAATCAATACCTACTGCTATTGACAGAATAAAAACATGGAATCAATGGCGAAATAAACTCAACAAATCTACGTAACCTCGTGACAAACCGACGACAGTCAAATTTAGGTTCGACCAGAGTAGGTACACCGTACACGATTACTGGGGCCCAAGTCTGCTATTTTTATAAATTCGTTATTCCAACACGATCCCATCGCTTTCATTTTGCCAAAAGTTCGTAATCTGATAATTCATAATGATCGATCAATGGTCTCGTAATAGAGTTGTGGTAGAATGACAATATCGAAGCAATGACTGCACAATGACAACCAAATATCTGGGGCCATGGGTTATGTGAAAGTGAACCCCAGGATTCTGGAACGAAGGCAAAGAAGAAATAGGAATGAGTTTTAGTCAGTAAAAGTCTGAGATACCCTCGCGCTCCACTCAAGAGCGGGAGAAGTCATTGGATGATTGCCCACCTTAAAAAAAGACCTACCAAATATACACTAAAAATTGGTCAAGCCGTGCCGAAGGAATTCGATAACAAACACTGTCACGTCACGTACTTATAATATAGACTGACTCTTGTCCGCATATAAAATATAGCCTATGTCACTCAGAAATAAAGCAGCTTTCTATCGGTGACAAAAATTTCGCAATCGGGCCAGTACTTTCAGAGATAACCTCCTACAAACAAAACAAACATAAAAACAAACTTTACCTCTTTATAATATTAGTGAAGATTTTTGTTTGGACGTCGGTTTGTTTACACTTCGCGTAATACAAGGGCTCTTACTTAGAATAAGCGATAACTAAGTATTGCCATACGGCGTGGCAATACCGCCAGTCTCTCGGGCACATTACTAGTCGAAAGCAATGCCGAGGAGATTTTTTCGACGCTCTATTTTAGATTGTTTTTAGTTCGTTTTATATTTACTTAGTTATAATTGTTTTTTAGGTTTTCGTACCTCAAAAGGTAAAAACGGAACCCTTATAGGATCACTTTGTTGTCCGTCTGTCGGTCTGTCAAGATCCTTTATCTCGGGAACTCGTGGAGATATCGAGTTGAAATAAAAACCATATAAGGACTCAGGCCTGTGGTCCCTTAAAGCTGTGAAAAAAATCAAACTTCTAAATAACGAAAAAAAGATACGCTCGTTTATGTCGCAAAAAACGTATATTTCGACACTCTCAAGGTACTTCCCGTTGACCTAGAATCCTGAAATTTGAAGCAAGATCTCATAGCACAAGTATAGGAATAAATTTGAAAACTGTATATTAGTAGTTACGAAAAAAAAAAAATTTTTTTTTGCCATTCAGAAAAATCTTCGTAACTCAATTCGGGAATTGAACTGTTTGTATAGGTAAGGTTGTAAGGAACCCTCAGTGCGCGAGTTCGACTCGCTCTTGCTCGGTTTTTTTTTATGTAAGTAAATACCAGCAGAATAGATCAGGTAAAGATTAAACTATCCATAGACTTCTCAACCTCTATAGCAATGATTTCCGCCCTCGTTGCCACTCTCATACTCTATGGATATTCTCGTATTAATGCTTCTGGTCACAAAAACCTCATCTGGTAAATAGTAGGAACTGTGGCGATCTGTCACACATGTTCCCCTCACACGTGTTGTGAGTGTCGCAGGCATGTTGACGCACTAGGAGTTTTTGTGAAACATCTGGATTCTAAACTAATTTGGTATGAACTATGTGAGATCGCATTGAAAAAATTAACTCTGAGAATGCATCTTGAGTGAATAACTATTATTTTATGCTAGATAGGTTACAATAATGTGCATTTCTTGGCTCTTGTGATGCGGTATTTTTTAGTATATTTTTTTTTTTATAAAACGTTGCTCTGCTCTGGGAATTACTCTTGTATCGTGAGTGTAGTCCATACAAATATTTGTTCCGTGCGGGAATCGAAACTGTGATCGCAGCGCAGTAGCCAATCGCTCAACTACTGTGGAAACTGTCCCATCAACGACAAGAACTCACTGATTTTACAATGTGTAAAATCTAATATGTATATAAAAATCTAAACAATAGCCTACGATTCATCCTACCTAATCTCAATCCCCAATTTTTTTCTTTGACAATTTTTTTAGCAACGATTTCCGGGTCTGCTATTATATAAATAATTATTTTATCTGGATTATATTGAGCTTTTTTCTTTCTTCCTTTTTCCTTTTTTTAAAACATTTTTCAAATAATAGTAAAATTTAACAAGAAGCGTAAATTTTTACTATTATTTGAGACGGAGCATATCTAAAATGATATGGAGAGCAGTGTTAGCCGAGTGGTAGCTACCCCGACTTACGAGTCACTGGTTCAAACCCAGCCAGGCGCCTTACTTTGTGTAATTTATTTCATCACCACTGCTCTCAAAACGGTGAAGGAAAACATCGTGAGGAAATCGGCATGTCCTAGAACCAAAAAAATCGAAGACATGGATTACGGCCCATTCCCTCTCCTAGAGAGGAGGCCTGAGTCCCAGCAGTGGGAACATTAAAAGGCTGATTATGCTATGCTATATCTATATTATACCAACACGTGTGTAATTCACAACATAAACATAATATGAGAAGTGTTAATGACAGTTTAAATATACATAAGTAAACCATCTTGTATACTAATCAATATATCCTACCTATGTGGCAAGAAAACTATATATTAATTGTTTATCGTAATGTGTAGGCACAAAATGGATAGGTGTAGGTATATTGCACCTAAATAATGAAAACATTATGTTAGTTGGATGTATTGTTAACATATATATAATGGTTAATAGCCTACCTAACCTGCATTCAATGTTTATATTATAAACAGTGAAATGCGATGCCAATGATGTTAGATACGTGTATAATAGATGATCAAACGAACTTCTCAGTGAAGTTCGATCGCTTTTGTATGAGTCGCTTCATTCGAAGATATAAGAACCCTCCCACCCTGTATCTAAGTTCAACACTAAGATACAGATACCCATATTTAGTAAAGTTTTGTTCTTATATAATTATTATCTCTAAACGAAATGACGATCTCGACACTGACGGCGCATAGTGATAATTAACTGTCACTTGTTTTTTTTTATTTTTTACGAAACCTCTTTAAAGACGTGCAGTGTTTGCCTGTAGGTTAAAGGGACTATTCAATAATTATATCTTCGAATGAAGGGACGAAATATAATTGAACATAGTTTACTAAGATTTTTGCAAGATTTTTTTTTTTTGATTTTTGATTTTTTTTTTTTGAATTATGTATCTATGTATTAGTTTAAGATTATTTTGTGTATTTGATCTATGGGCCACCATAGCAAGACAAAATGATTATAATTATAATTGTTTCTTGTATTAATTTTATTTTAAATACATATGAATAATAGTTTTGTAATATTTTTTTTATAATAAAAAAATAAAAAATATATTACTCGGGTATACCTAAGTATAATTACAAATGTTTACTAACCTACTAAGTATTTCTCCACATCAATGTAGTCTTGTGTTTACCTAACAAATTGGCGTATATATCAGCAGTAGTTGTTTACCGTACAGGCGGAATAAATCTTATTAAAGTAAATAAGTTTCTTAAAATAAATTACTTAAAAAAAAATCACATTGAAATCACACCTTACACCTAGATCCTTCCATAAACTTCCATCTAACCACCCAACAGCGAACATCAATCATAGAAACCTGACATTTACAACGACACCCATTCAACACTTGATCCGCTACCCGACCTGCGTACGCGCAGTGTTCCCGACTCCGTCGCGAATGACGGTCGCGCACAGCTCCCCTCCCTGTTCTCATAGAAATAAATCGTAACTTCGTAAGTTTATATAATGTCGGTTAAAATGGCTAGCAAAGCGAATGGAGTTGAGGAGTGGGTGCGGGCCCCCCCTCCTCCAGGGACGTGTCTCTCCAGGTTCATGAATGCCATCTACAATCACGAGGAGAACAGTTTTCTGGGAAGGACGCCGAAGAGATGGGGTATGTTTGTTTATTTTTATTTTATTTATTTTTTGTCATGGTTAGGCTCGCGTTTGACAACTATCTCACCTGATGGTAAGCGATGATGTGGCCGACGATGGAGCACGCTTGCCTAGACGTAACCAATTCACTTGGCTTGTAGCTATCAGGAAATACTGATTTCAGTAGGGAATTCCACTCCTTTGCTGTACGCATATTGAATGTATTCCCAAAACGCTTTGGACGTATAGGTGGGATGTCCACCATGTACCGGTCGCGCAACGCCATACGTCAAGTGGTCCGATGATAGATTTTAAGTGTAAATTTCTTTCTCACCACTTAAATTTTATCAATCAATCAATAATCAATTTGCCTGCTGCGGTCTTCACATCCAACTATAATTTAGGTGTCTTCAAGGCTAGAGTGAATAGGCTCTTAATAAACTAGTGCGCCTCATTATCAACGATTGCATCACTGCTTACCATCAGGTGGGATCGCAGTCAAGCACTGGTATTTATCAGTAAAAAAAACACCGATCTGTATCGAAAAAACTGTTATTGAACTGGAAGACTTACCCTTAACACTATTCCGAAAAAAAATCGTTCACCTGGTTAGTCGATAAACATTTTTACACGATTCATATCTCCTAGAAAATTAGAATAGAAAATTACTGTAACACCTCACAAAAATCATATTAGTGCAATAATAGCCAGATGTATAAGTACTGTGATATCGAAAGGAGATCGCATGAGTTAGGTTAACGAACTGGCAAGTAAAATATACTTTTAAGGATTTGTTGTTCTAGAATAGGTTTAAAAATTGAGTAGAACAAAGAAATGTCTAGTTTTTTCAGTTCGGACATAACCATTGTAGCGCGATGTACATATTTTGAATTATTGAAGAAAATTATAATAGAAGTATAAAGCTTTTAAAGCATTTCATTAAAGATAAGTCCAGGTCCCCGAAGAAACCCCATCGCAGAGTGCGACAGTACCTATACATGTAGACACCTAACCATTCCATTATTATTAAAGTTTCATATACAAGAAATGGTGAATATGAGGATCTTTACTGTTATATTATGTTATGTAACATTCATGTACATCTATCTTCCCCGCGAATAAGTGATTAGATTTGATTTGATCCGTTAATCAATTTTTTATTGGCATAATACAGGTAAGTACTAAAGGTGTCACAAATGTATAATAGTACGCTATCCTAAGATGTGTAAATATATAAATAAAAAAAAACAAATAAAAAAAAACCCGACTGTAAAAAATAATAACTTTAAAAACTGAAAAGAAAAAATAATAAGTTCAATCCAGTAGCGTAGAAACCAATTTAATTAAATCAAAACTGCAACAGTCGGGACCCATATTATATGGAATGATTTTAGTCTAGATTATTTTTAAATAGCTTTGCAGCAAGCTGCTGCTGCACTGGCTGCGTCCAAGTGAAACTAGAAAATTTTATCCCAATCCGTCCAGCTGTTTGAGCGTGAAAAAGTAATAAACATGCACACTTTATAGTAAAATTAGTGTGATTTTTGGACAGAGGTCTCCCCCAAGTGTCGCTACAACGACCGGCCCTGTACGTCTCGTATCCATCGGATTCTCACGATGAGGGTCGTGAGAATCCGATGGTCTAGGTCATCTTATGGGAGGCCTTCTAAAGTTCTTACGCTGCGTCTTCTGATGAGAAAAGTGGTTGCAGACAATTTGATATAGTCCAGGGTGCCCTTGAATGCCATTCATTTATTCATCCCTACGAGTATTACCTATATGCGTCGTTTCACTGTAAAGATAGCGGCACGAATCTTGAGCGCTCAGCGAAAGAGCGGGGAACGCTTTGCGCATCGTACACATCGGCGAGCCAATCGGCGTACAAGGATTGCACTCCCCGCCCCCGCATCTCTTTTCATACCACTAAAGAGACCCGGTATTTCACTTCTGCGTGCTTTTGCGCAAAGAAGACTGTAGAAGTCGGCGCTCAAGTTCCGTGCCGGTATTTGTACCTACATAATTTTAAACTGAGTATTGGAAAGGACTCAAGGAATGAATGTTTTAATTATGAAACCAAGAATGTCAAACGAAATATTTATTTATTATATACTTTATTGTACACCATTACACATACAAAACTAAAGCTGAAACACATACATACAATGGGCGGCCTTATCGCATTCCGCGATCTCTTCCAGGCAACCTGGAAATATGATCTTTAAACCTGTTACATTGTTTGGTTTCATAACATAACTTATTACTGATAAACTTAGCGTTACTTGTTTTTGTTTTAAGGACTATTATAGAACTGAATAGATTCACTTTTGTTTGTTTACTTATCCCCAAATCAATCAATCGACTTTTGTTTTTGAGGTGGGAAATCATGAGATGGTGTGACAGATTTTACTGTCCAAATCTCACCTCTCCCGATTTCCGGCCATAGCAGGCGCGGGCTTGCGGACAGCGAGCATTGGGTAGCTCGCCGTCCGACCGTCCGGTAACCGTCCGGACCGAGCCCAAGTCGTCGACGGCGCGTACTGTTTCACGCGCGCCTCAAGGAGATGTCAGCAACTATAGGGGCCCAGCAGGGTCGAAGCCTACTGGGGCCAAGGGTCTGATACTGAAAGGAAGACTTGGCCCCGGTACGAAAGGCAACGAAGGAACAGGAGTGGGTTTTTAGTAAGTAAAAGTCTGACACTATCTCCCGCTCCGCCCAAGAGCGGAGGATGTCATAAGATTACTTTCCCACCGAAACAAAAAAAAAAACAACCTGTCTCTTTCGAAAATTCCCGCGGCCCTAGCAGACATCGGCCCTGCTGGTTTCCTATGGTTTTGCTGACATCTCTTTGAGGCGCGCGTGGAACATTAGGCCCGGCGCCCATTGTCGGCATCGGCAAGGAAAAGGAACCCTCGGCATCCCTAAATGGATCCTTCGGCACCCCTAAAAGGATCATTTGGCATTCCTACATCCAAGAGCTCGGTGTTGAAAACTATGCCTTGGCATGTATGCAAGGATGCCGAAGGATCCTTTTCCTTGCCGATGCCGATAATGGGCGCCGGGCCTTAAGCGCCGTCGACAACTTGGGTTCGGTCGTGTTTACCGGACGGCGACCCGTGGCTCGTCGTCCACAAACCTGCGTCTACGGTGGCCGGGAATCATTAACTTTTACTTCTGACACTAAAGTCAACTCATTACTTGTGTCAATCTCCACTCTCCGGTAGCAGCCTCTTCCATGTTCTACCTGCTAATATCTCCGACTGAAAAAAAGAAAAAACTAAAAATACATACGAAATAAATAAGATATCAGTGCGACGCCCAAAAAGATGCCGATCACATCATTTGCTGCACTACTTTTTGGTGGGAAGTCATCATATTAATTGACAAATTTAATGAATTTGAATATTATACTAACGTAGTTTTAAGTTCCTATCACTAACATACTATGGACATTGAAATTAGTCTGAAATATTTTTTTTAATGTTATTTTTTTATTACTTTTCTCGCTTTGGATGGAGTGAGAGGAAGTGTCGGACTTTTACTGACTAAAACTCATCTGTGCTCTGCTCCTTCAGTTGCCCTTTGCATTCCAGGGCCACAGACCTCTGAATCCATTAATCTCTAACATTGCTTTTGTAATATAGCAACAACATTCGTGTCCGATACCGTAATCACTTATTATGAAACAATAGCTACCTACCGTAATGCATAAGAAATCAGACCGTGCCATCATTTTGTAGTGTAGGTTAACTTTGAAAATTCATTCTACCCGCTTTTGCTAAATTTTAAACATGTTTAGGAATGAAATTGTTTTTATTTCTGTTTACCCCTCAGGGAAGGCTATAGTCGTTCGACCATATCGCCTAGTCTCTCGTCCATGTTTTCTTGCGTAATAAGTTTTCCGTAATGGTTGTTGCTTTTTGTTTTACGTTAGAATGCAGGTGTAACACATTCTAATGTTTTTTGAAATATTTGGCAACAAATGTATCGATTCAGCCTTCTCAGCAAACTTCGCTGAGGTAGCTAAAAGTACAATAAAATTCTCAGCTCCATTTTACCGAGATCGCGCCTATTTCACTGATTTCGCATATTATTCCAGTTGCTTACACACTTGAAATACAAAGCTACACCAATTTTACATCACAATATCCACAAGGAATCAATTTGCGAATAATCAAAACAGCCACCGAACTTCACTCGAAGAAATCCCGCCAAAAACTTCGGAATGAAATGAATTGGAATTTTAGTTTTTTTTTTCAATTTTTTTTTTGCTAATCTTAATGATGGACATGGCTTAATTGCTTTCTATTCCGGCACTATGTTCCCCTAGATTAATTTCCTAATTTCAGGCGGGCAAAGCCACTATTATTATTTAAGTAAGCCCTGGCTGGAGGCTTTGATTCTATAATCGAGGCCGCCACAGGCAAGACCGGTTAAGCAGCCGACAACCTCCTAGGTAGACCTGTGAGAGGCCTCACACAAAAAAAAAACCACTATTATTATAAATCATACTAGACATCACATTAATAATATAAAGACGAAAATTTGTGAGTGTATTAGGTAGGATTTATTTATTTATTTATTTATACTTCATGCACATAAAGGTACAGAGGCGGACTTAATGCCTTAGGCATTTTCTACCAGTCAACCTTTGGGTGATGCAGAGAAGAATAGTGGTAGGTGCAATAAAAGAGAGAGAAGAAAAAGAAAGGCAATATAAAAAAGATATACAAATGAATCATAGTTACAATATAATATAGGTAAATATAATATATACATAATTTAATGAACTTTACAGATATTGGTCCAAAACGACAAACAGAGAAACATTAACATTAGGATTTCGATGAAACTAGACCATGTTTTGGAATTAAATAATATTTTTCCAAAACACTTCCTCGAAAACTGGCTCTTATCGCACTACGATTAAGTTCAACATGCCATGTATATCACACTCGTATTTTTTTTAATTTATCACATTATAGGCTTTTTTCTTTCCTATTTCGTTACGGTCAACGGTGATTATTTTTTTTAAAGCAGTGGCAGATTTTTTTAATATTTAATGAAAATTTAAATTGTGTTTATGTATTGTACCTACAGGATATCATAAATAAATATGCTTATTTACACAATAATTCCGATAATACGATGGAATGCGCTTACCTAGAAGTATCTCGGTAAGCCCGCTCCATCGTCGACCGCATCGTCGCTTTCCATCAGGTGAGATAGCGGTCCAGCGCAAACCTATCAAGAATAATAAAACAAAAAAATAACTGCCATGTTTTTTGCGCTACTGGGCATGCTCGCTGCAAGTATTCCAAACCAACGCAATGCAAACGTACTTATAAAAATCATCTTGCTCAACAATTCCCAGTGGCCATAGTAGTATGTTACTATAACCAACTCACTCCTACACTCGTCAGGTTAAAAATAAAGGATAAACTATTATCTAATTTGCCAGTCAGGAGGGATTCTTCCAGTGCCGTCATAAAATCAAAATTGGTCATAAACGACCACTGCTGAATGCCGACCTCCCCCACAGAATGGTATAAAGACTAAACTGTTGCCGTGGGAGATATTGTCCTCGTTTTGATACACTAGACACCTGCCTGGCTTTGAACGGGTGTAATTTAAATTTTTTATTGAATTTCCACAGAATCTGTCAATACAGACTTTGACTTCAAAAGACCATCTCAGACAAATCTGCATGGTTCTCATCTGATTTGGTCATTATATATGGTGTCCCCCACGAGAACACGGCGGTACTCCGTCCAAGCGGGGCACACCTTCACCGTGTCCTCCAGGTGTTTCACAAATAGTTCAAAAAAGTCCAGGTATCATGGACTTTTTTACCACCTGAATAAGGTGCAGGAAACTCCTGAACTTACCATGTCCGGTGAGGACCTGCGTCATGCATAAGGTGAGGACGCCGTGACGTCTCTCTAGACACTCCTCAAAGAGGGTACTTATAACTATGATTATGGCGTGCCCAATTATTATGATCTGTTTGTTTATAAGGCAAGATCACTGATTCATTAACACCCAGTCCAATGCCATGAAATTTTGCACAGAGGTTCCTTTTGTGGCGAAAGACGTCCACTGTTGGACATATACTAAGTATAAGTATTTTCCAAAATTCACCTCTTACGGGGATGAAACAGGGGTCCAAAGGTTCTATGGAGAAATTTACTTTCACGTAGGCAAAATCACTGGTAGAAGCAAGTATTATTATAATGCCTCAGAAAACGATTACACTTGAACAATATCAGATGATCTACATCAATATCAAACAATGCAATATCGAAGCAAGAAACTCGACGCGTGAGATTCAGTTACAAACACTAAGTGCAAACGCCCGGAAGTGTCAAAACGATTCATTTATATTAATTTATGAGACAGATTTATTGTATTGGTCTAGAATACTGGAATTTTCCATTGACGTAGCTCATACGTAGCTTAATCTTTTGAGCACCACGCCAAAAAGTATGCTCTCAGTGTCAGTACCGTAAGTAACCTTTTCTATGCCCGGTGCTAGTTTAACTTTAACTTAACTCCTACTTTAACTCCGGTCCTCAAGATACAGGCACCGCCTAATTTGGGGACCATTGTAATAATTCTGGTAAAATATAACTCCTGTTCCTGCTAAGCAAATAGGTTATACCTATGTTTAAGAAAATATTTGTAACAATGGTGAAATAAAGTTATTCTTATTCTATTCTAGTTTCTGTAACTGCGCCCCTAAAAAGTTCGACCTAGGCAAGTCTGATCCGCCTGATGCAGGTCCTCACCGGACATGAGTATTTCGATAGTGATGAAATTGCCATCTGTCCTCTGCAAAGCATATCCACCAGGAGCTCTTGGTTATTGAGTTTTGATCAAGACAAGTGTTCTAGACGCGATGACCTTCTCACCAAAAATATGGTGTTTTTCTGTTTATCATCATCATTTCAGCCATCCACTGTTGGTCATCTGTCTCCCCGAAGTGTCTCCACAACGACAGGTCCTGTGCTTCTCGCATCCATAGGATTCCCGCGACCCTCACAAGGATATTGGTTCACCTTGTGGGTGGCTTTCCAACTCTGGTCTCCGGTACGTGGTCGCCACTCCAGAACCTTTCGGCTCCATCGACCATCTGTTCTGCAATTTACTCTGCCCACTGCCACTTAAGTTTGGCGAATTTTCGGCCTATGTCGGTAACCTTGGTTCTCCTGCGGATATCTTTATTTATTTTTCATTTATGGTAGTACCTGGATCTAAGGTCCGAATCCTATAAGGTATCTACAGAGTATATATACTCGTATACATAGGGAATCATGTTATGTTATATATGTTGAGTATTTTCTGCGGCGTACCCAAGTGTCCTTTCCTTGGTATTGTTCGTCAAGTCGTTGAGCTCCGTAGTAGTCCTGAGTTGAGCTTTGCGAATACTGACAAATGCTTGCACTGACTAGACAGGTCCACTCAAACCTGTATGGTTCTTTCTTCTAAAGATGAGAAGAGAGAGAGAGGTTCTCATTTAATTTGACCATTACATATTTACTGTATGGACTTTAAAAGAGACTTTGACCCCTGAGTTTGTTTCGGTGTTTCTTCTCAGGGTAGTCAGCTAGGAAACACCGATCTCATGTAGTTAGTTTAAAATGACGAAAAAAAAAATTTACGTGTTAAAGTGTTTTTTAAACTTATTTGCAAAATAAATATCGTTTATCATTTCTACTTTCCTTCACATTTTATCAGATTGTATGTGGTGTGTAGAGTGTGCAAGAGCTGGTAGGACCTCTGAATGACCATACTAGCTCTTGACGCTATCCATTTTACGACCTAAACTTTAACTGTTAAAGGGATAGGGCTATATAGGATGTGTAGCTCCATCCCTGTTTCTCGCTCGTATGCTTGCCATTTTAACACGTCATGGTAGGCCCCAGCCCCCCTAGCCAAGTTACGACCGTTTCGTTTGCGTCGAACACCTCGAGTAGGCCACGCCTCCGATTCCTTTGTTCTGTCCACGTGACTGAGCGTTGAGATGACGTCAGAACAAAGCAATCGGAGGCGTGGCCTACTCGAGGCGTTCAAATGGTCGTAACTTGGCTATAGGGGCTGGACATTCGTTGACTTAGATGTTGCATTGTTTTTTTTTCATCTTTATTTAAAGAGTTTTTTCGCTAGTGCCAATATGTGATTCGTTATCAAAATACGTAATTGTATTGCATGACCCTAAAAGTTGCATATTTGAGACAAAACAATGCGATAACAAATTCACCTTTTGTATATTTTTATAATTATTTATGTTATTATTAACTGTGGTTCATTAACGTTTAATATGATATTTATTTGGGGTCGGTGCAACATGTTTTTTCTTCCATTCTGTCCTGTCACTCGTCGCGCTACCACTAACTCCCTTTTCTTTCATATCACTCCTGACACAATCCATCCATATTTTCTTTGGCCTCCCTCTCCTTCTCCATCCATCTGCACATATACATATACTCATTAATCTTTTAGTAACAAGCGTTTCATCCCTCTTCTTCACATGACCATACCAAGACAAACGATTCTTCCCTTTCAACTTTTCAGTCAGTTTCAAATTTCACTTCAAACATAATGTATCTAAGGATCAGAATTCAAATTCATTATGAAAATTATTTGTGTTTCAAAGCTACACCATCGCTTCTTCTTCTTCTTTTCGTGTCGATGTACTCTAACTAAATTTTTTCTGACCAGTATTTGGCAACCTCTACGGCTCTGTTATTGGCCTCGTATGGATCCTGAAAACTGCAGGTGGTTGTGCAGGATGGACAGCATAGCAAATGACGCATGTCCTGTGCAGCGGCTCCACACTGGCACTGTGTTAGAGATGGGAATACCATCGCTAAGTACTATAGATACCTTGGAACTCCCAAAATTCTACGGTTCCTATGGGGGTGAAACCACAGGAAAAGCTAGATCTTGTAATAATAACAAAAGACTGATTGTTTATTCTGCGAAGTGCAACCAACGCCTTCTCAAAGCACCATTAGGGCCGCTCCCATCCTATTACCATTTACCGGCCACAATTCTGATCTAATACTATAGGTACTGAGATACTCTTATAAAAAGTGTCATGTATACATAATCTGTCCATTTGGTTTTTAAATTCAAATCTGTATAATTATGAAAATCCACCAAATGCGAGTCGGAATCGCGCACGAAGGGTTCCGTAGTCCGTACGATTATTTATACAACTTTTTTTACACAATTAATTTATTATTTGTTTTTAGTATTTCTGTTGCCGCTAAGAAATACTAAATCCATCCAAAGAAATCCATCATCTGTGACAACTGTCAACTGATCGGCCATATTGAGTGAACCTCGGCGCATTTGCTTACACAGCCAACTGACGTCACGACCACAGAGTAAATATGGCGTCCACTGCGTTCTGCATTTTCGTCAAATTATCCGCGAAATTTGAAAATGTCAATTTTAAATGCAGGGTACCTATTTAGAGTCTGAATAAAAAATATGTGATTTTTTAGTGGTTTATTAGCACTACAAAAATTAATTGAGACACTTCAAAAATGAGTGTAATACCTTATTGAACCTGCGACACTACCGGGTGTATTGTACCGAGACTTATTAATATTCTACCCGCAGAAATAAAAAAAAATATTACACGTAATAATATCAAATGTAAACTTAAGCATTATTACTTAAGTATTATTTAAGAATGTTTTTACTTATTTAAAGACCTAAAGATTTTATAAATTGTTATCGACAATAACGTACACATATAAAAAACTCATTTTGTATAGTTTCAATATTGAGATAGATTCATGATAGCACAAGATATAGATTAGAACCTTAGTAGTTTTTGGTTGCTATTTAACTTAGGTAATCCTGTATTCTTTTATGTTAATTATAAAAAAGCGACACGGAGCACAGCATTAAATTGCTAAACCATAGCACCAACCGAGCCATCGAATTAAAAATTAATTTATAAATTAATTAATTAATTAATTTATTTTATTATTTATGTACACACACAAATATACAGAAGAAGACAGGTATCTTAATATAAAAAATTGTACAAAGCTACTGCTTATTTCAAAAAGAAATTTCTTCCAGCAGACCTGCGAAAGGAGAGATTGGAAGAGATGTAGACTATAGTGTGTAGAAATAAGCAAAGAAGAGTCTGTGAAATCTTAAATTAAACTAATAAATACTTATCTATAAATACCTTATACTAAAAATAAATACATAATATATATATATACACTTCTGGACACATCTATTGGCCCACCTTGTATTTTCAGTTTCGTTTGGTCCTAGCTAAAATTTTATATTAGGTCGAGCAAAGTTTTTATGCAGTTTTGAACCTAGCACATTCACAATTTCATTCAATAGTCTTTTTTTGAATTTCGAACACAGAATTTAAAGAAACAAAAGACAATTTGGAGCCTGTTTGTTGATATCGAACAATCGAATACTAAGAAAACTTGGTTTTATTGGTTTACTTGGATTTAATTCTTGAAAAAGTGATTGATATCTTTGGTTTTGCAACAAACATTACTTATTCTTAACATTAAGGTGAGGTTCTATCAATAATCTATGGATACTTCACCTGAAGTCGCCGCCCAAGCTGTGGCACTTATTCAGGCCGGACACAGCCAAAGAAACGTGAGTGCTCAACTTAATTTAAGTTGATCTGCGGTCCGAAATGTTTATCGGAGGTACCTAGAGACTGACGGCTTTGTTCGTCGCCAAGGATGGCCACGATCTCGGGTCACAACTGAAAGGCAGGATCGATTC
Source organism: Mythimna vitellina (assembly GCA_949316375.1). NCBI lineage: Eukaryota > Metazoa > Arthropoda > Insecta > Lepidoptera > Noctuidae > Mythimna > Mythimna vitellina. The sequence goes on along the minus strand of OX438691.1, from coordinate 1,864,784 downwards.
ATCGTGACGACCAGCTTGAGAAATCGTCACCTTACCTCCATTGAGATACAAAACCAACTTCGCGACTTCCACGGAGTATCTGTGAGCGCTCGAACTGTTCGGAGAAGGTTAAAAGAACGCGATATGGTACCACACAAGCCAGCTAATGGGCCCAAACTAACGCGAGCCCACCGAACAGCGCGCCTTCATTTCGCACGCAGTCATTTAAATTGGACACAGCAAGATTGGAGCCGTGTACTCTTTTCTGATGAGTCTAAAATTGTGTTACATGGCAATGATGGAAGGAAGAAGGTCTACCGACGTAAGGGAGAGCGTTTCGCACAATGCTGCTTTGAAGAGAGGGCTGCTTATGGCGGTGGCTCATGGACTGTCTGGGGCGGTATATCCGCGAGCGGCAAAACTCAACTTGAGGTTGTTACAGGACCACGGCTGCCAACATTAAATGCTGAAAGGTACATTCGTGAGTGCTTAGAACCTCACGAAATACCATACGCGGACTATGTGGGCCCAAATTTATGGACACACAAATATGGACAGACAAATATATCACAGTTATGGACTGGCCAGCCAGAAGCCCAGACATGAACCCCATTGAGCACATGTGGGACGAGCTAAAAAGACGTGTTAAGGCTCGTCAGCCAGTTGCCCAGACGATGCAGGAGTTGAAAACTGCCATAGAAGAGGAATGGGAGATGATCCCTCAAAATTTCATAGAGCGGTTGATAAACTCTATGCCTAATCGTATGAGAGCTGTGGTAGATGCCCATGGAGGCAACACGCGTTATTAAATTAAACCTTTATTTGATAAAACATGTTTTTTATTCAAAAATCAATTGCCTTTAACAAGGCGCATATCCTGACTTGTTAGGCGTAGCTCCATGTCGTATGGTATTCTGAATTCAAATTTAAAACAATACTATCGAAAAAGACGGTAAAATGTATCAGGTTTAAAACTGCATCAACAGTTTTTGTTCAATCTAGCAATCATATTTCGGTTGGGGCCATCGAAACCTAAACTCTAAGGTGGGCCAATAGATGTGTCCAGAAGTGTATATATACATGATTATCACACAAGAGAGGAAAGATAGTACTATTTTACTTGAGTCTTAAAGAGAGAGTTAGTTTTTTTTTTAATAATTGTATGATATTTATGTTTTATTAGTATATCTATTCTTGTACCTATTCGCCTTTTCTCTCTCTTTTATTGCACCTACCACTATTTATGTCTGCATCACCCTAAGGTTGACTGGTAGAAAATGCCTAAGGCATTAAGTCCGCCGGTGTACGTTTGTGCATAAAGTATTAAATAAATAGTTTTCAAATCACGAATGCTAGCTTTATATTAACATACATTCTAAAGATTACCAGATTAGACGTATACAGAAATGTAAGATCGATAAAGTGTTCAATCAATAGTCTTAGACTGTCGACTGCTTTGTGACAAGTGTGTCTCAATTAATTATATTGCATTCTGAATGGGCAATTGATATGATATCAATAAGTAATCATCAGTAACTGTATCGTTGTATGATCGATTATTGGAGTCACATGATTCGTATCTGTTGATATTTTGTGGGTCCGATCAAGATCCGAACAGACACGGACTATAAAGTGTGGGCCATACGGATGCAATCCAGTGTTCCAATTGAGGTGACCTTGCTTGTTTCAATCTGTGTAGACAGCAGATGTACCTAATCCAACAATCTGACAAACCGATAATCATCAGTCAACCAATCTGTAATTTTTTGTGGTCTATAAAGAAAATGGTTGGCTTGGTTTACAATCCGCAAGTTCCTACCAAGGTGACCTCTGTTTGGAGACGCTGGATTACATCCGTGTGGACCATAGTTAACACATTCTAAGATGTGGATCTTACAACCTGTAGCAGAGTTTCTACAAGTAGCGTATGTGAACTCTTGGAGGTTCTTAAATTGAAAGCGAAAACTTAGCGAAAAGACGTTGTAAACGCGCTTGAATAAATAATAATGCGACACCTATTTTGACCAAATATTGTCCCCGTAAACGGCTTGACCGATGTGGATGAAATTTTGTGTGTATATTTAAGTCTAGATGGTTTGAAAATGTAATTGAACTCAGTAGGTGACGCTTCAATCGGGATTTCAATTCTTTTTTTGACGAAAAGCCAGCTGTCAGGCAGAACGTCTGCGGAGACCGCTAGTTTTATTATAAAATACTTATTTTTCTTATACAGCTACATTTTATCATTTTTGGATTAGAGGTCACAGTTGTTTGGCAACTTTGAAAGGGGCACGTGAGGCCATGCGTTTGAAACCCTGATCTATAGAATTATAATGCAGTGAATAAAATTCCGGTAATACGATTCCTTTATGAATCGTATTATACGAGTATATCGTAGGTACCTACATATCGTACTTAAACATGCAAGTACACAGAAGGGTCCATTTGAATAGCCATAGAAATCAGTACGACAATCAAGTTACGATCTACTGTGTGTTTTGTCATGATTCTTTTATGCTGTGATCAAGGATGAGGGGACTGTAATTTGGACTATTGAAGCTCGGTCAAGCGAACCAAAAACTTGCTCTAATGTATAATAACTTGAAGACTATTTGTTGAACACGGTCATGATGTATTATTACAGCATTTTATGAAAGTAATAAAGATATGGATGTTTGGTTTGATGAGAATGGATAAAGTGAGAAATAAGTACATAAGAGGAAGTTTGAAAGTGGCGCCAGTGACTGAAAAGTTGAAAGGGAATCGTTTGTCCTGCGGGGTTACCATGATGTTCAAAATAAAATTGTTTCATTCTTATTTCAGTGTGTAAGAGTAGAGCTATACAAGTTGTCTAGCGCCATCTCTTACCCACACTGGAAATAAGAATGAAACAATCTTACTTTAAACGTCATGGTATAGGTCTTGGTATGTTCATGTGAAGAGGACAGTTGAGACTTCTGTTACTAAAAGTGTTATGAGTACCTAAAGGTACATGTGGATAAATGGAGAGTGAGGCTAAAGAAAAGATGGATGGATTGTGTGAGGATATGGAAGAAAAGGGAATTAGTGACAGCGTGGGGGGTGACAGGACAGAATGGAAGAAAAAATCGTGTTGTGCCGACCAGACAGGACGAGGGCAAAAAGATCATGATGATTGTAAAAGTATTGCGGGCAACAAGGAAAAAATAACATATTCAGCCTTTATGGCGTTACACAAGTTCACCAGCACCAGCAGTGGTGGCCGAGTGGTAACAGCCCCAACTTACGAGTCGTAGGTTGCGGGACTCACAGGTGCATTACTTCGTGTAATTTATGTAATCACCACTGCTCTAAAAACTTTGAAGGAAAACATCGTGAGGAAACCCGCATGTCCTAGAACCAAAAGTTTGGAGACATGTGACATGACATGAGGTTAAATTTTCATCATCTTTATCATCATTTCAGCCGATAGACGTCCATTTCTGGACATAGGGCCACCCCCAAATAGTCGCCACAATGAACGGTCCTGTGCGTCTCGCATCCATCAGATTTCCGCAACTTTCACCAGGTCATTGGTCTACCTTCTACGGGGCCTTCCAACACTGCGTCTTCCGGTACGCGGTCGCCACTCCAGAACGGCCATCTGTTGTGCGAGCAATGTGTCCTGCCCATTGCCACTTAAGTTAAGCGATTCTTCGTGCTATATCGGCAACCTTGGTTCTCCTAAGGATATCTTCATTTCTGGATTCGATCACGCAAGGAAACTCGATAGCCCTTTCCAGAGCAAATTGAAAAATAAAAAAATAAATAAATTGGCAATTTAATTGGTTGGTTGGTGGTAGTGAGCACACGTTTGCGCTTATTCACATTGATACCACTCATGCAGAGTGTTCATATACCAACAATAAACATCATCTTCCTGCCCTTGTCCCGTGTTATTTGGGGTCGGCGCAACACGTTCTTTTCTTCCATTCAATCCTGTCAACCGTCATGCTATCACTAACTTCCTTTTCTTTCACATCACTGTTCACACAACCCTTCTATTAAGTTCTCTTAATGATTTGATATCTTTCATAGTTTTTATTGGATTATAATTTTAGCATATATATATTTTATTATTATAAATAATATATTTTTTCTGTTTGAAGTATGTGTTATTTGTGTATTATAACCTACCACAGTGTTGTATTTTTTAACCCAAGGTTGATTGGTAGAGGATGGCTTGTTGCATTAAGTCCGCCTATGTACCACTACTGTACATGAAGTTTAAATAAATGAATAAGTTTCTACTTATTCGTTTTTACTCTCAATGAGTGCTGGTCCTTCATTCAGTCACTGGCTTCTGGCACACATGGCCTAGTCAAGCGTATCAACCTTGCACTGATCGAATACAAGATACATTCGATATTTATAGCAAATAATGCATTTATTTGTAGTTGTAACAATACAATGTTATGCACCGCTGTGTTGGATAATAATAATCTATATATATAAAAGGAGTAACTGACTGACAGACTTACAGTCGAAACTACTGGGACCAGGAACGTGAAATTTTGCACAAAGTGTCCCTCCATCATGTAGGTGAGCACTAAGAGAGGATTTTCCAAAATTCGTCCTCTGAGAGGATGAAATGGGGGCTCAAAGGTTGTAAGAAGAAACCAACTATTATGCAGGCGAAGCCGCTGGCAGAAGCTAGTCTGTCTATACAACATAATTTTTGGTATATGCGAAACCTGAAGATACCTTATTCAGAATCAGTAACTGTGCTGTCAGTAGCTGTGTCCACCTGGGAAGATTTACAGGCGTGATAATTGTATCTCGTTCTTTTGGTCTTGCTAAGCCATCTATCATCATCATGTTCCTGCCCTTGTCCCATCTTATTTGGGGTCGGCGCAACACGTTTTTTTCTTCCATTCTATCCTGTCAACCGTCATACTATCACTAACTTCCTTTTCTTTCATATCACTGTTCACACAATCCATCCATCTTTTCTTTGGCCTCCCTCTCCCTCTCCACCCATCCACATGTATACTCATAACTCTTTTATTAACATGCGTTTCATCTCTCCTCTTTACATACCAAGACAAACGATTCCCCTTCAACTTTTCAGTCACTGGCGCCACTTTCAAACTTCATCTAATATATTCATTTCTCACTTTATCCATTCTCGTCACACCACACATCCATCTCAACATTCTCATCTCCGCTACATGCAATCTTTTTTCTAAGAGCTAAGCTAAGCCATCTATATGTCAAACAAATTCACGTTACTGGCAAATGTGGGAGTAACATGGTACAGCACCAAGACCAAGATGTCCTATCTTAAATTTTAATGACCCAACATCCAATTGGCGCAGCGGCTAAGTGTCCGCCCGCGCGCTCAGGGTCGCGGATTCAATTCCCGCATCCGGACAAACAGAGTGATGTGTGTGTGTGGCTTACAGACGTTCCGGGTCTAGATGCTTCTTAATGTACCTACGTCATAGAGAATCTTCTTAAGAGGATCCTTTTTCACTCGCCTATCGTCAACATCGAGCATGGTTTAAAAGCTTGTTACTTCATCTAACGCAATCCAATGCGATGTTTTACGAAAAGGCAACGCGAAAAAAAGAGAGATAACGCCTGAAAACTCTGTTAGCATTCTGTGATTTACTCCAATATTTTACAAAACTTGTTCCAGGAAATACGTGTTTTTTTTAAACACATAAAAGATTTTTGAAAGAATTGTCGTCATTCAGAATCTTGATTAAATTTGCAAAACATTTAATCAAGATTCTATTGTTTATTATTATACTTTTTGAATTTGTAAATTTTTAAGTAAATTATGAAGTGTCAAAGATCATGCAATATAGCTGATTTTTTGGAGGTCTATACTGGATTCGTTTTAAACAAATTTATGAGTTGATTTCAATAGAAGCCTAGATAAAATCCACAAGATATTTTTTTTAGGTGGGAAATTCACTACCCGTGGATCCACAAGATATTGTGCTTCCAAAATATCTAATGGGAAACGTTTAATAACGTCATAATCGCGTAAGAGCGGTTGTATGATAAACAGTGAAAATGTATGTCGAGTTGCATCCCCTCAATGGTCATTATTCATATAGTGGTCATATAATGGTCATATAATGGCCATATAATACGCGTACATAGTATACCGGCGCGGTTGGCGCAGTGTTTGAGCGATTGACTGCTATGCTACGTGTCACGGGTTCGATTCCCGCACGAACCAATTATTGATATGTTAAGCCTTAGCTACGTTTTAAGAGTTATGTGTTGTGGCAATGCCCTACCGGCTCCTTAACTCCTTGCCCAGTTACGTCATCATCATCATCATTTCAGCCGAAAGACGCGTCCACTGTTGGACATTATATAAAATAAAAAAAAACCCCAAGTGTCGCCACAATGACTGATCCTGTGCTTCTCGCATCCACCGCGTAGTTGGTCCACCTTGTGGGAGGTCTTCCAACACTGCGTTTTCCGGTGCGCGGTCTGGGCTCTAGAACCTTTCGGCCCCATCGACCATCACTTTAGTTTGGCGATTCTTCAGGCTATGCACGCTTGCCTAGAAGTAACATAATCACTCTTGACTTAAATACCCTTAGGTAGCTATCAGGAAACACAGACTCCGCAAATGTGTTCCCAAAACGTATAGGTGGTTGTCAGCATGTACTGGTGACGCAACGCTGTATGTTTAGTAGTCCGATAATGGAACGGACTTGGCGCGATTAAATTGTGCAATTGCAGTGCACACTCCCTGAAATGTAAACATATATTATTATTATATCGACAGAAATGCGACAGGCTAGCAGATTGCCATCATCATCATCAGGGAAATCATTTGACAGACGGAAACTTACGCATTTTGGCTGTTTACAAAGAAAAAGTCGGCGCCATCTGAAATGTCCAGACACCAGACAGTCCCATCAATATAAATGTCATAAAAACATTATTTTGTGAACGAAGAAATGCGTCCACGCTATTTCTGTAAGCGCTTTTAAAATTAGAATGCCTTCGTCATAGGTATCAGCTTGGGGATTGATTAATGTTTGTAAAGTGTGCCCTATTAAGTGTTGTGTAAGGTTGGGATTTGTTTGCGAGTGATTTAGGTTAGTAGGAAGATCGTTTGCTAGGCGGTTAGGGCTTGAGTTTGTCAATGGTTAGTTGGCTACCTTCCTTATGAACTTGTTGTTAATGAGACATTAATTAGGTCTGGGTTTTAATTATGTTCGTGAAGCACTGAGTTTTTGGAGTAATGATTTATAAAACAAGTGCGAGTCGGACTCATACACTGCGGGTTCCGTACAAACTTACCTATGTAAATAGTTCAATTCCCGAATGGAGCTTCGAAAATTTTTCCGAATCACAAAAATTCTGAACAAATTTACTGTTTTCAGATTTATTCGTATATCTTTGCTAGAAGAGCTTGCTTTATGCCAAATTTCAGGATTCTGGGTCAACGGGAAGTACCTTATGAGTTTTAATTCCCTTGAGAGTGTCGAATTATATGTTTTTTGTGAGGCCGTATCTTTTTTTTCGTTATTTACTGGACCGCAGACTTGAGTATATGGTTTTAATTTCAACTCGATATCTCCACGCGTTCCCGAGATAAAGGGTCTTGACTGACAGACAGACAGACTGACAACAAAGTTATACTATAATGGTTCCGTTTCCGATTTTTAAAAAAAAGTTATTAATTTGCGAACACAAAACATCCACCATAGCATATAGCATAGTCAATCTTAAAATCTTTTTACTATTGGGGCTCAGGCGTCCTCTCTAGGAGAGGGAATGGGACATAGGTATTCCCCTTTGCGAGTGCAGTATGGTGATGGATGGATATTTGTCTTCGAATTTTTGGTTCTAAGGCGCGCCGGTTTCCTCACGATGTTTTCCTTCACCGTTTTGTAAACAGTGGTAATGATATAAATAACACAAAATAATGCACCTGGCTGGGTTTGATAACGTACGTATTGTTAGTCGGAACCGTTACCAACTGGGTCACAAAAGTAAACATACGCACAATAAAAAAAACTACCGGGCAAGTGCGAATTGGATCCGTGCACTGAGGGATCTGTACAAACTTACCTGTGAAAACAGTTCAATTCCCGAATTGAGTTACGGAGATTTTTCCGAATCGCAGAAAAGATTTTTTTGTGATGAAACTACGAATTTAAAGTTTTCAGATTTTTTCCTTCATTTATGCCATGTGACCTTGCCACATACCACGTTTCAAGATTCTAGGTCAACGGGCAGTACCTTATAAATTTTAATTTCCTTGCCTTGGGAGTGTCGAAATACACGTTTTTTGCGACATAAACGGCAGTATCTTTTTTTCCGTTAACTCCGAAGTTTGATTTTTTCACCGCTTCAAGGGACCGCAGACCTGAGTATATAGTTTTAATTTCACCTCGATACCTTCACGCGTTCCCGAGATAAAGGGTTTTGACAGACAAACGGACGGACAACAAAGTGATCCTATAAGGATTCCGTCTTTTCCTTTTGAGGTACGGAACTCTAAAAAAATTAAAAGTATTCAAAAGACTAGACTGCAATGAAAAACTTAAAAGTTGGTGGCATATAAGATTTGATGCTACCAACTACATCAGACTGTTTGGAAAGTGACGTGTTGGGACCTTTTTATTTTACGGAACGATTTCTTCGAGCCCTCATTTTAATACCTTGCATGATATCTCAAAAGAACTAACTTAAAATCGATAAGAGACGATAAGTATACTGCTGATAAGTGTGTATTCAATAATAGCTCATCAAATTGTCTTTTTTCTCTTTTTCACATTGCCTATGGCTTCTGGTTGCCGTCACATAAAATTGTGATTACTGCCATGTGACACTCGCGCGACTAAGACAAATCGATTGACGTAAGAATCTGCAAAATCTGCCCACGCGTTAGGTCTCTAGAGCATCACAAAGGAACAAACACGCATAGATAGACCGATAAACACAACCCTCTCTTGCGACGCGTAGTTGGGGGAGGGTTATGTGTACAAAACTACCAATTTTATATCACAATATCGACTAGGAATCTATTTAGGAATAATTAAAACCAGCCATTGAATTTCTCCCGAAAAACTGATATTTTATGGAAATTTAATTATGAGGCGAAAATCTTTTTCAATACATTTCATTCGAAAACCCGCCCTTATCCCACCGCTTTTAGGCACGCAATTGACTGTTTTTCGCTCTAGTGCAGAAAAGTGAGCGTGCGCACTCACCCCCACCACAATTTATTACATTTATCGTATATGGCTGGGCGCTAAGCAACCCCCACGAGTCGCGCGTCAACCCCCGTTAATCTATTTCTTAACTGTATTGAAAACGTCGTGTATTAAAATACACATGGAAATTGGTCACTGCAGAACTAGGTTCCATAAAACCCTCGACCGAGGCGAAATGACAAACTTTCTCCACTTGTATCAAAATGTACTATTAACTGTCAAAGCCATATTTCCACGAGTAGTAAAATATGGCCAATGAAGACAACACAATCAAAACGAATGGGCCTCTCCCCGTGCCAAGTATTCACCGCTGACAGACACGAGGGGCATTGTTTACTCCTAAAGGGATATTTTTGTAATTGTACCAAGTTTACAGTTAATTTGGAAATGGATTAATGTTTTTATTTGTTTGCATATGCGATGGAACTGGCAGTCAGCCAGGTTGATGCGGAGTAGTAAACTTTGCATATTACAACTGATATACCATTACTAGCGTAGGTTGCATAACGCCAATAAAGTTTTCTCATACATAATATCTAATATATAAAATTCTCGTGTCACAGTTTTCGTTGCCATACTCCTCCGAAACGGCTTGACCGATTTTGATGAAATTTTGTGTGCATATTGGGTGGGTCTGAGAATCGGACAACATCTATTTTTTATCCCCCTAAAAATTTTTTTTTTTCAATTTTAGATATTTTTTTTTTTTATATACATAGCAAAACAACGTTTGCCGGGTCAGCTAGTAATACATAATATTCCACAAGTATCACACAACGCCGTCTAGTCCTACTGATAAACATACTTATAAACTACTATAACTACTGATAAACATATCTACATAAGCTGTAATATGAAAATATTGTAACAACAAATTCTTTTTAAAAGAGTAACCATGGAGTTTCTTGCCGGTTCTTCTCCATAGGAAACGACCAATTTGGAACCGTGCACTAGCTTCTGACGTTTTATAAGTGCCCATGTAGGCCTATGTGAAATAAAAAACTTTGACTTTGACTATATATTTCTAAATACATACATATATCGATAAATTACACAGACACAGAACAAATGATCGTGCTCATCACACAAACATTTGTCCTGGGTAGGAATTGAACCCACGACCTCCGGCATAGCAGTCCGGGCCATTAACCACTAGACCAACAGGCCAGTCAATATAAGTGAAGTATACAGCTAGTATAAGTAAAGGTTATTTTTTTAATATTATTATTATTTTTTATTGTCGAAGTGTAGCAAGTGTTACTAGTGTGTCGTTGTGTCTAGTAAAACTTACTTCCCTCCTCTGTAAAAAATAATAATATTAATTAAAAATTTCCCCACATGACACTGGCACAATACCCGCAACGGGCACAATTGCAAAAAAAAATCAAATTAATCTTCACTAATAACGTACCGATGACCTGGTAACGGTTGCGGGAGTACGATGGATGCGAGACGCACAGGACCGTTCATTGTGGCGATACTTGGGGGAGGCCTATGTCCAGCAGTGGACGTCTTTCGGCTGAAATGATGATGATGATGAATGATGAATAACGTACGTATTGGCGTTGTGCAAACTCTAAATATTAACCGATTATGATTTTTGGTATATGAACACTCTGCATGAGGGGTATCAAGAATTCGAGCAAAAACAAATGAAAAACCCTAACCAATAGCTTTTCTCCGCGAGTTCACGAGCTCTATTATATGGGAACTGTCCTTTTCTTCTCTGGCAAAGAAAGTATTCTAAAGCAACTTCTGCCAGCTGTTCCTACCTCGTGAAAGTAGAATATTATGCTAAGGGTACATACTCCCGGGATAAAATGTCTAACTTAACTGCTATTCCAGGGCATGGATTACTCATGTAACAAATTTCATAGGAATCCGTTCAGCCGTGTGAGTGTGAAGGAGTAACAAACATACATAGATGCTATCACACAGAAATATATTCTTCTTTATTCACTTAGCAAGTGTTAGTTATTTATCAGCAAGCGAGATGGTTTTAGAAAGTAAAAATCTGACACTCCTATCAGATCTCTCTTTAAGGCGTGTCTGGGTAGACCTCACGGCGTCCTTACCTTCCGCATGACGCAGGTCCTCGCCTGACATGATAAGTTCGGGAGGTTTCTGCACCGGATTCGTTCGGAAGAAACGCCCGGGTGTCAACATTGTGTGGACCGATCGCAGAACACGGTGGAGCACACGGTGGAGATGTGCCCCGCCTGGGCAGAGCAACGCCGTTTCCTCGTGGGGGCGATCTCTCGTGCTGGGCCTTAGTACAGGCTATGGCCCGGAGTGAGGAGGAGTGGCAGGCGTTCGTCGCCTCCTTCTGCGAAGCAGTAATGCTAGCAAAGGAGGCGGCCGATCGCGTTATGTAACAATCCTCACGCCCCAATCGCCGCCGGGATTCCGATCCCGATTTTCAGCCACCGTATGCGCAGGCTTGCGGAAGGCACCACCACCCACCATACTCCCTTACCCCAGACTCCCATTGCCCCCATCCCTCACCAGATTGCTCGCAGTCCGACCGTCCGTTAACCGTCTGGACCGAGCCCAAGTCGTCGACGGCACGTACTGTTCCAAGCGCCCCTCAAGGAGATGTCAGCAACTGCAGGGTCGAAGCCTATTGGGGCCAAGGGTCTGATTCTGAAAGGAAGATTCGGCCCTGGTACGAAAGGCAACGAAGAAACAGGTGTGGGTTTTTAGTCAGTAAAAGTCTAACACTATCTTCCGCTCCGCAAAAAAGCCACTCCCATCAGATTTTTACTGACTAACACCCTCCCTTTAGTTACCCTCCCTTTGCGTTCCAGAACCGCGGAGACGTTTTTTATACTCCTGCAGCTCTGGTTATGTGTGTCCTCTAGTACACACATAACCAGATTTCGTCTTTCTATCTGAGCGGTGCTAAAGTAGTAACACCGAGTGCAGGAGTATTCCTTTTACTTCTTAACCTTTCCCAAATCAAACGTATAACGTCATGGTCCTTTTATTGCCTTCGGGATCGGTCTAAAGAGATACCGGGGATCTGGAACACTAAGACACTCTAAAACTCAGGCGAAAATTACTTCTTTTAACTCCCACCGTCTCCTGACAAATAACGTGGATAATCCAACTACGCTCGAGCGGGTGGGTCTAGCGGGTGTACCGAGCTGATTACTGGTCGGAGGTGGAGGCGTAGAGAGCTCTTGTCGTCGGAAGAAATTATTCGCCGCACCACCGGGAGTGTGCCCACACGTCGAGCTGCTGCAGCGCCCACAACTCCAGCAGTCACTCAGCACATAGATCTGGATAACTTCCATGACAAGCCCTTTCATTTAAAGCGTTTTTGTAAAGTATTCACAGTTTGTTTTTAATCTATAAGTGTTTTGGTCCTGTATTGTTAGCTTATGTTTTTAAATAAATAAGGGCAACTGAAATGATAAAATAAATGATACTTTTTTTTGCAAACGGGGTTTTAAAAAAAACATTTACACAATTTTTTCGTCGCTTGAAACTAGATGAGGCCGGTGTTTTCTAGCTGACTACCCTGAGAAGAAACACTGCAACAAACTCAGGGGTCAGTCTCTTTTAAAGTCCACACAGCAAACATGCAATGGACAAATAAACTGAGAATCATGCAGATTAGTGTCTGAGATGGTCTTTTAAGGAAAGAACCACACAGATTTGAGTGCACCTGTCCAGTTAGATCTGTCTGAGGGTGGGCTGTCGCTCCACTACACACTATTTGATGATATTACAACTCAAAACTCAAAAAATGAAAAGGTCTTTTATTGCCAACGTAATGCCCAATTAGAGCCATTAGCTTTGTATCTCTCCTTTTAAGGACCGACAGAGACTCACCGATAAGTGACTCGTGCACGACAGTCGACACGTCATGTCAGCAGGATGTGGTGGTTAGGTAATTTTGCCTCGAGACAGTTCATTGTAAGTACAGTCGGTACGGTTAGACCGAGATGAGTATCTTAAGTGTGCTGTTAGGAGTTCTTAGTAGTGCGTCATGCTCCCGGATTTCGGGCTCGGTTGATGAGGATAGGCGCCCCCTACTACTACAAAGTTTTAAAGTAACACTCCCATCAGAAATTCGACCACGTTGGCCCATATCAACAGAGATAAGCCAAGTAAGCAGAATCAGAGGAAAGGTTTTATTTTTCTTGATAGGTTGACCGCTATCTCACCTGATGGAAAGCGACTATGCGGTCGAAGATGGAGCGCGCTTACCTAGAAGTAACCTATTCACTCTTGACTTAAAGATTCCCGGGTTGTAGCCATCAGGAAACACATATTCCGGCACGGAATTCCACTCCTTAGCTGTACGCACAATGAATGTGTTCCTAAAACGTTTTGTGCGTATAGGTGAGATGTCCACCATGTACCGGTGGCGCATTGCCGTACACTTGGTGGTCCGATGATGGAACGGGCTAGGCGTAATTACGTTATGCAATTCCGACGCACACTCCCCGAAATGCAACCGGTAGAAAACCGACAGGCTAGCAACTCGCCGTCGATGCTCAAGACTTTGAAGCCTCGACTCAGCGAGTGCATCATTGCAATGATCCTCCTGGCTCATCTCTCAATTGCCTCAAGTGCATCAAGCTGGTATCGAGTGCTTGTGAGAGTGTACGCGGGAATTGCATAACTTGATTTCACCATCTCATTTCTATCATCGGACAACCCGACGAACGGCGAGTATTCACACTTAAGTTGTTGAAACCCTTGAGGTTTTAGCAACGTCCGGAACGGACCAAGCGTTTCGCCTCGTCGTTTATACCGCGTACATCGTAGGATTGGAACAACTGGCTTGCTGCGGTCTTCCCGTCCGATTATAATTTAGGTGTCTTCAAGGCTAGAGTGAATAGGCAAATAATAAACTAGTGCGCCTCACCATCAACGATTGTATCATTACTTACCATCAGGTGGGATCGCAGTCAAGCATGGGTTTACAGCAATTATAAAAAAAAAAAACACAAGTGTGTATTTGTATACCCGTGTTTGTACACGGGAGCACTCTCTGTTCCTTTATTCTCATAGTCCGATGGGACGGCAATCCATCACGACCGGAAAGGCCAACAACTTTACGTGTTTTCCGGGGCACGGGTTTGTCACACTACCGAATTCCAAACTCCGGATTGCTACAGAATAATTCCTAGTGAAAAACCTAATAGCACTTTTTGTAGCTTGACTCAGGAGTCGAAACTAAAACCCAGACCAACGAGGCTGTCATAAAAAGTGTTTTAAGTAATTGGTCAAACATGCGTACATCTATGCATCACCATTTCTACCCGACTACAGAGGGTTATGATTTTTACGAGCTATGTATGTATGTGAGTATGTTCATCTGTTCCCTCTTAGCTTCTAATCTACTTATCGGAACTCGACATATGAGGTATCGTTAGATACGTATTAATTGTCCGCTGAACATAGGCTACGTCTCGGTTGGTACCTATAACGTGTGACTGCGGCTTTTCTTTTTGTTCTGTTCTTGTTTTTCCAGTTACCTTGTTTATTTCAGCATCCTGAAAATCTTGTTTCATACTTTTGCCTTTTTTATTTTTGAGGGTTGTATACCTTCAAATAACTTCTCCCGCTCTAGGTGGACCGAGAGTCATTTTAGACTTTTACTGATTATTGCCGGGCCCAGATTAAGCTAGCGTGGGGCCTGTAGCAAATACTAAGGACACCTAAATCTTTAAAAATAATATCGAATTTATACTTGATTAATTTATTTTCAAAAAGGTCGCAGGATCCTTGAGCAGTTGCCTACATTATGTCATCATCATCATCATCATCATCATCATCTTCCTGCCCTTGTGCCATCTTATTTGGGGTGGGCGCAACACGTTGCCTACATTGTGTACTTTATGGAAAATCTAGGAGTGGTTAGAGTTCATATGACTCTATAGTGTCTACTTCATAATAAAAAAACAACTTATAAAAATCTAAACTAATATTTTTTTTTTAGTTCGTTAGTTATTCGATACAGATTAGTGTGAGTCTCAAAGATTTTTTTTTCCGTCTTCCTTTTTCTTCTAATTTGTACAACACGTTATTTTTCTTCCACTTTTCACGCCTGAAAACCAGAAGCAATACTAGCGACTACCAGAAAGGTACCGAGACGTTCAAAGTAAGATTATTTCATTCTTATCTCAGTGTGGGTAAGAGACAGAGCTATACAGGTTGTCTAGCGGCATCACTTACCCACACTGCAAATAAGAATGAAACAATCTTGCTTTGAACGTCATGGTACAGGTTAATGAGGTTTGAACAGTGGCGTAGCTAGTCCTAATGGGGCCCCATATCAAATATTTTTGAAGTCTGCTTTTTTGTACTAAATATCTTCTACTAGCATAGAAATAGTGCCTTGAGAGGCCTCGAAAATGAAAATGAGCTCATTTAATGGATCATTCAGAAGGTACTGACTAAACTATGTTGAGTTTTTATTGTCGTATGTAGAAAATGCTAAAGCGAGAGGAGCGTGCTAAAAACTATTTACAGAGTAACGTATAGTCATTATTCATTTACTCCTTTTGACTGGTCTTTTGGTCTAGTGGTTAGTGGCCCTAACTGCTATGCCAGGGGTCTTGGGTTCGTTTCCCACCCAGAACAAATGTTTGTGTCATGAGCACGATCCTTTGTTCTGTGTCTGGGTGTAATTTATCTATATTATGTACTTATGTATTTAGATATACACGAGTAAGTATGTTTATCAGTTGTCTGGTACTAAAAACACAAGCTCTGCTTAGCTTGGGTCTAGGCGGCATTGTGTGATAGTTGTGGAATATTATTATTATTACTCCTAGCCGTTTATCAGTTTGAGAATAAGATTGTGGATTACATGTTGCGAATTTAGGCATATGTCGGGGCCCTTGTAGCTCGGTGGCCCCGTATCATTGATACAGCTGATACAGCGGTAACTACGCCCCTGGGCTTGACAGACACGTAATTTTTACGATTTATCGGTCTTGTCTCCTTGAGTCTCTGAAGTTAACTGGTGTTAAGGCCTACCTACTCATATGAAACTCTCATGTTCTAGGCGTAATTTACTCGAGTTCAGGTTTCTCATGTAAAACCCTCATGTTCCAGGCATAGTGCTGACGTTCTACCTGGTGTTCTACGCGGTGCTAGGGCTGATGTTTGCGCTGTGCATGGGGGGACTGTACCTCACCCTGGAGCCGAACAGGCCCACGTATTTGCTTGAAGAGTCACTTATTGGTAAGTACTTTAAACAGTTTTTAAATTAACCTTTACTGCTCTAAGGCACAGTGATATGAAAGAAAAGGAAGTTAGTGATAGCATGACGGTTGACAGGATAGAATGGAAAAAAAAGTGTTGCCGACCCCAAATAAGATGGGTCAAGGGCAGGAAGATGATGACTGTTCTAAGGTACTGCTTCCCCCATGGACTTCCATAACAAGGTTTCTGATACTTTTAAACTTAGATAAGTTAACATCATCGTCATCATTGCAGCCGAAAGACGTCCACTGTTGGACATAGGCCTCCGCCAAGTGTAGCCACAATGAACGGTCCTGTGCGTCTCGCATCCATCGGATTCCCGCTACCTTCACCGGTCCACCGTGGCAGGCCTTCCAACGCTGCGACTTTTGGTATGCGGTCGCCAATCCAGAACCTTTCGGCCTCAACGTCCAGATGGACGTTGACGACGACGACGTGAGAACAGATATTCTGCGAGCAATGTGCCCTGCCCACTGCCACTTAAGTTTGGCGATTCTTCGGGTGATGTCGGTAACCTTGGTTCTCCTAACTTCATTCCTGATGCGATCACGCAAGGAAACTCTGAGTAAAGCCCTTTACATTACCCTAAGTGATAAGTAAAGAGTTGAAGATTGCAGCCTAGAGAAACTGTCTTAGTGTTCTTTATGGATTCCAAAATGCCTTTAAATATCTGGGAGGCAACAACGTTACGTTTGAATATGTCTTTATAAGTGTGCGGTTGACCATTTAGTATCTCCTCTGAGGGTACCTAAGCGATGATGTGGTCAACGATGGAGGACGCTTGCCTACCTATTCACTTTTGACTTAAAACCCCCAGGTCGTATCCATCAGAAAACATAGATTTCGGTAGTGAATACCACTCCTTGACGGCACAATTAATGTGTTCCCAAAAAGTTTAGGGCGTATAGGTGGGATGCCTTGCGTGTGAAAATGCAACGCCGAGGTGAAACTCCACTACCACGACAAGTCGCGGCATGGCGGACAGAGTTCCGGCGGGATCTCATTGTGAAATGGCGACAGCGACTGTCGCAAGCCAGTATTGAGCACGTCATAATTATAGCGGTAAGTCCCGTCTTTGATGAGTGGCTGGAAAGACCTTAAGGCATCCTCACCTTCCGCATGACGCAGGTCCTCGCCGAGCATGGTCAGTTTGGGAAGTTCCTGCATCGGATTCGTGCGGAAGTAACGCCCGGGTTTCACCACTGTGTGGACCGTCCGGAGGACACGGTGGGGCATACGGAGAGGTGTGCCCCGCTTGAGCAGAGCAACGCCGTGTCCTTGTGGTGTTAGTAAAAGTCTGACACATTCTCTCGGATGTGTCAGACTTTTACTGACTAAAAACCCATTGGATGATTTAACCACGTAAAAAAGAAAAATGTGTGGTATGCCAACCTGTTACCTATCGCTACCGTACGTCTCATAGTCCACTAGTAAAGTGGCTTTATGAATGTTCACATAACAAATTTGGCTTCTGATTCACATACATGTAACGGCTCTATCAACTAAAGAATAGAACAGAAAATCTTTTATTCGGGACAGACACATCACAAAGATTACAAACACAGAGTAAAAAAGAACTAAGTAACTAACTAAAACACCTTCGAATTTGCTGGGCGTCAGACACCCAGCGCTGGTTTGCAGTTGGCAACCCGCAGTGACGCACGGACGGATGCTTTTTTTTTTTTTTTTAAATTGATATAAACCAGTGCTTGACTGCGATCCCACCTGATGGTAAGGTGGGATTGGTGGGATAACGATTCAATGAAAACCTCATCAAACCTTGTCCTTTTGATAGATTAAGAAAACTCCTACTGGATTTCAGATGAGAAAAGCTAGAGATAAGGAACTGTGGAAAACACTGAGGGAGTCCTACGCCAAAGAGGCGACTACTACGTAAAATTATTATTATTTAATTAAATGTTATAATTATTATGGATTATTGTTTTGGATTATAATTTTTCATGATGTGATGTATAATTAAGTTGTGGTAGTAGAATAAAAAGGCAATTTTATTTTTATTTTATTTACTGGATTCCAGCATCGAACGTATCGCTTCATAAACCCTGCGAAGTGTACCTACTTACCATTAACGTACCGTACGTACTACAAGCTATAAATGTATTATAGACGCTGTGCTATATATCGTAAGGAGGTCATGTCGCATTTAGACGTCGGCGGTCAGGTTGGCGGTTTCGTACTTTTTATTATGTAATGGCTTCCTACGGCCGGTTCCTTTGCGGGGGACAATTGACTGGGAGAGAGGTGGGCTGGACAAGGATTTCCTACAATCCTTCTAGCGTTCAAGAACTAGTTTATGTATTTTATGTTGGAGATATGGAATTTTTTGACGATTGTTTTCAAGTTTAACCTGCTTACAAGTATTACAGTGTAGTTGTATTGTTGTACTTACTGTGACTACTAGAATTGCGTTAATTTATAAAAGCTATGTTTGTCAGTACACGTCCACAACACAGCTAGGAACGATGCCCTAATATGAAGTTTTAGTTGTGGTTGCTTTGGTAAATAACAGTCGTTCAATTATAAAGCTTAATTTTTTTTTACATGTTCTTCTGGATGGTTAGTAATCGTGGTTGTCCATTGTCAGACAGTGTGGTGGCAACCCCTACCTTGACCTTCACCTACGTTATACTATAAAAAGCTGTTTTTAGGGTTTCGTACCTCAAAAGGGAAAGACGGAACCCTTATAGGATCACTCTGTTGTCTGTCTGTCTGTCAAGACCCTTTATCTCGGGAACGCGTGGAGGTATCGAGTTGAAATTAAAACCTCACACTCTCAAAGGAATCAAAATTCATAGGGTACTTCCCGTTGATCTAGAATCCTGTAATTTGGCATGAAGCAAAGTCTTATAGCACAAGTATAGGAAAAACTCTGAAAACTGTAAATTTGTAGTTACGCCACAAAAAAAAAGTAATTTTTTGTGTTTCGGAAAATCTTCGTAAATTGAACTCTTTAGGGTAGTTAAAGTTTGAAGAAATTTAATACACTTTTGGCCTACTTTCTTTAGACTTTTTATTATCATAGAAATTTTACATCAATGATATGGCCAAACCAATAGCGACCGGAATCTTCCAACTCCCTCAAAAATTCTCTAGTTTATCCTCTTGTTAGTGATGTGCCACATGTCATAAAGATCTTTTTATAACTTTGTGAATTCGCTAGAATTATTGTAAATTGAGTCACATAAGACTAATATTCAAAATTATGATTTAAAAAATATATTTGAGCTTAAATAATACCTGAAAAACCTAATAAAATCTGTCTCATAATATCTCTCTTTTCGTGGGTTTTACCAGGGATAAAACAAAATAAAATTGCGTAGATTTCTATAGAGAAGAAAGTTGACTACAAGGAATTTCTTATAGTTCTACAGTGCATACAGAACACACCTGTTTAACTACAATAAATAGCTTTCCGTGCCTTATCAATCAGAAATAGTTAACACATTGAATGCCAACAATTTCAAGGAGTCAAATTCGAATTCCCAATACGAGAAATCTCGTAGTCTTTATTAATTTAGTAGACGTATGGCGTTGCGCCATCGGTACATGGTTGAAATCCTACCCATACGTACAAAGCGTTTTGGGAACACATTCATTATGCGTACAGCTAAGGAGTGGAATTCTCTACTGGAGTCTGTGTTTCCTGATAGCTACAACCTAGGGGACTTTAAGTCAAGAATGAATAGGTTACTTCTAGGCAAGCGTGCTCCATCGTTGGCCACATCATCACTTCCGATCACGTGAGATCCAACGTGAGCCTAGACGGAATAAAAAATAAAAATATTCCATCATAAGTCGTCTGTTACAAAAATTCCTTAATCTAGATATTAATAAAATGAAGGCTTAAAACAAATTAAGTCATTTTTAAACGCTCTGACTCCTAAACTAAGTGTGTGGCTAAGGTCCGGCGCCCTTTGTCAGTATCGGCAAGGAAAAGGATTCTTCGGCATCCCTACATGCATGCCAAGGCATAGTTTCCGACAGTGTGCGCTTGCATGTAGGGATGCTGAAAGATCCTTTTCCTTGCCGATGCCGATAATGGGCGCCGGGCCTTAGGAGTCACGTATTATAAAAGTTAGCTTACAGTGTCCGTATATCAGATATATGGTGTATTAAATGTCTAGTTCTTAGGTACCAGCAATATTATTAGGTACTATCATTAGAAACGAACTTTTTTTTAAATGATATAAACCAGTGCCTGACTGCGATCCCACCTGATGGCAAGCAGTGATGCAATCGTTGATGGTGAAGGGCACTAGTTTATTAAGAGCCTATTCACTCTAGCCTTGAAGACACCTATCAATTATAATCATACGGGAAGACCGCTGCAGGTAAATTGTTCCAGTCCTTCGATGTAGGTACGCGGTATAAATGACGAGGCGTAACGCTTAATCCGGACCGTAGAGGTGTTAACAATCTAAGGGTGGATACTCGGTGCGTCAGGTTGTTCGATGGTAGAATCAAATCATGTAATCCTACGATATAATTCGTATGGGCATTAGGAAAGAAATCATGTACGAGATATCTCGTAGCATTCAATGTGACTGGCCTGTGGTCTAGTGGTTAGTGGCCCTGACTGCTAAGCCGGAGGTCGTGGGTTCGATTCCCAACCAGAACAAATGTTTGTGTGATGAGCACGATCATTTGTTCTGTGTCTGGGTGTAATTTATCTATATATGTATGTATTTAGAAATATATAAGTATGTTTATTAGTTGTCTAGTACCCATAACACAAGCTCTGCTTAGCTTGGGACTAGACGGCGTTGTGTAACAATTGTGGAATATTATTATAAAAAAAATGTGTTAAGGTCCCTGTGGTTTATCAATCAACCGTGTAATAGTAAAATTCCGCATAGTGTAACCATAATCAGTATAGCTGTTAGAATGTAGGTCAAAGGGATTGTTTATACAATTGTGTATTTTAATTGTTATACTGAATTGTGTCACATCCTGCACTATGTTTATGTTTCAGTTACATACATCTATTAACATTGTTTGACAGTTACATTGTACCTATGCGTTTATTTAAATATCATGGTTTTGCATTCGCAGAATAGGTACTTATGTTTACTGGTCCATATCAAACATACCTACTATATCTACCTTATAAATTACATACAAATGTAATTTGTAATTCCTGCTAATATGCTATATGTCTTTGATGCCTAAATATTAGGTACAGATTTGGGCTCTACTTTTTTTTGTATATAATAAGAATTTAATACTGGGATTGTATGATTTGATGGAAGATTTAAACAATTTTAATTTCAACAACCAAAAATTTAACGATATGCGGCCACCAGAGGATGGATCTGCTCATAAATACTTGAAAAAAAAAAACAAAGAAACTAATTTCACATTAAAATAACAAAAAAAAATGGTACCCATCACAATTGTAATTGACACCCCTTATGATATTTTTAATATAGTAGTTAAGATATCCTAGGGGTGACAATTTTTCAAATATTTTTATATTAGCTTTCTATAAACACTACTAGCTGACCCGGCAAACGTTGTTTTGCTATGTATATAATTTTTTTTAATGTAAAATTGAAAAAATAAATTTAGGGGTGGACTACCCCTAACATTTGGGGGGATGAAAAATAGATGTTGGCCGATTCTCATAGATACCGGATAAGCACAAAAAAATTCATCAAAATCGGTCAAGCCGTTTCGGAGGAGTATGGCAACGAAAACTGTGACACGAGAATTTTATATATTAGATAAAAGAAGGAATATCGCTGAAACACTCCTTCCGGTATACAAAGAAAAGGATAATAAACAGTTATTATGTAATGAAATCGAAAGGGTTTTTATTTTGGCGTTCACATAATAAACTGAACAGGTTATGTAAATATTATTTAACCCATGTACAGATACCGGCACTAATCTTGAGCGCCCGGCGAAAGAGCGGGGATCGCTTTGCGCATCGTACACAACAGGAAGCCAATCACTGTACAAGGATTGCACTCCCTGCCCCCGCGTCTCTTTTCATACTACTAAAGAGACCCGATATTTCACTTCTGCGTGCTTCTGCGCAAGTAAAACTGTAGAAGTCAGCGCTCAAGATCCGTGCCGGTATCTATAATACCTAGCGTTTTCTAGGCCTAGCATTTTCTAGACATCACTGTAGACCTTATTTTCGATTTATTTACAGACTACTTTATGAAGAACTTCTTATTTACATTCTTGGATAATTTTCCTACAATTAGAAAGCTCAATATTTTATAATCTACACGGACGCGTTCGCTTGGTGTTTAACGAAATGGCGAGAAAACACGCGCAAACGCCTGGCATTCGCTTGGATTTTAACAATCAAATTTTAACAAGAAGGGTTTCCCGTGCAGATCATAATATGTTTAAAACTTTTTTTCTCTCTTTTCAGGAGCGAACCCTGGCGTGGCATCCCGTCCGCTGTACGAGACAGTAGTCCTCCGCTACAATGTGGAGAACCGGTCCGCTTATGAGCCCTACGTACAGCAGCTCGAGGAGTTCTTTGAACGTGAGTATTGTGAGGGCGGAAATGTAGTAAAAGAATTTCTGCTCTAAATTATTGCGTACATATATTGTTTCTTAGAAGCACTATTTATAAAATTATTTATGACTACTGACCATGGACGCGTCGTGCCGTCGTGTGGTTTTGTTTTGACGATAGAGTTTCATCTTAATATATATAAATCTCATGTCACAATGTTTGTCCTCAATGGACTCCTAAACCACTTAACCGATTATAATAAAATTCGCACACCATGTGCAGTTCGATCCAACTTGAGAGATAGGATAGTTTAAATCTCAAATTATAGTCGTAGCCACAGCAACGCGTGGCCGGGTCAGCTAGTAGTTTTATATGTAAGGTTAAGGTGTGAGCAGCTTTCATACAAAACTAACAAACTAGACAAAACGCTCCACGACAGATTTTCACAGTTTTGTATGTATGCTGTGAGCAGGCGTACACCAAGCTTATAATGAAGAATACAGGTATCGGCACTTCTACAGTTCTACTTGCGCAGAAGCACGCAAAAGTAAAATAGTACTTACTACTCTTTAGTAGTATGAAAAGAGATGCGGGGGCGGGGAGTGCAATCCTTGTACAGTGATTGGCTCGCCGATGTGTACGATGCGCAAAGCGATCCCCGCTCTTTTGCCGAGCGCTCAAGATTAGTGCCGCTATCTGTACTATCAGTTGTCTCGTATAATTATGAAATTATCTTACTTTTTATTAGAGATTCGGATTTATTCCGAGATACCTAATTATGAAAATAAATCTTATGTTCTGAAGCGTTCAAAATCTAACATGCAAATACAGGATCCCGCCCATTTCGGCTTGTATGATAGTGTTTCAAGCCGCAATCGTGAAGAAAATGACAGGACACGCCAGGGGAATCGGTAGTCGCAGGGCGATTTCCTGCCACCGTAGGCGCCGGCTTACGTACGACGAGCAATGGGTAGCTCGTCGTTGTAAAAACCGAGCTCGTATCGTCGATGGCGCGTAATGTTCCACGCAAGCGCTTTACAGAGATTTCAACAAATCCGTAGGATCCCAGCAGGGCAGATGCCCGCTAGGGCCCCGCGAATTTCTGAACTAGATTTTAGTCAGTCTCAACACGGCTTCTCGCTTCACTTTAGAGCGAGAAAAGTCATACGATGAATTACCACCTCCGAAAAAAAATATAGTATGTAGGTTAGTATTCACATGTTAAATTCTCCCAAACACTATCCTATCAGCATGCCAGCTAGCCTTTATATTCCATCTTCATCTTCCTGCCCTTGTCCCGTGTTATTTGGTTTCGGTGCAATATGTCTTTTTTTTCCATTCCGTGCTGTCACCCGTCATGCCAACACTGAGCTAGTGCACACTGGTGATTTTTGTCAGGGTTACAATTTTTTTTTTTCCAACTGTCACGTGTTCAAGTGCGCGCACAACAAAAAGTCACTTACCAGTGCGCGCTATCTCTTTATCCCTTTTCTGACATACAGTGGTGGATTTACCAGCAGGCTGAGTAGGCTTGAGCCTAGGGCGGCAGATTTTTGGGGTGGCAAATTTTGGGACCGATTTTTTTTTCCTACCTCATAGAAGTCAAAAAGATTTTTGCATGACGGTTTTCTGATATCTCACAAATAGAAGTCTGCAACAAATTTTGCTAATGACTTTCCTTTCTCACTTGTCATTGCACATTCCAAGAGTTTATTTTCAAAATTATTTTACGTGTAATTTCAACGAAATTTTTGGATTGCAAAATTAATGCAGGAGAATTTTGTCAAAAAATGTCATTGAAATTACTTAATTAATCCAAAAATTTGATGACAGTTGTAGAGGCAAGGACGGCGAAAACTGTATAGCCTATGCCTTGAAAATTTGCAAATCCGCCTCTGCTTACATATCACTACTCACACAATCCATGCATCTTTATATTTATTTAGCAAAATAAATATCTCATATTGTTACGAGTATATCTCTGTCTACCTCACAACAACAAATAAGCGTGATATTCAGCACACAAGTACAGGCACACCACTCCCTCGGGCGCGGTTCAAACTAAGTAATTCGCTGGCGGATGGGCTTCAGCGAGTCACTGTCGCGAATCAATACTTCAATGGAAATGTACTGACATGGAACATCGTAACTACGGATATACTACTAACACAGTTGGATGACCTTCGCGATTGTTACTAATAGAGGGTGATGTTATTGCTGTGTCAATTTTTAACTGGCCTGTTGGTCTAGTGGTTAGTGGCTCTGATTATTGTGCCGGAGGTCGTGGTTTCGATTCCCTCCCAAGACAAATGTGCACGATCGTATGTTCTGTTTCTAGGTGCAATGTATCTATGGGTAGTGTGAAAACGAAACCCGGGGCCCTGGGACGAAGGCAAAGAAGGAACAGGAGTGGGTTTTTAGTCAGTAAAAGTCTGACACTATCTCCCGCTTCGCCCAAGAGCGGGATTTGTAATAAGATGATTTTCCCAACCTATAAAAAAAATTATATGTATATATTTAGAAATATACAAGTATTTTAATCAGTTGTCTAGTACTCATAGCACAAGCTCTGCTTAGTTTGGGACTAGATGACGTTGTATGAAAGTTGTGGAATATCATAATTATAATTTTGTCATGAAATAATTTGATCTCGTAAGTAAGTTTGATCAGTTTCTCGTTTTTAGGGTTCCATATCCTAAGGGTGCCCACGGGACCCTATTACTAGGCCTCCGCTGTTCATCCTTCTGTCTATTTGTCCATTTATTAGCGGGCTGTATTTCATAAACCGTAAGAGGTTGAGAATAGCAATTTTCCCAGAATCTGTATTCCTATTACAGCTACAACAACTGGTTTCCATACAAGAACCGTTACCTTGTCAGCGGAACCCTTCGTGTGTGAGTCCGACTCACACGTGACCACAGTGAATTTAAAAAACAATACCAGACAATAGAAAAGTTGGGATTGGGACCTAAAACCTGCCATCTGCCATGTTATATCTCTGCACCACCCTAAGGTCGACTGGTAGAAAATGCCTAAGACATTAAGTCCGCCTTTGTACAATGTTTCATTACTGCATAATGTTTTAAATAAATACTAAAACCATAAAATACACAAAGAACACGATTTAGGATAGGAGAAATAATAAAAAGGACGTCAAAAATGTTAATAAAGTTATGTCCTTCAGCTTACAGCAGTGAGAGCTGGTACTCGACAAAGAAGGAGTGCACTGCAGCAGACCGCTACGGCTTCCCTGACAACCCTTGCATCTTCATTAAAGTTAATAAAGTAAGTAATTCATTTTTTAGGGGTCCGTACTTCAAAAGGAAAAACGGAACCCTTAAAGGATCACTTTGATATTAGTCTGTCTATATGTCTGTCTGTCTATCAATACACTTTATCTCAAAAACGCGTGGAGGTATCGGGTTGAAATTATAACCATATACTCAGACCTGTGGTCCCTTAAAGCTGTGGAAAAATCAAACTTCTAAGTTAACGAAAAAAAAATACGGCTGTTCTGTTTATGTTGCAAGAAACGTACAATATGACACTCTAAAAGGAATCAAAATTCACAGGGACCAAATTTGGCATGGAGCAAGGTTAGTTCTTATTCTTATAACTTATAACACAGGTATAGGAATAAATCTGAAAACAGTAAATTTTTTGCTACGTCACAAAAAAATACTTTTCTTGCAATTCGGAAAAATCCTCAAGACTCCATTCGGGAATTGAATTATTTACATAGGTAAGTTTGTACGGAACCCTTAGTGCATGAGTCCGACTCGCACTTGACCAGTTTTTATTATTATGGATAGGCTCGCGTTTAACCGCTAAGTATCTCACCTGATGGTAAGCGATGATTTGGCCGACGATGGAGCACGCTTGCCCAGAAATAACTTATTCACTCTTGACTTAAAGATCCTAATTGAAGGGAAACAATATGGACATAGACGCTCTCACATTGGTAGCACATCGTTATTGGTATTTATGTACGAACAGGCTAGCCACGCAATCACTATATTTATCAAGAATTTATCAAAATTGGCAATTTTTGTTTAAATTACCTATTTTAAAATAAATGAAATTGATTCAGAAGCCGATTCTAAACGGCACACTTATAAGGTGTAGACATCCGCTAAGAACGGATTTTACGAAACTCCACCCCTAAGGGGGTAAAACGGGGGTTGGAAGTTTGTATGGAGAAACTTATTTTCACGCGGGCGAAGCTGCTGGCAGAAGCTAGTGCAGTTTTTGCGTTGCGTCATACCTGTTGCAAATCAAATAATGACTTTCTTTATTGACTTCATTTTAACGTTGCCTTTATACCCGATTTCAGATAATTGGCTGGCAACCAGAATTCTACAATTCCACCGAGCTGCCTGAAGACATGCCGGAGGACCTCATCGAGGACATACAAAAAATGGACGCAAATCTGGTGAGAACTGTATTTTTAGCTATGGAGATATCTTCTGAATGAGTTTGTTCTGTCGTGGATCTGATCCTTTGCTTTTTACAAAACCCACTAACCTATTCGTACGCAAGATAATCTCATCTATACAATACTATTTAGGTACATACAAATAAATAAAATTGAAGTGCCTGTATGTAAAGTATATTCGATATGATGATCAACGATTGCATTACTGCTTACCATCAGGTGAGATCGCAGTCAAGCACTAGTTTATATCATATTTAAAAAAAATGAATATCAGCTGTCTAATTTTTATTGTTTTTTAAAAGTTGTATGTACAATAAAGAATATGAATGTGTATGTGTGGTTCATGACTGATTTGCATGCATAAAAATTGCTTCCAAACTGCGTAGTTTGTCAATTTAGACGCTTAAATTGCAGCTTTGCAGTTAGCATGTAGTCCATCTTTTTAAACCATTAAACGTGAACCGTTCATGATTATACTCAACTAGCTAATGCCAGCGGAGTCGCCCGCATTAAAGCTAGCAATGGGCGATTAGAGTCAAACAACAAACGAATCAATTCTAGTTGCTTTTTCCTTCAATTCGAATTGATTCGCAAGCCGACGACGCGCAGAGTCGCGACACCCCGCGCGAGTCAACTCAGTAGAACGCGAGTTGACTCCACGACGCGAGACGCGATGCCAAACGATTTAGGGATCGAGTTGACTTGGCGGACTGAATTGACTCAGTGGAACGAGTTGAGTCTGCAGAACGAGTTGATTCAAATCGCAATTCGAATCAGCCACCAATCCAATTCGATTAACTCGAGTTGTCGAAAATGCGAGTTGGTCCATCGCTAGTTAAAGCAGAAATTCGTCCCAGGGGAATGTACTCCCAGGACAAAAAGTATCACAAGCAGCAAGTAGTCCAGGATATGGAAAGAAAGAAAAGAAAAAGAAAGAAAAACATTTTATATGGCGGAACAAGGCGCAAATTTAGGACTAACAAATTATAAGTAGGAATAATTTGTGAAAAATATGCGCCACATCCGCTCAAAACGGTCGAATACTCAGCATAATGCCACGACAGACCACTCGCAAAATGCGACGAGTCTACGGCGCTTGGTCTAGCCGTGTGCCAAAACCGTTCAACCCTTCGAGCATGAAGAAGTAACAATCATACAAACACTCAGATTCCGCCTTTATAATATTATATTGTTTCGTTGTTCTGTACGGACTAAATTATAAAATTTCGACGACCAATATTGGGCCACCAAGATACAGGCTATGCCTAGTTTGGGGCCCACGACCACCTCTAATGTGTTTTCTATTTTTTTTCATATTTGTATATTTCCTATTTTCTTTTAAACTTGTGTGCGTATCAATAAATAAAATATAAATTTTTATTTATCATCATCATCATTTCAGCCGATAGACGTCCACTGCTGGACATAGGCCTCCCCCAAATGTTGCCACAAAGAACGGTCCTGTGCGTCTCGCATCCATCGGATTCCCGCAACCTTCACCAGGTCATCGGTACACGGTCATCCGTTCTGCGAGCAATGTGCCCTGCCCATTGCCACTTAAATTTTTATTAAACGTATTAATTTTGACCAACAGCAAAAGCAAGTATGGGTGTCATGTGAAGAGGAGAAGGCAAACGACACAAAATTGGAGTATCCCTGGGGCAGAGGCATGCCTGGACGGTTCTATCCCTTTAACAATCAGGAGGGGTACAAGAGCCCGCTGGTTGCAGTCAGGTTGTCATCACCAGGTAATTTTTATTTTGGTTGTTTCTAATTTCCCCCCACTTCTTCCAGGTATTCTTTTTTTGAGCCACTTCGAACCAGCCCTTGTAGTAGGCGTCTAGGTCATCTGGCCACTTCTTTCCAGGTGACCTCGGCGGCGTTGTCCATCCTCACTTACCCACTTTGTGCAGAGTCTTGCCCAGCAGTCAATGTGCATGCGGCTGATGTGACCCGCCCAATCCCATTTTAGCATAGCAGCCTTTTTCCTACGTCTATCCCCTTCTTTAAGCGCGGCAGCGTAATGATAAATGTTGACAAGTTTTTGTCAATTCAAACTGCATGAGGCCGGTGTTCTCTAGTTGGTTACTCAGAGAAGAAACACCGAAACAAATCCAGAGGTCAAAGTCTCTTTTAAAGAATCGTACAGCAAACATGTAATGGTCAAATCATATGAGAACCATGCAGATGATACTTTGAGGAAAGAACTGCCTCGTCAGTCTAAGCATTTATCAGTATTCGTGTAGCTGGACTCAGGACTAGTAAGGGCGTAAGCAGTCGTAGCGGAAAAAGTCGAACCTCTCAACTTTGAACTGAAGTTGAGAGGTTCATTAGCAGATACCAAAAGACTTTCATCGTAGATCATAGAGTGGTCTGCTGTAGCCTTTCCAATTGCCAGGGATGCAGGACTTTTCTTTTCGCGATCCTGGAATACTAAAGGCAACTGAAGGAACACAGGTCGGTCTTAAACAGTAAAAGTCTGTCACTCCCTCTCGTGGAACTAGAGAAGTCATCTGATGATTTCCCACCTTGCTACCAAAACAGTGAAGGGAAATATCGTGAGGAAATCAGCATGTCCTAGCACAATTCAATGAAAAGTGAGTGACATCCACTAACCCACACTAGGCCTGCGTGACCCATTCTCTCTCCAACAAAGGAGGCCTGAGTCCTAGCAGTAGGAACATTATAAAGCTGATTATGCCTATTTATATTATGCATTTGGGCCGACTCATCAATGGAGCATTTTTTGATCACCAAGCGTTATGTGGCGTCCGCTCACTCGCATTGTGGAAATTTATGCAAGAAAGTAAACTAAACTTCTTCATGAAGTAATTTTTAAATATCGAAAATAGACCTTATTTTTAAATATCGAAAATAGACCATATTTTCGATATTTAAAAATTACTCCACGAAGAAGTTTGATTTACTTTCTTGCATAAATTTCCTATAAAAGAATGCATAAAGTTTTATAATCTATGCGGACACCGGCGTTCGCTTGGTGGTTGACGGAATGGCGCGATATCACGCGCGAACACCGGCGCTCACTTGGATTTTGACTGACACCTGTATAGATTTGGTCTTCATCTAATTTCCTTTCATTTCCAGCACACAACCTTAACATCGTAATACGATGCAGAGCTTGGGCCAAGAACATTATTCAAAACAAGAGCTTGAAGGAGCCGTCGGGTTACACTCGGTTCATGCTGTACGTCGAAGGCAATAGCAACCACAACGATACGGAGGTCTAACATAAATGGCAATGTATGTTGTACATAGCGATAGGAAAGTTCCGTTACAGTAATGGAACTATAGTACTGCCTGTTAGGTTAAGTATGCACTGTGTGGTCATGTTGCAAACTCTCAGCGCCATGTGGTCCGCCAGCCGCCCGCATAAATTATTTTATTGCAAACCAATATTATTTTTATAACTTATCTCTGCAGGCCCTGTGGGCGGCCTGCGTTTTAAATGCTATATATATATATATAAATTATTATATTTATACTTACTATTCCTTATGTAGCAAGCCAATGACAAAAATTCAATATGAATTTGTGGGATCACAGCGGTCCACACGGCCTGCTGGCATAGTTCGCGGCATATCCCGCCAGCCGCCCACATGGCTTGCTACAAAAGATAATTCAATTGTAATGTGTCCAGCTGAATAAACATCTAGGTGGTCTGCGCGCCGCCCACATGGCCTGCAGCTTCTCTAGAAAATGTTTATATATAAGTACATGGCGCTGATAGTGTTAACTGAAGCTGATTGTTTGGTTAAAGTTTTAGCAGTATTAATGGGTTTTACCCATTTGAGTTATATTTACTATCACAATATATACAATTGTTTACACCTCTCCGGTCCGGACTAAGCGTTTTGCCTTGTCGTTTATACTGCGTACATCGAAGTGCTGGAACAATTTGCCTGCTGCGATTTTGGTGTCTTCAAGGCTAGAGTGAATAGGCTCTTAATAAATTAATGCGCTTCACCATCAAAGATTGCATCACTGCTTACTATCAGGTAAAATGGTGATATCATAAAAATTAAGGTAATTCTTTTGAGCCACATATTGGACACGTACTTTTTGCTTTATCAATGGATCAAAGTACAGTTGGGGTATGTGACGTCACTTCTAAGTAAAAAGTGCACCAAGACGTGATGTATTGCAAAACGATAACGCACTGTATCGTCATATTTATTTGTTTACGTGAACCAAGAAAAAAATATGCGATATTATTCGGCATCGTACCTGACGGACCAAATAGTTTTTTTTTGGTCATAATCCCTATTTTCGAGACCCTACCACGAGCTCTTAACGCGATTCATTTTATGACCTAAATTGAACTATTAAAGGAATGGAGCTATAAAGGGTGTATAGCTTCATCTCTCTTTTTTGCTCGCATGCCTGACATTTGAACGCGACACGGAAAGGCCATTTTTTGATATGTTTGAAATAATCTTAGTTCGACTACGTAACGCGGCGTGCAACGTGATTGCGGTTGTAAAGCGATGCGGTGCGATTTATGCGACGCAGTGGCTATGTAATACGTGCGCGCAAATTCACCATTTCAGCTTTAATTTATATAAAACAAATCAACCGCATCAAAAGTGTTTGCGCGAAAATATCAGACTTTGTTGCGCATGCTTCGCTTCGATCGACGCCGCACCGCTACTACGTGCGGTTGGTAACATAGTCCATCGCAATAGAGTATTATCAATTGTTTGTTAAACTCGCACCGCATCGCTTCGCGTTCGCCGTCGCGTAGATTCGCCTAATTAGGACAATGCGTAAAGAAAGTGACCAAACGCCGTGCCATTGATGGTTTTAGACTAAGAATTCACGTTTCACGGTTCTTTACTCTTTGTCCATTATCACATAACTTTCGGAGTACAAGAACAATTGCAGTCTAGATATGTCACTTTTGATGATTTAAAAGAACGTTCATGTATAAAACAAAAGTAATCAGCCACACGGTGCGTACTTAGCCTTAAAAAAATTAAATGAAATAAACGTTCACTCGTGAACGTGTGAGTGATGTGTTGCCAGCTGTTGAGTTAGCTTTTCGTGATATACAGACCTTTTGTCGTACGGTCAACAAAATAAATTTTCTTTAGATGAGCTGTTAAGTTTGACCGAACACTTTTTTTGTCTGCACATTTATAAGATTAGCCTCTTTATTCCAAGTCATGTTGTTCAATTCGGCTTTCTTATTATCAAATTGATTGTTATATTTACAGATTTTCTAGTGTACGGTCAACAAAAGAGGTTTACGATAAGCGCGCTGTCAAGTTTAACCAAACACTTTCTTTTTCTGTAATAATAATAATAATATTTATTTACAAAAAACAAGGTATTAAAAGGTGTTACAATATTAAATGAGTCCAAACATGTTTCGCTTAATATTAAAGCATGCAACATTATAATGTCAACATTACAGTTTATGTTCGAGAAATTCTTTATCACTATAGAAACTATTTTCATTCAGCCAGTACATACATAAGAAGAAGAACATAAAAAGAAGAAGAAGAAGTGTAGAAGTACATTTAAAAGATAAACCTCTATATTTCAAGTCATATCGTTTAACTTGGCTTCACCTCGAATCAACAAATAAGCATTTAGAGTTTGTGACTCACTGATAGTAATCGGGGGTTTTTTTCGTTGTTCTGGGGACAAAGTCGAGTGTTGATCCTTAAAACGGACTTGGAATATGAGGTAAAGTATTCAACTCTCGATGTACTGAAGCAATCTACGGGTCGTTCTTCTTTCTACTGACAGCCGATCTGAGGCCCTACCATAAGCTGTCAACGCGGTCTATTTGTCAACCTAAATTGAACTGTAAGAGCCTGTCCGCACAGCGATATTTCACCGCGAGGTTTTTATTCTTGCGTATTATATTCCGTGATCGGAATTACACTAGTACGCACTGCGAATAAAATTTCGTACGATTTTTGTCAGTTTAATGCTGATCCCGGCTGAGACACACGTCTAGAATGGACAATCGAACAAAAATTTTATACAGCGCCACCGTTGCAGGACTGAGCAAAATGCGAGAAATTTATTTCGCAGTTCGTACATAGCCTTAACTACTCTATACTGTACAAAACATTCGCACGGATTTATTTCCGCAGCGCATCGCGTCAAAGTCAAATCTGCATGAAATCACAGATTTTTTATATCGCGCGATTTTTTAATCGCCTGTGCGGATACTTCAATGTGTTACAGAATGACGAAAAAAACCTCTTGGTGAAATATCACTGTGCGGATAGGCCCTTAAAGGTCTCGTTCGTACGCTGGACATTTAAATACATCATGGTAAGGCCCCAGTACAAAAAAAAAAAAATAACGGAGGCGTTTATAATTCACTCTTTAATCATCATTTTCTAAACGAATTGAAAACAATGAGGGTTTTTGGGAAAATTCACACCACCAGTTGGCGCCACTTAGCCGACAGGTCTTTTCCTTTGAAAACGTATATATGACATTGACGTTTAACTTTTGACATTAACTTTGATGTCTAACTAATGTCTTTAACATAAGCATTTTGACAGATACCTGGACCTGACGCCTCAGTGCTGCCACCTGGGGAACGTAATTTTAGAACACCCTCATTCAAGCGTAAATACAATATTTAAAAAAACGACCTTTATACAGTTGACTGTAAACTAAACTTACCAAAATGATGTGTCGTATCTAGTAATTGACATAATTATGTATCCTTTTCATAGACATTTAGTTTATTTATGATCTGATCCAATGAATGTAGGTACCTTTGTGGTAAAGTGATGTGAATTGTGATTGAAAGAATAATTATGATGATATTGTTATGGGAAAATTGTCTGTGGTATAAGATCTTTCATGTTTATAGATTTTGTTGAAACTTTAAAGAATCTTGTCTATGGTGTCTTTTCCACAAATGCCACTAGTGAAGAGTTGAAGTTGAAGAATCTTTTGTAAGCACGGAGAGAAATGTTTGTGAATATTGTACATATAAGTACAAAAAGAATCTCAGCATTTGGACATAAGAGTATGTCACGGAGTAAAACCATTGCTATACCTGTATATACTGTAGCTAGCAATATTAGAGCTTTTATTATTCGAGTAGTGTGCCTATCAAGCAAAATAATGTTTATATTTATATTATAAATCCCACCTTTGCAAAGATAATCTGGTCAAATGGACTATCCTTGACTTATCGCAAACACAGTGCCAGTGTGGAACTCCTCCCCAGTATATGCGTCACCTCATTTCCTGCCCAGCTTGCACCTTGCACTACCTGCATCTTCCACGACTGGGCCAGGTGGCTAAATATTGATCAGACCAAATTTGAGTCAGATCGAAACGAAAGAAGAAGAATCCCACCTTCTTTTCTGTGAAGTTTAGATTTTAAATGCATGTGTAGCGACATCTATGATGTCACGACGGAACTAAACTACGCCTGCATCGCGCAATTAGTTCTACTCGTGACTCGAGTTTAATCTACAATAGCCCGAAATCATCTATCGGGTAGTTGCCCGGATCAGACATAACACCCGTCTGGTCGGAGGATCCTCCCTTTTCAATGGAGGTTTACACTCTGTTTACCTCCAAACACACACTTATGTTATTCACATGAAAAATATAAAAAATATATATATGTTGGCTTGTTGATATAGATATGAGAACCTAAACGCAGCATACAACAATGCAGTCAAGGATATATTTAGAAACGCGTGCGCATACAATTAATATCTATGAAAATACCAGTGAGTATATTAGTTAATTATTTCGTTAAAGGAAACATAAGGTTTCAGGTTATTACCTATAGATCAAGAATGTTCTGCGTCAATGACATGTGTAATGCAGTGATCAAGCTTGATGATAAGTAGATTTAATTCCCCTTCTGTGTACAATATGATATTTACCTTTATAATTATAAAATTTTTGTGACTATTTTGGACGTAACGTATATTTTTCGAAGCAGTTTGAGTATTCTATAGACACTATCATAGTTAGCGAACGTGTGTAATGCCTGGTACGAGTACAAATCCTATTTAATAAAAATATTCCATGTTGTTTGTGAAAATGTGAATTTATTTCGAATAAATCTAGATCAAATTGAGATTTTTGTTTGTTTTTTTTTATGGATTTCCATTTCTAGCGACATCTATTTTACCACAAAGGAACTATCGCTGCATCGCGGATGAGTCTTTTCCGTGCGATTAGAACATATACAACAGCCCCAAATCAATTATGGGGCAGGTGCAAGGACCATACACAATATTTGACATATGCGGATAACTGACAAAATTTTGACAGTTCCTGTGATCAGTGACCTACTATTAAAACGTGATTGTGCAGTCATTGCTTTTATTTGTTTCGAGACAGCTCGATATTGCCATTTTACCACAAGGTTTTTACCGATCAATGATCGACCATTTTTTTTTTTTTATTGGGTGGGAAAATCATCCTAATGACATCCCCGCTCTTGGGTGGAGCGGGAGATAGTGTCAGACTCTTACTGACTAAAAACCCACTCCTGTTCCTTCGTTGCCTTCGTCCCAGGGCCCCGGGTTCCGCTTTCACACTACCCGTGGCCCCAGTAGGCTTCGACCCTGCTGGGCCCCTACGATTTGCTGACATCTCCTTGAGGCGCGCGTGGAACAAAACGCGCAGTCGACGACTTGGGCTCGGTCCGGACGGTTACCGGACGGTCAGACGGCGAGCCACCCATTGCTCGGCGTCTGCAAGCCCGCGCCTACGGTGGCCGGAAATCGGGATCGGAATCCCGGCGGCGGTTGGAGCGTAAGGACCGTTGCCTCACGCGATCGGCCGCCTCCTTAGCTAGCATTACTGCTTCGCAGAAGGAGGCGACCGCCTGCCACTCCTCCTCGCTCCGGAGCATGGCCTGAACCAAGGCCCGGCGCGAGAGATCGCCGCCGCCGATTGCCCCCACGAGGACACGGCGTTGCTCTGCCCAAGCGGGGCACACCTCCACCGTGTGCTCTACCGTGTCCTCCGGGTGGGCCACACAGTGGCGACACCCGGGCGTCGTTTCCGCACGAATCCGGTGCAGGAACCTCCCGAACTTACCGTGTCCGGTGAGGACCTGCGTCATGCGGAATGTGAGGACGCCGTGAGGTCTTTCCAATCACGCCTCAAAAAGGGGACTTACCGCCGTGATTGTGGCGTGCCCATGATCGACCATTATGAATTATCAGATTACGAACTTTTAGCAAAATGACAATGGGATCGTGTTGGAATGATAAATTTATAAAAATAGCAAACTTGAGCCCCTGGTCTGGGCACGCCACAATTACGTCGGTTAGTCTCCTCTTTGATGAGTGGCCGGAAAGACCTCACGGCGTCCTTACCTTTCGCATGGCAACGATCTCTCGCGCCGGTCCTTGGTACAGGCCATAGATCGGAGTGAGGAGGAGTGACAGGTGGTAGCCTCCTTCTGCGAAGCAGTATTGCTAGCAAAGGAGGAGGCTGTACGTGCGAGGGAACGCCCCTTACGCTCTAGCCACCGGGAGTCCGATCCCGATTTCTAGCCATCTTCTGCCGGCTTGTGGACGGCGAGCAATGGGGAGCTAACTGTCCGGTCGTCCTTCGCTTTTCAACGGAGGTTTGCGGGAATTTACATTCCGTACATTCTCTTTTATATTTCTCTAAACTGGTGACACTCAAAAAAAGAACGTCTCACACGCGCAAAGACTTTGTGCTGCTACCACATCATGATGTCATCATCACTACCTCATGTTCCCCAGCAGCGAGCCATACAGCCAGCCCCCACGGCATTAATAGGTATCCTGACCACCAGCATACCTGCCTGGTCATACCTGGTGATCATCCTTAGCCTAATCAGCGTCCATGGTTAAACAGTGGTTAAATACACTGCTCCTTCGGCCAGTAACATGAGCTATGAAGAACCTCTCTTGGTCGTCGCCAATCAAGCCACTAAGTTCCATAACACTGCTCCGACCCACTGGAGCCTGCAACATCATCCTAACTCATTGGGACAGTCTTCAAAAGCGCGTAGTGATCCATGCGCTCCTCAAAGAGATGTCAGAAACAAACCGTAGGGGCCCAGCAAGACCGATGCCCGCTAGCTAGGACCACGGGGACTTTTTGAAAAGAAAACCCGTAATCCTAGAACGCAAAGGACAACTAAAACACAGGGTGTGGTTTTAGTCAGTAAAAGTCTGACACGCCCTTTCGCTACTTTGGATGATATCCAACTTTAAAAAAAAAAAACTAATTGGGACATCATCACCCCGACTCACTTGGCCATCATCTCGCCTCACTGAGGCATCACCGTAGACAGATTTGATTCACCGAGCACTTCCAACAAGACGCATAAAAAAAAGCCATCAATCTCTGATCCCCCGACGGGAGTGATGTAGCGACGTCTATGCCGCGAACAATCTTGCATTGCGGTATCAGTGTTCTCCGTGCGATTAGAACATAATACAATAGTACGAAAACCACTTTGGGGCAGTTGCCCACCAGACAAAACATTTGTCTGATCGGAGGATCCTCCCCTTTCACCGGAGGTTTGCGGGACTTTACACTCTGTTACGCAATAATAGCTCTAATCACCGAGAATCTAAGAATTCTTGGTTGAATATCTCTGAAACAAATCGCTCATTCGCGACCAGTTTCCATGAAAAAAGACAAAAGCTTATGATTTTATATGAGAGCATTTTAAAGTTTGAATAAACATATTAGTATCCTCATAATCAAACCTATAAAAGTTTTTGAAAAAAAAAATTTCGTGATTCATAATTTTGATAAAATGTGCAAGGCTGTATTTATATTTTCTTTATCTTTTAAATTTATGAGTAGCTATTTTATGAAGGGCCAAAATTCACGAAAATAGCAAATTTTCAGAGTTTTTTACTGGATTAGTTTTACACAAAATGATATTTCAATAGAAATCTGGATAATATCCACAAGATCTCTGCATTTCCAAAATATCTATAGAAAATGTTTAATAACGTCATAATTACGCAAGAGCGGTTGTAAGAAACAATAATGAAAATGTTGGTTGAACGCTCATAAGATGGCTTTTTTTACAAGCTTTTATTTAGTTTCACCTGTCGTGATGTTTGTTTGTCTGTAATCAAATCTCGCAAATTTAATTTGATCCACTTCCCGGTTACCGATTGAGCTGAAATTTGGCATGGATTGACAGTGCCAAATTATTATGACAAGGGGCTGATCTGATAGTGGCTATAGGAACTTAGATAATCCTATCGTGTTTGAGCTTTATGGAATCGTCTTGATGAGTAATAATTATATTAAAAAAAATATAGAGGACTTGTTTAAGGTTAGAAAAACTCACCCGGGCTTCTAAAGTTACCTTTTGCGTTGCAGACTCTTTGGAATAACCTCCAGCCCTGACTCTAAGTTTCCAATTAACTTTATCCCTCTCCATTAATCTAGTCCACACCTCTGACGACCTCGTCAAGTTAAACAAGTTGTCACCGAGCTAGCACTTAGTACATTAGTTTGTAGTTCAAGGCTTGGCCGCCAGGTGCGCTGGGCGGCGCTGGGCGGGCGCCTCGCCGGTTTCAGGCAGATTTGGGCGGCAGATCGCGGACATAGATTAAGTGGGTTTGAAGAAGGCACTTGTATGGTGTTCTAGTAGTGTTTTAGGAATGAAATTGACAATTGATTTTAGCCAACTTAAGTGAGTACTTAAATTGAAACGGCTCTACAAAATAGACAATGATGTATTCATAAAGTCAAAACTACAAAATCTTGAGCGTCGACGCCGAGTTGCTAGTTCGTTAGTTTTCTATCGTTTATATTTCGGGGAATGTGCGTAAGAGTTGCAAAAGATAATTTCGCCAAACCCATTCCATATCAGATCACTAGACTAGTACGGCGTGGCGCCACGGGTACATGGTGGACATCCTACTCATACGAGCATATACAAAACGTTTTAGGAACTTGTTCAATGTGCGTACAGCTAATTAGTGAATTTCCATGCAGTGGCGGTTTCTTCATACATGCCGAAAAGCCCGGCATGCCTTACTAAAATGCTCGATAGAGAATCAATATCAATCCCGAACTATTTAAAAGTTCGCGCGCTTAATTCTTATCAAAATAACACAAAGTATCTACCTATGCCACACTACTACACATCGCGATTGTTCGCGCGCAGAGTTTCGCATTTGCAGCATCTACATATAGCTATCTCGCTTACACGCACCGGCTTTTGCCGGGCTTTCAAATACTATATCTGTCTCTTTCGCACCTATGGCGACGTGCCGTATAACGAGTTAGGACCTTTTGCGTCTACAAATCGATCAGTATGGAAGATTTAAGCCGGGCATTCGTATGAAGTTGCTCGCGTATGCTTGACCTCGTCACATTGCCAACTCTGCAGTGTTGCCGTTTTAGCAACGTTGTGGGATCTTGGAGATTTTTAACGAGTTTGGAAACTTTTTTTAAGATTTAGCAACAATAAAACTAGCGACTTTTTAAAACAATGAAATTAACTATTCAAGCAATATCTTAAAAATAAAAAAATTGCGACATCTTGCTAGATTTTTCATATACCTGGCGACTTTTTTTTGCCTAAATGAAAACACTGCAACTCTGTTTGCAACTCACTTCAGTTTTATTTACTTGAGTGGAAAATAGATTTTTTGTTTTTTGTTGTTTGTTGTTTTTCGTGTTGTCTTAGATTTTCTCAGTGATACAATTGTTTTGGTGACTTACCTACAACAATGGAGGCAATTGTACCTTGTGAGGATTTAAAATGCGTTCTAGTTTTGATTGGCGAAGATAAGGTAAAATCTTTAAACTTTGCTCAGAAAAAACAGTTAATTTCTTCATTAAAAACGACGCCTAATCTGTGTATTTCTCAGACTAGTAAATCGCATAAACGAAAAATAGATCAGTGTATAAAACTAGTTGGATTGTTGGCTGTTCGCAAACTATTAAGTTGTATTGTTAGTGCTGCATATTTATTCAAGCTGTTAAAGTTAGCGTATCTTGTTGTAACTATTTTAACGTGCTTTTTCGTCTCTTAAACGTATCCATGAGAAGTACACAAGGTCAAGAGCGTATTTTCGAATTATCAATGATAGCTATTGAAAAACAGTTGTTGGTAGAATTAAAACGATCACCAACATTTAACTCTGATGTAATTAAATCATTTCTTAATAAAGATAGACGATTTCAATTAGAATATAAATAATTCATTTAAATTCCTTATTACATTTTATCTAGCTATTTTTTAACTTTCGTTTTGTAACTTTCTGTTTTGTTTTTGTCTGTAACCCGTTAGTCCTATTACAAAGCAAGCAACTACTTACCATAACTTTGTTCCCTCAAGCAATGAAGCAAACCAAACGGCTTTTTTTAAGGCCACCGGAGGTATGCAATTGCAGATATGTTTATTATATTCAATCTAGCACTAGTATGCTTTCAGTGGGCTTTAGTTACCACATTCACCGCACGACAAGCAAGAGTGAAATTGAAGAAGA
Source organism: Mythimna vitellina (assembly GCA_949316375.1). Classification (NCBI taxonomy): domain Eukaryota; kingdom Metazoa; phylum Arthropoda; class Insecta; order Lepidoptera; family Noctuidae; genus Mythimna; species Mythimna vitellina. The sequence continues at coordinate 1,823,957 of OX438691.1, read as the reverse complement.
GGAAAGAAGAAGATGGATGCATTCACTTTTAATTTATTGTACCTAACCAGTAGTTTATGAGAAAATTGCGATGATACATACATAGGTACCTACATACTCAGTCGAAAACTGAACTTTCTTTTTTTGAAATCGGTTAAAATTTTATTGGGCTTGCCTTACTTTGAAACCCTAGGCACGCCACTGTTTCCATGCTGGAGTGGTAGCACAACTTGGGGGTCTTTAAGTCAAGACTGAATAGATGACGTCTAGGCAAGCGTCATCCACATCATTGTTTGAAATTAGGTGAGATAGTTGTCCAATGCAAGCTTATCAAAAAGAAAACATTATCTTACGGGAGAAGTCATCTCTTTGTGTATTTAATAAACCTGACAATTTACTTAAAAGTTATTGCTCCAATGTTTTATACAATTAATTCAAATAGCAATTGATTAGTGCTTCTACACCCTAAAGACATGTGAAGCGAGTAGTCAGTTCTTATCAACTGATGAATTGGCTACTCACTTCAGGCTTCACTTGTTTTCACTGTGAGGCTTAAAGTGAGAACTACACTAGACCGACGCACACGTGGACCACGCCTGATCGCGTCGTGTGGCGTGTATCTAATGCAGCTCTGTAGGTCTAGTTGCCATATAAAATGTATGGAGACAGACGCGCCCAGAACGGCGTACGTGGCCCACGATTGAGGCGTTCTTAGTGTAGTTCTACCTTGTTAGATGCTGCCTGCGACTTGAACGTGTCAAAGTTGAAAATTGTCCCAAGGGAACATATCCCGGGAATAAACGTAACCTATGTGCTATTCCAGGACATAGTCTACCCGTATGCCACATCTTATCCAAATCCGTTCAGCCGTACGAGCGTGAAGAAGTAACAAACATACACACTCACAAACTTTCGCCTTTTTAACATTAGTTGTAATAAACAAAAATAAAAAAATCTCTTTAAAATTTTAGTAAGTATATACCGAGATGGACACATCAAAACAACGCAGGATGGATGAAATGGCGACAGGTTACGGGAACAACTTGTGACCCAAGGATGCTCCTCAAGTTGAAGGGTAAAATTTACAAGTCCGTGATAAGACCTGTCATACTGTATGGATCAGAATGTTGGGCTGTGAAAAAGACGGATGAAAACAGATTGCATGTAGCGGAGATGAGTATGTTGAGATGGATGTGTGGTGTGACGAGAATAGATAAAGTGAGAAATGAATATATTAGAGGAAGTTTGAAAGTGGCGCCAGTGACTGAAAAGTTGAAAGGAAATCGTTTGGTCATGTGTAGAGGAGGGATGAAACGCATGTTACTAAAAAGTTCTGAGTATAAGTGTAGATGGATGGAGAAGGAGAGGGAGGTCAAAGAAAAGATAGATGGATTGTGTAAGGAGTGTTATGAAAGAAAGGGGAGTTATTGATAGTGTGACGGGTAACAGGACAGAATGGAAGAAAAAAACGCGTTGCGCCGACCCTAAGTAGGTAATATGGGCTAAGGGCAGGAAGAAGATGTAGAAGTATATAGATTTTTATTCAATAGTTTTTCGAACTTTCTCCTCTTTTTTTCTTACCAGAATAATTGATATTTTCTACGGGAAAGAAAACTGACGCTGTCCTCACAGAGTCACCTCTCAGTTAGGCACAAAACCCGCCCTAGTCACCTCATGGCGCTAACGCTCGCCACCGTCAGTCTTCACCCACCGACCACTCACGATGGGCGCCGACAAGCCGAACGGCGTCGTCAACTACTCCCGGAGACCAGTCCAGAGGCCATTCCTCCAGCGCATCCAGTACGGCATCTGGAACCCTGAAGATAGAACATTCCTCGGCAGGACTCCTCATCGATGGGGTAAGTTTGAAGTTGAACGGACATTTTTGATTTTGGTTCCGAATTTGGAAATTAAACGGACATTTTTGGTTTTGAATTTGGAAGTTGAACAATTATTTTTAAATTTGGAAGTTGCACGGCCATTTATAATTTTAGATTTGATTTAAAAGTTCAACGGACAATTTTGATTTTGTTTTCGAATTTTGAATTTTTACTTTTTTATGGTTTTTTTTGGGTAAGTAGTGATCGTTGGTGTTACTATTAAATTCGTCAAGGTTTAATGAGCTCGGAATAGAGTAAGGCATTCTAATGGTGTAATAGGTAGAGGTGGGTGGCATCGAATTATTAGAAAGCAGAAAGGTAGTAAAAATGGAATGGAAGTTAATAATTTAAATTAAGCTTTTAGGTTTTTACGATTAATTAAGATGTTTTTATATATTAAAAAGAAATACAATTATTTTAAAGAACCGGTTCAATTCGCGACTATTATCTTAGACAGAACAGAACTTAGACTAAAATCCGAGAAAAACAGAAAAAGATTTTACTCTAAACCGGAATCAAACTCGCGACCGATGACTTGGCGGTGGAAGTTAAATTACACATCAGTCTTTTCTCAGGAGGGTCATGAAACGTGTGACGTCATTAGGATGACCTAGATGTTTCAGGAGTTATTGCATAGCAACGTAATGGCGGCAACCTCCATAATCCAAATAAAAATAATAGAATGGATATCACAAGCCACTATACAGACATTTTTAATTAGGTAGAACAAAATGACAGCTATTACAATGGTTTAATGACAGCGGGGCATTGGTCACTGAAAGTTTGGCATTGTCCGCTGCTGTCAGTTCAGTCCAGCTCATTAAAAATTAGCATTACTCCTGACTTTTGATTTAAGCATTTGAATTTGAGAATTACTCAAACTTCACCTGAAAACCTATCAAAATTTGGCATTTATTTATGGTTTGAGACGTTCTTAACTCAAAATACTTAATTCAGAAACCCACTCATAGTTTAGTTTGAGTAAATAATAATAATAGTTAGAATAAATATCTTGACTTGACTCGCGAGGTTGTCGACATGTGGGAAGTGGACACAGCAGTCATTGTACCGATAGTCGTGACGGCCAATGACTTAATTGCCAAGAGCCTCGACCAACATCTGAGGAGGCTCTCGTTAGGCAGTTGGATCAAGGGCTTGATCCAGAAGGCAGTACTCCTGGACACGGCGCGTATTGTTCGGAGATTCTTCTCTGAGGAGTCCTGACGACCGTTAGCTTGGACCCTGTTCCCGATACCGGTGGGCTACTATTTTTAATATTTCTAAATGTTTTTTTTTTAATAAGTTTTGTTTTAAATTAATATGTGTAATAAATAAATAAAGGAAATAATAATAGTTAGAATATTTCTGCAGTGGAAGATGAAAATACACCCCCATTATGAAAACTCTATACACGCTGCATTTACTTGGTTTTGGCCCGTAAATGAAGTTGATACCAGCTATGAGCTGAGAAAAAGAACACTTCCGATAGTAATAATTATGATAAATACATTTATTTCTCATCACGAATGCAATATGGTGAACGAAAGTACTTAATTTAAATAACATAAACATTTGTGCCCGAAATAGGTAGAGAATACCTGTATTACGGGTCACAGGGCCCCAAGACTTTACTTAGATTATGATTTAACAGTCGGACTTCGACATATTACAATCTACCGAAAACTAAAGCGTTAAATCATGAGCTGTTTGTTATGGTTCACAATCTATCGATAGTTTACAATCTCGAGATATTCCTAATTATACATATAACAAGATAATAACAAGACATACTGTTATAGATTTTAAAAGGCTAGTAGAAGAGAATAGCCATTAGTTGGATTTTTTTGAGGTGGGAAATCATCCAATGTGTTCTTTCGCTCTAGGTGGAGCGAGAGGGCGAGACCAGATCTTTATCCTTCAGCTGCTCTTTGCGTTCCAGGACCATAAGATCTCTTTCAAGAAATCCCGTGACCCTACCAGGCATTGGCCCCTATAGTTTTGCTGACATCTCCTTGAGGCGCACGTGGGTTAGTTGGATGTGAAACTACCATCACATATGTTCTTTTACGTCAGGGAAGACCACGTCAGTATATTTCCTTGAATGATCTCAAAAGTGTGACGTATTTTGATGTTACTACTTTAAGAAAACTATTCACGTGATCGACGTCCTCATTGATCAACCGTCATTCATCAAATAAAGTAATGACTAAGCCGCTATATCTGCAGAACAGAGTGACTAGTTCTAGTTTGTTTTACGTTAATGTGATCGCAACGTTTCTGACTTTCGGTGCTCCGATTGGCCCGCTCCAAGCTCTTAAGAGGATGCAACTCGACATACATCTTCTCTGTTTTTCATACAAGCGCTCTTACGCGATTATGACGTTATTACACATTTTTCATTAGATATTTTGGAAATACAGTATCTTGTGAATATTATCTAGGCTTATATTAAAATCGTTTGAGTTTTACACAAATTTATGATTTTGTGTAAAACTAATCCAGTAAAGACCTCTAAAAATCTGCTATTTGGCATGAACTTTGACACTTAATAATTTACTCAAAAATTTAAAAAGTAAAAAAAGAATAACAATAGAAGCCTTGCAAATTTAATCACTCAATAAATCTAAATGCTTTAAAAAAACACGTATTTTCTGGAACAAGTTTTGTAAAATATTCGTGTAAATCACGGAATTACCGAATGCTAACAAAGTTTTCAGGCGTCATTTCTCTTTTTTCGCGTTGACTTTTAGTCAAACATCACGTTAGATGAAGTAACAAGCTTTAAAACCAAGCTTGATTTGGACAATAGGCTAGTAAAAAAGGACCCTCTTAACTAATAGAGAGCCAAACGCGCTACACGTTTTGATCGCGTTAGCGTAAAAACTCGCCCTGGGATCATTCATCTAGCAAAGGAGGCGGCCGATCGCGTTAGGCAACGGTCCTTACGCCCCAACCGCCGCCGGGATTTCGATCCCGATTTCCGGCCACCGTAGGCGCGGGCTTGCAGACGGCGAGCAATGTGTAGCCCGCCGTCCGACCGTCCGGTAACCGTCCGGACCAAGCCCAAATTGTCGACGGCACGTATTGTTCCACGCGCGCCTTAGGGAGATGTCAGCAAAACGTAGGGGCCCAGCAGGGTCGAAGCCTACTGGGGCCATGGGTAGTGTGAAAGCGAAACCCGGGGCCCTGGGACGAATGCAACGAAGGAACAGGAGTGGGTTTTTAGTCAGTAAAATTCTGACTCAGTCTCTCGCTCCGCCCAAGAGCGGGATTTGTTATAAGATGATTTACACACATAATAAAAAAAAAACTGGGATCCATCACTGCACTTAGTTTTATACATGTAGCTACATATTTGTATGTTTACATATATTTTAGTACAGTTTTATATTTTAAATCTTGTATAAACAGTGGTCAAGGTTGCGAGGTTCAAACCGAATCGTTGCGTTATAAATCTTGTAGTGACATGTTTATTTGATGTTTTTTTATTGCACGTTCTCGGAATGGTATTTATAAGGATAAAATAGTCTGTTACTCTATATAAGTCACTGTATATGGATTTAAATGTAGTAAGAACTGGTTATTTTGGGTTTCATGATGGCTCAATGGTTAATAATAATTATTATTATTTATTTATTTACTCAGACAATTTTAGGTCCCCGAGTTAGTCACAAAGAGACTTAAGAGCGTTAACGTCTCGCACAGCAAGTCAAGATTAGGCATTACAGGGCAAAAATCACGCACACAGACGCAAGCGCGTCTGTGTGCGTAGAGTTGCGCGGTCTCTCTAACTATAGTCAAACTTATAGTTTTGATCCATTTCTTTGATCTTGTGGTATAAAACATAATGTATTGAGTAATTTTTTTAAAATATATAATCATACTATTTTGTCACTCTCTTCACAACCTCATTTTTAATTAAGCGGGAAAAAAAATAAAAATAAATAAACCAAAATAAAACAAAGAAACAAAAGATTGTCCACAGATATGATGAATCACTCCTGCCTGACCAACACCTGCATGAAGTGATTCATCATAGGAACGTCAAATTAGTCAGATAATATCATCAGAATGCCATTGGAGTATGACGCGCTTGGCGTTAAGGCAGCTTCTCATGCATGAGGTTGCGGGTTCGGGCTTCGGGTTTTCTATGTTTACGTGGCAGGCGGTCGCCTACTTGTGCAAAGCAGTAATGCTAGCAAAGGAGGAGGCAGCACGTGAACGCGCGAGGCAATGGCCCTCGCGCCCTAGCTGCCGAGATCCCGATTTCCGGCTACCGTAGGCGCGGGCTTGCGGACAGTGAGCAGTGGGTAGCTCGCTGTCTGACCGTCCGGTAACCGTCCGGACCGAGCCGAAGTCGTCGACGGCGCGTAGTGTTCCACGAGCGCCTCAAGGAGATGTCAGCAACCGTAGGAGCCCAGCAGGGTCGAAGCCTACTGGGGCCAAGGGTCTGATTCTGAAAGTAAGACTCGGCTGCCCTGGTATGAGTGGGTTTTTAGTCAGTAAAAGTCTGACACTATCTCCTGCACCGCCCAAGAGCGGGGGATGTCATTGGATGATTTTCCCATTGAAAAAAAGGCTAGTTAGAAAAAGGCTAGAGAGAGTGTGTTACATGTGTGTTCCAAAGTTCCAAATTGGATGAAAGAAAATTGAGTCAGTAATAGAAGAATCGCCAAACTTAAGTGGCAGTGGGCGGTTGCATTGCTGGTAGAACAGATGGTCGATGGGGCCGAATGGTTCCGTTTGGCGACCGTGTACCGGAGGACACAACGTTGAAAGGCCTCTCACAAGGTGGATCGGTGATCATCTGATGAGAATCGTGGAAATCCGATGGATACGAGACGCTCAGGACAGTTCGTTGTGGCGACACTTGGGGTGGTCTCTGTCCAACAATGGGACTTTTTCGGCTCAAATGATGATGATGATAAGACAGAATGGAAGAAAAACTAGGTAAGTGCGAGTTGGACTCGCGCACTGGTTTCCGTACAAACTACAATTCCCGACTGTAGTCTCGAAGATTTTTCTTAATTATTTTTTTGTTTGTGACGTATGTTGCAACAAATTTATGTTTTCAGATTTATTCCTATACCTGTGCTATAAGACCTTGCTTAATGCTAAATTTCAGGATCCTGGGTCAACGGGAAGTACCCTATGAATTTTGATTCCTTAGAAAGTATCGAAATATACTTTTTTTGCGACATAAACTGCCGTATCTTTTTTATTCCTTACTTAGAAGTTTGATATTTTCACACCATCAAGGGACCGCAGATCTGTTTATACGGTTTTAATTTCAACTCGATACCTTCATGCGTTCCCGAGATAAAGGGTCTTAACAGACGGATAGACAGACGGACGGACAACAAAGTGATCTTATAAGGGTTCCATTTTTTCCTTTTGAGGTACGGAACCCTAAAAAACACGCTGCGCCGACCACAAGTAACATGGAACAAGGGCAGGATGATGTTGATCACTTGATTCTTGATTTGCGTCCGAATATTTATTTATTATAGGTAGAAGATTTGGGTATACTTAAGAACATACAGCTGTGTAAGTAGTTAAGCCCTGTGTTAGTAACCGAGTGCAGGCAGTCTCATGAATCATTGCAGAGTTATTTCCGATTTTATCCCCATCATAACTGATGAATTTCGAGCACGTGAACTCCGGAATGGGGGTAATGGAGTTTTTTATATCTTCGACGAAGTGTTTCTACATTACGTACAAGGTCTTAATATGAAAAAACTGAAAAAAACGTCTATCATACCGACTCCAAAAACACTGTTTTTCGCCAAACTTATGTGTTTGTAAATCATTCATTGTGCGCCCAGCTAAGGAATAGAATTCTTTGCCGTAGTCGGTGTTTCCTTAACCGTTCGGACCGAGCCCAAGTCGTTGACGGCGCGTACTGTTTTTTTTTTTTTTTTTTTTTTTTTTTAATTGATATAAACCAGTGCTTGACTGCGATCCCACCTGATGGTAAGCGGAGATGCAATCATTGATGGTCAGGCGCACCAGTTTATTAAGAGCCTATTCACTCTAGCCTTGAAGACACCTAAATTATAGCTGGATGGGAAGACCGCAGAAGGCAAACGCTGTTTCACGCGCGCCTCAGGGAGATGTCAGCAAATCGTAGGGCCGAAACCTACTGAGACCATGGGTAGTATGAAAACGAAACCCGGGGCCCTAGGACGAAGGCAATGAAGGAACAGGAGTGGGTTTTTAGTCAGTAAAAGTTTGTCACTATCTCCCGCTCCGCCCAAGAGCGCGATTTGTCATTAGATGATTTTCACAACCGAAAAAAAATGAGTTGCCTTATAGCTGCAAGCTAAGGTTCTTTAAGTCCTTGAGGTTACTTCAAGGTAGGCGTGCTCCACATCATCCTTTACCATCAAGTGAGATAGTTGTCAAGCGCAAAACTATAAAAAAATTGCAGTATGTACTTTCCCCGTTGAATAATCAGCAAGTTAATGAACAGAGGAAAAATTCTACGACACTGCACGAACCGGGTACTGAATCGCAAGAACCTATGCTATGCCCAGTATCAGTTCCAGCACTAGAAATAGTGCTGGAACTGATACTGGGCTATTGCAGGAGCAATATCACGTACTTAGCAATAATTACAGTGAGCATTCAGAAAAGAATAAAGGGACACCAAGCTGAGTCACTAATTACTTAGGGTGGTGAAACACGCGATACTGTGCACACATTTCTAAGCTATATTGTTAAGAGGGTCCTTTTTCACTCGCCTATCGACAACGTTTAAAAGCTTGTTACTTCATCTAACGCAATTCAACGCGAAGTTTGACGAAAAGGCAACGCGAAAAAAAAGAGATAGCGCCTGAAAACTCTGTTAGCATTCGGTAATTCCGTGATTTACTTGAATACATATTTTACAAAACTTGTTCCAGGAAATACGTGTTTTTTTACAGCATTAAAATAAAAAATAAAAACTGTCATTTAGAATCTTCTTTAAATTTGCAAGTCTTCTATTGTTATACTTTTTTGACTTTTTTATTTTTTGAGTAAATTGTGAAGTGTCAAAGTTCATGCAAAATAGCAGATTTCAGAGGTCTTTACTGGATTACTTTGACACAAATTTATAAATTGATTTCAATAGAAGCCTAGATAATATCCACAAGATACTGTGTTTCCAAAATATCTAATGACAAATGTGTAATAACGTCATAATCGCGTAAGAGCGATTGTATGAAAGACAGTGAAAATGTATGTCGAGTTGCATCCCCTTAACGTAATTAATTAGACTTTGTCTTCCCATCGTGATGAAACAGACATCAAACTTAGTTGAGCTAAAAGAAAGAAGTGATGTTGTTGGGCAAGGATTTCCCGTGAAATCTTCCAGGATCTCTTTCTGAGTCATCTCATACCAGCCGGTATACTTGTAAATTATCTTCTTAGAAGTTTTGTTTTATTTTTTAGAGTTTGTACCTCAGTCGGCAAAAACGGAACGAATAGGATCACTTTGTTGTACGTCTGTCCTGACCCTTTTTCTCAGCAACATAGCATAGTCGGCCTTATAATTTTCCCACTGTTGGGACTCAGGCCTCCTCTCTAAGAGAGTGAATAAGCTGTAATCCATCACGCGGGCCCAGTGCGGGTTGGTGTATGTCACATGTCTTCGAATTTTTGAGAGCAGTGGTGATGAAAGAAATTACACAAAGTAATGCGCCTGGCTGGGTTTGAACCCGCAACCAACCACTCATAAGTCGGGGCCATTACCACTCGGCCACCACTGCTCAATGTTGCTTTTCAGCAACGCGAGTAGGTTTTAAGCTAAAATTAATATAAAATACTCAGGTCATCATAGTTTGATGTTTTTGGATTCGTGAAAAAAATCAAAGCTTTAACAGGATGCAATTTAAAGATAAAGCTGTCTATGCTTTTTTTTTCGGTGGGAAATTCATTTTATGACATTCCCCGCTCTTGGGCGGAGCGGGAGATAGTGTCGGACTTTTACTGACTAAAACCCACTGCTGTTCCTTCGTTGCCTGTCGTACCAGGACCGAGTCTTCCTTTCAGAATCAGACTCTTGGCCCCAGTAGGCTTCGACCCTTCTGGGCCCCTACAGTTGCTGACATCTCCTTGAGGCGCGCGTGGAACAGTACGCGCCGTCGACGACTTGAGCTCGGTCCGGACGGTTACCGGACGGTCGGACGGCGAGCTACCCATTGTTCGCCATCCGCCATACGTTTATAATGCACTGTTAACTTAGAATCCTGTAATTTTGTAAATCTCATAGCACAAGTAAGGGAAAAAGTATGACAACTGTTTTGTAGTTAAGTCACAAAATAATTACTCTATTGAGATTTGAAAAAATCTTCGAGACTTGATTCTGGAATTAAACAGGACTCTCGCTGCCTAAGTCCAACTCACACTTGACCGGTTGCTTCTTATTGTGTCGCAATCTTTTGTTTTTTTATATTTTTTATTTTAACAAAGTTTTTGACTTTTCAAACTTAACAGCGAGCAACGGTCTTGAAACATTCACAGAAATTCAGCTGGTTGGCTATACACCACTAATTTTTAATTAGTACAAATACTTAAAAGGCTTATTAGAAAAGGCCTTGTTATTATTTAAGAGAAGTTTCAATAAATAATATTCATAAACAGCAAAGTTATTAGCTCATATCCCAAAATGTCACTAAATTTAAGGAAATATTGTACAGACTGTAAGACTTTGCGGTCTCACAGCATAAGTATAGGAAAAAATCTGAAAATTTGTTGTTACGTCACAAAAAAAAAACTTTTTGCGAACTTTTTCGGGAATTGAACTGTTTTCATAGGTAAGTTTGTACGGAACCCTCAGAGCGCGAGTCCGACTCGCACTTGCCCGATTTTTTTATACTTCTTTATTGTTTTGTATATTCAAAACCATTTTCTTTCTTTCTTTCCCTTTCCAAAGAATTGAACCGTAAGTACCTATCGATTCTTCTACATGTAGAGCAGCTCAGACATCAATCGTCAGTAATACTGCAATGACCGCGTCACGCCGTAAACTTTCCGCAAATAGTAGCCGAGGAGCCGGCCTCGGCAACAGCATATATTTGCTTGTACACTTACTGGAACACATACATGTAAATACTAGCATATATCTATGTATGCAAGGTTAGGTTAACTGGTGGTTACTGGCTACAGTTGGTTGCTGAGCTTTTGTTGTAAGATTTCATTTAGATATTGTAAAAACTTTTACTTGAGTACCTCTTTAGAGGGTTTTTGCATTGCATTGCATTGTCGGCCTTATAATGTTCCCACTGTTGGGACTCAGGCCTCCCCTCTAGGAGAGGGAATGGGCCGTAATCCACCACGCGGGCCCAGTGCGGGTTGGTGGATGTCACATGTCTTCGAATTTTTGGTTTTAGGACATGCCGGTTTCCTCACGATGTTTTCCTTCACCGTTTTGTTTAGAGGGTTTAGAGCTGGCATATTATAAATAAAAAGGATGAAAACGCTAATTCGAATTTTAAGAAAAAAATGGTGTGAGAAGATTAGAACGATTGTTAGACAGATTGGCGCGAGCGATAAAGGGTCCCTTTCCACTCGCCTATCGTCAACATCGAGCATGGTTTGAAAGCTTGTTGCTCCATCTATCGCAATGCAACGCGATAATTGTTGAAGATGCAATGCAAAAAAAGGCAGATAACGCCTAAAAATTCTGCTGGCATTTGGTAATTCCGTGATTTACTCGAATTTTTCATAAAACTTGTTCCAGGAAATAGTGTTTTTTTTTTAAACCCTTAAAAGTTTTTCAGAAAAATTGTCGTCATTCAGAATCTCAATTAAATGTGGAAGGCTTCTATTGATGTACTTTTTTATATTTTTAATATATGAGTATATTATGGACGGCCAAAATTAAAGTAAAATAGCAGACAAATTTGTGTTATGATATCCGACTCGTACTTGCTCGGTTTTTTATTATTTTTGTCTACACTAATGTTATAAAGAGGCAATATAATTTTTTTTTTGTTTTTTTGTTTGTAGGAGGTAATCTCTGAAAGTACTGGTTAGATTGCTAAAATTTTTTCACCGATAGAAAGCTGCTTTATTCCTGAGTGAAATCGGCTATATTTCATGTACACGGGGAAAGCTTCGGGCAAAAACTAGTGATGAATAAACGCAAAACTACTGGACTGATTTTTAAAAAAACATTTTACCAGTAGAACGTTTCTTTATCATAGGCTATATATTATCTACTTTCGCACGGGTAATGCCGCTTGTAGAAGCTAACTAAAAAAACATTGACCGCATCTGTCTACGTAAGTTTATAATAAACACATCTATGTATGTTTATATACTGTTCTCGATAATCGCACTTGCCCGCAGTGTTGATTCTACATAGAAAACCAATGTATATTGTGATAGTAACAGTAACCACTCCTATTTTATTAGAGATAACATTTTTATGATGATTTGAGTGAGTATAAAACTTCGTTAACGTTTTTTATTCATCATTATCATTTCAGCCGAAAGATGTCCACTGTTGGACATAGGCCTCCCCCAACGCGTCGCCAAAACGATCGATTCTGTGCGTCTCGCATCCACCGCATTCCCGCGACTCTCACCAGGTCGTTGGTGGGCACGCCACAATTATGGCGGTAAGTCCCCTCTTTGAGGCGTGGTTGGAAAGACCTCACGGCGTCCTCACATTCCGCATGACGCAGGTCCTCACCGGACACGGTAAGTTCGGGAGGTTCCTGCACCGGATTCGTGCGGAAACGACGCCCGGGTGTCGCCACTGTGTGGCCCACCCGGAGGACCCGGTGGAGCACACGGTGGAGGTGTGCCCCGCTTGGGCAGAGCAATGCCGTGACCTCGTGAGGGCAATCGGCGGCGGTGATCTCTCGCGCCGGGCCTTGGTTCAGGCCATGCTCCGGAGCGAGGAGGAGTGGCAGGCGGTCGCCTCTTTCTGCGAAGCAGTAATGCTAGCTAAGGAGGCGGCCGATCGCGTGAGGCAACGGTCCTTACGCTCCAACCGCCGCCGGGATTCCGATCCCGATTTCCGGCCACCGTAGGCGCGGGCTTGCAGACGGCGAGCAATGAGTGGCTCGCCGTCTGACCGTCCGGTAACCGTCCGGACCGAGCCCAAGTCGTCGACGGCGCGTTTTGTTCCACGCGCGCCTTAAGGAGATGTCAGCAAATCGTAGGGGCCCAGCAGGGTCGAAGCCTACTGGGGCCACGGGTAGTGTGAAAGCGGAACCCGGGGCCCTGGGACGAAGGCAACGAAGGAACAGGAGTGGGTTTTTAGTCAGTAAGAGTCTGACACTATCTCCCGCTCCGCCCAAGAGCGGGGATGTCATTAGGATGATTTTCCCAACCAATAAAAAAAAAAAAAAAAAAAACCAGGTCGTTGGTCCACCTTGTAGAAGGCCTTCCAACGCTACATCTCTCGGTACGCGGTAGCCACTCCAGTACTTTTCGACCCCAACGGCCATCCGTTCTGCGAGCAATGTGCCCTGCCCATTGCCACTTAATTTTGGCGATTCTTCGTGTTATGTCGGTAACCTTGGTTCTCTCACGCAAGGAAACTCCGAGCATAACCCTTTTTATTGCCCTTTTGGGGTGACTTTAAGTCTTCTGATGAGGCCCACTGTAAGCTACCACGTTTTACCTGCTATTGAACCCAAATAGTGAGAATGTTCACATTAGATTACTAGGAACAAGATGCACCATGCATGAAGGTATCTTTGTGAATATTATATATACGGCACGATTGGCTCAGTGATTGAGCTATTGACTGCTATGACACGCAGTTGAGAGTTCGATTCCTGCACGGAATAAATATTTGTATTGCCTACAGATAGGCGGTCTGAGTATCTTATGAATATGAATTTACATGTTTATGAATGGACCCATGATACAGGAGTTATTCCAGGCAACTTTAAAAAAAAAAGTAAGTTTGCAAGTATAAGAATTGTATCTCTGAAACTACTGAATCGATTCTGAAAATTCTTTCACTAATATGTAGCACTATCTCTAAGTGCTATATATTTTCTACTCTACAAAGCCGCCGCAGAAGCTAAATTTCTTCACAAATAAAATCATTCAGAATGGAAACTTTTCCTTAACGACAGATGGAAAAACCCACATATTACTTACGTGGTATTTTCCACCCTGTTCGCTTTCCGCGAACCCCGCCCACCCCGAGCCGTCGCGCCGCCCGCCTTAGTATTGATGATTCAGTATAAGTCCCACAGGTATACAGGGCTGCCTAGCTACTTAGAAATGTTCCTTATATGTAGGCCAGTACTTTTCTAGGTACGAGTAACCTATTTAGAAAAATTTACGAGTATTGTATGGATGAGTCATACAACATGTAACGGGAACAATGCAAGCTTTAAGATGCCATTCGAACATCGGCTGCAGGCTGCGGACGCAGGCTGCGATTGCAGGTAGCACACGCATGATATGCAGCTGTTGCCTGCATCCGCACCGGGACTAATTCCGAGGCAGGCAGCACGTGCTGCCAGTTGCAAATCTACGATTCAATCCATTATGAGCGCTATCGGCTCCGAGTAGCGATTATTTCGGACTTCTCTAAACAGGTTGAAGTGACGTAACTACGTGCGTATCAACTTGTGGCCGCAGCACTATTGGTCTGCGATAGGCTACGGCTGCAGGTCGCGGCAGCACTCGCAGCCGGCTTCGTGCAGCTGCTGTATGTGCTGCCTGCATCCGCACCCTACAGCCGGGGTACATTCAAATGGCACGTTTATACGTTCCAATTAGAGAACTAAATTACAATCATCATTCAAGAACTGAAATTTTACTCAAATAAAAAATAGCAAAATAATTAGCGAAATTGGTCTAGTCGTTTACGCGTGATGACGTCACCATGGGAAATAGGATTCATGTTTATGTATATACTACGATCATAATTTGAGTGCCCGATTGTAGTGCCACCTACCGGGTCTAATAATTTTTTAAACCATACAGGGTACCCACTCAAATATACACAAAAACAAAATCAGTCAAGCCGTTTAGGACTTAGGTGACAAACACAAGTACAAAAGAATTAAATATATAAAGGTACCTAATTTAAAAACAGCTGAAATTAATTCAGTATTCGATTTTGCTACTTTTAGGATGTGCGAATCCGCACTCAAGTTGGTCACAGCAAAGACAATCTCCACTGATGGGGGTTCTCGGACGGTTCCGATCTTCAGTGTTTTTAACCGACTTCTAAAAAAGGAGGAGGTTCTCAATTCGGATGTTTGTATTTTTTTTTTATGTTTGTTCGGTCATAACTTCGTCGTTTGCCAACCGATTTGAAAAATTATTTACTTCCCAAATGGTCCCATAGACACCAAGTCGGGATCTGATGATGGAATCTTGGCGAAATCGAGGGAACTCCTCAAATATTGTAGGCAACCATATAGTGATTTTGGTATTTGCATCGAGAACTTAAGCATTTACAGTCAAAAAGTAACATTTCACGAAATGGAACTGATGAAGAAGACCAGAAATGATCAACGGAACTTCTTACTCGCATAGATATCACAATGAAGATAGTTAAGTATGACCATACAAATAAATGAATGGTTCTGAATAGTTACGTTGAAAATGGTATCATCAAAGTGAACTGATGATGATGATGGAGTCGGAAGGTAAGCACTGGAACTCCGTAATTAATCAATGTTACCTAGCAGTATTTGGGTTAATTGGAATCATCATGAGAAATAGGCACTCTGTTTATATGTGTATCGCAACTAAAAAGTGTGAAATAAAAAACTTTTTACAAAAAAAGAATAACCGACTTCACTAAAAAAAAACACTAAAAGGATCAAAATAACTTTAATTTCGGAAGTCGGTGTTAAATAACAAATAATACCGAGAAACACCGACTTCCGAAATTAAAGTTATTTTGATCCTTTTAGTGTTTTTTTTTTAGTGAAGTCGGTTATTCTTTTTTTGTAAATAGTTTTTTTTGCGGCGTCTCTCCGCAGACCTTGTCCCACCTTCGATCCTGCATCACGTGCCCTGTTACCTGTTCACGTAGGGACCTAATGACAACATCAGCGGGCGGCACTGCCGTGGCCGAATACTGGGCCAGGCAAGGAATTTAACTAGTTTTGCCATCGATACGCTAAGAAGAAAGACGTGCGTTTATCATGTCCATATTGTATGTGATTTTTGGGCTGATTTCTGAAAGTCTACGTATACGATTATGCAGAGAACAGTTCAACAAGCATATACAGCATTTATTGGAACAGCTAAGCTCGATAATCGTTTGCATTTTCAGAACCATTCGTTACCCTGAAATCTATACTAGTTAGAGAAAGAATGCGGTTTTTGTCTTCACCATTGAGGCATTTGAAACCATTAGTACTAGCCACACGTGTACACACAATTAGAATTTACGATCACTATCCTGACGTGAAGCTAAACATTGTGAGTTAACTCGCAATGCTATCGCCACTTTTAGCTCACTTGTGGAAATACTAGGAAGCGCCAGTTTTCAAAGAACAATAGCTTATTGAATTAGCATAAAACAGTCATCAATACCAGGAAAGCTTTTTTCCATCTATCTTGGGGTTGGGCACGCCACAATTATGGCGGTAAATCCCCTCTTTGAGGCATGGTTGGAAAGACCTCACGGCGTCCTCACCTTCCGCATTACGCAGGTTCTCACCGAACACGGGAAGTTCGGGAAGTTCCTGCACCGGATTCGTGCGGAAGCGACGCCCGGGTGTCGCCACTGTGTGGACCGCCCGGAGGACACGGTGGAGCATACGGTGGAGGTGTGCCCTGCTTGGGCAGAGCAACGCCGTGTCCTCGTGAGGGTGTTCGGCGGCGGTGATGTCTCGCGCCGGGCCTTGGTACACGCCATGGTCCAGAGCGAGGAGGAGTGGCAAGCGGCCGCCTCCTTCTGCGAAGCAGTAATGCTAGCAAAGGAGGCGGCCGATCGCGTTAGGCAACAGTCCTTATCTTGGGGTCGGCATCCAGTCTAACTGCCAGCAGACGCTGATCTGATCGGGTTTGTGATACAAAACCGCATTCTACTGTAGCTACACGTCGTCCCACTTGAGCTCAAAACTGTATAATAGGATAAAAAAAGATTTAAGTATCTATTCATTGACCATTCAATGCAAGAAGAAACTTGTAATATGGTTAAAATCGCTTTCCTATGATGCTACAGAGGAACTTGTGGAAGTTTAATAAATAAAATAACATGCAAAACAAACACACACATTGATTTACTCTCACACAATATTAGGTGCTAACACACTCGTCAATTATTAGTGATTTATTGTTTGTGTATTTTATTTCTTCTCATAACTTTGTTAAGTTCTTAAATTGTTATTTCATTAGTCTGGAACAACTATCCCTCTCGCTGGAGTCGGGCGTTGATGACTGCGTCACAGTTTTACCTTTTGCAGCTATCATTGTTTGCTTCTTGTATTTTGTTTATGACCACCTATCAGACCACAAACAATTTGAAAAATTCACATCGGTACAGTCAAATGGGGTAAATAGAAACTCAGGGGTGAATAGACAAAAAACATCAAAAGGTATTTTCACGACTTTTTAATATTTTTTGCAGCATTTAACTTTATTAATTTATTAATGAATTGTTATTCTAAAAAGTTGATGCTTTGTTAGAAGTCGATAATATGGTGCCAAAGTGAAAAACCAAATCAAAGTTTTGTTTCTATTCACCCCGTTTTACGGTACCTACTTGTTCGGTTTCGATGCCACAACTTCATGCATGAGAAGCAGGTGCCTTAACCCTAGGCCATGACGACAAGGATGTCGACCAAGAACCTCCAAGCGCCACTCGTACGTGTGTGCAAGGACTAATAATAGGATAACCGTGGAGTTTGTTGCCGGTTTTTTTTTACTTAGGAAACGATAATTGGAATCGTGCACTAGCTTCTGATGTTTTGAACATCTTTTTTAGGGTTTCGTACCTCAAAAGGAAAAAAACGGAATATATATAGGATCGCTTTGTTGTCCGTCTACTGTCTGTCTGTCTGTCAAGGCCCTTTATCTCGGGACTGCATGGAGGTATCGAGTTGAAATTAAAACTATATTCTCAAGTCTATGGTCACTTGAAGCGGTGAAATAATCAAACTTCTGAGTTAATGAAAAAAAAAAGATACGTATATTTCGATATTCTTAAGGAAATCAAAATTCATAGGGTACTTCAGATTCACCCAGAATCCTGAAATTTGTCATGAAGCAAGGTATCATAGCATAAGTATAGAAAACAATCTGAAAACTGTAAATTTGTAGTAACATAACAAAAAAAAAACTTTTATTTCAATTCGGAAAAATTTCCCAACTCAATTCGGGAATTGAACAGTTTTCATAGGTAAGTTTTTACGGAACCCTCAGTGCACGAGTCCGACGCGCACTTGTTTAATGTGGTAAAACATCAAATTACTCGTCCCGCTCTGGGTTAAGTGAGATGAAGTGTTAAAGTTTTTAAAACTGACCTGTGTTCCGTCAGTTGTCCTTTGCACTCCAGATCCGCAGTACATCTTTAGAACACTCTCGCGACCCAGTAGAATAATATATATATATTTTTTAATTGATATAAACCAGTGCTTGACTGCGATCCCATCTGATGGTAAGCGGAGATGCAATTATTGATGGTCAGGCGCACTAGTTTATTAAGAGCCTATTCACTCTAGCCTTGAAGACACCTAAATTATAGTTGGACGGGAAGACCGCAGCAGGCAAATTGTTCCAGTCCTTCGATGTACGCGGTATAAACGACGAAGCGAAACGCTTAGTCCCTACACTACTGTAATACCTACACTTCTGATCTGTATTCCCGCATCCCTGATCCCTGGTAGCCGTGACGTAGACCTGAATGTAAACAATCCGAGCTCGGCGTGCGTGGCCCGAGCTATTTCGGCTATTTTGCGGCCGCCTTGATTTCTCTTTGTTAGTGTACTGCACATTTTGCGGGAATATTTCACATAGCTTCGTTATGGGTATAAAAACTCTTTTTTATGGGATTTTGATCTGGCCATAATTTTACTAGTCTATGGTTGACCTAGGGCCGAAATAGACTAGCAACGTACAAATGTTTACTTGGTGCGTGTATCTAAATGAATTGGAATAGCAAGTATGTATTTTTATTTGACTACGGCAAAGCCAGAGTAGGGCTATGATTATGTCAGGCTATGTATGTGTGTGTGTTCATCTGTTCCCTTATAGCTCCTAAACTTCTTACCAGAACTCGCCAAATGAGGTATCGTTAGAACCGTCTCAATCGTCCGCTGAATACAAACTACGTGACGTGTCACAAAACTCAATGTGGCGCCCTCTAGCGGTCAAAAAGGATTATGTTAATAAATAATATTAAGTTAATTACGCCGTGTTTGGTATCATTTGAAAGGGCCTCACTTGTACATTTCCAAAATATTCCTCAAATTTAAAGTGGCGCCCTCTAGCGGACAGAAAGTATAGTGTGAAAAAAAAAATAAGATAAATACACCGTGTTTGGTACCATTTGAAAAGGCTTCAATTGTACATTTTCAAAATATTGCTCAAGTTTAAAGCCGTAGCCACACGTTTTATAGGTACCAACCGTAACACTTTAAGAAGGTGTGACTACGGCTTTTCTTTTTGTTCTATTATATATTTATTTCAGCATCCTGAAAATCTTGTTTCCTACTTTTTCTTCGTCGTTTTTTTTGTCGTACTCGGGTATTAGTATTGTTTTTTTTTACTTTTTGTTATATTATTACAGAAAATAAAACGGGACAGTAACTGTAGACATCTTCTTCGGTACAAACAGTTGAACTTGATGAGTTAGTATTGGACTGAAACAAAAAAAAAACACATAAGCATGCAGTCACAATGGCTGGTGCTGCAAAATGACATCTAGCAGCTTTGGACACAGTGGAAAGGCGAACGAAGAGGCTAATTGGGGATCCAGATTTGGTTAAGTCCAATCTACAAAACCTCGAGCACAGGCGCAGGGTAGCCAGCCTATCGGTATTTTACAGGTTACATTTTGGAGAGTGTGCGCGGGAATTGCATGACTTGATTCCGCCATCTCCTTTTTACCATCGGACAACCCGAGGAACGGCGAGTATCCACCCTTACGTTGTTGAAACTTCAACGGTCCGGACTAAGGGTTCCGCTTCGTCGTTTATACCGCGTACATCGAAGGACTGGAACAATTTGCCTGCTGCTGTCTTCCCGTCCAACTATAATTTAGGTGTCTTCAAGGCTAGAGTGAATAGGCTCTTAATAAACTAGTGCGCCTGACCATCAATGATTGCATCTCCGCTTACCATCAGGTGGGATCGCAGTCAAGCACTGGTTTATACCAATTAAAAAAAAAAAATATTATAATTGTAAACCAATCTCGATCGCGTTACAGTAAACTTCAAACGCCATCTGGTGACAACAATGAAAACCCTTTTATGTATATAAAAGGCAAAGTCCGGATTCACTGACTCGACTGACCTAATTTATGTTTATAACAATTTCAAGGTGGACCGATGACCTGGTGAGGGTCGCGGGAATTCGATGGATGCGAGACGCACAGGACCGGTCATTGTGGCGGCATTTGGGGGAGGCCTATGTCCAACAGTGGACGTCTTTCGGCTGAAATGATGATGATGATGATGAACAATTTCAAACGAATTTTTAACTGAAAAGTTCAGTTTTTAATATTGTTTATAGTATTAGACTTTCTTAAAATCTTTGGCCCATTTAAGATCACTCTAACCAAATTTCTTGTCAGTGGAGCATAGATAAAGTTTTGTAAAGTACGTATCTATATATATTTTCGTTACAAATGTATTAATTTTATAGCCGTCTATCATTGCCTTTCGATTCACGTCTGGTTTCTGAAAGCTTTCGACACACTTCATTTAAACCTATAAATAAAAGTATATATGTAAAGATATTTCATTCTAGTATGATAATATTATGGAAAGGACAATTTATTTATCCATATTATTGTTATTATTCATTTGTTTCAAGTAACAAAAGGCTCATTTAGATAATTGCATCCTAAACATAAAAACAAATTAAATTACATCACATATTAAATGAAATTACACAAAATTGAAATGATTATAATTAAATTAAATTGCATCTAAGTATTTGATTGCATTGCATAAATTGCATTAGATTATAATTATAATATTAGTCAGTCAGATATTAAAAGGAATGTTTAAAATTAAAATTAACTAAAAAATATTACATTAAAATAAATAACATTTCAATTAGTCAGAACGAATGAAATCAAGAATTACAATTTTATAACAGGAATTGGAATAGTTGCACTTGGTACCTACCAGGTCTGCCACAACAATGCCTCAAATGACAAATTACTGTAAAAGGAAATTCTATGAAAGATTCTTCTGATCTGGTTACGAATATTCATTAATTGATAGCAAGCTGAAGAAGTAGAGCAGCAGCGGTCCAGTCTAGGTTGTGGGTTCAAACCTAAGCAGGCACCTTACTAAAACAAGTGCGAGTCGGACTCGTGCACTGAGGGTTCCATACAAACTTACCGATGAAAAAAGTTCGATTCCCGAATTGAGTTATGAAAATTTTTTGGAATTGTAAAAAAAGTTTTTTTTTGTGACTTAATTACAAATTTAGAGTGTGCCTTCTGACCTTACTTCATTCCTAATTTCAGGATACTAGGTCAACGGGAAGTACCCTACGTATTTTGATTTTCTTGAAAGTGTCGAAATAAATTTTTTTGCGACATAAACGGCCGTATCTTTCTTTTTAACTCAACGGTTTGATTTTTTAACAGCTTTAAGGTACTGCAGACCTGAGTTGAGTTGAGGTTTTAATTTCAACTCGATACCTCCACGCGTTCCCGAGATAAAAGGTGACAGACAGGCCGACAGACGGACAGACAATAAAGTGATGCTATAAGGTTTCCGTTTTTTTTCCTTTTGATGACCCTAAAAGGGTGAAGGAAAACCTTGTGAGGAAATCGGCATGTCCTACAACCAAACATTCTAAGACAAAAGACAAACACCAATCCGTTATGTCCCATTCTTTTTCATAGAGAGGAGGCTTGAGCTGTGGGAACAGACCCCGACTGTGTATAACTGAGCATTAAATTGCATGCACATCCAGGTAGGCCGTTGTATATACAACTTGGCGAAATGAAGTTTTATAGACCCATTGCGATATCAAATGTGAAAGCGGTGACCCTGACCACAACATGAGCTACCTATATGTTTTGGAGTACTCCAAGTGCCCATACACACGCACTTTGGAGGATTTAATGTGTGCCACTGATGCTGAATTATTGTAGCTACCAACTGGGCCCAAACAACAGGAGTTTCGAAAACATGAATCTGCTTATTTTATCCCGAAAAATGCATGGTTCTTGTAGGATATGCTACGAGAGCGAGGTCGCAGGAAAAGCTTGTATTTTTTTTCTTTCTTTTTTGTTAAAGTTTTTTATTTCACATAGGCCTACATACTTATAAAATGTCAGAAGCTAGTGCACGGCTCCAAATTGGTCGTTTCCTATGGAGAAGAACCGGCAAGAAACTCCATGGTTACTCTTTTTTTTAAAAAAGTATGTAGCTTTCATATGTAGCACCCCTGCAGCCTATGGTTATGCGTCTAAATTCTTTGAAGTTAAAAGTATCCAATTTTAACTATACAATTGCTAAATTTCATCAAAATCCTTCCAATAATCTTGCTTTCAAAATGTTTCAAGCAGAGAGATAAGTTATTTCTCTTCACTAGTCGTTATTTGCCACTTAGCACAATATTATGAGTTTAGTAGCTCGTACAAAGTGATAATTTACTATACAATATGTATTTACTATACAATACAATATAAAATACTAAGATACTCTTGTGTTTGAGTATATTAACAAACTCGCCTTTTAATACATTTCTTTTTTTAGTTTATTTTTCTAATTAAATTACGCTTGATAACATTATATATAATAGGTTTTTTTTTAAACGGGTTTCTTTGAGGTGTTATATCTTTGGATTGACTTGGAATTATAAGTTCAAACAAACTTTATATTAAAGGTACGTTATTCTTTTTTCGAAATTAGGTATTTATTGGTTTCTTTGTGTTTTGTATTTTCCGTTATATCGCAGTATTTATAACCATTTTTGTATGATATCTAATAAAACTTGCATTATTTTGTAATATGAATTCTACCGTGGAAACAATGTGTCTCAAGCAGTATGCAATATTGATGATGTATACGGACTTAAACCTGAAACAACCTTCTGTGTTGATTTGATCATTCATCATGTTTATCCGTATATTTAGGAAACTATCATCCGCTAAACTATCAGTTGCTAGCCTGTCGGGTTTCTATCGTTTACATGTCGGGGAGTGTGCTTTGGAATTGTATAATTGAATTCCGCTAAGTCTGTTCCATCATCGGACCACTAGACGTACATGGTGGAGATCCCACCCACACGTACGTACGTTTTGGGAACACATTCATTATGTGTACAGTTAAGGAGTGGAATTCCCTGCCGGAGGCTGTTTCCTGGTAGCTACAACCTCAAGAGTGAATAGGTTACTTCTTGGCAAGCTTGCTCCATCGACGGCCACATCATCGCTTACCTCCAAGTGAGATAGAGTAGTCAAACGCGAGCCTATCCATAACAAAAAATAAGCTCGTAAATTGAAGCCGCTGCTCCAGGCCAGACACTGCTCCTCATCACCACTGTAAAGAATCATTTCATAATACTATCTCGTATGTTTGTTCCAGGCGTGATAGGTCTGATTTACCTGGTGATGTACATCTGCATCATAATCTTCTTCTCCATCTGCATGTGCGGCCTGATGGCCACCATGGACGAGAAGATCCCGTACTTCACGCTCGCTGACTCTATTATAGGTAAGCAGAATATAATTAAGTATAGACTTTCTGTACGTGCTATTAATTCCCCCTCGAAGGCCGATTGTAGATACGTTTGTACAACTTGAATGAGATTGAAAAACGCTTAATTGTCGTTTTGTACACACGTTTGTACGAATTTTTTTTAGTCAAAAATTTTGGTTTTTATATCTTTGTTTTTCCTAGAAAAATTCAGAAAAACTATTTTTTTTAATTTTTTGGTGATTTACGTAAAAACGCGCAAATACGTAATAATAATACCCCCCGGGGCGCCCGAGGGATGCAAGAGGAATTACTTCTTGTCACAGATCGAGTGACGAAGTGTAAGTTAAGTCACGTAAGGTTTGAATAAATGAATAGATAAATAAATACAATTTTATTGGAACAATAAAGTTGATTACATTTTTTTTTTTCTAGCACACAACGCCGTCTAGTCTCAAGCTAAGCAGAGCTTATGTTATGAGTACTAGACAACTGATAAACATACTTATATATTTCTAAATACATACATATTATAGATAAATTACACCCAGACACAGAAAAAATGATCGTGCTCATCACACAAACATTAGTCCTGGGTGGGAATCGAACCCACGACCTCCGGCATAGCAGTCAGGGCTACTAACCACTAGACCAACAGGCCAGTCAAGTGTTCGTTAACAACTACATTAGCTTAAAACTGTGTTGTAGTCATTAGTGCCTACCTCCAAAAGGGGAGACGTCGGCTTTCCAAAACTAATGATAATATTATTATAATTCACTTATAGTTGTAAAAAATACAGAAAAACTTAAGAAAAAATACAGTAAAACTTAAGAAAAAATACAGAAAAAATAAAAAATTTAATTTCACGGGCTTCCTTGAAGCACTAAGAAATAATTAATATCCTTATTTTTGTAACGATTGTCTGTTGTTTATTTACTATTATATAAGTATATACTTCAAAAAAAAAAATTACAAAAACTTGCTTTGAACCGAACCATAACATTAAGTCTATTATGATTTAGGTCGGTACGACCTATTGAATATAAGAATATTTTATGAGTTACGTCAAAGAATTCTTAAAATTACACGTAGGCATACATAACCAAATGGATCTAAGATCACCTACTTCTTTCAAGTCGATAATGTGCGTAAGGAAAATATTTAAATCAACCATGTTTATTTTAAACACCCAGACGCGTACATCAAAAATTATTCGAATATTTTTAGACGTTTCATCAAAGAGGTCAAGGATTTATTTCACAAAAAAATTGAATTCATGTTTCATCATGATCGTACATTTATTATATCTTTGTATCTCATAAAATATGGGTATAAATTGTGGTAGGTAAGTCGGTATTGGACGACCAGAGAAGCTAAGTCCAGATAGTAAAGTCTAGTGGAGGAAGCGCATGAATTTGACCTCGGGCCCCTGACTTATGATAGATAGATATATTCTTTATTGTACACCAATAATAAAATTAATAGGATGTCACAATGGGCGGTCTTATCACTAAAAGCGAAGGTGGTAGTGGTGGTAGCGTACATCGACGGACTGGAAAAACTTGCCTGCTGCGGTCTTCCCGTCCAACTATAATTTAGTTGTCTTCAAGGCTAGAGTGAATAGGCTCTTAATAAGCTAGTGCTCACCATCAATGATTGCATCGGAACAATAAATTTTAGTTGATAGAAGTCAAATTCAATTCTCGATCGATTCGTTCTCTCAAGGTGGAAGGTGTGTATGAGGATTTGACAGGAGTAGGTATATAGAAGCTTAGCAATTCAGAGTAGAACTTACTCATAAATGTCACCGTACTCATGTATTAGGCAAGCTTTAAGTTATATAATGAAATGTATCGCGAAAGGGTCGGCGCCGTAAGCCGAAAACCAGGTTTCTCCTAGTTCGGCTCCAGCTGTTAAAACTTTTGTGTACATATTACTGTTCATAGCACATTTGAGAAATAAATCTAAAGTGCCATAAGTAGGTACTATTGTGAGACAATTTTTTTTTTATCCGGCAAATGATAAAATTAATACTCTCGTTCTGGGTGGAGTGAGCGGTAGTGTTAAATTTTTACTGACTTACACCCATTTGTGTTCCTTCTGTTGTCCTTAGCATTTCAAAGCCATTGTAACTATGTAGTTTGAACAATCTCAACCCGGAGGAGCATTCCTACAGTGGTATTGTAGTAATTTCTAAATAATATCAGTCAGAGTTCGACGTTAAGCAATGCTTGTAGTTCAGGTCGGTACATAACATCTCCCCCTAAACCCTATCCAGCAATTAGAAAGTAGGCGTGAGACA
The DNA here is from genome assembly GCA_949316375.1 of Mythimna vitellina. Classification (NCBI taxonomy): domain Eukaryota; kingdom Metazoa; phylum Arthropoda; class Insecta; order Lepidoptera; family Noctuidae; genus Mythimna; species Mythimna vitellina. Next base: position 1,797,986 of record OX438691.1, on the reverse strand, counting down.
AGTAATCATCCCATGTAAAATACTATCTGAATGCAGTTAGACTGTAAAACCCGACCCCAACACAGCTGAGACAAGGCTAAAGAGCCTATATGGCGCCCCAGTGTTGGGCAAAGGCCTCTACTTTCTCCTTCCAAACCTCTCTGTCTAGAGCGATCTCTGTGTCAAGTTTGCCCCGCGAACACGATCAGATCGTCACACCACCTTCAACGACCTCGACATCGACATCCGCCCTCAGGGCCAATAATACATCGCTCAATAAAAATCCAAATCAAAACACATAATAATACGAATAAAATCGACATTTGAATTCAGCTAAACTTTATTTTTGTAGCACGCAGTGACGATTTTACCATTATTTAATGATTCTAATCCATTACCGCGGTGTTTTTCCAGGTGCTTACCCTGGTATGGGCCACAGACCGATCCTGTTCGAGGAGGGGGCCCTCATCTGGTACAAGGCTGACAACGACACCCAAGTCAAGAAATATGTCAACAATATCAATGAGTTTCTTGCACGTAAGTTTGTTCTTTCCCAAATTATAAATCGTGCTATACTCCAGGCTCCACACACTATCACGGCTTGCCTACGTACTCATATAGATATATATGTTCCTTTAGTTTTTTCTTCATCCTTGATCAAGCATATTCTTGGTTTTATATGTTATTTAGCAAAGTAAGCATAATAATTTATTACTATTACTGGTCATGAGGTGCTAATTTTTAAACTTTTACCAGTACATACAGCCATTGGTCGTGTCGAACTTAAAACCCATTTGTGTCCTTCAGATTCCCTTTGCATTCTAGAACAACGGTCATTCTTTCAAACGTGCTCACAGACCTAGCAGGTGTTTAACGAAACCTTGGGGGTGTAGAATACCCCAGTGGGAAGCATTATGTCAAAATTCTGTAAACTTGTTCCAGCCTACAACAACAAGAGCTTACTAATCAACCAGGGTGTGAACCAGCGTGACTGCGGTGACGTGAAGCCTCCCCGTGCCGAGGTCTGCGCCTTCAACACCAGCAGCTTTGGGCCCTGCTCCAGTGAGAACGACTTCGGATACGCCAACAAGACTCCCTGCCTCATCATCAAGTTAAATCGGGTAAGTTCTACTCCTGAAAGTGTCTTTGACTATTGTAGTTGTATATCTATAACCAGAAACTCAATAAATAGATCATCATCATCATCATCATTTCAGCCGAAAGACGTCCACTGTTTTACATAGGCCTCCCCCAAGTGTCTCCACAACGACCGGTCCTGTGCGTCTCGCATCCATCGCATTGCCGCAACTCTCACCAGGTCATCAGTCCACCTTGTGAGAGGCCTTCCAACGCTGCGTCTTTCCAATCGACCATCTGTTCTGCGAGCAATACCTAGATAATAAAAGATATTATCTGTATTAAACATTTTATCGTTAATATACAGGGTATCACCGACATCGACACACAAATTAATACCATGGATCCAGTTTTTTATTTTTTTATTGGGTTGATATTTTATGGCGTGATTTTATGATTGATTAATGATATTATTATTAATGACTATTATGCATATCAATTACCATTTCACATTTTTCTATTTATTTTATTCTGATATTTTTTTAAATTAATTTATTAATGCATTTTATTGACTATTTGACATTTTTATTTTATTTTTCCTTTTTTTATTAATTTGAATGAAAGATGACAATTTGACATATATATATCAACTTTCAACATAACACCTCAGATTGTATTCTCATAACCAGAAAGTAGAGGATCCTCAATACGGTTACAGTTACTTCACAACGTCGACTAAAATCAAAAAAAATCAAAATCAAAGAGCATTTTATTTCAAATAAACCATTTACAGGCACTTTTGAAATGTCAAGAAGTCAGTCAGTCAGAAAAAAAAGATGTTAATTGCACATTCCAAAGCGTAGATCTCTATGGAGAAGAATGTGCAAGAAACTCCATGGAAACTCTTTTCAATCATGTTTTGTAATTACAGATATCTTTGTTACATGTTTCTTGTCGCTATGATAGTGACAAGAAACTTGAGAACAATGCAAATAAAGTAAAAACTAAATATAGATATTAAAATAGCAACTGCTAGCTAAGAAATGACCAGTCTCAACTGACAGCGCCCGTTCACGGACATGACGCTAATATTAGCACCACTCAGCTCAACCATTTTGAAGGGAGCCGAATGATCCAACACCCGCGCCACCATCAGTGAGACATTTGAGTGAGCATGACAAACTCTCAACTGCCATGCTCATTTATGTCAAACAAGTCCAATAGTACTCACATTTACAAACTTTGAAAAAAATGCTTCTATATTTTACAATTTCAAAAAAATATAAAAGAATAATAATAATATGACTGAAGATTTTGTTTGTTTTTTACAGCTATATGACTTCAACCCCGACTTCTACGATGATCCCGGAGACTTGCCCCCTGAGATGCCGCCTGACATCAAGGAATATATCAACAACGCCACAGCTCAGGAAGTAAGTATCTGATAAATTAATACGATATCCTACGTACGTAGGTAAATCAAAGCGAACGTGATCGTGGAGAGAAGAGGTGCAACAGGAACAAACAATTTTATTGCGGTGGCCTACTTGACCAACCACACGTGGGTTTTTTCTTTAAAGGCGGGAATCAACAGACTTTTAATAAATTTATTTAAAACAAGCCAACGCACTGCAAGAGTTTGAGCGAAAATATTAAACCAACTAAACGCATCCTCTTCGCTTCGCTCGTTACTGCATCGCACCCACGTACCATTCGTGAAGGCCCAGCTGGGCCAAAGCCTACTGTGCCATGGCTGGACTGCTGAAAGAATTATCGTGGCCATGGAATGCAAAGGGCCACTGAAGGAACACAGGTGCGTTTTAGTCAGTAAAATTCTAACACGCCCTCTCGCTTCACCCACTGGGAGAAGTTGTTTAATACTATCCCAAAGACCATAAAATAATGCCTAGAATTGAGCGTAACTTTACTATTGCCGAAAACCCTAACCTTACATTTTTATTTCAATAGGGGCCTTTGTTTATTTTGAACTTACGAGTTGTAAGCCGCGGGTTCAACCAAACCCAGCCAGGCGCATTACTTAGTGTAATTTATTTTATCACAACTGCTCTCAAAAAGATGAAGGAAAAAATCTTGAGAACACTACTAGAACCAAAAATTCGAAGACATGTGACATTCACAAATCCGCACTGGGTCCGTGTGGTGGATTACGGCTCCTAGTGAGAGGAGGTCTGAGTCCTAGCAGTGGGAACATTAAAAAGGCTGATTATGCTATGCTATGCACCACCTGAACCTATCCAAAAGGAAAAAGCTATGCACTAGCTTCTGACGTTTTATAAGTGCCCATGTAGGCCTATGTGAAATAAAAATCTTTGACTTTGACTTTGACTTTGACTTTGAAAAGAAACAAAAACAAGGGTAGGTTGATTGGTAGAAAGTGGCTAAGGCATTAAGTCTGCTTCTGTACTTTTAGAATAGAATAAACTTTATTGTACACCAAAAAAGTAATAAAAATTTAAAGCAAAAACTTAAATTAACAATAACAACAACAATGGCGGTACGGTACTTTTGTGTGCATAAAGTATTTAATAAATAATTCTTTGCCGCACGAAATCGCATCGCTGTTGTTTCTGTGATGCGGCGTCGTACGAGCCCAAGAGCCGCTATCTTTCTCGAATTTTCTTTTTTCATAACAAGGCCGTAATGTTTCTGCTTAAATAATATTTCAGCGTCGCAAAGTCTGGGTGTCATGTATGGGCGAGCGACCTGCAGACGTGGAAGCCTTAGGCCCGTTGAAGTATTGGCCGTACCCTGGCCTGCCCGAGATCTACTACCCCTATGACAACACTCCTGGATACCTGAGCCCGCTCGTTGCTGTGCAGCTCCTGAACCCAAAACGTAAGTATTACTGATCGAACAAAGTTTAGTAAAGATATGTATAGAAGCATTGCTAGTATATTTTTATCAGGCGTTACCTATTTTCGTTATATTATAATGAAATGGAAATAGAAATACGTAATATTTTAAGGTTTTCAGTGATAAAATAGATTAAATTGGTTATTACTGTTATATTTTTTTCACACTCGCAGTTTTTATCACTAAAACTAGTAAAAAAAATAAGCAATAAACGAATAGAAAAAATGCGGAGTGACTATAAAAACCAAAACTAAAACTATATTTAAAAAAGGGAAACTAAAATATCAGACCAGTATTTTTATTTAAGAAAAATAACGCCTGATAACAAACTATAGCAATATACTAAATTGACTCTAACTTCGTCTGGTTACGGTTGATAGACATAATTCCTTTTGCTATTGATTTATCATACAGTCCTTTAAGATATAGCCTAGGTTTCACTTTCGGCGAAAAAACAAAAATTACATACCAGCAATGTATGGGAAAAGTTTGATTTCCCTTTACGAACTTCTTCAAGAAACCTGAATGCAAGAAAAAACTAAAACGTTCCAGACAAGTCACTTTTCAAGCAGTTTGATGCAGTTAATGGCGTCAATTCTGTGTAAAACTAATATGTACATAAACTAGCTTCTGCCAGCGGTTTCGCTCGCTTGAAAGTACGTTTCTCTATACAAACATTGAACCACCGTTTCCCCCCCTATGGGGTGAATTTTCGAAAGTCCTCTCTTAATGCTCGTCTACGTCATAAAAGGAAACCTTGTGCAAAATTTCACGCAACTAGTCCCAGTAGTTTCGGCTGTGCGTTGATATGTCAGTCAGTCAGTTTCTCCTTTTATTTAAATAAATAGCGACCAATTGCTCCAGACTGCTTGAAAACTGACCTATGTGGAACTTTGGGCACGCCACAATTATGGCGGTAAGTCCCCTCTTTGAGGCGTGGTTGGAAAGACCTCACGGCGTCCTCACATTCCGCATGACGCAGGTCCTCACCGGACACGGTAAGTTCGGGAGGTACCTGCACCGGATACGTGCGGAAACGACGCCCGGGTGTCGCCACTGTGTGGCCCACCCGGAGGACACGGTGGAGCACACGGTGGAGGTGTGCCCCGCTTGGGCAGAGCAACGCCGTGACCTCGTGAGGGCAATCGGCGGCGGTGATCTCTCGCGCCGGGCCTTGGTTCAGGCCATGCTCCGGAGCGAGGAGGAGTGGCAGGCGGTCGCCTCTTTCTGCGAAGCAGTAATGCTAGCTAAGGAGGCGGCCGATCGCGTGAGGCAACGGTCCTTACGCTCCAACCGCCGCCGGGATTCCGATCCCGATTTCCGGCCACCGTAGGCGCGGGCTTGCAGACGGCGAGCAATGGGTGGCTCGCTGTCTGACCGTCCGGTAACCGTCCGGACCGAGCTCAAGTCGTCGACGGCGCGTTTTGTTCCACGCGCGCCTCAAGGAGATGTCAGCAAATCGTAGGGGCCCAGCAGGGTCGAAGCCTACTGGGGCCACGGGTAGTGTGAAAGCGGAACCCGGGGCCCTGGGACGAAGGCAACGAAGGAACAGGAGTGGGTTTTTAGTCAGTAAGAGTCTGACACTATCTCCCGCTCCGCCCAAGAGCGGGGATGTCATTAGGATGATTTTCCCACCCAATAAAAAAAAAAAAAAAAAAAACCTATGTGGAACTTTTTAGTTTTTCTTGTTTTCGTAACTTATATAAACCTAAAAGGAGAGTCAGCTCGTTCTAGTTTTATTTACATTGTGGGTTTTAATGAAAAATGTTCGTTTATTACTTTTTAATTAAAAATGGGATTGAAATGTTAAAAAATAAAATTAGAAAACGCCAACGAAAAATTCCACCGCTGAGGGCCCTGAATCATGTAGGTACTCAACTGAATCCTGGATGCGTCCAAGTCCCGAGACACGACAATCCAAGTTAGGGTACGCCTTGCTGTTCAATCATATTCGTAGATCTTGGATGGAACGCTGACCTAGCTTCATCCAAGTCTAGAGCGTTGTTCAGTGGCGTAGCTAGATGACCAACAGCCTTGATGCAAAAAAATAAACTGGGGCTCGTTTTTGTACGTGGGAAATTATCATAAAATTATTATATTATAACTCCATATGCTCTGGGTGGAGAAAGAGAGAGTATCAGACTTTTACTGACTGAAATTAGTTGCCGTAATTAGTGTTACACCCTATTTTATTTAGATTTTGAAGGTGGGTGAATTTTTTGCTAGTTCAATAAGAGGTTTGTTAATCAGGTTTGGGGCCCCTACTCTTGGGCCGAGAGTTCGACTCGCACTTGGCCGGTTTTTAGTGTATTTGTTGTTATAGCGGCAACAGAAATACACCATCTGTGAAAATTTCAACTGTCTAGTTATCACGGTTCATGAGATACAGCCTGGTGACAGAAGGACGGACAGACAGACGGACGGACGGACAGCGGAGTCTTAGTAATAGGGCCCCGTTTTACGTTTTGGTTACGGAACCCTAATAAAAAGAGAAACTGACTGACTGACATATTAATCCGCAGCCGAAACTACTGGTCCACTAGTCCTTCGGTGATGTTGCCCACATCATATATATTTAGGGTTGGGTTGTGTTGGAGGGTTGGGATTGGGTTTTAGGGGGGTTATTTAGGGTTTATTTTTTTTAACTTTTCCAAAATAAAGCAGTTCTTCTCTTTTCCAGTGCATCAAATAATAAACATCCGCTGCCGCGCGTGGGCTCGCAACGTAAAGTACACTGACAGCCTGAAGGAGAGGTTCGGCTCTACTCACTTGGAGATCATGATCGACTGATGGGACCAAAGCTGTGCAAGCGCATGCGGTAGTGGGGCAGCCCGTGAGAAGGGGGGGTAGGGGACTTTGTATGTTTTATTTGATGGGATTTTTTAGCCTTTAGGGAATCATGTTTTTTCCAGTACTAATACTGGTAGTTGGATTTGTCTCTATTTTTTTTTTAAATTGGTTATTAATATTTGAATTACTGTAATTTTTCATGTATTTGATCCATATCTTTAAATTTAAGTTTTATATGTGATTTTTTTAACAACCCCTGTGAATTATGTGCATGCCTTTAAATGATTAGTTTACTCGGAATCATCCTCTGAACATTTAATCTAGAATATTTTGTAAACAAGTTGTTGGTGTGCCTCATAAATATAAAATAAAATTTTAGTAAGATTTTTCGACTTTGAACAGCGTCGTGTGACATCGTGTCTGCTGTTCATACACGAGTGACAGTCTCTTTCTAATTATAAAAGTAATTAGTTTTGGGCGCTAAATTGTACTTTTTTAAATTTGATATAAACTAGTGCTTGACTGCGATCCCACCTGATGGTAAGCAGTGATGCAATCGTTGATGGTGAGGCGCACTTGTTAATAAGAGCCTATTCACTCTAGCTTTGAAGACACCCAAATTATAATCGGATGGGAAGATCCCAGCAAGCAAATTTTTCCAGTCCTTTGATGTACGCGGTATACACGACGAGGCGAAACGTTTAGTCCGGACCGTAGAGGTTTCAACAACGTAAGGGTATTCACTCACCGTACGTCGGGTTGTCCGATGGTAGAAGTGAGATGGCGGAAACAAGTCATGCAAATCCCGCGTATACTCTCCAAAATGCAACCTGTAAAACACTGAAAGGCTGGCTACCCTACGCCTGTGATCAAGTCTTTGAAGATTGGATTTAACCAAATCTGGATCACCAATTAGCCTCTTCGCACGCCTTTCCACCGAGTCCAAAGCTGCTAGGCGGCATTTTGCAGCACCAGCACATATGTGGCTGCAGTACTCCACACACGATTGGACCTGTGCTTTACTCGTGCCTGTAGTTGCAGGTTTTAAGTTTTGGTTGCATAAAATATAACATGATTTCGTAGAAATTTGTATGAGTATTATGGCGTAGATGGCATCTGACTCAGTTAATTAGATTTATTCGTGGAACGATGAAATATGACATGACAGCATTTTTCCCTCCACTTTGTTCGCGCTTTAACACACCTTAAACCATAATTCGAGAGTAGTCTTGAAAAACTAATAATGTCAGTTTTTAATGAATTTGAAATGAGCTTGGAAACCAAAGAAATAAAGGTATAACTACATTAGACCGACGTGTAACACGCTTGATTTGTACGTAGAACAACGTCGCGTGGCGTGGATCAAGTGTAGCTCTATAAGTCTAGTTGCCATATAAAATGTATGGATACCGACGCGCCCAGATAGGCGTGTGTGCAGTGTAGTTCTAGCTTAAGAATTGTCCATACAATCTTTAAAACCCCTAAATTGTAATATTGGGGGTAGTTCTAAAAACAAATAATGACAATCTTTATTATTTACTTAGGTTACTAACCCCCATGGGTAGTGTGAAAACGAAACCCGGGGACGAAGGCAAAGAAGGAACAGGAGTGGGTTTTTAGTCAGTAAAACTCTGACACTATCTCTCGCTTCGCCCAAGAGCAAGACTTGTCATTAGATTATTTTCCCACCAAAAAAAAAAAGGTTACTATCCCAGCGTTCCGAATTGCGATAAAAGGGATTATATCGCAAATCCGACCATATTTAATAGTCACAAAATGTAAGGGCTAATAAGTAATAATTTTGACATTGCACGTTGGTTGGATTCGCTATATTATCACTTTTATCGTAATTCGGAACGCAGGTATTTCTGCAAACTTTTAAGTAGGTATATTGGCACACAGTATGAGATTTTGCACCCAAACTAAATACCCCCTTTTCACCCCTTGTAGGTTGAATTTCCAAAAACCCCTTCTTGGTGCTCACCCACGTCATAAAAGGAAGCCTTGTGCAAAATTTCACTTTCCTACATCCAGTAGTAGCCGAAGCTCTGCGTTGATATATCAATCAGTTTATCCTTTTATATATATAAAAAATATAGATAGAAGATATGATTTCGTAGAGCTTCGTATGAGTTTTATGGCGGCATCTGACTAGTTTAATTAGTCTTGTTTGTAGGATACTTTTTTTAGGTGCGAAAATCTTCCAATGACATCTCGCGCTCTTGGGCGAAGCGTGATAGTGTGTCAGACTTTTACTGACTAAAATCCCAGTCCTGTTCCTTCGTTGATTTTCATACCAAACAACAAACCCCAGTAGGCTTCAGGATGATGACAAGCATCATTTGCATTACCCTTCATTCAATTCAAATTGGACAGAGACATAGATTTTACGAAGAAAAAGTTTATGTTAAATGGCGTTACTCCACTTCACACGGGCTGCCACTTCCTCAATTAGCACTAATAACTTAATGTGTCATATTACAAATTAGGAAATACCGTTAATCTTAAAGTCTCTAGAACAATTTAGTAACAGTGTGACCAGTATTGCGGCGGTCAAACAAGCAACTAAAGAAGTTTTTAATTTGACATTTAACTGCTTTTGGCAATGTCAATGTATGCTGGGCGCACTGTTTTTGTTATTTTTTAAGTAAATGTGATCAATAACAAAGCGTAAGTGGATGTTACTGTCGGTACGTTAAGGTGCTGCATACTACAGAAATAATAAGTTAGCATTTATTTTAACAAAACGGTATTATTTGTCACTCGCTGTTTCACCCGCATATTGTTACTACTCCGCTCCCTAATATTATGTAGCATAAAGCCTTCCTTCAAAAAAGAGCTGTACTCAACACTAAAATATTTTATAAATTTGAACCAGTTGTTTCTAAAAGATTAGCGTAAAAAAATGTATTGACGACTCAATATATTTTCAAAAATCAATCCATTCAAGTAATCAATTCTTGATCGTTATCAAGAATTGATTACTTGATTGGATTGATTTTTTCTACTTACAATTTTACTAGATTTTACATTATTTCTCGGGTTTCACGTATCTGGCAAGAATTTGTAAACCTTCATCAACGTCAACCGCGAAACTTATGTTCCGTAATTGGTTTTTCTCAAAACAATTTACAAAATCCATTGATGAAATTACTCTGATTACTCTGTAATGTGCAGATACCTTATAATTACGAAACAAACATTGTATTTGCCACTTAATGTTAAACAAATAGACGTGTGTTGTTATTTTTGTAAATGAGTACGTAAATAGATTGTGATGTATGTCCATTAATTACTCTTTTATTTACTTACCAACATTTTGAACAAATTCATTTAAAAAATTGAACTTATGCCGTAATGAGCATTTTCTACGCCCGGTGTCAGTTACTGTAATTGCGCCCCTAAAAAAAGCCCGAGTTTGGTGAGTTTGATCCGCCTAACGAAGGTCCTCACTGGACGAGTATTTCGGGAGGTACTTGTTTCGAGTCTGGCGGGGAAGAAACGCTCCGATGTCACATGGTGCAGAATATGGTGGAAGTTGGGCGGAGCCATCGACGGTGGCGACCCGAGCGTCCGTCATGGTACGGAGCAAGAGGGAATGAGAGACAGTAACCTCCTTTTGATGAAATGAATGATACAAAGCTTGGCCTTGGTTTGATCGATTCTGCGTCCTGGGCCAACCCGCACTGGGCCCGTGTGGTGGATTACGGCCCATTCCCTCTCCTAGAGAGGAGGCCTGAGTCCCAGCAGTGGAAACAATAAAAGGCTGTTTATGATATGCTATGTATGCGCCCTGGGTACCGCTGGCACCGCCCTAGTTACGGCAATACTGTTAACGTGAAAACTACGAGTCCGAGCGTGGTAACTATGGTGCTCAAGGGGTATAGATACTCCATGGCAGCCTGCGAGATTCAAATTATACCCTATTGAAGGGCTTTTTTATGAAAAAGGGGAACCGAGAGGGTTATATTAATGACTAACTTCTGCCAGCAGCTTCTCCCACGTGAAAGTAAGCCTAAAGCATTAAGTCCGCCTTTGTACTTTATGTTGCATGAAGATTAAATAAATAAAGTAGGTTTCTCCATACAAACTTTGGACCCCGTTTTATCCCTTTGGGAGGTGAATGTCAGAAAATTCATTCTTAGTGGATGTCTACACGCTATAAGGAACCTACCTGCCAAATTTAAGTTTGTAGGTGTTATAGTTTCTGAGATTTCGTGATTAATCAGTGAGTGGTATTTCTCTTTTATATATATAGATTATAATGATAATAATTCCGTAAATAATCTCTTATAACAGCTGCCAATCATATTTTAATTAACATACAACTTGACACATGAAAAGAAAGAAAATTTAAATTACGGGTTGCCCTGGAGACTTCTGTAGAGATATGAATTAAAAATTTGCATGTGAGGTCTGTTCAGTTTCATTACAAATCAGACTGTGACTTTCTGGAGTACAGTAAGTAATCCAGAAAGTTGATTTATTTGTTTAAACTTCATGAACAGTAGAGGAGGACTTAAAGCAACAAGGCATCAAGGCTCTGCCAGTCACCCTTTGGGTTCAAAAAGACAACAGTGTGGTATGTGGACAACAGGTTTACACAATAAATAAAGAACAGATAATTCAAACTGAAAAAATTAAATAAAAAATAAGTTATAAGATAATAGGTTTAAAAATAATAATGGCCCTTGGGGCCAAAAGGTTCTGCAGTGGCGACCGCGTACCGGAAGACGTAGTGTTGGAAGGCCCACGGCACAAGGCGGACCGATGACTTGGTGAAGGTTGCGGGAATCCCATGGATGCGAGACGCACAGGACCGTTAATTTTGGCGACATTTGGGGGAGGCCTATGTCCAGCTGTGGACGTCTATTGGCTGAAATGATGATGATGATGAGGTTTAAAAGTCTTTTAACGCGAGGTTTCATAAAAAACAAGGAGTCCAGGTTTAGCACCTAACAAAGCAAAGATGGTCTCTAGCCATATGCTGAGTAGAAGAGTGACGAAAAAAATATATCGATGTCATCGATTTCAACCAGAGGGGTCCAGTCGAGATCGTCACCGTCACGCTGCTAACAACTTAATGTATACCTCGAGATATAAAATTATGGCCACCACCACCATTGCTCTCAAAACGGTCCTCACGCCCCAATCGCCGCCGAAATTCCGATCCCGATTTCCGGCCATAGTGGGCGCGGGCTTGCGGACAGCGAGCATTGGGTAAGTCGCCGTCCGACCGTCCGGACCAAGCCCAAATCGTCGACGGCGCGTACTGTTTCACGCACCTCAAAAGATGTCAGCAACTGTAGGGGCCCAGCAGGGTCGAAGCCTACTGGGGCCAAGGGTCTGATTCTTAAAGGAAGACTCGGCCCCGGTACGAAAAGCGACGAAGGAACAGGAGTGGGTTTTTTAGTCAGTAAAAGTCTGACACTATCTCCCGCTCCGCCCAAGAGCGCGGGATGTCATAAGATGATTTTCCCATCGATAAAAAAAAACCCCAAGATATAAGCGCTAAGACTGGAAAGGTTGTCACTTAAAATAAACAGAATAAAATGAAATTAAGAATAATTGAATTGAATTATATTATATATAACATTAATTATGATTACGGAAACAAATTATTTTATAATACAAAAAGCTTTCGCAGAAGGCAATGTATTCTGTTAACTCTTACCACACTCCTTCACTTCTCTTATTTTTATGTTAACATGTGGACATTGGAGTGGGTTACATGTTTGTGCATCTAGTTTTAAGGATTTTCTTGTATTTTCTCTAGCATGTAACTGTTTTTTGTCCCTAATAAATAAATAAATAAATAAAATAAACAGTGTTGCTCGACGAGAGAACAATTTTTAATTTTATTTTTTTTTAGCTTTGAAATTGTGATGGCGCTGGTACTTACCGCGTTATGTATTTGTCAGTAGGGATGAAAACAGAAAGTCGGTATCGGTAACTACATTTATTAATTATAATTTACAAATAGTCTCAGTTATCGTATCGACAATCACACACGAATTAATATGAATAAATATTATCCAATCAAATATTTTAGCTTTGATTTTACGTAAATGTAATTTAATAAGGCAGTTATCCCTCATGGAGGTGAAAAATACAAACCGATTTTTTGAATCCGTCAAGAAATGGTGGATTTATTAAATTTTATCTGAACGGCTACTTGGAAATGCGCGCTCTCGCTGGACTGTTAACGATGACGTTATCTGTCATGATCCGTGCTACGAACGGCTTGATCCGTGGAGACCGATCATGACAGATGACGTCACAGCGAGTCGCTTCATTCTCGGGCGCGTTTCTAGAACTAATACACTAAAATTGCTGTATCTTCGTCATTTTTGGTCCGATTTAAATAATTACTTCAAAGTATTTACTGGTTTTTTTTGACGCTATAAGTCTGCATACTCCACAAAAGTCATGACTGATCCTTATTGAATGTATTTTATTACTTAATTAACTCTGTTTCAATGCAAGGTTGTTATCTTATGCTAATGTTCAACAGTAAACCCCACTTCTTCATCCAGCCTGGAGTCAGGAGTTCCCCAGATCTATTCGATCATGATCTCGATGTGCACCGCGCCCATGGCCTCGTGTCTGTCGTACATGATGTTCCGGGCCCAGGCTCGGCACTCGATGTTGATGAGCATGCCCGCTGTAGACACAAGTACATAAATAAACATAATGCAACACGGGACACGTAGAAGATCTTATAATATAATACTTAGTGAAAAAAACTCAGATTCATAGGAAATCATGAGAAAGTATTGCTTCATCAGTTTCTTATCCTTCGTCTATAATTCTTAGGTTTTTCTGCATGGATTAGAAAAGTTACAAAGTTAGTAGTTTCTATATGAACTCAAAACTTAAACTCAAAGTCATTTTATTTCACATGGTACTTATAAAACGTCAAAAATTAGCATATGGTTCCAATCGGTCATTTTCTAGAATCGGCAAGAAACTCCATATCACATGGACACACTTATTTCATTTGAACCAGATGTGAAAATTTTCGTGCTTATTTTGCGCTTTTATATCCTAGAATTTCTTAGTTCTTTTATCCGTAGTTTTTTTTACACATCTGTATAATTAAAAAACATCATAATTAGTCTCCGGCTTGTACTTGCTCCTACATAAAATTTAATGTTAAGTCTGAATGTAGGTTTTTTTTACAGTAAAGATATTAAGCATCTAATTAAAATTTATTTAAGTGGTGTCATAAAACAGGGTTATTTCTCTTAATTTTGCGCGTTTCGAACGGTCAGCATCATCAACTGGTTACCTCTTTTTCTAAGGTATTTTAAAGTGAGAGGTGTACCCAATTGATGCAGCTGTCTGTACCTCAAAATGAAAAAGGGACCCTTATTAGATCACTTAGTGTGTTTGTCAAGACCTTTTTCTCAGGAATGCGTAGAGGTATCAAGTTGAAATTAATATAAAAAAAAGATCAGAGTGCAATGATTAACATGCTTAATACCTACAAATCTGAGCCATTTAAATTAAAAGCTGTCATTAAATCATTGATTTCGTTGGTTTTTTGGGTACTGTTTAGTTATGTGACTGATAAAAGAAAATCTTAGTATTGTAACCAATTGAATCTATCTATCTTAAAAAATTCATTTGTATTGCCATCGACTGGTTGCCATGACAGGCGATAATGCCATATTATTTCTTCTAGCCAAGATGAAAGCAAGGCTTGTAAAAGCCAGTCTTTAAAAAGCTAGGCTTGAGTCACAGGAAGTCTAGGTACATTGTATCAAGAACTTAGGTGGACTCACTCTTGGGCCTCTGCAGATGCACAGCGACGAGTGGACTGAGGTAGCCCTCCTGGTTGGTATAGGGGAAGTAGTAGCCGGGGAAACCACGATACGATGGCATGTACTGGATCGGCCCGATGTTCTCCCGGTCAGCGGGGTTCTCACCCTGGCATGATACCCACACCATGTTGAGCTGGAGAATAGAGTTCGTCAGATATAGCAGATACTAATAAATAGAGTAGACTGGACTGGGGAAACACGCCATGGATGACGCCAATGAATATTTTCATGGTCTCATAAAATTGAAGAACAGAACAATTAATATTGTAGTGACATCTATACACATAGAAGCTAAATTTGATATCCTGGATCGCAGCTTTAGAATTTTCCGCGCGATTCAAACATATATACAGTCCGAAATCAACTATCGGGCAATTGCCCGGATCAGACAAAAAACCTGTCTGATCGGAGGATTCTCTCTTTTCAATGAGGGTTTGCGGAACTTTACACAATGTTTTACATAGGTATGCATTGAATGAAAAGTAGTTAATGAGAAACCAATATTTTTAGGCACTATCGTTGTTATCCAATTTTAGCAGTCTAAAAGAATCAAACTTACAAAATTCTTATCATACGCCGTGATATTTCGAATATGCTCCTTCAAATCCTCCGGCATCTCTGTCGGCAGATGATCAGAGCTGTTATAGAAGGCTGGCTTCCACCCAAAGATTTTGTTCAGCTTCAGGAAGACGCAGGGGGTTGACTTTTGGTACGCGAAGTGGTTGTCTTCGAGGCAGGGTCCCCAGGCGCTGATGTCCACGTCACAGACCTTTCCAGCTGGTACAGGGAGCTTGAAGTCGCAGTTGTGAATGTTCTGGCTAGCTCCGGATTTTCCATCACGTTTGTAGACTGGAATGTAAGAAATTGTTTAGGGACTTCAGATAAATAAAGTTGAGAAATATGAAAACGAAGAGTATAAGTCGATGAATGGATGTTGAATGTTGATTATGAACATGTATTTATCTACATTTTTCATCTCTTCTATTTGTTTTTATGTTTGCAAGAGGTAATCTCTGAAAGTACTGGTTCGATTGCGAAAATTTTTTTACCGATAGAAAGCTGCTTTATTCCTGAATGATATAGACTATTATAATATAATATATTTTATGTACGCGGGCGAAGCAGTAGACAAAAGCTAGTATGACTATATATCTTTTGGCTACAGCCTGGCTTCGACTGCGTGAATGTAGGTTTCTCTATACAGAATTTCATCCCCTTAGTGGGTGAATTTTGGAAAATCTTTTCTTGTTCTTTGTATAACATCATAAAAAAAACTCATTGCGAAATATCAGCGTTCTAAATCTAAGGGTTTGAGCTCGGTGTTGATGAGTCAGTGAGTGAATCAGGACATTGCCTAATGAATAGAAATAGGTTTTTTAATTGAGAAACTAAACATGGTAATGAATATCAAGGAGGTAAATTGATGGGCTGTGGGGTCGTTTGAAAGAATTACCCGCGGCTCTGGAATACAAAGGACAACGGCACGGGTGGCTTTTAGTCAGTAAAAGTCTGATACCCCTCTCGCTTCATTCATAGCGGGAAATGTTATTGCATGAATTCTCGGCCTCAAAAAAAGGAGGATATATTTAGTTCATTAAATTATGAATGTATGTATTATATTGTATTGTATCTGATTCATTTGTATATATTTTTTATATTAAGTACCCTTTTTTTCTCTCTCTCTTTTATTGCACCTACCACTGTTCTTCTCTGCATCACCCAAAGGTTGACTGGGAGAAAATGCCTAAGGCATTGAGTCCGCCTCTGTACCTTTATGTGCATGAAGTATGAAATAAATAAATACAGGAAGAAAATTTATCAAAATCATAAAAGTACCATTGAGGTGTTATAACCTACTATGGTGATACGTTATGAAAGATCAGCTTTCTTAAAATTAAGGATTGGTAAAGCATGATTCGGAATACAGACAGTACAAGTAAGAACGACAAGTCTTGTAGTACCATTCATTATCACTCACTCTTTATTCTTTATTCTTTATTGTACACACAAAACTTAACTACAATACATGGATTTGACAATTTATGTACAAAGGCGAGCTTAACTCAACAATGAGTTTTCTCCCAGCAAACCTTTGAGTGACAGAGAGAGATCACAATCGAGGGTAGGATCCAGTGTACAACATAAACATACATAAATACGTCTAATATATATATACATACATACAGATATAATATATATAACAATATATACTAATACTATGTCAATTGAGAAAGGAAGTGCTCTTTAATTTTCCTTTTAAAGACGTCCAGAGAAGGGCTGTCGCGAAGGAAATGTGGGAGAGCGTTCCAAAGACGCACTGCAGTTACAGTAAAGGAGCCATCATAGCGGCTAGAAGTATGACGCGGAGTACGAAGGAGAAGAGAATTGATAGTGCGACAGGGTTTACCCCTTGGCACAAGGTACTCAAAGCGTTCACGAAGGTATTGAGGAGCATTGGGATTGTGCAGGATAGTAAAGAGAAGGGATAGAATGTGGATATCTCGCCGACGCCGAATTGGCAGCCACCTTAACCTGGTCCGAAACTCCGACACATGATCGTATTTGTCTCACCTGCTAGAAACTTAGAAAGCTCCTTAACCCAGAACTTATAGCTTCCAGGATCGTTTCCCTTGTACCAGATGACGCTGCTGGCGACCTCTGGGGGCATAGGTCGGAAGCCAAGCCCAGGGTTAGTACCGATGATGCTCTTCTCAAGCTGCCACATGGGCTGCCGGGTGTCCAGGAGCTGCAGGAAGGTCCACATGCAGATGGCGACCAGGATCGCGAGCGCCGAGTAGAAGATGAAGTAGAACAGTGCTATTTTGGCTGAAAATTTAAGGGTTTTTGTTACTAAATATGTGCGACTTTATTCTCATGCTTTTATTTAAAGATCCAAATAATCTTTTCCATAAAGATTTTACTTTATTGTTAAAGAAAGAAAAAGAAAGAAAGAAGAGTTTGTTTACGTCAAACATGGCGCATACTTTAAAAATAAAAATAAATAACAATAATGACTTATATTTTAAGTGGTTGGATATGCGTCACATCGGTGCAAAATGGCCAGCGCTCAGCAAAACGTTGAGGCTCGTGTAAGACAGAGCCTCAGCGTTGATTTTCAACACCAGCCGTCGTCGACGGTGAGACGTTGATCGGCCAGCAAGGATTACATATTATCATCATATTTTCGTTTTAGAAAAAGATGCTCAAGGTACATTAGGAATGACTACTGTATACTGGTAACCGTCCGGACCAAGTCCAAGCCTTCGACGGCGCGTAGTGTTCCACGCGCGCCTCAAGGAGATTTTAGCAAACTGGAACTAGAAGTGAGTTTTAATCAGTAAAAGTCTGACACTCCTTCACGCTCCGCCCAAGTGCGAGAGATGTCATTAGATAATTTCTCGCCTGAAAAAAAACCCACTCAACCACTGCGCCAACTATACTAAATATTAAATATTTGACTAATAATATTAAGAAATTCTTATAATCATTCGTAATGTAACCTTGAGTGAAATAACTTTTTTAAACCGAGTTAAACTACTGTTTCCTGTGAGTAACTCCAATTTTATTTTACCATTCGTAACTTCAAGCAAGGAATAAGATAAGTAAAGCCACGGTGATTTTTTTCCTACATTTATTGTCGTGACGATCATGACGGTCCATTTTGGCAATCGGGGGGAATATGCACAAAATATATTACTTTATTTATATATTACAACTATCAATAAATGAGATGAACAAAATAAATTACCAACGAATTCAAGGTAGTTGAAGTATAAATAATTAAAAAAATATTGCAATAGCAATGTGTTATAAAAATGGAGCAGTTAATGACACCAGACAGGAGGCCACAGTGCAGAAGTAGTCACAGCCAAACAAGCGTGTCTTCGACGTAGTCTTTAAGCTTATATTACGCTTTTTTGGTTAGGACACGCTTTTTTTTTAATGAGTTTTTAATTTTCTTTCCTTTGGCAGCTTTTTATAAAAGTGTATGCTGTTTACTAAGAATGACTGCTGGTCTTAGCTAATCTCCATTTGGGTAATACAATTTCGTGTTTGCTACGCGTATTTTTGTTGTGAAAATCGCTTCTAATTTTAAAGCGTCCTAAGTTTTTACGAACATACAAAATACTTTCTAAGATATAAAGATAAGGCAGAGTCAGTATATCGATTTCTTTGAATTTATTTCTGAGCGACTCGCGAGGACCCATTTTATAAATAGCCTGGATTGCTCTCTTTTGCAATATGAAAATTGAATCTACATCAGCTGCAGATCCCCACAGTAAAATGCCATAAGATATAATACTGTGGAAATAAGTATAGTAAACTAACCTAGCTGTGGCTACATCTGTCAATTGCCTTATTTTTCTTACTGCATATGCAGCTGAGCTCAATCTTCCCGAGAGAGTTCTAACATGAGCGCCCCACTGCAGTTTAGAATCGATAGTTATACCTAAGAACATAGTTTCCGTAATTAAATCAGTTTTTTGCCGTTAAGAATTAAACTGACGCCAACTCATTCGGTAATTATTTTTTTGAAGTGAAAACTTCTTTAGCGGCGTTGAGCACTTTTTCTGTAATGGGTATAAAATCTTAAACTCGCGTCAGGACACGTGACCTGATCGAAAAAGCGTAAGACGGATGGAGAGTAGACAGTAACTTTTTAATGTAAAATAATTGCAATAGTTTTAAAGTGTTAAATTTTTAATGTAATATAAATTGTCATGTTTGTGTACGATAGCGCAATAAATGAATATTGTATTCTACCACATAAATGATAGTACTTTTATACTGATAAAGCAATTGGTGCAAAATTATTCCCTAACCATTCCAAAATATCAAACATGCTCAACGTTAATAATCAAGTTTTCACTTCTGCCGGCACTCCCGGAGTGCAACCCGTCTTTTTTTTTTACATGTAGTTTTATTCGCATTTAATAAGAGATACGAACCATTTCGAAAGAACAGCCAGACTTTCGTTGATATGTAAGACATCCCCATCTTTTTTATCTACTTTAAAAATAAGAGAAGTGTCATCAGCAAACAGAATTATATCGGATAAATTAGCCACCATGTAAGGAAGGTTATTAATATAAACTAGAAAAAGGAAAGGGCCAAGAATTGAACCATGAGGCACGCTCATCTTTACTAAAGGACCCTGAGAACGTCACCCCATTAATGGATACTTTTTGCTTACTTTTTAGCAAAAAGTATCCATGAACGGGGCGAAGTTCAATGCATTACCGAAATGTCGAAGTGAATCCGTAAATTTGACAGTTCAAAAATCGCAGCTGCCGATAGTTAAACGCCTTGCCTAGAGTCTTAGGCCCTGTTAATAAAAGAAAGGCCTCGGATCCACGACCTATCTGCATGTTTACTGGTCAGATCCCGCTCGGAGCGGCGCGCGCGCAGGATGCTCCAATGATCTCAATGAAGCAATGAACGGCCTCGCAGCTTCCGGTACGCACGTCTTTATGCCCCGACCATTTAGGCAAAGTCTCCGGTATTTATTATAACGGAGATTTGGGAGTTAGGGTCATGGGGTTGTAAGTTGATATTATGAACGTATGTATCTACAGTATGGCCGAAAAGCGACGACCTCAAAGCTAGATCACCAACAGCTATAATTTATAATATCGTTAATGGTGTTCTGACATGTCCGCTCTGTGTTCAGTTTTTCGCCAGAAGTTTTATATTCAAGTCACTTAACACACCTGAGCTCACAGACACAATGAGGAGCCAAGGAATGTGAAACCGGCTAGATGGCATCATCATCATCATCACGATGATCGCTCTGAACTTTGAACGATAACCATTGTTCAAAGTTCAGAGCGATCAAGACGCGCAGCCGTTTTACGCGGGCTATGAACCATAATACAAATACTGCCTCCTAAGATACATGTTACGATGGGGCTGTCATATCCTTTTTGGACAAAAGCCCCTAAATAAATCCTGATTAAAAAAAAAAAATAGGTACATGTTTCTGCCTAGTTTGGGACTCAGAAGGCTATCTACTTTTGTTAAATTAACTGTCCTTGTTCTAGTTACTATAACTGTAATTTATGGTTGTGTTCCAAATAAAAAATATTATTATTATAGTACTTTTTAAAAATGATATGGCAAATGTGTGTTGAGATTTTTTCGAGTATGCGAGATAGTTCGGAACGCCAACTTCAGATTTGCCTACAGATTTTGACCGTACTGTATTCTAATTTTATCTGGATTTGTAAAGTTTTCATGATAATAGCCTAATGTCATGTCTTAAAAATTTAACGTCGAATTAGGGGACTTGTGAGTTAGGTGTCTTCAAGGCTAGAGTGAATGGGCTCTTAATAAACTAGTGCGCCTCACCATCACCGATTGCATCATTACTTACCATCAGGTGGGATCATCACAGATAAGCACTAGTTTATAATAATAAAATAAAAAAATAGCCAAAAACGCCAAATAAATTTTCCGATGAAGCAGTAAAGTCAGTTAAGCGATCTTATTGGTCCTTTCGATGAATGGCACTAAAAAGTCAAATAACTTAGACACAGTGGGGACTCCCAATTAAAACTTTTGAACGACTTACTAACGAAGATGAGTAAATAGTCGATTGACAAAAAGCACTGAATCACGTTCGCTCCTTGAGTGTTTTCTAACACAGTATTACGATCAACCTACGCACTTCTTTGCAGGGTGTCAATAGAACATGTACCAGCATCACATCCAAGGACCCAACCTTGGCATCCAGGATAAAAGCTCAACTAAATAGTCTATCGACGAAACTACCAAACCAGGTTAACCCAGATCTACTGCAGTCTTATTGTACCCTAATATTTCAAAGTCCACGTCCATGCCAGCCACACACGATCCAGTTTACCCTCAAGTTTGTAGCTGACTAACGTCATGCATACTTGGCCACTCATACACACACCTTGGCATGCATACCCTTTGCCTTACGCCGTCAACTTTACCGGACGCCACTTCAAGCGCGCTGCGCTGGATCTAGATCAGGAAACTGGATCGTGTGTGGCTGACATTAACTACCCCAACTAGTGCAAATTCTGCCACAAAACTGTTTGTCTTCGGATTCCAGATGCATCCTCACCTTCTGAGCCCATGTGAGAGAAGGAGGTCCTCCTTGTTTCAGTAGTAATACCAATAAAGTTACTACTTCAAAGCTACTCACACCAGCTAGCACCAGTCCTGCCACAGAACTGCCTGGTCTTCGGGTTCCAGATGAACCTCTTTGTTTTCTGGGCGCCTGTGAGAGGGGCCTCTGCCTCTCGGTAGTACAAATTGAACCGCTCCAAGCTCGTCAGGTCTGACGGCCGTTTTTTTGTCGCCGTCATCTTGTCTGGGTTGAGTTGCTGCAAGGAAAAATGGATGAAAATCTTTATTACAAAGGCGAAAGTTTGTGTGTATATCTTTGTTACTTCTTTACGCTTGAACGGGAGAACGGATTTCGATGTAATTTGGCACATAACTAGACCATATCCATAATGCTGGTCGAGTGGTTACGGCCCCGACTTACGATTTGTACGTTGCAGGTTCAATCCCAGCCAGACGCAAATCGCGTGAAATCGAAAATTTGTCATAATTGGTAAATTCATAGTAGAACCAATCATTCATAAAAATTGCTACTAGAAAATACTATGCGCAGTTTTTTTCCAGTTTGATCGTCATTTATTATCTATATATATAAAAGGAGAAACTGACTGACATATCAACGCACAGCCGAAACTACTGGGATTACGAACATGAAATTCTGCACAAGGCTTCCTTTTATTACGTAGGCGAGCACTAAGAGAGCATTTTCCAAAATTCACCCCCTGAGGGGATGAAACAGGTGTCCAAAGTTTTTATAGAAAACCCTTTTTTCACGCGGGCAAAGCCTCTGGCATAAGCTAGTTATATATACTATAGTAATATTTCCATAAATTGAGTGATATTTTGGGACATAAACAAACGCTAATAACTTTGCTGTTTATGAATCTTATTTATTGAGACTTCACTTAAATAATAGCAAGACCTTTTCTAATAAGCCCTTTAAGTATTTGTACTAATTAAAAATTTGTCATGTATAATACTGCACAAGATCTCAAGACCCTTATTTTTCAATGGGACATCATCAAATCACTGCTCCCGCTCTGGGTGGAGCAAGAGGGAGTGAAAAAAACCGACCTGTGTTCCTTCAATGTCCCTTTGCCTTCCAGAGCCACGATTATTATTTCAAATGCTCCCGTAACAGTGGAGATATCACAACCTTAAAGTCCGTATCTAACTAACAATAATCCAATGTGTAAACACTTAGCGAAAATTTATATTATTTATAATAACTTGGATCCCCAAAAACAAAGACAAATAAAATATGTCCTTACCTCACCTATCACCCGTCCTGTGCGTGCACGCTTGTATGCGCTCTGCGACTGCGTCCGCGCACGGCGACCAACCGCAACCGCGCAGGATCACGGATGGCGTTATGTGGGAGGGACATAGTTAAGTTAAAACAACTAAAAGCCGGTATGTACCAGGCGATAGTGGCACAATTAAGGTGAGAGTATCAATTGGGAATCAAAATGATTGCAACATTTTTTTTATTGATATAAACTAGTGCTTGACTGCGATCCCACCTGATGGTAAGCAGTGATGCAATCGTTGATGGTGAGCGCACTAGTTTATTAAAAGCCTATTCACTCTAGGGGGAAGGCCGCTGCAGCCAAATCATTCCAGTCCTTCGAAGCAATACGCTTAGTCCGGACCGTAGAGGCATCAAAAACGTAAGGGTGTAAACTCGCCCTAAGTTGGGTTATCCGGATGTAGAAAGGTGATGGCGGAATAAAATCATGTAATTCCTCCGCACACTTTCCAAAATGCATCCTATAAAATACCTACATAGCGATCGTTTTCAACACAATTAGCCATTTTATTAATTGGCTGTATTGTACTAGAATTTCGGAACGCAGTTGAACGCAGAACGCAGTTCAAATAGCAGGCTTTCATGCG
Organism: Mythimna vitellina; assembly: GCA_949316375.1. NCBI lineage: Eukaryota > Metazoa > Arthropoda > Insecta > Lepidoptera > Noctuidae > Mythimna > Mythimna vitellina. The sequence continues at coordinate 1,774,452 of OX438691.1, read as the reverse complement.
GGTTCTAGTTAGACAGTGTGAAATTATAACTGAGCCTGCATATTAAGCAACATAATTTATTATTTTCATTAATGGTATTTACTAACATAGGTTTTTAAGCAATTTGTACTACTAACAAAATATGGATATTTGTCCGAAATAAACGTTATTATTATCGTAATTCGGGATGACAGTAGCTAGAAGGAGACTCCTGTGGGGTGCTCTCTCTATTGTCGGGTCTCTGATTCTGTTGAATCTGCTGCTTCGAAACACAATCTATGCTTTCTGAGCCTTCTTGTTGGCAATGTATAATTATATTTGGCTATAACGTCAAGTGTCTACCCACTATTGTATAAGCGACTTCTCATCCTAAAGAGACACAACCTCAGATATTATTGATCGGGACAATTATGGGTCATTATCTCCTAAACAAATACCTTTTTAACATACATCTCTGTTACAGACTGCGCTTTGTAAAGGCTGCTATAGCGACGTGGGCGGCTCATACCACCCTCATTATCCTGGAATATGAGGCCGTGGCTACTCAACGTGCACATTTCTTGAAACATTGAGGTGGTTACGTGAAGCTTTTGAAGCTTCCAGGAGCTTCGACATCTGGGTAGAATTTGGCTGGTTATGTTGGCTAAGTTTCCATGCACAACAGTGTCACATTGCAGGCAATGGAATTTATACCAAACATTAAGAAACAGATTAATTTGAAAAAGATTACGTCACCGAATAATTTCAGAATTTGTTATTTTACAAAATTACCTGTATGTCGTAGTTATATCGTAGAATTGGCCATTTCATTATAATTATGGGCGATGTTAGGTTAGTGTTGAGGTGGCTATTTCATGGAGAGGCCAACCATTATATAAAATGGCCAACTACATTATGTAATTGCCAATTCTGGAATACTCGCACTATGGAATACTAATATACTATACTACTAATAATATCTATATTGAATTTGCTAGATTTATTAGAATCTTACAGAGTGCACAAATAAACTGGTGAGAATTACAATTTTGCAGTTGTTATTATAGAAAAAACTACGCTCAGAACTTACTATATAAAGTATTTAATGGATGACCTAGTAGCCTCATAGAATAAATCCTTCGGTACGATTCAAAAGCACCTAACAAGTAGGTAGTCTTAACAATATTTCGGCCCTTTTCCTACAACAATGAACTGCCAAGTCATACGATAGATCTCCATCTTAATCATTAATCATTTAAGCTTCAATGGCTGAACGAAATTAAAATTATGTTTGGAACTCGGGTAGACTGTGGCCTGGATTAAGACAATTCGAGTATGTATTGTAAAATTGTATTATTTATATGGTTTATTATATCAGAAATGAAGATATCAGCAGGAGAACCAAGGTTGCCGACATAGCACGAAGAATCGCTAAACTTAAGTGGCAATGGGCAGGGCACATTCCTCGCAGAACAGATGGCCGTTGGGGCCGAAAGGTTCTGGAATGGCGACTGCGTAGGTACTGGAAGACGCAGTGTTGGAAGGTGGACCGATGACCTGGTGAGGGTTGCGGGAATCCGATGGATCCAAGACGCACAGGACCGTTCTTTCTGGCGACATTTGGGGGAGGCCTATGTTCAGCAGCGGACTTCTATCGGCTGAAATGATGATGATGATGATGATATGGTTTATTAGTACTTATATCTATTCTCGTATTCTTCTTCTCTCTCTCGCTTATTGCACCTACCAATATTTTACTCTGCATCGCCCAAAGGTTGACTGGTAGAAAATGCCTAAGGCATTAAGTCCGCCTCTGTACTTTTGTATGCATAAAGCATTTAATAAATAAATAAAAGGTACTTCTTGTTCCTTAATATGTTCCCTCAGGATGGTTTTGCTGTTATAAGAACGTGAACCGGAAACCGGCATGTCCTAGAACCAAAAATTCGAAGACATGTGACATCCACCAACCCGCACTGGGCCCGCGTGGTGGATTACGGCCCATTCCCTCTCCTAGATAGGAGGCCTGAGTCCCAGCAGTGGGAACATTATAAGGCCGACTATGCTATGCTATAAGAACGTGAAGTATACGGAACGCTGTGTAAAGTCCCACAAACCTCCGTTATAAAGGTAGGGTTCTCCGACCAGACAGTTGTTTTGTCTGGGCTGGGGCAACTGCCCGACAGTTGATTTGGTACTGTTGTACACATATATATTCTAGTCACGCGGAGAACTCTAGTACAGCGGGATGCAGGATTTTGTAATTTTTAGATCCTTTGTAGCATCATAGATTTCGCTACAAACGTAAACAGTGCTTTATACACTATCTATGCATCATACAGATATTTTTCTCGTGTGAGAATTAAGCCCACCACATGCAGTGTAGCAACCAATCGCTCAGCCAATGAACTGCGGCACTGTTCGATGGAGTTATCGCTTCCCTAGAAAGCAAAAAGTAAGTTTCAGTCAGTAAAAGTCTGATAGTTCTTCTCGCTCCACCCAGAGCGAGAGAAGTGATTAGATGATTACCCACCTTAAAAAAAAACAACTGGTGACTCATAATCAGAGGTCGGAATTAGGTAGAGTTGAACATGTACTTACACCGATTTCATTCAGCGAAAGAATAATGAGGATATGCCTCAAATCCCGAGATTAATTCTAAAGAGCAGAATTTTTTTGACACTATCTGAAATATAGCAGAAAAATTCCTTCTTACAATAATGACGAGGAGAAGGAAGTGTTTAAATTTGTTAAGCGAGGTAAGCTTATTGTATTTTAAAAAAAGTCATGTAAGTATATTTATATATACAAATAAAACAAAGATTAACATACAATTTTTATTAATATTTTTCATTGAAAAAGATTTCTCTACGTCAACTTATATATATTATTATTAATATATATAAGTTGACGTAGAGAAATCTTTAATATTATTAATATATATTAGTATTTTTTATTATTATTAATATATATAAGTTGACGTAGAGAAATCTTTTTCAATGAAAAATATTAATAAAAATTGTATGTTAATCTTTGTTTTATTTGTCTTATCTATCTCTGAGGTTTTTATTGTTATTTATTTGTAATATTATTCCACACAGAATATTTCATTAGAAATCCCGGAAAGATCCATATTAATATCAACATGTTGATGCAAGTACATAAACAATTCTACCTAATTCCGATCCCTGCTCCTAATGTAAAAGATTTCTTGATTGCTTCATTTCAACATAACCACGACCACTGGTCGCCCCCTCAATCGTAATAATAATTGTGCCGATTGTGATTAAATTCACTTATGTAACTCTTGACATGATTCGCGATAACCTTTACCTCTCAATGGATGCTGGAACTGATTCGTGTACTGTGACCATCATTACCTATCCACTGCTGAAAAATCCTACCAAAGGAGATAAAACAGTTTTTTTCTGAAAGTATATGGTCCTTCCTAATAAAATAATTGATTGATTTAACGTCTTTTTAGGGTTTCGTACCTCTAAAGGAAAAAACGGGACCCTTATAGGATCATTTTGTTATCCGTCCGTCCGTCTGCCTGTCTGTCTATCAAGACCCATTCTTTTCGGGAACGCGTGGTGGTATCGAGTTGAAATTAAAACCACATAGTCAAGTCTGATGATGTTATGAAAAAATCAAACCAGTAAGTTAACGAAAAAAAAGATATGGTCGTTTATGTCGCAAAAAACATATATTTTGTCACTCTAAAGTAAATCAAAATTTACAGGGTAGTTCCCGTTGACCCAGAATCCTGAAATTTGGCATTAAGCAAGGTCTTATAGTACAGATATAGAAGTAAATCTGAAAACAGTAAATTTGTAGTTACGTCACAAAAAAAAAACTTTTTTTTACAATTCGGATTAATCTTCGTAACTCAATTCGGGAATCGGCCTTTCATAGGTAAGTGTGTGCGGAACCCTCAGTGCGCGAGTCTGACTCGCACTTGCCCAGTTTTTTAGGATGTAGCTAATGTTATAATAAGTAACTTAATCTAATTTTTATATTTCCGCTGGAAGGGACTTATTTCTTGAGGGCGGGTGCATTTTAATTCTCCGGTAGGTAGTTCATTTTAATTCCCTGCGATAATGGACATCTTCAAAATGGCTGGACCGACTTTGAGGAACTTTCAAAAAAATCTTCGAAATTCTATTCAGGAACTAAACTGTTTACATAGGTAGGTTTGTACGGAACCCTCAGTGCGCGAGACTCGCACTTACCAAGTTTTTTAGATTCAGATTTAAATTCACTTATTTGTAAACATAGTTACAGATACACAGACGTGTGAGATGTTACATTTTTGTTGATTCTCTATGCTTTGTCATTAAGCGTACACTGCGTACAAATGATGGTAGATATCCATTTAATTTATTCCACAAAATCAAATATAAATTATACAAATCGCTAGTGTTGGATAGATCAAAACATATAAATCTTACTGGCAATTAATTCAAATAAAAATTACAATGTCAAAACAAATACCAAAGAATATTTCAAAAAATAAAAAAAAATTACCGACTTTACTAAAAAACACTGATCAAAATAACTTTAATTTCGGAAGTCTGTGTTTCTCGGTATTATTTGTATCTTATTTTTATTTTTTATCTACTTATATATTGTGGTATCTATGCGAGTATGAAGTTCCGTTGACCATTTCTGGTATTCTTCATCAGTTCCACTTCATCAAATGTTACTTTTTGACTGTAAAAGCTTAAGTTCTCGATGAAAATACCAAAATCACTGTATAATTGCCAATAATATTTGAGGAGTTCCCTCGATTTCGCCAAGATTCCATCATCAGATCCCGATTTGGTGACTAAGGGATCATTTTTTTTTTTTTCATTTGGGGAAAAAATATTTCAAAACGGTTGGCAAGCGACGAAGTTATGCGCGAAAAAACATAAAAAAATACAAACATCCGAATTGAGAACCTCCTCCTTTTTTAGAAGTCGGTTAAAAACAGAAAAGTCAATTATAAATATTAAAAAATAAGCAATAAAAGGGCTAAAAACAAAAAAAAAATGTGTATTGCGGCGAGTGAGAGCCCTTACGTTGATGAAACCTCTACGGCCCGGATCAAGCGTTTCGCATCGTCGTTTATACCGCGTACATCGAGGGATTGGAACAACTTGCCTGCTGCGGTCTTCCCGTCCAATTATAATCAAAATCAAGATCAAATCAAAAATAGCATTTATTCCAAATAAACCATTTACAGGCACTTTTGAAATGTCAAGAAGTCAGTCAGTCAGAAAAATAAAAATAAATGATGGTAATTGCACATTCCAAAGCGTAGATCTCTATGGAGAAGAATGTGCAAGAAACTCCATGGACACTCTTTTCAATCATGTTTTGATAATTTAGGTGCCTTCAAGGCTAGAGTGAGTAAGGGTCTTAATAAACTAGTACATTTCGCCATCAACGATTGCGTCACTACTTACCATCAGGTAAGATCGCAGTCAAGCACTAGTTTATATCAATTATAAAAAATATATAAATATCAAAAATTTTCCAACATAGGACGTCAACGATCCTTTACACCCAATATTTTTATATTTTTAGACCCCAACGATCTTAAATTGCTTATTAATTTATTTAGTTAATGTCTCATTTATTGATAGTTGTAATTATTTACTTTTCTTGCTTTATAGGGTTCCGTACAACGGAACTCTTATAGGATCACTTTGTTGTCCGTCTGTCTGTCTGTCTGTCTTGGAACGCGTACAGGTATCCAGATGAAATTAAAACCATATACAAAAAATCAAACTACAGAGTTTGACATAGGATATCAACGATCTAATACACCTTAGTTACAGTTAACGCAACTCATACTAAGGTAATTTGGCCTGTTCTTTTTAATCCACCGGTTAATGAATGTAAAATTATGCTTTCTTACTTGGTCGTTTATTATGTGTCATAGGTAATGTACAAGGTCGGTTAGAGGATGTGACTGCGGCCACAATAATCTGCGTCTGCAAGTGAACCGGGGAACGCTCGCGATCATCTGCATGCGTCATTACTTTAGTCTTCTACTCTCCTAGTACTTGACAATAGCATCTTGGGTGATATCTATACATATAATAAATCTGTAGAAGTTTTTGGTTGTGCGCGCATCACGTAAAATGTATGAAATCGATGTAGATAACTTTTATTACACACATACACACACACACTTACATATTTATTATTATTAAAAAAATATTTACATACACACACACACACATATACACACACACTCACATATTTATTATTAATAAAAAAAAAATTGTATGAGTTCCACGATCAGTTTTGAAGATTAATGTTGATGTTACTTGATAATCATTGTATAAAAGGCGGGGTCCTGGTGTCCTGAAATACAGGCTTGCATCCTAGTTTAGGCACCAGTCTTCCACAATAATAAATCACTTGTAACTACATTTTAAGAATTTGGTGCATTGTAAAATATTGTGGTGAGAAAAATAAACATTTATTATTATTTATTTAAACTTCATGTACAGTAGTGGTACATAGGCGGACTTAATGCAACGAGCCATTCTCTACCAGTCAACCTTTGGGTTAGAAGAGACAACACTGTGGCAGGTGTTCACAATAAATAAATAACAGATATATCAAGTAGAATGTAAAAATTTAGTTACAACAATAAAATACTTATAAATGCTAATATTATAAACTAATAAATACATTATAATTAGGAGAACTTAAAAAAATAACAATTATGACGAAGACCGAACTAAGGTTGAGAGGACTTCAAGTAGTAGTTCCGAATTTTACGTTACGTAAATTAACTTTTGGCTTTTTTATGTCATGGGGAAGCACATTCCAGAGTATATACATTAAAATTGTGTGTTACTTGATATATTAATTACTTAGGCTTTGTTTCGTCGCTGTTGGTTGACTATATCGAACGATATACTACATTCATTGAATGTTAGCGGTACGAAGTTCGCTAGGTCAGCTAGTTAAAAATATATATCTTTACCTTGAACCATATCATGATGATCGTTTGTATGACCCAAGGGTTGCCATTTACCTCATGCTAGGGCTGCAAGAATGTTCGAAAGAATTATGACCCTGAAACGCGTTCCCACCGAATACCTACATATTACTTTGTAGGTACTATATTACACACACATACATATATATTCCTTTAAAAAAAAAACAGCATAGCCAGAATAGAAAAACGAGAGATCAAAAAATAAAGCACAAAAAATTCAAACCAATACCAGCTATCTACCGCATTTTTATTAAAAAAAAACTGGGGAAGTGCCAGTCGGACTCGCGTACTGGGGGTTCCGTACAAACTTACCTGTGTAAATAGTTCAATTTCCGAATGGAGTCTCGAAGATTTTTCCGAATCGAAAGAAAAGTATTATTTTTAACCGACTTCTAAAAAAGGAGGAGGTTCTCAATTCGGATGTTTGTATTTTTTTTTTATGTTTGTTCGCGCATAACTTCGTCGCTTGCCAACCGATTTGAAAAATTATTATTTTGTTAGAAAGGGTATACTTCCCAAATGGTCCCATAGTCACCAAGTCAGGATCTGATGATGGAATCTTGGCGAAATCGAGGGAACTCCTCAAATATTATAGGCAACTTCATAGTGATTTTGGTATTTTCATCAAGAACTTAAGTATTTACAGTCAAAAAGTAATATTTGATGAAGTGGAACTGATGAAGAAGATCAGAAATGGACAACGGAACTTCATACTCGCATAGATTTCATAATGAAGATAGTTAAGCGATTATGATATTACAAATAAATTAATGGTTCTGAATAGTTCCGTTGAAAATGGTATCATCAAATTGATCTAATGATGATGATGGAGCCAGAAGGTAGGCACTGGAACTACGTCATTAATCAATGTAACCTAGCCGTGTTTGGGCTTATTAGAATTGTCATGAGAAAGAGGCACTCTGTTTATAAGTGTATCCCAACTAAAAAGTGTGAAATAAAAATCTTTTTGCAAAAAAAAGAAAACCGACTTCACTAAAAAAACACTAAAAGGATCAAAATAACTTTAATTTCGGAAGTCGGTGTTAAATAAGATACAAGTAATACCGAGAAACGCCGACTTCCGAAATTAAAGTTATTTTGATCCTTTTAGTGTTTTTTTTTTAGTGAAGTCGGTTTTCTTTTTTTTGTAAAAAGATTTTTATTTTGTGACGTAACAATAAATTTATTCTTTTTTTTTTTTTTTTTTAATTGATATAAACCAGTGCTTGACTGCGATTCTTTTCAGATTTATTCCTATATCTGTGCTAGTCTTTGCTTTATGCCAAATTTGAGGCTTCTGCGTCAACGGGAATTACCCTTGAGAATATACGTTTTTTGCGTTATAAACAGCCGTATCTTTTTTATCGCTAACTCAGAAGTTTGATTTTTTTCTCAGCTTCAAGGAACCGCAGACTTAAGTATATAGTCTTAGTTTCAACTCGATACCTCCACGCGATCCCGAGATAAAGGGTATTGACGGACACACAGACGGACAACAAAGTTCCCTATAAGAGTTCTGTTTTTTCCTTTTGAGATACGGAACCCTAAAAAGTACCGTAACCAACAAACAATAAATAAAAATCACCACACACGATCATTCAAAAGTAATTTTCCTTAATACTCGATAAAGAATCATTGAACGGTGCAAAGATACTTCATCATTCGGTTTCGAAGAATAAACTCCTTGTATAATAAATTGGCCATCGGCAATGATTCGCTGACCGTGTCGATGGGCCGCAAAAAAACAAAAGAATTACTTATGCCCTTTATTCGGGTGTGCGCGGGCGCAGCGTCAATCATACGCTCGGACAGTGTGGTTAGCGGGAGCAGTGGGGGGATATCGATAGCGAATGCGACGTGTCGATAGTCGATATGACTTTTTAAAAACATACTATTTTGAGTATTTTGGGTTTTTTTTTTAGGTGGGAAAATCATCTAATGACAAATCGCGCTCTTGGGCGGAGCGGGAGATAGTGTCAAACTTTTACTGACTAAAAATCCACTCCTGTTCCTTCGTTGCCTTCTTCCCAGGGCCCCGGGTTTCGTTTTCACACTACCAATGACCCCAGTAGGCTTCGACCCTACTGGGCCCCTATGATTTGCTTACATCTCCCTGTGTGTGTGTTTAAGTTAATGTAAAAGTTTTTGGTACTATTTTGGTGTACAATAAAGTTTATTCTATTCTATTCTATTATCCCTGAGGCGCGCGTGGAAAAATACGCGGCGTCGACGACTTGGGCTCGGTCCGGATTGTTACCGGACGGTCGGACGGCGGGCTACCCATTGATCGCCGTCCGCAAGCCCGCGTGAGTAGTATGGGTACAATAAAGTTTACGATAAATAAATAATTTTAAAAGAAATAACTCATTTCTTTTTTAATTATGTGACACATACTAGCTTCTGCCACCTGCTTACCCCGAGTGAGAGTAGAAAATTATGAAAAGGGAACATACACCCGAGCCTCCAGGCGTCCAGACCTGCGTCAGGTGGAAGGTGAGGACGCCGAGGCGCCTCTCTCACTCCTCAAAGTTGTGACAGTCACAGTCTCTATACCGCCAAGAGATCCCGCCGGTAGTTTGAACCATGATCTACTTATGTACCGAATTTAATCCAAATACGTTCAGCCGTTTGAGCGTGAAGGAGTAGCAAACACACACATATGCCTACAAATAAACTTTCGTCTTTATCAGTGTGATTACCGGAAGTCGGAATAAGGTAGAGTTATTCATGTACTTATACTGATTTCATACGGCGAAAGAATAAAGTGGATATGCCTCAAATCCCGAGATTAATTTTAAAGAGCAGATTTTTTTTGGTATTTGTTTCCTTATCGAATCGTCAGTCGATAATCGCCTTGCAGCGCTCTCCGGACAGCCCCAAGTACCGCTACTGGCGCGAAGGGTGAGACAACTCGGGCCATCGCGCCCGTGTCGTCCATCACGAGTTGCATTCTCTTGACACAGGGCTGCTTCCACCCAAAACCTACACTAATATTATAAAGAGGTAAATGGCATGTACTATAAATGTTGTGTTTACCCGTAATTGGCATGTATATTAGAACTGTACCTATGATTTGTTTTTGTGTGTGTGTGTGTGTATATATGTGCTGTGGGTGAACCTAAATAAATAAGTAAAGTTTTTTTTTTTTTTTGTAGCACGTAAAATCTGGAAGTACTGGTCCGATTGCTGAAATTTTTTCACAGATAGAAAGCTGATTTATTCCTAAATGACATAGACTATATTTTATGTACGCGGTTGAAGCCGCGGGCAAAAGCTAGTGATATATATTTAAGACAAGCTTTTTACCGCATCTTCACTCTTGTGATATATTCCGATATAAAAGTGTTTTTTTTCGGATTCCATTCAGAATAAAAATTGGCCCTTTACAAACATAGAATCGTTTTATAAGTGCCCATGTAGGCCTATGTGAAATAAAAAACTTTGACTTGCTTTTTGACTTTAGAACTATTTTATTTGCTTTAATTTTGTACGCCATTCTTTTCGCAATATCTAGTGCACATATTTTTCTTATTTTATTAAATGTCAACCAACCTGTTTTACAAAATGAATGATTATGATTTAAAAATACAATTTTTGATGGCTGTGGTTCAGTGATGGCTGCTGTACTACATGTTGCGTGTTTGATTCACGCATGGAACAAATATTTCTATGCATATATAATTGTTTCGGCTTTGGCTGTTTGTGAACACAACCATGGCACGAAAGTTATTCCTAGTGCGGAGCAAAGTTTTATTTTTCTTTTTTTTTCTTTTTTATTATATTAGTTAAGATAACAATTTTTATTGTTATTATTTTAAGCTGTTTGGAATAGATTATTTAAAAACCAGCCCAGTGCGAGTCGGAATTGTGTACGAAGGGTTCCGTAGCGTCCGTAGCAAAAACGGCAAAATTTTTTACGTTTGTTGTATGTATTAGAGCCCAACTTAAATATTTATTTATGTGGATATTTCGACTGTCTAGCTATCAAGGATCATGAAATACAGCCTGGTGACAGACAGACGGACATCGGAGTGAGCCCTGAAAACTAGTAATCAGTTTTTTTTTAATGTTATTTGCCATTTATGTGAATAAATCAGTATCTAAGAAAAACCTGCTTTAAAAACAAAATACTGGAAATGAAACATTTTTCAAGTTTTTCCGTGATGTGCTCACTACTTTGTTAGCAAATGCGATTAACTTTTAAATCCATTCTCATATTTCATTACTAATGAGATTATTTAAACGTTACACGGTGTTATTATCTTGAACTTCATTTTATAATTATTTTTTAATTACTCAATTATCAAGAGTCAGCATAGTAACTACAATTTTTTTACAATGCATGAAATATTTATATAAACCACTATTTATATCCATTTTTATAATTTTATTTAAGTGTCTTTTAGGCTAGACTGAATATGCTCTTAATAAACTAGTGCGATTCACCATCAATGCTTACCATCCGGTGAGAATGCAGTCAAGCACTAGTTTATTTTATATTAAAACAAACAATTTTGTGTAAAATTCTTTTTGTGGTTTACCTAGATCTCCTTTTGCGATGCAAGTCTACGAAAGCCTACGCCAGCCTACGAGTGTTTTACGAAAACCTACTATTAGACCTATAGTAGATACTATTAGATGTAACTCTACCCCCACCTACGAAAGCTCTATGAAAATTTACTAGAGCGTACAATTGATCTACGAAAACCTACGAAAGGTCTACGCAAGCTCGAAACGTCTAGTCAAGCCTACGAAAGGTCTACGCAAGCCTACGAATGGGGTACGAAACGTCTAGTCAAGCCTACGAAATATCTACGCAAGCCTACGAATGGCCTACGAAAGGTCTACGAAAGCCTACGAGACTAAAAGGAATTACAATTTCACTATTTGAGTTCTTATTCGTTTCAGCTAATTAATTTTTAATATAATTCCTTATTTGAAAAAAAAAAATTAAGAGACCAGACTTAAAAAAAAATCTGTAATTAAATTAAGAAAAGAAATGCCATGTGTCAGCCCTACAGATGCCGCGGATGGAGGCTGCAATATAAAAGTATGTCCTTGAAGGGAGGCGTCAATTGCAGTGCTCGCTTTGGACCGCCACCAGTGCCAGCACCACCATGGAAGGATTCAAGAAGATCTCAATACTGGTGAGTTGAGGCCGATTTTAATTTTAAAAAAATAATTAAAGTGAAATTCATCAATAAAAAGTGTCTAATTTTATGAAGTCATCGAATTAATTAGTGTAGAATAAACTTTTTTGTACACCAAAATAGTTCTAAATATAACTTATGTACAACCTTAAATCTATGGGTGTAGTGGCGGTTATATCGCTGACGGCGATATTTACCAGACAACCTTTGGATAGATCGTTAAGAGCTTAAAATAATAAAGGTTGTAGTCTACTTTAGGCGTGGGCAAAGTGTGTCATCTTTGCCATTGGAACATTTGCATCTGAACCACTGAAATGTTCCGGAACAGTGATATGTATCATTTGGAACATCGGCTAAAAAGATACAAATGGAACATTTGGAACATCGGCTCTAATGAATCGTGATCTATTTCGTCGCGTAGTTTCTCTGTCTCAGTGTGACTATGAAGTCATACCGAGGCAGAGAAATTTAGATGACATGCATCATTTGGAACGTCGGCTCAAAAGATACAGACACAGACTGTTATAAATCGTGATCTGTTAAGTCGCGTCATATACTCTAATAGTTTTGTTTAATTGAATTTTAATTTAAGAATAATTTTAAGTATATATTTTTAGTGCAGTCATTAATTATATTTACACTATTTACATTTCGATTTGAATTTTAAAAAGACTGTAGGTCACTTAAGCTAAAGTATGTTTCAGTGTTCCAATTGTTCCAAATGATGCATTTAAAACATTACTGATGTTCCAATCTCTCGTAACACTAAAATGTTTCGGAACAGTGAGTCGGTTCAATAAAGAGTTACGCACGCCTAGTCTACTGGGGATTGGTAACAAATTAATCAATATTACATTAATTTTTATTTCTGAGCAGTGGTAGTCGAGTGGTAACGGCCCCGATTTACGAGTTGTAGGTCACGGGTTCAAACCCAGCCGGGAACATTACTTTGTGTAATTTATTTCATCACCACTGCTCTCAAAATGGTGAAGGAAAACATCGTGAGGAAACCGCCATGCCCTAGAACCAAAAATTCGAAGACATGTGACATTCACCAATCCGCACTAGGCCCGCATAGTGGATTATGGCCCATTCCCTCTCCTCGAGAGGAGGCCTGAGTCCCAGCAGTGTGAACATTAAAAAAAGGCTGAGAATGCTATGATGCTATGCTACATTAATTTTCCGCTAAAGTTAGAAACTGAATTCTAACAATTTGATAAATAATAGTTTATTATAAGAAATATTGGTTCGAATTCTATTGTCCATTTATCGAAAAAGGCTATAAGGTCAGGGATGACGAACCTTTATATGAGAACGTACCACTAAAAATATTTTGAAAAAAATGTAGTCATTGCGTGCCGCCAAAGAATCTTGACTAAGTGATTTAATGAAAAAATATTTAAACTTTACGCTTAAACTTTTAATTCGCAACCCAAAATTCGTATATCGTAATGTTTACAGTAGTTTGTTTATTCAATTATATGTAAAAGAGAAAATAGGTGTGATTATTAGTCTTTCAAATCACCTGCATGTTGTACTTCTTTCACTGGCGTGCCCGAATTATTTTGCCATTTGCTACCACTAGAACGCGTGCCATAGGTTCGCCATCCCTGTTATAGGCTATAATGATCACGCTATAGGCATCACGCTGTGGCCAATAGGGAGCGGAGCAGTAACTAAAGACGCGGAGTACAACTTATAATAAAATTCTGTCATTACCTAAACTTGAATTTACCGTAGGCGCAGGCTTGCGGACGGCGAACAATGGATAGCTCGCCGTCCGAACGTCCGGTAACCGTCCAAGTCGTTGACGGCGCGTAGTTTTCCACGCGCGCCTCAAGGAGATGTTAGCAAGCCGTTGTGGCCCAGCAGGGTCGAAGTCTACTGGGGCCATGGTTTGTGCGAAAGAGAACCCCTGGAACGAAGGCAAAGAAGGAACAGGAATGGCTTTTTGTCAGTAAATGTCTGACACCCGCACCGCCCAAGGGCGGGAAATGTCACTAGATAATTTCTCACCTAAATTTTACATCCGAAAAAAGTCCACTTTTGGATATAGCCCTCCCAAGTCGTCCATGTTGTTGTAATCAAAAACTTTAATCGAAACTATCGGAAGCCTTTCAAGTTTTTAAACTCATAAAGGGCGCCAACGTTGTAGCACAGATTTGTTCGATTCACGCGATAGTAATTACGGATAAAATACTTTACTAATAGCATGACTGAGTACCTTGTAGATTAGCGGATAATGTGGTGAAATATTTGTACGAGTATGTCCGTAATATGAAATCCGATATATATTTTGCAGACTACTTTAAAAGTTGGTTATCAATCAATTAATCAATGAACCTTTTAATCCATAAAATCTTCAAACGTTGCCTAATTTATTTGTGATCTTTATAGAATTATCATCATCATCATTTCAGCCGAAAGACATCCACTGTTGGACATAGGCCTCCCCCAAGCGTCTCCACAACGACCGATCCTGTGCGTCTCGCATCCACCGCATTCCCGTGACTCTCACCAGGTCGTCGGTCCACCTTGTGGGAGGCCTTACAACGCGGTGCGCGGTCGTCACTCTAGAACCTTTCGGCCTAATCGACCATTCGGCCACTTTAGTTCGGCGATTCTTCAGGCTATGTCAGCGACCTTGGTTTGGTTCTCCTGCGGATATCTGCATTCTTTATAGAATGCTATATGCTATATGTATACTTTTTTACTCTTGTTTTTTACATAAAAATTTATTTTTATGCACCTACCAAATTGTCTCTTCACCACCCTAGGTTGACTGATAGAGAATGCCTAAGGCATCCGCCTTTGTACTTTGTGTTGCATAAAGATTAAATAAATAAATAAATGTCTCTCAGTTCCGTCTACCTCTCGAACAGGAACATTTTCATTACTCTCTCTCTCATCTCTAACAAAAGCTGTATAAACACTTCTCAGTCGTACACTCCTGGCGGAGTGGTTGTGGTCATGGATCGTCTGGTAGGTTGGTTACGGCTTTTGCAAGACTACTCTATCTCTTTCTATTCGTGGCACTGCGTGTACATTCAGTGAGAGAATACTTCCAAGATTATTTAATGAGACCTGTCCGTCTAGTGGGAGGTCGCCCGCAAGAACGTTGGCCTTCTTCTCTTCCCTGTATTACTAAGAGTTTCAAAAAGCTTTCATTGGTTATATGTCCAAACATCTGAAAGCGGGTACTTACTGATTTTTGCAATGTAATATGCAATGTAGTATAACATGAAAGGATCATTTTATAAGTGTGAACGCAGTCGCGACACATGGAGTTTCTTGCACGTTCTTCTCCATAGAGATCTACGCTTTGAAATGTGCAATTTAGCTTCAATTGTTTTTTTTGACTGACCGACATTTTGACAATTCAAAAGTGCCTGTAATTGGTCTATTTGAAATAAACTTTTCTGGTTTCTGCAGCGCACGCACAAATTCTTTCATTAAGTGTTACATTGCATGTTACATTTCGTAAGTCTGTATCCGCCTTTAAAGATTCGCAGCATAAACTCCCAATTTAAATTATATTTCAACCTCTTTTCAGTTACTCGTCGGCTCGCTAACCAGCATAGCAAGCGCAGCACAGCAAGAAACTAGAGCGATGAAAGTTCTCAACATCCCAGAGAAGATCATCGGAGGAGTCATAGACATTGTTCAGAACCACAAGAACAAACCCACACAGTCTACCACTACCGTGCAAACACAGACACAGACCCAGCAGCAGGGCTACCAAGGATACCCTCAGCAGTACGCACCCTGGAACACAGGCTACCAGCAAAACCAAGGTCAAGCGCAGTACCAAGGACAGTATGGAAACTATGGTTATCCTCAACCAGGGAACACCTACCCACAAGGAGGCTATGTGAACACACAGGGCTATTATGGAGGATCCCAAACTCAGGTCCAAGGACAGTATCAAAACTACCCACAATCAGGAAACCAGTTCCAAGCACAGAATCAACAGACTACTGGTTCCTTTGAAGGTCAACAAGCTGGACAGTTCCAGAATCAGGTCCAGACTGGAGTACAAGGCCAGGGACAACAGGGCCAGGTTCAAGTACAGAATCAAATCCAGAATCAGCAATCTGGCCAGTATGTGAACCAGAATCAGTTCACTAACGTCAACTTTCAAGGGAATCAGCCTTCGGGTAGTTTTGTTCAGCCTCAACCAACAGGATCCTATGGGGGTAGCCAGCAGTCGAATAACTTTGTAAGCAATCAACAGTCAGGTTCCTTTGTGGGACAAACTCAACCGTCTAACAACTATGTAGGACAGAACCAGCCTCAAGGCCAAGTGACACGGCCTTCATATGTAGGACAAAACCATCAATCATCGCAGTTTCAAGGCCAGACTGGTAATCAGAGCACTGGCCCTGGATTGACGGGCTCTAACAGTGGCTTCCAAATAACCACCGGTCATCATTCAGGAGTACCAGGACCCTCATGCGTCTGCCAGGCATGGACAAAGCCGCAAAACGGTGTACTCAACGACAGTGGATCTCAGAGGAGTGAAGAAACCGTTGAGAAAACTGAAGCACCTTGAAAAATATACTTAGCAAGTTTCAGTTAGTAAAATTGTTGCATTATTTTTTTTGTCAGGCGCTCGAACTTATTTTCATATTTTGAAGTTTTTACCACTTTCTTTGTGATTTAGATATTACTTAAACCCCAGTAATGACAAAAGAATAGCGAAATATTTTCTGAATATGTAATCCATATTACCTATTAGGATTGGTACTGAATCTTATAAGAATAATGCATGCCTATGACTGATTTTATTGTAAGTAGTTTGGAATTCGAGTAATATAATAAACTTATTTATTTACGTCCTAGTGTTTAAATACCTAACAATCCACCAATCGTAAACTTACCATACGGTCGATGGAATCGAAAGGTTCTAGTGACCACGTCTCTACCGACGACGAAGATGCATCATTGATGACCTAGTGAGGGTCGCGGGAACCCGGTGGATGGCGACACTTGTCTTTCGGATTAAATAATGACGAAGACCGTAGGAAACCTAATTTACGATCCTAAATAGTAGGTTCTCGACCTGGGAATCAAACAAGGCATGAAGTTTGGCAGGTAGACTTACCACAACAATCTACCAATCACACGAAAGTATGAAAATTACAAATAAATTGTCTCTAATTGATTCGCAGCCTCGTCGTCTTAACGATCAAATTACTACTTGGCTAACGAATCGAGTTGATTGATCTTGATTTGAATTGTACACAAACTAGATACACGATCATTTTGCGACTATATGGGACACGTTCACGGATTAATTTATCACACAACATACAAAATATTAAAAAAATAAAGATAGTTGGACAGTGACAGGAACCCGTACTAAGTAAAACATGTTGTTTGGGTTTCCTAGTTTCCTAATCTCAAATCTATATATATAAAAATCAATGCCACTTTTCGTTGTAATTTTATAACTCAAGAACGGGCTCACCTATCCAAACCAAATGTTTAGGCTTTGTTCGGACTATTTAGTAGATGGTTTATGTGAAGTTTGCACAAAATCGGTCGAGCGGTTCTTCATTTATCACATTATTAGGCGGTACGCAGTTCGCCGAGTCAGCTAGTATAGTATAATAATAAAAGTATGAAAAAGCATGAAATGAGCAGTAGTGGCCGAGTCGTAACGGCCCCGACATACGAGTCGTTGGTTGCGGGTTCAAACCCAGCTAGGTGAATTACTTTGTGTAATTTATTTCATCACCACCACCCCCAAAACGGTGAAGGAAAACATCGTGAGGGAACCGGCATGTCCTAGAACCAAAAAATCGAAGACATGTGACATCCTCTAACCCGCACTGGGCTCGCGTGGTGGATTACGGCCCGTTCCCTCTCCTAGAGTGGAGGCCTGAGTCCCATCAGTGGGAACATCATAAGACCGACCAGCATAAAAGCATGGCAGGGAGCGCTCAATCACCTGGTTGTTCATAAAACAAGTTTAAAATAAAAGCCATTAAGGGTTTATATGGAGTAATCATCATTTCCCCATTTGTCTCTTTAAAGAGAGAGTTCCTGTACGTCTCGCATCCATCGGATTTCCGCGACTCTCTCCTGGTCATCAGTCCACCTTGTCGGAAGTTCTTGATTATTATAGTCAGTTTCAAATCTAGATTCAGACAGAAACATTTTCAAGGCTGAAAACATATTGTTCAATCTATTTTCAGCTTGGTACATTAATAATGTGCCACCGAATTATTTCAAACTTAGCTACCGCCCGCAACTCCACCCCGTACAATTATTACTCCCTACCTGAAGTGGCGATTCCCACACAAAACTATCAATTATGTAACTAATTATATTTAACTAGATTTTGCCAGAGGCTTCACCCGCGTGAGAACAGATTACTCTATACAAACTTTGGACCCGCGTTTGATCCCCTTAGAGGGTGAATTTTGGAAAATATCTCTTAGTGCTCGCCTACGTCATAAAAGGAAAGCTTGTGCAAAATTACATGCTTCTAGTCTCAGTAGTTTGGGCTGTTCGTTGATATGTCAGTCAGTCAGTTTCTCCTTTTATATATATAGATAAGTTACACAGTCGATGGATATTATTACAAGAAAAATTAAAACACTTAACTAAGTAATCCATACTAATATTATAAATGTAAAACTAATTCCATCTGTCTGTCTGTCTGTCTGTTACGCTTTCACTTATTAACTGCTGAACCAATTTTGATGAAACTTGGTACGGAGTGAGCTTGAACCCCAAGAAAGGTCATAAGGCTACTTATTATCTGGCTTCGACTTCAGACAAAGCCACTAGAAGAAGCTAGTACTATAAATATATTAAAAGCAATATCATAAAGTGTCAAAAAAGTCATCCGCATCGCTGTCGACTGGAAGTATGCCCAAAAAAACTGGCAGCATTGCCACACTGAATGGCAATGTTTAAATGTCTGACTGAGATAAAAGCCAGACCTTGGGTCATGTAAAGTGTCAACTAGTGTTAATAAATAATAATAATAATATTATATAGGTACATATACAGTGGCGTAGCTAGTCCCAAAGGGGCCCCATTTCAAAAGTCATCAAGGTTTTTTTTTACAACGTAGGCCCTACTGGCACAGAGACATGAGACGGAGTCGCGCTAGGCCACGACAGCGATGACCAGACTTACTGGATAGATTTCGAACAGGTCTAGGATCAAGTTTTTGTTATCTTTAAGATCTTCAAATCAAATCATCTTTGTTGTGGACTATAGGTATACATTATAAATGCAGGGCTTAAAAATTAAAAGTTCAGCTATGTCCCGCCGTTGAGGCATACAATAATAAAATACAAATCAGAGGTTAAAACGCAATTAGTCATATAGTCTCGATACATTATTAAAATAATCCAAATTATACATACAAATTCAATTCCAAGTCATATAGTCATAATGTATTATAACAACATTGCAAATTATAATCTTACATAAATATAAAAAAATATTAAAAGTAAAACAGGAAAGACACAAGCAATTTAATGTTATGTAGAGAATGCTAGAACGAACAGAGCTATAAAAAATAAAACATCCTATAATTTATTAATTATTCATTAACTACGCACATCGCATCAATAAAAGAATTGAAGGTTATGGATAACATGTTATGAACTTTTACAAGGGGCCCCTGTACCTTGGGGGCCCCATATCATTGATACGGCGTGAGCTACGCGCCTGTGCATATAAATTATACAACTGGACATTACGTCCTAATTAATTTAATAACATCATAACTATATACATATTATATTAAGTGATATATTAGTTTTGAAATTTTCAACTGCTTTTATGGGTTTCCCTATTTTAAATCTTTCAAGCCGATTTTTGGCGTTATGTGTGTCTGTGGCACCGGAACTCTTAAACAGGTGAACCAATTTGGAAAATATTTTTTTATTTATTTCAAAGCAAGTTTTTTAGCCATGGTTCTTAGACATTTTTTTATGTTTAAGAACCATTTCTCAGTGAGTTATGGGGGGCTGAAAGTAGGAATATTTGCAAACAGTGGAGTATCAAATGAAAGACCAGTAAAGCAATAAAAGCATTAGATTACAAAACTACCCAATAAATAAATTACATCATCAACATCTTCCTGTCCTTGTCCCGTGTTATTTGGGGTCGGCGCAACACGTTTTTTTCTTCCATTCTGCCGTCAGTCGTCTCTTGCACACAATAAATGACAATTGGTTTAAAAATCATTTTGTTTAAAAGAATGGGGGTCAAAGGTCATGATTTCGCATTTTACATTACAAAAATAAAAATTGGGGTCAGATGTTTTTTTTTTAGTTATAGCGAGGCTAACAAAAAAAAATGTATCTTATATATTTTACAGATAAAGATGGGTATTACAAAGATAAAATTGGAATTGCCACGATTTCTAAAAAAAAATATCAACAATGTCGTGTACAATTATATTATACTCAGATAATGGATTTTTTGTAAGTAGGTATTGGGATTCCCAATATTGTCGAGATGATGTGTCAACAAACTAAATATTGATATTTTGCCAACATATATTGGTATCTTTGGGTTCTCGACAAAGACATTAAATATATAGTATCTCTTTAAATCTCTTTAGTTCTCGATAATGGGATTATAATTATATATATTTGAACATAAATATTATATCACACTAATATTATAAAGGCGAAAAAATTGATTTTTGTGTATATTTTTTACTCCTTCACTCTCGAACGGCTGAACGGATTTCGAAGAGACTTGGATACACTGGTAGACCAAGTCCTGGAATAGCAGGGGGTATGTTACCTTGGGACCATTTTTTGTTTTTACGCGCAAAGCCGCTGGCAGAAGCAAGTAGATATTTCAATCACTTCTTGAAAATGTGTGTAACAATTTTTATTATAGCAAAGATTCAAAGTCAGTCTTATTAACTGACATTTTCGGGTATAATGTAAGCTAAGATGAACCAGTTCAATTACCGATATTCCACAGACAAACATGATAAATCCTAAACAAAATCTAGATTGCGCAGACATGAAATCAATTTTCTATAGACCAATAACCTGGCACAATGACCAGACTGAGTATCCAGCTTAGCTACAAACTTCACACTTTAAAACCGGCTCTAAATCTACCACAGGGAAGTCTACCCGACGGCAAAGCATTATTTTGCAACCCTATTTCCTAACTGACGAACAAAGAGACCCCGCTCCCCTCCGAGATCAAACAAAAGACGGTAAAAACGGGATTAATGATGCGTTTGGAGGGGTCATCGCAAGCTGGTGCGCTATGTAGGTCTGAAACGTGCGCGCGCCGTCTTATGTAATCGTTACGTAAGCAGCACGGGGTTGCAGGGGTTGCTATGCGCAGGGGGGCCGCGCGGCGGGGCGCGCGGGCAGGGGTGACACAGGGCGAAGGCGCCGGCAATCGATTCCCGTCCGCAGTCCGGCTCGACAACTCGGCATCCGAACATGGCAGACAAGACGAAGGTAGCTGAACAGTATTACGCCCCGCCTCCGGATCTAGGCAAATGGGAAGGTTTCAGGATTTTCCTCTGGAATGGCGAGACCGGACAATTTCTTGGCCGCACGGGATCGAGTTGGGGTGAGTTTTAACAATTTTCTCTCATGGCTTCACGGTAGAGTTCATTCCCATTTTGGAGGGAAAATCGATACACGATGTCCGGAAAATTGTTACAAGAAAATCTTTCCGTAATTATGTGAAAATTTTCTTTTCTTTCATGCTTATGTAAGTCTCTGTCATTTTGTCACCGTGAACTTACACCTTTGGCCTACCATGCTATTGTTAGCACATAGGATTCTAAGTAAATAAGTAGTTGACACATATAACTGTGTCATTAATCAATAATATACCTAACTTGTTATAAATACTTTATATTTATTGTTAAGTGGAATGATAACTGTTGTTTCCGTTTAACTCAGATAATGTTAAAATACCTAATTTGTTAACCACGATCGTATTTTTTTATATACAAAATGCTAGTTCAGGTGGCATATAGATGTGATTATTTCAGTAGGACAGGATTGATTCTATGTATTTCAAGGACTTGCATTAAAATATCATCCGGTGGCGCCCCCAAAAATGTCCGTTACGTAAGATGGATCTCATTCGCCAGGCCTTGATGTTTAACTCAATTGAACTGTATCATTGAAAACTTTGTCAAGTTTAAAATGAAATAGTTATTTTATTTAGGGAGTGTCTTTTTCGATAAATAAAGGGTTGCATAGATTGCAATTGGGTTGCGTTTTTCGCGCCTTGCAGGTGGCGCGCGCAGGGGCGGCAGGTAGGCGTGCGCGCGCAACGTCCTTGTGGCGATCGATCCAAGGACGTACGGAACCACATCTCGGGGAAATCCGACTTTAGCAATTGTCCTTATTTCAACTTCTTATTACTGAATGCAATGCTTTTACTGTAGCCTAGATATTAAATGTTCTAAAATACAGCCATTTGTCGCCTTGATTTGATCGTCTGAGTGTGAAAAGATGTGTCACAAGAGGGAACATAAGATTTTCTTTTCTTTATGTGTCTTGTTCGGACAGATCTCCAATTTATGAGAACTTTAATTTCTTAATTTAGCTTAATAATATAATAGCATAATTAGGAGAGGGAATGGGCCGTAATCCGGCAAGTAGCGCAGGCCCAGTGCGGGTCGGTGGATGTCACATCTCTTCGAATTTTTGGTCCTAGGACATGCCGGTTTCTTCACGATGTTTTCCTTCACCGTTTTGAGAGTTTTCGGTGAAGAAATAAATTGCACAAAGTGATGAGCGTGGGTGGGTTTGAACCCGCGACCTAAGACTCGTAAGTCGGAGCCGTTACCACTGGGCCACCGCCACCACTGCTCATGAATGTTTTGTCAATCATAAAAAGAAGAGATCGAGGATTGATTATGATTTTAGTAAACTACGAACTTAAAAAAAACTGTTTTGGCTTCTATAATGAAGAAGTGCAAAAAGGTTTTTCAAAAGGTCATCTTTTACTGGTTTTGTACCTTCTCGTAGTAAAATAAAAATAGGATTGTCTACTTGATAACTTAAGGGCGTGGGTGCTTGAACGGGGCGCTCTCAATATATCAAATTACAGTACCTAATTGTAATTCGATAAGATGTAATTATTACAGTACAGACATATAAACCTATATACCTACCTTTTTACATGTAAACTATCATATGACGCTCACGCTCTGTGTGGACAGATAGAGAGTGACCAGACTTTTACTGACTAAAACCCTCTTGTGTACCTTCAGTTGCCCAGGGCCCCGGTAACTCTTTCGTACAATCTCGCAACACTAACAGGCAAGCTTATATACCTATGTGACGATAAATAAATAAACATTAGATCTTCACACATAGATAGGTACGGTCAATATTACGTTAATCAATCGGTCAACTTTAATTACAGAAATAGAATTAACTGATACGAAATAAAGTCGCAAATGTGTAGGTAAGGATAGCCGTGCGGTTAATAGCATGTACCTCCACGTACCATGTACTCAAGCTTATTGTGTTTTTGTAATAATCAATTATGACTCCGACTTACGAGTGAGGGCAGTGGTGGCCACGTGGTATCGACCCCGACTTACGAGTTGTAGGTCGCGGGTTCAAACCTAGCCAGGCGCATTACTTTGTGTAATTTATTTCATCACCACCGCTCTCAAAACGGTGAAGGAAAACATCGTGAGGAAACCGGCATGTTCTAGAACCAAAAATTCGAAGACATGTGACATTCACCAACCCGCACTGGGCCCGCGTGGTGGATTACGGCCCATTCCCTCTCCTAGAGAGGAAGCCTGAGTCCCAACAGTGGGAACATTATAAGGCCGACTATGCGTTGCTATGCTAATAATAAATTAGTATCTACTGAAGACACAGGACCGTTATTTGTGGCGACATTTGGGGGAGGCCTATGTCCAGCAGTGGACGTCTATGGGCTGAAATGATGATGATGATCTACTGAAAAACTGTTTAAGAAGACACACATTCGAATCCAAAATACTTTATGTCACATAGGCCTTTATGGGCACTTATGAAACATCAAAAGCTAGTGCATAGTTCCAATTCTAGTCGCAATACTATTACGGAAACAATTAATATCAAAAACTTGTAAAAATGTCGGGAAACTAGACGATTTATTAGGGCTAACTCTTGCCTGTGGCTTTGCCTGTATGAATGTAGAAAATACCTATACAGCCTAGTCTATGTCAATCAGTGATAAAGTAGGATTCTACTGTAGAAAGAATTTAAAAAAATGGTCCAGAATTTTTTGAGTATATTCAGTACAAATAAAAATGCAAATATTTTCTCTTTACAATACTTCTAAACGTGAAAGTTAGGTTTTTATGGACGTTTGTAGCTCTTTCACGCAAAAACTGCTAAATGGATTTCAATGAAAACACATAGGTATCTCGACTTACGAGTTGTAGGTCGCGGGTTCAAACCCAGCCAGGCGCATTACTTTGTGTAATTTATTTTATCACCACTGCTCTCAAAACGATGAAAGAAAACATCGTGAGGAAACCGGCATGTCCTAGAACTAAAAATTCGAAGACATTTGACATTCACCAATCCGCACTGGACCCGCTTGGTGGATTACAGCCCATTCCCTTTCCTAGAAAGAGGAGGCCTGAGTCCCAGCAGTGGGAACATTAAAAGGCTGATTATGCTATATGCTATGCTTATGCTAATAAATAAAATGCCAAGTGGTCAATTTAAAACATTTCCAATAAAAAATTAGAAATACGGAGCGATGTTTTCAATTGGCGCAAAAACTACCGAACCAATTCTGTTCAAATTTTGCATAAATAATTATTAAATGCTTAGTTAACTTTTCGGCTATAAAATATCCCACTATTCGCTATAATATTAACAACATTTATTAAAATATCAACTGCTGTGCAATGGATAACAGTAATTACTTAGACTTACTTCTGTCTCTAAAACGTAAAAAACTGAATGTGAAAAATATAAAACCTTTTGAGTAGCGTAATTAGAGACACAATAGAAAGACAATGACCAAGCGAACGCCGGCGTTCGCTCGGGGTTTAATGAAAGTATTAACAATTAATCATTATAACAATGTAATTTAGTCTTGAGCCAAGTTTTTTTTTTATGAGCACGAGAATAACGTCCGCAGCCAATTTTAAACTAATAGATAGCTATAGCAACGGACAGAGGGGGAAAACACCGCTGTGGTGTCACTGTCCTAGCTTGGCAGACGGATTGGCGCTGCCATGGGCTTCCGTTCACCCCTTTTTAATGACACCCCCGCCCGTGCAACATAAGGGCGCGTTTCCTTTACTGTAGAAATGACGTTACATTTTTTTTATATACTTTATTGCACACCAAGATTTATAAAAGTAAACAAATTTATAAGAGGATACCTGACAATAAAAATACACAATTAGCGGCCTTATCACACTTTGCGATTTCTTCCAGGCAAACTGGACTGGATAGAGATTACCTGAACACTAAATTGGTTTGCACTTTGTGCAAATATTAAAGTAAACAAAAATTTGATAGGTACTTAATACTAAAATAGATACATATATACATACAAAATATACTTATATAAGCAAAAAAATAAGTAAAAGAGAAAGAATAAAATAATTGAACGTAATCACAAAAATCTTTTAAATACAGGCAGTGTATTATGCATTTATAGGCTTGTATTTGCGGCCACATCATCGCTTACCATCAGCTGAAATAGTGGTATTTCACCTGATGGTAAGCCGGTGGTGGCCGACGATGGAGCACGCTTGCCTAGAAGTAACCTATTCAATCTCTTCTTCCGACCGTCCGGTAACCGTCCGGTTCGAGCCCAAGTCGTCGACGGCGTACTGTTCCACGCTCGCCTCAAGGAGATGTCAGCAACCCGTAGGGTCGAAGCCTACTAGTTCCAAGGTTCTATTTCTGAAAGGAAGATTCGGCCTCGGTAAGAAAGGCAACGAAGGAACAGGAGTGCGTTTTTAGTCAGTAAAAGTCTGGCACACCCTCTCACTTCACCCTCGAGCGAGGGATGTCGCGATGGCGTTTCACTGGTCTATTAAGAAATTTTAATGCCTTAAACATTATCTACCAGTTAACCTAGGCTGGCATTTTTTTATAAATAATTACCTCGCCAACTTAAACTGTTTGATGGCGAGATCCGCTCGCTTTTTATGACTTAAGTCTTCAAAGCAGCTTACCATCAGGTGGAATCGTAGGCAAGCACTGGTTTATATGATATTTAAAAAAAAACACGTACCTATCCAAACAATAAACCTTACATTCATTTACAAATAAGAGAAATATTTTTAAAAAAATCCATAAAAACCTAATAAAAATTTCAGATGCATTTAAAAAAAAAAAACAAGAAAAAGATGGGTTAAGTTTAGGCGAAAATATATCAAACAGATGGACAGTTATTTTATATATGTGATGATAGCCATCGCGACAAAAAAAAAAAATAATTGTCGCGTCACTAACGTTTATAAATAGGTTTAATTACAATGATTAATGCTAGACAAAGTAAAAATTACTCATCAGGAAATGGCGCGTTTTGCCACCGGTACACGGATATCCCACCCATACGTACAAAGCGTTTTGGGAACACATTCATTATACGTACAGCTAAGGAGTGGAATTCCATGCCTGTCTTTAAGTCAAGAGTGAATAGGTTACTTCTAGGCAAGCGTGCTCCATCGTCGGCCACATCATCGCACGAGGTACGTTATTCTTTTTGCAAAATTAGGTATTTATGGGTTTCTTTGTGTTTTGTATTTTCTGTATTATCGTAGTACTTGTAACTAGAATATGAAATATAAGAAAAATCGCATTATTACCGTGGAAACTATGTGTCTCAAGCGGTATGCAATATTGATGATGTATAAGGACTTAAAACTGCTAATGAATGGGATGTCTATTTTTGTTTCAAATACTTTCACGTGATAAATTTTATCCACCACGAAGTGGTCTGACATTTTTGCTGAACTGGACCTATTTGGCGCAGGCACGAGACACACAGTGTTAGTTATTTTTTATATTTTTATTTTTTATCTTAAGTGTTTACATGTTGTTTCTACATTGTGTGTATTTGTGTACGTGTGGCAAATAAAATATTTTTCTTTCTTTCTTTCTTTATCTCACGAATAATTTTTATCCTCAGTGCGGCAACAAGACAAAATAATTCAACATAATCAAGACAAAACAAAAGAAAAAATGATATTGCTTTCCCTTTGAAATCCATAGTTTTTATGTTGGAACTCTCAATATGAAAAAAAGATTTTTTTATTAGCTATCATGGTTACAAATACAAAACTAAAAAAAAACAATAAGTACTTAATTTCGAAAAAAAATAACGTACCTTTAATATAAAGTTTATTTGAACTTATAATTCCAAGTCAATCCAAAGATATAACAAGTGCGATAAGGCCGCCAATTGTATGTTTTTTGTTGTATTACAATCCAATTTTTAAATTTGTAACTTGGTATGCAATAAAGTATATATAAACAAATAAATAAACACTTCAAAGCGACCCGTTTTAAAAAACGGCAATTTCATCCTTATTAAATTGTTTTTTTAAGTCAGATGAGTCAAGACGGCTTTGAAACCGCTGGGCAGATTGAATAATTATATAAATAATGCGATAAATTATGTAGTGCTTCTAGGAATAACCTGATAATAAAAAGCTCAATAGTCTTTGATAACTTTCTGCCCCTAACAATATGCTTATATTCTTATCTTAAAGAGAATAAAATTTTATATATATTAAAGGCTCCATAAGATTAAATGCACCTTTTTTTCTAGAGGTTGTTCAACTTAATATTGATTTAAACTGGGACCTGTACCAT
Source organism: Mythimna vitellina (assembly GCA_949316375.1). Taxonomy (NCBI): domain Eukaryota; kingdom Metazoa; phylum Arthropoda; class Insecta; order Lepidoptera; family Noctuidae; genus Mythimna; species Mythimna vitellina. Next base: position 1,746,517 of record OX438691.1, on the reverse strand, counting down.
GACGTTTAAAGTAAGATTGTTTCATTCTTATTTCCAGTGTGGCTAAGAGATGGCGCTAGACAACCTGTATAGCTCTGTCTCTTACCCACACTGAAATAAGAATGAAACAATCTTACTTTGAACGTCATGGTAACCCCGTTGGTCAAGGTACTGGCTCACTATTCTTTGAAGATAGTTTAAAATGCAAGCAGGCCCGGTAAATCATTTGTCTATCCTTTGACGCCACACTCACCTATGCGTGACAGCGACAGTTTAAATATTGATCCTAGCCAACGGTACGTTATTTCTTTCGTTTTTTTTTGTATGCTTTGTCATTTATACCGAGTATATCGAAGGACTAGAACCTGCAATGGTCTTCTCATTCGATTATAATTTAGGAATCTTCAAGGCTAGAATGAATAGGCTCTTAATAAACTAGTGCGTTTCACCATCATCGATTGCATTACTGCTTACCATCAGGTGGGATCGCAGTAAAGCACTAGTTTATATCATTAAAAAATCTCCTTGGTTAACAATAGTTAATTTTCCACGAAGGTGTGGCAAATAAAAGAGTAATCCAATCCAAGCCTAGCATCATTTCCTGCCTGAAAGATCGAAAGGTGGATATTCTCCTGCGCATGCTCCGTGACCCGAGTCCGTCCATCGTCCTATGACGCTATATATCTGCAGTGGTGCAGGTTGCATACAATATTGACGAATTGATTGGTCCCTGGAAAAGCCGTGGCTTCTAGGAATAACATACTTATTGATCGGCACGGGCACGCCACTGATGGTTTTATAGCTTGTAATGGCGGCACATCGATTTGTTAAAACTCGTGTTCATTTTTACGATTGCTTCCCACTGAAAAACACGTGAATTGGTTAATTAATAATCGTGTAATCTTCGGTACACAGTGGAGGAAAATACCGTGAGGTAGTCTGTTTTTTTGGTTCTAAGATATGCCTGTATATCTTAGAACCAAAAAAACAGAGATATATGATATTCAATCACTCCCTAGTGCGAGTGGGTGGATATCATATATCTCTGATTTGGCCCGTAGGATGGATTATAGCTCATTCGATCAGTCATGGCCAGATTTTAGAATTGATCACTTTATGAAAGAAAGAAAAACAGTTTATTCGCGCGAAATGACGCAATCTTAAAACTAGATAACAAACTTAATCAATTGATAGGTAAGATGTGCGTCACATCCGCGCAAAACGGCCGAACGCTCAGCTTTATTTTATTTATTTTTTATTTATTATTAGACATACATACAGCTATCATTACAGACCAATCCAATGCGATAGTGTAGTCAAAAATATAAATTACAATAATGATGTCATATCAATTTGATCTAATTCATAACATTTACAAAAATAAAATAACTTAATCAATATAATAAAAAAATAAAAATTAATATAACATTCAATTAAAATAAAATATAAGACAATGAATTATCAGTATAAAGTTATTTAATTAGTATATTATTATTAATTTATGTTATGGCCAACTAAAAATGGCCAGATCGTTCAAACGTTAACATTTGATGATATGGCAATCCTCGTTTGACCATATCATTAATGTAGGATTTCTAAGATAATAAAAGGTCTAAAGAAAGTAGGCCAAACGAGGATTGAAATGTCATCAAACTTTAACGTTTATAACGATCTGGCCAGTTTTACTTCGCCATATCATGAAGTGATCAATTTCTAAGATCTGGCCACGACAGACACGAGAAAAGAGGTCGGTGTCCTGTGGGCATGTTATAGGCAGTGGCGTAGCTAGGACCAAACCCTGTATAAAACAACGGAGGGTTTAAGACAGAGAAGGCCTGTTCTACCAATTGAAAAGTTATAGGCAATTGTATAGCTAGACCCAAAGGGAGCCCTATATAAAAAATTGAGGGATTTTGAATATTTTTTTTTGCAATACAGGCCCTACAAGCACAGGAACTGGTGACCTGAGACAGAGCGACGAAATCACGATAGGTCACAAAGGAGCACAGAGTAACTAGATAGAATGCGTCCATTTTGATTAGAAAAATTATGGGAGTAGCGAAAGATGGTAGAAGTGGTTTTGTTCTGTAAGACCTAGAAAACAAATTTTGATTGAAAACGGGCTCCTTTATTGGAGAATGTAAATTAGGGTAGGTTAAGTTTTTTTTTTTGTTATAATCACCATTTTTTTCTTGTCCTTGTCTCGTGTTACTTAAGGTAGGTGCAACACGTTTTTTTCTTTCATTCTGACTTGTCAACTGTCATGCTATCACTAACACCTTTTCCTTTTATATCCATCTCATCTTTTCTTTGTCCTCCCTCTCCATTCATCCACATGGAGTTTCGCATATGAACTAAAACTGTAATAAAACAAGTTTTAATTTCCAGCTGCGTAACTTTTTTCATATTACCCGGAGTTGAAAGCGCGTTGTTGCACTTATATTGAAAAGTTCAAAACGCCACTAAGCGACAAAAATGTGGCTCATCATGGGATGTATGAAAAATTGGGGGAACTCCTAAAATAGTACAGGCGCATATTGTAGCGATTTTATAGCTAGCTATCTATCTCAGGCTCAGTTCTTCCGACTATTGTACATTATTAGTTGACAATCATGAAACTAAGTTACGCGTATTAATTGGCCCAGTAACCGTTACCTTGTGTTCAACTAACTGAACGGCCTAATTCTAAATCCTTTGCATCCACTTGTTAACTACCACCGCTGGTTTGCAAGGCCTCGTGAAGTGCTATCATGGTGACATTATTATTCATTAGCTCTTATAGGTGACGTTATAGACTTTAAATTAGGCTGTAGTTGTAAATGAGTTTAGTAAGTAGTTTTTTTCGTACATTATCAGTGTTATAATGTTTCCATTGTTAGGACTTAGGACACCTCTATAGAAAAGGGAATGGAATGTAATATACCAAACAGGCCCAGTGTGGACTGGTGGACGTCACGGGACATTTTTTCGTTATTTTGTTTCTAGTTCAATTAATGGTTTGTTCATATTAGTCTTCACCGTTTTGAAAGATGTGATGATGAAAGGAATGCCAAAAAAATAATGCGCTGCTAGGTTTTTTTTTTTGGTGGAAAAATCATCTAGTGACAAATTTCCCTCTTGGGCGGACCGGGAGATAATGTCAGACTTTTACTGACTAAAAAACCACTCCTGTTCCTTCTTAGCCTTCGTCCCAGGGCCCCGGGTTTCACTTTCATACTACCCGTGGCCTGAGTAGGCTTCGACCTCGCTGGGCCCCCACGATTTGCTGACATCTCCCTGAGGCGCGCGTGGAACAATACGCGCCGTTGACGACTTGGGCTCGGTCCGGACGGTTACCGGACGGTCGGACAGTGAGCTACCCATTGCTCGCTGTCCGCAGCACTGCTAGGAGGTGGATTTTAGTGATTTTTTGCCATATCAAAAAAACTACGGACAATTTTTTTCTATAACATTTACACAACGCCATCTAGTCCCAAACTAAGCGGAGCTTGGGGTATGAGTAGTGTGACAACTGATTAACATACTTATATATTTCTAAATACATACATATTATACACAGATAATTTCAAATTTCACCCAAACACAGAACAAAAGATGTATATAACGTTAGTAAAAGACCCAAGCTTCCTGTAATTAATAACAAAAACTTCAGGAAACTTCACAAATTCAGTAGGAAGTAAAAAATGCGGTCAGTGATCGGTCAGTAGTTTGATAGGAAACTCCTATTGTCGCCACTTTAGACCAATTATTATCGGCATCATCGACCACATGTGCAGTACCTCTATGTACGCACGCACGCGACATGGTAATTATGGCTGTATGGACTATTTTCGGCTGAAATCACTATTTATTTTTAGATTACGAAGACTGTTCCTCATATTTATGTTTACTCGCTTGATATTTCATCAATTTATTTACTTTTATCAACAAATTATACTTATTTGTGCTCTAAATACGAAAACTGTTTGATTTAGCTAGGTTAAAAATGCCAATAGGCAGTCAGCAAGACATGGACATTTTGAGTCAGGAAAGACTTTACCGATCAATATATATTAATGAGCTTGCTACTCTTGCCTTAAGAAAAATAACAGTTCAGATCTAGCAAAAAAAATCCCATTTTGTAGACAAAAGATGGAAATTGCATAGGTATATCAGTTAAAAATATATTTTATGATGAAAATCTGACAATATCTTAGGTTTCATAAGTATTAAAATAAAACAGATTTCTATGTAACAAGATAAGTATATCTAAACAAAACCGAACTGCCCAACAGCCCCCAAGCCAAGTTACGATCGTTTCGTTTGCGTCGAACGCCTCGATTCCTTTGTCCTGACCACGTGACTGAGCGTTGAGATGACGTCAGAACATAGGAATCGGAGGCGTGGCCTACTCGAGGCGTTCGACGCGAACGAAACGATCGTAACTTGGCTAGGGGGGCAGGATCAATATTGATTTTGAGTACATTAAAAGGTTTTGGAAAACAAGCTTCTGCCAGTTGCTTCGCCCGCTTGAATGTAAAAGACAAAGGCACATTCTCCCGGATTAAAAAAACCATTAATCTTAAAATAAAAATCATTTTTTAAAAGATTAACTATTGTGTTTCTTGCCGGTTATTCTCTATGGGAAACGCCTAATTGTAACCTTGCTTTTTATATTTGTCGTGGCCAGATCTTAGAATTGATCACTTCATGAAATCGCCAACTACTAACTGGCCAGATCGTTTAAACGTTAACATTTGATGATATGTCAGTTCTCGTCTGACCATATCATTAGTTTAGGATTTCTATGATAACGAAAGGTCTAAAGAAAGTAGGCTAAACGATTATTGAAATATCATCAAACTTTAACGTTTAAAACAATCTGGCCAGTTTTACTTGGCCGTATCATGAAGTGATCAATTTCTAAGATCTGGCCACGACATATACATGGTCACATAAAACAGCCTATTTGAAATAAAAAATTAGGTAAATGAATTGAGCTATTGAGTATTTTTTTCTGAAGCACTACTGATCTACCTACCGATATAATACAAGTAGACCATGTCAAAAAAAGGTTCTTCGTGATTCGTGACCTCGAAAAGTATGACTGCCAAATTTTACGAACGCAATATAAATTTAGCTGCCTTCAGCCATAACGTGTAGATGGCAATCGCGTGAGAATCAGGGCTATCGCTTACTTGTTTATTTCTTACAGCTGATTTTTATGACGTGCGTGATACATATTATATTTTACTAGCAACAAATTGTATAAGTTCATAAACCTTTTTCGTGTATTGCTCTTTAAATTAAGGCCCTAGTTCCCGGACAGTGCCATAAAACAGTGATTACCTGAAACCTTCTCCTCAATAACGGCTAATTCAATAGGTTAAAAAAAAATATATTATAGATTCATATACAACATTACCAACATATAATTTTTTTCGAATGACTAATACTTTTGTAAAAAAATAATCATTTTACGACGTGTTTTTTTTTTTGCTTGATTTTCCCACTCCTTTCAAATGGCTTTCGTCTTTAAAAATATGTTTACACAAAAAAATGCTAGTTAAGTGTTCTTCAGAATGTACATAGGATTGAATCAATATTTCGCGAATAAAATGGTTTTAAAGTTCAACGTGTATGTGTGCATTTAACTCCGGTCAGATGTTCAAGGGACTATACGCCTTGGTGAAAACCGCATCAAAATCTGTTACGTGGTTTAGGAGGACGCGACAACAGACAGGCGCAGAAAGCGATTTTATTTTATAGCATCCTTATTCGATGCCGTATCTAGGGCAGTTCCAATGGTGCCCCTGCCCAACCACAGGGCCATTATTACACCAGGGTCATGTTTGGGCTTGCGGACGGCGAGCAATGGGTAGCCCGCCGTCCGATCGTCCGGTAACCGTCCGAACCTAGCCCAATTCGTCGACGGCGCGTATTGTTCCACGCGCGCCTCAGGGAGATGTCAGCAAATCGTAGGGGCCCAGCAGGGTCGAAGCCTATTGGGGTCATGGGTAGTGTGAATATGAAACCCGGGGCCCTGGGCCGAAGGCAACGAAGGAACAGGAGTGGGTTTTTAGTCAGTAAAAGTCTTACACTATCTTTCGCTCCACCCAAAAGCGGGATTTGTCATAAGATGATTTTCCCACCCAACAAAAAAAAACCAGGGTCATTTTTTGATAATCCTAAGTTTGATAGATTCATGAAACCCCAAGCGTTCGCTCTCTCATTGTCTTCGATTGGTATTCGAAAGATTAATAGCAAATATACAATACTTATTATTTACCGCGTACCTAATACGGTTGTATGGGTGATATTTGAAGGTAAAGAAGAAATAAACGTACACACCTACATACATACAAACTTACAAACTTTCACCAATATAATAATTATATTCCACAACTTTCACACAACGTCGTCTAGTCACAAAGTAAGCAGAGCTTGTGTTATGAGGGCTAGACAACTGATAAACATACTTATATATTTCTAAATACATACATATTATTACACCCAGACACAGAACAAATGATCGTACTTATCAAACAAACATTTGTGTTTGGTGGGAATCGAACCCACGACCTCCGGCATAGCAGTCAGAGCCACTAACCACTAGACCAACAGGCCAGGTGTATATAAGTGTGATTCTCCCAACACTAACTCATAAATTATTTTGTCCACAGCTAAAATCTTGCTATTCTACCTGATCTTCTATGCGATCCTCGCGGGCTTCTTTGCCGCCATGCTGGCAATCTTCTACCAGACACTGGACTCCAAGATGCCTAAATGGCAGCTCGATGGCTCACTAATTGGAGCCAATCCAGGTAAGGAAACGGCAAACTGAAGATATAATAACAGTGAAGAACTGTAAAAAAAAAAACAGTTTATTATACACCCCTATTTTTAAATTAGTACAAGAAAAATTGGGCTCTATCCGTACCCGTGACTGATCATATTTATGTAGTCAAAAGTAAAATAAAACGAAATCCCAAAATTGACCACAAAAATTTGTCATAATTAACTCATAATTGAATGAATTATTCATAACAATTGTTACTAGAAAATACTACGCGCAGTATTTTTCATTCATAATCTAGCCTGTACAATATTTCCATAAATTAAGTGACATTTTGGGATATAAACAAATGCTAATAACTCTGCTGTTTATGAATATTATTTATTGAGACTTTCCTTATATAATAACAAGACCTTTTATAATAAGCCCTTTAAGTATTTGTACTAATTAAAAATTAGTGGTGTATATACAGAGACCCTACCATAAGCTCTTAGTACCGCGATCCATTTGACGACCTAAACTGAACTGTTAAAGAGATGGAGCTATATAGGGTGTATAGTTCCATCCCTCTTTCTCGCTAGCACGAGTGACATTTTATAGGCCGCTGATTTCTATATCTTACTGGTAGTAGAAAATTATTATAAATTACTATAAGTTACGTCTGGCAACATTTACGATTTGTTTGTAGCGACACCTATGTTTTCACATAGGAATTAGATGAGTTCTTCGCGCGATTAGAACATATACCCAATTGTTGGGCAGTTTCCGGACCAGACATAAAGCCCGTATGGTCGTAAAATTTATTTATTTATATATTTACTTATTAAAACTTCGTGCAACACAATAGTACAAAGGCGGACTGAATGCCTTAGGCATTCAGTCTACCATTCAAAGTTCATTCGTTCGTTCATTCTCTACCAGTCAAACTAGGGTGGTAAAGAGAAAATGTGGCATGTGCATAAAATACAAAAGAATATTACGAAATTCAGAATTATTAGAATTGATTCCCTCCCTTTTCAACGGAGGTATAATATGGGACTTTACACCTTGTTCCGCATACCTCTAAAAGTCACTTAACTGTTAAAGAATTTACTCAAATCGATTGTCTGCATACTCATAAATCTCAGAACCCTGGGGTCCTGGACCTTTGGAAGGCATATGAGAGGTCAATGCTAACTCAAAGGGGCCTCTTAGACACTTCATGGAATTACATTTTACATTTCTGGGGCATCACCGCAGATTCTAACCAGTAGAGATATATATTTTCGTGATTGACAGACAACAAGAAAAGTTACTAGGCAACCATACCGATTATACACGCCACAAATTTCCCCGAGCAAGACCATTGCTTACGGTCGATAAAAACCGGGAAATCTTACTCGCCGCCCGCTTAATTATTATAATCAAAATGTTTTCAGCTATTGAAGTTCACAATATTAACGTTATCTTGTTATCTCCATCGTATCCAGGTCTCGGCTTCCGACCAATGCCCGAAAGCGCCAACGTAGAGAGCACTCTGATCTACTACAAGGCTAACGACAAGGGATCCGTGCTCAAATGGGCACAGATCATCGACGACTACCTGGAGCGTAAGTATCATCTCATACTGTGCAGGGTAAGCAAGGATCCTAGCGGCAGTAGCGGCCTTAGGGGGTGCTGAACAGGGGAATTGTTCGGGGCTGAGCTTTTTTATAAATCTTCTAAAATAACATTTTAAACTAGAAATTCATGTAGAGATAATATTTTTATATTTTTTTTATGTTTCCCACCTATCGTAAAGTCAAAGTCAAAGCATTTTATTTCAAATAAACCAAGCACTTTTAAAATGTCAAGAAGTCAGTCAGTCAGAAAAAATGTCAAATCACATACTTACTATATATAAACTTTGAAAAAAATATTTCTACATTATACAATAGTAACTATAATAATATTTAACAATTAAAAAAAAAGACATTAAAAAATAATAATAATAATTTCAAAACTAAACTAAAAAATTTCGTTTCATTAAGTTCTAATATTTTGGGAGGTATTTTATTATAACGTTTCAAACAGTACCCCATGAAAGAAAAGGCCACTTTAGCCAGTCTGAAACCTGGTTGAATTAATTGGTCCCTAATTGGTCCGTAACCATAGACCCCAGTTTTGATTCAGCAATTAACAAAAAGGACAAAGGCTTCGCCAAGATCTGCCGCCCAGGACCTCGTACCGATTAAAGGACTCGCACTCTTCATTGGATCTTATCGGCAAAAGTAAGTATGTTATCAGATTAGGTGGATCGACATTCTTCACAAGGTGACAGGTTGCAGCTCAACACGAGTAGCCAAGGATCTATTCCATCAAATGGAGGGACTTGCTATCTTTTTAGATATCTAGACGATGGGATTATAGTATTAATTAGAAAAAAACGGAACTCTTATGGGATCATTTGTTGTCATGATCATCATTTTGTTGTCCGTATGTTTTTCTGTCTGTCAAGACCCTTTATTTTGGGACCGCATAGAGGTATCGAGTTAAAATTAAAACCATATACTCAGGTCTGCGGTCCCTTGATGCTCTGAAAAAAATCGAACTTCTAAGTTAACGAAAAAAAAAGATACGGCCGTTTATGTCGCAATAAACGTATATTTCGACACTCTCAATACTTAATACTCAATTCTTTATTGCTTTCCACAATGTAGACTTAGATGGTAAATTTTTGACAAAAGAAACAATCATGGACCCTGTCGGGCACAGCAAAAGAAGGATATAATAAGCGGAGAGGAGGAATTAATTTACGCTTCTTACAATCTAACTTAGTCTAAATACATTTTTGTGAAATAATTTATTAATAATAATAATAATAAGAATTTGTTATTTTAATAATTAATAATGTCAATATTTCAAATGTAGTTTATAATAGGAAGGAAATCAAAATTCATAGGGTACTTCCCGTTGACCCAGAATCCTGAAATTTTGCATGAAGCAAGGTCTCACAGCACAAGTATAGGAAAAAATCTAAAAACTGTAAATTTGTAGATATTTAAAAAAAAATGCGTTTTGGAAAAATCTTCGTAACTCCATTTGGAAATTGAACTATTTACGTAGATAAGTTTTACGGAACCCTCACTTTTCTAGTTTCTAAATGGTTATAAGTCAAGTGTGAGTGCTCTTTATCTTATTAGGTCATCGTGTCGTTGTTCTTAATGACACTGGGTTCTGTAGCTAATCGCTATGCAAGGCTACCTTCACAATTAGCACTTTAGTATAGATTGTTTTCTGAAAAGTAATTAGCGATAAATGTCCTCACTTACATCGAGCACTCGAATATTAATTTAGCAAGTACTTGTTTCTTTTTGGTATAAGTAGAGTCTACACACGAATTTGCGCATGACATCTGAAAGAGGATGGACAAAAACATAGCGAATCCGTTTTCAGTTCCAATACACTTACTTGAAACCCCGCTCTTATCCACAGCTTTTAGGCACTCCATTAACTGTTTTTCGCACTAGTGCGGAAAAGTGCCCGAACTCGCCCTCGCCACAATGTTTATAACATTTATCGTATCAAGTCGGGCGCGCGTCGACCCCCGTTTATTTATGTCTTATTAAGTGTATTGAAAAACGTCGTTTGATACACGTTGAAATTTGTCACTGCAGCACTCGGCTCCATAACACCCTCGCCTATAGGGCTCGGGTGAATTCCGTCTATGTCTCATTGACAAACTGAAGAAACTTGTATCAAAATGTACTATTTTCGTGTGTTGAAGAATGTCGTTTTTTTTTTTCAGGTGGTCCATAACACTTCCACAATTCCATCTAGGTCGCTTTGACAAACTTTCACCACTTGTATCAAAATCTACTATTTCATTGAGAACTTATTGACCTACCCTCGCTCTTTCTTTTCTACACCGCATAACCTTCTTCCAGAATACCGCAAGAAAGGCAGCGGATCGGGCGAGGCCAGCGGCGCTGAGTACCGCGTGCCCTGCTCACCTACCTCGAGCGCTACCAGCGAGAAGCAGGTGTGCGATGTGCCCGTCGACGACTTCCACCCCTGCACCTCTGCCAACCAGTATAACTATGAGGAAGCTGGGCCCTGCGTGTTCCTCAAACTGAATAAGGTGAGATCTGTGTTCATGTGTCGTCATCAGCTTTCGTAACATTTTTCTACCCGTGTTCTTTAGTTTTAGGTAGGGGACCGTGATTTATTTTGTAGGTAGGGGACCGTGACTTATTTTTTGGTAGGGGACTGTGACTTATATTTTTGTTAGAGGACCGTGACTTATTTTTTTGGTAGGGGACCGTGACTTATTTTTTTGGTAGGGGACCGTGACTTATTTTTTTGGTAGGGGACCGTGACTTATTTTTTTGGTAGGGGACCGTGACTTATTTTGTAGGCAGGGGACGTTGACTTATTTTTTAGGTAGGGGACCATGACTTATTTTATACCTTTCTAACTTTCTAAGTAGTCATTCCCTTGCTTATCACCTCTAAGTCTATCATACAATCCATTCATGGATAATTTAAAAAAATATTTAAATATTTAAAAAGTTTTAACAGATAGGAAAGTCAAAGCTTCACAGTTCTGGATATCCATCTACTTTTTCGCTATATCCAAAACATAGATCGAGATCGCGGTAATATTTCCGCCTCTAACATCCATATCTAACCACAATTAGGATGGTAAATGTTTTTTTTTTTTACTACTTGTATAAAAAAGTAACCTTATCCAAAACTACAATTAAAATTATAATAAGTAAATTAGGGAACTATCAAATCTCGCATCACATTTACTACAAAGATATTTCGAGATTTTCTCACCTGGTCTCTAATCTTCCTTTTACCAATATTTAATATTGTATAGTTACTGCTTGATTTCATAACCAACTTTACCTACTACTGTTTAAAAACAAAAACATTTATTTTTAATGTTATTTGTCGTTTAACTAAATATAACGTTTTCCTACAACAAAAATTTTTAACAACGGTAGTTAAATATCTTACTTGGTACATTTCAGATCTTCAATTGGATACCGAAACCATACAACAACACCGAGGAACTGCCTTCCAATATGCCCGACGATCTCAAGCAGCACATCAAGATGGTCGTAAGTATACTGTGGCCTCGTCATCCCACGTTTCCACAATGTCCGGATAAAGTCCCTGCCCCCCTAGCGAAGTTACAACTGTTTCGCTTCGATTCCCTTTTTGTCGATCGCCTCGAGTAGGCCACGCCTCCGATTCCTTTATTCTGACGTCATCTCGACGCTCAGTCACATGGTCAGAACAAAGGAATAGGAAGCGTGGTCAACTCGAGGCGATCAACAAAAAGAAAATCGAAACGCAACTTTTGTAGCTTGGCTGGGAGGGTAGTCCAGACAGGTGCTTTTAATGGCGTAATAGTAATAAAAAAAATTATTCGTTTCGTCTTAATAACTACAATGATAAGACGATCTCGTATTAAATAAGTACCATTTTATGAATTCCCTGGATCCCACAATAAGATTCCCAAATTTAAGCTTAATATTTTACAGAGATTTATTTCATCAACACTGCTCTCAAAATGGTTGAGGAAACCGGCATGTCCATTCGAAGACGTGTCATCCACCAACCCGCACTGGGCCTGCGTGGTGGATTACGGGCCATTCTCTCTGCTAGAGAGGAGGCCTGGTTCCCAACAGTGGGAACATTATAAGGCTGACTATCCTATTTTACAGAGGATATAGTAGATCCTTGCAAAAAACTTATAACATCGACTATATAATGCTGGACTTGAGTCCTCAATTTATTTTTATGATTGTATAGGTTCTTAATATATACCAATTCTTTTTTATGCTGATTTGTATTAAGTCATCTGAGGAAGTTTATCTCAGACAAGGGAACATCAGGGTTATGTAGTCCTTATTACAGCAATATTTGACATAAGCTTAATGAAATTTATTGTAATTTATAGGAAAAACAGAATCAAAACTTAGAATATAATCTATTATTTCTTACTAGGTCTTAATTTTTTTCTTTGCCAGTCCGGTAAGCCAGAAGCAAACACGGTGTGGGTATCCTGTGGGGGCGAGAACCCCGCCGACGTGGAGAATATCGGGCCCGTGCAGTACATTCCCCGTCGAGGCTTCCCTGCCTACTACTACCCCTTCACCAACAAGGAGGGATATCTCAGCCCTCTCGTCGCCGTGCTCTTCGAGAAGCCCAGGAGTGAGTATCTCAGTTTCTTTATTAGAGTTCTGATAGTCTTCTAGATTCTCTACTTGTTTTTAGGATTCGGTACCTCAAAAGGAAAAAACGGAACCCTTATAGGATCACTTTGTTGTCCGTTCGTCCGTCTGTCTGTTAAGACCCTTTATCTCGAGTATGCGTGGACGTATCGAGGCGAAATTAAAAACATATATTTAGGTCTGATGTTCCTTGAAGCTGTGAAAAAATCAAATTTCTAAGTTAACGGAAAAAAAAGGTATGGCCGTTTAAATCGCAAAAAAACGTATATTTAGAACCTCAAGGGAACTAAAATCATAGAGTACTTCCCGTTGACCCACAATCCTGAAATCTTGCATAAAGCAAGGTCTTATAACACAAGTATAGGAATAAATCTGAAAACAGAAAATTTGTTGTTACGTCATTTGTTTTTGCAATTTGGAAAAAACTTCGAGACTCCAATCAGGAATTGAACTGTTTACATAGGTAAGATTGTATAGAACCCTCGGGGCGTGAGCCGGACTCGCATATGCCCAGCTTTTTTTAAATGTCTTAAATGATGTTTGACTGCTTTAGATCATCTGCTTAGCCTGATTCCAACTATTTTTAGGTTTACTTCTTTATCTCAGCGGAAACAGTTGAACTTCATTAGGTACATTATTTGATGCGCCTGCATAATTGACATCTCATCATCATTATCATTTTAGCCGAAAGGTAACCACTGCTGGACATAGGCCTTCCCCAAGTGTCCAAACGCGGTCCTGCGCGTGTTCGCATCCATCATATTTTCACGACTTACCAGGTCATCCCAATGCTATTCTGCGACCAATGTGCCCTGCCCACTGCCACTTTAGTTTGGCGATTCTTCGGGCTATGTCGGCGACTTTGGTTCTCCTGCGAGTAGCTTCATACTTGATGCGAATTGACCTATACAATTCAGAAACGGACAAACAAGATACCCACTGGTCACATTTGTTGATTTTAGGGCTTCTGGTTACAGGCTAGCTAGTGTTAAAGATGTATTTGTTCTTGGTGGTGTTGTATGTTATCCATAAGAATTAAAAATCTTGCAATTAAGGAGTTTATACCTATATGACGAATGTACCTTTTCTCTTTGCAGCGGGCGTCCTGATCAATATAGAGTGCAAGGCTTGGGCCAAAAACATCTTCTACGACCGCTACGAGCGACGTGGCTCCGTGCACTTCGAGCTGATGGTAGACAAAGCCTAAGCAGGCCATTCGCCGCCAGTTGGCCACCCAGCCAAGTCTCTGCCGTACAGAACGCATGAACTGGGCCTTTTGAGCCTCATCTGTCTACTACATCATGCTCAGCTGGGACTATCCCACAACAAGTGACCAGAAGTTCAGGCAGATCAGTTTCAACTGAACTGCTAGTTCACTCATATAAACTTAGCACTTCGAACTTACTGGTCCTATGGTTGAGGGATAGCCCCCATTTTCAAATTGTTACCTCTCATGTGTTCTGTACGATGAAGGCCTAACCGCCAATTGGCCGCCAAGGTCACCAACTGATCGCCGGCCAAGATCATCGAGCCCCAATTGGCCAAGTTCATCAACTTACTGCCAAAAGATCGTTAGTTGATCACTAGTCATGCTAATTGGTGGTTGCCGGTTACTACCGGCTATGTTAGTTGTTTTAAGTGTTGTGTAAGGTCATGGTTACCAGTTAGTCGCCAAGGTCGCCAATTGTTCGCTAAGGCTGCCGAGGTCGTCTCGAGGTCACGCCAGGCCGGCTGCCAAGCGTCAGTAGCAATAGCCACATAGTCGGCGATTAATTTGTATTCGTTTTAGAATAAGCCAGAGGGCGCCACTAATTTTAACTTTTGTTTGTCACGCTTCAAATAAAGTTAATGAAATTTAAAATTTTACTGAATATTTATTAATTATGTAATGTTTTCTGGACGGAGAGTCAATAAACACGCAATAGTTGGTTCCAATTTAGGTTTTTTATTGGTGTTTTATTTCATGAGACTTTTATATGCACCCTTTTCTCCTTCTATCCAATTACGCTCCTGCCTTATCAAGAACTATTCCTGAAACAAACTGAAAACACTGTTCACATGCAGGTACATAGGAAGGGTACATAAAAGTAAATACACCCCGTTATAGTTTCTTGCCGGTTCTTTTCCATTGGGAACAAACATAGAGGATCCGTGGACTGTAGGCATATGTGAAATAAATATTATTGAATTGAATTGAACTTGTATTGAATAGAAAAAATGTATTTATTTATTAATTAAGTAATTGTTTGCTACACTTAAAGTATGCACCAAATTGTATATAGCAAGCTAACAATATATAAAATGAAACAAAAATACAGGCTTTGATCATAGCTATATTTTTATACAAAATATGCCGAATAGAATAAACTTTATTGTACACCAAAAAATGTAACACAATTTATACACAACTTATACAGTGACATCTACCAGACAATCTTAGGTAGGATGAATCGTAAGAACTAAAAAAAATAAACAGGGTGTACTCTGCGGTGTACTGCCAACAGATTAATACAAACACTATACATAAGCATTAAATAGAGTAAGCATATAGATAGAATTTGGATTCCATCTATGTTTACTTTATTCGGGCGTTCAGCAGATTGAGCGCCTGGACTGTAGGGGCATATCGAGCTGTTAGAATACGTGACGTTAGGCCACGAACAGGCACCATAATCAATTGCCTGTCAATCGAAGAAATTGAAAAGACTGTCTCTCTGATTTAGGTGAGCAGCTCTTAGCATGTACCGAATTGTTGCGATCTCAATACAAACTCATGGTACAGGAACCTTAATGCGAACACACCTTCAGTCGGAACTTGTCTTGTGAGATATGTAAGTTGCTTTTTAATTTACTAAAAAAGGCACCTAATATCCAGAACATTAGGTACCTTTTGCATCAAAACGATTGCGCTGCTTTCACCGTCTATCTAAAAACTGTGATTAGAAGTAAACGCCATGATAAATGATATTTATTTTGCAAATAGGTTTTAAAGAACACTTTTACACGTTAATTTTTGCATCAGTGTATACTAGATGAGAATGTTGAGATGGATGTGTGGTGTGACGAGAATGGATAAAGTGAGAAATTAATATATTAGGGGAAGTTTGAAAGTGGCGCCAGTAACTGAAAAGTTGAAGGGGAATCGTTTGTCTTGGTATGGTCATGTAAAAAGGAGAGATGAAACACATGTTACTAAAAGAGTTATGAGTATACATGTGGATGGGTGGAGAGGGAGAGGGAGGCCAAAGAAAAGATGGATGGATTGTGTGAACACTGAAATGAAAGAAAAGGAAGTTAGAGATAGTATGATGGATGACAGGATAGAATGGAATAAAAAAACGTGTTGCGCCGACCCCAAATAAGATGGAACAAGAAGGGCAGGAAGATGATGAGTGTATACTAGATGAAGCCGGTGTATCCTAGCTGACTACCCTGAGATGAAACATCGAAACAAATTCAGGGGCCAAAGTTTTTTAAAAGTCCATACAGATACAGCAAACAGGAAATGGTCAGTCATGCACGATTGTACGATCCATGGTTGGCTATTCCATGTACCAGTCATCATCATCATTTCAGCCGAAAGACGTCCACTGTTGGACACAGGCCTCCCCCAAACGACGCCACAACGACCGACCCTGTGCGTCTCGCATCCACCGCACTCCCGCGACTCTCACCATGTACCAGTAGATATGTCTAATGAATGCTATAAAAAAATAATTTTGTTGCCGTTTTTTGCTTAGGACTGTACGGAACCCTTCGTGCGCGAGTCCGACTCGCACTTGGCCGTTTTTTTATTAAAATAGCAAAAAAGTTTTGAGATTTGAAGTGGTAACGGGCGGGGATTTTGGGAGACAGTCTCTCTTTATGTAAAACTGACTTTCAAAAAGTGCTGGCTCTCAGCAAAACTTGAATTAAACAATTTTGATTCTTTAATTCTATATTGTATACAAAACTTCATATTAAAAGACAGTGATTTGATTATTTATATACAAAGGCGAGCTTAACTCAACAATGACTTTTCTCCCAGCGAACCAAACGCGAGCCTATCTATATCTATACTTATAATAAATCTGTAGAAGTGAAAATTCTGTACATTTAAAATATTAAAAAAATAAATGGCAGGGGTTACTAGACCGACACCGAACCCAAAAATGTGATTAAAAAAATTTTTGTCTGTCTGTCTGTTTGTTCAGGCATCACGCAAAAACTACCGGTTCGTTTACGATGAAACTTGGTATAATTATTCTTTAATATCCTGGGCACCACACTGGGTACTTTTTATCCTGGAAAAGCAAATACAATAAAAAACAAACTTAATTTTGCGGTTCGATCCCTCGACCCGATTACTACACGCTGCACACGGCTAAGATACTATAATATTTTATCTTAAGATACAATATCGCTCACCATACAATTCAATGGACGGTCATACACGACGAAGATAATAAATAATATTTCATATTTTCGTATCTAACCTAATAAAACCATTTTCGACTTCTACGCGGACGAAGTCTACGCGGGCAAAAGCAAGTCAATAATAATAATAGCAAAAAAAAAACCTTCGAGAGAGAAGGATCACATTCCGATTCAGAACTGTTCCCTAATGTTATTACCCCATTAAAATACTTCCGTAGTTTGGTTATCGATCCGTTTATTTGTTTTCCTCTAAGTTTGCTCTCATTCACCGTCGTAATTGGGTTAGTTTATTTCATTAGACTATCATTGTGGCGGCGCCTGGGGAGGTCTTCGTCTAGCGGTAGACATCTATCAGCTGAAATGATGATAATGAAAATATTTATGAAATTGCCAGCTGCTGCCATGAATGTAGAAGATTGTTCTAACTTCATTCTTACGTACAAACTGCCTAGCCACATCCCAAAATTATATTGAGGTCAGCATGCAGCTAAGTGGATACCAGTATTGTGTTATACCTTAGTATATATATAAAAGCGAAATACCACTCACTGATTAATCACGAAATCTCAGAAACTATAACACCTACAAATTTAAAATTTAGCAGGTAGGTTCCTTATAGGGTGTAGACATCCACTAAGAACGGATTTGACGAAAAGGGGGTAAAATGGGGGTTAGAAGTTTTTATGGAGAAATTCACTTTCAGTTATAAGGAGCAACTGCCTATCTAGTCTCCAAAACCCAGTAACTGGGTGATACCTCTTAGCAAGACTGGTGCCAGATTTTCTCGTTTCAGACTACTTTTAACGACGGTCAAAGATGTACAAATGACAGCCAAGACCAAAGGCTTAGTGCTTTTAGAGGTACGGAGGAGACTCGGTTTAAAATGGATGGTTACCCATCTACGAACCGACCTCAGCACAAGTTGCTTTACCTTGAAGGTCGGGCCGTGCTGCTGTTACTATATAACCATAAGCTCCTTTCATTAGGACGTTCAGAATTCTTTTTTTAGGTGGCAAAATCATCTAATAACTTCTCTCGCTCTAGGGTGGAGGGAGAGGGAGTGTGTAACATTTACTAGCAAAAACCCACCTACTTTCAGTTGCCATTTGCGTTCTAGGGCCACGGGTTATAGCAATCAGGAAACACTCTAGCAGGGAATTCTACATTTTAGAACCTTCTGTCAGCTTAGTCAAACTTTGGATCCGTGTTTCTCCAAATAGGGGGTAAATTTTGAAAAAATCTTCTCTTAGTGCTCGCTTATGTCATAAAAGGAAGTTTTGTGCGAATTTCACACTCCTAGGCCCTGTAGTTTCGGTTGTGCTTTGATTTGTCAGTCAGTCAGTTTCTTCTTTAATAAATAGATATAGATATGACCATGAAGCAAATTCGATTATTCGTTTCTTTTCGCCATAACGTTCTCCATAAAAAAGGTAACAAGAAGTACATGAAACTACTTTGTTCCTTCAGTTTTCCTTTACGTTCTAGTGTCGCCGCACTTGCGCCTCATGCCACAGCCACAAACGCAACCACGAGAAGCTAGAATCATACACAAAGGGAGTTAAAGCGCGCGACAGTCACTTGTGGCCGGTGGCTGCTACTTTTTATAACCCATGCACGCAGTATCATAATGAACTCTGTCGAAGAAGGTTTAATTGCGCGAATGGCCTGCGACGGCGTTTTGTATCGACGCTTAGTGGCCGGTTCGGGCGACAAGAAGCGAGCAGCGGCGTTTTGTAGAATGTGGCTTCTACCGGCGTCAACCGTGTGCGGCGAATCCGTATAAAATGTATGAAGCCTACAGGAAATATGCCGGTGGCGGTGTTTTGTGATTGTGGTCCTAGCCGGTGGCCCTTTTGCGGCAACCCTAACAAACAATTCCGCAGCCCTAACCGTTCGGAATAAACTTAAAATCTCATTATTCTCTAACGATATATTTTTACCTATTACTAAAATAGCTGCCTCATTACAGCATGATGACGGACATGTTGTCTCCTCAGATCATTCATCCTGTCCGCCAGTGATGGCGGCATGATCCGTCGTCACACGATTATGACGTATTTCAGTCATGAGATCATTATGACGTAATTACTCTTCGAGTATCTGGACTGGTTTAGGGCAGTTCATAATACAAGTAACCGATGGATGCGTGACGCATAGGGCCCATGTCCAACAGTGGACGTCTTTCGGCTGTAATAATGATGAGGTATGTATGTATACAATATTAGTTTTACTAAAACTACTAGACACTAAAAATACTAGACAGGTGTTTCGTTTCGCATAGTATATGCGAAACACGTGTCTAGTATTTTTATGTAAAGAATCTATGTACAAAATTTCATAACTGTATCATGAAAAATCTCAAAATTAAAAGCTTGTACAGATATGGATCTTGAGCGGTGACTTCTACAGTTCTATTTGCGCAGAAGCACGCAGAAGTAAAATATAGGGTCTCTTTAGTAGTATGAAAAGAGACGCGGGGGCGGGGAGTGCAATCCTTGTACAGTGATTGGCTCGCCGATGTGTACGAGTGCTCAAGATTCGTGCCGCTAACTGTAATGTCAGTAGAAATACATAGTCACTGGCCATCCAGGCGAATGAGGGGTTGTTTTGCACTTGCACCCAGCTGTTTGCTGGCGCCTAATAACCGCTATGACGTGCCGTGACCTGTGTTGTACTTAGTGTCAGTGGTGTCCAACTTGTGACTTTATTTTAATATTTTTGAGAAAAAATATAACAGTGTAAAAACTATTGAAATCCATTCAGTTTCTGATTCTGAACAAACACTGCCTGTATTTAAAAGGCTTGTGAAGAATCATTACTTGTCACTGTGATCATGTCTTCGTTTCATCACTTATTTCTCTTGCTTATATATTTATATTTTGTATGTATGTATATGTGTATCTATTTTAGTATTAAGTTTTTGTTTACTTTTATATTTGCACCAAGTGCAACCCCATTTTGTGTCCAGGCAATCTCTATCCATTCTGGGTTGCCTGGAAGAAATCGCCGAGTGCGATAAGGCCGCCAATTGTATGTTTTATATTGTATTACAATTCATTTGTAAATCTGTAACTTGGTATGCAATAAAGTATATATAAATAAATAAATAATAAATAAAATACCCTAAATAGGAGAAACTAACTGATTGACTGACACATCAACGCACAGCCTAAACTACTGGATCTAGGAACGTGAAATTTTGCACAAGTTTTTCTTTTATGATGTAGGCGAGCACTAATAACGGGTTTTTGAAATTCAACTTTTAAGAGGTGAAAATTCGTAGTATGCAAAGTTATTAAATTATGATTATATCTATTCCTTGGGCCAATATTGAAACTTAGTATAAATTTTAACCTAAATAAATAAAAAAGGATTTCATTATTTATTTTCATAAACTACTCCTAAACTATGGGCTATGGGCTATGCTCGGAGTTTTCTTGCGTGGTCGCATAAAGAATGAAGATATCCGCAGGAGAACCAAGGTCGCCGACATAGCCCGAAGAATCGCCAAACTGAACAGTGTTACAGTGGGCAGGGCACATTGCTCGTAGAACGGATGGTCGATGGGGCCGAAAGGTTCTAGAGTGACGACCGCGCACCGGAAAACGCAGCGTTGGCGCGGCCTCCCACGAGGACCGACGACCTGGTGAGAGTCTTGGGAGTGCGGTGGATGCGAGACGCACAGGATCGGTCGTTGTGGTGTCGCTTGGGGGAGGCTTATGTCCAACAGTGGACGTCTTTCGGCTGAAATTATGATGATGACCCCTAAACTGAATTATTTTCGAGAATCTTATTCCTCGGGTAAATAACCTTGAATTTTGGTACAAATCCTAATCTATAGGAACAATAATGACTGTCAATATTAGTTTTTCAAAAGAACCCTCAAAATACGGTTTATACGGAGTGTTACAGATTTTTATGAAAACATCCTTGATAACGAAGTAGCTAGCAAACTGCTAGGTCATATGATATTGAAACTATTTTCCGATGACGAAATCCCGAAAGACGCCCTGTACTACCCGACTGGACGTCCGCAAGCCCGCGTCTTGGGCCATGTCCGGTAGTCGGGGTCAGAATCTCGGCGGCTGGGGCGTGAGGACATCCGTTTTCTCGTACATAATACTTACCCTAAGAATCTAAATCCTGAAACACAATCTTGTATGACGTCAGTTCTCACGATAGATACCTACCTCTGCTGTACGAGTACAACGCTCTGTGGCTAAACAACGTACGTAAGTAGGGCACGAGGGGGAGGCCTCGCCGACCGCCCGGCGCCAGAGGGTGAGTGCGAAATTGTCGCCGAACCCGCTATGTTGCGAATTTAGCGTAATTATGGGATATTGGATCATCGAAATTCAGTCATGCTGTGTCATTCCTAACAAATTAAGATTTAAGGTACGAAGATGATGATAGGGGTACTATTTTAATTAAAAAGTCGTTATGGTTTTAACGGTCACTGAAAATAGTGGACATATTTATGAATAAATAAAAATTATATTTATCTATTTTCAGACAGAGTCCATCGCCAGTACATAAGATCACACATTATCAAATAAGATGACATTAAATTAAAATCAAAACAGTTAAATCTTAATAAATAAATCAAATATTAATTAAAAAAAATATCGTTTACATTTCGGGGAGTGTGCACTGGAATTCCACCGCCAAGTCCATTCCATCATCGGCCCACTAGACGTACGGCGTTTCGCCACCGGTACATGGTGGATATCCCACCCATACGCACAAAGCGTTTTCAGAACACATTTATTATGCGTACAACTGAGTCTGTGTTTCCTGATAGCTACAACTTAGGGGTATTTAAGTCAAGAGTGAATAGGTTACTTCTAGGAAAGCGTGCTCCATCGTCGATCACATCATCGCTTATCATCAGGTGAGGTCAAACGCGAGCCTATTACTAATAAAAAGAAAGAAAATTGAATTACCCACAATTTTTTTTTTTTTTTAAAGTTAATTCAATGTTTTATTTAAGGTACTTAATCTAACAATAATTATATATATACAATATTATATACAAAAACACTTAACTAATTAAAACTATATATATACATTAACGGCTACTCCTAACTAAAATATGGCGTCATAAAACTCCTCCGCATCGCTGTCGACTGGAAGTGAGCCCAAAAGGCTGGCAGCATTGCCACGTTGTATGGCAATGCTTAATCTCTGACCAAGGTAAAAGCCAGCCCTTGGGTCACGCGAAGTGTCAACTAAGCGTTTGGATATTTCTTTAAAAAAGGTATGAGCACTCGGACCCCACGGCCCAAGAGTTTCAACCCCAAACGGCTCAAAAATATAACTACCGACGAGGTTGTTATATTTTCGACGCTTGAGGTTCTCCGCAGCCGCAGCGGCAGCACCAGCACAGCACGATGAGCTAGGAAGATGGGATGGCGCAAGAGTGTCGACACAGGTAGCGTCCCACACTAAAGGTCTACCCATCTTCCACGGAAATAAAGACATACCGTCCGGTCTCTTACCATCGTCGCGTGCCAGGCCATAAGGTTCCAAAACAGCCGGAACGCCGACGGTGACAAGGGCACGTCGGATAATGTCGTTAAGGTTTGCGTGCCGCGCTATGCGTCCCGCGCTTCGACTGCAATTACCCACAATAAATAAATTAAAATCATTATAATTATTGAGAAAAAGAAAACATATTTTGACTAGCATGAAAGCAAAGAAACAAGTCAGATGAAGCCTTATACTAAGAGCCAGACTGATCTGAGAGACCTTCAATAAACATCACACATCACATTCCACAGCCCCTATGATATCGAGCTTGTTTTTGAGGCATTGGTCCGTAGCAAAGTTGACTCTAGTGCGTGCGTATGGAATCCTTTTGAAAAGCAGTACGCGTTAGCTTTAGAGAAAGTACAAAAAGCATTCCTCAGATACCTTTACAAGCACTTGTACGGGTTTTATCCTCGTTTGTATCACCTTAAATTCCTGTTTGGTTGCTTAAATTTCAACTCCCTAGAAGAAAGACGGTCGCACGATCAGATGACTGTAGTATTTAAAATTCTGTACTATGAAATTTGCAATCTGTTCTTCCTAGTACAAACTGTCATGGTAGAAAACTCCGTTTACTGGCTGTTTCAACTCTCCAAGTCGCCCATTCCTCGGACATTAGCTGCTATTAACACTCCTGATTCAAACACAGGTCTTGATATGTTTGCGGGTAAATGGAAGATGATATTGTCAGTATGTTTGAATTTTTGTGAAAAGAACGCAAGATTAAGTTAAGTACATTAATCTTGTATAAAGTACCTTAAAAGGGCATTATAAAATTCAAAAAAAAATATATATGCTATAGTTTGATTCATGGTCTTTAATTTTGTAAGTATTAATACTTTTTCATTTATTGTTTTACAAACAATAAAAATAATGTCTATTTGCATTTACTATTTGTGTTTCAACTTTTTTACCTATGCAATTACCAACATGAAATTTATATCTAGGTACCTGTCTATAGTTAATATTATAATAATTGTAAATATTGTACAAATACTTTTTTTTACTAACAGTATTATTTGAGATAAGCATTTTTTCAATTCTCGGTAATAAATTTTGTAAATCACGACCGTCACACGGCGCGTGAATGTCAAAATTTCAAATCATAGTTCGCCTAGCCCTTCGGATGGGTACGTCATTTTTCTCGCCAAAACGCTCCCGTATTTACGTAGAAATATCGTTCAAGTGTAATAATATAGGAGAAGAGGGGCAGACAAATGCTCAAGGTAATTGGTTTCGGCCGTTCAATTTAAAAATAAATAAATAAATCACAATAATTTAACAAACAAAAATGTTCAGTATTAAAGGCTCATTGACTGAAATCTTGAGCAATAGGTAACTCGTCGTCCGCCCGTCCGGTAAGGACCAAGACCGAATCCACAATGATTATAGTATTCAAAATGATTTCAGCAAAACTGAAAAGGCCAGCGCCAGCTAGGGCTGCGGGCACTTTTGAAAGAGATACCGTGACCCTAGAAAGCAAATAGCAACTAAAGGACACAGGTGGGTTTTACTCAGTAAAGTCTGAGACGCCTGGAGTACGAAAAGTCATCAAATGATTTCCCAAATCAACAATAAAAAATTCGCTCAAAAAAAAAACGGAGCACCTATCTAGATGATGCCTTTACTTGTTACCGTATCATTATTTAAAATCTCATTAAATTTAACTTACAAAATTCCCTTAAACAAAATACACTGTGTCAATAAATCTACATACAAATGTGTACATTCACTAACTCTATTGAGCCTCTGTAATCCGCTCTGCGTGTCGTCAACCCCTGCAATATACTAAAGTATGTGTTTGTTTGTTTTACAGTGACTATAAATGCTGTGGAAATGCGTTCCTTGCAAAGTTTATGTGTTTAGCGTAACTTTGAATGGAAGATGGTTTAAAGAAATATATAGAAAGAAGAAAGAACAACAATTTATTTACGCGAAATAACGCAATCTTAAAATAAGTTTACAACCATAATCTATACATGGGGAAAATACGCATCAAATCTGCGCAAAATGACCGAACGCTCAGCATAAAGTATTGGTCTCATGCATAATGTGACTTACCACAGCCCCCCTAGCCAAGTTACAACCGTTTCGTTTTGATTCTCTTTTCGTCGATCGCCTCGAGTAGGCCACGCCTCCGATTCCTTTATTATATGACGTCATCTCAAGGCTCAGTCACGTGGTCAGAACAAAGGAATAGGAGGCGTGGCCGACTCGACGACATCAACGAAAAGAGAATCGAAACGAAACGGTAGTAACTTGGCTAGGGGACAGCACTAGCTTTCAGCGTGGGCCGGTAGCGATATCGACACAAAGACTTAAGAACGGTGAAGTGTGCCAATAGATTTGTATAAAATAAGGAAAAACTGCCAAAAAATTATTTATTTAGGTTCACCCACAACACATATACATACAAAATCATAGGTACTTGTCTAATCTATATATATAAATGCCAAATACCACTCACTGATTAATCACGAAATCTCAGAAACTATATATACTTAAAATTTGGCAGGTAGGTCCTTATAGGGTGTAGACATCCCTTAAGAACGGATTTTCAGAAATTCACCCCCCAATGGGATGAAACGAGGGTCCAAAGTTTGTATGAAGAAACCGAATTTCACGCGAGCGAAGCCACTGGCAGGAGCTAGTATTTATATATACCGGTTACGGGTAAACACAATTCACAACACAGATACTAGATTAGTTACTTACCTTACCGCTTGGTTACTTAGGTTATTTAAATACTATTAAAATTGCTTAATATAGTGTCAAAAATTGCTTGGTGTTTCTGCGGATTCTTCGAAAGGGTTACCAGAGGGACTTTCGATTTAAATATGTCCAGTTAACAAAGGAGATAAGAAACCAGGGTCGTCAGAAATAGTGTTTATGGAAACCGATGGATGGTTATATGGGTGTCGGTATAGGATGCCGATCACCATCGAAGTCCTTTCCAGAGACTCTATTTTGTTGGTGATGACTGAAAAACGAGCTATGAACAAATACTATTATATTACTATTATTATAATACTATTCTAGATCACACAACTGATTAGTTGTGTGATCTAGAATAGTAAATAAATCTATTATGATGCAAGCTTGAGGTATTCACTTCACATCGAGCTTGAGACAGTCCCCAGACTAGATGTTGCTCACACGGCTGCCGACAGAGAAAAGAGCCCCGCGTAGATAAAAATTCTGACCGCAGAGTCAGAATTTTTATCTGTTCG
This sequence comes from Mythimna vitellina, assembly GCA_949316375.1. NCBI lineage: Eukaryota > Metazoa > Arthropoda > Insecta > Lepidoptera > Noctuidae > Mythimna > Mythimna vitellina. The sequence continues at coordinate 1,720,383 of OX438691.1, read as the reverse complement.
ACTCGTGCAAACGTCAACCCGGATAACACACGGTGACAGTGACACTTGTCTCGTTCAGTAATCCTAAAGCTTCCGTATATGACTTCACCGACTTGGATATAAATAAATTAGAGCAGTGGTGGCCAAGTGTACAGCAGTGTTGGTCGAGTGGTAATGGCCCTGACTTACGAGTTGTAGGTCGCGGGTTCAAACCTAGCCAGGCGCATTACTTAGTATAATTTATTTCATCACCAATGCTCCCAAAACGGTGAAGGAAAACATCGTGAGGAAACCGGCATGTCCTAGAAACAAAAAATTCAAAGACATGTGACATTCACCAACCCGCACTGGGCCCGCGTGGTGGATTACGGCCCATTCCTTCTCCTAGAGAGGAGGCCTGAGTCTCAGAAGTGGAAACATTTAAAGGCTGATCATGCTATGCCTTTATTGAGTTGTTTATTTACTATGAATTCAATTATGTTTCATTTATATCCATTCATCGATTTCCATGAAAACTTAAACTTTTTCTGAGGCTGGACTTACCTATCTCTTTTGTTGCCAGGACCTCTTTGCTACACCGATTTCAATTCTGTATATTTCCAGTCAAGCCACTCCCTCTTCCAGTCCATTAGTTTGACAAATAGAAATCTAGGACATATTTATGTGTATGGGCTTTTTTTGAGGTGGGAAATCGTCCAATGACTTTACGCTTTACGACGGAGCGGAGGGCGTGTCAGACTTTTACTGAATAAAACCACACCTACGTTCCTCCTTTGCGGTCCAGGACTCCGCGGGGTTCCCTTTCGGAAGTGTGGGCTGCGGGATTGTTCTAAAGAGTAACCGTGGCTCTGGAACGCAAAGGGCCACTGAAAGAACGTGGGTGGGTTATAGTCAGTAAAAGTCTGAAACCGCCTCTCCGCCTAGGGCAGGAAATGTCATTTCATGAATTCACATCTCAAAAAGAAGGGAACATACTTCTGGGATAAAAATTAACATCTATGTCATATTCCAGAATATGGTTAACCCATGTTCCTGGTTACTTCTAAATATCCTGAGCTAAGGAGAATTAGAATATAAGACTAAGGAGTACCTTGCCACCGTAGGCGCGGACTTGCGTACGGTAATCGTCCGGACCGAGCCCAAGTCGTCGACGGCGCGTACTGTTCCACGCGCGCCTCAAGATGTCAGCAAACCGTAAGGGCCCAGCAGGATCGAAGCCTACTGGGGCCAAGGGTCTGCTTCTGAAAGGAAGACTCGGCCCTGGTATGAAAGGCACCGAAGGAACAGGAGTGGGTTTTTAATCAGTAAAAGTCTAACACACCCCCTTGCTCCGCCCAAGAGCGAGGAACGTCATTCGATGATTTTCCCACTGAAAAAAAAAGGAGTACCTTAGGATAATGCTTGATGATCTCGGTGGAGCTTTCGAAAGAGTGTAGCATACGCATGTTGCATTCATTCCTACCAAGATCTGAGACTCTACACTCAAAGTCGTAGACGATTACGTTTTCCTGAGCCAAACGAACAAATTAAGTATCCGACTCGGCTGGGCAGCATTCGGGAAGCTTTGTGGTATTTTCTTGCTCCCCATACGTGTCTCTTAATTAACCGAAGATCTATGACCAGTGTGTATAGCCAGTGTTGACATATGACACTAACACGTAGTCGCTAAAAATAGGTTAGAGCAAAAGGGTGAGTTAAGGTTTTTTTAGGGTTCCGTACCTCAAAAGAAAAAAACGGATCCCATTTAGGATCACTTTGTTGTCCGTCCGTCTGTCTGTCAAGACCCTTTATCTCGGGGACGCGTGGAGGTATAGAATTTAAATTTAAACCATATACTCAGGTCTTTAGGTCCCTTGAAACTTTAAAAATATCAAAACTTCTGAGTTAACGAAAAAAAAAGATACTGCCGTTTATGTCGCAAAAAACTTCGTAACTCAATTCGGGATTTGAAATGTTTTCAGTCAACCTTTGCATTAAAAAAGACAACACTACACAAACAAATAACCAGAAACTTCAAACAGAAAAAAAAAGTTATTTATAATGAAATTCCCGACTGAATCCCGATTCAATTTTGAATTTTCCGACTTTAAAATCTATTTTTCTTCAAATCAATATTGAAAACTTACAGTAAAAACTAAGTCTTATTGTGAACATGAGTAGTTCGCCGTCCGGCTGTCTGGTGAGGATTAAACCGGAGTTGACGATGCGTTGTGATACAACGTGCCTCAAAGAGATATCGGCAGGGCTGCGGATTATTCCATGGAATCACTGCAACCCTCGCAATAAAGGGTGACTGAAGGAACACTGCTGGAAACATGGCACTCACAAGATGGACCGATGACCCGTAAAGGTTGCGGGAATCCGATAGATGCGAGACTCACAGGACTGTTCATTGTGGCGACTCATGGAGAGGCCTGTGTTTCGGGTAAAATGATTATGATGATGAAGGAAAACTCCAGGAGCCCGCTCCAGCCAGAGCGGGAGAAGTTATTTGACGATTATTATTATTTTTATGTTAAATACGTACATCTCAGGACTCTGAGATCCTGGACCTTTGAAAGGCGTACGAAGGGCCGAAGCCAACTTGCAGAGGCCCTTTAGATAATTTTAATGGAACGTGATATCAACCGAAGATTATCCCTGTAAGCACTATGCTAGTGCACCCAAGGACACCCCCCGGTTGGTGTAAAACTATTGCGACATATGGAAAACAAAGATAATAGGGCTATGGTTTTTGGAGTCTTAAATGGACTGGTAACCTGGAAGTGTGTTAAGACTATGGCCCCTGCCAGAACAATGTTGTAATATCCATCGATAAAAGGCTGGTGGTGACTTGTACACTCAATAAATGCTAAATAATAATAATTAATATTATAATTCAGCACGTAAAAAAAAAACTAACACAGAACAGACAGTATTATAGTACTGGCGCCGATATGTCTGATAATACTACGCCATAAATACGTACTACACATAAAATCTCGCCATGATCTAATGTCAACAACCTCTAGATATCATATAGCATTCTCCATCCCTCTCACACTTGTACTATAACAGCTAAAGCTGTCTCTTTCGAGATAGACTACGAAAAATATAAATAACTTTCTGTTTTCTTGATTAAGACTTTTCCTGCTGTTTCTCGTTTTTCTTAGTTGGTATTTTTCAGTTGAAAGGTTTTTATGGACTCTTTATTGTCTATTTATTTAGTACATGGAGAACTTACAGCTAATAAAACCAGACAAAAAAAAGGAAACCATAATCATTAGAAAGCCAATTACAAGTCCTCACGTGTAGACATTAGAATAAATTAAAAAATGGTGTGAGCATAAAAATGGTGTGGGCACAAGAATGGTGTGGGCACAATAATGGTGTGGGCACAAAAATGGTGTGGGCACAAAAAAATGTTAGTTAAGTAGGATACAGCATAATAATAACTAATAAACAATCTATTTAACCTAATGCTACTTGAAGAATTTGAGGCTTAAACACCTTCTGGCCGAGTTCACACTAATTATGTATATTATAGGCGCAGTGGGTAAATGGGTGGGTGGTGAGTGGGTCGTGGGTTCGATTCCCGCATGAAAGCTTTGTCTCTGGGTTTACGATATTCGTGCGAAGCTCTTGAGCGTACCGATGTCAATGCACAAGAGATCATAAATCCAGATTAAAAAGTATCCTATGTGCTATTTCAGGACATGGTTTTAGATTTCATTTAATAATAATACATATATTACAATAATATTGCACAAGTTTCACACAACGCCATCTAGTCCTAAACTAAGCAGAGCTTGTGCTGTGAGTATTTAGACAACTGTTGAACATACTTATATTTCCAAATACATATCTACTTATTATAGATTAGCTGACCCGACGAACTTCGTACCATCTAACAGACAATGAATATAGTATATCTTTCGATATAGTCAACCGATTGCGTTGAAATAGAGCCTAAGTAATATATCAAGTTACACACAATTTTAATATATAAATCTGCATTGATTTCGTACATTTTACGTGATGCGCGCACAACTAAAAACTTCTACAGATTTTTATATGTTTAATTAAATAACACCTAGACACAACAAATGATCGTGCTCATCACACAAACATTTGTCCTGAGTGGGAATCGAATTCACGACCTCAAGCATAGCAGTCAGGGCCACTAACCACTAGACTAACAGGCCTGTCTTGCTGTGTGATGAGCTCAGCATCCAGCAACTCATATTTGCGATTGCACCTGCTTCTGGCTACGATACTGATTTTTTTTTTTTAATTTCTGTTATAAATATAAACACTTACGGTCGATTTTTCAATAGTCTATTTAGGTAATTTAAACTTATTTCTTAAGAATAAATACGGCAGTTTGGTATACTTACATATATTATCATCTAAGTCGAAGCTGTAACATCTTATTTCCTAGTCAAAATAACCTGAAACCAGCTTTTACATATTTTTGAAAAGGTAAGGTGTTTTTGGTAACCAATGCATACGTATTTTTTACAAGTATCTACATACTGTAATGACCAGAGGTCGGAATTAAGTAGAGTTAAACATATCCTTACAGGCGTCCATCTTTCGGCTGAAACGATGATGATGGTGATGATATTTTTTATTTTTTATTATGATCATCTTAACGAACACCACGCAACGAGTTAATATTTTTACGTGTCCTAATTTACGTAAGTACTAAAGTGTAAAACTATTGACGTTTCACCCATCATCCGCCCTTCGTCTCCCTTTGTCTTAGCGAGTAGTAGTGCCAATGTACCAGGGCTACATAAATCGGTGCTAGCTGCCCCGACGGCGCCAGGAAGTCGCCTGATGGCGGCGCAGCGTCGCCGGGCAAGCCACCCCTCCGCGTGATGTACATTGCTGGCTGGGAATATTAGTTTTGCAAAAATAAGTTTTCTATCAACAATGCTTTTTTTTAAAAAAAATTGATATAAACCAGTGCTTGACTGCGATCCCACCTGATGGTAAGCGGAGGATTTTTTAATAGTAGATTATGTGACTGTGGATAAAACAGTCTTTATGTTAGATGCCGAACGAAACTAAGATTGCTGAGTTTTAATCCCGAATACTAGTGAGGGAATCTTATAATTAACTCCCGAGCAATGCGAGGGAGTTAATTTCTCACTAAATAGGTTAAATAGTGATGAAAGTTTGCATGTAAGTTCGTTTTTTGCCAAAAGTTGCACGAACAAGCATGCCGTAGCCGCGCACCTACGGCGTAGCGGTGACGTAGCACTTCGTAGCCTACATTTACTACGACTAAGGCCTACTGTCCACGTAGCTTCATAGACGCGTATTCGTCATTATACGCTTGGTGTACGCCTGCGTGAAGCTTACATACAAAACAATGAAACTCTGTCGACGAAGCGAATATGAAGCTACGCGTCCGTGGACGCGTTATAGGAGAAGGTTTTTGTAAAAGAAAAACTAAGATAGTCTCTCTTCTTTTCTCTGAAATTTCTTTCAGAAAAATTCGGGAAACTACGATGATTATTTAATCTTCGCGCGTATGACAGAGATTGAGAGCAGTGGTGGCTGAGTGGTAACGGCCCCGACTTACGAGTTGTAGGTCACGGGTTCTAACCCAGCCAGGCGCATTACTTTCTGTAATTTATTTCATCACCACTGCTCTCAAAACGGTGAAGGAAAACATCGTGAGAAAACCAGCATAACCTAGAACCAGAAATTCGAAAAACATGTGACATTCAATCCGCACTGGGCCCTGCCTCGTGGTAGATTACGGCCCATTCCCTTTCCTAGAGAGAGGAGGCCTGAGTCCCAGCAGTGGGAACAATAAAAGGCTGATTATGCTTATGCTATGCTCATGCTTATGCGTTTGACAATACATATTTAAGACAGGACAACGTCAGCTAAGGTCTTTTTTTAGAAAGCATGGATAGAATAGCAGCAGGACGAAAATATAGAATAGAATAGAATAATATTTATTCGATGCAGGCAACACAATAAGCAATAACATAAAAAAAAGTACAGATTTACAATATAGTTGCGCTGAGCGTGCCTGAAACGAAAGGGTCGCCAACTCAACAATTGTTGGGCGTCAGACACCCAGCGCTGATTATGCATCTTTAATTTGAGAGAAAAGGATAGGTGGCTACATTGTAATTCATACAATCGACAGCTGTCACCCACACCATCTTATGGCAATTGTAGTGTAGGTAATATAGATAAAAAAAAAAAAATCGAAAACATGTGACATCCACCAACCCGCACTGGGCCCGCGTGGTGGATTACGGCCCGTTCCCTCTCCTAGAGAGGAGGCCTGAGTCCCTACAGTGGGAACATTATAAGGCCGACTCTGCTATACTATGCTAATATAGATATATTCTACCTCAATACTACAAAAAAAAAAATCAAGAAACAAAAGAAAACACTACAAAAAAATCTACAAACCAAACCAGCAATGTACATCGTCCATGCCATCCTCCGTTCCTCCGCTTCAGCCGTGAGTTACTCCGAGTAGTGAGTTCTCTGCGGCGGGTCGTGTCTGTGCTCTCGTCACCATAGGTACCGATCCGTCACCCACGACTGAACCAACCAGAACCATGGGGTTGGAGAAACGCACCATCAAGATTATTGTTATAGTTGTGGTGGTGGTGCTGGTGATTGGTAAGTCTTATTTGTTCTTTTTTTTTATTAATTTTAATTGTAACTGTGATTTAATTAGTTTGATAAACGACTATTTCTTTGTTTTTGAAAAAGTAATTTTTTGAAAATGAATGTTGCTTGGATAATTATAATTAGTTGCAGTTTATTTTTATAAATAACTATATTAAAAAATAATATCTTATTTTTATTTATCTACACACGCAAATCATGGTACTAAGTAGTTTATTAATTTCTAGTGTTTTACCTATTTTTAAGATAAAATAAAAATTTATATTTTTTGGGGTTATATTGGAGTTCTTATAAGTATTTTTTGGGTTGGTCGTAATTTCTTCAATCCGTTTTAGGTTATTCTTATTTTTTTTACTTTTTAATCTATATATAAATATATAAGATCATATCTTAAGTATAAAAGCGAGATACCACTCACTGATTAATCACGAAATCTAAAAATTAAAAAATTAGAAAGGATAATTTAAAATTCGCCCCAATGCACAATGGGTTGAAACAGGGTTCAAAGTTTACTCTCACGCAGGCGAAGCTGCTGGCAGAAGATAGTATCATTATAAACCATCACACATACATACTGATAACGAAATATACTTAAACTAATGTTTTATGTGATAAATCTTTATTTGGTTTTGCATCAGGGATTGTTTCGATTATCATTTTGTTTTTCCATCCGCAATTTTTCTTTCATAATTCTGAATTCTTTATTACACAAACATAGTGGCTGTACACATTGATTTGATAAATCATGTACAAAGGCGAGCTCAACTCAACAATGACTTTAGTCCCAGTAATCATTTGAGTGAGAGAGAGAGAGATCACATTTTACTAGCAGCAGACTAACAACAGAGTCTGGACTGGTTCCGAAGAGGATATCTAGGATACGTCAATATCAAACAACTTTATAAAATGTAAATTTATTACTACACACACTAACAAGCTTACAGCACACACTACACGACACTTATACATATCTCTTTAAGACAAACATAGGTAGACTGTTAGTAGCTGACACACCCACAGGCCGAATACACCACCGGTCTGTGGACATAATGTAACATATGAACTATGAACGACAATATAACAACCTCGTCGGCAGTTATATTTTTGAGTCGTATGGGGTTGAGACTCTTGGGCCGTGGGGTCCGAGTGCTCATGCGCTTTTTCAAGAATTATCCAAACGGCTAGTTGACACCTCACGTGACCCAAGGGCTGGCTTTTACCTAGATCAGAGATTAAGCATTGCCATACAACGTGGTAATGTCGCCAGTCTTTTGGGCATACTTCTAGTCGACAGCGATGCTAAGGAATTTTTTGACGGTATATTTTAGGTAGGAGTTATTGTGTATATGTAATTTTAATTAGTTAACTGTTTTTATTTTTCTTTAACTAGGGAAATAAACATCTTTATATTCTCTTTTTGTTCCGAATCTCCTCCTACTTGTCATTCTACCAATTTATCTGAAAAAATATAGACAAACTCAGAAACTCAGGCAAAGTTCACTTCAGAGTTCACCAAGATTTTCTACCCTTTAAATTATATAGTCGTGAAGTCGTGGTTCAAGCTCACCCAGGCGCATTACTTTTTATAATTTATTTCATCACCACTGCTCTCAAAAAAGTGAAGAAAAACATCGTGAGGAAACTGGCATGTCCAAGAACTAAAAATTCAAAGATATGTGACATCCACCAAACCTGGGATAGGTTGCCATCCGCCAAAACTGGGCCCGCATGGTGGATTACTGCCCGTTCCATATCCTAGAGACGAGGGCTGAGTCCCCGCTGTGGGAACTTTTAAAGGCTTGTTTACGTAAGACGCCATACTCGCACAGGTTATAATGAAAGCTCTTTGTTAGCAAAACCTACAATTTGTAGGGTTTCATAAACTGGGTGAGGCTTCAGGGCTTCAGGATAATGCACTAATGGTCACGCGAAGTTGTAAACAGCGTTGTACAAAAACTAACTCGCTATAAAACTCAACTGGCTTCTACCTGTGGCCTCACCCGCATTTAAGTACCTAATAACATATAATAATAGTATATAACATACCTAACCCTGTGTTAAAAAATATCCTAAGTGCTATTTCAGGATATGATCTATACGTGTGCTAATTTTGAAATCTGTTCAGCTGAACGAGCGAGAAGGAGTAACAAAATATTACACACTAGCTTTAGCCCACGGCTTCGCTCGCGTACATATAATATAACCTATCACTCAGGAATAAAGCAGCTTTCTATTGGTGAAAAAGTTTCAGCAATCGGACCAGTACTTTCAGAGTTTAAGTCTAACAAACAGAAAAACAAACTTTACCTCTTTATAATATTAGTATAGATATTTAGACCTTTATCATTTGTAAAGTTTTTTATTAAAGTTTTCAATATAAATCTATCATAAAACTTAAATATTAACAAAACTATTTATACTAAAACCTAACTATGTACATAAAAACTATAAAGACCTTTATCATTTATCATTTTAGACTGAGGCCTGAGACTCGACTTACAAGTTGTAGGTCACGGGTTCAAACCCAGCCAGGCGCATTACTTTGTGTAATTTATTTCATCACCACCGCTCTCAAAACGGCGAAGGAAAACATCGTGAGGAAACCGGAATGTCCTAGAATCAAAAATTCGAAGACATGTGACATCCACCAACCCGCACTGGGCCCGCGTGGTGGATTATAGCCCATTCCCTCTCCTAGAGAGGAGGCCTGAGTCCCAACAGTGGGAAGATTATAAGGCCGACTATGCTATGCTATGCTATGCCTGAGACTTGAGGCCTTTATCATTTTAGACTGATATTCCACTGATATTATTTCATTAAACCCCAAGCGAACACCGGCGTTCGTTCTCTCATTGTCTTTCTATTGGTCTCTAATTACTTCGAAAGGTTATTAAGACGAAACTTTGTGAATGTGTATATTTGTATGCTTGTTACTTTTTCACCCTCAAACTGTCGAACAGATCTGGATGAAAATAAGTACATGAGTAGACCATGGCCTGTAATAGCACAAAGGAACCTTTTTATGTCGGTTCTTATGTACCCCTGGAATGATTTTCTAGGTAACTTAACGCGGGTGAAGCTGATGGCAAAATCTAATGTTATAGTTGAAGAGATGAGTGCCCCATAGTGAGGCATCTTATCAAGAAAACATTATCTTTAGTAGTGTAACACAAGTTATAAGCTAGAATGTTACTAACATCCAAGTTCTTTGTTTCGGCTGTGCGTTGATGTTAGTCATTCTGTTTCTCCATTTTTATATATATATATAGATATAAAAATTGAACAGTTAAGAATCATTGTTTGGGATTCCAAAACGATATTACAGGATGCGCGCTATTTTGTGTTGTAAAGTATTATTATTTTCTGTGTGGTTCCACTTATGTCACTACATCTTTGAGTCCCTTATTTATTTATTTATTTATCCATTGCTTGCTATACTTACAGTATGCACCAAAGCGTATAGCAAGCCAACAAACCAACAATCTAAAAACTAAAAAAAAATATACAAACATTTATCATTTCTTTACTGCTATAAAAAAATATGTCAAGTTTAGGTTCTTGAGCAATCAGGGCGTTCATTAGTTTAATACATTTAAATCTAGAACATATAAGTATGTACAAGTGCCCTCAAGTTGATTCGCTATTCAATTCAGATTAGTCAAGCCATTTGCCAAGGACCTACCTAAAACCTTTAATTTTTCAAATGTCTTCTCTATCTCGCTTTAGGAAGAAGTCGCGAGAGGGCGGGCGTGTCAGACTTTTACTGACTAAAAGTCACATGGGTTCTTCAGTTGCTCTTTGTTTTCCAAGGTTACGGCTACCTTATAACAAACCAGCTTCTGCCAGCGGCTTTGCCCGCTTGAAATTACAATCTTTGGGACCTCATTTCACCCCTTAAGGGGGTGCATTTTGGGAAATCCTCTCTTAGTGCTCGCCTTCGTCATAAAAGGAAACCTTGTGTAATATTTCACTTTCCTAGTCCTAGGAGTTTTGGGCGTTGATATGTCAGTTAGTCAGTTTCTCCTTTTATATATATAGATAGAAAAATAACCGAGTCAATAAGAGGTATATTTTTTACATAATATATTTTCCTGTGTTTTAACATTTTGTGTTTTAGCATTTGTTCCTATTAAATGAATTTTTCATCATTATCAAAAGTTTAAATCGTACATGTCAGTTACTAGACAATAATTCTCTCTTTCTGCATTTAAGTATATCTAATACTAAATTCACCTTGATAATGAGATGGAAAATCATCAAATGATTCAGCCTGCTCAAGGGTCTAAAAGCTAAAACTAGATTAAAAGTCACTTGGGTCCTTCAATTGCCCTTTACATTTCAGAGCTAAGGTAAATCTTTTAAATGGTCCCGCAGCCCAAATGGGCACCGGCCCTACTGGTCCTGGTCGGTTTTACTGACATCTTTTTGGGGCTCGCGTAGAACACATCACGCCGTGACTCGGGCTCGGTCTTTACTGGACGATCGGACGGGGAGCTATTAATTGCTCATCGTCCGCAAACCCACGCCTGCGGTGGCCAGGACTCAGCGCTGCGATTATGGCGTGCCCAAAGCCCTCCCTACCAATACTATATTAACCCAGTATTTCGGCGACAGAATAATTGAGTTTGTAGCGACATCTATGGCGTCACATAGGAACTAATCCTGCATAGCGCAATCAAAGTTCTCCGCGCGATTAGAACAGCCCGAAATCATCTATCGGGCAGTTGCCTACCAGGCATAACACCTGTCTGGCCGGAGGATCCTCCCTTTTCAACGGAGGTTTGCGAGACTTTACTCTCTGTTCCGCCTACCTCCAAAAGTTCTTAACTCTAATGAAACAACATCGCCGTCTCTATGATATTTATTTTGTTAATAAGTTAAAATTAGTTTTACACATCGATTTTTTCGTCAATTTTAACTAGATGAGGCTGGTATTCCCTAGCTGACTACCCTGAGAAGAAACACCGAAACAAACTCAGGAGTCAGTCTCTTTCAAAGTCCATATAGCAAACATATTAAGGTCAAATCATATGAGAACCATTTGGACCTGCATGGTGTCTGGACCGTCTTTTGAATATAGAACACAGATTTGAGTGGACCTGTCCAGTCAGTGCAAGCATTTGTCGGTATGCGTGTAGCTCAACTCAGGACTACTAAGGTGCTCAACGACTTGACGAATAATACCCAGGAAAGGACAATCGGGTAGACCCAAGAAAATACTCAAATGAATTGTTAAAGGTATAAACATTTCTGGACTACTACTAGACTGGCCTGTTGGTCTAGTGGTCAGTGGCCCTGACTGCTATGCCGGAGGTCGTGGGTTCGATTTCCACCCAGGACTGTTTGTGTGATGAGCACGATTATTTCGACATCGAACAAGGCAGTATCTCGGCTTACAGCCTAAACAAAAATCAAACATGACACTATCACTTTTAGGTTCAATTTTGAAAAATGACTGAATTAATGTTACAACCTTGTTCGTTGCGGGTGTCGATTTGTTCCGTGTCTGGGCGTCATTTATCTGTAACATGTATGTATTTAGAAATATATAAGTATGTTTATCAGTTGTCTAGTACTCATAGCAAAAGCTCTGCTTAGCTTGGTACTAGATCGCGTTGTGTGAAAGTTGTGGAATATTATATTATTATCTCCTTTATTCACTGTAAACACATATTAATTACATTTTTGAATATTTTTCTTAAACAAAATGATACAAAAAAAAAAAACATTTAAAAATATAAAAAATAATACCCCATCGGTATCGGGAACAGGGTCCAAGCTACCGGCGGTCAGGGCTCCAGAGAAAGGAACCTCCTAACAATACGGGCCGTGTCCGATATTACTATTATTATTATTTCATCGTAAAAGTCTCCTTGAACAGTTTTCTGCTCTCGAACAGTTGCGTCCCTTCGCCAGACTATACGGCGCCTCGTTCTGTGTTCAGGCGCCGTCTTTCCGTCTCATGTCTTTGTGACTTACAATATTTATTGGTGGTCGATGCCAAATTACGTCATATCTTTTGTAATCTAGACTTTCTTTTATGCTAGTTTAGGTTTTAGGTTATCTGTCTCGTTATGAATTGCTGAAAATATTTACTGACTAAAACCATTCTACCGTGTTCTTTCAGTTGCCCTTTTTGTTCCAGGGCCACGGTAACTCTCTCGAACGTTCCCGGAATGTAGGGCACTATTAAAATGCAAAATATTAGTTTTTTTATAAATAATTTTAGACTAGCATCTGCCATCTGGATGGTTTTTGTGAATAGTGATATGAAACAAAAGGAAGTTAGTGATAGTATGACGGTTGACAGGATATAATGGAAGAAAAAACGTGTTGCGCCGACCTCAAATAAGACGGGACAAGGGCAGGAAGACGATGATCTGCCACCGGCTTCAACCGCGTTAATTAGGTTTCTCCATAAAAACTTTAGTCCCCCGTTTCAACCATTTGCTCACTTACGTCTTAAGAGGAAATCTTGTGCAAAATCTCAGGTTACCAATCCCAGTAGTTTCAACTATGCGTTGATATGTCAGTCAGTCATTTTTTTTTTTTGTGGCCTCTCGCAGGTCAACCTAGGAAGTTGTCGGCTGCTTAACCGGTCTTGCCTGTGACGGCCTTAATTCGAAAATCAAACCCTCCATTCCATTCATTTCCTAATTTTTTTCCTATTTTCCTAATCCTAATGTAAATTGTATTTTTGGTGTACAATAAAGAATATCTATCTATCTATCTATCAAACCCTAAAGCCAGGGTACTTAACTAACTTAAAAACTAAGCGACTATACACTAAGGGCACCTCCTTTGGAGTACTGACCTCAGTTTAGGGCTTCGCTGGGGGAGGGCAGCAAGGGTCAGTCTGAATCGATCAAGTGTCGGTCAGTCAGTTTCTCTTTATATATATATATATATAAAAGGTGAAATAACATGTAACATAGGCAATTTGATAAGCACACATCCTGAAAGTTAGTATGTTCAGAATCGGCTGCTGAATCGATTTCAGCTTTAATAGGTATTTTTTATCCTAAAACTAGCGACCCGCCCCGGCTTCACACGGATGCAATGCGCCATTATGGCTTGCACCTAAAAGATAGACATATACCATTGCAGACTTTTTTGTAGGCCTTTTTAAGATGTACAATACTATAGTACATTATTTTGATCTACCTCCTAGGGTTCAGCCAGCGTTTGCAATGTAAGTTCAAAAAATGTGTTTATTTACGACATCACATTAGAAACCTCTAAAATCATCAGTGTGTCTCTACTATATTGTGCATGTATTATACATATAAACCTTCCTCTTTAAACACTCTATGTATTAAAAAAAACACTTCTTAATCCGTTGCGAAGTTTTAAAGATGTAAGTATACATAGGGATAGATAGACACGAAAAGCGACTTTTTTATACTATGTAGTGATAATCAAAAGTTATTTAAGGATAAAAAAATTTATCTATTTTTATAAATCTTGATTGCGTCACTTGAGGGTTTGTGTGTACATGCATAGATACCAAGAATGATTTCCATATTTTTTTGCTTAAGATTAGGATTTAAAAAAATCTTAAAAAAAACACTACCTAAGTGAATTTAAGTATTTAAGTGCTTGAATTTATTATTTAGGTAACTTAATTTTCTTTTGTTAATTTTCTTAATTGGGATGTATAAGAGTGTACATTATCAATTACGTTTTGTATGTACATATATGTCGTGGCCAGATCTTAGAATTGTTCACTTCATGATATGGCCAACTAAAACTGGCCAGATCGTTTCTGGAGTACTTCCCGTTGACCTAGAATCCTGAAATTTTTTGCATAAAGCAATGTCATAAAACAATGCCTGAAAACAGTAAATTTGTTTTTACTTAACAAAAGAAAAATCTTCGGGACTGCATTCGGGAATTGAATTATTTACATAGGTAAGTTTGTACGGAACCCTCAGTGCTTAAGTCCGATGGTCGCATTGGTCTGCACGCTGTAAGGTTTCCTTCAGCAGGCAATCTTCACAGTACCTACCGCCAACACCACACTACAACAACAGCATTCCCTGTTTCATATAGTATGACCTAAGTAAAGGTTTTATTGCATCGGAAATAGGTTTATAGGTGTACTCTGATGTCATCATGGCACAGGCAGGTGGTTAATCACTTAGCTGTACCAGGGCCGGATCACCCACGTAGCAAGAAGCTACGGGCCCCGCGCAGTAGGGTGGGCCCCGCTTGGACGAACAAAAACAAGTCAAGGTACATGTGCCATATGAAGTCTAACCACTTTTGAATTTAACATAAAGACAATGATTATATAGGCAACTGACTACGGACCCATTGCTACTTAAGTCAGCAGACAACTGAAACTTTACTGGGCCTAAGATCATGAAATTTTGTACAAGACTTCCTTTTTACCCGACTACGGCAAAGCCAAAGGACGGTTATGATTTTGACAGGCTATGTATGTATGTATGTTTGTATGTATGTATGTGAGTATGTTCATCTGTTCCCTCATAGCTCCTAATCTACTTATCGGAACTTGACATATGAGGTATCGTTAGAACCGTCTTAATTGTCCGCTGAACATAGGCTACGTGATGTGTTATAAAACTTGATATGGCGCCCTTATTAAAGTGTCTCGGTTGGTACCTATAACGAGTGACTGCAGCTTTTCTTTTTGTTCCGTTTTTTTTTTTACTTTTTTTTTTTTGAAAATCTTGTTTCATACTTTTTCAGCGTCGTTTTTTTTTGCCGTAGTCGGATTTTAGTTTTTTACTTTTTTTACAATGTAGGCCTCGCACTTATTTTTTTAAATGTGTCCTGTATTTTTTTCTTATGTGGTGTACAATAAAGAATATAATAAATAAAAAGGGGTTTTTAAAAATTCAAATTTTAAGAGGGAGAAACCGGGGTCCAGTGTTTATATGGAGAAATCTACTTACTCGCGAGCGAAGCCGCTAAGCAAAAGCTAGTCTATCTATAAATTTTGACGTGATAGTGGACTACAACAGAAAAGTAAATCGAATAATATATAGGTATTATATAGACTTTTTTAAAAGTACACGTCAATAAAACTCTCTTTTTTTTTGTTAACAGCAATAAGTTTTTTTTTTTTGGCGGGATAAAAAGGGACAAATTGGTTTGAATGTAAAATTTTATTCCTTTGTCCCATGCACTTGAAACTTAGCGTAAATAGTAACCCAAGTACATAAAAAAGGTTTTTAGTATTCGTTTTTCTAAACTATCCCCATAAAACAATTTATGGGGTACTAGCTTCTGCCAGCGGCATCGCCCGCGTGAAAGTAGGTTTCTTTGTACTAAGTTTGGACCCCCGTTTCATCCCCTTAGGGGGTAAATTTTAGGAAATCCTCTCTTAGTGCTCGCCTACGTCATAAAAGGATGCTTTGTTCTAAATTTCACGCTTCTAGTCCCAGTTTCAGCTGTGCGTTGATATGTCAGTCAGCCAGTTTCTCCTTTTATATCCTAGAGATGAAAAGAAAAATTAACAAACAATTGTTTGTGAGAATCTTCTTCCTTGGGTTAATAAACGGTTTAAGGGGTGTCAAAGTTTTTCCGAAAACATTCTCGTGAATGAAGTCCCTGGCAAAGTGCTAGTCATTTTGGGGCCCTTGATAGAATTCGCCAGAGGCCCCACGCTGGCTTAATCCGGCACTGGCCGTTACGTTGGTATGCTAAAGAGGGATATGTAGATAAAGCCGTAAGTCAATTGGAAAATGACGGCATAAGTGATGAACAAAATAGATATTGCACTTTGTTATAATTATGTAGCTATAAAGCTAGGTGGGCATCTACTCGTATTGTATCCAAATAGGTACAAAGGTTTGTATTGAATCACACTCTCATAAAAGAACGTGTGTGTGTATGTGTGTGGGGTATGTTGGTGCAAGTTTTTTTTTTTAAATGACCTTTAGGACGCCCATACTACCTCGTGGACGAGGCATCCTGGGTAGTGTCAGAATCTTACTGACTAAAACCACACTTCAGCCCCCCCCCCCCCCTAGTCAAGTTACAAACGTTTCGTTTCGATTCTCTTTTCGTTGATCGCCTCAAGTAGGCCACGCCTCTGATTCCCTTGTTCTGACGGGACTGAGGCCTGGCCTACTCGAGGCAATCAACGAAAAGAGAAACGAAACGGTTGTATATAACTTGGCTAGGGGGGCTGCTTCGCCAGTTGTACTTAGACATGGTCCATGGACTTTATTTAAAACTTTTTTGTTATATTATTTATTTTTTAATTGCTTGTTTTATTATAATTTTGATTGGCACACGGTTAGACCATGTCTTGTAGCATATAGGATGTACGTGTATGTGTCTTGTACTTTTTTTGACACGGGAGTATAATTCCTTAGGATTATTTTGTACAACCACGTGAGCGAAGCCGCTGGGTGAAGGTAATTTTTTAAACGTAAAAAAATCCATATAAGTTCTAGTTAGTTTTCTAGAGATTTTTAGGATGGATCAGAAACTGACCCTTTAATTTCAGTAGGAGTAGGAGGGTAAAAAGTACCTAATCTCAGACCTACCAAATATACACAAAAAAAAAAAACATAAAATTCAATCAAGCCGTTTCGAAAGAGTTCGATAACACTTTGACATGAGATTATTATATGTACATAAACAATTTATGCAGGTAAAGTTTGTTTTTTTTTTGTTTTTAAGAGTTAATTGTAACTCTGAAAGTACTGGTCCGATTGCGAAAATTTATTCACTGATATTATTTTTTTTTTTTTTTATGGCGACCACGTACCGGAAGACGTAGCGTTGGAAGGCCTCCTGCAAGGTGGACCGATGACCTGGTGACGGTTGCGGGAGTACGATGGATGCGAGACGCACAGGACCGTTCATTGTGGCGACACTTGGGGGAGGCCTATGTCCAGCGGTGGACGTCTTTCGGCTGAAATGATGATGATGATGATGATTTTTATTCCTGAGTAACATAGGCTATATTTTATGTATAAAAACCTAGTATTTTATTATTTATGTATTTTATTTTATTATTTTCGGAAAACTTACAGCGAGGATACAGATACTTGAAAAATATTAAAAGAAGGCCAATTACAAGTTTTCACAAATAGTATTAGAGCAAGACAAAAGACAGTAGACTGATAAAGAACAAAAAGAAGTAAAGACGCTCGGAGCAAGTACATAGATAATATATTATTGACTTTCGAAAAATCTAGTACACATCATTTTTTTTTAGTTTAGTGACGAGAATAGAGAATAGGTCTATATCATCAACACTTACACACATTGCGTTGTATGCTTTGCTTGCGTATTAGCATAGCATAGTCGGCCTTATAATGTTCCCACTGCTGGGACTCAGGCCTCCTCTCTAGGAGAGGGAATGGGCCGTAATACACCACGCGGGCCCAGTGCGGGTTGGTGGATGTCACATGTCTTCGCATTTTTGGTTCTAGGACATGCCGGTTTCCTCACGATGTTTTCCTTCACCGTTTTGAGAGCAGTGGTGATGAAATAAATTACACAAAGTAATGCGCCTGGCTGGGTTTGAACCCGCGACCTACAATTCGTAAGGCGGGGGCGTTACCACTCGGCCACCACTGTCTCACTGCTTGCGTATTAGATAAAGATAAAACTTTTTTTGTTTGTTTCAGGTGGTATTATCGGTCTATTACTTGGGCTGCTGTTACCCCAGCGCTACGTTGGTAAGTATTCTTTGTTAAACCTCATAAAATATATGTCATTGGCTTCACATTTTCGCATTTTACAGGTGAACCATACCGACCCTATTTCCCGGAAATGTCAGACATTGTCTGTGTGGCCTTTGCACTTTGATATACCCCGGTAAATGGGCCGTTCTTACTTTTTGCATAGTAAACTACATTAAAAACCATTCGGCTAACATTTAAACTCTTAAAATGCCATTTTTGAAGGTGTTTGACTGGCCTGTTGCCACTGACCACTAGACAGTGGTCAGTGGCCCTGACTGCTATGCCGGAGGTCGTGGGTTTGATTCCCACCTAGGATCAATGTTTGTGTGATGAGAACGGTCATTTGTGTTTATCTATCATATGTATTTAGAAATATATAAGTACATATGTTTATATCTTGTCTAGTACTCATAACACAAGCTCTGCTTAGCTTGAGACTAGACAGCGTCGTGTGATAGTTGTGGAATATTAATATTATTCTACATCATATTAATATTACAGCTAAAGGCTAAAGTTTCTGAGTGTGTGTATATATTTGTATGTTTTTTATTCCGTCACACTGAAATTCCGTTTCGCTTAATCGCTTATACCACGTACATTGAAGGACTGAAACAATTTGCTTGCTGCGGTCTTCCTTTTTCCTTCTCAATTTAGGTGTCTTCGTGTGTGACATCGACGTACAAACGAATATCATGGATCCAGTACATGATTCTGGACCCACCAGTGGTAGAATTTTTCGTTTAAACATTAGGGTTTATTTACTATTTTTAGGTACATAATGATCTATCTGGAAATAATGTACTTTTATAGGATAAAAAGATGTTACATATTTAAATGTTATTTCATTTTAAAATTCTGTAAAATTTTTGGTGGTCATTAACTTTTTTTCACACAATTTTCCAACAATCATAACTTCTTTTAGTTTTTTAATTTAGTTAATTACACGCTAAAATGGGGATTTAATTTTAGCGATCATTTTCTATTATCTTGCTGTTACATTTTACTATATCTGGAGGTTAGTTAAACATAAACCTATAATATATGTACTACTTCTTGGCCATCGTGTAAGACACCTATTTTACCTTTTATCAAAATGGAGTGTTCTCTATACCAGAGCTGGAAGTATGGCCTCGCTCCGAGGAGTACAACTGGGACCAGCCGCTGATCCAGGTTCGAGGCAGCGACCCCGGCAGCTGGCACAACTGGTACCGCCGGCTCAATGACTTCCTTAGAGGTAAGTGTACTGATGGAGCTCACCAGGACCGATGCCTGCCATGGTAGCAAAAGCATCAAAGTCTTTATTAGTTTATAACATTAGCATATATAAGTATTTTATTATTGCATGTAACTTAATTTAATGATACTACATTCTACTTGATGTATCTGTTATTTATGTATTTTGCACACCTACCACAGTGTTGTCTTTTTAACCCAACCCTCCAGGTAGTGTTTTGCGCAGAGCCCCGCAAGCTGACGATCCATCCCTCTGTTGTACGTGTACTGTTTTAGCTAAAACAGCGGTGTACTCGTAAATATAAGAATATTTATTGATGTCACTTTGTTGTTTACCAGTTTACGAGACAGCAATTCCCGAGGAGCCTCCCAGAGCACCATGTTCTGTCCACAATCGACGTGACCAACACCTGCGCTCCGACCAGTGCGACATGGCCATGCGTCTGTGGTTCCCCTGCACCGCTGACGATTTCTACGGCTACGCCCAGGGGAAGCCCTGCGTCTTCCTGAGACTGTCTCATGTGAGTATCACACCAGTTCAGTACCTGACATCCAAACCATGCGAATAGCCGATAGAGCCTGTGCCCTTGCACTGCTAACGAGTTCCACGGCTAGCCCGTGGGAAGCCATGCTATTTTCTAAGGCTGTCTCATCTTCTTTTTCTCTTCTCGTTAACTGCAGCATCGGTGGCACTCATTAAATCCTCCAAAATCATGTATATGGGCACTTAAGGCACTCTAACGTGTGGCTCATGTTGTCTCATGTAAGTACAACAAAGGAGCACATGCGCTCCGACCCCTGGAACAAGGCCATGCACCTGTGGGCCCCCAGTGACATCAAAAAAGGAAGGACAAAGAAGACGGCACAACTTGGAGACGCTTGTATGTGGTCCTGATCCTGAGCAGTCAAAGAACAACAGAGAAGGTAAAACAACTATTAAGCGACAACTTCTGCAATATCTACGATCCAGGTCCATGGGCACACTGTAAGTTTAAAATAAATTGTAGTAATAAGTAGGATATACACTATAAAGTTTACCTCGAAAGTTGTGACATTCATTTGTTTTCCAGCCTCGGTTACAGTGCATAATTCCGCCCACATTTTGATTGTAAGTAGAGCTAAGCGCCTACAGTGCGTAGTCGAGCCATAAAACACTGTGGATCGTTTAAATAAAAACCTGCTTAACCGTTTGAAGATTATGTTCTTAGGTCAGTATAATGTTACAAACTCATCATCTTCCTGCCCTTATCCCGTGTTATTTGGGGTCGGCGCAACACGTTTTTTTCTTCCACTCTGCCCTGTTACTCGTCATGCTATCACTAACTTCCTTTTCTTTCATATCACTCTTCACACAATCCATCCATCTTTTCTTTGGTCTCCCTCTCCCTCTCCATCCATCCACATGTATAATGTTACAAACTACGGTTCTTGATTTCCTTCAGGTCCACTACTGGGTTCCAGAGCCGTACAACTTGACGTCACAGCTGCAGATCCCAACTGACATGCCCCTACATATTCGAGAAGCCATGGTAAGTGATTACAAAGAGCCTTTCCTTTATTGATTGCTTTCTACCAGCAGGTTTAGCCAAGTTATGACCATTTCGTTTGCATCTCTTTCCTCAATCGGTAACGCCTCTGATTTCTTTGTTCTGACTATGTGACTTAACGTTGAGATGATGTAATTTCCATACATTTCAAGTCTTCTACTAGCGTTAGCGATTGTAGATTATCAACTTGGCTAAGCCCTCAGGGTGTACGAAAAGATATTTAAAAAAAAATACAAAAAAAATAAATAGTATTCTGCCGTCGTAATTAAAAAGAACACAAATAACATTTCTTTTGTTTCGTTATTGAGTAAATACGTATTCGGAATCAGTAAAAAAAATTACGTGTAAGTGTTTTGTTTTTTAAGTTTATTTGCAAAATAAATATCATTTATCATTTGATGACTTCTATCGCTCTGGGGCGAAGCGCAAGGGTTTGTCAGACTTTTACTGACTAAAGCCACACTTATGTTCCTTCAGTTGCCCTTTGCGTTCTAGGACTACACGTTTCACTTTCAGAAGTCGAACATGGCCCTAATTAAATGTATTCTTATAATAATATTTTTTATGAAAAAACGAAAAAAATATTATAATACTCCTTTTGCTAACAAAAAGTAACAATACCTTCTTCCTCCAGCGTCACCGGCCCGCGCACCAATATGGTGACTTCGTGTGGGTATCTTGCGGGGGCGAATTCAGCGCCGACAAGGAGAACATCGGGCCCATCCAGTACATCCCCGCGGAGTATCCCCCAGGGTTCCCGCTCACTCGGCTGCACACAGCAGACCGCATCCCCTACTCTGCCAGGAACCAGCCCGATCAGGTCCCAGGGCCTCTAGTTGCGGTACACTTCGAGAACCCGCGACGTAAATATATTTTTTTTACTTACCTAAGATACATTACTGCCTTGGTGGAATCCGAAGCAGTAGATAATCCTTCGGATTTGTATGTTTCCTCCTAAACTTTCATTACTAAATAGTATACAGAACATTACAACATTTTTTGTGATGGCGTATGACTCCAAAACGTGGTCGCTTACATGGGCCTCATCAGAAGACTTAAAGTCACCCAAAGGGCAATGGAAAGGGCTATGATCGGAGTTTCCTTGCGTGATCGAATCAGGAATGAAGATACCCGCAGGAGAACCAAGGTTACCGACATAGCACGAAGAATCGCCAAACTTAAGTGGCAATGGGTAGGGCATATTGCTCGCAGAACAAATGGCCGTTGGGGCCGAAAGGTTCTGGAATTGTGACCACGTACTGGAAAACATAGCGTTGGAAGGTCTCCTATATGACCGATGACCTGGTAAGGGTTGCGGAAATTCGATGGATGCTAGATGCACAAGACCGTTCATTGTGGCGACACTAGGGAGAGGCCTATGTCCAACAGTGGACGTCTTTCAGCTGAAAAAATGATAACGATGATACAGAACATTAATAAAACTACTAACTGTAAACTGCCTGCCATAGGATATTTTATCCCTATTTCATCTTTATCATAATAATGATAAGCCTTAGGTATGTGGGAGATGCGACCTTATACTTGCACTGTACCTAGTGCATGAACAAGGTAAGTACACGAGAAAGTAGGCGCGTGTAACTCTTTACTAAACCGACTCACTGTTCCGAAACATTTCAGTATTCCGAAAGATTGGAACAGCAGTCATGTTTTTAATGCAACATTTGGAACAATTGGAACACTGAAACACTATTTACTTTAAGTGACCTACAGTGTTTTAAAAATTCAAATTAAAACGTAAATAGTGTAAATTTTAATGAACTGAACTAAAAATATCTGGTTTAAATTATTCTCAAATCAAAATTCAATTAAATAAAACTGTTGGTGTATATGGCGCAACGTAACAGATCACGATTCATTACAGTCAGTGTCTGTGTTTGTATTTTTTGAGCCGTTGTTCCAAATGTTCCGTTTGTATCTTGTAAGCCGATGTTTCAAATGTTCCGTTTGTATATTTTGAGCCGATGTTCCAAATGTTCCGTTTGTATCTTTTGAGCCGATGTTCCAAATGACTCTTATCACTGTTTTGGAAAATATCAGTGATTCAGATGTAAATGTTCCAATTGCAAAGATGACACCCTTTGCCAACGCCTGTGAGAAAGGCATTGTCCAAGGTACAGAACAGAGACCCTACCACGAGCTAAACGCGATCCATTTGACGAGCTAAACTGCTCCCCTAGTCAAGTTACGATCGTTCCCTTTGCGTCGAACGCGTCGAGTAGGCCACGCCTCCGATTCCTTTATTCTAACCACGTCAGTCACGTGGTCAGAATAAAGGAATCGGAGGCGTGGCCTAATTAAGGCGTTTGACACAAACGAAACGATCGTAACTTGGCTAGGAAGGCTGAACTCTTAAGGGTATGGAGTACTATAGGGTTGTAAAGTTCCATCCCTCTTTCTCGCTCGCACGATGGTAAGACCTGTTCCTCGTATTGAAATAAGTGCATTCTACTTCCAGGTGGAGTGGTGATCAACGTCGAATGTCGCATCTGGACCCGCGACATTTTCTACGATCCCAAGAGCCGATACGGCCGCGCCCGTTTTGAATTGTTCGTCGAGTAAGATGACAATAGGTACTAAACGAAGTTTCAAAATAAAACCTTAATTTATACCACGTTTACGCATTTTTGCTGGCGTTCGCCTAGCCATTCGCCTCGACAATCGCCTCGTCGTTTGAGGAAAAATGTGTACACAAAGTACCCACACCGAATGTGTAAATGTGGCTTTAGAAAGATTTTTCATTTTTTCATTTTTTTTATAAGCTATCAATAATAAATCTTTAACTACCAGATAATAAAGTGAATCTATCTTATCAGGGCGTAGCTACTAAGGAAGGACAACTAAGATCATCAGAGAACTTGCGACTTAATTTGCCAATCCATACCACGACTTTCTATGATAAATCATTTACTGTCACACAATTAAACGCACTCAATTGTTGCCTGTTTTTAAAAGACTCGTTAGGGAACATTACCTGTCGCTGTGAGTATCGATAGTCGTCATTATATTTCTGTCTATAGTTTTCAATAATATGTATGTATATATGTATCTATTCTATAGCATATACATCTGTGTATCTATTATAATATAATATGTTTAATACTGGTTGACAGCCCCATTTCTTGTCCAGGCAATTACTGTCCATTCCAGGTTGCCTAGAAGAGATCGCGGAATGCGATAAGGCCGCCCATTGTATGTATGTGTTTTAGTTTTAGTTTTCTTTTGAATTTGTAATGGTGTACAATAAAGTATACATATAATAAACTAGCTTCTGCCAGCGGCTTCGCCCGCGTGAAAGTAGGTTTCTCCTAACACACTTTGGTAGATATTTATAAGATCTACAATTAATTAGAACATTTTATGGTTCTATGTTTTATAGTTTAGGCAGCGTACGCAAAATAAGTAACTTTTCTGGTTGACTTTTTACACCTTGGGTCCGAAAAACTCAAATATCTTACGGAACCCTATTTTTTTCCAAAATAAAATATAGCCTATGTTACTCGTGGATAATGTAGCTTTCGAATGTTGAAAGAATTTTTAAAATCGGTCCAGTAGTTTTTGAGCCTATTCATTACAAACAAACAAACAAAGTTTACCTCTTTATAATATTAGTATAGATAAATAAACTCAATAAAAGAGTCCTGTATAAAAAAATGAAGGTTATTTTAGGTAAAATAGCACGGAACTGTTACCCTGAGACAGCGAGATGTAGTCGCGATAGGCCATGAAGGAGATGACCAGACTAACTAAATAGGTAACGTCCATACCGTACATTACGGACGAGATAAAAGGAGGAAGATGAGGTTTTGTCATCATGTACGCCCGAGATTGAAAATGAGATTGCTGTGACAAGATAGGACAAATCTTGATCAAAAACCAAGTCATTTACTGGACTAGTTACCATGACGTTGAAAGTACGATCGTTTCATTTTTATTTCAGTTTGGGTAAGGGACAGAGCTATACAGGTTGTCTAGCGCTATCTCTTACCCACACTGGAAATAAGAATGAAACAATCTTACTTTAAACGTCATGGTACAGGTCCTTATGTAGTAGAAACACTAGAATGAATGGAGTGAACTAAAGAATTTAAACCTGCTATAATGTATTCGTTAACCATTCACTACGGGCCTTTTGCGTACATCGGGGCCCCTGTAGCGTGGGGGGCCCGTATCTTTGATCATACTTCTAATACGGCTGTTGCTACGCCCTTGATTCTTATAAATATTATTGTATCTAAACCTAAGACCTTAATTTTATTTACTATCCGTGCTAATATTATAAATGTGATGAGATGAGTAAGTCTGTCTGTCTGTGTATAAACTGCTGAACTTCTAACACAATCCATCCATCTTTTCTTTGGCCCTTTGGGTGGTATACTTACCTACCTACTCATAATTCTTTTAGTAACCAATAAAAAATAATAAACGCAATGTGCTTTTATAGAAAAAAAGGATGAATGTTAAGCTAGAACTACATTTGACTGACCTACTTACTATATAGACGAGTTCTACCTTAAAGGTAGAAAGAACTACACTGCGCACACGTGTGCCACACGCCAATCTGGGCGCGTTGGTCTCCATACATTTTATATGGAAACTAGACTTGTAGAGCTACATTTGATACACGTCACGCGACGTAGTTCTACGTACAAATCAGCCCCCATATCCAAGTTACAAACGTTTCATTTCGATTCTCTTTTCGTCAATCGCCTTGAGTAAGCCACGCCTCCGATTCCTTTATTCTGACGTCATCTCGACGCTCAGTCACGTGGTCAGAACAAAGGAATAGGAGGCGTGGACGACTCGAGGCGATCAACGAAAAGAGAATTGAAACGAAACGGTTGTAACTTGACTAGGGGGGCATTCGTTACACGTGTGCGTCGGTCCTATGTAGTTCTAGCTTCAGTCAGTCTTTAGCATAAATAGTTGTTTAAATTGGATATATCTAACATAACATCTCTCAAATTTATTTTATTTATTTACAAGCACTTGTACAACGTTACGAAGGATGTCCAAGGCGTTGTACAGTAGAAACTTACGAATACAAATGCTGCTACTTCTGTTATAGGTCATCATCATCTTCCTGCCCTTGTCCCGTGTTATTTTGGGTCGGCGCAAAACGTTTTTTCCTTCCACTCTGCCCTGTCACTCGTCATGCTATCACTAACTTCCTTTTCTTTCATATCACTCTTCACACAATCCATCTATCTTTTCTTTGGTCTCCCTCTCCCTCTCCATACATCCACATGTAAACTCATAACTCTTTTAGTAACATGCGTTCCATCCCTCCTCTTCACACTTACTTTACTTCTGTTATAGGTATTTAATAATAAATATAGTACCTACTTGAGTATTGAAAAAGATCAATTATTTAGAAGTAGGTAATTTATTTTAATGTTAGCTATAAGATAAGAGTTGCATCCTAACCTACTCCTACTTATTTAGATTGTTAAATTATAAATGTTGTATTTTCAGCTTTCTTTAGATATTCTATTTACTGCGAGTATATCTACTTGAATGTTCTCAAAAATGTTATGTACCTGTCTAATTAGATTATCGAAATTATTTATTATACCTACTTACTTCTGAAAAAGATATATAATAATAATTATATTATATAAATACTACCTCTTTTTATATCAAAATCGCCAAAGTTTGTTATACCTGTTTGTGCCTATATCTTTAAATAAAATCCTTTAACTTCCACATAATGTTTTGACATCATACTATTAATGTATAATAATAAAATTGTTGTAACTATTATCTATTTATTTCTTAAAATGAAACAAATGATCTCTGTTACCTCCTAATATAAATTAATTCATTTGATTTACTGTTAATTAAGATTTGTAAATAAATAATTTATAAAAAAAAGTGTTGAGTTAAATCGATGTTAATTAGTTCTCAGACAGCCTACGTTTGTGTATGTGTCATCTTGTGAATAAAAATTTAAAAAAATCTAAAAAAGTTTTTTTCGTAAAGTTACCCCAAAGTTATTGTAGTTAGCATGGACGGTCAAGTCTTAAATGTATGTAAGTAGTAGATAGTATTTTAAGTTTACAATGAAAACTCCTTTCAGTAACCATTAACTGCCTAATTGGTCTCGTGGGATCTTGGGTTCGATTCTCGGGTCGGGCAAAACTTGCTGTTGGGTTTTTCCATAACAAAATAAGTACCTATTCTGTAGCAGCCTGGAGTTATGAAGTTGGGTGTGTAGAAACTACGTAAAGCCGTTGGTTCTACGCCTGATCTCTCTCCGGTCGTGTCAGATTGCTGTCTCATCTGACTATGAGAGTAAAGAAACAGAGAGTGCACCTGTGTTTGCGCACACACTTGTGCACTAGGTATCTCCTGCGTTCTTGGCCAACGTGATCGAAATAGGTACGGACGGTAGGATTATGGCCATTATCTGACTTCATGATCAGACCACCTCCAAGGTAGGTTCCATATATTAATGCATTGTCATCGAAGTTACCTATATTGCCACCAAAGAGATTTAAAGAAATACAATATATATTTAATGCCTTTGATTGGCACCTATACCTTGCTGCTGCTAATCGTTATTCTAGGTACCTATTTTAAATGGTAGGTACTTATTGAACAGTTTCAAAACCTATTTGGACGATTTTCCCTAAACATTTCAAATATAAAGATTTTCCCTAAACATTACAAATGTCCATTTCGTTTTAATGCGATTCAAATAAGAATACAATCGACTTTCGGCCATATTGTGACGTCATAGCTAGCTGTCAATTCAAAGGAGGTACGTTGCGGGAAACGACTTTTTTTTAAATTAACTAGGTGAATCATTAACGAAAAAGTTTAATCAGAATCTAGTTCTTTAATTCCATTCATCTCTGCATCACTGTGTGAAGTCGAAAGATACAAGTGTGAATCATCGGGGGGACATTGTTTTCAAATTAATAATCGGCAATGGATGGATAGTTTATGTTGCTGACGTTGCCTGTATTGGGCTGGGGCTCTCCATGTTTGCCAACTTAAATAAACATAAAGATGTTACCATATGGTTTACCCTTTTTTGGAAATGGTAGAATTAAATTATATATCCCATTATTTATGTCTTAGTCAGGCCTTGGACACAAATTGCAC
Source organism: Mythimna vitellina (assembly GCA_949316375.1). Lineage (NCBI taxonomy): Eukaryota > Metazoa > Arthropoda > Insecta > Lepidoptera > Noctuidae > Mythimna > Mythimna vitellina. Next base: position 1,692,176 of record OX438691.1, on the reverse strand, counting down.
GTTAAAGCAGTTGTAAAGAAGCTTTATTTCTCATAAGAACATGGTATAGTTTATTAACATGATTAATTGATTAGATTTTAAATTTAAGATAAGTAAAAATCAAATATTATTATCTAGGTGTACAATAAAGTTTATATAAATAAATAATAAGTATATTATAAGATTACGAAGAATGCACTATACCTAATATTAAGAACATAATAAAATAGACTGACAATATGACACAATAATATTATAATAATACACTAATACAATACATACATTTATCAAGATAATATTAAAAGCAATTGACACAATTATGTTGCCTAAAGATTCAAGCATTTTGATAGTACGACGGTAACGTATATCATTAGGAATAGTTTTATCTCTATATTATTAAATGATAATGATTTGGATGAAAATAAGTACAGAATGTTAATAAAAATTTCAAATTGATTTTTTACAGCCGTAGCTTTTTGTTTTGGTTTTGAAATAATATGAAAGTATCTTTGTATATTTTTTACCTCTTTACATCTCAGCTGAATAAATTTAGATGAAAAGATACGCCTAAAATTCCCAATGTTCCATTCCACGATGTAGTCATGCCTAGAATAGGACATAGGTTCCCTTGGAATGTAATCAGTTTTGATGGATTTTACTAACGAAATAGATTGGACCCTAGAGAAAGACACAAGTTCATTTTTAACTTTTCCCTTTACAATCTTCTGATTCAAGAGCTAGACACAAACAGAAGCTAGTTTTAAATAATTTTTAATACTGATTAGTTAGCCTACCAAAACTTCACAGTGAATATTTAAAATAAAATTAAAGAAATTGTATTAATGCAAGTTATCATTTTGTTTTTTACTTCATTATTTATCTTTGTGTTGCCAAACTCACGATTTAATAGTAGCTTCTCAAAAGTTTCAACTGGTAACCCAGCTCAGCTGTCTTCAACTGACATTCCGTATCCGTGGACGTTCCTCCAATCGTCGTATCGTTTATTAGCACCGCATTTATAATTGTGAGATAGTTCGTGAACAGTTATCTAAAAAATTGCGTCGCAGTACATACAAAATGTTTAGTCTCAGGTTTTGTTTGTTGTTAGCGGTAATATGCAGTTGTTCGCAGTTCGCATGCGGTAAGTAGTATTTTGTGAAACTATATTTATGTTGCAATAGGTTCTTTGTTGCTTTTTATCGTTATGTCGGCCCGAGTGCACAGCTCGGCCGCTTTGTTGTCGTGATTGAGCGTTATTTGCGCAATTAGAGACAAAAAAGAGCTCGAAGTTGCGCTGCCATGGTTCCGTGCGATTCTAGAAAAATGTACCCACAACTGTATATTGTTGAGTCGATTTTCTAGCTGTTTCTATGTATATTACACGAAGGTATTGGTATAATTATGTTATCACGGCACGGTCAATAGACATTTTGAATTATTATTCATCAAGCTTCGTTATCTCTCAATATCTCAGCTAAATAAAAGAAGGACTATTTATAAAATATTTTCATGAATGATGAATACATGAATTGTAATGAAATTGTTGTGAATGACGTGACCTTATAAGAAAAACCACAATTGAATAGGTATGTAGATACTTTCAAAAATATCTCACAGTGGTAACAATGGAAGTTTTTATTACAAAAAGTCAAGTATATACCTATATGACCTACATCTGTGTGCATTTTACTTGAAGGTTACTAATTTAGAACAAAAAAAAAACAAGTGTTGTATTCTTTAGGTCATTTCAAAATCATACCATTGTCAGAAGCTTGAAGGTTATTGTAAAAAAGTAAATATTTTTTCAATAACAAGACACAATCATAATGAATATGTAGGCAGTCATTTCAGTAAATATTAAGCACTCCTTGTGATGTTTATCCTCGATGCTGAGGGTCAATGCTGTCCTCTTTAACTACTACAAATATTGAAATGTGAGTTAGACATTGAAATCATTATGAAATATTTTTCTTCAATAGAAAAAAAAATATGAACAGAAAGATACTTTTGTACCCTAGTTTTATTAATAGTATTTTCTTGTATTTTCTGCACCTACCATGTTTTCTCACCTTGGTTGATTACCAAAGAGTGCCTAAGACATAAATCTGCCTTTGCACCTTTGTGTTGCATAAAGTTTTATTAAATAAATATTTTTTTATAGATTTTACAGTATATTTGGCCTTATTCTCAGGCTATTACAAAATACTCTTGGTTTGCATAGTTATTTATTTGAGCTTTCCATAACTCAGAGCCCAGAAAGGCTATTATGTTAAGATTTTATTAAAGCCAATTGCACTATTGAATACATTAATATACTCCAAGGAAAATTAGGGATTACTTTCTATCAATCATTATGTTATAAATTAACCTTTTGAGTAGCGTAATTAGAGACAATAGAAAGACAATGACCAGGCGAACACCGGTGTTCGCTCGGGGTTTAATGAATTAATATGTTTTGTGGTTGCAAATCATATTTTAATGACACAAAACCAGACACTACAAAATGCAAAAACTTGATTAAAAATAATTAGAATTTCACAGGCAGCTCCGGCAGCTCCCCTTTAAAAACCAGACACCACAAAATACTAAGTCTTTTTTAAAAATTAGAATTTCACAGGCAGCCACGGCCTTTTAAATTAGATTTCAGCATTAAGTGCCAAAATTTGTTTATAAAAATTAATGTAAGCAATATTTACACTATCAGCAAACCAGTCTTAACACCAGCTGTTGAAGTCAATGAACTTATACAATTCAGGTTATATTTTATATTGTTATTAATAATAGAACTGATTATTATTGGTTTACTTAGACAGATTCCGTTTTTCTGACTGTTTAGTTTGTGTTCCAGTCAAAAGAAGAAATTTTGGACACTAGCTTTTTTGTAGGGTTCCATACCCTATTATTTTCTCACTACAATATACAGTAATACTAAGTCTCCACTATCATTCTATCTGTATGTCCGTCTGCATGTCAGCGGGCTGTATCTCATATACCGTAAGAGGTAGAATTGAAAATTTCACAGAATGTGTAAAGTATTAAAATTACCATCATCATTATTTCAACCAAAAGACGTCCACTGTTGATCATAGGTCTCCCCTAAGTGTCGCCATAACGACCGCTCCTGTGTGTTTCGCATCCATGGGATTCCCGCAACCCTTGGTCATTGGTCCACCTATGACCTTCCAACAGAACCTTACTCTCAATCAACCATCTGTTCTGCAAGCAATTTGCCCTGCCCATTGCCACTTAAGTTAGGCGATTCTTCAGGCTCTGTTAGTAAACTTGTTTTATTTTTTAATTTGATATAAACTAGTGCTTGACTGCAATCCCACCTAATGGTAAGCAGTGATGCAAATGTTGATGGTGAGGCGGTTCTCCTGCTATCTTAATTTCGGTTTTAATTACTGCTACAACAGAAATAATAAAATTGAAATAAGGAAAAAAATTTGGAGAGGAAGAAGTTGATAAAAATTACGTGAGATAACTTTTATCTAGAGTGTCTTGGCCCGTATAACAGTTGTTAGTTGGTCGGGCCATAGGAAGGTGGAGGGAATGTCCGACCAGTGTTTCTGTGGGTTTTCTCTGCTATCATAACTGTAACTGCCAATAAGTGATTTGATTGGTATTAATATTGAAACTGAATGGTTGACTCATTATAATACCATTATGTGAAGCCATCCGTATGTGTCTGCTCTTTGTGTCATATCACAAAGGGGTGATATGATACTAAAACAGATATATCTTCATGGTTATTATTATTGGTTATCAGCCAGAATTGTGTTTTTATTAGATTTGCTTAGGAGTGATGTTATTAAACTTATTTTTTTATCAGGCAGGGTTTTTTTTTAGGTTGGAAAATCATCGAATGACGAATCCCGCTCTTGGGCGGGGTGGGTACGATTCGACGTGGTTAGATATGCGGGGTTTCATAAGATTTCATTTAAGAATTCTAAAATTCTTTTCTTTCAATTCGTTCGACGCGTTCGACTCTGATAAGTGTCCGTTTACCTTTAGTTATAACTATTTGGTCATTTAGATTTTCTAACAATATTTCTTTCCGACAGGCCGTGCTGAACCACCAACAACATCAAAAACAATTCTCATAGACGTAGAGCCTCAGAAGCTGCCAGAGAAAGTGCCTGAAGTTGTGCTAACCGAAACAACACCTGCGCCGCCTGCGCCAACAACCCCACCTAGCCCTGCGCCAACAACAAAAACTCCTGCGCCAACAACAACAACTCCTGCGCCAACAACAACGACTCCTGCGCCAACAACAACAACTCCTGCGCCATCACCAAGCCCGTCACCTACACCATCACCAACTCCAGCCCCAACGCCCGCGCCTGCTCCAGCACCAGGCCCTATCCCTCCCCCAGAACAGGGAACATGGTCTTTACCGGATCCCAAGAACAATGTGACCTGCATCGTGGTACAGTTCGCTGCTCAGCTGAATGTGACATACACCATAGAGAATTGTAAGTGATTGTTTTTGTTTTAAATTTTAATTAACCCTCTAACCCCTTGAGGCAGATTGGTGCGAAAAGTATTTTAGTGTCCTATTCAGGGTCGTGTGTTTACGACTGGTTACTCCATCTCGTTTAGCTCTTAAATCCCCATAGGTGACAGAAGAGCTGACGAGATAGAGTATTTGGTCGTGGATGTGCGACCCTGGCGGAATAAACGCTAGAAGCTTAATTCTCTGTCTCTATGATTAATTGTTGTGCAGGAGTTTTAGATGGTGTCTATTTTTATATTTTTTTCAAAGGACTAGGAAATGCTGCTAGCTTAAAAAGTAGACTTTAATTAGGCACCATGGCAATGCTAGTTCAGTATCTAACGTCAATCTAAATATTAGAGGTTAAAGTATGAAATTGCCGTTTTTTAAAACGGGTTACTTTGAAGTGTAAGAATTATGAAGTCCAAATAAACTTCACTTCAGCGAAATCGTGGGAAAAGTGGTAGCTTGAAAGTAATTTAAATTAGTTACCTTGTATTTATCTTAATGATAGGAAAGAAGTGACATGAACGATCTAGGTGCGTACTGCTGTACTCTGTATGACTGGTTCGAGAAGGCGGGAGACGAATGTTTAAAAGGACTTGGACGTGGACCTTGTCCAGCAATGGCTCAGTAATGACAAAAAAATAAAAATAAAATTCGATACTTTCACTCGATATTTAATTTATGGAACACGTTTTCCTGTTAATACTTTGATAAAAACTCTCAATAATTTGTCAGTGTTATCGATATTTTTTATTGGGTTTGTTTGTGTCACTCATATTATAGCATGTATTGTACCTACAATACCAGTACATATATATATTTAAATCAGGGATGTTATGAAGCTCCGCAACAGTACTTAACCGAAACTATACTACTAACCGTAAAAAAAAATCCGTAACCGAAATGTTTCGGATAATGGCGGAGTCTAAATGACACACATCACATCATTTCAGCCGAAAGACGTCCACTGCTGGACATAGGCCTCCCCCAAGTGCCGCCACAATGAACGGTTCTGTGCGTCACGCAAACATCGGACTACCGCAACTGTTACCAAATAAAAATGACAGGTTTTTGTTAATTTTGCCCGGCCAAACAAATGACTCGACTAGAAATATATGTCAAATTTTGCTATTTCTGTTTTACTTTTATAATTTTAAAATTCTAATATACTTAACCGAAACTATCCGTAATTAGTGGATAATCCGAAATGTTTTCATATCCGTAATCGTATCCAAAAACCGGTATAATATCATTCATATTTCCGTATCCAGATCTGATATTTCTTATTATATTTAATGCTATTAAGTCTTACTGTCAAAACTTAAGATAGGCGGGATAACCCCCTAGCCTGGCTTATCCATCCCCGTAAACTTATGTATTACGTAAATTGTTTTGTTTTCTTATACTCAACTAGCTGACTCGGCGAACTTCGTACCGCCTAATAATGTGATAAATGAAGAACCGCTCGACCGATTTTGTGCAAACTTCACATAAACCATCTACTAAATAGTCCGAACAAAGCTCATTTGGTTTGGATAGGTGAGCCCGTTCTTGAGTTATAAAATTTTATATACACTTCTGGACACATCTATTGGCCCACCTTGTATTTTCAGTTTCGTTTGGTCCTAGCTAAAATTTTATATTAGGTCGAGCAAAAAGTTTTTATGCAGTTTTGAACCTGGCACATTCACAATTTCATTCAATAGTCTTTTTTTGAATTTCGAACACAGAATTTAAAGAAACAAAAGACAATTTGGAGCCTGTTTGTTGATATCAAACAATCGAATACTAAGAAAACTTGGTTTTATTGGTTTACTTGGATTTAATTCTTGAAAAAGTGATTGATATCTTTGGTTTTGCAACAAACATTACTTATTCTTAACATTAAGGTGAGGTTCTATCAATAATCTATGGATACTTCACCTGAAGTCGCCGCCCAAGCTGTGGCACTTATTCAGGCCGGACACAGCCAAAGAAACGTGAGTGCTCAACTTAATTTAAGTCGATCTGCGGTCCGAAATGTTTATCGGAGGTACCTAGAGACTGGCGGCTTTGTTCGTCGCCAAGGAAGGCCACGATCTCGGGTCACAACTGAAAGGCAGGATCGAATCATAGTGACGACCAGCTTGAGAAATCGTCACCTTACCTCCATTGAGATACAAAACCAACTTCGCGACTTCCACGGAGTATCTGTGAGCGCTCGAACTGTTCGGAGAAGGTTAAAAGAACGCGATATGGTACCACACAAGCCAGCTAATGGGCTCAAACTAACGCGAGCCCACCGAACAGCGCGCCTTCATTTCGCACGCAGTCATTTAAATTGGACACAGCAAGATTGGAGCCGTGTACTCTTTTCTGATGAGTCTAAAATTGTGTTACATGGCAATGATGGAAGGAAGAAGGTCTACCGACGTAAGGGAGAGCGTTTCGCACAATGCTGCTTTGAAGAGAGGGTTGCTTATGGCGGTGGCTCATGGACTGTCTGGGGCGCAATATCCGCGAGCGGCAAAACTCAACTTGAGGTTGTTACAGGACCACGGCTGCCAACATTAAATGCTGAAAGGTACATTTGTGAGTGCTTAGAACCTCACGTGATACCATACGCGGACTATGTGGGCCCAAATTTCCTTTTTATGCATGATAATGCAAGAGCCCATGCGACCGGCATCGTCAGGGAATATCTTCGGGATGTGAACATCACAGTTATGGACTGGCCAGCCAGAAGCCCAGACATAAACCCCATTGAGCACATGTGGGACGAGCTAAAAAGACGTGTTAGGGCTCGTCAGCCAGTTGCCCAGACGATGCAGGAGTTGAAAACTGCCATAGAAGAGGAATGGGAGATGATCCCTCAAAATTTCATAGAGCGGTTGATAAACTCTATGCCTAATCGTATGAGAGCTGTGGTAGATGCCCATGGAGGCAACACGCGTTATTAAATTAAACCTTTATTTGATAAAACATGTTTTTTATTCAAAAATCAATTGCCTTTAACAAGGCGCATATCCGACTTGTTAGGCGTAGCTCCATGTCGTATGGTATTCTGAATTCAAATTTAAAACAATACGATCGAAAAAGATGGTAAAATGTATCAGGTTTAAAACTGCATAAACAGTTTTTGTTCAATCTAGCAATCATATTTCGGTAGGGGCCATCGAAACCTAAACTCTAAGGTGGGCCAATAGATGTGTCCAGAAGTGTATATAGATTTAGTTACATTTATTCTGACAGTTTGAAACTCTTAATTTTTCTAAAATAAAACTTGAATTAATAACAAAACAGAGTTATTTTTAGTAAAGCAGGTAAAACATTGTTCTGTTAAAAGAAGATTGACAACTTTTTGGTTTAAATGTTTTTCTTATTGCTCTGTGATGCTCAGCTAAAAAAAAAAATATTGGCCTTCAATATCTTTTTAAATTATAATTCTTCTGTAAGTGTGTTTGTCACCTAACTCCGTAATGGCTTTGGCCGAATTGGATGAAACTTTGTATGTATATTTCAGTGGGTTCTTGGATGGTTTGAAAATATAATGGGGCCCGGTAGGAGGCGTTGCAATCGGGGTCCCAATTTTTTTTTTTTTCTGACGGAGGGACATTTTTCGGGCAGGACAACGTCTGCAGAGACCACTAGTTGCATTGTACATTCTAAAACTGAATGCTAAATCGATATCTATTTTAAAATGTTCACATATAGAAAGGAGATACTATACAATCACGTGCGTAGATAAAAGGTAGTCGATAAGTAATGTGTTGTTAATTAATTTAGTTTTAATAGACAAGCAAAATACGTCTTTATGACGTTATCGTGTAAACGAGCTTCGTAATCTGAAGGAGCGCTGTTGTTAAATCACGAATAAAACTTATCAAATTTTTGTCTAAAGACTGTTATGCCAAAACTTGGAGTAGTTGCCATAACTACTCCAAGTTTTGGCATAACGCTTTTGCGTACCTTGATATTATGCAGGAGTAGAGCCTGGACACATTACCACGGCAGCGCGGTCTGTGGCGCAGTGCACAGTATCCTTAATGCTGCAAGGCAGCTCTCGACATTCGAAAGATTTTTTGCATTTTACAGTGCATAATACAGGTAATTTAGTAACATATAAAATAATTATGAAGATGCCTCAACAATTTTTTTAGGGTTCCGTACCTCAAAAGGAGAAACGGAACCCTTATAGGATTACTTTGTTGTTTGTCTGTCTGTCAAGACACGAGTTGAAATTAAAACCATCTACTCAGATCTAGGGTCCCTTGAAGCTGTGAAAAAATTAAACTTCTGAGCTACCGAAAAAAAAAGATACGGCCGTTCATGTCGCAAAAAACGTGTATTTTGACACTCTCAAGAGTACCAATATTCATAGAGTACTTCCCATTGACCTAGAATCCTGAAATTTAGCATAAAGCAAGGTCTCGTAGCACAAGTATAGGAAAAAATCTGAAAACTACTGTACCTCACAAAAAAAATTGCGATTCGGAGAAATCTTAGTAACTCAATTCGGGAATTGAACTGTTTTCATAGGTAAATTTGTACGAGACCCTCAGTGCGCAAGTCCGATTCGCACTTGCCTAGTTTTTTATTGATAGGCTCGCGTTTGACCACTATCTCACTGGTATGCGATGATGTGGTCTACGATCGAGCACGCTTGCCTAGAAGTAAGCTATTCTCTCTTGACTTAAAGACCCATAAGTTCTAACTATCAGGAAACACAGACTCTGGCAGGGAATTCCCCTCTTTAGCCGTACGTATAAAAAATAATTTTATCGATTTAAAACCGGATTAATAATATACATGCAATCATTCTAATTGTTCTACAAGCAATGTCTTAACTCTATATTGTTTTAATTTTAAAATCGAATCTATTTTATAGATTTTTAGTAAATGGCTAAAATACTTCATATTTCACAAGCATCGTATCTTTGCGCATTTCTTTAATTTGTATGCAGTCCGAGAGTGATCTTTAGGTGCTGGTAGAGTATCCCTCTTGTCAGCGTAAAATATAGATGCGTAATAGCTCATATCATAGCTTGTTACGGTTTTATTAGAGCTGACTGTTTAGGGAACAACCTCGGAAATGAACACACATTCAGTCTTCTTCTTCTTCTTCTTTTCGTGATGGTGTACTGTAACAAAAAAATTTCTGACCAGTATTTGGCAACCTCTACGGCTCTGTTATTGACCTCGTATAGACCCTGAAAACTGCAGGTCGTTGTGCAGGATGGACAGCATAGCAAATGACGCATGTCCTGTGCAGCGGCTCCACACTGCAGCGGTACTGTGTTAGAGATGGGTCGAGGAAGCCCCATTTGGCCAAATTGTTTTTACAGCGGTCAACTTGGGTCCGCAGTCGGTTAAGAGATTTCCCGACTAACCACTGCAATTCGCGTCCAGGGGGGAGATGTTCTGACAGAGAATATGTTGGGTGCTTCTGCTTCCATAGCGCGCATCTCTCGTCCTCTGCACTGTCTTTTGAAGAAGTCGTAAGTCGCATTCAGTGTCAGACTATGACACGTGGGTCCTTAAATATCGTCGTTTAAAGCTATGAATTCTGACTAGGGCGTCCAATCCCGGTATGCCGATATCCCGCGCTACATTCCAGTCACGCTTGTTGCGGGATTACGAGCACGGGATCCAGCGAGATTTGTGGGGCTGCGGAGAAACATTTGATTATTGGCGAGCACAATCGCTTGAGACTCACTGACAGACTGAAAACAAACACATGACTTTTTTGAATCTTTAGAGATAAATGGGAAAATATCTATAATTTTACATATAAGTCCTTAAAAGGGATAAAGCCTAAGCTTCAAGGGCAATGGGTTATGTCTTCTTCGCAAACGTTTTCAACTGAATGCTGACCAAACTAATTAAAGTTTTGTTTGTCAACATTCAATTGAGAATGTTCTTGGTTTTTATTTCAATTGCACGTTATGACTTCCTTATTTTTTCTGGATTTTTAATCTCTATAAAAGTGCAATTCGATTTTTTTTTAATAATAGTAAAACGGAAGTTACGTTGATTATGTCCTTGCTTTATTAACCTTTTAACCGGTTACATCGGATATATCCAACAAACACTCGTTTGCTCCGCCTGGATCTCACATCCACGACCAAATACCGTCTCGTCAACTCTTCTGTCGCCTATGGTTTGAGTATCCTGTCGCAAACACGACCCTGGCGAATAGGACACGAAAACACTCGTCGGACCTATCCGACGCAAGCAGTTAAGTCCCCCTAGCCAAGTTACAATCGTTTCGTTAGCGCCGAACGCCTCGAGTAGGCCACGCCTCCGAGTCCTTTGTTCTGACCACGTGACTGAGCTTTGAGATGACGTCAGAACAAAGGAATCGGAGGCATGGCCTACTTGAGGCGTTCGGCACGAACGATACGATTGTAACTTGTCTATGCTATGATTAATTCCTATGCGGGATACCGCGGGATTGAAAATAATAAGTCCCGACGACGGTACTGAGATTAAAGTCAGGCTGTGGAATTGGAAGCCCTAATTTCAGCGCTGTCAATTCACGGACGAATGGCATTCTAACAAGATGCTAAATATCAGTCTTATATGAGTACAACGTTCGATAGCTGTGTGACCTCGGCAGCCCAATTACTTTAAGATATTGGATATCTTAATTCTATTGCCAAATATTAATTTATTATGTCGCCTTGCGGTTTATGAGACCCTTTGAAGATGAAACGGGGGACCAAAGTTTTTATGCAGAAACAAGCTTTAACGCGAGAGATGCCGGTGGCAAACTGGCTTTTTCCACCGGCACCGCTCGCATGAAAGCATTTCTCATACAGGCAAAGAACCGGAGCCTGTGTTTCCTGATAGCTATAACCTAGGGGTCTTAAAGTAATAGGTTAATTCTAGGTTAAAGTGCTCTACCGTTAGCCACATCATCGCTTACCATCAGGTGAGATAGTAGTCAAACCTGAGCCTGCGCATAATAAAAAAAAAGAAGAAAATCTTCCTTGATGCCTGTTAGTAATTTTATACCTCCTTTTTACCGTTAATTAATTGAAGAATCGTGATTCTAAAGGCTTTTGTTTAAAACATTCGTCCTTAACTTCGTCTAATGTCAGTTCCGGGTTTAATCACCGCGGTTTTTGCCCGGTCTTTCTTGGGAGGGTCATTGAAGTTGATGCCACGAACTGTGCATCGCGTTCGCTTGCGTTCAGGGTCGTGACTTCGATACCCGCATTGGAAATAAGGGGCTGTTCACGGAGGAGTAAAAATAGAATTGGCCTTTATTGCTGCTGGCCATTATAATTTTATTTAGATAAGGTTATTATTATGAAGGTTTTGTAATCTAATAGATTGATGTGTTGTAGAGGTTTTACTCTGCGGATTGTTGACGGGTGGGCGTTTTGAGGGACTTGATATAAATGACATCCAAAATATCAAGTAAGGGACAGTTTTTGTTGTTTGCAGAAATGTGTTTTCCTTTCACTCACTTTTTTTTTTAATATGATTATTTTTGTTGTGATTTTTGGTGCAATATTGATTGGTCTACCACTGTTCTTATATCATATCTATTAATAGTGTAATATGGAAATATTGTAACATCAGCCGCTTTTTTAAGAGTAACCATGGAGTTTCTTGCCAGTTCTTCTCCGTAAGAAACGACCAATTTGGAGTCGTGCACTACCTTCTGACGTATTATAAGTGCCCATGTAGGCCTATGTGAAATGAAATGAAAATATTTGAATTTTATTTTTAATTCTTTCCATAATTAAAAAGTATGATGTAATTATATGACTTATTATATTAATCTTATTATTCATACATATTAAAAAACGCATATCGTTCCCTTACGATGTTCTTCGTCAAAAGGCTCGATATACTGTTTGTCTATATTTAATGGACAACAAAATTTGCTTTATTTTAGGAGTAGGAAATAACTTCTAACACTTCTACTACTTTAGGCGTCTGACATTAAACTGATTAAACCCCATCCGTCGTTCTACCTTGCTCTTTACGCCCCATGGCTGTGGTAAACCTTCCAAATGGTCCCGCAGGGCAAGGCCTGGCCACCGTAGGCACGGGCTTGCAGACGACTAGTAATGGGTAGCTCGCCGTCGGGCTGTGCGGTTAGGACCGAGCCCGAGTGATCGACCGCGTACCTCATAGAGATGTCTGCAAAACTGTAGAGGCCTGGTTTGATGCTGGTATGATTTCTTACCACAAAAGAAAAAAAATAAAGTCTAAAGGTGAACGCACACTTATCCGAGCCGAACGCGTCTTGTTATCTCTTATTCTAGAGTCCTTTCAGATTCGGACGATTCGGCGCGGTTAGATGTGCGGGGTTTCATAGAATTTCTTATAAATAATTATAAAATTCTTTTCTTTCTATTCATTCGACGCGTTCGGCTCGGATAAGTGTGCGTTCACCTTAAAGGTTCTGAGTTATTACTTATTATTTTTGGCACAGTCTGACTTAAAGAACAACACTGCGTCAGTCTAGTTACTGGGTAGGTATCTAGTTACTGGTAGTGTAACTGCCAAAGGTCAAATCCGAATACGTAACGGGTACCTACATAAGGAATACTTAGAAATGAGAAAATTAATTAGGGTTGGGAACTGTTTCTGTAATTAAATATCGGTTTGGTTCTAGAAGTTATTTGTAAAAGTACCTAGAGATGTTACGGAGGCCCGATTCAGATTTCGAGAGTTCGGAACTTCCGATTGATTTTACACCTTCGATTCCGGATTCGGTTCCGATTAATTTTAATCGATACTTATGTCGGAGGTCACAAACAAAGATTCAAAGCATTAAGAAACCATTTCAGCCACTTTTGAAATGTCAAGAAGTCCGTCAAAAACAATTGATGCTAATTACACATTCCAAAGCGTACATCTCTATGGAGAAGAATGTGCAAGAAACTTCATGGACACTCTTACATTAGTAAACAAAAAAAAAAGACAAATTCTAAATATAGATATTAAAAATAAGCTTATACTTGTTGTACTGAGTTCGTATTTGTCGAGCGGACACGTGTAACACGCCTGATTTGTACGTAGAACGACGTCGCGTGGCGTGGATCTAGTGTAGCTCTACAAGTCTAGTTTCCATATAGAGACTTGTAGAGCCATGGCTTCTCAGTCACGGAGGGGCTCAGTGTAATGCTTGATGACCTCAGTAGAGTTTCCGAAAGAGTGGGACTTAAAATGAACATGGACAAAACTAAAGTCATGGTAAACAGCCATGAAGCACCCAATTTTATCAAGATCGGGGGCTACACTCGAAGTTGTGGACGACTACGTTTACCTGGGACAGACAGTCCAGTTGCGAAGGTCTAACTTCGAGTAAGAGATTAATCGTTGAATCCGACTCGGCTGGGCAGCGTTCGGGAAAATATACCACAGAGTCTCAAGACGAAAGTCTATGACCAGTGTGTGTTGCCAGTAATGACATATGGCTCCGAAACGTGGTCGCTTACAATGGGCCTCATCAGAAGACTTAAAGTCACCCAAAGGGCAATGGAAAGGGCTATGCTCGGAGTTTCCTTGCGTGATCGAATCAGAAATGAGGATATCCGCAGGAGAACCAAGGTTACCGACATAGCATGAAGAATCGCCAAACTTAAGTGGCAATGAGCAGGGCACATTGCTTGCAGAACGGATGGCCGTTGGGGCCGAAAGGTTCTGGAATGGCGACCGCTTACCGGAAGACATCTTGAGACCTTGTTGACCTAACAAAAGGTGCACCGATGACCTGGTGAGGGTCGCGGAAATCCGATGAATGCCAGACGCACAGGAACCGTCATTGTGACGTCACTTGGGGAGGCCTATGTCCAACAGTGGACGTCTTTCGGCTGAAATGATGACTTATAATTTTAAACATTAGTCGATATTGTTTCCTGTTTATTAAAATACTTTTAGCTTAATGAATGTTTATGTAATGACCTTAATTAAATTGGTTCAGACTCGCACAGCCAGGCTTAGGCAGATAACGGGGAATTTTGTTTCAATATTAATTTTGATGTTAAATATTAATTAACATTTACATTAAGCTGTAGATAATAACAGTGAAACGTTGGAAATATTTACTGGAATTATGTTATGGTACAAGATAGATACTTTTTTTTTTTAATTTTAAGTACAGGTGTCGGTACGGATTTTGACCGCTCGGCGAAAGAGTGGGAATCGCTTTGCGCATCGTACACTTATGGCAAAAAAATGTACACCTATTTTATTTTATTTTTTCTTTTTCCTGCTATCTTCTTAATTCAGGTTGAAGGTAAAAGTTACAAAAAAAAAAAACATAAATTAGTAAATTTAAAGCACAGTCGCTGTGTTCGTCTGTCTGTTTTTCCGTTTATTTATTAACCAGGCAACAGATTTTCATACGGTTTTCATTATCTTTTAGAGAATTTCTACCGGAAGGTATGCATATTGTAGCAAAGACGAAAATTTCAAAGATTTGTAACACCCCTACGAAGAAATTCCTAAAATTTTAACTACTTTTGAAAGGAACTTTCTCTGTTTGCCTGTTCTGCGTTCTCGGCTAAACCATTTTTGGTGACATAATAACCACTAATAAGAAAAAAAATATGCTTCTAATGATAATAACATTTCTGCCTAAGCCTTCACACAAAGGCGAGATGTTATGATATTAAAAACTGCTATGATTTTGTAAAGAAACATGCCTATAAAGTATAACGGCACAATTCAAGGGAAAAGGGCGTAATAAATAAAATTAATAATCCAATTTCAAGTAAAAATAGGTATAATAATAATGATAGCATATGAATGTGACGCATAGCGAACGCCCCTTGCATTCGCACTTTGATAACTCGTCAATGGCGCTTTGTTGTGTATAAATATTTTATAAGCTTAAACATAAAAGTTTGTGTGAGCATTGTGGGGCCGATTTTCCCAACGTCAAATATCTGTTTGTAGAATATAATGTTGGTATGGGTCGCCGCATACGGACCACCGGCCACCGGCATATTACCTCTAGTTTTCATACATTTTATATGGACTCGCCACACACGGTGGACGTCGGCGGCCGCCACACGCTTCAAATCGTCACTGCTCGCTTCTTGTGGCCCGCACCGGCCACTGAACCGATACGAAACGCCACACGGCACTGAAGCAATTAAACCTTCTTTGTCAGAATCCACTATGGTATTGCGCCAATGGCTTAAAAAAGTAGCAGCCACCGGCTACAAGTGGCCGTCGCGCGTTTCAGCTACCTTTGTGGCCGCTTCGAGCTTCACGTGGCGGCGTTTGTGGCCGTCGCGAGTGGCCGGTGTACGGCGACCCTAAATAAAATCAAATCGTGGGAAACGTTACAAGGTTAGAAAGGAGGTGAATATTGAGATCATGTCAAAAAGAGAAGACTTCTCACAATTTTTTATAAAGGCGAAAGTTATTCATCTGTGTCAAATGGCTGAACGGAATTAGATGAAATTTTATCACTGCTTACCATCAGGTGGGATAGCAGTTTTTAATCCTGGGAGCATGGGATAATTTACTACTTTAACGAAGACGTAGCCGCAGGCAGAAGCCAGTCACAAATATAATCCAATTCACCGTAACCAAATCACTGTAGGCGCGGGCTTGCAGACGGCGAGCAATGGATAGCTCGCCGTCGGTGCGTATTGTTTTACGCGCGCCTCAAGGAGTTGTCAGCAACCGTAGGGACCCACGTCTAGCATACTGGGAGGAATGAATTCCTTGAATTCTTTATGAGAACATGTAATTTAATTAAACAAGTTTGTCATAAACCTAACTCGTTTATTTACCAATTTCCGCATGTTTAACTAAACAATAGTATGTTTGTATTACTGTGGAAATTATAATATTTTCTGTTCGGTTCCAATGTCTCTTGTGCAGAAGAATAACTCAATTTACTTGTATCAAATTAAACAAACTCAAATGAATTTATTTCCAATTAGCTGTTACCCGCGACTTCGTTCTAGTGGAGTTTACAATCATTAATCTCCATTTTTGGGGAAATTGTATAAAAAAATTTTTGTTTAGTTCAGATTTAGTCCGCAGTTTAAAATCCCGTTCCCGTGAGAAAATGAAATGTAAATTATGAAGTGTCAAAAGTTCATGCAAAATAGCAGATTTTCGGAGGTTTTTTCTGGATTAGTTTTACACAAATTTATAAATTAATTTAAAAAAAAAGCCTAGATAATATCCACAAGATACTGTATTTCCAAAATATCTGATGACAAATGTGTAATAACGTCATAATCGCGTAAGAGCGGCTGTATGAAAAACAGTGAAAATGTATGTCGACGCTTCCCCTTAAGCCGTTCGAGCGTGTAGAAGAATATTATTGTTATGTAAAAGTATGATTCACGCAACATGTCCTGTCCCATTATTCACTATATTACACCGTCACCCCTCAGTAACTCTTATAAGGAATATCGCACACTGCATGCTATCATCGCAGAGCTAGCAAACGTGCTACCCAGTACGCTATCGGTCACGTTCGATACATGTGTGATAGGTACAATTTAATCTTAACTAAATACAAGACAGGATGGGGAACGTGATTTAAGTTGGTAGTACATTTTATTAAAATACTGTCTTGTGATATCTAGACTACCATTAGTAACTATCATCAGTTTGAACACGCCTTTTTTTATCGCTGAACTAATGCGCCAACCGTGTCTAGGGTCTTTCGCCCACGACGACTTTTTGTAACGATGCGCGTTAGTCGCATTTGCAAGCGCTATAGAAAAAATGCCAACACGATACTAACGCGCTACAGCGTCGCGACTGTATCGATATGAACGCGCTACAGCATCGCTACAAAAAGTCGCCGTGGGCGAGGGGCCTAAGCAATCGCGTGGTGGAATTTCTGCAAATCAAATCCCCTGTAAATTCCATGACTTGTTAAAATGTTTTTCGTGCGAGAGAGAAAGAGGGATGGAGCTATACCCCCTGTATAGCTCCATCCCTTTAACGGTCCAGCTTAGGTCATCAAATAGATTAAGAGCTCGTGGTAGGGCCTCAGATAGAGATGAGTTGTTGGTCGCGGATTCAAACCCAGCCATGACCATTAGTGTTGATGTAATTTATTTCATCAGATTTATTAGACTGATTTGATTAAATAAATAAATTAGCACTGCTCTCAAAACGTTGAATGAAAACATCGTCCTAGATTGCTGCTTACCATCAGGTGGGATTGCAGTCAAGCACTAGTTTAAATAAATTTGAAGACATGTGACGGCCACCAATCAGCACTGGCCCTCATGGTGGATTACGGCCCATTCTGGCTCCATGGAAGTGCCCTTAGTCCCAGATGAGGGAACATTATATAGATCTTAGTCTGAAGGTAGAAAAGGCCATCTACCTATAGTGGCCTTAACTTTCGGTCCATACCGTCGTAACTTCTGTAATAAAAAAATAAATTAAATATGTAATAAAAAACATTTTGTAAAACAAGTTTTTATACCGGTTATTATAATGAAATGCGTAGTTTCGTGTCTGTGCTGTTGACAGTTGAAGAGTTCCTTTATCTGAAGCTAATATTGGATACCGATTCAGGTCATGCTTACCATAAAAAATGCATTGTCATCGGGACTGAATCAATAATGGAAATTCAACTCCGTAGGTTAAGAGTGATCATCAATTGCAAGTTAACCCATTGAATGGCGATTTTTTTCCGTCAATGGCCACCATACAAATGGCCTGCTACGTAATACTTCGTAGTTGGCATCACAGAGACCAATTTATAGTACGATACCGTTGTAAGTACGTAATATTGCTGGGTAGGCATCACTATTATTTATCTTATCCAGGTTGCTTACCTCAGTCTGTAGTGAAGACCTACGTAATAATACGTAGTAGGCATCTGCCGTCATTATCAGCTACGTAATATTGCGTAGTGGGCATTTAATGGTTATCAAAGCTTGTAAAAAAATCACTGCTAATAATAAACACATTTTTTAACTATTAACTGAAGAGCTGGTGCATAAAGGCATCCAACTTGTTATATTTTCACTGTTTTTCATACATTTTTATTAGATATTTTGGAAACACAGTATCTTGTGGATGTTATCTAGGCTTCTACTGAAATAATTTTATAAATTTTTGTAAAAATAATCCCGTAAAAACCTCAATTCTGAATGACGACAATTTTGTTCAATAAATCACGGAATTAACGAATGTTAATTGTTTCAGGCCTTATCTCTCTTTTTACGCGTTGCTTTTTCGTCAAACATCACGTTGGATGGCGTTAGATGAAGTAACAAGCTTTTATACCATGCTCGATGTTGACGATAGGCGAGTGAAAATGGACCCTCTTAAACCCCCTCCCCCCACTGACTACTAAGTGGTTGATAGTTAATGTTCGAACTGTCCGTAAAGTTCATCCTACGGTACAACCAATTATAAAAAGTGAATTCCAAAATAAACAAGAGCAAAGACAATACAAACATATCTAATCTCAAACAAACGCAGAGTATCAAATAACAGGTTTTTATACACTCACTAGGAGATGTTCGTTTCTGTGTAAAAAGAGTGTGAAGTAAATATGTCGCCGCATTAGTGCGCGGTGATTCAGGTACATGACTCATTACGGCTCTAAGTAACGTACTGTACATGCCATGCTGCAAGAACGATGCAGAAAGTACACTTCATACAGGTGTATGATGGACAAGATTTTCCTCGTAGAACCGATGCGTGTGCCCGCAGCTTCGCTCGCGTACATTCAGGAATAAAGCAGCTTTCTATTGTTGAAAGATTTTAGCAATCGGACCAGTACTTTCAGAGATTACCTCATACAAACAAAAAAACAAACCACCTCTTTGTAATATTAGTGTAGAATGTTTCGCGCGTCTGTCTGTTTATCCGCTAATTCCTCCTACACTACGCAACGGATTTTGACATGATTTTCACTAATAGAAAGAGCAATAATCGATGAACGTATATAATTTACACCAGAGCAACGCCTAAGGGGATCAGTAGTATTCAATAATAATGGAGTTTAGACTTATATCACGTGTACGATGCACGCGTATATTATTTAAATCAAGTGAGTGTGAGTCTGTGTGAGTGAGTGTGCATGTGTGGTGTGTGTGAGTTGAAATGCCTAAGGCATTAAGTTTGCCTTTTTACGTTTGTTTTGCATGAAGTTTGAATAAATAAAAATAGAAATAATTGAGACTTCTGTACCTATTTGAACGGTGGCTATTTGCAAACTATGTCAAAGTAAATGCGGCCACGCATGTGTGCTGCTAAGTACGTGTAGCTGAACTGTACTGTATGTTATACGGTAGAGAGCAAGTGTTACAAGCGAGCTACTGTTGAATAGGATATGTTTTATATACAGATATATTGTAACAATGTGTCCGCACAATTGCTGTTTAATACGCCAGCATTGTCGGCGGCCATGTTATCTATTAGTCTTTTGATAAAAGGGGCAGGATATCCAACTGCATTTACAATGAAATTCCAGTGACAACGGGCAACCCAGCAAGGCTTAACTCGCAAGGGTAACCCAGGGAGAAGCTTTTTTTTTTTGAGGTGGGAAATCATTAAGTAACTTCCCCCCGCTCTGGGTGCTATTGATTAAAACCCACTGTGTTCCATAACTTACCTTTTGCGATTTCAGGGCCCGCAGCCCTAAAAGCCATTGCTCCTGCTGGGGTCCCTTCAGATCCTTCTTGTTACTAGGCAGATGCTTCAAGTGGTGTAATTTCTATCACCACTGCATTTACAAAACAACGTAGGAAAAATTTGAGAGAAACAAAATTGAATTGAGATTGAGAGATTGTGTTTGATGTATAACTTATTGTATTGTGTTCTGCAATAAAGATTTGACTTTTTGACTTTGACTTTGAA
Organism: Mythimna vitellina; assembly: GCA_949316375.1. Classification (NCBI taxonomy): domain Eukaryota; kingdom Metazoa; phylum Arthropoda; class Insecta; order Lepidoptera; family Noctuidae; genus Mythimna; species Mythimna vitellina. The sequence goes on along the minus strand of OX438691.1, from coordinate 1,671,889 downwards.
AAACGTTGAAGGCATGAACTAAAAATTCGGAAGAGGTGTGACATTCACCAACCCGCGCTACGCGGTCTCGCGTGGTGTATTACGGCTTAATCTAACTCACAGATCTAAATATCAGCAGTGGCTAAATTATATCGGCTGATAAGCCGTAAAAACAGCACTGATAAAATTTGTTTGTAGTTTCGATCTGCGAACCTGCACCTCGCGGTAGTCTAAGAGTACCGTCACCGGCGCAGACGTGAGACACACAGTGTTGACGTTTTTTTAAGTTTTAGTATTTAAGTTTCTATAGGTATTATAATTGTTATTTCATTGTGTGTACCTGTGTGACAAATAAACGTGTCTTCTTTCTTTCTTTCTTTCACCGCACCGTCTAAATTCGTCATTCGATCGCAGTGCTACCACGAACTCTTGAAGGGATGGAGCTATATAGGGTGTATACTTGTTTAGCTCGGGATTGCTCCGCACGCGTAGCCCCCGCAAATAGCCTTTTCATACAAGTATTTATTGTAATGCGTGAAATACGCAAGCGGGATGCGGGCCGTGATTGTAGGCTGCAGCCCCGCATGCGGTGCAGATCCGCATGCATGATGAAATCCGCACGATATTAAAAACACCCTTAGCATCTTTCCCGCTCGCACGACTGATATGTTTAACATGTCATAATTTTTTTTTGTGGTTGGGAAAATCATCGAATGTCATCCCCTGCTCTTGGGCACGCCCTCCGCGGCGTGTCAGACTTTTACTGACTAAAAACCCACTTCTGTTCCTTCGTTGCCTTTCGTACCAGGGCCGAGTCTTCCTTTTAGAATCAGACCCTTGGCCCCAGTAGGCTTCGACCTTGCTGGGGTACGTCATGATAAGCTTTTGGTCTCTAATTCACTTGCAGTGTGTCATCCGACTCTTTCCGTGTCTCGGATTTACAATGATTCGACTCAAAATTATTCAATTATCACTAAGACTATTAGGTATTCAACTTTACATTCTGAGTTCTAATCATTTGTGGTTTCCCTTTCTTAGAACGCGGTTCTCCACTATTTAAGTCGTAGCAAGTTCAAATCATCATCATCTTCCTGCCCTTATCCCGTGTTATTTGGGGTCGGCGCAACACGTTTTTTTCTTCCACTCTGCCCTGTTACTCGTCATGCTATCACTAACTTCCTTTTCTTTCATATCACTCTTCACACAATCCATAAGTAGTAACAAGTAGTAGTAGTAGCAAGTTCAAATAAAATTAGGAAAAACTAGCTTCAGCCAGTGGCTTCGCTCGCGTAAGTTGTTCTATACAAACTTTGGTCCCCTGTTTAATCCCCTTTGGGGGTAAATTTTGGAAAATCCTCTCTTAGTGCTCGCCTACGTCATAAGAGGAAACCTGATGAAAAAATTCACAGTCCTAGTCCCAGTAGTTTCGGCTGTGCGTCAGTTAGTCCATTTCTCCTTTTATATAAAATAGATATACAAGAAGATTAAAACAATTAGGACCTATTTAGATTTTTACAAAGTCCGTACTATCTCACTTTTTTGATAAGTGTCGATTGATGTAATCAAGATATTGAAAGGAGCATGGTAGCACGTAAACTAAACGACAGATAAATTAAAATTATAGATATAAAGAGAATCTCAAACAAAACAGCCCCCTAGCCAAGTTACGATCGTTTCGTTAGCGCCGAACGCCTCGAGTAGGCCTTGCCTCCAATTCCTTTGTTCTGACCACGTGACTGAGCGTTGAGATGACGTCAGAACAAAGAAATTCCGATTCCTTTCTTCTGACGTGGCCTACTCGAGGCGTTCGACGCAAACGAAACGATCGTAACTTGACTAGGGGGGCAGTTCTATAAATATTATCGATTTCATATTAAATAACATTTTTACTTAATATATTCGATACCTATAACCAACATGCGAAATTTTAGTCTGTCGGTCTGCTTTATGACGGGGCTTTCAATGCCGGATAGCTGATGTTAAAAGGAGTAACTCAGGCTATTTTTCATTTCCCGCGGGACGTGATTTAGTTCTTGGGGGCGAAGATTTAAGATTTTAACGGGACTTTTACTACCAGAGATCATCATCATCTTCCTGCCCTTGTCCCATCTTATTTGGGGTCGGCGCAACACGTTTTTTTCTTCCATTCTATCCTGTCAACCGTCACGCTATCACTAACTTCCTTTTCTTTCATATCACTCCTCACATCTTTTCTTTGGCCTCCCTCTCCCTCTCCAGCCATCCACATGTATACTCATAACTCTTTTAGTAACATGCGTTTCATCTCTCCTCTTTACATGACCATACCAAGACAAACGATTCCCCTTGAACTTTTCAGTCACTGGCTCCACTTTCAAACTTCCTCTAATATACTCATTTCTCACTTTATCCATTCTCGTCACACTACCCATCCATCTCAACATTCTCATCTCCGCTACATACAATCTTTTTTTATCCCTCTTTTTCACAGCCCAAAATTCTAATCCATACAGTATGACAGGTCTTATCACCAGAGAGTAATCATCATATTAAACTCCACGCAAACGATTTTGCGGATAATAGCTGGTATTATTATACAGTAACAAGAATAAATCAATATACAAAAAAAGCATTTCTGGTTATGAGTCACAAAAAAAACTCTCGTAACAAGGAAAAATTAAATAAAATAAGCGCACTATCACGGCGGCAGCCACGCTGCCGGTGACTGTTCGCTGGTGTTCTAGATAAAAAAAACAAAAACTAACGCTGTGTTTAAAAATTAGGCTATCTCACTTACGAAAGGTTTATAAACAATTGCCTTTGATAACTTAGTCTGCTGAGCGTTTTGAACTTGGTTCCTAGGTTCAAATCTGGCGTTTTTAGTTTTTTTTTGGGGAATTTCTCAGTAGCAGAACGGGTTTTGTAGCCAGTTATACCGATAATAAATGAAATTTATTTTGCAAACTTCCATATAGTAAATTTGTAATATTCAAATCATATGAGAACCATGAAGATTAGTTTCTCAGATGGTCGTTTGAGGAAAGAACCACATAGGTTTGAGTGGACCTATCCAGTCAGTGCAATAGGTGACCCTATAATATTATCAATAAATTATTTTATATATGTCTAGCCTATACCTATCACACTGATTACTTCCATTGTTCCCGGCTCTGAGCCAATTCTTGCCAATTCATAAGGAAAACATTAAATCGTCTCACGATTTCGTTTTTGGTCTGCAGCGATGTCTTGTAATATCGTACCCTTATTGCAAAAAACAAATAAATGCACCAAAATTTTTGTATTATTTATTATATTATCTTATTACTATATATATTCAATAATTTTTTTAGGTTATTTACTTTTTGCCGAAGCTATCTTTGTAAATAAGTGTCGTAGCTAATAACCGGTTTTACCTGTAGATTCATTTTGATGAGACGAATCGATGAATGGATTTAACTTTAATTTGGGTAAAAATTGCAGATAGTTGGTTTTTACAATAAGGGTACGATATGGTACTTGAAATGGTCAAAAAACGGTTGTCTAAAGAGTAGGCTTACTAAATATAGGCCTAAAAATACTCGGCTTAAGACTGGTTTTCAAAAGGCGCCACTGCATCTTTGTGGCGTCAAGATCAACGGCTGTGACCTTGAGGTGGTCGTAGCATTTTCTTAGAAACATGCAGAGGCTGCGTCCTAAACCCAGGACGGCTACGTTGGTTGATTGTGTCCTGGATAGCTGTACTCTTATCACACGTGAAGGAATGGTAGAGAGAAATTTTGGAAACCATTTTTGAGAGTGGTATCGTGGGGTTCCCATAAAATGCTGCTGCCTGCCTACTCCTTTGGAGTACATTTATGGACACGAGTAATTGTGGAGCAGTGATAGCTTAGTAGGAGCGGCCGCGACTTGCGAATATGTTACTGGGTTTGAACCCAAGACAGGCGTTTATTTCGTATTAATTTATTGCATCACCACTACTCTCAAAACAATGAACGAAAAAATAGCGAGGAAACCGACAGGTTTTAGGGTTTCCGTCAACCTGCACTGGGCACGCGTGGTGAATCTTGGTCCATGGTCCTTGTCTCCAGTAGTCCACTTCTTTTTGTTCTGTTCGAAGCATGAAAATCTTGTTTCGGGTTTTATTTTTTTATACTTTACACGATTAATCTAAATTTTCGGAGACAGGCCACCCGATTAAGGCCTTGTGTTGTCTACTTGAATGGGTAGGTATGGAAATATCATTATAAAGATGGCTTAGAAGCCCCGCAGCACCTACTCAGCACATCGCGCTAGGTTCGACGAATTGGTTATTGCATAAGCGAATGTCGGACGATATTTCTGCTTATCCTTTTGACGTCATTTGCTCTTTCACGAGCAGGGAGAGGAGGAAGACAATGAAACATCGTTTTTCGGATAACTTTTTTGTGAGTCTTGTCAGAATTGTTCTTGACTAGAACTATTCAGTTCTCTTGCAGAAATAAGACCTTGCTTTCTATTTATTTATTTATTTAAAATTCATGTACAGTAATGGTACATAGGCGGACTTAATGCAACAAGGCATTCTCTACCAGTCAACCTTTATATGTATATATAAAAAAACCGGCCAAGTGCGAGTCGGACTCGCAAACGAAGGGTTCAATGCCGTCCGTAGCAAAAAATGCCAAAAAAATCACTTTTGTTGTATGGGAGGGGGAGGCCCCACATAAATATTTATTTTATTCTGTTTTTTGTATTTGTTGTTATAACGGTAACAGAAATACATCTACTATCTAGATATCCACTGTTCATGACAATACAGTCTGTTGACAGACAGACGGACAGCGGACTCTTATCAATAGTGTTCTGTTTTTGCACTTTACGTACGGAACCCTAAAAAGATTATCTTCCTTAAATATGTCAGAACTACTGCGATTGATAGATACAGTACTACAAAGACGTTTGATTGGTAAATATAATATTTATGATTGCATGTTGTGTGGTGTTAGCGCGATACTCAGTTACGGAAGTCGTTAAAACAGTGTAATCGTGAAAGTGAGTTATTTTGACACAAACAAAAGATGAACGCTTCGCAACGTTCACAAAGTGCATCACTTGAACGGTTGAAATAAATTCGATGTGCAATCAAAGGCTTTACATAAATGAACGTTTTTGTGTTAGTTGGTAGCGGCCGATTCGCGAAACTTGAAAAAGAAAAATTGACGAGAAAATACACACGGAAAATGTAACCAATCTCGAAGCATATTCTGTGTAAAAACAGAATCTTGCGATTCGTTTCATAAATTAGGGAGTTCTGAGGTAAAAATCATAAAAAAATACAACCGAATTGAGAACTTTAAGTCGGTTAAAAATAGAAAATTTTATAATAAAAAAACTCTTAAAGCAAGAGTGAATAGGTTACTTCTAGGTAAGCGCGTTCCATCGTCGACCGCATCGTCGCTTTCCATCAGGTGAGATAGCGGTCAAGCGCGAACCTATCAAGAATAAAAGAAAAAAAAACAGTCAAATAACCTATTTTATTCAACTGCTGAATGTTCGGGGAATTCGAAGGATTGTAGGTGTTGTTATTTTTAGTTTTTATTGATTCTGACGAATCAGTTATTGATTTTGTCGTAAATCTATTTGTAGGCACGACAACATCAGTCATTTCACCTAAGCGAGTAGTAGCGACATCTATGAAGCCACGTAGAAACTAAAATTCTAAATCTTGCATCGCTGTATTACAGGTCTCCGCGCGATTAGAACATAATACAACAGCCCGAAATCAACTCTCGGGTAGTTGCCTAGATCAGACATAACACCCGTCTGGTCGGAGGATTCTTCCTTTTCAACAGAGGTTTGCAGTACTTTCAAACCATGTTCCGCATACCTCTAAACTTATATTAGCATATAGTATAATCAGCCTTTTACTGTCCCCACTGCTGGGACTCAGGCCTCCTCTCTAAGAGAGGTCTACGCAGGCCCAGTGCGGGTTGGTGAATGCACATGACACATGTCTTTGAATTTTTTGGTTCTAGGATATGTCGGTTCCCTCACGATGTTTTCATTCACCGTTTTGAGAGCAATGGTGATGAAATAATTTACACAAAGTAATGTGCCTGACTGGGTTCGAACCCGCGTCCTACAACCCGTAATTCGGGGCCGTTACCACTCGGTCACTAATTTCTATCGAGATTGACCCCCGTGATCGAAATTCGGCCGGGACCATTATTATAATGAACAAAAATAGTGATTCTTATCAAAATACTGAAAAAAATAAACAATGCTTATCAAGTAGGTCATTTACAAAAGAATATTGTCAGTAATAGAGAGTACAATACAGGCTTGTTCTAAGCTGGCACTGTTGTCAGAGGTCACAGCCCGATCGAACTATATTTATAATCTGCCGTGCAGCCGATGAGGTCGGCAGCACGCGAAGGTTAGCTCTGATACCAGTTTTATAAGATGCACTATGCATGTTGAAGGTGAATTGTGTTTTTTAACCCTTAACTACTTACGTGGGATGGGTTCGACTACATAGTGTTCTCGTGTCTATACGCCAGGGTCGTGTGTTTGCGACTGCGTATTCCATCTCGTTTAGCTCTTCAATCCCTATAGGTGACAGAAGAGCTGCGAGCTGAAGAGTTGGGAGTATTGGAACAATTTGCCTACTGCGGTCTTCCCGTCCAACTATAATATAGGTGTCTTCAAGGCTAGAGTAAATAGGCTCTTAATAAACTAGTGCGCCTGACCATCGATGATTGCATCTCCGCTTACGCAGACGGGATCGCAGTCAAGCACTGGTTTATATAAAAAAAAAAAAAAAAGTATTTGGTCGTGGATGTGCGACCCTGGCGGAATAAACGCGAGAGTTTGTCGGATATATCCGACCTAGCTGGTTAAAAGGTTAAACTTAGTAGTTTTGGTTATTGCGGCTGTTTGAGCCGAGGATTTTCCGGGTCTAAATAACTTTTTTTACTCGACTCAAGTATCAATCCTATGACCTCAGGCTTAGCAGTCGCATTTGTGACGATGAGACAGTAGATCCTCGATGTTAGGCAAATCAAGCAAGTACCTATTTCAGATAATTGTAATCGCCATCGCTCTAGGGTGGAGCGAGAGGGCGTGTCAGAATTTTATTGACCTACCTGTGTCCTTCAGTAGCTCAAGGTCACGATCACTCTTACAAACGATCCCGCAGCCCTAGCAGAAATCGCTTTCCCTTGCAAATCGTTTTTATCAAAAACAATATTATTGGGAGGGAGAGACTTGCTAAATATTTGTACTGAGCCCTCCACCGACATATTTGTAAATAATAGCACTCGACACTCACAATGTAAAGTTCAACAGTACGTTTATATTATATATACAAAATAATATGAATAATATTTGTTTGTGATTAAAATGATTGCGAAATATGTATGAATCATCTCAGAGTTGGATATTTATTTAATTAGTTATTTTATGACTAATTAGGTGTTGTATAATAAGGAACCTTTTCTCGGTAAAAAATATTATGCACTTAATATTTTATCGCAAATAAAAAGGTTTCTTTAATATTCATTGTCTGAATTTCGACTAAAACTGAGAAGTATCTATATGTATAAAAATCAATGCCACTTTTCGTTGTAGTTTTATAACTCAAGAACGGGCTCACCTATCCAAACCAAATGTTTAGGCTTTGTACGGACTATTTAGTAGATTGTTTATGTGAAGTTTGCACAAAATCGGTCGAGCGGTTCTTCATTTATCACATTATTAGGCGGTACGAAGTTCGCCGAGTCAGCTAGTATATTATAAAACATACTTGAAAGTATTTCATGGTGTTAGGATGCAATTTAAGTCATATCTACAATTGTGACTAGCGCTCCGCCCCAGCTTCGTACGGATGTTAGTATCTTTGAAATTCTCTTCTTTATGCACTTCGTAATTTCTTTTACATAGAAAACGGCGAATAAAAAATCCACAGCCAATTAACTTATACGCCCTTTTGTCCTGTTAAAGGTAGAAAAGGTTTTGAACAACCCTAATATGTTATCTTTTTTAGTAAAATTTAATATTACTCGTACCTCGTTTACCTTAGGCGCCCTTCCCTTTATAGGTCATTCTTACAAACTTAGATGTTAGCCCTGGCCCCCATTTGAAGATAGTTTAATAAAAACGAATAAATACTTTTTTTAATATTCACACAGTTACTCATATAAATTTTCCAGTTTATTCATTCGAGGAATATGATTCTTTTATAGAATCTGACATCCCATAAACCATTTTTTAACAGTATTTTTGAAAAACTTATAATATCCATCTTTAAAAACGGTTTTTTTAGCTTTTTTATTATTAACTAGCTTTTGTCCGCGGCTTCGCTCCCGTCTTCTGACTACTATATTCTACGCTACCCAACCCTACCTTACCCTACTCTATCTCACTCTACCCTACTCGAAAAAAGTCCGTCTCCCGGTTCTAAGCTACCTCCTTACCAATTTTCAGCCAAATCTGTTCAGGCGTTCTTGAGTTATAAATAGTGTGACTAACACGACTTTATTTTATAGACTTAAATCGATTATATTCATATTTGCGTCATGTTTTATGTTTATTAACCTAATGAATAAGATTCTCTCATAAAACCTTCAACCCGCTCAGTTACAAACTCTTCTATAAAAATCTCCTTTGCCCACAGCCACATCCTTATGGTACTTGGTTCTGAACGTGCCCGCCAACGCGACAGTATCCGGCGGCAACTGCTCCGAAGCTAACCAGTGGATCCAGGTCAGCTGGCTCACCAACAACACCTTCCAGCCCAACAACATGACCCTCGTGTACCACAGGAACGAGACCACCAAGAACTATGGACTGAAGAGCCTGAACATCTCGCTTAGCCCTGAGAACTTCGTCAACGGCTGTGAGTACTTACCTAATGATGTTAATTTACTTCTTTTATATGTATAGCACCTAGATTACAGTACGTCAATGTGAACCGATGACCCGGTGAGGGTCGCGGGAATCTGATGGATATGAGACGCACAGGACAGTTCGATGTGGTGACACTTGGGGGTGGCCTATGTCCAACAGTGGACGTCAAAGAACTGGTGTTGAGACTACAGATGGTGTTCTTTCATAAAAATCGTAATCATCATTTTGTTTCTTTTTTTTTTTCACTATTGATAGGCTCACGCTTGCCCATTATAATATCTATATTTATATTTGTTTTGCAAATCTACCTGTATTACATAAAAATTAATCGCAATTTCCCTTGGTTATGTTATAACTTAACTAAACTGGCTACAGTTTAGATAATACGGTTTAACTATTTATTAATAGGCTGTTGTTAATATACCTATATATGTTATTATATCTTTGGATTGACTTGGAATACAAGTTCAAATAAACTTTATATTAAAGGTACGTTATTCTTTTTTCAAAATAAGGTGTTTATTGGTTTCTTTCCGTATAGTATTTTCTGTGAGATATAACAGTTTAGAGCAAGTTTTAAAACAACGGCAAATCCAGAGGTAAATACCTATTATTTAAAGTCTTCACATCTAAAGATAGAACTACAATGCACACGTGGATCACGTACGCCGATCTGGGCGCGTCTGTCTTCATACATTTTATACGTTAACAAGACTTGTAGAGCTACACTAGATCCACGCCACGCGACGTCGTTCTACATACAAATCAGGCGTGGTCCACGTGTGCGTCGGTCGAATGTCGTTCACTTCTAGCTTAAATGTTGATATCTGTTTATAAACTATCACTTTAATCATTTTGCGTACAGCATTCATTTAATGTAAGTTGACCCTAATTGACCCCTGCCTTCGTCTTCATCGGCAACGCAGAAATTTGTAATTACGCGCTAATTAAGCATGAGAAATAATTGTAAATCTTATCAACTTTTCTTGTTATGTAAATCCGAAATAAAACGATTTTATTCACGTGTTTATTTTAAAATTTCCTATATAAGTCCTGTGTCTCAATCGAGACTAGGGTTACCATTTAAAAATTTAAGGGCCTAAATATTTTTTTTCTATAATTATCTGAGAGTGGACTCATAAAATCGACTACGTGGACAAATTCCGAAGGCTGGTAAGGCCTGTCCACGGACGCGTAGCTTCATAAACGCGTATTCGTCATTAAATGCTTGGTGTACGCCTGCTCACAGTTTACATAAAAAACTTTGAAAATCTGTCGACGTAGCGGCGACGTCGTGCCGTCGAGACGTTCCCGTTTCGTCGACAGAGTCCGTGCCTAGTGACGCGTCCGTGGACAGTTGGCCTTACTCTAACCGGAACCTTTAATAAGTTTCTCACCATCCCTTTTTGGAGGTATGCGGTACAGAGAGTAAAGTCCCGCAAACCTCCGTTGAAAAGGGAGGATCCTCTGACCAGATGGCTGTTACGTTTGGTGGGCAACTGCCCGATAGATGATTTCGGGCTGTTTCATATGTTCAAATCGCGCGGAGTACTTTAATTGCGCGATACAGGATTAGTTCTTATGTGACGCCATAGATATCGTTACACCTTAAACATGACGCATATTCTTGATTCATCACTATCTTCACTAAAGATCTCCTTTTTCATTCTAGCATCCAAGAACCCGATAGAGCTGTACCACGGTGAGGAGTGGCAGACTCCCCTGGCTACCTCGTACCGCTGCAAGTCGTCTACTCAGCTGAACATGACAGCAACAGGCAGCAGAGCGGCCATGCTCACCGTGTCCAGGTTGCAGGAGGAGGCATACCGCACCACGAATGGCACCGAATTTAGTGCTGGTAAGTGTGATGTAGCAGCTTGGAACAGAAGGCTAGTTTAGAGTGCCGACTCTAAAAACAATTCAATAACAGATTCTGCAAGTAGTTTTGCCCACGTTTAAGTTAGAAATTTTTTCAAGTGGATGATAATTCAGAACATTATTTATTCGTATGCCAATTAAATCAGAAATGTCGGAATATAGAAATAAGGTCATAGCTCATTAGAGCCATCATACACTTGACGAGCCCATCTCGCCTCGAGCGGTTAGTGTTCTATGTGTAGAGTACTATGGATGTACGCTTACTACATCTACTCCGGAGCGCTTCGACCATGCGTGGACGGCGAGTGGACCACTCAGTGGTCACCCGTTGCTCGCACGCTTGCCTTGGGTTGCCCACACGCTGGTCCCGAATGGATCATCTGCTGTCTGCGAGTTAGCTGTTGACGTGCGAAGACGATGCATTAGCGACGCACTGCACCCTTTTCAATTATACCTTGATAAACTATTCATCTATTCACGGACAACCTGTCGAAAACGAGTGTACACCGAGTGATGAGGTGGTCGGGTGTCGGGTGGTGATCTAAAGAGCCTGAGACCTACAGTAGGATATCAGAATAGGGTCCGAAGGATTATATTTCGAAGGACTAATATTTGCGTCATGTTCGTGAACGGGTGCTGTCAGTTGAGGCTGGTCATCTCTTAGCTGCCAGTTGCTATTTTAATATCTATATTTAGTTTTTATTTTTAGTTTGTTTACATTGTTCTCACATGATAGCGACCAGAAACATGTAACAGAGATATTTGTAATTACATTACATGATTGAAATGAGTGTTCATGGAGTTTCTTGCACATTCTTCTCCAGATCTACGCACGCTTTGGAATGTGCAATTAGCATCATTTTTTCTGACTGACTGACTTGACGTTTCAAAAGTGCCTGTAAATGGTTTATTTGAAATAAAATGCTTTGAATCTATCATAGAACCTAGCCTGTTTTGAATCCTCCTAAGTCATTTCAGGAGTGTTCTTGAAGCTTTCTTTGTTTTGATTACCACAAGCGCTAGCGCGGAAAAAAATCTGGACTAAATTTGAATAGCTGGTTGAGGTCCCAGGTCAGTCATCTCCAAAGGGCTGACTTTCAATAGGCCAAGCAAACGTTGAGTGATTTTAGTTCAATTAATTATTGACCTAGACGTTCATTGGATGTCATTCACTTGTTCGTTCCATGAATGGCCTAGGCGTCCAATTAGCTGGCTTATTTAGATCAGAGAGAGGCTGCGGCAAATCTCTTCTGGCTTGTTTTATTTTCTTATTTATTTTTCTAATTTATGGGCACACACATATACACAGAAGATACATTATTATACAAATTTCTTCTTAGTCTTAGAAGGTCCATTACTATTAGTATAAAACTCAACATAACCTATCAATAAAACATGAAATAAGCCCAAGGTTTTAAAAAAAAGTAAACAAATTAAGTTGGTTCTGTATAAAAAGCGCATCGATAGCTGCGGCGCACACGCTGCCAGACGCCTGATAAGGTCCTGATAACGCGTACTCAGCGAACTGATAAGAACGGGAATATGTTTGTGACGATTGCTGTACCTACTGGTTTTCATTTTACATACATATAATCACGCCTTTTTATCGTGGGGTGAGGCAGAAACTACAGAATGCTACCAGACCCAGACCAGCCCTATCACAAGCTCTACGCGATCTATTTGACGACCTAAAATGAATTGTTAAAGGGATGGAGCAGTGGTGGCCGAATGGTAACGGCCCTGACTTAAGAGTTGTAGGTCGCGAGTCCAAACCCAGTCAGGCTCATTACTTTGTGTAATTTATTTCATCACAACTGCTCTCAATACGGTGAAGAAATTATAGTGAGGAAACCGGCATGTGACGTCCACCAACCCGCACTGGACCCGCGTGGTGGATTACGGCCCATTCCGTCCTAGAGCGGAGGCCTGAGTCCCAGCAGTTCCATTACAAGGACGATTATGCTTATGAGCGAGTTTTTTAAATATTGGCGAAAATTTATTCAATGGTATTATGTAAATAGCCAGTTTATTTATGATTTTGTATGAGTCAGCAGTGATAAACAGCTTGAACTGTATGGTTAATAATATTGCCTTGCAAAGAGCCATGTTGCTGTGTGCTCCCAATATAACTTCCTTTCGACCGGTAAGTATTACAGATTTCAGAAAACCAAGTTTTTTTTAAATTGGTGATTCAGTGGTGACGGACCCGACTTACTAGTTGTAGGTCGCGGGTTCAAACCCAGCCAGGCGCATTACTTTGTGTAATTTATTTCATCACCACTGCCCACAAAACGGTGAAGGAAAACATCGTGGGGAAACCGGCATGTCCTAAAACCAAAAATTCTAAAACATGTGACATTCACCAATCTGCACTGGGCCCACGTGGTGGATTACAGCCCATTCCCTCTCCTAGAGAGGAGGCCTGAGTCCCAGCAGTGGGAACATTAAAAGGCTGATTATGCTATTATGCTAAACTTTCACACGTTTATAGTATTAAGTAAATGTAACATTCTTCTTTTTTTTATATCGCGATGTGCGTTTACGAACACAATTTACGCACAGCCCGTTCCAGATAGCAGCCATTTTAAGCGGACGCTAAACCCCGATAATCTATCAGACGTAGTATAATCGTAGTATGTGACATTCAGGGTCAGCGCAGAAAATCGCAGTGTCACTTAAGCGACGAAATTGACAAAAACGATAATCAACTTTGTTACTTTTGCATAAGGCTGACATTGGCATAAAAAAAAAATACATGTATTTCTGACTTTACTCTGTTCTCTAGTGCTTTTGACTTCCTCTTTCTTTTGAGGTTAAATAACTTCTCATGCTCTGGGTAGAGCGAGAGGGGTTTTCAGATTTTTTATTGACTAGCCCACCTATGTTCCTTCAGTTGTCCTTTGCGTTCCAGAGTCTCGGTAACTCTTTCGGACCATCTCGCTATTAACTCCAGCAGGCTCTAGCGAGCCCCGCCCACTTTACAACGCGACGTTGATTCGGGCGTGGTTCTCACTGGACGGCTGGACGACGAGTTACCCATTACTTGCCGTCCGGCCTGCGTTTTTTGGCAATCACCCGGCGTGTCCCAACACCTGAGGTCTCTCCTGCGACGATGGTTAGGGCGTGAGGACGTGACGTCCTCTTCCTCTCGGTGTTTTTTAGCTACTTCCAGCGGCCGCATGACTACTTGGCACAAGAAGGTTACTACTTCTCATTCCCTCTTGCTCAGTACCGATCGCCTCCATGATTTTCCTTGCACCTTGATCTTGACTTAATCGTTTTAGCATCTTTTTAGAGACCAATTCAATTCATTATATATTTATTTCACATACTCCATGGGCACTTATAAAACGTCAGAATCTAGTGCACGGTTCCAAATTGGTCGTTTCCTATGGAGAAGAACCGGCAAGAAACTCCATGGTAACTCTTTAAAAAAAAAAATTGTTCTTACAATTTTTCCATGTTACTAACTAGATACTATAACTAGATATTATTTAAGGAGAGTGAAGACCGGTCAATCTTGTACTAAAAAGTACAATATAGATAATCATGATAAAAAGTGAGTCATAATAGGAAGTAACCTAATAATTCGCGGAGTCTACAATGTTCTCACATTCAAAAAAGCAAGAAAAATAAATAATTACAATTATCAATAAAAGAGACGTTAACAAAACAAATTACTAAAGAATTTATGGTGGTTGGGGTCGAATAATATAAAAAATATTGCAAAAGCAATGTGTTAGAAAGAAAAAAAGAAAAAGTATATATTACAACAAATGTTGGAGCAGTTAATAGACACATTTACACAATATTATGAGTTACCAGGGGGCTGCATGTGCAGGAGCAGTCATAGTCAAACAAGCGTGTCTTCCACATAATCTTTAACCTTGTAATACGCTTTTTTAGTTAGGACACGTTTAATATAGGCTTTGAACTTTCCCTCGCTAAGTTCGGTCACCGCCTTTGGCAGCTTGTTATAAAAGCGTATGCTGTTTACTAAAAAAAATTACTTGCTGGTCTTAGGTAATCTCCATTTGGGTAATACAGGTAGACCCACGTCTTATTTGTGCCAGGTTGAATAATAGAGGCCCTACTACGAACTCTAAATGCGATCCATTTTGTGACTTGAAACTAAACTGTTAGAAGGATGGACCTATCCGTTTGTCTGTCACAGGTAGATGAAATTTTCACAGAATAGTTTTGATCGACATTTGTTTATATATGCATATTTTATAGTATGCTTTTTTATTCGATCGACTTTTTTTTATTCGACAGACATGCTTTTTTTATTCGAACGACTTTAAAAGTAGATTGACAGACATGCTTTTTATTCGATCGACTTTAAAAGTAGATTGACAGACAAACGAAATTAAACCCCGAGCGAACGCCGGCGTTCGCTCGGTCATTGTCTTTCTATTGTGTCTCTAATTACGCTACTCAAAAGGTCCTTTAATAATATAGCAAGGGTGTATAGCTCCATTCTTCTTTCAACACGCTATGGTGAGATCCCAGGTCGCTCAATCTAAACGCTCTCCCCTAAACCTATGTCCCTACGTGTTTTGGATGAAATGATGTTGCTAAAGCCTTGTATGTTGTGTTGCAGCTCGCGAGTGCGGCGGTGGTGATGTTCCCGACGCGGTGCCCATCGCGGTAGGCTGCGCGCTGGGCGGCCTGGTGGTGGTGGTGCTGGTCGCCTACCTCGTCGGCCGCAGACGCTCCGCCGCCAGGGGCTACCTCTCCATGTAAACTGACCTGTGAGTATCTAGTACTACAACGTAGTAGGCTGCGCGCTGGGCGGCCTGGTGGTGGTGGATACAGATTTTTTTTTTAGGAAAATGCCGATGAAAAATTCCAACACTGGGGGTCCAGAATAATGTACTGGATCCGTGGTATTCGTTTGTGCGTCGATCACAAAGACACTGTGTATAGCATCAGAAGCTAGTGCACAGTCCTATTTGGTCGTTTCCTATAGAGAAGAACCGGCAAGAAACTATATTATTATTTACTTTATTCATTTAATATACATATTAATTAAATTTTTAAATATTTTTTTTTACAAAATCATATAAAAAACATTTAAAAATATAAAAAATAAAAAGTAGTCCGCCGGTGTCGAGACAAGGTCCAAGCTACCGGTGGTTAGGGCTCCAGAGACAGGAACCTCCTCACAATGCGAGCCGTATCGAGGAGTACTGCCTTCTTATTATTATTATTATATGAGGATAGACTTTTCCGAAATATTGATCACGTCTAATGTACATAATTTTGACGTTCCAGGTGTCAGCCGCCCAGAGAATCGGCGATAATAGTCAATATACGAAAATATAGAAAACAGTTAAACATTGTTTGCGTCGCATTTACCCGCACCCTCACAACGTGGCTAAAGTCCGCTTCTCAGCCTACCCCCCCATTGTAATTGTATTGTCCTTGAATCATTATTACTTAACTCATGCAACAAACCATTATCGTCGGTAATAAGAAGGGCTTTAGTTCTATATTTGAGTAAATAAAATTCACCAGTTTTCACGGACTGATTGGCCAATGTGTGAATGTTATTGGTAAAATACGTATTCCTTTTGTTAATTTTTATTTCCAGTCCGTACCAAGTTTTGTTTTTTAATCTCAATGTCTTTTTCCATATTGACTGGTAATAGATGAATATATTCCAAATATTTGATTTCTTACAAAAAGTATTTAAAAATCATTTAGTTTTAGCGGGCAGATGGTGTAAAGTAGAATTTGCTCAAAATTATACAACATACTGATATTTCCATATTTATTTGATTCAGGTTTTATTTGAAAATATATATAAAAAAAAAACAAATTATTTGTGTTTCTAATAATAGTTCCCTTTTCCATCGATAATTCGCGAACTGATCATGACATAAGTTTTTACTAAAAATTATTTAATTTTGTTCTAAAACTAATAATTCGTTTTTAAGCCATTTTAGTTTCGGCCATAATAGTGTAAAAATAACTCAAATTAAAAAATCCAATAAATAGATACAGTAACATGATAAAAATGTGATGTAGTAGTAATTCTAAAACGTCGGAGGGTAGAATAGTATATTTTTGTTTGTCAAAATTTTGCAATATTGTTTGATTATTTCCGTTTTTTAGACTTTTTTATATTTTTATGTGCTTTGTTTAGTCCAAAGATTTTATTATCATTTTAGTTATATGCAAGTATAACTAAACATTAATTTGTATATTGGAGTCAATTTATTGTCAAAATGTCCATAATATCCGAAAATGTTATTATATAAAATCCGTTTAGGTGTAGTTAGTCTATAATAAAATGAATGCAGTGTCTTTCTTTTATTAGAATTTAGTATTCAGACTATTTTAAGTGTAACAATTATAAGCTGGACAATGTCATTGCTGTATTTATGTAGATCTATGGTCACGAGTGTTGCCATGCCAAAAAGTTAAATTCCACCATCCAACCAAGTACAATAATAATATTTGAGACTCAAAAAAGATCTAAGTGACGTTGGCAACACCTGCAATCATAGATATATATATCGACATTTCATTATTTCTGTGTCGCCAGAGTATAAAATTATAATATTGTAAATGGCAATGAATTGCCCAGTATTGTGGCTATGTTATTTGCAGTCGAATAAAATTATAACATGTCGACTTTTATGTGAAGTTCACGTCGTGTTTCTCGATAATAATCGACTGTAGATAATTCGCTAGGTGTTGGAAAGCGATGGGGTGTTGTCGGGAGTTTCATTCCGGATAAATCTACTATACGGTTCACTTGAACGACTTATAATTTTAACATTTAACGTATTCACTTGATTCCTCCTCAATTTATAAAGTTAGCCGTATAGCAGATAAATGACAACTTACTAAAAATGTGACTTTAATACTAAAACTAGACATCATGTCAGTTTAGTATCAAATATTCATTTTTTCGTAAGTCATGCCGATTGATGTACGATTCGAAAAAAATAAAATAAATGTTTTTTATTGCCACAGTCGAGTTTTATTTATGATTTCTTCCTCTGAAAAGCAGTTACAATAAATACGTTTATTATATACATCGACCAAACTATATATGTACAAATTATATCTACTGAACACTTGTTAATAAAATAAATTATATTTGTGACAAAGAATCGCTCTTTAACTATTAAAGCTGACCCCTATTTATTTATTTATTTACAAAACTAATGCTTGAACATTTGTGTGCTCTTGAAATATTTTAAAAGGTAATTTAAACTGGTCGAAATGAAACAATAATTAAATGCATTCAGAAGTATCAAACCTTTAACATTTCATAGGTCCTTACATTGCATCAACAAATTATAATAACTGAGCGCGTATTTCCCTATCTGTGTTCAATTGTCAACAACAGTTCCTTGCTTTTTTGTATAAGTACCCTCCAAAACCGTACTCGTTATGTATCCACGGGTAGTGTGAAAGCGAAACCCGGGGCCCTGGGACGAAGGCAAAGAAGGAACAGGAGTGGGTTTTTAGTCAGTAAAAGTCTGACACTATTTCCCGCACCGCCCAAGGCGGGATTTGTCATAAGATGATTTTCCCACCCAATAAAAAAAAAACTCGTTATGTGTGAAGCAAATAATACTAGCGATGCAGTTGGCTGTGACTTCAATTTCTGTACTTGATTGTGGTAACAGTTAAATAGACTTTATTTTTGGACTCAGAACCACATGAAGGAAACCCAACCTTTGTGGCCG
Organism: Mythimna vitellina; assembly: GCA_949316375.1. NCBI lineage: Eukaryota > Metazoa > Arthropoda > Insecta > Lepidoptera > Noctuidae > Mythimna > Mythimna vitellina. The sequence goes on along the minus strand of OX438691.1, from coordinate 1,653,458 downwards.
AACATCATCCGAATTGAACATAGAAAGGCAAAATACGCCTCCGCACATTACAAACATTGGTTTCATCGTTCTCTACCCTAATGACTATAATATTTAAATGCATCTTTTATATTAAACAACAACTTGTATTACAGGTGTAAATTTTCGTGATTCTGTCAATTATTATTATGACAGAGTAAAAAGGAACTGTCAGTAGTACGAACAAATCTATTATAACTATATTTATGCCAAGACTGGCAGTCGTGGTCACAAAACTGCGGATACTTTGCAAGTGACCATCAGAATGGACAGTCACTACCTATTTTTACATCGAAATAGCTATAGAAAATTGCTACCTAGTAGCATCTAATCGGTACATAATTATATTATAATATTTCACAACTATCACACAACGCCGTCTATTCCCAAGCTAAGCAGAGCTTGTGTTATGAGTACTAGACAACTGATAAACATACTTATATATTTCTAAATATATACATATTATAGATAAATTACACCCAGACACAGAACAAATGATAGTGCTCATCACACAAACATTTGTCCCGGGTGGAAATCGAACCCACGACCTCCGGCATAGCTGTCAGGGCCACTAACCACTAGACCAACAGGCTAGTCAATTGCTTCCTTCGATTATTTTTAGAATAAACTACTATTTAAGTTGACGGGCCATTCTGAAATCAGGATGGCTGGTACCTGGTAACCAAAGACATTAAATATATATTTGCTGATAACCTATCCAAAGAGAACAAAATGCGCGAATAAATCGAGTTTTTTTAACTAGTTTTTACTATCTTAAACATTGTTTTGGACCTCACAGCTTTAAAAGATATAAAAAGTAATTATCAATTTACTATTTTTTTTTATACCTAAACGCCTGTAGAATAAAATTAGCAAATTTAAAATCAAATAGAAAGCTGCCAGCCATCCTGATGTCAGAATGGCAGTCACCTTATATAGTAGTTTATTAAAACAAACATCGCGGTTAGCAATTATCTAACGATTAGTAGTAACTGAAATCAACTTTTTATAACCATTTCAATGTAAAATATGGGTAGTGACCGTTAATTCTGATGGACACTAGGCGTGGGAAAAGTGTGTCATCTTTGCGATTGGAACACTTGCATCTGAATCACTGAAATGTTCCGAAACAGTGATATGTATCATTTGGAACATTGGCTCAAAAGATACAAACGGAACATTTAGAACATCGGCTCAAAAGATACAAACGGAACATTTGGATCATCGGCTTAAAAGATACAAACACAGACACTGATTGTTATGAATCATGATCTGTTACGTTGCGTTATATATTACTACTTAACAGTTTTATTTAATTGAATGTTGATTTGAGAATAATTTAAAGCAGATGTTTTTAGTTCAGGTCATTAATTATATTTACACTCCGTTTTAATTTGAATTTTAAAAAGACTGCAGGTCACTTGTAGAGTGTTTTAGTGTTCTAATTTTTCCAAATGATGCATTTAAAACATTACTGCTGTTCCAATCTTTCGAAACAGTGATTCGGTTCAGTAAAGAGTTACGCACGCCTAATGAACACCTTTGCGGGTCATCTCGCTTGCATGTTTCATGACCGCGTTTGCTACAAACTTTGGCGTACAACAAAGTAAAGAAAATAAACTAAAGTATGTACAATTATTTTAAGAATACTGGTAGTTATTTAAGTACTCTATTTACAACGAATATTGGTCGCTACAGTGATGTACTAACTTACAATATTATTTATGTACATAGCCTCATATGAGCCTCGCGGTCAAGGGAACGAAAATCTAAATTAAGTTGAATAGGCTGAAACACCAGGTTTTTTTAATTAAAAATAAGAATACCATTCAATGGGACTTTAAGGGCACGACGGACGGCACAAGGCCTGATATAGGTCCGACTAAACGAGAAAACGTGCCTCGCGTTCGGCTATCTTCGGGAGCGGTCGTGTACGCGAAACAATAAAACGACAGCCCTAATTTTACTATTGATTTCTATGGGAAACACACCAATATTAATCAGCCTTTGACACCTTATTTACTGCATACAATATAATGGCACTATTTGGTAAAACTTAGACTATAATTATAAGGCACGTTGCAGGATGTATTCAAAATAGATGGCAGCCATAAGTGTAATTGTTATTAATTTCGAATTCGAAACATTGGCCAATATCCAAAAAGAAACAAAGACTCATCGCTGCCAAATATTCACAACAAATATACCCTAAATTCAGTATTTAATTTGTATTTGAAGTTCATGTCACGTATTCACGCTATATTATACCCTCTGTTTTGTATAATACAGTTCTTTTTAGTTTAAACATGGCACTTCAACAATCAATGAGTACCGCCATCGGTAACATTGTAATTTGAACCTTATTTAGTGCTGGATACAGTTTACTGCGGTATGGGACAGGAGTCGAGCAGGACATTGTGTAGCGACTCCATTTCTGTCCAGTCTCGTTTCTGTCCGCCCACTGTGACTTCGCGAATGCAGCCGTTGAAGTTTTTACCACCGTCTGTGGACTCCATTACACCTTCTGAAAATAAATAGTTGGTTGGATTTCATCGGGAAAAAATATATTTAGCGCGCTTCTTTACAATACAGTAGATTTATTTTTGTTAATCTTTTTGGCTAGGATACTAAGTCGTTTAAGCCATGTCTTCGTATGAATGGTTAATTTTTTTACCATTACAATATCGATGTACACATTCTAATGTTTTTGTAGTATTTGACAGCAAATATATCAAGTCAACCGTCTCGCCAAACATCGCTGAGGTAGTCAACACTACAATGAAATTCTCAGCTCCATTTTAATAAGATCGAGCCTGTTTCAATGATGGCATACTCTCTAGTTGCGCAGACACTTGAGATACAAAACTAGACCAATTTTACATCAAAATATCAACTAGAAATCAATTTGCGAATAATTAAAAAAGCCACTGAACTTCACTCGAAGAAATCCCGCCAAAACCTCTTGTACAGTAGACTGAGTACGTACCAGGTAGTCCCCCAATATAGAGCGGCGTGGGCAGCTCCTGCGCGCTGGTCTCCAAGAGCGCCGTGGGCGGCGCGTGGCGCAGCACGTCGCCCTGGTCCAGCTGCAGCGCCAGCGCGCGCGGGTGCACGCGCGCGCGCACCGCGTGCCACGCGTTGTCGCACAGCGAGCCGCCCGAGCCGCGCGACGATATGCGCGCGCGCTCCGAGCCCGACGTGAGGCGGGACAGGACCACCTGCAAGAGGAAAACAACGTGTTGTATTAAGAGCATCCTTCCCGAGATACATTTTCGTACAACTGCTCATAATTATGACGTTATTACAGATCTTTTGCTAGATATTTTGGTAACAGATATCTTTTGGATATTATCTACGTTTCTATTAACACCAAGTCATTTTGTGTAAAACTAATCCAGTACTACCTAAAGACTTCTCAAAATCTGCTACTTTGCGTGAACCCTCCATAGTGTATTCAAAAAATTAAGAAAATATAGAAATGCTATAAAAAAATTGCATATCAAGATTCTGAATAATTACATTATTTACTTTAAAGATTTCAAAAAACACGTATTTCCTAGAGCAAGTTTTGTGAAACTTCTCTTAAAGAATAAAATACCCTATTTCGGAATGCCAACAGAGTTTTTAGGTGTTATCTTTATTTTTTCGCGTTGCCTCTTCATCAAACATTGCGTTGGATAAAACAACAAGCTTTTAAACAATGCTCGAGTTGACGATAGATGAGTGGGGCCCTTCTAACTAGCCATGTCAAGTTACACAGCACTTAAAACTAGGACGAAACATATTAACACTCCGCCAGGGTCGCGCACATCCACGACCAAATACTCCATTTCGTCAGCTCTTCTGTCACCTATGGGGATTGAAGAGCTAAACGAAATGGACGTCATGTCCGTGGTTTAAATGTAAGGCAGGAGTGTGGTTTTAGTCAGTAGGAGTCTGACACTGCCCAGAATAGCTCATTCGTGAGGTTTCCTGGGCGTCCATGAGAATTTCCCAATCCTGCCGAACAAAATAAAAAACGACCCTGGCGAATAAGGCGCAAAAACACTCGTCGAACGTAAGCATTTAAAGGGTACATAGTTAAGTCCCACTTACAGCGCCATCTTTAACCTCGAGCAGCAGGCCGGCGGCCGCCAGCAGCACTCCGTTGGGCTCACTGGTCCTGAACTGCAGCCGCAGCTCCGTGGAGGCCTCCGAGCCGTCTGACGTCATCAGCCAGGAACTAGACCACGTCGCGTGTGCATCTCCTACAACAATTTTGTTGAGGTGTGTTTTAAAGCATACAAAAGTTAAAGTGAAACTTTATGTAACGCTACTGTTGGAAATGGAAATATTAGATAGAGGTATATCGACATCCAAAGTGATGGCGCAGTGGTTGGTATTATGGTTTATTATGGTAAAAGTCTGACACTCCCTCCCGCTCAACCCAGGGCAGGATAAGTTATTAGATGATTCCCCACGTAAAAAAGGGGCCCCAGATTTTTTTAACGGTTAGTCACCTTGCTACGCCACTGATCACGATGACGAACTTGCAACAGCTAAGGTTTAACCCAGCAGTTGTATGAGGATGATGATAAATTGGTAGACATAACTTACCTCCGAAGTACGCGGCTTTTTCAACATTGGGGAAACATTGTCCGACGCCGTGGTGCGCCTGCGCATCCCGCACCAAGTCCTCCGCGCGACCGTTTACTGTCACGCGCCGGATGCAGCCGCGGAAACCGGGTAGTCGCGTTATCTGAACATTAAAATAGCTCACCATCACGAAATTAAAAAAAAAAGAACAAAGAAAGTGAACGTCAGAGTGGCCGATCAACAGCCGTAAGTAAATAATTACGGCTTTTGTTTTGAAATAGTGCCTAAAAATTATTTATATTGCTGCTATTTGCTTACCACGATGAGGGAATTGCTTATTTCATAAGTTAAAAGATTTAAAACATTTAAAGTTGCCATCAAAGATCCATTTTGATATCAAAATAGCTGGACAATTCCTGTGACTGCAATTGTAACTATGTGGAATTGTTGAAATATTCACGGGCCAAAAATTGCTTATCAATTGCTTATTTCACTATTTATAAGTTTAGACCCTGTTTATTCTTTCGTTATGTAAGCTAGCCACGAATAAAAGCTCTTGCGCCTGTTAAAACATAAACGAAAAGTGTTAAAAAACGTCACTTTGCTCCCATTTAAACTCCACCATCATGAATCATCATGATAATGGAGTCATCATCATAAATAGTAGGTATATCTCACCGCATTAGGCAGGCTGGTGTGCGGTGGTGCTGCGGGCAGCCCCCCCACCAGCAGGCGCGCGGCGCGGGCGGCGGGCGGGGCGCGCGCGGCCGCCGCCGCGCCGCCGCCCGTCAGCTGCACGCGCCCGCGGGACACACGCACTGATACCTAAGGGGGAAGAACACATTTATAGCAACACATGGACTACGCCCATCTGAAATCACTCCATTCCGAGGATAAAACAAAGTTCAAAGGGTACTGTAGGACTGAATTGTGAATTCATTCAACTGAATAAACATTTCCACCGCAAAACTGCTGGACAGAGGAGTGTTTCTAAAGTAATGCATGCATTTTAGCAAACACATTGTTGCACTACCTAAAGTCATCAAAAACTAAGATCGTACAGAGCTCTTCCATAGAGTAACGCAATTCCTAAAGTAATATTATTGGAGGCAAGTGTTTTCCAAAACATGCCATACAAATTGCCGTTTATCTCAATTCCTTCTTCTATAACTATAAGTGAACATCTTACACGGTGCGAGCGATTAAAGACTTTAATTTTCTTTGTAAAGAATTTTTATTTCACCCATTAACCACTACTACTACTTTTTTTTTTTTATTCTCTATAGGTTCGCGCTTGACCGCCATCTTACCTGATGGAAAGCGATGATGTGGTTGACGATGGAACGCGCTTACCTAGAAGTAACCTATTCACTCTTGACTTAAAGATACTACTAAAATTATTCTACACGCACTCAGCTAAATGCAGCCTTGTTTAAAAGTGTATAGTGCTAATGTATTTAAGTGATACATAATTATATTCTTTTTTTATCGTGCTTGTCTTCGAACACAAAACAGCCCCAAGTAGGCTTAAGAGCCGGAAGAGCTTTCTGCGTAGCGCATAGGCCATTAATGTCCCGCCACCTACCACCATCCGATTTTTTGAGACCTCAAGAGCATCTCCAGCCTGGACGTGATTTGCAGTGGCCGGTATGGAAGGCACTAAATCGGTTGCGAACCCAGCAAAATGGGGTTTTATAGACCCATCGAATACTCAATGTGAGTGCGGAGCTCCTGTTCAAAACATGAGCCACATGTTGGAATGACCCAAGTGTCCGTATACCTGCACTTTGGAGGATTTGATGAGTGCTACCGATGCTGCTATTAATGTAGCCACCTATTGGGCCCAAAAAGTTTGACGAGTTTACCATCGAATCGAAAAGAAGAAGAAGATCGTGCTTGTGTGTGATTATAAGTTTTTTATTACTTTTTCCGTTTCTACCCGTGAGAACCTGTAATTGGCTAAATTTCTCACATACAATTGTTATCCATTTGTGTAGCTGTTGGTTCTCCTAAATTGACGTAGAATAAAATATGTTACCACGTTAACCTGGAAATAATTATGGAATACTCCTCAGTTCTGGGTAGAGATTTAACAGTGTTCTTCAGTAGTCTATTACTGTTCTCTGCACTAACCTGTCTCCAACTACCATCGCTAACGACTGGCGCGAGGGTCAGTTCCTTTCGCTTGCGCCCGCGCATCACCAGCCGCAGTTTACCTTCTCGCAACATCAAAGCCATGAAATGCTTTGGCTTGGCTTTGGAACCCTGGGGAAGGGAATTAACTTGTTAGTTATTTAATGTAATTTGTATCCTATTTTACCAAAAACTAGTTGAAAGCCTTAATGGGTACGGATGCCTTTGAAATTATAGGCTTGCATTATCTCTGTGACTGTCTCTATATTTTAACAAAGTTTGGATTTCCTAAGAGAGAGATCATCATCGTCATCATCATATTAGCCGAAAGACGTCCACAGTTGGACCTAGGCCTTCCCCAACTGTCGCCATGATGACCTGTCCTGTGCGTCTCGCATCCATTGGATTTCCGCGACCCTACCAGGTCATCGGTTCACTTTGTAGGAGGCCTTCCAAAGCTGTGTCTTCCGGTACGAGGTCGCCACTCCAGAACTTTTCGTCCCCATCGACCATCTATTCTGCGAGCAATGTGCCCTGCCCACTGCCACTTAAGTGTGGCGATTCTTCAAGCTATGTCGGTAACCTGGGTTCTCCTGCGGATATCTTAGTATTTTTTGTTTAACATCGCTGACCTGGGTAGCTCATGTTAATACTAGTCCTTTGAGTTGGTTTAACATTAAAAGAAGCAAACATAGATGGTTCTACAGTTTTAACGTGTCGATGGCAGTATAAGTAGTCTATAGTCACTAAGAACTAAATAACCGTTAGAAAGTTCAAATTACCGGAGCCAATAGAATAAGTCCATCTTGTGCATAAGTCCGTATCTGCAGTGACAGCGTGAGTTCCTTGGCGCGTCGGTTGAGCTTGAGCGTGGCGTGGCTGTGCGCGCTGTCGCCGAACTTCACCGCGCCCGCCTCCACTGTGTATGATGATGTCTGTCAACATCATTGTGAAACATTAGTGATGGAATCGGCTGAAAAATTAATCGCTTTTTATATTAACTCTAATCTTGATTGACAAGTTCTCAAACTATTTAGAGCCAAATTAGAACTGTTTTTGAAAGTTTGAATTTAATAAACATATCTATATAATATGTCAGTGAAGTCAATAGTTCGAGAGCTAGACTTGCTTGACTACGGGACGACAGCGGAAGTATCGGAAGTCACCGCTTAACAGAGTCTAGAAGGCGGTTCGCGCGTGCTGTGCAGATAAAAGTACCCCCTTTTTTCTGTCTGCAGCCGTGTGGACAACACTGGTCTAGAAACTGTTTTATAAAAACCAATTGCTTGATCTGGAATAGTTTCTTTATTGCTCGTTACCCACTCATCACCCTCCATGATATCGCTATCTCTAGTGCATACCTTGGTACAGCCAGCACCATCAGGTTGCGCCTGCAGCGCGCGCGGCTCGGTGCGCGGCGCGTGCGGTGCGGGCCCGTCCGCTCTGCCCAGCTGGGCGCCGCTCCACGCTATCGCTGTCTCTAGACCCACTAGCCTGGAAGAGAGAGGGAGATAACATAATATAACTGAAGAATATCACAGATTATCGGAGCACCTCAATAAAACAATAATAAAATTAGCACACTGAGGCAGCTACGTGCCGGAAGCTTTATGGGTCGTCGGTGTGGACGCCGTCGCTGCGGAAGCGACCAGCGGCCAAGCTGAACGCATCTCGGAGGTTCAAGGTTATATGAATGTTGCGAGGATACTGCACGGTCTCCCACTAGGCGGCGAGCCGCCTTACCGATCTGCCACCATAGGATTTGGAGGCCACAATCCGTGCGCACACGCACGACTTGCGCAAGAAGATGCAACGCCGGGGCGTAAATCTGTTACCGCGACAAATTGCAGCATGGCAGACAGAGTTCGGTGGGATTATATGGTAGTATTTAGACAGCGACTAACGCAACCTAGCGCTAAGTTTGTATGTATTATTAGTTTGCATAATTATATATATCTATTTATTAGTTTTTTTTATAAGAATTTATATAATCAATAATAATAATATGTTGTCTTTTTAACCCAAAGGTTGACTGGTAGAGAATGCCTTGTGCATTAAGTCCGCCTATGTACCAATACTGTACATGAAGTTTAAATAAATAAATCATGATTCCACGTTTGAATCGTGAATAATAAAGATATAACAATAAAAATGTTTTACACAAAAAAAAAGAACATTATTTGACTAGGAATCTTAACTCAGAAAATTAGAGATGCTTGCTGAAAGATGTGTTCAGCAGCCTAATTAATGACCACAGACTAACAAGACATTTCGAAATTTTTATGAATCCTAAAGCTGGGTCTACTCGTTTAAGGCTCAAATTCGAGTAGTGTGGGCCAACTCATAAAGGAGGCGAGTACGACCAACACTACACGAATTTAAGCTCGGGTCGTGCTCAGCTCCTCTAGCGTAGGCCTAAACAAGCTAGCATAGGTTAAAACAAATGAACTCACTGTGCATCCACGATGAGGTCAGCCAAGGTTCCCTTGAAGGAGGTGAGTGGCACGGGCGCGTGCACGAGGTCCCGCGCGCCGCCCAGCAGCAGGCCGCCGGGCCGCGCGGGGTAGGCCGCGCCCGCCAGCCCTTCGCTGCCGTAGTGCTCGTCGTCGACCCATAGCTCTAGCTGGAAGGAGAGGAACTCATTCATAAATAGAGCTTTATGTATCGTAATTTTAGTTTACAGAAGACCTTTGAAGCAGATAAATTGTACGGTACGAGTCTCATCACAATTGAATTGTAATTACGTAATTTACACACATTTTACATCAAATTCGAATTCGAGTAGAGAGCAGTGGTGGCCGAGTGGTGACGGCTTACTACGAGTTGTAGGTCGCGGGTTCAAACTCAGCCAGGCGCATTACTTTGTGTAATTTATTTCATCACAACTGTTCTCAAAACGGTGAAGCAAAACATCATGAGGAAACCGATATGTCCTAGAACCAAAAATTCGAAGACATGTAACATTAACCAGGGCCCGCGTGGTGGATCATGGTCCATCCCCTCACATAGAGAGAGGAGGCTTTAGTCCCAGCTGTGGGATCATTCAAAAAGGCTGGCTATGCTATGCTACATCAAGTTCGGACCGCCTCATAGTAACACCTCATGTATCATTATATAAGGTTTTAGACTCAATATACGTATCAAGTGAATTACATAGTTTTACTTAATATCATTTAGCATCCCTATCAATCAGTACAAAACGTACGGTGATAATCTTACATAAATAATAGTCGAAGAATTTACGAAAATTAAGTCTCAAACGTTATTGTAGTTATACAAATTGTTTGCCCTTGTTTTATTTTATAATAAATCTTTCTATAAGCTCAGATCTGGTCACTCATCGAATGGTAAGTGCTCGGCCACAATGGCAGCGCGGTGCGGGTAGCGGCGCGGGAGCGGCAACGCGCACGATTTGCGTGACCATATTGGCAGCACGGTGCGGGCAGCGGCGCGGGTAATAGTGCTGCCCGAAGTAGCCTTGTTGAAAAATATCGACATTTTTGCTTCGATATATCAAATTTTTCAGTCTATATATTTTGATCCGATACATCAATATATCGATACAAATGTTCAATATCGAAAATCGTTTATGATACGACTTTTTTTCAAAATTTATTTGTCAGCAGAATATTGAAATGAATTCAAAGCCGTAAGCCGTAAAAGATCGGAACGAACGGAAAAAAAACTATATTGTCTATACTGTACTGTTATATTTTTACTTTCATTATAATGCCTGAAAAAGTTATTTGGTCTTCAAAATATTAGTATATGTATTTAGTTAGTTTTAATAAGATTACGTGTTGATGCCGATCCCAAGTAATATAGGACAAGGGCAGGAAGAAGAAGAAGTTTTATACAGATTCTCATATATTACAATGTGAATTTTGGATAGAAATTACTATTACTATTACCTATTATTGTCCTAGACATATTAGTCATAATTTATTATAACAACATTGCAAATTATATTTTTACATAAATATAAAAAAAATATTAACAGAAAAAGAGGAAAGACACAAGCAATTTAAATGGTATTCAAATACAATTCACAATATTATCATACATGTATTGGAGAAAATTATACTTATTTTTCCTTTCTTGTCATTGGAATACAATATTTTTGTCACACAAGTAATCTTTGACATCATAATAACATATTTTGTCTATTAAAAATAAATGTAGTTTCTTTTTAAACTAGTCTAAATTATTTTTACAATTTTTTTGTCCTAGACTGAACTAAATGAATTATTATTTTAAGACCGAAAATCTCGTATAGTTTGACCGATATATATCTTTTCCTCGATAAATCCAGGCCATCGATATGTTACTTCTAGCATGCCTCGAACTAGTTTGCCGCTTGCCGCCCGCGCGCTCACTGTGGCCACTTGTATCAACGCACTATGGCGTGAGATGCCCGCGCGCGTTCCGCGTCTCGCTGCCCGCGCCGCTCCCCGCGCCCGCGCGCTCACTGTGGCCACTTGTATCAACGCACTATGGCGTGAGATGCCCGCGCGCGTTCCGCGTCTCGCTGCCCGCGCCGCTCCCCGCGCCCGCGCGCTCACTGTGGCCACTTGTATCAACGCACTATGGCGTGAGATGCCCGCGCGCGTTCCGCGTCTCGCTGCCCGCGCCGCTCCCCGCGCCCGCGCGCTCACTGTGGCCACTTGTATCAACGCACTATGGCGTGAGATGCCCGCGCGCGTTCCGCGTCTCGCTGCCCGCGCCGCTCCCCGCGCCCGCGCGCTCACTGTGGCCACTTGTATCAACGCACTATGGCGTGAGATGCCCGCGCGCGTTCCGCGTCTCGCTGCCCGCGCCGCTCCCCGCGCCCGCGTGCCCACTGTGGACACTCAAAGGAACTTCTTGTGTTTGAGATTGCCGCGCCGCGCTCGCCCTGCACCCGCGCTTCCACTGTGACCGAGCACTAAAAGTTTTGTCTTGGGGTAGCTATGGAACGCAGTATTTTGGGAAAAAAAGAACAAACTGAAAACGGAACAACACGCTGCGCTCCAAACGATCCGCCCGGACCGAGACCAAGTCGTCGATGGTGCATAGTGTTCCACGCTCGCCTCAAGGAGATGTCAGCAACCGTAGGGGTCCAGCAGGGTCGATGCCTACTGGGGCTAAGGGTTGATTCTGAAAAGGAAGACTCGGCCCTGGTATGAAGGGAACAAAGGGACAGGAGTTTTGTCAGTAAAAGTCTGACACTATCTCTCGCTCCGCCCAAGCGCGGGGGATGTCATTGGATGATTTACCGGTACTTAATTATAAAAAAATAATTGTAAGTAGTAACCTGTTTATGCATCCTAATAATCCGGACAGTATGCAGTCTCCCGTCATCGAACCTGGTGCCGTTGGTGCGCAGTCGCACCTCGCCCTTACCTGCCTCTGCCACTACTTCTAGCTCTCCTGTAGAAAATAAAAATACATTTAAAAAAGTGGCACAACTTTATTCCCTGAAGGGATATACTGAGGTGTCGTCATCATCATCATTTCAGGCGAAGGACGTCCACTGTTGGACATAGGCCTTCCCCAAGTATCGCCATAATGCCCGGTCCTGTGCGTCTCGCATCCATCGGATTCCCACAACCCTCACCAGGTCATCGGTCTACCTTGTAGGAGGCCTACCAAGGCTGCGTATTCCGGTACGTGGTCGCCATTCTAGAATCTTTCGTCCCCATCGGCCATCTGTTCTGCGAGCAATGTGCCCTGCCCACTGCCACTTACAATGCGTTCCAAATAAGAATAGGATCGATTGCCATGTTATGACGTCACGTCATACTGTCAAATCGAAGAATTATTGTGGTGAGCAAAACAATTAATTTTTAAAATTAAATTTATTTACAAACTGTCAACGAAAATAGTTTAATCATTATCCAGTTCTTCAATTTTGCTCATCTCTGAGTTCTTAAATTTTGCCCAATTTCTTGCGATTTGACAGTAAGACGTGACGTCACAACATGGCAATCGATCCTATTCTTATTTGGATCGCATTGTAAGTTTGGCGATTCTTCGGGCTATGTCTAGCCTTGGACGGTAATATTAAATTGGATAAGATAGGTAAGATTGAGGTGTATGTATAAATATTTAAGTCCTATTGAATAAGAGTCTGCTTTCTGATGGTTGTAACCTGGGGGTCTTTGAGTCAAGAGAGAATAGGTTACTTCTAGACAAGCGAGATCCACCGTCAACCGCATTATCGCTTTCCATCGGGCAAGATACTATGCTTAGGTATACTCGTATATTCGAAACTTATAACAAAAATGCAAGTTTTGAATTTGTTTATCCATCGGTCTTTCTGTTTATTCAGGCTCATCTCCAAAACAGCTGAATCGCTTTTAACAGCACTTTCACTGGTAGAAGCTATTTTATTGTAGAAAAGAAATTAGGGTTCCGCACAAAATAAAAACTTCTTGAAACTGAGATCAAATGACATTGTGGTGTGTTACGAGTCTGGCTCGTCTGTCGTCTGTCTGTCTGTCTGAACCCTCTTTATCTTGGGAACGCGTGGAGGTATCGAGTTGAAATTAATACCATATACTCAGGTCAAACATCTGAGTACATCTGAGTACATCACAAACGAAAAAACTTTTTTTGCGATACGGAAAAATTTTCGTAACTCAATTCGGGAATCGAACTGTTTTCATAGGTAAATTTGTACGGAACCCACACCTGCCCTGTTTATTTATGCATTATTAATTAGCATTGTAAAATAAACTTTATTCTTTATACACAAACTACTCGTACAAACCTGCAATCAAGACTAGTGCCAGGTAATGCTTGTTTCCATCGTCGACATTGACTTCGTTGTCAGCGCCCGCAGAAGGTGCGCGGTACAGTAACAGTCCATCCGCTTCGCGTGCGCGGAATGACAGACCTAATGATGCCTTGCGACGGAGGAGAGGAGATGGGAGCTCGATGTAGCCTGTGCCTTTCAGGATGGCTGAGCGGAGCGTCTGTGGGTGGAAGTCGTGGTTAAGAAAACTAAAGCTAATAAAATAAACAGAGCTTGTGTATAGAGAACTGAATTGCTGGATAAACCTAACACGTGGTATGGAGTGGGAATCGAACCCAGAGCCTCTAGTAAAGATACAGTTTATCAGTATATTATTATATTAGATTGAATCCTAAACATTAACAAAGAGCGCCAATTAAGGTTTTCAAGAAAATCCACACGAGCAGTTGGCGCCACTTAGCCTTCTACTTTTGAAAACGTATACATGACGTTGATGTCAATTTAACTAATGTCATTAGCATAAGCTTTTTGACAGGTGCCTGGACCTGACGACTCAGTACTGCCATCTGGTGAACGTCATTTTAGAAAACCATCATTACTATCGCTGTTGCAAGGTCACGATACTAGAACGCAAAGATTGCTTAGCAAGACAGGAACTATGCTTGTGAATTTCAGGACAGAGTTCGTTCCTTTAGATTTGATTTTAGTGGAGAATGTAAGAAAAGAATTGTAATTCCTTACCCTCTCCCCACACCGCGGTTCCAGACCATGTCTCGTGGGCGCATCCAGCAGATCATATCCCGCGCGGTCCACAGTAACGGCGCCCACGCAGCCCAGCAGCGGGGGCCCCAGCAGCGCGTGTCCGGGCGGGGCCCCCGCCAGCCAGTAGGGCGCGCGCGCCAGGTCGGGCAGCGCGGCCGCGGCCTGCACGGGCGGCGCGGGCGACCCCAGCGTCTCCTCGCCGTTCACGCGCAGGCTGCCTGCCACAGGACCTCCTCAATACACTCAATACATACACCCGACCACACACACACTACTGTTTTTTAAGGTAATTAAGACATGACAATAGGAGTCAAGATAATACATAAAAAAGGTCAGAAACGTTAGTCTTATTGCGCCAATAGTTATTCAGACAGGAGTTTTTTTTTTAAACCTGGCTGAATTTAGTTCTTTTTCAAAGACGTCTACAAACAAAGGGGATATTAAAGGCACTTAACTGGTCAATGTCAAAGTATTTTTTTTAAATAAACCATTCACAGGAACTTTTGAATTACCTTAAATAAATTCAATTCAAATTCATTTATTGTTTGTTACAGGTGTTTGGTCAGTTCTTATAATTGAATACTCTGAATTAGTCAAACTTTTAAAAGTGCTACAGAGTTGGATTTTTCGCAGAATTAATCTGAATTCAGAAACCAATCAAACCAACTAGAATAATTTAGGTAGACCAAAACATGACTTAAAAACCGTTGAAGTACAAGTTTTTTTGAAATTATATTATAGAAAAAACAATGGCGATGTTTACAGTGTAAAGGATAAAATAATTCTGCTTATTTTAAAAATTTCCCCTCAAGTTCCCAGCGCCCTATAGTCCAGCGCACATTACCTTTCTCCAGCTTGTTGCTGGCAAACACGCGGATGGCCTGCACGTGCGCGGGGCGCCCGGCGCAGTGGCGGCCCGCCGCCGTGATCTCCAGCCGCGCACCTCCGTACTCCACCACGAACACCACCCGGCACTCCCGCAGGGACACCGACACCGAACGGTTCTGGGGAGACAAAGGTCAGCTACAGGTAACCTTTTCAATACACTTATTTGAAAACCCGTGCTTATATTCCTACCGCTTTTAGGCACGCCATTTATTGTTATGCGTACTGGTACGGAAAAGTGCGCTCGCTTGCCCCCGCTACAATGTATCGCGTCAGGCTGGGCGCGCGTCAACCACCACCAGTCGCGCGTCAACCCCCTCTTAACGACGTTTTTCAATACCCTTACGAAGACATAAGTGTATTGAAAAACACACTGCAGCTCTTGGCTCTATAACAATGAATGACGATTTCTCCACTTTTGTGAAGAAATCGGCATTCATTCATTTTGGCGTTCATTCGCTTGCCTACAAGTAACCTCTTGATCTAAAGGCCCCTAGATTGTAGCTATCTTAAAACACAGACTTCAGCAGGGAATTCCACTCCTTGCATTACGTTCCGCACGTTAAGCCATTGGTCCAATGTAATGAATTAATTGCAAAAGTATGAGTAACAAAATTAAAAATAAAATCATAGCGTAAATAACGAGCATTGCCCATAACTCTATTGTGCGAAATAAATTCTCTCGTTTCCGAGTAGCCTCCCAAATAACAACAGAGAATACCAAAGGCTCTGATAATGTCCGAGAACAATGATAAAGTCAGGAGTGTGGTTTTAGCCGGCAAGGGTCCGGTACTGCCCAGACTATTTGTAAAAAATCGCTTTTTTTGCGATAAGACCGCCCATTGTGACACCCTATTAATTTTAATTTCCTAATGTAATTTGTATTTTTGGTATACAATAAAGAATATCTATCTATCTGTCTTTCTTGTGGGGCAGTTTGGGCGTCCATGAAGATATCCTACTCCTGCCAAAAAAATCTCTTACTGTTGATTCTGTTGTTCACACTGGACGGACATAATCCGAAGAACTTGTATGGATAATAGGCTATGTTATATAACATACATACAATTGAAAATGGAACGCTTCGGTGCGGCATGACAGGTGCTCGCGCTGGTGGACCAATCGCGAGCCATCAAAGATCTTCGCACGGACGAAGATTTCCGAAGAGAACACGAATGAAAAAACAATTGAAAACATTTTCTCTCCGCGTCTACGGTGTATTGACATTAGTATTATATTTATAACTAGCTTCTGCCAGCGGCTTCGCCCGCGTGAAAGTAGGTTTCTACTAACAAACTTTGGTAGATATTTATAAGATCTACAATTAATTAGAACATTTTATGGTTCTATCTTTTATAGTTTAGGCAGCGTACACAAAATAAGTAACTTTTCTGGTTGACTTTTTATACCTTGTGTCCGAAAAACTCAAATATCTTACGGAACTCTATTTTTTTCCAAAATAAAATATAGCCTATGTTACTCGTGGATAATGTAGCTTTCGAATGGTGAAAGAATTTTTAAAATCGGTTCAGTAGTTTTTGAGCCTATTCATTACAAACAAACAAAGTTTTCCTCTTTATAATATTAGTGTAGATAAATAATGAAATAAATCAACTAAATTTAATTTGAGTCATCCCGTTTACAGGCTTTTATTAAAATACCAAAGTTCTAGTACTAACATTAGCAGTATCCAGCGCCATGAAGAGCAGCGCGTTCTCGTCCCTGGTGCGGAAAGTGAATGCCACGCTGAACTGCCTCCGGTCTGCTGGTCTGGCTCGAGAGCGCTTTAGTTCCACGTAGCCTGCGCCGTTGAACCATACCATGGACGGTTCAGCTCCTCGGCCGCTGTACCATCTGAGAACAAATATGAGAATTAAATGAGTAGTAATGGCTGAGGGTTTAGTTAGATTTATGACAGCCATTTCGGCCTAGACTTTTGCTGTGTTACTTGAGTGAGAGAGTTTGTAAAAGTGATCATCATCATCATTTCCCCCGATAGACGTCCACTGCTGGACATAGGCCTCCCCCAAATGTCGCCACAAAGAACGGTCCTGTGCGTCTCGCATCCATCGGATTCCCGCACCTTCACCAGGTCATCGGTCCACCTTGTAGAGGGCCTTCCAACACTGCGTCTTCCGGTACGCGGTCGCCACTCCAGAACCTTTCGGCCCCAACGGCCATCCGTAAAAGTGATAGCATGTATGTTTATAGCCTAAGAACCCGTGGCTGCAAGGCTTTTGTCATTTTATAAAAAAATGATAGTTTGTCAGTGCATGTCCCCAACACAAGTAGGAACGATGCCTTACTATGAAGTTTCAGTTGTGGTGGCTGTGGCAGGTATTGAAGTTTAAGGATGTCTAGCTAGGGGTTGCCGCCACACTGTCTCTGGCAATGGATGACCATTCCTACTAATACCACCCAAAAAATATATAAAAAAATTAAGCTTTATAATTAAACGAATTTATGTTGCTATATTACACACCTTTGTTACTGGTTACCTGCCAAAGCCACCATTACTGAAACTTCATAGTAAGGCATCGTTCCTACTTGTGTTGGGGACATGCACTGACAAACTATTAGCATAAAGCATAATCAGCCTTTTAATTTTTCCACTGCTGGGACTCAGGCCTCCTCTCTAGGAGATGGAATGGGCCGTAATCCACCACACGGTCCCAGTGCGGGTTGGTGAATGTCACATGTCTTCAAATTTTTGGTTCTAAGACATGCCGGTTTCCTCACGTTTTCCTTCACCGTATTGAGACCAGTGGTGATGAAATAAATTACAAAAAGTAATGCCGGTTGCGGGTTCAAACCCAGCCAGGCGCTGAAATGAACCCGCGACCTACAACTCGTAAGTCGGGGCCATTACCACTCGGTCACTACTACTCTAAAAATATTTAGCTTTTATAAAATAACGAAATTCTGGCAGCCACGGTTTCTCACTCTATATTATTTGTCCCCCGGGATGGAAGATAAAGAGGACTACAGCACCTAAAGCGTGGTCACTCTCTGACTGCATACGATATAAAAAGATGCGTAAAGACAAAATTCTCGCAAATATGATGCATATTAGCGATATACAGACAGATTCTACAGATAATGATTGCATGTACATTAGTCCGGTTTTTAATCGATAAAAGTAATTTATAAAGGCATCTTCGTGATTTTTACGCGACTGCTCACAAAAAGGAGTGTTATGTTTTCTATCGTACTAATTTAGCTGCATTTGGTTTTGAAAAGACTGTCTAGCATTTATACTGAAGAATAGGTAACATATATTTTGGGACAGTTCCATACTGGAGCATTGGGTATGCCTGCATGCCAATGTGGCGTATAATACGTTAAAATTTGTTGTAGTTACAAATACTAACACTAGTTTTTAAGTTCTGTGTATACTAACCAACTATGGACTTTGTCCGAAATATAAGATTTAAATTTATTATTTATTTTTCTGATTTTGTTTACTGCAGCGGATCATATACTTAAGCGCATTATAAGATTTACGATTAGCTTCTGACATCACATACCTCTGCGTACAACCAGTGCACTGCGCCTCCTTAGGCTGATGCACGAAGTTCCAGAGTCCTATGGTCCTGTCGTCACTGTAGAGCGCGTGCACGCAGGCGGGCAGGCCGCTGTGGTGGCGCGGCCAGCCCAGCCACAGCTGCGCCGCGTGCAGGCTGCCCGCGCCGCCCGCGCTCGAGTTGCTGGCCGACACGGCGGACCCGCCTGCACGCTCCACTACTAGCCGCGCTGTGTTCCATATCCTGGGGTGAAGGTGGTGATGGTTAGATTCTATCACACGAGTAAGTCATGAAGAAATTTTTCTTTAAAACAGATCAGAAAGTGTTCCATTGGATGATGTTTCTTGGTGGCATAATGGGAAAGATAATGAGAGAGAGAGAGATAGCGACTAGAAGATGCGAATAAAGGCAAATAAATCCGACTTCTCACCCCTAGTCGGATTTGTTTTAGTTAACGATATAGTGATGATGACGTTTTAACGTGACCACATACACTATTCACAATTATAAAACAATTAGTCCGATTAGAAAATAAAAATAAGCTAGTGTACTTCAGTACATCAGTAGTTCAGTACAGTTTGACATTGTTTACCACTGAATGAATTTACAAATTGAATGGTTTATATTTTTGTGGTCTATTTAATCATTTTAAAATAAGTTAAATATTTGTTTTTTTTTAAATTATTTCATAATTAATTCTACTATAAAAAATATGCACGCCTTACTTAACACCTTTGTACCTACATTCATAGCAAATAAATTATTTCATTTCAAAATACTAGAACTATGACTATAAATTATAGCTCACTAGCCTCTGCCAGTGTGGAAGCACAGAATTATCAGGTGTAACATCATTCTAATATCATTATCAACTCACCGTTCAATCTCGATCCTGTACGAAGTATGATCAGCATCATCGTGTGTGGGCTGCAGGACCTCGGGATGCACGATGAGCCCCTCCCCACTCCCCAGGTTCCACGCTAGACGTAATTTACTATTCGCTACCGAAAGCTTCATGTAACTTTCTATTTCCTATAAAAACAAGATAATGTTAAAAAAAAAACGTTTATAAACAAGTATTTAATTTTATTTTTAAACTAAGCCATATTGACTTTATTGCAATGTAGTTATTTTTTTATTCTGATTAGGCTTCGCGCACCACTATCTCCGCTGAATTTATGCGAAGATGTGGCCGACGATGGAGCACGCTTGCCTTGAAGTAACTTGTATACACTTGACTTAGACTCTTAGGTTGTAGCCATCAGGAAACACTGACACTGGCAGGGAATTCTACTCCTTAGCTGTACGCACAATAAATGTATTCCCAAAACGCTTTGTACGTATGGGTGGGATGTTCACCATGTACCGGTGGCAAAATGCCGTACGTCTTGTGGTCCGATGATGGAATGGACTTGGCAGAATTAAAGTGTTCGAATCCAAAGCACACTCTCCGAAATGTAAACGATAGAAAACCGACAGGCTAGCGACTCGGCGTCGAAGCTCAAGACTTTTTGTAATCTTCTCAACAAACCCTTTCAATTGCCTCCAACTGACCTGTGTGTCATCCATGAGGTACAACAACGGCCCGTCTCTGAGCTTCGTGTCGAAGGACAGCGCGAGTGCGACGCGTGATACGGCGGGTGAAGCGCCCGACACCGCGTACGCTCGCACGCAGCCCACGCCTGCATCCGCAGCTGATGTTAGCGAGACTGATATCTGTGGTGGATAAGAAGAAATACTCAAAAATACAGACTACATCTTGCTTTGTACATCTTTGACTGTTGTTAAACTGGACTGGACAGTCAAACTTATGGACTATAACATCTAAGTAACCCGATATTGACCCCTTAAATACATAATCAGGACTAGACTAGACAGACTATAATAGTGACGTTTTAGTTTCGTTGCTGAGCTGAGCGTGGTTGCGGCGGCCGCATGCTGGCGAGCGCGGCTAGTGCGTCCGCTGTATACTAACCGAGTCAGCAGCATGCCTGGCGCGGGTGACCTTGTCCCGTAGCGCGGCGAGTGCGGGGCTGAGCGTGGTTGCGGCGGCCGCATGCTGGCGAGCGCAGCTAGTGCGTCCGCTGTATACTAACCGAGTCAGCAGCATGCCTGGCGCGGGTGACCTTGTCCCGTAGCGCGGCGAGTGCGGGGCTGAGCGTGGTTGCGGCGGCCGCATGCTGGCGAGCGCAGCTAGTGCGTCCGCTGTATACTAACCGAGTCAGCAGCATGCCTGGCGCGGGTGACCTTGTCCCGTAGCGCGGCGAGTGCGGGGCTGAGCGTGGTTGCGGCGGCCGCATGCTGGCGAGCGCAGCTAGTGCGTCCGCTGTATACTAACCGAGTCAGCAGCATGCCTGGCGCGGGTGACCTTGTCCCGTAGCGCGGCGAGTGCGGGGTTGAGCGTGGTTGCGGCGGCCGCATGCTGGCGAGCGCGGCTAGTGCGTCCGCTGTATACTAACCGAGTCAGCAGCATGCCTGGCGCGGGTGACCTTGTCCCGTAGCGCGGCGAGTGCGGGGCTGAGCGTGGTTGCGGCGGCCGCATGCTGGCGAGCGCGGCTAGTGCGTCCGCTGTATACTAACCGAGTCAGCAGCATGCCTGGCGCGGGTGACCTTGTCCCGTAGCGCGGCGAGTGCGGGGCTGAGCGTGGTTGCGGCGGCCGCATGCTGGCGAGCGCAGCTAGTGCGTCCGCTGTATACTAACCGAGTCAGCAGCATGCCTGGCGCGGGTGACCTTGTCCCGTAGCGCGGCGAGTGCGGGGCTGAGCGTGGTTGCGGCGGCCGCATGCTGGCGAGCGCGGCTAGTGCGTCCGCTGTATACTAACCGAGTCAGCAGCATGCCTGGCGCGGGTGACCTTGTCCCGTAGCGCGGCGAGTGCGGGGCTGAGCGTGGTTGCGGCGGCCGCATGCTGGCGAGCGCAGCTAGTGCGTCCGCTGTATACTAACCGAGTCAGCAGCATGCCTGGCGCGGGTGACCTTGTCCCGTAGCGCGGCGAGGGCGGGGCTAAGCGTGGTTGCAGCAGCCGCATGCTGGCGAGCACGTGCTGCAGCTGCAGCAGCTAGTGCGTCTGCGGTCTCAGCACCGCGGACGGTGTTGCCACGGATCTGAGATACTGGGGATGAAACACTGCCATTAAAAAATCTACAGTTGCTTAACCGTTATTGTTGCAAAGAGTTTTACAATATTAATTGCTTCTTAAAATGTTGTCTTGTTATTCACTCGTAATGAGTGAGAAATAATTGTATAAGTTTTTTTAAATGATTTGTACTTTGTGGGACAATCTGTATCTTTCCGTGTCTTTTTAGTAAACTCAGTGCTGTAATGGATGGCTGTGTGTTGATTTATTACTCGTACAGTTTTCAATATGAATAACTGTCGGACTTTTAGGACTTCACAAGTTTTATAGAGCGAGAAAAAGGAAAGGGCTCTTTCAATCGGTAGTAATAAAGTTTTACCCGCTCCACCCCATGAGGTAATGCTGTAAGTCAATATTGACTTAATAAAACAAATTAAACTTACCTATTTATTTTGGTGTCTGCAATATATCGTAACTTTTTAAATACGAACATCAGCTTACAAATATTATTATTTAAAACTTCCATGTGTAAGGGTGATAGATGAGCTATTACATTTACACCAAAGTTTTATAAATGAGTCTATTTTTTTATTTCGTAACAAAAACAGTTCCAAATCGTCCCTTAGCTTACAACACCGCTCAAGTCGAAAATTGGCAGTTTTCACATTTGAATGCCTTTAGATGGAGCTGCTCATTGCGCGTCTAACCATTGGTCACATGATATAGATTTCAGCCAATCAGAAGCCATAATTCAAAAAGTAGTGATAGCGTGCAAGACGGCTGGCCGCTCAACACCGCATAGTTTTTTTCGTTTCCTGTTAAGTCGAAAATTGGTGGTTTTCACATTTGAATGCCTTTAGATGGAGCTATTCATTGCGCGTCTAACCATTGGTCACATGATATAAATTTCAACCAATCAGAAGCCATAATTCGAAAAATAGTGACAGCGTGCAAGTCGGCTGGCCTCTCAACACCGCACAGTTATTTTCGTTTCCTGTAAAGTTGGTAAAAATGACTTATGCGGTGTTGTTAGCTAAGGGACGAAATTCAAATCACATTATTACACAGGGTGCGGTAATGAAATCTAATAGAATATTACTGCCTAGCAATAACTGTAATAGAGTAATAACTGTAAGTAACTCACCATGCTCTTGAGCAGCTCCTAGCGCCGTATCTCCATGTCTCTGCAACTCGGTGAGCTGTCTCCTCAGATGGTACCTCACTCTCCTGCGCAGCTCACTGGCCTCGTCGTACAGCACTCTGGTGCTTGCGAACACCCTGTCGGCCTGTTCATTGATTAATTTAATTATACGTCCAAATGTGCAAGATAGTCGAAATAACAAAATATGGGTTATAAAATAATAATAATATTTTTTTTTTTAATACATCCGTCCAATGTAATAGTAGATTATGTGAGCCGCCTACTCACATAATCTGAATTCAGAACAAAACGTAGGTTAAGTTTTAATCCCGAACAATAGTGAGGAATTTATATAACTCCCAAGCATTGCGAGAGAATTAATATAGAAACCTGAGTGAAGTGAGGAAATCGAGCCGCCCAAGACAAAGACAGCTTTATCCCTATGTGAATACTCTAATTTTTACACCATCTGTGAGATAATTAAAAGAACATTTACTAACCTATTAGAGAAATATAAGTGTTATTTACAAGTTAATCTTAACTCACTCGTCATGTTTTGAGATTTGAAACAAACAAAATTCACTTTCCTAAGATCTTTATTGTTAATTTTCTGTAAAGCTCCCGCGCTTTCATTACTTTTTTTTAGAGACTCGTTAGTGGACACATTTTTTTTTTGTTAGTGGCCAATTTGATTTTTGAGTAAACTTATTTGATGCACGTACATTTTAATTCACATAATGTGTTTTTTTTTAAATTTCGTATACATTTTGTCGTTCCAAATTCAAATATCATTATTCCCTAGGGACAGAATGACTTGCTATAATGGATGGTTGTAGGACATAGGAAGGGCCATTATCGAGCAGGTGGTGTAAAAAAAGAAGTTAATAGTGAAAAATAAAAGACATACATAGGATCCCTCCAAACAGAGCGGTGTCGTGTCTGGTCCGGGAACTGCCCGATATTTAAGATTTTTTTTATTTTAGATCTCCACGCGATACAACAGTACGAAATAAAGTTATTTCGTACTGTTGTATCGCGTGAAGAAATGTGATACCACGACTCAGAGTTTTTAATTTTAATTCCTTTGTGGTGATAGATTTCGCTACACTACCTCTACCTTTTGCGGGTGACTGCTGAGTTTCATCTCTTGCCAACCGTAGGTACTATACCATCAACGTCATAGGTAACAGTACTACAAAACTTGCCTGTTCGTTGGCCACTTGTAGTGCAGGTTGCACGTTGGCCCGCGGGCGACCGCTGAGCTCCCTCTCCTGCCAGCCGAGTCCACGCAGCATCACGCTGACGACATCGGCGTCACGACGCAGGTGTTCCAGTTGGTTGCGTAGCTCTGTAAATGAGGTTATGGTTTTAAACTGGTATGGGTAGCCTCCCATACGATCATATAAAAACAGGCAAGTTTTTATTTTTGTACTTTATTTTGTACAAAAACAAAAAAAACAGCAAAAAAAAAAATGATTTTCTTAAAATTGCATCAAAATTAGTTCTAAAATGAAGCAGCAATTTATCATTTCAAATATTTATATGAGGGAGAGTGGGCACGTATATAATTATATCTCTTTTCAACGCGCATAACCTAATGGCGGTGACGTCACATTGTAGTTTGTGCATCCGTTTTACTGTCACTTGACAGTTTCCACTTCCACTAGCATAAGCATAATCAGCCTTTTAATGTTCCCGTTGCTGGGACTCAGCCAACCCAAAGCCCAACTAGCTAGCCTGAGTCTCCTAAAAGAGGGAATGAGCCGTAATCCACCACGCGGGCCCAGTGCGGGTTGGTGAATGTCACATGTCTTCGAATTTTTTGGTTCTAGGACATATCGTTTTCCTCACGATGTTTTCCTTTACCGTTTTGAGAGTAGCGGTGATGAAATAAATTACATAAAGTAAAGCGTCTGGCTGGGTTTGAACCCGCGACCTACAACTCGAAAGTCGGAGCCGTTACTACTCGGCCATCACTGCTCTTTCACTAGATTTAAAAGTTTTCAAAAGTTCTTTCTATTTGCGATTTTGGACAAAGTTATTTTTCATATAAATAATAAAAAAATAAATCAAGCATTCAAATCTGACTGGGTATGGTAACCATTCAAAAAGTGAGTAGGGGAGGTTAGAAAGGCACTCCTTAGAAAATATTGCTATCCAGCACATGATAATTAATTAATTAGTGTTTTATGTAAAAGTTCGTACCATCAGCTTTCGCCAACACAGCAGCTCCTCTTCTCTTCAAATCCTCTGAAGTAGCCTTCCCCTTAGCAGCACTAGTCGCCATGGGCACGTTCCCTTGTGCCAGTGACGTGGCAGCCGCAGCAGCCTTAGACGCTGCGTCGGCTGCAGCTGCAGCTTCCTTAACTTGCGTGGCTACATGGGCCCAGGCTTGAGCTGCTGACACTCCTAGCGAAGCTGCTGCTCGACTGCCTGCAAATAAACTGGCAGAGAACACAGAAATTGTTATTTGATCTAGTTTTTTAGCTGGAAAAGTTTATAAAAGTCACGAGGTCAGGACTAAGTAGACCGTCAGTTCTGAGGAAACGTTGGTATGTGATGTTCTCTGATGGTTACCACTAGCAAATAGGAGGGGCAACACAATAACTCCACTCTGAGGAGACTATACGCCGCTTTAGGCATCGAAGCGGTTGTTTTCCCGATGCCTTCTCCTCAGAGTGTGATCGGCCTTACACGGTCCCTCTCGGCGGCCTCTTTTTTTATCATCATGGTTTCACAGGAGGCAACGTCTCTCCAGTTTTCTGGCTCTGCCAGCATAACCGTCACTACTGCTGGCAAAAACAGATTTCGCTGACTGTGACTGTAATAGAACCGACTACAACCTCCATCACGTTTGCGTTTTATTTTTAAAAGGCTTGGCTACTATCATCACAAATTATTTCGACCTACTTATCTTACTTTTTATACTCTTTGGCTTTGACCCCCAACTCAGCGACATGTTTCTCCACAGCCTCTAAGTACTTCTGCCTATACACCGGCGTGAGATTGTAGAGGATACCCTCCTTCTCCTCCGCAGCTAATGTCAGGACAGCCAGCTCAGAAGACAGAGCGGGAAACTTGATGCTGAGTGTCTGGCCTTGCAGGATCGATGAGCGGATGTCATCGGTTATGTTGTTGGCTGAGAGGGTTGTTATGTCCTGGTGGATAAAGTGGTTTCTTTAGTATTTAATCTCTTCCAGTCAGGGTCACACAACGATCATTGTAATGGGTGGGAAGGACAAGCATTAAATATCGAGCCTTTAGGAATAACATTCACACACTACACATATTCTTACGTGTGTGTTCATAGTTTATAGTTTCGCCATTTTTGAATACTTATATTTCTCTATTTCTCACAGGTGTAAAAAATTAATTGTCTATTACGAGGATAAAGCAGTCTTTTTCTTGGTCGGTTTGAATTCCTTACTTCAATTCTATATTGACTCAAAACAGTGCTCGTGAGTTAAATATATACATCCCTCACTGAGTTCAGGATTAAATCTTAGCAACCCTCGTTTCGTTCGGAATTCAACATGCAGCCCGCGACTTAAAGATACTGCTTTATCCCCTAGTCACATAATCTAGTACTGTTTAATTAGGAAAGAAGGTACCCCTTCCTGCAAAAAGAGCAAACTTTCGGTCACGATGTTATTCCGGATAAGGGTTGATATATTCATATAGCACAAAAATGTGTGCTCTGAATATAAACTTAGTATATAATCATATTTATTGGATGTGTCCATAAAGTATAGAAGAAACTTAAAAAATACAATTTGAACTTTACCAATTTTTATTTTATGACTCCAAGGTAATAAGCTTACAATAAGCTTCTAGTTATTTTGTTAAGTACCAATATTTTAATAAGTTATTTTTGAACATGTTTTTTTTGGAGTTGCCGAAATCAGCGAAGCTAGCTTTAAATAATAATAATAATTAAAAAGACTGCAGCGGTCCAATAGTCAGTAACAACTTATCAACTAAGGGGTTAGTAAAACTCATCCTACTGCTGCACCAGCAACGGCAACCAGTGAATATTACTGGAGCAGGTCCTAGATCTTCTTAACAACGCTAAAATCCTGAGATATTTTTTGGTATTTTTTTCTACTTACTTCCAACACAAGCCGACACCTCAGTCCAATATCCCTGACAGTCGCCAGCCGCGGTTTGACCCTGTCCTTCAACGCGGTCACCGTGTCATCAGCCTTCCACACGGTCTCCGCCAACTTCTGCAGGTCAGCCGCTTTCTCCTCCCAGGAGTTGAGTGTGGTGCGCAGGGCGGCCAGGCGTCGGTAGGCGTCTTGAAGACGGTAGTTGCGCTCTTGGACGGATGTGGATTGGAGATGTGCCTGGAAAGGGAGATTGTATGAGACATGTAATAATATGAAAATTAGAGGAAGAACAAGAGATTTCAGAGTGAGAGAGAGAAAAACAAGGAGGATAAATCCTCCATGCTGAAGACCGTAGCGGAGAGGTACGATTCTCCTTTGTTAGCTGATGTTTTTCACAGATGCGTCTTGAACAACCACCTTGTTTTAAAATAAATAGATAGTAAGTTTACTAACATAGGTTTAAATTTTTTCTAAATTGTTTACTAACCCTTATGGATGTCACTTATCCGAATTAAAGTTCTTTTCTTTTTTTTTATAAAAAATCTATACTCTTTTATATTATTTTCACACCGTTTTACAAAAATATGCTTTACATTTAGTAGATTTTGGTCTTAAGATAAACCTAGTTATACTTTTGAACTGCCAAATCATATTTCAATATCGAACTTTATTTCCAAAATATGTAGGAAAGTTCTAAAAATAAAAATAAAAAACAGGCTTCAAAACCGAATCTAGGGTGCCAATTTCGTATTAAGAATTTAACATGAATCGGGATATGGTTCGAAATACAAAAACTAAATAGAAAAATTGTTATCATGACTACGTGACTGAGCGTTAAGATGACGTCAGAACAAAGGAATCGGAGGCGTGGCCTACTCGAGGCGTTCGGCGCGAACGATACGATTGTAACTTGACTAGGGGGGCTGTACAGACTGGTCACCTTTGAACATTTACTGTCTATTACTAGTCCAATGCAAGGCTGCTGAAAAGGCAATGAAGGTGGTTCAAAGGAGATAGTTAAGCTGAGTGGTGAACGAACGATATCAATTGAGCTTGGTCATCTCTTAGCTGCCAGTGGCGTATTTAAATGTTTATATTTAGTATTTTGTTCTTTTACTTTATTTGCATTGTTCTTGTGCGACAAGAAACATGTAACCGAGATATTTGTAATACATAACAGGATTAAAAAGAGTGTCCATGGAGTTTCTTGCACATTCTTCTCCATAGAGATCTACGCTTTGGAATGTGCAATTTGCATAATTTTTCTGACTGACTAACTTCTTGACAATTCAAAAGTGCCTGTAAATGGTTTATTTGAAGTAAATGCTTTGAACCTGTAGGAAATTCCTTCACCAAATGAAATAGGTTGTGCCGAAAAAATACAAAATTGGGAAACACTCACTGAATCAAATACATCATTGGCGGACGTCACATAGTCACTGAGCTTCATATCCTTAATCTGCCTGAGCAGGTGCTTCGCTTCCTTCAGAGCCCTATGAGCGCTCAAATGCTTCTCCCCGCGAGCAAACTCATCCAACGCCGCAACTTGCTCGCTCACTTTCCTCCTCACTTTGAGCACTTCTTCCAAAGCACTCATACTTTCCAAACTCAAGTAATCGGCCTCTTTTTCCCGTCTCACGGCCTCAGATTTTAAACTATTTGCGTCTGTAAAGACTCGATGTTCCGTGCTTTCTAAGTTACTTATCAATTCTTCTACGTTTTGGGAATTGACTAGGTTATTCTTTAGTTCGTTGAGACTAGTTCTTAGTGTGGTTGCGTTGTGAAAGAACTCGCGAACAGCGGCGAAAGGTTTTGGTATTCGTTTGAGTTCCATCGGGTCTGCTTTAGTTCGTAGATTTGCGGTTAGTTGCTCGACGGAGTCTAGGAGTGTTTGTGTGCAGTTGTCGCATGCTGGAAAGACAAAGAGATATTTGAATGTTATTTATTTATATATACTTTATTGTAGGTACATAAAAAAACATAACAAAGAAAAACATATATATATATATAGAACACATACAATGAGCGGCCTTATTGCATTCCGCGATGTCTTCCAGGCAACTTCGAATAGACAGTAATTGTCAGAACATGTTATGGGGCTGTCATAAGTTTGAAAATTTACAAGATAACACAATAGATAAACAGATACATACATATACAATATAATAGATACATAAATACCAAATATATTGGGCAATAATAAGAAATGGCGACTTTCGATAATCATAGCGAAAGGTTCCTAATCATAGCGGAAGTTCCTGAACAAGCGTTAATACGATAACTTGGCACACTTCATCTGTTTTCCAAGTACTGAATATATTTATTTACTAATTAAGCGTAGATGGCTTAATCCGGAACCATGACGAACAGCGAAAAGCACTCGATTTAGTTGAAAATTAAAATTGCAGCATTTGATTTTTGAGGGATCAACATTTTTAGCCTGGTATTGAACTTATTGAGTTTAGAAAAATAGGCTATGTCTGCAGGTGCCACTTTTTCAACTAAACAGGTGCCACTTTTTTGTGTGCATCTAACGACTTACAACGACTTTGTCGTGTATGACATTAATTTGACAATCTCAAATTCAGAATAGTTGAACTCACGTCTACAGCCATCTTCATCCATGTACGTCCGACTAGCTCGGCACTGGTCGCAGCGCAACCCGGTGGCGAAGTCCCGACAGCGACAGCGCCCCCTGTCGTCGCAGTGTGGAGACGCGCTCCCCGCGGGGTCGCACGCGCACGGCACGCACGCGCCCCCGTCCCCGCCGGCGCGCCGCCAGCCCGCCGCGCACGACGAGCACTCGGGACCTGCGTAACCTGCGACCAAAAACAATCTCATAATCAGCCTTACGCTCGTAGACGTAAAACAAGTACCAAGTAAAGTGCGGTAACTTTGGCCCTGGGGTATGACTTTGGCACAAGCTTATTAGCCAATAGGAACACGAGAAACTGTATTTCTATTGGTTAATAAGTTCGGGTCAAATTAATCCTTCAGGGCCAAAGTAACCTCACTTAACCGTTATAAATATTTAGATTCAACTGTTGAAGGTTAGGTTAGATAATTTTGTACAGTTATCTCTTTATGCCTGCTTCTCGCATTCAACAGTATGTCACTTCGACGAAGTTCCTGATGCTTCACTGACAAACCCTAGTACCTCACCAAGTTTGCACCGACACTGCACTTTCCCATTGTATATCATGAAAGCATCAGCAGAGTTCCTAGCGCGCCTGGGGCTCGGACAAACCTGGCAACCACCAGACTGTTCAGCAAGGAGTGGTACCTTTCGTATCAACTTACCAGATTTGCACAGACACTGGACCTTCCCGTCATCATTCATGTTGCAGGCGTCAGCGAAGTTCCTGGCGCGCTCAGGGCAGGGGCAGGCCTGGCAGCCGCCGGGCTTTGCTGGCGAGCCGTAGTAGCCGGGCGCGCACGACGCGCAGCGAGGGCCGCCAGTGCCATGAGTGCAGTTCTGATGAAAAAATAATATGAGTTATTAGAAAACCATTATTATTATTATTTTTAATTTTATAATCGTATTCACGTTAAGAAAATAGTGACGTGATCGTTTCTACTCAGCTTAGCAAAGCTCTTTGACCAATCAGAACATACTAAAATAGAAAGCCGTGTTGGCACATAAACACATAGTTGAAGTAAGGCCTAGAGATAGTACGGACGCGTCTTTCGACCATTTTAAAAATGAAAATCTCACATTTTAGTAAAATAAAAGTGAAAATTCTGTCGATTATGATTAAATTTTAATATAATTCTTTGGTAATTAAGATATATTTAATTCTTTCTCATTATTTGTCGTCAACTCTTTTTCTTTCTTTCAAATGTTTGTACCTTACTTTATTATCCAGTACATTGTTACGTAGGTTATATTAAACATAAACTCACCAAGCATTCTCCAGTATCCGGATGGCATTCCGTCGCCCTGCCGTTACACAAACAGGGCTGCGAGTCGCCCTCCAAATTGATGACGATAGTGCCTGACACCGCCGTCATCAGGACTCTGAGAAATCATTATAAGATCACCCCTATTATCATAAAAGAAATCTTAGATAAAAACCTCTTGAAATCTAGATAAGGTGCCGTTACGATACTTGGTAGGAAGCTCAATAAATACAATAAGCTTAATCTGGGGATTGGCCCCATCGCCTAGAAATCGTACTTGTGAGAATTAACTTCTCCACATTTGTACATACTTTTTTTCCAACCCATTGCTTTTGCAATATTTTTTATATTTTTAAGCCCCGAACTACCATGAATTCGTTAGAATTTGTTAACGTCTCATTTATCATTTATTGATAATTGTAATTATCTTGCTTTTTTACATAGCCTCTTTTGTATAATGTGAATGTGAGAACCCTGTACATATTCTCCGCGAATTCTTAGATTACTTCCTATTACGACTCACTTTTTATAATTATTATTTTTATTGTACTTTTGAGTACAATATTGACTGGTCTACATTATCCTTACACAATATCTGCTAATACTGTAATATGGAAATATTGTAAGAATGTCATTTTTTTTTAAAAGAGTAAACTTTGAGTTTCTTGCCGGTTCTTCTCCATAGGAAATTACCAATTTGGAACCGTGTATTAGCTTTTGACGTTTTATAAGTCTCCATGTAGGCCTATGTGAAATAAAAACTTTTGAATTTTGAATTTTTAGACCAACATGGCCAAATAATGCGGATTGTCTATGAAGTCAATTACCTAAAGAGGCAATGTTTATAAAAAAATGGAGGAGTTATAATATAAAATACCTGGGCGGCGGCATCCAGAAGCCAGCAGCCGGTTTGTGACAGGAGCTGGCGGAGTAGCCTCTGGGACACGCGCACAGCTCCACGCCCAGCGCTGGCTCCGACCGACTCAGACCTGGGATGGCGGTGTCCAGGGACACGTTCAGCAGCCTAAAATTGAAAGAGGATAAATCAATAGTGAACGCTTAAAATCATTGTACAGGCCAAAATCAGCCAGAGAGGTTAAAAATATTTGTACAAAGGAGAATAGTTGCTGTTGCTGGTAGTTGGCGTAAGGATGTCCGATCCCTGAGCCATGCTGCTGCTACTGCTTCGCAGAAGAAGCCGAGCGCTTCCCATTCCCTCTCGCTCCAGATCATGACCTGAACCAAGGCCCGGTGCGAGAGGTCACTGCCAACTCACGCCACCACGAAGACACGACGGTGCTCCGTCTAAATGGGGTACAGCTCGACCGTATGCTCCTCAGTGTGTTACACTTGGGTGTTTCTTTCGCCTGAATCCGGTGCAGGAACCTTCCGAACGTACCATATCTGATGAGGACATGTATCATGTGGCTGTGAGGCCTCTCCAGTCACCCTCCTCTCAAGTCTCCATTGCCATGATTATGGTGTGTCCAACAGTTAAGTGTGGGCAAAGCATAATTTAGGTTGTACTTACAAAGCATGCACGTGTTCCTGATATGTCGGAGCGCGGGTAGTGAGGCGGATCAGGATCTTATCCAGCCGACGTAGCGCCAACATCAGCGCGGATCGCGACGCCACGCCGCGCCCGCGCACCATCCACAGGGACTCATGGAAACGGACTGCGTGCGTTCCGTTTATTACTGGACCGTGCTGAACAAAAGATTTAAGGAATTAACAGAAACATTGGAAGCAAAACTTATAAAATTGTTGGGAATTGCAGACATTACTTTGAACCTCCTATGCATCACACACACACATTTCGCTAAACACAAAAAAGAGGACATTACTCACTTCCTTAGTAAATAATTGTCAGAAAATATTGTAATAATTTATTTGTTGGCAAAGCTTGAAATACAATCTGTTGGCACATGTTATTGTATAACATTAAGGGAAATGGCACTGATAACCGTAACACAGGCATTGCCTAGCTCGGTTACAGAAGCTACATCCAATGCCCTAAAATTATCTTGCTTATCTGTACCTGTTATCCTAGTACTAAGCCTTTTCTGAAATAAATTATTATTATTATTACTTTGAACCCTGTAACATCAGCAGGTATAAGGTTATAAAATAAATCGTCATTCTATGTGCATGAGGCGATTTTGTACTGCACCACTAGGATAAGATTCACAATATGTGCTTTCATACGAATATGAACCTTATTTCTTAAAATTAAGGTTTATAATCTTGTAAAACACTACCTTTAGTTCGTTAGTAGACAAAGTAAGTACGATCAGTCAAAGTAAAACTTTTAAAATAAAAATCTGAAGAAGCACACTTTTTAAACTCTACTTTAGCCTGAAAGAGTGACAAAATTTGGCATTAAGGCCGCTATCTCACTGACGTTTTACGAGCGTTAGCGCTACTCCAACGTCTGCGCAGCACCAACGTTGCGCAGACGCGACGTTAACGTCGATAGCGGTCTTCAGAAGAGTTTGACACGTTCTTAATTCCAATTAACCAACTTGAAAACTGGAAACCATTCTGTTGCTCTGAATAGGATAGGATAACATTATGATTTGCTTGCATCATCATCATCATCATTTCAGCCGAAAGACGTCCACTGCTGGACATAGGCCTCCCCCAAGTGCCGCCATAATGAACGGTCCTGTGCGTCTCGCATCCATCGTACTCCCGCAACCGTTACCAGGTCTTCGGTCCACCTTGTAGGAGGCCTTCCAATGCTATGTCTTCCGGTACGTGGTCGCCATTCCAGAACCTTTCGGCACTAACGGTCATCCGTTCTGCGAGCAATGTGCCCTGCCCATTGCCACTTAAGTTTGGCGATTCTTCGTGCTACGTCGGTGACCTTGGTTCTCCTGCGGATATCCTCATTCCTGATTCGATCACGCAAGAAAACTCTGACCATAGCCCTTTCCATTGCCCTTTGGGTGACTTTAAGCCTTCTGATGAGGCCCATTGTAAGCGACCACGTTTCAGAGCCATATGTCATTACTGGCAACACGCACTGGTCATACTTTCGTCTTGAGACACTATGGTGTACTGGACGAGAAGATACCACGCAGCTTCCCGAACGCTGCCCAGCCAAGTTGGATTCGACTATTGATCTTTTTCTCGATTTTGTGCTTGTTTTTATGTCACTAAAAAGAAATCTTTTTCTGGAAACAGCATCAAAATTGCTTGTTAAGCTACAATTAGCATTTCAGATACTGGAATAAGAAAGAGCGGGGGCTTGGTGGGAATACCTCGCTATCTTTTGTATACACGTAACCTAATGTCGCGGCGACGTCACATTTCACTGTGTGCATTCTTCTATTCTTAATTCTTTATTGTACACAAAAACATACATAGTATACGGAGATAATATAGTTTATGTACAAAGGCGAGCTTAACTCAACAATGAGTTAATGAAAAATGAATGAAATGTATTTATTTCATCACCACTGCTCTCAAAACGGTGAAGGAAAACATCGTGAGGAAACCGGCATGTCCTAGAACCAAAAAATCGAAGACATGTGACATCCACCAACCCGCACTGGGCCCGCGTGGTGGATTACTACCCATTCCCTCTCCTAGAGAGGAGGCCTGAGTCCCAGCAGTGGGAACATTATAAGGCCGACTATGCTATGCTATGAATGAAATGATGTGATGATGATGAAATGAATGAATGGATTCTTATTCAGTTACTTGACATTTTACCCTTCCATTCGATTTGAAAGGTTTCTAACTTACATAGGTAATATTGAACGGATTTGAAAAACTCTTTCCGTTTGCGATTTTGAATAAAGTTACTTTTTGACACAGATAATAAAAAACAAAATCAAGTACTAACCTCAAAATACTCCAAAACAATACTCTTCGTATATAACCTCACGAGCGGGAACCGCGCCAGCACCTCTCTACTGAGCTCCGTGCCCCCCTCCTCCTCCACCTTGAACCGCAGTGACCCCCCGTATGACGTCACTCGGTCCCCCACGAACCGCTTGTCCAGCTCCACATAGACGGGGACGGGGGGCCAGGGGAGCGTGATGGTCGCGTCTGGAGTGTGCGTGTGTATGGCTAGCAGGGAGTCCTGGTCCATCTGGAAATAAATATTAAAAAAAAACATGTTTTGGTTTTGTATCTACATAACGCGGTAATGTACCAGCGCCATCACAATTTCAAAGCTAAAAAAAAATAAAATTAAAAATTGTACTCTCGTCGAGCAACACTGTGTGAATATGTCATTTATTTAGAAGATTTTCTTTTTAGGTGGGATATCATCCAATGACTTTTCGCCCTTTAGGGTGCAGCATGAGGGCGTGTCAGATTTTTACTGAATAAAACCAACTCCTATGTTCCTTTTTGCCTTGCGTTCCAGGACCCTGGGGTTCCCTTTCACAAAACCCATAGCCCGAGTAGGCTTCGTCCCTGCTGGCTCCTACGGTTTTGCTGACATCTCTATGAGGCGCGTGCGCGCGACTCGGGCTCAGTCGGCTGCGGATATCTTCATTCCTGAAGCGAACACGCAAGGAAACTCCGAGCATAGCCCTTTCCATTGCTCTTTGGGTGACTTTAAGTCACGTATTGCACGGGCCTCGTCAGAATAAAGTCCATTGTCAGTTAAATGATATTTATTTTGCAAATAGATTTAAAAAAACACTTTAATACGTTAATTTTTTTCGTCAGTTGAAACTAGATGAGGCCGAATCCTAAGAGACAGAAGGTCTTCTACTCACAGTAGTGATAACATCCTGATGTCCTCTCTGCAGCGTGACGTGCAGCGGTGCGGCAACGTGCACGGCGCCTCGTGCGAGCGCGGCCTGCGTGCACTGCGACACGCGCCCAAAACAGAAGCACGCCGTGCAGCCCGACGGGTTGTCGACTGACAAGCCGAACGTGCCCTCCAAGCAGCTGTCGCATTTCTCACCAACTACGTTTTCCTGAAAAAAAAAAACGGATGAATTATATTTTCATACAGTTATTTTTTGTAAAAAGACAGAGATCCTATCAAAAAACCATACAAGGACACCTCCCCTATCATCACAATTTTAATTATTATATTGTTGATTTAGAAGAATAACGTGCAAGTTCTAAAACAAAAATTGTATAAAATAATTATCAGACTTAATATGAATTGGCTATCTATCAGTTTAGCTGACCTTACATGGACACCGTCCCATCACAGTGGCATAGGCCATCAACACAGTCCCTCGTGTCAACAGCGTGACACGGAAACGGCTGACACCTGTATGTACTTATAATAATAGATGGACTTAATTCTATTAGTTCATTTTACAAGAACAACCCCACGTCACAATGGCACATTCCCCCGTGCCGGCGGCGTGACACAGGCACAGTTGGCACTTTTATTGATAAGTCAGTGGCACAGGCCGTCGGCACATACCCTCGTGCCGGCAACACGACGTGGCACCGGCACGATCGGAACTTTTATTTATAATAAAGATAGGCCATCTGTCAGTTTAGCTTACCTGACAAGGTCACCATCCCCACTTGTCACAGTGGTGTAGTCCCTCGTGCCGGCAGCGTGACACTGGCACGGTTGACGGTCGGCACTTTTACTGATAATGCAGATTGGCTATCTACCAGTTTAGCTCACCTTACAAGGACACCGTCCCCATTCATCACAGTGGCACAGGCCGTCGGCACAGTCCCTCGTGCCGGCAGCGTCACACTGGCACGGGCGGCACTTGGGCCCGTAGTGCCCACTCGCACACTGTTCGCAGGTGCTACCCTCCCAACCGGAGCGGCACTTGCATTGCCCGGTGTGAGGGTCGCATATGTCTGAAAATAAAATAATTTAGTTAGTAACAATACTGAAAAAAAATAGTCTTTTAAATTTGAATCATTCGAAGTGAAGGTAGCATTTTCACACTAATATTATAAAGACGAAAGTTTGTAAATGTGTGTGATTTGTAATTTCTTCACGCTCAAATGGCAAAACGAAATTTGATAAAACTTGGTACACGGATAAACCATGATAAGTACTTTTTGTCACGGTACAAATATTTCTTTCTTAAAACACTGTTTGCCCGTGCTTGGGGTATTTATTTTGGAAATATGTTGTTCAGGTCATCCAGTACAACATTTTCATTAGCAGCTCGCCTGAATTCCTTCCCAGTTATGGGCGAAGGACTTCACGTTCGCTTAACTGGAGAATTTAGGTGCACCTACTATTCAACTATAATAAAACAGAAAAAAGATGTAGATATTATAATTGCCTTCGCGGTCTGCGGAGGTTTTTCGGCCAAAAAAAGAATAAC
Organism: Mythimna vitellina; assembly: GCA_949316375.1. Lineage (NCBI taxonomy): Eukaryota > Metazoa > Arthropoda > Insecta > Lepidoptera > Noctuidae > Mythimna > Mythimna vitellina. Next base: position 1,616,320 of record OX438691.1, on the reverse strand, counting down.
GACAGTGGTGTTACACTCACTAGAAACAGCTCCAGCCCCACAGCTGCAAGGCCTGCAGGAGTTCCCCACGCCCCAGTACCCGCGCGCGCACTGGCGACACCCGGCGCCCATGGAGCCGCCCGGGCAGACACAGCGGCCGCTGTGCGGGGAGCACACCTTGCCGTCCTGGCACTCCGGACATGCTGGAACAATACCATTACGATAAGATTGAAGAAAGTTTTTATTGGGATCCATTTTAACAATGGTAGCAGTAGATTTGACTGCCCAGGAACCCTAGAGAGTCTTTTAATTCGTCATTATATTATGAAAATTGTAAAGGCTGATTTACACATTGCGATTTAATTTACTGCGGTATACCATTTTAAAACAACAATAAAAGGCGTAACGTGTAAATGCCCTACAGATTGTTGAGTGGCCTGTTGGTCTAGTGGTTAGTGACCCTGATTACTATGCCGCAGGTCGTAGGTTCGATTCACACCCAGGACAAATGTTTGTGTGATGAGCACGATCATTTGTTCTGTGTCTGGGTGTAATTTATCTATAATATGTATGTATTTAGAAATATATAAGTATGTTTATCAGTTGTCTAGTACTCGTAACACAAGCTCTGCTTAGCTTGGGACTAGGCGGCGTTGTGTAATGGTTGTGGAATATTACTATTACTATTTGGCTGCCTAGGAACCCAAGAGGCTCTTTTAATGCGTCATCATCTCCTTTCTTATAGCTATGAGCATTTCTCAAAAATTTTGACCATAATTTTAAAAATCGTCGTAAAATATAATATGTATATTTAGGACATATTATGTTAAATACAGCTAGCTAGACAGATTCTGAATTTCTGATTGGTTTTTTGTTTTAATAGAGTTTTTATACAAAAAACCCGTAAAATATTAGTTAAGGACGAAATAAAAGTTCTTATTTTGTTACTTGGAAATTAGTGAAAACCATATAGAAACACGCAGAATATATTATAAATTTATGTTTTTCTATTTAGATCATAAATTAAACAACATTGTGAAAAAGTAAAAATTGTGAAAAAAAAATTATTCTCCTTTCTTATATCATCTCCTTTCTTATAGCTAGATGGTCATTATATTATGAAAATTCTAGAGTCTGATTTACACATTGCGATTTAATTTACTGCGGTATACCATTTAAAAAAAATGTACCGTGTAATGCCTTATAGATTGTGTTTACGAGTACTTGCGTACGGACGTATACCACAAATAATTTGGATCGTGTTATGGCTTTTTTTTCTGGAAGAAACTCTCATGGTTGTCCTCTGCCCTGGGGCGGACGAACGGGTCTTTCAGATACGTACTAACTAAAACTACCAAGTGTTTCCTTGCACACTTCGGTCGGGGAATGAGGGTGCGGTATGACTTCTGCTGCCCTGGGCCTCAAGTGAGCTATTACAATAGTGTCAGAATGGGCTCTCGTTAATTTCATATAATAATTCATAATTCATAATAATTTATTTGCTAATATGGGTAATTACATAAAGTTCTTAAAAGTATAGCACAGTCCAACCATATTACACCTTGAGGTATGCAAATCATCAAAAATTTTTACAATTAATATTTCAATTTAGTTCACAATGAAAAACAATAATGTCAATAGTTAATTACAATTTGAAATGTCATGTATTAAATGAGAATGTCAAGATATAACTGTAAATATATGTCAAAATAAATGTCAAAGTATAAAAATGTCAAAGTATATCAAAATATTAATATTTAATTAGTGCACTAGTTACATTAATATGTCCTTACATCATCCATTAAATAATCTTGAACACTATAGTAACATTTTGTTAACAAGAATCTTTTTAATTTCTTTTAGAACGCATCTATTGATGAAGTTTCTAGTATGGACTTTGGCAAGTGATTGTATATACGCGGTGCCATACTGAAAATACTTTTAGAATATAAGGCTGTCTTACTAGATTTGCAGCAAATTTTGTCAATATGTCGCTTACTTCGGTACTTATCAAAAAGATTTTTGTTACTTCTTGCAAAGCTAGCAATCTCATAAATGTAAACACACGGCAACGTTAATATATTATGCTACGTTAATATATTACGTTAATATATTTGTTGTTTTGCAAAGTTTGGTAATCTACTAATATAATGGCGTCATTGTGACTTTCCAATGGTCAACCACTGAAACTCCATTGAAAGAAGTGGTAATCTCGTACATACTGACAAATGAATATCTGACGTATGAGGTAATCTGCAAAAATTTTGACAGTTCCTTTGATCAGTGACCTACCATTAGAATGTTATTGTGCAGTCATTGCTTTTAATAAGCTCGATATTGTCATTCTACCACAACTCTAGTACGAGACCATTGACCGATCAATGGTCGATCATTATGGCGTTGCAGATTACAAACTTTTAGCAAAATGACAATGGGATCGTGTTGAAATGGCGAATTTATAAAAATAGCAGACTTGGGCCCCTGGACTATAGTTGATCGAAAGCTGGGCTAGTACTATGTGGCTTACATCTACTAACTCAGACTATCGTAGTAGCACTCTTTGTAAAAAGCCTCGCATGGGTGTAATCACCAAAGAATCCTATTACTTTGCTATGTACCTTTTTGAAGGTTATGTGTGCATGATATTCCAGCCTTAGTTTCTCTGGGAGAGCAACTCATCTGCGATAATTCTAGCGTTGAGAAGTCCTTTGGCAAAGGACTTCTCACTACTTACTCTACTACTTACAATCAGATAGATCTGTACGGTTTTTGTGCCATACAGGTATTAATGAACTCACGTAAACATCCAGCTGGTCCAAACCCGTAGTACCCAGGTAGGCAGGTGTCGCAATGCGCGCCACCGACTCCGTCGGCGCAGGCGCAGGCACCGGTGGCAGGGTCGCACGCCGACGCGCCCGGACCGCACGCGCATCGCCGGCAGCCGCCCAGCTGCAGGCCCCAGTAGCCTTCCTGGAGAAGAAACAGGATTTTGTTTAGGATTGCTAGGGAAAAAAAATGCCCTTTTTTAAATGGTGATATTAATGGCTTAAATCGATTCAGTAGCCGATTCTCAACTTCTGATAGTTTCAGGATTGGGCTTGCGGACGATGAGCAATGGGTAGCTTACCGTGCGGCCGTCCGATAACCGTACCGACTGAGCCTGAGTCATCGACTGCGCGTAGTGTTCCACGCGCCTCAAAGAGATGTGAGTAAAACCGTAGGGGCCCTGCAGGGTCGAAGCTTACTGTGACCATGGATTGGCTTCCAAAAGGGAATCCCGAGGTAACCCATAGTTACTGACTAAAACCCACTCCTTTAGTCAGTAACTCGCTCCGCCCTAGATCGGGAGAAGTCATTAGATGATTTCGCACCTAAAAAAATTACTTTCAGGATATGCATGTTACATGTTGTTGACGATAATCTTATTACTCATCAGTTTAATAATATATCGTCTTATAAAAACTTTATTTATGACTGTTTCTTAAGCCCTCGACTTAGTATTTAAATCCTGAATCCAGAAATAGACAAAATATCGTATGTTTCTGTATTAATAATTTATTTTTAAGTCTTCATTAAATCATCTAAATGTTTTCATTTCCAATTCGAGAGACATTAAGCGTAGCCCCCTAACCTCGATTTATAATCTAAAATTGATCGCATCTTGAAATCTGTGCGTCTGTTTAATCTAATCCATCAATTTAATGTCCCATTGGCACATTGCCATGGTACAACTATTTTATGTAAGGGACGGCGGACACTGAAAATGGAATAATTATTCTTTCAATTCCAGCGAATATAATAATATTGGATATAATTAACGGGGGACCTTTCCGACCTATCTATCGTCAACCTGAGCACACATTCATACATACATACAAAATTTCACCCAAGTAATATCAGTTATAGACTTGTAGCGACATATTAGTACAGGTACCAACGAAACTCCTTTTCTGTATTTACCAATTATTATATGCCAAATTGTTTTTGTCAATTGTATTTTCTATGTGTATTTTTCTGAAATAAACTATTATTATTATTAACTGCCACAAATCAAGTATCGGTTAGTTAATCAAAAAAGATCAGACACAGAAAGAAAGAAAGAAAAACTTTTTATTTGCCGGAAAAGGCGCAAGCTTAAAACTAACATATTGCAAACATTTTGCATGACAAAAACATTTAAAAAAAAAACATATATGCGCCACGTCCGAGCAAAACGGCCGTACGCTCAGCATAATGCCGTGTCCACACGCAAAATGCGACGAGTCCACAGCGCTGGTTTTCAGTACAGCACCCATCTGGTTAGAGGATCCTTTTTTTTACATCGGAGAAAAAAGATTTGAATACGAATTTTATTTGGGAGTCCTATCCGAATTTGAAATGTACTGAATTTGTTCGTACAATCTTGAATATGTAAAGCATAATCAACCTAATAATTTTTCCAATCCTGAAATTCAGGCCTCCTCTCTAAGAGAGGGAATGAGCCGTAGTCCACGCAGGCCCTGTGCGGATTGGTGTACGCAACATTATCACATGTCTTCGAATGTATTGACTGACCTGCTGTTCTAGTGGTTAGTGGCCCTGATTGCAGACAAATGTTTGTGTGATGAGCACAATCATTTGTGTCTGGGTGTAATTTATATATAATATGTATGTATTTAGAAATATTTAAGTATGTTTATCAGTTGTCTAGTACTCATAACACAAACTCTGCTTAGCTTGGGACTAGACGGCGTTGTGTGATAGTTGTGGAATATTATATTATACTAGCTTCTGCCAGCGGTTTCTCCATACAAACTTCAAACCCCCGTTGTACCCCCTTAGGGGTGGAATTTCGTAAAAACAGTTCTTAGCGGATGTCTACATCCTATAAGGAACCTATCTGGCAAATTTTGAGTTTGTAGGTGTTATAGTTTCTGAGATTTCGTGATTAATCAGTGAGTGGTATTTCGCTTTTATATATATAGATTATAATGTTTGGTTGCACGATGCATTCCTTCCCCGTTTTTGTTGTTGTTGTGAAGTTGGGGAAGGCCTTTGCCCAGCAGTGGAAAAGTATCGGCTAAATAAAAAAAATGCATCTGACTGGGTTTGAACCTGCGAACTTACAACTCGTAAACCGTGGGCCGTTACATTGAGCCACCACTGCTCTCACTTAAAAAGACTCGCTATTTTTATTTAAACGAACAACTAATATATTTTAACGTTACATAATTTTAGCATTACTCAAAAAATCATCAATCGGTCGATCGTTAAACCAAACACAATAAAGTGCTGTCGGCGCCGGCGCTCACTTCGCACAAGCGAAGATCGGCCCAGTTCCCATTCACGCACAAGAATGCGCCTGCGCATGATACCATCGCATCGCGGACGCGCAACGAACGTTAACCAAACGCTTAAGAAGCAGAAAGTTAATCATGACATACGAGTAAAGATATAGAGAAAAATGCACCACTATTCTTCAGTACTTTTTACACCAAGACGGTTGGCGTAGTGGTTAGCGATAGACCGCTGCGCTGCGTGTCACGTGTTCGATTCCCGCACGGAACAAATAATTGTATGGCCTATAGTCTTTTGGGCCTGAGTGTCTTCTGTACGAATCCACGATACAGGAGTAATTCCTAGTGTAGGGCAAAGCATAAAAAAAAAAAAATTTGGTCGGCGTAACATGCCATCTTTTCCATCTCTTCTTCTTTTGACATCTCAGAAGTAACCTTCTTTCTAGCCATATCATCTTGCTAAAGACTTATGCATGATTTAAAATATAGCATAGTATAGTCGGCCTTATAATGTTTCCACTGTTGGCACTCAGGCCTCCTCTCTAGGAAAGGGAACGGGCCATAATCCACCACGCGGGCACAGTGCGGGTTGGTGGATGCCACATGTCTTCGAATTTTTGGTTCTAAGACATGCCGGTTTCCTCAAAAAATTTCTTTCGCCGTTTTAGGAGCAGTGGTGATGAAATAAATTACACAAAGTAATGCGCCTGACTGGGTTTGAAACCGCGACTCTCGACACTCGTAAGTCGGGACCGTTACCATTTGGCCACCACTGCTCTTTGCTCTGATTTAAAATATAAACAAACTAGTTAGCTCCTTATTTTTTGTAGTAATGTTAAATAATAATGAGGCTGCCAGGCCTAATTAGATTGGGTGGATCACGTCTGCCGTCTGCACAGTTTCCGCTGGGCAAGAGTCTCCACGCATTGGGTTCCTGCAGATGAAAAGCGCTGTCCATCGAAGACGGCCCAGAAAGAGGTAGCGATGGTCTAGCCGCGTACCACGAAGACTGGTACGAAACGCGGCGGCGCAGTGGCGTGGGAGAAAATTTCTCGGAGGACTTAGGGGAGGCCTTTGCCTATCTTTAGGAAAGCAATGGCTTTTTTTTCGGCGGGATAATCATCCAATGACATCCCGCACTCTTGGGCGGAGCGAGAGATAGCGATCTTTTACTGACTAAAAACCCACTCCTGTTCCTTCGTTGCCTTTCGTTCCGGGCCGAGTCTTTCTTTCAGAATCAGACCCTTGGCCCCAGTAGGCTTTAACCCTGCTGGGCCCCGTATGGTTGCTGACATTTCCCTGAGGTGCGCGTGGAACACTACGTGCCGTCGACGACTTGGGCTCGGTCCGGACGGTTACCAGACGGTCGGACGGCGAGCTACCCATTCCTCGACGTACGTAAACCCGCGCCTACGGTGGCCGGAAATTGGGATCGGAATCCCGGCGGCTGGGGCGCGAGGGCCATTGTCTCGCGCGTGCACGTGCGGCCTTCCCCTTTGCCAGCATTACTGCTTTGCAGAAGGGGGCGACCGCCTGCCTCTCCTTCTCAATCCGGACAATGGCCAGTACCAAGGCCTGGCGCAGAGATCGCCGCCGCCGATCACCCCCACGAGGACATGGCGGTGCTCTGCCCAGGCGGCGCACAGCTCCATCGTAGGGAAAGTAACGGTTAGCAAAAAATGCGCGAAAACGTTTAGTAAGCGGTTACCTTTAAACATAAATGTAAGTGTAAGTAAACCGGCGATTAGCCGACTTAAGCCGGGATTAGTGTTGATCGTCGGTTAACGTTCGACATAATTTGTAATGCTGCGCCTAACCCTACGAGATACAATCGGTGTACTGATTGACATGAAAGACGATAATGCTTTGCCATTTACTTCGTATTTAATGGAATAATGGGCCAAATGGGCGCGTTAAAATAGATGAAATATTTCTATGACAGTTTTGGTTGCACCCATGTCTGTCTTGACGAATGTTAATGCAAATAATAATACGTCCGTCTTATGTAAATTGCTGGAATTTATCTTTATCCGGTTTGACTGGAAGCAGATCCCAATTAAGTGGGGTAGGCAGTAAAATGTTTGACAGATGGGTAGTTTTTAACATATCTGTCTATACATCAACACCACAATTTTTTAATTAGTGCAAATACTTAAAAGGGCTTATTAGAAAAGGTTTTGATATTATTTCGGTAGTCATTTTTATTATATAATTTATGGAAATATTTTACAGGCTATAAATTATGAATGAATGAATGGCGATCAAAATGGAAAAACACTGCGCGTAGTATTTATTATTAGCGATCGTTATGAATTATTTTGATTCAATTATGAATTTACCGATTATGACCAATTTTCGTAGACAATTTTAGGTTTTCAATTTTTTTTACTTTTGCCTACACAAATATGGAGCAGTGGTGGCCGAGTGGTAACGGCCCCGACTTACGAGTTGTAGGTCGCTGGTTTAAACCCAGCCAGGCGCATTACTTTGTGTAATTTATTTCATCACCACTGCTCTCAAAACGGTGAAGGAAAACATCGTGTGGAAACCGGCATGTCCAAGAACCAAAATATTCGAAGACATGTAATCACTAACCCGAACTGGGCCCGCGTGGTGGATTACGGTACATTCCCTCTCCTAGAGAGGAGGTCTGAGTCCCAGTAGTGGGAACATTAAAGGGCCGATTATTCTTATGCTTACACAAATATGATCTGTAACGGGTACGGATGGAGCCCCATTTTTTTGGTACTAATTAAAAAATAGTGGTGTCTAGAAGTTAAAGTCCTGACCCACACACAGACTCATCAACGCCCAGCACAAATCCTTGCACCTAGGACGCTGAAATTTGGCACAGAGGTTCCTTTTACGATGTATATAAAGAACAAGAAAGGATATTCCAAAATTCACCCCCTGAGGAGAAGAAAAGGGGGTCTTAAGTTTATATATGGAGTAACCTACTTTCACGTGGACGAAACTCCTGGCCGGAAGCTAGTTTTTAAATAGTATATACATAATTATAATACAAAGATGCCCCCCGTGTCGTGTGTCGTGTTTATCCGTATACTTCTCGTAGAACACACAATCGATTTTGATGCGGTTTTTACTAATAAAAAGAAAAATAAACGGTGAAGGTTTGTGTTCAAAAGAGAGAAAGAGCTATCGCAGGCCTGAAACGCGAAGGATAATTAGTAATCAAGCAAAGCTAAGGCATGTCAATAGTTTCTTTCTATTTTTCTTTGTTTCGAGTAACAAATATGGTGAAAGATAACTTACCTACTTTTATATTCTTTTTACGTCAATGAACGTTTTTTTTTTGGCCAACTAATATTTAAGAAGATTTAGTTATTTGATTTCCCAAACAAAAAAGAGGCAGGTGATTCATTTAAGTATATCTAAGTACTTTTGTTTTCTATATACATACATAAACTAAGGCACTGTTCAGACCAAACGTACCTATTGTCGGCTGCTGACTGTGAGCGCACGTTACGCAGTCTATCACTTTTCCATTTATATTAACTTCTCGTTTACACCGAACCGACTATACGCTATTAGGTACGTAGTGCGATGTCGCCGACTCTCGGCCGATTATTGTAGAAACGAGTACTACGCGTATTGCTACGCGTAGGTATTACCTATTCTTTAGTTAATAAAAGTAATGCATTGTTTATATAGTGTATAATTGTCGGCTTGGTGAGAATGCATAGGTACTGCAGACTGAGTCCACGTTTACACTGAGGCTGACAATGAGCATACTCACAATCGGCGGCAGACTATACGTTTGGTGTGAACGATGCCTAAGATAAAGACGAAAGAATTCATCTGTATCCTATTTTGCAGCCAATTCTAAGAAGTGTTTCATTTCCGCACTTAAATTTGAAATCCTCTGGTTTCATATTTAAGTGCGATATAGACACCTAATTTAAAGACCTCATTATATTTTGTTTGACATTTAAAGCATGATAAATTCTACTTTCCATTTGATAATATCGTTTGCATGGTTCTAATAAAGTTATTTAACTACGACAAATATGTAAATTGGAAGATTAAAATTGAACAGTTTGAATGCAATATAAGTAGTGAAAACGTTAATTTTATTAAGGTTAATTTTATTTACTAACCTAACCTAACTGTACCTACTCACTAACCCCATTATAACTTAGTTTAAAAAGTTCCAAATAAAGGTAAAAATATAGCCAAAGGTACAGTGGTGTCTAATACGGTTCACTAAAACTCCATTGCCAAATTATTAGTTAACAACCAATGTTTCATATACTATATCCCATGCTTTCTCATAAAAAGACCTAACTCAAAAACAGGGTGTTTGAATTTGAAAACACAAGTTTCAAAAATAAGGTTTAATTTTCAATAACCTCTTTTTTGAGTTACGTCTCTTTTTAATGAAGTGATATATTTCACAAAAAATTAATTCCCAAAAATTTTACTTTATAAATACTCGCCTTACAAACATTTATTTGGCAAATACTTCTTTTTACAAATGTTTTGGATGATATTTAATATTTTATGCATCTATATAATTTGGTTCTAATAATAATAGATAAAAGTCGTTTTTGGTGATAGAGTAGGTTAAAACTATGACCGTTTTAACCTAACCTAACCATGGGCACGCCACAATTATGGCGGTAAGTCCCCTCTTTGAGGCGTGGTTGGAAAGACCTCACGGCGTCCTCACATTCCGCATGACGCAGGTCCTCACCGGACACGGTAAGTTCGGGAGGTTCCTGCACCGGATTCGTGCGGAAACGACGCCCGGGTGTCGCCACTGTGTGGCCCACCCGGAGGACACGGTGGAGCACACGGTGGAGGTGTGCCCCGCTTGGGCAGAGCAACGCCGTGACCTCGTGAGGGCAATCGGCGGCGGTGATCTCTCGCGCCGGGCCTTGGTTCAGGCCATGCTCCGGAGCGAGGAGGAGTGGCAGGCGGTCGCCTCCTTCTGCGAAGCAGTAATGCTAGCTAAGGAGGCGGCCGATCGCGTGAGGCAACGGTCCTTACGCTCCAACCGCCGCCGGGATTCCGATCCCGATTTCCGGCCACCGTAGGCGCGGGCTTGTAGACGGCGAGCAATGGGTGGCTCGCCGTCTGACCGTCCGGTAACCGTCCGGACCGAGCCCAAGTCGTCGACGGCGCGTTTTGTTCCACGCGCGCCTCAAGGAGATGTCAGCAAATCGTAGGGGCCCAGCAGGGTCGAAGCCTACTGGGGCCACGGGTAGTGTGAAAGCGGAACCCGGGGCCCTGGGACGAAGGCAACGAAGGAACAGGAGTGGGTTTTTAGTCAGTAAGAGTCTGACACTATCTCCCGCTCCGCCCAAGAGCGGGGATGTCATTAGGATGATTTTCCCACCCAATAAAAAAAAAAAAAAAAAAAAAAACCTAACCTAACCATTTTTTTCAAATTACTTGTTATTTTTTCGAAAACTTGTTGTTATATAGTGAAGAAATTAATGACAAATCATGTTCTTGCCAATCATATAAAGTAAAAATTTGTAAATTAATCTTTGGTGTACTGAAAAATACACCGCAACTTGCGAAAAATATGAGATGATGATTTCCTAAAATAAAATAAACCACGTAGCAGAACTTAGGTACTGTTTGTGTGATTTTATATCATTTTAGGAAAACAAACTGTTAAGCCAGTGAAACATTTGCTAAAATCATACAATTCATGATTGACATAATATTGCACAAGCCGAAACTGTTGCCAAGCGCCAATTACGCTCATTCAGTCCAATGTACCTCCATTTTCTTTAGCAGTTCCTTTGAAGTTTGAAGCCAGACCCAAACATCTGTCTTCCACAATCCTCGGCTATTATGTGCTTGAGATATCGGCCGGCTGTGGCCCACATTCGCGAATACTTACCATGTCCTATTGACATTTAATTGAGACTCGGCGGTACAATTCCGATACGAGCGACACCAATTATTGGTATTATGGCTGACAGGGCCGGATTAGGAATAAACTGATGCCATAAACTTCCGCTTTACTATGTGGCATAGACTTTGCGGATAAATAATATTAATAAGTTTATTTCAACTTCATACTAAATGCATTAAGACATTAAGGTCTGCTTTATACAGTGATATTCAATGAATAAATAAATGAGTACTGGGAATACGTGAGGGAATGGCCCTAACACCCCAGCCGCCGGCGGGATCCCGATCCCGATTTCCGGCCACCGTAGGCGTTGTCTTGCGGACGGCGAGCAATGGGTAGCTCGCCGTCCGACCGTCCGGTAACCGTCCGGACCTAGCCCAAGACGTCAACGGCCCGTAGTGTTCCACGCGCGCCTAAAGGAAATGTCAGCAAACCGTAGGAGCCCAGCGAGGTTGAAGACTACTGGGGCCATGGGTTACGCGAAAGTGAACCCCGATGCGATCGGAAGCATAATGCTTCCAAAACATAGAAGAAGAACATAAATTATGGCATAACGGAGCGAAATGCCCCGGAACGAAGGCAAAGAAGGAACAGCCCCCCCTAGCCAAGTTACAATCGTATCGTTCGCCATAATCGCCACGCGTCAGATTCCTTTGTTCTGACGTCATCTCAACGCTCAGTCACGTGGTCAGAACAAAAGAATCGGAGGCGTGGCCTACTCGAGGCGTTCGGTGCGAACGAAACGATTGTAACTTGGCTAGGGGGACAGGAGTGGGTTAAAACCGGACTAAAGTCAGTAAAAGTCTGACATGTCCTCCCGCTCCGCCCAAGGGAGATGTCATTGGATGATTTACCAACTAAAAAAAAAGACGTAAACGCATAAATGTGTACCATGGATCTAATATAATGATTCTAGACTCCCCAGTGTTGGAATTTTTCGTCAGCGTTCGCATCGGCGAACGGTCATTTTGATCTAAAACTATTATGCACACTGTAGAAGTATAGTTCAGATCCGCTCCTGGCCAGCATAGCTTAAGTGGCAGTGTTTAAACTCAGCGTCATTTTCTGTCAGTTTCTCTCATTTGATATCCGAATGATACCATGATATTGTAGCAATTAAATCCAGTAGTTTAATAGCAGTAGAACGGCTTGTGTAATAGTTTATTTTGGAAAGAACAACCAATAAGCCATTTTAGGTGCCGGTGTAAAGGCATACAGAGCCATTTCAGTTTAGTTTCGGGGATAGTTGCGATGCCTCTCTTATTGAAGATGGGTGGCGCTCACCACTTATATATGGAAATATTTTGTTTTTTTATTTGATTACTTAACAAATGTCTAAATATACGCTGGAAAGGAGCATAAATGACCTTAGCTTTAGATTGAGTTGACTTAGAAATTAGATTTATCACTGCTGGGATAACAGACTTTTTTTTGGGTTGGAATATCATCTTATGACAAATCTCGCTCTTGAGTGGAGCGGGAGATAGTGTCAGACTTTTACTAACTAAAAACCCACTCCTGTTCCTTCTTTGCCTTCGTCCCAGGGCCCCGGGTTTCACTTTCACACTACTCGTGGAGCAGACTTGAGTATTTGATATTCATTTCAATTTTATACCTCCACCCGTTCCTGAGAAAAGGGTAGCAAAAGATAGACGGACAGATGGACAACAAAGTAATCTTATAAGGATTCCGTTTCTGTTAAATTAGATACGGAACCCCAAAAAAAGATTATGCCCAATTGTGTGTGCTTAAACACAGGTGTACTATCTCTTACAGGACACTATAATACTTAGTACATTTTGATACAAATTTAGAAAATTGGACATTGCGACCGAGGCGGTATTGGTATTATGGAGCAGAGTACTGCAGTGACAAATGTCCACGTGTATCAAACAACGTTTTTCAATACACTTACAAATATATAAATAAACGAAAGTTGACGGCGACTCGTGTGGGTCGAACGTCAACCCGATACTATAAATGTAATAAATTGTGACGGGGACGGGCTCGTGCCCTTTTCCACACTAGTATGAAAAAAGCAAATTGCGAGCCTAAAAGCGATAGGTATAAGAGCGGATTTTCGAGTGAGTGTATTGAAAAGAAAATTCAGTGATATAGTTGAACTCTACATCACTGAATTTTTTTTTTCAATACACTAATACATCTCTGCTTCTCCAAACAGTGGCAATTTATAAATTCCGGTCCATTTCCTCGGTGCGTTCCGTTTATTGCCAAGAAATGTCACGGGGACATTTCCAGCACGGTGCCATTTGAATATCAATGCGGTACGAATGGATGTAAATTGTTTGCATGGAATCCTAACTGCGTTCGTTTGGAAGGGATTGTGGCTAGCGTTTGTGTTAGTCATGGTGGATAGGGCTGAAGGCTGGTAACCTGATTTTTGATTGAATCAGCACTATTGTTCTATTGACCTTCTTTTACAGTTCAGTGAGCCTAGTTACAGACCTAAGGCCTCGGAAAGAATGCTGTGGAATTGTTCGAAAGAGTTACCAGGAATGCAAACGGCCACTGAAGGAACACAGGTGGATTTTAGTCATTACAAGACGCTTCCTCTAGAGAGGAGTTATTTGATGATTTTCCTCCCAGAAAGGTTTCATAGTAAAAATCTGTGATGTGTGAGACGACATATTGACAACCGTTTTTTTAGGGTTCTGTAGTCAACTAGGAACCCTTATAGTTTCGTTTCCTGTTAGTTTCCAAAATCTCCGATAGTGGTAGTTGCGTACGCATGACACACAAATATGAATCGTCAAAGAAGGAAGCCGACAAGCGGCTGCTGGACGCGTGTAGCATTGTAGCATTAGTGTTCACACACGGTACGGGTTTGGTGTATATGCTATAGAGAAAATATACTAAAGAGATAACCTCGGCATCGATGATGAAGAGGATACATAGATAGCTGGTGATACATTACCTCACATGTGTCACAAGCTCGGCCCGTAACGTGTTGCTTGCAACGACACTGCCCAGTTCGGATGTCGCACACATTGCTCTCTGAACCGATCGACGAACAGTTGCAACCTGTAACAATCGAAATATGAAAATATAATATGAATTTTGACAATAATATTAAAAAAAAACACGTTTTGAATAAGAAACTTTTTTAATGTAATCAATCGATAAAAGAGTAATCGTCGAGTTTCTTGTTGGTTCTTCTCCATAGGACTTTTCCTGAATTATTCCTTATTAATTGGAACCGTGCACTAGCTTCTGATGTTATACAAGTCCCATGTAGGCTTAAGCATACTTCCTTTTTATTTAACACTAGCTTTTGCCCGCAGCTTCGCCCGCGTACATAAAATATAGCCTATGTCACTCAGGAATAAAGCAGTTTTCTATCGGTGAAAAAATTTTAGCAATCAGACCAGCCCCTCTAGCCAAGTTACGATCATTTCGTTTGCGTCGAACGCCTCGAGTAGGCCACGCCTCCGATTCCTTTGATCTGACCACGTGACTGAGCGTTGAGATGACGTCAGAACAAAGGAATCGGAGGCGTGGCCTACTCGAGGCGTTCGACGCAAACGAAACGATCGTAACTTGGCTAGGGAGGCAGTACTTTCAAAGATTACCTCCTAAAAACCAACTTTACCTCTTTATAATATAGTGTAGAAAAAAAAGTATCTTCTATAAAACAAATTATAGTACAGTTAAGTTTTCCACTAGGTGTTTTAGCTCTTACTAAAAGTAATAAATAAAGTCCAAATCCGTTTCTATTACAAACAAACATCACTAAGTCGTATTTAAAGCTCCTACATAATCATAATTTGCATTATATTTCGAGCTGACATTTAACAAGTCTCATTCCTTTCATCCGGTAACAAACCCAAGTATTTAACAAGCATTAACTTGTTCAACAAACTCCCACGCGTGACACGCGTTCCGATTCAATCCCAGGTCAGGTGGGGATATGACGTGTTAATGCTGTCATAATTCTAATGTGAGAGAGTGACGGAGCTAAAGTTCGACAGCGCCATCTCTTTTTATGGGAGATTTTCACGGGCCTTCCAATGATCCCGATGGAATAAGTTTCGACCTAGAACGTCTGTGCAATATCCTGCGTTTGCATTTGTATT
Organism: Mythimna vitellina; assembly: GCA_949316375.1. Taxonomy (NCBI): domain Eukaryota; kingdom Metazoa; phylum Arthropoda; class Insecta; order Lepidoptera; family Noctuidae; genus Mythimna; species Mythimna vitellina. The sequence continues at coordinate 1,601,081 of OX438691.1, read as the reverse complement.
TTTAGGGTTCCGTACGTCAGAAGAAAAAAATTGAACCCGTATAGGATCACTTTGTTGTCTGTCCGTCTGTCTGTCAAGACCTGGGAACGCGCGGAGGTATCGAGTTGAAATTAAAACCATATTTACAAGTCTGCGATCTCTTGAAGCTGTGAAAAAATCAAATTTCTAAGTTAACGTAAAAAAAAGATACGGCCTTGTATGTCTTTAAAAACGTGTATTTCGACACTCTCGTGGGAATCAAAATTTGAATCCCAGAATCCTGAAATTTTGCTTAAAGCAAGCGCTTATAGGACGGGGAATAAATCTGAAAATTGTAAATTTGTTGTTACGTCACAACAAAAAAAAAAATGCGATTTAGAAAAAAATCTTTACCACTCCATTCGGGAATTGAACTGTTTACATAGGTAAGTTTGTACGAAACCCTCAGTGCGCGAGTCAGACTCGCACTTGCCCAGTTTTTTTTACCTATCTTTATTACAGACCTAAATATTCTCCTTAAAAATAATATCTCGACCACGCACTCAACTGAGTGCACAAACGCCTTTTCACACAGGCAAAGCCGATGGCATGAGCTAGTACTGAGACGCTTCATAATTCGGCCCCAATTCGCTAATGCACCTGACAACTGACAGCTTCACGCTTATTGGTCGGGGATATTAAAATACAAAACGATGTTAATTTGTCTCGTTATAAACGTTAATGGTAATACGAGCTGTAAATATGCTTTTAGTAAGGTAGGGATTGTTCGTGGTTTCACTTGTCCGATTTTGATCTATATCGACTTCCTGACGATTCGGACGCAGTGTCCGAATTGACATATTTTTATTGCAATATTTTTTTCACTGTTTATTTGGACACACAATGTTTGGGAGTCAGATAAAAAAAAAAAAATATGTGGGGGAGTTACCAAAACTATTTTAGGCTGGATTTAAGGCGGTAACTTCGGATAATAAATTTATATTTAGTATATTGTCCGAATCAGGGGCGCCGGCTTTTAGAAACCCTCATGGGTGCTCATGCTCAATTGATGGACTCGAAAAAGTGGCGAAGTGTGAGAAGAGAAATGCGCACTGATCGACCGATAAATAAATAAATGTCCTACTTGAATACTGCGTAGGTACTTAATTACTAATTATGTTTGATAAAAATATAAAATGACACCATATAAAAAATAAACTGGTTTAAATTATCAAGAAATATTATAATTTATACGTAACCTAAAATGCGATTACTGATCTGTTTCTTGATGTCTATTCTCAGGGCTGCTCGGCACCCACTATTTATTTCTCATGAGTGCTCGAACCCCCGAGCACCCACGGATTCGGCGCCCCTAGTCCGAATATTGTTGTATCCGAATCGTCAGTAACTCCTTAAAGCATGGGTATGTTCACATAAATGTAAATTCACTTACACATACTATTATTAAAATAAGAGGGGCAGAGTAACATAGTATATAGATGATGCTTTCTTCTACAAGTCTACAAGTATTGCCAATTAATGTAATCTAGTGTCATTTATTGCCATTTAATGTAATCTAGTGTATTTTAATGTATTCCAATATAATTTAATTAAATTTGACATCAATTAAATAATGGATTCTAATGTAATGTAACTTAATTCATCCTGACATAATTTATTTAATTGATTGATAGATTTTTCCTGACATAATTTATTTAATTGATATTGACAGATTGATAGTTTACTAAATTCTGTAAGTGCTGTGCACACCTCTATGTGAAGAATTCGCTGTGATAATTGTTTATTGTTAAAATTATTCTTTTGTTAGGTTTTTGCGAACTATTCGTTGGAGTGCCATAAAAAATAAATAAATAAAAAATAAAATTCGATGCGCCATAAATACCTACTCAATCATCAAAATAAGCAATATATAATGTTTAAAAGCTTGCTGTTTCATCAAATGCAATCCAACGCAATGTTTGATCAAGAGGCAGTGTGAACAAAAGAGAGATAACGTCAGGCGTTATCTGCTTATTGGAAATGTTTTTTTTTTTAAACTAAAGAGTTTTTTGGAAAAATTGTTATGCATTCAGAATCTCCATTAAATGTGCAAGGTTTTTGAAAATATAGATAGGTTATTTTTGACATCGACGCACAAACGAATACCACGGATTCAGTACATGATTCTATACCCCCAGTGTTTTTTTTTTATTTTTATTGGTTGGTTAATCATCTTATGACATCCCCCGCTCTTGGGCGGAACGGGAGATAGTGTCAGACTTTTACTGACTAAAAACCCACTCCTGTTCCTTCGTTGCCTTTGTCCCAGGGCCCAGGGTTTCGCTCCAGGGCCCCGGGTTTCGCTAAGACCCCCAGTGGTGGAATTTATCGTCGGTTTTTTCGTAATTAAAAAAAAAAATACGTTTTTTAATTTAAACTGTATACAATCGTTATTCTAACATTTTTAGTGAAAAAATTGAATGAATTACTATTAAAATTAAAATTATCATCGGGGTAATTTTTTTTTTACTAAAAGTTTTATAGGGTTTGGTTTGAATAACGATTTTACACAGTTTAAATTTAAAATGGACTGATTAAAAAAAAAATTGTAAGGAGCCGACGAAAAACTCCACCAAAGACACGGTGTATTTTCTTTACTTTTTTTTAATGAGTTAAAGGGCCAAAGTTCACGTAAAATAGCAGATTTTCTGAGGCCTTTACTGGATTAGTTTTACACAAATTTATATTTTGATTTCAATAGAAACCTAGATAATATCCCCAAGATATCTGTGTTTTCAAAATATCTAGAAAGATGTGTAATATGGTCATAGCGGTTGTTTGCAATTGTATTTCGGGTTGGACGCTCTTAAGGAGAAAACTTCAATATTTTCCAACTACCAGATGGACAAACGATTTCTCCATATACCACAAACCAATTTGTTCGAGCAACTTGTGTGATAACCAGTGCGATTAACATGGAGTGGTCGGCAGTCGGCAGGAGCGCACCACTAAGAGCTGCGATATCACGGATCGTTGTAAACAATATTATTAAGATAACGCGTATCAACGATTAGCCTTATAGGATCAACAAAGAGGTAGGGTAGTGGCGGTTCCCTGTATTATAGAATTTACAGCAATTTAATTTTGTTTCGATAAAATAAAGAAACTCCTAACTTACTTGATCGAATCAGGAATGAAAATATTCATACAGGGGAACCAAGGTAACCGACATAATACTTTTGAATTCTTATTTTACTCTTTATTATGATTATTTTTGTTGTACTTTTTAGTACAATATTGACCAGTCTACACTGTCCTTACATAATATCTACTTATGCTGTAATATGGAAATACTGTAACAACATTTTTTTTTAAAAGAGTTACCATGGAGTTTCTTGCCGGTTCTTCTCCATAGGAAACGACCAATTTGGAACCGTATACTAGCTTCTGACGTTTTATAAGTGCCCATGTAGGCCTATGTGAAATTAAAAACTTTTGACTTTGACTTTGAACACGAAGAATCCCCAAACTTAAGTGGCTGTGGGTAGGTCACGTTGCTCGCAGAACAGATGGTCGGTGGAGCCGAAAGGTACTGGAGTAGCGACTGCATATCGGAAGACGTAGCGTTTGAAGACCTTCAAGCAAAGCGGACTGGTGATCTAGTGAGAGTCGCAAGAGTCGCACAGGACCGGTCATTGTGGATGTCCTTCGCCTGATGATCGTCCAGTATGGAGCGGGAAGTGTATTTTACACTCACAATTCCATGAATCAGTTTAGTATGTATTTAGAGCACATTGTACAGAAATTCGAGACGCAGACATTGAATAGATTGTTATTGTTAACAACGGTAAAACAATAGTTGTGACAAAATGCAGGTGTACGGAACCAAACCAACTGTTAGACGGAACACACACAAATTAAAACTTTATGTCTCAAGCTTTAGGTGTTAAAATTGGTTGCATATGCTTATAAGGTCGTGTTCCCACGGTTTTCAAAGTTATTGGAATATTATCGATTCATGTTTCGATGATTGAAATGCTGATAGGCATATTTGACAGGCAATTGTCGTTAGTTACCGGAAGCTCAATGATGCCAACATAAAGAATCCAATCAATTCGGCCAATCACAGGCTAATCCAAATCTAATACATGAATACGAGAACTAATTCGTAATAAATAGTAATTATGGTGCGTGTCTTTTTCTCACGAACAAGATTTTTTTTTTATTTGTTTGTTTCATTTTGCCTTAGGAATTCGGTGGATGAATCTACAATGGAACCAGGGAAGATCTCTTGCTTTGAAGAGTAATTGGGTAAGCTTAGTTAGAAGAACCAGGATTGTCCGAAAGAGACACCTCGGTCCCGGAACGTAAAGGGCAACTGAAGGAACACGCGCGCAAGGCGCAGACACATAGAGACCGCTGGGCAAGCGTCGCCACGCAGTGGGTTCCTGGAGAAGGAAAGCGCCGCCGCCGTCGAGGCCGGCCTAAAAAGAGGTGGCGGAATGATGTACTGATGACTGGTTTCAGATGACGCAAGAGAAGAAAGTCTGGATGGACTTGGGGGAGGCATTTGCCCAAAAGTGGGACAGTAAGGGCTAGATAAAAAAAATAGGCGAAATTAATTCAGCAGCCATTTTTGAACACTGTTTTCAGGATGTGCGTTTATTATGTTACACATTTATGGCATTAACATAGCATAGCATAATCAGCCTTTTAATGCTGGGACACAGGCCTCCTCTTTAGGAGAGGAAATGGGCCGTTATCCACCACACGGGCCCAGTGCCGGTTGTTGCATGTCACACATCTTCGAATTTTTGGTTCTAGGACATGTCGGTTTTCTCACGATGTTCTTCTTCACGGTTTTGAGAGCAATGATGATGAAATAAATTACACAAAGTAATGCGCCTGGCTGGGATTGAACCCGCGAGCTACAACACGTAAGTCAGGACTGTTACCACTGGACCACCACCACCGCTGCTCATGGCATTAACAATAACCAGAAATAGTTTCTTACCACTAAACAGCCCATACATTGAATATATAAAGACAGTAAGTACCCGATTATCTCAAATAAAGTCCATAAGAAGCTGCGACAGTCATCGAGATTAGATCTACAATCTCTGGTAACGACCACTTTCCAACAATTAGCTTTGGCCAAAGATTTATCCAGCCATTCTCAAGAACATCCATCGTAAATAATGTAAATCGTGTTAGCAATTAAACAATTTATATAAATCTAGGAGAAAATCGCACTCAAATTCCTTACAAACTTGTCTAGCTTAAGGCCCTTGCTCCCATTTTGTGGCATAAAACAGTATTTTACTTTCTGAAGCCTACTCCTTGGTAACAGCTGGGTTAATTTGAAAAAAATATTTGGATGAAATATTTTTTATTATAGATTCATATACTGTAACAAAAATAACAACAACAACACACAACAACAACACAACACAACATTGTGTGTTGAGTTGTTGTTTGTATAACATTATCAAGTGATTTTTTTTTTCTGTGACCAATACTTTTGCCAAAGAAATTTTTTTAATAACATGATCTTTTTTTCGCTTGTTTTACCTACTCCTTTCAAATGGCTTTGATTTTTAGACATAATAAGTTTACATAAAAAAAATCGGTGGTTAAATGTTCTTCAAAATGTATATAGATTTGCGTATGTTAATCAATCAATATTTTGCAAAGAAAATTTTATTAAAATTGTAATGGTATAGGACTCAGAATAAGTACCTATTTGTTTTTTATGTTACTAATACTAGTTCTAAGTTTAAATTGTTACTAAGACGATATGGCAAGTTCTGAAATAAACTTTTTATTATTATTAAAGGACAGCGGAGCTCTATGCAGGCACAAACGGCGGCAGCACGAATATGTGTGCATTTAACTCCGCCCAGATGTTGAAGGTACTATACGCCTTAACTGTAGTTGTGTAGACTGGGACTGCGGTGTCAGACACTAATGGAATCAGGTTTCACTTATAGATAAGTGTCCGACAATAGTTTTCGGTAGTGTCGTTAACGAGAATGTAGGTAAATGAGGTGTCTATTACTGTTAGGATTTAATGACTCACGTTGCTTCTCAGTTAGGTTAAATGTAATTGCTTTGAATTCATTGCGTACTTAGGTAGGTACCCACATTAAACCGATTGGTTCCTGTTTCGTTTGCCCCAGAAGGAATTTAATGTTTTTCGAGAGTATGTTTTTATGTCTATTTCTTGCACACTATAACAAATGAGGTATAAATTTGTCTTGAAAGCCGACTAATTTTCTTTTTTTTTAGTTGGGAAATCATTTAATGACATCTCCCGCCCTTGAGTGGAGATGGACGCCAGGCTTTTACTTTTACTAAAACCGACTCGTTTGTTCCTTCGTTGCCTTGCGTTCCAAGGCCCCGTGGTTCATTTTCACTGAACCCGATTTCGTTTTTTTTTTTACTTTTGACTACAGAAATATGATCAATAATGGGTACGGATAGAGCCCCATTTTTTTACTAAATAAAAAATACTGGTATACACAACACAAAAAATAGTGGTGTATGTGTGTACATAAATTATAAAATAAATAAATATCAGCTCTATCGATCAGGGGTAACTGTTTCAAAATAAATTCGCAAGATTTGTCATAAACAAACACACATACAAACATTGTAATTTATATAAAAGCTAACAAAAATAACATGAACAGGTGGAAGACATGGGAATCAGATATTACAAAACGTCCTAATATAGAGAACAAACATAAACCTACATAAACATTAAGGAATGCATCTGTTGCCTAATTGCTAACTAGCGGGCCGCGGCTTCTCTCAACCTTATTAGATTGAAATGGATAATTAAAGGTTGTTAATACCTTGTGTTAGTTGGTACCTTCGGCAATGAGCTCATCGATGTGGAAATATACTCCACACATTTGGAAATAGTAAGTTTTTCAGTAATAAACGTGAAGTAACATGTAGCATGTATGCAGAACAGGGTGTACCTAATATCCCGCAAAACATTGAAAAGGAGGATCCTCCGATCAGACGGGTGTTGTGTCTGGTCCGGGATTTTTCGAACTGTTAGAGAAAAATTATGAAACCGCGATTTTGTCTTTTAGTTTCTATGTATTATAATACAAACTCATTGCTGAAAAGGGGTGCGAGTTTTGGTTAACCTTTAGAGACGCGAAAGAGAAGATAGTGGCACGAATCTTGAGCGCTCGGTGAAAGAACTGGGATCGCTTTGCGCATCGTACACATCGGCGAGCCAATCACTGTACAAGGATTGCATTCCCCGCTCCCGCATCTCTTTTCATACTACTAAAGAGATCCGATATTTCACTTCTGCGTGCTTCTGCGCAAGTAGAAATGTAGAACTCAGCGCTCAAGATCCGTGCCGGTATCTGTATGATTGAAATCAAAAAATGAAATCCACCTTGTCTTACTTTAATCAATATACCTTATAATTTATTTAATTTTTCAGAGACTATAGCTAAGTAATAACGATCGCTCGATTCGATACCCCAGGTAAAAAGCCGAGGTCAGTCACGGCCATCTCTTAACCGACAGCGGACCCAGGTTGACCGCTTGAGTTTCTTAGCGTAATCGAATCAGGAATGAGGATATCCGCAGGAAAACCAAGGTTACCGACATAGCACGAATAATCGCCAAACTTAAGCGGCAATGGGCAGGGCACATTGCTCGCAGAACGGGTGGCCGTTGGGGCCGAAAGGTTCTAGAATAGCGACCACGTACCCGAAGACGTAGCGTTGGAAGGCCTCCTACAAAGTGGACTGATGACCTGGTAACGGTTGCGGGAGTACGATGGATGCGAGATGCACAGGACTGTTCATTGTGGCGGCACTTGTGGGAGGCCTATGTCCAGCAGTGGACGTTTTTCGGCTGAAATGATGATGATGATGATGAAATCGATTTATTCTGTACTAACCAGTCACCAGTCAGCTCAGTCAAACCTAATCAAAATAAATTTTAAATATGAGTCCAAACAAATACTAATGGTATTAGTTGTTGGTATTAAAATGGAATAGATCGACTTGACCATCTTTTCTGATGGTCACCTTGAAAGCCTACATGCAATTTACGCATTATGTGCAACCTTTGCAATTTACCTAGTTAAGGAATGTCGTCAGGTGTTAGCCCATCTGACATTTGGCACATTCATAAAATTTCGTCATGATGAATGTCTACAGTTAAATGACTTATGTGGGAAATCTAAGGAGTGGTCAGTGTGGTCATCGGTCAACTAGCACAATAAGCTTGATACTTCTTACAATGTAGGAGTGTAGGCATTGCATCATTGATTGGTAATGCCAAACGAAGCTTCAGCTTTGGCCTCTATCGGCTAAAAGTATCACCTTTGAAACACCGAAATCACACTCATATTTGAATGTCGTAACTCGTAACTTTGTATATAAGTTTCTAGGGTTCAAAAAACAAAGGGAAAACAGGACCCTATTACTAAGACTCCACCGTCCGTCTGTCACCAGGCTTTATCTCATGAACCGTGATAGTAAAACAGTTGAAATTTTCACAAATGATTTATTATTTTTTAACAAATACTAAAAAACACAATAAAATAAATATTTAAGGGGGCTCTCATTTATCAAATGTGATATTTTGCTTGTTTTTTTGCTACGGACTGTACAAAACCCTTTGTGCATGAGTCCCACTCAAATTTGACCGGTTTTTACTCCTTCATGTCGCGAAATTTAACAGTGTAAATAAACTAGTAAATTAAATAGAGATCTACCTGATATAAATGTTTTATAACTAAGTAAATACGAGAACTAAAACTCGCGGCAAGCTTTTATAATATAACATCAAAGACATTAAATATCTCTTTAAATCTCTTTGTATCTGATGTATAATAAATTGTGTAATGAGATTATAAGATAATAGTAAAAGCTTTATTAGAAACTTTATTGCTAAAAGATTGGTTTAAAAAAAAAGTGTTTTTAACCTTTAATTCGTTTTTGCTGTTCAAGGTTTGTTTTAAATAATACATTCTAATGTGTTTCCAGTATTTGGCAGCAAATTAATCAAGTCAGACATTTTTTTTTAAACCCGAATTAGAGACTATCTTATTTATAATGTGCCATTAGTTAGGTACCATTTATATAAAGAGGTACCGATGGAAGAGGATCTCTACAGTAATTGCTATAAGCTTACAGCTCAATAATTATGTTAAAGTATAACAAATGATGTTTACCAAAATGCGTCAAACCGAGTCGGTAGCAAACACTGATAAAAAATCACCAAGCTTTTCCTAATGTAAAAAATATGACGATTTACGGAATCGAACTCACCTTATACGTAACTTATTATAATACAGTAATAAAAAATGTAAAACGGAACAAACCGATTGCAATAAACATAAAATCTTGACGTTCCTAACGGAAACCAAGAGCACTTTGAAGACGCTCTTATCATAAGAGTTTAGTAATTTTTACAAGTTGTAAAATAATCGTAAAATTATTTTATGAATATTCAATTGCCACACTAGACAGACACTCATACTGAAGCATAATAAACATGCTTTGAAATAAATGCATATGATAAACATAATATCAAATATATATTGCATATAGTGATACACTTGAAGCAATTATTTCATATCTTTAAAGACATAACCAAATTCAAAGGTGGGCAGACCCACCTTTGAATTTTCTCATTGTTGAAAGTTATATCTAGATTGTCCTTATTACGGGCTGTGGTTCGAAATAACATAATCTTGGTCTTTGAAGTATTGATAAATAAATTATTTATAGTAATCCACATATGGAAGGCTTGTAATGTAACAGTAATTAAATTAGTCAGTTTAGTTATGTCATTATCTGCTACTATGGCATTTGTGTCATCAGCAAAAATTACTATTTCAAGGTAAGGCAAAATTGAATTTATATAATTAATCAAATCATTTATAAATAGAATAGGTCCAAGTATAGATCCCTGTGGGACTCCCGAAGTCAAGTTTACGATTCGTGATCTATGAGAATTTTTGTAGCCATTTTGAATTTTTACAATTTCTACAAACATTTTTCTATTTTTTAAATACGAACAGAACAATTGCAAGACCTTACCTAGTGCAGCACAGTGGTAAAATTTTAATAGAAACAAAGAAATCTTTTATTGACTTTATTATTAAACTGTCCTCATCCTATGAATAATGTTATGTTATGTTCAAATGATAGGCGAGGGCTCTTACATTGGGTGCCAGAGTTCATAGAAAACTTTTCTTTTGTCATAAACCGTAGTTGTAAATAGTATTTTTGGTTCAAACTTGGTGTAATAAATATCTTTTTTTTACATATCTAATATCTATTATAAAACAAAGTCCTCGTCTGTCTATATGTTTGCGATGAACTCAAAGACAACGGAGCGGATTTTCATACGGTTTACACGAACAGACAGACAGAAACATATTATGATGGACAAAAGTCAAGAATTTCAAAGATTTGTAAAACCCATTTGAAGCTGGGACGAGTTGCTTGTAAAGTTAAGAGTTTGATTGTGTGAACGCGCTAATCTTAATAACTACTGGATTGAATAAAAAAAGAATATGCTACTGTTAGATGGCCCATTTATCGTTGAGGCTATATAACATCAAGCTCCGTTCAATAGGACACCAGCACCCCTAGCCAAGTTCATAGTCTGCAATCCTTAACGCTAGTCCAAAAGTAATCAAATGTATGGGAATGACATCATCTCAACGTTAAGTCACGTGGTGAGATCAAACGAATAGAAAATTCGTAGCCAAGATCACATCGTTCAAAATGATAGAATGAATTGTTATCGATTCTACAATGTACAACGCTACATCTTTTGTTATTATAAAACGAGCGGTCGACTCAGGCGTGTCAACATGGCTACCAACTTATCGTTTTCCTGACACCGAGGCGTTACCGATTGGAGAACGGAATTCGACACGAAACGTTTGTAACTTGGCTAAGGAGGAATAACATAGAATAAGAATAGATGGAATACGTCAGTGTTGTCTTTTTAACCCAAAGGTTGACTGGTAGAGAATGCCTTAAGTCCGTCTATGTACTACTACTGTACATGAAGCTTAAATAAATAGGAACGGGGCAGTAACTAAATTCGCGGGTAAAACCGCGGGAAACAGTTATAAACTAAGTGACCATCTCTAGCATACATATAATATTTAGATATCTACCTATAAATTTTAGTGTGGATCTGAAGTCGCTTCCAGACGATTTGATGTTTATTTTATAGCTGTTTGATGTTCCAAAGTAATCGATTTGGTTTTAAAGGCTGGCGAATGTTTATTTCCTGTATCGATTAAACTTTAAGTGGTAGCGCCTCAATAAAAGACGCGAGTGGAAATGGATTATATATTAAAATAAGTTTTTTTTTTTTTATAATAAGTAGTGCTTGATTACGATCCTACCTGATGGTAAGCAGTGATGCAATCATTTATGGCAATGCACACTAACTTATTAACAGCCTATTCACTCTAGCTTTGAAGACACCTAAATCATCGGACGGGAAGACCGAAGCTGGAAAATTATTCCAGTCCATCGAGTTTAACTTTTAATATAAAATTAGGAGGTGTCAATCATCAAAAAGGTTTGTTTTAGTACCTATTCTTTATAATTTTAAAGTATTTGGCGTCGTTATTTTATAGTATTTGGTAGCATTTTTTAATGAGCGCAAGCAGTGGTGGCCGAGTGGTAACGGCCCCGACTTACGAGTTGTAGATTGCGGGTTCAAACCCAGCCAGGCGCATTAGTTTGTGTAATTTATTTCATCACCACCGCTCTCAAAACGGTGAAGGAAAACATCGTGAGGAAACCAGCATGTCCTAGAAGCAAAATTTCGAAAACATGTGACATCCACCAACCCGCACTGGGCCTGCGTGGTGGATTACGGCCCATTCCCTCTCCTAGAGAGGAGGAACATTATAAGGCTGACTATGCTATGCTATGGTAGCATTTTAGAATTACTGATTCCGAATATACTTCCATTCGTACCATTTCTTCGAGAGAATGCTAGGTACACAATCTCTCCAGTAAGCTGCTGACCAGACACAGTTGCTTCAAGTACCCATAACTTGGATAGCATTGGGCGTGAGGCTAAAACAAATTGCTACCATTTTAGGAGGCGACTTAGAGTTTGCATAACACATGCTCGAGGAGTACTCTGCGTGAGCCTCTGGGGCTTGGTTATCAGGATTGAGCATTTGGAACAGCTCGGTTTCTGGTAGCAATGGCGAGGGCTATGAGATAATGTGAAACTGTGATGGTCCAAAAGGAGGCCGTCGAGCGGGATCGTGGGAGAGCTGTTCCCATTTGGAGAAAAAAGCATCGGGGAGGCAGCCCACTAGACGCCAAATCACAAAGAAAAAAGATCACAAAGACGCCTCGTCTGTACGGTAACGGGCGCTTAGATTGGGAATTCTGTCTGCCCACCGAATGCCTCCAGGAAAGACGGTGGTACACTGATCACATGCAGCCATGCACAGTGAGCTCCAAGGGATACCACTTTACAGTCTCTCCTGGAATAGGCCGTAACAATTGTTTTTAGAGGGGGTTCCGGGGTTGTCTTTTAAGGGGTCACGGGACCTCTTCTATGTGCTGACATTAGATTATAAAACAAAATGGTGCTGACGAAGATCACCAAGATGGTCTTAGTGAAGTATTTTTGAATGTTTTCTCCCCTAAAATAAAAAAAAAGGTTTTGACAGACGGAGGTACACGGCAACAAAGTGATCCTATAAGGGTTCCGTTTTTACTGAATGAGGATGTGGAAAGGAAAAACTTTGTGATCGAAAAAACGGGAGTGGAGCTTGGCTCGCCGTCCGACCGTCCGGTAACCGTCCGGACCGAGCCCAAGTTACCGACGGCGCGTATTGTTCCACGCGCGCTTCAAGGAGATGTCAGCAATTGTAGGGGCCCAGCAGGGTCGAAGCCTACTGGGGCCAAGGGTCTGATTCTGAAAGGAAGACTCGGTACGAAAGGCAACGAAGGAACAGGAGTGGGTTTTTAGTCAGTAAAAGTCTGACACTATCTCAGGCCCCGCCCAAGAGTGGGGGATGTCATAAGATGATTTTCCCACCAGAAAAAAAAATATTGTTTCGAATGTAGCAACCCTGCTGATACTAAACAATGTTCATGTAACATTTATCACGCTTTTACACTAAGTATCTTCCCAGCGAAACGGGGCCTAAGCACAATATTTAAGTAAACACATTTACTTAAACCTTAGGGTCACTAGAACTGGGTTCCAACGGTACGCCGTTTAGCTCACAACTGTTAATTAGCTCAATCTAGGTTAACTAGGTAGGCTAGGTATAGACACTCAAGTTGTTTTAGTGTGGTTTTGAGCAAAGGCTTGTATGGCTAGAATTGGGTTTTCAGCAAAGTGTACCTACTTAATGAATATTTTACTACATAGCATAGCATAGTCGGCCTTATAATGTTCCCACTGTTGGGAATCAGGCCTCCTCTCTAGGAGAGGGAATGGGCCGTAATCCACCACGCGTGCCCAGTGTGGGTTAGTGGATGTCACATGTCTTCGAATATTTGGTTCTAGAACACGCCGGTTTCCTCACGATGTTTTCCTTCACCGTTTTAAGAGCAATGGTGATGAAATAAATTACACAAAGTAATGAATGCGCCTGGCTTGGTTTGAACCCGCGACCTACAAACTCTTAAGTCGGGGCCGTTACCGACTCGGCCACCACTACTCTCTACTACTATACGATACTTTAAAATAAAATCTCAGCTAGAATTTCTCCTAATCAGTTCTGTAATCGTATGTTTACATGGCGTCGGAGCTAACGTCCTGCCGATCCCCTTAAGTTCGCGTGTCCGCAGTGATACCCCTAAGTGGCGCAACCAGTTCCCTCAGCCTCACTATCGAACTGATTACGTTGATGCCTGATAGTGTTCGCGTACTTTTCGCTTTTGTGGCTTAGGATGTGGTTGCTGACCAATAGATTGGGTACTTTCCAACTAAAAACATTTAAAGAAGGAACTGTGTATATAATTACAACTGGAGCCGTTTATTTTAATTAACTTATACAAGGCTGCATTCGATTTTCTGAACGTTAACTACTACACTATCTGAATAAGTTTTTTTTTCGGTGGGAAAATCATCCAATGACATTCCCTCGCTTTTGGGCGGAGCAGAAGGGGGTGTCAGACTTTTACTGACTAAAAACTCTCTCTCCTGTTCCTTCGTTGCCTTTCATATTAGGGCCGAGTCTTCCTTTCAGAAGCAGACCCTTGGCCCCAGTAGAACTGAGTAGGTGTTTTTGGTATTTTTTTTTATGTGTAGGTACAGTCAGGGGTTAAAAGTGTAGTTGCACTCTACTAATGCCAAACTGTCTAAAATTTATTTCAATCGCAAAAATTATTCGACACCTGCAACGAACAAGGTTGTAATGTTAATTCAGTCATTTTTTAAAATTAACCAAATAGTGATAGTTGTATGTTTGAATTTTGTTCGGACTGTAATCACAGATACTGCCTTGTTCGATGCGGGTGTCGTATTGATGTGGCTCAAAAAGCTGCCCAACTTAAATAGCACTGAGCAGGACATGTCTGCCGCATCAATGATGAAACCGTAAAACACAGGATTGGTGCCCAGACACAGCGACATTTGACCGCAGCAGACTACGAAAGAGATGGCAGTTCGACCTTGAGAATTGGAATGAGGAAGCGAGGAACCGTGATCGTTGGAAAGAATGGAAGGAGGCCTTATTAATAATAATAAAGAAGTTCAGTGGTACTACTAACGGAACTACTTTATGCAATACTTTAATCATACACACAAATCAAATCAGTCGTGAACTATTGAGCCTCTTCTGCCAAGAATTTTTAGACACTTCAACATTGATGTAGTGCAACTGCACTTTTGACTCCTGACTGCACGTCTAGTAACGCTTTTAATTATCTACACGTTATTTTGGGTCTTTTATAGAATCCTGCTATTGCTGCGGGATTAGTAGGTGACTTAGTCAGTTAAAATCTGACACGTCCTCTCGCTGCACCCAGAGCGAGAGAAGTTATTTGATAATATACACCCTCAAAAAAAGGGTCCTCACCCTCAAAAAAAGGGTAATCAGTCACTCAATAACGTTATTTACAGGATATATATATATATATTTTAATATATGTAATAAAATAATAATAATTTGCCACAACACCATCTATTCCCAAACTAAGCAGAGCTTGTGCTATAAGTATTAGACAACTGATAAAAATACTTCATATTTTAGATAAATTACACCCAGACACAGAAAAAATGATTGTGCTTATCACTGAACATTTGTCTTGGGTGGGAACCGAACCCACGACCTCCGGCAAAGCAGTCAGGGCCACTAACCACTAGATCAACAGGCCGTCAGGATGTTTGAAAGGCACGGGAGAACCTTATACTGCGTATGTTAGGGCTATTATCCACGGACGCGTACCTTCATAGACGCGGCAACGTCGGCGCATCATGGCGTCTTGACGCTACCGCTTCGTCGACAAAGTTTCATAGTTTAGTAATTAAACTTCACGCAGGCGTACAACAAGCGTATAATGACGAATACGCGTATATGAAGCTATGCGTTCGTATAACACAATATACCTTAATATACACAAAATTCAAGGTTCCATCATTTCAGTATCAAGTACGAAAACCTAATAACACTAGACGCAAAATAAGCCATAAAATCACTTGTAACAAACAATATCCAGTTTAAGGTCCCCAGTAATAACCCTCTAAGCGCACAGCATAGTTCAAAATCGTAAATCGCGAGTTATTTATTCTGTATTTGCTCTACAAAGACGATAATAAAGTGGTTGGCAAAAGGCTTACATTAATCTAGCGATCGAAACGAAACACTGGAACGAAAGTGGACCGATTTTAACACTCTTCAATTCCCTGTGTTACTGCAGTCAAACGCTAAGGGCCGAAACTGCTTAAAGTGGACTCCCGTGACTGGCACCCGTCGCGTGACAAAGTGCGTGTGTTCACGCGGATGGTCCCCGTCGTGGAAACCGGAGCAACGTTAACGGTGTGCATGTAGTCGTGTCGATGGAAAACTTAACATATTATTACGTAGCAAAACGGGTGCGGGGCCCGGTTCTAAGCAACGGATGCCTACGCGGGTCCCCGCTACGGAGCATTTTTGTATGGGACCACGCGGGCGTTCGCTTTACGCAGTTCCAGCCCTAAAGATGCACTGTGCTGGCTTGCTAGATTAGGTATCCCTGAAAGCATCTTTCGAATCTAACGTAGGTGTATGATGGAAGAAAATCCACTGGTAACTTTAATGATAACTTCAATATATAATATAGAAGAAACAGGAACAAATTTGGTTACTCTCTTCAGTTAAATTGAGGAGCTGAGGGAGCAAGCGATTTTCCTAGATAGATACTTTTATAATAGAATAATTTTGTCCACCATCATCATACACTTCCTTAGGACGTCATGGAAAGCATTTTGTTGAGTTCACACACGTTTTGTTGAGTTTACACAGATCGGTAGTTTAGGATTAATATTATTGTCATGATATTATTGTCATTAATGGGTGGACACATAAAAGAAACTCCGTTTTTAAGAATATCAATAATAGCAATTTATTATCCGTTTACACTAATAACTGTAAACAAACTAGGGATTTCAGTTAAGTGGTGACAAGAGGCTTGGATAATTCAAAATATGTCATCATCTTCCTGCCCTTGTCCCTTTTTGTTTAACACGTTTGTTTCTTCCATTCTGTCCTGTCACTCGTCACGCCATCACTAACTCCCCTTTCTTTCATATCACTTCTCAAAAAATCCATCCATCTTTTCATTGGCCTTTCTCTCCCTCTCCATCCATCCACATGTAAACTCATAATTCTATTAGCAACATGCGTTTTATCCCTCCTCTTCACATGACCATACCAAGACAAACGATTCCCTTTTAACTTTCCAGTCACTGGCGCCACTTTCAAACTTGTTATACTCATTTCCCACTTTATCCGTTAAAAATAATAATATATAATAGGATAATTAAAAATATGTTTAGGTTACAAAGAGAAGGACTATAATTTTAAAGTAGGATAGATTTTTTGCCTCTTGCATTTGCGCATTTCTTCTGCGTCACTACAACTTCTGTCATTTTCTTGTTCTGTGACAAAATGGTTCGAACGAGAGCCATTGGCCGAGGAAATATTATGCATATCGATCATTTTGCTGTTGCATATTTATTTACTTTGCTACAGTTATGTAAATTTTATGGTAGATGCAATGTCGAATACTAAGACAGAGATTCTGGGCTGAGGTAGACTTTAGTGGTCGACTTTACATTCAATTATTATTAGTTACGCGAGCTTCCAAGTTTTATTCATAGTCTAAGCAAATCGGGTCTATTTTCTCTCTGAAAAAGAGGAAACCTGTGTCCAAGCAGTAGGAGCGATATATATGCTGATTATTTTGGAATACGTAGGTACAGCAGGTAGGTAAGTGTAGCATAGCATAGTCATCTTATAATGTTCCCACTGTTGGGATTCAGGCCTCATCTCTAGGAGAGGGAATGGGCTGTAATCCACCACGCGGGCCCAGTGCGGGTTGGTGGATGTCAAATGTCTTCGAATTTTTGGTTCTAGGACGTGTCGGTTTCCTCACGATGTTTTTCTTCATCGTTTTGAGAGCAGTGGTGATGAAATAAATTATAAAAAGTAATGTGTCTGGCTGGATTTGAACCCGCAACTTACCAGTCGGGACCGTTACAATCGGCCACCACTGTTCTGGAAGGTGTACTAGAACCAAAAAGAGGTAGAGACCGCCTGCCTTCGATCTGGTATTTTAATATAGAGAGGGACCACAAGCAAGCCAAATTGCCAGAATTGGCAACCCAAGACAGAGTCACTTGGCACAGGGAAATGAGGAGACGCGATCCCGAAAAATGGAAGTAGGGAACACAGAAGAAGAAGTTAATAACACCTAAATTATAAAACAATAATTTAATAGCTAGGAAATTTCGAATCTATGAAAAAAGAGCAGCTGTCAGGCCTTTCAGTTATACAACTATCATTCCATTAGGGGCCATTCAAATATTACGTAAGCACTACACACCGGTGGAGGGGTCTTTGCTTTGTTTATTTTTGATGACATGGGGGATGGGGGGGTCTAGATGGTGATTACGTCAGCAGTGAAATTTTTTTTTAGTTTTTTAAGAAAACAATGTTGATGTTTCAAAATCACAGGAAAGTGAGCAGACATTCATCATTTAGCAGCATACATGTAATGTCATTGAAAACTTATTGTCATGGATTAGTGTGTCATGGACTAAAAACTGTTAACTGAAATGAATAATGTAAAAATTTTAAATTAACTCTGTTTTTTTTTTCCTTTATCTTAAGTATTCCTTTTTTCTAGACTTACAACTACTGCTCATAAATTAATTACCTAACTAACACATTGACAAAAGCACGTACTAATGTTTATTTAAGCATAGGGGGGGGGAGAGCTTTGTTACTTTTGCTGACGAGGGGAGAGGGGATTAATATTTGCAAAAAATCTGCTTACGTAATACTTGAACGGCCCCTTACAGAAAACATTAGTGCGATTATAAAACAGTAGAATCACGGATATCTATAAGTAGAACCTTAGTCAACGAAAAATGTAACATTATGTTCTAAAAGTCAGGAAACACGACCGAAGAGTAGGTTTATAAGACAACTATCCACACTGCCACCGCGTCAAAGTCAAAATAACTTGAGCAATCAGAATGGTATTTTTTATGAACCTAATTCTGTCTCTCTACTGAACCACACAGACTCTCAATATCACTTTCTACGTCGAATGCGTCAATCTATCATCCACGGTGTCAACAATAGGTCCGAAGTAATCTGGTCACTAAGCAGAGAGGCCCGTAGGCGGAATACTGACGTACATATCGTTCAAATTGCGTTCTTGCTGTGGGGAATAAGAGAGCTTTCCACCAAAGAAGAGCTAAGCGGTGCGAGTATGTGTGGCTGTGAAAATGTGTGAATGTTTACACCAAAGCTGTGCGGAGATGTGTAGTGAAGCTTTGAAAGCTTGTCAAGCTGAATGGTGCGAGTGTGCGTGGCGAATTCTATTCAGATATGCACGAGGGGTTGAGCACGGTGCGCTGTGGTTTTTGTTTTTTTTGACGTTGGGAAATCATGAAATAACTTCTCTCACGAAAGAGCGGAGCGAGATGGAGTGTCAGATTTACTGCATTAAACCCACCCGTATTCTTTCAGTTGCTCTTCGCATTGCCCATGGCCGCGGTAACTCTTTTGAATACCTGCAACCCTGGCATGCAAGGTACTGTTGTATTGCAGCCCACGGCTAAACTAAGCACGACAAGCTTCGTTTCCACTGCTCGCTACGGCCATACGTTACGCACAAATACTCAGCCAGCAAACAGAGGGCCTAGTGCGACTTTTTTACGTTATCGCGATCGATACGTTTATTACGTTCGGCTTTCCAATTGGCTCGCTCCAAGCTCTTAACCAACACGGTGGAGCACACGGTAGAGGTGTGACCCGCCTGAGCAGAGCTCCGCCGTGTCCTCGTGGGGGAGATCGCCGGCAGCGATCTCTCGCGCTGGGCCTTGGTACAGGCCATGTTCCGAAGCGAGGAGGAGTGGCAGGTGGTCAGATCCTTCTGCGAAGCAGTAATGCTAGCAATGGAGGCGGCCGCACGCCCCAGCCGCCGGGATCCCGATCCCGGGCGGCGAGCAATGGGTAGCTTGCTGTCCGACCGTCCGGACCAAGCCCAAGTCATCGACGGCGCGTAGTGTTCCACGCGCGCCTCAAGGAGATGTCAGCAAACCATCTGCCCAGCCCAGCAGGGTCGAAGCCTACTGGGGCCAATGGTCTGCTTCTGAAAGGAAGTCTCGGTCCTTATATGAAAAGGCAACAAATGAACAGGAGTACATTTTTAGTCAGTAAAAGACTGACACACCCTCTCGCTCCGCCCAAGAGCAAGAGATGTCATTAGATGATTTTCCCACCTACAAAAAAAAAAGCTCTTAACCAATCAGACAGTCATATTCACTAAACGTTGCCATTGCGTTAACGAAACAATAACTCACATCAGCTAACATGAACTACGCAGTTAACGTAGCCAGCTCTCTCCTTGCACCAACAGGCCAACACATCCTATCTCGCAGTGGACAAGCGACTTAACTGTGAGAGTATACCGTGTATCCTCGACGTATAATATTGGATCGTTATGATGAAGCCTGTAGTGTGTACCAAGTATCGCGTGTTAACACTATTTGCAGAGCTTACTCTAGTGGATAGCGTTGGGACATCTTCACATCAGGATTCTATCGATAAAAACTTTTTATGTAAAACAATGATAATGTAAACTACACGATTACGCTAAGAAAAAAATACCAAACTGACTGACGACTGACTATTTATAAAAAAGACGGTGTGACTAAGAGGTGCGGTGTGACTTCCGCTGCCATGGACAAGTGCTGGTCCTCCGTCCGTGGGCCTCGTGGCGTGGTGGAGAAGTGAGATATTAACTCCTCTATACATCTATCTTAGGCGCGTGCTAAATTTATTCATTAAACACTATGTACAAAAGTACAGCGGCGGACTTAATGCCTTAGGCATTTTCTACCAGTCAACCTTTGGGCGATGCAGAGATGAATAGTGGTAGGTGCAGAAAAGGCGAATAGAAAAATTCTACGATCACTACCTCGGGTCCTAACTGATGAGGCTTTAGTTTAACTTAAGGTTATTAACAAAAGTAACGGCCCAGAAATGACATCAAACTAATATTATAAAGGTGAAAATAAGTGATTGTGTGTATTGGTCTTTGTTGGTTACTTCTTCACTATTGAACAGCTGAACAAATTTCAATAAAATTTGGTACACGGTTAGAACATACTTCGTCGCTTCCCATCAGGTGAGATAGCGGTCAAGCGCGAACCTACCAAGAATAAAAAAAAATAAGATTTTTTCCTGGAAGTATTTTCTCTTGGGATCATTTTTTACTATCATGCGGATGAAGCCGCTGGCACCAGCTATTATTCATTGACATGTAATTTAATGGAGCTCTTATTATTTTCTTTCTTAATTATTTTTTCATTGTTAGTACGTGAACACTTTGGGTTCTATGCAGAGTGTATTCTTACTGAGCTATTAATTTTGCAGCGGTTATTTTAGTGAGATTTCGGTGCGAAAATTCCCATCACTATTAGGTCCGGGAATGCAGTAACTTGAATCGTGACTGGCGGGTCGGAAGCGATTTGGACCATATCATAGAAATGTACAAAAGTTCCATTGTTTCATGACAGGATCAGAAAACCCTGTGTTCTATAAAATAAATTGATAGCCACCGTGATTCCATGTTTTTTTTTCTGAAGGTACTTTTTTAATATTGTTATATCTCGTTTACTTTCCTACCAATTTTGATATTGTTTTCACCGTTAGTACTCTATTTTTTTTTTTGTATTATTTGATAAACTAGTTAGATAACAAATTTTATTTTAATGCAAATTCTTTATTCAAAGCCACTACAAAATATCTAAAGAAGGCAACTGCGAGTCGGACTCGCACACTGAGGGCTCCGTACAAACTTACTCATATAAATAGTTCAATTCCCGAATGGAATTTTTTTCTTTTTGTTTAACAACAAATTTACTGTTTTCAGATTTATTCTTACACCTGTGCATTATCAACAAGTGTAAAGTAGATGATTTGACTGACCTGTTGGTCTAGTGGTTAGCGGACCTGACTGCTATGCCGGAGGTCGTGGGTTCGATTCCCACCCAGGATAAATGTTTGTGAGATGAGCACGATCATTTTTCTGTGTCTGGGTGTAATTTATGTATAATATTTATGTATTTAGAAGTATGTTTATCAGTTAACTAGTACTCATAGCAAAAGCTCTGCTTAGTTTGGGACTGTCTAGTGTATACTCCAATTTACCTGCATATATATCTTACGGAGATTTCTCTCAGACTAGGTTTTCTGCGCATGTCCGCAACTTGTGTTTCACACCGGGCGCGCAGGCGCAGCATTGTTTAGCTTCGCATTGTTTGAATTAAGAGCTAACTGTTATTAGTGCCTGTAATTTGAGATCTTAGTATTTTTAGTGCGGTCATTGAACTGTGGCAACCAATTCGATTATAGATTGGCGAGGAGAGGCCATAAGTTCAGGTGTACCGCATTCCATTATGTAGATTTAAAGTCACTTTCAATTTTAGCGATTATTGTTTTTTTAAAAGTAATTTTAGTTAAGACTGTTCTATTCAAATGACGATTTGAAATAAGAATAACAAGCGTAACTTCACAGGAGGCACGGGCATCGTCTGTGTAGTTTTACCTGTTGCTTTAATTGCAATTTTTTTTTGCTGTTGCTTTTGTTGCAGTAATTGTCATTATTTCTTTTATTGGTCAACTTTCAGGGATGAAAGAATTTAATAAATACGAACAACTTTTATTATGGCATGTACGATGTTTTTTTTTTCCTCTATTATTATTAGAAAAAAGTCTTAATAATTGACTACAATCTAGCCTGTAAGACTAATAAGTAATTCAACTCTAACTTATTATTATACGTTGTTAGTTTTGTTAAAACTAAGAATAGCACTTTCTTAGAGTCTGATATTGATAAAAACACTTCGTGCATGTGTTATATATTCAGGAAATATTAAAAAAAAAACTGGTAAGTGAGTTTGCTAAAATTTAGCGTAAGTAATTACGCTAAATTTTAGCAAACTTTATACCCGCCCCTACCTCTTGTAAAAGTAAGCAAAACTCTCATTTCACCCACTCTAACCACCTCCCATGCTTGCGCAAACATCATCATCATCTTCCTGCCCTTGTCCCGTCATAATTGGGGTTGGCGCAACACGTTTTTTTCTTCCACTCTATTCTGTCAACAACTTCCTTCGTCGTGCTATCACTAACTTCCTTTTCTTTCTTAACACTGTTCACAAAATCCATCCATCTTTTCTTTGGCCTCCCTCTCCCTCTCCACCCATCCACATGCATACTCATAACTCTTTTAGTAACATGCGTTCCATCATTCCTCTTGTAGAATTTTTTTAGAAAATATGTAGAAAATCAGAAAAAAAAATCACAATAATTGCTAACGTAATCCCCCCCCATCCCACGCCATAAGAATAAGGAAAGCAAAAACCCTCCCCACCCCCAGTTTCATTTGATGCTTACGTAGGTAGTACCCACTACTTAAAAAGTATTCACTGCAACACTACGGAAATAATCTCTCAAATGTTGAGACACACACTTTACATTTTTCTCCATTCACTTTAAGCAAAGACTCTATACCTTGACATTATTTATTCGCCTCTAGAACCATAAAGTAGAACCACGACACGTATTAGAGGAAGGTAAATAGAGTTTACAGTTTAGTGCGGCTTACAAGAGTCAGTATCTATTATCCTTAGAACACTTTGTAACGTGAATAACTTAGACCAATGCAGGTTCTGGACCGAGTTTACTGCAGCAGCGATTAGGGCTGGCACTGGTACACAGGTTTTTTTTTACCCGACTACGGCAAAGCCAAAGGAGAGTTATGATTTTGACAGGCTATGTATGTATGTGAGTATGTTCATCTGTTCCCTCATAGCTCCTAATCTATTTATCAGAACTCGAGATATGAGGTATCATTAGAAACGTCTTAATTGTCCGCTGAACATTGTCTACGTGATATGTCACAAGATGAGTATTTTTACTTTATTTTATTTTTTAGTGTTTAGTGTTATCTAATATTATTGTTGTGCCTTGTGCTGTACCAAATAAATTATTTTTCTTTCTTTCTTTCTTTCTTTCTTTCTTTCTTTCTTTCTTTCTTTCTTTAGTCTTGTAGTCTCGTGCCTAGAGGGCGCTATATCGAGATATAGCGCCCTCTAGCGGACAAAAAGTAATGTGTTAAAAATAAAAATGGAGAAAAATACGCCATTTCAAAGGGCTTCACTTGTACGTTTCTAAAAATTGCTTAAATATAAAGTAAATTAATTAAACATAAAATAAATTTAACACCAAAATTGTTTAAATAAAAAAAAAACGACGCTGAAAACGTATAAAACAAGATTTTCATACTTCGAACAAAACAAAAAAAAAAGCCTAAAGAAAAGAAATTATTTTGGGAACACATAAATCTCGGTGGTCTACCTTTAGCAATATGTTAGACAACCCTACAAATACTCCAGTATTTGTTATAATAAGTACAATCCAATACAATTGTTTACGAGGGCTATCGTTCACTCACAAGCGTTCCATTCAGCCATTCACTCACAAGAATGCACAGACTTGGAAGTAGCCGCGAGCGCACAAGACGTTGCCATGGAAACGGCCACGATGAAATAACATGCCTACGTAGATACAAAGATACAGAAGGCTCACATGAACTTTTTTTTTGGTGGAAATGACATTATTTCTCCCGCTCTGGGTGGAGTGAGAGGGATTGCCAGACTTTTATTGTGTAAAACTCACTCAAGTTGCTTCAGTTGCCCTTTGCGTTCCAGAATCGCAGTGACTCTTTCAAATTATCCTGTGTTATTGGTTCGCTTTCAAATTTTTTTCTCACTGAATGATATTTACTTGAATAAAAATAAAATAATTTACAAACATCATACTACTAGTTTGTCCCAAAAGTAATGATGATACCTATCCCACTGCTGGGAAAGGTTCCTTCATACCTATTATTATGATATTTTAGCCTTCCAATACCCTTTGAAACACTACTTACCTTGAAATCGTTTTCCAACCTCCAACAAAGTGGATAGAAACAAAAAAAAAATAGAAATCGATTACACGATTAGGACTTTTCTGTTATGTTTTTGGGTTTTAGAGGGCTAGATAATGAGGAAAATCCTTATGCACCTTTTTTCTCTCTAAGCAGAACCCATAATTCATGCACAGATAACATAAAACAGCTCCAAATCAATCAAACAACCAGTTATTCATCCAAATCTATCAATAGGAATTCAGCGATTGCTAAAATTACACGAGCCACGTCATTCTGTCAGATCAAGGTTGAATCATTTAAATAGCAAGTCAACTGTCGATCCTTAAAAGGAGGTATGTACCTCCATTTCCTTATAAGGCGTTCGCTAGACCAGAGAGAGTCAACGTTAGGTACCTACATTTTTTTCAAACCAAATTCGTGATAGAAAAAATATCGTCAACATTTTTCTTTAAGATTTATTTTTATTTAAAAATGTATAATTTGTAAAAACCGATAAATTGCAGACTCCGTATGATTGTAATAAATCTTTATTAGATTATAATTTCTCGATACATTGTGAAGAAATCGTTTTGTGTACGATAAATCACATCCTCATTAGAAACAACCGTGTCATTTAGAAAAAAATGGTTTACAATATCTCGCGATATTTTACAATCTAGCAAAGTTTGCAATTTTCCGGTTACATATACATACATACATATATGCCAAAATCAGCGTTATAACGTTGGGAACATTATACTAGATTCTGCTGGGACTTAGGCCTCCGTTTTAGAAGAGGGAATTTGCCATAATCCCAGTGCTGGTTGGTATAAAATGTTTGTGGTTTGCCAGTAGGCACAGGCTTGCAGACGATGAGCAATGGCTAGCTCGCCGACCAGCCGTCCTGTAAGGACAGAGCCCTAATTGTCAACGACGCGTAGTGTTATACATATGCGCAACTCAAATAGATGTCAGCAAAATCGTAGGGCCGATACCCGAAAGGGCTACGGGATATTTTGAAAAAGAAGCCCTGGAACGTAAAGGGCATTTGAAGGACGCAGGTGGGTTTTAGTCAGTAAAAGTCTGACATGCCCTCTTGTTCTAGTGCTCTAGAGAGAGAAATCATCGGATGATTTCCCGTCTTAAACATAACATATACTTACGGCTTTATTATATTATTCTGATGTTAATAATGTGTAGTAAACTGAAGTTATAGATAACCAGGAACAAATTGTTGAGCACGCCTGTTAGACTTTGATTGGCCATAAAAAGTGCTAATCCAACGATTAGAGGCGTGCAATAAAAAGTTTATTAAAAAAAAAACTCAAGTTAATTATGGCCAGATGATGTCAATACAAATACCTACGTGTAACTTTAGGCCTGAGTAGTGTTGTACCCAAATGGAATATCGATAAAAATCTTATTTTAAGAGTATTTATTATTGGCAAACGATGAGAGCAGTGGTGGCCGAGTGATAACGGCCCCGACTTACGAGTTGTAGGTCGCGGGTTCAAACCCAGCCAGGTGCATTACTTTGTGTAATTTATTTCATCACCACTGCTCTCAAAACGGTGAAGGAAAACATCGTGAGGAAACCGGCATGTCCTATTAGTGTCTTATTCTATTTTTTAACAATTTTACCAATACATTTTTTTTTTTTTTTAAATTGATATAAACCAGTGCTTGACTGCGATCCCACCTGATGGTAAGCGGTGATGCAATCATTGATGGTCAGGCGCACCAGTTTATTAAGAGCCTATTCACTCTAGCCTTGAAGACACCTAAATTATAGCTGGACGGGAAGACCGCAGCAGGCAAATTGTTCCAGTCCTTCGATGTACGCGGTATAAACGACGAAGCGAAACGCTTAGTCCGGACCGTTGAAGTTTCAACAACGTAAGGGTGGATACTCGCTGTTCGTCGGGTTGTCCGATGGTAGAAAGGAGATGGCGGAATCAAGTCATGCAATTCCCGTGCACACTCTCCAAAATGTAACCTGTAAAATACCGAAAGGCTGGCTACTCTGCGCCTGTGCTCGAGGCTTTGAAGATTGGACTTAACCAAATCTGGATCCCCAATTAGCCTCTTTGCACGCCTTTCCACTGAGTCCAAAGCTGCTAGATGGCATTTTGCAGCACCAGCCCATATGTGACTGCAGTACTCCACACACGATCGGACCTGTGCTTTGTATAACATTAGAAGCTGTCCCGGTGTGAAGTACCGTCGGACCTTTGCAAGAACGCCTAGTTTTCTAGCAGCTACCTTAGCTTTGGACTCAATGAACCGCCCAAAATTGAGGTCTGAGGAAATTTCAACTCCTAAGAGCTGAAGGCGGTCGCTGCACTCCAGGGATACATTCTGAAAAGCAGGAGCCAAGGTGAACGGGCTCCTCTTAGCGGAGAACAGACACGCTTGTGTTTTGGTGGCGTTGAATTTTACCAGATTGGTTTCGCCCCACTTGGACACTGCCTGAAGTGAGACATTCGTACGCTCTACCATAGCCTCTCGTTCGGACCGGATTAGCTCCTTACTAGCCCGGGGACCTGGCAGGTATCTCTCTCTCTCTACAACAGTGTTTATTATTAACATTATTACATTTAAGTTATTGTATATATTTTTTTACAAGCTTTTATTTAGTTTCACCTTTCCGGATGTTTGTTTGTCTGTAATCAAATCTTGCTAATTGATCCTCTTCCCGTTTACCGATTGAGCTAAAAACTGCATGTCTAAAGCAGATGACAATGCAAAATTATCGTGACATGGAGCTGATCTGATGATGGAACCGGAAGGTGGCCATAAGAAGTCAGATAACCCTATCGTGTTTGAGCTTTTTGGAATGGTAATTATATATGTAGGTATATAGCGGGCTATAAAGGCTTGCTATGAAACAATGATTTTCATAAAACTTGTTGTAATCTGGTGTGCAATAAAGTTTATTATTATTATAATTATTTATCTTTATTCCAAAAAAGTAAGTCAATTATAAGGTTATTCTATTATATTTTAACGCCTAAACATTGTTGTTCTAAGGGATTTCATTTCATTTAGGTGTGATTGTGAAAACTCGCCATTATACAAAGTATATGACAACATATAGTTCGAAAAATCACGGGGATTTAATTATACATTCCACTAGTGGCTTCGCTCGTATGATAGCATTGCATAGCATAGTCGGCCTTATAATGTTCCTACTGTTGGGACTCAGGCCTCCTCTCTAGTAGAGGGAATGGGCCGTAATCCAACACGTGGGCCGAGTGCGGGTTGGTGAATGTCACACGTCTTCGAATTTTTGGTTCTACATGCCGGTTTCCTCACAATGTTTTCCTTCATCGTTTTGAGAGCAGTGGTGATGAAATAAATTACACAAAGTAATGCGCCTGGCTGGGTTCAAACCCGCGACCTACAACTCGTAAGTCGGGGCCGTTACCGCTCGGCCACCACTGCTTACGAGTAACTTACGAGTAATTATTCTATTTTTTCAGTAGTGTTCTGTGTTCCTTCAGGTGCCCTTTTGCGTATCAAGACCGTGGTAACTCTTTCAAACAATGTCGCAACGAGTCATTACCCTACCAGCCCATTAAGTAAAAGGTCAGCAGCATGCTATCAGATTGTCTTGTATTAAGTTACCTATTAAATTACGAGATGAGTAAACTGTGAGATGACTAGGCTTGTGTTACTAAGCTGATTAACTTTCGACTTAATTTTTTAGGGTTCCGTACCACAAAAATAAAAAACGGAACACTTGTAGGATCACTTTGTTGTCCGTCTGTCTGTTTGTCTTTCAAGAGCTGTTATCTTGGGAACGCGTGGAGATATCGAGTTGTAAAGTAAATTAAAACCATATACTCAGGTCTGCGGTCTCAGAAAGCTGTAAAAAAATCGAATTTTTATGTTTACAAAAAAAAAAAAAAAAACAGATACGGCCGTTTATGTCGCAACAAAAGTATATATTTCGACCCTCTCAAGGGAATAAAATGATTTTTCACCTAAAAAAAAACCCTAGGAAGTTCTTTTTTAGGTGAAAAATTATCCAATGACTTCTCCCGCTCTTGGGCGGAGCTGTAGGGCGTGTAAGACTGACTAAAACTCACTCCTGTCCCTTTTTTGCCTTCGTTCCAGAGCCCCGGAGTACACTTTCGCACAACCCATGGAAAATTCATAAGATTCGCATTGACCTAGAATCCTGAAATTTGTCATAAAGCAAAGTCTTATAGCATAGATTTAGGAATAAATCTGAAAACAGTTTTGTTGTTACATCAAAAAAAAAAAACATATTGCGAATCGGAAAAATCTTCGAAACTCAATTCGGGAATTGAACTGTTTCATAGGTAAGTTTGTACGGAACCCTCAGTGCGCGAGTCCGACTCGTACTTGCCCGATTTTTTCTTTTAAACACATTAGCCCACATTAGGAATATTTGTATTTTTGTGTGCGTTTGTGTGTATTTATTCTGATAAAAAAATCCTCTAAAACGGTGGTTGCTGAAAATCAGCATCGTAGATTGCTGGATTTCCCCAGCGTCGCGGTATGAGCTGAGCAACAACCTATTTTTGCCTGGATGCGACGCACAACTTGGATTTATATATTGTATGTGTTTTTCTTATATTATTGTTTATATGTACACGATAGGTTAGTCTCTGTCGGCCCCGGCCACGTGCAATAGACAATGGACATAGACAACCACAGACTAAACTATAGACATTGGACAAATGTGTTTTGTCTAGTGTCTATGGTGCAGCACAGTTATGCCTGGTTTATACATGGTCCGACAGATTGATGTATTTTATTGTGTGTCTATTTGGGCAAAATAAACATGTTTTCTTTCTTTCTTTCTTTCTCTAGCTGATTCAGTATTTTAACCAGTTACTTTTAAATGAGTACAAGCAACCACTTGAGACGTGCGTGAGCCAGATATCTGGCTATAAATACGATCACCAGTTATTAGTTTATGAATGAACGTTCTCAATGGAAATCATTTCCAATGCGCGTGGGCGTCGCAATATAGCGCGTAGAGGATTATATGTTCCGGTGGACGGACGTTTGGACAAGCACACAACGGTTCTATATGCAATAGATTCGTATTGTGGATGGTAACGTTAGGATATTATGCTTGTATTTCTTGAGAGGAATGGTGTATGGAACACCCACGATTTATTGGAATACGGAATTTTTAAACTGTCTTTTCTAAAACGGCTAAGGGTTGGTCGATAGTTGGCCATTTTTCAACATATATAAAATTAAATTTGAAACATTGTTACAAACGGTACCTTAAATTAAATAATCTTAATGTATTATATTATATAGGTCTGTAGCTAATTGCGGGCTTCAGTTTTGTAGTATACAGTGGTCCCTAAACTAGGCAGCGCCTGTATCTTGGGGACCGGAGTTGAAGATAGTAATAATAATACTATTTTTTGCCACTGGAGAATATAATAAAATGTACACAAAAAGAATATAAAAAAATAAAATCTAAAATTAAAACAAGTTAGAAGGAGATCAAAGTAACTTAAAAACTAAAGCCTGAAAAATTTAAAAACAAAAAATAAAAAGTAGAATTAAAATTAAAATTGTGCTGAACCTTGCAACAATATTGAGAGCTTTCTTTCAGAACTTTTATGTTTACAGGACTCTCGAGTAATATCTAAAATGCATATAAAGAATATTACATATTGTGATATTTGTATGTACTTGGAAAACGCAATAAAACACGGGCATTCGCTAAATCTTTTATTGCAGACTGCCGGCTGCGGTCGCCGCCTAGCCTACCAGCCCCCCTAGCCAAGTTACAATCGTATCGTTCGTGCCGAACGCCTCGAGTAGGCCACGCCTCCGATTGCTTTGTTCTGACGTCATCTCAACGCTCAGTCACGTGGTCAAATAAAGAAATCGGAGGCGTGGCCTACTCGAGGCGTTCGGCGCTAACCAAACGATTGTAACTTGGCTAGGGGGGCTGACGTACAGATTATTATCGATCTACCTACATTACACACATATTATACGGTACCGTGCTGATCCGGTAAACGTTGTATTATCAAATAAATTAAAAGAAAAAAATGGGGGGTAAGGGGTAAGAGGGTAAACATTTAAACAGCCTACGACTTAAATAAATAATATAAGCTACAATTCATTCTTCTCAGACCTACCAAATATACACAAAAGTATTACAAAATTCGGTCAAGCAGTTTCGGAGCGGTTCGATAATAAACACGAGATTTTTATTCTATATTTTGAATTATATATATTTATATTTAAACCTTATAGTGATATGTATTTTGAAACAAACTACAAATAAAAATCAAATCAAATCCATAGCCCAAAAGACAGTTGTCCAAAACAGGTTCCAACAATGCAAGAACCGAGCCATAATTGGACTATACAAACGATAAAAACTGTATCAAATCACATAATCATATATATGTACGTATTTCAAAAGCACAGTTATGTCTACAATAGAGCAATGCTAGGAATTCATCTTACCTCACAAGGAATCAGTGGAGATAAGATAAGAACCGAGTGTTGGTGAATGAGCGCAGAGAACGTAAATCATAGTTTTTATTATTGAGACAGCACTCACTGGCCTAGACCGCTAGACTGCGTAGGCGTAGGACTAGGGATGTCACACTTGCATTGTCGATAAAATCTAGCATTCAAAATATTTTTATTAAATACTAGCTTCTGCTAGCGTCTTCACCCGCGTGAAAATAGGTTTCTCCATAAAATTCTAACCCCCGTTTTACCCCTTATTGTGTTTACACCCTTATAAAGATCCTACTTGCCAAATTTTACGTTTTTAGGTGCTATAGTTTCTAAGATTTCGTGATTAATCAGTGAGTGGTATTTCGCTTTTATATATATAGATTTTTTCTTTTACCCGAACAAAAGCGAGAGACAGGCCACCCGCCATTAACCTGGTGGTCTAACATCGAGAGTTACCAATTGCCAAAATTGACAACCCAGCCCCTGACTCACCAAGTTCCTGGACTTTCAGGGCTGCAACAGCCAGAGTGAAGTTTGAGATGGATGTGTGGTGTGACGAGAATGGATATAGTAAGAAATGAATATATTAGAGGAAGTTTGAAAGTGGCGCCAGTGACTGAAAAGTTGAAGGGGAATCGTTTGTCTTGGTATGGTCATGTAAAGAGGAGAGATGAAACACATGTTACTAAAAGAATTATGAGTTTACATGTGGATGAGTGGAGAGGGAGAGGGAGGCCAAAGAAAAGATGGATGGATTGTGTGAACAGTGATATGAAAGAAAAGGAAGTTAGTGATAGTATGACTTTTGACAGGATAGAATGGAAGAAAAAAACGTGTTGCGCCGACCCCAAATAAGATGGGACAAGGGCAGGAAGATGATGATGATGAACAGCCAGAGTGAAGTTTGATGTCTTCTAGCCAGGATGCTTATTTAGAACAATAAACCATTTTTATTCTATATTTCACCTTCATAACAGCCCCCTTAGCCAAGATACGATCATTTCGTTTGCGTTGAACGCCTCGAGTAGGCCACAACTCCGATTCCTTTGTTCTGACCACGTGACTGAGCGTTGAGATAACGTCAGAACAAAGGAATCGGAGGCGTGGCCTACTCGAGGCGTTCGACGCGAACGAAACGATCGTAACTTGGCTAGGGGGCAGGACAGACTGTCTAGGCGTAGAATTTTGAGGAGACTCGACCTCAGATTATGGGAGCAGAGACGGACAAAGATGAAGATTTATTCATTTTCACATTGCACAAATGTTAAGACAGTAAACAAACGCTTTACTTAATGAGTACATTATCCCAGTAAGGGCGCAGCAATCAACTTATGATTAAGAACATTAATAATTTTACTGTAACATCAATAAAACTTTACGATATTTTAATAAATAGGAACAGTAGCTGAATTGCCTACAGGTATTTTAATTGCTAATAAATAACTTGTGCTGGAAGAAATCGTTTAATAGTGTTGGAATAAATAGAATATTAAGATATTAAATTAATTTTTTTTTTTTAAACAAATCGCAGTTAATATTTTTTTTTACATAAAATTTAAATAATTCGTTTTTTTTTTGTTTTTTATCGACATTTCTTTGGGTAAAAATAATAAATTCTGAAAAAAATATATTATTTGCACCTTATTGAAATATTGCTGCAAACTATTTAGAGTAAATTGTTTTTTTTTCTAACTTATGTTAAAACTAGCTTTCGCCAGTGTCTTTTCCCGTGTGAAAGTGGAAAGTATAACCCATGTCACTCGTAATAAAGTTTTTTTTTTATATTCCACAACTATCACACAACGCAATCTAGTCCCAAACTAAGCAGAGCTTGTGCTATGAGTACTAGACAACTGATAATTAACTTACTTATATATTTCTAAACATTATAGATAAATTACACCCAGACAAAGAACAAATGATTGTGCTCAACACACAAACATTTGTCTTGAGGGGGAATCGAACCCACGACCTTCGGCATATCAGTCAGGACCACTAGAAAAACAGGCCAATCAATTTAGAGTTTATTAATTACTAACCAAAATCATCATTCAAAATTACAAATCTTTCCTTTTCATAATATTAGTATCGATAAACGCGTTTTTTAACATGACTAGTTTCTGTAATATTTTCAAGAAAAATCAAAATCAATAAAATGATTATTGCAAGGTTCAAACCGATTTTTTTTTAGTTAATATAAACTACTGCTTGACTACGATCCCACCCGATGGTAAGCTGTGAAGCAATGGTTGATGGAGAAGTGTATTATTTACTCTAGGTTTAAAAACAGACACCCAAATTATAATCGGACGGGAAGACCGCATATTTTCCGCGGCTTATTTTATCCCAAACTTAGCTTAGCTTAGTCGGCCTTATAATGTTCCCACTGTTGGGACTCAAGCCTCCTCTCTAGGAGAGGGAATGGGTCGTAATCCACCACGCGCGCCCAGTGCGGGTTGGTGAATGTCACATGTCTTCGATTTTTTGGTTCTAGGACACGCCGGTTTCCTCACGATGTTTTCCTTCACCGTTTTGAGAGCAGTGGTGATGAAATAAATTACACAAATTAATGCGCCTGGCTGGGTTTGAACCCGCGACCTACAACTTGTAAGTCGGGGCCGTTACCACTCGACCACCACTGCTCTGCTCACTGCTTATCCCAAACGAAAAACTATAATACTAAAAGCCACAGGATTAAAGTTGCGGTAAAGACCTAGTGAATTATAATTTAATGTTATTATGGTTATTATGGACTGCACTATACTCAATGAGTCAAGTGGGTGAATAAAGAGAGAGGTGCATGCATTAAAGTCATAGATATATTTTATGACGGAGGCCGCGCAGTCTGAGTAGCCTAGACCCTGCAGGGCTGCGTGGGAGCACCCACCTAGGGCTACCAATGAAAGTCACAATTTATTTTGTATAAAAACATTTTGTAAAGAAAAATGTATTTTAAAGAAAAAATACATTTATTCAATCAGTGTTAAAACACATTCTGATGAAATGCAAATTGAATGGGCTTAAATATAAGCTCATTTAGACTGTCTTACAAAGAAAGGTTGTCTGCCTCGTACACGTTTTCCAGCAGGTAAGGGCAGAAGTAGCGGGGAAACGCGGTGTTGGCTGGGAATCATTCAAGAATGGATCAAAAGTCATGAGTGTTGCTGAGCTGTTCCAAAGCCGCAAGGGACAAGGCAATCAATTTTTCTTTTTATTATTGATAGGTTCGTGTTTGAGCTCTATCTCACTTAATAGTAAGCATTGCTCCATCGTCGACCAAATGATGATGGAGCACGCTTGCCTACAAACGAAGTATTCACACTTGTTTTACAGAACCTGTGTGGACCGCCCGGAGGACACGGTGGAGGTGTGCCCCGCTTGGGCAGAGCAACGCCGTGTCCTCGTGGGGGCGATCGGCGGCGGCGATCTTTCGCGCCGG
This sequence comes from Mythimna vitellina, assembly GCA_949316375.1. Taxonomy (NCBI): domain Eukaryota; kingdom Metazoa; phylum Arthropoda; class Insecta; order Lepidoptera; family Noctuidae; genus Mythimna; species Mythimna vitellina. The sequence continues at coordinate 1,566,518 of OX438691.1, read as the reverse complement.
GCCTCGTCTTCGACGGTGCGTACCGTTCCACGCGCGTCTCAGGGAGATATCAGCAAATCGTAGGGGCCCAAAAGGTTCGATGCCTACTGGGGCCACGGGTAGTGTGAAAGTGATACCCGGGGACTTCCAGTGGCCCTGGAACGAAGGCTAAGAAGGAAAGGAGTGGGTTTTTAGTCAGTAAAAGTCTGAAACTATTACCCGCTGCGCCCAAGAGCTGCATTTATCATTAGATAATTTTCCCACCTAAAAAAAACCCCTAGTTTGTAGCTATCAGGAAAAACAGACTCCGATAGGAAATTCCACTCCTAGGCCGATATTCTGTTATGATAGCTAACCATAATTTATTGGAGCAGCATCAAGAGAAGAAATCAGATCGCTTATAACACGGAGAGAATCCACGCCTGCAATCTTCGAGATATTTGACTTAAAAAGTTATTTGGTTTAGTTTGGTTAGTAGATACGACCCAAGTGGAGACAGCTGATGTTTTTTTAAAACTAGATAGGGATATACATGTCATGCTTTCACGTAGCAACCCTAGACAAAAGGCCCACGCACACCAGCCGGCTGACCCGGCCCTGCTCATCAAATCCAGCAGGTGGGAGATAAGTCTGTATTCATCTTAGCAGCGCTACATTAGAACTTGCATGTAGATCCTCTACATCCTTAATGATGGAGCATTACTGATGGTATCTGTAATTGAAGACATTTTGGTGAGCTAAAGGCTGGTTTATTGACTACGTGCGTGCTGAGCTGGTACTTTTATTTTGTATTTTACTTTGGATTAGAGCAGTAGATTTAGAGCAGTGGTGGCCGAGTGGTAACGGCCCCGACTTACGAGTTGTAGGTTGCGGGTTCAAACCCAGCCAGGCGCATTACTTTGTGTAATTTATTTCTTCACCACTGCTCTGAAAACGGTGAAGGAAAACATCGTGCGGAAACCGGCATGTCCTAGAACCAAAAGTTCGAAGACATGTGACATCCACCAATCCGCACTGGGCCCGCGTGGTGGATTACGGTCCATACCCTCTCCTAGAGAGGAAGCTTGAGTCCCAGCAGTGGGAACATTATAAGGCCGACTATGCTATGCTATACGAAATATCCGCTTTGGATGAAAAAAAAATGCGTAATACGTTTTGGGTACCTATTACTGCTATTTCGAACCAGGTAAAGGACATTGACCATCCACGTATGGGGGTTGGACTAAATGCTGCTCATTATAGGCACGTAGTTTAGTGTGTTCTTTAAGCGACTCTGTAAACCAAACCTCAACAAAACCTTTCTTACATAAATATATTGTTGTAATTGATGTAATTGAACCGCACCTTAACTTAAACTCTGGGACCGATTTTTAACCGACGTCCAAAAAAGGAGGAAGTTTCCAAGCCATCTAAATGGTTTTTTTTTTGTATCTTGTTCAACGATATATTAAAAAATACAACCGGAACAAGAATCTCCTCCTTTTCAAGATCGGTTAATATTGCACTGTTAGCTGAGGCGCGGGGGGTGGTAAATCGAAAACATTAAAAATAATTAAAGTAGACTAGATAATATTATAGAAGTTAGAAAAAAAAGTGTAAAAAACGTTTATAATTCGATGTCAGCTTGTTTAGTAATACTCAAACATCAGAGCAGTTCCGTTTCACGCTGACATTGTCGTTCAGTGCAGGAAATGGTTGTCACTCCAACAATGATTTACATTTGATCCGGACTCAGTATTAATCCATTGCTGGAACGCAACTGAGAAAGTAGGAGGTCTAATTAATGCTGAATATTATTATTAACTTGTGTACGATGCCTGGGGGTGTGGGCAGATAATTTTATGGCTTAAGTAAATGCTTATTAATTTCTTGGTCCACAAGCGCCACTGTTGTAGTTAGATTTGAGCAGACTTTCTTTTTAATTTTTAACTCTTGTTAACGAAGAGACTTTTTTGAACGAAACAGATATGAGCAATAACAAAAGACGACATAGGTAAGGGGCATACAAGGAAAATGGTCAAACACACTCAACATCATGCCCGATTCCATACAGTCTACAAGGAGTACTGCCAATCACGGCCGATGTCATGCCCGATAATATTCCAAGAACATGATCTAATCAAGAACATATTTCGACGTCTTTCTAAATTACTTTTTTTTGGAAAATGAAGCAATAAGTATAGTAATAAAATTTCAATTTTGTAGCTAAAGCTCCAATAAAAGAGTTAATAAAACGGACAATCAACATTTTTGTGCGTTTGCGCCGCTACAACATTATCAAAACGCGATGGTATCTGTACTAGGGTTGACACTTTACTTCAATCGTTTCAGAAAAAAGGAATAAAGGACATTGAAATAAAAATATTATTCGGCGACAGTCCAGGCGATTAAAAAAAAATTGAATATAATAAAATGTTGCGATCATTAAAACGGTGAAGGGGAACAGCGAGCGAGAAAGAGGGATGCATCCCTTTAACAGTATAGTTTAGGTCTTCAAATGGATCGCGTTAAGAGGTCATGGTAGTACCTCTATACAGGTTTCAATAATTCGAAGACTGTTTTCACCAGCTCGTTCTATTATATCACCGTGATAAATGAGTGCCACCGATGCTGCAGTTACGTTAGCCACCTATTGCCCTTTGCCGGAGATGACTATGGCGTCGCGAGTGACAAGACGACTATAGTCCACCATAGGTATGGGTTTGCGAATGTCATTCCATGGGTAACTACCGTCCGGCTGTCCAGCAAGGACCAAGCCATCCAGCATCTCGAAGAGATGTAAGAAGAATTGTAGAGACCTGTTAAGGCCGACGCCTGTCAGGGCTGCGGTAACTCCTTCGAAAAATTCGCAGCCCGAGCGCAGAAAGGGCGAGTGAAATTCACCTACTGGGCCTAAACAGTTTAATGAGTTTACCATTGATTCAAAAAGAATAAGACCATGGTAAACTACTGCCAACTTGATCACACTTGAAACCAACGCACTCTCACAGACATGACGAGTGTGTGAACACATACATCGCTCATATTTGCTCTGCAACCTGGTTAAGACCCAAGGAATCTTCAGGGCCAACTCGGTATTTATTTTGTACTTTAGAATGTTTGAACCTCTCAACTTGTAAGTTTAATGAAGGTGTTCCGCCCACTATTGTGGCGACTTGGCCCTATTAGCTGTGATTAAGCTTAGAAAACCGTCATGGCGTGACCGAGGCGAGATAACCATCAAAATTTATCCGTTAGCCAAAATGGTGTCAACTGACACACTTAGAGAAAGCCTGTAACTGTCTCTTTGAATATAATTGGTAATATTTTAAAGAAATTGTATAAATTATATGTACACCAATGACTTACTAGAGAAGGTTTAAGCTTAAAAAAATCCTGCAGGTTTCCTACCAATGTTTTTTTTAAATTGATATAAAATAGTGCTTGACTGCGATCCCACCTGATGGTAAGTAGTAATACAATCGTTGATGGTGAGGCGCACTAATTTATTGAGAGCCTATTCCTTTTATTTTATAATGTAAGTAAAAAAAATCTTTGCCCTGTGTGCGTGTCCATCAATAATTGATTCCGCCCTGAGTTTAGCGAGGGAATGTTAGACTTTTTCCAACTAAAAACTACCTGTGTCTATTACTCGAAAAAGTTATCGCAGCTTTTGCTGTATTGACAGCGGCTACTGAAGGAACATGGGTAGGTTTTTGTCAGTAAAACTCTGACACTCTGTTCGCTCCACTCAGAGCGATAGAAATTATTTGATGACGTGGTATCTCAATAAACAAAACAACTAATATTCATAAAGCAAAGCACATCAATGAAGTTAATTACGAGTTAGTCCAAATATCCCAAGACACAGAGCGGTGCATTTTTTCTGATGTTGATTTAAGCCGTGTTGATTGATCACGCGTGTATTACTTGGGAGCGCTAGAGTTGTCCGAAAATTATCGACATTTCAATGTAGGTATCGATATCTATATTTTTGTAATCAAAATTTTGAATTTTGGTCAGAGGTTATAAATAATAATATCAATCGGAAACGTGCGAATAAGTTTTATTTTACGCCTATTAAAATTTTTTCGCACTTGCTCAAAAGAAGAACTTGAACTTTTGTGGCATTACTAAGAATTTTTTATTCGTAGTTTGACCTAACCTAACCTAACGTAGCTATGTTGATAGTGGTTTTATTAAAAATAATAATCATACCACACACTACACATTCAGGTATTAGAACGCGTTCACATTAACATCAAATAATCACTTTAACAGAAGAGGATGGGAGGACAGATCGCGAAAAGGCCATTCAAGAGATTGATCAGCTACATCAGGTGGTTTACCATGACGTTTAAAGTAAGATTGTTTCATTTTTATTCCGGCGTGGGTAAGAGACGGAGCTATACAGGTTATCTAGCGCCATCTCTTACCCACACTAGAAATAAGAATGAAACAATCTTACTTTAAACGTCATGGAAACCCAGCAGGTCAGAATAAGCGTCGAGTCTTGAAAATAATCGGAAACAAGATTATTCAAGAAAGCCATAATCAAACTACTTCTGAAGTTTCCTACTAGGTTCGACCAAAAATTATTAATTTATCGATATGTGGTGCGTAGGCGCAGCAGCTGCCATCACTTCTGATCGCTGATGGCTCGCATGATATATCGGCTAGATCTGTCATTCTGATGGTAATGCTTATTTGGATCGTTAAGAATTGGGTACCCATCATTAGAAGTGTGGCTACAAATGTGCTGTGTATAGTAATGTGTTAGGTACGGTCAGCAACGATTTTTTAAACCTTCGATTACTTATATAATAGTAATTGATTATTTAAGTAAGTTTATATCAGTTTTGTAAAATAACGAACTTATTTTTTTTTTAATCATCATCTCCCGCCCATCTAATTATTTATTTCAGGTAAAATGAATACATAAAACACTTAACTAATTAAAACTATATATACACTTACGAAATTATTTGGATTTCAATTAATAAACAATAATAATAATAACCCTGTTCCCGATACCGATCGACTACCGTGTTTTTATATATTTTTTTATTTTTTATTATTATATTTAAAAATATAATTTATACATGTAGATATATAAATGAATGAAGAAGTAAAAAAAAAAATGGTCGCTCGTTCATTGTTTTAAAATTGTTATCTATGCTCGAGTTCATATTGAGGTGTTAATATAATATTTATGTTAGTAATTCTGTCTGTATGTTTTACCTCTTTACGTCTTAACGACTGATCGGATTTGTATGAAACTACACACACACACGGCAACGACGATTGTCGATTCGGCACACGGGTAGACGATATCCTGGAATAAAATCTTTTTTTTTTCTAACACATTGCTTTTGCAATATTTTTTTATATTATTAGACCCCAACCACCATAAGTTCGTCAGTAATATATATAAATATCTTGCTAACGTCTCATTTATTGATAATTGTAATTATTTATTTTTCTTTCTTTCTTTCACTTGCAGAACTAAGACACGCATTTAAAATTTGGTGCTTATTTGAGCCGATCTGGTAGATTTGTAAATAAGATGGCCATGTAAAATATTGTATTTTACATGGCCGTCATACATTATCATCATACAAACTTCAAACGTCTTACTTGCAAGTTTAACTTGCATTGTATAGTTTATATAATTTTAGGGGGCACGTTACCGACTAGGCTCCCGCACGGCTGGTTAACCCTACATAAATAAATAAACCTGTAATAATTTTCAAATGATTAACAGAAAAAGACAGAATCCTAAGTGGTACTGACACAGGGTGTGTCGAAATCGTTTGACTGTAGCAGCGAGATAATACTGACTCTAACATCGCTATGCTGGATAAATCAGTGACAGGTTAAAAGCACTAGCCAGCTAACCCGTTCGCGGTCTCGTTAACCCGCGCGATGATAAGGCTGTTATGTCATTATTTTATTTAGAATTTTTTCTTTGGTTTCGCTTGGTTTGTGTGCAATTAGCCAGTCTAAAGTATTTAATTTAGGTAATATACAGTCACATCGTTTTTCATAGAATGCGGATGTAACAAATTGTAATGTTTTTGCAGTATTTGGCACCAAGTATATCGAATTAGCCTTTTCGGCACGCTACGGTCTAGTAATCAATTTCTTTTCGGATTTCCCTCTTTTCACCCCTTTTAAAGTGAAATTTCCAAAACCTCCTTCTCAGTGCTCGCTTACATCACAAAAGGAAGCTTTGTGCAAAATTTCAAGTTCCTAGTCCCAGTAGTTTCGGCTGTACGTCGATATGTCAGTCAGTCAGATTCTCTTTATATATATATAGACTAGCTTCTGCCAGCGGCTTCGGCCGCATAATTATAGGTTTCTCCATACAAAGTTTGTACCACCGTTTCATCCCCTTAGGGGTTGAATTTTAGGAAATCCTCTCTTAGTGCTCGCCTACATCATAAAAGGAAACCTTGTGCAAAATTTCACGCTGCTAGTCCCAGTAGTTTCGGCTGTGCATTGTCAGTCAGTTTCTCCTTTTATATTATACTAGCTTTTGCCCGCGGCTTCGCTCCCGTCTATATTCTACTACTCTACCCTACTCTACCCAACTCTACCCTACTCTACCCTACTCTACCCTACTCTACCCAACTCTACCCAACTCTACCCAACTCTACCCTACTCTACCCAACTCTACCCTACTCTACCCTAATCTACCCTACTCTACCCTACTCTATCCTACTCTACCCTACTCTACTCTACTCTACCCTAATCTACCCTACCTACACTACCTCCCCACCAATTTTCAGCAAAATCGGTTGAGCAGTTCTTGAGTTATAAATAGTGTAACTAACACGACTTTCTTTTATATATATAGATAGAAGATAAAGATAATCAGTTGTTGATAATAGTGAAATGTCATAAAAAGATTTTCCGATCATTACATATTTTCTTCTAGATGTGAAACCACTAGGTATTGGTAAGTTTTTGTAGAGTATATGTACTCAAATAAAACCACAAGTAAACACATAAATATCAGTAATGTTATTGGCAGTTACTTTTAACCTGTTCTAAAGAAAAACATTGACTAAAATAGCTGTAAATAATGGTTAATCAATTCTCCACAAGCCCGGCTCTAACTTGATAGCTTTTTGTACGAAACCCATTTTATACATCAAGACAAATTGTAAATGCCACAAAACAATCTGAATCGATTACTTCATCGTCCTACTTCGATGCTGAATCGATAAAGACTTAATCGATTTTGCACGCTCGGATCGATTATATTTACGAGTAAGATCGTGTCTGTACGTACACGTACCGAGTATAAAGCGGTAGGCACATTTGGCACGGTCTTGTGAGTTTTTTTTTATCTGTCGGCTGTCAAAACGACAGCTGTCATGTGTCACGGATCAAGATGGAAATTAGGACGGCATACTTACTATGGAAATTATGACAGAAAACATTGATAGAGCGCCATCGTTACGTCCTTTTCTACGATTTTGATTGGGCCACTTCCTGGACTTGCAGTGTCTCCACAACGTGGGACTTGGTCACACTACCACGGCCCACGGTACGATACGGGAGTCGTTAACATGTTGCCTAACTGCGACACTTTGTCTCGTCGTGCAGATATACGGTTTAATTCTCTTTGGTGCCTAGCCGTGTTGAGCGGATACACGATACGATGCTGCGTCGTATCACGACACCGTGTTGGTTCAGATTATACGTCGTCGAAAATTTGGCGATCAGTCTTCAACCAAAGGGTTTTGTGACGATGTCTTGTCGCGCATTCACGCGACGCTGCACCGTAAATCTACGGTAAAGTCCCATGGTAAGGACGGGCGCCACACTGTGGTCAGGCTGCTACAGAAAACAGATTATTATTGGATATTTTATAAAGGTACTGCTCAGTCTATTCTCTAAGTCTATGGCGGCATAAGTTCTAAATGAGGAAATGTCAAAAATCCACCCACGTTAAGAGGGCTACAGGAGTTAATCGCGAGTTTTGTAATGTGCAAAAGTATATACACATAATCCAATGCGGTAATGTTATTCTTCAGGATAAATGCTAGATAGATAGAATATTCATAAAATAATACAGCAAATTTAGTACGATAGATAAAATTCAAGAAGATGCCTCAAAATTGGTTTATAGTTGCAAAATTTGTTGTTTTTACTAGTTGTTAATACTGTTTGTTTTTTAAAAAAAACAAAAAATAAAAGTATTTATTTTTTAGATTTTGAAACAGATATTATCGATTGAAAACCAGACTTACACATATAAATGCAATCATTCTGAATGTTTGTCAGATTTCCACAAGCAACGTTTTACCATTACAGTATTTTAATTTTATAATCGCATTTGCTGAATTTAAGCAAATAGCTTTATATTTTGCAAGAATTTGTATCTTTGTTTTGTATATTGTGCATCTCTTTCTATTGTATGCACCTCTTTGAGTCCGAGAGTGACCGCGCTTTAGGCCCTCTAGTTCTCTTAAGTATGACCCGTTTCACTCTTGGTACTCCATCACAGCACAAGGAGGTCTATTTACCCTCCAATCTATTAACATGTCTAACAAAGTGTAGTGCAAACTAGGGTAAGCTGCGCTTAGGGCAAAGACGACGGTAAGCCGATCAGTCCCGATCGCTTCCGAGTTCAGCCGAGCTTTACGTCACCGATGCCTGTTACTCTAACTAGTATGTGAATTGTATTAAGATACTTGATTTGTTAGATGTTTGCAGTTCTTTATGGTGTTTGGATTAAGTCTAATCTACAAAGCCTCGAGCACAGGCGCAGGGTAGCCAGCCTATCGGTATTTTACAGGTTACATTTTGGAAAGTGTGCGCGGGAACTGCATGACTTGATTCCGCCATCTCCTTTCTACCATCGGACAATCCGACGAACGGCGAGTATCCACCCTTACGTTGTTGAAACTTCAACGGTCCGGACTAAGCGTTTCGCTTCGTCGTTTATACCGCGTACATCGAAGGACTGGAATAATTTGCCTGCTGCGGTCTTCCCGTCCAACTATATATTTAGGTGTCTTCAAAGCTAGAGTGAATAGGCTCTTAATAAACTAGTGCGCCTGACCATCAATGATTGCATCTCCGCTTACCATCAGGTGGTATCGCAGTCAAGCATTGGTTAATATCATTTCAAAAAAAAAAAGTGAGACACTTATTAATCAGTAAACAGTATATACATTTTGTACTTTTGTAGAGAAACAGCAAAAATAGCGTTCGCCTGAGGTTTTGTCTATTTTAATAGGTAATATTTAAGGTGTATGCGGAACAGAGTGTAAAATCTGACATACCTACGATAAAACAACACACCCTGGGGTATATCACACGTTTTACCCGGAATTGAATTCAATACTTAACACTTGGCATTCGCCAACTACTAATCAATGACCAAAGAGGCCAAGAGCAATAAACTAATATCCTAAATTAGTGACCACAAAACGGCCTATTGGTCTAATGGTTAGTGGCCCTGACTGCTGTGGTGTAGAGGTCGTGGGTTCGATTCCCACCCATGACAAATGTTTGTGTGATGAGCATGATCATTTGTTCTGTATCTGGGTGTAATTTATCTATAATATGTATGTATTTAGAAATATATAAGTATGTTTATCAGTTGTCTAGTACCCATAACACAAGCTCTGCTTAGCTTGGGACTAGACGACGTTGTGTGATGGTTGTGAAATAATATTATATTATATATTATATTTTATTTATAACATACGCGACGCTGGCAAAATAGACGTGTCAAAGCTCCATAGCAGCCCACCATGCATTTATACCAGGGCCTCAAGTCTGCTATTACAATAATGTCAGAATGGTCTATCATTGATTTCATAATCGTTGATTTTGACAAGTATGGTAATCTACTAATATAGTGGCGTCATTATGACTTTCCAATGGTCAACCACTGACACTCCATTGAAAGAAGTGGCATAGAATGTTAATCTCGCACAAATTGACAAATGAATATCTGACGTATGCGGTAATCTGCTAATATTTTGACAGTTCCTTTGATCAGTGACCTACCGTTAGAACGTTATTGTGTCTTCATTGCTTTTAATAAGCTTGATATTGTCATTTCACCAAAACTCTATTATAAGACCATTGACCGATCAATGATCGATCATTATGAATTAGCAGATTACGAACTTTTAGCAATATGACAATGGGATCGTGTTGGAATGATGAATTTATAAAAATAGCAGACTTGGGCCCCTGGGATGTTATGGAGCTCCGTGACCATAACCGAACAGAATAAATAAATCGAGTATCCGAAATAAAAAATATATCCTATAAAAGTGTTTCGGATAATGCCGAAGTCTAAATGACTGGTTACGATTACGACTGGTTTTTGTTTGTTTTGTCCGACCAAACGAATCTATCTAGACTAGAATTAAAAGTCAAATCTTGCTCTTTGTATTTTGATTTTATAATTCTAATAACCGTAACCGAAATTATTCTAATTTAGCGGATAATCCGAAATAACTTAACATCCGTAACCGTATTCGTAACCAGTATATTGTACTGGTTTTAAACCAGTATAATATTATTCCTATAACCGTTTATTCAAATCCGAAACTGAATATCCTAATATCCCTAATTTATACCAACATCGTCGCCCACTGGGCACGCCATAATTATAGCGGTAAGTCCCTTCTTTGAGGCGTAGCTAGAAAGACCTCACGGCGCCCTTACCTTCCGCATGACGCAGGTCTTCAACAGACATGGTAAGTTCGCGAGGTTCCTGCACCGGATTCGTGCGGAAGAAACGCCCGGGTGTCACCATTGTGTGGATCGCCCGGAGGACACGGTGGAACACACGGTGGAGGTGTGCCCCGCTTGGGCAGACCAAGCCGTGTCCTCGTGGGGGCGATGGCGGCGACCTGTCGCGCCAGATCTGGCCATGATCCGGAGCGAGGAGGAGTGGCAGGGGGTCGCCTCCTTCTGCGAAGCAGTAATGCTAGCAAAGGAAGCAGCCGATCGCGTGAGACAACGGTACTCACGCCCCAATCGCCGCCGGGATTCCGATCTCGATTACCGGCCACCGTAGGCGCGGGCTTGCGGACGGCGAGCAATGGGTAGCTCATCGTCCGATAGTCCGGTAACCGTCCGGACCGAGCCCAAGTCGTCGACGGCGCGTACTGTTCCACGCGCGCCTCAAGGAGATGTCAGCAAACCGTAACGGCCCAGCAGGGTCGAAGCCTACTGAGGCCAAGGGTCTGCTTCCGAAAGAAAGACTCGGCCCTGGTACGAAAAGCAACGAAGGAACAGGAGTGGGTTTTTAGTCAGTAAGAGTCTGACATTATCTCGCGCTCCGCCCAATAGCGGGGGATGTCATAAGATGATTTCCCAACCAAAACAAAAAACATCGTTGCCCATTAAAATATATTTTACAAATTACAAAATATATTTTACAAATTACACACCCCTCTGACCTTTACAAGCCGTTTATTATTTCGTTAAAAGACCTCAAAGCCCAGACATTACCATAATAACTGAAATTATCAATTTAAAAAACTGAAATTATGTAGGTACAGTCAACAAAGGAGATAAGTAACCGGGGTCGTCATTAGTTGAAGTTTTCATGGAAAAAATGGATGGATGGATGTGAATGAAATATATGATTTTTAATTTTATTAATGAGTTTTTGGAGGTGTACGGGACAGAGTGTAAAGTCCCGCAAACCTCTGTTGGAAAGGGAGGATCTTCCAACCAGACGGGTGTTATGTCTGGTGGACAACTGCTCGATAGATAAATTCGGGCTGTTCTATATGTTCCAATCGCACGGAGAACTTTGATTGCGCGATGCAGGATTAGTTCTTATGTGACGCCATAGATGTCGCTAGAAGTTGTTTATCTTAAGCAATTATATTTTAACTAGATTCTGCCAGCAAAATAGTAGGATTCTCCATACAAACTTTGGACGCCTGTTTCAACCCCTTACGGAGTGAATTTTTAGAAAATCCTCTCTTAGTCACCTAAGTCATAAAATAAAACCTTGCGCAAAATTGCATAATTAGTCCCAGTATAGTTTCAGCTGTGCAATGATATATATGTCTGTCAGTTTCTCCTTTTGTTTATTTATTTAATGTACAAATCATCGTTATCGAACTTCCGATCGATCTACTGAAACGGCTTGACCGATTTTTATGTTTTTTTTTGTGTATTTGGTAGGTCTCAGAATGGATCAAAAGTATATTTTACCTTCCTACTCTCACCCCAATTTTTTCTTTAATAATTTATATGGCAGAAAAACGTTTATCGATTCAACTACTTTACTATGAATTTAATTATGTTTAATTATGAAAACTTCAATGATATCTGAACCTTGGTTACTTATCTCTTTCGTTGACTGTACCTAGTACCGACAGCGGGGTTTTTAAGTACAGGGTACCCTGGACAGTTGACCCCTGGGGTCACAGAATTAGTGTCTGCGTTAAACCTTGACCACGACCTAACGGGGATGTCATGTTAATAATTTTATGATTATAATGTTCGCAGGGGCTCGGAGCTAAGTTATATCAGACGCTATGAATAAGCAATGCTTGCCGAAATCCGTCTTTGGATAGGTGTCCTTTTTAACATATCAAGATTTCTCTGTAGCTTCCGAAAGCATGTTAAGCCATTGGTTCCGCGTGATACTTTTAGATTATTGACAAACTGTGAGAGCAGTGGTGGCCGAGTTTTAACGGCCCCGACTTACGAGTTGTAGGTCGCAGGTTCAAACCCAGCCAGGCGCATTACTTTGTGTAATTTATTTCATCACGTCTGCTCTCAAAACGGTGAAGGAAAACATCGTGAGGGAACCGGACATACCCTAGAAACAAAAATTCGAAGACATGTGACATTAACCAACTCGCACTGGGCCCGCGTGGTGGATTACGGCCCATTCGCTCTTTTAGAGAGGAGGCCTGAGTCCCGGCAGTGGGAACATTAAAAAGCTGATTCTGACCCCCACGAGAAGCGCGTCAATCCGTTTATTTATACCGTCGTAAGTGTATTGAAAAACCAATTTGTCATTGCAGCATTCGGCTCTTGTATAACACCCTTGTCCGCTGCTCTGGCGAATTCCGCCTCGATCGCAATGACAAATTTTCTCCACTTGTATTAAAATGTACTATTTTTGTCTTCAAAACGTTAAATAGTTTTCTGTCACACTCTTAAGCCTATGTCATTTATGGATGTGATGCTATAAGTATACCTATCAATTAAAACCAAAAATATCTGAAGATCGCGACGATTTATTTTACTGAACAACCATCAAGATGAATGATGATCACAACATCCTTGATTCAGATTGTTTGGAAAGCATGATTTTGTGAGCCATGTTAATAAAATATGTTTTTATAGGATGTTATTACATATTTATGCAAGTAAACATCTGTAACGGCCCCGACTTACGAGTGGTAGGTCGCGGGTTCAAACCCAGCCAGGCGCTTTACTTTGTGTAATTTATTTCATCACCACTGCTCTCAAAACGGTGAAGGAAAACATCGTGAGGAAACCGGCATGTCCTAGAACTAAAAATTCGAAGACATGTGACATTCACCAATCCGCCCTGGGCCCGCGTGGTGGATTACGGCCCATTCCCTCTCCTAGAGAGAGGAGGCCTAAGTCCCAACAGTGGGAAGATAAAAAGCTGATTATGCTTATGTTTTATGCTAAACTTCTGTTAACATTTGTGATATGATTTCGTCATTAATATTTTAATATTCTTTTGACTGACTGACATTGTAATAAAATTCAATTTAATTTAATGACAATCCAATGTAATTTAATGATAATCCAATGCAGTCTAATTTAATGTTGATTTTAACATTTAATTGTATATAATTTTATTATATGTATTGTCTGTATCTGTATGTGATTATGGAACTAAAATGAGTCTTTGGTACTCGAAATAAATAAATAATAATAATAATTAATATAATGCCACTTGGGTTTTCTTACCGGTTTTATAAACAGTAAAATGCACATTATCTGATCTTTATATGTAATTTTTGTGTACGTGTGTTCGTTACCTAATTCCTCCTAAACGGCTTGACCGATTTCGATGTAATTTTGTGTGTATATTTGAGTGATTCTCATGGATGTTTTGAAAACACTGTTAAACACGGTAGGTGGCGCTGCAATCGAGTTATTAATTATTTTTTCTGACAAAATGACAGCTTTTGGGCAGGACAACGTTTGCCAGGACCGCTAGCTACTTTAATATATAAAAATCTCGTGTCACAGACTCACAGTATTAGTTATCGCTGTGGCTTGAACGATTTTTACGATTTTTTTTTTTTTTTGTGTATGGTACGTTTGGGATAGGTCGCTATTTTTTTACTCTCCTATCCCTAACCCTCAATTTTTCCTTGATAATTTATACGGTGGAACAAAATTTGCGGGGTCAGCTAGTAAAAATATATTCTCTTTCCCATCCAAACATCATTATCAAACAAATGATGACGTTACATTCTGCTAAGGCCCTGCGCAGTCCACAATCAATTCAGGGCAGGCTGCGCTCGCGCGCCCACCGCCTATAAATCAAACAACCGGTACATTAGACCAGCTTGTTTGGACGTAATTCCCGACGAGCTGTAGGAAATCTTAGTGCAAATATGAAGGGCATAATGGAGGGGAATTATGTGCATATTTTGCAGCTTACAGTTAACTGGAGTAAGCTTTTTATATATGCAATTCTAATGCAGATTTTTTGAGTGAATTAAATACAAGAAAAAAGGAACACAATGAAGAAACGAGTACTTATGTAGAAACGTAAATATATGAAATAGACGGACAGACATACGGACGGACAGCGGAGTCTTAGTAATAGGGTCCCGTTTTGCCCTTTGGATAAAGAACCCTTAAAAAAATAACATTTTGTGTTACGGCTGCGCCAAATACGTCCTGCAGCTTCCTGATATGCGTTGCAAGAACCTATTTTTGCGTGGGGATTCTTTATTAGTGATCGCTGGTGGGAATTAATCAAATATTAACTTCTCTCGCTCTGCGTTGAGCGAGAGAGGTAGTGTTAGACTTTAACTGATTAAAACCTAACCCGTGTCCCTTCAGTTACCCTTTGCGTTCTATAGATGCTGATCCAGCTCCACTACCACCAGGGTGTACAAATTGGTTAGCTTGGAAATTATTATTTTTGAAATTTTAAAATATAATAGTATTTTATGATGTAAAAGCATTTTTTTTTCAGTTTGTAAATGTGGGTACCATGGAGCTATTAATTAATTTTAGATTATTATTGGACTTGTTTGACATAAATGAGCATGGCAGTTGAGAGTTTGTCATGCTCACTCAAATGCCTTACTGATGGTGGCGCGTGTGTTGGAACATTCGGTTCCCTTCAAAATGGTTTAGCTAAATGGTGCTAATATTCGCGTCATGTCCGTGAACGGGTGCTGTCAGTTGAGACTGGTCATCTTTTAGCTGCCAGTTGCTATTTTAATATCTATATTCAGTTTTTATTTTTACTTTATTTACATTGTTCTCACATAATAGTAGTGACAAGAAACACGTAACCGATATATTTGTAATACATAACATGATTGAAAAGAGTTTCCATAGAGTTTCTTGCACATTCTGCTCCATAGAGATCTACGCTTTGAAATGTGCAATTAGCATCATTTTTTTTAGACTGTCTTCTTGACATTCCAAAAGTGCCTGTAAATGGTTTATTTGAAATAAAATGCTTTGAATCTTTGAATAGCCGCAGCGACGCTTTCGAACACTCCTGTAGATTATGCTTATTTAAATAAATACACATATTTTGCAAGCATCTTTGCTCATCTGTTTTTTTTTTGTATACAGATCGAGATTGACCGTGCTTTAGTTCCTGTACTCATATTAACACCATAATTTGTTTTTTAATCTACAATGTGATTGCATTTTATTTAAAAATGGTAAAAAAAGTTAAATGTAAACATTTTCTTCATATTTTTTTATTCGAAAATGACCTGCAGGTCATTATTGTTTATTGTCAACTGACAATAATCATTATCAGTTGGTCTTACCCTATTGATGAAAAAGAAGATTTATTTAGTAAATAAAATGTATTCTACCCTTGTTTCAAATGTATGATTATGTTATGAAAGGACATGTTTATCAGGGTCATACTATGTGCCTGTAGCACGGCCTGTGTGGTCAAGTTCCCGGAATGAACGGTGCCGGAGCTGCGAACAAACCCGATCTGATTTTAGCATATTATCAACGACATTACTTATCTCAAACACGTTATTTCCTTGCTGGCACGCGTGCGAAGCATGGCCACCGTGAGCAAAGAAGAAATAAGAAGAAATGACACATAGAATCATGATTTCTACAGCACTATTACGAAAATAAAATTGTATGGTTGTTTTTAGGGTTCCGTACTTTGAAGAGAAAAAACGGAACCCTTATAGTTATAGGATCACTTTGTTTTCAGTCCGTATGTGTGTCTGTCTGTCAAGACCCTTTATCTCGAGAACCCGTGGAGGTATCGAGTTGAAATTAAAACCATATACTCAGGTCTACAGTCCCCTGAAGTTGTGAAAAATTCAACTGGTAAGATAGGAAAAAAAAAGATACGACAGTTTATGTCGCAAAAAACGTGTATTTTGACATTGATTCCCGTGATCAAAATTCATAGGGCAACGGGAAAGTACCCTATGAATTTTGATTCCCGTGAGTGTCGAAATACACGTTTTTTGCGACATATACGGTCGTATTTTTTTTTCGTTAACTTAGTATCTTAGTAGTTTTTTTTTGTTTAGATTAAAACATATTATAATTTTCACACTTCTTTAATTTTTCGGGTAAATCATTAGTTATATTTTGTTTTTTTTTGTACTTAAGTGTGCCTAAGTTGTACTAGATACTAACATAGTTTTTAAGTTGTTTTAGTAAAACTAACACCCTATGGGCCTTCGATGTCTGAGAATAAAAGATTTTTATTTTTTTTTATTAACTATTAAACAGCCGGATCAAAGTACAAAAAAAAACATTAATTTTAAAACTTCAGCCACTTCCTTACTGAATTAACTTGATTCGTATGCGTTCTGAAATATGTGAAAACGAATCAAGTGATAGTTGTCAAACAAAGTCTTGCCTCGTTCCGTTAGATCGATTCGGTGGATCCCGCTAACTGTGAAACTCGAATGAAATTCCCACCTGTGTTGGATCGTAGGGCTGTCAGTCGTTTTATGTAGTTTAAACAATAATATTCATCTCGGTTATTTCTCTACGAGAGGCGAAATTTTTAGAGTTGATGATAGGTCTCACTCAGCCCTGGTTAAGAGTAAGGCAGTTAGACCTGACCAGTTGTCTTGTCTTGATGGCACAGACCGACAGAAAAAGATAAGGGAAAAAGATTATAACGCAGTAAGCAGGCTGTGACAGGACGAGTAATCGGCCACGCTCTCAACGAAGTGCCGAAAATTCAGCCACGCTCTCTACGAATTACCGACTATTCAGCCACGCTCAAAACGAAGTGCCGAATATTCAGCCACGCTCTCTACGAAGTGCAGGATATTCAGTCACGCTCTCTATGAAGTGACGAATATTCAGCAACGCTCTCTACGAAGTGCCGAATATTCGGCCACACTCTCTACTAAATGACGTATATCCGGCCACGCGCTCTCCGAAGTACCGCATACTCAGCCAATCTCTCTACGAAGTACCGACTATTTGGTCACGCTCTCTACAAAGTGCCTAATTTTTTTATATCTTTATTTTTAATATCTCTTATCAAAGTTCCTGTGTAAAGCATCAGCCCTACTAACAAAATGGTCGCCATATTTAACATTTCATGTTTATTAAGCGCATGACGCGCCGAGCCTCGGCCGATCGACAAATTCTCTGCAAATTGGCCGCGCAAATTAATTTCACGTAATTTGTTCGTGCCAATTTCATTTTAATAACGTTTAAATGTCGGTAATTCGGATGTGGGTAAATGCGGTTTTTGTGGAGGAAGTTGGAATAATTGGTGGGTTTAACGGCTTTTACTGTCATGGGGTGAAAGAAGACCGTTGAGAAAATGCTTCGATCGAATAGGAAATACGCATGGACAAAATATTAGTTAACTAACCAGTTTTTCTATAAATATACAAAAAATAGAATATTAATTGTGAAAACAATATCAAAATTGATAGGAATGTAAAAGAGATATAACAATTCAAAATAAATAATAATAATATGTTTCTCTCGCCAACACGCCGTTTTCTAAGGCAGCCGTACGGATGTCACGGCGTTTGAAGTCAAAAGACCATGTGGATTACAATGACGTTTAAAGTAAGATTGTTTCATTCTTATTTCCAGTGTGGGTAAGAGATAGCGCTAGATAACCCGTATAGCTCTGTCTCTTACCCACACTGAAATAAGAATGAAACAATCTTACTTTGAACGTCATGGTTACCCTGCATGTCGGACTTCTCTTTCATAATAGTAGCTTTAAAATTTTATAACTTCGTTGTTTATGAAGATTTTTTAAGATTTTTCATTCTTATTTCTTTACAGAGTTTTTTTTTTTTTATTGGGTGGGAAAATCATCCTAATGACATCCCCGCTCTTGGGCGGAGCGGGAGATAGTGTCAGACTCTTACTGACTAAAAACCCACTCCTGTTCCTTCGTTGCCTTCGTCCCAGGGCCCCGGGTTCCGCTTTCACACTATTTCTTTACAGAGTTAATAAATATTTAATTAAGCAAATAAAAAATTGCATGCATATTCTGTACTCTAACTAAATGAGGCTCAAGTAGTTTTGATAGTATAGAATGTTTTATACTATGTATAAAACATAGTCGCGATCCACGTCTGTCTGTCTGTTTATTCGCTAGCTCCTCCAATGCAGTTTTCACTAATACAGAGATCAATAAACGTGGAAGGGTCACGTATTTAATTTGCACCCGAACGAAGCCAGGGCGGATCACTAGTTCATATATCCACAATATGAATGACTAGCTTTTGCCCGCTGTTTTGCCTGCGTACATAAAATATAGCCTATGTCACTCAGGAATAAAGCAGCTTTATATCAGTGAAAAAAATTTTAGCAATCGGACTATTGCTTCCAGAGATTACCTTCTACAAACAAAAAACAAACTTTACCTCTTTATAATATTAGTGTAGATGTCAATGGATGTTATTTATCGATAGAGAAAAATTCGCTCCTCTCGTCTCTTAAGACAAATTTTAACACAAACATCAAATAAACACAAACTTAAATGATATATTCGTCTCCATCATGCTATGATGATGGTATCTGCCAGGAAGTGGGTGACGTAATGTGCTCCAAACCGGTCTGGCCAGTGTCCTAGATCAGAATTTAAATAATTCACATAAATTTTGTTTACCTGAGGAAATCGTAGGGTTTTTAGAAAATAGGAAGCAGTATAAAACTTTTTGAATACTTTTTATTGATCGATGCATGCGAGACTCACAAGTCAGGTCGTTATGGCGACCCTTGGGGGAGGCCTATGGCCAACAGTGGATGTCTTTCGGCTGGAATGATGATGTAATGTTTTGCTGAACTGGTCCTATTTGGTGCAACCGTGAGACACACAATGTGTTATTGTTCTTTTTTTTTAATCTTAAGTTTCTGAACAAGTTTGAGAGCGGTGGTGGCCGAGTGGTAATGGTCCCGACTTACGAGTTGTAGGTCGCGAGTTCAAACCCAGCCAAGCGCATTACTTTGTGTAGGTAATTTACTTCATCACCACTGCTCTCAAAACGGTGAAGGAAAACATCGTGAGGAAACCGGCATGTCCTAGAACCAAAAATTGAAAGACATGTGACATTCACCAACTTGCACTGGGCCCGCGTGGTGGATTATGGCTCATTCCCTCTCCTAGAGAGGAGGCTTGAGTTCCAACAGTGGGAACATTAAAAGGCTGATTATAGTAATCTTAAATTTCTACATTTTGTTTCTACACTGTGAGTCCAATAAAATGTTTTTCTTTTTTAAGATACTTTTTTTTATTATTATGGATAGGCTCGCGTTTGACCACCATCTCACCTGATGGTAAGCGATAATGTGGCCGACGGTGGAGCACGCTTGCCTAGAAGTAACCTAATCACTCTTGACTTAAAGACCCCTAGGTTGTAGCTATCAGGAAACACAGACTCCGGCAGGGAATTCCACTCCTTAGCTGTACGCATAATGAATGTGTTCCCAAAACGCTTTGTACTTATGGGTGGGATGTCCACAATGTACAGATGGCGCTATTTTTTGTTTATGTCGAGACGAATGACTAAAAGTTGTGATTTGATTATGAAAACCACCACAGTATTGTTTTTTTAACCCAATGGTTGACTGGTAGAGAATTCCTTGTGGCATTAAGTTCGCCTATGTACCACTACTGTAGACGAAGTTTAAATAAATAATAAAAGATTTTTACTGATAAAAAGCAATGAACACTATAGGGCAGGGCCCGTCGTGCATCGTAGCGGGATTGTTCAATAAAGGCAACTGAAAAAGCACAGGTGGGTCTTAGACAGAGATCTGACTCTCCCTCTCGCTTCAACCAGAGCGAGAGGACTTATTACATGATTTCCCATCGCAAAAGAAAAGATAGTAGCAGCCCATTAGAAGAAAAAAACCCACAAGTTACTGTAAAATTGTTACTATTTTGGTAAACAATAAAGTTTATTCTATTATTATGGTTTTTTGGCAATTTTTCTCAGACTAGTACCTGGTGTTCTTTTAGAATCTCACGGGTGTGAACCAAGGTGAGATCCTAATTATTATTTTAAGATGGTAAAAGACTTCATACTTCTAAAATTTCTAACTATACGACAAGTGTTAAAAATAGCCGCTTTTTGTAGTGTTATGTATACATACAAATACATGTTTTGCTAGATTGAGAACATTAAAACTATTGAATATTTGTTTTGGGATAACATCTGTTGCTGATAAATTATACTATTATTTATATAAAAAAGCTTCTAAATATAGCAAAACCATATTAATCTAACATTCACATAACAACACAATAACTCTAGATCAAGCACAGATAAAAATAATTTAGCTTTAGAAATCATATTGATTATAAATTATAATCTATGAAAGCATAAATTGAAGCAGTCACGCATATGCAAATACGTGAGGATAATTGAAGCCATTGGGGGGCAGTTTGTCTTATCGATAAGATCAACTGTTGATTGGGTGCGCAGGCGCATAACACCGGCGGATATGAGGGATTCGATCTTGTAAGATAATCGATATTTATTTGTTTTGCACATGTTAGTGGTGCTATTTAGGTGAACTGGCTGGCTAAACGATCGCTAATGTACATAGTTTTTAATTAAAAAAGACTTCAAAATAATTCAGTTGTGTATTAAAGTGCGTGCGTGTTGCCAGTAATGACATACGGCTCTGAAACGTGGTCGCTTACAATGGGCCTCATCAGAAGACTCAAAGTCACCCAAAGGGCAATGGAAAGGGCTATGCTCGGAGTTTCCTTGCGTGATCGAATCAGGAATGAGGATATCCGCAGGAGAACCAAGGTCACCAACATAGCACGAAGAATCGCCAAACTTAAGTGGCAATGGGCAGGGCACATTGCTCGCAGAACAGATGGCCGTTGGGGCCGAAAGGTTCTGGAATGGCGACCACGTACCGATGACCTGGTAACGGTTGCAGGAGTACGATGGATGCGAGACGCACAGGACCGTTCATTGTGGCGGCACTTGGGGGAGGCCTATGTCCAGCAGTGGACGTCTTTCGGCTGAAATGATGATGATGATGATGTGTATTAAAATTTGATTTTCCTTACTCAAGTGAATTATCTAATATACTCATCTGTATATATAAAAGTGAAATACCACTTACTGATTAATCACGAAATCTCCGAATACTATAACAACTACAAACTTAAAATTTGGCAGGTAGGTTCCTTATAAGGTGCAGACATCTGTTAAGAACGGATTTTACGAAACTCTACACCTAAGGGGTTTTTTTTTTTTTTTTATTGGTTGGGAAAATCATCCTAATGACATCCCCGCTCTTGGGCGGAGCGGGAGATAGACACCTAAGGGGTTGGAAATTTGTATGGAGAAACCAACTTTTGCGCGGGCGAAGCCGCTGGAAGAAGCTAGTAATATTATAAAATAAAATAAAAATAAAAAACTTTTTAAAAACAAGCTTTTAATTAAATGCACTATAAAAAATAAAATAAACTCTTTATTTAAAACTTTTACTATCAAATTGTAACGACATTATACAATTTATATTACAAAAAGCTCGTATATATATATTATAATAAAATAATTAAAAAATATATAATAAAACCGAAAGTTGATAAGTGGGTATATTTGTTACTTCTTTACGCTCGAAGGGCTGAATGGATTTGGATATTTAGCACATGTGTAGATCATGCCATTATTTATTTATTATCAATTGCTTGCTATACTTACAGTATCTATGCACCAAAGCGTATTATAGCAAGCCAAGAATCTACGAACTAAAAAAGTTTTTACAAACATTTATCACATTACAAACATTTATACAAATATTTACATTTATTTCTTGACTACTATACAAAAATATGTCAAATTTCATAAGCAATTAGGACGTTCATCATAACTGTCTTCCAGACAATTCAAATAGGTGTCTTATGTGTACGAGTTTACTCGTTTGAGAACGCACCCACAATACAAGAGTAATTACTAGGATAAAATAAAAAGAAAGTATTGACCACAGAATCCTTAATAATAGTTGAACAACAAGCAAGTAATTGTATATTGTTCAAAAGTCCGTACTTCTGCTGCCAGCGGCTTCTCCACGTGCAAGTAGACATACTCAGTGCCATACAGTCTCATGTGCTATCAGGACATGATTATCCTAAGGGAACATACTCAGTGCCATACAGTCTCGTGTGCTATCAGGACATGATTATCCTAAGAAAACATACTTAGTGCCATACAGTCTCGTGTGCTATCAGGACATGATTATCCTAAGGGAACATACTCAGTGCCATACAGTCTCATGTGCTATCAGGACATGATTATCCTAAGAAAATATACTCAGGGCCATACAGTCTCGTGTGCTATCAGGACATGATTATCCTAAGAAAATATACTCAGGGCCATACAGTCTCGTGTGCTATCAGGACATGATTATCCTAAGAAAATATACTCAGGGCCATACAGTCTCGTGTGCTATCAGGACATGATTATCCTAAGAAAACATACTTAGTGCCATACAGTCTCGTGTGCTATCAGGACATGATTATCCTAAGGGAACATACTCAGGGCTATACAGTCTCATGTGCTATCAGGACATGATTATCCTAAGGGAACATACTCAGTGCCATACAGTCTCATGTCTATCAGGACAAGATTATCCTAACAGAACATACTCAGTGCCATATAGTCTCATGTGCTATCAGGACATGATTATCCTAAGGGAACATACTCAGTGCCATACAGTCTCATGTGATATCATGACATGATTATCCTAAGGGAACATACTCAGTGCCATACAGTCTCATATACTATCAGGACATGATTATCTTAAGGGAACATACTCAGGGCCATACAGTCTCATGTGTTATCAGGACATGATTATCCTAAGGGAACATACTCAGTGCCATACAGTCTCATGTGTTATCAGGACATGATTATCCTAAGGGAACATACTCAGTGTCATACAGTCTCATGTGCTATCAGGACATGATTATTCTAAGGGAACATACTCAGTGTCATACAGTCTCATGTGCTATCAGGACATGATTATCCTAAGGGAACATACTCAGTGCCATACAGTCTCATGTACTATCAGGACATGATTATCTTAAGGGAACATACTCAGGGCCATACAGTCTCATGTGTTATCAGGACATGATTATCCTAAGGGAACATACTCAGTGCCATACACTCTCATGTGCTATCAGGACATGATTATCCTAAGGGAACCTACTCAGTGCCATACAGTCTCATGTGTTATCAGGACATGATTATCCTAAGGGAACATACTCAGTGTCATACAGTCTCATGTGCTATCAGGACATGATTATCCTAAGGGAACATACTCAGTGCCATACAGTCTCATGTGCTATCAGGACATGATTATCCTAAGGGAACCTACTCAGTGCCATACAGTCTCATGTGTTATCAGGACATGATTATCCTAAGGGAACATACTCAGTGTCATACAGTCTCATGTGCTATCAGAACATGATTATCCTAAGGGAACATACTCAGTGCCATACAGTCTCATGTGCTATCAGGACATGATTATTCTAAGGGAACATACTCAGTGTCATACAGTCTCATGTGCTATCAGGACATGATTATCCTAAGGGAACATACTCAGTGCCATACAGTCTCATGTACTATCAGGACATGATTATCTTAAGGGAACATACTCAGGGCCATACAGTCTCATGTGTTATCAGGACATGATTATCCTAAAGGAACATACTTAGTGCCATACACTCTCATGTGCTATCAGGACATGATTATCCTAAGGGAACATACTGAATGCCATACAGTCTCATGTGCTATCAGGACATGATTATCCTAAGGGAACATACTTAGGTCCATACTGTCTCATGTGCTATCAGGACATGATTATTCTAAGGGAACATACTCAGTGCCATACAGTCTCATGTGCTATCAGGACATGATTATCCTAAGAGAACATACACAGTGCCATACAGTCTCATGTGCTATCAGGACATGATTATCCTAAGGGAA
Organism: Mythimna vitellina; assembly: GCA_949316375.1. Lineage (NCBI taxonomy): Eukaryota > Metazoa > Arthropoda > Insecta > Lepidoptera > Noctuidae > Mythimna > Mythimna vitellina. The sequence continues at coordinate 1,541,886 of OX438691.1, read as the reverse complement.
CATACTCAGTGCCATACAGTCTCATGTGCTATCAGGACATGATTATTCTAAGGGAACATACTCAGTGCCATACAGTCTCATGTGCTATCAGGACATGATTATCCTAAGGGAACATACTCAGTGCCATACAGTCTCATGTGCTATCAGGACATGATTATCCTAAGGGAACATACTCAGTGCCATACAGCCTCATGTGCTATCAGGACATGATTATCCTAAGGGAACATACTCAGTGCCATACAGTCTCATGTGCTATCAGGACATGATTATCCTAAGGGAACATACTCAGTGCCATACAGTCTCACGTACTATCAGGACATGATTATCCTAAGGGAACATACTCAGTGCCATACAGTCTCATGTGCTATCAGGACATGATTATCCTAAGGGAACATACTCAGTGCCATACAGTCTCATGTGCTATCAGGACATGATTATTCTAAGGGGACATACTCAGTGCCATACAGTACCATGTGCAAATTTTTTTTTAATTTCACGTTTATAACGTTAGAATGATTTACCTACAAACTCCCAGTGTTGAGCAAAGGTCTTCGGGTGCATCATAATATTATAAAGCTGAAGTTTGTCTGCGTGTTTGAAAGCCCTTATCGCAGGAACGCCTCGTTCGGATTGTAAAATTATTTTAAGGTTGCATAGAACACAGGATCGGAGCAGTAACAAGACACGTGTAAAACCAAGAAGGAGAGTAGTAAATAGATAAAATTACTTTAGTAAAAGAATCTACATATTATATCAATGACAAGCTACACTTCTGTAATATTCTGTATACCCTGTCGCAGAGTCGAGGCGTGATACGAAACGACTGGACCTGTCAGGCGGGTCGTCGCCCCGTCACGCTCGTCAATGGAGGCTGTGGTCCTGTCAGATCCCTCATTTTTTCTCGCTTATCTTACGATCGTTGCTTTGTACCGTAATTATACTCGTAGGCGATGGTACCACAGACTAGGCATATCAGTTGGACAATGGCTTGTTATTTTGTCGTTTTCGTGAAGTAATTGTTGTGAATGATAAAAAGTAGTGTTAATTAAGATTTTTAATGATTTATACGGTTATTTTTGTGGATCAAAAACGTTATTTTTTTTTTTTTAAATTGATATAAACCAGAGCTTGACTGCGATCCCACCTGATGGTAAGCGGAGATGCAATCATTGATGGTCAAGCGCACTAGTTTATTAAGTAACAGAGAATGTTTTTTTAGGTGGGAAAATCATCTAATGACAAATCCCGCTCTTGAGCGGAGCAATAGATAGTGTCAGACTTTTACTGACTAAAAATCCACTCCTGTTCCTTCGTTGCCTTTCGTACCAGGGCCGAGTCTTCCTTTCAGAATCAGACCCTTGGCCCCAGTAAGCTTCGACTCTGCTGGGCCCCTACGGTTTGCTGACATCTTGAGGCGCGCGTGGAACAGTACGCTGTCGATGACTTGGGCTCGGTCCGGACGATGAGCTACCCTTTGTTCGCCGTCCTCAAGCCCGCGCCTACGGTGGTAACTCTTTAATAGGTAAGTATATTGTTCTGTTCACGTGTTTGAACTGTACCTACATGGCTCTGTACACCTTTTTTTAGGTGGGAAATCATCCAATAACTTTTTTCGCTCCAAGGCGGAACGCCAGGGCGTGACCGATTTTACTACCTAAAACCCACTATGTCCCCCTTTTTTGCCTTGAGTTCCAGGACCTCGGGTTTCCCTTTCAGAAGCAAACCCATGGCCTCCGTAAGCTTCGGCCTTGCTTGGTCGAGGACTTGATCTCGGTCCGGACGATTACCAGACGGCATGGCACTGATCACCTAAAATCACTGATTCATAAAGCCCATAAAAAAACGAACAATCATTTACATACGTCATTATAAAACAATGACAAAAGCAATCATCCATGTCACAAACCTGTCAACAAACTTGGACAGACAAAAAATAAAACAAATGTTCTATCTACGTAGGTGCTCGTCATTCCGTGACGTCACGCCTAAAACATTTGTTTAAACGCCTCGCCTTCACGCTGTTGTCCTTGGAGTCACAGAATAACAGAATAGGACCAACCAGGAGTGGTAAAATTAACCTGCCATCAATGCGAGGTGCGCCGACAGAGGTTAGTGTCAGTAATTGATTGAATTTTGTACGCACTAGCGCATATTCAATTCAAAGCTCAAAATTACACAACTGCAGAGTGACACGTGACAAATTGTTCACATTCACAAGTTTTCAATGAAAATCATTTTTTCGTAGCATGCTTTTATAGCGCGGTCTGTACCTGTGTAATTAACAGTCATCAGTTCAATCCCGACAGGGTTATTTTATTGAGCTTATTACCGAGTTCCTAAGGCCACCTTCCAGCTCCATCATTAAACCCTGTTACCATCTAGCACCAAAGTACTCGTTAAGAAGAATCATACGAGCCCAAACTATATGGGGTTGTGTCCTTTAATTACCGAGTTCCTATGGCCATGTTTCAGCTCCATTGTCAGACCCTGGTTACCATCTAGCACCAAAGTACTCGTCAAGACGAATCATACGAGTCCAAACTCGATGGGGTTGTGTCGTTTAACTACCGAGTTCCTATGGTCACCTCCTGGTTCCACCATCAAATCAGCTCCATGTTATAATAATTTGGCATTGTCATATGATTTACACATGCATGCAAAAATTTCAGCTCAATCGATAACCGGGAATTGGATCAAATTTAATTTGCACGATTTGATTACAGACAAGCGAACATCGGGACGGGTGTAACTAAATAAAAACTTGTAATATCAGGCCTATAACATATTCCCCGAAGGTTTAAGCAGACATGGACAGCGGGAATCTTAGAAATGTAACGAAAGGTACGTACGAACGTGAAGGGCAACAGCAAGAATATAGGTGTTGTTTAGTCAGTACGTAGCGACAGATATGCTGCATAGTAACTAAACTATAAAACCCTGCGTCGTAGTAATAGAGTTCACCGCGTGATTAGAACATACACAACCGTCCAAAATAGAGTTCTCCGCACGATTAGAACATAATTATACAACCGTGCGAAATCAAGTATCAGGCAGTTGTCCGAGCCAGACAACTGCACTCATCTGGTCGGAGGATCCTCCCTTTTCAGTGGAGGTATTGCAGGACTTTAAAACCTGAACTGCCTACCTCTGAAAGTAAAAGTCTGATAAATTCCCACCAAAAATGAAAAAAAATAAGTTTTGGCTGAGATGTACCACGGCGTGGTGTATGGAGGGACATCTGAAACCTCTGCACCTATACATGGGCGAGCTCGTGCAGTTTTCCGCACTAGTGCAAAAAATAGTAAATTGCTTACAAGCGGTAGGGATAAGAGCGGGTTTTCGAATAAGTATGTTAAAGGAGAAAGGTACATTATTTTTAGATAGACTATGTATTTATAAATACTTATATATTATTACTGTTCAACCCAGCCAAAGCCTTGTATGGGAATGAAACTCATCAATGTTGATTGTCCTACTGTACACGTACTTTGTGGCGTATGGCGATTCGATTCCTTGATCTGACCTGCAGGTCACGGTTCAGCTCGCCGGCTGAATGGCCGCGTGGTACGGCACTTGTTTTGATTTACAATCTCGGTGCGATTGAGCCATCAAGAACAAGAAGCGTTGTTTGGATGAACTTTGTATTTTATCCGATTAAAGGGTGAGTACAGCGACTTGGTAAATGTTTATTATAGCTTTAAGACAAGGTAATAAAAATATTGATTTTAATCAACAACCACAACGATCTATGGCTGCTGGCAGATTCAATGTGCTCAGAGTCGCCAATTACTTTGGTGACCTAAAAAAACGAATATCTAATGAACACTCTGCCGGCAGACATAAGGAGCGAAACAAATAAAAACAGATTTAGACGTAAATTAAAAATATAATAAATAATATATATATATAATAATAATTATAATATTTATTCTATATACGCATTAGAAGAGTGAAGAGACTCACTGACCCCACAGTTAAACCATTACAACGGTTTTGTGAGGGCTTAATTTATAATTTTACTCACAATTTTGGAGTAAAATATTATTCTATTTCAAATAGACCGTTTACAGGCACTTTTGAATTATCAAAATGTCAGTCAGTCAAAAAAAAGTGAAGCTAAATTCTTATGAGAATTTAGCTTTACTTTTTTTTTACTTACTGACCTTTATGAAGGTTGTTTGTAAAAAATCGCTTTTAGCGATAAAACCGCCCTTTGTGACACCCTATTAATATTAATTTCCTGATGTAAATTTTATTTTTGGTGTACAATAAAGAATATCTGTCTATCTAATTGCACGTTCCAAAGTGTAGATCTCTATGCAGAAGAACGTGCCAGACACTCCATGGAAACTCTTTTAAATTATATTATGAGTGCATAAATCTTTATTACATTATTTTCGCTTCTATTAAAGTGAGTGCTATGACTAAAATACCAATTGGTACCAATATGTACAAAGTGTTTTGGAAACTCATTTATTGTACGTACAAGTAAGGAGTGGAATTCCCTGTTGGAATCTATGTTTCCTGATAGACCTAGGGTTCTTTAATTCAAGAGTGATTAGGTTACTTCTAGGCAAGCGTGCTCCATCGTCAACGAATGTTATCGCTTACCTTCAGGTGAGAATGTGGTCAAACGCGACCCTATTATAGAATAAAAAAAAATAAATAGTAATGGCGAATAAGTAGTGTGAACCTATGAGGTTCGGTTGACATTCTGAGAGCGACATAAAAGACTTAAAAGGAGGACCTTAGAAATTCACCTTTATTATTATTATCATCTTTAATTTCAACGAAAGACTAAGTAAAAAAATTAACTCCTTACTGCACGAAACATGAAGAAGGTCCGGACTATTAAAAAAAATTGCAAGAAGTGGCTCAGAACCGGGATCAATGGAAAGAATGGAGGGAGGCCTTTGCCTGGTGGGCCAGTATACGCTAGATATAATATAGATAATGATAAAACGGCTCTGACTTCTTGCCAATACCCAAAGAAGACATCAGAGTTCTCCCGCCATCTCCTTCGTGGCCTGTCGTGACTCCATCTCACAATTTCAGGACACCAATTATGTGTTATCATCAGCGACCCGCCCAGCTTCGCACAAGTGTTAGAAATCTATGATATTCCCAGCTTGTCTCAACTATAATTTGCATGTATTATACACATAAATCGTCGTCACGAATCACTCTGTCTATTAGTGAAAATTGCATAAATATCCTTTCAATAGTTTTGGGGTTTATCGCGTTCACACACACTGGCAGACACGGTGGGGGACTTTGTTTTGTAATAATTATGAAAAAATATAGCAAAGAGCATTTTTTATCCGTGTGAGTGCTGTTAGGTCTGACGTAAGTACAGTCTAAAAGAACACAAGCACCATTTCTTAACACAAAGAATCTTGACCATCAATTTGATCGCCTGACAATCGGCCACAAAATAACTCTAAACTCACCACAAGTTCTAAACAATAAGGAGAGCTTAGTTACGAGAACGTTTGATCGATGAGTAGTGTCATGACCGACGCGATATTGGCCATCGATCGTATCGATGTATCACTGGCTGTTGGGTTTATCGATATAACAAGCGTAGTACAACATTTTTATTTTAATAGAAAATCTTTTTTTCTGTTTCAAGGTTCAAGGATTCAAAGCATTTATGTATTTCAAATAAACCATTTACAGGCACTTTTAAATTTTCAAGAAGTCTGTCAGCCAGAAAAATTATGGACATTCACATCTCAAAGCGTAGAATATCTCTATGGAGAAGAACGTACAAGAAACTTCATGCTCGAATGAGCATGGAGTTTGTAACAACGCTTAAAATGTATTTAAAATGGTCATTAAAAATAAAATACTCTACGATAAAATAATTAGGTTACCACTTACTACAAATTCGATTTTCTTTGACACATTGTGAACAATATTTTTTTTCTGCAGTCAAAAATAATAATTATTATTGGTAACATCATTGTCATCTTCCTAGCCATTTTTAAATAAGCTTAAGGTCAGCTCCCGGTCCAACCGGATGCGGTCAAATATCCATGTTTTACATGGAGCGATTGCCTATTAGACCTCCATAACCCAGTTACTGGGCAACACGATACTCCTTGAATAGACTGATAGACAGATTTTCCGGTGTTTGACTACCTGTAACGACTGTATTGGCCAATTTTTATGTATAAACACGTTGCACGCTTAATCATAAAGACGTAAGTTAAAAAAGAGGGAATTTGAAAATTGAACCTTATTTTTGAAACATACGTCTTCTGATTTTAAAGTACTTTCATAAAGTACTTACAAATTTATACTTTGTGATCAAGCATGCGATATTTTCTTTCTTGTTTTGTATCTATGTCGTGGAAAGATCTTAGAATAATCACTTCATGATATGGCCAACTAAAATTGGCCAGATCGTTTAAACGTTAACATTTGATGATATGTTAATTCTCGTCTGACCATATTATTGATGTAGGATTTCAATAATAATAAAAAGTCTAAAGAAAGAAGGCCAAACGAAGATTGAAATATCATTTAACTTTAACGATTTAATCAATCTGCGGGGTAACCATGACGTTCAAGTAAGATTGTTTCATTCTTATTTCAGTGAAGAGACAGAGCTATACAGGGTGTTTAGCGCCATCTCTTACCTACACTGGAAATAAGAATGAAACAGTCTTACTTTAAACGTCATGTTACAGGTCCTGGCCAGTTTTGCTTGGCCATTTCATGAAGTGATCAATTTCTAAGATTTGGCCACGACATCTATAAACTTTTAAGGAAAAAATATCTGCCCAGCTATCGATATCTAAAGTCATATATTGCGCAGGCACATCACTAGACGGCTGAATGATTTAATGACTTTATTGGTTCATAAATAAATATTTAATTCATTGATTGGCGTGAGTACACATTATGTAGTCATGTCCATTGAATGGAATTCGAACCATGTGTGTTCAGAATAAATTAGATATTTAAATAAACATGGCCGGCTTGATTAAATAATTAATTAGTAGGCATAGTTCTTTATAACGGGTGATAAAATACACAAGATTTAGTGGCCATGTTTGTTTCCTCTCATGGAGGAAATATTGTAAAAATTCGTATAATTAAATGTGAAGAGAAAGCACAGTATTTTTAAGCGTGGATAGGTACTCCGCGAGCGAAGGTATGTGACATTTGACATAGCTAATGTTTATGTGGAGAAGTGAAGAAATCTATTTATTTATTATGTACTAGCTTCTACCATCGGCTTTGCCTGTGCGAATGAAGATAATTATCCCAATAGAACATCCTCTTGAGACAAGAGGAATACTATATCCTATTCCGGGACATGGTCCATGTGCCAAATTTCTTCCAAATCCATTTACCAGTTTGAACATGAAGAAGTAACAAACACACGAATTCTCATACAAAGTTACGATTTTATAACATTAGTGTGATTATTTACGGCCGAATTTGGGCAAACACTAGAAAGTAACAGCTGATTTTGAATCATCATCATCATCATCATTTCAGCCGAAAGACGTCCACTGCTGGACATAGGCCTCCCCCAAGTGTCGCCACAATGAACGGTCCTGTGCGTCTCGCATCCATCGTACTCCCGCAACCGTTACCAGGTCATCGGTCCACCTTGCAGGAGGCCTTCCAACGCTACGTCTTCCGGTACGTGGTCGCCATTCCAGAACCTTTCGGCCCCAACAGCCATCCGTTCTGCGAGCAATGTGCCCTGCCCATTGCCACTTAAGTTTGGCGATTCTTCGTGCTATGTCGGTGACCTTGGTTCTCCTGCGGATATCTTCATTCCTGATTCGATTACGCAAGGAAACATTAAATAGCCCATTTATTTATTTCCACTTGCTTAGAGTTACGGTGATGTACATAATGCATACCAGTTCTAATTGTAACCGATACACTTATTGATAAAAGATCTTATCAGTGAAACATCACGTACTATTGACATTCCGTAAGCACAAATCCATTTAGTTATCATATATTATGTATATTGCAGATACACTGTTACAAAACAAAGATCGCACATTCCAAACCCTTCGTCAAGTTCCGATTGAGACAATAGAATAGTGATGGGACGCATCGATAAATTGGTCCCGTTGAGTGATTCGGCCGTCCCGCGGTCGGTCGGCCGGTCGCACCGGTTCCGCGGCATAGTACCGCGGGTCCGCAGTCCCGCCCCCCTTCCGTAATCGTACGATAACCAGCTTGGCAATGGTTGCGGGAATCGGTACTACTTTGTATCAGTTATCTTTTATAGCGGGTTTGACAGAAGATAAAAGATGACGTCATGTGTTGTGAAATGCTGATTGTTATGTGAAGACAATGGGTTATTCATTCGTCTTGATTTTGAGGTATGCCAGTTTTAATTTCTAGGTCTTCAATTGGATCTTATTAAGATACTAGTTGCTGCCAGTGTCTTCACCCGCGTGATAGTAGGAAATTATTATAAAGGAACATACTCCCAGGATAAAAAATTAAATCATATGTGCTATTCCAGGAAATGGCCTAGCCGTGTACCAAGTTTCATCGGAATCCATTCAGCGTGAGCGTGAAGAATTGTTAATCATTCACTTTTATAATACTAGTGTCATTAATTAGTTGTACTATTTATACTTTTCAAAGTATTTATTATTGCAGTTTTATTTTATGGGCCAAAACATCGCAGTTCAGCGCGGAATCCGATATAATCAGCATCTTTGTATTAGTTTTAAAAGTCTTCTAAAACTAGTCAGAATAATTCGAGAAGTCCCGCAAAACCAGAACTTTTGGCATCCCTATTCCCGGGGTTGATAAATGCGTTCACTTGATTGAGACTTATTCGTTATTACAGCGTTATCGGATTGCGGTAACATGACGACAATATTATGCGGGACCCCATCAGCGCGAGCTTATCTGATGTAGAAATAATATAGACCTCCGTATGATTGCTGCTTGCCTAATGTCAGTAACTGACTGATTTATTGCTGTAATAATATAAACCTGACCGGTAAATATTTATGTATTTTGAAATCATAAAGTGTTCGCCAAGAAAAATGTTTGAATAGCTGAAGAGCTTCACTAGTGCCAATAAAATCGGATTGAGGATAAACACAGCCGAAAATAAAATGTTCTTATTATTCTTACACAAGCGACCTACCCCGGTTTTGCACGAAAAGTAGAGTATATTAAACCTATGCTTTTTTTTTTAAATTGATATAAACCAGTGCTTGACTGCGATCCCACCTGATGGTAAGCGGATTGATGGTCAGGCGCACTAGTTTATTAAGAGCCTATTCACTCTAGCCTTGAAGACACCTAAATTATAGTTGGACGGGAAGACCGCAGCAGGCAAATTGTTCCAGTCCTTCGATGTACGCGGTATAAACGACGAAGCGAAACGCTTAGTCCGGACCGTTGAAGTTTCAACAACGTAAGGGTGGATACTCTCGCGGCTTGACTTTTTCTGACACTTTCACACACAAATCTTTATCAAATTATATACCTAAACTTTCCTCATGAATCACTGTACCTATTGGCAAAAACCGCATAAAAATCTGTACTGTAGTTTTTGTGTTTACCGCAAGCAGACATACAAATAGGTCGGAAAACTTTGTTGTAAAATAAAGGTACTTAATTATGTATTATAGTTACAATAAAAAACTTACTTCAATTTTACAAACATGGCCATATTGTTAAAATGATATTAAAATAAACCAGTGTCTAAGATTGCCATAATATGCCCACTTTTATCCCAGACTTCAAAGCTCCATTGTTAGTACATATTTGCATGCAGCCCGCGATTGATTGGCTCATTCCGATGATTGATTGTCCCGCGTTGGTACAACACTATACCGTATTATAGGAAAGGTGAATGCACCTATTGTCAGTAAGGAAGTTTATAATTTTTTTTTTAAGTCATTTTTTATAGAAAAAGGAATTCTTTTTTTGTTTTAATATTATTTTTAAGAAACCTACGAGTAATATTAGGCTTGGGGAGGGAGATATGATGACTTTTTTTTTCAATTATTTCGAATATGATTAAAATGGTTTTCGATCTTTTTATCTACATGACTATGAGGCATGGTAAAGCTGATTAGTCTACACTGTCCTCTCATGCCTATTAATATTGTAACATGGAATTATTGTACTATCAATCATTTTTTAAAAAGAGGAACCAAAGAGTTTCTTGTCAGTTCTTCTCGCAAAAGAAACAACCAATTGGTACCGTGACCTAGCTTCTGACGTTATGAAGGTGCCCATGTAGCCCTGTGTGAAATAAATTGAATTGAAAGCGATTGTTTACGATTATTTCGCCCCAGTTTTCATTCTGGTTGACTAATTTGGGATGCTAAAAAACAAATGACCATATCGCGTTTGCCACGTTGATATGGTCTCTCAAATGACAGCATAAACAAGAGGGATCATTATAAAAATTAAAAATCCATAAAAGACTGCAGGCCGCACTCTCGTAACTAGCATCAATTACGTCAAAATGAATTAAAGTAAACGTTTTTATTATTTAATTACTGTTAAGTACGTTCACAGTTAATCTAGGGAGTTAATAAAATATTGTTTGTCTCTTTCTACGTGGATACAGCGTGGTTTAATTAAAAGCAAGGCAATAAATGCTACGCCATATTAATTTGATTGGGTAGGATATTGGTATTCCTTTTTATTACGTGAACATGGGAATTATTTAAACAGTCCGCCATCTTTAGTGGCAGGTTTGATTGGTGCGTGAAACTTGTAGTTATACACCGTATATAATAACGAACGTTTTTCAATAAATTATTTCATTGTACGACTAGAAATCTCCAGTCTTTCAACTATAAATCATTTTTAATTTAAGATTAAACAAGAAAGAAAGAAAAGAAAGAAAGAAATAAAAATATTTTATTTGGCACACATTTGAAGAAAGACATTTATAGATATCTAAGTACAGACAGCTGCTTCCGGTAGGTGCGGGCTTACGGACGACGAACAATGCGTAGCTCGCCGTTCATCCTTCCAGTAACCATCCGGAGCGAACCCAGCCTTTAGTTTTCCAGGCGCTCCTCAAAAAATGACAGAAAACCGTAAGGGCCCGGTAAGGCCTATAGCCGCTAGGACCACGGGGATTTTCTGTAAAGTAAATCCGTGGTCTTCGCACGCAAAGGGCAAATAAAGTACACAAGTGTGGTTTTAGTCAGTAAAAGTCTGACTTGTTCTCTCGTTCTACCCTACAGCGGAAGAAGTCATTGAATGATTTCCCACCTTAAAAAAAGACCAGTTGATGATGCTATCCGTACATACAAAAATAAATTTAATCGCGCGGCACAACCGCCGACAACAACGTTCTTTACCCTACTGGACGTTAACAGTATTCTATAACGGCTGTTATTATTCAATTGTTGTTTAATAATAACAATATGCAGATGATAATCTAGAGGCAGCCCAGCATCATTATTAGAGAATTTTAATATTTATATCGAGGTTTCTAGATATCATTGCTACAAAGGGGCCTTACCATGACCTGTTAAAAGCCGTGCGAGCGAGAAAGAGGGATGGAGCTATACACCCTATATAGCTCCATCCCTTTTACAGTTCAGTTTAGGTCGTCAAATGGATTTTTGGACGCGTTAAGAGCTCGTGGAAGAGCCTCAGGTCATCTAAGGCTTTTTTTCCGGGTGAGTAAATCATCTAATGACATCCCCCGCTCTTGGGCGGAGCAGGAGATCATGTCAGTCTTTTACTGATTAAAAACCCACTCCTGTTATTTCTTTGCCATTTTTCCAGGGCCCCGGGAGTCTCTTTCGCATCACCCATGGCCCCAGTAGTCTCACGATCACTACACATCATATCTCACATCACTGAGACACCAAGTATAATTGATCGACCACATTTGCGTCACAGTGGCACTGTCAAAGACACTTCAACTTCAACTTCAACTCTTCTTTAATGGCATTTGTGGAAGAGACACCACAATTTTACCAATAACACATGCGAACTGCTAATAGACCATCAAAGGCTGGGATGCTTATTGCCCAATATTTTGACAAGTTATTGACATTGACATTTGACAGTAACAATATTACGACTTCAATTTTGTCATTTTTTAAATTACGGGAATTGTCTTTCAGGTACGTTGTTAAGTACTTAAACGAGTGTCCGTCGGGACACTTGCACAGCAATTTACTTAATGTACTTATTTAACGCTAAAGGGATTTAAATTATCGCTCTAATTCTGTCAATCTTTTGAAGCTGACAGAAACAGAATGATATTTTAAATCCGTTTGATGCAATTACGGTTAAGTTTTCAATGGTGGTACTAATATAATAATAGTAACCTTTTATTTGAAGAATTTAATAAGCTAGAATCTAGACTAACCAATAACCTAATAATGATAATGATCTAATACAACATCAAGTGAGCGTCTCGTTGGTTGGATCGATCAAGGGTTTTATCCAGAAAGTATTCTAATTATTAGGAGATTCCTCTCAGGAGGTCTGACCACCGGTATCTTAAACCCTTATCCCGATACCGGTGGCCAAAAATTTTCAAAGAGGTTTTTTTCATTTGCTTTTAGGGTTCCCTTATAGGATCATTTTATTGTCCGTTCGTCTGTCTGTCAAGACCCTTTATCTCGGGAACGCATAGAGGTAACGAGTTGAAATTAAAACTCAGGTCTCCGGTCCCTTGAAGCTTTTAAAAATCAAACATCTGAGTTAACGGAAAAAAAGATACAGCCGTTTATGTCACAAAAAAACGTGTATTTAGACACTCTCAAGGGAATCAAATTTCGTAGGTATTTCCCGTTGACCTAGAATCCTGAATTTTGGCATGAAACAAGGTCTCGCAACACAAGTAAGTATAGGCAAAAATCTAAAACTGTAAATTTGTAGTTACGTCACAAAAAAAACTTTTTTTTGCAATTCGGTAAATCTTCGTAACTCATTTTGGGAATTGAACTGTTTTCATATGTAAATTTGTACGGAACCCTCAGTGTGCGAGTCCGACTCGCACTAGCCCAGTTTTTTTTAATATACAAAAAAAACTACTTACGTGATATTCCAGAATACGGGCAAATTTACCCATGTGCCAAATTTAATCCAAATTCATTTAGCCGTTTGTGCGTGACCGAGTAAAGAATATAAACTTTCGCGTTTTTTTAATATTAGAGTGATTTAAAAATGTACCTAAATAATAATTATGCTAAAAAAGGAATGAACGGAATTGTGTAGGTAACAATTTTATTCCTCAGTAAAATATTATCTGATTATTGAAATATCGGTTTTTAGTCCTGGAACAACATAATAGTAAAAATCATAAAAATGAAAGAGTGTATAACTACCCAACCCGCCAATCTAAGAAAAAGAAACTCCAGGTCCCTAAGGTGAATAATTACTACGGTAAGCGTGCGAGACGATGGATTGCACCTACACTTATTAATTAATGAATTACCTGATGAATTAATAAATCGAGCCAAAACTAGAAACCAATACAAAAATGTTCTAATGAAACATTGTCTGTCTATGTGTCCATAGTTGCTGCGTTATGTTGGTCTCAGTTGGTTAGTGTTGTGGTGCTGCATCTGTTTATCTCACAACGAATAGGTGCAAACTTGGGGGTGATCAGATGTGGTCTTAGTTATCAGTGAAATTCACGAGAATGTACTGCCGACAAACTGCTATGCAGTTTGGCAATGTTATAAATGATTCTTGATGTAACAAACTTATAAAATAAATTTAAAAAAAGTAATTCAGTGGACCTCAAAACCTAGTCTACAGTGTTACAAAACATACAAATAAGATGTTACATTTTAAAACGAAATTGCCCAACTTAATAAATTCATCAAGCTCGCGAGATATTCTCAGCGTTAACAATAAGCAGGTCGGCTATTAAGCTGTTATCAGTACGTTCATGAATGGATTTGGCAACGGTACAGCTGCGGGTCGCTGACCCCGCGCGCGCGATAACCTGCGCGTGCGCCGACTTGAATGAAACTTCCTTAGATTGTGTCTGGATTGTTACAGGTAGGTGCTGTGTATTCTGCTAGCCTAATGGAACCATTAAACTTGATCTTAGTGGAAGAAAATAATTTTGAAAATTTTAATACAGTCAAACCCCTATAATATAAATTATAGGCATATATATACGTATATAAAAATGAATCCCTATTTCCCTTGTCACATCATCACGCGCAAACGGCTGGACCAATTTCGCCAATGATTTTTTTTTTGTTGTGTTTGCTATTATTAGAAAAATGTTCTTATGAATGATATTTTTTTTAAATCTTTACGAGAAAAAATATGGCGGTACGAAGTTCGCTAGGTCAGCTAGTCATAAATATTTATATAGCTAACCTAGTTATAAATAAAATTTGGTTATGTGTTTTATTCTTTTTAGTTCTTTTGAGTCAATAGTGAATAAAGAAAGAGTGAAGAGTGTGTGAGTGAGTGAGTGAGTAAGAAAAGATGGATGGATTGTGTGAACAGTGATATGAAAGAAAAGGAAGTTAGTGATAGTATGACTTTTGACAGGATAGAATGGAAGAAAAAAACGTGTTGCGCCGACCCCAAATAAGATGGGACAAGGGCAGGAAGATGATGATGAGTCAAGAGTGAATAGGTTACTTCTAGGAAAGCGTGTTCCATCGTCGACCACATCGTCGTTTACCGTCATTTGAAATAGTGGTCAAAAGCGAGCCTTCCATAATAAAAAAGAAACAAGCCAATGCGAGTCGGAGTTCACGCTTAACCTATAATAAAAACAGTTGAATTCCCGAATTGAGTTACGAAGATTTTATCAAATAGAATTTTTTTTTTTTATTGTGACGTAACTACAAATTAATAGTTTTCAGTTTTTTCTTATACTTGTGCTATGAGACCTTGCTTCATGCCAAACTTCAGGATTCTAGGTCAACGGTATATAACCCTATGAATTTTGATTCGCTTGAGAGTGTCGAATAAACGTTTTTTGTGACATAAACGGTCTATATGGCCCTATCTCTTTTTTTTCAGCTTCAAGGGACCGCAGACCTTATTATATGGTTTCAATTTTAACTCGATACCTCCACGCGTTCCTAAGGTAAAGGGTCTTGATAGACAGATAGACAGACAGACAACCAAGTGATCTTATAAGGGTTCCGTTTTTTCCCATTGAGGTACGGAACCCTAAAAAATTAAACTGTTCAGCGCGTATCTCTCAACTAACAAAGTGAAGCTATACGGTTTTTGAGATCAGTTCTCAGACGGGTGACCTAGCTGATGGCTCTTAAAATAACAAGCACAAAATGAGAGACGAAGGATTTAGGGTTTGGTCAGACTTAATTTCATCATCTTCCTGCCCTTGTCCCATCTTATTTGGGGTCGGCGCAACACGTTTTCTTCTTCCACTCTATCCTGTCAACCGTCATACTATCACTAACTTCTTTTTCTTTCATATCACTGTTCACACAATCCATCCATCTTTTCTTTGGCCTCCCTCTCCCTGTTTGGTCAGACTTAATTTAATAGATGTATATTATAATTTAATTTATTAGAATGTAAATTAATTTTGGTTGAATATACTTGCCACTTAAAATCATAAAGAACCACAAGAATCTAAAGATTGTGTTCAATTTCTATGAGTATAGAATCATTGAACAGTAACCTGCGTAAGTCAAGGTATTCATAGACTAGTCTAGACAATTTTCCGGGATTAAAGACCTGTATAATGTTTTCCAGGTATCGAGTGAGCTGCCTGCCAAAACCCATCGCCGGTTTTGACTTGTTGATCGGTGGTGGCCACGTCTCGCGTCTGGCTCTGATTCAGGCCATGATCCGGAGCGAGAGGGAATGGGAATTGATAGCTTTTATGTGAAGCAGAATATTTGACGTATGCCCGCGTAAAAATAAGATCTATATACGAGTAGGTAGTTTTTTTGTACCGTAACATGCCATGCAAACCGCGCATACTGTCGGGCATTAGCGATCCTATGGATAGGGTTGCCAAATTTTTATTCACCGTAGGCGCAGGCTTGCGGACCGCAATGGGTAGCTCGCAGTCCAATCGTCCGGTATCGAGCCCAAGTCAAACAGTAAGCACCGTCGACGACTTGGACTCGAACCTAAAATCGGTTTTGGAATCCTGGCAGCGGTTGGGGCGTGAAGACCGTTGCCTCACGCGATCGGCCGCCTTATTTGATAGCATTACTGCTTCGCAGAAGGAGGAGACCGCCTGCTACTCCTCCTCGCTCCCGACCATGGCCTGTGCCAAGGTCCGGCGCGAGAGATCGCCGCCGACAAAGGAGGATGTAGTTATACACCCCCATATAGCTACATCCCTTTAACAGTTCAGTTTAGGTAATCAAATGGATCGCGTTAAGACGTCTAGCTCTTTCTTGCCTTTATTGGTTCAGCAGAAAGATATATAATCCAGTAAGATTCTGGTCAAATACATTTATCTTTTTTTTCATCCCCGCATCTTATTTCTCATTTTCCACTTTAAATACTATGACAACCAACTTCAACTTTTCAGTGACCATGTATGAACTCATTATTAGGCATGTACATATTTCTTTTGAATCAAACATCCCAGAGTTTTTGCTAGAGCAATCGTTAGATTGAGAACAGGTTTCTTCATTTTTGACTAGTCTTTTTTGTTGGATCTATCGACCTTAAGCGTGTACAGATGTTGAGGCCAAAGACTCTAGGCTGAGCAAAAAAAAAAACAAGATTTTACACACTATGAATAGGTATTGGTATGATCTAACCGGGTATATAAAGGCATGTCTAAAGCCTGATCCAGTCTCTGATGAATATACTTCCAAATCTCATAGCCAAAGCATACCGCCGTCTCCTTGTGGGGACGCTCGGCGGCAGTGATCTCTCGCGCCGGGTCTTGATACAGGGTATAGTCCAGAGCGAAGAGGAGTGGCACGCGATCGCCTCCTTTTGCGAAGCAGTAATGCTAAAAAGAAGGCGGTCGCACGCGCGAGGCGATGGCCCTCACGCCCCAGCTGTCAAGATCCGGCCACCGTAGGCACGGGCACGCAGACGGCGAGCAATGGGTAGCTCGCCGTCCGAAGGTCCGGTAACTGTCCGGGTCGAGCCCAAGTCGTCGCTTCAAGGAGATGTCAGCAAACGTAGGGGCCCAGCAGAGTCGAAGCCTACTAGGGCCATGGGTGATGTGAAAGAGAATCCCGAGGCCCTGAAACGATGGCAAAGAAGGAAGAGGAGTGGGTTTTAGTCAGTAAAAGTCTGACATGCCCTCCCGCCCCGCCCCAGTTATAGCCAAAGCATAAACTGAGCTGTTATAGATAGATAGAATGTGTTCGGGTTTCTGAATTGAGTATTTTGATTTTAAAACCGTCTTAAATTTGACAGGTTTTCAGACTAGAGTTTAGAAAATACTCAACTTCAAATGCTTGAATCAGAAACTGGAGAAAAATCGACCCTTTTTGCTACTACGAGTACAAAGGCCATATTTCCAAATCTCATACGTTTTGGCAATGACATCAAAAATAAAAAGCTATGAAAAGCTCCAGAAGTCTGCGAAGCCCAGGTTGGGAAACCCTGAATCAGATCATTAAAACGAAGTTTTGAATGTAAAGATTTACACTATAAAGAATGATTTCAGTTTATCCATTTGCAATGGATTAGATTCTTATAAAAAAGAAAAGACAAGAAAAAATAATAGTTTTATATGTTTCTCTCAATAAGGTACAAAGGCTGAAAGTAACCAGTAATTACAACATCTATCCTTTGTGGGAACTGGAGTCTACACTGGATTCAAGACCTGTGTGACAGAACTCCAACATATGTTTGCATGGAGATGCATTTACTTTAATAACACACTCGAATAATTTGCTCTCACACTCAATGATTAAGACCACCCAACGTCAAAGAATACAAGAATATAATTATAATAAACTTATCATCTGTCACAGAAGATATAAAAACAATAAGTACAACTAATTTCTTCGCAAAAAAAAACGAGTTCGCAGAACCGAATGCCTTGTGATAAGAAGATGTTTGACCGGAAGTTTTGACCTCCTTGCTAAAGGTCAGAGCAGTAACTGGTCCAACAACCGTCCAACCGACCAATGTTGGACCAACGATGTGGTCCAATGACACGCCGATCCAATTACATTGAGATTTACATGGAATTGGAGCGATCAATACTGACGGTGAAAGGCGGAGAAATTTTTGGATGTATATGAGTATGTGCAGACAGACAAAAAGTTAAGTATACGACTTACAGGTTTAAATATTTTGCAAGTGCTTTGGATACAAGTGTTTAATGCCATGGTTTCAAAATGAAATTTATTACTATGTGCGGAGTGATAGGAACTTTACCAGTACCAAACGTTTTTTGTTTACCATAATGTAAGGTTTTCTTTTGAGGTGGGAAAATCATCTAATGACAATTCCCGCTCTTGGTTGGGGCAAGAGATAGTGTCAGACTTTTACTGACTAAAAACCCACTCCTATTCCTTCTTTGCCTTTGTCCCAGGGCCCCGGGTTTCACTTTCACACTACCCGTGAACCATAATGTATGGGTTGCAAATCAAACCAAGTATCGTTGGAAGAAATCTTGCTGTTGCCTTTTTGGGAAACTATCTTCCACAACTATGTCCTTTAGTTGTAGTCCTTCTCGGACCACGGGTTTCCTTTTCTGAAATTCTCCACAACCCTAGCAGGCATCGACCCTGCTGGGCCCCTACGGTTTGCTGACATCCCTTTGAGGCGCGCGTGGAACACTGTGCACCGTAACCTTCTAGTTTAGTTGCTATGGTTACATAGTTTATACGGGCACGTGGGAGAATTGAGGCGAATATATTTTAACAGGTGCACACCACACCCAGTAGAGATTGGGAATCACGTCCGTTTTAACCTATTATTACACTAATCTTCTATTTAAATAAAAACGAAATACCACTCACTGATTATAACATCTACAAACTTAAAATTTGGCAGGTAGGTTCCTTATAGGGTGTAGACATCCACTAAGAAACAGATTTTACGAAACTCCACCCCTAAGGGGGCAAAACGGGGATTGCAAGTTTGTATGGAGAACCCGACTTTCACGCGGGTGAAGCTGCTGGCAGAAGCTAGTAGATTATAAAGGCGAAAGCTTTGTGTGTATCTTTGTTCCTTCCTTCACGTTCAAACGGCTGAACGGATTTGGATGATATTTGACATACGAGTAAACTATGCTCTGGAATAGCACATAGCCATTTTTATGCCTAGGTACCTTTATGTTCCCAGTGATGACATATGGCACTGAAACATGGTCGCTTACAATAGGCCTCATTAGAAGGCTTACAGTCACCTGAAGATATCCGCAGGAGAACCAAGGTCGCCGACATAGACCGAAGAATCGCCAAACTTAAGTGGCAGTGGGCAGGGCACGTTGCTCGTAGAACGGATGGTCGATGGGGCCGAAAGGTTCTAGATTGAGTTGCGATAGCGTTGGAAGGCCTCCTGCAAGGTGGACCGATGACCTGGTAAGGGTTGTGGGAATCCGATGGCTGCGAGACGCATAGGATCGGTCGTTATGGCGACGCTTAGGGGAGGCCTATGTCCAACAGTGGACGTCTTTCGGCTGAAATGATGATGATGATGATGATGATAATGATGATATGTTCCTAAGGATAACTTTCTACTTATTAAACAGCTGGCAGAAGTTAGTGATTTATTATGTAGTTACCATACAACAGAAAATATTTTAACGATAACTACTTAAAATACTTAACCTGTGGCTTTTAACTTTTGGCTTCACAATGGCTTTCTAAGTAAAGTACCGCTATGTAGTCCAAGTTTTGTTTCAGTGACAACGTCGGGGCATTAGAAAGTCGTTAGCTAGCGCTCGACGATAATGCACACATCCTGCGGAAAGGTCGGCTGCGTAGGCGCACATATTTTGTGCTAAAAGCCTATCAAAGGGTACATGCAGTTTTTTAATCAAAATAATCCATATTAATATTATAAATCTGAAAGTAACTGGCGTCTCGCATACGATATAAATGTTGCTTTAGAATAAATAAATCAATCAAAGTCTCTGTTTCGTCACTATGTTTGACGGTTTGTTACATTATTTTCGTGCCTAAACCGCAGAACCAATTAAAAAAAAACAATACGAAGAGACAACTATTTATATATAGAAACACCGACTTCCAAAATAAAAATAATTTTGCACTTTTTAGGGTTTTTTTTTTTGGACATTGAAATCGGTGGTATTTTTTATAAATATAAACATATTTTCTTTCTATAAAGAATTTTTAAGCTGTTACAAATCTTATTTCAAACAGACTGAGGTGACTGACTGTGCTGACAAAGTTATTACTACCACCGTGACGGGAACCCATGCAGAACGCTATACGAAGCAATCCTGGCCATGAAGCAACTATTTCGGCTGTGATTACCAAAGGCGTATAGCTTATTCTGCTTCACCTTTCAAAGAGACATTTCTATAAAGCAGCCTATAATATGATGCGGGGAATTTCTGAAAAGGAAACCCGTGGTCCTAGAACGCAAAGGGCAACTGAAGGAGACTTTTACTGACTAAAACTACACAGCTCGCTGTCCGGTCGGTAACCATCCGGACCGAGCTTGCCGTCGGCGCCTCAAAGAGATGTCAGACAAACTATAAAGGCCCAGCAGGGCCGAAGAGTACCAGGGCCATGGGTTGACTTCCAAAAGGGAAACCTGTCCTGGAACGCAAGACAAAGAGAGGAACACAGGTGTGGTAGAAGTCTTTGGATGATTGGCTACCTCTAAAAAAAAATCTTATAGTACGATCAAATAAAAATTCTTTTTTGTTTCCAAATCAACTAATTTTTAAAATAGTTGATCTACATCCGTTGACCTATATAGTTTAGGAAGAATTTGATGATAAGAAATTGTCATTCGTATAAATTGTTTTAAGATAGTTTTATTACGAAATAGGGTTATCAACAGAAAATGAAGTCAAGGGTACCTTGCCTAAATTGCAGCCGTGGTACAGTTTTATATTTACTGTGATCTCTGAAGTACACTGCTTCTAATGTTTTATAAATAAAATATTTGAATTTGAGGTTTTTTATGCGGCCATTTTTTTTTGTAACTCATAATTTTTTTTTACTTTTTTATGCTGCTCTTGGAAGTCAAAAAGCGGTAACTCAATGAAAGTGAGTTTCGAAAAAAAAAGCATTTTGTAAAGATCAATTGCAGCCACTTATAATATACAAAAAAAACTTCAGCCCGTGGTTGCACTAACATGGTATATTAATAATAAACAAAAAACTTTTTCAGGTCTTAGACAATGCCCATGTAAATTTTTATTAAGATCGGTTTAGCAGCTTATGCGTGAAGACGTAACAAACAAACGGAGCTACTTTCGCAGTATGGTATTTTTTAAATGTTCTAATAAAGTTATAGGTTTTTCGGGTAGCCATTTTGGCGTGTGTTTTAAGGATTTAAATGAAAAAAGAACAGTTTTAGAAAAAAATGAGGTACCGCTTTTTGACTTCTTAAGGCAGTAAGAAATTTTCTCGAAAGCTCACTAAATTTATGAGCTTATTGCTCATAAATTTAAACTGATCAATACTATCCTCATATGTGCGAGTGTATGGATGTGACACTAAAACCCTATCTATTCCGTCGTATTGTAGTCCGAAATAAAACGTGGGTGTGCCGAAATAATCTCAGCTTGCAATAATAATATCATTGTCAGCTTGTCAATGAACGCACTGTTGGCTTAGAACTGTTTAGGAATGCCATAACTATAATACCGGCTTTTAATAGTACGGAGTGAACACGAGCATTGACCACAAACCAAGCTTGCTCATAGCGTGGTGGCGATTTTGTGGGTATTCCCCGAGTACCCCGATCCTCGAGGCACCCGTCCTGGAGGACCCCGATTTATTTTTATCTTGATAAATTCAAGTAAGCATTCAAGCAAGCAAGTTCATTGCTCGCAGAACGGATGGCCGTTGGGGACGAAAGGTTCTGGAATGGCGACCACGTACCGGAAGACGTAGCGTTGGAAGGCGTCCTACAAGGTGGACCGCTGACCTGGTAACGGTTGCGGGAGTACGATGGATGCGAGACGCACAGGACCGTTCATTGTGGCGGCACTTGGGAGAGGCTTATGTCCAGCAGTGGACGTCTTTCGGCTGAAATGATGATGATGATGATGATGAAATTCAAGTAAAGTCAATTTAGCTTAATAGTACCGTACTGTTCGGTAATTATCGAGTTTATTGTATCAGTATAGATATAATTTGCTGACGCTACTTTTAAGCTAAATTGAACTTACTTGAATTTATCAAGATAAAAATAAATCGGGGTCCTCCGGGACGGGTACCTTGCGGATCGGGGTACTCGGAGAATGACCCAAATTGGTGGGTAAAGAAACCTGGTCAGACTTAATCCAGCAAAAGATGTTTAAGAAGGACCTAAAAGAATCTCCTGCCTGCCAATTAACAATCTTTATAAAAATTACAAAAAAAAAACAGTATTTTGAGTTGATAGCCAAACTCCAGTGAAAAACAATAGACTCAGGTGATTACAGAATTTGTTGATAGTTACCACCTAGGGGTCTTAAGTAAAGAGTGAATAGGTTACTTCTAGGCAAGCGTGCTCCATCGTCGGCCACATCATCGCTTACCATCAGGTCAGATCATGTGGTCAAGTTCGAAACTATCAATAGATAATAATATTAATTAAAAAAAAAACCTTTTTTGATAACACATATTTTAAGTCCTTTTCAGGTTTTAGAATTTGTCCTTGTTTCTCTTTTGCATCGCATTTTTAATATAATTTAGTATCGATAGTATTTTTTTTTAATTATCCTATTTATAGGTTTCTTGAGTAGGTAGCCCTTTTAAAAGACTTAAACAAGCAAATAGTGTTTGAGAAGGACGTAAAAGAGGCTCCTGCCGCTGCCCATCACGAATTAACAACCTCCAAGCACTAGAAGCAGAATAAGAACATACCATATTTGAGTCCAAGCCACGTCCTATGAAAGGGCTGGTAGCGCCTCATCGGCGGGGGCCTCGGCTTGCGATACAGAGGCCCACACGCCGGGGTGCAACACAAGTGGAAGTATCGCTTATCCCGGATCTTCTCCGCCGCCTTCAGCCGCTCCCGGGCCAGCCTTCCAGCGCAGCGCCGAGGGCTGGACACCGCCAGAGCTGAAGACACCACGGCCATCGCCGCGACAAGCAACCACCAACGCATCACTACAACATCCTTTCATTCACAGCCCATAATGTTTCTAAACCATTCTCACATTATAAACACTTCCACACTTCTTCTACACGTGACTTATCACCAAGAAAACACTGTAAAACACTGATTAAAGTTTCAAACAAGCTTAGTTGAGCTCCAAACAAACCGCGATAACTATTCATTAGAAATAGAACATAAACGGCGAACAATTTATGCAAAGCTGATTAACATAGCATCCGTTTTTTTTTTTTTGCAGTCTCTACATAACACGTGAAATAATTTTCAAATCCGTTTCGAAGTCACAATTTTTTGACACAGTGTGTTTATGTGTAATAATGAATGAACGTCTCCGCGTGTTGTTGTTCGGAGATAGAACGGCTCGGTCGGTAGCAGGAACGTGCGTGCTCGCCGGCGGTGACACGACGACTGGCCGACCGAGATGTTTCCGAGGACTACGCACCACGCTATCCTGGGCACCTAAGATCTCGCTTTTGGTCGAACTCTGAAAGCTTTGATGAGCTTTACTTTGATTCCGGTTAGGATCTGAAGGCGAGATACACTTTGCCCTTAAGAATACGGATTTTAAAGAAACAAAAGAGATACAAGACTAATCGCATCTTGGAAGAATGATACAAATGGAAAGTAGCTTACTTACTTAGTAATGAAAAGTTGTGAATGATGATTTCGAAATCTGGGGAAAAACTTTTACGTTTTTACGTTTAAAACTTAGGAGCACGTATTTAAGTTAACCATTAAACGTCATGGGATTTAGATAAACCAAATAAGAGAGACAAGTGTAGAGTGTGAATTATTGTGCCAAAGGAGAATACACTTACAACACTAGATCCACATTAGATTTCAAGGAACAACTGCTACATCTATTTATCTGGCCTATTTCGTCCTGTTGAGAAAACGCCTCTTTCCCATAAATAATAATAACAGTAGTCAAAAACTATCACATAACGCCATCTAGTGCGAAACTAAGCACAGCTTGTGTTAAGAGCTCTAGACAACTGATAAACACACTAATCCAAATATAAATATAAATAATAATATAGGGGAGGCAACTGGTGACTCCCGGTCCGGGTCGTTCTTGGTGCAAAGAATGGCCATCGCTATTCAGCGAGGTAATGCGGCCAGTGTTATGGGCACTTTTGCACCGGGAACGATCAGGGGCGGGTTGTACATTGACGTGTGATTTTTTAGTTTTAGACAAATGTTGCGCTATACAATAATCTATTCAGTTTATGTTAATTTTAAGTTTATTAAAATAATTGATTGTATCTTATTTAATTATAATGATTTGTAAAGAAAAAAAAAGTTAAATAAAAAAAAAAATCTAAAAACATACAAACGAGTATGATAGATAAATTACACCCAGCATAATAGCATAATCAGCCTTTTAATATTCCCACTGTCGGGACTCAGGCCTCCTCTCCAGGAGAGGGAATGGGACGTAATCCACCACGTGGGCCCAGTGCGGATTGGTGAATGTCTCGACTTCAAATGTTTGGTTCTAGGACATGTCAGTTTCTTCACGATGTTTTCCTTCACCGTTTTGAAAGCAGTGGTGATGAAATAAATTATAAAAAGTAATGCGCCTGGTTGGGTTTGAACCCGCGACCTACAACTCATAAGTCGGGGCCGTTACCATTCGGCCACCACTGCTCTCAATTACACCTGGACACAGTACTAATGTTCGTGCTCATTACACAAACATTTGCAACCTCGGCATAACAGTCATGGCCACTAACCACTAGACCAACACGCCAATCAAATTACTTAGAATCTCGAATTGTCTACCTAGAGAAAACCATCCTAAACCCTTCTATCAGGTGCCAAAACACTTCTTAGTCTGAAAATGCTCCAATATTTGCAGATCACCTACTAAAACCTCAACAATAGATGTCAGATAAGATAATAGCTTTATTTTAGCAGAAAGGCCTCTAACCACTAGACTAACAGGCCAGTCTAAATGAAATCATCATAACATCATATTATCACAGTCATTATATTAAAGCAATTAGCTCGAGCACAGGCGCAGAGGTAGCCAGCCTTTCGGTGCTTTACAGGTTGCGGGAATTGCATGACTTGAGTCCGCCATCTCCTTTCTACCATCGGACAATCTGACGTACGGCAAGTATCCATCCTTACGTTGTTGAAACTTCGACGGTCCGGACTAAGCGTTTCGTTTCGTCGTTTATACCGCGTACATCGAAGGACTAGAACAATTTGCCTGCTGCGGTCTTCCCGTCCAACTATAACTTAGGTGTCTTCAAGGCTACAGTGAATAGGCTCTTAATAAAATAGTGCGCCTCACCATCAATGATTGCATCACTGTTTACCATCAGGTGGGATTGTAGACCAGTACTGGTTTATAACAATTTAAAAAAAAAATTGCATTAAAAACAAAATCTGGACATTTCACAAAAAGCGGCATCTTATCGCCTTCTCCGCTGGCACGCGAGTCCACTAATTAGGCCGAGTTCTGATCTAGAGATTGCCGCGGTGATAAGCGATGATAAAAACGCGCGGGTGGTCGGCCGGGCCCTGGCTCGCGTCCATCACGCTGATAGCTCGTGTGGGTAGACAGGTGTCGATGTAAACTAGCTGGGAACTTCATTTAGAAGACCTCCTTCCTCGACTGTGATAGGTCTAGTTGGATAGCGAAATTGCTGAGCATAATGTCCTGGGTAAAGTGTAATTGAGTTCCAGAAAATTCTCATTGCCAGTCTGGATTATTGCCCAGTAATAAGCTGAGGTGAAAGAACACAAATGTAGAAAACATCATTTGTGATATCTAGTGATTGTAGTGGGTGAAAGGTGTCAGGGGAGCCCGCGAAATTTTTTGCATAGGTTTTTTTCCATTTTGCAGGACAGTGTAAAGCTGTATGTTGATTAAAATATCATTGACTATTTTATGAAAAGTTCTAAAGTCAATTCTTAATGAATAATAGGAATTGAGTGGGTTTTATTGAGGATTTTAATGATTATATTTTTTTTTTTTTTTTTTTTTAATTGATATAAACCAGTGCTTGACTGCGATCCCACCTGATGGTAAGCGGAGATGCAATCATTGATGGTCAGGCGCACTAGTTTATTAAGAGCCTATTCACTCTAGCCTTGAAGACACCTATATTATAGTTGGACGGAAAGACCGCAGCAGGCAGATTGTTCCAGTCCTTCGATGTACGCGGTATAAACGACGAAGCGAAACGCTTAGTCCGGACCGTTGAAGTTTCAACAACGTAAGGGTGGATACTCGCCGTTCGTCGGCTTGTCCGATGGTAGAAAGGAGATGGCGGAATCAAGTCATGCAGTAATAATATATATGCAGTATAATTCCAAAAAGCCTCTCGCAAGGTGGACCGATGACCTAGTGAGGGTTGCGGGAATCAGATGGATGTGCGACGCGCAGGACCAATCATTGTGGCGACTCTGAGGACGTCTTTCAGCTGAAATCATGATGATGATGAATTCCATAAATAAATTGCCACGGCTGCCAATCATATTTCATTCAACATGCAACTTGACACTGACCTGCAAAATGTAAAAAACTTAAGAAAATTTCGATTCCTTGGGCTACCATGGACCATACATACTTAACATACCCCACAATTAAAAAAACTAATACTGGATGTTAGTGTCTACCTTTAATACGCCATTGCCTAGTGCTTTAGGAAATACTGGCTTTACAATATATTTATTAGCACACAACTGCCTAGCACCAGCTCTTTCTGTTGAGTCATTATGTTTATTAGTAAAAACATGTTTTTTTAGTTGATCAATGATTACCCAGAAAAAGATGTAACGAAGTAGCAAACGAGACGAGCATATGAATGTGTAACAATGAACCAAACTTATGTAAACGTGTGTTAATATTAGTATGCCGAATGAATGAACTGTCAACGTGATAGAGATGAATGACTACGATACAGGGTTACCTCTAGATCCAACCCGAACGTTGCGTGGAAGTTAAGAGCACGAAATCGCAAAACGTAACCAATTTCTGTTTTATCCCTTTATATAAACTGATCATTGGTGGCTCAAAGGTCTGCCCAACTGAAATACGACTGGGCAGGACATGTCTGCCGCTTGATAAGCTGCTCGATAAGCTGTGGGCCAAAGTAGCACATAATTGATGTCCTGAGACAGTGAGACGTGGTCCCGGTAGAGCACGAAGGAAATAGCGGGACGAATTGAGCACATTTCGCCAGAACTAGAAAAAAGGCGCGCGGTCTTACGAATGACGGAGTGGTGTGGAGGTTTTTCCGTGAGAAGAAAACAAACGGGGTAGCAAAAAAAAATTAATAATTGTAGGCTTAATAATTGAAGCCTTTACAGGCAAGGTTCTACATCGTTTGTCTTGGTATGGTCAATGGTCATGTAAAGAGGAGAAATGAAATGCATGTTACTAAAAGAGTTATGAGTATACATGTCGATGTGTGAAGAGGGAGAGGGAGGCCAAAGAAAAGATAATTGGAGTGTGTGAACAGTGATATGAAAGAAAAGGAAGTTAGTGGTAGCATGACGGTTGACAGGATAGAATGGAAAAAAAAAACGTGTTGCGCCGACCCCAAATAAGATGGGACAGGGGCAGGAAGATGATGACAGGCAAGGTTCTACATTACTATACTATACGGCTCGGGGCAGCACAAAATCTACAACTAGAGGAGAGCCTTCATAAAAACCAATGACTGATGACAACTGAAGGCATCTTCATTGCCACAGAACGTCCAAATAGCACTTTTTTGTGACCGACCTTGTCAATTCATTGTCTCGGTTTATTTGAAATAAACGCTTTGACTTTTGAAAAAACTGGTTATAATAGCGACGGACAAGACAAGCCTTCATCTAGGAACTTCTGTGTGTTTAAGAACAAGTAACCAGTATTTAAAAGTTCTCTCTACTTTCTAATATGTCCTGAGCGATCGTGATAGGTTACTCTCATTCAGCAGTCGTACCTTTCACTTGCATATCGTTACGCTCATTTTGTTCGTGTGAACCTTCGAATATTGTTTCTTGGTCGAGGAACTTGATCGTGAATTGGGCTTCAGCTGAGAAATTATTGTTGATAGGATAGACTCTATCTACTTCATGATCAACTTGTCCATACTTATTAATCTTTTCATCACACTAATATAAAAACGGCGAAAGTTTGCGGGTGTGAATGTCTGTGTGTGTTACTTCTTCACGCTCGAATCGTGTAGGGTAGACTGGGTAGACCATGTCCTGAATTGGCACATAAGATACATTTTATACCGAGAGTACAGTATTCCCAAATTTTGTATTCCCGGAAACACCCGAATCATTGAATCGTAAGAGCCCTAAACTATGCATGAAGAAATATACATATCGTCTTCCGACGCTCGGGGAATACGACCGTTGCCGAACACTGACGAAGATTTCTATGCGCATTATCACTTTGGGAGACCTGTAGGTACGTTTCCTTGGGACAATTTTCTACTTTCACAAAAGCAAAGCTGCTAGCACTAGCTTAAATAATATTATGATTTGCGAAACTAACACTGTCTGTCTGTTTATTTGTTACTATTTCACGTTTCATCGAGTAAACGGATTTATAAGAAATTTGGCACCAGGTTAGAGTCCATCATGTATAAGGATATAGGATACTTTTTATTCCGGGTCGGGTTCAGACGGGAAATCATCCACGGACATCTCCCGATCTTGGGCGGGGCGGGGGGACGTGTCGGACTTTTATTAACTATAACCCACTCCCGTTCCTTCTTTGCCTTCATTCCAGGGCCCCCTAGGTTCTCTTCCGCATAACCCATGGCCCTAGTAGGCTTCGGCCCAGCTGGGCCCCTACGGTTTTGCTGACATCTCCTTGAGGCGCGTGTGGAACACTACGCGCCGTCGACGACTTGGGCTCAGTCCGGACGGTTACCGGACGGTCGGATGGCGAGCTACCCATTGCTCGCCGCCCACAAGCCCGCGGCTACGGTGGCTGGATATCGGGATCGGGGTCCCGGCGGCTGGGGCGTGAGGGCCGTTCCCTCGCGCGTGCGACCGCCTTCTTCGCTAGCAGTCGGATAAAAAACGTAAGCCTTATTGCCAGGATGGACGATGGTAGACAAGAAATTGGTCTCGATCACATAAATAGGTACAAACAAGCTATGGGTAAAGCATGACCGGCTTGGCAAAACGTGGCATCGTACCGTCTTGGCAGAAGCTACGATCATCGGATTGACATGAAACGAGATGCTCGAGATTGGCGAACTACCGTGGACACCACCAGCACCAGCCAGGTGACATACGATACTAAATCATCATCATCTTCCTGTCCTTGTCCCTTGTTATTTGTGGCAGACGCAACACTTTCTTTTCTTCCGTTCTGTCCTGTCACTTGTCAAGCTATCACTGACTCACACAATCCATCCATCTTTTCTTTGGCCTCTCTCTCCATCTACATCCATCCACATGTATACTCATAACTCTTTTAGTAACATGAGTTTCATCCCTCCTCTTTACATGACCATGACACAATTCTTCAACTTTTCAGTCACTGGCGCCACTTTCAGGCTTCCTCTAATATACAAACTTTTCATTTTATCTATTCTCATCACATATCCACTCAACATTCTTATTTCCGCTACATGCAATCTATAAGGAAGGTTGATAAACTGTCTGTATCGTCGCTCGTGGAAGCTTAGTCACTGTCGGCAACTTCAGAGTTTAAAACATCTCCTTAAACTCTTCAAATAACTCTCTTGTGTTATATTGTCACAATGGGTTACTTAATAACGACAAGATCCTGTATTGTGTAGTGTACTAGCGACTAGTATACTCCGAGAGATAAGTAAATTAACGGAATTGAATGTGTGCCCATTATTCGCTTTTAGGAATCATGTGATGAATCACATTTGTTCGCAATAGATTATACAGCGTTGTAATAAATTTGTTGATAAATAATTTTGACAGCCGTTATGAAATAGCCAGGAAATCTGACATCAGGGTACGTACTTATCATGACGTATTCAAATGTGAGTCGTGCGAGTGAGAAAGAACCACTCTAGCACCACTCGGGAACTAGAGCCCATCCCTTCAGGGCTCTAGTTTTCGAGTGGTGCCATAAAACAGTGACTTTCTGAAGCCTCGTAGTCTACTACTAGTCGATTCCTCGGTAACGGCTAGTTTAACAGGACTGAAAAACAAATGTTTATTATATATTCAATTCAATTATACATTATCTACATATGATTTTTTCATATGACTAATAGGTTTGGGCAAAAAAAAAAAATAGGAACATGATATTTTTTCGCTATTTCTCCCTATTTAGGCCTATGTTGGCTGAAATAATGATGATGAATCTCTGGAACTAATTAACGGATTTTGAATTTTTTTTCTCCAGTATCAAGCTACATTATTCCTGAATAACATGGGCTATATTTGATTGTATATAGATGATACACGCATGAAAAAGTAAATTTGCATTATAATTACATTGTTTCTAAAGACAATCACGGAAGGACATAATCCGACTTTTTCTTAATTCCTGATAAGCTGAACTTCAAACATTACAGATAGTCTCCATGCTGCTTTATCAGTCTTATACAAGTTGTCACTTTACCCAAAACAATTACTTCATGCAAAACTAACGTATTTGTAATATAAAAGTCTGTCTCAGAGCTATGTAGGTTAAAATTTCCCGGCGCGGACATAAAAGATCATGTTTTCAATTTCTATTGAAAAACAAAAGCCCCCACAGTAAACAGTGGGCCACGGTGCACAATGAGCACTATATCAAATAGACAAAGTGCGCAGGATTCGAGTCGAGGGACCCGATTAGATTACATGCGCACGCGCCGCCGCTCCCAATCCGCGCCATTGTGGGCTTGATAGCTGAAATGAACGGCTTTTATTGAGAGAACAACTTTGTAGCTTATTGTACTAATAGCTTGAGATGTGGCCCTACCACGAGCTCATAATGCGATCCATTTATTTGACGACCTAAACTGAAAAGCTAGGGAGAGGATGACATACCAGTACTGAAATGAAAGACAAGGGAATCAGTGTTAGGTTAGTTTAGTGGATACGACAGAATGGAAGAAAAAAATTGGTGGGAACATTATAAGGCCGACTATGCTATGCTATGCTATGATAAAAATTAACAATACGAGGTAATTCAACATACGAATTATTCAATAACTGCTATGTATTAATTCGTCTTCAGACGAATCATCTTTTGTGTTTGCACCATCATCGTCGGTATCAGATTGATAATTATGGATTCTATGGTGCTGATTTACACCCAAGTGATCGCATTTTTAGTAAGAAATCGAATTTTACTAAAGCACTAGAAAAATCCAGTAGCTACTAAAACCAATATTTCGTAATTAAATGGGAGGCTAAAACCACCAGTTTTAGTAGAACACCCACTAAGTTGGCAACACTGGCCTAACGCCACAGACTGTTTTGTCTTGATAATGTACGCCGTGACGTAGACAAAACAGTCTTGACGCAGACAAGTTTGCGACGTCGTAGATAAGTCTGCGCAAGGGCAGAAAAATGAATGGCTGAAAGAAATCTGTACCTATTATGAAAGAATGGTATCAGGAAGTAACGTGTGCTCTGAATCTGGCAGGAATGATACGTGAAGTACTGCTGAATCTATTTAGCACGTCGAAATGTATTCGGATAATGCGACGAACAGACAGACGATTGCTAGATGCCAAGATTTATATGACAGGTACCTCTGTGTAAGTGTCGCGACGATAATACAACTAAATATCCTCGCCTACGATCTTTATAGCTATCTATTACTGCTATAAATCATGTTTGACATTCCTGATAGTATTAAAAGATATAATTATATATTATCTTTAAATAAACTAATTCTATTCTAGATTATAATTTAAAAAATATTTAACATATAATAATAAATATAATATATTCCACAACTATCACACAACACTGTCTAGTCTCAAGCTAAGCAGAGCTTGTGTTATGAGTACTAGACAACAGATAAAAATACTTCTTAATACATACATATTATAGATAAATTACACCCAGACACAGAACAAATGATCATGCTCATCACACAAACATTTATCCTGGGTGGGAATCGAACCCGAGATAGCAGTCAGGGCCACTAACCATTACACCAACAGGCCAGTCAAATTTGGTCTCTCTGCAGGAGCAATTATACACATTCACCGGTCCGCATTAATTTTCACAAGTCCTTTCAATTGTATGTATAATGTAAGACTGTTTTTTATTTATTAAGAAAAACGAAAGAGTGTTCCATTACATTTTAGAGAAAAAAGTAATGTAGAAGTCAGGAAGATGTCTTAATGATACATAAACAATTATTGAAACTTTATGCACATAAACTTACAAAGGTGGACTTAATGCCTTAGGTATTTTCTATCAGTCAACCTTAATTATATACTAACTTCTGGTAAAAGTCGGTTTCTCCATACAAACTTTGGACCCCCATTTCATCCCCCTAGGGGATGAATTTCGGAAAATCCGTTCTTAGTGGATGTATACACCCAATAAGGGACCTACCTGCCAAATTTTAAGTTTTTAGGTGGTATAGTTTCTGAGATTTCGTGATTAATCAGTGTGTGGTATTTCGCTAGATTAATATTATAATATAATAATATTCCACAACTATCACTCAACGCTGTCTAGTCTCAAGCAAAGCAGAGCTTGTGCTATGAGTACTAGACAACTGATAAACATACTTATATATTTCTAAATACATACATATTATAATATATAAATTACACCCAGATACAGAACAAATGATCGTGCTCACACAAACATTTGTCCTGGGTGGGAATTGAACCTACGACCTCCGACATAGCAGTCAGGGCCACTAACCACTGGACCAACAGGTCATATAAAACCTGGTTATGTAGTTTATATAGTGCACTGGATCCTACCCTCGAATACGTTCTCTCTCTATAACTCAAAGGTTTGCTGGGGGAAAACTCATTGCTGAGTTGAACTCGACTTTGTACAACTAAGAATTAAGAAAAGATTTAACTATAATATGATATTTTGTTGGATTCATTTTTCATAATAACATTGTAAATTTGTATATAATTATATATATATTATTGTATTTCTAATCTAGTTTACCATTATGTTGCACCTACCATGTTATATTTCTGCACCGCCCTAAGGTCGACTGGTAGATAATGCCTAAAGCATTAAGTCCACCTTTGTACAGTGTTTCTTACATAAAGTTTTAATAAATAAATTTTGACTTATCAGAAATCTAAGGCTAATAGAATCTAATTTTGTCTATATACTGCGGCAGTTAAGTTTTTGTTCTCCAACAAGTGCTGCTCATTAATCTTCCGGTTCATAGAACGCGGGGTCTTCTGAGAAAGGCGACTATTCGAGATGCGCACGCGCCACTCGGCAGACGGATTGACGCCCGACGATTGCCCTTCTCGCTACAATCTTTAGTATGTGTGAGTCATGAGCTTATACAGCTACTGTCTCTTTTTGTCCTTTTTATTGCCTACTGTCTCGCATGATTCATCTGCTTTCAGTTCTTGCAACTTAGCAGATACATGAGTTCCTTGGGAGTTTGTTGTCCCAGTTTTTCCCAGTTAAAACACTAGGAAATGGTGACAGGGGAGTACGCCAACCCACTAAGAAGTGGTGACGGGTAAATGTATTGAGGACTGTTTTTATGCAACGCATTGATGTAAAAAAAAACTCGCCAAGTGCGAGTCAGACTCGCGCACGAAGGGTTCCGTACTGTCCGTAGCAAAAAACGTCAAAAATGTCAGGTTTGTTGTATGTGAGCCTCACTTAAATATTAATTTTATTCTGTTTTAGTATTTGTTGTTATAGCGGCAACAGAAATACATAATCTGTGAAAATTTCAACTTTCTAGCTACCACGGTTCATGAGGTACAGCCTGGTGACAGACAGAGTAGACAGACAGACAGATAGACGGACGGACAGAAAATTCTTAGTATTAGGGTCCCGTTTTACCCTTTGGGTATGGAACCCTAATTAATGGCTCTTAGTCTAATTTGAACTCCTGCACAAACTCCTGAAGATGGCGTACCTACCTCAAGTAAATTCTTGTAGGTACTATTTGTAATGGCATTAAAAAGTTGCATCTACCGAGTGCAAAGGCAAGTCGAGTCTGAATCATCAAATAACTTTTCCAGACTTTTACCGACTACCAACCTACCCGTGTTCCTCCCGGCTTGAGGCTAGTTCTGATGTGAAGAGTATTAACCTCTTTATCGCTATATTTCATTCGAGTGCAAAACTATGCAAGACATAATGTTCCTATGGAAAACAATGAGTAGCATTATCAGCAGGTATCTTCCCCACTGTTGGGTCAGAAATCTTATTTCTTTGAGAGAGAGTCACACCCCTTTTGCTTTGGACCATGGCCTGAACCAGGGTCCAGCATGAGAGATTGCCGACGATCGCCCCCATGAAATCACGGGTGCTCCGCCCAAACGAGGCACACCTCCACCGTATGCACCACCGTGTCCTCCGGGCGGCCTGCATAATGGTGACACTTGGGCGTTTCTTCCCTAATCCACCATGTAAGTTCACAGTTGATAGAAAACTTCTTCTTTGTATTACAGGTATTTATAAACTGACTGTCAGTAGTTGTCTGTCTGTCATAAAGTATTCTTAAACCACAACAATCGCTATCATGCGCAGCATCCGAGTTATTCGCGTTGCGCGCGCGCAACAAGAAGATGATGTGGGCTATTAATTGCGCGGGCGACAACTCCGATGGGGCGACAGACAGCGCGACGCAGCGCTCGCATACTTTTCCTACTATATTTATCTATATGTAGTAAATATTAGGTATTTACTGAGGTTCGAAAATGATGGAGAATAGAAGCATTTAACACATATCTACACGCACTTTTGTTTTTAAAATCTACTTTCCACCAGCAACTTCGTTTCCGCTCTATACCACAGGAA
This sequence comes from Mythimna vitellina, assembly GCA_949316375.1. Classification (NCBI taxonomy): domain Eukaryota; kingdom Metazoa; phylum Arthropoda; class Insecta; order Lepidoptera; family Noctuidae; genus Mythimna; species Mythimna vitellina. The sequence continues at coordinate 1,506,780 of OX438691.1, read as the reverse complement.
CTATGGTGTTTTTTTCAGAATAAAGCAATGTCCTTTTCCGACTGCTATATATTACTTCTTTACATATATCCGTTATATCACGTTGATCCGTTGCATTATGTCTGTGTGAAAACAGACAGAAATCCACAAACACATTTTCGCATTTTCTTTTCCGCATATTTGAAAATAAAAAGCCATATTGTTTGCAGAGCAGATGGTCGATGGGACCTAACGATTTTGGAGTAGCGAAAGCGTTCTGGAGAGCGTAGCTCTGGAAGGCCTCAGGACTTATAGGACCTGGAGAAGGTCGCCAAAATCGCTGGATGATGGAGGCTACTTTTCGTTACAAAAAGTTGCCCTTCACTACGTAAACATGAAAATTCACACACATGATTCCCAGACCCGGAACAATCATCTTTAGGCCACAAAAATATTTGTTACAAACGGGAATCGAATCCGCGATACGCAGCGCGGCAGCCAATTACTTAACCACGGCGCCAACGGTGATGTTAGTCTTTGGGGATTTTATTATAATATTACCACGATAGCCAGGTACACGTGCTAGCGGTTAAGTTCCAACCAACCAAATATTTATTTGACACGTCATCAAAGGCAAGCTTGCAGGCGTGCATGCGGTGTATGAAGATCAATGGACGCTCCTGTAATCTCTTGAGAAATTGGGACGCGTAAATATTAGTAAGGCAAGTACCTACTTGTTTTTGAGATGAAACGGTGAGGGGCTACATAACAGACCCACTGACTGATAAATCAAAATCGTTTTGTTAGTCCTACTGTCCACGGACGCGTAGCTTCATAGACGCGTATTCGTCATTATACGCTTGGTGTACGCCTGCGTAAAGCTTACATACTAAACTATGAAACTCTATCGACGTGTCGTTGTCGCTTCATCGACAGTTTCTTAGGCGTACACCAAGCGTATAATGACGAATACTTACAAAACGTTCCAAATATGAATAGGATCGATTTTTACGCCATTTTGTGACGTCTTAGCTGTCAAATCGAAAAATTGGGTAGGGTGAGCTAAATTATAGATGTTTTAAATAATATTTATTTACGAATCATGAACGAAAAAAGTATGATTGTATGAAGAGTGATATGAAATAAAAGGAAGTTAGTGATAGCATGACGAGTGATAGGGCAGAGTGGAAGAAAAAAAACGTGTTGCGCCGACCCCAAATAACACGGGACAAGGGCAGGAAGATGATGAGATGATGATCATGAACGAAAAAAGTTTAATCAGAATCCAGTTCTTTAATTTTTGATAATCTCTGCGTCACTATGTGAAGTGTTTGAGTAGTGGCAAATGGAAAAAGTAGGCGAATTGTTTCTATGAAAATAAGAAAGAAAATAGGTTTTTTTTAAACTAAATATGACATAAATAATACATATTTATCTAATTTAGATTAAACAATACCGTTTTTACTTCAACTAGATTGATCTAAGACTCAGTAAGTAATAAGACTAATGCCTCCTCTCTAGGAGTAGGCGTGTGTAACTCTTTACTGAACCGACTCACTGTTCCGAAACATTTTAGTCTTCCGAAAGATTGGAACATCAGTAATGTTTTAAATGCATCATTTGGAACAATTGGAACACTGAAATACTCTATACTTTAAGTGACCAGCAGTCTTGAAAATTCAAATTAGAACGTAAATAGTGTAAATTAAATTTATGACCTGAACTAAAACATTTGCTTTAAATTAGTATCTAATCAAAATTCAGTTAAATAAAACTTTTAGTGGACACAACGTAACAGATCAAGATTCATAATAGTCAGTGTTTGTATCTTTTGAGCCGATGTTCCAAATGTTCCGTTTGTATCTTGTGAGCCGTTGTTCCAAATGTTCCGTTTGTATCTTGTGAGCCGTTGTTCCAAATGTTCCGTTTGTATCTTGTGAGCCGATGTTCCAAATAATACATGTCACTGTTTCGGAACATGTCAGTGATTCAGATGCAAATGTTCCAAGTGCAAAGATGACACACTTTTCCCACGCCTATCTAGGAGAAGAAAAGGGCTGTAACTCAGCTACAAGCACTGGGCTCGCACCGCCTGGCGAATGCGGGCCTAGTTCGGTAAATGTCTGCATTCTAAGTGTAGTCAAATCAAATTAAAAACATTTATTTCATATACATAAACCATTTACAGGCACTTTCGAATTAAATGTCGGTCAGTCAAAAAAGTGAAGTTAAACTTAATAGTTTATATTTAAAAGACTTAGGTAGGCACTCCTCTTTAAAATTATCCCATAAATAAATCCTTAAAACGTTTCTTACCTGAAAGCTGTTTCAGGGGAGGATTCTTTTCATTTTATTATACTAAACATCATTCCAAATCATACCTACATTAGATACACGATACAGTGTAAGTTTTTTGTACCTTATTTATCTTTTGAAGTTCGGTCACTGGAGTTACTCGCTTCGCTTATTCGGCATCAAGCGATTGAAAATAAACGCAACCCTTTTGTACACTGGCGGACATTTGTACCTACCCTTCTTTATTTTTGGTCAATAAGTACAATAAATATTGGTATGCTCCAATTCAATTTTTATATCGTTTAAAATAAAGACTTTACAATAAAACAATTTTAGATAGTTTTATTATTATATTTTAATTAGTTTTAATATAGTAATCTTCGTTAATCTTTCCGGAACTCAAAACCCAATCCAACCTTAAAACTAGTTAATAGTGAATAGGTTACTTCTAGGCAAGCTTGCTCCATCGTTCACCACATCATCGCTTACCACCAGCCTGCGTTCAAAAATAACCAGAGTAGAGTCGCTACTCTAACTGTTCAAAAATGCTTCGAGTTGCAACCCAGGGTCGCTCTTTTTATAACTCAAGTAGATACCCTAGAGTTAACCAAAATTACTATAACTCCGAGCAGGGTTGGTTGATGTAAGCGGCCATAAATGACACTTACTTGACATTGACAGTTGAACTCTACGTTTGCGTTCAAAAATGCGAGCGTAGAGTATCTACCCTGATTTTTGAACGCAGGGCTGGTGAGATAGTGGTCAAATGCGAGTCTATCAATAATAATAATAGTAAATAACAAATTTCAGTAACAATTCCAGCAGACCCCCCAAAATGCTCAAGTATATATACTTACACATTTAAGATTGTTAATCTACTTGAACTTGGTGACAAAACTGTTCCAATAACTACCCTAAAATGCTTTAAAAGAAAGATTTTTAGCAGTCAATTGTTTTCAGACATTTTGTCCGCCAAGTTTCAAGCAAGTATTTTTAGCGCGATTGTACGAGAGCGCCTGTACGAGATTAGGATGGCTCTGAAGCAGTTGAAGAACAACAAGGCGTCGGGTGAAGACGGAATTACGGCCGAGCTCCTGAAGGCTCGATTCCATCATACTCGAGGGAAAAACGCCACAGGCATGGAGCAGAGGTGTGGTGGTACTCTTTTTTAAGAAGGGTGACAATACCCTGCTGAAGAATTACAGGCCCATCTCACTTCTGAGCCATGTCTACAAGCTGTTTTCCAGAGTCATCACGAACCGTCTTGCGCGCAGGTTCGACGACTTCCAGCCTCCCGAACAAGCCGGATTTCGAAAAGGCTTCAGCACCGTAGACCACATACATACGCTGCGGCAGGTTATACAGAAGACCGAGGAGTATAATCAGCCTCTCTGCTTAGCGTTTGTGGACTATGAGAAAGCCTTTGATTCGATCGAGACTTGGGCTGTACTGCAGTCTCTCCAACGGTGCCAGATTGACTATCGGTACATCGAAGTGCTGAAGTGTTTATACAAAAACGCCACCATGTCAGTCCGACTTCAGGACCAGACCTCGAAACCTATCCTCCTGCAGCGGGGTGTGAGGCAAGGAGACGTTATTTCTCCGAAACTCTTCACGGCCGCAATGGAGGATGTCTTCAAGGTTCTGGAGTGGAGAGGGCTAGGCATCAATGTCAATGGCGAGTACATCACTCACCTTCGATTTGCCAACGACATAGTAGTCATGGCTGAGACTACGGAGGAGCTCAGTACAATGCTCGGTGACCTCGGTAGAGCTTCCGAAAGAGTGGGACTTAAAATGAACATGGACAAAACCAAAGTCATGGTAAACATCCATGTAGCACCCACTCCTATCAAGATCGGAGACTCTACACTCGAAGTTGTGGACGACTACGTTTACCTGGGACAGACAGTCCAGTTGGGTAGGTCTAACTTCGAGAAAGAGGTCAATCGTCGAATCCGACTCGGCTGGGCAGCGTTCGGGAAGCTGTGCGGTGTCTTCTCGTCCAATATACCACAGTGTCTCAAGACAAAAGTCTATGACCAGTGTGTGTTGCCAGTGATGACATATGGCTTCGAAACGTGGTCGCTTACAATGGGCCTCATCAGAAGGCTTAAAGTTACTCAAAGGGCAATGGAAAGGGCTATGCTCGGAGTTTCCTTGCGTGATCGCGTCAGAAATGAGGATATCCGCAGGAGAACCAAGGTTACGGACATAGCCCGAAGAATCGCCAAACTTAAGTGGCAGTGGGCAGGGCACATTGCTCGCAGAACAGATGGTCGATGGGGACGAAAGGTTCTGGAATGGCGACCACGTACCGGAAAACGCAGCGTTGGAAGGCCTCCCACAAGGTGGACCGATGACCTGGTGAGGGTCGCGGGAATTCGATGGATGCGAGACGCACAGGACCGGTCATTGTGGCGGCATTTGGGGGAGGCCTATGTCCAACAGTGGACGTCTTTCGGCTGAAATGATGATGATGATTTTTAGCGCCACACATACAAATTATAATTGTTGTATATCTTTTTCAAGCACTGGGCCATCACAAAATTTAAAAGACAGGTTAATAATTCTGTCCGTCAGTGTAAAGTCTATTTATATAATACATCGTGCGAGGTGTGTCTCGCTCGGAAACAGTTCGTGGTCTGTTTATTGGCGCACCGACACCGCTGGTTAGAGCTGCACACTTTATTGCACGCCAGTGTACCAATGATTCATGCGGTACAAACTACGCTTAGTTTTGGTGCTTTTATGTCAACAGTACAACACTGATTTATTGATAGTGAATGTTTTAATGGATTTACCGAATAAATAAAGGTTTTTTTCAGCTTTATTTAGGTTATTATCACGGGGGAGATTTTTATTTTAGAGTTATGTTTGGTAATTTGGTACTATGGGTAAACTGTATTTAGGTAAAAAGAATATAATGGCTGACTTGATTGCCGCGTGACGCGAGTTTGATTTTCAAAAGTAATAAAGATATTTTATATGGCCTGCCTGGTACGGCGCGAGAGGTCAACGGGAAGTACCTTATGAATTTTGATTCCTTTGAGAGTATTGAAATGTATTGCAACATAAACGGCCATATCTTTTTTCCATTAACTTAGAAGTTGGATTTTTTCACAGCTTCAAGGGACCGCAGACTTGAGTATACAGTTTTAATTTCAACTTAATCCCTCCACGCGTTTCTATGATCAAGGGTCTTGACAGACAGGCAGACAACAGGGTTCCGTTTTTTCCTTTTGAGGAACCCTAAAAATAGCCTACAAATAGTCGTTTCGGTTTGGCTGTCCGTAAGTGTTTGGGAGAAAAAGGTTCGGACTTAAAATTTACTTAAACAACTGGCCAAATGCCAATTTACACTGTTAACTTCTACTTGTATTTTTATGAGAACACAGGCGAGGTATCATTATAATATCTAACCCATATTGTCTCACCGTAGAATAAAGGCCTCAATCTCTCTGTACCATATTAAATTTTGTTTTCTCTAGTGTGGATTTGTCCTTTCAGTAGAAGTCGAGATCGCCCTGTCTCTTTTCTTAAGTCTGGAGTAATGTTGTTTAGCGTTTAAAGAGGCCCATTATTATTGTAGATTTCGTGGCTAGATCTTAGAAATGGATTACTTCTTGATTGCCAAGTAAAACTGGCCAGATAGTTTTAAGCGTTAAAGTTTAATGATATGTCAATCCTCGTTTGGCCTACTTTCTGTAGACCTTTTATTATCATAGAAATCCTACATCAGTGATATGGCCAAACGAGGAATGACATATCATCAAACGTTAACGTTTAAACGATCTGGCCAGTTTTAGTTGACCTTAACATGAAGTGATCAATTTTAAGATTTGGCCACGACATAGACGTTAAACTACTTCATAAAAAGTTCGAGTCGTATTCGCTTGAAGCGGGTTCCGTGCAATCACACTAGCTGACATGTAAAAGAAAGAAATACCATTTTTATTTGGACGCACAGGACCTTACCATGGATTGTAAAAATATCAGGCTTCGGAGCAAGAAAGAGGGATGGAGCTATACACCCTATTTAGCTCCATACATTTAACGATTCAGTTTAGGTCGTAAAATGGATCGCGTTAAGAGTTTCTGATAGGGCCGCTAAACTCCAAAAAAACCCACTCGCATGGTCATAAAACAGCGAAAAACATTATGAATATTATGATTCAGTGCAAAACATACAGAACCCGACAATTGAGAGTAATCAAAACAAATGGTTCCATGCGTCGTGACGACACTATTTACGGGCTGCAACATTTACGCGTAGGGTTGCCGCCTGAATAGTTACCGGTTTTCGAGATTCTCTGATAAACTCACAATTATAGATTCACAAAGTAAATCAATAAATCTTTAACAATAAGTAAAAGCAAAATGATGAAACGCATGCTACTAAAAGAGTTATAAATATATAAGTGGACGGGTGGAGAGGGAAACCAAAGAAAAGATGGATGGATTGTGTTAGGAGTGATATGAATATGATAGAAAAACATGCCTAGAGTTGGGAGGAGTTAACGTGGGTTGGAAATACAAAAAGAGGTAGAATCAGCCATATATGATCTATGATCCAGGTCACTTGTGACAGATCACTTGAAGGAGAGGAACGCCAAAGAAAAGATGAATGGATTGTGTGAGAAGTGATATGAAAGAAAAGGGAGTTAGTGATAGCGTGACGAGTGACAGAACCGAATGGAAGAAAAAAACGTGTTATGCCGACCCAAAATAAGACGGGACAAAGGCAGGAAAATGATGATCATGAATGAGAAGAGAAATAGAAGCACAAAGCGTGAAGGTAACCAACCAAGTATAAAAAAAAGTCTCAGAAATTAGGCACATAATTATATATTTTGTTCATTGAACCTTAAGCGAATAGAACTCGCTCTTACGCGATTATGACGTCATTACAAATTTTTCATTAGATATTTTGGAAACACAGTACCTATCTTGTGGATATTATTTAGGCTTCTATTGAAATCAGTTTATAAATTTATGTAAACCTAATGCATTAAAGACCCCTGAAAATCTGCTATTTTGTCAAAAAATAATAAAAATAGAAGTCTTGCAAATTTAATCAAGATTCTGAATGACGACAATTTTTTTCCAAAACTTTTAAGGATTTAAAAAAAGAACACGTATTTCCTGAAATAATTTTCGTAAAATATTCGATTATCACAGAATTACCGAATGCTAACAGAGTTTTCAGGCGTTATCTCTCTTTTTTCGCGTTGCCTTTTCGTCAAACATCGCATTGGATTGCATTAGATGAAGTAACAAGCTTTTAAACCATGGTCGATGTTGACGACAGGCGAGTGAAAAAGGACCTTAAAGCACGTTGGGCATATCAAGCATTTTGTCATTGTCTTTAAAATGATAACCACCTGCGAAGCCTTAGTTTTGCAGTTGCCAATGGCGACAATAACCAGTCTATGTCCACATTGTGCCATACATTATAACATATGGTAACTATGACAGATATATAAAGAGACCAAGTCGCAATAAAAGGCTTTATTTTATAAGATTTTATCACGGAATCCTAACAATAATGCACAGAAATCGCGAAGATTAATTGAATCTATGCTGCAGTACACAGTTTCTATGTTGGAGCAAGTAGGTCCATTTGAATTTTTTTTTTTAATTCCCTGTAATTTAATGCACATCAACTTAGTTCTTAAGTCATGTTAAAGGTTTTTGTATAAATACAGATTATTATTATTTTTATAGGTTGGTATATCTCAGAACCCTGGGGTTCTGGACTTTTGGAAGGTGTACGAGGAGCCGAACCCAACTCGCAGAGGCCCCTTAGACAATTTTCGTGGAACGTGGTACCAACTGATGATTATATGCTTGGCTGGAGTGCAAATTACTTACACAAACTTTTCTCATTTATCATTTTCCTTTTTTATCCTTTATATTATCTATGGTCACATAGAACACCGCATCAGTTTCAAATATTTGTTTTACTCCGGCCGCATCGCGTCGCGTTATTCGTGTCGTCGCATTGTATTGTCTACCTAGGTCATGGCGTTATACTTTGTACAGAAAAGAATAACTTGACAGCCCTACGCACAAAGATAATAGGTACAATATTATATCATGTTGCGACGCATACATCGATCGTCGGTGCTGTATTAAATTAATATGGCTGAAGTAAACGCGCAATGTATCCGGTGCGTTTGTGTAGTATCTACAAATAGCTGGAGGTGCCCGATCTATGCGGTGGGTCTTAGCGTGGTTCTCAAACTGGTTGGAAACGAGGTTTTGATATCTAAGTACTTAAACCAAAAATAAGTTCTTTTACTTTTACCAACACTGAAAAAGTTTTTTTTGGATTCCATATTTGGGTAGAATTGTAGATAAATACACTTGTTTTTTTGTCTAAATAGAGTATGAAAAAACAACAAAAACCATTTTCAAAATTAGCATAAAGCAGGCATCAAATTCATTTTCCGATTTAGTTTAGGGACTTTGACCTTTTTAGTTAATTTCAGAGTTTTCTTTTCTGAGTACCTAGTCAGCTAAGAAACACCCGCGAACACATACAAGAAAAACAATATATATCTTTGAGAGCCGCTGCCCACTGTTCTAAGGGCATATACGAGGCAGTTTTCAAATTACGCAAATTGTAGTGCGGATACTGCGCGGGGACCTACCTACAGCTAAAGCCACAAGTTTGTAGTCTGCGTCTAGCCCTAGGTAACATGCTAAGTGCCAAACCTAATCGCTCTGTGCTATATGTAAATGTGTATTTCACAAAATTGTTTGTTTTCTTTGAAAATACCTAAATAAATTGATGACAGATATGTTGATTTATATTTAATCTAATTCAGAGCCTACATGAGTTACTCGTAGTTAATTAAAAACTGCACTTTTTTGAAGTTACACATCTAAAGAGGTGTTTATCTACGTAATTATCATTATGTAGTTTCACGGCTATATAATGAAAAAAGTGGGTTTTAAAATAAATATTAAAAACTACTTTTCCGTTTCATTCGAAAACAAACATGGAAAAATAACACAAAAAAAACATGGTAAAATAACACAACAAAAAAAAAACAGTTAAAAAGACAAACAAAACTTAAAAATACGCCATCTATGTTCAAAATCGTGAACTACAAAAGAACTCACCCAGACAGCCAGTAGTGTTCAGCCCGTAGTACTCGTCCAGACATGAGTCACAAGATGGCGGCGCCGCGCCAGCTGCGCACGCGCACGTGCCCGTCTCTGCGTCGCATGCCGTGTTGACGGCTGCTGTACCACAGCGGCAGGCGGGACACCCGGCTGACACACCTAGGAGGTTATCATAACGTTATGATCGGATCACGAAATAACTAATAAAGTCCTGTTCCGCAAAAACCGTCTAAGTCAAAATTGAAGGCAGTCAAAAAAGGTGAGCTGCTTAACCTTTGTCAAGCGTAAGTTCGTTCTGTTAGGATGGCGATCCGTGGGTCCTTTTTAAAAAAAACACTTGTTACTGCTAAAAGAATATTTAATGAACAGAGGTTACACTAAGACACACTGGTTACACAACAACTGAACTCTCGACACGGAATGTACAATATGTACTGCGAAATGGCTATGACTGTCTGTCTGGGCACATGGAAATGCTCTTTTATAATATTGGTAACAATATGGAAGCGGCGGGGTTTATATCATAGTCAGCATTTGATGCGTTACAAAGTCCGTTTATAACATCTCCCCCCTTTAGACTGAGCTTTATTTAATTTATTTTAATTAAAAATAAGCGAAGGAATATTAAAATGAATATTAAATTAGTAAATAAAACTCAGTTACGTTACAGAGTGTGTCTTAACTAATTACAAAGTATGCTTAAATTTTAAAACTTAGTTAAGATACTATAATTATTTATTAATTATTGAACCCAAAAATAGAAATTGAAACTTATATTTAAAATGAAAATAATATTAAAAGTTACTGATATTTCTATTGGTTTTCTTTAAACCAAACAAGGCTTGATTTTTACCAATTTCTATATTTGGAAGACTTTTTACAGATTTGTTATCATTTTCTAAATCATCAGAAATTTCAGTAAGTTCTATGGACGAGTGAACATTATTGTTTTTCCTCGTTTTCTTAATATTATAGCATTGGTTATAAATCTGAATACAACAAGAGGAATTTCTAAAACTGAAACATTTGGTGTACAGCTTATAAATAATAAAAAGAATGATTGCCGATATTATAACATAAGTCAGTCCGGAATAATAATTACCGTATTTAACAATATGGGACTGATTTTCGCTATTGCGAATTTCGGTTTCTAAATTTTCTAATTTATGTGAAGCCAATTTCAATGACTCTAAATCAATATTTGATAAGCTAATTGGATTGATAGAATGAGTACTTTCATTCAGAATATTATACTTGCAACAATCATCCAAGGTCAAATCAAAATTCAGAATTATCTGACTCGGTACAGTAGATTTATACACATTTGAGGGATGAAATTGCAATGTTTGAAAATATGCTACACAATTATTTTCTAAAGATAAAATTCCTGTTCCATGTAAAATGTAATCAGTAATGTTATTGTTACATTTCAAAGTTAATTTATTAGGTTTAGATTGTACATAAATATATCTGTTGTTATTTAACTTTTGCCAAACATTTATATCACCATAAATAACTTTGGAGTCACAAATTTCAGGAAGTGATAAGGTGACTTCAGTTAATAACTTAGATTCACATGAGGGATTGTTAATCGTTGACAATATTGATGGTGAAGGACATAAAATATAATCACTATTGACATGCTTACATTCACTTATGCTATCTAATAAGACGTAAGATAATCTGTCATCCGTTACTGCTACATATAACTTTGAAGGACGAATTAAAACATAAGTTAAATATTGATTTGTATCGCGTGGAGTAGGTAGCGGTAAATTCTTGTAAAGGTTGAACTTAATAGGATATATTAATGGTACTTGTATGATAAACATTAGTTTGTTATTATAATAATATACAGTTAGTTTGGATAAGTCGATTATAGTGTGAATGTTTTGCAATGTTAGCGAAACCGGGAACTCGGTGGTTCTCTTTAGTTGACTGTTATTCGATAACTCGTTGTATAATTTCTTGGGAGTTATTACGTATGGGTGCAAAATATTAGCTTTAGCGAATAAAATTGAGTTAAGTATTGTGTCTAAAATATTGGAAATTGACAGTAATGACCCTTCAATAATATTAAACATAGAATTGATTTTTTCTAAATTCAATATGTTGTTATTTATCTTAGAACTACTTGCAAATATATAATTAAGTTTTTCAATCTGCCTATTGAGTAAAATTTCATTATTATTTAATTTTTGAATAGAAACATTAAAACTATTTATCGTAAAGCGTACAACATGTATGTTATCTTTCATTAAAGAATAAATATGATGCTCATTTTGTTGACAAGTGCTAACGGCTTCGTCGTATTTTCTAGCGTCGTCAGCATCTAATGTACCAAAAAAGAATTTTAAAATTTCGCCTCCAAATTCAAGAGCGCGTTTTTGACGATTATCGGAAATAAGATGCGACAAAGATTCCAACTTAAGATTATTAGAATTAATAAGTATTTCTAAGGGGTTAATAGTATCCTTACACTCTAAATTAATGTTAGGTAAATTACGAGTTTTTTCGCAAAAATTTGATATATTTTCAATAGACTTTTCTATATTTTCCATATAAGGTCTAATAGGAATCATGTCTACATATGTGATAACATTCCAGTTATCGTTTTGGAAATAGACTATTGATGTTGGATCAAAATAGATTCCTGCACTATGTTCTATTATTTCAATTGGCTCGGACAAACTTGAACACACGAAACATCTGAAACAAATATTCACGCTGGTTTAATTTCGTTAACATGATATTTTACATGTTTTCTATTGACGCATAGAGTGACATTATTTTTACCGTGTGTTTTTAAAATCTTAAATGGTCCCTTCCACACAGGGGACAGAGCCTTACGGAGCCTGTGATGGTGTTTTAAATAAACTAAATCACCGGTTTTATATGTTTTTTCTCGGGCTGTCGAATCATAATATGTTTTTGAGGATTCTTTGCTTTTATTCATATTTTCAATAGCTTTTTCGCGGGAGTATCTCATCCTATATTGTAAAGCACGAATGTATTCCTGATAGGTAACGTTATTATTCGACTCGTAAACACTACTGGGAATTGATGGCTTATAACCGTAAAGAAGTTCGAAAGGCGAGAATTCGGTAGTGCAATGAGGGGTTGTATTATATGACAGAATCGCTGTTGCTAGATAGCAATGCCAGTCGTTTTGATTTTCGTTAACAAAAGACCTTGAAGTCCTGAGAGAACAATATTCATCATTCTTTGAAATGTCGCCGGAGCATTTTTGAGCCCGAACGGCATTCTTGTAAATTCAAATTGACCTGATATACTGTTGGTCGTTACGCTGAAGGCTGTTTTTTCTGTATCTTTAGGATCTAATAAGACTTGGTGGAAACCTGAAGATAAATCAAGAGTACTAAAATATTTTGAATGACCTAATTGATCCAAGATGTCGGTTATAAGAGGAAGAGGATAAACCTCGGATACAGTAACGTCGTTTAAGCGTCGATAGTCAATTACAATCCGCCACTTTTGTTTACCTGATGCATCTATTTTTTTCGGAACCACCCACACAGGCGCATTCCAAGGAGAAGTTGAGGGGCGAATAATGTTTTGATCGAGCATTTTTGTGATTTGTTTTTCGACTTCGTTTTTATGCACTTCAGGGAAACGATACGATTTGACGTGAATTGGGGGTGCATCCCCAGTATTAATTGAATGTTTAATTACGTCTGTATGAGTTAAATTTTCCCCATCAAGATGAAATATATCCGTATATTTGGAAATACAGTTCATCAAAGCCTTATGTTCTTGCGGATTTAAATGAGAACACCTTATTTGTTCAAGAACTCTTTTATGCCGGTCAGTTTTTGAGAAATCTAATTGGTGAATAAATTCCTTATGAGTGTTATCTAATTTAGAAGGCAGTTGGTCAAGTGGAGTTAACTTGACTTCGTAGTTATCAATTGGGACTTCATGTTCCGTGGTGTTTAGAATAGAAACATTAACTCTATTATTAGGTTTTAAGCTCACTATGCAGTTTGCTAAGAAAACACCGTCACGAATTTCATGATCTAAGATCAAACCTTCTTTTAGATTAGTAATCTCAGAGAGATTGGAAACAGGACACTCAATGACAGTTTCTGATCGCGGGGGTATAACATATGATGGCTTACTAAGAGAAATAGGTATTTTGTAATCTTCTAAATTAAGAGTATTGGTAGAGTAATGAATATCTATTTTAAAATGTTGGATAAAATTACTACCGATAATACCATCGTAATTTAAGTTGACCGCATCGTTAATAGTATGAAATAAATACTCGAACATTATCTTATTTTTCGATGAAACGCCATGTTCAAAAATTAGTTTAACAGTCCCAAGGGATTCGCAATATGATTCATTATCGCTTAAACCTCTAAGTTTTATAATTTCGGGACCCAACACTGGTTTATTAAGTAAACTTGAAAGTTTAACAATAGAAACTGAAGAACCAGTGTCAATTAAAAAGCATAAAGGCTTGTTATTATAATTTGTTTTAAGATAAACGTGAGGTAAGGAAACTTTATAATTTATATTAAGCGTTTGCTCACGTGTTAGGGAAAATGTGGAAACACATTGTTTAGAATTTTGCGTGTCATTTTTATGATTTGAAGGTTCCGGTAGACACGAAACCGAAACCTTATTTAATTTAAATTATCGGAATTATTAATGTCTACTTGATGCACATTAGAGCGATTATCATTGTTATTCGGTGCACTTGCACTTGGTGGTGTAGAATTACTAGCCTGTGAGTTCTTTGCCTTAAGTTTCCGACACTCGCTTATCAAATGACCGCGTTTTTTGCAATATTTGCATGATTTCTCGGGGTCAAACTTGGAAGTAGTAGTATTATGGGAATTATCTGATGAATTTACATGATACAAATTTGGAGAAGACCGCTTATTTTTGTAACATTCGGATGCGATATGACCACTTTTGTTACAATGTGTGCATTGTTTATTAGAACGCGTAGTTAATTTAGATAAATTAAATATTTTTTCCTCTTCAATGGCATGCGTTATTGCTTCGGATAATGATTTAGGATTCCTACACCGCACTATATGCGAAAAATTGGAGTTCAACCCTAACAAGAAAGTATTGAGGGCGAGATCTTCCATAGCGGCTAATCGACCTATAAGTTCTTTATCATCATCGCAGCTATAATGGATGTCAGATTGCAATCTTGTTAAACATGATTCGATACGCACAGCATACTGCATCGCGTCTTCAGAAGGCAATTGCTTGCATTGTTGTAAATTAACTAATAAATGTGTGGAATGTTTTTTCTCCCCAAAAGTAGTTTTAAGGAACTGTTTGATATCAGCCCAATTGTCAAATTTCTTTAAGCAAGCGGCTAACTGAGCTTTGCCTTCTAATTGCGAGATGATGTATTTACATAAAAAGTTCTGTTGTTCTGTAGTTGCTAAAGATATCGCACTCTCGCAGTTTGTTAAAAATGCGGGTAAATACTCGCGATCCCCGTTATAGGGCTTAATGAATTTAGTGAGAACATTGAGGGTAATTTTGTCCGACATTTTAGTTTTATGCTTTACTGGAATGTTCTCTGATTCTGAACTGGATGAAGATGCGATTTCCTCTGATTTTTCTTTCTTTAAAGACATTAAAATAACAATATGATTATTATTTAGAGCACTTACAGAACATCAGATAAAAACAAAGCATGTACAAAAAAATCTAAATTAGTTTTGTTTTAATTAAATACGAGTGATTTGGATATTTGGGAAACGGCACTTCACTTCACTAAAGCACTTTTATAATATTTGAAAAACTCACATTAGCAGATGTACAGCAGTCGCACACGGGAACATTCTGGAAAGGTGACGTCACGAAGCACGCGGCGCCAGCGCCTGGCGACCCAGAGAGTCGTATTGCAGGCAGTTCCTGCACGTGGTGCGCTCAAAACACGTGGCTGATGATGGATGGAGAGACAGCCACAAATTCCATGCGCGAGATGTTGATGCAGTACAGAGATCTTGTGTTGACCTGGTGATGCGGGCTCACACTCGGAAGTGGAGGCTGACCGTCGACCACGTGGTAGCAGATGTGTTCGGGGGTGACGCGGGCTCACGCTACACAGCGGAGGCTTATCGTCGATCACAGCAGCAGCAGCGCGGACTTAGGCGTTTTTAGGAAGCCTAAGATTTACCGTCGACCACGACACTTGCAAAGGACCATCGACCACGGACCAAACAACAATGGTGCAGACACGTGGAAATATTCGCGACGCCTACACCTAATGGATCCCAGTACTTAACGATTTTCCTGGGATCCCACTTCTGACACCAGTTTGTTAGGATGGCGATCCGTGGGTCCTTTTTAAAAAAAACACTTGTTACTGCTAAAAGAATATTTAATGAACAGAGGTTACACTAAGACACACTGGTTACACAACAACTGAACTCTCGACACGGAATGTACAATATGTACTGCGAAATGGCTATGACTGTCTGTCTGGGCACATGGAAATGCTCTTTTATAATATTGGTAACAATATGGAAGCGGCGGGGTTTATATCATAGTCAGCATTTGATGCGTTACAAAGTCCGTTTATAACAGTTCGTGTATTATTGAGATAGATCTGCCAAATACCAGCTTGATGCTCGAGTCGGTTAAAAAGCGAGCCAAGAAGATCATACACTCATCGAGTCAAAACTATAAACTGCTATGCCGGAGGTCGTGGGTTCGATTCCCACCCAGGACAAATGTTTGTGTGATGAGCACGATCATTTGTTCTGTGTCTGGGTGTAATTTATCTATAATATGTATGTATTTAGATATATTTAAGTATGTTTATCAGTTGTCCAGTACTCATAACACAAGCTCTGCTTAGCTTGAGACTGAACGGCGTTGTGTGATAGTTGTGGAATATTATTATATTATATTATTATTATAAAATCTTAAGAGTCGATGCCGAGTTGCTAGCCTGTCAGTTTACTATCGTTTATATAAATCTGCTAAGCCTGTTCCATCTTCGGACTACTAGATATATAGCGTTGCACCGCCGGTACATGGTGGGCATCCCACCCATACGTACAAAATGTTTAGGGAACACATTTATTGTGCGTACGGTTAAGGAAGGATTATATTTCCCTGCCGAAGTTTGTGTTTCCTGATAGCTACAACCTAGTTCTTTAAGCGAAGAGTGAATAGGTTACTTCTTGGCAAGCGTACTCCATCGTCGTCTACATTCGACTGAAATCCTTGATTTCTATTTCGTTCACGCATGAATACAACACTAATTTGTCTGTTAAAACTAACAGACAAATGAGTGTTGTATGCCCTTCCTAAGAATCGAAACCAAGGCTCCGAGCTTTTGAGACCTGAAATAGTATTTCTGCAACAATTTTGTAAACCAAGTAAGGATATTGTGCGTTTACCTCCATGTCCCTCGCTGCACTTGTCACATGCGCGTCCAGTCCAGCCCTCGCGACACGCGCACTGTCCAGAGCGCGCGTCGCACGCGGCCGACAGCGCGCCAGCACCGCACGCGCAAGCCACGCACCCGCTCGCATCGTTCACATCACCCGCGGTTGCAGCACCGAACCAATACCCTTCCTGTACACGAAATGGCTGTGCTAAATATGGTTGTTACGAACGGTGGTGAGTAAAAGTCATAACGTACCGAAGGATTATATTGTTTTCTCGGCAAAAAGGTATCGAGAATTAAGGGGATACTTTACCTGTTACAGCGACTGAAAAAAATCTTAGAAGATGGTTCTTCAGTGGTTTTTTGCGATTTTTGGTTTACGCATGACAGACACTGCCTCTCCAGGGTGGTGGAACCCCAGTAGGTACTAGACTAAGCTACCTACCTTGCACAGGTCGCAGCGCGCGCCCTCAGTGTGTGGAGGACAGGTGAGGCAGCGGCCCGTGCCGGGGTGGCAGGGCGAGCCGCCGCACTGGCACGCTAGGCACTGCCCCCCTGGGGTCGTAGGGGAGCCCCAGTACCCGAAGTCGCAGCTGCACACAAAAAGCGTAAAGTTCAAAATGTATAAAAAGGCAACACCAGCAGCCGACTGACCGCTGATTCTGACGGCTTGGTGACGGCTAATCAAGAGCGTCTTTTTTGTGATCAGGAGACTTACTTCTCGCAGTGGTCCCCGGTGTACCCGTCGGGGCACTGAGTACACACGTACTCGTCACCCTCGGCACCCGATAGCGCGCAGTTGGGACTGAAGTTGTTGCTCGGCTCGAACAACGGACATGCGCACGGTTTGCACCCACCCTGGAAATTATAGCCTTATTGTACTCATTTGAAACTAAGGCTACGACACTTCAAACGTATAGACAGTCGCTGTACGTGAGCGTAAAGTTTAAAATTCAAGCAACATAGCAGCCGACTGACGGCTGATTGTGAAGGCTATTCAGCCGTCATGACATGACGATGTCTATATGGTTACTAGGTTAGTGTAGAAAATTCTTTTGATGGCTGAAGTCTACTTCACAGGGGGCTTCGATTAGTTACGTGAGTCATCTAGGGGGGAACAGGGGGGTCGAGTCGAGAGGTTAATTAGAATAAAACTTAACTATTCCAAGACAAATTGTGTTTTTCTAATAATAAAGCCAACGCAATTAAGCATAAATTGAAGTATACACAAAAAGATATGAATTTTGAACTACATATCTCAAGAGGAATTATAGGTGAGCCTATGGTGTATATGGTGAGCAAATGTTATGACATCTCACTACGGAAGAAGGTGGGGATCAAAAAATCAGGCCTGTCTGTGTTTCGTGATTTATATTTTTGCATCTTAACAAAATATATGGAACTGCTCATCAATATAATTTCGAGTTCATTTCTGGTATCAGTTTCATGGTTAAAGGTGAAAAGAGTTTTTAAGTTTTTTCAATTATTTTTATTGCTTTTATAATAATAATATTTAAAAGTCAATTACCGTAACAGGGTTTCCGTAATGTCCCGGTAGACATCGCTCGCAGTGCGGGCCCGTAGTGTTGTGCTGGCACGGTCCACACGGCCCGTCCACTGCAGGACATAATACAACATTAGTATACTGGAGTCAAAATTGTATGCAATTTACGACCTCTTCAAAAAACAATGCAGAAGACGAGAGATGCGCGCTGTGGAAACAGAGACACCCAACTCCTCCACACTTCATCACTCCATCAAACACATCTCCCCCTCGGACGCGAATTACAGTGACCATCTGGAAATTTCTTAACGGACTGCGGACCCAGGTTGGCCGCTATAAAAACAATTTGGACAAATAGGTCTTCCTCGACCCATCCCTTAAACAGTGCCAGTGAGGAGCCACTGCACAGGACCTGCGTCACCTGCTATGCTGCCCATCCTGCACAACTACCTGCCCTTTTCAGGACTTATACGCGGCCAATAACAGTGCTGTACAGGTTGCCAAATATTGGCTAGAAAAAAAAAAATTTGAGTACGTCGACACGAAAAGAAGAAGTATACCAGTTTCTGCTAACGTCTTTGCCCGAGTTAAAGCTACTGAAAAACATTTTTTTTTTTCTTTAGCAAAACGCTTCCCCACACTAGGAATTACTCCTGTGTTGAGAGGGCCTTCACTAACATGTAACACAAAATAGATAGGTACAGAAATCAATGTCATGTATGTACTTATCATACCTACGCTCGGCGATAGCGCTAGGGTTAGCGCGTGGCGCCGAACTGTCCTAGTGCGACCGGGCGCGGTGATAAATGCCTACCTAATCTGAATTGTAAAAATATTACATGGCCACAAAATCATCTTCTCTTTTTTGGCGCATGGCCTGTTCTGTTTTACGTTAAAACAAACCATCAAAATACAAGCAAATACCTACTTACATCTCTGAAACATAGCCTAAAAAACGTCATTTCACTGTTTAATGTTTAATTTAAACAACCGTCCACTGAAGAGTTAGAATAATAAGAATATAAAAAATCCTTTTTTGTTAGTCCATTTTTCCACAAAAAAGTTTACAGGCGAGGCGTTTCTCAAACGGATAACACTCGAGCTCGCATTGAGCTGAATTGAGCCGAGATATCGTGTCCGTGAGCGGTGTCTTTGAGTGCGTTGCTCGAGCGCGCTTTGTATGTTGATTGACTTCTGTACCTATTTATTTTGTGCATGTAATCTCTCTTGCACAAGACACTCAGACCTGGGACAACCATCTGCAGGCTATACGAATATTTGTTCCGTGTAGGGATCGAACCCACGACACACAGCGCAGCGGCCTATCTCTTATCCACTGCACCAACCATGACATCAAAATTAGTCCGTTCCGCGTCCTTGGGTCCGAGGGAGGCCTAGACCTCATGTTCATCAGTGCCTAGTAGTCCATCGATATAGTCCTAGCACCACCTTAAGTTAGTACTAATATAATTTAAATAATCAGTAGAAGTGAATTCGAAGCTGACGTCATACCATAAGTCATTGTCATGGTTAACTATTCGTTTACACAACGGGCCTTTCGGTGAACTGTAATCAGTTCGTCACGTTATCCAATTTTATTATCAGATACGGCTCTGAAAATAATGTGTTGACGTCAGTTACACGTCAAAATATACATAATATTATACATATATAAAACTTTTACCTAATTAAATATCAGGTCAATTTAATAAACTGTAATATTTTGGCCAGTACATCAGTATAATGTAATTAATATTATACATTTATTACATTAATAGGTATATAATAATGATCAGATTAGACATACGGACATCATGATCGTCTACCATCATACCAGCCAGGATTCACATACACGGGAGTGAGGATGCGAGGGACAGGGAAATGGGCTTGCGCGGTCACTCGCGAGCTGCTATGTCTCTTGATGCAGCTGTATTTAAGTTGAGTTTGGGCACAAAGTTGAGACAGCTCATCATGCCAGCTCAGAGCAAGATGTGGGGCCTAAACATGTAGTGTCATAGTTACTAGCTAGTGCAGTGAGCGCCGGTGTGGCCGCACGGACACATGTAGTGTCATATGTCATAGTTACCGGTAGTGCAGTGAGCGCCGGTGTGGCCGCGCGGACACATGTAGTGTCATATGTCATAGTTACCGGTAGTGCAGTGAGCGCCGGTGTGGCCGCGCGGACACATGTAGTGTCATATGTCATAGTTACCGGTAGTGCAGTGCGCGCCATTGTGGCCGCGCGGACACATGTAGTGTCATATGTCATAGTTACCGGTAGTGCAGTGAGCGCCAGTGTGGCCGCGCGGACACGTGTAGTGTCATATGTCATAGTTACCGGTAGTGCAGTGAGCGCCGGTGTGGCCGTGCGGACACATTTAGTGTCATATGTCATAGTTACCGGTAGTGCAGTGAGTGCCAGTGTGGCCGCGCGTCACATGTAGTGTCATATGTCATAGTTACCGGTAGTGCAGTGAGCGCCGGTGTGGCCGCGCGGACACATGTAGTGTCATATGTCATAGTTACAGGTAGTGCAGTGTGCGCCGGTGTGGCCACGCGCGCACATGTAGTGTCATATGTCATAGTTACCGGTAGTGCAGTGTGCGCCGGTGTGGCCACGCGCGCACATGTAGTGTCATATGTCATAGTTACCGGTAGTGCAGTGTGCGCCGGTGTGGCCACGCGCGCACATGTCGTGTCATATGTCATAGTTACCGGTAGTGCAGTGAGCGCCGGTGTGGCCACGCGCGCACATGTCGTGTCATATGTCATAGTTACCGGTAGTGCAGTGCGCGCCGGTGTGGCCGCGCGGACACATGTAGTGTCATATGTCATAGTTACCGGTAGTGCAGTGCGCGCCGGTGTGGCCGCGCGGACACATGTAGTGTCATATGTCATAGTTACCGGTAGTGCAGTGAGCGCCGGTGTGGCCGTGCGGACACATTTAGTGTCATATGTCATAGTTACCGGTAGTGCAGTGAGTGCCAGTGTGGCCGCGCGTCACATGTAGTGTCATATGTCATAGTTACCGGTAGTGCAGTAAGCGCCGGTGTGGCCGCGCGGACACATGTAGTGTCATATGTCATAGTTACAGGTAGTGCAGTGTGCGCCGGTGTGGCCACGCGCGCACATGTAGTGTCATATGTCATAGTTACCGGTAGTGCAGTGTGCGCCGGTGTGGCCACGCGCGCACATGTAGTGTCATATGTCATAGTTACCGGTAGTGCAGTGTGCGCCGGTGTGGCCACGCGCGCACATGTCGTGTCATATGTCATAGTTACCGGTAGTGCAGTGAGCGCCGGTGTGGCCACGCGCGCACATGTCGTGTCATATGTCATAGTTACCGGTAGTGCAGTGAGCGCCGGTGTGGCCGCGCGGACACATGTAGTGTCATATGTCATAGTTACCGGTAGTGCAGTGAGCGCCGGTGTGGCCACGCGCGCACATGTAGTGTCATATGTCATAGTTACCGGTAGTGCAGTGCGCGCCGGTGTGGCCGCGCGGACACATGTAGTGTCATATGTCATAGTTACCGGTAGTGCAGTGAGCGCCATTGTGGCCGCGCGGACACATGTAGTGTCATATGTCATAGTTACCGGTAGTGCAGTGAGCGCCATTGTGGCCGCGCGGACACATGTAGTGTCATATGTCATAGTTACCGGTAGTGCAGTGCGCGCCGGTGTGGCCGCGCGGACACATGTAGTGTCATATGTCATAGTTACCGGTAGTGCAGTGAGCGCCGGTGTGGCCGCGCGCACACATGTAGTGTCATATGTCATAGTTACCGGTAGTGCAGTGAGCGCCGGTGTGGCCACGCACGCACATGTAGTGTCATATGTCATAGTTACCGGTATCGCAGGCTGCGTGATCGTTGCATGCGCAGGGCAGGCACTGCAGGCGCGGCGCGGGGCGCGCGTGGTGCCAGGCGCAGCGCTGGCAGTGCGCACCGGTGTGGCCGCGCGGGCACACGCACTTCTCGCGGGGTACCACGCCTCCTCGCACGCCCGCGCCCTCCAGCCGAACCTGGCGGGGACATCATTTAATATTAAGCTCCTAATCCGGGTCAACAGCAACTCATCGGCGACAATCAGGTGTGTCGAGTGGAGCGAAATACAGCGGAGTGGAGCAGAGCAGAGTGGAGCAGAGCTGAGCGGAGCGTAACGGAGTGAAGCGGCTTTCAAATAAAACAAATAAACACGCGGCCTCGAGCCGGACAGAACACAGTCGGGTACCAAGCAGAGAGCATGAAGTGGAGGGTACCTAAACTCCATTCCACCCAGAGTTGCTTCAGAGGAAACGCACCCTAACAGTGAAACGACGTTCCATTTTCAGCACGACGATGGTACGCTCATAGTGCAGGGCACTGCGTTTACGTAAGGGTAACGTCGCGTTTGCTACTCGGTGTAGATTTGTAGGCATGGTCAAGGAAAATGCATTTTGGCGACGCGTACGTATTAAATGCGACGGCCTTTAATTCTATATTTATTTATTACAGCTTGGAGGACTTACAGCTTAAACAAACTAAAAATAAAAACAAACATAGACGACAGCAAGCCACGTATAGTGTCAGACTTAAAATCGAGAAGTGAGCATAACACCCTTTATATTATTGATCGCTTTACGAGTCGCGAGACTAAGCGGACGTGTGTTCTGTTTTTGATTATAATGAAATAAACAATTACAACCAATAAATATTATATTGCTCCGTCAGTATAAAATTAAAGTGTGTCGCGTGTGATTTGTAACCGACTTATGTACATATACAAAATGAAATAAGTAAATAGTTCTTTATAAACTATAAATAGTGTTTTTGGTAGTATGTCTACCCCTGGAGCAAGCCCGTTTGGTCGTAGCCAACTAGTACAGCGAAGTCCTCCACAGACGCCTACCCAACCATTACCCCCTAGCTACCCAAACCCACCAGCACCTACGGAGAATGAATTGCCGACTGAAGTCATCAGTACCCCGGAGATTCAAAAATGGATTGTTTCTATAGAATCAATCCTGGGTGAAGTTTGCGCTATTGTCGGGGATGGGAAAATGAACTCGGACCAGAAGCTTCGTGTCTCCGCTCTTTGCCGTAAGGTCCAAAGTGGGACATCTCAAATGGCCGTCTTATATCAATCATTGAAGACAAAAACTATTGTAGCCCATACCACAATCCAGCACCTTCAGGCTCAGCAGAATGTTGGGAACTCTCTTCAGCAGTTTAGAGAGCTCGTAGAGACAAAAATGAATCCGCCGGAAAATACTTCTTATGCTGGCATGGTTAAGAAGGGTACCGACATCGTCCGTCCTGCAAATTTGAGATCAGTCGCCATCTATCCCAGCGACAAAACCCAAACAAGTGACGACACCAAGTCTCTTGTTCAAAAAATCATCTCCCCAGAACAACTGAAGCTTCATGTTCGTGGCTTAAAAAAGGTGAAAAATGGGGGCGTTTTGATCAGCACCGAGAATAAAGGCGATATTGAAAAACTGAAGAACTCGGAAAAATTAGCATCATCTGGCCTCAAAATAGAAGAACCTTCCAAACGCCAACCTCGGATTGTTGTCATTGGTGTCCCCGTCGCTCTTACTGAAAAGGAGGTATTTGAATGTATTTACGAGCAGAACCTATCAGATAAGTTGCCGAATATAACTCGCGAGTCCTTCCTAGAGTGTATTAAATTAAGCCATAAATCGGGCAAGAGAGACCTTCAAACTTGTAACTACATCTTGGAACTTCCTGCTAGCATAAGAAAGGTTCTCATTAACCAAAACCGAGTTTACATCAATTGGACTTCATGCCCGGTGAGAGATTTCACCATAGTCACCAGGTGCTTCAATTGCCAGCAGTTCGGACACGCAGCCAAGTTCTGCAGGGAAACCAGTCCCACCTGCAACCACTGTGGAGAGAGCGGACACTCATTCAAGGAATGCAGCAGCAAATCTTCTCACCCTCTATGCGCAACGTGCAAACGCTTCAAGAGGAAATGTGACCATCCAACTGGTGATGTAAGTTGCCCGGCCCGCAAACATGCAGAAATGAACTATATAAACTCAATTGACTATGAAGGCGCCTAAGAGCGTCGTCTAATAGTTTAATTATTTAGCAGATAAACAAGTAGCTTATATTTATTTTCTTTTACTTTTTAAATGATCATGACAAATCAGCTAATTTGTGATCTAGATAGTTTTTCTGTGTCGGAGTCCAAAGTCTGTAATGTTGAGGATTGTAAACACCTTCTTCCTTCTGGTGATAAAACATTAACACTACTCACACAGAATATTCGTAGCATAAGTCGAAATATGAACGGTTTTGAATTGCTGTTACAGGATCTTGACGTAAGCTGTGATATTATTGTCTTAACAGAGTGTTGGCTGTCAAAGCAGACGGTTAACTTACCATCTCTTGACGGTTATTACTCCTACAAAAGTGACAAAAACATTAACCAGAACGATGGTTTAGTAGTTTATGTCAAAAATAATTTAAGATCATTTAGAGAAGAACCAGTATCCCTGGATAGTAATTGTTTAATAATTAAAATTATTCCCGATACGGCAGTCATGGCTATTTATAGGCCTCCTTCTCAAAACATAGATAGGTTTTTAGAGTCGCTTGACACAAACTTAAAAAAAATAACATCTTTTAAAAACATAATTCTTTTGGGCGATATTAACATTAACATTGCTTCCGGGAAAACAGATAGTAAAGTACACAATTATCTGAATATTTGCTCATTTCATGGACTTTTACCAGCTCACTACCATCCCACGCATCAGAGTGGCTCATGTTTGGACCACATAATTTTAAAATCAAAAAATCCATCTAAAACATTGGTTACTAATTCTTCGCTTACTGATCATCAGGCTGTTCTACTAACATTACAAATAAGTTCACCTAGAAAAAACTGCATGCGTAGCTACACTAAAGTCAATATTACTAATCTAGAAAATGACATACGCGGTATTGATCTTGACCTTGTTTATAATTCTGACGATGCAAATAGTTCGTTAAATTATTTCATAAGTACTTTACAATCCGCAATAAAGAAGAACACGTTTACTAAGACAATGCCTAGAAAGTATAGTTCCATTAAACCCTGGATTACCCCTGGTCTTGTTCGTTGTATAAGGAATAGAGACAGACTTCACCTAAAATTAAAATTAGCTCCTGATAACGAAGTGCTTTCTTTAACTTACAAAAGATATCGGAACTTCTGTAACAATCTTTTGAAAAAAATAAAAAATCAGTACGATAAAAATGAATTACAGAAGGCCGGGAAAAATAGTAAACTCGTGTGGAAATTTGTCAACTCTCACACATTTCGATCAAATAAACTCGAACCTCCATTTGATATATTATTAGCGGATGTAAGCCCAACAGAAGCAATAAATAAAGCAAATAACTTTTTTGTTAACGTTGGTAAAAACTTGGCTGAAAAAACACTTAACTCAAGTATCATTTCCCAACACAACTCGACCTCGACATCCTCCACAATAAATTCTTTTGTTTTATTAGATACCGACGTTAACGAAGTAGTCAGAATTATAAGCGAGCTTAAGGATGTTTGTGCCACTGGGTGGGATGACATACCTAATAATATTCTTAAAAGATTTAAATACTTACTTGCCCCTCCTCTAACCCACATCTTTCAACTTTGCTTATCTAAAGGTATATTCCCAAAATTACTTAAAAAGGCTGTGGTCACACCTGTATTCAAATCTGGAGATAAAACCAGTGTGAATAATTACAGACCCATCTCAGTTTTAACAGGCATCTCTAAAATTTTGGAAAAAATTATTAACAATAGATTAATAAAATATCTAGAAGAAAACAGACTACTATCTGATAGTCAATTTGGTTTTAGGGCTAAAAGATCAACTAACCAAGCAGTCCATAATTTGACTAACTATATTACAACTAACCTTGATAATGGTATGCACACAATCGGGATTTTTCTAGACCTGGCCAAAGCCTTCGACACTATTTCTTGTTCTTTACTTTTGCACAAGCTTGAAAAACTTGGGATAAGAGGTGAACAACTACTACTGTTTTCTGACTATCTCACCGATCGTCAACAATGTGTAAAAATAGGTCAATATACCAGTACGGATCTTAAAAATAGCTGTTTTGGCATTCCACAAGGTAGTATTTTGGGGCCCACATTATTTTTAATCTACATAAATGAGCTATGTAGTTTATCGCTCCAAAATGGTGTTACAATATCATATGCGGATGACACCGCTCTATTGTTCTCAGGTAAGTCAAAGGTTGAGGTGTATGAATATGCTCAAAATGGTTTTAACATTGTGTCTAAATGGCTCCAGAATAATCTCCTAACACTAAACGCAGATAAAACAAATTACATTTTATTTACAATGAGAAATGTTAACATACCGTTTAATAACCTAAACATTCATGCACATATTACCTGCACATATGCTGACTCGGCATGCTGTTGCCCCACATTAGCCAGAGCTGACCATTTAAAATATCTAGGTGTCACGATTGACACAAATCTAAATTTCCGTAAACATATCGAGTTATTGTGTACGAGAGTGCGCAAATTAATATATGTTTTTAAAAATTTACGGAACATAGCCGATTACAAATTAATTAAACAGGTCTATTTGGCTTTGTGTCAATCCATTCTTACATATTGCATAACTTCTTGGGGCGGTGCGGCTAAAACAATTTTACTCCCGTTAGAGCGTGCTCAAAGAGCAATTCTCAAGGTTGCAACCTTTCGCCCTTTTAGTTTTCCTACGCATCAGCTTTACACAGCATGTAAAGTGCTTACAGTGCGGCAATTATTTATTTTAAACATAGTACTACTTCAGCATACTACTCTTTGTTTTGACCTTTTACCATCCGATAAGAGAAGGAAGGACTTGGTTTGCATTAAGCCTCAGACCAGACATGCCTTTGCTAAGCGTTTTTACGTGTTTTTAGGACCTTTTCTGTATAATAGGCTTAACAAAGTACTAAGTTTCTATAGTGTAAGGTATAAAAAATGTAGTAAGATTTTATCAGAATATTTAATGATACTCAATTACACAGACACAGAACAACTTCTAGAAATTTTGGCATAATGCATATCTAATCCCCTCGTTAATGTTTATTTTTGTATACACTCATATTCATAGTTTTTAGGTATTATTGTACCATAAGCTTATTTTCGTAGTTATAAAAAGAATATATTATTTTTGTAATTTTACTCAAATTTTAAATTTTACTGTCGCTTTGAAACTGATATGTAAAGTGATGGCCTGAAACACAGGTTAAAATTAACCTAGTTCGGGCGGTCCACTAACAAACATGGCACATCGGAACCACGATTATTTGCACCTTTAATAATATTTTAGTTTTAGTATATTTTTTTAAGGCACTGAACTATATGAATATCCTTATTACTGTTGGCTTAATGTACCTTTTTTGTAAACGTTATTTGCAATAAATTTATTATTTATTATTATTATTTATTATATAATGATTTAAGCTTATTAAAATGTTAAAGTTACATTAATGTTACAAGTCAATGAGTAGTAACTACAAACGTTAACAGAAAGAAATTGTAATAATAAAAATAGTAAAAACATTACAGAAGGGAAACAATTAAAAGGCTACTTTAAAAAATACCTGAGGCTTATGCGTCTGCGTATATACCAACTATAGTGCCTATTTATTTTTAAATTACGACCAGGACCTGTACCATGACGTTTAAAATAAGATTGTTTCATTCTTATTTCCAGTGTGGGTAAGAGATGGCGCTAGACAACCTGTATAGCTCTGTCTCTTACCCAAACTGAAATAAGAATGAAAGAATCTTACTTTGAACGTCATGGTAACCCCGTAGTTCTAGCTATGACATTTTATCACATTAAATAAAAAAAAAAATTTACCTCATCCTGATCAAAATGGTAGTGCGCCTTTAACATGATGCCCTTTAGATCTCGCAGTACATCCATTAGCTGTGTCCTGGTGGCGAGCTCGTCATCCCCCATTACTCGCCAGGCTCCCTCTAGTAGAGGCACGGAGATCTGCAGCTGTCCTGGCGTCTCGTAGCTGGTGTTAGAGTATGCTAGCATGGTGCCGTCTATTAGGATGCAATAAGTGAAGCATTATTATCATATTTTATATCTATTATGATCAGGTGGGAAAGGAACAAACATTTCTTTTCGTAGTAATAAGTGATGATATCCATTTTATCATACTGTTTCAATTTTATAAACAAAAAACCAAATTTAATTTCTTAACTAGCATCAATCAATATAAAGCGACATCTATGGCGCCACTTAAGAACTAAGCAATTCTAAGTCCTGCGCAATTAGAGTTCTCCGCGCGATTCGAACGTATACAACAGCCCGAAATCATTTATCTGGCAGTTGCCCGAATCAGACATAACAACTGTCTGGTCGAAGGATCTTCCCTTTTCCCCAACGGAGTTATATAGGACACCCACATAAAATACCGTGTAGTAGAATGTCTAATATCCGTGGATAGCATTTTCTTTACTTAATATTGCTCCCACACACTTAAAACAAAAGAAACTGAAAATGTAAAGTTCAGCGCCATCTAGTGAGAAGATGATCCGTAGCTTTGCGCTTAACGTGTAATATCCTGAAGATCCTATTCCACTAAAGAAATTTTTCAAAAAACACATACATATTTGTTTACACATTTGGATACTAAAATGCGAACACTGCAAGATGCAAAGATGTACTGGAGTCTTATCATAACGTGCTAAAATATCAATAACTGTGTAGGTGACAGAGGGATGGAGCTTTACATCCTATATATAGCTCCATCCCTTTAACTTTTCAGTTTAGGTCGTCGCTTTAAGAGTTCGTGGTAGGGCCTCAGAACCGTAAAACTTAGTTATAAAGAACGACATACTGACCTGTCCCAAGAAGCACAACATCAGGTCCAAAGGTAGGGTTCCCGCCGGTGTCCCCCCTCACGATACCCCAGTACAAGGAGGCTCGGACTTCGCCCCCGTACGCCGCCAGCTGGTCGCCGCTGAACGAGGTGGTCATCCAGTAAAAGTACTCCCACCCTTCTACCTGGAACACACGCTTCGCGTTACTTGGGTAGTTCAATATATGCTGTTCTTTAGGGTTCTGTACCTCAAAAGGAAAAAACGGAACCCTTATAGGATCACTTTGTTGTCCGTCTGTCTGTCTGTCTAGAACCTTTATCTCGGGATCGCGTGGAGGTTTCGAGTTGAAATTAAAATCATATACTCAGGTTTGCGGTCCCTAGTTGCATAAAAAAAGTTACGGCCGTTTATGTCACATTAAACTTGTATTTCGACACTCTCAAGGGAATCAAAATTCATAGGGTACTTCCAGTTATCCTACAATCCTGAAATTTAGCATGAAGCAAGATCTCATAACATAGGTATAGAAAAAACCTGAAAACTGTAAATTTGTAGTAACATCACAAAAAAAAAACTTTCTTGCGATTTATAAAAATGTTTGAGACACGAATCCAAAATTGGACAATGTTCATAGATAAGTTTGACTCCGACTCACCCTTTCCCCAGTTTTTTTTTTTTGTTGATAGACCCGAGCTGGAGCCTGATGGTAAGCGATGATGTGGTCAGGTGGTGCTCCACTCGACCAAATCATCTTTATGTCAAAAGTGAAAAGGTTACCTCGCAAGCAAGCATGCTTGCGAGTAAGTTGTAACTTTCAGGAAACACATGCTTCAGCAGGGAATTCCGCTCCATAGGTATTTCGTTGTAAACGCATTTGAAAGCGTGCAACAAAGTATCCTACAAAAATAGTAAAGTCTCTTCTCTTTTTCTTAGTCGGGTACTCTTGTCAGAGAAGTCGGGGCTGTTGATGATGTAAAGAGCTGCAGTGCGCCGTCGTAATTTGCCTCGAAGGCTGCGGCATGTCGAGCGATGTCTCTATTTTTGGTTGTTGGCATTACGCTCACACTGTACTGCGGTCGACTGCGTAGTCTTGGTGATAAGATCGATCCAACCGCGGGCTCTCTTGCCCTCAAAGCTGCCGTGAATCACAAGTCTTTCCATCAAGTCCTCGTTTTCAGAGAAGTATCGCGTGGTAACGGCCACGAATGAGAGCAGTGGTGGCCGAGTGATAACGGCCCCGACTTACGAGTTGTAGGTCGCGGGTTCAAACCCAGCTGTCAAAACGGTGAAGGAAAACATCGTGAGGAAACCGGAGAACCAAAAATTCGAAGACATGTGACATTCACCAATCCGCACTGGGCCCGCGTGGTGGATAATGGCCCATTCTTTCTCCTAGAAAGGGGAGGCCTGAGTCGCAGCAGTGGGAACATAAAAAAATGCTGATTATGCTTTCAAAGTAAGTCGCCATAATAGGAAGTAATCTAAGAAAGTCGTACCCTCTTAGTTCTAATTACACTAAATTGAATAATTAATTAGAGAGTGAGAGAATCATCAATTCTATATCTCGGCTAAACTAAACAACAGCAACAACAACAACCACAACATCGCACAAACCTTGGCTTTTTCGCTAACTGTGATTTAAGACTAGTCAAAATTGTTGGTATTTTTGGTTAGTACCCAAGAAATTTTAAATATGCTTATATGCTTGTATAAAGTATCGCTACAAAATTTTTCACGATAGGTAGAGGTCACTCACCTCATAGCTAATAACGAATGGCTTCCCTTGCTCGTCGACGGAGGGCTCTAGTGTTCTGTTCCCTTGGGAATCCGAGATCAGCCATGCTTCGCCTAACGGCAATATAACCTGCAAAGAAAAACATATGGATTCAAACTTTCAACCGCAAGTTTACCAGTCATAATGATTGTTCGAATTCTACAACTGCAATCTTATTTAACATATTTTTAATGTAAAGAGGTAAAAGTGTTTATTTGTTTGTAAGAGATTATCTATGCACATATTGATCCGATTACAGAAATTTCAGGTTTCTACATGATACTTATGGCAGAAAAATTCACACAACAACGACAATACATTCCTTTTTGAGGGTGGCAAATCCAAATCATTAAATAATTTTTCCCGCCCTGGGTAGAACGTGAGAGAGGGTTTTTAATTAGTAAAAGTTTGAATCTCCCTCTCGCTAAACCAGAGCGGGAGAATCAGACTTTTACTAAAAACCCCTCACTCTCACTACACCTTATTTGGCCTCCATATTTGTTTTATATTCGTAGATCTCAAACAACAGTTCCTGGTACTTTACCGAAAGATTAGCAACCAGTCTTATCGAGGGGGATGTATTGCCATAAACATAGCATGTTACCCAGTAACCGTCGATCGGCGGCAGCGATCTCTCGCGCCGGGCCTTGGTACAAGCCATGGTTCGGAGCGAGGAAGAGTCGTAGTGTGAAAACGAAACCCGGGGCCCTGGGACGAAGGCAACGAAGGAACAGGAGTGGATGTTTAGTCAGTAAAAGCCTGACACTATCTCCCACTCCGCCCAAGAGCGAGATTTGTCATTAGATGATTTTCCCATCTAAAAAAAAACCCAGTAACCGTGTTATGGAGGTCAGATACGCAGTCACCCTATGTATTACACTATTGCTGTAGTCAGTAACACTGAAAGCCGATGCTACCATGAGAAAATGCTTGACGGAAGGTCCTGATAACTAATCACTAGCCTAGCTTTTTCCTCTTATTTACAATTGAAAATAAGTGGAGCAAATAGCAGGGTCGTTTGGCAACGCCGTGATCAGCTCGAAGTGAACCGGCTAGGTATTCAAGGAGAGTTCCAAGTAAGAATACGATCGATCGCCATGGTGTTACGTCACGTCATACTGTCAAATTGAAGAAGTTGGGTAAGGTGAACATTTTAAAATTTAATTTCTTTACGAATCGTGAACGAAAAATGTTTAATCAGAATACAGTTCTTCAATTTTGCTCATCTCTGCGTCACTGTGTAAAGTGTCTGAGTAGTGGCAAATAGAAAAAGAAGGCGAATTGTTCCTAATAATGAAAATAAGAAAGAAAATAGTTTTTTTTTTAACTAATTAACTTAAAACAATATATTTAGCTGATTTATATTAAACAATAACGTTTTTACTCTACCTAGATTTAACTAAGACTTAGTAATACAAAGCAAAAAAAAACCCTTTATTAATACGCAAATAAGCTTTCTTTGCAAACCGTACTTTTCACTCAACATTTGACAGATCGAGGTTATTGACTTTCCTATTCCTATTTGGACGTATTATACGTCTCTAGGTAGTACCAGGGTCCGCAATTCCTCGGCAGCGTCGTGGTCAGCTTAGTATCCCAGCTGTATATATACTTACATCTCTAGGCGGCTCCAACTCGTCAGACGCGGCCAGGCTGCAGGTATCGGTGATGTGCGAGCAGTAACAGGGTCTGCAGCCGCTCGGCAGTTCTGCGCTTAGACCAAAGTGACCTGGCGCGCAAGCGTCGCATCGCTCGCCCACCACGTTACTCTAGAAATAATAATGAAGTCACATCTTGAAAAAGAAACTTGATTGTTTTCAATTTTTAGTAACTAGACTCAGTTTTTTTTTTTAATATGTATTGTGCTATCGTGTATCTCTTTCTTTTCTTTGCATTTAAAAAGTATCCATGGTTTTAGCACAGGCTTAAGTTTAAATTAATACTACTTCAAACATTTCATTTCACCTCCTCAAATATAGGAACTCAATGAAACGAAATTTAAATGTAGTATTAAACGCACACTATGCAGGCAAGCATATTATAAGTTGAAGGATTATATTCAAGATAAAAACGCTTGGCTCAATGCTGGTCCAGCTCCACTACCACTAGGGTTTACACAAATTGATTAGCTTGGTGTGGTAACGGCCTCGACTTACGAGTTGTAGGTTGCGGGTTCAAACCCAGCCAGGCGCATTACTTTGTGTAATTTATTTCATCACCGCTGCTCTCAAAACGGTGAAGGAAAACATCGTGAGGAAACCGGCATGTCCTAGAACCTGAATTCGAAGACATGTGACATCCACCAACCCGCACTGGGCCCGCGTGGTGGATTACGGCCCATTCCCTCTCCTAGAGAGGAGGCCTGAGTCCCAACAGTGGGAACATTATAAGGCCGACTATGCTATGCTATGATTAGCTTGGAAATTATTGTTATTTTCTTATATGTTTTTGAAATTTGAAAATATTATAGTATTGTATAATGTAGAAGCTTTTTTTCGCTTTAGAATGTGCAATGAGCATCATTTTTTTTTTCTGACTGACTGACTTCTTGACATTTCAAAAGTTCCTGTAAATTATTTATTTGAAATAAAATGCTTTTAATCTTTATGATAATATTGCAAGTGCGTTAGAAAGCTTCAGCTGAATATTCATGTTGGTATAGTTACATTAAAAACTTATACTCACTTTACACTCGCAGATGTCATCACACACCCGCTCAGGGTCGAGCACACCCCGCGGGTCGCACTTGCACGCCGGCGTGACGGGGGCCTGGCAGCTGGGGAACTCGGCGGTCGGGTCCTCGCAGGTGTCACACAAGTGGCCGGTGAACCCAGGGAAGCAGGCGCATGCTATCTGTCGGTGCTTCTTTTCCCATTTGCAAGAACCTGGAATTTTAAAAGAGAGTTATTGTGCGTACAATGCGTTCCAAATAAGAATAGGATCGTTTTTTAGCCATGCTGTAATGTCATGGCTGTCAAATCTCAATATTTATTTACGAATCATGAACGAAAAAAGTTTAATCAGAATCCAGTTCTTCAATTTTGCTAATCTCTGCGTCACTGTGTGAAGTGTCTGAGTAGTGGTAAATGGAAGAAGAAGGCGAATTGAACAAAGAAAATAAGTAAGAAAATAGTATTTTTTATACTAATTATGACATAAATAATATATATTTAGCTATTTTAGATTAAACAATAACGTTTTTACTTCAATTAGATTTAACTAAGACTCAGTAATACAAAGCAAAAAAACACCTTATTAATACGCAAATAAGTTTTCTTTGCTAACCGTACTTTTCAATCAAAATTTGACAGATCGAGATTATTGGCTTTCCTATTCTTATTTGGAACGCATAGTACAGCTAAGGAGTGAAATTCCCTGCCGAAGGCCGTGTTTACTGATAACTACAATCTGGGGATTTTTAGGTCAAGAGTGAATAGGTTACTTCTAGGCAACCGCGTTCCATCATCGATCATATTGTCACTTTCCATCCGGTCAAACGCGAGCATATCAACAATAAAAAGAAAATTTTGATCTGATCATATTCAAGGCAAACTTGACCAAGGATCGAAAGACAGAGAGGTGCCTTAGTCCTTTGCCCAACAGTGGCGGTGTGAAGAATATGGTTTGAGAGCGTCCTTTTCGAGGTACATTTTCATACAAACGTTCATACGTGATTATGATGTTATTACACATCTTTTTCCAGATATACTTGGATACCTAGGCTTCTATAGAAATAAAAAATCTACAACTATTCTAGTAAAGACTTCTGAAAATCTGCTATTTTTCGTGAACTTTGGCCCATCATTGTGCTCATATATTAAAAATATAAAAAAGTACATCAATAGAAGCCATTGCACATTTAATTGACGTTCTGAATGACGACCATTTTTCTGAAAAACATTTAAGGGTTTAAAAAAAAACACGTATTTCCTGAAACATGTTTTGTGAAATATTCAATTAAATCACGGAATTACCGAATGCCAACAGAGTATTTAGGCGTTATCTCTCTTTTTTGCATTGTGCTCCTCTTCATCAAACATCGCGTTGGATTGCGTTAGGTGAAGCAACAAGCTTTTAAACCATGCTCAATGTTGACGATAGGCGAGTGAAAAAGGACCCTCTTAAGGCCGACTATCTCGTTGGTGAAGTGGTTGTAAGCACCACTGCTGAGCACGAAGTTCTAAATTCAACTCCCTGACTATGCAAACAGGTTTGCAAGATTTTTCTAAAGAGTTACCGTGGCCCTGGAACGCAAAGGGCAACTGAAGAAACACAGGAGGGTTTTAGCCAGTAACCGTCTGACACATCTAGTTCCACCAGAGCGTAGCAGAGAGAGTGAAAGTTATTTGAGAATTTCCTACATTACAAAGGTCTAGCAGACTGCGTACTTTTACTTAGTAGATCCTAATGCATAATGATTGTAAATTAACTGGTTTCTAAGCCTGGGTATAGATGAACCTAGATACAACGTCTTTTTGGGTTTCACCTACCATCAGAGCCTTGAGGATCGCAGTCGCAAGGTACACAAGGGCCATCGGGCAATGCGTTGTAGTACCCAAACAGGCATCGGTCACATAGAGGACCCGCTCGATTCTCCTGTAACAAAATAAAATATAAAGTTGAGAAGATTTTATTACACAGAAATTCTTTGATGATCGCTATTTGAAGCGCACGTGGATCTCAACGCTCCGTCGACTCAGGCTTGGTTCTTATCGGACAGCGCACTATCTACTGCTCGCTGTCCGCAAACACGGTGACCAGCAATCGCCTGTAACACCCGGACCGACCGCGACTCTAATTTCATGCAAGTTGTTTGTTGAAACTTCAACGGTCCGGACTAAGCGTTTCGCCTCGTCGTTTATACCGCATACATCGAAGGACTGGAACAATTTGCCTGCTGCGGTCTTCCCGTCCGTATTATTTAGGTGTCATCAAGGCTAGAGTGAATAGGCTCTTAATAAACTAGTGCGCCTCACCATCAATGATTGCATCTCTGCTTACCATCGCATGGTGGGATCGCGGTCAAGCACTGATTTATATCAATTTAAAAAAAAAGTTACTGAAAGAGGACCTACCACGATCCATTTGACGATTAAATTGTACTGTTAAAGGGATGGAGCCACATAGAGTGTATAACTCCCAGAGGCGTAGCTAAGGTGATATCAGCCGTATCAAAGACACGGGACCCCCTGGCTAAAAGAGCCCCGATGCGTGCAAAAATTCGTAACATAATTTTCACAAATTTAAATACCGTTTACCGTTTTCGGTACCAGCTAAATTGAACCTTATTTTTACGTAATAAAGTTTCAGTTAGCTGGTACGAGGTGTAGATAGATACGTAGATATATTATTTATTGTACACCAAAAATAAAAAAAAATACATTAGGAACTTAAAATTAGTAGGGTGTCACAATGGGCGGTCTTATCGCTAAAAGCGATTTTTTACAGACAACCTTTGGATGGATTTGACAGAGAAGGAGAAAAAAAAGATAAGCAGATAGTTCATATTGTACTATGTACATATATACAATACATAAAGTAATAAATTGCATATAATACAAACAATATATATACATATATATATTATTTATTTATTTATTTATTATATCCTTTATTGTACACCAATATAAATATAAAAAGAAACTAAACTAAAACACATACGAACATACAATGGGCGGCCTTATCGCATTCCGCGATCTCTTCCAGGCAACCTGGAATAGACAGTAATTGCCTGGACAAGAAATGGGGCTGTCATTGGTGTGACAGAACCTGCATCAAACATAATATATTATAATAGATACACAAATACATACATATGCTATATAATAGACGATATTATATACGAGATTGAAGTGTATGATTAAGGGAAATGGTTCATATTACAGTTTTTATATTTTAAGTATAATAAGATAATGAATAATGACTATATTAACAGGATGTTCCAATTTTATAGCTCACTCCGCTCATTGTAGCATTTTCTACTTAAAATCACAAAAAAACTAAACCTATTGTAGTCCACATGCTCCCATAAACAAGCTCATTTTCAATCAAGACTTGTCCTGTCCCAGTCAAAGTAATCGCATTTTTCGAGCTCGGTCTTAAATGATTGCAAACTATATAAACCAACGACCTTACAGTCACTAGACGTCTAATAACAGGCGACGTATGTCTGTCAACACATATGATTATAGATCTGATTTGTCGACCAATCAGAACGTAGTATCCCGCTCCCGGTACCTCGGCTAGTTGACAGAATTGTTTTGGTGCGCTAGTTCAAACATGAGGCGTCTAGTGGCTGTAAGGTCGTAGATAGAAACCCATTTTTTTTATATGAGGCCCCCTTGGGTCTGGCTACGCCACTGATAGCTCCATCCCTCTTTCACGCTCGCAGACTTGATATTTTAACACGGCATGGTAACTAGACTCTGAATTAACCTTCTAGGCAAACAAGCCCCATCGTCGAATAAATCATCTCTTACCATCAGATAATATAGCTAGTGGAAAAACGTGAGGCTATCAAATTTAATACAATCAATGTGCTTCTACGTAGGTACCTAGTCTTCAGTCACGTTAATATATCAACTTTGCCTCCTAAATTATCGATCAATATGATGAGATTGATAACAGAAATAAACACAATACCTACTTAATTTTATTATAGTTTGTGATTATTTTGGATATACATTACAGCTACAATCATTAGGTACTTGGGACTAAAGAAGATAGTAATAATATCTTTGGTAATTGCTTGAGAAGAATTTTTTACCTAACTACCTAGTTGAATGATTTTCAACCTTATTGCTGTAGATTTAAGTGCGAAAAGTGATCGAAACTATCCTGTTAGTATATATTTTTTTAATATTTCGATATACCTAAGTAATGCGCCCTCCAAATTACTTACGAGTCTATCGAAATATCGACAAATACGTAGGTTTTGATTTTACGGTCACTTCAGAAGTCGGTTACATATTTCTTGTCACTTCTATTATTTGAGCCCAATGTAAATAAATAATTTAAAAAAAAAGTAATTCACACGTAGAAGTTGAAATAAACCAGTGGTAGTTGAGAGATGATCAGTTGCAACCACCGGACGGCGCCCGAGCGTAACACATGCATCAGTCCAAATCAGCTCAACCGTTATGACAAGAAATTAAATGTTTCAACACACGCCTACCATTAGCGAGATGTTAGAGTGAGTGTGGCAAACTCTCATATTTATTTTTTTTGTGAGTGGCCTCTCGCAGGTCAACCTAGGAGGTTGTCAGCTGCTTAAACGGACTTGCCTGTGGCGACCTCGATTAAAGAATCAAAGCCTCCAGCCAGGGCTTACTTAAACTAACTTAAAAACTAAGCGACTACACGCTAAGGGCACCCCCTGTGGGGTACGGACCTCGGCTTAGGGCATCGCTGGGGGGGGGGGGGGCAGCAAGGGACGAGCTGGATCGAACAGAAAGCAAACTCTCAACTGCCATACTTGTTTATATACTCTGCATACGAACCGTGCAATTGACGCAAAGTATGGCGCCGGTATCATCGTAGGAGCATGCTCCTCGCTCCCCGCAGGAGCACTCGGTCCGGTCCAGCTCATCACAGGGCTCGTGAGGAGCCCAGGAACCACCGCCACAGCAGCGCTGACAGTGGGTCCCGCAGGTGCCGTGGTCGCACTCGCACATTGCACCCTGAAACATGCACAACATGGCGTTTTAGTTTGATTTTATGGCTATGATATGTAAAAGCTAAAATAGGTCTAGGCATAGTCTTACAGTGGCCCGGTGGCACCAGCCCCGACTTACGAGTTATAGGTCATAGGTTCAAACCCCGGCAGGCGCATTACTTTGTGTAATTTGTTTCATTACCACTGCTCTCAAAACGGTGAAGGAAATCATCGTGAGGAAACTAGCAGACCCTGGAACCAAAATTCGAAGATTTTGTGACAGCCAGCAATCCGCACTGGGCTGCGTGGTGGATTACGGCCCAATCCCTCTCCTAGAGAGGAGGCCTGTGTCCCAGTAGTGAGAAATTTAAAAGGTTGTGGTATGGTGTGCCCATATGAGCGTGAAGGTGCATAACCTATTATAAAAATTAGGTACTTGAGAAGAAGGTATAATTTATAAAAAACCAATTTTATGTTATTTTAGGACGCCAAACAATTTTATTTATCTCATAGAGCTTGCATTTTTATCTACATAGGTTTGTTTGTATGGGGAACTTTTACGCAAAAGTGAGACACGGCAGATTGATACAAAAATATGGTATTCTCTGGTCACTAACGCCTCTTTTGTTAAACCAGAAGTCAAGCAAATGCATAAATCATTCCATAGTGTCAAGGTTAGTTCCTATGAATACTTTGTTAACCTTTCGTGTGCTTGATCCATGCTCGTATGTAATTACGATCGTATAAGCATAAGCATAATCATCCTTAATGCTCCCACTGCTGGGACTCAAGCCCCTTCACCAGGGGTGAGAATGGGCCGTAATCCAGCAGCAGGGCCCAATGCGGAGTAGTGGATGTCACATGTCTTCGAATTTTTGGTTCTAGGACAAACCGCATGTTTCTCGTGGTGTTTTCGTCATTGTATGTAAACCGGTCATTCCCGTGACGAAATCTAATTCATTGATGCTGCCTGACAAAGAATTCTGATGCATTCGGTACAATATAACGAAATGAAAAGTAGATTTGAACATTCAAAGAATAATTTACAAAATTACATTTAGACATACAAAGGTTAAAGTACATTTTGATACAAGTGGAATAACTTTTTATTGCAATCGAGGCGGCATAGCTATGGAGCCGAGGGCTGTACTGAGAAATTTCCACGTGTATCAAACGAAGTTTTTCAATACACTCACGAAGACATCAATTATCGGGGGTTAATGCGCGACTCGTGGGGGTCGACGCGCGCCCAGCGAGTCAACGCGGGCGAGCATGCGCACTTTTCCGTACCAGTGCGAAAAACAGTAAATAGCATGCCTAAAAGCGGTACGGATAAGAGCGGATTTTCGAGCAAGTGTATCTCATTTTACAAACCTGCGCATTGACATGGCACTTGTCAGCGTGTCCGTGGCATAGACAGCGCGCGGCCACGGTGAGCGCGCGGACGGTGTAGTACTGGTGACGCGGAGCGGCCGCGTGCGGCGCGCGGAACGAAACGCGCACGCGCCGCGCCACCACCCCCTCGCCGATACCCACGTGCATCTGTAAGAGTCATTTAACTTTAATCAAAAACAATCGAATATTGCAATCGTATCTTCGCTTTCATTTTAGCTTACAGATAGCAATCTACATATGGCTCTAAAACGTGCTCGCTCACAATGGGCCTCATCAGAAGGCTTAAAGTCACCCAAAGGACAATGGAAATGGCTATTTTCGAAGTTTCCTTGCGTTAATCATATCAGAAATGAAGATATCCTCAGGAGAAACAAGGTTACCGACACAGCCCGAACAGATGGTCGATGGGCTGAAAGTTTCTGGAGTGGCGAACACTTATCAAGACGCAGCGTTGGAAGACCTCCCGCAAGGTATACCATTATAGCGACACTTGGAAGAGGCCTATTTTTTATTATTATTGATAGGCTCGCGTTTGACCACTATCTCACCTGATGGTAAGCGATGATGTGGTCGACGGTGGAGCACGCTTGCCTATAAGTAACCTATTCAATCTTAACTTAAAGACCCCTAGGTTGTAGCTATCAGGAAACGCAGATTCCGGCAATTCCACTCCTTAGATGTACGCATTATGAATGTGTTCCCAAAATGCTTTGTACGTATGGGTGGATGTCCACCATGTACCGATGGCGCAACGCCGTACGTATAGTGGTCAGATGATGGAACCGACTTGGTGGAATTAAATTGTGCAATTCCAACGCATACTTCCCGAAGTGTAATCGATAGAAAACCGGCAGATATCCAACAGTGGATATCTTTCGGCTGAAATAATGAAGATGATAACAATCTAGATTTTTTGGAGCTCAAAAGTAAAAGACATAAAACAAACTCCACATGTCATATATTAGTTGTTTCGGTGATTGGACCTTTGTGTGAACAAAGTTTATTGATTAGAAAGTGACATGGGCTGTTTTTCGCTGGATGCAGGTTTTTTTAAAGGAAATCATCGAATGAGTTCTAGAGTGATGGACTATGAAAGCAAAATGATACCTCTCCATTTTCCAGCGGTCTCGGGCTAGCAAATTGTGTCGAACAAGCAGGCTTGTCAGCTCTGTTCATCCTTTTCGCCGCCCTGACCTTCCGACGCCTTCTCTCAGGCCTCAGGTCCCACAGCTTGCGGCAGTGGTCTCGGTCCCCGAAGGCCCTCACCATCCTCCAATCCTCGCCGTCCTCGGAGGATGAGACCTCCAGGGACCAAGCTAAGGGACGGGGAGATGGGCCCGACTTGATTATCACGTGGAGCAACTCCATTCTCTGGAACAATAAGGTTCTATTAGGACATTGCGTAGTTACCTAATTGTCGCAGGTGTTCGATAATTATAATGTTTGTTCAGATAAATTCAATTTAGGTACTTGATTATATCGGGTAGGTATGTAAATTAGAAAGATCTGCTTCGGCACACGATATTTTCATTTAGCTCCTCATCCAATGACTTATTCCGCCCTAGGGTGTATCAGGAGGGTGTGTCAGACTTTTACGGACTAAAATTACACCTATATTCCTTTCTTGCCCTTGCGCTCCAGGACCCTGGGTTTCTTTTTCGAAAGTCAACTCATTATCCCAATAGGCTTAGGCCCTGCTGACCCCAACGGTTTTGCTGACATCTCTTTGAGGTGCGCGTGGAACACTATGCGCTGTCGACTACTCGGGCTCGATCTGGACGGCGAGCTACCCATTGCTCGTCGTCTAGAAGTCAACGCATACGGTTACTGGAAAACATAGTTAAATCCCGACCGCGATTTACGTCCTTTAAGACGGTTGTCCCTAGCTTAGTACAGAAGACAGGATATCACATAATATTTATGACACAGTTAAGGTTTCCGTAGTCCTAACAGACTGTTAATATATACTAGAAATCTGTAATTCTGCATAGGTCGAGTACCTACGCAGAGATATTAAGAAAAGGTGTACTTTATGTCAAATTTATCTAGGCAAGGTCCTGACTCATGAACGCCCAGTACAAACACTTGGATATAATGCTGAAATTTTTTGCACAGACGTTACTTTTATGATGTATATTAAAAAAAAAGAAAAGATTTCCCAAAATTCACTTCCTAAGGGGATGAAACGGGGATCCAAAGTTGTATGTAGAAACCTACTTCGACGCGGGCGAAGCCACTGGCAGAAGGTAGTAAATAATATTTTTTCTAACTTCCCTTATACAGCCGGTTTTTATAACTTCTTCTTCAGTTAAAATCTTCTTCTATGAACCCGCGTAACCGTTAAATTAGTTAATATGTTCTAAGTAATAAACATAAAAACTCCTTCTAAGTCAGCATAATGTAACGAGTCACTACGGAACCTAACACTGCACATGGCACGACACGCACTTGACTGATTTTATTTTTTTTACCCCAAAATGTATTTACAATGACAATCACAATTGTTGGGACAAGTGTTTTCCCAACAATTGTGATTGTCACATAAATACATTACAGTAAATAAATTGTTGCTATTTGTAGACATAAATGAACAATCACAATTGTCGGGGTAACTGGGGCCTTGAAGGGCTAAAATGTCAAAGGTGCGAGCGAGAAAGAGCGATGGAGCTATACACTCCATGGCGTCCATTACACGGTCATGCAGGCGTCAATCAAATCCATCAATCATGAATGATGTTTGAATGACGAAATTTTATCGCCATTATGTTTTCGTCATAGAAAGAAAGAAAGAAGAAAGAAAACCCGTTTATTTGGCACACAGGTACACACAATAAGATAACAATTA
Organism: Mythimna vitellina; assembly: GCA_949316375.1. Taxonomy (NCBI): domain Eukaryota; kingdom Metazoa; phylum Arthropoda; class Insecta; order Lepidoptera; family Noctuidae; genus Mythimna; species Mythimna vitellina. Next base: position 1,463,963 of record OX438691.1, on the reverse strand, counting down.
TAATATAGTAACTTAAATACGAAAACTTAAAAATACATTGTGTGTCTCACGGCTGCGCCAAATAGGCATAGGTCATGCAAACGTCAGTTATCGCATTAGACGGTAGGTTTTTCGTCAATCAAAATATTCGACTGTAGCGGCTATCGGAAAAAATGTCTTAGAAAAACTGTCATCCTATGTCTCAGTGACGCCATCTGGCTTTGAATAGCAAACACGGGAATTAAATTTGTCAAAATTTATAATGATTTAACTATCGCTCGGTAGGTGACCAAGGGCCTTACCATGATAATGTTAAAATGTCAGTCGTACGTACGAAAAAGAGTGATGGAGCTATACACTCTATATAGCTCCATTCCTTTAACAGTTCGGTTTAGGTCGTAAAATGGATTACGTTATGAGCTCGTGGTAGAGAGCCTCAGTGTGTGATAAAGGTAAGTTTAAGCTTTTCAGCAACAGATGGCGTTGTCACAAAATCAGCAAATGTCCTAGAAATATTTATTATAATTATTGAATTCTAATTAATTACTGCGTAAATACCAAAAATATTTAGGAAAATAAACCGAAGTTAAGTCCAGTCATTTTACCATAACAAGATTTGCAATAGCGTAATGTGCAGTTCGGCATATTTTCCCAGAAAATTATTTTCTTTTAGTGCATAGAGCGGATACAAACACAACTTGACGTGTAAGGGTGTCATACTAGACTGAGCGACTTATTACCACTAGGTAATAAGTATCGGATTACGATATTGTTCGCTATGTCCTGTCTATTGGTAGTAAATATTTAATGTCTTTGATCAAAACTGACAGCAAAACCTATCGTGTAATGTACGCCATATATATCGCAATTAGAGCTCGTTGTAGTGTCTTTGTCTTTACAATTATATGATTGTCGTAAAAATACATTATAGTAACAGTAAATAAATTGTTGCTATTTGTGGATGTAGCTATAATTTAATCATTTGTTTGTACAATCCTTCGTGATATTGTCAATGTGCGTTATTCTGGTACCTAATCTAATCTGTGAGATAACTCGGATGCCTGATGTTTGCACACCATTTTGTTTTGTAGTTAGGTGCTCTTACTTTCAATAACTATCGTTAGTGGTTAGCTCTTTATTAACCTTATCTTATTGTTACTTATTATTCACTAAAATGTTATTTGCTACTTGTTTTATCTCTATTATGTAGTTATTTAATTGAGGTATGACGGTAACGGCAACGCCTTATTTCGTGACGTAGGTCGTGCTCGACGCGGCTCGTCGGCTCTTTGGACCGGGACCGCGGTCCCAATTTCCACCGATATTTTTAATTTATTTATTAGTATTTTGGGACTACAAGGAACAAAGTTTAAAGAACATTTACCAAAATAACTGTATTTATTTTATTTGTGGTCCCAAAATACTATTAATTTTTTTTATTATTTTTATAGGTGGAAATTGGGACCGCGGTCCCGGTCCAAAGAGCAACACCATCCTTCAAAAAGAGGTACATTTCGTTCATATGCGACACGGTTCACATACAAGTTACAGGTTATCGCCACTACTCTCAGAACTATGAAGGAAGACATCGTGCGGAAACCCTCATTTCCTGGAAAGAACGAACCGCCACCGTAGGCACGAGCTTGCGGACTACGAGTAATAGGTAACTCGCCGTCCGGCCGTCTGTAAGAGATGTCAGTAAAACCGTAGGGTGCACAGTAGGTAGAGCTGATGCCAATGGCATTTTTTTTTCTTTTGGGAAAATCATCTAATGACTTTCCCCGCTCTTGGGCGGAGCGGAAGATAGTGTCAGACTTTTACTGACTAAAAAGTCATTGCCCCAGGGCACCCAAGGCCCCAGTAGGTTTCGACCCCGCTGAACCCCTAAGGTTGCTCACATCTCCATGAAGCGAGCGTGGAACACTACGCGCCGTCGACGACTTGAGCTCGGTCCGGACGGTTACCGGACAATCGGACGGCGAGCCACCCATTGCTCGCCGTCCGCAAGTCCGCGTCTACCTTGGTCGGAAATTGGGATCGGAATTCCAGCAGCTGGGGCGCGAGGTCCATTGCTTCGCGCGTGCACGTGCGGCCTCCTCCTCTACTAGCATTACTGCTTCGCAGAAGGAGGCGACCGCCTCACACTCCTCCTCATGCCCGTTAGGGCTGTGGTAACGATTGTAAGAGTTACCGTGGCCCTGGAACGCAAAAGGTAAGTGGAGGACGCAGGTGGGTTTGCTAAAGCCTAGGATGGGAGAAGGCATTTGACGATTTTCTACTTTGAAAAAAAAAACACCTCAAGGATTGCTGCTTTGATCATAATGAGGGCTAATTACTCAGAATCATCGGCCATTGGCCTGTGGACTTTTAAATACAGCTTTTCCGTAAACAGAGGCTAAGTAAGAGTCCAACAAGGCTTTCAATCCTTTCAAAGAAAAATACGGTAAGCCATTAGCTGCATTTTTGACGACTTCCATGGCAACAGACTGAACATTAAAGTGAACAAAAAAAGTTGTTGGCGGGATTGTTGTGCCTGCGCCTCATTAGTGCCCCCGTACAAGGCGGCCGCCACAGCTACCGGTTGCGTCATTGCACAAATTAATGAGACATTTTTCTAATTAGCCCTTATGGCATCCAGGTATAATAATACCAGGGTCTTTTATGGACCTGTTTCGCCTTAATTGGGTAAGTTTAGAAATACTTCGCTTATATTCTGCAATATATTAGAGTGTCTCTTTTGGACTTTCATAAAAAAAGGCGTTTTTATATACATGGAACTGGAGAGTACAAAACTAAGAGTGCTGTGAGCATTTTGCCGCTCTCGGAAAGCATGTGTGATTAATTTCAAATTATTCTAAGCTAGCGGCTGTAAGCGGCTTCGCCCGCGTCAATGTAGAAAATTATTTCAAGGGAACATACTGCCGGGACAAAAAGTATCCTATGTGCTATTCCAGGACATTGTACTTTTCATCTAAATCCGTTCAGCCGTTCGTGCGTGAGGACGTAGCAAACACACATACACGCGGCCTCGTACACTCACAAACTTTCTTATAATATTAGTGTGGTTTACGGTTAAACGTAGCTTAACGTGGACTACTCTTCTTTACCCACCTGTGTAGCAAAATTGAGTACAATCAGTTTTCAGACGATCGCGATAGGTAATAATTTCTACTTTGGAAGTCGTGTGCGGCGGCAAATTGCTCATCGCGTGAGTACTCTAGGGTTTAATGTTAGGCCCATCCCCCATGTGAAAGTAAATTTCTCCATACAAAATTTGGACCTCCATTTCATTCCCTTCTTTGATCACCTCTGTGGAAAATTTCAGAGTTCTAGGTCCAAGGGTTTAGGCTAGACGCTGATGAGTCAGTGACTCAGAACTTTGCCTTTCGTATATAGGTACGGAAGACCCAAGTCCTACCAGTAGGCTAACTATGTATATCTACATCAAGAGCAACTCGAGTGGTCACCCCTTGAGCCCTTCTTTCACCCTTGCTGATCGGCTAATCGTACATATTGACAATACTCTCTTGCATTATATTGTATTTGCGTCGTTTAGTCAGTTTACTCACCTGATTGCAAACCTGATTGTAATGGTCTATGCTACAAAATTAACCTTTCTAAATCAAAATGTTTATTTTTGTGAGAAATACATTGTACACAAAGAAAGGTCATACGAATCCGTTGATATCTCAAAGACAAAGCTGAAATAATCTCAAGTGACTGCAAAACAAAGAAACCTTCAAGCCGATAAATAGCAAAGAGATTTCTGGTTTCAGAAATGAGCATACAGTTTGTCCAAATGTCCTAGAAAGCAACGTAGGGCAGCGCAGGACAACCACAACCGTGAGGGAATTTCTACCGCAGATTTTCGGCCACAGTAGGCGCGGGCGCACCACCCGCAATGGATAGCTCGCCGTCTGAGCGTGCCGGCAAGGACGACGGGCGTGTTGTTCCACGTGTGTCTCAAAGAGATATCAGCAATATTGAAGAGGCTTAAAAGGGCTGATGCCTGCTAGGGCTGCGGAAACGTCCGCAGCCGTAGAACGTAAAGGGCAAATGAAGAAACATAGATTAGAATAGAATTGAATAAATTGACACGCCCTGCCGAGAAGTCATCCCATCAAGATATCTCATCTCAAAAAAAGGAAAGTCCTTCACAAAGATAGGAATACTTCTAATCATCAGCAGTTGATACAGCTACAGTAGTGACCTGATTCTGATTGTTTGCTTTAACGATTTGCGACAAGATAACACACTGATAAAATGCTCCTCTTTAGTTTATTTTTAAAAGACTTTGTTGTTTGTCTCTACCACACAGACAGGCTTGTTTGACTTTGAACAGAACATCAGACCCTTTTATTCATAAACTAGAATTTTATGTATAATATCTACAGAGTATAAAGCAACCCGACGAACGGCCAGTATCCACCCTTACATTGTTGAAACTTCAACGGTCCGGACTAAGCGTTTCGCTTCGTCGTTTATACCGCGTACATCGAAGGACTGGAACAATTTGCCTGCTGCGGTCTTCACGTCCATTTATAATTTAGGTGTCTTCAAGGCTAGAGTGAATAGGCTCTTAATAAACTAGTGCGCCTAACCATCAATGATTGCATCTCCGCTTACCATCAGGTGGGATCGCAGTCAAGCACTGGTTTATATCAAATAAAAAAAAAACAAGTTGCCTTTGGTGTCTACCTATTTATCCAATCATTTCTGCTATCTACAAAGCCTGCAGCACAGGCGTAGGGTAGCCAGCCTTTCAGTGTTTTACAGGAAGTATTTTGGAGTGTGCGTAGGAATTTCATGACTTGATTCCGCCATCACCGTTCTACCATCGGACCACCCAACGTACGGCGAGTTTTCAAACTTACATTGTTAACACGTCTAATGTCCGGACTAAGCGTTACGCCTCGTCGTTTATACCGAAGGACTGGAACAATTTGCTTGCTGCAGCGGTCCTCCCGCCTGATAATCAAGGTGTCTTCAAGGTAAGAGTGAATAGGCTCTTAATAAACTGGTGCGCTTCACCATCAATGATTGCATCACTGCTTATCATTGGGTGGGATCGCAGTCAAGGACTAGATTATATCATGAAACAGATATATTTGTAGTTTTCGCCAAAATAAAGACCAACCAAGGTTTGTTTGTAGAATTTGCACCCGTAGCTGCAATTCCGAAGCCGGAACAGATCAGGTTTTTCACTAGGGCTGCTTCTTCCTGCACTACGATAGTGGTAGCCCCAGCATTGCCTGCAGAGCAGCAGTAGCAGTTCTAATAATGCTGGTGACCATCAGTTTTTCAAAATCGTTTTGAGCTTTGCACACCGACCGAGCATCGACTCTCAGCCATCAGACTTGAGTGCCAAATGTGGTAATTGTAGGTGCTTGCATGCTTCAGCATATAGTTATACTGGCTTTTGTAGTGGTGTTCTCCGTAAACTTAGCTCAATTCAACTGATTGTCTCAGTTGATAGGCTTAGGGTAGTTATAGTTAAGCTATAGATGCCAACCTTCTGGTGAAAAGAACAAGTGTGGTGCAGTTTGGTGCAGTTCATGGCAAACTGATATTTAGACTCGCTCTTAGTTTATTCCCTAAAAACTTTTATTACAGATAAGGATGACTCATATCATATTATATTGATGCGATACATGCTGACTCAAACAGTACCTACTCCTCACAAAGACTGATGTGAATTAGTCACCCTAAAAAACATACCGGATAAGAAAGCCTGACTTTATAGTCCTGAAGATTCTGTAATCTAGTCTACTAAGTAATGTAAAACCAACATATCTATAGTCCAGTTATCTTAGGTTATATAAGGGGGGACCCCCTGGGAATGTAGCACAGGTTCAACCCTTTGCCAGTGACGGGGCACAATTAAATCATTTTGGTAGCAAAAGGTATGAACTATCATTAATTTAAAATTTCAATAAGGATTCTCAGAGAGTATACTACGTAGGAAAATTACCTCTTCATCGTCGTAATATGAAGTGGCAGTTTATTAGATACTGATAACAGGTAAAGAACAAAACCTTTTTTTAAATCGCAAAATAGTCTAAAAATTATCCAATAAAAACATCGGAACACACCTGTCTACCTATGTGATAACACTATCACGAACGATAACAACGGTACGCTCAGTGAGTCGATGCCAGCGCACATTAGCGCCTGTGCCGATATGTCGAGGAAAAAAATCCCAAGCGATGAAGACCTTAGTGACGTGACAGTGGAATCCACGAGACCCAAAAAGCACAGACGGGAAGCAGAGGGTAGTGAAGTTGTTAGATATAAACATAAGAGCGATGTGGTGCTTAGTGATGTAAAAGTGGAAGGTGTTAAACGCAAGCCTCGCCGGGAAGCAGACCCTGTTGAGGTGAAAACACACAGACATAAGGAACGCCGGGACGGTGAGCTCGGTCAAGTTAAACACAAGAGACGTGAAGCCGGACCAAATGGCGTGAACGTGGAGACGGGTAGGCATAAGCAGCGGCGGAACACACACAGTTCAGTCGACTCCTATCCATATGACGAAAGCCGGAGAGGCATAGCCAAAATTTCAAGCAGATCCAATGACTTTGGATATGACAATAAAGCGTATGTTGGAAGTCTGCATAATGTAAATGAAGTCAGGAACGAAAGGAACGTCCGGATACTCGAGCCACCTACAAGGTTTGTACAAATGCCTGATACTCTTGTAAAATCGATTGTGATTGGCTATCTGCAATCAAATATTAAGTTAATAGTTTTGATTGGTTGATTAGATTAGCAAAAATTATAACTTAATTCTGCCAATCCCGTTCTACCATCGATCCACCAGACATACGGCGATGCGCCACCGGTACATGGTGGACATCAAACGTTTTGGGAACACATTCATTGTGCGTACAGCTAAGGATATGAATTGGATGTGGATTTGTGTCTGTCTTCTGATTAAGTTAAAAGTGAATAGGTTACTTCTAGGCAAGAGCCTAGAAGCCATGGTCCATCACATCATCGCTTACCATATTGTGAGAAAGTGGTAAAGCGTGAGCCTATTAATAATAATAAAAAGTAATCATGTCTATCAGTGAATTAATCATGCCTAGCGGTGAATTCTTCTGTACTATTGTACAAAGACTGAAGTTCAGAAAAACTTGTTTTAGATATCTTGAAAAGTCGATATACTTACAGTAGAAGTTGTTAACAGAGTAATAGCTAGATTTTGTTTTTCAAATTGCGCGTCGTGTCCTCAAAAGTTTATCTCTTTGGCGGACGATATTATGTAGTTTAGCCTACTTTTGTGTTGTTGATATGTTTTGATTGCAAACAGCTAAGTCAGCTGTGTTCGAGTCAGCTTTTAAGGGAATTCCATGTATATTTAGAAAAGTACACTCATTCACAAAGTACACTCACATACCTTCACAAAACACCCAGATCTGGAATATATCTAGGTAGGTTAAACAATTATTTATTCCGTGCGGGATTCGAACCAGCGACACATAGCAAAGTAGCCAATCGCTATAATATTATAAATGAGGAAGCAACTCTAGCTTTCACGGTTAAACTACTGAACCAATTTTGATGAGATTTAGTACGGAATAAGTTTGAACACCAACAAAAGATATATGCTATATACTTTTTATCTGACTTCGACTTCGGGTTCGCAATAACCGACATTCACGCGGCCGATATCGAGGGATGAAGCCAATATATAAGTTTAACATAGTTATTTCACAATAGTATGCAAGCTTCACCACTTTTGTGCAGGGTATTTTCATCAGTTTGTGCTTGTTACTAGGCATTAATATTTCTTACCCACACGATTTTTTTTTAGGTAGGAAAATCATCTAATGACAAATCCCGCTCTTGGGCGGTGCGCGAGATACTGTCAAACTTTTAATGACTAAAAACCCACTCCTGTTCCGAAATCAAAATTATTTTTATTTCACATAGGTCCTTTAAGGGCAGTTATAAAACGTCAGAAGCTAGTGCACAGTTCCAAATTGGTCGTTTCCTATGGAGAAGAACCGGCAAGAAACTCCATGGTTACTCTTTTAAAAAAAAGTGGTTCATTATATTCCTTCGTTATCTTCATCCCAGGGCCCCGGGTTTCGTTTTCACACTACCCATGGCCCTAGCAGGCTTCGACGCTGCTGGGCCCCTACGATTTGCTTACAACTGCCTGAGGCGTGCGTGGAACAATACGCGCTTTTCCACACCATAGGAATTACTCCTGTATGCGGTAGGCTTTCACAAAAATTGCCATTAAAAACACACTGGCTCGAGAGAAGTTTTTAGTTGATGTCGTGGCGTGATTCCAACCTTTGTCCCCTAAGAGTACAGTTGGTCTTTACTCTCATATACTCCACGAGTTATATATACTCCTCAAAATTCATGGAGTGATGCTGATCTAAAATGTATAGCTGCGTCGTAGGCACAGCAGGACGCAGCAGCATTGTTTGGTCCACTCGGTGCGGCCCCCCACTGGTTACGGGAACAGGACTTCCCTTCTTCTTTTGTACTCCAATGAAACCCTCTTTATCCGCTTGGCCCGTTTTCAGGGTTCCGTATCTCAAAAGGCAAAATACGGAACCCTTTTAAGATCACTCGTCCGTCCGTCTGTCTGTCTTTCTGTCTGTCAAGACCCTTTTCTCGGGAACGCGTGGAGGTATCGAGTTTAATTTTTAAACCAAATACTCAGGTCTGCAGTCCCTTGAAGCTGTGAAAAAATCAAACTTCTGAGTCAACGACAAAAAAGATACGGCCGTTTATGACGTATAAAACGTATATTTTGACACTCTCAAGGGAAAAATTCATAGTTTCCATTGACCTAATCTTGAAGTTTGCCATGAAGCAAGGTCACATAGCACAAGTATAGGAAAAATCTGAAAACCTTTCATTTGTCGTTACGTCACAAAAAAAAAACTGTTTTGCGATTCGGAAAAATCTTCGTAACTCAATTCGGGAATTGAACTGTTTTCAAAGGTAAGTTTGTACGGAACCCTGAGTGCGCGAGTCTGACTCGCACTTGCCCGGTTTTTTGTGTGTACTAAGTATGTGTATCTGTGCATGTAAATAATACGTTTTCTTTCTTTCCTTGTTTAGTAGATATCTGCGGTTCCTTATCCGTATGACATTCAGTATCTGTCCGTATCGATGACTAATTATAGGTGTAACTTATGTTAATGTTATTAGATAATGTATGTATCTACTATGACGTAGTTAACAGTAATACGATTGGTCGTTTATCTCTAATGAATTCATCAACATTATTAATTACTAATAATACAAGTCCGTATTCTTATTATGATAACGATAACGGGGTCCCTCTATTTGATAGAATCTTAATGCTCCAAAATTTATTTAGCATAAACAGTCTTAGTATAATCTTCTTTAATCGATTTTTTTTAAGGCATTAAACGTTATATAAGGTGTTAAAAAATTAACTTTAAGAATTTCGAGGGGACATTGTACTCCTTATTATGAACAACTTTTACTATGGAACCAAACCTGGAATAGCGAAAAAAAAAATCAGCTTTTCCCTACGTTTATGTTCGCATAACTCGTCAAAATGTATGGCGCAACAGTCAGCTATAGTTGAATATAATCGCTTAAGAGCGAAATATCGCCCTGATTTATCGTTTATGGTAATCAGTAAACCATCAAAGAAAAAAGGCAAAGACAGAGAATGGGCTATGAAAATCGGTACTGCTGATGTGCAAGAAATACACCCCAAAAAAAGAAGGAAAAAATAAACATTAAAAAGACTGCCTAGCAACTTACAAAAAGAACTGAAATCACATAAAAAAACATTTCATGTAAAATGTTGCCAAGACGACCACATAAGGTTTGTCCTGTGAAAAAGATATCAACTCTCATGTAGAATCAAGCTTCTGAATCTACACGGCCTAACTCTACCGACCCTAACTTCACAAATTCTACATATCAGTAAAAATATATGCCTTGGCTGTTTCGTTACTTACTTCAGAAACTAAATATTCGCATCACCTCCATCACGACGGTAGCGAAACGGCTAAGCCATACATTTTTACTGATATGTAGAATTTGTGAAGTTGATGGAATTTTTCTACCCTCAAATTCGAACTCCTTCATACAGCTATATAATTATATAAAAGCGAAATACCACTCACTGATTAATCACGAAATCTCTTAAACTATAAATACCTAAAAACTTAAAATTTGGCAGGAAGGTTCCTTATAGGGTGTAGACATCCGCTAAGAACAGATTTTAGGAAACTCCATCCCTAAGGGTTTTTTTTCGGTTGGAAAATCATCCAATGACATCCCCCGCTCTTGGGCGGAGCGTGAGATAGTGTCAGACTTTTACTGACTAAAGACCCACTCCTTTTCCTTCTTTGCCTTCGTTCCAGGGCCCCGGGGTTCTCTTTCGCATCACCCATGACCCCAGTAGGCTTCGACCCTGCTGTACGTGCGTACGGTTTTGCTGACATCTCCTTGAGGCGCGCTACGCACTGTCGACAACTTGGGCTTGGTCCAGACGGTTACCGGACGATCGCAATGTCCGCAAGCCAGCGCCTACGGTGGTTGGAAATCGTGATCGGGACCCCGGCGGCTGGGGCGTGTTGGCCGTTCTCTCGCGCGTGCGGCCGCCACCTTTGCTAGCATTACTGCTTTGCAGAAGGAGGCAACCACCTGCCACTCCTCCTCGCTCCGAACCATGGCCTGTACCAAGGCCTGGCGCGAGAGATCACTGCCACCGATCACCCCCAGGAGGACAAGGCGGTGTTCTGTCCAGGCGGAGCACACCTCTATCGTATACTCCACCGTGTACTCCGGGCGGTCCACACAATGGTGGCACCCAGGCGTTTCTTCCGCACGAATTCGGTGCAGGAACCTCCCGAACTTAATCTGTGTCATGCGGAAGGTAAGGACGCCGTATTGTCTTTCCAGCCACTCCTCAAAGAGGGGACTTACCGCCATAATTGTGGTGTGCCCAACCCCTAAGTGGGTAAAACGGGGGTCCGAAGTCTGTATGGAGAAACCTACTTTAATGTGGGCGAAACCGCTGGCAGAAGCTAGTACTCGTATTTTGTAAACGGGGTTTCCCCGTTAGCTAGGGATGAAGATTGGCCGAGGCTGACGCGACCCGCCCAATCCTATTTTAGCCTGGCAGCTTTTTTCCTATGTCGATGATCCAATTCTTTTGTGTGTGGTGTTATGGTCATGTTGTATTTTAAAAATAATAAATTGTAGACCAGTGTTATAGGAGTACTTAATTATTCTGAGGCGAAAACATAGCGACTTATTTTGTAGTTATGCAGAGTTGTTTTATCTTACACAAAATGATAAGATAAATAAACTGTGTCCGGTGATGACCTGCGTCAGGCGGAAAGCGCGTGAGGACGCCGTGGCACCTCAGTAGCCAGTCTTCAAAGAGGGTACTTACCGCCGCGCCACGCGCCGCCGCGATTATGGCTTTTATATAAGTCATAATAGTGGCGGTAAGTCCCCTACAACATCATAATCGCTATATCGGCACGGATTAACCTACTTGAAAAAAGATTGCCACCGTCATATTTCCTGTAGGTTTCATACATTTTATATGGATTCGCCGCACACGGTTGTCGCCAGTGGCCGCCACATGCTACAAATCGCGATGCCGAACGCCATTCGCGCATTTAAACCTTCGACAGAATCCATTATGATACTGCGCGCATAGGTTATAAAAAGTATTAGCCACTGGCCACAAGTGGCTTGTGGCGGCTTCTAGCTTCTCGTGGCGATGTTTGTGACTGTGGCATGTGGCCCAAGTTCGGCAAAAACTTTTTCCTGAAATAGACTACAGCAAAATTTTAGCACTAGGCTAAAATTTTGCTGTAGTCTAATAGAATTCATTTTTGGATTCAAATTATCAATAAGTTTTTTTTTTTGGTGGGATGCCATCAGACTTTTACTGATTAAACTTATGTTCCATAAGGTGTCCTTTGTGTTCTAGGGCCACAGTAACTCTTTTGAACATTTCCGCAAATTCCGGTCAATACTAACAATAAAGCAATCAAAGTGGCTTCGGGACAAATAGAGGTTGGGAACCACTGAGCTAGACCAAAGAGATTCTGAAACCAGCGGGTTTGCTCGCGTAAATGCCAGAAATTATTCCAAGGGCGGTTTTTTCGATTTTATGTATTTTCCAAGATCAAAATAATTCTAAAAATAAATCAACGTTGGCTCAGCGGTTTAGGTTTGAAAACGTTACAAACAAACAAACTTTGTTACTTTTGCGTTTAATGTATTATAGTAGTAATGGATGTTGTCTGTCGCCCCATGTTATTTATTGAGGGCGGGATATTATCCAATGTCATTTCTTGCTCTAGGGCGTGTCAGCCATTTACTGACTTCTTCTTTTCGTGTCGATGTACTCTAATTGAGAAATCGTGGTGAAAGGATTAGTCAGCTAGACTCTGCGTTACCGAGTGCTAGCTGTCCAGGGTAGGCTGGGCGTTTAGAATTGCTGTACGATATTTTTAATGCCACTCGGGGAGTTAAACCACTTCTGTGTCCAGTTGCCTTACCTTTGCGTTCTTGGACCACGGTTTCGTTTTCAGAAATTCCTCAGGGCCCTAGATTTGCTGACTTTTCTTTAAGAGCGTCCTTTTCGAGGTACATTTTCATACAACCGCTCTTATGTGTTTATGATATTATTACAGATCTTTCTCTAGATATTTTGGGTACACAGCTATCTTGTGGATATTATCTAGTCTTCTATAGAAATCAAAACATAAATTTGTGTTAAACTAATCTAGTAAAGACCTCTGAAAATCGGCTAATTTACGTGAACTTTGGCTTTCCATAATACGCTCATAAAATAAATATATAAAAAAATACATCAATAGAAGCCTTGCACATTTAATCGAGATTCTGAATGACGACATTATTTATGAAAAACTTTAAGGTTTAAAAAAAACACGTATTTCCTTGAACAAGTTTTGTGAAGTATTCGAGTAAATCACGGAATCACCGAATGCCAACAGAGTTTTCAGGCGTTCTCTTTTTTTTGCAATGCCTCTTCATCAAACATCGCGTTGGTTTGTGTTAAATGAAGCTTGTTGCTTCATCTAACAAAATTGTTTTTAAACCATGCTCGATGTTGACGATAGGCGAGTGGATAAGGACCCTCTTAAAATACTACGCGCCGTCGATGACACGGGCTTGGTCCTTACCGGATGGCTGGACGGCGAGCTACCTATTGCTTGTCGTCCACAAGCCCTGTCTGCCCCCATGAGAGTAAGGTGTATAACCAAGTTTAAAAAAAGTTTCCGATCAATACTTAGCGACATTTCGGTGACTGCAATACTAGAATGAGTCATATGGTTGTAACATTTATTTATCTTATCGATTAATGCGAGATAAAAGAGTTTTGCAAAACAACAAAATAGCAACCTTAGTCATCATATCTTTTTCCTCATCATCACAGAATAATGAATCCTATAACTTGTATTGTTCTCATCACGGGAGAAACCTGGAGGGTACTGGAACTAGAGTTCTCAACCGTCCCGGCAGTGGCGGCCGCAGGGGGGCGGCCGCAGGGGGTGGCAAGCAAGGCAACCGCCTGGGGCCTCTTGTAAGGGCCTCACGCAACAACTCGATTACAAAAATAAGGCTTATATTAGAAACTTATTATTTCATCTTACCTTTACCTTTTATAGTAAAGTTTATATTAATAGTAGGATAAGTATCTAATTTTTCAAATTCGATGACACGAGATCAGTTCTCAGCTCTTGCTATTCTTCAAATAAGCCCTTTTACTTGATTTTTGAAATACAGTAATTATTTTTCATATTTTTTTTTCCATGTGAATTAAAAATTAAAAGGCTTTTAAGAGGAGAGTCCTTAGGAAACACCTGTAACAGTTTTCAAAATTAAAATCTAAAAATACTCCGCACTGAAGAACACAAAAAAAATGAAGAACCTAAATAGATGTGCCAACAGTTTTACCGTGAGATATTGGCAAACCTATCCTCCTAGCTTCCCGGAATGCCCGGGAGACTCCGGGAATATTATTAATCTTCCCGAACTTCCAGCCCACAATATCTTTTCCGGGTTTTATTGAAAATAAAATAGTTTTTCAATTACAAAATAAAAAAGTCGCACCTAAAGCATAACATGCGGTAACCGGCCAACTGCCCTTTTCACTCGTGTGCGTGCGTTACGTTTATCTCTGTCGCCACTGTCGCAATCTGATGCGCCCTGCTCACTGCCTACACAAGTGTGCAGATAATCTTTGGTAACAAATTATTAAAAATGATTACTTTTTTGGTGGAATATCGTCAAATAATGGTCAGATTTTCTTATTCGCTCTCGACTTAAAGATCTCCAGATCAGGGGCGCCGGCTTTTTGAAAACCTCATGGGTGCTCATGCTCATTTGATAACTCGTAAAAGTGGCGAAGTGTGAAAAGAGAAATGGACACTGATCGACCGACAAACAAAATAAATGTCCTACTTACACACTGCGTACTTAATTACTAATTATGTTTGTTAAACATGTAAAATGAAACCATTATATAAAAATAAAACTAGTTTTTATCATCAAGGAATATTATAATTTATACGTAACCCAAAAGGTGATTGATTACTGATCTGTTTCGTGACGTCTATTCTCAGGGGTACTCGGCACCCACTGTTTATTTCTCATGGGCGCTCGAGCCCCCGAGCACCCACGCATTCGGCGCCCCTGCCCCAGATTGTATTATAGCGATCAGGAAACACAGACTCCAACAGGGAATTCCACTCCTTAGCCAAAGCCATCCGACCACCCGTGTTCCTTCAGTTGCCCTTTGCGTTCCAGGGCTACAGTAACTCTTACGAGCTATCTCGTAGCCCTAATGAGTGAGATCCTCGGAGATAAGCAATCAAACAGTTTGGTTTCTGATACGTAGTACTGATCGATCTTGAGCCCTTACAGATTTTAGACAGATACATAGAATCCTCTTTATTAGGTACTAGCTTTTGCCCGCGGCTTCGCCCGCGCACATGTAGTATGTATGTAAATTTGCCATTCTGCTCTGTCACTCGTCATGCTATCACTAACTTCCTTTTCTTTCATATCACTCTTTACACAATCCATCATCTTTTCTTTTTCTTTTTTATATGTTATTTTTTATTTACCATCCGTGCGTCTGTACTTTTTCTGTGTTGTTGCCTGCATCGAATAAATACTATTCTATTCTATTCTTTGCCCCCCCTCTCCCTCTACATCCATTCACATGTATGCTCTTTTAGAAAGTTACTCTAGAATAGAATAGAAGACCTCCCGTAAGGGGGACCGGAGACCTTTGAGGGCCGCTAAGTGCAAGAAACCCAACACCTGTCCATATGACGACGCGTGGGCGACTTATGTCCAACAGGGTTAATTTTACGGCAGAAATTGATGATGATGATGATTAAGAGAGATGTGATTAGCTTTTGTAACAACTAGTTACTACTTAACCTACTATAACTGCAGTACTAGTGAACCTATATCCAGAACTAGCTTTTGCCCGAGGAATGATCTGTATTTTTATTTGTAATGAACAAAATCGAAACTCAGAATAGAATGGTACTTCATCACTGAGTGACATAGGGTCATAGGCTATACATCTTCCACATTTACGCAAGCAAAGCCACTGGCAGAAGCTGGTGTATCATAATTTGAGCGTCTCGGAGAAGTCGGAAATAATTATAGGTTTTTTTTTTTTTTTTTTTTTTTTTTAACGAAGGAACAGGAGTGGGTTTGCCCGAGGCTTTGCCCGCGTACATAATATACAGCCTATATCACTCATGAATAAAGCTATCTATCGGTGCAAAAATTACCACTTTATAAAATGAGTGTAGAAGTACACAACATGTTTTTAAAGACAATCTTTGCGTAGATTTGTAAGAAAAACTTTGGTCAGTTCAAATGGATCTAAGGATTGAAGAAGCACAAGAACAAAGTGCCTCGAGCACTTATTAAGGCCGTCCAACCCGAGATACTTTTCCAAACAACCGCTCTTACGTGATTAGGACGTTATTATCTTTCTCTAGATATTTCGGAAACAGATTCTGATATCTTGTGGACATTATCTAGTCGTTTCTGTTGTAATCAAAATATAAATTTGTGTAAAACTAATACAGTAAAGACCTGTGCAAAATCTGCTATTTGTTGTGAACTTCGGCCCTTCATAATGTATTCATCATCATCATCATCATCATTTCAGCCGATAGACGTCCACTGCTGGACATAGGCCTCCCCCAAATGTCGCCACAAAGAACGGTCCTGCGCGTCTCGCATCCATCGGATTCCCGCAACCTTCACCAGGTCATCGGTCCACCTTGTAGGGGGCCTTCCAACACTGCGTCTTCCGGTACGCGGTCGCCACTCCAGAACCTTTCGACCCCAACGGCCATCCGTTCTGCGAGCAATGTGCCCTGCCCATTGCCACTTAAGTTTGGCGATTCTTCGTGCTATGTCGGCAACCTTGGTTCTCCTGCGGATATCTTCATTTCTGATTCGATCACGCAAGGAAACTCCGAGCATAGCCCTTTCCATTGCCCTTTGGGTGACTTTGAGCCTTCTGATGAGGCCCACTGTGAGCGACCACGTTTCGGAACACTGGCAACACGCGCAGCTTCCCGAACGCTGCCCAGCCAAGTTGGATTCGACGGTTGACCTCTTTCTCGAAATTAGATCTACCCAACTGGAGTGTCTGTCCCAGGTAAACGTAATCGTCTACAACTTCGAGTGCAGAGTCTCCGATCTTGATCGGAGTGGGTGCTACATGGATGTTTATCATGACTTTAGTTTTGTCCATGTTCATTTTGAGACCCACTCTTTCGGAAGCTCTACTGAGGTCATTTAGCATTGTGCTGAGCTCTTCCGCAGTCTCAGCCATGACTACTATGTCGTCGGCAAACCGAAGATGAGTGATGTACTCGCCATTGACATTAATGCCTAATCCACTCCAGTCCAGAACCTTGAAGACATCCTCCATTGCGGCCGTGAACAGTTTCGGAGAAATGACGTCTCCCTGCCTCACACCCCGCTGCAGGAGGACAGGTTTCGAGGTCCGGTCCTGCAGTCTGACTGTCATAGTAGCGTTTTTGTACAAACACTTCAGCACCTCGATGTACCGATAGTCAATCTGGCACCGTTGGAGAGACTGCAGCACAGCCCAAGTCTCGATCGAATCAAAGGCTTTCTCATAGTCCACAAACGCTAGGCACAGAGGCAGATTATACTCCTCGGTCTTCTGTATAACCTGCCGTAGCGTATGTATGTGGTCTATGGTGCTGAAGCCTTTTCGGAATCCGGCTTGTTCGGGAGGCTGGAAGTCGTCGAACCTGCGCGCGAGACGGTTCGTGATGACTCTGGAAAACAGCTTGTAGACGTGGCTCAGAAGTGAGATGGGCCTATAATTCTTGAGCAGGGCCTTGTCGCCCTTCTTAAAGAAGAGTACCACCACACCTCTGCTCCACGCCTGTGGCGTTTTTCCCTCGAATATGACGGAATCAAACAGCTTCTGAAGGGCCTTAAGGATCGGTTTCCCACCCGCCTTCAAGAGTTCGGCCGTAATTCCGTCATCACCTGGTGCCTTGTTGTTATTAAGCTGCTTCAGAGCCATCCTAATCTCGTACAGGCTGACGTCCGGGATATCTTCGGTATAGTGTTGGGTCAATCTAGCTCTTGGGTCGTTTGCTAGATTCACAGTGGGTTTTGTGATTGACGTGTACAACTGTCCATAAAAAGCGTCGATCGGTCCCAGAAGCTCCGATTTGGCGGATATGACTCTGCCATCGTCGGTCTTCAGTTTCGTGAGCTGGCTCTGCCCAATCGACAGATCTCTTGCAAACACCTTAGAGCCCTTATTTCGCTCAATCGCGTCTTTAATTTTTCCGGTATTAAAGTGACGGAGATCGCGTTTCAAGGACTTAGAGATCTGTTTATTGAGCTGCCGATATGTGCACGCATCGTCTGAAGACTGCAGAATCATCTCACGCCTCTCCTTCATAAGCTGGAGAGTTCGATCTGTGAGCCTCTTGCTCTTACTTGTACGAGTCTTATAGAATTTAGACCCGACCGTATGGACAGTTTCCAGGAACCCATCGTTGTATTCATGCACAGAGCTTCCTAGGCATTCGAAGCGATTTTGAAGTTCGAGCTGAAAGCTCTCGGAGTTTTGGATCTGGATATGTGCAGGACGGAGCGTAGACCTCATCAGTCGTGACCTTTCAAGCTTGACATTGATATTCAATGAGCCCCTTACCAGGCGGTGATCACTTCCGGTTTTCACACCATTGATCACAGAGACATCATAATATATTAATGAATTTAAAAAGTAAAGAAAATATATTTATAGAAATCTTGCTCAATTAATCGAGATTCTTAATGACGAAATTTTGTTTAGAACAAGTTTTGTGAAATATTTGAGTAAATAAAGTAATTACCGAAATACAATAGAGAGTTGTGTTGGTTCGCGGTTGGATCAACATAGCACCAAAAATACAAAACAAACAAATCACACTAATATTATTAAGTCGAAAGTTTGGGTGTGTTTGTTACTTCTTCACGCCCGAACGGCTGAACGAATTTGGATAAAATTTGGCACTCGGGTATACCACGTTCTGGAGTTGCACACAGAAGCGACCAGAAATATGTAACCAAGATTTATGTAACTCATAATTTATAAGAGTGTCCATGGAATTTCTTGCACGTTCTTCTCCATAGAGATCTACGCTTTGGAACGTGCAATTTAGCTTCTCTTGTTTTTTTTTGATTTACCGACATTTTGACTTTTCTGATTTCATAGAATACTTTATCCCGGGAATATGTTCCCTTGTAATAATTTTAATTTTAATTTACTATCACGCAAGCGAAGAGTAAAGTAGGTGCCAGCGGTGCCCAGGCACAGAGCGCAGTGTCTATCGGCGCGTAAAAATGTTATATCTAGCCTATTTTCTTTGTATTGCACTTTTTTCTAGCGGCGCAGTTATAGAAGCTTATACCGGGTGTCTAAAAAACTAGTTACAGGACTTACACTACAGCTGTCCCCTTCACTCATCAGGGTGAACATACCGCGCCTAGCGATAAGATATCGGTCAGGTGGGATTTGCAAACCGACTGCGATGTTAGAAATTTATCGAGCCAAAGGCAATGTAGGTAGCCGATGGTCGTTGAATTCGCTATCTCGCTCTGCGTACTTTAGCCATTGTTGATAAGATTGCCACATTATTTTCCTCGTACACAAAATTGATACAATGTTTATAAAAAAAACTGGCCAAGTACGAGTCAGACTCGCACACGAAGGGTTCCGTGTTACAATATAAAAATTCGAGCAGAAAATGCCGACAAAATAACGTTTCTTGTATGGGAACCCTCTTTAATTTTTAGCTTTATTTTAATTTTATTGTTTGTTGTTGTTGTAGCGACAATAGAAATACACACAATTCTATAAAAAAAACAACTCTCTACTTGTTACGGCTTATGAGTATACAGCCCGCTGACAGACGGACAGACAGCGGAGGCTTTTAGTAATAGGGTCCCGATGGTACCCCATAATTTGTTACACATAATTTGTTACATTACATAAAGTAAATAGTCAAAAATCTATTTTTTTTTTCCACAACTATCACACAACGCTATCTAGTCGGAAGGACCTTGTGCTATGAGTACCAGACAACTGATAAATATACTTATATATTTTTAAATACATATTATACATAAATTACATCCAGACACAGAACAAATCATCGTTCTTTTCACATAAACTTTTGTCTTGGGAGTGAATCGAAGCCACGACCTCCGGCGTAGCAGTCAGGGCCACTAACCACTAGACCAACAGCCCAGTCAAATTACATGGGGAGTGTCGGATTGTCTACCAGAAGAAAATCGTCCTAAATCTTTGTTTTAGATGCCAAAATAATTCTTAGATTTTGAAAATGCTCAATCAATTTAGCTTCAATTCAATCATCATCATCAGCATAATTTTAACCGAAAGACGGGCACTATTGGACATAGGCTTCCCCCAAGTCATCATAACGTAGTTAACGAGTTCTGTGCGTCTCCCATCCATCGGTCCGCCTTGTCTTGTGTCTCGGAGGCCTTGCTACGCCGCGTCTTTCCGTACGCGCTCGCCAATCCAGAACCTTTCGTCCTTATCGACCATCTGTTGTACGAACAATGTGCTCTGCGCTCTGCCACTTAAGTTTGGCGATTCTTCGGGTTATAGGTACTTTTCCTGCGACTAACCTTGGTTCTCCTGCGGATCATTTTTCTGATGCGATCATGTAAGGAAACTCCGAACAGAACCCTTTCCATTGCCCTTATTGTGACTTTAGGCATTCTGCCTTCAATTCAATATTCCTATTTTAAAATAAAGGCGGATGAATTTTTCGAGTTGGTAGGGTTTTTTTTTTAATCTAATACGAAACTGGACTATTTATTTCTTCTTACTTTTAACAAAATATTTTTACACAAACTTTTTATTAAGTATGTAAAGTTGAATTTCTCTTCATTTTAGTGCTATTTCTCTTTAATATATATAGATTAAAAATAATTAACATGATTTCTTTATACATTTCAGTGTATACCGTGAGCAGTACTGGACCTGCTCAAAATGGTCATTCGCGAAGAAAGTCCTGGCCATCGCTGCGGGAGTGGCCCTGGGCGCTGGCATAGGCCTGGCCGTTATCTTGGTGGTTACTGGCAAAGACGCTGAAGACGTCATTGGAGGCATCTTTATGGCGTCTGCTCCAGGCTAGAGAAGAGTACAGACGTCTTTTCTTTTAAGCGTCACGGCTGACGAATTGATGAACTGATCTAGTAACAGAATATAGACTTTTAAAGCGTTAAGGTAGAACTATATTGCGCTCATGTGGGCCACGTACGCCGATCTGAGCGCGTCGGTCTCCATACATTTTATATGGCAACTAGACTTGTAGAGCTACATGTAGACACACGCCACGCGACACGCCGTTGCGTACAACTCCGGCGTCGCCCACGTGTGCGTCGGTCTAATGTAGTTCCTGCTTTATAATGGCGTATCTTAGTCCTGAAATTGTATCCGAACTTGTATATTTATGATGGAGATTCTGTACATTAATTATTGTGTTCTTTATAATAAGTTAGTTATGGGTTAAGTCAGGGAACTTGATTGATAAGAAAATCAATTGACACCTTTATTTTATTTTGACTGGTCTAATGGTTAGTGGTACTGACTGCTATGTCGGGGGTCGTGGGGTCGACTACCACCCAAGACAAATGTATGTGTTGTGAGTGTTTAGGTGTAATTTATCTATAATATGTGGATATGTATTTAAAAATATATAAGTATGTTATCAGTTGTCTAGCACTCATATCACAAGCTCTGCTTAGTTTGGGACTAGATGGTGTTGTGTGAAAATTGTGGAATATTATTTTTTTTAATTTTTTTTTTTTATTGTACACCGCTTAAACAAATAATACAGGATAAACATTATTAAAAATAAGTGTAGAATGCGGTCTTATCGCACATGACAATTATATTACATATATTATTGTTTTCAAAATTCAACCGGAGATATTATTTTTTATCATAGAACACAACAAATGAATATATACAAAAACACTTAACTAATTAAAAATATTCAAAAAACTTATTTTGTAAAACTAGCATTGCTCGCGACCTCGTCCGGGTGAATGTCAGTTATTACGGACACGAAGACGAAGCTAGATAAAAATTAGCCTATGTCCTTCCTATGTATTAGTATGAATAAAGGGTCATAAATAACATGTCTGCCCAACAATCAAGTTCCTAGACTGTAGGTTTTATATAATACGTCCATAATTATGTTAATAAGACAAACTTTGTTCAAAAGTAATGCTTTGACTTTTTCTAGAAAAGTTGAAGAATATTGTTATTGTATCATTTCGGACTGACATCGACTTAAAAGGGTCGTCGAGCTCTTTGGACCGGGACCGCGGTCCCAACTACCATATATAATTTTTTTTTGAGTAATTTTTTGGGACCACATATAAAATAAATACAGTTTTTTTGGTTACTGTACTTTAATGCCTTTTTTCTTATTGTCCCAAAACACTACTTAAAAGAATATATATAAGGTTTTTTAACTTTAAGAATTTCGAGGGGGACATCATACTCCTCATTATGAACAACTTTTACTATTGGACCAAATCTGAAATCGCGAAAAAAAATCAGCTGTTCCCTACGTTTATGTTCGCATAACTCGTCAACATGTAGGGAGCAGCTGATGTTTTTTTTTCGCGATTTCAGGTTTGTTCCCATAGTAAATGTTGTTCATAATGAGGAGTACAATATCCCCTAGAAATTATTAAAGTTAAATTTTAACACCTTATATATTATAAGTGGAAATTGGGACCACGGTCCCGGTCCATAGAGAACCATGATCCCGACCCGTCCTCAAAGGCCTATGTACGCTACGACGTATCGTCAGATAAAGAATAACAAAAAATACAAAATTTTATTGGGACTCTTCTTAAAAATCACTGCTATTTTCACGATTTCTGATGATACGTTAGTAAGAGTATGGAGGGCTTTGGAGTAGGTAACATTTAACTAGAAATTATTAATTCGATGGTAAGAAAATTCTTAGGCCACTTGTACACGTTAAGAAAAGTCGCCGGGCCTATGAATTCGCGTCGTTTCTACACACTGCTTTAGCGCTGACCAAGAAAAAAATCTTGCCTGCCCTAGACATGACGCATGAAGTTGCTATGGTACGGTAAGGGCGAGCGGGGTAGGGAGGGGGTGCTACGATAAATTTTCGATAATAGTACATTTTGATACAAGTGCTGAAAATTTGTCATTGCGACCGAGGCGGAATTCGCACGAGCCGTAGGCGAGGGTGTTATGGAGCCGAGAGCTACAGTGACGAATTTGCACGTGTATCAAACGACTTTTTTCAATACACTTACGAAGAAATGAATAAACGGGGGAAGTCCGGCACCTCGTGGGGTCGACGCTCGGCCTGATACGATAAATGTAATAAAATTGTGGCGGGGGAGAGCGCGTGCACTTTTCTGCACTAGTGCGGAAAACCGTTTATTGCATGCCTAAAAGCGGTGGGATAAGAGCGGGTTTTCGAATAAGTGTATTGAAAAATTCTTATAGCCTACATGATGAACTGGTCCCCTATATGCCGCAGGCTCGATGAAACCCAGCGTGTACAAGTGCCCTAAAACTGACAACCAGGCCTTTGCTACAAAAAGCACTGCCAGCGCAGTGCGTGCTTAGTAATGTTTTGTTTAACAATAATTTGTATTTACAAGAAATAGAATTAAATCAATTACAAAGAAATGTAAACAAAAAAAAATACAAAAAAAAGATTTTAAAAAAGTAGGTAATCCTACAAAATAAATTGCATTTATTTATGTGTGCTTTTTTCTACTATAATATGCATGTATTATACAACCAAACCTTCCTAATGAATCAATCTGTCTATAGGAGAAAACTACATCAATATCTGTTCAGTAGTTTTGGAGTTTATCGCGATCATATAGACAGATGTGATGTTGGACCGTGTTATAAAACGTAAGGATTACCCAACTTACAATATAAACGTGTAAGTCCGGGTGTTTGTTAGTTAATCACACTTAAACTGAACGGATTAAAACAAAACTCTTCTTATAAACCATGACCTAACTTAGAATATAGGATAGGATTTTTTAATCCCGGTTATAAAGGATACGATTAATAAATGTATGGAGTTTGAGCCTAAAATAATTTTAAAAAATTGGCAACAATCTAAATCAAACAGGCTGAAAGAGCATAATATTTTACAGACACCCGTTTTTTTAGTGGTTAGCAACACTCTGGCAATTGACGTGACAGTATAACTTTGTATTCGTGTGTATTTGTGTATTCTATGCACCGCATTCCGAGTCATGATAACATCGATGTTAGCACGTCAACAGCCGTTCCCTCCGAGTGGCTGATTTGTAAATGCGCTAATATCGACGATATCGGAGCTCGGAGATGGTTTATTTCAACGTCAACCTTTGACGATTTGTCAACGTCGTTAATCTGACATTTACGAATTTGACCTTTTTCGACACGTTCTGATATTGCATTGTCACGATAATAAATCTGTTTTGTCTTATTTGCATACAGCATCTGAAATCTTAATAAAAACGTAAGGTACTTGTATGTAATAGATACGGCAATTTTAGCCAAGTTTAAATGAAAATATTGAATAAAAATGATCAAGTAAAAAATGTGCATTTTGTTTTTACTGAATCATTTTTCAGTTTTGATGTTCATTTTTTTCGGATTAAAGGCCCATTTTTAACCTCTCCTTTGTGATAATAACACTGAACTTTTTTGAAAAATCAAAAAAATAATAGTTTTAAAATAAGGTTTCGATGGCAACATTATTTTCTTTAATGTCAACATTCAATGACAATGAATGTCAAGTCAACTGTCAGTGTCATTTGTCATTACTTTTGTAATGATTTTGGACTGGATACTAAGTCCTTTAAGCTATGTATTCATTTATTAGCATGTCGTATAGAGTATTTGCATTATAGTTTTTCGATCGTTTTTTATCTACACTAATATTATAAAGAGGTAAAGTTTTTTTTTTGTTTGTAGGAGGTAATCTCTGAAAGTACTGGTCTGATTGCTAAAATTTTTTCACCGATAGAAAGCTGCTTTATTCCCGAGTGACATCGGCTATATTTTATGTACGCGGTCGAAGCCGCGGGCAAAAGCTAGTACGATTATAAAATGGAACAAAGTTCATTGGGTTTTCAAAAATCCCGTAAGCGACGGGATTCTTCACTAACGTTTTGCGCACACGCGTTCCATCTACACAATCTGAGTTTTTCATTGATAGTGTAACGAATTGTACGAAACATTGCTCATGTGAGCAATGTATCGTACAATTAGTATTTGAAAAGTCTGGCTCACTTACTTCATAAAAGGAAGCCTTGTGACTAAAACAACACCTGTGTCCTTCAGTTGCCCTTTGCGTTTTAGGACTACGGGTTTCCTTTTCAGAAATTCCTCCTAGCTAGCAGGCGTTAGCCCTGCAGAGCCCCTACGGTTTGCTGGCGTCTCTTTGAGGGGCGCGTGGATTGACACTACGTGCTGTTGACGACTTGGCTCGGTCAGTTCAATTACCGGACAAAAGAACTAAAGTAATCTACTAGTTTTTTTTGTACTTTGTTACAAACACAAAGTAAAAAAGAACTAAAGTATAGAATGTGCCGAGCGTGTCTGTACCGAAAGGGTGACCATCTCAGAATTTTAATCAATTTGCGCCTGTACAATGCGTTGTAATATTATTTTCAAGGGTGTGACTTAGTGCTATTAAATTTTTTACAGGCGCGATGGCTGTGTTCTATTCTGTTCAAGCGTTTACGCACTGCTGTTGATCTGAGGGTTTCTGTCCTTTTTGAAAATATTCTAAATTCGGATGGACTGTGCTTGGATCTAATGCGCAACTCCTAATATACGACAGTCCTAGAATCCGGATTGGTTGCAGTGTGGAAACCACTTTAATGTCGAGAATGGTTGGATTGTATGTCCCCGACTCTTAAAGCTAAAAACACCTAAAAATTTGTATTGATGATCAGTACAAGTAATTATATATACCACTTTTGGAGGATATTTTCAATGCTGTATGTAAGGTTGTATTCATAATCATCACCAATTTGGCTTTTCATGTCAGCATTTACCATAATCGACTATTCATTATCATCATCATTTAATTTATGTTTAGGTTAAACACTCATTTTTGACACTGAATTAATTTTATATTTGTGACAACCCAAGATGATTTGTATAAATTTTCTTTATTCCATACTCAGCTACAGACGACTAAGGAGGACTCGAGTCACCTTCTATGTTGTTGTGATAATTATAATAAAATATTTGGACAAGTATTCGCGTGTAAGATTCCTGCACATGTTACAGGTTACATTGTGGGAGGCTTATCCACGCTGCATCTTTCTTATGCAATTCCGGAACCCTTCGATCCGTTCTGCGAACAGTGTGCTCTGTCTGGTAATTTACCGGAGCACTAGCAGAAATATTACAAGGTTGTATTCCCCGTTAGCTAGACGAGAACAACCAGAGACAATGTGACGAATTGATTCTCCTAGATAGTGACACGCTCGACAGATGTCAACCGTGCCGTCCTTCACAATAAATCTCCGGTAGTTATTCGTCATGATAACTTCGTCCATAATTGCACAGACAATTTCTTCGGTTTCCCCAAAAAGGTCACGGTTACGGACGCCATTTGGTCCACATACGGACCCGGAAAAACCGTCCGTGAAGTTCCTTGCTCTGCCACATTTCCCAAAGTTGATAATAAATAAATAAAAAGCTTTTGGCGTCAATAATAGCAAATATGTGTTTAAAAACAAAACATCAGTTCCATTGCTTGCGTTGAGGAGGGGTCCAGGACACGCAGCGCACCAGAGCGCATTGTGGAGCTTTACACAAGTTACTATGAAGTGTACCAACTACGGCTTACTTGAACACGAAGTTTTATTGTTATTTATTTTTAGTTTTTTTACCTTCGCTCAAATTTTTATCATATTTGTTCACTTTTATGTTATGTCTACTAGACGCCAGGACACAGGCCATCCTAGTCTGGTGTGAGGTGTGTTTGAAAATATTTATAATTTGAATACATCATCGCTACCAACTCAAGTATAGACTTCAGCATTGTGTATTTTAAGTTTATTTCTAATGTATTAAAATGGCCTAAAAATAAAATAGGCGAACTTTGTCGTGTATGATACAGACTTTCTTGTACTTACGTCTGGTAACGTGGCGACCAGCTCCACGTGCTGGTAGTCCCCGGCCGCTAGGGAGGGGCTCTGCCACCAGGTGGCGGGGTCGTCGTCGAGCGCGTGCGCCGGGGGGTGGCGGCGCCGCGCCGACCCGCCCTCCCCCTCGCACACGTCGCATGCCACGCCGCGTCTATCAAACAAAATTCAATCTTTAAGAACTACATTGCGCACACGTGGGCCACGTACGCCGATCTGGGCGCGTCGTCACTCGTCGGTCTTCATACATTTTATATGGTAACTATAGACTTGTAGAGCTACATAAGATTCACGCCACGTGACGTGGTTCTACGTACAAATCAGGCGTGACCCACGTGTGCGTCAGTCTAATGTAGTTCCCGCTTAATATTTTTCTAAACTGATATTAATCGCTTAATCAGAGTTTTCTGGAAAATTCACGACTACAATTTATCGACGTTACTTAAGAGAGAGGTTTTAAAGTCAAAGTCAAAGTCAAAGTCAAAGTCAAAGATTTATTTGCAGATAAATATGGTTATAAAAGTTCTTACAATGGTTATAATAGTAGCTTAACATATTTAATCATAACATAATGACATGCAAAAATTTGTTACAGGTAATTAATTAAATATTATTTCAGTTGTAGTAAAAATAAACAAATTATTATTAATTAAATTTGAACTGAAGGAATTCTTTTATAGTATAAAAGGGATTCTCAATCAACCAACTGCGTAAAGCTCTTTTGAAGCGGACCATTGGAAGTTCCTTAAATCGGTCTGGAACCTTATTATAAATTTTAATGCACATTGGGTAGCAACTTCTCCTATATAGGTCCGTTTTCATTTTAGGATTAATCAACCTATTAGGAAATCTAGTTCTGAACGAGCATTTATCTCCCAGTTTTTCAAACATCTCAGGATGAGATTTAGTAAATTTACATATTTCCTCAATATAGATACCAGTTAATGTCAGTATTCTAAGTTTCTTAAACAATGGTTTACAGGATGTGAGTGGGTCTACGTTACAAATCGCACGTATACACCTCTTTTGTGCGATGAAGGCTCTTCCGAGATGCACCGAGTTTCCCCATACCAGTATACCATAACGCAGTATTGAACCAACATAAGCATGATAAGCCTGTAATGTGGCTTGTCTACTTGTTAGGTTAGATAAACGCCATAGGACATAAGCAAACTTACTGAGTTTTCCACATATCATATCAATATGACCAATCCAGGAGCACCTCTCATCTAGAACTATCCCAAGAAAAGTCATACTATCTGATTGTTGTATTTGTTTATCATTATATGTTATGTTTAAATTAATTTTATTCCAGTTTTTGTTAAGAAATTGTACATATTTGGTTTTATCTATGTTAGGTTTAAGATTATTCTTTTCCATCCAAGTTATTATTTTTCTTACGGTGCTATTTATTTCTTCATTATAGTTTTCTTTAGTTTTAGGGATAATTAAGGACACATCGTCCGCAAAGAGTATGCAAGGATAGTCAGTTACTTCTGTCAGGTCATTAATATATAACAGAAAGAGTGGGGGACCTAAAATACTGCCCTGTGGAACACCTGTACAATTGTAACCCAATTCGGATTTAAATTTTATTTCACCGTTTTGATTTGGTTCATCCATAGTCATTTCTACAAATTGCGATCTGTTTGTAAGGTAACTTTTTAACCATGCATTTGCTTTACCGCGTATTCCATATTTGTCACATTTTTTTAGTAGAAGCTCATGCGATACAAAGTCAAAGGCTTTTGACATGTCAAAAAATACAACAGTGGTCGGGATTTTCTGGTCAATATTTTTAGTAACTAGGTTAATTAAGTTAAATGCCGCTGTGGTTGTCGATTTCTTTTTTTGGAATCCATGTTGTTCATGTTTCAAAATTTGGAACTTATCGATAAAATTTATTAATCTCGTATGCATGACCTTTTCATAGATTTTCGCTAATATAGGCAATAAAGCTATTGGTCTGTAATTATCAACAAGTTTTTTATTACCTTTTTTATGTATTGGTTTAATAACTGTCATTTTCAATTTCTCAGGAAACACTCCCGTGAATAATGACAAGTTTATTAAATGTACTAGTACCGGACAAATAATAGGACTTATATATTTTATAATTATTGTAGGTACTTCATCATAACCTGTTGAGTTTGTATCCCGGAGTGATTTTATTACTTTTTGTATTTCGTCATCATTGGTGGGCATTAAAAACATACTAGAATTAATAGGATCAATGTCATAATTATTAGCATTAATGTCAAAATCATTATTCGTCATATTGATATAATAGTCATTTACATAATTGGCAATGTCTATGGGGTTTGTTAGTGATCCGGTTTCAGTTTCTAACTCCTTAATATTTGACTCCTGAATTTGATTATTGTTGGAATAATGTTTTATTAAATCCCATGACGCCTTGCATTTATTTTTAGCTCTAGTTATATAATTAGAATTATGAATTTTTTGTGCTTTTTGTATACATTTTTTAAGTAATTTGTTATAATTTAAGTATTTTAATTTATTTTCTTTATCTGATGAGAAGTAGTATTTAAAACGCAAGTTCCTTTTGGTTTTAGTTGATTTTTTAATACCTTTGGAAATCCATTTCGCATATTTTTTAACTAGATTGATTTTGATCTTGATTTTAGGGAAGCACAAATTAAAGAACAAGACAAGTGTATCGTGAAACTGATTAAACGCACTGTTGGCTTCCTGATCAGAGAAAACTTCTGTCCATTTTAAGTTTGACATACAGTTAAAGAACTTTTCTTTATTTTCGGCGCTAAAATCAGGCTTATAAATTATACGAAAGTGTAGAGGCGGAACTTTACTGTTGATTTGTATGGAAATCATCTGAGCCGTTTCGTGATCTGACAGTCCCAGCGGTATGACCTCACATATTGCATCCTTACAGTTACTTATTATTTGGTCTAGACATGAATTTCTTCTTGTTGGTTGTTTTATATGTAATATTAAGCCAAAATTATTTACAATCCTAGTTAATTCGTCTATACATTTCTTATTTCTATCGATTTTTTTGCTCAAAATGTCAATGTTAAGATCACCTACTATCACTAGTTGTTTTTTTGATTTATTTCGAAGGTTGCACAACATTACTTCTAAATTACGTAGGAAAATAAAGGGGTTTGAGCTTGGCGTACGATATAAGGCTATTATTATAATGTTATATTGCAAAAGTTCAATACCACAACACTCAAACTCATTTTCAGAGGCATATTTTTTCAATTGCGTCAGTATTTTGTAGTCAATGTGATTTAGGCAGAATATACAAACACCGCCTCGCTTTTTATTCTTTCTTGAGTACCAGTCTCCTAATTTGTAGTCATTTAAGGCAATGCTACTCTCCTCACCCGCTTTAATAAAAGTCTCCGTTAAGCACACTACGTCAATAACTAACTTCTCCTTTAGGAATGAGTCAATTGCAATCTCTAAAAGTTCTCTTTTACTTCTTAAGCCTGCAATATTTTGATGAAGAACATTTATTGAGTGACAATTAATTATGTCCATGGACTTAACGTCTTTTACCTTACTTAACTCATTATCACAAATGCTTATATGTGGCTGATCACTGAACGTTTTAGTTGTAGGTAAAGTATTACTAGTACCTGCGAAAAAACGTATTATGTGTCGTGCTTTTAAAGTTATATGATCTTTTTGGTCGGTAAGTAGGCTTTGTGTCTAGGCTTGTATTAAAATATGTAGACAAATCGGAGCATTTTGCCTGAGCATTTGGGTTTTTGTTAAAGTTTAGGTATTTGCTTTTATAGTCAATTGTATCGATCAGAACGTTCAGTTTATGACAAGTATTGCTATGAGTACGTAAGAAGTAACAATTTTCGTTATTTTTACATATTAGTTCTAAATTATTATTTAGTAGCTTTACATTTAGATGTTTATTTTCCAATACACTTAGCACAATAATTGGACAAATTTTATATTTTTTTATGAACATATATAATTCATTTAGCATAATAGTAGGGTTGTAGTCATTTTCTCCTACACAAATAATAATTTTATCCCAAGATTTACATGTCAACTCTGTGTTTAACAGTTGTTGAGAGATTGCATTGTATTTTAACATTCCCTCTACACAATACCTTTCGTATGAACTATTAGATCTTAGATCAAGTAGGCGTGTAGTTAAGCCCGTAATTTGCTGGGTTCCAAGGACATGTATTTTCCTCTTCGGATAAATACTATTGGTTCTAAGATGTGAATTAGTAGTTATATTAGCTTTTTTCTTGTAATGCTGTATAGTAGTTTGAGCGCATTCCGCATTTGTCTTCTTGAGTTTTGGTCGTTCTTCCGTGTTTAGTGTAGTAGTACCGCTGGTTAAGTTGATTTTTTGAGTACCATTATGTAACGAGTTGTTAGGTTTCCTTCCCATTCCTGGTTCAAGCTGTAGTTGGTTGGTTAAAATCTTTGATTCGTTTAAATTTCTAGATTTCCGTTTAGGAGTATTAATTTTTGGGGAAAATATTTTACTTAAATTATTAATTTTGGTTTCTTGATTTTGTAATCTTTTCTCTAAATCAATTTTTTCAAGTATTAAGTTTTCAATTTCTTTATGAGCACTCTCTAGCTTTTCCTTTAAATCTCTGACAGTTTCCTTTAAATCAGTAATATCTTGACAATCCCATGTAGATAAGTCAGGTAAACTTCTTCCCAGGGCTTTAGAGTCGGTGGAAAGGAATGAATTATCTTCAAAACTAGTTGCAGAGGCATTTAAATTAGAAATTCTTCTTCGAAGTGTAATATAATCATTCGTGTTTTCCATGATAGTAGATTATAAAATTATCAAAATAGGTTAAAAAAAAAAGAAAGAATTGGGTACCCAGATAAGCAGTAATATTCAGGCAATATTGTTGCTGCACTGCACTGCTGAGTGTCGCTGCACGGCACTGTTGAGTATTGCTGCACTGAACTCCTGAGTGTGACTGCACTGCACCCTTGAGTATTGCTGTACTGAACTTCCGAGTGTCGCTGCACTGCACCGTTGAGTATTGCTGCACTGCACTTCAGATACTGAGTGTTGCTGCACTGCACCACCAATGCCAATGGCGCCGGAGAGCTAGTTATGTTATCTGCTTTGGCAACACTGTTTTTAGGACGTTGATCTGCCGAAAGGTAGCGTTGTAATCCACTGTTTTAAATAAAAAACGGAACGATTTCGTAGGAAATTTTGAAATCACTGTTTTAAAGTGTTTTATAGACAATCGTTCCAGGTGTTATTTTTGATATTCAGTCAGAACGTCACAATTAGGTTCAAAAAGCACTTACAACGTCTTGATTCCCAATATACAAGTCACTGTTTGGGTCACTTAAAGTCACTGTTAAAATAGTTTTGGATGCACAATAATCGTGGATAACACTTTCACAGATAGATAACGTGTCCAGATTCACTTTGTTGAAGAATTCTCAGTTCATAGTTGATTTAAATTATTTTTAAATATAAAATTAGCAGGAGCACAGTCAAAAGCAATGTTTACGTGTCAGCGCCATCTAGCGCATTGTAAATGAACTAATGTAAAAACTTATTTGAGGTAACATGGCTCATTTACATTAGGTCGTTTTGACCGATTCGGTTGCAGCTCCTATTCGGTCATCGACTACAGTAAACGGGTTTTCGATTAACCGTTTTCGAACACAGACCGTTTTCGGTGACTAAACAGCTACTGTCAACTTGTTACATGCGCCACTCATCGTTCATAATCCTTTCAAGACGAGTGTCACAGTTCGGCTGAATGTAGTCGCCGAATCCGACAACTGGCAACAAATACGATCGCCGTATTCGATGATCAACTTAGTGTAAACGCGCCATTATCATATTAGGTCGAACAATGATGTAGAATGACTTCGTCCATCAGCTAAAGTCTGCAAATAATGACCTGATGAAAGCCGCGGGCATGCGCTGTGGATGCAAGACGCACAGGACCGGTCAAAGTAGCATTGGACGTCTTTCGGCTGAAATGATAATGTTGACTTACTTACCGTGGATGGGCAACCACTAACATACTATGACTGCTCTGTGCCTCGGCAAGCACGTCAGCAAGTCTTTGGACATGGTTGTGACTAGTAGATCTTTGACAGTAAATACACTAGTCAGAGACCAAATACACTGACACCCGTCTTGGCAACGGAAATCGTGTTATCCAGTTCATGGGTTGTGGAGAAGGCAGCGGCTCCATGTAAATACTGGTAAAATACAGCTTCTGTTTCTTCTTCTCGATGGTTTTTTTTTCTTCAACAACCTTTTGGGTCCAGAAGAATCCCACGTTTATAGCGGAGTCAGCGTTTTTTAGATCCTGCAGAGTGCAGATATTACGACATTATGGGCACTCTAATCAGTGGGCAATCGTTATCGCTCCCCCCCAGACGCTACAGATAGCTGTGCCATTTGATTACCCCTCTCATATTAAAATATATTAGAAAAGGAGGTAACGAGGAGATGACGCTGTCCTTACTAACCTGGATTCCGTTTAGCTGGTTAACCGACCCCAACCTACTTGGGTAAAGATTAGGCGGATTGTTGATGATAACTTACTTCCCTGGAGTGTCTCGGCAGTATTCCTCGGCGCCCGCGTCTCCACAGGTAGCGTTGGCAAGCACCGTGGAGTACGGCGCGACGTCAAGCGGAGCAGGTAGCAGTCCGCTCGTCGTGCCGCTCGTGAGGACCTCGCTCACCGTCGTACTCGACAAGCGGTCCAGGAGTGCTCGACCTGGCAATGTGAGATAAAGTATTATTAACATTTTTACGACAAAAAGGTACAGTAATTTTACCTAAATCGTAGTCAATAAGTAGGAGCCCAAAAGCCTGGACCTGGACCACTCCTACACCCACCAGAACCACAACCCGCACTGTACTATACAATATACTAGCATACCTAATACTAATAGTACACAACCACGTACCGGAAGACGCAGCGTTGGACGGCCTCCCATGAGGTGGACCAATGACCTGGTGAGGGTTGCGAGGATGCGATGGATGCGAGACGCACAGGACCGGTCCTTACTTGGCGACACTTGGGAGAGGCCTATCTAACAGGGGATGTCTTTCTGAATTCATGATGATGAGTAAACTGGTAATAATTATTTTTTTTCGTAGGAAATCATCAAAGAACCCCTTTCGCTCTGGGTGGCGAGAGGGCGTGACAGGCTTTTGCTGACCACGACCACCTGTGTTCCTTCAGTTGCCCTTTGCGTTCTATGCCTCGGTAACTCTTTCGAACCACCACGCTACCCGCCAGGGTTACCGAGGCATAGAACGCATTATATGTTAAGGTTTAACACGTCCACTGCCAAGTGGACGTATTAAACCTTAACCTATTGACATCTTAGTTTGACAGATCTGGTTAAAGCTGAGTCCAACTCACATGGGTCCGGGTGATGGATTACATGAGCTGACTCGCTCGCACAGAGAGAATACAGTGCTCCAGCAGTGGGAACATTCATCATCATCATCATCATTTCAACCGATAGACGTCCACTGCTGAACATGGGCCTCCCAAGTGATGCATCCATTGGATTCCCATGACTCTCATCGGATCGTCGGTCCACCTTGTGCGACACACTGCGTGGTTATCATTTCAGAACCTTCCGGCACCATACGTTGTGCCGTGCCCACTGACATTTAAGTTTAGCGATTCTTCAGGTTTTGTCCGTAACCTTGGTTGAACATTACAAGCTGAATGTCCTTATATTCTTAAGTCGAAGTTGAAGGTGTATGGGAATGTCTACCGGAACTACTCAAACGGAAAGAGAACACATGTGATGTGATGTGATGTATGCAGCAAGAACCTCAGTTATCAGATGCCCATCTCCTTCAGATAAACAGATAATCACTCACGTTGTTTTTGTTGTTGAATCTAGCTTAAGCAACATGTTTTCTTTGTACGAAGAGTCCTTATGATCAAAATTACAGAAGTAGCAGCCACTTTAAACATCTTGAAATTACCTAATCAATGACCTGCGGGGTTACCATGACGTTCAAAGTAAGATTGTTTCATTCTTATTTTAGTGTGGGTAAGAGACAGAGCTATACAAGTTGTCTAGCGCCATCTCTTACCTACACTGGAAATAAGAATGAAACGATCTTACTTTAAACGTCATGGTACAGGTCATGGTTGTGCTAAACAATATGAGTAAGGATCTCATGACAACGTAAGAGACGCAAGAGTTGACTTAATCCTAGACTTCTGAGCTGCTAGCCTGTCGGTTTTCTATCAGTTATATTTTCGGGAGCGTACGTTGGAATTAAACTATTTTTTTTATTGCTATGCCCGTTTCCTTCATCGGTGACCATTATCAACTGGTGGCTGGCTACATGGTAAACATCCTATCCCACCCATAGGCACAAAACGTTTTGAGAACACGTTCAAAGCCAAGGAGTGGAATTTCCAGCCTGATCTCCAAGCGCAAATCATGCATGCTAAATAACAGTTTTCATACTTTTGCATTTACTTGTGCACCTTACTTCTTACCAAATTTTAGGATTCTATAATATTCGTGAAATCAGCAAACAGCTGGGCGATTCTTCACGTGACCAGAGGGGTGAGCTTACTATCCGATATGGCTATGCTGCCAGCATTCTGGGCACTTTTCCCATTGATGTGGATGAATTGTTTGATGCCCAATAAGTTTTTGAAGTTACGGAATTATTTTCTCTACCAATAGCAGAATCATCTCAAAATCTTCTGTCTTTACTTTAAGTTAATATATTTGTATATACATATATATTATATTAAATATATACGAGTATATGTATATGTATTTTAATTATAATATGTATACGTTTTGAATCTTTGTTTTATAAATAACATTTTTTTTTTATGCACCTACCATATTGTCTCTTCACCACACTAAGTTGACTAGTCCGCCTTTGTACTTTATGTTTCATGAAGAATAAATAAATAAATCATCTGTTTATGTAAAATTTGAGCCTACAGCTAACTGTTTTGTTGTCTGTACTACAGGATGCCCCTCCCCTGTGTTTAGAGTCTGCTGTCTGTACCGTGATGAGTGAGACTTCACTTGACTCAAGTGTTGACTGTAATGGACAATGAATATATTTATAGATACAATAGACAATAGAAACTTTTCATCTCAACTATTTAATTATCTGTATCTTTATAATTATATTATCAATGCATATTGCGAGTAGCATATTCGGCCTTATAATGTTCCCACTGTTGGGACTCAGGCCTCCTCTCTAGGAGAGGGAATAGGCCATAAATCACCACGCGGGCCCAGTGCGGGTTGGTGAATGTCACATGTCTTTGAATTTTTGGTTTTAGGACATGCCGGTTTCTTCACGATGGTTTCCTTCGCCGTTTTAAGAGCAGTGGTGATGAAATAATAACACAAAGTAATGCGCATGGCTGGGTTTGAACCCGCGACCTACAATTCATAAGTCGGGGCTGTTACCACTCGGCCACCACTGCTCTCTATATTGCGAGTAAATACATATAAATAGTGAAAAAAGTGTCTGTATGTATTATCAAAAAACATGTTATACTAAATGCACATAAAAGTATATTCTTAACCTACAACAAATATGCAATTTTTTACATTTTTGTGTGTTTTTGCCTCTGTTTGTTCCGGTTAATCTCCTAAACAGCTGGAACTAGGGAGGACTTGGGAACAGCCTTTGCTCATCGGTGGGGCCATACTGGTAAAATAAATATGTATGTACCTACTCTTACTAATATAAAGTACTACATTACCATATATAGGCATTACCTATCTAAGTATGTGGACTGCACACAATGTTTATCGAAAATAAAAAGGTAGGCGCGTTCCATCGTCGACCGCATCGTCGCTTTCCATCAGGTGAGATAATAATAATATATAATAATAATATAATATTTCAGGACTATCACACAACGCCGTCTAGTCTCAAGCTAAGCAGAGCTTGTGTTATGAGTACTAGACAACTGATAAACATACTTATATATTTCTAAATACATACATATTATAGATAAATTACACATATTGAGATGGCGGTCAAGCGCGAACATATCGAGAATAAAAAAAAAATATATAAGTTGGTAGAGGTAAGTACATAGTTCAAGTCATTGTCTCCTACACTGCGGTCTGCGGTCGAACCTGGGACCACACGCAACGACATTTACGCACACCTAAGAGCTGGCACATATAAACGGTTGCTATTAGGCAT
Source organism: Mythimna vitellina (assembly GCA_949316375.1). Taxonomy (NCBI): domain Eukaryota; kingdom Metazoa; phylum Arthropoda; class Insecta; order Lepidoptera; family Noctuidae; genus Mythimna; species Mythimna vitellina. The sequence goes on along the minus strand of OX438691.1, from coordinate 1,427,014 downwards.
TTGCCTGTATTTATTTTAGTACAATATTTTATAATAAACAACTATTTGCTTCTAGTCTAGAGTACTCCAAGAGTAGTCCAATATACCACAGTGTTGCCAGTGATGACATATGGCTCCAAAACGTGGCCGCTATGGGCCTCATCAGAAGGCTTAAAGTCACTCAAAGGGCAATGGAAAGGGCTATGCTCGGAGTGTCATCCTCACATCAGAAATGAAGATATCCGCAGGAGAACCAAGGTTACCGACATAGCCCAAAGAATTAAGTAGCAGTGGGCAGGGCACATTGCTTGCAGAACAGATGGTCGATGGGGACGAAAGGTACTGGAATGGCGACCAAAAACCCGAAGACGCAACGTTGGAAAGCCTCCCACAAGGTAAAACGATGACCTGGTGAGGGTCGCGGCAATCTGATGGATGCGAGACGCTCAGGACCGGCTATTATGGCGACACTTGGGGGAGGCCTATGTCCAATAGTGGACGTCTTTCGACTGAAATGATGACGAGCCTATCAATAATAACAAGTTTTCAATGAAAATATTTTTTTCACAGCGAGCTTTTATAGTGAAGTATATACCTATGGATGTGTGGTGTGACGAGAATGGATAAAGTGAGAAATGAATATATTAGGGGAAGTTTAAAAGTGGCGCCAGTGACTGAAAAGTTGAAAGGGAATCGTTTATCTTGGTATGGTCATGTGAAGAGGAGGGATGAAACGCATGTTACTAAAAGAGTTATGAGTTTACATGTGGATGGATGGAGAGGGAGAGGGAGACCAAAGAAAAGATGGATGGATTGTGTGAAGAGTGATATGAAAGAAAGGAAGTGATAGCATGACGAGTAACAGGGCAGAGTGGAAGAAAAAAACGTGTTGCGCCGACCCCAAATAACACGGGATAAGGGCAGGAAGATGATGATGATATACCTATATAATTAATAATCTTCAAAAACATTCCAAAAAGCTCAAACACGATAGGGTTATCTTATTGCGCTCCATCATAAGAGTCTGCTTACCATCTAGCACCAAAGTACTCGTCAAGACGAATTATACGAGCCCAAACTCGATGGGGTTGTGTCGTTTAATCACCGAGTTCCTATGGCCATTTTCCAGCACAACTATCAGACCTTATCTACCATCTAGCACCAAAGTACATGGTAAGATGGATCAATCGAGTCCAAACTCGATTGGGTTGCGTCGTTTAATTACCGAGTTCTTATGGTCACCTTTCGATTCCATCATCAGATCAGCTTCATGTCATAATAATTTAATTTTGCACTATCATCTGATTTACACATGCATGCAAAATTTCAGCTCAATCGGTAACCGAGAAGTGGATCAAATTTGATTACAGGCAAACATCGGGACATATCATCTTCCTGCCCTTGTCCCATCTTCCCATCCCATCATCATCGCAACACGTTTTTTTCTTCCATTTTATCCTGTCAACCGTCATAATATCACTAACTTCCTTTTCTTTCATATCACTGTTCACACAATCTATCCATCATTTCTTTGGCCTCCCTCTCCCTCTCCACCCATCCACATGTATACTCATAACTCTTTTAGTAACATGCGTTTCATCTCTCCTCTTTACATGACCATACCAAGACAAACAATTCCCCTTCAACTTTTCAGTCACTGGCGCCACTTTCAAACTTCCTCTTATATACTCACTAGCTTTGGCCCGCGGCTTCGCTCCCGTCAATTGACTACTATATTCTACTCTACCCAAATCTACCCAACCATACCCTACCCTACTCTACCCTACTGTACCCTACTGTACCCTACTCTACCCTACTCTACCCTACTCTACCCTACTCTACCCTACCCTACCCTACCCTACTCTACCCTACTCTACCCTACCCTACTCTACCCTACTCTACCCTACTCTACCCTACTCTACCCTACTCTACCCTACTCTACCCTACTCTACCCTACTCTACCCTACTCTACTCTACCCTACCCTACCCTACCCTACCCTACCCTACTCTACCCTACTCTATCCTAATCTACCCTACTCGATAAAATGTATCCTATGTCCGTCTCCTGGCTCTAAGCTAAATCTGTTCTGCCGTTCTTGAGTTATAAGTGGTGTAACTAACACGACTTTCTTTTATATATATAGATTTCTCACTTTATCCATTCTCCTCCGCCACAATGTTATTACACTTATCGTATAAGGCTGGGCGCGCGTCGACCCTCGCTAATCGCTGATCATCCCCCGTTTATTCATTGCTTCGTAAGTGTATTAAAAAAAGTCGTTTGATACACTAGCAAATTTGTCACTGCAGCCCTCGGCTCCATAACACACTCGCCTACGGCTCGTACGAATTCCGCCTCGGTCGTAATGACAAACTTCTGCACTTGTATCAAAATGTACTATTATAGATCTCTGATTGTCGCTACGACGCGACGTTCAGATGCCAGTAGAGCGTTAGTGTAAACCAGTCTAGCCAAAAGGCAAGGAACATAGAATGCTAATATTTCTCCACAATCATGGCTATCCGTGAGAAAACTAACTAGTCATCTCTATTTTAAACTCTCTTCATCAGTGGATAATGTTAAAATTCCTTTCAACCTCAGACTTGTGAGAACATTAGCCTGACGTCGAGTCGAGTCGAGCTTAAACTGTGCTGCTGAGGGACTTTAATAGGCGACTGAAGCGCAATGCTACAATATTATTCTGGTTTTAATTAGGAGTTAAAACAGACCGTACGTTAGGAAATATACTTTGTTCGTAGTAGACACCAGCACTACAATTGCGAAATATGCTTTCTAAGAAAAACCAAATGACTTTGAAGAAAATTCGATAAAAGCGAAATACCACTCACTGATTAATCATGAAATCTCAGAAACTATAACACCTACAAACTTAAAATTTAGCAGGTAGGTTCCTTATAAGGTCTAGACATTCGTTAAGAACGGATTTTACAAAACTTTACCCTTAAGGGTGTAAAACGGGGGTTGGAAGTTTGTATGGAGAAACCTACTTTTACGTGGGTGAAACTGCTGGCAGAAGTTAGTCTATTATTAGCATAATCAACCTTTTGATGTTTGCACCGCTGTCTACTAGAGAGGAGTCTGAATCCCAGCGCGCTGAGAGAGTAGGCCGCAATCACCACGCGCGCCCAGTGCGGGCTGGTGAATGTCACATGTCTTCGAATTTTTGGTTCAAGGTGAAGAAAAACATCGTCATCGTCAACGATGAAGGAAAACATCGTGAGGAAACTGGCATGTGTTTCCTCACGATATTTTCCTTCACCGTTTTGAGAACAGTGGTGATGAAATAAATTACTTACACCAAGTAATGCGCCTGCCTGGGTTTGAACCTGCGACCTACAACTTGAAAGTCGGGGCCATTATCACTCAGCCACCACTGCTCTATGTTAATCTATTGCTTCATAAAATTATTATGTTTGAAATTCGTCTGCTCGACAACAAAATAAAAAGGAATGATAATATTAATGAAGTTATAAGATATGAAAAAATAAATAAAATGGATGAAAATATCCGCAGGACAACCAAGTCGTCGACATAGCCCGAAGGATCTCCAAACTAAAGAGGCAGTGGGCAGGGCACATTGCTAGTAGAACGGATGGTCGATGGCCTGTGAGGACCTGCGTCATGCGGAAGGTGAGGCTGAGGACGCTGTGACGCCTCTCCATTCACTCCTCAAAGAGGGAACTTACCGCCTTGATTATAGCGTGCACGCCTGCTGCATTCCTTAAGTACTTGTACCTACTTGTAATTAGTCATAGTCATAGTAGTCATAGTAATTTATTGGTAAGGGATTCTTACAAGTCATATACATAATGTTAAATTATACTTAGTCAACAAATTAATGATTACATAACAATGTCAAATAATAAAAAAATCAAATAAATAAAAGAAAATACAAGAAAAATAAATAAATCGAAGTCAAATCATAAATTAAAATAAAAAACAATCCTATAAAAAAGTCATAATAATTTTTAGTCCAAATTAATATTTGCGTCAAAGTTAAATTAAATTAAATCATAAATTCGTCAAAAGAATTAAAAGCTTGCTCGATAAGCCATTTTTTCAAACGTGCTTTGAAGCTCCCTATAGTTGGGGCACCAGTAATTATAATCATAATCATTTGCGAGTGTGCACTTGACGACAATGATACAGTTATTTCAGGAGTCATTCTAAAGCCCCTGACTCACCAAGTTCCTGGACTTCCAGGGCTGCAACAGCCAGAGTGAAGTTTGATTTATTCTAGCCAGGATGCTTACTTAGGATAATAAACCATTTTTATTCTATATTTCATCTTCATAACAGCCCCCCTAGCCAAGTTACGACCTTTTCGTTTTGATTCTCTTGCGTCGAACGCCTCGAGTAGGCCACGCCGATTCCTTTGTTCTGATGTCATCTCAACGCTCAGTCACGTAGTCAGAACAAAAGAATCGGAGGCGTGGCCTACTCAAGGCGTTCGACGCAAACGAAACGATCGTAACTTGGCTAGGGGAGCTTGTGTGCAGTAATGTTTGAAAGAAAAGTAAAAAATATTTCAAAATAAATAAATGTAAACACTTGCATCCAAGAAAGACGAGCCCAGCATTTAATCGAATGTTTTATTGTATTTATTTTCCCCGTCAGATAGCTCCGTGGAAGGTGCTTTTATTCAAATGAGTGTTGTTATCAGTGGCTGACTGTATTTGCATTCGAGAAGCGTTGAGACAGACACTTGAGCGACTAATTGGCATGGCAAGTGTAGCGATGGAGATAGCACGCGCACTGCGCAGGCGCTTGGAGCGACAGTATTTGTGCTTTTCCACCGGACTTTTTAAAGTTCCTAAGTATTTAGTAGCTTAAGGGTGCCCCAATCAGTCATTTGTCATTTGGTTCAGCTGAAAATCAGCGTTATACTAAACTCGACTTATTTGGCGCAGCCGTGAGACAGACAATGTTGTTGTTTTTTTATTATTATTTTTTAAGGTACTTTTTCTTCAGTATGTGATACACACATACTGAAGAAAAAGTACCTAATATAGAAACTTGTGTTGTGTGCTCAATAAACATGTTTTATTTCTACCATACAAATGCAGTCTGGCGATCACTTGGTGCCTTTTTGGTCTCGCACTGATTATACCTCTTTTTTATGTTTTTATTGTGTATCTTTAGTTTATACGAATGTGTGAGTCACAAATAAACGTTTTTTCTTTCTTTCTTTTTCACTTTACTGTTTCACGGTGTACTTTCGAAAGAAAAAGATTATAACACAGCTTTATATGCTAGTAAACCAGTGAAAAATATTTTGTACCTATGATTATTCAAAAAAATAAAATAAATGAAATATTTTATACAGATTTAGAAAATATGAGAGTAGAAACTTTCATTTAGACTCTCTTTCTTTAACTCATTTAGAAAATGGCAAAATAGTTTCCATACAAGGATACAAATAATTTATTAAAAAAGACTTTTAATTTTATTTTGAACAAATAAATTCATCAGGTTTTTCATAACATCCATATGCCTAAGTGCCTGTTCATAAAATTTTACGCGCTCTTTTCGTATAAATCATCGTTTATATTATGGCAGTGTAATTGTGTGTGCACTAGCTTCTTATGGTTCATTACACTTTTACAACTTTCACACTTGATGTGGGATAATAGGTTGCTTTTGAACCTCGCCCATTAACGAATTTGAACCGAGACTAGTGCACCCTTATGATACGAAAATAACTACAGCTAGTTACTTTTTGTTTTAATAGATTTATTTGTTTTTCGTAACGCGTAAGACGGATGAAAAAAGATTGCATGTAGCGGAGATGAGAATGTTGAGATGGATGTGTGGTGTGACGAGAAAGGATAAAGTGAGAAATGAATATATTAGAGGAAGTTTGAAAGTAGCGCCAGTGACTGAAAAGTTGAAGGGGAATCGTTTGTCTTGGTATGGTCATGTAAAGAGGAGATGAAACACATGTTACTAAAAGAGTTATTTAGAGTTATTTATTCGGGATTAAATGTGAAAATGGGGGTACCCCAAGGTTCAATTTTAGGTCCTTTTTTATTTTTAGTTTATATTAATGATTTACCCTATTTGTTGCAAAATAAACTTTATATGGTGTTGTTTGCCGACGACACTTCTTTGATTTTTAAGATAAATAGAAGGACTAATAATCTTGACGACGAAAATAACGCCCTACTGCAGGTCCAAAACTGGTTCACTGCTAATAATTTAGTTTTAAACGGGAAAAAACTAAATGCATAAAATTTTCCTTACCAAATGTTAAAGGTAGCGATTGTGATGTAGTATTAAACGATGAAAAACTAGAATTTGTCGATAAAACAGTTTTCTTGGGGATTACGCTTGACTCAAGGCTACAATGGGGTCCTCATTTAACATCTCTTGCAGGACGGCTTAGCTCAGCTGCATATGCTGTCAGAAAAATCCGCCAATTTACGGATGTTGATACCGCTAGACTAGTCTATTTTAGTTATTTTCATAGCATCATGTCTTACGGTATCTTACTATGAGGACGGGCTGCAGAAATCGACTCAATTTTTATATTACAGAAAAGAGCGATCAGAGCTATATACAATCTTCGCCGCTGCGATTCTCTAAGGGAACTGTTTAAGGAAATTAACATAATGACGGTGCCTTGTCAATATATTTATGCAAACATAATGTATGTTAGAAAAAATATTAATCTTTTTAGCAAAAGAGGCGATAGACATAATTATGTTACAAGAAATAGGGACCAATTAGTTCAACCAAGTTTCAGACTAGCAAAAGTGGCCTCTTCTTTTATGGGGTACTGTTTGAAATGTTATAATAAAATACCTTCACAAATATTAGAACTCAATGAAACGAAATTTAAATCTTGTATTAAACGCACACTATGCAGGCAAGCATATTATAAGTTGGAGGATTATATTCAGGATAAAAATGCTTGGCTCAATGCTGGTCCAGCTCCACTACCACCGGGGTGTACAAATTGATTAATTAGTATGGAAATTATTTTTAATGTTTTTTTTTTCTTGAAATTGTAAAATATAAGTATTGTATTATATGTATAGAAGCATTTTTTCCACAGTTTGTAAATGTGAGTACCATGGAGCTTTTTATAGTTTTTATGTTGCTACTGGACTTATTTGACATAAATGAGCATGGCAGTTGAGAGTTTGTCATGCTCACTCAAATGTCTCACTGATGGTGGCGCGGGTGTTGGATCATTCGGTTCCCTTCAAAATGGTTGAGCTGAGTGGTGCTAATATTAGCGTCATGTCCGTGAACGGGCGCTGTCAGTTGAGGCTGGTCATCTCTTAGCTGCCAGTTGCTTTTTTAATATCTATATTTAGTTTTTATTTTTATTTACATTGTTCTCACATGATAGCGACAAGAAACATGTAACAGAGATATTTGTAACTACAAAATATGATTGAAAAGAGTGTCCATGGAGTTTCTTGCACATTCTTCTCCATAGAGATCTACGCTTTGGAATGTGCAATTAGCATCATTTATTTTTATTTTTCTGACTAACTGACTTCTTGACATTTCAAAAGTGCCTGTAAATGGTTTATTTGGAATAAATGCTATTTTTGATTTTGATTTTGATTTTGAGTTACGAGTATACATGTGGTTGGGTGGAGAGGGAGAGGGAGACCAAAGAAAAGATGGATGCATTGTGTGAACAGTGATATGAAAGAAAAGGAAGTTAGTGATAGTACGACGGTTGACAGGATAGAATGGAAGAAAAAAACGTGTTGCGCCGACCCCAAATAAGATGGGACAAGGGCAGGAAGATGATGATGGTTTTTCGTAACGTAAGGTACCTACAAGGTACGAAACTGAGATCGGAATAGATAGAGTAGATATATTATATAACTAAAGTTCGAAGAAGGCAGTAACATAGAATAGATAATACCTATACTTCCTCTAAAATCTTAAAATCATAAGCATGACAACCCATACGCACAAAATGTTTCGGGAACACATTCATTGTGCGTACCTACAGCTACAGAGTGGAATTCCTTGCCGGAACCTGTGTTTCCTGATGGCTCCAGAAAATGTACTTTGCAATATTTTATTTATTATTATTTATATTGTTAACGTATTATTTATTAATAATTGTAATTGTTTATTTTACTTGCTTTTATTTATATAGCCTCTTTTTTATAATGTGAATGTGAGAACACTGTAGACTCCGCGAATTCTTAGGTTCCTTTTTATTATGATTATTTTTATTGTACTTTATAGTACAACATTGACCAGTCTACACTGTCTTTTGTTGGAATATGACAAAAACAAATCCATCCTACTTCAACACTATGAATATCTTTCTCTTTCTAACCAATAAATATTGTATTTAATTGGTCTGAGTCCCTTGTCAGCACTTGACTGAATTCCCTAGTATAGTTACAGTTACTGTATTCCTTTAGCCTTGCTTAGAAGCACACGTCTCACGTAACATTACTGAAACACACCTTCCAATATAAAGTAAAGGATTAATAAATAGTTATTATTTCAAATCCTTAAAACCGTGTTTGCTTTGGTGTCCACCTATTAACCCCAACATCTTTATATATAATATCTACATAAGCTGTAATATGAAAATATTGTAATAACAAATTCTTTTTTAAAAGAGTAACCATGGAGTTTCTTGCCGGTTCTTCTCCATAGGAAACGACCAATTTGGAACTGTGCACTAGCTTCTGAGGTTTTATAACTGCCCATGTAGGCCTATGTAAAATAAAAAACTTTAACTTTGACTTTGACTTACGTGAAGAGCAAATAGGTTACTTTCATCGCTTACCATCGGGTAAGATAGCGGTCAAGTGCGACTAATAACAAAAAAAAACACTAATTAGATAATTAATAAATATTTAACTGTATTAATTTATTACGTTAATATAAAATCTATACTCCATCTGTTTAGGTAATTAACTAAATGTAAACAATCTTGACATGTCTTTTATCTAAAAGTTGTCTAAAAATTCTACCAATTTGTTATTTACTAAATTTAAATAACCTTTGTATGTCTTTTAAAAGATTTTTTAAACAAAAAGACATATCAAGATTGATGCATTTGCGTAAACACTTAAACAGTAGCCTTTTGAAATTTTGACAAAGTAATAAAGCTAATGCCTCGTCTCAGCCTAACAGTACCATTTTTGACATCTGTCAGATTCTTGTCTTCGAAGTTATTTAAATTATGTTTATTATTTTATACTGAAGTGAGCGGTTTTATAACATAACTAAATAAAATATTTATTTGTAATTTAATTATTATTTAAAAAGCGGCATTATTTCAACGGATGGATGTACTAAACATGCGCGAAGCTTTGTGCGCGCCGCGGCGCCTGCGCACGCATACACTTCTCTTTACAACCTACCCCATTGTTTCGCAGATTTATAGCTCGTTATTAATTCCCACACTCATGGATAGGCACGAACAGTAATTATATTCTTGATCGTAATAATATTTTCATTGGGAAAATGCTAAAACTTTACTTCGCTCGAATATGATTACACTGGGTTTTATGAAAAGAAAACCTGTGGTCTTAGAACGCAAAGAGCAACTGAAGGATACATGTGTAGTTTTAGTCATTTAAAGCTTGACACACCCTTCGCTCCATCCAGAGCCGAAACAGTCATTAAAAAAAAAATTGCCAGATGAATTCATCTGGCAAAAATCATATCGACCAATTTTTTTTCAGTAAGCTTATTCTTATATAGAAAGAAAGAAAGAAAAAGAGTTTATTTACGTCAAACATGGCGCGTACCTTAAAAATTAAAAACTAATCACAATAATGACTTATAATATTATATTATAAGTAGGATATACGTCACATCCGCGCAAAAGGGCTAGCGCTCAGCAAAATGCTACCTGCCCTCATTAAAAAACCACTAAAGGATCCCCGAAACGGTCAATTGCGATTGCCAATATTTAGGTAATGGCAATGACAATGTATTGACAATTACGTCGGTCATTAAAAGTAAACGATCAATTTTTGTATCATGGCGTCGTCAATCACGTAAATATTGTCAATCGCAAATTACCGTTTAGAGGACCCTTAACATACTTTGTTTCTATCGCCCGCATAAGGTGTATCATGCCCGGGGCCCCGGGATGAACTCGCACACTTTTCCGCGCCAGTGCTAAAAACAGTAAATTGCGTTTCTAAAGCGATAGGGATAAGAATGGGTATTGAAAAGAAATTTTGCTGAAATGTTATAGTGGTGTTATCGTTATTATTTTAATTGTTCCGTGGCTCATAAGGTAAGGTCATCATCATCATCATCATTTCAGCCGATAGACGTCCATTGCTGGACATAGGCTTCTCCCAAATGTCGCCACAAAGAACGGTCCTGTGCGTCTCGCATCCATCGGATTCCCGCAACCTTCACCAGGTCATCGGTCCACCTTGTAGGGGGCCTTCCAACACTGCGTCTTCAAGGTAAGGTAGCAAGGTAATATTTATTTAGAGTAGTTAGAACTCACGAAGGTAACATTAGTTATTACAGAACAATAATCAACGGCATATATTACAAAAACTCATCCTCAAAAGGGATAGTTATACTCAAAAAAGGAGTGCAATGTAAAAAGGCGACTGGTCCGTGGGAGCGCGATGTCCTCCGGCCCTCTGAGATCCATTGAGCTCATTAGACATCTCCAAATAAGGGCCGGAGACGCGTTTTTGTGGGGACACTCCAGACGGACTGATGCGGACTACCGATGTTAAAACGGTACGATAGAATGCCGATACTCGAGCGAAATTTTGAGATAGGTACTGCTGTTAAGGTATGCGATTATATACTAATAATTATTCCACAACTTTGACACAAGTCATTTAGCCTCAAGCTAAGCAGAGCTGTTGCTATAAGTACTAGACAACTGATACACATTCTTATATATTTCTAAATACATAACCGTATACGTATAGTATGTACTTATTATTTATGGCAGTGTTGTGTATCTGTCCCAGCCAACTAGCTGAATTCGCATTTGTTTAACTGCCTAGTATGTTAACTAAACGGCGCCGTTCAACTAGCAGCTTGAATTACATTCAGCCGGTATATTATTACAACATTTAATGAGATGGCTGGATAAAGCTAGAACAAGGCACGCCTGTAACACGCCTGCCCCCTGGCCAAGTTACAACCGTTTCATTTCGATTCTCTTTTCGTTGATCGCCTCGAGTCGGCCACGCCTCCTATTCCTTTGTTCTGACCACGTGACTGAGCGTTGAGATGACGTCAGAATAACGGAATCTGAGACGTAGCCTACTCGAGGCGATCGACGAAAAGAGAAACGAAACGGTTGTAACTTGGCTAGGGGCTTATTTATACGTATAAAAACGTCACGTGGCGTCGCGTGGCGTAGATCAAGTGTAGCTCTACAAGTCTAGTTTCCATATAAAATGTATAAAGACCGACGCGCTGAGATCGGCGTGTGTGGCACACGTGTGCGCAGTGTAGTTCTAGCTTGATGCTTTGACCATTCATATAACACGGTGAATATGTGACGAAAAGAACTTATGGCAACTCGACACGAAGACACACGGGTTATAGTCAGTGAAAGTCTGAAACATCCTTTCACTCCACTCTGGAATGAGAGAAGTCATTGGATTATTACCCCACTAAAAAACGGACTGGTTAAGATTCGAAGAAAATGACGGAAGCTCCATCATTTCAGGTTCCTTTAAACCTTACTTACGACCGTCGTCGGTAAGGCAAACTAATTTTATGAATTGACATCGCCTCTTTTAAATGTTATTTTAATCGAAATAGCTATGTGTTTGTGAAGTACCGTTGGTCATTACGTTGGCAAGATTACTCTTGCTCATCAGTTTCATTTAACCAAGATACTTTCTGAATGTAAATTCTTGTGAAAATATCAAAATCACTAGATATATATAAACCGAGCCGACCGACTTGAGTACAGGCGCAGGGTGGCTAGCCTTTCGGTGTTTTACAGGTTGCATTTTGGAGAGTGTGCTCGGGAATTGCATGCCTTGATTCCGCCATCTCATTTGTACCATCGGAACAGCCGACGTACGGCGAGTATCAACCCTTTCGTTGTTGAAACCTCTACGGTCTGGACTAAGCGTTTCGCCTCGTCGTTTATACCGCGTACATTGAAGGACTGGAACCATTTGCCTGCTGCGGTCTTGCCATCCGATTATAATTTGGGTGTCTTCAAAACTAGAGTGAATAGACTCTTAATAAACTAGTGCGCCTCACCATCAACGATTGCATCACTGCTTATCATCAGGTGGGATCGCAGTCAAGCACAAAATTATATTAAATTTAAAAATCGAAACAGAATTAATTTATTACTATACCTAATTAAAACTAACTAAAAAAATAAAAATAAAAGTCCTAAAGAACTAAAAAAGCAATCTAAAGTACGGCGTCGAATCCTCTCTTTGAGGAGTGGCTGGAAAGGCAACACCTTTCCTTCTTCTTCTTTACCTTCCGCATGACGCAGGTCCTTACCGGACATGGTAAGTTCGGGAGGTTCCTGCACCGGATTCGTGCGGAAGAAACGCCCGGGTGTCACCATTGCTTAGACAGCCCGGAGGACACGGTGGAGCACACAGTAGAGGTGTGCCCCGCTTGGAAAGAGCATCGCCGTGTCCTCGTGGGGGCAATCGGCGGCGGTGATCTCTCGCGCCGGGCCTTGGTACAGGCCATGGTCCGGAGCGAGGAGGAGTGGCAGGCGGTCGCCTCCTTCTGCGAAGCAGTAATGCTAGCAAAGGAGGCGGCCGATCGCGTGAGGCAGCGGCCCTCACGCCCCAACCGCCGCCGGGACTCCGATCCCGATTACCGGCCACCGTAGGCGCGGGCTTGCGGAAGGCGAGTAATGGGTGGCTCGCCGTCCGGTAACCGTCCGGACCGAGCCCCAGTCGTCGACGGCGCGTATTGTTCCACGCGCGCCTCAAGGAGATGTCAGCAACTGTAGGGGCCCAGCAGGGTCGAAGCCTACTGGGGCTCAGTAAAAATCTGACACTATGTCCCGCCCAATCAGACATAAAAAATGCCAATCCTGATTTCAGATACTTTGCACAGCTGATATGTGTCATACCTTGCACTGATGGCGTACTTAGTGGTTGAACGATTAACTGTTGTACAGGTATCGGCACGAATCTTGAGCGCTGACTGTTACTTGCGCAGAAGTAAAATATCAGGTCTCTTTGGTGGTATGAAGTGAGACGTGGGGGCGAGGAGTGTCATTGATTGGCTCGCCGCGTATCGCATCATAGACGTCACTTGTGATTGGTTCCCTGCGTTTGCTGCATGTACCTAACGATGACGAGTACACTTCTGTGCCAATAAATTGACTCGTAATTTTTAATCCATCGATTTTATTTTTTATTATTGGTTATTTTATTAGTGGTTAGGCTGTGTGGACAGGCACACAGAGAAAGTTCCTTTCAAAAGTAGGTAAAATGTTAGGAATTTCTTCGTAGGGGTGCTACAAATCTTTGAAATTTTCGTCTTTGCTACAATATGCATACCTTCCGGTAGAAATTCTCTAAAAGATAATAAAACCGTATGAAAATCTGTTATATGGTTAATAAGTGAACGGAAAAACAGACAGAGAATCACAGCGACTTTTTATTTAAACTATTTATGTTTTTTTTTTTACAACCATAATTAAGAAGATAGCAGGTAAAAGAAAAAATAAAATAAATTAGGTGTACATTTTCTTTGCCATAAGTGTACGATGCGCAAAGCGATCCCCACTCTTTCGCCGAGCGCTCAAGATTCATGCCGATAACTGTACTGCGTGTTCGATTCCCACACGGAACAAATAATTGTGTGGCCTATAGATAGGAGGTCCGGGTCTGGGTATCTTGTGTATGTGAGTTAACATGTGTTGTGAGTGCACCCACGACACAGGAGTAATAATAATAATAAGAAGAAACTGAGAAAGAGAAACAAATCAAATATCTCGACTTAGCACACGAGGTTGTCGACATGTGGAATGTAGACTCGGCTATCATAGTCCCGATTGTCGTGACCGCCAATGGCCTTATAGCCAAAAGCTTCGACGACCATCTGTCGAAGCCGTCGTTACGCAGTTGGATCAAGGGCCTGATACAGAAGGCAGTACTCCTCGTTACGGCTCGCATTGTGAGAAGGTTCCTGTCTCTGGAGCCCTAACCACCGGTAGCTTGGACCCTGCTCCCGACACCGGCGAACTACTATTTTTTATATTTTTAAATGTTTTTTTTTTTATGATCTTGTTAAAAAATATTTAAAAATATAATTTATATAAGTGAATAATAATAAAACATTTATTTCGGACGAGGTCCATATTTTGTTAGTAATAATTATATTAAAAAAAAATATTAGTAAGCATTAACAACACAAATAACATAACTATACTTTGACATGAAGCCGCACCCATCTTTGCAGCATGGGGGACTCCCACCTATCTGCAAAAATAACTTTTTATATAAAAAATATAACCGACTTCACTAAAAAAAAACACTAAAAGGATCAAAATAACTTTAACCGAGAAATACCGACTTCCGAAATTAAAGTTATTTTGATCCTTTTAGTGTTTTTTTTAGTGAAGTCGGTTATAGTTTTTTTGTAAAAAGTTTTTTATTTCACACTTTTTAGTTGCGATACACTTATAAACAGACATTAAATGTTACTTTTTGACTGTAAACGCTTAAGTTCTCGATGAAAATACCAAAATCACTATATGGTTGCCTATAATATTTGAGGAGTTCCCTCGATTTCGCCAAGATTCCATCATGAGATCCCGACTTGGTGATTATGGGACCATTTGGGAAGTATACCCTTTCCAACAAACAAAGAATTTTTCAAATTGGTTGGCAAGCGACGAAGTTATGCACGAACAAACATAAAAAAAAAATACAAACATCCAAATTGAGAACCTCCTCCTTTTTTAGAAGTCGGTTTAAAACACTCAGTATAATGTTGGTGCTACCACGAACGCGACTGAGTAGGGAAGCACACCTCTTCCTGATTATGGCCTTCAACCCGCGCCTCAGTAAACATCCCTGAGTAATACCCGTTCAAAAAAAGAAGAAAGATCGTCTTCAGGCCTTCACCTATATTCTTCTTCGATATTAACACAGGTGTATGTTTCAGTGTACATCAGCCGTGAAGACTATTGCGAAGGAATGCAATGAACGTCGTTGGTAGGAATGCCCCCAACGTCGGTTAACAGGGCTGTCGGTCACAGCGGGGTCGAATTATAAAAACGGCCAAGTGCGAGTTGGACTCGCTCATGAAGGGTTCCATACCGTCCGAAGCAAAACACGGCAAAAAAATCACGTTAGTTGTATGGGAGCCCCCCATATTTATTTTATTCTGTTTTTTGTATTTGTTGTTATAGCGACAACAGAAATACATCATCTATGAAAATTTCAATTGTCTATCACGGTTCATGATATAAAGCCTGGTGAGAGATGGACCGACAGGCAGACGGACGGACAGAGGAGTCGTAGTAATAGGGTCGCGTTTTATCCATTGGGTACGGAGTTCTAAAAACGAAAGGCAAATATTATGTACCAGGCCACTGAATGTTTTGCGAAAAAAAGTTTTTATGTATAAGGCACTGGCCATTTGTAATTATTTTGAAAACTTAGTTTATTTAAAAATACCATTGTTCGAATTTTGAATTTCCCTCTACATTTTTTCGAGAGCCAAATCAAATTATCGTGACTCATTTAAAAATGGATTTGTTTCTTAGTGTCCCACGTATGTATGTGAATTTACATGTTTATGAATGCAACCACGACACAGGAATTAATTATTCCTATTGTGGGGCAACCTTTCTCTAAAACAAAAAAAAAAACATCCACCATTGCCTTTACCAGCATCCAGGGACAAAAATATCCTATGTTCAATTCCAGGAAGTGATCTACCCTTCTGCTAAGTTGCATCCAAATCCGTTAAGACGGGAAGAGGTAACTGACAGACAAAAGCATGTAATTTTTTTATATTTTTTTTTTTTTGGATCTCCAAGAAAGGACACACTGATACAATAGAAATTACAACGGTCCTTTAACGTATATGCTTCAATTACAGGAGACCACAGCATAGACATATAAATAAGAGTAAAATAGAAACATTAAAAATTCACAAAACATTCAAATAAATAAGACATAAAAAACAAAATTCTAATAAATTATATCAAATCAAAGCTAAGAATTAGGGTCAACATATAAAGGTCAAAAGGGATACATTGGTCATTGGTGAATTTGAATTAATATTACGAATTAAACTTTAATTGAGATATTCAAACAGTAATCAAGTGTACTCACAGCCCTAAAGACGAAGGATCAACGGCTTCCCGTTATCCTGTTTTAGATCTAATTCCATACAAGCGGACGACTCTTGCGCATCTATTCACTCGTATAAGGCTAGCCACTCAGGTGATAAATCACGCCCAATCGGGGTTGCCTTGTGTCCGGGTTTAATTGAATTATTTCTAGGGTAATGTGAGGTTTGGACCCATACGCTAAGTTAGTTTGAAAGACTTCAACTCAGACGCTATAACAACGGAAGAAACCCTTGATTAAGTATTCTTATAATAAATCTGTAGAAATGAAAATTCTGTACATTGAAAATATCAAAAAAATAAATGGCAAGGGGTGTTACTAGACCGACACCAAATCCAAAAATGTGATTAAAAAAATTTTTGTCTTTCTGTCTGTCTGTTTGTTCATCACGCAAAAACTACCGATTCGATTACGATGAAACTTTGTATAATTATTTTTTAATATCCTAGGCACCACACTGGGTATTTTTTATCCCAAAAAAGTATATACAATAAAAAACAAACTTAATTTTGCGGTTCGATCCCTAGACCCGATTACTGTACCAACCGCAAATAATAAGTTTGTGGTAGGTTACGTCACCCGCAGTGGAGTTCACTAAGGGGCGCTGCTCACGGCTAAGATATTATAATATTTTATCTTAAGATACAATATCGCTCGCCAAAGGACTATCACACGCACGAAGAAGATTATAAATATTATTTCATATTTCGTATCTCAAAAAACCTAATGTCGCGGGCAAAAGCTAGTTTTCAATAAATTTTAAGCTCTAACCGTTAATTTGAGGATTCGAGTAGGAGTAGGTGACCTTGAATATATCTGGGTGCCCTTCTTCTTATCGAGACGATGGTTTTCTTTCTAAATCATGGCCATCATTCTGTTCTGAATGTGGCCATGTTAATAGTAGGGAAGCGGAGTTCTTTTGATTCTGAAAGGTGCAAACTGTGGTAAGTATTGAAAAACAAAACCAAAAACCAAGGAAAAGTGAGATACGATTCTGCCGTGCCACGTAATCCAAAGAGTGGTTAATTATTCTTCAGATGGATCACTAATTTCAACTTCGTGCTTCATAGGCTAGCCTAATGATTGCAGAACGGGGAAGTCAGAAATAAGATCGAATTTGGTCAAAATTACAGTTTAAAAACGGTCTAAATCATTACAACTTGCCTTGATGAGTCTCGAGAACCAAAGAAGGCCTCATTCGAATCACCTCATTATAAAATGAGCTATATAATAAAATGGTGAATCAGCGGAGATAATTGGCGTGGAACAGAACACGTTACCGTAGGATCGTCGTACGCAGACATTCTGTGAGACCATGCGTGCATTGGAGCGTAACGAATGACCGCTCCTTAGGTCCCGAACATACTGGGCTTGGACTCGAGATAAAGTGACATTCCATCAACGATATCGATTGTTATTTTTATTTTTTTTATCATTATCCTGCACGTAAGCGTTTATTACAATTACTAACATTCTAATACTAATAAGATATATAAGAAACATAAAAACTAATTAATATTAAGAACGTAATAGGAATATATACAAACTAAAAATAATAATATTTACAAACGGGTAGAAAAAGAAATTATTGGGCATCGAAAAATTCATCCAAATCGATATCAATAGGAAAAGTGCCCAGAACGCTGGCAGCATTGCCACGTTGGATAGCAATGCTGATTCGTTGTCCGAAGAAAAGCCCAGCCCTCTGGTCACGCGAAGAGTCGACCAGTTGTTTGCTGATATCACGAACAACTCGATGAGCGCTCGGACCCCATGGCCCTAGTGTTTCAACCCCAAACGGCTCAAACATATAACATCCGATGAGATTGTTATATTTACGCCGTTTGAGGTTTTCTGCACTTGCGGCAGCCGCCCCAGCACAACCTGCCGTACTCAGAAGATGGGATGGCGCAAGGGTGTCGACACATGTTGCATTCCACACCAAAGGCCTACCTTCGATTGTTATTAAGTCTAAAATTTTAAAGATTGAATACAAGACATTCCACAACCCGTGATACATTTCCATACAGCCGCTCTTACGTGATTATTACACATCTTTCTCTAGATATTTTGGTAACATAGATATCTTGTGAATATTAACTAGACTTCTGTTAAAGAAGATTATTTTGCGTAATTTTTGGCCCTTCATAATATACTCATAAAATCAAAAAGTAAAGAAAATATATTTATAGGAGCCTTGCACATCGTGTCACTCGAGTCACTCGTCCAAGGGGATGGTGAGGTAGATTGGGACGTAACTTGACAGGCCTGTTAGTCTAGTGGTCAGTGGCCCTGACTGCTACGCCGGAGGTCGTGGGTTCGATTCCCACCCAGAACAAATGTTCGTGTGATGAGCACGATCATTTGTTCTGTGTCTGGGTGTAATTTATCTATATATGTATGTATTTAGAAATATATAAGTATGTTTATCAGTTGTCTAGTACCCATAACACAAGCTCTGCTTAGCTTGGGACTAGACGGCGTGTGATAGTTGTGGAATATTATTATTATTATAGGAGCCTTGCACATCGGGTCACTCGGGTCACTCGTCCAAGGGGATGGTGAGGTAGATCGGGACGTAACATATCGGATCAACGCAGGATGGATGAAATGGCGACAGGTCACGGGAACAACTTGTGACCCACGGAAGCCCCTCAAGTTGAAGGGTAAAATCTACAAGTCCGTGATAAGACCTGTCATACTGCAAGGATCAGAATGTTGGGCTGTGAAAAAGACGGATGAAAAAAAATTGCACGTAGCGGAGATGAGAATGTTGAGATGGATGTGTGGTGTGACGAGAATAGACAAAGTGAGAAATGAGTATATTAGGGGAAGTTTGAAAGTGGCGCCAGTGACTGAAAAGTTGAAAGGGAATCGTCTGTCTTGGTATGGTCATGTGAAGAGGAGGGATGAAACGCATGTTACTAAAAGAGTTATGAGTTAACATGTGGATGGATGGAGAGAGAGAGTGAGACCAAAAAAAAGATGGATGGATTGTGTGAAGAGTGATATGAAAGAAAAGGAAGTTGGTGATGCAGCATGACGTGTAACGGGGCAGAATGGAAGAAAAAAAACGTGTTGCGCCGACCCCAAATAACACAGGCCAAGGGCAGGAAGATGAGGAGCCTTGCATATATAATAAAAATATTGAATGACAAAATTTTTTTACAAAAATTTTCAAGGATTTAAAAAAAATGTATTTCCTGGAACAAGTTTTGTGAAACATTCGATAGAGTGGCGGAAGATACCGAATTCCGATAGAGCGTTCCGCATTCGGGTTAGCTCTTTTTTCGCGTTACCTCTTTAAGAAACATTGCGTTTTATTGAGTTGGACGAAATAACAAGCTTTTAAGCCATGTTATGTGTACGATGTGCAAAGCGATCTCCACTTGTTCTCCGAATGCTCAAGATTCGTGCCGGTATCTGTACTAAAAAATCTAGGAGTATACATGCAGATGGATGGCGAGGGAGGCCAAAGAAAATATGGATGGATTGAAAAAGAAAAAAAAAGAAAAGAAAATATGTTTATTTGGCACACCACGATTAATCAACAAATAATTGATTTACAAACTAAAAATAATCTTAAAAAAAAATAAAAAAAAATAAGGAGAAATAAAATTAACAATAAAAAAATATGTCTCACGGCTACGCCAAATAGGTCCAGTTCAGCCTAATGCCAGACAACTACGCAGCAGTTGCCTGACGCTGGTTTTCAACTGAACCTTACGGATTGTGTGAAGAGTCATATGAAAGAAAAGGGTGACGAATGACAGAACAGAATTGAAGAAAAAAACGTGTTGCATCAACCCCAAATAACAAGGGCAGGAAGATGATGATGATTTTTTTTAGTAGGCTACAGTGAAATGTCCATTTGTAAGTAAGTACAATACAAATCCAAAAACATGCAACGCTTGTCTAATCACATAATATATTACATTTACGTTGAGCAACTCGGACAATAGTTCGGTCGCCGCTCTCAGTGTGTGTCCGACCTTACCTGCGCCGGCGCATACGTTGCCATCGCCGCGAGCGCCGGCGCCGGCGGCTTCCACAGACAAGGGTGAAATCGAACAAAGGGATGGCACTATTAGTGAACATTTTTTTTTTGTTTAATTTTCAATATAAGATGAATGAGATGCGGTCAGTAACGAAAGTCGAATACAGAGGCTCTAACCACGAGCTTTCAATGCGATCCATTTGACGACCTAAACTGAACTGTTTTAGGGATGGAGCTATATAGGATGTATCTGTATAGCTCCATCCCTCTCTCTTACTCGCACGCTTGACATTTTAACTCGTAACGATAAAGACCCAGAGCTTTGTATTGGACCCAATTACCCTTATTTATAAAAATCTCGTGAATTCTTTAGCAACTGATTAGCAGATTTTTAATCAGAGAATTTAAATTTAGAATCTGCCAATCAGTTGCTACGCAGCTCATAGGTTTTGTTTTGTTTGCTCAAAAATAATAGAAGCGTTGGTAGATCAATAGCTAGATGACCTTCGAAATATTGACGGGGATCCCTGCAAGTAATTGCGTATGACATTTCAGATTCAACAGCATTAGCCTTCTCTGCATTCTCGAGCAGACGAATTCTTCAAATATAAGAAGCAATGGTTGAATGCTTTAAAATCCTACGGATCATAATATGCGTGTACTCAGCAAGAAATAAAGAGACTTGATTCCACTTTCTTGCAACTGGTATTAATCCACTTCATGGATGGAATAGGACTTAACACGTTGAAAACAATTTTAATGATTATAATTAAGTAAATAAATACATGTTATGCCCGCCAATCATATTTCAATCAACATACAAACTGACTCTGCCCTGTAAAATGCATATGGTCAATCATCATCATCATCATCATCATTTCAGCTGAAAGACGTCCACTGTTGGACATAGGCCTCCCCAATGGCGACGCCACAACGCCCGATCCTGTGCGTCTCGCATCCACCGCACTCCCGCGACTCTCACCAGGTCAATACGTTTTCAGAAATATTCATATCTGTTGATCTGATGACTATATAATTTAATTTTCATTACACCGCAGACTACCCCCTTTTTTATGTTAAGTTCTTACAGTCCATGCTAAGTTTGTCTGGTAGATATCGCTTCAAGCGATAAGACCGCCATTGTACCCATAGAGTAAGTTAATTTAAAAGTTTTTGTTACTATTTTCTTATACAATAAAGTTTTATTCTATTCTATTCTATAAAGCAATTCTAGAACCATTGTATGCATATAGGTACTAGATTACATCACAGCTTACCATCAGGTGGGCCGTCAAACATTTTGTCATTAAAAAAAACCTCGATATTTCTCATCGCACTTTTTCGTTTTGTGTCATCACCCTCTTTCGTTTTGACTGATGGCACTTTACCTTTTGTCTCATCGCTCTTTTTAGGATTCCGTACCTCAAAAGGAAAAAACGGAATCCTTATAAGATCACTTTGTTGTCCGTTTGTCTGTCTGTCTGTCTGTCAAGACCCTTTATGTCGGGACTGCGTGGAGGTATCGGGTTGAAATTAAAACCATATACTTAGGTCTGCGGTCCCTTGAAGCTGTGAAAAAATCAAACTTAAATGTTCAAGAAAAAAAAAAAATGGCCGTTTCGTTTCGTGTTGCAAAAAATGTATATATATTTCGACACACTCAAGGGAATCAAAATTCATAGGTGTCAAATTTGACATAAAGCAAGGTTTTATACCACAGGTATAAGAAAAAAATCTGAAAACTGTAAATTTAATTTTAAGGTTACGTCACAAGAAGAATACTTTTTTGCGATTAGGAAAAAACTTCAATACTCATTCGGGAATTGAATTAGTAAGTTGGTATGGAACCCTCAGTGCGCAAGTCCGACTCGCGCTTGCCCAGTTTTTTTTTTCAAGCCGTACCTGACTGACTGACGTATCAACGTACAGCCGAAACTACTAAGACTAGGAGCGTGAAAATTTGCACAAAGCTTCCTTTTATGACGTAGGCGATAAAACGGGGGTCCAAAGTTTGTATGGAAAAACCTACTTTCACGTGCGAAGCCGCTGGCAGAAGCTAGTATTAGATAAGTAAATAAAACAAGAATTAGGCCGCTACTTCACGTGGAGCATTCAGTCATCATTCACTATAGCCTTTGCTTGCGGTGTCCGCTGGGTCAGTCGGGCCAAAACCCCGCTGCGTTTGGGCAATAAAATGTACCTTTAAATGACACTACATTAAAATTATACAACTGCTTTTATAGTTCTGTGACAAACGTGCAACTCCTTAAATTATTTCTGATTTCTATAGGTTCTTAACACGGAACGTAAGGGTCGATACACGGTATTTCTTTTAGGCGTCTTGCAAATAAAAACACGCTTCAAAAAGGACTGGCTTTTTCAAATTCTGGGTGTAAATTAGGCACTATTCAGTGGAACAAATTAGGTACCCATGGGCTGGTAATATTTATTTCTTTAATGAAACTTCATTCAACACAAACGTACAAAGGCGGACTTAATGCCTTAGCCATTCTATATCAGTTAACCATGGGTGGTGGAGAGACAATATGGCAGGTGCATAAAAAAAAATTATAAAAAGAAAAAACATTATTACAAAAGCATATAACATATATTTGTAGTTAAATTAAACATACATAATATCATTTCTCATTGACAAATAAAGCATAGCCGAAACGGCTGGTTTAGCTAAAAAAAACTGGGTCTAATGCGAATTAGACTCGCGTACCGAGGGTTCCGTACAAACATACTTAAGGAAAAAGTTCAATTCCCGAATCGAGGCTCGAAGATTTTTCCACATTTATTTTACACATTTTCAGTTTTCAGACTTTTTCATTACATAATAATATAATAATATTCCACAACGCCGTCTAGTCCCAAGCTAAGCAGAGTTTGTGTTATGAGTGCTAGACAACTGATGATGATGACAACTGACTTATACATTTCTAAATACATACATATTATAGATAAATTACAACCAGACACAGAACAAATGATCGTGCTCATCACGCAAATATTTGTCCTGGGTGACCGGCATAGCAGTCAGGGCCACTAACCACTGGACCAATAGGCCAATCAAAGTTATGTGTGATTACTTGTGCTATGAGACCTTGCCTCATGCTGAATTTCAGGATTCTAGGTCAGCGGGAGGTACTCTATTATTGGTTTTGATTTCCTAACGAGTGTAGAAAAAAGCGTCTAAACGGAGCATCCAGTAGCAGCCTAGAGTATATTCATTTCAGCTTTATCCCTCCACGCGTTCGTGAGAAAAGGGTCTTGACAAACGGATAGCAAAGTGATCCTATAAGGGTTCCGTTGTTGCCGACTTAGATAGGTACGGAACTCTAAAAATACATTTTGTAACTTCTTCTTTAAACAAAGAAAAAATAAAGATCACTGAAAATTCCTCACTCACACGTCTCAGGATGTTGGCCACATTTGCCGACGAAAAATCCCATCGATTGCCCGGACTGCTATTAATAAAACTTTCCACCCCTTGACTTAAGCTCCACTGTGATAAAAGATAAAGAGCCCAAGTGTTGTCGGCGCACTATTCATTGTTAATGCCATACCAATCAGCTGTGACGTCAGATGTCACTTCAGATGCTGCGTCGAGAGCGCCGGTGACTGCAGCGGCGTGAGAATTTCTCACTCCAATAACTTATCATTAGGGCAGTGGGTTTTATTACCACTTCAAGAATTCCTGTGGAGTGTTATTAGATTTACCATCGGGAATATCTCAGGGGAACTATATTTTCTATCACCAAAATTTATATTTGTCATCAAGTTGTATCACCTAATAAATAGATCTATCGCCACGAAATATTTTCGTTCTCAGATAAACAAAAATGGTTCCCAGGTATGAATTATCAAATTAATGTTAATATATGTGTAAAATAAGAGATCGATAACCAATAAAATTATATTGCATTACATGAATATAAACTTCGTTCTTATAATAACAGTTTTGTTACTTAAATAATAGCTCTGTGCTCAGAATGGTAGATCTGTCACCAAATAAATCGATTATCGATCCCTGACTGCGACTCCTTTTTATTTGATATTTTGTCACCAATACAGTATTAACATTTTATTTCGTTCAGATATTAAATTAATAGTATTCGTTACCAATTTAATACATCAATTTATAATTTTAATGAAAAAATGATCAAAGGGGCGGAGACAAATTGGCGCGCTTTAAAAATTGACCAATCCGGCCTCAACGATGGGTTGTGATGCATGGGAAATGCAACTGCCCTGCGTTTTACAAGAAATATATGTGCAAACATATTATCGGATTAGCCATACGCTTAAAGCTGGCCAACCCCCCACCAGAAGCAAAAAATGTGCTTATCGGCCAGAAAAGAAAAAGGGGGCGCCCTTCGAAATCCAAACCAGCGCTGATTATTCAGTGATTATTGTTTTTTAAGAATTAATATTGATTATTTTAACTTTAATTAAGTGTTTTATCTATTATTCTGCTAGCCATAAGCCAGCTATTTTAAACCAGCGCTGATTGTTCAGTGGTAATTATTTTAAACAATAAATATTGATTATTTTGACTTTAATTGTTTTATTTACTACTCTGCTAAAAATTTTATTTAAATATAATTTATACTACCAGTGGAAATTTAAAACCTTGGGAGCCTAGTTAAGTAGCAGAATCTTTTGGTTGAAACGATGATGACAACCCTAATTTTTTATTTGAACTTAATGCAATTTTCTAGTAACATAGTATGATTTATTGGTGATCTCTTTAAATTAGTTTGCTTAAATACTTATTAGGACACACCTATTATTATACATACAAAAACATTTATTTGGTACTAGACCTTATATCTCAGGATTTTAGGTGATTTATTGTGGAACTGATTTTGCATTGTTTGGTGACTACATTTTGGTGACAGATCTACTATTTTGAGGACAAACCCTATTATTTAAGAAACACAAAACTAATTAAATTGGTGATAGCTTAAATGATACCCATATCTCAGTAGCAGCCCGGAGTATGGACCTATGCCCAGTGATGGCAGTAAGCTTGCCTTCTATTACATGGATCTGAAGTTATATTGGCGGCATGTGGGTGTACTGGTATACAGTAGAGTCAGAGGTACCCAACCCAACCCTCCTTGAAACACAGGCTTGGTTTTTTAGGGTTTCATACCTCAAAAGGAACAAACGGAACCCTTATAGGACCACTTTGTTGTCCGTCTGTCTGTCTGTAAAGACCCTTTGTCTAGAGAATGCGTGAAGGTATTGATTTGAAATTAAAATTATATACTCAGATCTGCGGTCCCTCGAAGCTGTCAAAAAAATAAAACTTCTGAGTTAACGAAAAAAAAAGATGCGGCCGTTTATGTCGCAAAAAACGTGTATTTCGGCACTCTCAAGGGAATCAAAATTCATAGGGTACTTCCCGTTGACCTAGAATCCTGAAATTTGGCATGAAGCAAGGTCTCATAGCACAAATATAGAAAAATATCTGAAAACCGTAAATTTGTAGTTACGTCACAAAAAAAAAAACTTTTTTTGCTATTTGGAAAAATCTTCGTAACTCAATTCGGGAATTGAACTGTTTTCATAGGTAAGTTTGTACAGAACCCTCAGTGCGCGAGTCCGACTCGTATTTGCCCGGTTTTTAATTACGAAAAAGAAAACTCATTCCTGCAAAAAAATGCAAAATGCAGCTTAGCAGCAGGTACATTGACATATGTACTCGAGTAGTAGGGGCGTAGTACACATATTTTTTTTTTTTTTTTTTTAATTGATATAAACCAGTGCTTGACTGCGATCCCACCTGATGATAAGCGGAGATGCAATCATTGATGGTCAGGCGCACTAGTTTATTAAGAGCCTATTCACTCTAGCCTTGAAGACACCTATATTATAGTTGGACGGAAAGACCGCAGCAGGCAGATTGTTCCAGTCCTTCGATGTACGCGGTATAAACGACGAAGCGAAACGCTTAGTCCGGACCGTTGAAGTTTCAACAACGTAAGGGTGGATACTCGCCGTTCGGCGGCTTGTCCGATGGTAGAAAGGAGATGGCGGAATCAAGTCATGCAGTTCCTGCGCACACTCCAAAATGTAACCTGTAAAATACCGATAGGCTGGCTACTCTGCGCCTGTGCTCGAGGCTTTGTAGATTGGACTTAACCAAATCTGGATCCCCAATTAGCCTCTTCGCACGCCTTTCCACTGAGTCCAAAGCTGCTAGATGGCATTTTGCAGCACCAGCCCATATGTGACTGCAGTACTCCACACACGATCGGACCTGTGCTTTGTATAACATTAGAAGCTGTCCCGGTGTGAAGTACCGTCGGACCTTTGCAAGAACGCCTAGTTTTCTAGCAGCTACCTTGGCTTTGGACTCAATGAACCGCCCGAAATTGAGATCTGAGGAAATTTCAACTCCTAAGAGTTGAAGGCATATATATATATATATATGGATGGGTCGGTATGACTCTTCTTGAAACTATGCTGTATTTCTGAAGTGTAGGCCGCTACGACACGTTACTTCTAACAGTCTCCTTAATCCATGTCGACATCGAAAGAGAGCGAAGGGCACTGTCTAAAAGAGCAAATATGATAGCCCGTAGGTTTGCACGGTGTTCAAGTGAGGTCAAGATCACACTTTTTAAAGCTTTTTGCACTTCATTGTACGCGTGCAGCCTATGGGTTTCCTACACACAAGCGGCTTACAGTGCCCTCCGTATCCAATACAACAACGCGTTCAGGGCGGTGTTGGGGCTGCCCCGCTTCTGTAGTGCATCGAGCATGTTTGCGGAAGCGCGCACCGACTGTTTTCACACCACCATGCGCAAGCGGTGCGCGTCCTTGGTGCGCAGGGTGCGGGGCAGCTCCAATACAGTTCTGGCGATGATTGCTGGCAGAATTGATTGCCCTTATATCGGACATTGCTGTAGCAGACATGTTACTAACTATGTCCGACAGTGTAACTGTATTTTCTTATGTGTGTGTGTTCTGTTTTGTGATTGTTATATGGGTGCTATTAGTTGCCTGAAATAAATGCTTTTTATTTTTATTTTTTTATTTATTTTTAATCACGTCTGGCCATCTTGCCAGTGCTCTGATTTGTCCTTTAGGCGCATATTATTGCCGCATGAACATTTCCAGACATGCCTAGGTGTACTAAAAAAATGGTCGCTAAGGACTCGTTTGTGTCGACACTAGAATTTTGTTTTTTAAAGGTCAATCATCTAATTATTTCTCTCGCTCTAGGTTGGGGCGAGAGGGCGTGTTAGACTGTTACTGACTAAAACCACACCTATATTTCTTCTCTCTATATTCTTAGCCCTTTGCGATCCACCACCACGGGTTTCCACTTTCGAAAGTGACCCCATAGCCCCAGTAGGCTTTGGCCTTGCTGGGCCCCTACGGTTTTGCTAACATTGCACATACGCGCACGTGGAACACTACGCGCCGTCGACGACTCGGGCTCGATGTGCCCCCCTAGCCAAATTACAATCGTATCGTCCGCGCCGAACGCCTCGAATAGACCACGCCTCCGATTCTCTTGTTCTGGCCACATGACTGAGCGTTGAGATGACGTCAGAACAAATGAATCGGAGGCGTGGCCTACTCGAGGCGTTCGGCGCGAACGATACGATTGTAACTTGGCTAGGGGGGCTGGACGGTTAACGGTCGGCGGGCTGCCCATTGCTCGTCGTCCGCAAGCCCATGCTTACTGTGGGGCACCTAACATTACACACGAACAGCTTTGGTATTTCTGGCTTGCTAGTTACCAAATCCCTTTCTACGGCCGCAGCCGCCACCACGGACCGCGGTAACAATAACTTTATTCCTACGTATCTGTATATGGCGGTACACGTAAGGGTTTCCTTTTATGACTCCTCTCATTATAAGTTCCAAACTGGTGCTGATCAATGCACAGTAATGCGCAGCCCTTTCATGTGCGGCGACCCTTACAACCGTTTACACCGTACGATATATATGTATACAAACTGATTAATAATGTGATTAACCTCATTGATTGTGTAGGTATTTTTAGAGTGCACCCAATTAGTAAAAACGGGACCCTATTAAATACTAAGACTACACTGTCCTTCTGTTTGTCACCAGGCGATATCTTATGAACCGTGATAGCGAGACAGTTGAAATTTTCACTGATGATGTATTTCTATTGCCGCCATATCAGCAAACAGAATAAAAAATATTGTGTAAAAAAAAAATTGTAGATGATGTACGAAACCCTTCGTGTGCGAGTCCGACTCGTATTTGGCCCTTTTTTATTCTTATTAATCATGCTAGCTGGCATTAAAATCAGTCCAGCCGTTTTGGAAATTAGCAAGAACAAAGGTACAGACAAAAATTTAAAAGATAACATTTTAATAAAGTTTTATATGTATAAATTGTACAGTTATCCCCTATGTAATTTAAAAATAAGGTTAGTTAAAATCTTTTTATTTTATATTAAACTATGGTTCATGGACAGTTATTTCTTAAAATAATATGCTTTTTTTTTTTTTTTTTAATTGATATAAACCAGTGCTTGACCGCGATCCCACCTGATGGTAAGCGGAGATGCAATCATTGATGGTCAGGCGCACTAGTTTATTAAGAGCCTATTCACTCTAGCCTTGAAGACACCTATATTATAGTTGGACGGAAAGACCGCAGCAGGCAGATTGTTCCAGTCCTTCGATGTACGCGGTATAAACGACGAAGCGAAACGCTTAGTCCGGACCGTTGAAGTTTCAACAACGTAAGGGTGGATACTCGCCGTTCGTCGGCTTCAAATGAGAACTGCTCCCAGAACTCCTCTAGAGTCTAGACGAGCGAGAGGTAAAGTTTAGGACATTCGAATGACTGCGTGTCTGCGTGCAATGTGTTTTCAGTAATTGTTCTGTTCCTTTTATTTTAAAATATATAAAAGTTTGTGGGATTATTACTTTTCATGCTGGATTAGAGGTAACTCAAGTATAGTTTCCATAATTATACTACCACATTCAATTGTTGTTTCATTTTCATTTCACGTTGCATTTCATTTTATTTATAGAACAATATTTTATCACTCAATTTATATATAGAACAATATTTTGTCACTCAGTTGTTTTTCATACACGGCTGAATCTTTTGGTCTTAAACATAAATATCAAAAAGAAAACCCAGTAAATTTTGTTAATTAAAAAGCCTATTTTGCAATAACTACGAGTAGATACAGAATTATATCAAAATTAAACGATCCGGTGGTGGTAAAACATCCCGTTTTATAAATAGTGCAACTAGTTTATTTTGATGCGTGTACTTAACTTTTTTTTAAATACTGTCAGAAACACCGACCCATCCTAACACGTCAACGGTAAATGACTGTATATTTTACTTCACACTTCGTTACAAAAAACTAACCACTTAATTCGTTTGAACAAAAACATCGTGCGGTGTAAATGGGCCCTGCGCTTGCGCCGGCTCCTAATATGGCGTCGGTAACGAGCGGCCCATACACGGGCACGACCTGCCGTCTCACTTATACGCTCACCGTTGAATCATTCTAGTTAAAATAGAATTTTCGTAACGATTTAGGTAAAAAATCTACCCATACGAATTTGACGTGTGGTTGAGAGATTCAAGGCCAGATTTGAATTGTATTTGTTCTGATGTACCTACTGAAAATGCTATTGTGCCTCAGAAAGTGGGACTAAGTCTGTTGATCGTGAAGATAATCACCCTCCTTTATACAGCCCCTTTTTTTAGATTTATCACTGACTGAAGTAATTTTTTTGTGGCTGAATCTGGCTACCTTCAACATCATTGGAGAGTTTGTTGAGACAGTACATACCAATTCTGGCAATTATTACTCTCGTACTTTTATATTCATACTTTACCTTTCTTTCTTTCATCATCGTTCATTCATAATGGGTGGGGCTGCCAATTTGTAAATTTATCTAAATAGGTTTTGGGTAAAACAATTGTTTGAATTGTTTGTTTTGTTTGAAATGAGGATATCCGTTGGAGAACCAAGGTTACGGATATAGCCCGAAGAATCGCCAAACTTAAGTGGCAGTGAGCAGGGCACATTGCTCGCAGAACAGATGGTCGATGGGGACGAAAGGTTCTGGAATGGCGACCACGTACCGGAAGACGCAGCGTTGGAAGGCCTCTCACAAGGTGGACCGATGACCTGGTGAGGATCGCGGGAATCCGATGGATGCGAGACGCACAGGACCGGTCATTGTGGCAACATTTGGGGGAAGCCTATGTCCAACAGTGGACGTCTTTTGGCTGAAATGATGATGATAATTGTTTGACTTCTTTTTATTTAACTTTTGTTTTATAGTATTTATTTATATATAGTTTCTTTCTAATTATTATAGTTCAAGCCGATGTTCTTTACCTCAATGTGCGCAACTGTATAAGGTTATTTAGTTACTTCTACCAATATTAATAGACATCAAAATTGATTGAAATATCCCGAGGCAAGTGTTACAATATGTAGATTTGGAAGTTAACGAAAAACTTTCTGCCAAACTAATGTAAAAAAAAGATTAAACGCTTAAGAAATAGCTTACGTTAAACATTATCTTAATCGGCATTACTAAACACAAAACGTTTTCAGAACACATTCATTGTGCTTACAGCCAAGGCGAGAAATTATCTGCTGGAATCTGTTTCCTAATAGCTACAACCTTGGTCTTCAAGGTCAAGAGCAATAGGTTACTCCTAGACAAACGTGCTCCATCGTCGATCACATCATAGCTTAACACCAGGTAAGATACTGGACAAATGCTAGTCTGTCAAATACAAAACAAATCAGATTAAATCTAAATATTTATTTGCAAGAAAAACAATGTTTTTTTAAAAAATTTGGCAGTTGTGGCCGAGTGGTAACGGTCCCGACTTACGAATTGTAGGTCACGGGTTCAAACCCAGCCAGGCGCATTACTTTGCGTAATTTATTTCAAAACTTTGCTCTCAAAACGGTGAAGGAAAACATCGTGAGGAAACCGGCATGTCCTAGAACTAAAAATTCGAAGACATGTGACATTCACCAACCCGCACTGGGCCCGCGTGGTGGATTGCGGCCCATTCCCTCTCCTAGAGAGGAGGCCTGAGTCCCAGCAGCGGGAATATTAAAAGGCTGATTATGCTATGCTATATTATGCTATAAAGTTTACAAGGAAAGATCTTATAACTTAAAAGTCAATATATTCTGCCTGCAAGCAAGCGTGCAAACGAACGTGTATAGGATATTTTAAGGCAAGAGTGAGACTCCATAGTTTATATCATGGTCTACCATCAGGATCAATTATTATGAAAAAAAGTTTCACTATAATTTAGAAAGGAGGTCATTAAGCAAGCAGCATTTGCTCTCACGAGATAAAAGGAACAAAACTCAAAACCTGGTGCGCATGAAATAGGTTTTATAAAACGAAGCGTTGACGGAGGGCCCCTTATGTTGGCGGCTCCTGCCATTCATTTCCCACACTACAAAACATATTATAATCATACGCATACGACACGCCCTTTGTGGCTCTGTTCAATAAAGGATGTATAAAGACGTGTTTTACTCTTAGCGATACGGCCACGTTACGATTTCTAAGCGTATGCGGGACAGAGTGTAAAGTCCCGCAAAGCTCCGACCAGACGGATTTTATTGTCTAATCTGGACAACAGCCCGAGAGATGACGATGTCTGATGTATATGTTCAAATCGCGCGATGCAGAATTTCGTAGACCAGTCCCTATATGACGCCATTGATGATCATTGTTACAACTTTATTCATTTCTCCGAGCCTGTTAAATCATCGGACAGCAAAACGTATGAAACTGCATCACTTGGTGGTCTTCTAGTACGCGCAAAACGTTTGGAAATACTTATATTGTGCATACAGGTAAGCTATGGAAGTTTCTGGCAAAATCTTTCCTCTCTTATCAGCTATCACTTTCAATCAGTTTACAGGTTATTTTAAGGCTAGAGTGCTCCCTGATCCATGTCATGCCCTACCATCAGGTTAGAAAATGGTCAAACAGAAATCTCAAATAACAAACAGTGTACGATTAAGTTAAATAAGGAGTCGAAATCGTATCCATATCGTCACGTATAAACGTCCAATTGACACGTACAGCGGGAATATTTAACGTCTTCATAGCCACGAACTACCAGTTTTTAAATAATAAAACAAGTCGTAATGGCGTTGATTGAAACCTCCGACCTTTTTACGGCTTTCTTTATCATAAGTAACAAAACTAATGGCTTTTTCACCCCCTACATAGAAGAGTCGGTCAATATTAACATAATATAAAAGGAGAAACTGATTGACTGACATCTCAACGCACAGTCGAAACTACTGGGACTAGGAGTGTGAAATTTTGCAGAAAGATTTCTTTTATGACGTAGGCGAGCACTAAGACAGGATTATTCAAAATTCGTCCCGTAAAGGGATGAAACGAGGGTCCAAAGTTAGTATAAAGAAACCTATTTTCACGCAGGCAAAATTGCTGGCAAAAGCTAGTATTAACATAATACATGAAGTCGTAGTCAGTTGAGACTGGTCATCTCTTAACTGCGATTGGCTTAATTTATATTATATTATGAATTTGAACCATTTATGTCCCACTGCTGAGCAAAGGCCTCCCTTTCCCTTTTCCACACAAGTCTGTCTGGCTTAATTTAATTTCTATTTTTTAATTTGTTGTTTTTTTTTAATTATTGTTACTTAAGTATCAACATTGTGCTCACATATTAGAAGCGACAAGAAATATGTAACCAAGATTTATGTAACACACAATATGATTTAAAAGAGGAGGAGTTTCTTGCTTGTTCTTCTCCATAGAGATCTACGCTTTGGAAGGTGCAATTTAGCTTCACTTGTTTTTTTTTTTTGACTGATCTATCTTTTGGCAATTCAAAAGTGCCTGTAATCGGTCTATTTGAAATAAACGTTTCTGATTTTTTACAACTATGGTGAGTGACTTTACCCACCTATCTGGTAGATAACGCAGTGGCCGGACGGGGCGGAGCTGTAAGGTTCGGCCTTCGAGGTTGTGCAAGACTAGCCGAAGTCGGTCCAAGTCCATTTTCTATACCGAAATTTCTTCATGCCTCCAAAGTCACGTTAAGGTAATGTATAACTTAACTTAGAGAAGATATACACTTTGCTATTTTAATAAAAACTTAATTCTCTACGTTAGAATTATGATTACGTTTATAATGAGTATAGTTGTGTAAATACATTACATGTCCACAAATATAGTTTTTGTTACCATATCTACTATTTGATACTGAGGTGGAAATTGCAGAAAAACTTACGCGCCATAACTTGTATACGGTAAAGCCAAAGGAGGGTTGTGATTTTGACAGGCTATATGTATGTATGTATGTATGTATGTATGTGAGTATGTTCATATGTTCCTTCATAGCTCCTAATCTGCTTATCGGAACTTGGCATGTGAGGTATCGTTAGAGCCGTCTTAATTGTCCGCTGAGCATAGGTTAAGTGATTTGTCACAAAACTCGATATGGCGCCATCTAGCGGACAAAAGTAATGTGTTAAAAAATAAAAATGGAGATAAATACGCCGTGTTTGGTATCATTTGAAAGGGTTTCTTGTATATACCAAAATACATAGTATAGGAGTACAGTAATTAACACCAAAATTGTTTAAATAAAAATAAAAATAAATTAAAAACCTACGACAAAAAAAATACGAAAAGTGTGAAACAAGATTTTCAGGATACTAAAATAAAACAAGGTCACTGGAAAAACAAGAACAGAACAAAAAGAAAACCCGCAGTCACACGTTATTAAAGTCTTTCGGTTGGTACATAATAAAGTTTTAAGTATTTGTTGTTATAGCAGCAACAGAAATACATTATTTATTTATTTATAGAAATTTCATGTACTTTGATGGTACATAGGCGGACTTAATGCCACGAAGCATTCTCTACCAGTCAACCATTGGGTTAAAAAGACAACACTGTGGTAGGTGTGCACAATAAATAAATAACAAATATTTTTTAAATAGAATGTAGTATTCGTTAAATTAACATTATCTGTGAAATGTGAAAATTTTAACTGTCTAGCTATCACGATTCATTAGATACAACCTGGTGACAGACGGACAGACCGACAGACAGACGGACGGACAGCGGAGTCTTAGTAACAGGGTCCCGTTTTACCCTTTGTTTACGGAACCCTAAAAAGTGGCTACATCGGCCACACTCGTAATTAAATTGTGAGACCCACTTGAAAAGGGAACGCCCAAGAAGACCGCTTTATGACACGGTGTAGACAAACTAAAATATAATTAATGTCGATACATTAACAAGTATTTTGGGGTGGCAACACCACATACTCAAGCCGCTCTACAATCTGTGGTGAATAGAGTTCTTTGTCCAGCTTTTACGATTATTTTATGATCGTGTATTCGAAAACACCGACTAATACTGTGCGGGATAATAAATCAGTGGGTTTCGGGGTCGTAAATAATAATGTCGGGATGTTGAAAGCCCATTTAGGTGCTGTGTAGAAAAGTGTTACAAAGATACGCTTCCGGATCGCGTTGACTGGATAAGACATGTTATCCGCATTGTCACGTTAAGTACTAGATGAACCACTGTAGCCGCCAGATGTCGTTTGAATCGAGTCTAATTTTGTGGTTTTACTTTGAATTCGATTCGGTGCAATTTTGCTTTTTTAGCTTTTTTTTTATTGGGTGGGAAAATCATCTTATGACAAATACCGCTCTTGAGTGGAGCGGGAGATAGTGTCAGACTTTTACTGACTAAAACCCATTCCTGTTCCTTCGTTGCCTTCGTCCCAGGGCCCCGGGTTTCGCTCTAATTTTGTGAAAGGAATTTCAATTAAATGGATAGTCATTAATGGAGCAAAAAGTAGTATTAGTTACTTATTTTATATTTCGATACGCATAAGGTCGTGTTTCAAAAAGTGTTTTTTTTCAGGAGATTCGTTTTTAAAATGTCAATGTACATTTAAGTGATGTTTTTGCATTATACAATTAATAATCACAGTTTAAGATCACAATCCCAGACGTTGTATGTTATAGGAAATAATAATATTTACTTTATTTTATTATATTATATTAAAATTTTACTTAAAAAAATATGTTGTGCCTTTATGCGTAGGATGCGTCGATTTCTTAATTTGAATATAATTACAATAGATCTCTGATGATATTTTAAGTTCATTTTCTTTACAAATTAAAACTAATAAGTAGAAAGTAGGAGTTCATGTTAGCCATTAAAATGTTTCTGGAGACATTCACGTCAGCCCCATACCAATCCTGTCTCATTTCACAAGAAAAATGTGATTCATAATTCATAAAAAAATAACGAATTTCTACCTTATTCAGTAAGTATTAAGGTTGGTTAAGGTTAAAGTATGAGGTGTTTTCAAGAATATCTAATAGGAGAAATTTACGACATTGCTTTGTGGTAACAGTCGTAAAATAAGAATTTGTTATGGTGTGGTATGGTCCTTGATTTATTCTGTTCTAATACCAAAAACTAATACCACATATTATTTTGAAATCATATTTATTTTTCATTCCAACCGAGTACCAACAACTTGAATTTGATACAGTCAGCTCAGTCTAATCTAATCAAAATAAATTTCAAATACTATTCTAAACAAATACCAGTGGTATTAGTTGTTGGTATTACAATGTTGTGTCTGCGGTTAAAAAAAATATGGTTAGTACAATAGTCGCATCACTGATGCTCAGAAATAATGTAATAGCATCCTAAAAGCTGTGGTTGAGAGTCCTTACGGTTATTCGAGGCACTATGTGGAGGGACTGGTCAGTTATGGTAGGTATATCGTGATCATCATCATCAGATACTATAACTACATTATCATTAATTATTTTTTCCTTTTTATTACTCACGGACGTACTCTTAATCAGATTTCGGCGATTAAGACGGTAGGTAACCTTTTTTATTTTTCTCAATGTATGACCGCGGTGTTGGTGCCTTCAAATAATCTATATGTACATATGGTAATACAGTAAGATTAATTCGTGATTAATCACAGAGTTAATCTCAGGAACTATAACACCTACAAACTTTTTTAATTGGGGATCCAGATTTGGTTAAGTCCAATATACAAAGTCTCGAGCACAGGCGCAGGGTAGCCAGCCTATCGGTATTTTACAGGTTACATTTTGGAGAGTGTGCGCGGGAATTGCATGACTTGATTCCGCCATCTCCTTTCTACCATCGGAAAACCCGACGAACAGCAAGTATCCACCCTTACGTTGTTGAAACTTCAACGGTCCGGACTAAGCGTTTCGCTTCGTCGTTTATACCGCGTACATCGAAGGACTGGAACAATTTGCCTGCTGCGGTCTTCCCGTCCAACTATAATTTAGGTGTCTTCAAGGCTAGAGTGAATAGGCTCTTAATAAACTAGTGCGCCTGACCATCAATGATTGCATCTCCGCTTACCATCAGGTGGGATCGCAGTCAAGCACTGGTTTATACCAAATAATAAAAAAAAAAACTTAAAATTTGGCAGGTAGTTCCTTATAGGGTGTAGACCTCTCATGTAGGCCAATGAGAAATGAAATATTTTGAATTGAATTGAAATAAAACATGAGAGCATTGTGGTTTACTGTGGTTATGATTACCATTGTTACTGCTCACCCATGCACAACATATGCCTGTAACCGCTGATACGTCAGCCACAACTGGTTTCATTTTCATTTCAACTCGCAAACGATTATGAGTGATCCTGACGAGTGGCTAGAAAAGTGCCATGGCGTCCTCACTTTCGACCGGACGCAAGTCCTCAGACCAGTCTTGACCATTTTGGGAGATTCCTGTTTTAGATTCCAGGTGGATGAAACGCACGGACGAGCACCGCCGTGTTCTCGTGATGGTGATTGACGATGGTAAACACTCGCGTTGCAAGGGACTAGGAAGCGACCTCCAGCTTCTGCGAAGCAGTAATGCGAGCGAAATAGATGAGAGCAACTGTGAGGGAATGGACATCGTCACGCCTCAGCCGCCGCCACAGAAGCCGGGCATCGGAAGTCGCAGGACGATTCCGAGTTACGTGGGCTCGCGGATGACGCGTGATAGGTAGCTCGGTAAAAACTATAAACCTTTTTTCTTAAAAAAGAAAAACAGATTTCGGATGGAGTTTTGGCCGGATTTTTTCGAATGAAGTTTAGTGGCCTTCGCAAATTGATTTTACTGTAAAATAGGTTTAGTTTTGTATCCCAAGTGCCTAAATAACTGGATAATGATTATGTGGAATCATTGCGTGTTCTCGATAAAATGGAACTAAGAATTTTATTGCAGACTAGCTTTTGCCCGCGACTTCGTCCGCGTAGAAGTCGAAAATGGTTTTATTAGGTTTTTTGAGATACGAAAACATGAAATATTATTTATTATCTTCGTCGTGTGTGATAGTCCAGTGAATTGTATGGCGAGCGATATTGTATCTTAAGATAAAATATTATAGTATCTTAGCCGTATGTAGCGCCCCTTAGTGAACTCCACTGCGGGTGACGTAACCTCCGACAAACTTATTATTTGCGGTTGGTACAGTAAAATTAAGTTTTTATTTTTATTTTATATACTTTTTCGGGATAAAAAGTACCCAGTGTGGTGCCCAGGATATTAAAGAATAATTTTTTAAATCACTATTTTTGGGTTCGGTGTCGGTCTAGTAACACCCCCTGCCATTTATTTTTTGGTATTTTCAATGTACAGAATTTTCACTTCTACAGATTTATTATAAGTATAGATAGTAAATATTGACTACAATAGCGAAGCTTGCCGAGAAGGCTGACTCGATACA
This sequence comes from Mythimna vitellina, assembly GCA_949316375.1. Classification (NCBI taxonomy): domain Eukaryota; kingdom Metazoa; phylum Arthropoda; class Insecta; order Lepidoptera; family Noctuidae; genus Mythimna; species Mythimna vitellina. The sequence continues at coordinate 1,388,922 of OX438691.1, read as the reverse complement.
TTTACTGCCAAATACTTACTGGAAAAGCCAATGGAAAACAAAGTGACTGTGTTCTTTTCTAAAAACTAATTACTTTCTAAACTTGACACTGACGAAATGCAAATGAATGGAAAGGCACGTAACTCGTGGCTACGGCAATAAAACTCAGTGACGCGCTTTTGCAGTGACTTTTCCATACAACACAGGACACTAACTTACGCGATATAATAACGCGTCACCATTTGCTTACAATCCTTGTGTTCGATATTTCAAATGCTGCGTCTTTCGATTATTTATCTATTATGTCTTTTTATTCTATTTTGGCTGGCCTGTTGGTCTAGTGGTTAGTGGCCCTGACTGCTATGCCGGAGGTCGTGGGTTCGATTCCCACCCAGGACAAATGTTTATGTGATGAGCAAAATCATTTGTTCTGTGTGTGGTTGTAATTTATCTATAATATGTATGTATTTAGAAATATATAAGTATGTTTATCAGTTGTCTAGTACTCATAACACAAGCTCTGCTTAGCTTGGGACTAGACGGCGTTGTGTGATAGTTGTGGAATATTATTATTATATTATTATTCTACACTAATATTCTATACAAGTAAAGTTTGTGTTTTTTTTTGTTTGTATGAGGTAATCTCTGAAAGTACTGATCCGAATGCAAAAAATTTTTCACCGATAGAAAGCTGCTTTATTCCTGAGTGACATAGGCTATATTTTATGTACGCGGGCAAAGCCGCGGGAAAAAGCTAGTTGGTTTATAATTTGATTTCTGCGGTGACTTTAAATATAACAAATTGCTAACATATTACAGAATCTCTCTTCGTATATTAATAACTTTATATTAGTGACTTTGTTTTATACTGTGTACAGACAAAAACGTTCTTTAACCAGTCCCTGCCATACAAAAAATGACATGTAGCCACAAGTAACTTTGAAGTTGTAAGGCGTCCTTGCACACCGTCTACGAAGCAGTAAGGAAATAATCCTCTTAGGTACTTGACAAGCCCCTGAAGTGAGTCCTTGATTTCAGCTTTATGACGATAATAATAATATTCCACAACTTTCACACAACGCTATCGAATCCCAACCTAAGCAGAGCTTGTGGTAAGAAAATTAGCATAGCATAGCATAGTCGGCTTTATAACGATCCCACTGTTGGGACTTAAGCCTCCTCTCTAGGAGAGGGAATGGGACGGAATCCACCACGTGGGCCCAGTGCGGCTTGGTGGATGTCACATGTCTTCGAATTTTTGATTCTAGGACATGACGGTTTCCTCACGATGTTTTCCTTCACCGTTTTGAGAGCAGTGGTGATGAAATAAATTACACAAAGTAATGCGCCTGGCTGGGTTTGAACCCGCGACCTACAACTCGTAAGCCGGAGCCGTTACCACTCGGTCACCACTGCTCTCATTTCTAGATACATACATTATTATAGATAAATTACACCCAGACACAGAACAAAGGATCGTGCTCACCAGACAAACATTTGTCTTGTAGGTGGGAATTGAACCCACGACTTTCGGCATAACAGTCGGTTCCATTAACCACCAGACCAACGTTATGTGTGATGACATAACCTAGATATAATATCATTGTTCGTGTTAGAGATTGTTTTCAGTAGACATGTGAGTTTTTAAAAAAATAATATTATTAACTAAGCCACTGCCTGCGGCTTTGCTCGCGTCATAGTAATAAATGTACTCAAGGGAAACTACAGGAATAAAAAAAACTGGGCAAGAGCGAGTCGGTCTCGTGCGCTGATGTTTCCGTACAAACTACATTTCTATAAGGCCTTGCTTTATGCCAAAGTTCAGTATTCTGGGTCAATGGGAAGTACCCTATGAATTTTGATTTCCTCGAGAGTGTCAAAATGTACCTTTTTTGCAACATAAAACAAAGTATCTTTTTTTCTCGTTAACTTACAAGTTTGATTTTTTTACAGCTTCAAAAGTCCGCAGACTTGAGCATATGGTTTTAATTTCAACTCGATACCTCCACGCTTTTCCGAGATAAAGGGTCTTGACAGACAGACAGACAGACAACAAAGTGATCCTTTAAGGGTTCCGTTTTTTCCTTTTGATTTACGGAACCCTAAAAAGTATCCTATGTGCTATATTCCAAGACTTGGTCAACTCGTTTGCCAAGTTTCAATGCCATCAACGATTGCATCACTGCTTACCATCAGGTGGGAGCAGCACGCACTAGTTTATATAAATAAAATAAAAAAGTTTTATCAAAATCGGTTTAGCCGTCATCATACACACCATCACAAACTTTCGCCTTTATAATTTTACTAGCGGTTTTACCCGCGTAAAAGTATGTTTCTCCCTTAGGGGTGGAGTTACATAAAATCCGTTCTTAATGGATGTCAACACCCTATAAGGGGATGTCTACACCTGCCAAATTTTATTTTTGTAGGTGTTATAGTTTCTGAGATTTCGTGATTAGTGAGTGGTATTTCGCTTTTATATAGGTATATAGATTAGTGTGATAGAATTGCGTTTGATCGTTATCACACCTAATTGTAAGCGATGATGTACTCGACGATGAAGCACACTTGCCTAGAAGTTACCTATTCACTTTTTAATACCTTCAGGTTGTAGCCATCAGGAAACACAGACTCCGGCAGGGAATTCCACTCCTAACCGTACGCACAAATAGTATGTTCCCAAAAAATTCCAATTATATACATATAGATACCGGCATGGATCTTTGGATCTTGAACGCTGACTTCCACTTGCGCAGAAGTGAAATATCGGGTCTCTTTAGTGGTATGAAGTGAGACGCGGGGGCGGGTAGTGCAATCCTTGTACAGTGATTGGCTCGCCGATGTGTACGATGCGCAAAGCGATCCCCATTTTTTCGCCGAGCGCTCAAGATTCGTGCCTCTGTATTCGTATTCGTGTATCTGTATCGACTTTTGGCTGTCCTGATATCGAGAGGAAGCGCATTCCACAGAAGGATGGATTGCATATAGAAGGAAGAATGGACAAAATCAGAAATATGAGAAGGACATAGCAGTAGGAGATTGTTAGAAGAACGCAGATTCCTTGCGTGTGAAGAACATAGATACTGAAAGTGAATGTTCTAAGCAAATTAATAATGCAAATCTCAAAAGAAGCTTTATTTGTACAAATCAGTTTTACAACACCGTGTGGCTAGGTGTAATTGTTTGAAATAACAGCGTTCATTTAGAAGTCGAAATGCGGTTCTCACGTCGCATCTCGTATTGGGCAATATTGCAGGAAACACACAACTTCCCCGGTGTCAAGCGCAGTCGGTTCGTTCTCTGCAGCATACCAAAGTTGATGGTGGTCCAAATAATAAGCGTTCGCGAGTCGATAGCTAGTGCGAGTCTTATATGTCAATCAAAGCCAATATTTTTTTTAAAGAATTTATTTAGAACTAGCTTCTGCCATTGGCTTTGCCCGTAAGAACGTTGGTTATTGAGGATAAATTTGAGCCTACGTACATCCTTGGAGTTCAAGCTTCCTCCGTACCAAATTTCATGAAAATCTGTTCAATAGTTTAACCGTGAAAGTGTAACAGACAGACAGACACAGTTACTTTAATATTTATAATATTAGTATGAATTATTATTCAGCAAAAGAGAAATACCTATGAGTGCTAATAACCAGAGATCGGAATTAATTAGAGTTATTTAAGTACTTATACTGATTTCGTACAGCGAAAGAATAAAATGGATATGCCTCAAATCTCGAGATTAATTTAAAGAGCAGATTTTTATATGGTACTATCAGAAATATAGCAGTGAAAAAATCTTCAAATAATATTATCATTATGTTTGGATACCCATAACTTCCTGGACCTTTGGAAGGCGTACGAGGAGTCGAAACTAACTCGCAGAGGCCTCTTAGATTCTTTTAATGGAACGTGGTACTAACCAGCGATTATTCCTGTACGCGCTATGCTAGTGCATCCAAGGACAATCCCCGGTGTTTGGAAACATGGTTTTTGAAGGTTTACCTGTAAAATATGGTAGTATAAAATCTATAAATATTCCCTCTGCGTGTAAAACGCGCCCGCTCATAGCTGGGAACATGCGCCAGTAACCGGCTAGTGTTTGTAAAGTAAACAGAGTGGATGCCTTCGTGACGGTATCGACGCCGCGACGCCGATGCTGCACTTCTCTAATTAACGATGCGTGTGGCCAGGCTCGCCTCTGATGCCATTATATAATTCTGTTTTCCATACTGATCAATCCACTATTATCTATAGAGAAGAATAGAACGATTGGCGATCACTGGTTATGTTTGCTCATTTTTGACAGACCGGTTGATCTAGTGGTTAGGGACCCTGACTGCTATGGCCGAAGGTCGTGGTCGATTCCCACCCAGAACAAATTTTTGTGTGATGAGCACGATCATTTGTGCTGTGTCTGGGTGTATATCTAATATATAAAATTCTCGTGTCGCGGTGTTTGTGGTTAAACTCCTACGAAACGGCTTTTTCGATTCTCATGAAATTTTGTGTGCATATTGGGTAGGTCTGAGAATCGGACAACATCTATTTTTTATCCCCCTAAATGTTAAGGGTAATCAATCCCTAAATATATTTTTTTCAATTTTAGATTAAAAAAAAATTATATACATAGCAAAACAACGTTTGCCGGGTCAGCTAGTTATCTATAATGTGTATGTATTTAGAAATATATAAGTATGTTTATCAGTTGTCTAGTAATCATAACACAAGCCCTACTTAGCTTGGGACTAGACGGCGTTGTGTGATAGTTTTGGAATATTATATTATTATATTTTCTACAACATTACAATTACATGAATCATTATTCATAATTAAAAATTGCTTTTCTATAAGCTTTTTGTTTTTAAAATTGCTTTGGAATGAACCTGTGCAGTGTGCAAATTTTCAGCTCATTTGAACACTGGAATATAGTTGAAATTCAATTTGAGAACATTTTCTTTTTTTAGGAAGTTACAACTGAAACTAAATAAAAGTTTGTAATAAGATTTAAAAATATTGATTTAAGAAAATACCTCTTAGTTTTAGGTTAGTGTTGAGCCTAAAAGACCGCTAACGCGTACCTAGTGCGGGTCCATAAATCTCTTGGTATGCACTAAAATGCACTCCAACACAGCTTTGCCAAAATAAGCTTGGCCCTAATACCCAATTATTAAGAAACAAAAACTAGGCAAGCCAGCCTTTAAGAATCTAAGAACTTAAGCATTCAAGGAATCTCTAATGTCCCCAAAGCACACACGGGAAGAAACGCGCGCATAAAAAACTCTACACCGTGCCATATTCCCAGTACAATAATCGCACCGTGTATGTAGTTGGAAAACAGCATCCTTATATTCGCAGTCCACCAGAACAGAGTCAAGACACTGTGCGACTCCTGGTCGAAAATTACTCAATAACGTTCACACGGTGGCTGTAACTGGAAAACGAAGCTCGCAGTAGCGGGCTAATCAACCCTTCTAGAGTGCCAACACAGTGTCGTCTCCCGAACGAAATATGTTCTGAGAAATGACACAGTGTTTATACATGGAATACGGCGAGTTCGACAGCAGTCCAATTAGTGTTGGGAGGGAGGAGGTAATTGGGGTAGAACCGGTTCTAAGATCGGTTTACTCGAGGACCGGGTCCATAGCTGCGCTCGTACTCTCGGTTACTACTCAATGGAATTTGTATGTATAATTGAGTGTTAATAGGAAAGTTCTGTAATGTGAGATGGGCGTGTCCGGGATATGTGCTCACAAGTAATACCACTTTTTCTCTTGAGAACTCTGGAGTAATCGTGTCCATTACTGAGATACTGTAAAGATACGCATCGGTACGTGTACCAATTTGTTAGTGTGCACGTACTTGATTTTTCTAGTGTGGAGTGTGTTCAAAAACATTTTTGAAGAGGTATAGATAGCCATTGGTACTGCGACAAACACTTAACTAGCTTGGCAATGACGTAGTATTTTATTTATTAATGTGGCTCCATAGGGATCCCGATCCCAATTTCCGGCCACCGAAGGCGCGGGCTTGCGCACGGCGAGTAATGAGTAGATCGCTGTCCGACCGTCAGGTAACAAATAGATGAGAAATACATAGAGATGTCAGCAAACCGTAGGGGCCAACTGGGGCCAAGGGTCTGCTTCCGAAAGGAAGACTCGGCCCTGGTATGAAAGGCAACGAAGGAACAGGAGAGGAGTCAGTTAAAGTCTGACACGCCCTCCCGATCCGCCCAAGAGCGGGGGATATCATGGGATAATTTTCTCACCTACAAAAAATAAAAAGGACCTATGTGTGGTTTTATTACAGAAATACAGAACAAACGTGATTTAGTTCATTAGATCCAATTTAGTATACAGTCTAAGCCCCACTGCTGGAGAAGCATTTTAGCATATTGTGATGTCGGCAAGGTTGCATATTTTTCACAAAAAATCCAGCTGGATCTCCACATTCCCCACCGTAATGATGCCATTATTTTTAGAGATCTAGATCTTCGCAATTTACAGTATAATTTATTTATTTTTAGCTGGTGTCCGTGAACAGCACAATACCATTTGGTGCCACTTCAAGTACTTAGTTTTTTTTTCGCTAACACTTTTTCTACAATAAAAGTGGCATAAGTTACTCTTTATAACTTCAGTTAACTACCAGTGAAAGTCCCGTCATAGTCAGAAACATTTATTTCGATTAAACGTTTTACAGGCACTTTTGAATTGTCAAAATGTCGGTCAGTCAAAAAAGTGAAACTAAATTGCACGTTCCAACGCATAGATCTCTATGGAGAAGAACGTGCAAGAAACTTCGTTGGCACTCTTTAAAATCGTGTTATGAATTAGATGGTTCGGAGATCAGCTGGAGCAGACAGAGAGACAAAAATATTTCTGCTGTAGGTAGGTATCGAATATAATTTCATATGCATGTATATATATGTTGAAAAGAACGAGTTGAAGACTTATTCCATAGAGGATACACAAGCAGAGTTAATGCAAAAAGGCATTCTCTACCAGTCCACCAAGCCTACAGTTGGTCCACTTCAGTCAAGACCCACAGTATCATCTCTCAATCTCTCAGCTGAAGTCGGCAATGACGTACACTTAGTCACATTCGCATGGTGACAGTGACTCATATTGCCCCGCTTTTAGATAAATATAGATTGGCACACGAGTGTACGACCGCGAGACGGACTGTCGTCTACGTACCAAAATATACGTACGTTCGGTTGTATGCCCACCAGCGAGGGCTTTGATGGGACAAAGTGACATTCTATGTAACAGTGACGATTGTCAATAAGTCCGAAGTGTGTGGGACAGTCGCTACTGAAATATCACATGGTTCATCCTGAGTATTTGGGACTTTTTGACTAGTGTAGATGGAAAGTCCTTTGGTGTACAGAGCTTGAGCATTGTCACGGCTACTCGAGTTGTAGACAGACATTTTTAGGTATGAATTGGACGATGTGTGGACTTGGAGCTGCTGCACAGGACATGTGTGACCTTCTATGCTACCCGTCCTGCACTGCCACCTGCACTTTTTAGGATTTATACAAGACCAAAATCAGAGCTATACAGGTTGACAAATACAAGTAAAAAAAATCGAGTCCATCGACACGAAAAGAATAAAAATATTTAATAGAGATTCAATTGACTTGCACACGTAAATACGCTATCAATCTATCATAAACATATTATCTATTATCATTTCAAATAAACCATTTACAGGCACTTTTGAATTGGCACAATGTCGGTCAGTCAGAACCTTGAAGCTAAATTGCACGCTCCTAGAAGCGAAGACATTCTGCGGTTTTGTTCGAAAGAATTACAGTGGCCATGGGTTTCAGTCAGTAGTAGTCTGACACTCGCTCTCGCTCCACCGAAAGCGGAAGGAGTCATTTGATGATTTCACACGAAAAAAAAGAGTAGTAAATATTGGTGAACTAGTAAACTACTTTAATTACTTAAAAGAATGGACTGAATTAAACTGGGTTATTAGCAGTTTAATTTCACCTGGTCGGGGATCTCATGAGACACTGAAAAGCATAAGAATAAACACATTATAATGTGCCCTCTGCTGGGACTCGGGCCTCCTCTCTAGAAGAGGGAATGGGCCGTAATCCACCACATGGGCCCATTGCGACTTGGTGGGTGTCACATGTCTTCGAATTTTTGGTTCTAGGATATGCCGGATTCCACACGATATTTTCTTTTACCATTCACTCAGGACAGCAAAAGCATTATAACAAACTAAAGAAAAATGACTAAAGACCAAGTCTACGCTATGAGTCAATGTGGACTTCAACTCATGGACATGCCGGTTTCCTCAAGATGTTTGAAATAAATTACACAAAGTAATGCGTCTGGCTGGGTTTGAACCCGCCACCTACAACTCGTAAGTCCGTTACCACTCTTTTATCAGTGCTCTTGAATGATTCTTGAGTAGATAGGTAAATAGTAAATGCTATTACTAATAAATGACTGGTATCCAAATTGTCCTAGAGTGAGGAGACCTGAGTCCCAGCAGTGGAAACATTAAAAGGCTGATTATGCTTATGCTTATCCAAACTGTAAATTCAAAAAAAAAAACAAAATTCTATTTTTTTTTCTAATGGCTCACATGGGCACTTATAAAACGTCAGAAGCTAGTGCACTTTCACTAGTGTAATTTAAAGTTAATATTTCAAAACCTGCTTTGATATCAAAATTAAACAGATTTTCAAGCTAAAGCAGAATGACAAACACAACTAATTCAGGAACCGGCCAGAAGTAGATGGTTTTAAATAATATTCAGTAATACAGTCATCACAATCATCTTCCTGCCCTTGTCCCGTTATTAGGATCGGCGCAACAAGTTTTTTTCTTCCATTCTATCCTGTCAACCGTCACGTTATCACTAACTCCCTTTTCTTTCATATCCAAAGGCCAAAGAAAAGATGGATGGATTGTGTGAAGAGTCACACAATCCATCATCTTTTCTTTGTCCTCCTGCTTCTATTCAGCAATTCAGTATGAACATGTAATTATTCACGGGTCATTGAAGTTTTGCAAACATTGCTCAGACCCAATATCCTAATAGAAGCAAATAGCGAATGAATTGACTCAACTGTGAACTGCGTCCGATTTGCATGTAACAATTGCTTGAAATCAAACTGTTTGTTTATTGAAACGTTTCTTGATTGACTGATAAATGATTGATACACAAACATGATGTTTGCAACGAGTTATTTGCAAATTGATGAATGTGATGTTTGCATAATTTCCTTTACAAATCCAAACATTTGAATTCAAAGCTTTTGTACTCGTATCTACTAAATTTCCAAACGTAGTGTTAATCTAGGTGAAAGACGCTGAATGATTTCTATACGAATATATCATATCAATTTAATATTGTCAGAAATCTTCTTTACATAGTCGGCCTTATAATGTTCCCACTGCTGGGACTCAGGCCTCCTCTCTAGGAAAGGGAATGGTATGGCCGTAATCCACCACGCGGGCCCAGTGCGGGTTGGTAGATGTCACATGTCTTCAAATTTTTGGTTCTCTTACACTTAGGACATGTTTTACAATGTCAGTAGTGCGAGAGAAAAAGAAGGATGTAGCACCATCCCTATAACAATTCAGTTTAGGTCGTAAAATGGATAGCTTTAAGACTCCTGATAAGGCCCCTGAGCCTGAAGTGTCGTATCATTTTTATAAGAACTTCGGGATTGATATTTCGCTTCAAGTAGGTACACTTCACCAAAATCACGGAAATTTAAAAACAAAGGCCTAGTAAGAGATTTTTAACACAAGTAGTACATGATCACGTTAACGTAAAGGTTTGCTTATGTCAAATAGTACAGAAAAAACTGGCCAAGTGTGAGTTGGACTGGCGCACGTAGGGTTCCTTACCATTAACCTGTACTTGTACTAAAAACTTCTACAGATTTATTAGGTATATGTATAGATTTGAATGAATTGTCAGCAGCCAATCATATAAATATAATGGTGCCTTTACATGTGGGCCCAGTCTCGGCCAATCGCCGTTTTTTAAACGGGGTTTCTCCGTTTATACAATGGCTAGGTATGTCTATTGGCCGAGGCTGGGCGCACGTGTAAACGGGGCATAAGAGCACTTGACAATGTGTCATATCTTTTTTTTAATGATTTGTAGTCTCAGATTGCCAACGGGACTCTATTACTAAGCCTCTGCCATCCGTCCGTCCGTGTGTCTGTCTGTCAGTGAGCTGTATCTCATTTCCGTAAGAGATACAGAGTTGAAATTGAGTATGTGTATTTCTATTGCTGCAACAATAACAAATAATAAAATTAAAAATGAAATGGGGTTCCCATTCAAGAAACGTTAAGTATTTTATCGGCGTTTTTTATTTTGCTCAATTTTAATATTGCGGAACTTTTCGTGTGCGAGTGTGACTCGCACTTTTCTAGTTTTTGTTTTTAAATATTTTTCTCTTCATACTAGGAAAAAAGAGTCATTGATACTAGGGCACACCAGGAAAAACATATATTGTACTTCGAAGAATAAGTATTTATTATTTATTTAAGCTTCATGTACAGTGGTGGTACATCTAGGCGGACTTAATGCCACAAAGCATTCTCTACCAGTCAACCATTGGGTTAAAAAGACAACACTGTGGTAGGTGTGCACAATAAATAAATAACAGATACTTTTTGAAACAGAATTTAGTATCGTTAAGTATTCTTCGAAGTACAATATATGTTTGTCCTGCAGTACCAGAGTGAGTTCAAGGGACACGATATTTTTAACAGAAGCTTCCGACTATCCTTTCGCAGAACTCAGCCGCAGTACCCGAGTTATGATTTCCACGCAGATTTGCTCAATGGGCTGCTAAAACTAGGGGCGCAGAATAAATATACGCAACGCCACGAGAGGGGGGACTCACTACCGATATAGACTGCCTAACCCATCACCAAAACATCCTACTCCTCATCTCTAGTCAATTATTATCAACTTTAGTTTTCAAGAAATAGAATTCGAATTCCTCTGGCAGAATATTGTGACATATGACGGGGTACCAAACAGTTGGGACTGAATCATCGGTCACTTACCCCCGCGCAGTTAGAAAATAAATTTTCTAGATAAAACTGTTTTGTAGTGACATTGTTTATGTTTCCGATTTGTGATATTGTGTTCCTATTTTATTTTTGGTTTATTATTGTCGTTGGGAGTTGGCAACAGATGGGAAACCCCTGGATGAAATTTGCCAAACGTTCGGTTGACCTGATTTCACTTCACGACGATGGCTGTTAAAAAAACTGGGCAAGTGCGAGTCGGACTCGCGTCCTGAGGATTCCGTACAAACTTAAATAATAAACAGTTCAATTACCGAATGGAGTCTTGAAGATTTTTCCGAACCGCATTTTTTTTTTTATGTTTTGATGTAACAACAAATTTAAAGTTTTCAGATTTGTTCCCATATCTGTTCTATAATACATTGCTTTATGCCAAATTTCAGGATTTTGGTTCAACGAGAAGTACCCTATGAATTTTGATTCCCTCGAAAGTGTCGAAATATACGTTTTTTGCGACATAAACGGCCGTATCTTTTCTTTTTAGAAATCTGATTTTTTGACAGCTTTAAGTATATGGTTTTTATTTCAAGGTTTTAACCTCCACGCGTTCCCGAGATAAATTATCTGGAGAGACAGACCGACGGACAACAAAGTGATCCTATAAGGGTTCCGTTTTTCCTTTTGAAGTACGGAACCCTAAAAACATTCCACAGATGACCTCACCACTATTATAAGACAAGAAAAAATGCCTGGAATTCTTCTCCTCCATTTATCCAAGAAAACATTCTTGGATAAATGGAGAAGAATTCCAGGCATTTTTCACTCAAATGTCAAACATACTTAAAAACAAAACGATATGAGTTGCTTTTTAAGTCTCTTAAATTCGTTTTATGGCGGTGGGAAATCTTCAAATGAGTTCTACCCTCTGTGGTAGGGGGCTAGAGGAAGTGTCAGACTTCTACTGACCCATCCATGATCCTTCAATTTCCTTTTACAACTTTTAAACAATTCCCATAGCCTCAGCACTCTTCAACACCTGAAGAAGTAAACCACAGTGATCTAAACCATTATGAATCTAGCTGGCCGTCCAACCGTCCGGTAACCGTCCGGACCAAGCCCAAGTCGTCGACGGCGCGTAGTTGCCACACTTGCCTCAAGAAGATATCAGCAAACCGTAGGGGTCCAGCAGGGTCGAAGCCTACTGGAGCCATGTGTTGCACGAAAAAGAACCCCGGAGCCCTGGAACGAAGGCAAAGACTCCTGTTCCCGGAATGAATTTTAGTCAGTAAAAGTCTGACACGTCCTCCCGCCCCTCCCAAGGGCGAAAATAATTTATGATTTTTAGAGCGACTGGATTCGGAACAAATAATTGACACAACTCTGCATGAAAGTCGGACGCATCAATGTAATCATTAATCATTTTACAGGCTGTTGTAATTTGGTCAACAACCCTAACCTTTAATGAATTGCAATTTAAGCATCCTAAAATAAACATAGTAAGATACATACGTTTTTTTTTAGGTGGAAAAATCATCCTATGACAAATCGCGCTCTTGGGCGGAGCTGAAGATAGTGTCAGACTTTTACTGACTAAAAACCCAGTCCTGTTCCTTGTTTGCCTTCATCCCAGGGCGCCGGGTTTCACTTTCACACTACCCGTGGAGTAGGATACTTATGTGGAAATTATCCAAATCACCAATTATGAATCTGTGAACCGATCGCAGGCATCAGGATAAACAAGATATCACTGACCTATCCCAAACACGGTTTGAGTGTGGCTGGACCGCTCTCACAGCATATGACGTGTCTTTGCTTCTGCAGCATCGTTCAAACCCACTAAATATTTTACAGGTTTTTTTTTTTTTTTTTGGGTGGGAAAATCATCCTAATGACATCCCCGCTCTTGGGCGGAACGGGAGATAGTGTCAGACTCTTACTGACTAAAAACCCACTCCTATTCCTTCGTTGCCTTCGTCCCAGGGCCCCGGGTTTCGCTTTCACACTACCCAGGGCCCCAGTAGGCTTCGACCCTGCTGGGCCCCTACGATTTGCTGACATCTCCTTGAGGCGCGCGTGGAACAAAACGCGCCGTCGACGACTTGGGCTCGGTCCGGACGGTTACCGGACGGTCAGACGGCGAGCCACCCATTGCTCGGCGTCTGCAAGCCCGCGCCTACGGTGGCCGGAAATCGGGATCGGAATCCCGGCGGCGATTGGGGCGTGAGGACCTTTGCCTCACGCGATCGGCCGCCTCCTTTGCTAGCATTACTGCTTCGCAGAAGGAGGCAACCGCCTGCCACTCCTCCTCGCTCCGGACCATGGCCTGTACCAAGGCCCGGCGCGAGAGATCGCTGCCGCCGATCGCCCCCGCGAGGACACGGCGGTGCTCTGCTTAGGCGGGGCACACCTCTACCGTATGCTCCACCGTGTCCTCCGGGCGGTCCACACAATGGCGGCACCCGGGCGTTTCTTCCGCACGAATCCGGTGCAGGAACCTCCCGAACTTGCCATGTCCGGTGAGGACCTGCGTCATGCGGAAGGTGAGGACGCCGTGAGGTCTTTCCAGCCACTCCTCAAAGAGGGGTCTTATCGCCATAATTATGGCGTGCCCAGCACTGGGTTGCGACAGTCGCTGTTGCCATTCCACCATGAGATCCCGCCAGAAGTCTTTCCGCCATGCCGCGACTTGGCGCGGCAGCGGAGTTTCGCCCCGGCGTTGCATCTCCATGCGCAGATCGTGCATGCGTGCAAGGACTGTTGCCTCCAAATCAAGTGGTGGTTGGCCGGCAAGGAGGCTCGCTGCTTCGCGGGAAATTGTGCGGTATCCCCGCACCATCCGGATGGCCATGACCCTCTGGCTTGCATTCAGCCTGGCTGCCGGACGCTTTCGTAGCGACGGCGCCCATACCGGCGCCCCATAAATGACTTCTCCGCTCCACCCAGAGCGGGAGAAGTCATTAGATGATTTCCAGCCTTAAAAAAGGGCACAATCATCGCAGTAAAAATGCTCGATGGGAACGAAAGTTCTTGGATTGGCGACCACGTACCGGAAGACGCAGCGTTGGAAGGCCTCCCAGAAGGTGGACCGATGACCTGGTAAGGGTCGCGGAAATCCGATGGATGAGAGCCGCACAGGACCGGTGTTATGGCGACATTTGAGGGAGGCCTATGTCCAACATTGGACGTCTTTCAGCTGAAATAATGATGATGATGATGATATACCCGTAGATTTAAGTTCGTGTAATTGTTTTGGTGTATAAAAAAATATTATTTAATATTCTATTATACATATGTCATGGATCGCCTTGGTGATTTTAAACAAAAATAAACAATTTCATCGGCTTAAGTAACATTTTATTTAAGGCTTTTAAGCACTTAAGCAGTTGTTTATGATCAACGATGTTAACGGGATCACAGAGGGATCAATGTCTGATTTGGACGCATTGTTGATACACACGGGAGTGTTAAACTCTCCCAGTATTCCATCCAGTTTTAAAGTACTTTTCTATTATTATTATTTTATTCTTGATAGGTTCGCGCTTGACCGCTATCTCACCTGATGGAAAGCGACGATGCGGTCGACGATGGAACGCACTTACCTAGAAGTAACCTATTCACTCTTGACTTAAAGATTCCCGGGTTATAGCCATCAGGAAACAGATTCCGGCAAGGAATTCCACTCCTTAGCTGTACGCACAATTTATTTGCCACGCATAGGTATAATGTTACGGTAGGTACATGGTATTATCTAATTATAAAATATCGATTCACTATGTGCTGCCTTGCTGGGCATACAAAATGAATATTGTTTACTAAATGGGATTTAGGCTTTAGGGTTTTTTTTTAAGTGGGATGTCATCTCGTGGGACCCCTGAGTTTGTTTCGGTGTTTCTTCTCAGGGCAGTCAGCTAGGAAACACCGGCCTCATCTAGTTTAAAATGACAAAAAAAAAATTGACGTGTAAAAGTGTTTTTTTAAACCTACTTACAAAATAAATATCATTTATCATTTATCTTGCTCTCTAGGCTGAAGTGAGAGGGTGAGTCAGAATTTTACTTAGGTACTAAAACTATGTCTATGTTTCTTTATTTGGGTTTTATGACCACCGGTTTTCCTTTCAAAAGTCAGCTCAGTATTTGTCAGGCTTTGGCGGCAGATAGCTTTAAAAATATAATTCTTCTGTACGTGTGTTTGGCATCTATCTTCTCCCAAACGGCTTGACCAATATGGATAAAATTTTGTGTGTATGTATATTTCATTTGGAAGGTTTGGAAATAAAATTGGCCCCGTAGGGTTGTTGTAGATTTGGGTTCTCATTTTTTTTTTTTTTTTTATGAAATCCATCTTTCGAACAGGATAACGTCTGTCTGACCGCTTTTTTAATATAAGATGTATGGATCTTAGTTATCTGAATAACTAATAATAATTATTGTTGTTACTAACCCTGAGCAGTGGTGGCCGAGTAGTAACGGCCCCGACTTACAGGGCGCGGGTTCAAACCCAGCCAAGCGTATTACTTAGTGTAATTTATTTCATCACCACTGCTCTCAAAACGGTGAAGTAAAACATAGTGAGGAAACCGGCATGTCCTAGAACCAAAAATTCAAAGACATGTGACATCCACCAACCCGCACTGGGCCCGCGTAGTGGATTACGGCCCATTCCCTCTCCTAGAGAGGAGGCTTGAGTCCTAACAGTGGGAACATTATAAGGCCGACTATGCTATGTTACTAACCACAGAACTGACTCGCAAACTGGTCTCATGTTACTGTCCATATTTTATCTCTCTCAATCCAAACAATTGAACAGAGAGAAGTTTTATCAACAAAACTAATTAAGAACCACTTTAGTTCAGCTCCCAAAAGGCCGTCGAGGCACGGTAGGTAAATAATTACCGGCTCGCCTAGTCGGCCGCACAACAGGGCGTAATCACACAAGACAATAGCCCTTCCCCGAAGCCACTACCTGCCCTCCTCACCCAACAATGCGTTTGCCTAGTCAAGGGACTCATGCGCACAGCCAAGTGTGAAATACCGTTAAAACTTTTAGTTCGTGGTGTTAAAATCATGGACTTTAAAAATTTGATGTGTTTATTTTTGACACTATTAATATTGACTGTCCTTTTTTTATTATTTTAAACGTCGGTAATGAAACATAAGTGGTCTCATTAATTATTATTATTTTAAACTTTATGCACTAATTAAACTCTGTACAAAGGCATTTTTTACCAGTTGATCTTAGGGTGGTGCAGAGACATATCATGGCAGGTCCAATATAGAAGACAAACAGAAGGGTAGATAAATATGTACTAGTGATGTACTTATTCGCATTTGCATCCGCGAATATTCGCACATTTTTTGTCATTCACATTCATATTCGCAAGAAACATGCGAACGTTTGACGAATGTTTCTGACAAACAAAAAGAAATTATTGATTGTATGGCAATACAAGTGATATAATTTTACAATTTTATATTTATTTTAATATTTTTCCATAACACAACTTGCATTTCACAATTGCAGTGTCACAAATTGTGAAATCATAACAAATCTTTTCGAATTAATTTAATGTGTTAAGCTTCGTTTAACCAGTCTATGACTGACACGAGTGATGAGTGTCATTCTGAACTTCGACAGCTAATTATTTCGACACAGTCCCAATTTCGAAAAACAATGGTCCGACTACTCATTGCTTAGATAGAACATATATTCGAGTAGCATTAGTCCGAAAGAATATACTTCGACAACACACACCTTCGAAGAACACTGCTTCGACACAACCCTTCTTCGAAATGCACTTGTTCGGCGGATCTCTATTTCGACGGAACATACGTTCGACATAATGCTACTCTAAAATGTGACGATAATAATTGAGTTCTGTTTTATGGTTTTAGGTATAATACATACAGAATAAAAACAAAAATAATATTCAATTAGTTTTTAATTATAACTGGTTTTTTTTTATAAGGTTGTAAATCATCTAACGTCTTCTCCCGCACAAGAGTGGAGCGCAAGGATGTGTCAAAGAAGGAAGGTCAGACTTTTACTGACTAACACCCCAGGAGGCCAAAGAAAATATGGATGGATTGTATGAAAAGTGATATGAAAGAAAAGGAAGTTAGTGATAGCTTGACGAGTGACGGCAGAATGGAAGAAAAAAACGTGTTGCGCCGACCCCAAATAACACAGAACAAGGGCAGGAAGATGTTGATTTAATAATTATGATCTAAAAGCATACCAATTCACTGAAAACAAAACATTATTTTGTCCGAATTATCTGAGAAATTGATGTGTCTATCAAAGTCTGGAACCACTTAATTTGCTCCACTCAACCCAGCATCAATGAATGAGATACATTTCAACACGGAAGTGCAAGTAATGATTAATATTTTGTCAATATTGCACGTCTGAGCAGTTAATTTAATTAATTAGGTCATAAACTGGAGACGGTCGAGCCGTTCAAGCGGTGGGCGAGTCTGCGCGCGCGCTTATTAATAGCAGGGAGATAGTGACGCGCCGATGTGGCCGTAAAATAATAATCATGTATTGGTGAGGTATGGACAGACAGGATTTTATGTATAGGTTGCACCCCACGATAAGATATGACCGACGTAGTTCGTACAGTAGCCTTGGATGTTGTTGGTCGTGTATTTAATTTCTGTGCAAACAATTGAAGAGAGATAACATATAACATATTATATTTATATTAGAATATAGTCCGGAGCGAGGAGGAGTGGCAGGCGGTCGCCTTCTTCTGCAAAGCAATAATGCTGTCAAAGAATGGCTCCCGGGACCCAGCTGCCGAGATTCCGATCCCGATTTTCGGCCACCGTAGGCGCGGGCTTGAGGACGGCGAGCAATGGGTAACCGTTCAACCATCCGGTAACCGTCCGGACCGAGCCCAAGTCGTCGATAGCGCGTAGTGTTCCACGTGCGCCCCAAGGAGGCCCAGCAGGGTCGAAGCCTACTGGGGCCAGAGGTGATGTGAATGAGAACCCTGGGGCCCCGGAACGAGGGCAAAGAAGGAACAGGAGTGGGTTTTAGTCAGTAAAAGTCTGACACGAAAGAGCAGAAGAATTCATTGGATGATTTCCCACCTAAAGAAAAAATAAACATTTTAAAATAAATGGCGTCTACTTTCCGATGATATCCGATAGTTATAGATATCAAGGGATCCTTGCATTAGAAGATGACGTTGATGTTATCCGATAGTTACAGGTATCACAGGTATCCTTGCATTAGAAGTTGATGATGATGATGATATCCGATAGTTACAGGTACCACAGGTATCCTTGCGTTAGAAAATAACGATGATGATATCCGATAGTTACAGGTATCAAGGGATCCTTGCATTAGAAGATGATGATGATGATGATATTCGATAGTTACAGGTACCACAGGTATCCTTGCGTTAGAAAATAAAGATGATGATATCCGATAGTTACAGGTATCCTTGCATTAGAAGATGATGATGATGAAATCCGATAGTTACAGGTATCACAGGTATCCTTACATTAGAAGATTATATCCGATAGTTTAAGGTATCACAGGTATCCTTGCATTAGAAGATGATGATGAAGAAAACCGATAGCTTCGGTTACAGTTATAGGAAGTTTATAACATCCCTGTTTCATTCTATGATATGATTTAATCGCTAGTATCTAAATACGCACAACTTATAGTGGGTTGTATCATACGAACCTGTTTGCTGGACAGGATTCTGTTCAAGTGGTTATGACATGATCTTGTCGTTACATTGCCTCACCTAGCTGCTTACGATTTATGTACCTGTCGTGGTCTGATCATAGAAATTGATCACTTCATGATGTGGCCAACTAAAACTGGCCAGATCGTTTAAACGTTAATATTTGATGATATGTCGATCCTCGTTTGGCCTTATCATTGATGTAGGATTTCTATGATAATTAAAAATCTAAAGAAAGTAGGCCAAAAGAAGATTGAAATATCATCAAATTTTAACGTTTAAAACGATCTGGCCAGTTTAACTTGGCCATATCATGAAGTGATCAATTTCTATGATCTGGCCACTACATGTCTACTAGGACTAAGTGTTCAACAAAAAAGTGTGGATCATCTTTTCTCTCCTCATCATTCTTCTTAATAATTTATTGTACACAAAAACTTAACATAGTGTACAGTGATTAGATTAAACAAATCATGTACAAAGGCGAGCTTAACTCAACAATGATTTTTCTCCCAGGAAACCTTTGAGTGATCACATTCGAGGGTAGGATCAAGTGTACAGTAATAACTTACGTAAATAAGTCGTAATAGATGAAAATATATTACTTACACTAATAAAAACCAATATAATACTAATATTAGGTATCCATATCAATTATGAAAGAATGTATCACTGAACTAAGTTTGACTTAATGTTTATTATATTTGAGGTCTTCGCAGCTTCAGCATCACTGTTATTTATCATCAGAACTTAGGGAGTAGCCTATTTTATTTTCACAACACAAAGAGAGAACGATTCATAATTAAGATAGTCAGTAATGACGATTGTCATACAGTTTATTTATTTATTTAAATTAAGTACAGCCACATCACATAACTGGCCTGTTGGTCTAGTGATTAGTGGTCCTGACTGCTATGCTGGAGGTCGTGGCTTCAATTCCCACCCAGGACAAATGTTTGTGAGATGAGCACGATCATTTTTTCTGTGGCTGGGTGTAATTTATCTAATAATATGCATGTATTTAGAAATATATATGTATATTTATCAGTTGTTTAGTACTCATAACACAAGCTCTGCTTAGCTTTGGACTAGACGGCGTTGTGTGATAGTTGTAGAATATTATTATTATATTATATTTCACATCCAGAACGATTTCAAAACAAAATGACTAATGCACAAGGCCTTAATTAGGCATACATAGCGTTCACTACAATAATTTTGCTGCCTAAAAACTATATTCACAAAGATTGACAAATGCTATACCGAAATTTCAAGATCTTAAGGATCCTCGAAACGGTCCGCTGCTATTGACAATGTTTACATGAATAACAACGTAAACGATCAGTTTTTGCATAAATTAGCACCAATCACTTAAATATTGTTAATCGTAATTGACCGGTTCGAAGACCATTTACGTTTAATCTTTTTTAAACAGGTCTCACCACGACATGTTCCTCATTCCTCTATCACAAACACAACTTAACAAATTTCTACAAAAAATACTGATAACCAGCTACCGGCGCCACTTTCAGACTTCCTCCTACCTGCGGCGATTCTTAATTGACGAAGCTCGTTGAAGCGCATCTTAAAGAAGAAAAGCGAAACATAGATAACTCAACATGCCAGAATTTACGATGGCAGATAAAATCTAAAGTGGGCACATGTTCCTACATAGCAATCAAAGTCAATGGTGCAGAACTTTCTTCGGACAGGGCCTTTTCTGTTCAACCACACAAAGACTAATCTATCCTGGACGTTATTTTATTACCAGCAGAGAGACAACTAGTTCCTTTGATAATTGGACTTCGAGTAGTAACTATTGAAATAGGTACCCAATTCAATTTGGGTTAAAAAGAAAGCGAATTGACTCACATCGAATTGTCTCCATCATCGATTCACTTAAAATCGATGATGGAGACAAACAAAGAACCAAAAACTCCTCCAGAAACGAATCTTGATCAGTCTTGTGTCAATCAAAATCAGATACAATCTATATAATGGACGTCGACTCTTAGAAAACCTCATGGGTGCTCTTGCTCATTTGATGAACTCGAAAAAGTGGCGAAGTATGAGAAGAGAAATGCACACTGAGCAACCGACAAATAAATAAATGTCCTACTTACATACTGCGTACTTAATTACTAATTATGTTTTTTAAAAATATAAAATAAAAACATTATATAAAAATTAAACTAGTTTTTAGTATTAAGAAATATTATAATTTATACGTAACCTAAAAGGCGATAACTGATCTGTTTCTTGATGTCTATTCTCAGGGGTAAACAGCACCCATTATTTATTTCTCATGCGTGCTTGAGCCACCGAGCATCCACGGAGTCGGCACCCCTGATCTATATATATAAAAGAAGAAACTGACTGACTGACATATTGACGCATAGCCGAAACTACTGGGACTGGGAACCTGAAATTTTACACAAGGTTCTTTTTTATGACGTATACGAGCACTAAGAGAGGATATTCCGAAATTCCTAAGTGAATGAAACGGCGGTTCAAATTTTGTATGGAAAAACGTACAATCACGGGTGAAACCGCTGCTAGAAGCTAGTTTATTTAAAAAAGGCTAAGGCTAGTTACTCAGCAGTGGACGGCCGCTCAGCAGTTCATAAATAAATAAAGCAAGGAGCGGCCAGCTGCCTGATGCGGTTACAATAGCAGCTCCTCATCACCTCACTAGCCTAGTTCCATCTAGCTTGGGGTCGAATTACAGTCTAAATGGATGCGGCTGAATAACCGTGTTCTACATGAAGCGACTGCCTATCAGACCGCCACAACCCAGTTACTGGGCAACACGATATATCTTAGACAGACTTTCTGGCGTCTGGCTATATCGAGTGTTAAAGATCTACGAATGACGGACCAACGGCTTTACGTTAGAAGCCTAGATAGATAAACTTAGAAAAAGTAAATATGAAATAAAAAATTCACATTGTTACTTGCCCAGCTTCGAACCCGCAACCTCAATGAGAGGGGGTGCCTAGACCACTGGACCATCACGACACTCAATTTAACCACCTAGCGGCTAATCACCAAAAAACAAAAAATAAAACTAAGAATCAGAGCTTTTTAATTACCAGAAAGACCTGCCTTAATATCTATTTTACATGTGTCAGAATGTCTGTCTATCTGTCTGTTTGTTAGTCAATAGAATTTGATAGGCCTGTTGGTCTAGTGGTTAGTGGCCCTGACTGCTATGCCGGAGGGCGTGGGTTCGATTCCCACCCAGGACCAATGTTTGTGCGATGAGCACAATCATTTGCTCTGTGTCTGGGTGTAATTTATCTATAATATGTATGTATTTAGAGAGCAGTGGTGGCCGAGTGGTATCGGCCCCGACTTACGAGTTGTAGGTCGCGGGTTCAAACCCAGCCATGCGCATTACTTTGTGTAATTTATTTCATCACCACTGCTCTCAAAACGGTGAAGGAAAACATCGTGAGGAAACCGGCATGTCCTAGAACTAAAAATTCGAAGACATGTGACATCCACCAACCCGAACTGGGCCCGCGTGGTGGATTACGGCCCATTCCCTCTCCTAGAGAGGAGGCCTGAGTCCCAACAGTGGGAACATTATAAGGCCGACTATGCTATGCTATTTAGAAATATATAAGAATGTTTATCAGTTGTCTAGTACTCATTACACAAGCTCTGCTTAGCTTGGGACTAGACAGCGTGTGATAGTTGTGGAATATTTATATTTTCTTATTATTACTAAACCAATTTTGCTGAGTACTTTTCATCCTGCGCGTAAGTTTTTTTTTCTGGGATACATTTCTTACTTTAACCGGCCAAGCCGACGACAGGAGCTAAATACGTATATATATACGAGTGTAGATTTGTTTGTATGTGGATAGACGGATAGGCATCGTTTCCAAGAAGGGCTCGCTCGGCCTGACAGTGAAACTGACACCGCTGCCGGCCAACCTAATTAATTGAACGTTTAATTAGTGAACATCGGACATTTACGACAAGCTGTCATCGTAATCAGGATTGAGTTTTATGGCATTAAGTAAGCGGTTTAGGTGGTACTAGTAGGGTTGCCAATCGTACTCCAAAATAGAGTATTGTACTCTATATCATGTAGGCGTACTCTATAATCTATAACACTAATACAGGACGCCAAAATACTCCTTTTTTTACATTGTGTAACTCACTATACTAGGGCCAGATACGCTTAAATGATGTATATCTATTACCGTAGCCAAAAAAGTCAACCTAACTGAGTCTTTTCGGTCATGAATGTGAAGTGAAGGGAAGAGAGGAACAGGGCTTCATTTAAATTGATTAAAAATGAACTTCTAATTTATGTAAACTTAGAGTTATAATGTTTAAAGTCGTACAATTCAAAAATTATGATGATCTTTTTAATCGACTTCAAAAAAAGAGGAGGGGCTCAATTCGGATGTATTTTTTTTATGTTTGTTACCTCAGAACTCCGTCGTTTATGAGCCGATTAGAATTGTCCCATTTTTTTTTCAAAATTCTGTTCTGATGATGGGATCCATGAGGAATTTAGGGAACTCTTCAAATATTTTAGGTAACTATATAGTGATTTTGTTATTTTCATCGAGAACTTAATAAATAATGTTGAAAATGGTATCATCAATGTGATCTGATGATGATAATGGAGCTGGAAGGTAGGCACTGGAACTCCGCAATTAATCAATGTAACCTAGCCGTGTTTAGGTTTATTAGAATTGTCATGAGATGCACTTTGGCTATAAGGTACTATCGAACTGACCTGATGATGGAGCCGGGAGGAGGATGGGAATTTCATTATAAAATAATGTATCCTAGCAGTGTTTGGGTTGATTCGAATTGTCATGAGAAATAGGTAATTTGGGTATAAGAAGTGCATCACAACTAAAAAGTGTGAAATAAAAAAATTATTACAAAAAAAAACCCACTTCACTACAAACGAACAAAACACTAAAACGATCAAAATAACTTTAATTTCGGTAGTCGGTGTTTATAAATAACAAGCAAACAATACAAGAAACACCGACTTTTGAAATTAAAGTTATTTTGATCGTTTTAGTGTTTTGTTTTTAGAAGTTTTTTTTTTAAGTCTGTACTCTTTATTTACCTTCTTTTAACTCAGATATTACTGTTTCTTCTAAAAAAAGTTGGTAACCCTAGGTTCTAGTGACCAGTGCCGTAAATATGGCGGTGCCGGTGATGTCCAGGCACAGGGCGCAAACCCTGATAGGGCACAGAAATGATTAAACCGAATTATTATTATTATTAAGAATAAGTTTTGCATCATTCATTTTATCAGAAGGAGGTTACTGTTTCATATTCCTTCAGTACCATAGCCTGAACTAGACTTAGACGCTCAGGTCGAAGCCGCAGATAGGCGAGATTGTCCATAACTGATGGATTGATATACGTCAAACTGTATAATACTTAATTAGGTAAATACCTCCTTACTTACAGATTTTGGAGATAAGTACTAAATAGGCATTACATTATCTAATACATTATAACAATTAGTCAAAAAAAACGCATTTTATTTTTGACCTGGCAAGAGATAGATACAAGAAACTCTTTTGCATCATCAATGGTTAGATTCGCCCCGGCCAGGGTTAATACTAAAAACTTTGATAGGAATATTTTCCTATGTATTTAAAACCTATATAAAATATTAAAGTAGGTATACAAAGTCAATAGCACTAGCAATTACTAATATAAGAAGCTATGACAAACAAACAAACCGCCATCTTCTGAAATCGGAATTTTAAGTTGAGTGTTTGTCAATCTCTACTTTAGCCAAGAACCTGTCAAATTTGGATTTAAAATAAGCTTGGATAAGTTCGTAACTCTAATTGCACAATTCTGAATCCAACCTGACGCGTTCCATGAGGATTCTGAGTTACTATTTTTTCTCCAAAAGTTTCTCCTGTTTGTTTTCACCAAATCTAGGAAAGTCCTTTACGCTTGCAACTCGATCACTATTCTGTACCATTTGCTTTTAACCGACTTCAAAAAGGTAGAGGTTCTCAATTTGTCAGATTTTTTTATCTTGTATTCCGATTTTATTCGTACAAGGCTGGACAGATTTGGAAAATTCTTTTTTTTTGTTTCAATGGGTTCTGGTTTAAAAAGTATACTTTCCAGGACCCATGGACCCAAGGACTTAGAGGATCCTGGAGAAATCCAGGAAACTCTTAAAATTTAACATGTCGGAAAACTGTGTTAAATAACTAAAAAAAAAACAGAAACAGAAACTACCGAAATTTAAAATTATTGTGCACTTTTAGTGTTTTATTTTTGTATTGAAGTCGCTTGTATTTTTTTTTTTTTTGTAAAAAGTTCTTTTTTAATATAGTTGAAATGATCAGGGCTTACCAGGTTTATGGTGTCGATGTTTCTTCCCTTTGGTGGTGACTGCCGCCACCAGCAGCGCCAACCAGAGCCAACCCCACCGCATCCTAAGTCCCTAACATCACACACTACACAACAAAACACGAAGATTTAGTTTCAAACAAGAACTTTTTATCTAAAATTCACGATCAAGCACTCATTACGAACTTTAATTAAATACACTCACTTATTTATAAAAAATGTACATAATAAACTATGTTTCACAAGAAAAACACGTTTCTATAGAAAAGCACAAAAGTTTTTAAGTTTACGTTCGATATAAAATACGAGAGAGCACAATGAGCTCACGCGTTACACCACAACCACCGAAAGCTTGTGGTCGACTGACGACTGCGAGAAAAGACAGCCGAACCGAATCCGACTTCTTGACACGAACCGGTCACAAGCGGCCGAGGAACCTATGAAAACATTGAACACAACAACAATCAACTTTTAAGATACCAAACAACTGCTAAAAGACATTAATCTGTCGATTTGAGTCGGTTTTAAGTTGCATTAGTAAACGTTTCGTTAGTTTTAATTCAACAAATTAAAAATAATGGTAATGAGCTTTTTCTTAAAATATTTTGTTCAAAGTTCAAAGCTCCGTGTTGTGTTCAGATAAAACTAGTTTTATCGTGTAGTATTGCTACTCGACGTTAGATGGCGTTGTTACTTAAATTAAATACACATTTTTATTCAATTTCTTTCAAAATTCAGTAATGATTTGTTGGTGTTATATTATTTGTTATATATAGGCTTCAATGAGACTTAAAAGAGTACTAATTTAAACTTTTTATCAATCAGCGCCACCTCCTTGAAAAACGATAATTTGTTTGTTAGCGTTGATGCTTTAAAATATCAACAATAGATGGCGCTGTCAGAAACTATATTTCAAATAGTTTTTGTAGTTTCACTTTAATTATTGGGCACTGCATAATTTCAGGTGTAAAGGTTCGCAGTTTTAATTTAAATACGAATACTCAATATTATTAGAATCCTGGCCATTTTTAATGATCACAATAACATCTTTCCATGACAAGATACATATAGACCATAATATTGAGTAACTATAGGTACGACGTAGGCCTCCCCAAAGTGTCGCCGCCACATCGAACGGTCCTTTGCGTCTCGTAACCATCTAATTCCCTCAACCCAGCCATCGATCTACCTTATGAGAAGCCTTCCGTTGGTGCGTCTTCCAGTACGCGGTCGCCACTCCAGAACTTTTTGGCCTCCACACCAGGGCCGTCTTCCACCTATTAGTAGCCCTGAACAAATTTGTATACTGGGGCCCTATTTTACACTATACCTAAAAGGTAAAGCACTATTTTGTTCGGTAAGTCCCCTCTTTGAGGCGTGGTTGGAAAGACCTCACGGCGTCCTCACATTCCGCATGACGCAGGTCCTCACCGGACACGGTAAGTTCGGGAGGTTCCTGCACCGGATTCGTGCGGAAACGACGCCCGGGTGTCGCCACTGTGTGGCCCACCCGGAGGACACGGTAGAGCACACGGTGGAGGTGTGCCCAGCTTGGGCAGAGCAACGCCGTGTCCTCGTGGGGGCTCGGCGGCGGCGATCTCTCGCGCCGGGCCTTGGTTCAGGCCATGCTCCGGAGCGAGGAGGAGTGGCAGGCGGTCGCCTCCTTCTGCGAAGCAGTAATGCTAGCTAAGGAGGCGGCCGATCGCGTGAGGCAACGGTCCTTACGCTCCAACCGCCACCGGGATTCCGATCCCGATTTCCGGCCACCGTAGGCGCGGGCTTGCAGACGGCGAGCAACGGGTGGCTCACCGTCTGACCGTCCAGTAACCGTCCGGACCGAGCCCAAGTCGTCGACGGCGCGTATTGTTCCACGCGTGCCTCAAGGAGATGTCAGCAAATCGTAGGGGCCCAGCAGGGTCGAAGCCTACTGGGGCCACGGGTAGTGTGAAAGCGGAACCCGGGGCCCTGGGACGAAGGAACAGGAGTGGGTTTTTAGTCAGTAAGAGTCTGACACTATCTCCCGCTCCGCCCAAGAGCGGGATGTCATTAGGATGATTTTCCCACCCAATAAAAAGAAAAAAAAAAGCACTATTTTGTTAGAAGGGACAAAGAACGTGTGCGAAGTTTTAGCTTTATTTTTATTTATTTACAATTCATTATATAATATAATGAATAGATCATACTCGTATAATGTAATCCACACTAAGTAACCAGCATCTACGATTATTTCATATATAAGTATCTTTGCTGACTGAAGAGGTACCCTTCTTTTTAGATTTGAGCTTAACAGAATTGTTAATCACATCTTTAAATCTGTTTTTTCGTGCGTAGATATCATTTTAGCGACAAACTGTTCACACAATTCAAACTTAATTATTAATGTTAATTCAAACTTCGCGCTTCACGCTTTGCTTTTTTCGCCTCATTTGAATTCCGCGATTCACTACCGTAACCGTTGGTCAAAGACACAAAATAAAAATAAAACACTGATGACTTTCTTTAAAACGATTATACAACGATTATATCTATTATATACAATTTTTATAAATTGAAATTTATTAAATATGTTGCACTCGTTAAGCCCGATTTTCAGACGAGAGTAGAGTAGCTATCAGTTATCATTTGGTAATCGAGTAGGAACTAGGGGGCCCCAATCCATCTCGGGGCCCTGGGCTCGAGCCCAGTGTGCCCAACGGGGATGGGGGGCCTGCCAACGATCTGTTCTGTGAGCAATGTGCCCTGCCCACTGCTACTTAAGTTTGGCGATTCTTTGGGCTGTGTCGGTAACCTGGGTTCTCTTGCGGATATCTCCACTCCTGAAGTGATCACGAAAGGAAACTTCAAGTCAAGCATAGCTCTTTCCATTGCCCTGAGGATGACTGAGCCTTCTGATGAGGCCCTATTATTAACTTCCTCAAAAATTTCAGCTAGCTACCTGTTATGGTTCAATAGATATATACCTTCAACCTTGCAGCGTGTAGGTACACGTCTACTACCTGCTCCATCTTTGTTTCGGACTTTGTTTTGTCCCATCCGACTATGAGAATGCGGAAGAGGGAACCCAAGTGTGTAAGCCTGGTGCAGTCCCACCAGGCTTTCGCATTTGGTTTCTCTCTGTTAGGATCGCCTGTGACCGTAGGATTCCAAAATTTAGTCTGAGAGAATAATGTGTGCTGGTACCTATATAATTCAGGACTCCATCATAGCATTTTAAAAGATACGGTTGTATGAATGTCGGACTGTTGAGCAGAGCGGCAAAACAAAATTTGGATCATTTTTACACGACTGCCCAAAAAAAGGAGTGTTATGTTTTCAGGGTTCATGTATTTATACATTCTTGCCTCAGAATGCAGAAAATTTTGGAAATGTTTGCACCTCATACAGATAAGTTGGTCTTAATTTACACGAGTTGAAAATTATTATGTTAACTGCACAGAAAAGATAGGGTATACAATGGTAGTGGGATCCGCTCAGAAATATGTAAGTACTATAATAATATAGAAAAATGAAGATTCAAGTTACAGGTGTGAATGATGTGATCGAAGCAAGCTCAAAAATGGTTCCAGAGTCTTGCACTTGTAAAATTTTATTTAAGCGTTTTTACAAAATATGGGTTAGCTACTCAACTAATACAGACAAGTTCGAAAACAAAATATTGAAATATTGTTATTGTCGAATTGTAGTTGTTGTATTGTGTTCTGTGTGTGTGTGTGTAACTGTCGAAACAATTTTAGTATTTTGAATAGTTTAATAAGTTTCTGGGGTCGTTCAGAAAGTAGATAGCTACACATGTTGTGTAGTGTGGTGTACATACTTACCTAGTTCCTGCTAGGGGTTTTTTTTTTATTGGTTGGGGAAATCATCTTATGACATCCCCCGCTCTTGGGCGGAATGGGAGATAGTGTCAGACTCTTACTGACTAAAAACCCACTCCTGTTCCTTCGTTGCCTTCGTCCCAGGGCCCCGGGTTTCGCTTTCACACTACCTGTGGCCCCAGTAGGCTTCGACCCTGCTGGGCCCCTACGATTTGCTGACATCTCCTTGAGGCGCGCGTGGAACAGTACGCGCCGTCGACGACTTGGGCTCGGTCCAGACGGTTACCGGACGGTCGGACGGCGAGCCACCCATTGCTCGCCGTCTGCAAGCCCGCGCCTACGGTGGCCGGAAATCGGGATCGGAATCCCGGTGGCGGTTGGAGCGTAAGGACCGTTGCCTCACGCGATCGGCCGCCTCCTTTGCTAGCATTACTGCTTCGCAGAAGGAGGCGACCGCCTGCCACTCCTCCTCGCTCCGGACCTTGGCCTGAACCAAGGCCCGGCGCGAGAGATCGCCGCCGCCGATTGCCCCCACGAGGACACGGCGCACGGAGGACACAGTAGAGCACACGGTGGAGGTGTGCTGCGGGCACATCTCCACCGTGTGCTCTACCGTGTCCTCCGGGCGGTCCACACAGTGGCGACACCCGGGCGTCGTTTCCGCACGGTTCCTGCTAGGGGTTACGCTGGAGTTAAGCGCCTATTACACCACTCGATATTCAGACAGTCTTAGTATAGACTAAGACTGTCTGAATATCTACTTTTTGTTTTGTTTTGTTTATCTATGTATCTCATCGTTCTGTTTCATTCCTTTACGCGACATTGGCGTCAGTTCATCTTTTTCTTGTGTGACGCTACATAGAGTAAGACTATCTGAATATCAAGTGGTGTAATAGGCGCTTTTACTCAAAAATTATTCCAAGGGAACGTACTCTTGGGACAAAAAGTATCCTATGTCCTGTTCCAGGACATGGTCTCCGTGTACTTTTCATCCACACTCCTACAGGTGCCTCCATACAAGCTTTCGCGTTCGTAATGTTAGTGTAATTAGCTTTTTCCCGCGTCTTTTCCCCTTTTTCCCTTCTTCGGGGACAGAAATAGCAACAGTTGTATAGTTTTATATCGTTGCTTTTCATAATCAGACGATTGTTCTGACTCTCAGTGGTAGGACTTCTCATTCCAAACTTATTTACATATTTACCTCTTTTTATTTTAAGAGATTTTAAGTTTAAATTATGTGTGATGTTTGTGGTCATGCGGTGTTCCTCCCACAAAAGTACTGTCAGAGATGTAGTAGGTACTTACTAAGTGGGGTGCTTAATAAATGCTCAAATAAGAACTCATTTGGCTTTTTTGCGTGTTAAACTGATGCTGCAGCAGCCACGCTGGTGTTGTTCACGAAAACGGATGCAGAGCTCAGAGCATTTCTGGTTAAATATTGTAAGGATGCAGTGCAGATAACGCCATGGTGGTAAGGCATCACTCTTTGTGATCATTTATCAACACTAAAAAGGGTAGGAATAACATCAATTTTCAAAACTCATACCAAAAAACTTATTTATTTGACGATTACAATTATTCTATAATATCTATGAATAGTCGCAGAATTACAACGTGTATACAAACAAAGGATGAGGATCGGGGTCGGCGAGTTCGACCCAATAACATACGAACGATAAGCCAAAAATGTTTAATGTCATATCGATAAATTTACATCGCGTAACAGTGGCCTGGGGCGGACGGGCCCCCCCTGCGGGCCCCGGGCCGCTAGACGAACCACTCGTCCTTGTGCGGGGGCGCGCTCACGCCGCCCGCCGCAGGCGGCCCGCCCGCGCCGCCCCGCACGGGCCCGCAGGGGGCTGCGGGTTTCCCGGCAGCCGCGTCGCGCCCGCCTCGCCGCCCGCGCACCCGCCGCCGCCATTACTGCTTGCCAACTCTTGCACTGCAACGAAAACAGATAGATTAGAGCCCGAGTCGTCGAAGACACGTAGTGTTTCACGCACACTTCAAAAAGATGTCAGGAAAACCGTAGCCCAGCGGGTTGAAGCCTACTAAGGCCATCGGTTGACTTCCGAAAGGGAAACCCGGCTTCCTATAACGCAAGGCAAAGAAGTATCATAGGAGTGAGTTTTAGTTAGTAAAGGACTGACACACCTTCGGAAGGAACTGGAGAAGTCTGGATGATTACCCACCTAAAAAAAAGATAGTGCAAGGTGTATTGTGCACCTTGCACTATCTTGCACAGGCGAAATTTAAGGCTTTACTCAGATGAGCTTCATTTGAAGTGCAAAATATCGCCTTGATTGCAGTTTTCGTGCAGTTAACACACCACTTTACATGCATATAAATGCAGTTTGTTAAGAGATTTGATCTCTGTGATAGCAAATCATTGGAGATGTTTCTGTTATTGCAATTACCGGTAATTATTTAAAACCAGGATCCATCAGTTGGTTTGGCATCAAACAGGGGATGAGTCTTTTTTTACAAGTCTCCAAAAAATATATCAGGAATCAAATTAAGGGAATGGGCAACAGAGTGATCTCTAAGTTGATCAGTTGGTTCAAAAGCGTCATTGCAAGAGAGTCTACGCACTGCATCCGATCCAATTTCGAAAAATATATCAGGCTAAGTCTCAACACTATAAATACTGATGTTCTTGGTTTCTTTAATAGTAGTTTTGAATGCTAATTCTCGGCTGCAGATCGTACACATTGCGTACACGCACTTAAATACCCAAGGGTGAGAACTGACAGCAGAAGTAAGGCGGTATACTCACTGTGTAGCCGTGTGCGCTGGTTGGCAGCGCGGCGGCGGCAGGCGCAGAACGTGATGGCTGCAGCCACGGTCGCCACCAGCGACAATGCGCCGGCGCACCCCGCCATCCACGCGCCGCTCGCGCCCGGCCCGCCGCTCTCTGACACAATCACATGAATTCATAAATATACAAATACCACATGTCATGTTAGTTTGCCACTCTCAGGTATGTTTCTGATTCTGTGTTGAAGCAAATCTCACGCTAAAATAATATCATGTGCATCTGAAAGCCAAGTTTAGAAAATAAGCTACAGGCAAAAATAATACAACAAAAAACAAAACATAAATACCTAGTAAGCAGCTTACTCATTGGGATCAGGAACCGGATAACCGGACCGGCAGTCGAGGCTGATAGGGCAGAGCGAACGTCTTAACAAAGTCCTTCGTATCCATGAGTATATTTCGCTGCCTAAATAGAGCCCTTGTTTCAATTGGGGTTATTGGGTACCAGGAGCGTTTTTACCGTTACAACCCTGGTCGGCAAATCTCTTCAAGGCCCTTGTCCGTTTTGCAAAGTATGTGAATCAAAACTAGATATTCCTTGCAATGTATGATTATGAAAAATTGTTAAAAAGGTACTACATGAATCTCGACTTTAAAATATGATATTAGAAGATTTATAAAAATGAGCGGACAAGAAGAGTCAGGCCCTGGACTCCTTGCTCGCCATCCCCTAAGGCCACCATTGTTAGCTACAAAACCATTAGCAAACCCGACCATGAGCATTAAGATGGAAAATAAATAAAACAAAACAAAAAAGAAAAGAAACACATTTAATTACGTCAAGACGCAAAAAACTAAAAATTAAACACACAAAAAATAGCTGTCTAATCTACAATATCTACGGTCCAGTCCATTCCAGGAGACTGACCCGAGCCATCCACTACCACAAAATGAGTTGCAAAAGAAAAAGAGTTATCAAGAATGAATATGGTAGCATTTTTAATGCATTGTTTTGTGGCGATGATGATGAAATATCATCCATTGTCTGTCGATCATAGCGTAATCCTAGTGTTTCTATTGCAGTGGTGTTGGTGGCTGGGCTGTCACCCTGGGCAGTGGCCTGACCTGGGCAGAGCGCGGCTGTATCCTCGTCGGAGCCGTCTGCGCAGTGGTCCACGCCGTCGCACATCAGGTCTGCGCTCACGCAGAACTCGCGCTGCTTACAGCGGAACTCTTTGCACCCATGTTCTGGAACAACGGTGCGAAAAAACATCAAAAATAGAGTGCACTCGTTTAATGTGCGAGTGATATAAGATATGAGCCGATATGATAAAATTAAAGTAAGTAATAAGAAATGTCGATTTAAAAAAAAAAACAATTTGAATGCACAACTCGATTGTGTGCAGTGATTGAAAAATTTACTGCTGCTCTGCGTATTATGAGTTTGATTCTTGCACGCAATTGTTCTGCGTCCAAATATCTTGTGTATGTTATGTCTGTGAACACACCCACATTCTCAGGAGGACTAATTTCTAGTATAGGGTTTCAGTAGGCGAGCAATGATCGTTACTCTTTACCTTTTTTGTACTGTTGTAAATTGTTATGCTGTGTGTAGATACAAAAATTATAAATTAAATAAATTTCGCGGCTGGGAGAAATCTAAGGTCCCCGAAATCACTAAGGTCGACTGGTAGAAAATGCCTAAGGCATTACGTTCGCCTTTGTACAGTGTTCATTACCAGTGCATAAAGTTTTAATAAATAAATCTCTCATCGACCTCCTATACTACCCTTAGATATCCCAATTCAGTTAAGAACGAGGCAACATTTTCTTCTATCTATAGGAACTTCATTTATTATTATTATTTAACAATGTATGTACACATAATAATGAAAGAAAAGAAGAAGGAAACAGAAGAATAGTACAAAGGTGATTCTTATTTCTAAAGAAATCTCTTCCAGCACACCTGCAAAAGGGGAGTTGGAGAAAATAAAGATGTAGATACTGTGTGTAGAAGTAAATGGAAAATTGGTACTCACAAAATACATAGTTAACAATGAAATAACATAGCAACAAAAAAAAATACTGTTATAATTTTATACATATAAACACATAATAAAATAAATATCACAAAAATACATACTAAATAATATAATAAAATAATACATACTAATATGCAACTATGATGAAATAGAAAGATCTTCTTCATTCAATCTTTCACTCTCAACTTCATTATGAATATTAATCGTCCTCTCACCAATCTCTCAAAATGTTACTAACGATATAACTAAGAAGGATGTGATTTTGTTAATTTCACTGACACACTATTTATCATTGCTCGGGTTCCTCACTTTTCTTATAGTTTTCCACATTCATACTTTTTCTGATGTGTTAAGGAATCTTTTTTTTTTATCATTATTGATAGGGTCGAGCTTGACCATTCTTTCTCTCTCTATCGTTTTGTAGAGATGTGTCTTGATAATGAAGCTTGCCAATCGCCTTGGTTTGCCAACGATAACTCTTAACAAAAATACAAATACAAAAAGTTATGCACCCAGATACAATTTAGTTGTTACAAATATTTTTTATTTTTGTCTTTGTGTTCTGCCACAGTGAGTGTAACAAATATTAATAAAATAGGTATTATTATGCCTACTAAACAATATTGAGTAAGTACTACCATAATAAGAAACTGATTAAAAAACTTTTAAATAATATACAAAATAAAATAACATTAACCAGGGTACTTCCTCATTATGATAAGTAAACAAGTAGGTTATCATTAATCGAATCCCAGCTTCAGATCAAACACCAATACATATTTGTTCAGTCATCAAACGCAAGGAGAAACCAGAAATCCGTTTAATATATTATAAACAGAGAAAAAAATACATCTGTATTTCTTTGTAACCGATAAAATACAAGAAGCCGGTACTCCGGTACTGCCAACCAAGCGAACTGACCCGAAATCTTGGTTCTGATTGAAAAAGGAAAACATATATTTATAAATGGCGGTATGCCTTGAGAAAATTGTACGCTGCCGTGCATTGAGACGGTAGATTATATCTAGAATTAGATTTTTGATAATATTTGATTTTCTCTACAGGCGTCGAGTCAAAACAGAAGAAATTGTTACTAGTTACTGATGAATGATTTAGCTTAATAGCATAATCAGGCTTTTTAATGTTCCCACTGCTGGGACTCAGGCCTCCTCTCTAGGAGAGAGAATAGGCCGTAATACACAGTGCGGTTTGGTCGATGTCACATGTCTTCGTATTTTTAGTTCTAGGACATGCCGGTTTCTTCACGATATTTTCCTTCACCGTTTCGAGAGCAGTGGTGATGAAATAAATTACACAACGTAATGCGCCTGGCTGGGTTTAAACCCGAGACCTACAACTCGTAAGTGGGGGCCGTTACCACTTGGCCACCACTGCTCTCTAATGATTTAACAGTTAGGAAGACGACCTTTAAAGTGTAGAGAAGACAGAAATAATTAGCATCAACATCATTTTCCCACACTTGTCCCATATTACTTGGGGTAGGCGCAACATGTTCTTTTCTTCCATTCTGTCCTGTCACCTATCATGCTCCACAATCCATACATCTTTTCTTTGGCCTCCCTCTCAAACGAGAGAAGATAGAAATTATAGCTGTAATAGTACTATTTACATAATTTTAAAATAGAAACGAACAAAATCAATTTTAAAATCTCTGATCATCGCATGACAAGGCATGAACATTAATAGAAAATGTTCACCAAAACATTTAAACTAGTTTTTTATACGAACTTAAATATGTGGGGACGTAACAGACAGCGGGGATATTCGAAAGGGTTAACGTGGCCCTAGAACGCAAAATACCGCTGTAAAAGAACTGATAGGCTTAGTGTGTGTCTGTAAAAATTTTACATGTTAGACACACACTAGAAGGTATTGGATAATTTCACATCTCAAAAATATAATAATGTCTGCTTTACTGAACTAAATACTCCACAGTTAAAATATAATCTGCTACATCTAAAAGCCAGAGACAAAATGATTTTAAAAAAGCATCATAAATATATACTTAGAAATATCTAACCCAACCCACAAAACAACAACTAAATCATTCTGAGAGACGTTAGTCGCTAATGTTAAAAAAAAACCTAAAAACTCTCATCCCTTAAAAACATCCCTTATCAATTGAAAAACCCTGTCACTTACAACCGGACAATCAAATTGCTGACGTTGTGCTCCGGAAAATTGGGCATTCATCGTCGAAAAAATCCGCCCAAAGGACTCGAACAATACCCCGGGCTTAACGAGCCGCCAGCCAGACGCAACGATATGGTTAAAACGCTAATCGCCTCTCGCAACCAACCTTTAATTGTGTCCTCCATAAAACAGCTAAAAAAATTCTTTAAGCGAAGCAAAACAGACTCAGAGTGGAGATGCTCACCGAAACACTGCTTTTGATCTCCACAGGGGGATTGTTTCTCCCTGCCGCATATACGCTGCGCACGGGACAGGTAGTGATAAGGGTGGTGGCTGTAGAGCGGCATGTATGAAATGCATTGTTTAAAATGTTATTCCGGCGTCTCAGCCAGTGTCGCCGAGCGCGTTTTTGTTGCATAATTCAATGGCATGAGCGAGCGCTTAACATATCCTGCTTTGTGGGACCAGTCAGTTGAGCTCACAGGAATTTTAAAACTCCCAGTACAATTTCAAACGCATTGTTTGCGAGTTAAAGATGATATTTAATGAAGAATTTGTGTAGCAATAGCGGTTTGTGGGCACAAAGGAGATATCGCTGCTCAGCTGTGTGGTTTTGAATATTAAATTTTAACTTTTAGATGAGCCACAATTATTAAACTGGTAAAGAATATTAAGGTAAGGGCCGAAAAAGGCAGACGAAGCTTTGGAAGGCCTCCTACAAGGTGGACCGATGACCTAGTAAAGGTTTCGGGAATCCGATGGATGCGAGACGTACAGGACTGTTCATTGTGGCGACACTTGGGGGAGGCCTATGTCCAACAGTGGACGTCTATCGGCTGAAACAATGATGATGATGAAAGAATATTAGATCCAAAATATTATGATCCCATTGTATTTACTGACACAGATGGTCGCTAAATGACCAGTAGTCCCGTACATAGTAAAGAACTCATAAACAAGCCAATAATCGTAACAGAACCCATCTCAGAAGATCTTAAAACAACTACCAAATCGTACTTAAAACTTTGCCGCAGACTCTGGTCGAGTAATCTTTGGAAGTATGCAAGTTGAGGTGCAAAGTCGCCCAGCCGCTGTCCAGAGAGGTCCCTGGGGGTCGCTTACCAACTATGTCTTAATGGGGCAAAGTTGAGAAGTTCCCACACTTCATTATCGAGCGACGAGCGATATGAACTAAGTTGCATCGATAGTCGACACATTTGCACAACTTTTAGTGTATCGATATCGTTTTGCATTTAAGATTTTATTTGAAAGAAAAAAAGGCATAAAAAGAAAGAGTTGTTCCTCTTCCTTTTTATGCCATTTTATCTTTTATAGATTTATATTTTCAAACTTTTAATCAGTTTTGCGACTGTCAACTATCTCATCGACTTTACGAGAAGGCCGTTACCGTTTCAGTTCACCCTTGTATTAATGGTCCATAACTTCTGTAAGCGCCAGGACTTTTTCAATGTTCGCACAGAAGGCTTTGCGTCTTCAGATTTAATGTCCGTGACATAAAAATGATACGAGATCTCATCCACGATGGATCAGTTTAATGGTGGCACTTTATGACTTTGATAAATGCCACTCGATACAGTCATATTGTTTTTTACCGTTTTTTTTATAATTAATGTAGGTCTATTTTTTAGATTTCTGCTTTAAATTTCTTTAGAATTACAAATTCACATGAAACAACAAACAGCAACTACAAAGTACAAAGATATTGGAAACAATTTATATTTATAAACGGAAAACAAAACCATTGATAAAAACCAAAATTTTATATAACTCTGTCACTAACTGATAGATACTTGATTACTATAACCATCCACATATTTTAATCTAAATCCTTTTGAATGGATAGATTTCGTGTAAATGTTTCCAGAATATCGGACAAAAGATATTTTGACTCAATCTGAAATTCTTGGCGATATAAGATACACTGGACAAAGGAAAGTTATTTTTCTCCTTTACAAAAATATTCAATAAGTTGAGTCGTAACTTGTAGGTGTTCGCTGGATAAAATAATACTGATATCATAGTACTTATTAGTATTATTTCATCGAACATGAGACCACATAAAATACTCAAAAACAAATATTATAGTATTATTTTTAGAACAAAGAATCAACAGGCACTAATTAAACCGACACTCGTAGCAAAAGCAGTTGGTCCTACATAGTTGAATGAACAAAGGGATTCTCCAAGGACCGATAATTGGACCACTTTCATTTCGATCACTAATAATTAAACTTGATTAACTTGATAACTATTTCAACAAAGACATACTATCACCTCACATCAAACAAGTAACCATTCCTTATTTACAGGTCTACAAAGACTCTCATTCAACCAGCAAATCGTCCAAAAAATGTCGACAAGCAATAAAATTCCCATTAAAATTCTATCGTGTTGTATCTCCGTGGCTCCTGTTCGCAGTTTCTTTCTCTGATCCTCCCAAGTCCCCATCGTGTGTTCCTAAATCCTTTGGAGTATGTTTTTCCACGCGGGCAAGCGGAAAATCTAATTGGTGTTATGTACGGCTCAAAGGTGAAGACGAAACAAACGGTTCTGCTCCAGTAATGTTTTTGGACAATTTAATTGCTTCCTTTGTGAGCCTCGTTGTAATTTCATATGCATACTTGAGTGAAAGAGATGTGTCCTTGGATATTATTATACAGTGAGGCTTTGCAACTTCTGCCACAAATGTTAGTATGATAACAATGTTTGTTATTGTTTTGTTTTAGAGAGGCAAATTAGAACATTTATAAGTTAGATTGGTACAAATACCTATGTATAAGTTTTATGTTGTAACTGTTTATTATCCTTCAATAAATAAATAAAATGTGTAGTTAGTACAAATATAAACCATTAAGTAACATATTAAAAATTGAACCAAAATAATGATTATGAAGGCCGTATGTTAAATTGAAAAGCAATAATGACGATTACAACCATTAGGAAGGCAAAACACAGTAATGATAATGAAAAAATCGGCTGACCTGCGTCCGTCCATATATGAGTGTGAGCATTTGTGGTCATTATGAGCCACGTAATGACTTGAAACGATTGTTTTGAAGTAAAAAGTGATCTAATAAAATAGAATTATTGAGGATATGAAAGTGAAAGAGATAGATTTATATTTGGGAGTGTTCAGTGATTACAATTTTTGGCACAATGATGATAAAAATGAAATACTTGATGAAACAAAGAATTTTCTTTTCCAAAGAAGTGAAGATGGTAGAGACGATAAAAATAAAGAGCAAAGCAACAGGTCAACATTTCCTTCAGACGGACCTAGAAACCTTAGGGAACACAATAAAATATCAATACAAACATATATAAAGGAGGAGGAATGTGTAAACGAACTGCCCTGTCGACTGTTTGTTCGAATAAATAAACATTTGGTGAAATTAAAGAG
Organism: Mythimna vitellina; assembly: GCA_949316375.1. Taxonomy (NCBI): domain Eukaryota; kingdom Metazoa; phylum Arthropoda; class Insecta; order Lepidoptera; family Noctuidae; genus Mythimna; species Mythimna vitellina. The sequence continues at coordinate 1,349,666 of OX438691.1, read as the reverse complement.
GGTGACGCCGGAGGGTCGTGGGCGTGCTTCGACTTTTTATATAAAATTGCTCAGATACTCGTATTTATTGGGATAAATAGATGGTTATTGCTTCATTTCGGTCTAGTTTTGTCGTTTATGTATTTTTAATAAGGATTTTTTTACTAGTGTAAAGTAGTACTTGAAAGGCGATCCCACCTGATGGTACCAGTGATGCAATCGTTGATGGTGAAATGCATTGTCCTTTTTTCATATAATGTATTTAAAACAAATATCTCATAATATGATGTATGTGATCTCAAACACTACCAGACAAATTTTTTTTTAGGTGGGAAATCATCCAATGACTTTCTTCCGCTCTAGGGCGGAGCGTGCGGGCGTGTCAGACTGTTACTGGCTAAAACCCAATCCTATATTCCTTGCTTTGCGTTCCAGGACTCCGGGTTTCTCTTTCAGAAGCGAACCCATGACCCCAGTAGGCTTCTGCCCTGCTGTGCCCCTACGGTTTTGCTGATATCTCTTTGAGGCGCGCGTGGAACACTACGCGCCGTCGTTGACTCGGGCTCGGTCCGGACGGTTACCGGACGACGAGTTACCCATTGCTCGCCGTCACTACCAGTCCAGTGAGTGATAATGTCACTGATTAGTTTTAGAATGAGGGTGTCAAATAGATAAGTATACTCACTGGGGTCTTTGACGGAGGTGATGACGAGTCGGAACCCATTGGCGTCAGTGCCCCAGTTATCGGTGACGTACTTGAGCGTCACAAAGTTGCTGCGCGTGAACAGCGCGCCGACCTGCTGCTTGGTGTTGCGGCAGGAGAGGTCGGCCTGAAAGAGGTAAAGGAAAAAATTAGTATTAATGAAGGTGACACGGATGTATTGTTAGAAAAAAACGAAAAAAACTCGCACCTAATAATAAGGATAATAAAAATGATCTTAGATATTATTTCAGTTATGCCACATAATATGTGCCTTCCATTCAAATCACTACAGTGATACAGCTCCTATTGCATTTTGGAACAAGTTAATTTTGTAATGTTAGTAAGATTGATAATAAAATTAGGTACCTATATTTGGGATTCCGAATTTCCGAGGCGAGAATTCTTCTATAATCGAGACGAGAAAAAAACTTAATGCATCATTACCTCGAGAAATCAATTTCGTGCCCTAGGAAACTAACAAAAAACATTCATATAACACGTGAGTCGTGACGAATTTAGAGTACCTACAGCCTTACTGAGACTGTTATTTTTGTTATAATTTAAACTAAGCTTATTTCTATCAAATCAAATGTACTATAATCTACAGATTACGCGTCAAACTCAAATCCGTATAAGTAAGGCCTTAATCATGTATTTGAGTAAAAAGATTAGCTAGGTAACATCACTGGTGTAACAACATGCAGGCGAGAAAAAACTTTGTGTAGTCTACGTGAATGCTAAACTATAGTAGGCTCGAAACTTCCGGATCGGAGACAGATGATCACCTTAACTAGCCTAACATAATCTCATCACCAAACAATTGCTTCTGTTTATCTGAAGACTGAATTGTCACTCCATTTGTCAGTTGTGAACTATTGTCGAGACACTATACTCATATGTCGTCAGCTAGACACCAGTGACACTATTGATACATTACAATGCCCCTCTAGCTCTGACACTTCCTAGATTAGACTAGATTGGGATTGCACAGTCAGCTGTGTTTAATCGCACAAATATACACCACAAATTTTTAAGTACAGATACTTAAAAAAGGTCTCGTTTTTATTTAAGCAAAGTCTCAATAAATAATATTCATAAACAGCAAAGTTATTAGAGTTTGTTTATATACCAAAATGTTATATCACTCAATTTATGGAAATATTGTAATAATTGATTGAATTATGAATTTACCAATTATGACAAACTTTTGTGGACAATTTAGGGATTTTTTTTTTTGGTTTTGACTACACAAATATGATCAGTAACGGGTACGGATAGACCACCATTTTTTTAGTACTAATTAAAAATAGGAGTGTAGAAAGGCGACAAATATACACCAACTAGTTTTTAATTAGTACAAATACTCAAAGGGCTTATTAGAAAAGGTCTTGTTATTATTTAAGTAAAGTCTCAATAAATAATATTCATAAACAGCAAAGTTATGAACGTTTGTTTATACCCCAAAATGTCACTTGATTTATGGAAATATTGTAAATGCTTACTGATTATGAATGAATAAATGACGATCAAAATGGAAAAACACTGCGCGTAGTATCTTCAAGTAGCAATTGTTATGAATTATTGATTATATTATGAATTTATTAATTATGACAATTTTTTGTGGACAATTTTGGGTTTCGTTTTTTTTTTTACTTTTGACTACACAAATATGATCAGTAACGGATACGGATAGAGCTCCATTTTTTTATGTACTAATTAAAAATAGGGGTGTAGAAAGGCGACAAATATACGGTAAGTATATATGTTTATGAATCCTTCACGCTCAAACGTCTTTACGGATTTGGATGAAACTTGGCATACGAATAGACCATGTCCTGGAAGAAGACATAAAATGCTTTTTTCCAGGAATATGTTCCCTTGGGATAATTTTCGACTTTACACGTGCGGCCTCCTCCTTTGCTAGCATTACTGCTTCATAGAAGGAGGCGACCGCCTGGCACTCCTCCTCGCTTCGGACCATGGCCTGTACCAAGACCCGGCGCGAGAGATCGCCGCCGCCGATCGCCCTCAGGAGGACATGGCGGTGCTCTGCCCAGGCGGGGCAAACCTCTACCGTATGCTCCACTGTGTCCTCCGGGCGGTCAACACAATGGTGGCACCCGGGCGTTTTTCCGCACGAATCCAGTGCTTGCCATGTCCGGTGAGGCCCTGCGTCATGCAGAAGGTAAGGACGCCGTGTCGCCTTTCCAGCCACTCCTCAAAGAGGGGACTTACCGCCATGATTATGACGTGCCCAGGGCATTGGTGGTTTGGGTTTTGGTTACGGGTTTTATGAGAATTATACAAATTAATCGCTGCATTTATATCAGCGTAACTGATTTAACTTTTGCCATAAATAATATGCTTTAACTTTGGCTAATCATTCGATTATATCTGACATTGATTTGACATTAGATCTATTTAAAGGAGACATTTTTTTTTAATGAATTGACTCAATATTTTATATTATTTTATTTTTGATTTAAAAAAGGTTTCTGCATGCGATCATTCTATTTTAATATCATGTTATATGTAATGTTTAATACAATGAGTAATAGGAGTAATAAATAAATGAATGATGAATCTTTAGTTCGCTGGCTTATATCCGGCTCGAAGAACTAAAAGATGATGCACCGTTGAATTGATTGCATATACCTTGGATATTAGTCACTGATAGCCAAAGAAGATCCGATATATTGCTTATCTTTAACTTCCAAGTAACTATATACTACTACTACTACTACACACTAAGCTACATATATGAATGTACTTTGAGTAACCGCTAATGAGTACAGCTATCTAGATGATATGCAATGCTACATGATCCGCGCGCATTGCATATTAGTACTTTTCTGCCATATATATAATTCGTACAAGAATTTGAGATAACTTCAAGAATCTAAACCTATTTTATAGTCTTAAAACTACATCTAATTTCAAACAGTGAGTACCTATGATAATAGCCCCACATTCCCCTTCCAGACTGTATGCACGATAAAATAATCAATTAATGAATTAACTGAATAATTATACTTTCAAAACTGAAACCATTAGCGTACGAGAATTTTTTTAATCTATAATAATTACGACAGAATGAAAAATGGAACCAGAAGTCGAAAGCAATTAATAAAACATTACCATCGAATTTCGTTGAAAGGTGTGCTTAATGCGTATGACCGTTTTATAAAACTACTAAATCGATCTAAATAAAATTAGAAATAGTGTCAGATAAGGTATCAGATAAGGGATACGCTTCAGATAATAAAAACTATGACGTCATCTAAATAAACTACTGAAATAAAAGCACTAGGAGTAAGTAATTTTTTTAACTGTAGGTAATCATAATAAATGACTAATGAATATTGAATGACTTTAATCTAAACAATTTCAAGGGTTTACGCTAAATTTACGAACCTTATTTGAGTCGTATATTCAAGTCGACGCATCGGCACTTGATAATATCCCGAAGCATATTCCATTTTACCCCACTATAAGTGATACGAATATACCATCGAACAACAGTTCCAACGATGTTCAATCATAGCTTACGGAGAGTCTATATAAATTGCTGGCAGTCGCTAGATCGCTCATGCGCCGGCAATATTTTCTTCATCGAGGCGGGCTTACTGACGATGTCCGGGCTATATCGCTGTCATATTTCAAGGAGAACGATAGCGAAGACGTGACGACCCCGGGATTTGAACATCCCCTCCCCCGCCCCATACATCACGTCTCGCCGGACACCCAGACACCCACCCCTCTTGCATTTCAAAGGCACTAGTGGACTTGCATTTATTCTTATATATACTGCGTTTAATAAAGCTCTCCGGTTGATATTAAAAATTCTTCCTTAGCTTCAGATTACGGCGTGGAATGAATTAAGAAGGGTTTTGTTATGCTAACTATGTCTTGGGTGGCTGTATTAAAGACTTTAATAGCTATAGCTCGCTTAAAACATGGTTTTAATTAGTCAGCTTGGAGAGAATCAGTTGGAACACTTGGAAGTTTGAGCAAAATGAGTTAACGAGTTCTCTTTCAACAAAACTACAAAGTTTGCAACGGTTCTTGTTTGTGACTGTCTTCTTAGTTCTACAATTGAAGAGCGCTCTCAATGGGACTTTTTACAATGATTTTATAGTTTCCGTGTAAATCATGTAGTTGTATTTTTTGATGTTATAGAAAATCTTTAATTTTAAAACAGATTTAACAGGACCTACCCGAAAGCAGATTCTTATCAACACTCAACAAAAATAAGATTTTACTATCAAATATTTTTTCTTATTTGCACTTCTTTTTCAGTACCTTCTGTGAATATCTGTGTTTTCTTTTCCTTTTGGGTTTGCTCGGTTTTTGCATTTAGCGAGTATCAAGTTTAAAAAGTATTTAGTCTTTGATGTAGACTACAGTCATTTTGTTTTCCATTAGAATGCGGATGTACCTAACACATTCCAATATATTTGCAGTATTTGGGAACAAATGTATCGAGTCAGCCTTCTCGGTTAACTTCATTAAGGTAGTCAATACTACAATTACATTTTCTGTTCCATTTTACTCAGATCGTATTTGTTTCAATGATTTCACATATTGTAAAACTGCCACTAAATTTCACTTGATGAAATCCCGCCAAAATCTCCATAACTTTCTTTTGCTTTTATATAGCCACAGATTACAATTACATATTAATCAGTGGCTGAATGAGCTCTTTTATAATAGTCAATGGAGTACTGGGTTGTGGAGTACTCAGTTTCAGTTGTGTAGACACTTGATATACAAAACTACATCGTTTTTTCAGCAAATATTGTGGAAACTGTGCTCAGATAAGTCTTGGTTTCTGGGATGCGTTCTCTAAGAAACCGAACATCGTAGTAAAAATTTATATTTCTTATCTTCATAACAATTACGTTTACAACCAAAAATCACTCCACTTCTATAACAAAAAATAAGTTACATTATCTTTAAAACCTAATCTAAATATGCTAAATCCTAAAGAAGTATATTAACCTAGCCAATCCGCCACCTAATAAAAACAATAACCCGCACGATCTCTTTCGATATCACATTATCAACTCGAATTCGATTTGAGAATAATTAAAACAGCCACTGAACTTAACTCGAAAATATAATCTGCTTTATTGATATAGATAAATTTAAATACTCGTAAACAACGGTTAACAGAACAAAATCCTTTCCATAATTATAAAATATGACAATCGCAAGCAACCTCTTTATTACGCCCTCGTTTCTTAACAAAAGGGGTACAAAACTAGTATTCTCAGTTCACAATGCAGTGGAGATTGCACCCACTTGGTATTCAGTGCCCGCGTCACTGAGCCTGCTTCTGAGGGAGACGGTAACTTTAAAACGTGATGCAGCTCTCAGGACTTACAGCTCACTCACTCTGACTTAAATAGGGGGCTTTAAACTAGTTAGTGTGAGTTATGTTGAGGAACCTGTGACTTTGGAGGTTCCTTTTTTAACTGTGCTTTGACTTTGAAATTCTGAGGAATTTTGAGCATTGAAAAAGCAATAAGGCTTTATATACATGAAAGCAAAAAATCTTATCCAATATCTTACCAGATTATAAATAAATATGCACAAATACAATACTTGCTGTGAAAATGAAATGGTTATTGAAGATTGAAAAGCAAAAGAGATCAAAAGGAAACCAATATAGGCATCAACTTGCAAAAACGTCGTTTTGGCTGCCATATAGGTGTGATGGACTTAGGCGGTTGGACTACTCTTTCTAATTATTTTGAAACATACTTCTAACCCCTTGAGCTGAAATTTTCCAAGCTTAATTTAGTTTCAATGACAAAGCATGATTAGCTAATTGAGTTCATTCGTTTTACGTTTACAAAAATGACAAGCATTTTCTCTATTTTATAGTTTTCACGTACTACACATATTAAATAGAATTTAGCATTTTTATCAAATACAACTTGCACTTGACTTGTGTTTTAATAACTTTGGCTTTATAGTTGTGTGTTCATAGTAATTTATCCGTAACATTAATCATTTAGACAAAAATCTATTTAAACTTCAAGCAAAATCGAGTGAAAGACCTAACTATAGAATAAGCCCAGTCCTGTAACAAGCCTATACACTCGCAGCCATTAATAACAATAATGTGCTAATAGGCTGCAATATCGTTTAAGTATTGATAGATTGTTCGCCCATCGCCCTCCAGAACATTAGTAATTTATTTCTCTAAATCGTTTTGTTGTACGTGCTCCGAAATTTAAGCAGTCCCACTATATTTTGTGCCATTCTCAAATCAAACTGTAGCTCTAATATTATTTGAAAGTTCATCTTGGTCGAGAAAATGTGGAAAATTTGTAATTTTCAAAGAAATTACTGTCACGTAAGCCAGTTCATGCAAGATCTAGGCTAAATTGCATTAATAAAATATGTAACATAATTAAAATTCAACAATTTATAAGATTATCAAAACAGATACTTAAAAAATTTAAGAATGTTGTTAAACTTATCTAAACCTTAATTTCTTTACCAGAGTACATAGTAATGGCGAGAGGAACATATCCACAGTCGCATAGTTGCGAAACTATTTCAAACATGGTCGGCGATCATCAAAGTGTTTGTTACTTATTGTCTCAAACTGTCGCAGATAGTTGGCAACTCCGCAGCCACACAGGTGGCCCTCATCCTTTGTGCGTAATATATCCACGAATAGTTCCACACTTCCACCGACTGACGAACAAATTTATTCCATTTAAGTTCGTCCATGTTTCGTTTTGTATTGTTTCGTGGCTTCGCGTGAATTTTTACAAAATTCCGAACGGAATACCAAAGTTTGGCCAGCGTTTCATGTGGTGTGGTGTTTGTTGTAATATATTTATTATGTGTACAAACCATTCCGGAATTTACGTTACATTTTTGTTACTTAAATGGTTAAAGCGATTAAATCGTTTTTTTTTCGGTGATTAACATAGCAATCATGGAATGCTTATAGTTCAACAATGTAGATACATACTAGTACAAAAATGTTAATTAGTATAGCTATTGATTTATTTTGATCTAATCCTTCATCTGAATTCATCTGTAATTGAAATTATTTCAAACCCTCATTGTCACCGCACAGTGAACATTTTCCGACGATTCCATTTCTGATTTGAATTAAAATTTCAATAACCGCTGTTTACATTTCACTTAGCATTTAATTACACACGTCGCAGCCTATCACGGCTTCATATCCGACGTCGGGCACAGTTTCCTCATTAAAACTTCCATTTGAATGTAACCGTCAAAGTTTCTGTGACAAGCACATATTGCTAAGAATAGCACTAGCCGCTGCAGGTTAGTACCCGCAAGTTGGAGACTGGTAATCCAAGTTGGGGAAGTCCTAACTTCGGCTTTTGTCAAATGTCCGACAACTGAATACGGGATATATTTTACATATGAAAGTTGGGATTGCAAAGTTTGGATGTCAGGAATTGTTTCGCTGAAATATGATGGGGTCACCGCAGTTTGAGCTTGACAATGCGGCTATGAAGTATAAGATCAATATTGGCAGAAATGCAACGACCTCAGCGCATTTACAAAGTCAGTTTGATCTTTTATTTAAATTTGAGTATTGTGTCTGTGTTAGGAGGTTTTAATTAGAATAAATCAGTTTTCAAGTACATATTTACATCTATGAAAAGATACGTCGTAAACTTTGGTTGGCGTTTTGACGATTTTTTCATCTTTGATATTTAATACAGGAAGTATTTAATATCTCGTTTGTTCAAAATAGCTGACTAATCATAATAATCACCATTAATATTAATTCACAATCTCCACAAAGTATAAACAGCCAAGCCGAACAAAATAAACATCTTGGAGCAAAACTTGGCAAGTCTACAATGGGAGCTAAAACTTGCCGTCCTTTGTTCCAAGAGTCGTTGCCACGGAAACTTGATGAATTTAAATTTAAAATTGACAAAAGTTGCATTACAATTCGTTTGTTAATTATTTGGGTTCCATTCAACACCTGGCGTCTTAGGCATTTTTTAGATTTCAATACAAATTAATTCTTAAGTGAAGTTTGTGGAATTTATTTAGACTTAGTTGTTTTTATTACATTGCAATTCAAATGAAACCTTGAATATAAAAAAACACGAAATTTTTAAAAAGATTTCAGTATTTTGAATGCGCTTTAATAAGTCTGATCTCAAATTTTATGTTCATGTTAATATTTAAACCATTTCTATTTTCAATAACAATAAAGGTACTTCTGATCAATACATTCTTCATGGCATTTTGTACTTAAAAACCTATTAGGGAGGCATTGGGAGCGTCAGGAATGTAAGGCTTAGAAATTGGCGTTCCATTTAATCCCACCTTGGTGGCGGGACAGCATGAATCCATAATGACTTTGGGGACTGAATGAAATTATGCTAAATGCTTTAATCAGACTGCTAAAGATCTTAGAAATTTTAAAATATGGAAATGTGTCATGATACACCATTGGTTGGTAGCTAATATAATGCATTATATCTGTAAGTTTGACTTAAGTACCGCCATTCTTAGTTTAATGAGTCAATATTACCCATTTAATTCATAATCACTTAGCCTACTAAGTGATTAGCATCTCTTGATGACCTCACTAAAGCTTCCGAAAGAGTGGGGTTTAAAATGGATGTAGACTAAAACTAAGGTTATGGCAAATATACATAGTATCAATTTCTATCATGATCAGGGCCTCAACACTCGAAGTTGTAGATAATTATATCCTGAGACAAACGATACAATTAGGTAGGTTTAACTTCGAGAAAGAAGTTAATCGTCGAATCTGACTCGGTTGGGCAGCGTTTGGGAAGCTGCGCGGTATTTTCACGTCCAACATATCATAATGTGCCAAGATAAAATTACCAGTGCATATTGTTAGTGAAAACATATAGGTATTTTGGCTCCAAAATGTGGTCGCTCGCAAATGGAAATGAGACGATCAGAAGGCCCAAAGTCATCCAATGCAATGGAGTGTAGAGAGTTATACTCGGAGTTTTCTTGCATGATTGAATCAGGAATGAACATATCCGCTGGGGAACCAAGGTTACCGGTATAGCTCAAAGAATTACCAAACTTAAGTAGCAGTGGGTAGAACTTATTGTCTGCAGAACAGATGGTCAATGGGGCCAAAAGGTTCTGGAATGGCGACCGGTACAGGTAGACACAGCGTAGGAAGGCCTCTCACTAGGTGTACCGATGATCTGGTGAAGGTCATGGGCCTCCGATGGATGCAAGACGCATAGGACCGATCGTTGTGGCGACTTTTAGCAGAGACCTATGTCCATCATCTTCCTGCCCGTGTCCCATCTTATTTGGGGTCGGAGACCTATGTCCATGTGAAATGATAATGATGATGAATGACGAGGAATCACAAATAGAAAGTAGTCATAATGATCGAGCAGCCACAATCTTCACACACATTGAATATACTTTCTAAAAGGAATAAATAACTATGGTGATATACGAAACTATAACCATAGGTTACAGATAAACTCTTATTAGATAAGTCTACAAACTTCAGTTGTGCTGCACACTAAATTAGAAACGTTTAAAGATCAAAATAGACTTCAACCCCGTCTAAAAGGTTTCGATTAAATGAAGCAGGCGTATATTAGCAGATAGTTAAAAGTCGGAGCGTCTAGCGTCCATTTCCATTCCGTGGAGGCGTCAATAAGTGATGCGATGGCACGAGCCCACGGAACGAGATAGAAAAAAGGAACCAGGATTTTCAAAATACTCTGATCATTAGAAATGTAAGTATTTCTAATACTTACTATCCGGTAAAGTTGGCCTATGTTAAACCATGCATATAAACTGAGGAGTGAATGAAAGATTTCAAAAAGTAAAAACGATACACAAACTCAGTATCGACTTATAATTTTCCCATTATTAGGACATACGCCTTCTCGCCCTATGAGAGAGAACAGAACGTAATTCGCGCGTTAAAGTGCGATCATGGAAGTTATCATTTGTTTGATTCAAATCCATTGTTATTTAGAATAACAAAATAGAATAGAATAGTACTATATTGTAGATCAAAACAGACACAAATCGTCAAAATTTAAAAGGATCCCAGTAACTTATCCATATTATGAACAACCCCTTCAACGAGCTGGCGTGAATGAACAGCCCTTACCTTCGGCGGCGCCGTAGCATGTGCTCCATCATACACATACAGATGATCGTTGCAGTCGAGCTGCAGCAGGTCAAAGTGCAGCATGAATCGCTGCAGAATGCTGTGCGTTTGAAACGTCACCGTGCAGTCCAAGTTGCGCTCGTTGCGGGACCAGAGCACACCGCCGTCCACCTTGCGGTACTGCCGCTGTAGGAAGTGGTCCTTGCATAGGGAATCCATGTAATCTGGGGACAAAATAAATTGAAAATTAGCGAACAAAGTTTAAATAAAGGTGATATTTTTGAAGCAGACTAAGCTTTGCAATCTACAAACGGTTTAACTAACGATACTGCACTTGAAGACGAGTTACTGATTAATTTACTTTACAAAACCGATGATATAGCAAGTCCTGAATATCGATCGATATGTAAAGTCGTGAGAGACGAGATGACAATAAATGATTACCCTGCTAAATTGAACGAGGTGGATACGGCGCAAGACAAACATACACCTTAAGTCCGCAATGACGGACATTCGATTAACTTTACCCTCCGAAGGGTGACATGGGACCCCAATACTTAATATACCGTGTATTTGGAAAGTAAATTACAAAGCATCCTATGTTACGGTTAGACAAGATATTAGTGAGGCTAATTCAATCACAGTACTGTCTGATGTTGAATTAAACTGTCAAACTATTTTCAAAGACTTCATATAAAATAATGTTAATAAATATGAAGTACTCGAATAATAAAAGAAAAACAAATAAAAAATTACTCAATGAATCTTCATCATTTATGTCTGGATCTCTATTTATCAAATACCGACTTTGGAGAAGTTGAAATACTTTCACACATTATGTCGTAATTCCCAATGTAAACAAAACTCTTTCCATGTGCTTAAAATTTAAAGTCGCGTTGATCTTGTTTCAGATATTAACGAGATAAAGATTAGATATCTCTGGCAGCTTATCTGTTGGTTTCGTGCCAGTCCTCAGGAAGCTACCAAGCGTTAAGAACGAGTGTTTGTAGCAGACTTTTTTCTGTTTCTGTAGATATAATGTGAGTTAATTCTATTTCCAAATTTATATTTTGGTCATCAACATTGATTTATACATTGGCATACTAGGAAGTCTTTATCAGTACTCGACATGTCATCACTGTGCTCAATTTTATCATCTTTTAATTTCAGGTCCAACTGCACCATAATTTTGATGCTACTGGTCCTAGTCTCAAGTACATCATCAGTACCGGTTTCCCGCCTCTTCACGACCATGATTTCAGGAGTGACCACGGGTTTGGAGATTCCCACTGACGCCATAGCTGGCACTGGAGTGGGGACTGGTTCTTTACAGTTTGTGGTAAATGTGCATACGGATAGTAACGGTAATATAGAAGTGTTTACAAATTAAAGTACTGGAGCTGATGAATAGTGTTTTTAGAGGTGTGTGTGAGTTTTACTTATTAAGTTCAGAAAAGAATGTGTATACGATTGAAGACTGTAACGAAAACAAAACATTTTTGCGTTGTAAAATATATGATTAAAGTTATGAATTAATAAACCATATAAAATCAAAGAAAGTTGAGAAGAAACTATAAAATGAAGACGACTATAGTCGGGAAAGGAAATACCACTCGATAATCAACTCCAATTTGAAGATAACCGAGATATAACTCCGTGAGATCACAACGAAATCGTGTGAAAGATAAAAGACAAGATAAGTGAACCGTAAAACGTGTGCAGTTTCATTTTATATTTATTTTACTGTAGAAATATACAAACAATACTATTGAAATAATAAATACTTGTGGAAGGAAATGGAACGCTTTAACACATTGAAATAATAAACATTGTAATATTTGGAATGTTTCAAGTAAGTGTGGCTTCTAAAAGTAAATCGGTCAATGAAAGGACAGACTTTACTTAAAGACTGGCAGTGGAATATGAGCTTTAAATTCAATTTAATCCCAAGGAAGTACTAAGCCCTGTGCCTAAAGATCAAATGAGATCGATCGGATGTTCAAATTAAGCAAATGACCTGAATTTAAAATGAAATAGAGGCACCAAAGAAGCAAGTAATATACTGAGATTTCAGCAGGCATTTAACAGAGAAACTGTTTTAACTGAAGGAATTCAGCTCAAAGGAATAGCACTCAAACAGATCCAGCGTTGAATTTGAACATCAAACAAGATGAACTGCATGAAATTCAGGAAACCGGCGTTTAAGCAAATACTGAAGTATTTTGCTCCGAAAGATATCGTTTTATCGCAGAGATAAATTCAATAGCAAATAACTATAGGTACGAGTAAGTTATGACTGATTTTTTGTTAGTGGAATCCGAAATCTAGCTTGTGTTAATGGACGAATATACTAGAATTGGATGATGAAATTATATCTGTGTTAAAGCTCAGAGAATACGTGACAGTTTTGATTCCTACCGATTAAAAATTGATTGTATGTGCAACTTACATTCTGCTACTCTTCTGTAATAAAAGAAGAAGTAGAAAGAATATTTTCTTTATTTAATAATATGAAAAGTTATAATTCAAAGTGTATGTACATATGTACGTTAGCTGAATTTTATTTAACAATTTCTACATACTAATATTATATAAATAATTACAGTTAAGTGTTTTTTAAATGTGTAAATTGTCTGATAATCAAACACAATTCGCAAGATGTAAGCGAATTTTGTATTGAAAATAACGTACCTTCTGTAGACCCAGTTACAAATTATGACGTTGATGTAAAACTCAATTTAGCATAGCATAGCATAGTCGGTCTTATAATGTTCCTACTGCTAGAACCCAGGCCTGCTCTCTAGGAGAGGGAATGTACCGTAATTCACCACGCGGGCCGAGTGCAGGTTGGTGGATGTCACATGTCTTCGAATTTTTGGTTCTAGGACATTCCGGTTTCCTCACGATGTTTTCCTTCACCGTTTTGAGAGCAGTGGTGATGAAATATATTACACAAAGTAATGCGCCTGGCTGAGTTTGAACCCGCGTCACCAGGCCTCCATCACTGCTAAACTTGACAATGGCTTAAACTCCATTTAAGCAATTAACTATCTCTTTTTTAAAAACTACATAATTGTCAATGGTAAAAATAGGTTTTTGATATACAATGATGTTGACTGAAACAGCAAAGTTTTCAATATCATTCGATTCATATGTTGAGGACAGACGTATGCGATAAAATAGAAACAAAATTAAAAAAAAAAAATGTACTGGTATCATGATTCGGTTTATTTCAAACAGCACTTTATTTAGAGTATTATATGGGTGAGTAAATAAAAACTGTTAGCAAATAAATACTGCATACAAAGAGCGTTAGGGGCCAATTCATTTGTTTTAAAACCATGTTATATTCTACGACATACATTTACTGAGTGTGTTTGATGTTAAAATACAAATGTGTCTATTGATAAAGCTTGTTGTACCTTTTTGATATTTTTTATTATAAATGATGTAATTTTAAGAGTTGTGTTTTTATTTTCCACTAGCTTTTGCCCGCGACTTCGTCCGCGTAGAAGTCGAAAATGGTTTTATTAAGTTTTTTGGGATACGAAAATGTGGAATATTATTTATTATCTTCGTCGTGTGTGATAGTCCATTGAATTGTATGGCGAGCGATATTGTATCTTAAGATAAAATATTATAGTATCTTAGCCGTGTGCAACGCCCTTTACTGAAGTCCACTGCGGGTGACGTAACCTACGACAAACTTATTATTTGCGGTTGGTACAGCAATCGGGTCTAGGGATCGAACCCCAAAATTAAGTTTTTTTTCTATTATATATACTTTTCCGGGATAAATAGTACCCAGCGTGGTGCCCAGGATATTAAAGAATAATTATATCAAGTTTCATCGTAATCGAACCGGTAGTTTTTGCGTGATGCCTGAACAAACAGACAGACAGACAGACGTAATTTTTTTTAATCATATTTTTGGGTTCGGTGTCGGTCTAGTAATACCATTTATTTTTTTTTGAAATTTTCAATGTACAGAATTTTTACTTCTACAGATTTATTATAAGTATAGATTAGCTTTGTCACTTAACTTTACTTCTGTACAACTGTATATTTTGAGATAGAAAATAACCTATAGTAAGTAATGAATATACATATATCTTTCTGTCGAGGTAAGAGATATCACCCATCTACATTAATGAATATTCTGCTGTATAATTTATTATTTATTTAATACAGCAAAATAGCCATTAACACTAAAATACATTAACCCTTTCACTCCGTCTTCTCACATAACCGCAAACTTTCTTTATCTTCCAATCATCAGAAAACAAATCCAATCCAGGGTTGGTCTTCATGAGCGCGTTGACTATCGTTGGCATCAAGGTATAGGGGAGGTGGACCGAGCTACAGTACGAAAAAATGGGACCTTAAATAATTTATGATTGCAATTATTTACAAGTAATAACTGACACAACTCCGCATGTAAGGAGGACGCATCAGTGTAACCATTAATAATTTTATAGGCTATTGTAATTTGGTTAACCCGCCCAACCTTTAATGAGTTGCAATTTAAGTATCCTAAGAGAAATATAGTTGGATACATATATGGATATTATCCAAATAATCGCTTATACAACATTAGTTTTAGTATATACGAAACCTGAAACACGTGTCTAGTATTTTTATGTAAATGTAAAAAATTTCATAACTGTATCATGAAAAATCACAAAGTTCTAAGTTTGTATGTTACCTGGTTGTCCGCATAGCATAGTCGGCCTTATAATGTTCCCACTGTTGTGACTCTGGCCTCCTCTCTAGGAGAGGTATTGGGCCGTAATCCACCACGCGGGCCCAGTGCGGATTGGTGAATGTCACATGTCTTCGAATTTTTGGTTCTAGAACATGCCGGTTTCCTCACGATGTTTTCCTTCACCGTTTTGAGAGCAGTGGTGATGAAATAAATTACACAAAGTAATGCACCTGGCTGGGTTTGAACCCGCGACCTACAACTCGTAAGTCGGGGCCGTTACCACTCGGCCACCACTGCTCTCAGTAGGATACATATATGGATATTATCCAAATAATCGCTTATACAATATTAGTTATAGTATATGCGAAACCCGAAACACGTGTCTAGTATTTTTATGTAAAGAATCTATGTACAAAATTTCATAACTGTATCATGAAAAATCACAAAGTTATGAGCTTGTTATGTTACCTGATTGTCCGCACAAATACATGGTTACTGAGCAATCCGGACAACCGGGGTGGTTTTGCTACCGAACCCAGCTTTACACTGGCGCCTAATGTCCTGCCATAACTTGTAATGACTTAGTGTCGGTGGGGTCCAACTTGTGACCGTTTATAAATATTTTTAGGAAAAAATATAACATGGTGTAAAAAATATTGGATTCGATTTACTTACTGATTCTGAACAAACTATATTCAGGATTTGCATATACTAAAAATAATGTTGTATTTTTAGGTACCTCAGGTATCTGAGAAAAGCTTTTTGAACTTTTTCCCACATGTGTATATAGGTAATTATAATCTCATGAGGATTCCACACACAAGCGCTGGTTTCATCATCAAGGTTCTACCTAATAATGGCGTTATTGGTGATATTGTCAAATGTGTACTATTTATATTTAGGCACATTAGGATTGACGCTAGATGCGTCCTTGCTGAAGGCCAGGCGAATGATAATAGGAACAAAGAACTCCATATCCCTTGCAACTCAATAACCATTTATTAGTTTCGGGATTACCGAAACCGGCCGATGTTAGCCGAAGCGGTCACGTAGAATGGTGGATTACAAGAATGATGAGGAAACACTAGGAACTGTTACTAGTCGATCAAATCAACGGGAATATTGTCAAGGAAACCTCCTTTCTTCCTCCTAAGCATCAAAATGAGCTCGGAGGCCTTCATAGACTGGGTTTGTTTATATATAGGGATTTATTTAAGGTAAGCAAATCAACAAATCACCTCTCGCGCTCTAGGACGGAGCAAAAGGACGCTGGACCAGCTACCAGAATGCTAGGTTTCCCTTTTGGAAGCCAACCCATGGCTTCGGCCCTGATGTGCCCCTACGGCTTTGAGGCGCGCGTGGAACACTACGCGCCGTCGAACGACTCGGGTTCGGATCGGACGGCGAGCAATTAACTAAAAATTTTCAATTTTTTCCTACACTTATGCTATGAGACCTTGTTTCATGCCAAATTTCAGGATTTTAGATCAACGGGAAAGTACCCTTTGAATTTTAATTCCATTAAGAGTGTCGAAATATAAGTTTTTTGCGACATAAACAGCCGTATCTTTTTTTTTTTTGTTTACTCGGAAGTTTGATTTTTTTACAGCTTCAAGGGACCGCAGACCTGAGTATATGGGTTAATTTTAACTCGATATCTTCACACGTTCCCTAGATAAAGAGTCTTGACAGACATACAGACAGACACACAGACGGACAAAACAATGATCCTATAAGGGTTCCGGTTTTTCCTTTTTAGGTACGGAACCCTAAAAATGACGTAGCCCGTTTACTAGATTATTGAAAGCAGTAAACATCATTTTCAAATCCGTGTGATCTTTTAAGGCATTTATTACCTAGGTTAATCATCGCCGTTGCAATTATGATTGTTCATTTTTATTAATCCTTTTTACAAATTTTACTTTTCTCTCTCTCTCTTCAAAAGATATACTCAGTTTTGATTCACATACTTTGTAAAAAGGACAAGTGTGTCGCCAAAATCTACCACCAGGGCCTCATGATGGTTAAGACCGCGGGTAGTGTGAAAGCGAAACCCGGGGCCCTGGGACGAAGGCAACGAAGGAATAGGAGTGGGTTTTTAGTCAGTAAAAGACTGACACATAACATGATTTTCCCAACCAATAAAAAAA
The DNA here is from genome assembly GCA_949316375.1 of Mythimna vitellina. Lineage (NCBI taxonomy): Eukaryota > Metazoa > Arthropoda > Insecta > Lepidoptera > Noctuidae > Mythimna > Mythimna vitellina. Next base: position 1,331,982 of record OX438691.1, on the reverse strand, counting down.
AACCTGTAAATGCCCATATGAAAAAAAGACAAACCTCAAACCTCTATAACAAAGAGGTATATCCATCAGGTGGGCAATAACGCTACAAGTGCAATAACGGCCCAACAGACATAACATCACGTAATATTTACTGCCCATCTTCCCTTCCTCCGACGCGTTAAATTATAATGAGGCTAACCCACTCCTGTTATGCAGTTGTGGGTTAGACTCATTACTATTTTATTTACCTCGAGATTTAGTGTTAATGGTGACTCTAAAAATTTATTTATTTAACAATTTATGTACACACAATTTATAAAGAAAAGAAGAAGGAAACAGAAGAATAGTACAAACGTGATGCTTATTTCTAAATAAATCTCTTCCAGCATACCTGCGAAAGGAAATTTGGAGAAAATAGAGATGTAGACACTGTGTGTAGAAGCAAAGGAAAATTGGTACACACAAAATACACAGTTTATGTGTTTTTTTTTTATTAAAACGTTGCCCCGCTCTAAATTTAAGCTAGAACTACACTGCGCACGTGTGTGTGAATGGAAACTAGACTTGTAGAGTTACACTAGATCCACGCCACACGACGTCGTTCTACGTACAATTCAGGCGTGTTACACGTGTGCGTCGGTCTAATGTAGTTCTAGCTTTACGCTCTGTATCGCGGGTGTGTTCACGTTTACAGGACACATAGATCCATAGGTTAAACAAATATTTTCGTGCAGGGATCGAACCTGCGATACGCAGCGCAATAGACAATCACTCAACTGACACGCCTACAACCATGCATATAAATCTGTTCAGGGGTGTACGGGGGTCATAAATGTGAATTTAATCGGAAACAGTTATCGCGTCCCCGGTATGGAAAGGGCAACTGAAGGAACACAGGTGGGTTCTATTCAGTAAAACTCTGAGGGTGTTTTTAATATCGTGCGGATTTCATCACATATGCTGGATTGCAAAGAACACGTAGCTCCCGCAAATGTCCTTTTGACACTCCGTCTGGCATCACCCAGAGCGGAAGAAACTAAAAGAAATCCGACTTTTATTAACTTAAACCCACCTGTGTCCTCCAGTTGCCCTTTGTATTCTAGGACGACGGTAATTCTTTCAAACATTAGACGAAAAGAAGGTCCTCACGCCCCAGCCGGCGTAATTCCGACCCCGACTATCAGCCACGGTAGACGCGGGCTTGTGGACGTCAAACAATGGATGGCTCGCCGTCCGACCGTCCGGTAACCGTCCGGAGGAGCCCAAGTCGTCGACGGTGCGTACTGTTCCGCGCGCGCCTCAAGGAGATGTCAGCAAACCGTAGGGACCCAGCAGCGCTGATGCCCGCTAGCTAGGACCGCGGGGGATTTCTGAAAAGGAAACCCCGTAGTCCTGGAACGCAAAGGGCAATTGAAGGACACAGGTGTGTGGTTTTAGTCCATAAAAATCTGACGCGCCTTCCGGGTCATTCCAGAGCGCTAGAAGTCATAGGCTGATTTCCAACCTTAAAGAAAAACCCTAGCAGGCGCTGGCTCTACTGGGCCTCTTCAGTTTTGCTGACCTCTCTTTGAGGCGCGCTTGGAACACAACGCGCTATCGACTCGGGTTTGGTCTTTACCGGTAGGCCGGACGGCGAGCTACTCATTGCTCGTCGCCCGCAAACCCTTGCTTACGGTGAGCAAAAATCGATCTGTGAATCCCAGCGCCAAGTGGAGTATGACGTATCATACCTTCATAATTTTACATATATGATAATGCTTTTTGCCCTGTATAGCTCTGTCTCGTTCTTATGCTGGAACAATTACGACTTAATTACATCATCGTAATTTTCCTTTTTATAAATTTTATAATCACAATCTTTCCTGATTCCTTAAGACTAACGTTAAGTCTCTTGATTCGGAAACACCTAAGTATTATAAGAATTTATTTATCAATAAGTGATGAATTATTTATCAATGTCAGCACGACTTACACCAGTTTTGTATAAATCAACCTAAATAAGCAAAAGGTAATTCGTTACATAAATAAGTCAAATGTTTATCATTCATAGATAACTACGCTTTAGAATGTGCAATTTAGTTTCACTTTTTTTGACTGACCATACTTTTGACAGTTCAAAAGTGACTGTACCTGGTCTATTTGAAATAAAAGTTTCTGATTTCTGAACACCCAACAGTTGTTAATATGGTTTGACATTATTTCTTGAAAGAAAACTGTGTTCTGAAATACAGGCTTGGTCAAGCTCAGGCACAATATTTTAATCTTGTGTTTAACGACTCCTTTTAACATAACATTTAATAAACTAGTGCGCCTCACCATCAACGATTGCATCACTGCGTACCGTCAGGTGGGATCGCAGTCAAGCATTAAACTAATGCTCGATAATTAAAAAAAAAAAATTGCAGAGATCCGTAATCAAAACTATCGGATATCCGAAATAAAAAGCATATGTGACGCATAAGTTTCGCGAATAGTTTCCGATAAAGGCAAAGTCTAAACGACAGGTTACAACAGGTTTTTGTTTGTTTTGTCCGGTCAAACAAATGATAATTTAGACTAGAAATAAGAGCCAAATCTTTTGCTATTAATTTTATAATTCTAATATCCGTTACAAAACAATCTAAAATTAGCGGATAATCCGAAATAATTTTATATCCGTAACCGTATCCGGAACCGGTGTAATATTATTTCTATAACCGTGTCCAGATTTACATCTCTGATTTTTTGTTCCACTTTTTTTACGACAAAATAAACATAATTACATTGTTAGTACATCTGAAACCAGTTACTTTGTAAGACCAGTTAGCGACAGCAATACCATTTTCACCCTGTATAATCTAACCAAAAACAAAACCGTGTGGGAAGCGGCGCATCTGACATACATAATATGTACGTCCCATCCCTTTCTAAGATCAAAGGGACCTTTCCACCTCCGTATACCTACACCTACCCTACAGGCCTACATTAATCCATCTAATAAGCGAGGGCTACAATCTTGGGCTCTCCCTGTACCAAACATCGGATAACACATTGACCCACATACAAAATCAGACAGGCATTTGACGTACATTGCTCGCTCGGTTCAACAACTCGCCTCGAACGCCCCTTCGAGTCAGCGATGGAATGGGAACAATTACGACAAATGATTACTGTTTGGCTATCGGTTGGGTCAATAGGTTACAAGGTGTATTTTAATTGGAACAATAATACGTACTGTTATGGCTCTGTTCTGACGTAACTTTACACCTGTTTTTCCCAAAGGGTAAAGGTGTGTTTTTATAGGTTTGTAATTTTCAAACTCTGGGGAACCCATGGTAAAATGGTAGCCTTTATTATTTTAGTTTGTAAAATGGAATCCATTATTCCTCCTGTATAGTTTCAATTTGTATCTCGCAAATTTTTGCTTGATAAAAATCAAACAAGGTCCTGTGTTGTTTTATCAAATAATTATTATCGTTAGGATATGACATGCTTGCCCAGTAGGAATACGATTTTACCAATCTAACGGCGAAACTCAAAATGAACAATCACATGGTATTGCAAAAAATCTGAGGATGTGAAATTCCGAAGAAGTAACGAATAATAGTTTTATTAACTGACGAACTAGCTGTTACCTGCGACTTCATTCGCGTGGAGTTTAAGAGCATGACTTTTATTTTTTGGGGCAATCGTGTAAAAAATGTTATTCATTTCAGAGATGTTCCCGGAATTTAGGTTCGTCGCCCCCCTCCAGAAATTAAATACCGTACCCGCATGAAAAGAAAAAGTAACTTAAGTTACTCATTAAACATTATAAAGACAGACATTTAATAAAACAATTGTTAATTTGATATTACAAATAGACAATTCAATTTTATTTATATGCACGTATGCATGATTAGATAGATTAATGAAATGTGTTTTTTTTTTCGGTGGGAATATCATCTTATGATATCCCCCGCTCTTGGGCGGAGCGAGAGATAGTGTCAGACTTTTACTGACTAAAAACCCACTCCTTTTCCTTTGTCGCCTTTCGTACCGGTGCCGAGTCTACCTTTCAGAATCAGACCCTTGGCCCCAGTAGGCTTCGACCCTGCTGGGCCCCTACAGTTGCTGACATCTCCTTGAGAAAGTTGAATCAATAGGATTGATTTCTAAAAATCAGCGTTGTTAATTTACAAAACAGTGGTCCGTAGATACTGTCTCGTAATTCAGTGGCAAACCATGACAACGTTTCACAAAGCAAATCTCTCAAACAAACGTCTACAAGCACCTCTCAGTTATTTAACAACCCCCACTAAATATTACATTATAACAAAAAGCCCGGCGCGACCGACCCTGGCTCGTCCTTCTAATTTGCTCAGGCTTTTTGTCTAACCCTCGACGGCGGTAATAACCCAGTTTTTACACAAGTCCACCTTTATACCAGTCCCGGACGAAAGGGTTATTTGCCAACTCTTTGAATGATCTGAAAATATAATGAAGTCAAAAATTGGCGCTTGTACCTATTCAAAAGGGTCGTCTAGGTACGTGGGAAGTGTGTCTGCTGATGTATATGTGTGAAGGATTTAGGAGCAGACGCATCGACCCATTTTAGGAAAAATGTCGTAAGCGACAGTTTACGTTTTTTGCTGGAAAGTGTTTTTTCTTTCTTAATTAAAAAGTATCCCGTGATAAAGATATAATATGTAACATAAGTTTCTTATTAGCTATTCTAGGACATAGTCTTCCCTTGTGCTTATTTTAATTTTATCCTTTCAGCCGTTCGAGCGTGAAGGAGTAACAAACATACAAATAAAAAATATTTTTTTAATTTTTATGCAATTCCTAACCTCCTAGCCTACTGCTTCCTAGCTTCTGATGTTTCATATGTAAGAATAAAAATATTATAATAAATATTTATTCAAAATTATTTACTGGATAAATGAATACATTTTAATTCTGAGTTTTACGTGTCTGTACTAGGAAATTCTGTGTTTCAGGCGAGAAGAGCTAACAAGAGCCAATTTAAAATTAAATGCTTATTATAGATTTAAGTGAAATGCATTTCGAACGATCTTTCAAACACATCAATGATATGCTGTGAAAAAGACGGACGGAAAAAGATAGCTTATAGCGGAGATGAGAATGTTGAGATGGATGTGTGGTGTGACGAGAATGGATAAAGTGAAAAATGAGTAAATTAGAGGAAGTTTGAAAATGGCGCCAGAGACTGCAAAGTTGAAGGGAAATCATCATGTAAAGAGGGGGATGAAAATCATTTTACTTAATAAGTTATGAGTATACATGTGGTTAGATGAATGGACTGTGTGAGGAGTGATATGAAAGAAAAGGATGTTAGTGATAACATGACGGGTGACAGGACAGAATGGAAGAAGAAAACATTTTGCGCCGATCCCAAATAACACGGGGCAAGGGCAGGAAGATGATGTAGCAGAAATAATTAGGTATATGGTGATAAAAAGTTCTCAAATAAGCGTTAGATATCACAAGCTCTTCTTTTACTAAAAAGATGTAAATTATTCTAGGGCTACTCTTCGTTACCAGATCGTATAGCACAAGGCCTGTCCGAATTATGATTACTCCGTTTTTACAGGCCGTAAACCAGCGACCCTCGTAAATAACGTTTAATAGAGAATTTTTAATTTAACTGAATAAAGCTACCCTACTATTTTCTTTTTTTTTAATTTATTAGTCTCTGTGCCTGTGGCAATGGATGGTTTGCTTTTAATTTATGCTTTTGTTTCTTGAGTATAGTCTTTAAGAGCATCCAACTCGACATACATTTTCATTGTTTTTCATACAAGCGCTCTTACGCGATTGTGACGTTATTACACATTTTTCATTAGATGTTTTGGATACACAGTATTTTGTAGATATTATCTAGGCTTCTATTGAAATCAATTTATTAAATTTGTGTAAAACTAATCCAGTAAAGACCTCTGAAAATCTGCTATTTTGCATGAACTTTGACACTTCATAATTTACTCAAAAATTAAAAAGTATAACAATAAGAAGCATTGCAAATTTAATCAAGATTCTGAATGTCAACAATTTTTTACAAAAACTTTTAAGAGTTTAAAAATAAAACACGTATTTCCTGGAAAATATTCGAGTAAATCACGGAATTACCGAATGCTAACAGAGTTTTCAGGCGTTATCTCTCTTTTTTCGCGTTGCCTTTTCTTCAAACATAGCGTTGGATTGCGTTAGATGAAGTAACAAGCTTATAAACCATACTCGATGTTGACTATAGACGAGTGGAAAAGAGCCCTCTTAAGGGATTTTATAATTAACAAATAAATGATGTTTTGTTTTTTAGAATCTGGTTTTTTTGTGAAGCGTCGTAGTTTCAACTTCTCAAAGTTTCTGTCTAATCTGCTCATGGTTGACTTAGCAGTTGAGCAATTGGTCGCTGTAATGCGCGTTGTAAGTTCGATTCCTGCTGGAAGAATTTTTTTTTTTTTAACTACATATAGTTTTTCCAGGTTTGGTTGCCTTGTGTAAGTGGCTTTAAATGTTTGTGAACGCATCCACGTTTCTTGAAAGAAAAAGAAATCGACTTTTTATAATATTTAACTAAATCTTTTTATGGAAAGCGATCCATAGACCCAAGTAGACCGTTAAAAAAAAGTATTAGACCGTTGCAAAATGGGGAATTACTACCAGATAATGGCCCACTTAATAAAGTGCCCCTACATCTTCATTTTAAGCGAGGAGGAGTAGCCGGCCGTCGCCTCCTGCGAAGCAGTAATGCTAGCAAAGGAGAAGGCCGCAAGTGCACGTGCGAGGGAGTGGCGTTCATGCCCTAGCCGCCGGGATCCCGATCCCGATTTCAGACTACCGTAGGCGCGGGCTTGCGGACGGCGAGCAATGGGTAGCTCGAAGACGGAAGACTTAGTCCTGGTATGAACTACTGACTAAAAACTCACTCTTATTCCTTCGTTGCCTGAAGGAATAAGAGTGAGTTTTTAGTCAGTAAAAGTCTGACACACCCTCTCGCTACGCCCAAGAGAGGGAAATGTCATTGGATGATATTCCCACCGAAAAAAAATAAACTGCACTTTGGATGACCTAAAAAATGCCACTGACACACCAATGCTATAAACGTGGCAATCTACAGGGCCCAAAAACTTTGAGTAAAAAGAAAACTATTCTCTTATCCATCAATGTATTTATTTGGGTTCAGCTCAACATGTCTTTTTCCATATTAGCTGTCATCTCAGCAGTCGCTGATAACATCCTAGCAAATAAAATAGTGAAACAACACTATCATACTATTTCATCGTAGTTTCTTATAAGTATGTATTTTTTATTCAGTATGTATTATTGCGATATTTATTATTTTCTTCCATTTACTTTTACACACTGTGTCTACATCTCTTTTTTCGAATTTTCATTTCACACGTATGCTGGAAGAGATTCCCGTAGAAATAACCATTACCTATTTCATTACATAACCGTACCATTTTATTTTTGTCCCTTGTGCTGTACCAAATAAATTCCTTTTTCTTTCTTTCTTTCTATGTACCTATTTTTCTGTTTCCATCTTCTTTTCTTTTATTATATAAGTGTGTACATGAATTGTAAAATAAAAATAAATAAATATAATATTGTGAAAGTCAGTCAGAGGTGCTAGCCCAGTGTTGTCGGCCCGAACTTACGAATGACTACAACTTACTCGTCGTGCATTCAAATCCAGGTAGGCGCTTTGATTTGTGTAATTTATTTCATCACCACTGCTCTCAAAACGGAGAAAGAAACCATCGTGAGGAAACCAGTGTTGTCCTAGAATGAAAAGTCGAAGACGTGTGACATCCACCAACCCGCACTGGACCCGCGCGCTGGATTACAACTCATTCCCTCAGTCCAGTGAGGACAAAGGTAACTCTGTCTGTTTGTTACATTTTCTGTAAATAATTTTGGTATAGATATAGATGGGAATTTGAAGAACAAAGGATATTTTTTGAACCAGCACTAAGTCCAGAAATCAGAAACGTGTATTTCAAATAAACCAATTACAGACACTTTTGAATTTTCAAAATGTCGTTCAGTAAAAAAAAAAAACAAGTGAAGCTAAATTGCACGTTACAAAGCGTAGATCTCTATGGAAAAGAACGTGCAAGAAACTCCATGGACACTCTTTTAAATCATATTATGAGTTACATAAATCTTGGTTACATATTTCTTGTCGCTTCTAATATTTGAGCACAATGTAGATAAGTAATAATAATAAAAAAAACTAACACAAAAATAGAAATTGAATTAAGCCACTGGCAGCTAAGAGATGACCAGTCTCAGTCCCTTTAGATAATTCGCAATTTAAATGCGGGCGAAACCACTAACAGAAGCTACATCATATCATCCCAACATAATCATCCACATGGTGGTCATATCTACGTAATCTACGGCATCTTTAATACCACTTCATCATATCTAAGAAACCAGAAAATATCGCAAGTTATGGTTACACACTCCGTGTCAATTACGCGTGAGGGTCGCTGGTGCGTGAAATGTGCAGGATCACCGCAACCCCCGCGAGACGAGACGCGGGACGCGCGAATACGCGTAAAGTATATGTATGTTCGATGAATGATAATGCGCATTAATGCTAGCTCCGTTTATTATCAAACACGATGTAATATGAGGAAAATAGCTTAAAGGAGATGTATTTTTTGTTTAAGTAATACTAGCTGACTCGGCGAACTTCGTACCGCCTAATAATGTGGTAAATGATGAACCTCTCGACCGATTTTGTGCAAACTTCACATAAACCATCTACTAAATAGTCCGAACAAAGCCTAAACATTTGTTATGGATAGGTGAGCCCGATCTAGAGTTATAAAATTACAACAAAAAGTGGCATTGATTTATATATATAGATAAACTAGTGCTTGACTGCGATTCCCACGCACACTCTCCATAATGCATCTTGTAAAATATCGAAAGATTGGCTACCTTATGCCTGGCTTTGCACTGGACTTATCCAAATCTGGAACACCAATTAGCCTCTTCGCACGCCTTTCCACTAAGTCCAATACAGCTAGATAGCATTTACTCCACACACGATTGGACCTGTGCTTTGTATAACATTAGAAGCAGTCCCAGTGTGAAGTACCGTCGGACCTTTGCAAGAATGCCGAGTTTCTTAGAAACTACCTTGTCAATGCAACTGACCGTATTTGAAAGGGGTAGATATTCAAAGAATTCAAAAATTAATCTTTTGCTAAGCTCTAGTTAGCTGTCTATGTCTCAGGCCTTTTTACCGTAGGGGGGAAATTATGCAGAAATTAATTAAATGTAGATTGATCTCTTTTTTTTATTGTTGATAAGCTCGCGCTTGACCACTATCTCACCTAATAGAAAGTGACGATATGGCCGACGATGGAGCGCGTTTGTTTAGAAGTAACCCATTCACTTTTGACATGAAAATCCTCAGATTCCTGCTATCAGGAGAACATCAATGAATCATGATGAGAGAATCATGAGAAAAGAAATTTCACTCCTTAGCTGTACATATAAAACTGTTCCAGTTTTGATGGTACAAAAACCTTGGTGAACAAATCGGAAACACATTTATCCAGTATTATATTTGGGACCAGCCCACCGGCATGACACTGATGTGAGCCATAATCTATAGTGGCGTACAACTAGAAAAGAACCGAGAAATAGACATGAATCTCAACGAGTCCCAGAGAAATGATCGCACTATCTCATTTTTCAGTACTTAAACGTAGCATTAAATTAATTAACATTGCCGGAACAGCTACTAAACGTAAGCTGTTCAAATACGAGCGCCACCAAATGTAATAAAAACAGAACATATCTAAAGCAACGTACACAACACACACGTCGCCACTAAATCGCTTCAAAAAACTTGTGTGTACACCCCTTAGCACTACAGACAACACTTGAAACTAAAACTCTCGAGGAGCGAGAGAGAGAGCGATACACAAGTGGCCAAGTTAGAGCAGATAAAAAAGTTTCCAACTTGCAATAATGCACTAAGTTGTTGTGTGTCCAACTATTACAACATTCTACTAGTCTGAGTGTGCCAACACGCCCATAGATTGGTTAAAAATCGTTTGTGAGATTGATTGCAACACTTTTTTCTATACGTTTAATTTCTTATCTTTATCTTATCTTTGTGGTTTGGTTTCTGCACTTAGTCCTTATCAGACTATTGTGCGTGGACCATGGCGGCATTTACTCCAACCAGCCCACCTCATTCGAGAAACAGATGTTGTCTCTTCAGTTTGCTCAGGGCGTCCATCAGTGAATTCGGTGTTCCCAAGGTTCGTGTTCTTATCTCGCTCACGGCTGTGCATTCGAGGAGCACGTGCACGACAGAGTCTTCTGGCTCCATGCATCCTCTGCACGGAGGGCTGTGATATTCTTTGGAAGAAGTATACTTTAATTTCTTATAGTCCACTTGACGAAAACGTATGATGCTAAGACGTAAGATAATATGTTTAAGGTTTTATATGAAACCTTTTAGTCTATCGGATAATGGTCTGGAAAGCACTTCACTCATCCTAAACGAAGTCGGGACGTACACCCTCTTTAGAAGTAGGGGGGAGATTGGGGGGTGGCGGGGTGTGAGGCGAGGGTATCGACCCGGGCTCAGTAGCGCTGGGTCGTTCACCCCGCGCCCCGCGTAGCCCGTAGCCGGCTACGTACGGCGTAGCGTCGTCGCACTCGTAGCAAAGGCATTTTTTTCCTCTTTTCTTATGTTTTGTTCCAATATTGGGCCTGTTTGTTATTTGTTTTTAGGACAATGTAAGTATTAGAGGAGAACGTTTGTCGTTATGGGTTTTCGTTACAAATTCAAGGGCTTAGTATTACGGAGGAGAATATTTTTATGGCTCTTTGATGAGCGCCGCTTACTGGGGAATCTGGATGAAAGTTATAAGATATACCTGTTTCAGTTTAATGATATTTGTTCTCATGTTTTGATTTATTCGAAGTAAGGAGAAAGTAAGCATTATCTAGGGCTCAACCTTTCGATTTTTATGGATTACTAACTGACCCGGCAAACATTGTTCTGCCATATAAATTGTCAAAGAAAAAAATAGGAGGGCGGGGGTGCGAGGGTAAAAAATAGCCTACGTATATACCAAATTACACACAATTTTTTTATAAAAATCAGTCAGGTCATTTCGGAGGACTTTGATAAAAAAACACTGACACGAGAGTTTTATATGCATACTAGCTTTTGCCCGCGGCTTCGCCCGCATACATAAAATATAGCCTATGTCACTAAGGAATAAAGCAGCTTTCTATCGGTGAAAAAATTTTAACAATCGGACTTGTACTTTCAGAGCTTACAAAAAATTTAAAAACTTTATTTCATTATAATATTAGTATAGATTAGATGTCTAGTTTTGTGTCGATAATTATAGATGGTTTTCTAGTAACAACTTAACATGTCATGTTCCCTCGCAGGGATCCAATCAGCAGCTCAGCCGAGCCGCGGCGAGAGGCTGCGGTGCCAGTTACTCACACTTCATCAATCTAAGCGGTGCGGTGGACCCACTCGGCGACGCCGCTTTATATTCATCGCGTCCGGAATATTAAACATCTTTGATACTTTAAATGGATGAAATTATGGGTAGTCACCAAATATATATTAAAGCATACCCCCCCTCCCCCCCCGATTCTGATTTAAGCATTCGAAGTTGAGGTTCTCAAACTCTACTTTAAAACACATAATGTATGTTATTAGTGAAAATACATCATTGTTGTAAGCCACGGGTATCGGGACTGTCACTCCTATATACAGGTTATACTGTAACCCAGTTAGGAGATCTGAATTGCACCCAACTACAATTGTAGCAAATTTACAATATTACCAAGTAAAAATCGGACATAAGGAGTGAAACAAACACAAAAAGATTTAGATTTAACGCAAATTAAAGTTATATTATTTAGAAATGTTTTAAGTACATTTTAGTATGTCTAGAGACTCAACGACCCCACAGTCAAACCATTGCAACGGTTTTGTGGGGCTTATCTTATAAGTTACTTACCTTTTTGGAATAAAGATAAATAAATAAATAATAATAAATACCCATGTACTGCAATCTTTGTAAACGATCAATAAAGATTATTATTATTGTTACTTCAGCCTGAAAACCTATCAATTAAATAGGGTTTGAAACGTTCTTAGCCTAAAATCCTCAATTGGACGGTAGACAAACCTCTACGGTCCGAACTAAGTGTTTCGCGTCGTCGTTTAATATACCGCGTACATCGATAGACTGGAACAATATGCCTGCAGCCGTCTTCCCTTCCAACTATAATTTAAGTATCTTCAATGCTAGAGTGAATAGTCTCTTAATAAACTAGTGCGCTTCACCATTAACGATTGCATCACTGCTTACCATCAGGTGGGATCGCAGTCAAGCACTAGTTTATATCAATAAAAAAAAATTAGAAAGGCGCTCTTATATTTATTTATTTAAAACTTTATGCAATAATGAAACATTGTACAAAGGTGGACTTAATGCCTTAGGCAGGCATTGGGGGGGGTTTTTATATATATTTAATACTAGGCCAGTATCATGATATTATTATTTAGGCTATTCATTCAGTGACAAACATATGTCTTCTATATAAATGAAAACCGGGCAAGTGCGATTCGGGCTCGCGCTTTGAGGGTCCCATACAAAATTACCTATGAAAACAGTTCAATTTCCGAATCGAATCTCAAAGATTTTTACGAATCGCAAAAAAGTTTATTTTTTTGGTGACGTAACTATAAATTTACAGTTTTCAGATTTTTTCCTATACTTATGCTATGAGACCTTGCTACATACCAAATTTCAGGATTCTACGATAACGGAAGCACCCTATGAATTTTGATTTCCTTGAGAGTTTCGAAATATACGTTTTAACATAAACGGCTGTTTCTTTTTTTTTCGCTAACTTACAAGTTTGATTTTTTTATAGCTTCAAGGGACCGCAGAGTTGAGTATATGGTTTTAATTTCAACTCAATACCTCCACGCGTTTCCGAGATAAAGGGTCTTGACAGACAGACGGACGGACAACAAAGTGATCCTATAATGATTCCGCTTTTTTCTTTTGAGTTACGGAAACCTAAAAAAGGACACTTCATCCTTGTATATGTTCATGTCCAGTACTAGCCGTCCACGTCCATTCAAGAACACAAGTGTACGCGACACGTCGCAGGTCTCATGTCCGCGCCCTCATTAAACGGGCACGACACACCCGCGCTTGTAAACACCGCGTTACTGCACTATCCGGCGCTTTATGTCCGCACACAACTGCCAATAGTGGCCATTAAACTGCGAAATAGAATAGAACACGCTTTGTGTGTTGTTTGAGAATTTATTTAAATAACTAAATAACTTATTTTCCTGACCAAAGCATTTAAAGAGAAGTATTTATCATGTTTAAGAGAGTCCTTTTTCACTTGCCTATCGTCAACATCGAGCATGGTTCAAAAGCTTGTTACTTCATCTAACGCAACTCAACGCGATGTTTGACGAAAAGGCAACGAGAAAAAAGAGAGATACGAGTAACGTCCGAAAACTCTGTTAGCATTCGGTAATTCTGTGATTTACTCGAATATTTTACAAAACTTGCTCCAGGAAATACGTGATTTTTTTTAACCCTTAAAGTTTGTGAAAAAAATTGTCGTCATTCAGAATCTTGATTAAATTTGGAAGGCTTCTATTGTAATACTTTTTTATTTTTTTTTGAATAAATTATGATGTGTAAAATTTCATGCAAAATAGCAGATTTTCAAAGGTCTTTACTGGATTAGTTTTACACAAATTTATAAATTGATTTCAATAGAAGCTTAGATATTATCCACAACATACTGTGTTTCCAAAATATCTAATGAAAAATGTGTAATAACGTCAAAATCGCGTAAGAGCGGTTGTATGGAAAACAGTGAAAATGTATGTCGAGTTGGATGCCCTTAAGTAAACCATTCACCTGGACTTTTAATTCGTCAGTGTCTTCATCTGCTTTATAATTATTCGTTAATTAATTTAATATTATACTATAGATAATTTAAAAATTGAATTATTTTTACCGACTTCAAAAAAGGAGGATGTGATCAATTCGGTTGTGTTTTTTTTTTATGTGTGTTCCCTCAGAACACACAATTTAGACCAGGTAATTGATCTACCATTTGGGAGGCCTTTCAATAAAGCTACGATTGAACTAAAATGAATGTTAGACTACGCTTAGACGGAGAGACGGCATTACGGCAGACAGTTTGGCACCCCGTAGACCAGACGAAGCGGCGGGAATGGATCACAGACATTTGTTGGTATAGGTCGAAACATCGGAGACACACTGGCACCGGACGCCTACGCATAGTGCTTTTTCCTGTAGCAACGCACAAGTATTTATATATAACCTACCCAGCAATTGAATACTTGAGCCAATTTTTAGGGTTCTGTACCTCAAAAGGAAAAAATGGAACCGTTATAGGATCACTTTGTTGTTCATCCGTCTGTCTGTCTGTCAAGATCCTTTATCTCGGGAACGCGTGGACATATTGAGTTGAAATTAAACCGTATACTTAGGTCTGCGGTCCCTAAATGCTGTTAAAAAATCAAGCTTCTTAGTTTACGGAAAACAATATATATGGCCGTTTATGTCGCAAAAAACGTATATTTTGACGCTCAAGGGAACCAAAATTCTAGAGTACTTCCAGTTGACCCGAAATCCTGAAGTTTTGCAGGAAAAAAGGTCTTATAACACAAGTAATTATAAGAATAAATCCGAAAACATAAAATTTATTGTTACGTCACAAATTTTTTTTTTGCGGTTGTGAAAAAACTTCGAGACTCCAATCAGGAATTCAACTCTTTACATAGGTAAGTTTATACGGAACAGTCAGGGCGCGAGTACAACTCGCACTTGCCTAGTTTTTATTTATTGTTTGTTTGATACAAAGTAACTCTATCCGAAATCGCAAATGGAAAGAAGTTTTCAAATTCGTTTAATATTAATCAAGTTAGAAACCTTTCAACTCTGGTGGAAGGGGAAACTGTCAAATAATAGTATAAGAATGCACATACTGAAATGTGACGTCACCGCCATTAGGTTACTGTATACTGTGCTATTGATGATATTCCTACCACGCCCCCACTCTTCCTCAAACCAATATTTGGAATGCTAATTGCTACTTACTTCATTTAATAACCAATTTTGCTACTGTTTTCAGAAAAAAGTCTAAACAAATTGATTAATTTTGTGACGAAGGCAACGAAGGAACATTAGTGGGTTTTTAGTCAGTAAGAGTCTGACACTATCTCCCGTTCCGCCCAAGAGCGGGGATGTCATTAGGATGATTTTCACACCCAAAAAAAAAAAACTCCCGTTGGAATATCAGTATTATTATATTATCTACGTATAAGCTAAGCAGAGCTTGTGTTATGAGTACTAGATAACTGATAAACATACTTATATATTTCTAAATAAATACATAATATAGATAAATTACACCCAGACACAGAACAATTGATCGTGCTCATCACATAAATACTTGTCCTGGGTGAGAATGGATCCCACGACCTCCGGCGTAGCAGTCAAGGCCACTAACCATTAGACCAACAGGCCAGTCGAATATAGATAATAATTTACTAATCTATTGTAATCATGTTAAGGCTACGATTCTACAGTGAGGTCACGTTTTGAAGTAGCATGATAGCGTAATCAGCCTTATGTTGTTCCCACTGTTGGGACTCAGGCCTCCCCTTTAGGAGAAGTAATGGGCCGTAATCCACAACGCCGGTCCGATTCGGATTGGTGGATGTCACATATGTTCGATTTTGTGGTCCTAGAACATGGCGGTTTCCTCAAGATGTTTTCTTTCATAGTTTAGAGAGCAGTGGTGATGAAATAAACTACACAAAATAAAGTGCCTGCTTAAGTTTGAGCCAGGCCGTTACAACTGGGACACCATTGCTCTGTCTTGGAGTACCCACAATTTATTAAGTTCACATACAGTAAAACTCTAAATTGCCGATCGGAACTTAAAACGACATCTTACTTACAAATTCAAGCTAACCCTCCCACTTAGGCCGCCTGGGGTGTCCAATAATACGCCAATAATGTACCGGGACGCGCGTATTGCGTATTTTGAGCACGTTCCTATATTACTGAACGGTATTTACAATATACGTGCGGCTTTGCGTGTCTATCAAGGCCGCTATTATTATGTGCAGGAAATAATAAATTACTTATTACATATTTACATTCGTCATTTCTATAAAGCGGGCGAAGCGTGATGAGTTTTGGTAAATAACGAAAAGAAAAAAAATAGAGTCAACATTTTGATTATTATCAAAATGTAGTAATAGTAATGCAGTATTATTATACTGCATTAGAAATTTTGCCTAATGAAAGACTAGGCTATTTCGAGACCAAAATATATATCTATCTATACTAATACTATAAAGAGGAATTTGTATTTGAATTTTTGTTTGTAATAATTAAACTCAAAAATTATTGGACCGATTTAAAAAAATCTTTCATCAATGATCGTAGGGGCCCAGCAGGGCCGAAGCCTACTGGGGCCATGGTTTGACTTCAAAAAGGGAAACCACCATGGGTTTCCCTTTCGGAATTCAAACCATGGCCTGGAACTCAAAAGGTAAAGAAGAAACATAGGTTTAGTTTTAGTCAGTAAAAATCTGTGATTTCCCACCTTAAAAAAAAAAACACATTGATATAAGTATGTGGGCGAAGCTGCCGATTTTGTATAAAAACAAAAACTATTTTCTGTAGGTAGATGTATAAATACTGAGGGTTATAAATATAACTAAGCTGTCAATATGACAGATAGGTACATTACTTAGGGGTCCGTCACGTACCTCGCACGATATTGGAATACCTTATTAAATGGGATAGGACAGGCGACGGTAACGTTAATGAATATCTCTGCCTCTAGCATTTTCAATTAGCATTCACAGAATGTCACGAAAAAAAACTTGAAATCCTCTAAGCCTTCGTTTGGTCTTCGTCATAGTTATTATATTTTGAGTTTTCTTAATTATATATATATATATATATATATATATATATATATATATATATATATATTAATGTTTTCTGTAACTTGGCGATCTATGTTGGACACAACAAGTCATTCTGTTGTGGTGTCAAGTTCGGTGTTTTATTAGCAGAAGGGTTCTTGAGAGACCCGTTCATGTCTTGGTTTAAGGTCATGCAATACGACATACATTTTAATTGTTTTTCAGACAACCGCTCTTATGCGATTATGATGTTATTACACATTTTTCATTAGATATTCAGAAAACACTGTATCTTGTGGATGTAGTCTAGGCTTGTATTGAAATCAATTTATAAATTTGTGTAAAACTGATCCAGTAAAGACCTCTGAAAATCTACTATTTTGCATGAACTTTGAGACTTCATAATTTACTCAAAAATTAAATAAGTCAAAAATGTATAGCAAAAGAAGTCAAGACAAGTGTTTTGTAAAACTTTTAAGGGTTTATAAAAACACGTATTTACTGGAACAAGGTTTGTAAAATATTCGAGTAAATCACGGAATTACCGAATGCTGACAGAGTTTTCAGGCGTTATCTCACTTTTTTCGCGTTGCCTTTTTGTCAAACATCGCGTTGGATTGCGTTAAATGAAGTAACAAGCTCGATGTTGACGATAGACGAGTGAAAAAGGACTCTCTTAACTGAATCTCGCGGTAAGCTTAGGGACACTATACCGTTTTAGTCGGAAATGTGTAACATTTCCAGTGCCTACTAGTTTCGATGCCTGTTCATTGACGTGATTTGATATTTTCGTTGGATAGTTTTCACTATATCTAGCAATCTCTTGTCTGACGGTGTTAATATTTAGATCTTTGTGTATGTGTCGGTTGCTCACGTAGTACGATATATCTAGCATGACTCTCTTACTTTGAAATCGTTCCAGAATATCGATGTTGCCATTACTAGTCTCTCACAGCTGGATTCCGTAGTCCAGATTGGTTTGAGGATGGTTTTATAAATAGCTATCTTGCTTTCATGTGACAGGCTTGATTTGCGATCTGTCATCCAGTGCATTGATGTAACTTTCGTATCCAGCTGTTTACGCTATCTCCAAATGTGCTTTCTCCAGGTGAGTCTTCGATCAAGATACATTTCCAAATATTTCACATCTTCTGCCTGCGGTTTTAATTATAATAATTTGATATTTATCATAGTATTTATTAGTTTATAATTATAGCTTATATATGTATTTCATTATTATAAGCACCTAACAATGATACTTCATTTTATTTTTAAGTATCTGGTATTATTTTTATTGTGCACACCTACCACAGTGTTGTCCTTTTTAACCAAAAGATTGATTGATAGAAAATGTTCTACCATTTTCATTGAGTCTGCCTATGTACCATTACTGTACATGAAATTTAAATAAATCAATAAAAGTGTAAGTATTCTTTTCTCAATTTTTTCTTATTTGTTTTTCTTGTCTGACATTACATAACTGTAACATATACTTATGGAAGTGCTATCTTCTAAAAGGGTTCTATGACGTGAGTGTGAAAACTTATGGGTCATAGTGTCATAAACTTTTAGCTGTGTCTACTTATTGATATATCAGTATGTATCAATAGTTCTACAGAAGTATGCGGAACAGTGACCTACCATAGTGTTGTGTTTGTAACCCAAAGGTTCTAAATCAAAAGTCATTTTTTTGTAAATCAAAGGTCTATGTATCACTACTGTACATTAAATTTAAATAAATAAATGAAGTTCCGCAAACCACCGTTGAAAAAGGAGAATTCTGTGCCTAGACGGGTGTTGTGTCTGGTCCGGATAACTGCTCAAAAGTTGATTTCGGTCGCCACTGCTGTTGTATTATGTTTTAATACCGTGGATAGTTGTGATACTGCGATGCAATGCTGGCTTTTTGACATGAGAAATCATGCAATGACTCTCGCGCTAGGGAGGGTCATAAGGGTGTGAAAGTCTTTTTTTGACTAAAACCCATGTGTGTCTTTCAGTTGCCTTTTGCGTTCCATAACCACGTTAACTCTTTCAAAAGTTGCCGCAGCCTTGATAAGAAAATCATACTATACATGCTTACAGCATCAAGTTTGACTGGAAGCATACTTTCAACACAACATAATAAAATGAAATTTACTTCATCTCAAAAATATTACGCCGATTAAAAATCGGCCACCAATTGTCGGTCATCATAGCTCACAGTTGAGCACCCCTGGTTTGCAGGTCCTATCGCTTATTGGCAGTAAAAGGAAGCTGCCAGTAATAATTTACCACAAGTGCTGTATTGCGTATTTCGAGCACGTTCCCGCGTATCATGCGTATTTACATTTAATGAGACACTGGCCTTATTCCCGGTTCCACCCGAAGACAAAAAAATAATAGAAATATAGATAAAATCCCATTTCATCCATTTTTTACATTTAAAGACTTAATTGGATTTATTATTTTATTATTCTTATTAACTATCTTAACCTTAACAAACCCATACTTATTAGGAGATCCTGATAATTTTATTCCAGCCAATCCTTTAGTAACTCCTGTACATATTCAACCAGAATGATTTTTTATTCGCATATGCAATTTTACGCTCAATCCCCAATAAATTAGGAGGAGTAATCGCACTAGTAATATCTATTTTAATTTTAATTATTCTCCCATTTATATTTAACAAAAAAATTCAAGGTATTCAATTTTATCCTATCAATCAAATTTTATTTTGATCAATAGTAACAATCATTATTACCTCAAAACCACTGTTGGGATCTTAAGATGGGAAGTGAATATAATTAGTGCAATCGACAGGTGTTTGTCATCTTCCAGTACAGTTTCATTTCAGTTTTCTATATTGCCATATAAATTTTTAGGGTTCCGTAACTCAAAAGGAAAAAACGGAACCTTTATTGGATTTTGTTGTCCGTCCGTCTGTCTGTCTATTTGTCAAGTACCTTTATCTCGAGAACGCGTTAAAGTATCGAGTTGAAATTAAAACCATATACTCAGGTTTGTGCTGTGTGAAGGTAAAACTTCTAAGTTAACGAAAAAAAAAGATGCGATCGTTTGTGTCGCAAAAAACTTATATTTGGACACTCTCACGGGAATCAAAATTCATAGGGTACTTCCCATTAACCCAGAATCCTGAAATTTTGCTTAAAACATGGTATTACAACACAGATATAAGAATAAATCAGAAAACAGTAAATTTGTTGTTACGTCACAAAAAACTTTTTTTTTTATTGGGAAAAATCTTCGAGACTCCATTCGGGAATTGAACCGTTTACATAGGTAAATTAGTACGGAACCCTCAGTGCGCGAGTACGACTCGCACTTGCCCAGTTTTTTATTTATTTATTACTGATAGATTCGCGTTTGACCATTTTCTCACCTGATTGTAAGCGATGATGTGACCGACGATGGAGCACGTTTGTCTAGAAGTAACCTATTCACTCTTGACTTAAAGACCCCTAGGTTACAGCTTATCAGGAAAAATTTTAGTGAAACATAACCATCTCTCTAGCCTCTTCCCCAACTAGCTTGGGGTTGATTTCCAGTCTAACCGGATACGGCTGAATACCCATGTTTTACAAGGAGGGACTGCCTGTCAGACCTCTACAACCCAGTTACTGGGCAACACGATACTCTTAGGATAGACTGATGGTCACACTTTCTGGTTTTTGACTTCCTGTAACGACTGTCAAAGATCTATAGATGACAACCGGGACCAACGACTTTACGTGCTATCCTAGGCACAGGGTTTCAGTAATGTCCTAGTTAAAAGAAAAGTATATATAAATAAAATAAAAAAAGATAATTGCCCGGTTTTGTATCTACCATGTCATGCATGAAAGGCCAGGCAATAAAACATAACATAGAGTATTAAAAGGGTTCTTTTCCACTCGCCTATCGCCAACATCGAGCATGGTTTAAAAGCTTGTTACTTCATTTAACGCAATCCAACGCGATGTTTGAGAAAAAGGCAACGCGAAAAAAAGAGATAACGCCTGAAAATTCTGTTAGCATTCGGTAATTCCGTGATTTACTTGAATATTTTACAAAACTTGTTCCAGAAAATACGTGTTTTTTTAAACCCTTAAAAATTTTTGAAAAAAATTGTCGTCTTCAGAATCATGATTAAATTTGCAAGGCTTTTATTGTTTTATACTTTTTGACTTATTTAATTTTTGAGTAATTAATGGAGTGTCAAAGTTCATGCAAAATAGCAGATTTTCAGAGGTCTTTACTGGATTAGTTTTACACAAATTTATAAATTGATTTCAATAGAAGCCTGGATAATACCCATAAGATACTGTGTTTCCAAAATATCTGATGAAAAATGTGTATTAACGTGATAATCGCGTAAGAGCAGTTATATTAAAAACTGTGCAAATGTATGTCGAATTGCATCCAATGCATTACTGTTCCTAAATATTGTTCACACAAGGAAAAAGATACACATGTTATCATGATATCCAATTCCTAACTCCATCACAAATTCATTGAGGGTCAATAAGAGCAGATGCTCGCGACCTTTTCCTCGAAACAAGATTGACATGCGTGTCACAGTGTCATCACATATCATGTCAAAAAATTAGATTCATCCAACAAATTCAGCGTCGCGGCGATGAATAAAAAACTATGTAAGAAACGTCCCAAATTTAGGCAGTGATGGGGTCAAAAACTAGTGTTATATTTTTAGGGTTCCGTACCCAAGGCTGAAAACGGGATCCTTTTGCTAAGACTCCGCTGTCCGTCTGTCGCCAGGCTGTATCGCATGAACCGTGATAGTTGAAATTGTCACCGATAATGTATTTCGGTTGCCGCTATAACAACAAAAAATAAAAAAAAGCAGAATTAAATAAATATTTAAGGTGGTTCCTATACAACAAACATGATTTTTTTGCCGTTTTTATAGATAATGGTACGGAACCTTTAGTGCGCGAGTCCGACTCGCACTTGGTCGGTTTTTATATACGGGGCGGGGCGGTGGAGCGGGAGTGGTATCGACAGCCATCTTTTTGCCCCGACGAGATTAATTACGAACGTCCCGCCGTGATTAATGTTCCACGCTAAAAATGTTTGGAAACTGAAATCAATTTAGTCTTGAAAACATCGTCGGTGTGTTGACTTGTTGTTGAGTATGGTTTTAAAATAAAATGTTTAGTATGCAACTTGGAATCTCACTTCTAGGTTATGGAGGATGGATGGATCTATACCCTATTCAAGGAGCTGTGAGATCAAATGTAAACAAACCAAAAGGGTTGCCTGAAAACACGAGTAAATGTGGACCAAGCAACGCTTATACTTTTTCTTCGCCGAAGGAAAATCGTGCAAAGAAAACGCCAATGCATTCAATAGAAAAGGAAACTGTTATTAATGTATTCAAACACATCGAAGAAACTTGGTCGAAAGTATCTACGTTGTTTTCTTTGTTTACATTTTGTCTAAAGCCCAGATGAATAGGGTATAGGTTTGACTACCTAGGTCTTAATAGGAGGAAAAGATCTGTTTCTGATTTCTAGTGCAACGATGTTCAAAAATAATTTAAAAGGTAAAACAAATAGAAGGTGCATTATCTAACAAACTAGACGATTTTCGACGCCATACTATAATAATAATAATATAATAAATAATATCATTTATTTTCTCTCACAATGGTTTTGTTGGACTTCACAGTTTAGGACTAAATAATTTTATGAGTTAGCATTGTGAGAGCTGGTGCCTGTTGTAGGTTTCGAAGAAACCTGTGCTACAGGTCACCAGAACCCACTTTACGGCCTCACACAAGTTTGATGGCAGGTAATATCAAACTTGTGTTAAAATCAAACTATAGTTTAGATACTTTTAGTTAGTTCATAAGGGTCTTTATTTTATTTAGTATTTATAATAATAATAGTTTGTTAAGTATTTCCTTTTTAAATATATAAATATTTGATTGAACTTGAAAATAAAAATTTTAGAACTCAGAAACTGAACGATTTAAAATTAACATGAAAAAAATAATGAACGATCATCTTTCTTTTGTCAACATGGTCATGTATTGTGTAGAAGGTGACCTGTATATGTCCTTGCAGCCATCCTGGCATAAAATAACCGCCAATATCCCTGACCTGACCCTGAGGCATACATACAATGCTATAATATCGGTCATTACGTCTAATGTCGCTTCATTCTCGTTCAAACCACTCATTCTTTGACCGAATAGCAAAGTGAACTGTTGACAATTGATTCTATATTCAAATCAGTATTATTTTCTAGTTTTTTTTTTTTAAGTTTACTTTGCACGAGAAACACCTTTTTACTTTGTGCGTTTTTTTTTAAAGTGATCTGTCAAAAGTTTGAAATGGACAGTGGACAGATGTGTTAGTGGCCAGTTTTAGACCTAATTATTGCAATGATGAAGTTGGATTTTTATTGAACGATAAATAAAACGACTTTTAGTTCATCTAGTTAAGGTCAATATAATAATATAATAATTATTATAGTGCTTAAGATTGAGTGACTTGTAGATGCAAATATTTTCAGTTTTCCTCATGTTACCAGTGCTAATATCACATAATTCACGTGTTTTTATTTATCATGAAACATGGGCGATTTTCGCATGAAACTTCTTGAAAGCTGCAAAATTTTCTCACATTTCGTCTGTGCGAACGATGTTTTTTGTAAAAAGGTTTTAGTATCCCAAGGGAACCTCCTACCAAGATGAGAAGTATCTTATGTCCACTTTCGCAATTATAATAATTGTATGGACGCCGAGAGCAGTGCCCCAGTGGTGACGGCTCCAACTTACGAGTTATTTAAAGGGCATTAATTCAAACACAGCCAGACGCTATTTTGTGTAATTTATTTCATCATTTTTGCTATCAAAACGGTGCAGGAAAATATCGTGAGGAAATCAGCATGTCCTTGAACCAAAAAATTGACGTCAAGTGACCTCCAGCAACCCGCACTGGGCCCGTGTAGTGTATTACGGTTTATTCCCTATCGTAGAGAGGAGATCCGAGTCCCAGCAGTAATAAGGCTGATGACGGCTGGCGGATATGGATGGATGGTATTATAATAATAATTTTATTTAAGACTACATGGATCCAATGGTTAGTAAAAACTTGTCAACTAAAGGGTTAGTAAAAAACTTAAACTAATGCTGTCCTAACAATTGCAACCAGTACTTCATCACTGGCACATCATGCTTATCAGCTAAGGTTTTGAGAATGCCATCGGAGCTGGTCCTAGATCTGCTTAGCAACGAGGCAGCCTTCTTTCTCACTATAGCGTGGAAATCATCGACACGCGCTAAAGCGAACATGCCCGATGCACTGCAGTATCTAGACAGCCCCAACAGCACCCTGAAACTATTATTATATCGGATTCGAGGGCATCCAGACCAGATTCAGATTATGTTGAGTTTGTTATTACAAGAAGATTTACATAAATTGGATAATAATTAATGATACCTTGATTATTTAATTATTTTTTTAAGAGTACTGCCATATCGCTGACATATAAAATGAAAGAAGAACATTTATTTTATAAGCAGTCTGATATAAGATCAATACCCATACTCATATTTTTTTGTTTATGACAATTGCAGTATTGGTCACTGGTGACATCTAAACCAATTTAGCATTAGCATTAGCATTATCAGCCTTTTAATGTTCCCACTGCTGGGACTCGGGCCTCCTCTCTAGGAGAGGGAATGGGCCGTAATCCACCACGAGGGCCCAGTGCGGGTTGGTGAATGTCACATGTCTTCGAATTTTTTGATTTTAGGACATGCCGGTTTCCTCACAATGTTGTCCTTCACCGTTGTTGAGAGCAGTGGTGATGAAATAAATTACACAAAGTAATGCGCTTGGCTGTGTTTGAACCTGCGACCTACCACTCGTAAGTCGGGGCCGTTACCACTTGGCCACCACTGCTCTCACCAAAAGCTTAACCAATTACTCGATACATAAGGTATCATTAGACCGCTGTCATTACGTTATATTTTTCTGTAGGCACATTTCCTGTGGCAGTGTCATGATGACCCTGTGGTTAAGGTAGCCTCTCATGCATGAGGTTGTGAGTTCAAGACCGGGCACGTACTAATGTGAATTTTTCAATTCATACGTGCTTTTCTAAGTTTATGATCTAGGACATTACTGACACCTCGGAAAGCACGTAAGGCCGTTACTCCCGGCTGTCATACGTAGATCTCTGTCAGTCGTTACTGGCAGTCAGATGCCATAAAGTCTGACCATCAGTCTATCTAAGGAGTATCGTATTGTCAAGCAACTGCGTTGTGGAGGTCTGATTGGCAGCACCTCCATGTAATCATCATCATCATTTCAGCCGAAAGACGTCCACTGTTGGACATAGGCCTCCCACATCGAATTCCAGCGACCCTGACCAGGTCATTGGTCCACCTTGTGGGAGGTCTTCCAACGCTGCGTATTCCGGTACGCGGTTGACTCCAGACCCTTTTGGCCTCAACGGCCATCTGTTCTGCATGCAATGTGCCCTGTCCATTCCCACTTAAGTTTAGTAAAAGCATGCAGCTCCATATAAAGCACGGGAATTCAGCCGTATCCGGTTAGACTGAAAGCCGACCCCAAGCTATTTGAAAAAGGCCAGAGAGATGGTGACTTTTCTGTGGCAAACAGTTTCTGTGCTGAAAAGTTTTTGTTTTAAATATTTAATAGAGTTTTGAACGCGATCCCTTTTTTTAATACCTGTTATACTGCGCTCCATAGCACGTTGACTAACATTAGATTTGGAATTTTAGATGTTAGTTAAAGACCAAGTCTGTGCATCCTAAGTCAGGATGGGGAGAAAACACTATACTGCGCTCCAAAACGCACATCATTGGCGTGACTTAGTAGTACTTATATATATGTAAGTTATTTACTATTTGTTTAATGAATATTAGAAATACCTGAGATACAGGTTTATACCCAGTTCAGTTAGAATCTAACCATTGTACGTTTACCTCTAATTTAAGAGTTTAGCTTATAAATATTTAAATAAACAAATTCTATAATTTAAAAAAAAATTAAAATGATTAATTAATTGACGCTTTCTGGTGTTCATCGTAGACTCTTCATAGTGGTTTCCAATAGTTACGATCGGTTTGACACGCTGTGTAAACGGCAGCGTCCATAAAAAATCGCGCGGGAAAATAAATTGTACCCACTGGAAATGGTCCCAAAGTATCCGTGATTTTTTTCAGGTTTAATTCAGGCTATGACACTAAGAGGTAGAGACACGTAGATCAAGGTAAAGTGAAGTAGACAGAGGTAGAAAGAAATAGAGAGGGAGAGAGAGAAAGATAGGTCGAGGTTTCTGTTAGCGGCAGATTACAAGTAATAGGAATGAGTACTTTCGTACAAACTTATCTCTGTAAATAGTTCGATTCCCGAATCGAGTCTCGAAATTTTTACGAATTGCAAAAAAATAATTATTTTGTGAAGTAACTAAAATTTATTTTTTCCTGTATTGGTGCTATGAAACCTTTCTTCCTACCAAATTTCAAGATTCCTTAACAATAATATAAGCCTCAACTGATCATAAACGGCCTTAACTTAAGATTGTGTTTACTTAGGAGTATGAAATTCAATTTTATATTTCAGTAAACGGACATACAGTCTCACGTTATTATCTTTACTAATTAATCATTTCTTGATCAAATAGTAAATTACAAAACGTGATATCACCCACATTCCTAAACAACCTTGAAATTATCATAATTAGCATTTTTGCGGGAAATATAATATTATTATCATTTAAAAACAAGAATAGCCTTCATTTTCCTGCGACCTATCTTTTCATATCGCACTTAGATCGATCTTAAGAACCCTTGCTTAGTTGATATCGGTTCGATAATTACGAATCTTTCTGGTGCAATAGTGTTCCGTACAAAAATCTATATAATAAAAAAAGTTGGCAGTGCCAAAAAACCCAACCGCAAAAAACTACTAAAAAGTTTGAAACAAGTCACTTTAAGCAGTCTGATGCAGTTGATAGCGTCAAACAGATTTGACGCCATCAACTGAATCTGGATTTTTTTAAATAAAAAAAGAAGGAATTTAAAAAACTTGGAATAAACGTAAACCCCTCCCCCCATGTAGCAAATTGAAATTGGTACGATTAGAAAGGTCTTTGAAAATATATTTATTCGTTATATGGAGGTAAACCTTCTCCTAGCGGGGGAAAAAAAAATCGACGTTGAAATCGACCCACTCACACATTCAAACATTCGACGTTTTTGCGAGTTCATCCGTCAGGTACTTTAAACTATTATGTGCTAGCGTCGTTGTGCCGTATTTGACATTCAATAAGCAATAGTATAGCCACAATCGGTGAGTGAGTACTACTGCAGAACCGACGTACACTTAGCGAGTGAAATAGCTACCGTGTAGTCGGCGACGCCACGCCACTGCCTCGATCTTTTGTCCTTAATAGTTAGCACTAGTAGTGGGTCGTTGTCGAATTTTTGTCGGACGAAACGCAACCGTTCTTCCAACAATGAAAACGCTTTTATTCGCATTCACGAAGACAAAACTATCTTTGAGTGAAGTAGTCGCAGTTTGTAGAAAACATTCGATGACGCAACTGGTTTGAAGTCGGTCTAAAAAATTAAACTATCGTGAATAAAGTAGCCACATCAAAACAATTTCCGCAATTGACAGAAGAAGACGTCATTCTATTCAGTTTGGGAATATACCACTTAATAATATGGGTACCACTTACAGTTCGCTAGATCATATTTTGCCGAGCATTTGCGAGGTGGAGATGGTATATTGAGGTACGTTCTGGCTTTAACTCTAGTACGTCGCAGCATGGGCTAGTGACCGAAAACTGCTCGTTAGTTAGAGGTAGTATATTATCAAGGCACGTATCGAATGAAATATATTTTGATCAAAGTGAATGTCCAGGGTAGAGGAGCCATCGAAGCCTATTTATTGCTCTTTCATGACGGGTATGACAACTTTAGGTGCCTGAGCCCACTCTATTAGCATAATATGGTGTTGACAGGCACCTAGATAACTTCGTAGGTCCCGGCAAGTACCTGGGATGATATAAATCATATTTAGTAGCATTGAAAGTTTCTCATCTAGTTTAAACTGACAAAAAAAAATATTGACGTGTAAAAGTGTTTTTTAAAACCTGTTTGGGAAATAAAAAATAGCTCAGTGTCAGTCTTACAACTAAGATCTAACGACACCTCTTAAACTAAAATACAATAAAGCGTTTAGGCTCTAGGACATGCCAAAGAAATATACATACACCCGAAAAACATAACCCATAATCAATGCCGGGAATCCGATCCCGATTTCCGGCCACCGTAGGCGCGGAGTTAGGAGGGAAAATCATCTAATGTCATCCCCCGCTCTTGGGCTGGGCGAGAGGGCGTGTCAGACTTTTACTGACTAAAAACCCACTCCTGTTCCTTCTTTGCCACTATTCCAGGGCTCCGGGGATCTCTTTCGCATCACCTATGGCGACCTTGCTAGGCCCTACGGTTGCTGACATTTCTTTGAAGCGCTCGTGGAACACTACGCACCGTCGACGGTTTGGGCTCGGTCCGGACGGATACCGGACAGCGAGCAATGTGTAGCTCGCCGTCCGCAAGCCCGCGAGTTTAGTTAATATTTAAGTTTGCTACGTATTTGTATGATTTATCATTATAACTTATTACCTGATCATGTTCGCGGGACAAACTTAGCCAGAGATCAACTTAGACAGAGGGGTTTGGAAGGAGAAATGAAAGGCCTTTGCCCAGCTGTGAGACACAATATAGGCTATTTACAAAAAAAAAAACATTCACTACGTTTCTGGATAAATCCTTAACTGTCCAGGCCACTCGTCTGTGGAATGCACCGCCAGTGTCAATAAAACGCGCACAGTCACTACATATATTCCAAACAACTTTTCCTTGTAATTTTGTTTCGTTTTTAGCTGTATTAATTGTAGTTGTCACTTGTTTTCTTGCCTATATAATTATTTAATAAGTATATATATTGGTGTTAAGTATGTACTTTGTTTCTTTTTTTTTCTCACTAATTATTTAGCTTATTTTGTAATGCACAGTGTGCAACCCCATTTTATGTCCAGACAATCTCTTTACATACCAGGTTGCCTGGAAGGCTCAATGTATAATGTATAATCTTGATGTAATATAAAGTATATATAAATATAAATAAATAAACATTATTACATCGTTTTTCAAAATTCGATACGGAACCCTTAAATGATAATAAAAAGGTATCGCGGTGTAGATCCACATATATTAATCCTAGATAGCTCTGCAGGTGACCAGCAGTCAAGCTGCGCTGCCTTGAACATGAAGTCGTTACACGTGGCGCTCCTGACCGTGTTGTCAGTGGCCTTGCTGGGTTCAATTGCAGGTATGAATGTTTTTTTTTTTTGTTATATTTTCATTTTTATTAGAAAGTTACCATCGTAGAATTTATGCAATATTAGCTGCTACCACCGACTTCACTAGGTTACTCCATAAAAATTTTTGACTCCGTTTTAACCCCTTAGGGGATGAATTTTGGAAAATCCTCGCCTACGTCATAAAAGAAAACCTTGTGCATAATTTCATGCTCCTAGTCCCAGTAGTTTTCATTGTGCGTTGATGTGTCAGTCAGTCAGTTTCTTTTTTTATGCATATATACTCGTACTAGCTTCTGCCAGCAGCTGTCCGCGCGAAAGTAACTTTCTCCATACAAACTTTGGACCCCCGTTTTACCGCCTTGGGGGTGGAGTTTCGTAAAATTCTTTCTTAGCAGATGTCTACACCTTATAAGGAACCTATCTGTTAAATTTTAAGTTTGTAGGTGTTATAGTTTCTGAGATTTCGTGATTAATCATTGAGTGGTATTTCGCTTTTATATAAATGTATTGCGCAGGTCGGCTTGTGTGTATGTGTGTGTGACTTGGTGAGCGTCACGGAAATCCGATGGATGTGAGACGCACAGGACCGGTCGTTATGGTGACACTTAGGGGAGGCCCATCTCCAACAGAGAACGTCTTTCAGCTGAAATGATGATGATGATAATACACAGATTTTTTTTTTTCTCGATTGCTGGATCAGGGCCTCAAGTCTGCTATTACAATAGTTTCAGAATGGTCTATCATTGATTTCATAATTTTTGATTTTGACAAGTTTGATAATCTACTAATATAATGGCGTCATTATGACTTTCCAATAATCACCCACTGACACTCCATTGAAAGAAATGGCATAGAATGGTAATCTCGTACGTAATGTAAAATGAATGTATGTCATATGCGTTAATACGCAAAAATTTTGACAGTGCCTTTGATCAGTGACCTACCATTAGAACGTCACTATGCAGTCATTGCTTTTAATTCGTCACAAGACAGCTCGTACCACAATTCTATTACGATACCACTGATCGATCAATGATCGGCTACTATGAATTAACAGATTACGAAATTTTAACAAAATGACAATGGAATCGTGTTGGAATAATGAATTTATAAAAATAGCAGACTAGAGCCCCTGGTAACATGTTATTGGATATTTTCACTTGGAATTGCTTTAAGGCAGCTCTAGATTCTTCATCTATCGAACCCTTTTATTTGGTATCTAAATAACTAGCGAAATATGAATGTAGATTTCAGCTTAATCATCATCAGGCGTAATGTTTTGAAGCATGTATTTAGTGGCAGACAGATCACAGCCACTGCAACCAAACAAGCAAAATTAATTAGTTACTAAGTAAAATTGGAAACTTGGTACAAAGCAATGTAAACATACATTTAGCAGCTAGATTTAATTGACCCACTTCAATAAACTAGCTATTACTGTTGCATTTCATATGCTTCTCTCAATTAACGAATGTTTCGCAAACATTCGCTAACGCTGTGATAAAACTAGGATAGGAAAAATTATTTATATATATAAAAGCGAAATACCACTCACTGATTAATCACGAAATCTCACAAACTAACACCTACAAACTTAAAATTTGGCGGTTCATAATAGGGTGTAGACATCCGCTAACAACGGATTTTACGAAACTCTACCCTTAAGGGGATGAAATGGGTGTCCAAAATTTGTATGGAGAAACCTACTTATACGCGGGCGAAGCTGCTGGCAGAAGCTAGTATCAAATATCCTTTAATGATAGTGGGAGGGTTTTTTTTTTTTATTTAGCGTTCTCTGTCCCACTGGCCAGACCGTCCTAAGAGACGCTTAGGTTTCCGCCTAAGATAACATATCCCCCTAATCAAGTTACGACCGTTTCGTTTCGATCCTCTTGCGTCGAATGCTTCGAGTAGGCCACGCCTCCTATTTCTTTCGTCATCTCAATGCTCAGTCACATGGTCAGAACAAAAGAATCGGAGGCGTGGTCTACTCAAGGCGTTCGACGCAAGAGAATCGAAACAAAACGGTCGTAACTTAGCAAGGGGAGCTGGGCATCGTGAGTCGCAGGACGACTACCGACCACCGTAAGTTTGGGCTTGGGGACAGTGAGATATTGGCAGCTCGTCATCCGGCCGATCCAATATAAGGACGAGCTGCCAATATAGGGCCAGCTGAGGCCTACACCCGCCGGGGCTGCGGATTGTTAAGAGATACCGCAACCTTCGCAAAAAGGGCAAGTGAAGGACAACGGTGGGTTTTAGCCAGTAAAAGTCGGATAATCCCTCCCGTTCCACAGCTGGAGAATTATTTGATTATTTAAAACGTTAAAAAAAGGTATTCTTCTCCAGAACCAAATTACTTCTTCAAATTACTTGCGGTAGCTGTATAAGTCAGGGCGCCACCTTACACCCCGTCAAAACTTAAGTCTAGCAAAAAGTAAGGAATTACCAATTGCCCTATAAAGTAAATCCGGATGGAAGACGAACCTAACAAAGCGCCAACATACCTCAACGTATTTTTACTTCCAGGTCTGATCGCCTGGGGCGTGATAGCGTCCAATAACTGCCTTGTTCCCGAAATCATCACGGAGATTCCAACAACGCCCGTAGTGACCACGCCAACTACTGCAGCGACTGAGGCACCTACTGAAGAGGCTACATCGCCGCCGGTGACAATACCGGGTCCACAGACCATGCCGACTACGGAATCGCCGGAAATTCTGGCCGACTTGGATTGGTGGGAGCACTGCGCCCTGTACCAGATATATCCGCGATCCTTTAAAGACAGCGGTGACGATGGCATTGGTGATTTGATAGGTAGGTTTTATATGTTTGTTTCTTTTAACCGTCAAAGTGACGGCGGCATTAATTTTTATATTACATTTATTTATTTATTTATTTAGTACATGGAGAACTTACAGCTAATAAAACCAGACAAAAATAGAAAACCGTAATCATTGGAAAGCCAATTACAAGTCCTCACGTATAGACATTAGAATAAATTAAAATATAGTGTGAGCACAAAAAAAAAACCTTCGCATTTTAGTTAAGTAGGATACAGCATAAATAACTAATAAACAATATATCAAACCTAATGCTACTTAAAGAATTTGAGGCTTAAGCACCTTCTGGCCGAGTTCACACTAATTATGAATGGATCCCAATCATATTCCTTGCATATGTCATTGAAATACATACATATTTCCATTCCTACACTACGGGGCGTTTAAGACCTCGTTTGAAAACTATAATTATGACGATACGGGGCTTATTAGACCCCGTAACGTTTAAAAAGAAATTACAAGATTTTTGGCTGAGCCTTTTGGTGGTACGAGGTTAAAGTGACCCCGTATTTAAGTATATACACCCCAGCATTCTGTTATAATACTTCTTAGGTAAAGTAATCCAAATTGAACGTATGAGAGATGGCAGAGAAGACTAGGTTTTTCTTAGCCACACTGCAAGGAAGACACGTACGAGGCGTATTAGACCTCGTTCCGTATTTAACGTTTTAAACGTAGATTCTGAGTAAATACTGAAAACTTTTATGATATCCATTTTCGAGACGAACGTTGTATTGAATACCTCTAAGATATTCAATACACCTAAAGTGTTTATTCACTTTCATATTACTTTATAGGTTAGATTACTTTCTCCTCCCTTTTCATCCATCATAAAACCATTATATGTTGTAATGCTTGAAAACTAATACTATATTTATCCCAAACGATTGAGAGTGCAAATGAGTTGAAAATAGCAATAATACATTTTGATACAAGTGGAGAAGAGAGCCGTGTTGCAGTGACTTTTCACGTGTATAAAAACGATTTTTTTTCAATATACTTACAAATAAATAAATGAAAGAGGGTTGACGCGCGACTCGTGAAGGTCGCCTAGCGCCCAGCCTGGTACTATAAATACAATCAATCATGGCGGCGCCGAGCACGCGCACTTTTCCGCACTAGTGTGAAAAACAATTTTTGCGTGTGTCTAAAAGTGTTTTGCGTTGTTTTTCATTTTTTTTTTGCGTTAAGCTTCGTGCAATTGCATGATTGAAACCGGTGATGTTTATAATAATGATGTCAGACAGATAACGTATTTGTCACTATCACTTATTTGCATCACATAATTTTGTTGTTGAACCTACAAAACCAGTTTCCATTTAACTGTAATTACTACTTTTGTGCATTTCCATCACATAATAATGATTTTACATACAAAATGACCATAGCCATTAGCAGATGACGACTGACGACGCCATCATTTGGTGAATTGCGATATTTATGAGAATGCTTTGTTATGCACTGAAAATATTTGCACTTGAAAAGAAAAAAACCGACCAAGTGCGAGTCGGACTCGCGCACAAACGGTTCCGTTACAAAAAACGGCAAAAATATCACGTTTGTTACATGGGAGTCACAAAATATTTATTTTATTCGGTTTTTAGTATATAATGTTATAGCGGCAACAAAAATACATCATCTGTGAAAATTTCAACTGTCTAGCTATCACGGTTTGTTTATGTTCGCATAACTCGTCAAAATGTATGGAGCAGCGGATTTTTTTTCGCGATTTCATGTTTGGTCCCATAGTAAAAGTGAACAACTTTTACTATGGGACCAAACTTGAAATCGCGAAAAAAAAATATAATAATGAGGAGTACAATGTCCCCTCGAAATTCTTAAAGTTAATTTATTAACACCTTGTATAAATATTATGGAGCACTCTTTCCTTTATCATCTACATCTCTATTATATACACTTATATACTGTTACCCCTCACAGGTATTACAGACCACTTGGAACACTTCAGAGAAGCTGGAGTGGATGCTATCTGGATGTCTCCAATCTTCGAGTCCCCTATGATTGACTTCGGTTACGATATCAGCAATTTCTATGAAATACACTATGAATATGGCACCATGGAGGACTTTGATAACCTGCTGGAGAAGGCACATGAAATTGGTAAGATTGTCTTACTTTATCTGATCTCTATATATATGAATATGAATAGCTGTTCGTTAGTTAAAACTAGTTAAACTCGAGAACGGCTGGACTGATTTGGCCAATTTTAGTCTTGAAATATTCGTGATAGTCCAGGGAAAGTTTAAACGGTGAGAAAATATGGAAAAATTCGCGAAAAAAAAATTCGAATATAATCTAATCTAATTAAAATGTCATTATAAAATTAATTATGCTGTTCTGGTAATGCCAGTAGATGGCGTTATCCTTACTATTAGGCGGTACGAAGTTCGCCGGGTCAGCTAGTATTATATATAAAAGGGGAACTGACTGACTGACATATCAACACACAGCCGAAACTACTGCGACTAGGAACATGGAATAATATCTGGTCTTTTTGTAAATGGTTTTTCTTTCTTTCTTTTTTTTTTCATACCGTCTAGTCCCAAACTAAGCAGAGCTTGTGAGCTATGGGTACTAGCAGTCAGGGCCACTAACCAATAGACCAACCGGCCAGTAAATTCTCCTACAATACCGAGTTACCAAATTACTAATTTTATTAGTCCACTAGCTTCTTATATAGCTCATTTCACTCAGTGAAAAAATTGCATTCTACAAGTAAAAGAATTTTCCGAATAAGGTCAGTAGTTTCAGAGATTACCTCTACATACAAACTTACGAATTTTACCCCTCTATAATATTATAAGAGATAATTTTTTCAAGGTATCAGGCATTATTTAATGACACCAAAGGTTAAATCGGTACGTTTTTTACACATTACAAATCAAGAGTGACTAGGTTAGTCCTAAGGCCCCTCGCCCACGGCGACATGAAGCGCGCGACAGCATCGCTACTAACGCGCGTTAGTCGCATTTGCAAGCGATATAGAAAAGATGCCAACGCTACGAACGCGCTACAGCGTCGCGACTGTATCGATGCGAACGCGCTACAGCATCGCAAAAAAAGAAGTCGCCACGGGCGAGGAGCCTAAGCAAGCGTGCTCCATCGTCGACCATATCGTCACATATCGACGGTGAAGTGCCAATACCTTCTAACTGACATTTTTCGATAAAATTACTTTTAAGTGCTTATATTTTAAATGCGTGTTTCCGCATGCTTCGTAAAATATACGAAGCGGATATTTAGTTGCAACTACATCAAATTAATTTGTGGAAACAAACACCTAACTAAACCAACGTGTCAATTTATAGTCTTCCTAACAATTTTTGGACAGATAATTTTGACTTCCGACAGTTAGGAGTTATTGGTACTTCACCGTCGATATTATCATTTGAGATAGTGGTCAAACGTAACGAGCATATCAAAAGTACAAAAAAAATCTAATTAAACAGGTGTAAGCTACAAAAAAATAAATAAAATCGTACATGTTATCTTGATGTATATGAAGTAGGTAATTAAAAGATTAACTGTATAATTCGTAAATGCTCGTACGAGATAGGAAAATACAAATATCCGTCTTTAATCGTTAATTAGTGCATCACGTTTTTTTAATCGAGTGAAAAAGCCATCTCTATAATCTCTATTTCCCGTCCACCAAGAACCTAGACAGGTAAAATACGCAGTAGATAATAGACCAGTCGTTCAATGCGCTGAGTGCTAGTTGTTTTTACGTTGTTTGCCGCGTTTGGCTTTTAGTCGATACTTTTTTCATACTCGGGGGGTATTACTCCACATTTTGACATTATACATCCAAAGTAAAACATGATGCCGTTTTATCTTATTGTTAATTTTGTATGTGTGGAAACAGAAAAACAAAAAAAAATGACCTTTAAAAAGTTATGCGCCAACAAAGTTTCTGTTTTTTTTTTTTTGATGATTTTAACACAACTTAAGGCGTCAAAAAAAGTAACAAAAATCGTATAAAATCTCCAAAATGAAGTTGGTGTCGACAAAGTTTAATTACCGAAGAGATCTATACAATTTGTTTGTAATAGATTTATGCAATGGTGTTTTTCATAAAACTCGATTTTCCAATGCACTACTCCCAATTTTTTAGCGCACCTTTTAATGTCGTTTCAGTTCGGAACGGTGTTTGTGTGCGTGCGAATGATATGTTGTGCATATAGACTAGCAACTAACTGCTTATACTTGTTACTATCGCTGTCGGACACGATGTCCGATAAGACAGCGGATTTTGGGTTACCCATCAGCAAGTTCGAACCCGCGACTAGTTCAACCTTAAGAGAGCTCGGAGCGGGCAAATCGAAGCTTCGAACGTCATCAACGTGTCGATCACATTAACGTAAAACCCACCCACACTAGGCACGATCGCAATCAGCGTTGCCTAGGTAGTGTGTGTGATAGCAGTAACAACTAAACAGAGATTTAACAAAAGCACAAGCACAGCCTTAGAAATATAATAAATAGAGCACAGCACAAAATCGGGCAGTTAATTCGTGGGGGTGGAGCTGCAGGCAGCTTGTGTAGTATAAAAATCAGTCTCTTATCGCATCTGTCTGTTTGTCAGCAACGGATTTCAATGCGATTTTCACTGATAGAAAGAGCAGTTAACAAGGAAGGTTTATGTATATAATTTGGGTCCGATTCGCCAGAGCGGGTAACTAGCAAATAAATAAGAGCCAACATAAGCGTCAAAATTGGCACCAAGTGAAAAAAAATCGAGAGCAGTGGTGGCCGAGCGGTAACGGCCCCGACTTATAAGTTGTAGGTCGCGGGTTCAAACCCAGCCAGGCGCATTACTTTGTGTAATTTATTTCATCACCACTGCTCTCAAAACGGTGAAGGAAAACATCGTAAGGAAACCGGCATGTCCTAGAACCAAAAATTCGAAGATATGTGACATCCACCAACCCGCACTGGGCCCGCGTGGTGGATTACGGCCCATTCCCTCTCCTAGAGAGGAGGCCTGAGTCCCAACAGTGGGAACATTATAAGGCCGACTAAGCTTAGCTAAGAAAAATATCGGAAAATACGCTGTTATCAGATGCCAGAAAATCTGATCATCAGTCTATCTAAAGAGTATCGTGTTGCCCAAGAACTGGGTTGTCAGGTCTAATAAGCAGTCCTTGTGAATCACGGATATTCAGCTGCATCCGCTTAGACTGGAATCCGATCCCGATGTAGTTGGGAAAGGCCTAGGGAGATGATGATTTATCTAAAAAAGATCACGATGCACGTCGTCTACTTTTGAAGAGTTTCTTTTGAGTAATTGCGTATTTAATAACCGTGTGTAGATGTTTCAAGATTAGATAATCTACCTCATCATCATCTTCCTGCCCTTGTCCCATCTTATTTGGGGTCGGCGCAACACGTTTTTTCTTCCATTCTATCCTGTCAACCGTCATACTATCACTAACTTCCTTTTCTTTCATATCACTGTTCACAAAATGCATCCATCTTTTCTTTGGCCTCCCTCTCCCTCTCCACCCATCCACATGTATACTCTAGATTATACACATTAGATAATCTACCTCAAGGAAATAAAAACATATTATTTCAAAGATACAATCAATTTGATTGCTGTTGTTTTTATTGTACTGATTTTATCCGGCTTCTGACGGAGATAATCTTCTTAGACTACATGTGTAATATGTATTTGTTATTCATCGATGAAATATTTTGTACGTAATGTGGTGTAATTAAAAAATATTATGCAATTCTTAGGGGTCTTATTAAGATTCTTTTGTAAAAAAGGGATAGTGCTATGCATCCTACATTGTGCCTTCTCATACATGTATCTGTGTAACGATGACGTTAATAGTTTGTGCTTGATCAGTACCTCACCTGATGGTAAGCGAAGATATGGTCGGAGACAGAGCACGCTTGGCTAAGAGTAACCTTTTCACTCTTAACTTAAATACCCCTAGGTTGTAGCTATCAGGTTGCGTACAGACTCTGGCAGGGTATTCAACTTCTTAGTTGTAGGAGCCTACGCACAATTAATGTGTTCCCATTTTTCCCAAATCGTTTTGTCGTATGAGTGGAGGTTAGAGGTAGTACGACTGGGGCCATGTGGAGCCATAACGTACCTAAGAGCTAGAGTACTTAGGTACATTATGTCAAATCAACATCATCATTATCATTTCAGCCGAAAGACGTCCACTGTTGGACATGGGCCTCCCCAAAGTGTCGCCACAATGACTAGTCCTGTGCGTCTAGCATCCATCAGATGCAGAAATAATAATTAAACAAATGTTTCTTTTTAATTTCAGGAATCAAAGTATTGCTGGACTTCGTGCCAAACCACGCCAGTACAAAATCTGAATATTTTATTAAGTCCGAAGCAGGTGACCCTGAATACAAGGACTTCTTCGTATGGGCTGATGGTTACGAGGACCCTAATAACGCTAGCAACAGATTCCCTCCTTCCAACTGGGTAAGTAAGATG
Source organism: Mythimna vitellina (assembly GCA_949316375.1). Classification (NCBI taxonomy): domain Eukaryota; kingdom Metazoa; phylum Arthropoda; class Insecta; order Lepidoptera; family Noctuidae; genus Mythimna; species Mythimna vitellina. The sequence goes on along the minus strand of OX438691.1, from coordinate 1,293,296 downwards.
TTTGTCTTAGTATGGCCATGTGAAGAGGAGGGATGAAACGCATGTTGCTAAAAAAGTTATGAGTATGCATGTAGATGGATGGAGAGGGAGAGAGAAGCTAAAGAAAAAATGGATGGATTGTACACAATCCATTCACTAAGTGATATGAAAAAAAGGGGGTTAGTGATAGCGTAACGGGTGACAGGACAGAATGGAAGAAGAAAACGTGTTGCGCTGACCCCAAATAAAACGGGACAAGGGCAGGAAGATGATAGCAAAGAAGGCGTCCGCACGCGCAAGGGAACGGCTCTCACGCCCCAGCCGGCGGGATCTCGAACCCAATCCTGAGGCAGAGACTTGAGGGCGGCGAGCAATGGGTAGCACGCCATTCAACCATCCGGTAACCGTCCGGACTGAGCTCAAGTCGTCGACGACGCGTAGTGTTCCACGCGCGTCTCAAGGAGATGTCAGCAAAACCGTGGGGCCAGTAGGGTCGAAGCCTATTTTGGCCATGGGTTCGCTTCTGAAAGGAAAACCCGGGGCCCTGGAATGCAAGGCAACGAAGGAACATAGGAATGGGTTTTAGTCAGTAAAAGGGCGGGAGATGTCGTTGGATGATTTCCCTACAAAAAAAAGGAGAAAAAGTTATAGCTAGACTTATATAAAATGACTAGCTGACCCGACAAACATTGTTTTGCTATGTATATAAAAAAAATATTATAAAAAAAAATTGAAAAAAAAAAATTTGGGTTGGATTACCCTTAACATTTAAGGGGATAAAAAATAGATGCTGTCCGATTCTCAGACCTACCCAATATGCACACAAAATTTCATGAGAATCGGGAAAGCCGTTTCGGAGGAGTTTAACCACAAACACCGCGACACGAGAATTTTATATATTAGACTAGCTGACCCGGCAAACGTTGTTTGGCTATGTATATATTTTTTTTTTTTATCTAAAATTGAAAAAAAAAATAGATGTCCGATTCTCAGACCTACCCAGTATGCACACAAAATTTCATGAGAATCGGGAAAGCCGTTTCGGAGGAGTTTAACCACAAACACCGCGACACGAGAATTTTATATATTAGATAGTCTACTGAGGGCACCGTATTTACTAAAAACTATTCTGTAAAACTTTAATGAGGTAAAACGACAAGCAAGAGTTAGATTCGCATCCAATTTGGCTGGTTAGGTTTAAATTAGTTGCCGCCCGATTGCACCGCGTCGGAACGGCAGTTTAAACTGCACTTCCATTATTTACCGCTTGCTAGTCCCAACTATTTTAGGATCTGCTATATTATTCGACAGTTCATTTGTTGCTGTTGTTATTTTATTTGTTAGTCAGGTAACTGTATTTGTCCAAAATTATAGAGAAGTGAATTTACTTTTTCCATTACAACATACTGTGCAACAACTTACTGTGCTAGCGCGTTTCTTTGTCCCGGACAATTACTGCCGCGGCAAAAAGCACAGAATATTTGCTGTACCTCAGTGCGCAGTCTCCAATACCTCGCACTTTGGCTGCATTAAATGATCTCTTAGATTCATATCCAACAAACGATCTGTTTGCGGATGAATGGAAGATGATTTTATTGGTATGCCAGAAGTACTGTGAGAGGAATTGATATAAGTACATGTTGTTTTTAACCTAAAACTTTTTGTTTAATTGCTGTAATTGGTTGTTTAACCGTTGTAATTAATTAAATAATAAATAAACATAAAATTATGGATATGCGCGTCGAATATATATTTTTATATAGAACATCTTTTGAAAACGAACTTACAACGGATTTAACCTCGAGTTTATTTTCGTGAAAGTAAGTCTAAATATCGATAACTTCCCCCAAGTCATTATTTAACTTGCAAAGTATGAAAAAAGATACTGCTATAAACATCAGCGGTTCAGAACTTTTATCCAAACTTCGATTCTTTTTGAATGCGTAATGAGTATTTTCCATTAACATTACATTTGCTATAAGACGTTTATAATGTTCTGGCAGATTATAGTGAGTGCGCGTAATTAGGTAAAAAGTGACGTCATCGTTGTCACTCAGGTTAACCACGTCCCTTGACCAGTTAGATCATAGTAAATTAGAAAGCCGAATCCACATTGACCAGTTAAAGTTTTCAAATTTATTCATTTATAAAAATAAGGATCAAAATCCTAAAGATTCTGGATAAATTTTAAAATAATTACGTAATATTAGTTTAAAAAATTATATTATTTATTTAAAGTTTACGTTAATAGTTTAATTTTTACCCCAGTATGAATACACTTTTACTTTGCAGTCGTAGTGTCGCCGCACACGGGCATATTTCCTGTAGGTATCATACATTTTATATGAATTCACTGCACACGGTTGACGCTGGTGGCCGCAACACGCTACAAATCACCGCTGCTCGCTTCTTGTGACCCGCAATAGCCACTAAAACCGATACAAAACGCCGTCACACGCCACATGCGCAGTTAAACCTTCTTCGTCAGAGTCCATCATGATACTGCGCGCATGAGTTTAAAAAAACTTGTAAAAAGTAGCAGCTACTAGCCATAAGTAGCTGTCGCGCGCTTTAACTGTTTTTGTGGCCGCTTCTAGCTTTTCATGGCGGCATTTGTGGCTGTGGCATGTGGCCCGTGTGCGACCCGTACTGATGACTCACTGTTTTTTCACTCGAATAAACCATAGTTCTGCAACCAGTTTCGTGTCCTTACATCTAACCTACTGTTATGGTTTCCTAGCAATTATAGATGTATGTCTGTATTCCAGGTGAGTCAGTTTGGAGGATCAGCGTGGGAATGGAGTACGAAGAGAGGGCAGTTCTATCTCCATCAGTTCGCCGTCGAGCAAGCCGACTTCAACTTTAGGAACCCAGCCGTCAAGCAGGAGATGTTTAACATCATGAAGTTCTGGCTCGACAAGGGCGTTGACGGCTTCAGGGTCGATGCCTTACCCTACATGATGGAGGCAGACCCCGCAGACCATAACGGCACATACCCTGATGACCCCCTGAGTGGCCTCTCCCAGTTTGAACCCCATCAACTCGGATACACCATTCCTCTATACACCAAGGATCTGATTGAGCTGTACGATATTGTGTATGATTGGAGAGAATTTATTGATGATTACAATAAAAAGGCTGGAGGTGACACCAGGTTAGTTAATATCACAGAATAGATACCTCTTTCATCTGTTCTGTGGTTAATATTTTATATATCAGCTAAATATCTAGGTTCCCTCTCTTAGACAGGAACCCTGAGGCCTATATCTAGGTTATCAAAATATACGAGTCCATAGCGATTCTTAGATAAATATCAGCTTATACTTCATCAAGGAAATGGTTTCTTCCCTTATAATTATTTGAAGGTTTTTTTACGGTGATTTGGCCGTATATTTCCAATTGTCCTCTAAGTAAAGAAACTCTTTAATAATTCCGATCCAACATAAGTATTCAATCTTCTAAGAAAGCCCCAAATTATTATACTTCAGTTAACAACAAATTGGAGATTGGAAACTTTGAAATTTCAATATTTAATACTTTGTTATTTTCGTTCTTTAATACTGCTATTTTAGATACTCGAGAAAAGTCTGTAATTGGCATAAGCAATCTTTATAAATTGTTTTCTTTAAGCGCCCTACATCCCGGCCTCAAATTTCTGTCTACCTTTACTATTTTAGTCTTAAGGTAAAATTCCTTGCTTCCAGGGTTATCTTCTCCGAAGGTTACGCCAACATCACCATGACGATGCTGTACTACGGAAACGAGCAGGGAGCCATCGGTGCTCACTTCCCCTTCAACTTCGACTTCATCACCGACGTGTCTGCCAAGTCGAATGCCAGAGACTTCGTGTACACTATCCTGAAGTGGTTGACTTATATGCCGTATGGTGCTGTGGCGAACTGGCAGGTGAATAAGATTGAGTTCTTATGGGAAATATTCGACAGAGCGAATATTTTTTTTAATTTTGAAAAAATGTTTTGAAACATGGAAGTTATTTTATAGCTATACAAGCTTCAATACAAGGGTGCCTAAAAAGTAACGTATCTTATCTTGTTGTGGGGCTGGCCCTGGGCCAGAGCACTTCGACCCTTCTGAATCTTTTGTGCTGTTCCCCTCCTGTCTACTCAACCCCTAGCCCTCCGTGCACCTTCTTCATGAGTCCCAGTATGGCTTTGATGGGGCTGAGCCTGTAGTCCTCTGGTCTTGGATATGGTTGGCAAGTAACGTATCAGTGAATTTCTTAAATAATATTATTTTGTACATTGGAAGCCATAAAAATGTTACTGTCAAAAACCCTTCTGATTATAATACTAGGTAACCATGTCGTTTAAAGTCATGATAACAATTCCTAATCACCTGCAGTTCGGTAACCACGACAACAACAGGATGCCGACCCGCTTCCGTCACGACATGGTGGACGGCCTCAACTCCCTGAACATGATGCTGCCTGGCACCTCAGTTACCTACCAGGGCGAGGAGATCGGCATGAGGGACGGCTACGTCAGCTGGGAAGACACCGTCGACGTGGAAGCTTTGAACCGAGGAGATGAGGACACCTACCTTCTGTACTCCCGAGACCCTGCCAGAACTCCCTACCATTGGGATGACTCCAAAAATGCCGGCTTCTCCATCGGTGAGAGGACCTGGCTACCAGTAGCTGAAGATTACAAGGAAATTAATCTGGCTAAACAGAAGGCGGATGCGAAGAGTCATTTTAAGGTTAGCTATAAAATTAGATATTGTAACGGGTTTTCTCAAGGACTGAATTAGTTACTTGAACGAAAATCAGATTACAGCCTAGAATAAATGGTAGAAAGATTTTTCAAATCTTAGAATAGAATAAACATAAGGTACTGTAAACCAAAATTGTAACAATTTTACAGCAACTTAAACCTCAAAGATTCAAAGCATTTGTATCTGTCATCTATGGATACAATGGCGGTCTTATCGCTGACAACGATATCTACCAGACAACTTTAGGATACACACAGGACACACACACACACAAAGGATACACACAGGACCGGTCATTGTGGCGACATTTGGGGGAGGCGTATGTCCAACAGTGGACGTCTTTCGGATGAACGATGGTGATGATGATGAACTTTAGGATGGACTATAAGAGCTTAAACTTAAAAAGGGGAAACGGAGGGGGGGAATTAATTGCATCTATAACTTAAACGCAAGAAGGTCTATTTTATGCTCGTTATCACCTCTATCAACGAGGCTTTCCTATGATCTGTGATAATCATTAACTCATATCCCTCTCATTTGACAGGTATACAAAGCCCTCACAGCCCTCCGAAAGGAGAAGACTCTCTCCCACGGAGAGTACGACATCAGGGCATTATCAGACAGCTCCTTCTACCTGGTCAGGAGTCTCAGGAACTATGATACCCTGGTGTTCCTGTTTAATGTTGGAGAAGCTCCAGATACGATCGTCTTGCAAAGGGTACCACATTTGAGGACACCAGCTACAGTATATGTTTCTAGCATTCACTCTAGCAGAGTAGCTGGGTAAGCATCATTTAGTATTTTTAATAATTATGTAGTTGGTTTCTCGCAACCCTTACCAGAGTTCCGGTCCACCTTATAGGAGCCCTTGGGGAATACAATGGATACGAGACGCACAGGACCGTTAATTGTGGCGACACTTGGGGGAAGCCTATGTTCAACAGTGGACGTCTATCGGCTGAAATGATGATGATGTAGTTTGATTTCAGTATCAGTTTGACCTTAGCATTCCATGTTTTTTTTTTCTAATTGACATAAACTAGTGCTTGATGACATAAACTAGTCGTTGATGGTGGGGCGCACTAGTTTATTAAGAGCCTATTCACTTTAGCCTTGAAGACACAAATTATAATCGGATTGGAAGACCTCAGCAGGCAAATTGTTCCAGTCCTTCGATGTACGCGGTATAAACGTCGAAGCGAAATGCTTAGTCCGGACCGTTGAAGTTTCAACAACGTAAGGGTAGATACTCGCAGTACGTCGGGTTGTCCGTTGGTAGAAAGGAGATGGCGGAATCAAGTCATGCAATTCCCGCGCACACTCCCCACAATGTAACCTGTAAAATATCAATAGGCTGGCTACCCTGCGCCTGTGCTCGAGGCTTTTTAGAAAAGGGGAAAAAGGGAGTTAGTAATAGCGTGACGAATGACAGTAAAGAATGAAGGAAAAAACGTGTTGTGCCGACTCCATAAAACGGGACAAGGGCAGGATGATGATGGTGACTACCTAATCAGACCTCCACAACTCAGGTACTGGGAAACTCGATACTCCTTGAATATTAATTATTATTTCGTATTTTTGTCCAGAAAAGTTGATTTTACGCCAACTATGATGGTGTAGAACAGTTTCCTCTAATCTTAGGAATATTAAAGTTTTTATCTATGTTACTAATCTCAATAACTTTTTGTTTTACAGGGATATAATCGACACTGAACGACTCACCTTGGCCGCAGGAGAAGCGTTGATTCTACGGGCACCCTCAATTTAAACATTACTTAAAAATCCAACTTGTACATAGACCACTATTTATTTAAAAGTTTTAAATGATAAAATTAATTATAAAATGTTATTTTTTAACTTTGTTTCTTTTATTGTATTACCTGTTGCTCGGAGTTTCCTTGCGTGATCGAATCAGAAATGAAGATATCCGCAGGAGAACCAAGATTGCCGACATAGCATGAAGAATCGCCAAACTTAAGTGGCAATGGGCAATGGGCCGAAAGGTTCTGGAGTGGCGTACCCGAAGACGCAGTGTTGGAAGGCCCCCTACAAGGTGGACCGATGACCTGGTGAAGGTTGCGGGAATCCGATGGATGCAAGACGCACAGGACCGTTCTTTGTGGTGACATTTGGGGGAGGTCTATGTCCAGCAGTGGACGTTTATCGGCCGAAATGATGATTGTATTACCTGTATACCATGCGAAAATCGCTATTTCTTGTTGTGAAAATTCTAGGAAAACTGCTGAAATCTTTATGTATATATCGTTGCTTAAGTTCTAACACCGCGTAAGTTGAAATTGGGAACTTTTCAGGAGAAAAGTAGCACGTAACTCAGTTCTGAGAAAAAAAAACTGACTTACGCATTGTTGCTATGGAAATACAACCGAGTTAAGCTCTGTTACTGTGGTTTTCTCTACAACACAGACACACGCGGCTTTTTCCTTTTTTGAATAACGGCTCACCATTGGTTCAAATTCTGGTATTTGTCCGTTTTCAAACGATACGTCTTACGATTCCCTATCGAATGACATACGAAACGTATGTTGGTAAAAAATTTACAAACGCGGTGTTCGAACTAAAATTTTTTCGCACATGTGTTTGTCACCTAACTCCTCCTAAACTTCTCTTTTAGGAGGATTCCGATTCTTTCTTTCTTCCGATTTGGATGAAACTTGGTGTTTATTTGAGTGTAGTTAGAGTGAGTTTGAGGAGTAACATCGCTGGATGGTTTTAAAATACAATTGAACCTGGTAGGTCGGGCTGCAATCGAGTTTTCAATTTTTTTCTGATGAATAGCCAGTTTTCGGGCAGGACAACGTCTGACGGAATCGCTAGTAAAATTATAGTAATATGTTGACCTTTACTCTTGACTGACCAGCAGAGAGATTTAGCAATACAAACACGACTGTTGACAAATGCATAGCAGTACAATATAATTGAATAAATCTGGGTCAATCAATCAATCATTTATTTGCTATAAATATGGTACAGGACTTGTTATAGTGACAGTTATAGACCGAGACATATTTCACCTAATTTACAGGTATGCAAATATTTGCAGGTATTTTGTTAAATAAACTTCCTAGACCCATCTCTAACACAGTGCAAGTATGGAGCCGCTGCAATAGACATGCGTCACCTGCCATGCTGCCTACCCTGCCTGCAGTTTTCAGGATCTATACGAGACCAATAACAGAGTTGTACAAAAACTTAATCAGAAAAAAAAATGAGTCCATCGACAAAGGAAGAAGAAGAAGAAGAATTCTATTTTACAACGTTTTAGTCAATTATTTTAAACAGATTGATAAAATCGATACCTCCTACGAATAAGATCGAAAAGCAAAAAGTCCATTTTTTCAGGAGAGCCGTTTTTGTAACAAAATTAATTTGTGAAACACTTTTGACCGATGTTTTTGCATTATGTATCAACAATCAGTTAAAGATCTCAGTACCAGACGCTGGACGTACTAAGAAATACTTAATAATATACATTTTTTTTTATAATTCATTTATTTTTTGGTTCAAAAAGAATGTCATGATTTTATGCGTAGGAGGCATCGAAATATAGACTATACCTAGTCAAGATGCAATGATATTTTGAAATTAGGATCATTTTTAATTGAAAAACTGGCACTCAAAAGGAAATATATAGGTACTTTGATATGCGGAGATATAACCTCAACATTACTGTTCACTAAATTAAAAAAAAAGACGTGAGAAAGTGGCTTCGGCCGCGTTAAAATAAAAAAATTGTCCCTAGGGAACATACCCCGAGTTAAGAAGTATCCTATTTGCTATTCCAGGACATGGTCTATCCGTGTATCAAGTTACATCGAAATCCGTTCAGTCGTTCGAGCGTGAAGAAGTAACAAACATACACACTTACAAAGTATCACCTTTATAAGAGAATGAGAAGATAGAAATTCATACCGAGGGCATACACTCGAGATAAAAAGTGATATATATATATTTATGCTATTCCAGGACATGGCCTTATCGAGTGCCAAATTGCAACGAAAGCCGTTCAGCACGTATGCACATTCAAACACAAACTCGAGTCCGGTAACCGTCCGAACCGAGCCCTAGTCGTTAAATGGCACATAGTGTTCCAAGATCGTCTCAAAGAGATGTCAGCAAACCGTAGGATCCCAGTTGGGTAGAAGCCTACTGGGGCCGGGTTGGCTTCTGAAAGGGAAACTCGTGAAGAAACCTGAAAATGAATCGAAACGTGTGAAGGGAAACCCATGGAATGTTTGCAATATGTTAGTCTTAAGTTTGCGCCTTTTCCTGCAAATAAAAAGTGTTTTCTTTCTTTCTTTTCCGTTGTCCTGTAACGCAAAGGGCAACTGAAGGAACATAACGTAAAAGTCTAACGCGCCTTCACACTCCGCCCTAGAGCGTGAGAAGTCATTAGATGATTTAACAACTTTAAAATAAATTTTCATATAAATTTTCGCGTTTACAATATTAGCGTGATGATATGATAAGACCACTATTTATTTATTTTTAATTGATATAAACCAGTGCTTGACTGCGATCTTACCTGATGATAAGCAGTGATACAATGATTGATGGTGAGGCGCACTAGTTTATTAAGAGCCTATTCACTCTAGCCTTGAAGACACCTAAATTATAGTTGGACGGAAAGACCGCAGCAGGCAAATTGTTCCAGTCCTTCGATGTACGCGGTATAAACGACGAAGCGAAACGCTTAGTCCGGACCGTTGAAGTTTCAACAACGGTCACTATTAAGCCGTTTGTATACTTTAAATATCTGCTCGTAGGTATTTACATAATATTTAATCTAACCTTTTGTCCTCCAAAAGTCCTATGATTGGAGGACCTCTGAATAAATGATCTTTATTGATTATGTCGATGTTTCGAGACGCTTGTATTGTTCCCAAGATATCGATTTCAGCTAGCTCCGAGTTTGTTAAACTTTATTATTTTAGTTTCTTATAATAAAACCCAAAGTATTTTTTTTCAATTTGGTACTCATCAATCCAGCTCTAGGGTAAAGCAAGAGGGTGTGTCATCCTTTTAGACTGTTTTCTGAGAGAGAACGCAAAGGACTACTGAAAAAACAAAGGTGGGCTTTTAGTCAGTAGAAGTCTGACTCGCTCTCTCGCTCCACCCTAGTGCGCGAGAAGTCATTAAATGATTCACTACCTCCAAAAAAATACAACCTAATTATGTAATCTATGAACTATAATAAATTCACTAGGTAAAAATGTCGTCGCTGTCCCGAGAGAGCACCTACGTCATAACTATAAACATTATATTTACTAGGAATAAGCAGATTACACTGTGTGTGAAGATAGACTGAGATGGTCGTGTGATGTGACAGGGATACAGAGAGAAATGAGTATATTAGAGTAAATTTTAAAGTGGTGCCAGTGACTGAAAAGATGAAGGGGAATCGTTTGTCTTGGTATGGTCATGTAAAGAGGAGGGATAAAACGCATGTTACTAAAAGAGTGATGTGATGGAGAGAGAGAGGTAGGCCAAATAAAAGATGGATAAATTTATTTTGTAAAGAACGATATGAAAGAAATGGGAGTAAGTGATAGCACGACGGTTGACAGGACAGAATGGAAGAAAAAACGTGTTGCGCCGACCCCAAAAAAAATGGTTCAAGATCCAAGAAGAACAGGATGATGACGACTAAGTGTGTCGTGCATTAGTGATAGAAACTCGCCCGCCAGGGTAACATGAGTAGCGACTAACTCATCAGATTACCTAAGGCGATTCATTTGACAACCTAAACTGTACAGTTGTTGGAGCTATACAACATTATTTTTAGTATATGCAAAACCACAATATTGTTTGTTCTGAATCAGTAACTGAATCGATTCCGATAATTTTTACACCAATTAATATATTTTTCACAATTTTTAAAAAAAGGCCACAAGTTGGATACCACCGACACTAAGCACAACACAGCTCACGACAGGTTATAGTGGGCATTCGGCACCAGTGCACAGCTGGGTGCGAGAGCAAAACAACCCCGCCAGAATGGCCCGGTGATCATGTATTTGTGCAGACAACCAGGTAACATAACAAGCTTATAACTTTGTTTTTTTTCATGATACAGTTATGAAATTTTGAACATAGATTTTATATAACATATAAAAATAATAGACACGTGTTTTGGGTTTCGATATATTAAAAATAAGCTTGTATAATGTGTATAGCTCCATCCCTCTTTCTCGTACAATGTCAACATTGAAACACATCATGGTAATCCCCATAATAGAGAAATTAAATTGTACATACCTACTGGTTTATATTGTTGCGTATAAAAAAATATATAATGATTATCGGATTAGATAAAATGGACGTGTGAATGGTTCAGCTACGATAAAACACGTTTTTTTTTTTTGTTATTAGACACTAATTGCTACCAAAGAATTTGCCCGCGTAAAGGTAGGAAATTATCCCAGGGAACATAAAAAGTATCCTATGTGCTATTCCAGGGTACCCGTGTGCCAAATTTCATTCAAATCCGTTCAGCCGTTCGAGCGTGAAAAAGTCACCTACATAAGTACATACACTCACAAACTTTTGATTTTATAATATTTGATGGTTTTTGCTTTCGATTTTATATATACTTATATGATGTTATTAATAGGTACCTAATCTCTGGAATCGGATTACTAATTTTTTTTTGATAATAGACGGTACCACTATCATGGAATGTTATTGTGATAATGATATACATACATTTATTTACATCACATCACATCAAACAAACTGATTAGCATCCGTAGACTCATAGTAAGATTCAGTGGAAAACCAGCGTCAGGAAACTGCTACATAGTGGCCTGGCATTATGCTGAACTGGACCTATTTGGCGCAGCCGTGAGACACACAATGTTGATGTATTTTTTAAGTTTTAGTATTTAAGTTTCTATATTGTAATTGTTATCTCATTGTGTGTACCTGTGTGCCAAATAAACGTGTTTTCTTTCTTTCTTTCTATCTTTCTTTCTTTCTTTCTTTCTATTGTGACGTCTGAAGTTTTTATTTTTTAAATGTGAAATCATCCAATGACTTCTCCCGCTCTAGGTAGAGCGAAAGGGCTTTTCAGACTTTTACTGATTAAAACTACACCTGTGTTCTCCTTTGCGTTTTAAGACCACGGGTTTCGTTTTCAGAAAATCCCCGTGGTCCTAGCAGGCATAGGTCCTATTGGACGAATTCGTGGTAAAAAACTGTCATTATGGAAACCGTAGTACTTATCTGTTTGGCGAACATTGAAATATATTGTCAGATTCAATTTGTAATTGTAATGGGACGAACAATGGCGAGCTACGGTAATTGTACGATGGTCTCATGTCGCATAGGATTAGACTGTAATTTCCAAAGAGACGGCCTATTCGACCGTGCGTAATTGTTAGGTCCACATCCGCTGGGTCTAGTGATGTAGCCAGATTATCTACAACCTATATGGTTCTTTTTTGAGGTTTGAAATCATCCAGTGATGTCCCTCTGGGTGGAGGACTTTTATTGACTAAAACCACACCTGTGTTTTTTAGTAGCCCTTTATGTTCTAGGACCACGGGTTTCTTTTTCAGAAAATCTCCGCGACCCCTACGGTTTACTGACATCTCTTTGAGGAGCAGGTGGAACCCTACGCGCTATCGACAATTTGGGTTTATACGGACGGTTAGGCGGCGGCCGGACGGCGGCTACCCATTGCTAATAGTCCGCAAGCCCGTGCCTATCGTGGCTAGTAGTCACGTTGGGATCGTGGCGGCTGGGGCATGAGGTTGTCCGTTCCCTCACGCGTCCGGTCGGTTCTTTCGCTAGCAATACTGTTTCGCAGAAGGAGGCTACCGCCTGCCAGATCCTAGAGAGGAGGCCTGATTCCCAGCCATAGATTTAAGAAAGGAGGTTCCCAGCAGTAGGAACATTATAAGGCCGACTATGCTATGTCATAAGCTAACCCTCTTTAAAACCCCAACCCATACACTATACTATAGTGTCATATACATATAAATACTATAGTTCCTATATAATATATGTATATTCTAGTATCATACGGTGAGGTATACAATACTACTACGATTATTACTATGAAACACAATAATATCATTTTAATTTTGGACAACAAATCTGGTAAAGGATCTAGATTTGAATTGATTCTAGATTTGTTTTTTTTTTTATTTGATTGATTTCTAGGATTGCATGACTTGATTCCGCCATCTCCTTTCTACCATCGGACAACCCGACGAACAGCGAGTATCCACCCTTACGTTGTTGAAACTTCAACGGTCCGGACTAAACGTTTCACTTCGTCGTTTATACCGCGTACATCGAAGGATTGGAACAATTTGCCTGCTGCGGTCTTCCCGTCCAACTATAATTTAGGTGTCTTTAAGGCTAGAGTGAATAGGCTCTTAATAAACTAGTGCGCCTGACCATCAATGATTGTATCTCCGCTTACCATCAGTTGGGATCGCAGTAAAGCACTGGTTTATATCAATAAAAAAAAAATAGATATTATGTTTCAAAGTTACAACTTTTTGCTGAAAGAACTTTGTACTTGCATCAGTACTGTTCGTTCACGTGAATTTGTATGATTTTTGCGTGAACAATATTGTTACCTCCCGGTGATCAAATATCTGATCAATAATCAGACCATAAGTAAACACTATCTTAATAACATATAATAATAAATAATCAAATATCATTATAGATAAAGGGTTTTTTATAAAAACTCGATAAAGGAGTCTTTAAATTCAGGATTCATAGTCCAAAGCTAGTAAAATCAAGATGTCGTGGAAACAGAGCGTGGTTGCTTCGATACTAACCGCAGTGGTGGTGGGCGTTGTGGTGGGAGTGGTGGTATGGGCAGTGATGAGGGAGGAAGAGGTAGCACCTCCAGAGCTGAGGAAACTCGACTGGTGGGAGCACACGGTGATATACCAGATATATCCAAGGTCGTTTAAAGATTACGATGGTGATGGTATCGGGGACCTGAAAGGTGAGTGCTTCGAAACTTACGACCATACTGCTAGACCAGATTCCCTCTATTATCCTGTCATCCCTCTCCTCAGAGCTTCTAATGGCGAATATTTTTAAACGAATCCACCTCACCCCGCCATCTCTGATCAGCAGGCCTAGCCAAGTTACTACCGTTTCGTTTCGAATCTTTTTCTACAGTTGGTGAAGCCTCCGATTTCTTTGTTCTGACCACGCGATTTAACGTTTAGATGATGTCATTGCCATACATTTGAAGTTTTCTACTATTGTTAACGATCAAATTTTCGATCAAAAGTTGAAAGGGAATCGTTTGTCTTGGTATGGTCATGTAAAGAGGAGAGATGAAACACATGTTACTAAAAGAGTTATGAATATACATGTGGATGGGTGGAGAGGGAGAGGGAGGCCAAAGAAAAGATGGATGGATTGTGTGAAGAGTGACATGAAAGAAAAGGAAGTTAGTGATAGTATGACGGTTGACAGGATAGAATGGAAGAAAAAAACGTGTTGCGCCGACCCCAAATAAGATGGGACAAGGGCAGGAAGATGATGAACCATTCACGTTATTTACTGACCAAATCTTTTCCATTATTCATATGTTCCCTCTGCAGCTTTTCCAAGGTAAATTAAAGCATTCGGTACGTTTTTGCAAATCCTTAAAAGTCTTTATTTAATTTTCCACTTAGGCTAAAAGGGATGACATTTGTGAAAGACGAGACAACTCAGACCTATTTAACCCTCTGTCTGTATTAGATTTAAGATCCAATTAAAGGTGTTGTCAACTTTGTAATTTACGAGTGTCTTTAACTAAATCGTATTAATTAACAATTTAATTACGCACTGATCAACTGGTTGGTGCGATACAATAAAAAATAATAATAAAAAACCCAATAATAATATTACCCATAAGTCTTGTTCCACACGTATGACCCTAAGTTTCACCCTTGAGGTACACCAAGCCCCATTGCTTATATTTTCATTTATGACTTATTTTAACCTTTTATAATAAAATTATAAAAGGGATTAGAATATTCCTCAAAATGTAAATAGGGAAAAGACCTACTAATGCAAATAGTTCAAATTTCGGTGATAAACTATTTAAAGCTTATCACTAATACTAAATTACTGCTCTTTTCCATAATTTCTTTGAATTATTTTAGGTACTTAAACTCTTTAATCAATTATTTCTTCAGGTATTACGCAAAATCTAGAACATCTAGTGGATGCTGGGGTTGGAGCTCTCTGGATGTCTCCAATCTTTCAATCTCCTATGATAGACTTCGGGTATGATATCAGCGACTTTTACGCAATACATGACGAGTACGGCACCATGGAGGATTTTGTGGAACTGGTCAAAAAGGCCAAGGAATTGGGTAAGGGATATCAAGATTTTACAATCTCAAATATGTGATGATACTCGTATATTCACTAAATTTATAATGAAAACAGTTATTACGGTTATTTCAAGAACAAGTTAATTTACTTTTATATTATTTTAGGTTTAAAAGTCATATTAGATTACGTTCCAAATCATGCTAGTACATATTCCGAGTACTTCATCAATTCTGAAGCCAGAAAGCCAGGATATGAAGACTACTTCGTATGGGCTGATCATCGAGTAGATCCACAAAATTCCAGCGCGAGATTAGTACCGTCTAACTGGGTAAGACTTCAAAATGTAGCCAGGAAAACTCATCATCATCTTCCTGCCCTTGTCTAGTTTTATTTGGAGTCGTCGCAACATGTTCTTTTCTTCCATTCTGTCCTGTCACTCATCACGCTATCACTAACTCCCGATTCTTTCGTATCACTTCTCACAAAATCCATCCATCTTTTCTTTGGGCTCCCTCTTCCTCTCCATCCATCCACATGTAAACTCATAATTCTTTTAGCAACATGCGTTTCATCCCTCCTTTTTACATGACCATACCAAGACAAACGATTCCCATTCAACTTTTCAGTCACTGGCACCACTTTCAAACTTCTTCTAATATACTCATTTCTCACTTTATCCATTCTCGTCAGACCATGCATCCATCGCCAGGATAACTACAGATATTTTTATTTATAAGTTTCTTGTAATTGATTTGTTTGTAACAGATTAGTCAATTTGGTGGCTCAGTCTGGGAATGGAGCGATCTTCGCCAGCAATTCTACCTCCATCAGTTTGCTGTCGAGCAAGCTGACTTCAACTTCAGAAATCAGGCTGTTAAAGACGAAATGGTCAAAATCATGCTGTTCTGGATAGAAAAAGGAGCCGACGGCTTCAGAGTGGACGCCATTCCTCATCTATTCGAAACAGCTCCTGATGAAAACGGAAACTACCCTGATGAACCTTTGTCTGGAAATATGTTTTTAAGACCAGACCAGGCTGGGTATACCACGCAGATTCATGTGAGGGATCTGATAGAACTTTACGATGTTGTGTACGATTGGAGGACAGCTGTTGACGAGTGGACTAAACAGAACGACGAGGAGACTAAGTAAGTAATGAAATATAATTTGGTTTTAGCATTAGAAATAAAACAACGTTACAAAAAGTTACAACTTAGTCTTATTAAATTATCTTAAGTAAAAATATTTTTTTTTACCAGGGTACTTCTAGCCGAAGCCTATGCTAACATCAGTATGACAATGTTATACTATGGAGATGAGAAAGGGAGGGTCGGTGCTCATTTTCCCTTCAACTTCGATTTCATCACGGTCCTGTCTGCTAAGTCATCTGCTAGAGACTTTGCGTACGTCATACGACACTGGCTCACCTACATGCCACAGGGGAATGTAGCTAACTGGGTGGTAAGTTCATTTGATCTGCATAAACAACACTTTACATAGTATGTGTGACTTTGTTCTTCAGACTTTTTTTTTCTATATCTCCAGTTTGGAAACCACGACCAGAGCCGAATGCCGTCTAGATTCAGAGACGACATGGTGGATGGTTTGAACAGCCTTAACATGTTGCTCCCAGGAGTAGCTATTACCTACCAAGGCGAAGAGATCGGGATGAGGGATGGTTTTGTCAGCTGGGAAGACACAAAGGATGTCGCAGCCCTAAACCAGGGCAACGAATCAAACTATTTGGAATTCTCAAGGGATCCCTGCAGGACTCCATACCACTGGAACAACTCGACTAGTGCTGGATTTTCAACCAATCTCACTACTTGGCTTCCAGTAGCTGAAGACTACAAAGAAATCAATCTTCAGGCTCAGAAAGATGTATCAGTTAGTCATTTTAAGGTAAGAAACCATGAAATCTTACTTGGCGGTTTAAAGTTATTGTACAAATCATAATTTAAAAAACAAGCTGTAACCTTTCAGCTTTTAACCATTGATTTCTCTTTTCCAGATATACCAATCCCTAACAAAACTACGCAAGGAGGTAGCCCTCTCACATGGGGATTATGACGTTCAAGCCTTGACGCAGAACACCCTGATATTAATCAGGTACCTCAGGACCTATGACACGTATGGCTTGGTATTCAACGTGGGTTCTACAGCAGACACAGTCAACCTAAGTGGAGTATTACTGCTGTCGGAGCCTTTGACAGTGTATACTGCCAGCGTGCAAAGCAGCCGGGCTCCAGGGTAAGGAACCACACATTAGTTTATAGTGCCTAAGTTTATTTGGTAAGTGAAGCAGAGATTGATCTAGTTGTGAAAATATGACTTCATTATCGAAGTAGAAGACAGTTTACACATCTAGAAATATAGTCTCTTTTGTTTGTTCATCTCCCCTAATAATGTCGCTGTGTTAATTATCAGTTTTTATCTAGAATTTACATTCTTTACGCTAACAACACTGTAATTCTTTTCTTTTGTACGTGTATTTACATGAATATAATTATTTATTGGACTTCTATTGACCTTGATATTGCAAAGTCTAGATTTATCTGTTAATTTGTTGATAAAAATATAAGTAGGTGTACAAACTAGGGCAGATAGTACAAAGCTGTAAACATTATCTTAAATATCTACTTATTTATATAAGTACATTGTACAGCTCAAATTTAATCTTTATTACACTGATTAATTCTCTGATTAAGAATATTTAAATTTGCATAATATATTAAAAAAGGTTACGGTACATATGTACCGGAATATTTATAAATATTATTAATACCTATCTTTTTAAATTCTATGTTATGTAATGTTACTTAGGAGGGACTTATATTATGTACGTAGTTAAACCGCTCGCTCTGATCAATTAATATATATTATTTATCAACAGCTTTTCTTTTTGTAATGACGAAGATCAGAGAGATTTCTGTAAAGATATATTTATAATATTTTTGTTACTAGTGGATAAACTCCACCAAACGATGTAACTTTGTTTCAAGAATGAATAATATAATCCTATAGACAAACATTTGTCCCGGTTTCGGCATATTTTTGAGTGCGGCCATGTTCAGTGCCCCGTGATAAACACATAGATAGCTAGATTGAAAGCGGACTCCAACATATTTGTGAACTAATCGCGTTGTGGCCTCTCCTATGATATCCCAGGTTGCCAGGAAGAAATCGCCGAGTGCGATAAGGCCGCCAGTTGATATTTTTTATTATAAGGTTTTCTTTTGTAAATTGTAATCTTGGTGTACAATAAAGTACGTAGTAGTAGTACAGACTTATGAACACACCAATTTTTAAGACGTCTTTTCTGTTATTGTACTTATTTTTATTTTCTCTTTTTTCAGGAGTGAGCTGCCCATGGAAAACTTAACATTACAACCCGGAGAAGCGATCGTATTCCGTGCGCCGCCTACATGATTATCTATAATTTAAATTATATGTTAGGTAGCGTTTAAGACTATGACCAAAGTTTTTAATAAGGTCAATAGACCTATTATGTCTTATTGTGTTATCTTTCGGAGGTGCGCACTGCAGTTCAGCATCAAGTTTACATTAACCCTTTATTAACCTCTTGCGTCGGTTCGATGTATGAATGTTTTTGTGTCCTATTCGCCAGGGTCGGGTATTTGTGATTGGCTACTCTATCTCGTTTGGCTCTTCAATCCCCACAGGTGACAGAAGAGCTGATGAGATGGAGTATTTGATTGCGGATGTACGACCCTGGTGGAATAAACGCGAGAATGTTTGTCAGATATATCCGACGTAGACGATTAAACGGTTAAGGTACTTAAACTTTGATAATATAACAATAGCATAATCAGCGGTTAGAGGACTCAGGCCTCCTCTCTAGGAGAGGGAATGGGCCGTAATCCACCATGCAAGCCCATTACGGGTTGGTGGATGTCACATATCTTCGAATTTTTGGTTCTAGAACATGTCGGTTTTCTCACGATGTTTCCCTTCACCGTTTTGAGAGCAGTGCTGACGAAATAAATAACACAACGTAATGCACCTATAATATAACAATATATCAGGAAATTAAACAACTCCTCCCACTCTGAGGGAGAGGGAGTGTCAGACTTACTGACTAAAGCTCACCCGTAACCCTTTAATTGCCCTTAGCGTTCCAGAGCCAAGGTGACTCTCTCAAACAAAAAAGAAGCGGTACTTGTACCTACACTTGATGCGAAACCACTGCGAAACTGCAAAGTGCACCACTGCAAGATGTGTTTAATTTTAGAATCCCATTAAAATGTGTTATTTATTTATTTTATAATTTATGTACACACATGAATAAAGAAAGTAGATACATTCTGATAAAAATTGTACAAAGGTACTGCTTATTTCCAAATTATTTCCATTTTATTTCTTTGTGTTAGTGACAGTCATTATTGATATGCAGCCATAATCGATCTCTTAGAAAACTCAATGTGCCATTTTAGTGCCACATAACTTACAATTTCAGTTTCGTTAGACATGTCTACTTCAAATAAATAACCATCGTGTGTACTGTTTACCTTCTAATTGTATTACGCGTACTGATATTGTTATACATATTTACAAATAAATAAACATTGCGTAACTATTACCTAGTAGTTTTAAACCGAACAATACGTTGTTTAAAAAATAAGCCCTTTGTAGTTTTTGGCTGGTAGTGTTGTACTTGATATTATATATCGGTTTTTTTTGAGGTGATAAATCATTCAATGTCTTCTCTCGCTCTAGGGTGGATAGGGCGAGTATGACTTTTACTGACTAAAATCACCGTTGTGTCCTTCAATTGCCCTTTGACGATAGGTGTCCTTTTCAGAAATTCTCCGTGGCCCTATTGATATGTATAGTTCCTAAATATTGTTATTATTATTATTAATATTATTATTATTATTTTTGTTATTATTGTTTATATTATTATTGCTGCATTTGATTTAGTAGATAGTAGACACTGACGTCTATCATCTATTAAATCTGTCGCTTGCCGCTTGTACATGAATAGTTTATTCTGAAATGAAGTAGGTATTGCACAATAAATACATAATTGATTAACGTTGTCTATTAGGAGACAATATTATTATCAAATGATTAAGTCCGCTTTTGTACTTTTGTGTGGCATAAAGTTTTAATAAATAAATTTTCCATACACCCCTATTTTTTAATTAGTACAAAGAAAATGGGGCTCTATTCATACTCGTTACTGATCATATTTGTGTAGTCAAAGAAAAAAAAACGAAATCCCAAAATTGTCCCCGAAAATATGTCATAATTGATAAATTCATAATTGAATCAATTATTCATAATAATAGCTACTCGAAAATACTACGCGCAGTAGTATTCCATATTTATCGCCATTTATTCATTCATAATCAATAGTCTGGACAATATTCCCATAAATTGAGTGACATTTTGGGATATAAATAAACGCTCATAACTTTGCTGCTTATGAATCTTATTTACTGAGACTTTACTTGTATAATAACAAGATCTTTTCTAATACGCCTTTTAAAAATTTGAATTAATTAAAAATTAATGCTGTATAGGTACCTATATAAAAAGCAAAGTACTGACTCACTCATCTTATCAACGCCCTGTCTAAACCCTTGAACATGGAACGCTAAAATTTGACACAGAGGTCCATTTTATGGTGTACACAAAGTATACGAAACGATTTTTCAAAATTCACTCCCTAAAGGAATGAAACGGGGGTCCCAAATTTGTATGGACAAAAATACTTTCACGTAGGCGAAGCCGCTTACAGAAGCTAGTTATTAAAATATACTACTGAAGTAAAAGGTGTAATAAAATAACTGAAACAAAATCCAGATATAAAAATTCGATGCGGCTAAATTACTATTTATTATTCAAATATCTCTTCATCATGAAATTAAAGTTAAATAATCCACTTTCAAAGCTATACCCATCTAACCACACTATTCAGCTTAAAACGGAAACAAATCAATACGCAACAGTAATAATTCCCGTGACATCTGTGAACTTTAAACCCATTAATCCATCAGAACAAACTCGGTTCAAACTCCAAACTTTTAAACCTGGTTTATCGGAACTTAAGCCTGGACTTAAACCTGGTACATCTGAACTTAAATCTGGTAAAGTCAAGGGTCAAATGTGTAGTTGCACACTAGAAAACACTAAATTATTTATTTATTAAAACTTCATGCAACACAAAGGTACAAAGGCGGACTTAATGCTTAAGCAAAGTGACTGAAGATTCTCAAATTTCTTTTAGTAGAGTTCAACAGTACAGGACTCGTTTATTCAATACTTTAAATTTTATATTACAAACTAACTTTTGCCTGCGGCTTCGCCCGCATACATAAAATATATCTTACGTCACTCAGGAATAAATCAGCTTTCTATCGGTGAAAAATTTTAGCAATCGGACCAGTACTGTCAGAGATTACCTACTACAAACAAAAAAAAATCATCATTCATCATCATCATTTCAGCCGAAAGACGTCCACTGCTGGACATAGGCCTCCCCCAAGTGTCGCCACAATGAACGGTCCTGTGCGTCTCGCATTCATCGTACACCCGCAACCGTTACCAGGTCATCGGTCCACCTTGCAGGAGGCCTTCCAACGCTACGTCTTCCGGTACGTGGTCGCCATTCCAGAACCTTTCGGCCCCAACGGCCATCCGTTCTGCGAGCAATGTGCCCTGCCCATTGCCACTTAAGTTTGGCGATTCTTCGTGCTATGTCGGTGACCTTGGTTCTCCTGCGGATATCCTCATTCCTGATTCGATCACGCAAGGAAACTCCGAGCATAGCCCTTTCCATTGCCCTTTGGGTGACTTTGAGTTTTCTGATGAGGCCCATTGTAAGCGACCACGTTTCAGAGCCATATGTCATTACTGGCAACACGCACTGGTCATAGACTTTCGTCTACAAGAAAAAAACTATAACAATAATAATTTTATAATATTAGTGTAGATTAAAACAGTCATGAACTCTCTTCTACAAATAAATTTTGGATACTTTAGTATTGGTTTGCAACTGAACTGTTGACCCCTAACTTTACCTACATACCTGCTACATACAGACAAGAACTGGTAAATACTTGAGTTTTTAGTACTGAAACCTGGTACATTTTTAAACCTGTTACGTTACTAAAATGTCCCCGCACTATTCGACAAGGACGAATCGTAGTAATTGTAGTTAGATGAATGGTTTGTATGTTTATTAGTGTCCAAGATGTGGTGGGTGTTTGTCGCTTGTGTGATCAGCAGGGTGGCGGGGAATGTGGCCCCCCAGTGGTGGGACAATGCCGTGTACTACAGGATGATGGTGGATAGCTTCAGAGATGGAGACGGGGATGGACTTGGTGATTTAAAAGGTGACGGTATTAAAGTTTGTTTCTTTTTTAGCTTAGTTGTGTATAATTAATATTTTTACGTTAATATTAGATAGTTTTTATGAACCTACCAATTTTTAGGACATATTTTTTGGAAGAGCTACTAGTCCATTAAAGAAATACGTTTTTAAAGGTATCTTGCCTTTTGTCACTTAAAATGGACACGTGTATTCTCCCCATCCTCATCTATGGTGTACAGACTTGGGTTGTTATTATGACGTTTAAAGTAAGATTGTTTTATTCTTATTTTATTGTGGGTAAGAGATGGCGCTAGACAACCTGTATAGCTCTGTCTCTTACTCACACTGAAATAAAAATGAAACAATCTTACTTTGAATAGAATAGAATAGTATAAACTTTATTGTACACCAAAATAGTATCAGAAACTTTTACACTAACTTAAATCTATGGGTACAAAGGCGGTCTTATCGCTGACACCGATATCTACCAGACAACCTTAAGGTGAAATGCAAGAATTTGAAATAGAAAAAAAATATTAATGTCGTGGTAACCCATTTGATCTTTGATTAACATCTTAAAGTCCAAAATTAAGACTTACCAACATACCAAGCACAGTATACAGGTGTTAAACTAATGGATCGCTTTCAAAACACTTTACTGAGCTCCAAACACAAACAGACTGGCTGGATATGTTTGTAGCATGCCGATCAAGCGGTGGGCCTTTAAAACACAAAATTGGCCCTGAAATCGTACGATGGGTCGCGGCAGACCCAGAGATGACAGGATGACTTAGATGTCTTCCTTAGGGATTGGCTTAGAGCCGAGAACAATGGAAGTTATGGAGGGAGGCCTTGTCCCAGCTGTGGGGCAGTGTAAGTTAGATATAATAATAATAAATTAATAGTTGTTGCAGTGGTCGTCTATATCATCATCATCATTAGGTAAAAAATAAAAAAGAGAGCAAATCTTTTCAAGATTTTTATAAATTACCAACCCTCTGAAGTCATCAGATTATCAACTTAGGTATGACATCAAAGATTGATTATCAAATTTTAGCATCGAATTGAAACTACGGTATTTTAGGGGTTATCCAACTTCAAGTCCTTAAATATTTAGAGGCAACAATAGTCAATAACAACTCAAAATCATTTGTGTCTAACGAATACACCAACTATTAAACGCCTAACAAAAAAATATAGCACACATACATACCTTTTATTTTACCGAAAGCAATTTTCTTTCAGGCGCATTAAAACAAATTAGCTACGTGCGTGCTTTGGGATCTGATGCTATCATACTGTCACCATTAGTACCCAGGAGTGCTGACTGTACCAAACCTGGAACCACAGACTTCAGTGAAATAGACCCGCGGTATGGAAACCAGGATGATTTTACCAATTTGGTGGCGAAAGCTAAGAAACTGGGTGAGATTATTTTAACTATTGGATTTATTTATTGAATTGGCTGTAAGACCTAGTAACAGCCGCATGGGTCAAATTTCAAGTTCAAGCAACGCTTTCTGAGGTCTGTCGGAGGACAGGTAACCACCTACATAATATATCGAAACTCCTCCATGCCTTGGAGAGCACAATAAGCTGTTGGTCCCGGCTATCATTTGAAGATCTCGATTCCGCCATAACTTTTCTACCATCGAACAACCCGGCGTACGTTGAGTGTCGACCCTTATGTTACTAACATCTAGGCTCTTAATAAACTAGTGCGCTTCACCATCAACGAGTACATCACTGCTTACCATCAGGTGAGATTGCAGTCAAGCAGCCATAAAATTTGACACTAGTCGTGCCAAAGGATATCTTGTTTTCCCAATGAATGGGTTGTAGAGGTCAGATAGACGGCCACGCTGTGTAAATTACTAATATCTAGCCGCATCCGATTTGAGTGCAAGATGATAATTAATAAGAAAAACATTAATATAGTTTGAAATATCAAGTATTTATAAAATAAATCATGCTAACTATGACTATAAACGATACAGTGCTGATGGGCAAATTTAGAGGTGTATCTATCATTTATGTGTTCGTAATATATAATTTAGTCATCATCGACAGCAATTAGTGTCGGCGAGTAAATTGGTAAGTATAGGCTTATGCAATATATCATGATACCATTTTATGGCGGAACCAACCAGAACTTGCTATCTAAATAGTAAAAATCTACGGTCAGAATTGAATAATGAGGGTTTTCAGGAAAATTCCCATCACCAGCTGGCGCCACTTAACCGAGAGGTCACTTCACTCGTCACTTTTGAAAACGTATACATAACGTTGACGTCAATTTAACTAATGTCATTAACATAAGCGTTTTGACAGGAACCAGGACCTGACGACTCAGTGCTGCCACCTGGTGAACGTCAATTTCACAAACCCTCATTTTGTAAAACTTTTTACTGCTATTTATTATTGAATTTTTAAACTCTAATTTGCCTTACAGAGATGAAAGTCGTGATCACACTGCCCATACAAACTGTCAGTACAGGCTCCGAATGGTTCTCATCGAGTGCTGATCGCATCATAGGGTATGAGCACAGGATCTTGTGGAAGGATGGTACCATTGAAGACGCACCAGCCGTGAGTCACTTAGTTTATTATTAAAAGAACATGAAAGAGGTTCAAAAAGAAAACTCAAATGGACATTACCGACTTAATTATCACGCCCCCTGTCCCTCCCCTTATATACGCCTATGAACAACATTAGCCAATTCTTCCAAGCATATATATTTCAACAGATTCAAAAATTTCAAAAAAAAATCCTGATAATTGGTAAGCCCATCAGGTGAGATGGCGGTCAAGCGCGAACCTATAAAAAAGCCCAATAACGAGATCATAACCGCTACCACGAGCTTTTAACGCGATCCATTCTACGACCTAAACTGAACTGTTAAAGGGATAGAGTGGAGCTATATAGCGTGTATAGCTCTATCATTCTTTCTCGCTCGAACGACTGGCATTTGGACACGTCCTGGTAAGACCATAGCAGATGTTTTTGAGATAAAATGTTTCTTTAAAATCCTACAATATTCTTTCAGCCTGAACACGGCATCAAGTGGTCCTGGCACGCAACCCGCTTCGCCTACTTCGGCAGCTCCAACAGCGAGGCAGTCCTGAACCTTTGCTGCAAAAATGTGGCTGCAGCCCTGTCAGAAGCCCAGTGTGCCTGGCTCAAGCGAGGAGTGGCTGGAGTACTCCTCAACCCTGACTTCCCAAAGGACCTGGATTGCGGGGAAAAGTTGCTGAAGAAACTTGTTACTGACGCTATGAGTTGTGCGCGCAGCAGTGGCTTGGATACTCCGTAAGTTATTATATTGGGTTTTTATATCATTTATGGGTCAACTTAACTACCGTAGAAAGAGATTGTGGTAATTGACAGGGCCCACTAGGTCCATGTCTACTAGGGCAGTAAGATTATTCTAGAGTCAAGGCGGTCCTGGAACGCAAAGGGAAACTAAAGGAGCACGGGCGACTTGTAGTCACTGAAAGTCTCGTTCTCTCTCCATCCAGAACTATTTGAGATGTTATCCCACCCCAAATTAAAAAGAAAAAAATCAAATTCTAGTAACTTTTTTATACTTAACAACGTTGTTATCTGATGTCTTGAGTTCTTGACCTTTGCAAGGATACAGATACACAGAGGTAAAGGCGCTTTTAGCTTCGTAACTAAGGTATTAATACATAATGTATTAATTATTTTATATTACATAGTCGTTGCTTACGTACCTACTTGATATTGTGACCTGCAATAGGTAAGGGAATGGAGCAGCGCATGATATGCGTCATGCTTGTTAGCTTTATAGAAACATGGTCTTATCTGATATTCTCCATCAAAGCCAATTTCCAAATACAATACTCTGACCTCCTCCTTGCGTCTTTTCCCTCAATTTTGAGGGTCGTGACCTCCCTGCTTTATCACTTTCTCTTGTACAATATTTTTTCATCTGTTTTTGTCTCTGGCAGTATGAAGGGCATTCTATACCCTAGAGTCAAAAGCGGTACGGATCTGGTGGTCTGGGCTGCGCCCACAAAGCTTTTTCCCTTCTACTTTACCGGTCATGAGGAGCCTTTCGAAGTTAACGCCGTCTTTTCTTGCAATGTGACCAAAGTATTACAGAATTTTACGAAGATACTAGGGCGACAACCGAGAGGAAATTTTGAGTCGCCATATGGATACGTTGGTCCGAAATGGTGTCCAAGGAATACAGAGCATCTTTCTCCAGCACCCAATCTCAAAGGCAATATTTGAAATGAAATGGGTCAAATATACATTTAATTTTTTTGTACCTTCGCCTTTTGTTCTCAGGGTGATTCTAGTAGACTCGTCTTTAAAACCAGAGCAATCTGCCATGTATTACGGAAACGGAGGAGTGGGAGCCAACAGCATCCTCAGCAAAGCCCTGACACTTCCCTCCCGGTCTACTTCTGAGATGGTGCTGGGTTTCCATGCGTCCATACTGACTTCGCCTCAAGAAGCTGCTGCATGGGTCGTAAGTTCTGATCATCCGTATTAATATTTTAAATGCTAAAATAATTCTGTCTTTCTATTCACACCTAAACTGCTGAATGAATTTAATTTTATTGGTATAGAAACAATAATCTGGAATTTTTTTTTTTTATTATCTTTTACTTTTTGTGTTTTTGTATATATTGTTTTTTTTTTGCTTTGTAATTTTGTACGTTCTTCTGAAATATTTTTCAACATTCTCGTAAGCGATGGTAGTCATAATTATATTGTTATATAACTTTTTTGTAATTACTGAATGGAAAATTGAAGAACATTTTGAAGGCACTGTTGTATTTCTATAATTTAAAAATGAGGTTATCATATTATTTAATCTATTTTTACGCAGACTTTTAAGGAGTCTGCCTACTACACCGTACCATGAAACTCACGACTATATTTTTTTTTTCATTTATATATCATTAATACAGCATTATCTAAGATAAACAGCAACCAAAAACCACTAACATCCACTAGACTGTACTATTGCCAATCAACACCGTAGTGCTGGCACGCGACTTTGCAGAACCGATGAATATGCAGGTTATAACCGCGTATAACGACCACATGACGCCGTATAGAAGCACACATTACATTTTTGCCATAATATAGGTAGGTATAGGAAATAATTTAATCACTAAAAATATTCACCTGCTTTTCCTGAAGCGTCTACCTCCTGCAAAAACACAGGTGAACTACTAGGCACAGGAAATAAAACGGGAACAGACGAGGCACCGCGTGTACGGGGTTAATACCCGGATGCTATGATCACTAAAATGTTATAAAGCTGTTATTCACAAGTTTCATATGCTGATGAGACGGTCTAGTGGGTCATCATCATCTTCCTGCCCTTGTCCCGTGTTATTTGGGGTCGGCGCAACACGTTTTTTTCTTCCACTCTGCCCTATCACTCGTCATGCTATCACTAACTTCCTTTTCTTTCATATCACTCTTCACACAATCCATCCATCTTTTCTTTGATCTCCCTCTCCCTCTCCATCCATCCACATGTAAACTCATAACTCTTTTAGTAACATGTTTCATCCCTCTAGTAGGTATATAAGAAATATTATGCCCACTAGAACGTATCAACAGAAGCACGTCGTATTTCTTTCCGTATTTCATACCTTCCTAGCACGGTCATGGCATGATACAGTGTAGTGGATAGACACCTTTATCGTCGAATGTGTTCATCCTTCAACACAATTACAATAAAGTGCTATAAAAATAGAATTCATTGAATTGTTTTGTTTGATGGTTTAATTGAGGCCAATTTTGTACGTTATGCGATATCATATGTTTGAACGTTATACGATCTTTTTAGTAGATGCATGTGCGCACATTCCTTGACGTGCTAAAGTAATTTTTCAATATTTATACCAACACAATATTTACTACACATAAAGTCATGCGCGTATACACTCAATCGAGCACATAATTATGTATGTTAACTTTATAAATGTATATAAAAATATTCTGTCCTGTTTATATAATATATATATCTACACACCTCCACTTACATATACCATATGCTCTAATGTACAAAGCATAGACTAATAGTTTAGTTTTTGATGATGGGGGACCTGGAATTATAAAATACTGGCTTAGACCTAGTTCAGACTCCAGCCCCCCTAGCCAAGTTACAATCGTATCGTTCGCGGCGAACGCCTCGAGTAGTCCACGCCTCCGATTCCTTTGTTCTGACGTCATCTTAACACATAGTCACGTGGTCAGAACAAAGGAATCTGAGTCGTGGTCTACTCGAGGCGTTCGGCGCAAACGAAACGATTGTAACTTGACTAGGGGGGCAGATCTTCCTTAACCCCGTTTTTAAGAAAATCACCAAAAAAACTGGATTTTTCTAGGAAATATAAAGATATAGAAACAAAAATTATCGACCAATAAAAATTCGTACAAACGCATGTACAAAACGACAGTTAAGCGTTTTTCAAGGTCATTTAAGTTGTACAGACTTATATACAATTGGCGCTCGAGTACAAATTAAATAACTTATTGGATGATTGAAGTATAAT
This sequence comes from Mythimna vitellina, assembly GCA_949316375.1. Lineage (NCBI taxonomy): Eukaryota > Metazoa > Arthropoda > Insecta > Lepidoptera > Noctuidae > Mythimna > Mythimna vitellina. Next base: position 1,264,375 of record OX438691.1, on the reverse strand, counting down.
TTGTTGAAATAAAAAAACTTATTTTGATTTTGTTGTCTGTCTTTACTCGCAAAACTGACTAAATTAATAAATGGGCAATTACATAAAGGGTCCCAAAAGAAATTTAGTCTTCAAGTGCATTGCCTAGGGACTCCTTGAGCTAGGTCGTTTAATGCCTACTGTGGCCGTGGTGCTGTCTGAGCTAATCTTTATTTATAACCTACGGGACGTCGCAAATTAGCCGACCAATAGAATTAACTTGTGAAAATAGCAAATAAATTTTATTTGAGAAGTATTTTTAACTGTAGTGCGAAAAATAACATGCGTTTATTCATATATATTATTTGGCAATATATAGGTAGAATTTAGCTGACCCGTTGGTCTAGTGGTAGTGGGCCTGACTGCTATACCGGTGCTCGTGAGTTCGATTTCCACCCAAGACAAATATTTGAGAGATGAGCATGATCATTAAATTTGTTCTGTGTCTGGGTGTAATTCATTTATAATATATATATATTTAGAAATATATAAGTATGTTTATCAGTAATTTTCAGTATATATTACTCATAACACAATCTCTGCTTAGTTTGGGACTAAATGGCGTAAAATGGTAAAATCCTTTATACTAAAAAATACTTCTGGCAAAATGTAAAGTAATTTGTTGGCAGATGTAGCTCCCTTAAACAATATTGAATAAAGCCAGGTATTAATTAGGCAACATTTGTTGATAAACTGTTTACGAGTTATTTAACACCAAGTTTACCGTAAACACTGCTTCTAAAACTTGGCCCTCTACACTTGTCAGTTGTTGCTAGGATTTAGCCCGAGGAGGCAATATGCTCTACTGTGAAAAAATGTTTATAAATTGTTTCCAGTGATTATGAAACATTGTCAAACACTGTTTATAAACTGTTTAAAAACAGTGTTTTTTAACAAATGTTGCCTAGTAATACCCGGCTTTACTGTTGAACTTTTATAACAGAAAAAATGCAGCAGATTGCAGATTGATCACGCTAATGCAATAATTCATTCTAGTCAAGAGTATTGTGAATGTTAGTAAGCGTACAAGGTCCTTTTTATATTTCAGACAAGCAGTACCAATGACAGTCGCACAGCATCACGGTACGGCAGCGAAATGGTGGATACAGTGAACCTCCTAGCACTAAACCTGCCAGGGTCTGCCGTCATCCAGCAAGGGGACGAGCTGGCGGCCGCAGACACTATGCTAGAGTGGATGTCCGGCAACACCTGCTGGCCAAACGTAGCCATGCCCTGGGCAGCTCCCTTCCCCTGGGACGATTCCGCAACTGCTGGGTTCACAACAGGAGAGCCCTGGATGCCGTTAGCCCCGAACTTTAGATATGCGAATGCTAAGACGGAGTTTGCGAACGATTTCAGCCACGTTGGTGTTTTGAGGATCGCCGCTGCATTGAGGAGGTCACCCGCTTTTGGACCTCATGTGGAGGTACTAGATTGCTATATTTAATCTAGTATATTACGGAGCAGTGGTCAGCCAGTCATCGTGGGATTAAACTCAGCCATGTCCATTACTTCCTGTAATTTATTACATCACCACTGCTCTCAAAACGGTGAATGAAAACATCGTGTGAAGACCGGTTTTTCCTAGAACTAAAAACCGGGCACGCGTAGTGGATTGTGGCCTATTACCTGTCCTAGAGAGGAGGCCTAAGTCCAAGCAGTGGGAACATTATAAGCTTAATAAGGTATACTAGTAATACGAAGAGTAAATTATTTGTTTGTTAAAGGTAAGCTCTAGAAATAGTGATTCGATAACGAAAGGTGATTGATTGATAGCTACATAACCACAGAATCTTCAAAGAATTGCTGGTTTTCGTTACCAAAGGGTGAAAACGGGACCCTATTGCTAAGACACCGCTGTCCGTATGTCTGTCACCAGGCTGTATCTCATGAGCCGTGATAGCTAGACAATTGAAACTTTCATAGATGGATGTATTTCTGTTTTCATTAAAACAACAAATTAATAAAAACAGAATAAAATAAATATTTAAGTGCGGCACCTATATAACAAACATGATATTTTTGCCGTTTTTTGCTATGTAGAGCACGGAATCTTTCGCGCTCGAGTCCGACTCACACTTGGCCGGTTTTTTATAACAGACTAACGACCAGCCCCGGTTTTGCTTGGGTACAAATTATAGGTATACATAATCCTTCATTTATCGTTCTTCTTTTTATCAGTGAAAACCGCATCAAAAACAATTGCGTGGTTTAGGAGTTAGTCGTAAAAACAGACAGACGCAAAAAGAGACTTGGTTTTATCGTACCTAAAAGTATGTCGATATTAACATTTCTACTTTATATATTTGTAAGCAACATGTTAAATTACAGACCACATATACCACTAAGGCCAGCCATGACATGACAATAATAGAATACAATATTAAATACCTAATACTTTATTTATACATCAAAACAACTACACAAACATAAAGCTACGGATCCATCATCATCATTATTTCAGCTGAAAGACGTTCACTGTTGAACATAGGCCTCTTCTAAGTGTCGCCATAACGACCGCTCCTATGCGTCTCGCAGCCATCCGATTCCCGCGACCCTCTCCAGGTCATCGGTCCACCTTGTGGGAGGCCTTTCAACGCTGCGTCTTCCTTTACGCAGTCACAACTCCAGTACCTTTCGACCCCAACGACCATATGTTCTACGAGCAATGTGCCCTGCCCATTGCCACTTAAGTCTGACATTTCGTCGGGCTATGTCGGTTTCCTGCGGATATCTTTTCGAAACGTTACATATCGACATAATAGAGCAACGAATCAATTCAATTTGGACCGATATCGGCGCAATAAAACTCACTGGATGCGCGTGAAATGACACAACTGATATTACTGGTTTCGAGGCAAATGCCTGCACAATTCACATAAGCCATTTCCCCGATTGCCACGCGAGAGATAAGCAGTCGTTATGGCGTATATTTCTCCATCGTTCCGAGATGATGTTCCTTTTCATAGGGTGATAGAAAAATATGGGGCGTAAGCGAGCGTAATTCATTAAGAATATCCGCATCGTATTGGAGTTATGACTGAATTACTAAAGGATATCGCTTCTCTTAGTTGTCTGGAGAGCAGACGATTCCAGCTCACCCCTTTTATGCGAGCCTTGAAAATATGTCGGCAAAACCGTAGCGGCCCAGCATGGCCGAAGGAGCCATTCTAGGTTCGCCTCTGTAAGGCAAAGAAGAATCATAGGAGTGGGTTTTAGTCAGTAAAAGTCTGACACGCCCACCCGTTCCGCCCAAGACCGGGAGGAGTCATGGAGTCATTAGATGATTTTCCACATAAAAAAAAATAGCCCACCATTTCAGAGAAAGGGACCCGTATTCCAGCAGCGCGAACATTACATACTGGTTCTGCTATAGACAGCAGAAGATCTTTAAAATGAAACGAAGAATAAGCTACTAATACTTCTACATAAGTACAAAGTTTCGCCTAAACAAATTACTTTAAAGTTAGAACGTGCTAATGATTTCATTGACCATAAAAACTTCGACGCCGCCTTAACTTCAACACTAAAATGTTTAACCCTAATGAGTTTTTCTAATGCATTTAGTTTAAAAACGTCAGCAAAAATAAATTGTCGTCGGGTTAACAAAAGATATCAGGCAATAAAAACGGACCGGGTTTTTAACCCTTCTCTCTTTTAAGGGTACACGAACAGAATTAAATAAAATGACAATAAAAATAAATTAATTTCTTCACCGTAAATGTGCTTTTTGCAGATAAAACGGCAAAATGGCGCGGTGGTCGTCCTAAGGTGGGGGTCAACTGGATCTTTGTTACTCATCTCAAATCTAGCCAAAGAATCAACTGAAGTAGACCCCTCCAAGGTTCCAGGGATACCACATGAGATGACTGTAGCGACCAGCTCCACAGGATCGGGTTTTTCTGTTGCTTCTCACTTGCCGATGGATAAGACGATAAAACTGGGTCCAGGGCAGACCGTGCTTCTAGCGGGGGGGCCCAGGCATTGTGGCGGACCGGGGCCCGTGGATAAAATAGCCAACAAACTATCAGAAGGGTGGCAGAAGATCAACAAGTATTTTAGTCAATAAGTCAAAGTTTGTGAAAGAAATAGTGTCAGTTTTTGTGGCAATGATCAAAAGTACCGTATTTATAAACAGAAAGAAAGTTTATGAGATATTCTTGTTTTTCTATTCTCATTTTTGTTAATTAGTGGTTAGGTAAATTGACCCGTGTCATGTTTCCAAACAGAATTTGTGTACTTATAAACGCTAGTATTGAGTTTTCGCGGCGCTGGTCGTGAGGCGGACCTTTTTATGATAATAAGGTTATCACACGGTTTAGTATTTGTTGTGAGTACTCCGAGTTCTAGGTTCAAATCTGTTTTTATTAAAACTATTTCTGCAACAAGTGGATTTTTATTTGGTGAATTTGTTTTTTTCTATTTAACTGTAATTTTAATTCTTCCGACCTATCTTTAATTTAAATTAGTCCGTACAAAAACTGAAAACCTAGATAAATATGTGTAACAGGTAGGTCATATATCCTGTATATATATTGTGTATATCCTAAAGAACCCCAACATTTCACACAAAACGAAGAGCGACATCCAAATTAAAATCAATAAAGCCGCCATCAAAACACAAAACCTCAACGCGAACAATATCAAACAGATTACACATTTATGAAGTATAATTTAGACGTAACGACACGTCGCCGTAACGACCTAATATCGTTAAGGATACGTACGATATAAAGAAAGTCGTACGCCCAAACTAGAGGTAATGAATCGGCTAGTATATTAGACACGACGACGAAGGGACGGCGCTTGCCACGACGCGCGCCGCTTTTACATTTCTGAGGCTATTGTCTTGGTGACCTATTTCCGGACAATATAAGAGAAACGTAATTTTACATAACTAACCTGAACGTTATTCCGGGAAGAAAGGCTTAACTCCAATTTATTATGTAAGGATATTAGACTTTTGGAAGTTGCGAGTACCTTAACAACCGACGTCGTTTAGTGAGTTGCCGCGAAATTTCGACTGAAACGTACCGCTACTTAAAATTACTGAAAAACATGCATCAAACATTAATTAAGCTTCGTCTGAAATGGTAAAGTCGTTGAAACTTGAGACCTGGCATAAGGAATACAAACCGGCGCCAATCGCCCGCCCTAATACACAAAAAAAAAGAAAAATTCTATTTTTTAAATTTCGAAGTTTCTAATAGGATTTATGGTTAAAGCACTTACAGAATTTGCTCTTCTCGGCATGGCTGTAGGTAGCATAAACCACGAGGAGGAAAAGTAGTGCGCGCGCCCTCATGGCGGGGCGGCGCGGACTCACTTGGGCCCGGCGCGGCGCGGACTGAGCGCGGACCCCTATCGACCCGGCGGCCTCCGCGCATGCGCTCCCCCCCGCGCGCCCCGCACGTCGCGCCCAGCAGACCCGCCCCGCTCGACCGATCTACCCACCTAGGGTTACTGATTGTGAAAACTCGGAAAAACTGGAAAATTTTCAGGATGCAAAAGGTTTAAGGAAATTTAGTTGTGGTGCAGAATTCGTTCAAGTTCTTTTAGCAACGTACGTTAAACTACTATTGGGTAACGTGAGTAACTCTTCGAACTATAAAAAACCATACGAGTAAGGATTCTTAAAGCCTTTAAATAATATTTTGAATTCAGAACATTCGTAATAATAATTTTAGCAGGCTCTTGAGCGTCCGAGTGATTCCGAAAAACCTACTATTATTATTAAAATTAGTCCATTCGCCAAAACACCTAAAACATTATTTTGTCAAACACAATACTTTCTTTAGTTCTTGATTGTAAACCAATTATAACAAATATAATATAGTAAGTAATACCTACTGAGTAGAAACATTTCCCGAAACTGATATACTTTGATTATAGAGTTTCCTCAACTATTGTATAGCGCTTAGCCATAGTATCTTCAATACCCAAATTATAAACAGTCCAATTGTCCAACCTTCCGCATTTTCATTCCCCATAAAATTCCATTTTACAATCAGGAATCACCCTACGTAAAAAGGTACAACTCCAAAACTGGCCCCTCAGAACACGCTGGCAACCCTGTCATATTCAGGCATCGTACGGCGTCCCGCGGGCTCGCGCGCCCTATGACTCACAGAGTGAATGAACGAGGAACGAGGACCGAAGCTGAGCGACCGACGACCGAACGGACGCCGTCAATCAATGCTGCATTACTACTCTATTTACTAACATACACGACTAAAGAGATTAACAACTCGTGGCTTTTGTACAGAGTTGAAAGATGGGAGAAAAAAATAGAAAGGTCCATAAGATAAAAGTGAATAGATTACTTCTAGGCAAGCGTGCTTCATCGTGGTCGAAAAGTGGGAGAAAAGAATAGAAAGGTACTAAAGACAAGAGTGAATAGTCTACTTCTAGGCAACCGTGCTTCATAGCAGTCGAAAGGTGGGAGAAAAGAATAGAAAGGTACTAAAGACAAGAGTGAATAGTTTACTTCTAGGCAAGCGTGCTTCATCGTGGTCGAAAAGTGGGAGAAAAGAATAAAAAGGTACTAAAGACAAGAGTGAATAGTTTACTTCTAGGCAAGCGTGCTTCATAGAAGTCAAAAGATGGGAGAAAAGAATAGAAATGACATTAAGACAAAAGTGAATAGTTTACTTCTAGGCAAGCGTGCTTCATCGCAGTCAAAAGGTGGGAGAAAAGAATAGAAAGGTAGTAAAGACAAGAGTGAATAGTCTACTTCTAGGCAAGCGTGCTTCATCGCAGTCAAAAGGTGGGAGAAAAGAATAGAAAGGTCCATAAGACAAGAGTGAATAGTTTACTTCTAGACAAGCGTGCTTCATCGTGGTCGAAAGATGGGAGAAAAGAATAGAAAGGTACTAAAGACAAGAGTGAATAGTTTACTTCTAGGCAAGCGTGCTTCATCGTGGTCGAAAGATGGGAGAAAAGAATAGAAAGGTATTAAAGACAAGAGTAAATAGTTTATTTCTAGGTAAGCGTGCTTCATCGCAGTCGAAAGATGGGAGAAAAGAATAGAAATGACATTAAGACAAGAGTGAATAGTTTACTTCTAGGCAAGCGTGCTTCATCGCAGTCAAAAGGTGGGAGAAAAGAATAGAAAGGTACTAAAGACAAGAGTGAGTAGTTCACTTCTAGGCAAGCGTGCTTCATCGCAGTCAAAAGGTGGGAGAAAAGAATAGAAAGGTCCATAAGACAAGAGTGAATAGTTTACTTCTAGACAAGCGTGCTTCATCGTGGTCGAAAGATGAGAGAAAAGAATAGAAAGGTACTAAAGTCAAGAGTGAATTGTTTACTTCTAGGCAAGCGTGCTTCATCGTGGTCGAAAGATGGGAGAAAAGAATAGAAAGGTACTAAAGACAAGAGTGAATAGTTTACTTCTAGGCAAGCGTGCTTCTTAGCAGTCGAAAGATGGGAGAAAAGAATAGAAAAGAGTAAATAATTTACTTCTGTGCAAGCGTCCTCCATCGTCTACTACATCACCAACGGGGTGGATAGTGGTATTTTCGCCTATCAATAATATTTTTTTTAATGTTGGTAGTCTGTTGTGATCTTTTGTGGAACGGATCAGGTCCATGTGAGAGTATAAGTCTGGACAATAAAGTCTCTTCTTTTTTTCATTTTCATTTCAATTGAACAGTGGACTTTTCAATCTAGGGTCGTAACAATTGTAAGGGCAGTTAATGACCAAGGTAGGTCAATATGGCAGTTTGGAGTTAAATGCACATTATACCCCTGATGGTTCCAAATGCATATGATAAGAATGCTTCCAACTCTGTCTCTATTATAGTGTGCAGTGCATTGCAACCAGTTGAAGGTGAACCAGTTTTTTTTGAATATTTATATTAAACTGACCTGATAGACGTTGTCTTGCGTATTTAATCAAAATCGGTCCAGACGGATCCAGTATTATAATGGGTAACAGGTAACAGGGTGCTGTTGGGGCTGCATAGATACTGTAGTGCATGTTCTCATTATCGCATTTGGATGACCTTCACGCTATAATCAAGAAGGCGTCCTCGTTGCTAAGCAGATCTAGATCCTGCTCTAATGACATTCTTCGAACTAAGGTTCGAGGTTAAGGTAGGCTAAGGCCTATAAGCATGATTATTCGATTAAGTTTTTTTTAGGTTCACAGCATCACTACTAACGCGCTTTAGTCGTATTTGCAAGCGATATAGAAAAAATGCCAACGCGATACAGCATTACGACTGTAGCGATGCGACCGCGCTACAGCATCGCTACAAAGAGTCACCGTGGGCGAGGGGCCTTATCCCCTAGTCACATAGTCTACTATTGCCCATGGATCTCTTGGGCCATGACGTTTTTAGATCCCCAAGGGACTCTATATTGAGACGTCCTTATTTAGAATAGATTTCAGGTCACTGGCCCTCCAAATTTCGTTTGCTGCACCTGCGGAATTTTGTTGCGCAGCATACAATTGGATACAAAGTTGGCCGAATGACCCAATATTACCTATACTGGTATTTGAACAACAAAGTGTGGCAAGTCCACACTCTTAGAGGGATACACTGTTGCTTCTCTGCAATATGTCATCCTATGTTTTATCTATTATGTGAGCTAAATCAACTTTTAATTATCTCTAAAACCTGAGTTGAAATATTAATTGTTCTTTCGCTGCAGGATCCAATACAATTGATTTGTGTCTTCGCGTCTCATTGAACTGCACTATCTTGTATTTTAAATGTTAAGTTCGAGTTAGCGTGGAACACACACGCAGAGTCTAGCTGGCTAATGCTGAAAGAATTTGTCAGCTTGATTCAGCGTGCCCGAGGGTTGGTTGTCCTGGGTGCGCCGTGTATTTGGAATCGTAGAATGATATTTTTAACTCCGCTCGTGGAGGTTCTTTCATGCAAGGGGTGCATGCAAGAACCTCCTCGAGCGGCGTTTTTAAATGATATAAACCAGTGCTAAACTGCGATCCCACCTGATAGTAAGCAGTGATGCAGGCGTTGATGTTGCAGTGCACTAGTTTAAGAACCTATTCACTCGCATTGAACACACCTAAATTATAATCGGACGGGAAGACCGCATGAGGCAAATTATGGAACCATTTCTATGATCGCTTCCGAATGTGCAATCAGCTTAATTTTTCTGATTGACTCCTTGTCAATTTAAAAGCGCCTGTATTTTTTTTATTTTTTAATGTAGACGCCATACAACAAAATATTCTTTAATCGTGGGTGTGTTGACCAACGTGTAAACTCATATACTCGTATAAAAGACATGCAGATCCGGAAAAACTGCCCTAACTTACAAGTTATACAAATATTTATGCCAAGCAGGAATCGAAAACCAAAGCAAACGTTACGAGTAGGTCGCAGGTTCAAATCCAGCCAGGCGCATTACTTTGTGCAATTTATTTCATCACCACTGCTCTCAAAACGATAAAGGAAAACATCGTGGGAAAACCGGTATGTCCTGAAAAATGTAAGACGTGTTATATCCACCATCCCACACTGGGCCCTTGTGGTGGATTACGGCGTATTCCCTCTGTTAGTGAGGAGGCCTGAGGATCGAACCTTCCAACTGTAACACCGAACATGACCAGAGTTGGTATTGTCGTTTTTTTTTTACAAAAACGTCCCTGAACTTTAGTCGCTCAAAAGCAAATTGAAATAGTACATTTTGATACAAGTGGAGAAAGTTTGTCATTGCGCCCGCGGCAGTTTTTATGGAACCGAGTGCTATAGTGAAGAATTTCTACGTGTATCAAATGACGTTCGTCAATACACTTGCGAAGATATAAATAAACAGGGGTTTAGGTGCCACTCGTGGTGGTAGCCTAGCGCCCAGCCTGACACGATAAATACGTGGGACACTCAGAAAGTTTTGAGATACTAAAAAAAAAATACAAACATCCGAATTGAGAACCTCCTCCTTTTTTTGAAGTCGGTTAAAAACTAACTTCTACGGATATAATGATTTTATTAAAATCTTTTCAAAGAACTCTCCAACAGCCTCTATACAAAGTTTCATGCGTCTGAACCAATTTTTGAAACATTTTTTCCAGTCCGCCGCAGACACTTCTTCCACGGCCTTCTCGAACGCTGCTAGCGCGTCTTCCGGCGATGAAAACTGTATCCCTTTCAGCAGATTTTTTATTTTAGGGAATAAAAAGAAGTCACACGGTGCCAGATCAGGATTATAAGGAGGGTGCTACAAGACTCTGACCGGTGTGGTGTCCAGGAAGTTCCTCGTCTTGAGCGCAGAGTGCGCGGGCGCGTTGTCATGGTGAAGCAGTACACCGCGGAGCCCGGTGTTCGGTCGCTTGTTGCTCATTGCAGACAAAACTTATGGCAGGCATTTTGTGGTATACCATTCGGCGTTGATGCTGCTTTGGTCTCGTAATGGAATTGAAATCAGATTGCCTGACCCCGTCAAAGTGAAGAAACTAGCGATCAAAATTATCCCTGCGCTCGCTTCACTTTTGTAGGCGTTGGTTCATTTTGAAACAGCCAAACTATCGATTGACGCTTTGATTTTGGATCATATTGATATATCCAGGATTCGTAACCTGTCACAATGTCGTAAACGAGTTGAGACGAGCCTGTTTCACATTTTTAATTCATATTACGGCACCACTCCACACGGGCCTGCTTCTGAGCTTCGGTGAGGTTGTGCAGCACCCAGCCGCAAACTATCCTCCTCATGCAAAGGAGCTCGTATAAAATCTTGTAAACGCTTCCCGAACCAATCTGCAGTATATGCTGAATCTCTTCGTATGTAATTCGCCTATTTTCTTGAATATTTTTTTTTTACAGCTTACACTTTCTTCCGTGACAGCCGTTGTAGGACGACCACTCCTTTGTTCATCGCCCAAAGTAAGGCGACCGCGCTTGAACTCGCTAAATCGTTGAACCGGTAGATGGTTGCTTTTGAAGGTCCTTAATCCATAAAAGCAATTTGAAGTCGATCAAATGACTCATCAGGTTTTAGGCCACATTTAAAATCGTAGAAAATCATCGCACGAAAATGTTCTCGATGCAATCCATTTTTAAAAAAGATACGATAATTTGATTTTGCTCTCGAAAAAATGTGGAGGGAAATTCAAATTCGAATAATATACTTTTTAATATCCAAAGTTTTCAAAATAATTAAAAGTGGCCAGTGCCTTAACATAAAAACTTTTTTCGCAAAACTATCGAGTGGCCTGATATAAAAAACTGTGGTGGGGTCGAGCGCGAGCACTTTTCCGCACTAGTGCGAAACACAATCAACTGCGTGTCTAAAAGTGGTAGGAATAAGAGCGGCTCCTCAAGTAAGTGTAATGAAAAATATTTGGGAAAGGCTAGTTTAGGAAGTCAGTGTCATGTCTAGTTGATTTCGCGACTCTGTCACATCCTAATCAATGTGGGCCAGTGAACTGCACTCCATGCACGGTGAGAAGGAAGATTGCAGATTGAATGATTGCAGGAATTGGTAATGGTTCATCCTATGTATGAGGAAAAGGAGACTTAGGTACCCACGAATCATTGCTAACTATTGCTTAACTGCGATCCCACCTGATGGTAAACTGTGATGCAATCGTTGATGGTGAGGCGCACTAGTTTATTATGAGCCTATTCACTTTACCTTGAAGACACCTAAATTATAACCGGAGGGGAAGACCGCAACAGGCAAATTTTTTCAGTCCTTCGATGTACACGGTATAAAAGACGAGGCGAAACGCTTAGTCTGGACCATAAAGGTTTCAACAATGTAAGGGTGGATACCCATCGTACGTCGAGTTATCCGGTGGTAGAAATGAGATGGCAGAATCAAGTCATGCAATTCCCACGCACACTCTCCAAAATGCATCCTGTAAAATACCGAAAGGCTGGCTACACTACGCTTATGCTCAAGGCTTTAGAGATTGGACTTAACCAAATTTGGATCACCAATCAGCCTCTTTGCATGCCTTTCCACCGATTCTAAAGCTGCTAGGTGCGCCTCAAAGAGATGTCAGCAAAATCATAGGGGCCAGCAAGGTCAGCGAAGCTTACTGGAGCCATGGGTTCGCTTCTGAAAGGAAAACCCAGGGTCCTGGAATACAAGGCAAAGAAGGAACATAGTAGAGGGTATTAGTCAGTAAAAGTCTGACACGCTTCTCGCTCCGCCCTAGAGCGTAAGAAGTAATTGGATAACTTTCCACCTAAAAAAACTCTGGGTCTAAAAAAAGGTCTGGCACGAAAGCCTTATTAGTAAGTTTTCCTTCTTTCGGTTTACCTGCTGGTTTGTGTGCTTGGATCGCAGACTTCCTGAGTGACCGGTCAATCCGAGTGGTCATCGATGGTTGCTCGTCCGGTCAAATGGCCATTAATGCCGGGGTCCCTCAGGGGTCAGTGCTCTCGGCAACATTGTTCTTGCTGCACATTAATGATCTGCTTAAGCCCGGTACCTTTGGGTATGCAGACGACAGCACTGTTGCTGAGAGTTACATATCCAGCGCGCAAGCTAGCGGGTCACAGATCCAGTCTCTTCGAGAGGCTATGGTCGAGCGCTTGAACTTGTCCTTGGAGGAAGTCTCTGAATGGGGCGATGCCAATTTGGTTAAGTTCAATGCTGCTAAAACCCAGGCGTGTCTCTTTTCTGCTAAAAGGAGCCAATTCAGTCCTGCTCCAACTTTCCGGGGCGTAACCGTGCCGTTAACCGACCATCTTGATCTTCTTGGTGTTACGCTGACGTCAAAACTCAACTTTGGGCCATATATTGAAGCAAAGGCTCAACTGGCAGCAAAAAAGCTGGGTATCCTCGCTAAGGTCAGACAGTACTTCACGCCGGAACAGCTGCTCAAACTTTATCAAGCACAAGTTCGATCGTGTATGGAGTACTGCTCTCATCTTTGGGACGGATCTGCCCGATACCAGCTTGATGCACTTGAGGCAATTGAGAGGCGTGCCAGGAGGATCTTAGGCAATGATGCACTCGTTGAGTCGAGGCTCCAAAGTCTTGAGCATCGGCGCCGAGTTGCTAGCCTGTCGGTTTTCTACCGGTTGCATTTCGGGGAGTGTGCGTCGGAATTGCATAACCTAATTCCGCCTAGCCCGTTCCATCATCGGACCACCAGGCGTACGGCAACGCGCCACCGGTACATGGTGGACATTCCACCTATACGCACAAAACGTTTTGGGAACACATTCATTGTGCGTACAGCTAAGGAGTGGAATTCCTTGCCGGAATGTGTGTTTCCTGATAGCTACAACCCGGAAATCTTTAAGTCAAGAGTGAATAGGTTACTTCTAGGTAAGCGCGTTCCATCGTCGACCGCCTCATCGCTTTCCATCAGGTGAGATGGCGGTCAAGCGCGAACCTATCCAGAATAAAAAAAAAAAAAAAAGTCCGTATTCTCCTATTAAAATGAAACAGGAAACAGCGTATAGTAATTTGAGAGGATAAGTGCCGTATCTATCAATTTATGGTAATTGGACCGATTTTGATGAATATAGATTTGAAATTAAGGGGTTTGTATATAATTCTTATTATAAAATGTATAATTTTTATAAATATATTATATAAATATATTTTGGTTATGTGAGCCAGGAACCACACTTAACGAGGAAATTCTAGGTTAGTATTAACCTAAGAGTAAGTAGCAAGAGAGAGAAAAAAGATCAGAAAATATCTGACTAAAATAGAAAATAAGACAAACAAAACATCAACAATTAAATCTAAAGTTTGCGTTTGACCCAAAAACTCCACCTAAAACAACATCCACAAAATCAAAATCCATATCTATTAATTATTATCAGTATAAATTTTCAAACAGCCAACATTCACACAACTCACAACAACAAAAGTCATGAAAAACCTTCAAAAACAAAAAAAAAAGAAAGAACGGATATAGATAAGGAGGCCGGAACCCCCTAAAGTTGGTATTAGTCTCGAACCAGCACCTGTCAGGTCCTTAGACCAACGCCGACTTGTCAAGTTGACGCTAGAAGGGTACCCTTACTGACTGTCCCCGCCCCCTCCGCCCCCCGGCTCCTGCGCAGCCACTCCTCATAAGAGCCTCTCGAGTGGAGGACCCTCGACACAAAGGTATCTTTTTGACAAGTTTTGAGTATATGGAATCGTGAAACTGTGTCAAGATTAGCTTACAAGTAATGTTACGAAATCGACGCCTTCATTATAATCTTCCAGTTTTGAAATAATATTTCTTGGAGACTTAAAATTATGAAAATTTTGAACTGACTACAATATCGTTTCAATCATCATCATCATCATCATCATTTCAGCCGAAAGACGTCTACTGTTGGACATAGGCCTCCCCAAGTGTCGCCACAATGAACGGTGCTGTGCGTCTCGTATCCATCGGATTCCCGCCACCTTTACCAGGTCATCGGTCCACCAACGCTGTGTCTTCCGGTACGTGATCGCCACTCCAGAGCCTTTCGGCCCCAATGGCCTTCTGTTCTGCGAACATTGTACCCTGCCCATTGTCACTTAAATTCGGCGATTCTTCGTGCTATTTTAGCAACCTTGGTTCTCCTACGGATATCTTCATTTTTTATTTGATCACGCAAGGAAACTACGAGCATAGCTCTTTCCATTGCCCTTTGGGTGACTTCAAGCTTTCTGATGAGGCCCATAGTGTGCGACCACGTTTCGTTTCAATGTCAGCAAAAAAAAAACAGTTACTCAACTTAGCTGAAAACCCACACAATTTATTAATTATAGCCCTTTCCTTCTCCTAGAGAGGAGTTCCTATTACTATTTCACTATTTACGTCGAATTTCTGACCCATGATCCTAGAACGCAAAGGGTAACTGAAGGACACTAGTCCGTCTGACACGCCCTCCTGCTCCACCATAGAGCTGTTGATGTCATTGGATGATCACCTAAAAAAAACACAATTTACTTGCTATATATTATATGATGTAAATGAGGACACAAAACTCAGGGAAAACGTCTTCTCGGAGCGGCTTAGATGTCACACCAATCCACTTGCACATAGCTTCTTCTGGACTTCAAATAGCCTGACAAGAAGGTTATGAAGATGGCACATCCTTGATGACTTGTCGTAAGAAGAGAACAGTCTAAGGAGTCTAGACCCCAAACGCCAGCAAACATCTACCTGTCCGCTTATAGTCAACAGACTGTCATGATCAGCCTTATAATGTTCCTAGTGCTGGAACTCATTCCTCCTCTTTAGGAGAAGGAAAGGACCGCAACCGCGTGTGTTTGGTGCGGATTGGAGGATGTCACAAGTCTTCGAATTTTTGATTCTAGGACGTGCCGGTTTCCTCACGATGTTTTCTTTTATCATTTTAATAACAGTGGTGATGAATTATTCTTTTATTGTTATTAGGCTTACGCTTGACTGCTATATCATCTGATGGGAAACGACGATGTGGTCGACGATGGAGCGCGCTTACTTAGAAGTAACCTATTCACTTTTGACTTAAAGATCCCCAGTCCCCCTAGCCAAGTTACAATCGTTTTGTTCGCGCCGAATGCCTCGAGTAGGCCACGCCTCCGATTTCTTTGTTCTGACCACGTGACTGAGCGTTGAGATGACGTCTGACATGTTGATCTGCAACCTTTCCCAATTTTTTTTCAGCTTTCTTGAACGTAAATTCTTGAGTCTGGATTCGTAAGGATATCCTTACGATTATATTAAGGTGTGTCCAGACCTGGCGAATGCGCTTCCGAACAGCGCGCGTGCATTTCAGGTTCGTACGAAGCCCCTACGCCAGCACGCCTCTCGCGCGCAAGCTACACCGCGCCGTACTTGAGCGACACAGGAGGTGCGCACTAGCCGCCCGCGATGCACACACATAGTTCAACCACGAAAGAAGCTACATGTGCACGAGCTTCGAGCTCACTCAAGCCTTGCCGGAGCTGCACTATATCGGCGCACCAAACTTAAGCTGTAACCGCACGCGAGCAATACGCGCGCAGTTCGCAAGCGGCTAGTGAGCGGCGCATTCGCTGCTCATTCACCAGGTCTGGACACACCATTATGAATAAGATAAGAATAGATAGTGAAATGAGTGTCACATTAGTTATTTCTTTATCTTGAATTAACTATAATAATATAAACGGTATTATTAGTCATCAAACAAATGCATTTATATCAATATCTTATCAGAATTATGAAATAATCCCATATGTGGAAGTAGATAATTATATTATGTTAATAATCTATAAACGTCATTTAATTGAAAAGACAAGTCGGGGATTTATTTGAATATGAAAAATATCAAAATCATTTAAAAAAATAATATTATTACCATCACTTTCTGAATTGAGAATTTGAAGTTAAGAAATAACCAAACTAGGTTTGTCTAGGTCTTCGCTTCAAATTCCAAATACAGAAACCAGGGAAAGTCATGTTTATGGTTAATTATCATCAACATTTTAGCTAAAAGACGTCTACTGTGCCTCCTCCCATCCCCTCACACGATGGGCCCTGTACGTCTCGCATCTATCGGACTCTCGCGAGCCTCACCAGGTCATCAGTCCACCTTATAGCTGGCCTTCCAACGCTGCGTCTACCAGTACGCAGTCGGAACGATACGACGGCATGAATTTGTTTTTAGGGTTCCGTACCTCAAAAGGAAAAAACGGAACCCTTATAGGATCACTTTGTTGTCCGTCTGTCTGTCTGTCAAGAACCTTTATCTCGGGAACTCGTGAAGGTGTCGAGTTCAAATTAAAACCATATACTCAAGTCTGCGATCCCTTGAAACTGTGAAAAAATCAAACTTCTAAGTGAACGAAAAAAAAGAGACGTTCGTTTATGTCGCTAAAAGCGTATATTTCGACACTCTCAAAGGAATTAAAATTCATAGGGTTACTACGAAGTTAGTTCCGTTACACTTACCGTTGACCCTGAATCCTGATATTTGACATAAAGCAAGATTTGATAGCACAAGTATAGGAATAAATCTGAAAACAGTAAATCTATGTTACGTTACAAAAAAAAAATTTCTTTGCGATTCGGAAAAATTGTCGAGACTCCATTCGGGAATTGAACTATTTACATACATAGGTAAGTTTATACGGAACCCTCAGTGCGTGAGTCCGACTCTATGCTCAGGTTTTTTTTTTCACCAAGCGTATAATGACGAATACGCGTCTTAGAAGCCACGCGTCCATGGACAGTAGACCTCACATACATTAAATTCTTCAAGGTTCAACTTCGAATCAAACTCACCCTTACATTCTAACAGAATGGATATAAGTATTTTTGTAACTCTAGAAATCCAGACTCCTAAAACTAATCTAAAGCCCTGCTCCCACGGACTGAAGATCGCGATAGTCGCGTGACAGAGAGTCGGGTAGGAAATTGCCACGTAAACAGTGAGATGGTCATGTCGCCACGCTGCCGGCTATTCCACCGCGCGATTTCCGCTCGTGTGTACACGCTCTTATTTTGTGTTCGACGTTTAAAGGTTCGGTACGCCCGTATTTTTCCAATGTTCAGGCAGAGACGTAAAGCACCTACACACACAATTAAAAGGAAAGAAAATTAATTTGCACCAAATATTAACAAACCTAGTAAATACAATTAAGTCAAATATTCGTCAAATCCATGTAAAATGCCGTCGCTTATCAAAATCCTGAGCTGTACTGCATTTTGTCAGTAATTCAATAGTGCGAGTCATCTTGGCAAACCAAGTTTTTTCCGTGCTTCGGAAAGCACATTAAGCCATTGGTCCCAGCTGTAAAAACAAAGCCTCAAAGAGATGTCAGCCAAACCCAGCCCAGCAGGGCCGACGCCCGCTAGTGTCACGGAGAATTTCTGCAAGGGTAGCCGTGGTCCTGGAACGCGAAGGGCAACAGGAGGACACAAGTATGGTTTAAGTCAGTTAAAGTCTAATGCCACTCCACCCTAGAGAAGTCACTGGATGATTTCCCACGTCAAAAAAAGAAGCCGTTGGCCCCGGCTGTCATTTGTAGATTTTTGGTCAGTAAATTCTGACACGGCCTCTCACCATCTTAGAGCGGAAGAAATCATTAGGTAATATTCCACGACCCAAATAAAAAAAAAAATCCGGACACAGAGTCTGGGAGTCCGGACATAGAGAAAATCGTAATGAAAAACTCCAATTTCTTTGGTTGACCTTCAAACCCAAACCTGCATCTCACGTACAGATAACGCGTTAGCGTGTACAGAATCAGCGAGCCAGTTCAGTCGTTTGTCGACACGTCAGATACTGTTTCATAGCCTTCAGCCCTTTGTCAAAAGTATCTATTACCTACTGAAGTAATGTTTTGCCAGTAAGATGAAGTTGTTCAATAGTTCACAGTTAATGAGAGCGCTCGACTGTTGCATTGTTACCGTAACACAAACAATACGCGACTCTGAGCAGTACGAATTAATGACCATTAATTCCCTGCCTTATCCTTTACGGTATATTGGCGTGATGGCCAGAAGACAAGCAGAAGTTTGATTTTCCTTCATTTATTTTCCCCTCGAGGGCCGATTGTACATACGTCTGTACAACTTGAGTGACCTTGAAAAACGCTCAATTGTCGTTTTGTACACGCGAGTGTACGAAAATTACAGTCGAGAATTTTGATTTCTATATCTTCGTTTTTCCTAAAAAAACCAGAACAGTTTTTTTTTTGGTTATTCGAAAGGTTCTGAACTGATGAAAACCGTGGAAATCCGATAGATGCGAGACTCACAGGACCGTTCGTTGCAGTGACACTTGGGGGAGGCCTATGTCCAAGAGTCCGAAATGATGATGATGAACGCTCGTAGAACGGATGGTCGATGGGGCCGAAAGGTTCTAGAGTGGCGACCGCGCACCGGAAAACGCAGCGTTGGAAGGGCTCCCACAAGGTGGACTGACGACCTGGTGAAGAGGTGCGGGAGTGCGGTGGATGCGAGACGCACAGGTTCGGTCGTTGTGGCGACGCTTGGGGGAGGCCTATGTCCAACAGTGGACGTCTTTAGGCTGAAATGATGAGCGTACATTATCAGCATCATTATCGTCATCATCATCGATGACGATAATGATGCTGATGATGTACGCTCAATACTATTAAAATTTTGCATGCTATATCATAAAATAGCTAAACATGTTTGTACCATTCCAATTCTATGTAACACCATTTAATACCATGTTTTACGCAAATAAAGAATTTATTATTATTATTCTTATTATGCTTCGCGTTTTGTTTCTTTGGCGGTAACATTGGCATTAAGATCATCTTTACATATTATAGAACTATAGCGACATCTATGACGCCACGTAGAAACTAAAAATTCGAAATCTTACATGGCGGTAACACAGTTCTCTGCGCGATTAGGCATATATAATAACCCGAAATCAACAACTTAAGAACTGGAACAATAAAATTTGCCTGCTGCGGTCTTCCCGTCCAACTATAATTTAGGTATCTTCAAGGCTAGAGTGAATTGGCTCTTAATAAACTAGTGCACCTCACCGTCACTGATTGCATTACTGCTTACCATCAGGTGGCAACTTAGGTTTAAAATGTAGAAGAAGCGCCTGTTTCCATCAGAGCCGTAGCTAGGGCGGTACCAGCGTAGGCGTGCCCAAGCACAAGGCGCAGTCCCTGGAGGAGCACAATTTTTTTATATCCAGTTCTTTTTATTTGTATTATACTTTTTTCTAGGAACACAGTTATAGAAGCACGCACCCAGCGTATAAAACGCTAGTTACGCCACTGGTTTCCATATACTATCAATTTATGCATGAATACTTTTTTTTTAAGTTGGAAAATCATCCAAATACATCTCCTGCCCTTGTGTCAGACTTTTACTGTCTAAAACCTAATCCTGTTCCTTCTTTGCCCTCGTTCCAAGGCCCCCGGGTTCTCTTTCGTATTACTCATGGTCTTGGTAGGCTTCGGCCTTGCTGGGCCCCTAGCTGTCGCTGTCCGCAAGCCCGCGCCTGCGGTAGCCGGAAATCGGGATCGCAATCCCGGCGGCTGGGGCGTTAGGGCCATTGCCTCGCACGTGCGGCCACTTCTTTTGCTAGCATTACAGCTTCTCGCAGAAGAAGGCGACCGCGTGGCACTCCTCCTTGCTCCAGACCGTGGCCTGTACCAAGGCCCGGCGTGAGAGATCGCTGCTGCCGAGCGCCCCCACGATGATACAGCGGTGCTCTTCCCAGGTGGGGCACACCTCTACCGTTTGCTCCACCGTGTCTTCCGGGCGGTCCACACAATGATGACACCCGGGCGTTTCTTCCGCACGAATCCACTGCAGGAATTTCCCGAACTGATCATGTCCGGTGAGGACCTGCGTCATGTGGAAGTTAAGGACGCCGTGTTGTTTTTCCAGCCACTCCTCAAAGAGGGGACTTACCGGTATAATTTTGGCGTGCCCAACGCACGACTGCATGGATTAATGACATGGACCATTAAATGTCCTACTTAAGGAAAAGCCATGGAACAGAGCCTTCTGGCTATGGCTGTGCGGATTGAAGACAGCAAAGCTAAGTATATAAGCCAATGAAATACTGAGCTGTATGAATGCGTCATCCGCAATTAATAAAAATCACGATATACTATCGTTACACGTACACAAATTATCGCAGATAAGCCACTATCACCCAAACAATCGCAGATACGTACAGCGAGTAGAGGCAGAGCCTAAATTCGGCATGTTATTATCATCAGCGGTGGCCTGGGGTACCTAATAGCGGCCTCTCGTCCTTACCACGGCCGGTTGGTATTCGAGACCTCTGCTGATCCTGGCAATTGTTTTTTTTTATCTTGTAACCTTTTTTTCTGGTAATCTTGATTGATTCACGTAATTAATCGATAGAATGAGGACAGTGGCTTCTTTTTTTTTTCCTTTGCATTATTTTTTATCTTTTTTTTTGGGCGGTTTTATACTAAGATATAGGTTGAATATGTATATGTTTTTAGAAAAAATTTGGACCTGTTTAGTAACTGTTGAACTGAGTTAAAAGCCTAACTATGAAGGGGAATGTTATCAGCTATACAAAATAGTTCCAGAAATGAACAAAAAATTATTAGATTTTAGTTTTACAAGTCACAATATCTTTCAATTAGTTAAGTACCTAGTTGTAGAATAATAAATTAATCTTTGAAAACTCATCATTAGCTGCAAGACCCCTCTTTGAGGCGTGGCTGGAAAGACGTCACGGCGTCATCACCTTCCACATGGCGCAAGTCCTCACCGAACATGGTAAGTTCGGGAGGTTCCTGCACCGGATTCGTGTGGAAGAAACGCCCGGGTGTCACCATTGTGTGGACCGCCTGGAGGACACGGTGGAGTATACGGTGGAGGTGTGCCCCGCCTAGGCAGAGCAAAGCCGTGCCCTCGTGGGGGCGATCGGCGGCGGCGATCTCTCGCGCTGGGCCTTGGTACAGGCCATGGAGGAGAAATGGCAAGCGTTCGCCTCCTTTTGCGAAGCAGTAATGCTAGCAAAGGAGGCCGCACGTGCACGCGCTAGGCAATGGCCCTCGCGCTCCAGCCGGGATTTCCGATTCCGATTACCGGCCACTGTAGGCGCGGGCTGGCGTACGAAGAGCAATTGGTAGCTCGCCGGCTGGCTGTCTGGTACCGAGCCCGAGTCGTCGTAGACTCGTAGTGTTCTATGCGCGCCTCAAAGTCATGTCAGTAAAAATTTAGGGTTCCAGTAGGGTCGAAGCCTTCTGGAGCCATGGGCTGATGTCCGAAAGAGAACCCCGGGGTCCTAAAAACGCAAGGCAAAGAAGGAACATAGGTGTAGATTTAATCATTAAAATCTGACACGCCCTCTGGCTCCGCCCTAGAGCGAGAGAAGTCAGATGAATTCCCACCTAAAAAAAATTGTAAACAAAAAAACATACACCAAATAAATCAGTATTCACAAATGAATATCGTGTGCAGAAGAATGAATCGCACATTGATATCGTAACTCAAATCGCAAAAACAAAATTAAGTTGGTAAATGATAAAAAAAAAATGTAATGCGATAATGTCAAATTGTCAAACAGGCCAATGGACATTAAATCAGCTAGCCAAATACGTGTTCTACCAAGGAAATAATTTTATTTTAATTAACATTGACAGGCACATATTAATAATAAATAATAATAATATTCCACAACTATCACACAACGCCGTCTAGTCCCAAGCTAAACAAAGCTTGTGTAATATGTTATATATTTCTAAATACATACATATATAGATAACGTACACCCAGACACAGAACAAATGATCGTGCTCATCACACAAACATTTGTCCTGGGTGGGAATCGAACCCACGACCTCCGGCATTATTGTACGATTAACGATACATAGATTTTTTCATTTGTTTATAATTTTTTAATAAGAAATTATTAATCTTTAGGTCGAATTATATTTAACAATGACAACTGTGCAATCTAGAAAGATTGCACAGTTGTCATTGTTACATTGTTACCATGTTCGTAACGGATGTATTGAGGATTGTTGTTTGCCTGAATTATAAATAACCACAGACAGAATCTGTCTGATGTCTGATATCAAAATGAACATTATAATAATCATTATATTTCCCCGTAGGTAAACAAACATAAGAATTATTCAATTATTCATATTTTATTCTAAAAATAATTTAGTATTGTTAGCAATTTCTGTTTATTTCTGGAATTTAATAGGCGTTGTCCCCATTCTAGACTCGCCCTTTAGCAACTACACTACTCGTCTAATTAATAACAGCCCATCTAGCTTATAGTGGAGGAGCTGGTTGAAGTCCTTCATATTTATTTATTTTAATTTTAAAAGAACTTTAACAATTTGGCCTAGCTTAAATAGAGTCAGATAACATTGAACCTATTGCTACCAGCAAGCATCATTATTTGTTCCGATTTGAAGGTTCTTATCCTGCCAATATATAATTACAGACTTGACTTGTCTTGGCTTGTGAGACGCATGTTACTAAAAGAGTTATGAGTTTACATGTAGATGGATGGAGAGGGAGATCGAGACCAAAGAAAAGATGGATGGATTGTGTGAAGAGTGATATGAAAGAAAAGGAAGTTAGTGATAGCATGATGAGTGACAGGGCAGAGTGGAAGAAAAAAACGTGTTGCGCCGAC
Source organism: Mythimna vitellina (assembly GCA_949316375.1). NCBI lineage: Eukaryota > Metazoa > Arthropoda > Insecta > Lepidoptera > Noctuidae > Mythimna > Mythimna vitellina. The sequence goes on along the minus strand of OX438691.1, from coordinate 1,241,327 downwards.
CCCAAATAACTCGGGACAAGGGCAGGAAGATGATATAATTACAGACTTATAGCCATTCAATCATCTCAGTAGCTTAGTAAGATTTTTTTTTTTGAAGATGGGAAATCTTCAAATAACTTCTCGAGCTCTCGGTGCAGAGAGAGGAAGGGTCAGACTTTTGCTGACTAAACCCCTCCCGTGTTCCGTTCAGTTGCCTTTAGCGTTTCGGGGCCGTGGTGACTTTTTGTTTATGAAATGTTTTTCACTAAACACTTTTTAATTGAGGTTCCCCTCAGCCAATCTTAAATACCGTCCACCTTGCGGCTCCATCATTAGACCAGTTCGATAGTACCTTATAACCAGATAATTCTAATAATCCTAAACACGGTTAGGTTACATGAACTTATTACAGAGTTCTGGTGCCCAGGGGCGCCTACTCCGTGGGTGCTCGGGAGCTCGAGCACCCATGAAATAGACATCAAGAAACAGATCAGTAATCGCCTTTTAGGAATGGGCGTTTTTTCATTACTTGACCCGTTTAGCGCAGTGGTTCAGAGCGCCGGTTGAAACGCAAGGATCGCGGGTTCGGTTCCCGCACCAACACAAATGTTTGTCGATGAAACAGATATTCCAGGACAATGTATGTGAAGTTGTCTAAACTTATTATTTATTGACGCTGCGGGCAACGGATGCCAGTTACTGCTAAAAATGATGTTACTGTATCCGTTATAAAAACCTCGATCAGTGTGCATTTCTCTTCTCACACTTCGCCACTTTTTCGAGTCATCAAATGAGTATGAGCACCCATGAGGTTTCCTAAAAGCCGGCACCCCTGCCGGTGCTTACCTTCCGGCTTCATCATCGGATTAGTTTGATGTTTGCCCCTCTTCCTTCAGTCAGTCAGTCAGTTCCTTCAGTAACAAAGCAATTTTACTTGTTACGACAGTTCTGCTGTGATCCCACAAGGAGTTCCGTTCCATATCTTCGAAATTCATCATCAGATCATAACAATATTTCTATGGGTTCAATCCGGAAGTATAATCTTTATATCAAAAACAAAATTTAAAAAATCAGTTTACAATTGACCGAAAAATCGGTGAAGATACAAAAAAAAAATACATACAGCTGAACCTCCTCTTTTTAGAAGTCGGTTAAAAACCAACCGCAGTTTGATAGATTTATGACAGCTTAGAAGTCAAGTGCGGTTAATACATTAACTAAAATATTTAACTACGCACACATGCAAGCGCCTCAGTACAGTGCGCCGGCGCATGCAACTACCGGAGCGTTCCACATCAAGCACAGCGGCCTCGGCTGCTGTCTACCCTAATTGCTGCACGCAAGCTGAACATACTGGTACAAACATCACGCTACTGGTTACTGGAGGGTTAGCAGTGTTCCTAAGCAAAGAATCCTTCGTAAGACATATGGATACAAACTAATATAAGTTTGTAGCGTTTAAAATATCTGTGTCGTGGCCATCTTAGATATTGATCACTTCATGATATGGCCAACTAAAACTGGCCAGATCGTTTAACATTAAAGTTTGATAACATGTCAAGCCTCGTTCGGCCTACTTTCCTTAGACCTTTTATTATCATAGAAATCCTATATCAATGATATTTTTTTTTTATTCTTGGAAGGTTCGCGCTTGACCGCTATCTCACCTGATGAAATGACGATGCGGTCGACGATGGAGCGCGCTTACCTAGAAGTAACCCATTCGCTCTGGACTTAAAGATTCCCGGGTTGTAGCCATCAGGAAACACAGATTCCGGCAAGGAATTCCACTCCTTAGCTGTACGTACAGTGAACGTGTTCCCAAAACGTTTTGTGCGTATAGGTGGGATGTCCACCATGTACCGTACCGTTTCTAAGATCTGGCCACAACATATACTCGACGCCTGTATTCTTAGAAAGGGTTACGCAGACAAGTTCCTACAGTAGGTAGCAATACATATACCACATAGCCAGCCATTTATGCTCAAATTCCATGTAGAAAGTTTCGAGCTATTTCTTCAACCAGGCCACCTGCTACTTGAGCTTGCGGACGGCGAGGAATGGGTAGCTCGCCTTCCGGTCGTCCGGTAACCGTTTGGAAAATCCCGAGTCGTCGACGACGCGTAGTGTTTCACGCATGCCACAAAAATATGTCAGCAAAACCATAGGGGCCTAGCAGGTCCAAAGCCTAATGGGGCTATGAGTTCGTTTCTGAAAGGGAAACCCGGAGTCCTGGAACGCAAGGCAAAGAAGGAACATAACAGTGGGTTTTAGTCAGTAAAAGTCTGACAAGCCCTCCGCCCTAGAGAAAAAAACAAAGGCAGGCGGCCTTTGCTACTAAAAAATCTAGTTGGAAAAATACGAGTAACACTTTGGCTCTAGAATTGAGCTCCGGACGCTCAGGAGTAGCACTTCTTAAAAGCAAAGTAAAGAAAGATTACAAATGTGAGATTCGTGGGTCCAACTCCTAGAGGGATGTTAAAAAGGCTTTCGAATATAATGGAGTACAAAACGGTTGTTTGTTATAATGTTCGTAGATTTAAATTGTGCTGCCTTATACTTGGGCACACAGAAAGTTTTGAGAAACTAAAAAACTAACTTCTATGGATAAAATATTTTTATTAAATCTTTTTAAAGAACTCTCCACCAGTCTCTATACAAAGTTACATGCGTCTGAACAATTTACGAAAAAATTAAATCCAGTTTGCCGCTGACACCTCTTCCACGGCCTTCTCAAACGCTGCTAGCGCGTCTTTGCCGGCGATGAAAACTGTATCCCTATGAAAAGAAGTCACATGGTGCCAAATCAGGACTGTAAGAAGGGTGCCCCAAGACTCTGACCGGTGTGGTGTCCAGGAAGTCCCTCGTTTTGAGCGCTGAGTGCGCGGACGCGTTGTCAAACTTTCTGAGTGGCCTGGTTTGTGTTGTCATTTAGTAGTCGACCTACATATTTCTAAATACGCACTTAGTCAATTTCTGTTTCAATTTACTAGGCTAGATTGGAATCTAAGATAATTTTTATAGTAGTAATTTCATAATAGTTTAATTTACTAAAAAAGACAACTTTGGTTCCACAATATTTGTTCTTGATTTGATCCGTCGCGTCGCCTTAACAACCGGTGAAGTGCATCTTGCATCCATCAGATTTCCACAATCCTCACCAAGTCGTCAGTCCACCTTGTGGGAGGCCTTCCAACGTTTTCTCTTCACGTGGTCGCCACTCTAGAACCTTTCGGCCCCAACGACCACCGGTTTTGCGAGCAATCCGCCCTGCTTACTGCCACTTAAATTTTGCGATTTTTCTATGATACAATATTTGTTACTAGTATTTATTTTTATGTTAGCTCTCAATTATGTAAGTTAATATATTTATGATAATACAATAAACTTCTGTGTACCTCACAATAAAATTAAAACCCTACATCAAATAATAAAATTGCCATTCTATGGTTTAATATTTATTAATGCATACGAAGTAGGATTCTGTATTTTAAAAGTCCGTATTACGCACTATTTTTGAGATTTTTGACCTTAAAAACGATAAAAATGAAAAAAATACACACTTATAATGCGCGCGTTGTTAAAATTCATCTACGGACTATCTTTTTTACATTTTTGGCTCGTATTCACCTGGATTGCATGCTAAAACATTGCCTAAAATAAACTTAATTAGTATATCTTAATTATTTCAGCTATCGTGAGTGAAATGAGATCAAAACTCTGGTCTGCTGATATCTAAAACAAAAGTTTTCAACTCAGTTAAAAAGTTACATGTACAGATCATATTTTTGAATATAAACATAAAAACTAGGCAAGTGTGAGTTCGACTCGCGCCCATAGGGTTCCGTACAAACTCACAAATGTAAATAGTTCAATTCCCGAATGGAGTCTCCAAGATTTTTCCGAATCTCATTTTTTTTTTGTAGTATAATAAATTTACTGTTTTCAGAGTTATTCCTGTACTTGTTATAGCACAAGTATAGTACCTTACTATATGTCATATTTCAGGATTCTGGGTCAACGGGAAGTACCCTATGAATTTTGATTCCATTGAGTGTCAAAATATACATTTTTTGCGACATAAACGGCCGTACCTTTTTTTTCGTAAACTTAGAAGATTGATTTTTACACAGCTTCAAGTTACCGCAAACCTGTATATATGTTTTTAATTTCAACTCGATACCTCCACGCGTTCCCGAGATTTTTGACAGATAGACAGACAGATGACAACAAAGTGATCCTATATGGGTTCCGTTTTTTTCCTTTTCAAGTACGGAACCCTAAAAAATTCTAATTATAATACAATGATATAAATCAAATTAATTATCGTACCTAGAGCCTTCATTTTTAAAATTCTTTAAGTGACAAAACCGTAATTAGCATGCGGTTCACATTAACTGAACCGGTTTGTTTCACCATGTTATTTAAGTCACTTAGATTACGCTACTTAATCTAAATATGTGTGTCCAGTTGTCAACGAAATGAGGGTCTTCACAAATAGACTCATTATTATTATTTACACTAATATTAAGTATAAAGAGGTAAAGTTTGTTTTTTTGTTTGTAGCACGTAATCTCTGAAAATACTGATCCGATTGCTAAAATTTTTTCATCCATAGAAAGCTGCTTTATTCCCGAGTGACATAGGCTATATTTTATGTACGCGGGCGAAGCCGCGGGCAAAAAGCTAGTAAGTAATATTTATTTACTAGCTGCTGCCAGCGACTTCGCCCGCGTGATAATAGAAAATTGTCCTAAGGGAACATATTCTATATAATTTAATTAAATCTGACATCAATTAAATAATGGATTCTAATATAATGTAACTTAATTCATCCTGACATAATTTATTTAAATGATTGATAGATTTTCCTGACATAATTTATTTAATTGATAGATTGATAGTTTACTAAATTCTGTAAGTGCTGTGCACACCTATAAGTGAAGAATTCACTGTGATAATTGTTTATTGTTAAAATTATTCTTTTGTTAAAGTTTTTGCGAACTATTCATTGGAGTGCCATAAAAAATAAATAAATAAATACTCCCGGGATAAAATGTATCCTATACACTATTCTAGGATATGGTTTACCCGTGCACCAAGTTTCATAGAAATCCATTCAGTGGTTTTGGCGTGAATAAACAATAATCAACAAACATCCATCCATCCATTGGATACATCCCTACAAACTACCGTTAAAACTGAAACTACCGATAGCTACCGTTATAGAACTCCGATACGATAGTGTAGACAAAAATATTAATTACAATAACAAGTATACCATTCAAATCAATTACAAACAAGTGGTGTCAATTTATTCAACCAGAGTTTTTTTTTTATTAATATAATCCAGTGCTTGACCGCGATCCCACCTGATGGTAACCAGAGATGCAATCATTGATGGTGAGGCGCACTAGTTTATTAAGAGCCTATTCACTCTAGCCTTGAAGACACCTAAATAATAGTTGGACGGTAAGACCGCAGCAGGCAAATTGTTCCAGTCCTTCGATGTACGCGGTATAAACGACGAAGCGAAACGCTTAGTCCGGACAGTTGAAGTTTTAACAACGTAAGGGTGGATACTCGCAGTACGTCGAATTTTCCGATGGTAGAAATGAGATAGCGAAATTAAGTCATGTGATTCCCGCGCACACTCTCCAAAATGCAACCTGTAAAACATCACACAATTTTATACATGTAACGATAAAAAAAAAAACATAGGGAACCCTGGTACTCACAGGTTAGGATCGCAGGAGAGGATCTTTTATATTACGTTCCTTTTTAAATCCTGCATACACAAATAGTCATCATCACTGTACTAGTAGTCATCAACAATTAACGACCTCCTGCCGACGACCTGACGACTGACGACGACCTGCGTTCCTCTGAATACATCAAGAATCAAATTGTCGATGAAGCTTGTGAGATAATGACCGGAAAATTAGGAAAATCTTTATTTTAATTTAATGAGTACAGTGACAAACTGACTACAGACAATCAGTACAAATATGACCACGTACAGTACATAAATCTGAAGTCCATTTACCATATTACTGTACACAACATTCAATGTTTAACATGCTTCATAAGTGACAGTAAAGGTGAAGTAATGTGGAGAAGTTAATAAATGACCCTAATGTAATTACAATTTATACAAATAATTTCTAAATTCGTTAAAACTGTTAAAAAAAAGTCTACCTCAGGGCATATTGTATTATATTGACAGCATATTGTGGTCGGATTGTTTTCAGAAACAATATTGTTATATCCACCTTTTTAATTTTGTATTCAGGTTTTCTAGGTTTCTTAAAAATCAAGTGTTATAAATAGATTATAAAAAACTGGGCAAGTGCGATTCGGATTCGCGCCCTCTGGGTTCCATACGAATTTACCTATGTATATAGTTCAGTTCCCCCGAATGGAGTTTCGAAGATTTTTTCAGAATCGCTAAACAACAAGTTTTTTTTTGTGACGTAACACTCGTTTCCGAGATAAAAGGTCTTGACAAACAGACAGACGAACAACAAGGCGATCCTATAAGGGTTCCCTTTTTTCCTTTTGAGATACGGGACCCTAAAAATACACGTTTCATGATCAACTGAACATTCAGTGAGTTCCTAATACACTGTAACAAAAGTGAAACATCGCCACTCCACTGCCTCGAGAAAATGCAGTGCTCGCGCCGCCACGGAATACGCACATTTTTCAAGTCTTTGTACATATTTTAATGAAGTCATTTAATATTTGAGGCAACCCTCAGCAAGAATTTTATTATAAATTTCATAGAGTTCTGGAGTGGAGTTGGGTGGTGTTATGCGATGCGCTAGGTCCGGCTTGCCCTTGCCCCTTACGCCCCCGCCGCGCGCTATCTGCTTGGCGCGCGCGCGGGTATCGCTTCGCGTGTTCAGTGGTCGCGCGCGCGCCGCCCGGGCGCGACATGAACGTGTTCACGCAGACGCCGCGCGACGAGCCGCGCGCCACACACTACATCGAGATCGTGGAACCCGACCCCGCCGCCTGCGATCCCGCCCCGGGCCACTACCGCCTGCTCTCGGAGAACCTGCGCGCCTACGCTCCCGGTGAAGGGCGCAAAGGCACGCTGCTGCGCTACGACCTGAGCGCCACCATGTCTCCCCCGCGATCCCGCATTCTGGAGTTGCTGCGCCCTGAAGACCCAGGACATGACGCGCTCGAGGCCATCGTGCGGCCCGTCCCGCGCCGCGGCCTTACCAGGCCACTGGACGAAGACACAAGGAGATTTCTTCAGCGAGCTCTTCAATCCCCCAGTACGCTATACTCCGCGTCAGCCACATCACAGTCTCACAACAGGCCGCCGGAGCCAACAGAATCCGATAACGACCCTGAGTCGTCACCCGCAAACGAAACTAGTTACAAATCGAAAGGCTCAGCACTGGAGCGGTCGCTGGCAGATGAACTACGGGAGGCGGAAGAGGCGGAGCTGGGCGGTGCGCGGCGGTCACTACTGCTAGGGGGCGGGCGCGGCGGACGCGGCGGGGGTGCGGTGGAGCGCGAGCGCCTTGGTCGTCTGGCACTGGCCGTGGAGGATGACGAGGACGAGGCGCTGGGAGCCACCGCGCGGCGCCTGGACGCGCTGCTAGCCACGTCGCGCGACCTGCACGCCGAACTGGCCGACATCCACGCGGACCTGCAGGTGCTGGCCCGGCGCGTGGCCACCCGCGACATCTGACGCGTTCGTACCGTTCTGCGCCTGGCGCCTGCCCTAGCGCACGCTTCGCACACGCCTGTACTGTTCGCACCTAGCACCTAGAGGGAGGAAATTAATTTTCTTTCGTTCAATTATTTCTCGTACAGCTCACTCGAGCGGAGTTTTAGTTGGACTATCAGCATGTCTCTCTGGAAACGGGAGTATCGCAAGCGGATGCATCGATATAATCGAATTGGTTTAGTTGGGTCACTCACACCGCCGCCGGTCAGCTCGCTATCGGCGTGCACCAACAAACCGATCTAGTTAACTGCATCATTAAGTAATACATTATCTTGTGTTTCGTGCGACTTTCACTTCGTTTGTTGTCTCTGTCTATCGCCGCATAACTTGAGTGTTAGTGATACGTAAATATAATTGTGTACATCACTAATTAGGATTTTACGCCGAGTTCCGCTGCAGTGAGTTTATTGTGAAAATCTTTGCAGCATTATTTATTGGCGTAAGTTGCAAGGTAGTGAATTGGTTATTTCCGATGGCCTATCTTTTGGAAGCAGTGAGACAGTGAAGGATAATTTAATTTTCAGGAATAACGTCTTTTTTTTATGTCACTATATTAATTATATCAACAGCTAAGTAAACCAGTAATTTTGCGGCTATAAGTGGCCACGAAACGCGATTTCATAATTTTATAATCCTCTGCACCAATGCGGAACGATTCGCTTCAGTGGCTACATTAACACCAGTATGTCTGTATGTGTGAACACTATCATCGCGGCCCGATACTTGCTTTGAAGTTTCATACGCTTGCGATACCCCGAACAGATATTCAGTTGAGATAATCCAGCCAAATATATATATGTCATAGTCAAAACTGTTGATTGATTTATAGCAAGAATTGGTTAGAATTGCTTTTGATCAGTTAAAATACTTTTGAAATTACTTACAATCAATCAAAAACCGGTCAAACTTTTTTACCACTTCAAAAACATTTTTCTAGTAATTTTAGGATATCTAGCTTCTTCCAGCAGCCTCGCCCGCGTGATTTTAATAAATTATCCCAAGAAAACATACTTCGTCCCGGGACAAAAAGTACCCTATATGCTATTCCATGCCATGATCTACCTATGTACCAAACATCCAAATCCCTTCAACAGTTTCAACGTGAACGAGACAGACTCACCAACTTTTGGCTTTACAATATAGTGTGACTAAAACTTTGCGTATTTTTAGGGTACCGTACCTCAAAAGGAAAAAAGAAACGGTAACTTTATAGGATCACTTTGTTGTCTGTCTGTCTGTCAAGACCCCTTATCTCGGGAACACGTGGAGATATTGAATTGAAATTTAAATCATATACTCAAGTCTGCGGTCCCTCGAACCTGTGAAAAAATCAAACTTCTAAGTTAACGAGAAAAAAAGATACGGCCATTTATGTCACAAAAAACATTTATTTCGACACTCTCGAGATAATCAAAATTCTTAGGGTACTTTTCATTGATCTAGAATCCTGAAATTTTGCATGAAGCAAGGTCTTATAGCACAAGTATAGGAATAAATCTGAAAACACTAAATTTGTTTTTACTTCTCAAAAAAAAACATTGTTTGCGATTCGGAAAAATCTTCGAGACTAATTGAACTATTTACAAATTTGTACAGAACCCTCAGTGCGTGAGTCCGACTCGCACTTGCCCAGTTTTTTTTAACCATAAAGTAACGCGTTGTAACTTCATAAGAGTTTTGACTAAAGCCAGTCAAAATTAAATTTGACTAATTAACAGTATTGACTGTCACATATATATATAACAAGCCAAAAAAAATAGATTTCTGGATTCTACGCGTGGTTCTGTAACTGCTCTATGGCGAGGTAGAGCACCAGGATTCTCATGGTGGCTGGTAGTAACTAGATGAGGATAGGTGAAGGTTGAGCTAATGGCGTGCTAATGGAGAGGCCTATATCCAATAGTGATCACCTATAGGCTGATGATAATAGAATTACCTTGATGAAGATGGCTAGTTTCTGCCACATTAACTTTGGATCCCCGTTTCATCTCTTTGGGATGAGTTTTGGTAAATCCTTTCTTATTTTTTACCCGACTACGGCAAAACCAAAGGAGGGTTATGATTTTGACAGGCTATGTATGTATGTGAGTATGTTCATCTGTTCCCTCATAGCTCTTAATCTACTTATCAGAACTTAATTTACTTATTAGAACCGTCTTAATTGTCCGCTGAAAATAGGCTACGTGACGTGTCACAAAACTCAATATGGCGCCCTCTAGCGGACAAAAAGTAAATAAAAATGGAGATAAATACGCCGTGTTTGGTATCATTTGAAAGGGCTTTACTTGTACATTTCCAAATATTGCTCAAATTGAAAGTGACGCCCTCTAGTGACTAAAAAGTCATGTGTTAAAAAAATACTAAGATAAATACACCGTGTTTGATATAATTTGAAAGGACTTCATTGGTACTTATCAAAAAATATCATCAAAATTCAATATGTAGCGGCCTCTAGTGGGCAAAAAGATTTGTATCAAAAAAAAAGATAACAACATCGTGTTTGTTATCATTGAAAGGGCTTCACCTGTACATGCCAAAAATATCGCCAATATTCAATACAATTAAATTAACACCATCATAAAAAGGAACGTCTGCAAAAAATGTCAGCGTTCAAAATCCAAAAGGTTGGATTGGGCATAGAATAGAATAGAATAGAATAAACTTTATTGTACACCAAAATAGTAACAAAAACTTTTACATTAACTTAAATCTATGGGTACAAAGGCGGTCTTATCGCTGACAGCGATATCTACCAGACAACCTTAGGGTGGAATGTAAGAATTTGAAATAGAAACAAAGGGGGGTAGTTTGCGGTGTACAGCAAATTATGAATCAATGAGTGAGTTAGGAATTTACGTTTTTTATATACAAAAGAAGTTTTGCAGTAGTAATTTCAACAAGATTGTTTCATAGCTTCGGAATTAGGACCAAGACCTGTACATGTTTAAAGTAAGATTGTTTCATTATTATTTCCAGTGTGGGTAAGAGATGGCACTAGTGAACCTGTATAGCTCTGTCTCTTACCACACTGAAATAAGAATGAAACAATCTTACTTTGAACGTCATGGTAACCCCGCAATTTCATTGTACAGTCCCTAGACCAAACATAACCTAACCATTTGTGATATTTGATATACGTTATTATGACTATGAAAAACAATTCGAGTTAATTATAACAATTTAAATCTGTAAATATAAGACTCAAACAATAACAAATGATAAGAATCGTCTGACCAAACATCAGAAATACAATACTAATTATGTAGTGGGTCGTAATCTCTCGGTTTTGATAACATTATACAAAAAATTGTACTTCGTGTTTGATATTATGACATTGGGGAAAGTCAATCTTTACACGTCGTCAAATGGCTATCGAATGATTGATTGATAGTCTAGTTATCATAATAAAAATGAGAGAAGGTACTTTTAAAATTATGAAGTCTAGTTTTTGTGCTCTGTTGGTATGGGAGGAACCTCCGACCAGACAGATATTTTATCTCAAAGAAAGAAGAAAGAAAAGAAAGAAAAATAATTTATTTGGTACAGCACAAGGCACAAACATAATAAAGGGTAAACACCAAACAAAAATAAAAATAAAATAGAGGCAAAAATGTAGTTGTGTGCCAAGCAAATCAATCATTTTTTTTATTTCACATAGTCCTACATGGGTACTTATAATACGTCAGAAGTTAGTGCACGGTTCCAAATTGGTCGTTTCCTATTTAGAAGAACCGGCAAAAAAACTCCATGGTTACTCTTTTAGAAAAATGGTTGTTCTTACAATATTTCCATATTACAGTATTAATAGATATTATGTAAGAACGGTGTCAGTCAATATTGTACCCAAAAGCACATAAAAATAATCATATTAAAAAAAATTGAGACGTAATAGGAAGTAATCAAGAATTCGTTGAGTCTAGTTTTTATTCACATTATAAAAAAGAAGCTTTATAATAAAAAGCAAAAAAAAAATTAATAATTACAACTATCAATAAATGAGATGTTAACAAAATGAATTACTAACGAATTTAAGGCAGTTGAAGTCTAATCTGGGCAACTGCCCGATAGTTGATGAGTACATGTTCTAATCGCACGGAGAACTCTACTACCGAGAAGCAGGGTTTTTGAATTATTTACAAGTTCCTATGTGACGTCATAAATGTCTACTCCTTGCATGCTGTCCAGTTGTTCTTTCAGTAATCACACCCGTTTTGTGGTGGAAAATCATAAAATACCTACCAGCTTTAGACTCGGTGGAAAGGCGTGCGAAGAGACTAATTGGTGATCCAGATTTGGTTAAATCCAATCTTCAAAACCTTGAGCACAGGCAGCTAGCCTTTCGGTGTTTTATAGGTTGCATTTTGGAGAGTGTGCACGGGAACTGCATGACTTGATTCCGCGATCTCATTTCTACCATCAGACAAACCGACGTACGGCGAGTGTTCACCCTTACGTTGTTGAAACCTCTACGGTCCGGACTAAGCGTTTCCTCGTCGTTTATACCACTTACATTGAAGGACTGGAACAATTGGCCTGCTGCGGTCTTCCCATCGGATTAAAATTTGGGTGTCTTCAAGGCTAGAGTGAATAGGCTCTTAATAAACTAGTGCGCTTCACCATCAACGATGGCATCACTGCTTGCCATCAAGTGGGATCACAGTCAAGCACTAGTTTATATTAAATTAAAAAATATATGTCTTCCCCCGATCTGGTTAGAGCGAGAGGGGGTGTCAGACTTAGAATGACTAAAACCAACCTGTGTTCCTTCAGTTGCCGTTTTCGTACCTGGGTCGCGATGTCTCTTTCGCCCAAGCCTGCAGCTCTGATCACTCCCTTTCTAGACATAATTATCATCTGTCACACAGTACATATATTGTTTTTCTGGTTTTCTTCTCCTGTAGCCATCTACCTTATTTTATTGATAAGGAACACAAACAGCTACATAATGCGATATTAAAAACATAATTACATAGATATCTTAAATAATAATGTAGTCCACGGCGCTATTCACAGATTACCATTAATGACTAAATTCAAAATTGCTAGGCTGCATGCATTACGGTAACATCTCTATGTTCATCATCATCCTACCCTGGTCCCATTGGATCGGCGCAACACGTTTTTTTCTTCCATTCTATCCTGTCAACCGTCATGCTATTACTAACTTCCTTTTCTTTCATATCACTGCTCACACAATCAATCCATCTTTTCTTTGGCCTCCCTCTCCCTCTCCACCCATCCACATATACTCATAACTCTTTTAGTAACATGCGTTTAATCTCTCCTCTTCACATGACCATACCAAGACAAATGATTCCCCTTCAACTTTTCAGTCACTAGAACCACTTTCAAACTTCCTCTAATACCTATGCTCATTTCTCAGTTTATCATGTGTACACCACACATCCAAATCCGCTACGTGCAATCTTTTTTCATCCGTCTTTCTCACAGCCAAACATTCTGATCCATACAGGTCTTTGGATTTTAGTAACATCTCTATGTTAGAAATATTAAACAAAAAAAACTAAAAGTAAAGAGCAACCCTAATAAAATTTAAAAACTCAATTGTAAGACTAAAAATATTAATGCTAAACAAAGCGCTTAAGTGTCTCGTACAATAGGCTTCGAAACTTTGTTAAGGTACATGTTAATATGTCGATATGCTCAAATTCGTTGTTGTTGTCCGAATTGGTGCACGTTGGCCTGTATAAGACCGGCAGGTACCTGTTGCCGTTGTTGTTGTAGGAATAGAATACCTTCACAGTAAAAAAAATATTGTTGTATCATCCAGTCAACATTTTTCTGAACAAACATAACAAAAATATTTTAATTAACTATACTTTCCTGTTATTGCAGTTATTTTTGTTTTATATACGAGGAAATAATTCACTAAATAACAATTAATAGAACATATAATTTACTATGACTTGTTATAAACACATTATACTCATATACTTAACGACTCAATATTTTTTGTTGTGGATATTATTAAAGTATGAAAGACATGCGATCAGGTCTACCTTCAAACAGTAATTCGTAATTATTATAATAAGATGATCATTCCAAGATTCTCGAATTTTACGAGATTGTTCTAAGAGTTACCATGGACAAAAAACGCAAAGGGCAACTGAAGAAACACTGGGTGGGTTTTAGTCAGTAAAATTCTGATGTTATGAAAGTTAATTGATGGTTTTGCTTCCTTAAAGAACATTTTTCGATATTTCCCGGATATTTTAATGTTATATTCATTTGGTCCTGCAGCAAGAAAATTTGTTGTAACGGTTTCTTCAGCTGTGTTAAGGAAGCATTGATTTTCAATGCTATTATATTATATCAAGTAGCATAATCAGCCTTTTTAATGTTCCCGCTGCTAGGACTCAGGCCTCCTCTCTAAGAAAGGGAATGGGCCGTAACCCACCACCCCGGCCCAGTGCGGGTTTGGTGAATGTCACATGTCATCGAATTTTTGGTTCTAGGACATGCCGGTTTCTCACGATATTTTCCTTCACCGTTTAGAGAGCAGTGGTAATGAAATAAATTACGCAAAGTAATGCGCCTGGCTGGGTTTGAACCCGCTACCTACAACTCGTAAGTCGGGGGTCGGGTCTCCATTACCACTCGGCTACCGCTGCTCTTTTAGTCAAGTACCTATATATAATTAATACTAGCTTATACCGGTGACTTCGCTCGCGTGAAATTCGGTTTCTCCATACAAACTTTGGACCCCCGTTTCATTCCCTCAAGGGGTGAATTTTGAAAAATCCTCTCTTGGTGACGTTTCTCGTCTCTGTAGTTTCGGCTGTGCGCTGATATGTCAGTCAGTTTCTTCTTTTATTAAAATAATATTATAAGTAAGTGCTTGTAGGTAAAGGGTGGTAGTCTATTGTATACAGTTTTCACGATTCTATTAACCATCAGTGTGCCCTGTGCCTTCGTAGGTATATTGTAGCAATATGTAACGTAGTCTAAAGACGTCGTGTGTTCAATAGGCTACAGTAATTGATGTAGTATTCCACAACTTTCACACAACGCCATCTAGTGCCAAACTAAGCAGAGCTTGTGCTATGAGTATTATTAAAATTATGATCATCACACAAACATTAGTCCTCGGTGGGAATCCAACCCACAGCATAGTTGTCAGGGCTAACCTAACCTAAAAATACTCTTTGCTGCTGAAAGAGCATCTCCGCTTACCATCAGGTGGGATCGCAGTCAAGCACTGGTTTATATCAATTAAAAAAAAAACAGACAACAAAATTAAAGTGTCTTTGAAACCAACTTCAAAAATGAAAAAGGCATTCTAATTCGTAGCTTTTATAATACACACACTATTATGTTTCATAGATTCTGTTGCCTAACGAACACACAGCACTCTAGCAAGCCTTTACTAGAGCCATTCTGCCTTTTCAGGCGTCATCAGTGCGCGCGCGGCGCTGCACGGCGGCTGCGCGTGAGCTGGGAGCGGAGGCGCGTGCGCTGCGCTACCTCGACGACGTGGTGGCGCTGCTGAAGGGAGACGTGGCCGCAGCAGCACGAGCGAGGGCGTGGCCCTTCGCCCTCGGCAGTAGGCAGCCCGGCAGGAATTATGTTATATGATCTCAGGTAGGATCGTCACTTTAATGTAGGTACTTACGTAGTTACTACCCAAGCAAGGCTCACGGCTCACGTAGGGTCCTAATCATACTACATTAGCACCTACTGGTGACGGGTAGAAGAGTGGCTACAGGAACCATTTATTTTCCATGTTAAAAAATTGCCATTGTCTGAACTCATAAAGTTTAAGTAAAAATCATGGAGATAAATGTATTAAGTGAAAAATGGACAATGCCATCTTCTGGTTCCCGCACTCAGTCTATGATGGACCATTGCTAGTATGTCGTAGCGACTCCAATACCTATATCCTAGTCCCTATATTCCAACACTAAATACCAAAAGTAGAAATTAAAGGGAACATACTCCCTGAATGAAAATCTGATAAGAAGAATTCTAGGTAGTACAATGCTAGGACATGGTGGTCTCGTGTGCCCAATTTCATACGAACCCAATAAACTGTTTAAGTATAAAGGAATATCACACAAACTTTCAGGTTATAAGATGTGATGGCTCAAATTGATAAACATCTTTATTGCCACTACAAAAAAAAAATGTAATCATATTCAAATTCAATTCATTCGCATTCGAGGTCTTCAGGGACTGGGCCTTCGGGGATCGGGTTACTCAAGAATTTGGTTTTAGACGGCCTGGGGTGGCCAAGACCGCCTGTATCAAATTCTATCTCCAGCAAAATTGTATAGGTACCTCCTGTATAGACACATGCCTGGTCACGCGGTCACGGTCATAATTGGCAATATCAACACAGTTGGAACACGAATGGCTGAATATGAAAACAAATTGTATCCGGGTACAATAAAAAATAATATTCATAAATTGACAATTAAAGTCATATACGTATATGTATCTAGGTAGGTTATGGATGTATATTCAGCGGTAACGGCCCTGACTTACAAGTTGTACCTAGATTCGGTTCAGATTTAGGCAGGCGCATTACTTTGAGTAATTTATTTCATCATCACTGCTTTTAAAACGACGAAGGAAATCATCGTGAGGAAACCGATATGTCCCACCAAAAATTAAAAGTTATGTGACATCCATCAACCCGCACTGGGCCCGCGTGGTGGTATATAATAATAATAGTTTATTTTTTCAGGAAATGATTCACATAATAAAACACTACAATTTACACAAAATACGCACATACATATACAAATTATATTGATTATATTAAAATTCAATTCATTTCCATGTCAAAAAAAAAAATGATATTTAAGGGCCGTAATCAGAACACAACATTACAAGGCTGATTGTGCTATGTATATAGATAGGTAGCCCATTCCTTTATTTGGAACTTGTAACTACAAGAATCTCTCGTCTTCGCTGTGACATTATTTACCTAGTCATGAATATAATCGCGTAATAGTCACATAACTTACCGATAAGACCAATAAATACTAGGTACCTCTATCAGTAAGTACCTACCTCCTTTACAAAGTGTTCCTCATAATTAAATGTTTCCCGAACCATATCGACATATTTACAGATAATTCAACTAGGTACACGTTATCAAACACATCTAACTCCTACTTCATTCTCAAGTACCTACTTACTGATAATAACTTATTATTAAATAAATCTTATTATCTACACGTGACTAATAATGTTAACATAATAATGACACTTAAAATCTTGCTAGATTAAAAATATTTAGGCTATTGTTGACACAAAAAAAATATAATTATGTAGGTATCTTAAAAAACTGCATTGTAAAATATAGTGTAACTTTACCAAAGGAAAAACTATGTTTTTGCCGACCTGCTCCATTTAAGAAATAAAAAACTCTTGCAGTCTAAATTATAGCAATCGAGTTTAAGTTGTCCACCTTGGAAAATGTAAAACTACTGTTGAGCAAATTCCTAACCCACGGAATGATCAAGTTATCACCAGTATTCTAATCGACTAAGTGTGTTTTTATAACTACAAATTCTTTAATCGTAGGCTGTAAACCATAGGAATCGGTTTGAATGTGTGAACACCGTGTTCTCACATTCACATTACAAATAAGAAGATATATATAAAAATAAACCTACGATTGTTTAACAATAATAAACCAGTAATGAAGTTAGCCATTTGTCTAATTAATGTAAATACATTTCGTAAACAATAACATTGATAAAAACTATAATGCACGATAATAATTATAATAAATCATATATTTTCAGGCATCTTGGCCCATAGATACATACCTTACAGACTAACATAATAAAGTAAATGAAATACAATTAAAATAAATTTATTTGATAATAATGAGCTACGGGGGAAGCCACATGTGCAGAAGAAGTTAATTGCCAAATGAGTTTGTCTTCAACGCAGTCTTTCGTCTTTTTTGAGAAGGACATGGTTGATGTGCGTTTGAATATTCTCTCACTAAGCTCGGTAAGACTTTGGCAGCTTGTTATAAAAGCGTAAGCTGTTTATGAGGTATGACTTGTTTGTCTTAGTCAATATCCACGTGTTTAGCTTTCAGCTGATTTTACTATAAATCACGTTTATCAATCAAAGTTAATTAACATCAAAGTAGACATGGTAGTGACCCGTTAACGAGAAACAGATAAATAATCGATCGTTAACAGCTTGTAAATATTTACTAGGACAGTAGATTAGACATCTATTTATTTAAATATATAACAAAGTCCCCCATCTCCTCTGTCTGTCTGTATGAACGCGAGAAACTCAAAAGCTACGGAACGGATTTTCATGCGATTTTTAGCAATAGACAGAGCGATTCTTGAGGAAATTTTATGAGTATGAAAAATTCATGATAGTAGAAAAAAACTGGGCAAGTGCGAGTTGGACTCGCGCACTGGGGGATCCGTACAAACTTACCTATGAAAACAGTTAAATTTCCGAATTGAGTTACGAAGATTTTTCATAAAAGTTTTTGTTTTGTGACGTTACTACAGTCACAACTATAAACCATGGTTCCTGACAGTCTAACACACGATCCGTTTGATCTAGGAGCAGATCGAAATGACATTCTTATAAGGCCTAGTGAAACTTTTTATAAGCAGAGTATCAAGCTTATTTTTTTAGATTGATAAACTGTGACAAGTCATTAAACAAAAAAATATTTCTTCCGTTCTAGGTAGAGCGCAAGGAAATGTCACTTTGCTGACATAAACCATGTTGCAATGTTTTTAAAGTTCCGTACCTAAAAAGAAAAAAAACGGAACCCTTATAGGATCACTTTGTTGTCCGTCCGTCTGTCTGTCTGTCAAGACCCTTTTATCTTGGGAACACGTGCAGGTATCAAGTTGAAATAAAAACCATATACTTGAATATATCTGTAGTCTGCAGGCCCTTGAAGCTGTGAAAAAACAGTAAATTTATTGTTAAGTCAAAAAAAAAAATTTTTTGAGATGCGGAAAAATCTTCGAGACTTCATACGGGAATTGAACTATTTACATTGGTAAGTCTCTACGGAGCCCTCAGTGCGCGAGTCCGAGTCGCACTTGACCAGTTTTTTTTTTTAAAGTCGATGGCTGTGTTTAGTATTATGATTGCGTCTTCATTACGTCGAGAGCCCTTGATCATTCATTAACCAATCTATTAGTCAAAACATTTTGTTTCAATCGAACCAAAGTAACGTATAAAAAGGCAGCAAAATTTATGACGTGGTAAATACAGAAGTTCCGCCATATTTATGTAATAAAAATATTCAAAATTCTCTGTATCCTAATTGACTGGCTAAAGTACAAATCGTGCACGAAGTCAGTTAGAAAAACCAACGAAATTGAAAGTTTTTGTGCCTCGGAACGAGAATAGAAGACACGCGAAACTATACTCGACAGGATCACGGTATTAGCTATGTAACGACTGGGTTGTCAGCACTAAGAATTTACCAGTATCCCGGGGCCTAAGTCTGCTATTTTAAAAATTCGTCATTCCAACACAATCCCATTATCATTTTGCTAAACGTTCGTAATCTGCTAATTCATAATAATCGATCATTGATCAGCCAATGATCGAGTTGTCTCGTAATAGAGTTGTAGTAGAATTACAATATCGAGCTTATTAAAAGCAATGACTGCACAATGACGTTCTAATGGTAGGTCACTGAACAAAGGAACTGTCAAAATTTTAGCAGATTACCGCATACGTTAGATATTCATTTGTCAATATGTACGAGATTACCACTTCTTTCAATGGAGTGTCAGTGGTTGACCATCGGAAAGTCATAATGACGCCATTATATTATTACCAAAGTGGTCAAAATCAATAATTATGAAATCAATGATAGACCATTCTGACACTATTGTAATAGCAGACTTGAGGCCCGGTAAATTTTCATTATTAGCGATCCAAAAATTTTTGTTATAGGAAAACCTTAACATCTTAGGAGGGATTTCCTGAATAATATTGTCATAAGAAGTTTTTTCTTGAAGGGTGACAGAGTTGGGTAACTTTAGTATCAACGGTCATAATTTTCTAGTTTTTAACCCACTTGGGAAAGATAATGAAGTTACAAGCTGTAAATCACCTCAGAAATGAAGATATTTGCAAGACAACTAAAGTTACCGATATAGCCCGAAAAATCACCAAACTTAAGCTTGCTCACAGAACAGATAGTCGATGGAAACAAAAGGTTCGGGAGTGGCGTCCACGTCCGGGAAACACAGCGTTGGATGGCCTCCCACAAGGTGGACCAATGACCTAGTGAGGCTCGCGGGTATCTGAGACATCTGAGCATGAAGCCGGCTTCCTCAGTTCGACCTCCAAGTCGGGCTAATTCTTGTCGATATTTTCCACTAGGAGTTCCATCCACTGTACTTAAAGTCACGATTATTTTCTCATATGAAAAAAAAAACTAGACCGCTGAAAGTAAATCAATCTGACTGAACTGAACTTTCCCTTACCAAGATTGGGGTCAGCTTCCAGTCTAACCAGAGCTGACGACCAGTAGGTATTTTACATGAAGCGACTGTATGAGGAGCAGGAGGGCAAGCCCCCTCCACAACCTAGTAACTGGGTGACAAGATATCCCTTTGCAATACTTGTATCAATTTTTGAACGAACAATTGTCAAAAATTTACAAAGTGCAGCCGGGACAGAGGCACGAAGAAATCTCAGTATGTAATGCATAGTCACCGATCCAAAGGTCAACCTCAGCAAGTATATCTTAACCTTATAAATCGATTCGTGCGGCTGTTACTAAATAGACACGACACGAGCTCCTCAGCTGAAAAAAAAACTGTAGTTTAAAATTTGATATTTTTTTATTTAAGTATTTGATTCGGATACAAGATCCATACTTTGTTAGAAGAGTAAAACTATGTTAATAACAAAATGTACAAATACACATTACATACCAATTAAATCCCATTATAAAAACAATTAAAACACAACATAAAATAGTACCTATAAAATATATAAATTTAAACATTATTTTTATCCAAAAGTCAATATTAAATTAATTTAAATATAGCATAGCTTAGCATAGTCAGCCTTATAGTGTTCCCACTGCTGGGACTCAGGCCTCCTCTCTAGGAGAGAGAATAGGCCATAATCCACCACGCGGGCCCAGTGCGGATTGGTGAATGTGTCTTCTAATTTTTGGTTCTAGGACATGCCGGTTTCCTCACGATGTTTTCCTTCACCATTTTGAGAGCAGTGGTTATGAAATAATTACACAAAGTAATGCGCCTGGCTGGGTTTGAACCCGCGACCTACAACTAAACGTAAGTCGGGGCCGTTACCACTCGGCCACCACTGTTTTTAAAAATATATATAATTTAAATAAATAATTAAAATCTATAAAACTCATAAAAATAGTAATTAATTTTGATGTCCCTTGGGGAGAAAAACAGAAGTGGAAACTAGGTAGCGGTAGCTGGCAACCCCGCGTGGAAGCTAATTAACGTCGGCGGGTGCTGGTACCGATCGCGCCGCAAGCGAAGCCGTACAGCAGAAAACACGTACTCCCGTGTCGCAGGCAAGCTAGGGAAACGGATGGTGTCAGATCTTGACCGAACCATCACGACTGCAGGGTTTCTTGAAGGAGTACCTAGAGGTAATTAAAGTTATTGCCATTTTTAGGGTTCTATACCTCAAAAGGAAACAACGGAACCCTTATAGCATCACTTTGTTGTCCGTCCGTCTGTCTGTCTGTCTGTCAAGACCCTTTATCTCAAAAACGTGTGAAGGTATCGAGTTGAAATCAAAATGATATACTCAGGTCTGCGGTCCCTTGAAATTGTGAAAAAATCAAACTTCTCGAGTTAACGAAAAAAATTTATACGGCCGTTTATGTCGCAAAAAACGTGCATTTCGACACTCTCAAGGAAATCAAAACTCATACGGTACTTCCCGTTGACCTAGAACCCTGAAATTTGGCATGAAAAAAGGTCTCATATAGGAAAAAATCTGAAAACTGTAAATTTGTAGTTACGTCCCTAAAAAAAAAGACTATTTTTGTCACTCGGAAATTTTTTCTTAATTTAATTCGAGAATTGAACTGTTTTCATAGGTAAGTAACGGAACCGTCTGGTTTTTTTTTTATCGAAGTAGCCGCAACACAAACCAAACACATAAACCAAGGTCGCCTTGGTTGGAACGCTAGTTTGCAACCTGGTCTGGTCACCGCTTTAAGATTTTTTTGAAAGTAATAAAAATCGTTTAAATCTGCCGATATAAATTGATCAAATTAGGAATTTTATCGACACTCTGTTCCAATAATCTGCCTGCAACACTTGCACGATATATACACGATCATGAGTTTTTAGTAGGCCACGAATAATGCAGTAATTACATGGATATATATTCTAGATTTTGTTAACTGATTTCAGGCAAATACAGCAATTAGAGAACAATGTTTTGTACATGCCATAAACATAAAAGACTATGTCCATGCCGCGTCCACGTGGTACAGACTTACGTAGGTTATACACTGACATTATTTTGTTATCAGCGATTTTTTTTAATACGCGGAATCATCTAAGGACTCTCGCACTCTTGGGACTAAAACCACAACTATTTTTCTTCTTTACCATTGCGTTTCAGGACCCCGGGTTTCCCTTTTGGAAGTCAACCCATGGCCCCAGTAGGCTTCGGCCCTGCTGGGCCCCTACGGTTTTACTGACATCTCTTTGAGGCGCACGTGGATGGATGGATGTGAGAGAATCCGTTCCCTTACGCGTGTGGCCGCCTCCTTCGCAAGCATTACTGCTTCGCAGGAGACGACCGCTGCCCATTCCTCCTCGCTCCGGATCATGGCGTGCTCCAGGGCCCGGCGCGAAAGATCAGCACTGCTGATCACCCTCACGACGACATGGCGGTGCTCCACCCAAGCAGGGTACACCTCCACCGTATACTCCATCTTAGTGGTCTCCCAGGTGTTGCTTCCGCACAAATCTGGTGCAGTAATCTCCCGAACTTACCATGTCCGGTGAGGACCTGCGTCATGAGGAAGGTGAGGACGCCGTGACGTCGCTCCAAACACTCCTCAAATCGATTTTATCAGCCATAGCAATTTACTGGCAAAATTCTATAGAAATCTACGTCTTAGTCTGTACTAAATTAAGTAGTTTGACTGGCTAAAAGCCGTTTTCTCATACGGCAGTTAATGTTAATTCTTGGGCAAAGACTGCGTAATGTGCAAGATTAAAACTGCTCGGTAGTTTTTACACTAAAAATTTTTTCAACAAAGTAGCCATTAGCAAATTAATAGGCAGACTCTACTTTAGTACCTTGGACGCTGACGAATATCATCGAATTATCGATTCACCTGTGATAATTTATTTATTTTTATTTTTTTTTTCACTAGCCTACAGAACATGCTAATACACAAATACTGCAAAAGCTCACTGATTTTAAAGTGAAACAACTCAACTACGAATATCGAATATTTTTGTAAATTAATGAACCACTTAAGTTATGGTAGAGATAGCCCACACTGGCCACGAGTGCAGTCGAACTGTGAGTCTCCAAAAACAATATACAACAAATCATCTTTAACTCGCCACCTGAGATAAGTAGCTCCACTTACATTATCATATTCTTATTATACAAAACAAAATTCCACACAAAAAATATTTAATTACAGTCGATATACAAAAACGGAAGATCAAACCATTTCCTCACTTAAAACATCCAACAAAATCGGTACTATGTCGGTATTATTACGAACTAATCAGCCGAGCCGCAGCGCCGAGTCGAGACCTATTGCATAAGCTCTGCTTACCTTGGCCAGTAGCTGGCGTGCTGGCGTGCATACGAATGACTCAGAGTAAAGGTCATGCACCATTTGTTTTGATAACATACGATTACGATACGATAGGCTACGATACGATAGGCTTACGATTCCTCGTGTGAGATATAACTAACTGTATCAGTACCTACTTAATTCTCAAGCGCAATGTATATGTAAAAATAAGTAGGTACATTAAGTTTTCAAAGTACACCTCCACATCGCCGCCATCAGGACATGTCGAAAACGTGCCCAGAAGTCTGACAGCATTGCCACGTTGCAGGGGCGCCGACTTTTAGATACCCTCATGGGTGCTCATGCTCATTTGATAGACTCGAAAAAGTAGCGAAGTGTAAGAAGAGAAATGCACACTGATCGACTGACAAATAAGTAAATGCCCTACTTACATACTGCGTACTTAATTACTAATTATATAAAAATTACACTAGTTTTTATTATCAAGAAATATTATGATTTATGCGTAACCTAAAAGGCGATTACTGTTTCTTGATATCTATTCTCAGGGCTGCTCGGCAGCCACTGTTTATTTCTCATGGGTGCACGAGCCCCCGAGCACGGAGTCGGCGCCCCAGCACGTTGTATGGCAATGCTAATTCTTTAGGCAAAGAACGAGCCAACCAACACAAAAAGTTGATCAGCAGGCGAGAATTATAGGTACTAATATTACATACTTATTTATTTTCTGTTTTTTTTTAACCTGCCTCACACTAGGAATAATTCCTGTATAGTGAGCACGTTCACAAACATATGAACTCACATACACAAGACACTCAGACCTTGGACACTTATCTGTAGGTCATATAAATATTTCTTCCATGCTGATATCGAACCCGCTCTATCATTGCGCCACCCGTGCCGTCAACGTCTTTGTCATCGTTTATCATGCTATTAAGTTGTACCACCTTCACCGCGGTCAACCTCGACGGCGTCGTCTTCCCTCAAGCTTCCAGTAAATGCCACGTGGCCAATTCACTCTTACTTCAGCCTGGCTGATTTTTTCCCTAATCTGCTAATTCAATTTTGGAAGCGCAGGGTAGTGTTTCTAACGCGATCTATTGAGATGAGACAAAACTATACTTAGCTAAAATACTAATGTACTGCTTTACTTATTCCATAAAAAAACTACAAAACCAGTTTTACGATATCCTTATTTGAACATGTTATTATAAAAGGAAATGACATTTTTTGTGTTCAACATCCTTTATAGATATAAAATCAAATACGATGTTTTATTTTTTACTTGTTTAAAACCAACCGCATTGGCATTAATTTTATGTGACGGATCACTCAGTCACAATTTATCAATACATTTGAAGCCATACAACCGCAATCGGATTGGTTGATACAACCGCAGTGGTATTCGGCATAATTACATCATATTAACAAACAAACATACTAAACTATCACATATTTAGCCATCGCCGGCCACCGCAACGGGTCGTACGCTAACATGAAGCGTAGAAACGAGTGCGGTGCCAAGTACTACAGTTTTGTTTTTTTAATATGGCTGAATTGGACACACATTTACAAAAGTTGCTATCAGTTGTTGCCAATTACAATCAGTGGTTGTCAGTCGTTGTTTCTACTGTCAGTGGTTGTTGTTGTCAATTGTCAGTTAGTAATGTGCGTTGTGGATAGCATAGCATTGCAGCCTTATAATTTTTCCATTGTTGGGAATCAGGCCTCCTCTTTAGGAAAGAGAATGGACTTTAATCCACCACGCGGGCCCAGTGCGAGTTGGTAAATGTCACATGTCTTCGAATTTTTTGTTCTAGGACATGCCAGTTTCCTAACGATATTTCCTGACTGAGTTTGAACCCGCGACCTACAACTCGTAAGTCAGGACTGTTACCACTGGGTCACCACTGCTCTAGTTGAGGATATCTTGTCTTTATTTATTATTATTATTTATAGCTTCGAGAGCAGTGGCCGAGTGGTAACGGCCCCGACTTACAAGTTGTAGGTCGCGGGTTTAAACCCAGTCAGGCGCATTACTTTTTCTAATTTATTTCATCACCACTGCTCTCAAAACGGTGAAGGAAAACATCGTGAGGAAACCGGCATGTCCTAGAACCTAAAATTCGAAGACATGTGACATCCACCAACCAGCACTGGGCCCGCGTGGTGGATTACGGCCCATTCCCTCTTCTAGAGAAGAGGCCTGAGTCCCAACAGTGGGAACATTATAAGGCCGACTATGCTATGCTATTTATAACTTATCTCGTCTGATTGTAAGAGATGATGCTTGCCTAGAAGTAACCTGCTCACTCTTGACTAGCTATTTCACCCAAAAAGGTTACTGAATATCTCCATCCCTTCTTCGCTCACAAACAAACAATATTTAACGATATAAACACGAACGTTCTGATTGTGCTGCCCTCTGTAGGAACAATTGGGGACCACAATGAACTCGCTACACGCTGCTATGGACGCCAAATTACGCTATTGTCAATAATTAATACTCTGTGGCTTTTATTTGCTATTGTTTTCATTTGTGATTGTTTATTGTATACGACCTTACCTACTTGTAAGTAGAAAAAGTGCCACAACGATATAGTAATCCTAAAAGCTTTTAATGGCTGGGGATCCATCAAATAACTTGTCTCGCCTTGCGTGGAAGAGTGAGAGGTAGTTCAGACTTCTACTGATTAAAACCCACCCGTATTCTTCCAGCTCCCTTTACCTTCCAGGGCCACGGTAACTCTCGGTAAAAATTCTGCAACCCTATTCCTAAAGGATCGTTTCATATTCCGGGCTGTTGATAAAAACTCTAATTAAAATTTATTTATTAAAACTGTATGCACTACTAATAAACAACACTGTACAAAGGCGGACTTAATTCCCTAGGCATTTTCTACCAGTCGACCTTAGGGTGGTGCAGAGACATAACATGGTAGGCCATTATTGCTTCCATTAGCACAAAACGTATTGCGAACACATTCATTATACGTGCAACTAAGGACTAGAATTCCCTGCCGGAGACTGTGTTTCCTGATAGCTACAAATCGGGTTCTTAGATCTAGACTGATAGTGATCAGTGAGAGAAAAACACGAAACTACTAATTTAAAAAAAAAAAGTTTTGTTATGAATTGAATACCAATAAATATTGTGACGAATATGTTGATTTAACTGCGGAACTGTGTATGAACTTTGATTCCCGGGTTGGATTTTTCCATATCCAATTTTTCAATAGCAACCCGAAGCCTGTATTTGTTCTGTTTGGTTGATGGTAACAAGCTAGGTGAACTTGATGCCTCTATTACAGAACACTGCAAGATAACTGACGAATTATGCTGTAGATACTAGGTATTAGACGCGCTGCAGCCCAGAATAGAGTCCTCAAAAGAATCACGACGGCCCTGGAATGCAAAGGAACAAAGGGCAACTGAAATAACACATAAGGATTTTAGTTGACAAAAGTCTGACATTCCCTCTCGCTCTATCCGAAAAAAAATCCGGTAGTATAGTCGTAAACCTCTTACTATCCTTTCTGCACTCCCCAAGCGGCGTTATGTTATACACCCCTATTTTTAATTAGTACAAAAAAAATGGGCTCTATCCGTACTCGTTACTGATCATATTTGTGTAGTAAAAAGAAAAAAATTGGTAAATTCATAATTGAATCAATTATTCATAACAATTGCTACTAGAAAATCCTACACGCAGTGTTTTTCTATTGTTTTTCATTCCTAATCAATAGCCGTATTTCCATAAATTTATTGACATTTTGGGATATAAACAAACTCTACTAATTTGCGAATCTATCAATAATAATAAAAAAATGCTGTTTATGAATATTATTTATTGAGACTTTACTTAAATAGTGACGAGACCTTTTCTAATAAGCCCTTTAAGTATTTGTAATAATTGAAAATTTGTGATATATTAATTAAAAAATGCCACTACTCATATCACACACAATCCCGTAACCCGCTGTTATCTAAGAAATAAATCAATTTAAATCGTTTTATTGAACTCTCGTGATTGCAAGTCATTAACTTTTTAAGTATTGCTCGCAACTGATAATGCCAATAATGAATGTTACAGACCTGGAGACATCGCTGACTCTCCGCCTGGCTGCACTCTCGAATATTCGACAAACCAAAGGCATAAGACACCAAAGGACATAACTAGTGTTATTTATTAATCTTATGCCACGATACGAACCAGTTGCTGGCTCGCAACTTTATAACCGTGTTATTCACAGACGTTCGTTAAACTTAAGGAATCATTGACTAACGATAGCATTAGTGTATTCCGGTATTCCAAAACTACAGTAATGTTAGCCCGAAATACCGGAATACACTAGTGAAAAAAATTGTCGGTTAGAAATTTAAAGCGAGCAAAGAAAAGCATCATAATCATAACATTCATAACAATATTGCAAAAAAATACAACGACTACATTTGGGACAAAATGTCCCTAAACATGATGCGCAACTTTCAATCTACCGTGACGCTGCACGCTGCAACGTTATCCAGAGTCCCGCAACTTGCCTTCCAACATTTTCACACGAATTTCAGCGAGTTCACGTAAAGAGGTAAATGTTGTTGGACAATTTGGCAGCGTTGCACATCATGTTGGGGGACAATTTGTCCCTAATGTATCTAAGACTTAATCGTTGGTTAATGATTTATTATCTGTCTGTGCGACAGTGTATAATTGTTTTGTACATACAGAACAAAAGAAACGAAACAGACTTTGATAAAAGTTTATAATTAAACGAATTATTTCTCACTACATAGAGAGAGATGAGTTGAGCTCACAATTCCAGGTTTCGACTACATTTGGGACAAAATGTCCCTAAACATGATGCGCAACTTTCAATCTACCGTGACGCTGCACGCTGCAACGTTATCCAGAGTCCCGCAACTTGCCTTCCAACATTTTCACACGAATTTCAGCGAGTTCACGTAAAGAGGTAAATGTTGTTGGACAATTTGGCAGCGTTGCACATCATGTTGGGGGACAATTTGTCCCTAATGTATCTAAGACTTAATCGTTGGTTAATGATTTATTATCTGTCTGTGCGACAGTGTATAATTGTTTTATACATACAGAACAAAAGAAACGAAACAGACTTTGATAAAAGTTTATAATTAAACGAATTATTTCTCACTACATAGAGAGAGATGAGTTGAGCTCACAATTCCAGGTTTCTTGTCTTCTGTCAAAAACTGAAGTCTTATAGAAGTAAATTAAAATAGGTGTTATAATCTATTTTACATATTATTTCGTTTAAGCTAAGGCTAAAGGTTTTTACCTAAGTATATGTTAAGACTTTTTAAAGTTATTTCGTAAGAATACGTCACTGTTAACGACATATTTTTGTTTTTAACCTGATTTTTTCTCAGTTTTATGTAAATGTAGTTAATTCATACTTAAAGGGGTAGTCACGTTTTCAATAACAGTCAGAGGGGGCGTTGATATTCTTATATTGTAATTAAAAAGCTCATTATAATGGATAAAGATAGCTCGCGAATTCAAATTTTCTTGTGTTTTTTTGCATTTTTCAAGTCAGTGCCACGTTGTATGTTAATTTGACGCTGACCTGTTTACCGAAATCTTTTAAAAAATTGGCACTTTTGCCTTAATAAATAATATTATCAATAACATTGATAATTACAGAACTTGTCATTGTTCATTTATTGTTTTAAAATAATTATAATATTTACGATGTATTGTGGAATTAATTTCCAAACTGAACATATTATGTTATCCTCGTAAGACCAAACCTAAATTTAGGTCGATATACATTACGGCCCAATGTACTAAAAATAGTCACAAGTAGTTGCGGTCCAGAAATTTAGTTTAGTAAAAAAGTATTCAAAAAGATTTTGGCTAAATTATTTTTACCGGTATTTCCTATACCTAAAGTTAAATATTTTATGCAAAAAATATATTAAAATAATATGTTCATGGAAAAGATTTTTTTTAGATTGTTTAAATCAAAAATTACGTTTAAATGTGATGTCATAATTTTAGGTCGCTGGGCTATAATTTTATGAAGTATATTTGACCGGTATGTCCTTACGAGGTCAAAACTTGTAATTTTGTAAATCACGTTTTTTTTTTTTATTAACGTCTTTTAATTGTATCCATGTTTATTAAGTTTTTTGCAATAGTTAGTATAAGAAATAAATTAAAGAAAATTAATTAGGTACGTATGCTAATTCTACAAGAACTACTTGAGAATGAGAAAAAAATTGTTTGAATAAATTATTCATGATAGTTAAGTGACAAAAAATACTCATTTTCGGATCTCTTAGACTGAACTTGTGTGGTTAGTGATTGATCTAAGTTGTATGGTGTAAGCTTAGAAGGTGTTGTCTTCAATAAAAGTTATGTTTTATGAAAATTTGCTCACTTAATTAACCCTTCATATTATTACAAGACCGACAGATGGCCGTCGGGACAGAAAGATCCCAGAGTGGCGACCGCGTACTAGAAAATGCAGCGTTGGAAGGCCTCCTACAAGGTGGATGCGAAACGCACAGGACCGTCCATTGCGACGACACTTAGAGGAGACCTTTGCCCAACAGTAGACGTCTTTCGGTTGAAATGACGATGATGATGATTACGACAAGGTTTTTGAAAGGTGATCCTTATCCTTACATACATATTATAAGACAAAGACCACACCGCGTCTGTCTGTCTGCCTGTCTGTTTGTTTGCGATAAGCTCAAAACCACCAAACCAAAACGGATTTTAATTGATTTATTTAATAGTAGGAGAACTAACAGCTACAACAAATAAATAACCATTGTGTAGCGACATTTACGGCGTCCCATAAGAACTTAAAGTTCTCCGCGCGATTAGAACATATAGAACAGCCCAAAATCATCTATCGGGCAGCTGCCCACCAGACATAACATCTCGTCTGGTCGGAGGATCCTCCATTTTCAAAGGAGGTTTGTGGGACTTTACACTCTGTCCTGCCTACCTCCAAAATTGTATATGAAACATTGAGCCAATTACAGGTTTTTCATAAGTAAAAACAGAAAAAGTAATAGAAAAATTACGACAAGCACGATAAAAAATATATAATTAATACATTAGCACACTATTAAAAAGTCAACATTCAGTCGAGTAAGTGCAGAATAGATTTTTGTGGAAATGGGTCAAATGAGAAATCTTTACAAAGAATATTGAAGTCCTTACTCGCACCATGTATGAGTTTTGCCTGTAGTTAGAACAGGAAGAAGAAACGGAGATAGGCATATTATATGTTTAGTAGGAATGTGCAAGCTACTAGTCGACGACGATTTATAAGCGGTTAATGCGGTTTTACCAATAGAAAGTCATTCATGAAAAAGGTTTAGGTATAGTACCTGGCAGGCGAGTTGTAGGCTGAGTCTTTATCCCGCGGTGTTGGGGTGATGTCCGGCACTCACTACGAACATATCGTTGGGGGGCCCGACAAGGCTCCTCCAGTTATCCGGAGGAGGCCCAGCGCAGGACGACCAGCTCATGTGGCCGTGGCTCATGGCAGATGCTCATGCGCCGCTTGTCTTTATGTGTAAATGGTTATTGTTCAGTGGAAGCGCCGCAGCACTATTTCCACAGTGCCGTTATCTTCACGACACCTCGGCGCTCAGTCGCCGCCAGGTGAATCCTCCGGTTACCTGGAGGACGTCCAGCGAGGAATGACCAGCGACATACTGATTTGTGAGCGCTTCCTACTGATGTATATGTCCGCGCTAATTATGCGATGCAGGATTTCGTGCTTTTGTTCCAGTGTGGCGCCATAGATGTCGCTACGCATAGGAATCCCGCATCTGTTAATCTCCCTTAGGTCGAGACGGAGACTGCATCTGCTGCTTTGCATGATCATTCAAAACATAGTTCGGATTGAACGCCCCGTTATCGACAAGGTAGAAGGGCGTGAATGTTGAAGAAGGTTTTGGCTCTCTCCGTGTCTGAGAGCGATAGCATCGGTAAGCCTTGTTTCTATGTTCTTATGATTTTTGCCTGATGGTCGGAGGTTTCAGCGGTTCGATCTTTCATATTATAGATTTCTCTTTACTTATACATAATAATATAACGTACAAAACAACAAATATTTCAAAATCAGAGCATTTTGCATTCAAGCTGCTGTTCCGTCTTGGGTAGGTTCCAATTAGACACAGTGAACATATTTATTGGTATCGAAAGTTTGGCCTCACCAACCAACTGAACTGTCAATTGGAAGAACGTTATTGACTTGGAAAAAGTGTCATCGCCGTCCGGTGAGATTTGATCTCGGGTTGCGGCGTGTGCGCTGCATTGAGACCGCTGCGGTAGCCGCTAATCAAATCAATCTCCCCGTAGTTTAAATTCCTATCCAGCAGGCCTAGCCAAGTTACGACCGTTTCGTTTCGAATCTCTTTCTACATTCGGTAATACCTCTGAGCCGTTTATACTGTCTGTACCATACTTTTGAAGTTTTCTACTAACATTAACGGCTGTAGTTTATCAACTTGGCTAAGCCCTCTGTATATACTCGTAGTGTCCAGTCTACGGGCTGGGCTACATACGTCATCGTGCCCAGCTACGCGGCTACTACAAGTGCTACGCTGCTACGTCAATTGCTACGCGCTGCCTCACTCTACTGTTGTCGTGCGTCACTGCTCGTGATCACGTCACTCGTAAGTAAGAACTTAAAACAATAATAATATCGAATTACCTACTTGAGCTACAGTTACGCTGGTTGAAATATTGAGATCTAACATTACCTGCATTGTTTTTGTTTTCTTACATTACGATGGCTTCGCCGATGAATAAATCAGCCTTCGAGTCAGAGATTGCCCAAATGAGCATTAATCCGGTAATACGTAGTCATAGTCAACTTTTACACTAACTATCGTTTTGCACGTAGATTCTGTTACTAAACAATGATCTAGCCAACGCTTAAATCTGTGTATCTTACTAAAGAATGTATAAATAATAATAATATTCCACAACTATCACACAACGCAGTCTAGTCTCAAGTAGTACTAGACAATTGATAAAAATTACTTATATGTTTCTAAATACATACATATTATAGAGAAATTACACCCAGACACATAACAAATGATCGTGCTCATCACACAAACATTTGTCCTGGGCGGGAATCGAACCCATGACCTCTGTCATAGCAGTCAGGGCCACTAACCACTAGACCAACAGGCCAGTCAAATATATAACACATTTTTTTTCGGGTGGGAAAATCATCTAGTAACATCCTGTTCCTTCTTTGCCATTGTTCCGGGCCCCAGGGATCTCTTCCGCATCACCCATGGCCCCAGTAGAAGTCCGGTGGCAGGGTCGAAGGATCCTGTTGGGCCCACCCTACGGTTGCTGATATCTTCTTAAAGCGCGCGTGGAACACTAGGTGCCCTCGACGACTTAGGCTCGGCCCGGACGGTAACCGGACGATCTAACGGCGAGCTACCCATTGCTCGCCGTCCGCAAGTCCGCGCCTACGGTGAAATATGTATCAGATGACAAGCCTAACTTATCTATGTCTGCACGTAGCCAATTATTATCCGAACAAAACTTCAGTAAATCATCACAAAAAGCAACCGACAAGTGCGCATTAAAGTCCTCTAGAATATAAACTGATTCTATTATTACTATTCTGAACAATGGCACTAACCTCGCCCCTACAATTTGTGAACATTAGCGGATTGTCCGGCTGTCCGATATTACCTACACGTTTTAGGTATTCTATACATTGCCTAGGTTTTGTATAAAATACCTGAATTATACAGATTGCCGGTAACACACACACACACACAATCAGTATCTCCCGCAGATCGTTTGTAGACAATACCGCGATTCGATCACTTTCGCACACATACATATACACACCATAATATTCTTTATATCTCATCATCATCTTCCTGCCCTTGTCCCATCTTATTTGGGGTCGACGCAACACGTTCACACAATCCATCCATCTTTTCTTTGGCCTCCCTCTTCCTCTCCACCCATCCACATGTATACTCATAACTCTTTTAGTAACATGTGTTTCATCTCTTCTCTTCACTTGAACATACCAAGACAAACCATTCCCTTTCAACTTTTCAGTCACTGGCGCCACTTTCAAACTTCCTCTAATATATTCATTTCTCACTTTATCCATTCTCGTCACACCACACATCCATCTCAACATTCTCATCTCCGCTACATGCAATCTTTTTTCATCCGTCTTTTTCACAGCCAAACATTCTGATCCATACAGTATGACAGGTTTTATCACGGACTTTTAGATTTTACCCTTCAACTTGAGGGGCATCCGTGGGTCACAAATTGGTCTTTATATCTAAGTAACTTAATAATTTTATATTACTGTGGAAGAGCGGAGTCCCTTAATACAAGTATTACTTACTTAAAAGGAGGTTTCAATAACCTACTAATGTAAAACTTTTTGATTTAGAAATAAAGATTTTTTATTTGTATTTGTAAGTGCATTTCAGATATAGTTCGGACTGGGAGACACGCCATCCTCAAACTAAAAGGGTCTCCCGCTACAAAAGGCTCTGTGTAGACCACTAAGTCTGGCCTAAAGTGTACAAACATACTCTAAAAACCTGGCTATGTAAGTAGTTCTAAAATGCAGCAAAACAAGGCAGACACAGAACCATTTTTTAAATTCTCCTTAAATATACGACGAGCTGTCATAATGAAATACCGGTTGAAGGAGTTCATGCCAATTGAAATCAATCACTATTGGCCCCTTAATACAACTAACATAATAGGCCTTAGAGCAGTGGTGGCCGAGTGGTAACGGCCCCGACTTACGAGTTGTAGGTGTAATTTATTTCATCACCACTGCTCTCAAAGCAGTGAAGGAAAACATCGTGAGGAAACCGGCATGTCTTAGAACCAAAAATTCGAAGACATGTGACATCCACCAACCCGCACTGGGCCCGCGTGGTGGATTACGGCCCATTCCCTCTCCTGGAGAGGAGGCCTGAGTCCCAACAGTGGGAACATTATAAGGCCGACTATGCTATGCTATGCTAATGGGCCTTTTATAAAAAGAAGACTAAAGTTATGAAGAGTTAAAACACTGAAAGTTCTTCAGCTGTAAAGAGAATTCGTAGGTATTTAAAATGCGCTGTTTCAGTCACAACATTTACTTTTTTTTAATTAAGCTCAAAAATCTTAGTTGTATTTATCGTGTAAGGCCAAGTTCACTAGTACTGCCATGACGCAGTTATCAGGACGACGCGTTTTGGCGTTGTTCAGATAAGCGCGTCGCGTCACGTCACTCGTATCATGAATAATCATTGTATTGACTGCAATCGCTACGCATTTCACATCACACCCTTTAAGCACCATTCTTGAAGTAGGACCGTATCGTATTTTTTTTATTTTGCCTAGACTTTTCCAATGCTAGGCAAACGCCTCCCCAAACTTCTTCCAAGTATTTTTTTTTCGTGCCACCTCGAACCAGCATTTGCGGTAGGGATTTAGATCATCTTGCTACCTCTACCCAGGTCGACTTCGGTGGCATGGTAAATCCTCAGGTATCCATCCACTTTGTAGAGACACTTGCCCAACGGTCAGAGTGTCGTGAAAATTACTTAACCTCGTAGGGCCTAATAACCTAATTTGATGACAAAAATATTTAGATATTTTTTCAAAATTATAAAATTACAGTCCAGCGTCCTAAAATTGTGACATGATATTTAAACTTAATTTTTAGTTTAAACAATCTAAAAAAATATTTACTACGAACATATTATTTCAATATATTTTTTACATTATAATAGTCAATTTTAGGCAGAGGAAATACCGCTTAAAAGAATTTAGCCAAAAGCATTAAAGAAAAAGGAATGAAAAAGTTCTGGCCGCAACTGCGACTATTTTTAGTACATTGGGTCGTAATGTATATCTAAATCGACCTAAATTTAGATTGGGCCTTATGAGGTTATTAAAGTTAAAACTACTTGCATCTTTCATATTTTTCCAATTACAGAGAGGACTAATGGGGTCTTATAAAAACCCTGTCGTTCTATAAAAAAACAAGTATCAGACAAGTTTACGAGATTCCTTAGCGCTTTTCTAGTGTCATTTAGAGTGATATGCATGAGGGGAATTTATTGCATGCGCCACGCTACAGGAATTTAAGCACTTAACTCACTAATGCCCACATTATCGTTAACTGATGTTTCAGAGTGTGGCCGTCAGTTCCTCCACTTGTATATTTAAAATTAGCATTTTATTAAAATGAAATTATATATTTATTATTTAAAGCTCAAACTTTTAAATTAACGAAAAAAAGATACGGCCGTTTATGGAAAATTATTCTTTAAGGATTCAAAATTCATAGAGTATTTTCCGTCGACCTAAAACCTGAAATTTTGCATATAGCAAGGTATTATAGCACACATGCATTTAGACTAAATCTGAAAACAGGAAATTAGTTGAAACATCACAAAAAAAAATAGAAGTGAATATTCTCAATCAAACATGGATACAGTACCTACTTGCATGGGACCAAGTGCGAATGGGACTGAATTCTCGGCTCTTAGTACTTTTTAGCCTGACATATAGGTCCAACCTAGTTCAAGCAAAAATGCAATGTATGCGTTATAATTGTTTTTATGTATCTTAATTGAAATGTGCCACTTTTATTAAATAAACGATATTCTATTCTATTCTAACTGCGAACGCGGTGCAAAGTGCGAATGAGACGAAGTGCGCATAACCCCACGTCAGCCTAAACAAGATATACCTTAGCTAGTGTCTCTATTTATAAAGTTAACAAAAAGTGTCTATATACGAGTCTAGCTGCTCCCAGCGGCTTCCATCCGGCTCCATACAAACTCATCCCCTTAGGGGGTGAATTTTGGGAAATCCTCTCTTAGTGCTCGCCTACGTCATAAAAACAAGCTTTGTGCAATATTTCACATTCCTCGTCCAGTCGTGCGTTGATATGTCAGTCAGTTTCTCCTTTTATATACTGTATAGATATATAGTATATGTATCTTATACTTAGGCACCAACAATATGATATTTTTATTTACAAGAAGTCATTTACAAGAAAACTCGTTAAGAAACACTACGAGTTTTCTCGTAGGTGACATCTGAGAAGAAATCATCTACGAGACATCCCGTGAATACGTACAAGATTTTCAATGTGTTAATCTAAGTTCCGTTACGTACTGGTCGCTGACACAGTTAAATTGAGTCACAGTGTAATCTATCTCGCAAAAGAAGTAATCATGAAACATGATACTGACATAATAATATTAAGAATAAATATATGATAAGAGTATTGATTTGTTTCAATTCAAATAATCGATATAAACTGTGGAACATAATTTTTCTTTTATTTTGTGATGAACCAGCTCTTGACTAACTAAACTCCTCTCGGTCTTTGTGGAGTGAGAGAAAGTTTATAACTTTTACTTACTATTTTCAATTAAAAAAGAAAATAAAATTATACAATGTCAATTAAACTTACAAACATAAAATACCAATTCAAATTAAAAATGTCAATAAAAAAATAAAAAACCACTTAAAATTACTAATATAAAATGCTCTTATTCAAGCTCCGAAGTACAAAGTACAAGTTAAATTTCCCGGGTTAAAATACTAGTACTATACTATATCTATTGGCAGGTCTAGGATATTTATAACCTGGGAAAGGATTATAATATCATTTTGTTGCTATACACAGATTTTCTAATCTTAAATAAAATAAAATAAAATGGCATATGTTAGAGAAGAATGATTGTGCGAAGAAGTTCAGGGAGCGAGTGGTGGACAGAATGATAGAGATGGGAGACATGAATGATCGAAGTATAAATGAAAGCTGGAATGAGATGGCTGGGTGTATCAGACATGCAGCGAAAGATATTTTGGGAGAGACGAGAGGAAAGGGTATAATAGATAGGGATACATGGTGGTGGTCGACAGAAATTCAGAGTGTGTTGAAAGAAAAGAAGAAAAAATTCAAAGAATGGCAGTGTGTAGAGCCAGGAAACGCTAGTTTAAAAGCTGAAAAAAAGAATGAGTATGACGTTCTAAAGAAGAAAGCTAAGAAAGCCGTGGCAATAGCAAAATCAAAGGCCCAGGACAAACTATATGACACACTGGACAGTCCTGCAGGCCAAAAAGAGCTATACCGGCTTACTAGAATAAGAGAGAGAAAGGCGAGGGATGTTTGTCAGGTAAGATGTATAAGAGATGAAACTGGAATGGTTCTATCGGATGATGAAAAAATCAAAAAGAGGTGGAAAGAATATTTTGAAAGACTGATGAATGAGGAAAATAATTGGAGTGGGGTGTTAGAGAATAAACCAGTGAATGTGGGATTAGTGCGAATTGTTAATATGGATGAAGTCAGAATAGCAGTAAATGGAATGAAGAATGGTAAAGCCATTGGTCCAGATGGAATACCAGTGGAAGTGTGGAAGTTATTGCGAGTGGATGGATGGACGTGGTTAGCTTTGTTCTTCAATAAGTTGTTGCTGGAAGAAGCCATACCTGATGAGTGGTGCAATAGCTCTTTAGTGCCGATTTTTAAAAACAAAGGTGATGTGCTTGAGTGCAACAATTATAGAGGAATAAAGCTAATGTCACATACTATGAAAGCCTGGGAGAAAGTTATTGAAAGGAGGCTGAGAGAAGAGAGTGAAATTTCACAGACCCAATTCGGTTTTATGCCTGGTCGGGGTACAACGGATGCCATTTTTGCTATACGCCAGCTGTGCGAGAAATATAGAGGTGCGCATAAAAACTTGCACATGGTATTCGTTGACCTCGAAAAGGCATACGACCGGGTACCTCGTGAGGTTCTGTGGTGGGCCCTTAAGGAGAAAGGTGTGCCTGGGAAGTATGTGCAGTTGATCCGAGCGATGTACAGTCGATGCAGTACCCAAGTCCGGTCTACAGTGGGTACCACTGGCAGCTTCAATGTGGCAGTCGGCTTACATCAAGGGTCGGCTCTCAGCCCTTACCTCTTCCTGATGATAATGGACGCTCTGACGTCGGACATTCAGGAAGAGGCTCCCTGGTGTATGTTGTTTGCCGATGATATTGTGTTGGTTGCCGAGAGTGGCCTAGAAGTCCAGAACAGATTGGAGGTGTGGTGGCACAGACTGGAGAGTGTTGGCCTGAAATTGAGTAGAACCAAAACGGAATACTTGTTCTGCGATTTCGGCGGTCTCTCCAATCCAGTGCCTTTAGCTCTAGCTGGAACGCCCATACCGATCTGCTCTGACTTTCGGTACCTCGGGTCACTCATCCAAGGGGATGGTGAGGTAGACCGGGACGTAACACATCGGATCAACGCAGGATGGATGAAATGGAGACAGGTCACGGGAACAACTTGTGACCCACGGATGCCCCTCAAGTTGAAGGGTAAAATCTACAAGTCCGTGATAAGGCCTGTCATACTGTATGGATCAGAATGTTGGGCTGTGAAAAAGACGGATGAAAAAAGATTGCATGTAGCGGAGATGAGAATGTTAAGATGGATGTGTGGTGTGACGAGAATGGATAAAGTGAGAAATGAATATATTAGGGGAAGTTTGAAAGTGGCACCAGTGACTGAAAAGTTGAAAGGGAATCGTTTATCTTGGTATGGTCATGTGAAGAGGAGGGATGAAACGCACGTTACTAAAAGAGTTATGAGTTTACATGTGGATGGATGGAGAGGGAGAGGGAGACCAAAGAAAAGATGGATGGATTGTGTGAAGAGTGATATGAAAGAAAAGGAAGTTAGTGATAGCATGACGAGTAACAGGGCAGAGTGGAAGAAAAAAACGTGTTGCGCCGACCCCAAATAACACGGGATAAGGGCAGGAAGATGATGAATGATGACACAGATTTTCTAATCATCATCTTCCTGCCCTTGTCCCATGTTATTTGGGGTAGACTTTTTACTCTGAACGAGAAAATAAATGTCTGTTTGTCTATTTTTTCTAAGTCTACTGACGCAATTTGTAACTAAACTCGCTAAAAAATAAAAACCCCGTTTTGACATTTGAGAAATACCCTAAAAATGTAACTTGGAACAAAACTGAAAGAAACAATAAAATAATAATTACTTACATTCTTTTGGCGCGTTAAATAATATGAATATAATAAGCAATATATTGAGAGTATTATTTTTATGTACTTATTCTAGTATTCCTAACCGCCCGCGGTGCGCGATGCGGGTCGTTTTGACATCCGTCAATACGGCCTTTTATTTTTTGACAACTTTATGTAGTGTAAAATCACTACATAGTTTCAGATTGCATTCACGTTTGGGTCGATGGAAAATTAGATGCTGGTACGATTCCAAAGCTAATAAATTGGTGGAATGATTTCCTGCAAAAAAAATCACACCTGCAGACAAAAATTTGGATTAGTGCGTGAAAAAAGATAAACATAGACATTACATATTTTGGTCTCGAGCTAGAAGATACCTTTATAGAAACCAATGTGTTTACAACTAAATATGTTTACTACTATTTATTTATCTTATTTTTTTTATATACCTTCATCGTGAGCCACATCATCGCTTACCATCAGGTGATCAAACGCGAGCCTGTCAATAATAATAATAAAATAAACCTTGAACATTTTTAAATTACAAGAGCATTCTGTATAACACGGGACCACCCTGTGACCAGCAAGCGGGAACAACTCCAAACTAAACAAAGCCGGCAGAATATAGCTTAACGTCCACACTACAGCAAACGGAGACTTGAAGAGGTGTCGTATGAGTGAGGTTAGAGAATTTGACAGGAACCGCTTCTGATCGTTTCGGAACCATCGCTGCTTCCACAGCATCAAGACCTTGCTTTAGCTACCCGCCTTACCAGCACCACTGAACATTAAGCAAATGCAGCTGCAATCCTCAGAAAGCCTTTTCCTCAGACATCCGGCTCGAAGGACCACGGCGTGATGTGACATTTTGTAATGTGTTCTATACTTAAACAGATATGTTACAAAGTACAATGGTAGTATCTTCTTCCAAATCAATTTAAACTCAATACACTTTTCATCGTCACCAAATTAACACTGAAATGCGGTTGCATCAATCGCGCAGCTCCGTAGTCCTAATCCCGGCACTCAGCATGCAGGGTTATTGATTGTAACAATAGTTCATTACGCGGCGGCCGTCTAAACAGAGTGATTAATGTCTCGGTGTTGCCAGCCTCCGCGGAAAATATCGCCCCTTCACGGAATATGACACGCTGACACGGGACTGACGTTTAGAAGATTTTGGACGATGATGGGCGACCTTGTACCCTTAGAATATTAAGTAGTCTAGTCTTAGTAAGATATGGTTTTCGGGGGTCAAACTAATGAAAATTTCTTTCAGGTTCGAGAAAATGAGTATCTGCCTATCTTTGTTTGTTAGGAAGATAGGATTTCTTCATATGGTTCATGCAATATTTTGATACACGCTGAAACTTATAGGTTTTTATTTAACATTTGTCTTTAATTTTTGTTTTTAAATTCTTCTGGTTATTCTTTCTTTGAGCTACCTCGAACCTGCCCTGCGGTAGGCGTCTAGGTCGTTTTGCCAACTCTTCCAAGATCTACCTCAGTGTCATCGTCCAACCTCTATCTACAATGCGTTCCAAATAAGAATAGGATCGATTTTTACGCCATATTGTGACGTCATAGTTGTCAAATCGAAAAATTGGGTGGGGTGAGCAAAACAAAATTTCTTTTAAATAATATTTATTTACGAATCATGATCGAAAAAAGTTTAATCAGTTCTTCAAATTTGTTAATCTTTGCGTCACTGTGTGAAGTGTCTGAGTAGTGCCAGATGGAAGAAGAAGGCAATTGTTTCTAACAATGAAAACAAGAAAGAAAATATATTTTTTTTAAATTAATTATGACTTAAATAATATCTAATTTAGATCCAACAATACCTAGATAAGTAAGACTCAGTAATACAAAACAGAAAAGAACCATTACTAATGCGCAATTAAGTTTTTTTTGCAAATCATACTCTTCAATGAACATTTGACAAATCGAGGTTATTGGCTTTCCTATTTTTATTTGGAACGCATAGTACATGATGAGAATTAATAATACGAAACGAGTAAAATTTCGCCACGGCATATGTCGATAGCGATTCAGATTTGACTGTCCAGCTGTCCGTTAATGCTTGCAGCGAGCTGAAGCCGCGAAAAGGTGAAGTGCCACCGTAGCTCATTGTGCTGTGCTGCATCCAATTGTAGCCGTATTATGGAAAGTGTTCTTGCAATTAGTTTAAGTGTCCACATTATTGCCCGAATCCGACATATTTATAACAATTACAGTGCTTCACTGCTTAGCTCTACTTATGCATTACCTGTAAATGCACAATTGGAGATATCTGTATACGGTTGTTACCACATGCATCAGGTGGGCCTTGTGGTTAACCAGTCGATGGCATACAAACCACACATAACATAACGAGAAATCACGCCTGTACTCCTCTATTTCCTGAAGGGTTGAGAGAAGGTGTATAGTAGCATCTACTTTTCGTCAGTTATATTTAATCATCAAAACAGAAGTTAATCTAAGTTTTACTCAACTACTTTATTTCAGGTTGGCTGCCAATCTCATCAAATATAGCTGAGAATCAATAGCAGTCATGTAGCACTAAAATCTTTAAAATTATTCATCATCACCATCATTTCAGCCGACAGACGTCCACTCCTGGACATGGAGCTCCCCCAAGTGCGACCAGTCCTGTGCGTCTCGTATCCATCGGATTCCCGCGATTAAAATTATTATTAAAAAATAATTATCTATAAAACGAAACAATCCAGCATTATGAAAATTAAGTTACAGCACAACTGTTAAGGATATTATTATTTGTCATAGTTATTTAGCACCGAAGCGGTGCGCGGTGCCAAATTGCCATGTGTTGGCAACACCGCAGCGCTAGGGGTGGGCAGACGGGCTGTAATCTCTGTCCCTGACAGTGTGGCGGGGGGCCGCCCCAGCACTGCCGCCCAGCCGGCCCGCTTACAGGCAAGCTTGAAGTTAATTGCTCGTGAACAGATTATTCAGCAATTTTTCAGAATGTTTTCGGTTTGAGTGAGATGATATTGTGCGTAATTCTCGCAGGCAAAGACAATGGTGCAATAAATGGGGGTTTCGGTGGCTTGTTAATTGTTAAGCTTTAATAACCGTTCCTGGTACGCAGATAATGACTAAAATACGTATTTGGTATAAAGCACCTTACTTGTTTCTGGTGATTTAAAAAGTTTTCATTAAAACGATCTCCACCATTACTGTACAGACTAATCGGTACAAAGTAAACTCCAAAGAGTTTCCAAGTGGTTCAAACAACACCTTTCAGGATATTCTGCGTCAGGATTCTTATTTTCT
Source organism: Mythimna vitellina (assembly GCA_949316375.1). NCBI lineage: Eukaryota > Metazoa > Arthropoda > Insecta > Lepidoptera > Noctuidae > Mythimna > Mythimna vitellina. Next base: position 1,198,469 of record OX438691.1, on the reverse strand, counting down.
TATTTTAAATTGAATTGAATTACATTCTCACTGAACACTTTTGCAAACTGTACAAAGTTTACCCCTCCATTAAATAGTTGTTTCTTCAAGTAGTTGTAATGTCAAGTGTTTTATTGAAACTCGTTTTAACAAAATGAGATTTGAAACTAATCAGTCCTTTGAGCCGGATATTCAGAAAGTCGGCTCTCTTTAGAACGTGGCTGTATGTACTCAGTGATTGCTTGCTTCTGATGGCCCAGGTGAACTCCTACAAGATGGACCGATAACTTGGTAATGGTTGCGGGAGTCCGATGGATGCGAGACGCATAGGACATTTCTTTGTGGCGGCATTTAGGCGAGGCCTATGTCCAGCAGTGGACGTCTTTCGGCTGAAATGATGATGATGATGATTGCTCAGTGGTGAAAGCGGTTTCTATCAAACAATCGAAATAAAAATCATAATCTACTGATAGGAATCCCACTGCTGTTTTTATCGCTTAACTAAAAACCTAAAGAATAAACATTAATCGATCACTACCCTGGTCTGTACTAATACCTAGTATCGGCGAAACCGGTTACAATGGAGTATAAGAGATATCATCTTCTTCCTGCCCTTATCTCATATTACTTGAGGTCGGCGCAACACGTTTTTTCTACCATTCTGCCCTGTCATTCGTCATGCTATCACTAACTCCTTTTTCTTTCACATCAATTCTCACACAATTGATCCATCTTTTCTTTGGCCTCCCTCTCCATCCATCCACATGTATACTCACAATTCTTTTAGTTTAGAGATAATATGCAACAAAATGATGAAATTAATTTTAGGCAGAATAAACATGTTTTCTTTTTCTTTTTCTTTCTTTTAAATTTTATTGCATTAAGGGATTTAAGCATAAGCAGCCTCAATATTCCCACTTTTGGGACTTAGGCCTCCTCTTTACGAGAGGGCACTTAGTTAATAAGTAAGTTTATTTTGGAACTGGCACTTGTCCGCGTCAGACTCCTAAGAGAGCACAATACCAATAACAAGAAGTTTTTTTGGAAGAACCCTAATTCTTTTTCTAAAATAAAAGTGACCTAAGTTACTCCTTGTAACATCAGCTACCTAACAGTAAAAATCCCATCAGAATCAGCCCTGGCGTTTCGGAGATTAGCCCAAACAAACAGACCGACAAGAAAACAAATGTTGTTTTGACATTACAAACAGACACTTTTATTTTATATAGAATGTATTTCATTGCAAGGAAAGATCGTGGCAACCTATAAGGCTAATCGTGGCCTCGTGGACGCAGCTCAATACGTTGGTCTGACCAAATCCGCACCACTCTTGACTCTACGGTATACAATGTCCTTTACACCGCCAGAGACAGAAACAGATGGCTGACTGACGATTCGAACACAATTTGTTCGGACACAATAGATATCTATCCGAATTGGCACATTTAAAACTTTTTTTTTCTAACTGTACACACACTGTACAGTTTCAATAAATTTGTTGGTTTCCGAATATATTGTTTTTGAATCGTCAGTAACTCAAACAGATGGAGGAATATCGTACGAGTGAAAGTGATGTGATGAAGCAGGGAGTTCACGACCCTCAGCATTGAGGAATACGACGCAAGGAGGAGGAGGATAGAATGTATAAAATATGGGTACAATATACGGTGACAAAACCGTAAAAAGTTCGGCCATATTTTACCAGTAGACAGGCAAAAATTACAAAAAATTGAATAAAATAACCACTATAAGAAACAAAAAACACATTTAATAAAAATTAATTATATATTTAAAAGTTACACTTTAAAACATAACTCGTGAATCGTGGTGTTACTAATAAACATTGGGCACCTCTGCCCAGTGTCGTCATGTTTCCCTGCTGTAAAAGTTTTATGATATTAGTGAAAATGACATTTTAACATCACAGGTATCATTGTGATCATCGTTGATAGTCTAACATTTTCGTCCATACCACTTATGCGTAGTTTTTTTTTAATGAATGAAGTTTATCACACATTGTATAGATATAATCGCACCTACATTATAAAGATGATGTACCTATGTCACTCATTCACGCTGAAACGGTTAAATTAGTTTGGATGAAATTTGGCACGCGGTTAGATCATGGAATATGACATAAGATACTATCACGGGATTATATTCCCATGGTATATTTTTCACTCTCACGCAGACGAAGCCGCTGGCAAAAACTAGTTTTAAACATAAAAATACCTAATCGTAAAATTGAGGGGCGTATCAAAGGGTATATTTGTTCTTCTTGGAGGATTCTACATACCAAATCCAATAACTGAGTCTACCATTCACATGAATCGAACATAAATACCACTAAACGTAGGATACAAGCTATAACTTCCTTACCGAATCACAAGAAGCGCACATACATTGATAATTCTGCCATCAAACTTTATACAACCAAATTATTTCCAAATTACCCCCAAAGCGAGTTTAAATTACTTATGTAAATGTGGCGGATACCTGGCGAGGTACCTGGGAGGTTGGATCGCGTGCCCAACTTATAATTGGGGAGGGTTCGTGGTGGGGCGCAGTGGAGCCCGGGACACCAGCCGGCGAGGTTCACCACAGCCACCAGCGTGGTGTCACCAGACCGCGGTAACGTGACCCGCGAGGAAGCAACTTTATAAATCGTGCGACAGAACCAGTGGGTTATTTTTTTTCTTAAACTTTAAAATAAAATTGGCAGTGAAACGTCTATTAAACTCTATATAAAAAGGGCTTTAAATAAGTTTCAAGTTCAGTGTGTAAAATGAATTTGTTCGTGCAAGAAGTTTGAAGACCACTCCCGCCATGAGACTTGCCCGTCAGTAACCTTGGCCTTACAATGGCCAATGTTGGACACACTTTCAAGTCCACCGCTTGCTAATTATAAAAAGTTGGACGTTGAAGTGCATCCAACATTATTTTGTATAGTTGTACTGGAGATATTGGGAGTTTTGCACCAAATTGCACTTGCACCTTAACGATAAAAACTAAATATGTAAGCGGCATTTGTAGCTTCATTTTAAAAACATCTCCACCCGACTTTGACAGTTTTTTAGGAGGTACATTCTACTTTCTTGTATTTTAGACAGAAATCAGAAATGTTTATTTCAAATAGATCAGTTACAGGCACTTTTGAATGGTCAAAATGTCGGTCAGTCAAAAAAAAAATTACCTTCACTTTTTTTGTGACATTAAGAGCACCTTTTACGTGATTATGATGTTATTACACATCTTCCTCTTCATCAAACATCACGTTGGATTGCATTAGATGAAGCAACAAGCTTTTAAACCATGCTCGATGTTGACGATAGGCGAGTGGAAAAGGACCCTCTAATGGTAAAAACTAAACACCACCATTTCCTAGTTTTTTCTTATTCACATCACACAAGTTTAGAAAAAAATCGAAATTAGAAAGATGCAAATGACAAGAAAATTAAGTCCAGCAGTCGGAGATGGCCGCATGACACGAAAGAGTAGATCAAGGTGGCCATGCTTATAAATGAAGTTATGAAGAGATGATGATGATGAGACAGGCTGAAAGAGTCCAGATAATTCGCACGCATATTCTACAAATTATTATTAAGGTAAAGGCCTCCCTCCATTCCTTCCCACGGTCATGATTTTTCGCTTCTACTTTCCAATTCTTAAGAGCGTCCTTCCTGAGGTACATTTTCATGCAAACGATCTTACGTGATTATGATACGTTATTACAAATATTTTGGAAACACAGATAGCTTGTGGATACTATCTAGGTTTCTATTGAGATCAAATCATAAATTTGTGTAAAAATCTACGATTTTGCGTGAACTTTGGCCCTTTATAATGTATCATGTATTCATAGAGAGTTTGCGTTTGAGACATCGTGATGAAAGGATTAGTCAGCTAGACTCTGCGTTACCAAGTGCTAGCTGTCCAGGGTACGGCGGGCGTTTAGAGTCGCTGTACGATATTTTTAATCTCTTAACCGACTGCGGACCCAGGTTGGCCGCTCTAAAAACAATTTGGCCAAATGGGGCTTCCTCGACCCATCTCTAACACAGTGCCAGTGTGGAGCCGCTGCACAGGACATGCGTCATTTGTTATGCTGTCCATCCTGCACAACCACCTGCAGTTTTCAGGATCTATACGAGGCCAATAACAGAGCCAAATAGGGGTTGCTAAATACTGGTCAGAAAAAATTTAGTTAAAGTACATGGACACGAAAAGAAGAAGAAGATGTATTCATAAATTCAATTTTTCAAAAATTTTATGAATATTACATAATTCTTATAATTAAAAAAAAAAACATGTATTTCTTGGAACAAGTTTTGTGAAATATTTCAGTAAAGGACGGAATTACTGAATGCCAGCAGAGTTTTCAGGCATTATCTCTTTATTCACGTAGCCTCCTCATCAAACATTGCGTAGGATGAAACAACGACCGTTTAAACCATGCTCACGTTGACGATAGACGAGTGGAGAAAGGCCCTCTTAAGGCACACATCCAGGTCGACCCGCCATCTCTTTCGTGGTCTGCCGCGGCCCCGCGTTGCTATTTCTGTCAACCAGGCTTAAGAACTATTTGTATAATAACTTTCTAAGTAATTGCCGGGGCATAGGCTGTGTTTAGACTCTTCCAAATATGTGCAGTAACTGCGTAGCTCTATAATTGCATTCCCGGCTGACCTGCTCCCTCATTAATCAAGAAACCACTCAGGCTTACGTTATATTCTCATTAAGGGGATGCAACTCGACATACATTTTCACAATTTCTCATACAACCGCTCTTCCGCGATTATGACGTTATTACACATTTGACATTAGATATTTTGGAAACACAGTATCTTGTAGACATTATCTAGGCTTTTATTGATATAAATTTTATAAAATTTGTGTAAAACTAATTCAGAAAAGAATCTGAAAATCTGATATTTTGCATAAACTTTGATACTTCATAATTTACTCAAAAATTTTAAATTCCAAAAAAGTATAACAATAGAAGCCTTGAAAATTGATACGATATAATACGACAATATTTTATTTCAAAAAATTTTAAAGGTTTAAAAAAAAACACGTATTTCCTGGAACAATTTTTGTAAAATATACGAGTAAATCACGGAATTACCGAATGCTAACAGAGTTGTCAGGCGTTATCTCTCTTTTTTCGCGTTGCTATTTCCTCAAACTCGCGTTGGATTGCGTTAGGTGAAGTAACAAGCTTTTCAAACATGCTCGATGTTGACGATAGTCGAATGAAAAAGAACCCCTTTTAAGATGGGTGCTCCCGAAATTCAAATTTTCTTTTGAGTTCAGTTAACCCTTTTATTATTTATTATTGGTAGGCTTGCGCTTGACCACTGTCTTCACCTGATAGAATGCAAGGATGTGGTCGACGTTGAAGCACGCTTGCCTAGAAATAACCTATTAACTCTTGAATCATTTAGGTTAAGCTTCTGACAGCGGCTTCGTCCGCGTAAATGTTGGTTATTGCGAAGTCTAAGTCGGATAAAAAGTAGTTTCAGCTTCCTTCATACCAATTCTCATCAAAATCGGTTCAGTACTTTAACCGTGAAAACGTAACAGACAAAAAGACAAACAGACATACTTTCACATTTATAATATTTATAGTGTATGGATTTTATAATGTATATTTATTTTATCTATATATATACTTTTGTATCTTTGTTTTCTTAATATTTTTTTTGTTTTTGTTTATGCACCTACCGTGTTTTCTCTTCGCCACCCTTGGGTCAACCAAGTAGAGAGTGGTAGAGAATACCTAAGACTTTACATACCACCACCACCACGCCACCTTTGTATCTTTGTGTTGTATGAAGTTTTAGTAAACAAATAAATAAACTTTTCATGAAATAACCATTCAATAGGATAAGAAGATATTAATTATATTACGACCGCCAACCATATTTTAATTAACATATAGCTTCACACTGACCTTGGAGCGTTCATCTTAAGTATTGGATGTAAACGATTTTAATAAATCTTGTGTGTGTTTGAGCTAGTTTCATCAATAAGCTTTTATACTGCAGTAACGATAAAACTTTTCAAGAGGTTTTTACAAATGTTTTCGCCCGCGTAATCGTTGAAAGTTGTCCCACTAGGGTCGCTTTCGAGCAGAGTGTAAAGTATTCATGTCCATGGTCTTTTTTTAAGTGATGTGATATCAACAAATAACTTCTTTCGCTCGGAATGTCAGGCTTTTCCAGATAAAAACCCAGCCGTGTCCTTTCGAAAAATCCTGCAGCCACAGCAGCTCCTAGTCTGCCCTTGTAATCATAAATGCTAATCTATTTATTTTTGAATAGGTTTTGAAAGACACTTCTACACGTCAATTTAAACTAGACGAGGCCGAATATAACATGTTTATTCCGAATCTGTTTAACCGTTGAAGCGTTATTGATTAACAAATCCAGACTTAAAATTATTATATACCTAATGACGCTATGAGAAACCAATCTTATAGAAATGATCGCTATCCAAACGGAAGGTTACACTAGTCAAAACATGAAGAGACAGAAAGTAAGTAGTCAGGAGTCAAAACTGCAGTTGCACTCTACCAATGCTAGTGTCTAAAATTTATATATAGAAGAGGGTTAATAGTTAATGGCTGATTTAATTTGTAGCATAGAATCTAAAGTATTGAATAAAGTAGTGCTTGGCTATTGAACTGCTACTACAAAGAAATTTTAAACAGTTTAGCATTGGTACAGTGCAACTGCACTTTTGACCCCTCACTGTACATATATACGTGTACGAGAAAGCTAAAATCTTGAAATTTAAATTAAAGTCATAGAAAGGTCATTGACAAATTAGTATTGCAGCTGGAACATAACTAGATATTTAATTTAAAAAGGCATTAATATCTTATGCCCACTCCTTCAGTAAACACAAAAAAAAACTGCCGTTTCGAAATCTAAATTGAAAATATATGAAGGGGAAAATTCAAAACACCATTTTACATGAAATATACATCTGAAAAACATCAGACACGGAAAACCCCAAAGGAAGTACTATAATATTAATAAATGCCCGCTCCGGAAAGATTAGCGCCGACATGATAAAATTATGCTTTCTGAATAGCTTTGATAATATTAAATGAATTCCTTTGCGTGTACACACGGCTGACTGCTTTTAGTATCTACCTAAATCTACACACGATTTTGACAGACAATTAAAAACGTATGTGACATCATACTTTGTATTCGAATTCTTATCACAATCTAAAATACCTATAAGTACTTCCAATAAAAATACTCCGAAATATTTCATTTCAAATTCCGATGTTCCGATTTTCAAAAATACGAATTTCATAATATCTAAGAATTATAACGTCTGTTATTATTAAAAATTCCGAAATTTATTTTACTGAGTCATAAATGCGATTTGTTTGTTTTCCGATTTTCATAAGTTCGAAGAATCAAATAAGTACTCGATGTGTTCTCGGTTCGACATTTCGATATTTCAATACTTCGAATAAACTGCTAAAATTAGGATTCTGATTCAATTAGTATATTTGTGTTTTCTTCTCTAATACCTATCCTGTGGGCGAGGGAAAAGTGTGTCATCTTTGCGATTCGAACATTTCCATCCGAATCACTGAAATGTTCCGAAATAGTGATATGTATCATTTGGAACATTTGAAACATCGACTCAAAAGATACAAACGGAACGTTTGAAACATCGGCTCACAAGATACAAACGGAAAATTTGAAACATCGGCTGACAAGATGCAAACGGAACATTTGGAACATCGGCTCAAAAGATATAAACGGAACATTTGAAACATCGGCTCACAAGATACAAACGGAACATTTGGAACAACGGCTCAAAAGATACAAACACAGACACTGACTGTTATAAATCGTGATCTGTTACGTTTCGTCATACACACTTACAGTTTTATTTAATTGAATATTGATTTGAAATAGATGGTGATAGTGTAAATATAATTAATGACCTGAACTAAAAACATCTGCTTTAAATTATTTGATTTGAGAATAATTTAAAGCTGATGTTTTTAATTTTAAACTATTTACGTTTTAATTTGAATTTTAAAAAACTGCAGGTCACTTAAAGTAAAGAGTGTTTCAGTGTTCCAATTGTTCCAAATGATAAATTTGAAATATTTCTGAACATTACTGGTGTTCCAATCTTTCGGAACACTAAAATGTTTCGGAACAGTGAGTCGATTCAGTAAAGAGTTTTACACACGCCTATTATCTTGCCTTACCTGAGTCAAATACTATCTACTGTGATTAAATCTTTTGGGTTAGCTTAGAGCTGTGGCCAGGATTCCCTGTATAGTTGGGTTAACCATATTGGTTAGGCTATGTTAGAACTGTAACTGTAAAAGCGCCAGATCTCGTCTATTGTTGGTTATAAATCAAAATTTTAAAAAATACGAAAGATATACCTAGAGTGAACAGGCTCCTAATAAACTAGTGCGCTTCACCATCAACGTTTGCATTACTGGTTACCATCAGGTGGAATCGTAGTCAAGCTCTAGTTTATATCACTTAATAAAAAACTTTTTACAAAAAAAAGATAACCGACTTCACAAAAAAAAACACCAAAAGGATCAAAATAACTTTAATTTCGGAAGTCGGTGTTTCTCGGTATTATTTGTATCTTATTTAACACCGACTTTCGAAATTAAAGTTATTTTGATCCTTTTGGTGTTTTTTTTAGTGAAGTCGGTTATCTTTTTTTTGTAAAAAGTTTTTTATTTCACACTTTTTAGTTGGGATACACTTATAAACAGAGTGCCTATTTCTCATGATAATTCCAATTAATCCAAACACTACTAGGTTACATTGTTTTATTATGAAGTTCCTGTGTCTACCTTCCACCTTCCGGCTCGAACATCAGATCAGTTCGATAGTACCTTATAGCCAAAGTCCATCTCATGACAATTCTAATAAGCCCAAACACGACTAGGTTATATTGATAAATGACGGAGTTCCAGTGCCTACCTCCTGGCTCCATTATCATCAGATCAATTTGATGATACCATTTTCAACGGAACTATTCAAAACCATTAATTTTTTTGTATTATCATAGTCGCTTAACTATCTTCATTGTGATATCTATGCGAGTATGAAGTTCCGTTGACCATTTCTGGTCTTCTTCATCTGTTCCACTTCATCAAATGTTACTTTTTGACTGTAAATGCTTAAGTTCTCGATGAAAATAACAAAATCACTATGCGGTTGCCTATGATATTTGAGGAGTTCCCTCGATTTCGCCAAGATTCCATCTTCAGATCCTGACTTGGTGACTATGGGACCATTTGGAAAGTATATCTTTTCTAACAAAAAAATAATTTTTCAAATCGGTTGGCAAACGACGAAGTTATGCGCGAACAAACATAAAAAAAAAAATACAAACATCCGAATTGAGAACCTCCTCCTTTTTTAGAAGTCGGTTAAAAAAAACGCAACCACTCATTTTTCTCAAGTCTACCAGTAGCCTATAAGAACTCACAATACGGAACCAAAGCACTACCGCGTATGAAATAGAATATTAGCATATTAATGTAGCCGAGGACCCCTACATCCGGCCTCCTCCGTACATAATTAAGGCTCGCATTAGCTTTGTGATGAGCCCCGCTTACGCAAAGCTCCGCAATCGAGCCCCCAGGAATAGGGGGCTACTCCCGAGCCCCGACCCGAACATGTGGATAAAAGTTTGGACACTCCTTCATTTTTTATTTACACTGTTTTGATGGTGTCTTTGGGTCTAAAGTGAAATATTAGTGAGTTCACTTTGACTTCAGGATCTAAGAAGCCAGAAATAGGTATACCTACAGATCCTGAAGTCATAGATGCCCAATTGTTTGGCGAATGGGAAAATAAATCCATCATCCATCATTGGGTTGTCATCGAACAACCCGACGAAAGGCGAGTATCTAGCCTTACATTGTTGAAATTTCAACGGTCCGGACTAAGCGTTTCGCTTCGTTGTTTATACCGCGTACATCGAAGGACTGGAGCAATTTGCCTGCTGCGGTCTTCCCGTCAAACTATAATTTAGGTATCTTCAAGGCTAGAGTGAATAGGATCTTAATAAACTAGTGCGCCTGACCATCAATGATTGCATCTCCGCTTACCATCAGGTGGGATCGCAGTCAAGCACTGGTTTATATCAATTTAAAAATAAAATAAAAAAATACCACGATTAACCGAAAACGTACGCAACGAGAATAGATAAAACTTATAGTCATATATTATTTGCAAACAAGTGTTACTATTACACCGTATAATATGTTATTTAAGGGCAATGGAAAGGGCTATGCTCGAAGTTTCAGTGCGTGATTGAATCAGGAATAAAGATATCCGCAGGAGAACCAAGGTTGCCGACGTAGCGAGAAGAATCGCCAAACTCAAGTGGCAATGGGCAGGGCACATTGCTTGCAGAACAGATGGCCGTTGAAAGAAAGAAAAGGTTCTGGAGTAACGACCGTGTACCGAAAGACGCAGTGTTGAAAGGCCCGCTACAAGGTGGACCAATGGCCTGGTGAAGGTTGCGGGAATCCGAATGGATGCGAGACGCACAGAACCGCTCATTGTGGTGACATTTGGGGGAAAAGAAAGAAAAAATGTTTATTTGTGACTCACACAATCGTATAAACTAAAGATAAAAAAAATAAAAAAGAGGTATAATCAGTGCGAGACCAAAAAGGCACCTAACTCAGCATATGCTCCGTTATTTAAAACGACAAATAACGCAGCGCTGGTATTCTGTTAGAGCCCGCTGTGGGAGGCTTATGTCCAGCAGTGGACGTCTATCGGCTGAAATAATGATGATGATGTTACTATTACGGAAAAGCTCTGCCACTGAACTAGGCATTTAACCTGTATCTCAGGAGATAGTTCCCTTCCTAATTACATAATACAGTTTAATTACATGCTAGGTACAATGCCAATTGAATCATTCAAAATAATTTTAATTTTTAAACTTTAATTTTGTGTTGTTGATTTCGTTTTTTTTTTTTTTTTATGGCACCAATAATTCGTGTTTTTCTTTGGAGGTCGGTTGTATTTAAAGTTTTTATTGTAGTTGTAGTGAGAGTTCCGAAAGACACAGAATGTCTTTGTATTTCAATTTATATCAAAATTTTCAGTAACATGAATTAAGCAATATGTAAATCATTATACATTTCCAATCACAAGTTAAATTTTGTGGAGTATACTGATGTTTCTTTAAAGTTCAAGGTTCAATGCAAATGAGATATAAGTAATGGGACAACCACGGAGCTATAACTAAAGCCAAATATAAATCAATCTAGTTTGGTCTATATATAAAAAAGTTATGCCGCAATAGATAATGAGTAATAACCTTTTTTTTATTATGCATAGGCTCACGTTTATCCACTATTTTGAAATCTATACATATAAAAGGAGAAACTGACAGCAATATGAACACACAGCCAAAGCTACGGGGACTAGGAGCGTGAAATTTTGCACAAGGGTTCCTTTTATGACGTAGGCGAGCACTAAGAAAGGACTTTTCAAAATTTAGCTTCTAAAGTGATGAAACGGGGGTCTAAAGTTTGTATGCAGAAACCCATGTCACGCGGGTGAAGCCGCTGACAGAAGCTAGTAGGTTAATAATACAGCTTTTGCCCACGACTTCGTGGCAGTAATGTGAACGTTGGTTATAGCAGAGGCGAAGTCGAAGGAAAATAAAGTAGCCTATGTCCTTCCTTGGGGTTCAAGTTTGATTTGTAGCAAATTTCATCAAAGTTGGTTCAATAGTTTAGCCGTGAAAATTTAACAGACAAGAGTTACTTTTTACATTTAAAACTGTAACAGATACTGTACACAGAACTGTGACAGAGTTTCATGAAACTTAATATTTTACAGTAGGTACCTATAACCTACAATACAATGAAGAATTTTCGCGTAGCTCACTCCAATTTTTCCCTTACCAAAGTTAGTCAAAGCCTAATTCAGGAAGACTAATTCCCTAACTCCTATCGTATCCTAGGACCCGCAGTAGACCTCCTGTAAACGTCACCTACTTCGTTTAGATCAGTGATGTGAAATTCCCAATTTGGATACGGATATACGAATAATATAACACCGGTTCCGGATATAAAATTATTTCGGATTAAGGGCGGAATTCACCAATAAAACTAATCGCGTTTTAACGTTTGGCTCGCATAATCGCGTTTAGCCGCTGTCACTAGTGTCACTTGTAAAAATACAACAAAAGGAAAATACAGACAAGTGACACTAGTGACAGCGGCTAAACGCGATTATGCGAGCCAAACGTTAAAAAGCGATTAGTAGTTTTATTGGTGAATTCCGCCCTAAGTATCTGTTAGTTTCGATTCCAGACATTAGAATTTTAAAATTATAAAAGTAAAATACAAATAGAAAAATTTCACTTTTATTAAAGGTCAAGATTATCTTTTGCTTGGCCAGGCAAAACCCAGAAAAACCTGTCATAGCCTATCATTTAGACTCCTTTTTTTTCGAAACTTTTATAACGGTATAGGTTACAGATATATGATAGCTACATACAGAATTGGCAAAAATACCTATAAACCGTGGCAATATTAATAGTGGTATTTAAAAGATACAATAAGAAAAATATAATATCGCATTGGGTCTAGCCCTTAAGGATATTTGTAAAGTTTTGAAATAAATAATTTAATTTAATTTGATATAAACTAGTTCTTGAATGCGATTTGATGGTAAGCATTGATGCAATCGTTGATGGTGAGGCGCACTAGTTTATTAAGAGCCTATTCACTCTAGCCTTGAAGACACCTATAAATTATAATCGGATGGGAAGACCGCAGCAGGCAAGTTGTTTCAGTCCTTCGACGTACGCGGTATAAACGACGACGAGACGAGGCGAGGAGATAAATAAATAAATATTTTTCTATTTCGGATATCCGATCATTTCGGTTACTGTTACGAAGCTCCATAACATCCCTGATTTAGTCATTTTTTTGTTGGTTAAGCCGTTAATCTTGTTGGTATATATCTCAGTTCATTCCGCTTTTAATTAACATAAAGTTTTAAAACGAAATGGTGAGGATTTATTTAAGGTTAGGTCTAGAAATAATAAACCTTAGTAAAATGTTTGTGCAGAGGAAACTGTGATATAATTTTGTTGTCCAGCTACACCATGTCCTTGAAGCTTGGACCCCAAGAAATAGCTACTTTTTATCTGGCTTCAATTTCGCTTTGTTTATTATAAGCGACATTCATGCGAACGAAATTATGGGCAAATAGGCCGGATTGCCCTCTGTTGAGCAAATACTAAATACTCTCGCAAAACTCCATACGTAAGAGAAAATGGGCTATTCTTAAATTCTAATAATAACTAAGTACATTAATTAATTCCTTGTCTTTAATGAGCTAGCTGACAACTGTAATCCCGACCCAAATCCAAGATTTATTTTTACGTAACGCCGTCTCAAGTTAACGGTTAAAATTGGTCTATTTGTGTCGATGAACGATATCTTCACTAGTTACTGTAGTTACGTTTATTTCTTAGCCATTACGCTGATGAAAGTTCGTTCCGTGGTAGAATGAGGTCAAACTGTGAAACCAAATACACGTAGATTTTAATTAATTTATGTAGGTACACCGTAATCGCGTTGCTTCATCAGTTGCACCAATCAAACTAAAGTTAAAACTTATTAACCGAGGGACCATTCTTTTTTTTAGTCAGAAAATCATCCAATGACTTCTCCCGATCTAGGGCGGAGTGGAAGGAGTCGTGTCAGACTTTTACTGAATAAAACCCACTCCTATATTTCTTCTTTGCCAAAACTTTCCAGAAACCCGGGTTTTTCTTTCATAAGCGAACTCACTGCCCCAGTAGGCTTCGACCCTGCTGGCCCCTACGGTTTAGAGGCGCGCTTGGAACGCTACGCAACGTCGGCGACTCGGGCTCCATCCGGATAATTATTGGACGGCAGGACGCTAAGCTACCTATTGCTCGTCGTCCGCAAGCCCACGCTTAGCAAGACCATGAACATTTAGTATACCTGCGTAAACGAAATCAACCTCTGAAATCTTTCACATGTTTCTACAAATCTTCTTTTATTAAAATAGTTCTTCTAAAGAAGAAGAACAAGACCACTTGACACACTGACCAGCATACCGTATCTTCAGCTTGAAAGGTTATGCCACCTTTCCACTTTTCAGCCCTTCTTTACACAACGTCACCTCGTCGATTATAATCTTCAAACCAAATATTCACATACCACGACACCCACCAAACCAAGACCCCCTTTCCCATATATCCTCGTCGCCTCGTCCTCATAAAAGTAAAATATCATTAGAACTACCATCAATAAGTCGAAATAAAATAACACTCAAAGTAAACCGCCGTTGGGACCACAACAAACAGTGTCACGTGCTCCTTGCGTGTCTACGAAGCCATGAATCAATGGCTTCCATAAAATTAGCCAACTTCATAACTAACCATGGCCTGACGGAGTAACCCAGGGAGGCAATGGTAGGGGTACTTTGATTTACGATGAAAGGCAAACGCAAATAGTTGGTATTAGCTACGATTCTTTCAGCATTCATTTCTAATGGTTACGGAATATGGCATGTTCGACAGTACGTAGCTGAATGGAGGGTGGTTTGGGAATCGGTGGCTAAAATACTGGATAGGTTTCGTATGATGTATAAGTTTTTATAGGATATATGGGAAAGGGACACGCACTTTTCAAGGTCTAGACCTTGAAAAGTGCGTGTTGACCTGAATTAATTGCCTGGCTGAGCTGATACCCAGCCAGGCGCTGCATGCATTACTTTGTGTAATTTATTTCATCACCACTGCTCTCGAAACAGGAAAGAAAGAATGAAGGAAAACATCGTCAGGAAACCGGCATGTCCTAGAACCAAGAATTCGAAGATGTGACAACCACCAACTGGGCCCTCGTGGTTACGGCCCAATCCCTTTCCTAGAGAGGAGGCCTGAGTCCCAGCAGTGGGAATATTTATAAAGCTGATTATACCATGGTATTATGCTAATTGTAGAATGCTGATTTTCAGCCTATGGATTGTGTGAGGTGTGATATAAAAGAAAAGGGAGTTAGTTACAGCGTAACGGGTGACAGGACAGAATGGAAGGAAAAAGCGTGTAGCGCCGATCACAAGTAACACGAGATAGGGGCAGGAGGATGATGATGATGATGATATTCAGCTGTTCTTCACAGGTGTGTGTGTAGTCAGTCATTGCGTTACTTATTAACTACATAACTTCACCACATAAACCTTGCCTTGATAATCAATTCAAATCAAAATAAATCTCTGATAGGCCTTTCAGTCTAGAGGTCAGTGGCCCTGACTGCTATGCCGGAGGTCGTGGGTTCGATTCCCACCCAAGACCATTTTATTTTGTGATGAGCACGATCATTTGTTCTGTGTCCGAATGTAATTTTTCTATAATATGTATTTAGACATTTATAAGTATGTTTATCAGTTGTCTAGTACACATAGCACCAGCTCTGCTAACTTTGGGACTAGACGGCTTTGTGTGAAAGTTGTGGAATATTATTATTTACGGGTTCACCACATAAGGTGAACCTCGATAGTCAATAAACCAGTTCTGACTGACGGAACGCTGGTCACAGTTTTAAGTTCCTTTTTATACCTGTTCGACGCACTCTATCCCTTTGAAGTTCTAACTTAAAACAACAAAACTAAGAATGAATTCACAATGCACAATACATACCAGATATTTAATTAATTCGCCAAGTCGTGACATTGCGCCCTTATTTACGAGGCAGGCGGCAGCGGTCCAAGTCATGCGATGTTGCATTGTTTGACTTTAAAGACCTTCGCCAATTTGATGGCTGATAAAATTAACTTTACGATTTGACTTTACAGATAATCATATCAACAACCTCCGGACTACTTCGGTTTTATTACTGTCTAAGTTTATTTTCCATGCATAAAAAAGGGTTGGACTTCAAACCATATGTCGGAACCTAAATTACTGTGTATCACGATATGAGAAAGCCAATTTAAGGCTTTCTTATATCTAGGCATGAAGGTTTATACGTTCCTGAATCCACAGCACATAAAAAAAATATTTTACATATCAATTATGCTGAATATTAAAAATGAATTATTTCCACTGACGGGAATTGAGCCTGTAACTGTGAACGTGTACGTTGCGTATGTGAAGCGTAAGCGTAGCTAAAGCCGAAAGAATGAATGAAGAAAAATAAATAAAAAGAAATGATGATCGTTTTATAAGTGCCCATGTAGGCCTATGTGAAATAAAAAACTTTTGACTTTGACTTTGACTTTGACTTTGACTTGGACTTTGACTTTGACTTTGATGAAATGGATATTATTAAATTTAAAAAAACCAAAACGCTTTTTTTTAATTTGAAAGAAAGAAAGAAAAACCGTTTATTCATACCTCACACATACAGTAAAATTAAAAATCCAGTAGAATACATTATAATTAAAATATAGTAGAATTAAGTATAAAAATAACTGTATGATCTGTGCAAGGCCAAAAAGGCGCCTAAGTCAGCATATGCGATATTTAAAACGATAAATAACGCAGCGCTGGTATATCATAAATTTAACAATTCAACAGGCAGCTTCTCGCCCGTCTACCGACAATGAATTAGTCCACAGACGGTCTATCAGACTCCATCCAGGCTGTGATTATTTCTCACCGTCGCCGGAATCTGAATCCAAGTCCTGTCGCTCGGCAACTCACAATAGCAACCCCTAGCTAGACCAAATACTCAGTTCTATCTACTTGTCTAAAAATATTTTTACTTTATCCGCTTCTAAATACATTATATTCACTGTATTACCATTTCAAAGCATTTTACCGAATCCAAAACATGAAACCGATTTATCTCTGACTGTTTTCAGTAAATATTCATAGGACAAAGTACCCCAAAACACAACATTTCTTTTATTTCCACGTTATTAATGTATTTCTATAAAGAGAACTGCTCTATTATAGACAAGTACTTATTACTATTTGTCGTAAACTTTGTTTTTCGCCAAACCGCCAGTCTCGGCCTTCAAGACTGGGTTTAGCTTATAATGCTAGTTAAACTAGTCTTTAAATTCACTTAACATTTTCTTTTTTCGTTGTCTTTTTATTGTCATAAGCAGCTTATTATTTAGTTATTTAGAGACTAGAATAGGTCTGATATAAGATAGAAGTAACCTTTATTATTCGTTTTTAAAAGTATAGTATACTTCACAATACGGATACCTATAAGTAATAGTACATTTTGATACAAGTGCAGAAAGTTTGTCATTGCGACCGAGGCGGAATTCGCACGAGCCGTAGGCGAGGGTGTTATGGAGCCGAGGGCTGCAGTGACAAATTTGCACGTGTATCAAAGGACTTTTTCAGTACACTTACAAAGAAATGAATAAACGGGGGTTGACCGGCGACTCGTGTGGGTCGACGCACGACTCGTGGGGGTCAGCTGCCTGATTTTGCCTGTACTTTTCTGCACTAGTGCGGAAAACCGTCTATTGCGTACTTAAAACCGGTGGGATAAGAGCGGGTTTTCGAGTAAGTGTATGGAAAAATTATTTTTCATTACTCATACTCTGAAAGTAGTTTTGAAGTTGCCTGAAGAACGAGTTGACAGTAATACTTTTCATCCCTAGGGAGAATCGCTTTCAACTAACAGCTGTCTAATTATTAAAAAAAAAAGCTTATTATATAGCTTCACATTTCTATTGAACCTTGGCCAACTTTTTATACAGCCAGTCAATTATAGCGCGATGTAAAATTGAAATGACTTAAAGTGTTTTTTTTAATTACTAATTTTATTCAACTATTTTTTAAATACTTAATAATTCCTAAATAAATTTTATTTAGGAAAAATATTAAGTATTTTTTTAATAATAAGGAAAATGAAAAATAACGCCTGAGCGGCCGACCACAGAAAAAAAAAACATAATAGGAGGGAAAGTGGCAATCCGACAATCCGTTCTTCATTTGTTTTTTCGTGTTGTAGAGTTCTGTTTACATTGCCGTATAGCCAGTAAGGCAGACATTTTTTAAGTAAGTAAGTAAGGATAAGTTCATCAGATTCAAATATCCATAGGAGAAGAGGCCAAAGCAGTAGTGGGAAACCAAAAATCAGAAAAAAAGCTAAATCAGAAGAAAGATACCTAAAATCATACGATGACTCAGGTTTTACAAGCTTTTTATTTTATTTATTTTCCTTGTATTCGTAATGAAAAGCACAGTGTTTACCTCGAGCTAAAGACTTATTTAGTCCCTGCTTATTATAACGTTAATACCTATAATTTTGCCAGATATGTGGGATATAATACATGTGTGTATTATTTAGGCTTCCAAAAGTCTGAATGAAAAAACAGAATCTCTACTTGATTACTCATGTGTCTGTCTATATGTCCGTCTGTCACAGCCAATTTGCTACGAATCTAGCGGATCGATTCAGATTCAGATATTTTTATTTGTGATGATTGTAACTTGAAATTTGATACACATATGAATATCTATGGCCCAAAACACGGACGTGTAAATAAATAAGGTCCAGCACAAACACGTAGCTTCATAGAAGCATATTCGTCATTATACGCTTAGTGTACGCCTGCTCGCAGCTTACATGCAAAACTATAAAAGTCTGTCTGTCTGCAGCAGCGTCGTGCCATTGCCGCTACAAGTCCGTGGACAGTTTGGATCTAAGACTTAATTATACATCAGCAACTTGGTCTAAAAACCTTTTTCTGTTGTTAAATCGGCAATGTTATACTATAAGTAGGTATGTGCCCGACCCATTTTCAATAATAGTCATATCACATTGCACTAGGATCGATTCATCAACTCTGATTGCGATCAATAAGCTTGATAAAGTGGTGGTGGGCCGAATCGAGAGGCGTGCAATGATTGTTGACATAACCATCCCGCATGGCGAGAACCTCATCAAAGCCGAGAAAGATAAACAAATCAAGTATCTTGACTTGGCTCGCGAGGTTATCGATATTGGGATGTAGACTCAGAGATCATTTTACCGATAGTCAAGTTATAAACTTCGACCACACACACACCATTAAAGGCTCTCGTTAGACCTCTGGATCAAGGGCTTAATTTAGAAAATGGTATTGCTGGACACGGCCCGTAATCTTAAGGGGTTGTTTTATTTAGAGCCCTGACCAGTGATAACTGTGATGTATATTCATACATATTGAGTGTGTACCCGTATACAAAAAGTTTTGGTTACGTAGCTGTTCGGTTCTAATAAATGAGATTCAATACTTCTAACATTTTTCTTTTGATAAGATTATTCTTTCAACTGGACCCTGTTCCCCATACCTGTAGGGCTACTTGTCCTTAACTCATTACCTTTCCTCAAGTCACTTATTATAAATTTCAAATGTTGTTACCTAGTAGTTTTACTTAACCTAGGTTGTTGTTAGTGCCTACAGTTTGTTATATATTTTCAGTGGTATGAATCTCGATTTGGGTAAAGGGAAAATCTCTACTGACTAGCCGCTTCCCTAGTGTTTTATATTTGCTTTTAAACCTAGTCTGTTCCTGAATTTTTTACTATGTCACTAGCTAATCGTGGCTAAATCAGCCGTTTAACTTTCCTTTGAACCGACCAACTCCAACAAGTATTCCGTTTCGTCCACCTGTTATCTGTGTCCTTGTGTCCCGTCCATTGCAACTGTAACCTTAGAGCTTACGTAAGTGCATCTGTTATTTTTATTGTAAAACTTATAAAAAAACACAGAATAAGGTCGGTAGGTTTTGGTCTTATTATGACATTTCTGATCTTGTGTATTTTCTTGATCGATGCTCCCACGGATCTATGTGCTACATTTATTTTCGCTTATATTCTATTTGCGTAAGTCCACTTATGCAAATAAATTGGGCACCTGTATAGTAAACTAAGTAAGAGGTAAGAATCCATAAGAGTCTTCTTTAGATTCATGCTGTATTTTCCCTTTAAAATTTGTTTAGCGACCAAAACTTCTTAATGTTTTTTTTTCTATTTACTTTGTCTTCGTTGCTATAAAGGATATTTGTTTGCCCAAGGAGATGTTATTTTGTTTACTTTTATGTTGATTGATATTATGTTTTGGCAGTTCACCATAATCTTAGTCTTTTCTGCGTTTATTTCCAAACCTACTATTGAGCTTGGCCTAGTGGATCAAGCAAAATGCCTTATAAAATTGGTTATATTTAAATATCATAATCTAATAAAAAAAGAGGTGTTGTGAAATCTTGAAGTGATAGATTCTTGTAAAACTGCCTGACTCTAACAACTTCCACCTTATTGTACAGTTTGCTAGTGGAATAGTTGTGATTGACTCAGTGGCTTCTCCACTGAGTCAATCGTGTGAAGAGGCTTATTGGTGATCCAGATTTGGTTAAGACCAATCTACAAAGCCTTGAGCACAGGCGTATTCTATAGGATGTATTTTGGCGAGTGTGCTCGGGAATTACATGATTTGATGCCGCCATCACCTTTCTACCATCCGACAACTCGATAAATGGCGATTGTCTCACACCGCGTACATCGAAGAAATGGAACAATTTGTCTGCTGCGCCAAATATTATGTAGATATTTTAAACGCTACTGTGAATAGGCTCTTAATAAACAAGTGTGCATGCATCACTACTTACCATCAGGTGGGATTACAGTCAAGCACTAGTTTATGCAATTTTAAAAAAACCTTTATCATGAGGTTTTGCTAGCCTTGCTCCACGCTATTATACTGTAGTTAAGAATAGATTGACAAGTAAATCATCCTAAAGAGCGAGTCTTTTACATTCTTACCGAGTTGTTTAGAGATATGCAACATCTTTCTAACTCTGCCCATTATAAGGCACTAAAACGTGTGGACCATGCGAAACGAGTGTCTACAAAGAATTCTAATATATAAAATTTAATTGACTTTCTTCGATGTAAAGACAAGTGCAGTTCTACAGCTAGAACAGAAGTCCAATTGTAAACAGGAAACAATGTGGTTGTCTCCTAAAGTGCAAACGTTTTTAATTTTAAAAAGATAGAAATTGCTGTATCGTCCGCATGTATGAAAATTCATCGCACAGTCCATTCATACAAAATATAAATAGGGTAGAATCCAGCGAGCTTTTTTGCGCACTAGTATATTTCCTTAATAATACCTACTTTTAGCGATTAATTGCTGAGATATGAGGTAAATCAGTCGAAGCCAAACGTCTCGAACTCTCAAAATGTAAAATTTTTAATGAGGGCTTTCCTATCAAATGCTTTGGCGAGGTCCAAAAAGCACAAAATCAACTCAAGTTAGTTACTGTATCCTCCATGGACCTGCTAACTCGAAAACCGTATTGTATAACATATTTTTAACAACTTCCATTAGGGGTTTAGTTCCGACTTAATTGATTTTGTCAGCAGAATAATCGCGCGAAAATTTGCAGTACTCGTACGTTTTTTAACTATACTTTTAATTATCACCATGCTATGCAATCAAGCTACTATACCCGTAGTTAGGCTTAAGTTGCACAAAAAGGAAAACAGACCAAACGAAGAAGGAAAAAAAAAATTTCACCTCGCACATAAGTTTTAATACCAAATAGTAATAATAATAATAAAAAAAAACAATAATATATCAAAAAGTGCCTGATCTACTGGCTGGGACTTGTTAATACAGCAAATCATAATATAATCAACCTTGTAATGTGTTCCCACTGGGAACACATTACAGGATTCATCCCAGGATTCAGGCCTCCTCTCTACGAGCGGGAACGGGCCGTAATCCACCACGTGGACCCAGTGCGGATTGGTACATGTCACATGTCATCGAATTTTTAGTTCCAAAAGTATAAATCCATTGCGAGGAAACCGGCATGCCCTACATGCCGGTTTCCTCGCGATGTTTTCTTTCACCGTTCAGAGAGCTATGGAGCTTATTAACAAATTATATGTTCTATACATATAAAAGGGGAAACTGACTGACTGACATCAACACACAGCCAAAACTAGGTACTAGAACTAGGAGCGTGAAATTTTGCACAAGATTTCCTTTTATGACGTAGGCGAGCACTAAGAGAGGATTTTCCAAAATTCGCTCCCTAAAGGGATGAAACGGGGTCCAAAGTTTGTATGGAAAAACCTTTTTTCACACGGGCGAAGCCGATGACAGAAGCTAGTTTATAGATATACGAGTATCTCTTGGACAACGAGTCACCAATTCATTTGTGTTAGTAACGTTAAAAGTGCCATGTTTTTAGTGCGTACTGAACGCTCCCATATTTTTTTATTTCCTGCAAAGTACGTCTGTTAGGGCCGGGGAAGTTCGTTTAAAAGATTGCATTAATGCATTAACCAGATGGTGACAGATTGCGAACCCGACGCGTCGACGTTACGACCACCGGGTAATCCATTACCCACTGACGGTTAAACTTGCCAAGTAATTGATTACGTTGCGTTGTACGATTAACTTGAGACTCTGATAATTGAATACGACTATACCTAAGGCTATAACCAAATTTGGAAATATTAACATTTTATTGAATTCAAATCAACATATTGTTTGACCATCAGAAGTTTATTGGTACCTACATAGACATCTTATGCCCCGTTTACACATAGGCCCAGCCTTGGCAAATCCCTAGTTATTGTGTAAACGGGGAAACTCCATTTAGACAATGGCGATTGGCCGAGACTAAGCCCACGTGTAAACGCACCATTCGAATTTTTGCAAAGTAAATGAAAATCTTTCATTAGTATATTATCACTTTTATTCTTTTCTTCACTTTGTTGAAAGTGCCCTCTGGTATCGAAGGGTTACACTAATAAGAGAGCCATATTACAGTAGGGTAGTAGTAGTGCCACCTAGCGGCAAGTAGCAACATTATACACAGTTGATGCTATTACTCACTAGATGTCGCTAAAAATATTTATAGTTCTTTATAGTTGTAATAGAGGGTGTTATGTATATTATTAATGAAATACAGTATCCACAGAGCAAGTACAGTATCTCACTTAAAAAAAAACGGTGTATACTCATCAAAGCATGTTTTGTTATGTTGTTTCTTCCACAGAGTACTTTTTATATAGTTACTGCTCCGCTACCGTGGGTCGTAGCGTGATGTTAGCTCAGTATAGCCGGCGTCGCCCGTCGCCTGCTTGAAAAACGAAAATTTGTCTATGGGCACATACTCGTGGCATAAAAAGTTTCCAATGTCTGTCCCGGGCCATGGTCTGGAGCGAGGAGGAGTGGCAGGCGGTCGCTTCCTTTTGCGCGCCCCAGCCACCGGGATTCCGGTCACGATATTGGCCACTGTAGGCGCGGGTTTGCAGACGACGAGCAATGGGTAGCTCGCCGTCCGACCGTCCGGTGACCGTCCGAACCGAGCCCAAGTCGTCGATGGCGTGTATACGACTTGAACCACGAGCGCCTCAAGACGTCAGCAAACCGTAGGGGCCCATCAGGGTCGAAGCCTACTGTGGCCAAGGGTCTGGTTCTGAAAGGAAGACTCAGCCCTGGTACGAAAGGCAACGAAGGAACAGGAGTGGGTTTTTAATAATTAAATTCTGACACTATCTCCCGCTCCGCTTAAGAGCGGGGGATGTCATTGGATGATTTTCCCACCAAAAAAAAAGACCGTTTGCGATATCTGCTTATTTTCTGCTCTGCAAATGTTTTGTAGGCTATCCCATATCGTGTCACGAATTTAGACTTATTCTTCAGGGGCGTGGGTGGGTGGCTGGCCGTGGACTTATCTGATTGTCGTGTGAAATTATGAGTGTGTAGGCGTCCAACATAGAATTTCGAATCGTTATCCCGACATCCTGGGGTGCGCGCTAGACCACACTGGGGTCCCGTCCCGCCTGATACGCCTATGATGCTTGCAGAAAATCGGCGAAAATCGGGTTCTTTGGGTTCTTTCGGTTCGTCAGCTAAACCCGATAGAAAAAGTATTTAGAAAACTTACTTTCCTACGATAAATCGATGCGACATGTTCGTAAATTTGCAGCTTTACTGCGACCAGAGCTGATCGCTATCGAACCACGGACTATAAAATGTATTTACTTTTTGTGGTTCTTTTTGCCTGACATGCGAGGAACATAGAGCTATGAGGAATGGCGTCCTGCTAAAAATTGTTCTGCGAGGGTATTCTTCCAGGTGAACTATCTTTATCTTTATCATTACTATCTTCTTTTTTTAAGGTTGGAAATCATCCAATGACATCTCCTGCCCTTGGTCGGGGCGGGAGGGCGTGTCAGACTGTTACTGGCTAAACCCACTCCTGTTCCTTCTTTGCCTTCGTTCCAGGGCCCCCGGGGTTCTCTTTCACACAACCCTTGGCCCCAGTAGGCTTCGATCCTCCTGAGCCCCTACGGTTCTGGGGCGTGAGGGCCGTGCCCTCGCTCATGCGGCCGCCTCCTTTGCTAGAAGTACTGCTTCGCACGCGTAAGCGACCGCCTGCCACTCTTCCTCGCTCCGGACCATGGACTGCACCAAGGCCCAGCGAGAGAGATCGTTGCCGCCGATCGCCCACATGAGGACCCAGCGGTGCTCTGCCTAGGCGAGACACACCTCTAGCGTATGCTCCATCATGTCCTCCGGGCGGTCCACACAATGGTGACATCCGGGCGTTTCTTCCGCACGAATCCAGTGCAGGAACCTCCCGAACCTGCGTCATGCGAAAGGTGAGGACGCCGTGTTGTTCCAGCCACTGTCATTACTATCTTACTGCAATAGCTGTCAGAGCTTTTAGATCATAATTAATTGGGTAAATGATAATGTAATGGGCAGGGCCAGGCTGTGTCAGCGTTGCCCAGGCAAAGGACACGGACCCTGGACCGCTGAAATTATGGAACTAAATTTTTGCATTATGCAGGCGTTTGTAACATTCTACTGGTGAAAGAATTTTGAGCTGAGTGAGTTGAATTTAAAACTTTTATTCAAAGGGTGCAGTTATAGAAGCTCGCACTGGGAGTATAAAAGGCAAATTGATTGATTACATCCTTTGTTTATTATAAAAGAAAGTCGGGGGACTTTCTTTTCTCTCTTTTCTCTACCGCGTCTGTAATTCCGTCCGCGATACATTCAAAAACTACTTAGCGAATTTTCATGCGGTTATCAACCAATAGTTAGTGATTCATGAGGATGGCTTGGGTGTATAATACATGCGTATTATAGTAGAGAAAAGCCGAGAAATTCAAAGATTTCTAACATCCGTGAAAAGCTGGAGAGAGTTCCTAGAGAACTCCAGTCTAAGATTGTTCTTAGAAGGTCCAGGAACTAAAAATGTTCATTCTCGTATGAAACACGAAATTAACCAATCAAAAAAGTCCCTACGATAAATGATTCAATGAAAAACTATTTTGTTTCATCCATATTTAGATACGGGTGAAACTATTACTAATAAAAATTTAGAGAACCAAATCAAGATTTATGAAATAACCCAGTATTAGATTACACACTGGCTATTAAAAACGCATATCGCCCCTACTTCTTCGCCACTAACATGGATAGCTATGTCAGTGGTAATGAGCGAAGAAGTGACAATATGCTACTTCTACCATCTTATATAGTTTTCACACATCACCCTCATTTCCTCCTATATCACGCCTACCACGTAACTATACCCCTAAAAATGCCGCGTCTCCACCCGCTCCCACATCGCTCACATCACACCTCCCTCTGTCTCCGACCCCCCGGCGTCCGGCACTCACTCGAGTGCATGGCGCTAACTAGTGCGGTCGCCAACGCTGCCGCTGCGGCTGCCGCGGCCGGCGCAGGCAAGAAAAACGCGCAGGTCCAGTTGCAAGCCGAGCTGAACACGGATGATGAGTGGCACAAGTTTCTCACGAGAGATGGGCTGTTGGGTGAGTTTAATTGGTGATAAAAATTCAAGCCTTGATGTCCCACAGCTGTACAACGGTCTCTTGTACCTATACTGCCCACATAGTTCAAAAAAAGGTAACTCAACGAAAGTAAGATTCGAGAAAAAAAGGATTTTGTAAAGAACGATTGTCGCCACTTTTGTGACGTACTTATAAATACTAAAATACAACCCAATTGCGGGTAAAGCTCACCTATGTACACCAACTGTCCTATTTTTATGGTTTGTTAATATTGTGTGTGCAAAAAAGAATAAGAGTATAAAAGCTTCAACCGCTTACTATGTTAAATTGATAAAAAGTATTTCAAGTAATTTTTCATGTCCTAGACTATGTCCCAAATTAAATTCCATTAAGATCGGCGCATTTATGATTCTTTAAAATATTAACTAGTAAGTGTTTTTATGTCCCAATAAAGAGTAGCCCTTGTGATGTAAAGCGGTTTTTTATGAGGCCTATGGCTTACGAGGAGAGATAGCTTTGTAATCTTCTCTCCACGTTGCCGTGTCCGGCCAATCCCCCGCAGTAAACACAATTAACTTATCAAAGAAGTGTTTAACGGGAATTGGAGATTAATTTTTTGAATTGGTCTATTTGTTTCATCTGTAGCGGCAAGCGGGCCATTAATTGAGTCTACTCTAGTTAAGGTTACATTGAATAATTTACAACTTAATTAATTATCTTCCTTTGTTTAGATGGAATTTATGAAATGATAAAGATTTGAAATCACTTTTCTGCTGCAGTCCCAGTTATAATATTGTGCCTTTAAAACATTATATCTTGCTAAACTGCAAGACGGACTTATTTAAAGACGTGATTTTGTCATCTGAAGTGTGATATTTTCTGTTTGATGGGCAGTGGTGGACGTGTACTCGGAGTGGTGCGGGCCCTGCATCGGAATGGTGGGCAACCTCAAGAAGATCAAGGTGGAACTGGGAGGGGACAACCTTCATCTGGCTGTGGTAAGACTTCCTTGTCATCTCATCATAACCTTTTCCACACGGAATCACTTACATATAGCGGTATGCTCTGGCGTACTACCCGGTTTCAAAATTGGCAACCAGACTGTCATACAAACAAACAAACCTAAACCGACTTTTAGGGTTCCTCCGTACTTAATTGAGTCGGCAATAGAAACCTTATAGGATCACTTTGTTTCTCAGAAATGCGTGAAAGTATTAAACTGAAATTAATATGAAATACTCAGGTCACCATAGGAGAAGTGACAAATTTAACTTGTAAGTTAACCCATATTTTGACACTCGCAACGAAATTGAACTGTATCTATAGGTATAGAGTACCTGCTTTTCGTCGACCTAGAAGGCTGAAATTTGGCAAGGATCAAGGTCTCATAGCACTAGTAAAGACACAGAATAAGTAATAGTACAAGTGTAAAGGAAAAAGCCAGAAAACTGTAGGTAACTTTATTTTTACATCACAAAATAATTACTTTTTTACGATTCGGATAAATCTTGAGACTCGATTACTTACATACCTAGTTAAGTTTATACGGAACCCTTGGTGCGCGAGTCCGACTAACACTTGTCCAGTTCTTTTTTTTTGTGAGTGTGGTTTACTTATTTGATTACAAATATTCTTAATCTGATATACCTAGTATATATTTAATGTTTTTGCTCTGGTAGCTGTACTATCTCTGTACTAAAAAATACACGGCATATAGGCCCACAGAGAAAAACCACAGAAAATCTAGTCAATTACCTAAGTATACATAGGTAAATATAAAGTATATATTGTATGTATATGCGCTGGTCTATGAACGTTTGCCTATGCTATGGAGCTATAACATATTATTACTTATATCTTTAAAATTTCTTCTTTCGTGTTCGTAGGCTAAATCAGACACGATAAACGATCTGAAGAGGTTCAGGAAACGAAGCGAGCCCACCTGGATGTTCATCGCGGTAAGTTTTGTCTTTAACAGACATACAGACCCTTAATTACATATCAGATCCTTACCTATTTTTACTCTTTATTTAGGAATTACAAACACTGAAATAAACAGTCCGTGAAATCCAGTAGGTACCTACCTAAGAGACCTTCCCTCCCCTAGAGAGGAGGCCTACGTCCCAGTAGTGGGAACATTATAAGGCCGACTATGCTATGCTACCTACCTAAGAATTGAAAATATATTTTTTTAACTCGGTTAAAATTAAAACACATAGGTTTGCTTCGACAAAGGAACCTAAAAAGACATTTAGTACTCGGGCGAAAGAATCCAAAAAGTAGTAGGTAATATATGGGTAAGTATGTGATTTCGTAAATGTCTGAAACATTATTTCTAAGACATTACAACAATAAGAGCGAGGTGAGCTAATGACAAATTACAAACACACTGCCATAAGACACGACACATTCTAACAATGTACCTCACACGTGCCTTGTACGACCCTGTACACGTGTCCTCACATACATAGACCTCTTTCCAGCTGTCTTTACCCTCATATGTACGGAACTGTGGTTTGAAGCGAACTGGCACGGATATGAGTATCGACCAAACGCCTGAAAAAACCACCGACATATACCTACATTTACATGTTTATCGCTAATAGAGAAAGTTTTGCTTGAAGTTTGTTTTATCATTGGAGTTTTAAGTTTTTGTGGGTTTAATGGTAGTTTAAACTCATAAAAGTAAAAACTTACGTATCGCTAAGTAGATGGGGATACTATGACAAAAGGAAATTAGGAAAAATAGATAGCAGTGTTAAATTAATATTTAAAATTAATTCAGCATATCAACTGTCTAAATGATTTACAAAAAAACGTCGAGTCTGCCATATCTAACCAGAATTAAAATCTTTCTAAAACAGTAACTTCTCATTTCCAGTCAGGTCAACTCTTGAACGTAGTGTTCGGAGCAGACGCGCCTCGCATCGCTCGCACTATTGAGCAAGAACTGCGGAATGAGGAGCTAGCCAAGAAAGGCGAGCTGGAGCGACCCAAGAGAGCTCCACATGAGCTGACCCCGCCAGAACAGGTGATTTAGAACCACTACGTAAAAATAGCGTCGGGAATGAGTAAGGAATAGGATGGACTTTGCCCAGAAGAGAGACAGTACGAATATAAAAAAGTCAAAAAACACATTTTGTTTCTTTCGTTAGTTTTTTTTTTATAGTTTTGCAAAAAAATCTACCCCATTCAAAAATATTTCAGTGAAAATCTACACACACATCTGTGTATTAACAGTCTACAGATTCTTGCCGAGAAGTACTTATACAGCACTAACAATTAGGCTGGACATCACAACCTTGATAACATTCTCCTGACCTACTTAATTTGTTTCCCTCTACATTTCCAGGAGGTCGCAACCGCTCAACAGAAGATTGAAGAAGAGAAGAAATTGAAAGAGGCAGCTGCTATAGAAGCCGCGAGGTTCGCGCGGCGGGAGGCGCGGGCCAAGCGTCTGGAGATGCACTTCAACGACATCTGCCCCGCGCTCATGTTGCCGCACGCGCAGAAACACTTGAGGAAGATCACTGACACTATTGAGCCTTTCGGTACGTTCTTGTTGAGCTACTTGCCTTAAAAAAAGTATCTTGAGAAATACAGTGCGATCCTTCTTTCTTTGTATTATGGGATCCTAGTATTCAAAGTATTCAAAGATATACTAGCAATGTTTAAGCCAGAGCGGTCCTAAAACGACGGTTACCATTACCCATTCCTACCTACTATGTATGTAATACTTGAGAATCAGCGCCACACCAGGACAAAAACGATTCATATATTAAAATCCAGTATCTTTTGACTTCAGGTGTACTATTAGCAGACAAGTGCCCGATCGTAGTGGGCAAGGAAGGCGCCAAGATCTTGGCGGTGGAAGAACCAGAGCTTGGGGAACCCAACGCAATGGCGGCGCTCATAGAAAGACCCTCACTGGCGTTACTGTTCAAGAAAATGCCTGATAAAGAGGGGGATATTATTGGTAAATGATAAATAACATTTATTTCGCAAATAGGTTTTAAAAACACTTTTAAACGTCAATTTTTTCCTCAGTTAAAACTAAATGAGGTCAGTCTTTCCTAGCTGACTACCCTGAGAAGAAACATCGAAATAAACTCAGGGGTCAAAGTCTCTTTTAAAGTCCATACAGAAAATATGTAATGGTCAAATCATATGAGAACCATGCAGATTAGTCTCTGAAATGGTCTTTTGAGAAAAGATCCATACACATTTGAGTGCACCTGTCCAGTCAGTGCAAGCATTTGTCAGTATTCGTAAAGCTCAACTCAGGACTACTGTTAAGGAGCTCAATGACAAATAATACCTATCAAGCAAAAGACATTTGGGTAGGCTGCAGTTGTAATGATAATGACGCTTTTTCTCTTACTTTTATAACGCCAGTTGAAATAATGCAGTAATGGAATTCGATGATTGTATTCCTACCTTAAACTGAATTTCAAGCAATGATAGATTAAAGTCAAAGTTTTTATGATAGCGGCAAAAGACTGGTCTGGATTGCTTATTACTAATTAGGATGTCAGTTTATTTCCCATTTTTTCAATAGAGCTGACTCGACGAGCGCTCTGCGGAGACGGCCTGGCCGAAGATGATGACGCAAGGAAGAAACTGCCCGCGACAGAGCTCCGTGAAAGCAACACGATAGGGCTGTTCGTGCCCAAAGACCGGCACGAGCGGGCTGCGGTACTCGATGTTCTGTTTCCTAAGGTACCTTTATACAAAGCTCAAGTTTATCTATCTGGACCTTCTCTTGAAGCAATCGTACTTATATCTTTGCTAATGCATTAGTGTAAGCGCAACTGTAGAGCGTGGAGTCCTGAGTTTTATTTGTAGGAGAAGCAAAGTGTTATTGGGTTTTTCCATTAGGGATTTCTCAATATCGAAGTTTGGATGCGGATGGTGTGACACACCCGTACCTCGGGAAGCTGTCGGTCATGTGCCTGATCTCCCCTGTGACGTGTCGTATTTCTGTCCTATCTAACTGTGAAAGTAAAGGACAGAGAGCGCACACAATTTCTTGCAGTGTCTGAATGCGCGGGATGTCCCAAAACCCTTAGTAGGTTCATCAAGCGTAAAAACTGGCCCAAAAATAATATGCTCGTAATACTTTGTGTAATTTATTTCATCACCACTGCTCTCAAAACGCTGAAGGAAAACACATCGTGAGGAAACCGGCATGTTCTAGGACCAAAAATTCGAAGACTTGTGACATTCACCAATCAGCACTGGGCCCGCGTGGTGAATTACGGCCCATTCCCTCTCCTAGAGAGGAGGCCTGAGTCCCAGCAGCAGTGGGAACATTATAAGGCTACCTATGCTATGCTATGCTAGGCTAAGATGTTAAGACTTGCAGTAAGCGTTACGCGGCTCTAAAAGGCTATTAAAACGAGTCGTCACTCTTTGCTTCTATGAATCTTCCTGACTCCATGTTTCCATTAATGTTTCGAAGATACCTAGACTGACATTGCATTATTTGAAAACTGATGTTCAAACTAATGATATTGTTCATGGCACACTTATTCCACCTATTAATCTATAACATAAAGAACCTTTAATAGTAGATCCCGTTCCTCAGATGGTGAGCTCGGTAGTGGAGCCGGCGCCGCCAGCGGAGCCGCCGCACATCCTCATAACGTTCGGCGCGTGGCAGCGGCGCGCCGTGCTGAGCATGGCCGGCCTGCCCAACGTGGCCTCCCGCCTGCTGCGCTACGGGTTCTTCGCGGACGCCAACATTGAGGAGCCGAGGCTCTTGTGCAAGACTATTGATCAATATGATCAGAGGCCCGAGAAAGAGTAGTAAGTATTTATTTAGACGAACATGTGAAGAAAAGGCTTTAAAAAATTACGTTATTAGGTATATTATGTGGTTAAATTCGTTGGTTTTGAGTCTCACTGACTACAGCTGAATATTCGTGTGTATTGCTATATTATTTCTAAAACATATTTGAGGTCAAGTGAAGTATCTCAGAGTAAAAAAACATACACCATAATCACATTTTTTTCATTCAACTCTTCAGCTGTGAGACCATAGCCCTGATGATAGCAGTAGGCCTCGCGGAGCCCGAACTAGCAGAACCCGATGACCTGTTCCCCGAGGGTCCTCCAGAAGACTTGCTGACTCTCGGCCCGCTGCACGTGAGCGCCGACCACGTAGTGGGGCAGGAGGAATGCGCGCGGTTCTTCCCACCAGGCTACAGCGAGCCCGAGAAGAAGCCGAAGACGAAGAGTAAGAAGAAGAAGAAGGTGAGCAAAGGCTGAATTTAATTTTACCGTGTCACTGCCGAAATTAAAAGATAAAATCTTTCCAAACAAATCTTAGAACAAACTTATGATGCGAGTCATTATTGATACAATGGAGAAATAGAGCTATGTATAGACAAGTAGCGGGGGGTGAACTCCGGGCTCTTTCTCCCCTAAACTCAACGATTCCAGAACTGAGGGTCGTTGCACATGGACCACCGGCCACAAACACAAAACACCAGTATATTTCCTGTACTTTTCATACATTGTATATCGATATGCCGCATACGGCCGACGCCGGTTGCCACTACACGTTACAAATCGCTTCTTGTGACCCGCACCGGCCACTAAACGCCGACACAAAATGCTCGCGCATTTAAACCTTCTTCCTCAGAGTTCATTATGATACTGCGCGCATGAATTAAAAAAAGTAGTAGCCACCAGCTACAATTGGCTTTCGCGCGCTTCAGCTACCGTTGTGGCCGCTTCTAGCTTCTCGTGACGACGTTTGTGGCTGTCGCGTGTGCCCATGTGCGGTGACCCTTCTGTAACATGGTGGCTAAATCCTCTCAGACCAATCTTATGTCAATTTATAATACAAGTTATTGTTGTTTTTTGTAAACCAACTACAACAACCAACTTTAACAACCTATTTACTGATCAGAGGGTCCATCAGACTCAAAACATCCCTAAGCTTACTTGAGCCACAGAATAAGTAATAGTACACAATTTCCATGTAACAGTACACAACATGAACCATTTTTATGGCCTGTCTACGTAAAATTTCAACGTCAACAAAGGGTGTTGTACCCTTTTCTGTACGCAAGTGTATTTTCGAGCAAACGGAACGTGACAACATTCGCCTGACCGACCAATCGCGCGCTTGGAAGGATGTCCCCCGTCCCCCGCGCCACGCAGGCTAACCGCAGAGACCTATAAATCAACTTCTGCGCATCTAACGACGCTAAGTACAGTACTCTATTGAATTAGCCACGCCCAGCGGGGCAGCGCGCCGTGGGTAGATTTTCATACTTAAAGAGCCGAGTGCGCCAGGCCTATATGTAATATCATTTCATGTAATATCCTAGCTATTAATATCATTGACATTTTAATTTCAACATGCAATGCATAGAGTAATTTTAAGCTCCCGCTGGAACATGGGGAATTTCTGAAAGGGAAACCGTGGTTCTAGAACGCAAAGGTACATCTGAAGGACACATGTGGGGTTTCGTCATTAAAAATCTTACACGCCCAAGAGCGCGAGAAGTCATTGGATAAGTAGATAGTAAGTAGATAGTTGTAGTAGGATACGATTTCAATTATATTTTCGTTTGCAGAGACGTCACGCCAGCAAAGAAGAGAACGCAGAAGAAGTACCGGACAGGACTCAGAGCACAGAGAACCCCGAAGCAGAGACGAACGGAGAGACAGAGAATGGAGACGAGGGCGAGGAGAACGGGGAAACCGAGGAGAATGGGGAAGACGGAACAGACAGCGAGGAGAATGGAGAACAGCATGCCGACAAGGCGACCTCGCCGCCGCCGCCCGCGCCGCATTAGGTATGCTCATTGCTATCTAGGAGGAAGAAATGACAAATGAGGAGAACGTTTAGTGTATTATCACGACAACCATGTTGAAGACTCGTATCGAATTATTTTGAACAATTGAGGACGATAAGCTGTGAAAGGGTGATCGGAAAATTGTGCTTGTAGAAAGGTCAAATATAGTAAGAAAAGTAATGTTTGATGATAACTTATGGGAACAGTTTAAAAAATAGTTTAGTCTGTATATATAAAAGGCAAACTCCTGACTCACTCACTGACACATCAACACCCAGCCCAAATCCTTGGAGCTCTAGCTCCTAAACTGCACAGACAGGTTTCTTGAAAGTTTATGAAAGGATTTTCCTAAAATTCACTCTCTGAAATTTTAACGATTCGCGTTAGATCTCTAGATTTTTCTTTTCAGAAGGTATAAAACACAGCCTCCATTTAGTTTGACCTCGCTCGGTTTTGATTCTCCGTATTCAAATATATTAAATGTGGACACATATCCATTCTTTGATGATGACCAGTATAGTTGGATCCCTTTACGATTAATGTGGCCTCAGGTTTTTTTTTAAAAGTAGCCTTTTAATTGTTTCCCTAAATCTCTGTAATGTTTTTATTATTTTATCATTAGGTACTCTTTTTTTCTGTTAACTAAACGTTTGTAGTAACTACTCGTTTAATTCTTGCAATTGACTTGTTTGTAACTGTAACATTTTAATAAGTATAAATTATTGTGTAAAGGGTGTGATGCTCACTTCTCAATTTTAAGTCTGACACTATACGTGAGGACTTCTAATTGGCTTGCTGTCGTCTATTACAAAGTACTCTGTGCTGTCGTCTATGTTATCCAAGCTGTAATGTAAAAAAAAAAAACAATCATATCGACCGATATAAAGTTATAAAGAGAAGCTAAGCTGTTTTAGACAATTTTGTTTAGTTGTTTATTTCAATCATAATTAAGTCAACTTATGAATCTTGATGCTCGCGCTACGAGCATTTTGCCA
This sequence comes from Mythimna vitellina, assembly GCA_949316375.1. Lineage (NCBI taxonomy): Eukaryota > Metazoa > Arthropoda > Insecta > Lepidoptera > Noctuidae > Mythimna > Mythimna vitellina. Next base: position 1,163,859 of record OX438691.1, on the reverse strand, counting down.
CCCTCCGAAAACAATCCCAGCGCAATAGCTGCCCTCCGTCCCTTACCTACCTGTATGAAGGCGATATGAAAGGCTTAGTACAGCGCGAGCACTCTATAGTTAATACTGTATCAAGAAACACTGATGATATATCAATCATATTTTATCTAAATCTGTAAAACAGTAAAATAAAACAACATATTATAATATTCTAAAATTTGTATTTTCATTTATTTATAAATAGTCAATTATAATATATTTTTATTAACAATAAAGTAAATGAGTAACGACTTAACTGATAGGTGGAGGGGGAATATCTAGTAGCGCGGCCGCGCCTCACACTACCGAGTCTTTTCGGTTCCTGCAACAAACATTAAGTGTGAACAAACTAAATATACTCGGAAATATATTACGAGGACCTGGAGACACGACCTCGGTGCCCACCGGGGACTGCGGCGAAGTGGAGGAGGAGGTCTTTGTTTCAATAGGACAGTACAGAATAACTTTAAAAAAAATATTTAAAAACATTAAAAAAAAAGTTGTAAGAAACAATCATCTAGCATTCAGATTTCAGGGACATCACATCTTAATACTTTGCTAAAAAGTTCCCGTGGCCCTGGAACGCAAGGAGCAACTTAAGGAACACAGGTGGTTTATAGTCTGACACTCCCTCTCGCTCCACTCAAAGGGGGCGGAGTTTGTTGATGATTCCTCACCTCAAAAAGGCACTTTGCTACATGTATCCCAAGAATGGAAAACTTAGGTTTTAAGCATCAGGTGGGATTCAAACTCGTAACCTCTCGCTCGACAGTACATAGCGGTTGGACACTTAGGGCCGGTTTCTGATTCTGTCGTAAGGCCAAAATTACACAGGTATGCAGGCTAGAATAGAACTTATGTAATACTCAACTTCAAGTTCTTAATTGAGACATCGGGGATCAGCCATTTAGAATTTGGTTCACAACTATTGAGACAAAAGATTATATATTACGCGTCTTTCGACTCGTGTAAGTTTCAACTACCTTGTTGGTCCAGTGGTCCTAAGCTACTGTTGAGCATGAGGTTTTGGGTTCGATTCCCAGGTTAGGCATAGATGTTTCTATCAGGTATCACAGTAGCAGCGCCGAGTCGTAGAGTTATTGGAGGCCAATGCTTGGGGGAGGCCTGTGTGCAGCAGTGGACGTCTTTCGGCTGAAATAATGATGACAATGATGAGCCCCACAATTGATCACAAATCTTGACTTTAGTGACTAGATTTGTGCTCAATTGTGGGCGTTGTGCTCGCCCTTATTTTTGTACTTATCAAGGGAAATTTTAGTGTATTGTACACCATTGGTTGTTGTACCTGCAAATAATACAGGAGTGATTTTTTTGTTAAATAAATTCACTAAGATGTGAGCGAAATAGTCTTTGATGACGATTCGATGGAAAGCCGACGCTGCCAGCCAGCCACTCGACGACATTTCATCGGAAATATCAAAGGCAATAAGTCCAGTCGCGTGTCACCGTACCAGATGTAGTGGTTGTCGTGATGCGGCGCGCGCATGACGCCGACGCCGCCCCCCAGACGCCGGTAGTTCATGGCGCCGCACAGGCGCCACTGGTTCGACTCGGGGTCGAACACCTGCAAACAATAATCCATTTTAATGTTACGTCGCCAAACTTTAATAGTCATATCTCCGCCAAAATCAACAGTAGCGTCAAATAAATAAAACGCATTACTGAATGAAAGTTCTGGAATTAAAGTCTGTACCAATTTAGAATATTTGACTAAACTTCTACGAAGGTACTTCCATCGTTATAAGTTAATGAGAAAATTTTTACCTTTCGTCTTATACAATAGAGTCGAAATTCAAATGAAGCCGCAAGCTTCTACAAAATAACATTTTTAATTTATGACCCTACAAAGTAGCCTAGAAACATCTTTCTCTAGAATATTTCTGGCCCGAAATATAAAAACGATTTCGAAAGGAGAGAGTTAATTTTGTTTCAACAGCGATACGACTACGAACTGTAATAAGTGATATTTTCCACGAACCTTAACAAAAGTTAAACAAATAGTAATGGTATACCTCTATAGACTTAAGGTAGGCGGTGCCGTCGAAGCCCCCGACGGCGTACAGCTGCCCGTTGACCACGGCCAGGCCCACGCCACTACGTCGTGACGTCATCGCCACCACGGGCGACCAGGTGTCCGTGTGAGGCTCGTATCTATAAGGGGAACATACATATGTTGTAGTTAATTATAACGAATATAGACTTTTCTACGAAAAATATTTTATTGCCACTCTAACACGGTGTCCTGCGTAGGCAATTCAACACGAACGCGATTGTGAAACGAAACGGCGCGAATGGATCAAGCCATTGATATTATATTGTGGTGGCCTACGTGACCACACGTGGGTGCGGTGCGGTGCCGAACCAAGCGGACGCGATCAGTTGGTTTTATATTTTCGTCCAAGCTCTTATGGTGCGGTGGCTTGTTTTAAATAAATTGCGGGTGACTTCGCGCATACGTGAGACAAAGCCGCCGCTTTGTGTTCAATTAACGTAAACCGCACCAGATCGCTTCTCAATAGCATTCGCGTAGGATGCCACGTAAGGCGCTACCTCTACAAGTGAGTGTCTTGCGGCGATATTATCGTCCTGGCACTTCATTCTATAACAACTCTACAAACGTGCCACACGACTATATTATGGCAGCGATTCGACGAGTGTCTTGACGAGCATCGATATACTTGTTGTATCTAGGTACTGTTGTACAATATACTCACCGCTCAGCAGAGGACAGCTCAGTGCAGTCATCGCGGCCGCCCACAGCGTAGATCTGTCCATCGAACACGGCGCAGCCCAGGTGCTTGCGGCGCGTGGACATGGGCGCCACGGGCGTCCACTTGTTGGTGCGGGGGTCATATCGCTCTACAGAGTTGAGCGGCGCCTGGCCGTCCGAGCCGCCCACTGCGTATAGTTGGCCTCCCAGCACCGCTACGGCGACACCCAGGCGCCGCGTCGTCATTGCGGCTACCTGAGACAGAAGCGCCACAGCGTGAATATCGATGTTTTGAATTTTCAAAACCAGATTTGAACAATCTCACGACTCCTGCATGATCAAATATTGACCTCGAAAACGACATACATTTTCAAACAAATACTACATGCTGTATACAAGATCTATGGCGAGTTTACTATGGATTGATTTACCTTTTTTTTATGACTTCCCCTATAGACCTTAAATGCAATGAAATAGTACAAATGGTAGGTAACCTTGGTCCAGCGGTTCTCCTTGGGGTCGTATCTCTCGACGTGGTTGAGGCACTGCACGCCGTCCTGTCCGCCCACCGCGTACAGCGCGCCCTCGAGCACGGCCACGCCCACGGACGTGCGGCACGACGACGTCGGCGCCACGGACCCACACCACTGGAACATACACATTTACAATCTAAATAATTCCATTTACCTCAAATTTAAAGTGGTCCGGGTAAGTAAAATTTGAAAATTCTGGCTAATCGAATAAGTGCTGTACAGCGGCTCGTCAACGAGTTAAACCATGCGCGTAATCACTTATTTGAGTCCCCGCGTGTTCCTGCGCCCGCTTCCCGTCGCTACCATCCCGTTGTGCTTGGAGAAACGATTTAATTGATGGTGGTACTGATTTGATTGCATTTAGCGTGTGATTGTTATTACGAAGAACATAACATTTGTAGTTGGTTTTTATTAAATGAAGTCCAAGGTATGTTATTCATTGTAAGTTATAATTTTTCATATATTATTAATTACTGAGTAAATGTATCTATGTAGAAAGTTGCAATAATAAAAATATTGTTTGTTTTATTAGTATGGCTCGCAGCAAACCATGTTGAAATCGGCATTATTTTATCGTGTTTTTCATGATGAATGAGAAAATAAATATTGTTTTGTTGAAATTAAAGCGCTGACCTATTTACCACTAACCGCTACCGCTATAACTGTGCTAAAATAATAAATTATTAGTTTATTTAATTATTCATTTACACATAAAATAAAAGACAAGTAGAAGAAAACAGAAAAATAGGTACAAAGGTGATGGCATAATCTTAATAATTAAAAAAAAAAGTATCCTGTTAGGAGTGCTATCAGAAAGAATGGGAAAGTATAATCAACACAATATATTTGTATAAGGGCATGATGAGCTTGAATCAGTGGTCAAAACGTCGTACGAGATTACTTGGGGGGCGCGCGCGGGGCGGCGCCTCGACAGCGCGCTCCCCCCGAGCGATTTCAGACACGAACTGCGAATTGTTCAAAGGAGTCGCCACAACCCTCACAATACAAGGCAATTTAAGGACCACTATAGGTTTTCATCTGTAAAAGTATTATACTCCCTCCAGTTCCACCTAGAGTGGGAAAAGCCATTTAACGATTTCCCACGTAAAATAATCATTTTCAGACATTCAATGTACTATATTATATCTCGCAATACCGTAAAATAGTTTTATTAAGTTTAAATTTAGCTACTTACCAAAAAAAACGCTTAAAAAACGAAAAATCTTTCTTTCACATCAAAATATTTTTTTTTTTATCAACCATTATATATATTTTTTGGTGCAATCCAATATGTGTAAATTCAGCAATAATACAATCTTAATGAACTCATTTTAAAAAATTATCCTACTAACCAAATAACTTCCCCAGCTCTGAATTTATTTATTTATTAAAACCTCATGCTACACAAAGGTACAAAGACGGACTTAATGCCTTAGACATTCTCTACCAGTCAACCAAGAGGAGTGAATAAGGTCAGAGGAAATATCACATTTTCACTAACTAAAAATCACTTGTGTTCTATCAGTTACCCTTTACGTTTCAAAGCTGCGGTAACTCATTTGAACTAATCCGTTACCCTAACGAGTCTCATCACTCATGCCGTAACGGCAAGCATGGAACACAACATGGCTTCTATTCGGGCATAACATCTCATTGATATATTTACAATTGTGAACCAACACCAAATCCTAACGCGACGTCCCTACATGAGCAATTCGATAAGCGATGCGGTTCAATAGAATTGAACGTGACACATGATTCTGTCCTAAGTGCGCATGAAGTCGCCATTTCACCCGTCATTCATATAAAACAAGTCACCGCACTGCTAACAGTTTGCGTAAAAAAATTCAAATCAACTGATCAAGACCGCTTAACTTCACTCATTGCCGCACCGCACCATCGTACGGTTGGTCACGAAGGCCACCGCATTAGAATATCGACTGTTTTTTTCCATTCGCGCTGAATCGCATCGCGTTAACCTTTCAATCCGATGCAGGATTGGTTCGATGAGTATTTTTCGTTTCCTACTGGCCAGGGTCGTGTTTGCGACTGGGTACTCCATCTCGTTAAGCGACAGACGAGCTGACAAGATGGAGTATTTGGTCGTGGATGTGCGATCCTGCTGGATTAACCGCGAGAATGTCTGTCGGATATATCCTTCGGTTCCTAGCGGTTAAACGGTTAAATCCTCTAAAAAGACAGGTTAGGACATGGGTCGCCACGTACCTGGTTAGTCTGCGGGTCGTAGCGCTCGATGCTGTTGAGGTAGGACTGTCCGTCGTGGCCGCCCACGGCGTACAGCAGGTCGTGCAGCACGGCCACGCCCACGCCGCAGCGCCTCTTGGACATGGGTGCTACCATCTTCCACTCGGAGGTCTGAGGGTCGAAGCGCTCTACGGAGGCTATGGCGTCGCCTGAACACCAGCCGCCGACGGCGAATAGGACTTCTCCTGGAACAACATAACACTTCACTTTACAATCTAGTATAGTATTATAAAGCTGAATAGTTTGTGTCGTGTGCACACGCTTCTCTTAGAATCTAATGGTTCGAATAAAAAAAAAATAGTGTTGGATAGCCCATTTAAGGAAGAAGGCTATAATAATATAACGATCATTCATTGGGTCGTCCAATAAACAATATGCCACCGCCCACGACTGATCTTGCGCTTCCTACGTTCAGCGGACAGGCGCTAAAGTTCCACCACTGAAAAGAGAGGATCCTCCGACCAGACGAGCGTTGTGTCTGGTCCGGGCAATTGCCCAATGCGATGCAGGATAGCTAAAAATATCAAGTTTTTTTTTGACAGGTCACTTATAACGAAACTTAAATATACAACAAACCAAGCCAAAATGAATCACACTTTTAAAAAAACTTTGTCTCGACCACATTGCAATTATCCTTTTTGTGTTTATTTTTTTTTTGCACTATGGTTATGTCAAAAACCAAGCACCTTCATTAATCGGCCAATATTCTTCACTACCAACACACCTCTTCTCGTGGGCTTCCTGGGCCGGGTCCGGGGCCCCTGCATGAGCGGCCTCTCCTGAGGCAGCAGCAGGTAGTTCTTGGCCTCGTCCAGCAGGTCGCGGCACGCGTCGTCTGACCGGATGAGCAGTTCTGAGGACACTGTACCCACCAGGAACTTGGGGCTGAGGAGGGGTAGGCGGACGTGTTGGAGGACCTGTAATTTTAAAAATGATACAATTTATTTGAAGTTTCGTAATATACATACTAGCGACTCGGTCCAATTTCCCACGATAGTTATTTGTGATATTTTCGGCTTTTTTTCGCATCTTACAATATAGAACTTGATTTACTACATAAAAGATTACATTACATTGAGAGCATTGTAATAGAGCCCTTGCGGTCGCGCGGCAGCTCGATGGAGCTACACGCGGCGCCGCAGCTGCCGCCTCTTCAAGCATACTTGCAATTTGATGTGAGGAAACCATAACGGAAAGCACCTGATATTCAATATTATACACAAAGCGCATAGGAGGATAATATGAGGATATTGTTCACTAGACTTTCTGGCTTCTGACTACGATAACGACTGTTAAAGATGACGAAAAATAACCAGCTTCCCTAGCCAAGTTACAACCGTTTCGTTTCGATTCTCTTGCGTCGAACGTCTCGAGTAGGCCACACTCAAATTCCTTTGTTCTAACCACGTGACTGAGCGTTGAGATGACGTCAGAACAAAGGAATTGGAGACGTAGCCTACTCGAGACGTTCGACGCAAGAGAACCGAAACGAAACGGTTGTAACTTAGTTAGGGGGCAGGACTTAACTAACGTACTTTCCAAGCACTGAAGGGTTTCGGTGTGTAGTGGATAGACTTTTATCTACGAACCAACTACTGATAGCGTAGCTTATCCTTACGTACACGGGCGGCGGTCGCCTCCTCCTGCGAAGCAGTAACGCTAGCGAAGCAGGCGGCCGCACGAGTGAGGGAACGCCCGAGCCGCCGGGATCCCGACCCCAGTCACCGTTGGCGTGGGTTTGCGGTCTACAAGCAATGGGTAGCACGCCGTTCGGCTGTCCGGTAACCGTCCAGACCGAGCCCAGGTCGTCGACAGCGCGTAGTGTTCCACGCGCAAACCTGTCCTCAAAACCGTAGGGCTCAGCAGGACCGAAGCCGACTAGGGCCATGGGTCGACTTCTGATAGGGCAACCTGTGACCCTGGAACGCAAGGTAACTGAAGGAACAAGGGTGTGGTTTTTGCCAGTAAAAGTCTGACACGCCCTCTCGCTCCGCCCTACAGAGGTCGAAGTCATTAAATGATTTCCTACCTCAATAAAATCTTACACTAGTTATGAATATTATTGTTACCTGTGCCAGGTGCTGTCTTCTCTCGGCCACGTTGTATTTGACCCAGGACATGACTGCCTGGAAGGTCTGTTCTTCAGAGCGCACGTTGAGCTCATCTGAGGACACTATGTCGATCAGCTGCGCGGCTGGCAGCAGTAGGAACTCTTCGCTTTCCATTACCTGTATATGGAATGTAAATCAGTTTATGGAGATCAACTAATGGGGATAGTACCTACTACTACAATAATAGGAATTTATTTTGACAGTAGAACAAAGATACAATACGTAAAATAAGGTGAACAGGTGTCCACGCATTAAACTCGTGAGCATGTGGACTGACGTCACAAGCAGCTAAGGCAGCAATTTTCGATCCGATGGCACCCCTTAAAGGGATGCAGCGGGGGTCCAAAGTTTGTATGGAGAAACCTACTTTCACGCAGGCGAAGCCGTTGGTAGAAGCTAGTTTAATACAAATAAATAAATGATTATTATTATTATACATCGGAGTTATTTAGATGAAAGTACTTACCTCTGGAAAGTTCTGTTGTGTGAATTTGTCAGCGATCCGGAGCAGTTCTCTACACGAGTGCGTGTCGGCGAAGGCGCGGATGCCGAGGCAGTTGGAGCAGTCCAGTTGCCGCTTGAGGAACTCGCAGCACACGTCCTGGATCTCCTGCAGCTGGAGCAAGCAGGCGGCGGGGAGTAACGCCTGGAAGGAAACAGATATATTAGGAACGGTGTCTGGTTATTGATCAGTCTGCTGAATTCGTGTAAATTGCGGGAATTGCAGGTTTATTTCAGAAATACCCACCGACAAATCCCCAGCATGACTTGATGTCGCCATCTCATTTCTACTATCGGACAACCCGACGTATGGCGTATCTACCCTTACATTGTTGAGCTTGTTTCGGACCGTAGAGGTTTCTACGGTCCGAAACTAGCTTTTCGCCTCGTCGTTTATACCGTGTACATTAAAAAACTGGAACAATTTGCCTGCTGCGGTCTTCCCGTCCAATTATAATTTAAGTGTCTTCAAGGCTAAAGTGAATAGGCTCTTCATAAACTAAAGCGATTCACCATTCACAATTGTATCACTGCTTACCATCAGGTGGGATAGCAGTCAAGCACTAATTTAAATCATTTAAAAAAATAATGTAATTAGGCCCCAGATATATTAGGGGACCAAATGTCCTCAAACATAACCCGCAGTGCTTAATCTACACGACGCTGCAACGTTTTCCAGTGTCCCACAACTTGTCCCCCAACGTTTTACAATTACGTCACGCAGGACATGTTGTTGACACAATTTGATAGCGGCGCAGCGCGTCATGTTGACGTCGGCGTCGTCGCCTATCAGACTTCCGCAACCCAGTTACTGGGGAACACGATACTCCTTTGATAGATTGATGACAAAATCATCAGCCTATCAAAGCCTCGAGGCTTTGATTGGCAAAGTTATGCTGATTTGATCTCGTACAGCAATTATTAGGTTGCAAATGAGAAGTTTCGTCAATTATTAGGGTTCTAAACTGCAACAGGACGTTCAAAACCGGCCAAGTGCAAGTAGGACTCGCACAAGGAGTCCGTACTGTCCGAAATTTGTTGTATTAGAACCCCCTTACATATTTATTTATTTCTGTTTTTTAGTATTTGTTCTGTTTTTTAAATTTCAACTTCAATCTATCATGGTTCATGAGATATAGCCGGGTTACAAACGGATAGACGGACAGACCGACAGGCAGACCGACAAACAGACGGATGGACAGTGGAGTCTTAGTAATAGGGTCCTGTTTTTACCCTTTAAGTATGGAACCCTAAAAAGACCATGTTCAAGTTGATTAGTAATTTAAAAACTGATGCGTTTCCGAAGTTCAAATAACTATCAATCCTGCTTGTCAGCGTGTACAGCCAAGAAAGTCCTAACCTTCTGGTTGCGTCGTCACTAACAGTAAAATCAACACAGACAAACAGAGCGGCACAAACGCACCGCTCGTCGCATTTCACTTCGCTAAAACTCGTGGCCAGGCCTTATAGAACAGCTGTTCTATAATTTTATATGAACTAACCTGCACGTTGCTCTCCTCCACGACTATGTGTGCGGTGTAGCAGAACTCCACCAGCTGCTCCATGGCCTGCTCGTCCACGTCGCGGATGGTGACCTCGGTGGCGCGCGACTCCGCCAGCTCGCCCGTGAACATCGCGCGGAAGTACGGGCTGCATGCTGATAGGATCACCCTGGTAACAGACCGAAATTGGTACGGTAAATTGGGAATGCGCTTGTATTCAGTGGCGTAGCTACGTCAACAAAGGCACTGGAGCAAAAAAGTCTGGGGGCCCTTATTTTTACGTGAGATGGTGGTCCTATCAATAATAATAATAAAAAATCTTCAAATAACTCTAAACTTGGAGTGGGTGGAAATATCAGACTTTTAATGGTTAAAACGAGTTGCCATGATTAAAGTAGTATTGCAATCTATTTTATTTAGGTTTGAAGGTGGGAGAATATCTCGCTAGTTCAATTAGAAGTTAGAAGTTTGGTTTTGCCCCCCCCCCCCCCCTTCCCCGGCCCTCGGGGCACTTTTTTTTTTTTTTTAAATTGATATAAACCAGTGCTTGACTGCGATCCCACCTGATGGTAAGCGGAGATGCAATCATTGATGGTCAGGCGCACTAGTTTATTAAGAGCCTATTCACTCTAGCTTTGAAGACACATAGTTGGACGGAAAGACCGCAGCAGGCATATTGTTCCAGCCCTTCGGTAGCTACGCCAGTGCTTACATTCACTTGGAACAGCGTGGTGGTGTATGACCATTCCCTCTCACAGAGGAGGTCTGTGTCCCAGCAGTTAGTACGAATGCACTGAGCGTACATAGACGTGTCTATGTGTGAGTGCATTTTCGTTAGCTGCGCGCTGTGTAAAGCACACGCATTTAGAACTATTGAGTATCGATTCGTAGAAGCGAAAAGACGTAACGCTTTAAGCAGTTTTCGGTTGCAATTAGACGCGAGAGTAACGCTATGTGATTCTAGTCATTATATTCACCAAATTAAGAAACGAATGATCCAAATAACAAAGTAAGATGTCACAAAGCATTACACCTCAGTCAAGAATTTCAAACTCCGCGCCAATATAATGAGACATAAATATCATCATTAAGATATTCAAACAAAGATAAAATTAGGTTAACTTAAAAAGTGGATATTACAATGATAAGATATTAAAACCTTGTAGAGATAACAGTGTTGTATTTACATAATGTACGGTAAAAGGTACCATGTTGTAAGGAAATTCTAAAATTATGTCATACCTTTCGAATACCGTAATTAGAGACAATAGAGAAAATGAGAGAGCGATCGCCGGCGTTCGCTTGGGGTTTAATAAATTAAACGCCAAAAATTTTTGTAGGAATGGTGAAAAGACACACATTTTATTTAGCAAGAGTTCATGAAACATGCTCATCATCATCATTTCAGCCAAAAACGACCACTGCTGGACCTAAGCCTCCCCCAGTGTCGCCACAATGAACGGTCCTGTCATGCCTCTCGCATACATCGGACTCCCGCAACCGTTACTAAGTCATCGGTCCACCTTGTAGAAGGCCTTCTAACTCTGACAGTTCCTCTCGATCCACCCTGATCGGCTGAAGTTATTTGACGACTTCCAACCCTCAAAAAAAAGCCCTCCCTGTTGTCCCACACAGTTCTATGTTATTGCTAATATTGTATTGGGCACGCTCTTTCGGCAGGAGTCAAGTTTGTACATATCATCATCATTTGAGCCCAAAGATGTCCACTGTTGGACATAGGCCTCCCCCAAGCGTCGTCATAAGGACTGGTCGGGACCGATGACCTGGTAAGGGTCATCCCAGGTCATCGGTCACCTATCATGTGAAAAGAGGTTTATTGGTCATAAATTTGGACTAAGCGTTTCGCCTCGTCGTTTATACCGCATTCATCGAAAAATTGGAACAATTTTCCTGCTGCGGTCTTAACCTCCGATTAAATTTAAGGTGTCTTCAAGGCTAGAGTGAATAGGCTCTTAAAGAACTAGTGCGATTCAAAATCAGATATGATCAAAGTCAAGCATTTGTTTATACATATAATAAAAAATTAAAAAATAACAACGACAAAAAATGATGTTTCAAAGCGATGATTGAATATCTTACCGGTGTGCAAACAGTTTCCTGTTGGCCACGTTGAGCACCACATCGCACAGCTCGCGGTGGCGGCGCAGCGCGGACAGTTCTCCGAGGATGGCGCGCGGGTGCTTCTCCGAGGTATGCGACAGCCGCGCGCCGCCGCCGCCCCCGGGCGACCCGCCCTCTCCCATCCTGAGGACACATTCGAACCAAAACTGCATTGCTATTCCGTCAAAATCCCACCGTGAAAACTTGTGGTAAGATGCCTCAAGCCTCACCTAAATTTTGACGATGAGTTTTAAAGAATAGGCCGCCTGCTAGCTACAGGGTCAGAAGCGACCAGGGGTTGACCCGGAGCGCTTGGATGGACGATGAAAAGCGACAACAAAAGCACCTAAAGCTTTGGACCTCTTTTTCATACACGTTTTTTTCCTTTAAAATCTGCAGTTTTTGCCGTGTGTTTTGTTAATCAAAGTTACATGAATCACTGCAAGTTTGTAGACACAAAAGTGAGTAGATATTGACGGCAAACAAACGTGTATGAATAAGTAGCCTCGAACTTAAAACACAGCAAACTTAGATTACATTCTAGCACAATCGCTTATGCGGTTAGACACGGAAGGCAGGGGACTTTTAGACAGGCCTAACAACAGATACAAGTTTTACCTTTGATCAAGAAATACATATTCAAATAACATTTAACTTAAATAATGTTGTAAGTTTAAGTTTTAAGCTAATTACTTCATGTTCCGGGCCTCAAACAATATGGCGTCGGGCCGGACGGAAAGCCCAAAGGGCAGCATGCGTCCCGCGAGATTCAGCTTGTGTTTCGCTGAAATAGAACATAGATTGTGTGTCAGCGCTTCTCAACAAGCTATCACGAGATATAGGTATATGTACACTGTGAAGGGGGCATTTTTCTTGGTCAAAAATTGATACGTTTAGTTTATATTAGTTATTACAGTTACACCTGGATAACTAGGAGCTCAGGGGACCTAGGATTTGTTATCACTTATGGATTTATTTTATTTTTTATTTACTTGTAGGGTTTTTATCTATCTAGTTTCCAAATAGATTTAAAGTGACGACCGTTGTCTCTCTTACAGAGGATTCAGTGAAGAAAAACGAATGTTTGCAAATAACGTAGTGCAACCTATCCGGAGCAATTTCTAAAAGCTAATTTATAAATTGATTGTCTCACTTACAGAAGTTATAATTGAGCTTAGAAGTTCCAAGTATAGATATATGGGCACTGTATTAGAATATCTGCTACTTATTGTTATTTGGTAGAGTTTTATTTCTTTAATAAACTGTACGATCATCTTGTCAAATGTATCATTTCACCCAACTGCCAGAGTGCTTAAAAAATGATATTGTCTGGATCTTTTTAACTGCTGTTCGCAGTCGGACTTTTTTGGTAGCAGGCATTTATTTTATTTGTAATTATTTCCTCGTAACTATCGATCTCCTTTCCTTACAATTTTTATAAACTACGTGCTAGTACTATGGCTCAGTGGAAATGGGTCGTGCCGTTTACAGTTTTAGAAAACCCTATTCCATGCATAAATAATGGCAAAAAATCCAAACTGTCTGCCGCTATAACTTATGCAAGTATTCCAGCATTTGAAGAGGTGATAGAATATTCAGAAGACTGCCGTGCATGACAACTGAACTGTGTTGAGAAATCGATACTGTCCATCTGATTGTTCAACATACCTAGCTAACTTGAATTCTAGGAACTATCACGTAATATTTATTGTATTCATGACCAAACTTTAGGTTGAGCCATACTCAAGTATGCCTGGCTAGTTTAATTCATCTATTCACAGTCGCAATTTACAACTTTTGTTTTGTTTCTTGATTTAGAGTAGTGGTGGCCCAGTAGTGGTAACGGCCCCGACTTCCGAGTTGTTGGTCGTAGGTTCAAACCCAGCCAGGCGCATTACTTTGTGTAATTTATTTCATTGTCACTCTACTCTCAAAACGATGAAGGAAAACATCGTTAGGAAAGCGTAATGTCGTAAAACTAAAAAGTCGAAGACATGTGGTATCCACCAATCCGCACCGGGCCTGCGTGGTGGATTACAGCCCATTCTCTCTCCAAGAGAGATCTGAGTCCCAGCAGTGTGAACATTAAAAGGTTGATTATGCTGCTATGCTTGTTTCTCGTATTAGGATACGAATAAGGGAGATATTTTCTGAACTCGTGTGTTCGCATAAAAGATTTCGCTGTAAATTGTACATTTCGTGAGAGTGATAACCAATTGAGCTGATATAGCGTCAACATCTCCCACAATGTATCAGTGTCTGTTCTGTTGAGTTAAAGTTCTTAATCGCAAGTTGTCGATCACTGGAGGTGCGGCTGTCAAAGGATATGACTGCTGATTTTGGGAATGACTTCATAGTGTTTACTGGCAATATTTTAACAAAAACTTGTCTTACACGATAAGGCAAGTGACCTATACGAAACTATGGGAAAGTTTATGATGCAGCAGCTGGTAATGTGTCGTGTGTTATGATAGTTATAAATAAGATCTTAATAATTTTCATTTTAATCATTCAACTCCTTCCTGCCATCGCGTCCGCGAATACATTAGTCACAGCGAACAGAACTAAAAATATGCTTTTATCTAATTAGACCATTAGCGAAACTCCACGATTATTATCACAACTTTATAAATAAACCATCTAGTGTCAGTGGACTAGTATAACAATGTGGATTCGCTTCATGACCTAGTTCCGTCTCGCGGTCTCGCCTACTTTATGTCCATGAAATAATATGGGTCGCTACCTGTTCCATTACTTTATTCTTTATTTATAGAGCTCGGAATATGTGATGTGGGATTTGAATTGGTTGACAGGACTAGTGGGACGGAAGAATGATACAAATGACGTAATGTCACAAGTCACACGCAGAAATAAACACAATATTGTTAGGTAGGAGGAAAGTTGCCTAAGTTAGGTAAGTAGGTCAGCTTGGTGCTAAAATGTCAACCACTTTGGAGCATGCGAGCTTTGTCAATATTCGTGCATTGTGATGCAGTTTGCGTATTTTGCAATCGTGAACATGGGAGTGAATACAACGTTTTTTTTAATCATTTTATAGTTGTCATATAACGGTGTAGTACCTGGATGGGTTTGGCATAGAAGCGTGGGGTTTGACACTAGAATATAAAAGGCAAGCTTTGGGTTAAGATGGGCTGTGTGTGAATCACAATGATGATAAAAAACAAAAAAAAAAGTTTTAGAATTCACAGAAACAGAGTTTTAAGACAAAACTTTTGAACTTTAGGCGCCAAAATACATGTACTTCACCGTAACCTTAGCTGTTTGTCAAGCAAGTCTTGGCACATCTCACTCTTGTAATTACATGCTTGCACGTCTCTCAAATGCGACAGACGCAAGATTAGCGATCGCTTTGTCTCGTGTATTTCTGTGCAGCGAAAGTGATCGTCGGCACTTGCGCATTCAATCGTTAGTTAGGAATCCCTGTCCCCGTCGTTGGGCCCGACCTTAACCCCTCATATTTTCGACATGAACTAGACTGAGGCGAGATAAGATTTGATGCGCCGGCGCCGAACACAATAAATTGGGAAGGTGGATCTTGATTCATAGTATATTCCTGCTTATCATACCAAAACATAAGATAGCTAATTTTCCCGTGACAAAGAGAGAAATGTTCACCATGACTCAAAAGAAGTCGTGGGTCTAGTTGGTCTCTAATAAAAATCAGATATTCAATTTAACCATAATAAATACCAATTCAGTTTCGTCAATAATAAGTGCAATAGGTATGGAGCGTCATCAACTGGCAACCCCTTTTCTAAATTATTTTAATGTGAGAGGAGTACCCAATGAATGCAGCTGTCTCTGCGATAACTGCCTCGTTGTTGTGTTGGTCGTATGCGCAACTGTTGAACGAGGGGTCTTCAATCCCGGGACGGGTAAAAGTGCTATTGGATTTTTCTACTAAAAACTACTCTGTCTGCTACAGAGTAGTTTTTTCAGTTTGAAAATTGTTGGTTTAACAACCTCATGCTACGGAAAGCCCGTTGCTCCTGCGGCTGTTCTCTCTCCGGTCGTATAGGAACAGAAAGTACACCAGTGTTTGCGCATATACTTGTGCACTATATGTATATCTCCTGCGTACTTCGCTAATCTCTGTTGTGATTGGTTACCGTGATCGAAAATCAGTGGGGAGGATTATTATATCTGATAAATGTAAAAGGCACTATCAACAACAAACTCTTCAACATTATCTTTATTACTGTAGACTGATGCTCCAGATTTTTGTTCTGCTAGAGGGAAATTTACACCCAGTTTTGTTTTTTAAGATTCCAGCTGATAGACTCGGGCCTCCTCTCTAGAAGAGGGAATGGACCGTTATCCACCACGCGGGTCCAGTGCGAGTTGGTGGATGTCACATGTCTTCGAATTTTTGGTTTTAGGATATTCCTCACGATGTTTTCCTTCACCGTTTTGAGAGCAGTGGTGATGAAATAAATTACAAGTAATGCGCCTGGCTGGGTTTGAACCCGCGACCTACAACTCGTAAGTCGGGGCCGTTAGCATTCGGCCACCACTGCTCCAGCTGATATATCAAACTACTTGCTACTATAAGTTCTAATAACCTTGATGGTTAAATAAATAAATAAAGGCGAAAGTTTGTATGTATGTATAATAATAATAATAATATAAATAATTATGATAGTGGTAGGTACTTCTGGACACGGCTTGAATAGTTAGGAGGTTCCTTTCTCTTTAGCCCTGACCGCTGGGTAGCTTAGACCCTGTTCCCGAAAGTGGTGGGAATTTTAAATTTTTATTTTTTTATTTTTTAAATATTTATAGGAAGTTAGTGATAGCATGACGAGTAACAGGGCAGAGTGGAAGAAAAAAACGTGTTGCGCCGACCCCAAATAATACGGGATAAGGGCAGGAAGATGATGATTTTTTAAATATTTATAAATGTGTAATATGTTGTAAGTGAAATAAAAGAAATAATAATAATAATTTCTTTTAAATTTTTAATTGTTTTTTTTTTATATGTACGTTTTTTAAGAAATATTTAAAAATGTATAGAAAATAAGTAAAAAGGAAATAATAATAATATTTTTTATTGATAATTGATGTATGTTTGTTATTCCTTCACGCTTAAATATTTTATCTTATCTGGAATAGCACATATGATACTTTTTGTTATGAGATTATTTTCCTTTGGGATAATTTTCGACTTACATGCAAGTGAAGCCACTGATAGAAGCAGAATCTCATAAATATTACACACTCATATGTGGAATGACCATATGAGGAAGATAAAATCAAATAGTTAACAAGTTAACAGTCAAGGCTACTCGCTCCCTGGCAACTCTAACTGACCGTTTAACTAGGAAACTAATTGTTCATGCTGTTAGTTCACATTTGCACAATTACCTTGTGTAATGTCAGTGGTAGCGCACATCAACCGTGATGTAACAGTGCTGCCGTAAAACATTCTAATTATGTAAAAGTTTAATTCAACTCTGCATAGGTTATTTTTTAATTATGGGTTCATGATTTTTATATGTGTGTTATTATGTTTCTTTTATGCCTGTTATTATATGGATAAAGACTGTATTGTAATTGCTAAGAAGTGATTTGGCACACGTAAATGCAGGGTAGGTTATGGCAATTTAATGGATTGATTTGATCAGCAGTATTAAATTGAAAACAGGAAGTTGTTATTTAGAAGTGAGGCAGAAGAAATAGGCAGTATTAACATATAACATTTGAATTTTTTTTTTCTAATGAGAGGTATTTGTAATTACAAAACATGATTGAAAAGAGTGTCCATGGAGTTTCTTGCACATTCGTCTCTATAGAGCACGATCTACGCTTTGGAATGTGGAATTAGCATCATTTTTTTTTCTGACTGACTGACTTCTTGACGTTTCAAAAGTGCCTGTAAATGGTTTATTTAAAATAAAAAGATTTTGATTTAGATTTTTTTGATTTTTATAATTAATATCATGCAATCAGTTAGACGGACCGTTAGCAGATTTTTTTTGTGAGCATTGATTGAATTCTAAGGTTCATTCTTCCAGCAAAGAATCTGCCTTCTCAATATTGTGTTATGTGTGTATGCAAGTATTTAAAAAAATACATATTGCTTGGATGATTGTTGGAGGCAATCTTTGGAAGAAATGATCTGAAGGAACATATTTTTGTTTATGTTTGTGGGAAAACTTCATAATATAAGACTAAATGTAATTATTGTTCAGTAGGCGTAATACATCTATCTATCTATCGGTGTAGTTCACTAACTCCTCAAGTGGTTTTTACTGCCCTTACAGGCTAGGAACATCTGACAGATCACCAACTTAGACCAGCTTGGCGACTACTGGTTACCTTAGAGGAAGAGGACCCCATATAGGCATAATACATATTTTTTATTAATATTTTTATGACACTGTGGCAGATAGAGACACTTAATAAAATATAATGTAACAACTAAATTGTACCTGTATGCACAAATAAACTTTTGTATTTATTATTTATAATGGCATGATGATGATGACTTTTTTCCATTCATAGCAGTGCATACCTTTTGTTAATTTATTTATAAACAATACACACTAAAAATAAATCCTATTTCAAGCAAAAGTTCAAAATGTTAATTCAAATTGTTAATAGTTCAGTGTTTAATATGGATGGCAATCTAATTCAAACAAAATTAGTAAACACTGTTGAACCAATTAACAAGTCTCATATACAGTAATGGGTATTTTTGTATTTTAACACAAACAGTATTTGAATCTAATGTTGCTTATGTTTATTAAGAAATTATATTAGTTATATATGTTTATGTTTATAAGATGAAAACAAAAAGGGAGATAAACAATTTGCTATGAATGGAATGGTACTTTGTGAGAATAATGCTGTCAATAATGATTTATTTAAGTAATACTCATGATAACATACAAACAAGGAATAAATTACCTGGGATCAGTGAAAATTATAATAAAATAGAAATAAATTAGAAGTGATTGAAATCCTACTTCCCTGTCATTCTCACATGAGGTGAGACAATTGTGTCAAATGTTAGTTGTTGCTACTAGGCTGTATAAACAATCAGCTGTTGCCAGTCCAATATTTACAATACAAACCACTCAGACACAAAACAATGACTTCATGTTTCAAGTTATTATGGCCATGAATTAAAAAAAAACTATTCAAACTATGTGAAAAAATATTCGTGCCAAATATTTGTCAATGATATGAAAGTTCACTCACCTCTTGTGTCCGCGTGAGTTACCCAGCTGCAACCGCAGCGGGGGCGAAGCCCAACCCCACACGGAGTCAATCTGCAACACACCAGCCAGCCATACCGTCAGACCACCCTGCTTTACACACAAACCTATCCTGTTTGCCAATACAAACTAATTTATGCAATGTATGCCCTCAGCCTCGCTCAGCACTCACCTTTGACGATTGCTTTTCGACCTCACAAAGAAACCTGACCTCAAAGGAGTGTTATACACTGATTAAACGCCCTGAGGAATGTAAAACAGTTAACGGCACATCGATTTTACGATTTCACAAGTTTTTATGTTTACTAATGTTGCAGCATAGGTATCGTACTTTTGTCCACTAGTCAATTTTTTGAAGGTCTGATCAAAATAACTGACAAGGTAAGAAACGGCCTTCAAACGTAAACTTCTGTGCTTAGATAATTTCACATAAACGAAAATGAATCCCAAGAATCTTTACGTAACTGTAACTCAATAATTATTTTACATTTTTAGGGATAACATACATTTTATTTTTCTAAATAATATACGACCTAGTTTATTTTTTTCGCACAAAAATTAAGGTTTTGAACGCACGTCACAAGTATTGTCATTTTCTGTTGTTTTGTCAAGTTTTTTGATTGCCGTAATAAAAATTGTTTTCAAAAGCTTTGCTCATTGTTTTAATTCTACTAAAGACGAAACTAAAATTTAGTTGTAAAATCACAAATCACTCATCAATGCAATTTATACGCGTATTTTGTTTAGCTTCTCGCTATGTGAATCGGATAAATCAAAATGAATGAATTCCAAACTATATACCGAATAGACCACAGCTGATTAAAAATTGACATTGACGTAAAGAATTTGACATTTGTTGTTGACGTTTTCAGGTGTTTCAGATTTTCCGATTTGATTCCAAACTGTTTTCCAAATAATTTGATGCCCGAATGAAATTACTGATAAATAGTTTATAAATTATACTCCAAACATGTCTCTAAGTCTTCTGTTAGAGAAATACGATGTGTCCACCGATGAGGGATTACAGAAAGCACTCAACGAGATTGAGAAAGAAGAGGTAAGTGGTGTTGTTTTGGTGACGGTGGCACAAGTTCCTTTTACAAAGTTTACAAACGAAGTATTTTTGCAGTCGGAGGTTGATGCGGCTCTCTCAGGAGTGCTATCCAGGGCATGTTCCTTGGAGGGTCGTCTTCGGGCGGCAAGCCAAGCATATACGAAATTGACTGAAGTGAAGACAGACGCTCAAATCGCTGCTGATATGGTGGACAAGACAGCCGGTCTCGCGAGAGATGTAAGCGCTAAAGTACGGCAGCTAGACCTGGCGAGGGTAAATAACAAGCATTGTATACTCAACTTCCACACAAAAATTAAATTTATATAAGCATGGTAAATGATGTCGCTTTTTTTCAGTCTCGTGTGGCGGAATGTCAGCGTCGTGTACACGATCTAATTGACCTACAGCTGTGTAGTGCTGGAGTGGAGGCAGCTATCAAAGCACATGATTATGAAACTGGTATGTTTACGGCAAACTATGTCACTGTATTCACATCAAGACATAAAGCTGCTTTGAGTCTATATCACAGTCTATATTCATGATACTTTAAATTTTTAAGTAATGAAAAATAAATTTAAAAAATTACAACCAGACTACCACAAAAAAAACGACACTGAAAAAGTATGAAACAGTGCTGAAATAAACAAGGTAAACAAGAACAAAAACAAGTACAGAACAAAAAGAAAAGCCATAGTCACACATTCTTAAAGTGTTGGTGCCTGTAACATGTGACTGTGGCTATTCATTTTGTTCTGTTCTTGTTTTTCCAGTTACTTTGTTTATTTCAGCACCCTGAAAATCTTGTTTCATACTATTTCAGCTTCGTTTTTTGTTGTTGTATTCGGGTTTTAGTATTATTACTTTTTTTTGGTGTTAAATCTCTGTACTGTGTTCTATACTATTTATTTTGGTATTGTACATGTGAAGTCCTTTCAAATGATACCAAACACAACATATTTATCTTATTTTTTTGAACACAAAACTTTTTGTCCACTATACGATGCCACATTAAATTTAGATGATATTTTTTGATAAGTACCAGTGAAGCCCTTTCGAAAGATATCAAATATGGGGTATTTATCTTTAAAAAAAATTAACATATGACCTTTTGTCCACTAGAGGGCGTTATTTTAAATTTATGCAATATTTTGGAAATGTACAAGTTAAGTACTTTCAAATTATACCAAACGGCGTATTTATCTCCATTTTTAGGGTTCCGAAGCCAAATGGCAAAAAAGGGAACCCTTATAGATTCGTCATGTCTGTCTGTTCGTCCGTATGTCACAGCTACTTTTTTCCGAAACTATAAGAACTATACTGTTGAAACTTGGTAAGTAGATGTATTCTGTGAACAGCATTAAGATTTTCACACAAAAATAGAAATAAAACAATAAATTTTGGGGGTTCCCCATACTTAGAACTGAAACTCAAAATTTTTTTTTCATCTAACTCATATGTGAGGTATCTATGGATAGATCTTCAAAAATGATATTTTCATTTGAGGTTTCTAGTATAATTTTTTTCTAAACTGAATAGTTTGCGCGAGAGACACTTCCTAAGTGGTAAAATATGTGTGTGTCCCACTGTAACTTCTAAAATATGAGTATGATAAGATCCAGATCAGAGAAAGATAGAGATCTAGTAAGTAGTTTTATTTCTAATACGTCATAAATCGTAAACCGCAATTTACCTTTCAAATTTGTATGGATCCCGCAGTGCGCGAGTCCGACTCGCACTTGCCCAGTTTTTATTTTGAACACATTACTTTTTGTCCACTAGAGGGCGCCATATCGAGTTTTGTGACAGCGGACAATTAAGATGGTTCTACCGATACCTCATACGTCGAGTTCCAATAAGTAGATTAGGAGCTATGAGGGAACAGATGAACATACTCACATACATACATACATAGCCTGTCAAAATCATAACCCTCCTTTAGCTTTGCCGTAGTCGGGTAAAAAACAGTTCACTGATTGTTTTTTGGGTATCTACACTAAGATATTAGGAAAAAAAAATCCTAAACAATAACTCAATACAAAATTTATTTGGCCCTGAGTATAGATTTTCGATTACCTTCTAACCTATCAGATTTTTCATTATATTTTAGGTGCTGGCCATGTGTCTAGGTTCCTCAGTATGGATCCAGGTTCAG
The DNA here is from genome assembly GCA_949316375.1 of Mythimna vitellina. Lineage (NCBI taxonomy): Eukaryota > Metazoa > Arthropoda > Insecta > Lepidoptera > Noctuidae > Mythimna > Mythimna vitellina. The sequence continues at coordinate 1,141,630 of OX438691.1, read as the reverse complement.
TAGCAGCCGCAAGGGCACGTGGCGCGCCCGACCCACGAGACGCCATGACCCGCGCAGCAAACACGCTGCGGGAGCATCTAGTGCGCAAGTATGTTTTCTCTATGGTTCTTGTGGGATTACAATTATTTTATCAAATTGCAAGAAAAATGCAGGTTTCTTAATTTATGTAAATAATTTTTAGGTTTGAAGAAGCAGCACGTAAAGAAGATGAGCCAAGTGTCGAACGTCTGTTCAAGCTGTTTCCTCAGATCGGCCGTGCTGAAGAGGGAGTGGACCTTCTAGCTAAATATCTTGCCACACAAGTAAGTTGGCATTCTGCAATGTATCCAGATTTTATCTTTAATGTTTTGCTATTTCTCTACAGTTGATTATACAATGGTAGTATTAATTACATTAAGCCTGCTTAGCATAGTGGGAAGTTTCAATAAATTAAATAGTTTGTCATCACTGACCTGAAGCCTACCTCTATAGGTTATTCTGATAATGACTTCTACCATAAAGCATCTTTCAAGTCTTCTTGTACATTCCAGACAGAAACAGCGATCCGCCGTGCCTGCGTTGTGTCCGATGTGACGTCCGAAGCAGCCGTATTTGCGGATGCCGTGACGCGCGTGGTGGAGGCGGGCGGAGCGGGCGTGGAGCGCGCGAGGCAGGCTGCTGCCACCCATGCGCCCGGCCTCCTACATAGAGCCTTACGCGCTATACAGCCTGCGGTATGTAGTACAAAATAACGTGACGCGCATTCCTGAACCTGCTCCTGACAATATTAAACACAACAAAAAAAAAAAAAGAAAGAAAAATAATTTAAAAAATATAACGAAACTGGTCCAGCCGCGCGTGATGAAGTGAACCAGGAAAATGGAATCATTTTTATATATGCCTACAGATGACTAGCTTCTGCCCACGGATTCATTCGCGTAAAAGTAGGTTTCTCTAAATTAGACTTCTATATCTCATTTGAGCACTAGCTAAGATGTCTATCTATACGAGGGCCTTACTGAAAGTCTCTGGGTCTGGCCACTTACAATAAAAGAATGAAAAAAACAATAATAGAATTCGAAAATGGAACTGTTTGCGACCATGTTACTTTTTAATATGTGAGACGGTCATTTGTTTTTTCATTGTGGCGTCCTTTCGAAGATTGTGTGACGCTATCAAAATAAATACAACTCGTGAACATTTTCGTAAAAAATTTTTTTTATGATTTTCGTTGTGGTTTAAGAAAAAAAATATTCATAATAAATCATTAATATCCTGATTTGCCGATGATTTTTACACTACAGTATCACTTAAAAATCAAAAGACAGTGACTGCAGATATGCAGGGGTTGCTGGGCAAGCAAATGTTGATTATGCAGTTAACACTTGCTTGCCCAGAGTCTTACTCGTACTCCTCTAACACGATAACGCATCCTCACATTGTGCTAAGTTAACAGAAGCCTATTTGAAGGCTTCAAATGTGGAACTGATGACGCATCCGCCGTACAGCCCGGGCCTCGCACCCTGCGACTTCGATTTGTTTCCAAAAATTAAAGGCATACGTTTTACGAGCCCTGAATCGGCGTGAATACGTTCCATAAAGCCATTGAAGAGGTCCCTAAAGAAGACGGATCCATCGACTTTGTACAGTGATTTCAGGGAATGCAAAAATGCATTAATTGCAAGGGAATATACTTTGAAAATCAATCATTGTATTGTAAGTCTTATTTATCAAAATCCAGAAACATTCAGTATGCCCTAAGTACTTCTAAAGAACCGTCAAATAGCAACGTGTTATTGCTGTGGGTAAGAGCTATAGTGTATTCGCATTAAGAAAATAGTGACTGATTTTCTGCCAAGCCCCTCGAGAAATTAGATCATAGGGAAATAGAAAGCCGTGTTCACAAAGACACTACAGATGCGCACACCTCACCTATTCATAAAAAAAATTTTGACGATTCTGATTATAATAATATTAAAATAATTACATAATATTATAATTTGTAAATAATGTATTATGAAAAAGTGTGCTTAAATAATTGTAATTTTTGCCTTTTAACTTGCACTTGCACTGATGTGTCACTTTTTTCTGAACGCGATTATAAAAATTACTGCATTACTCCTGTGTTAGCAAAATTTACGCCGGAAGCTTCATAAGGTGAAAATAATGGAACCTCAAAAGATGACAAATTACTGCAAGTAAAATGAAGCTGTTTAGTAATCATAATAAGGTTTTGATTAGCATGATAGTATTCTCCATGTAGGTTGACTCGGAACACAATTTCCGCCGACCATTTTATAGTAAGCCAATGACTTTCTACAACATAGTTTGAGACCCGGAAACCGTAAATCTATATAATTAAATAGCAATATTTCTCAATTTCCTTCCACCTTTTCCCTGCAGGTGTGCTCCGGCGTTCGTCGCATATTCACCGAGCTGGTCCTAGCTCGTCGCCTGGAGTCGGACCCTCACAGAAGTGGCATATCTCCTCTTAGTGCGGAGCCGATCCTAGCTGAACTGGCACTAACACACTCCCGCATCTGGCTTTACTTCACGTTTCTCAGGAGAAAGGCGGAGGTAAGCTGTGGCTAGCTGAAGGTAAACCAGTCTCAACCAATTCTAATCTGTAAAATTTGATTAACAAACAATCCGCCAAGCCGATTTCCGACTACGTTCGGGTCGCCTATCCGGAACCATCTCTTGTATTCTAACCTAGTAAAAAAAAGAAGGAGAGAAGAGGTTGTCTGTAAAAAATCTCTTTTAGCGATAAGACCGCCCATTGTGACACCCTATTAATTTTAATTTCCTAATGTAGCAAAGTTGTATTTTTGGTGTACAATAAAGAATATCTATCTAGTATATAAAAATCTCGTGTCAAAGTGTTTAAGTGTTCCTCTGAAAGGGGCATTACCGATTTTTATGATTTTTTTTTTGTATTTTTTTGGTAGATCTTAGAATAAGTCGAAGTCAAATTAAAACCATATACTCAGGACTGCGGTCCCATGAAGCTGTAACATAATCAAACTTCTGAGTTAAAGAAAAAAAAGGGTATATGTCGGTAAATTCATAAGGTGCTTCCTGTTGACCTAGAATCCTGAAATTTGGCATGAAAGAAGGTCTCAGCAAGTATAGGAAAAAACTGTAAATTAGTACGTACGTAAAAATCTTCGTATTGTACGGGCCCCTCAGTGCGCGAGTCTGACTCACACTTGCCCAGTTTTTTTTCTTCGATAATTTATATGTCAGAACAACGTTTGCCTGGTCAACTGGTAACTTATCATTTATTTTAATAAGTTCTTATTCGAAAATCATGAAATAACAACTGAAACCACTGAAATTGATTTGCTTTTATTTTGTTGGTCCATACATTTTTGTAGAATAATCATGGAATTTATTATTTATTTATTTTTATTTATTCGCGTGTTTAAAGCATGAATGTTATGTTGTTATAGTTATAATAAGGTATGTATTTACTTGGTACAGGTGGACGCAGCACCTCTAAAGGAAGATCAGAAAAAAGCGTGCGTAGACGCAGTTGAGAAAATCATCAACGAATGCGATCTAATGCGGACTGCACAGGACATACTTGGATACTATCTCGCTTTGGAAAGGTACATAATAATTCTAATTAAACAAATATCAACTTTACTCCTGAGTCAATTAAGTTTATTTTATTTAGAATGACTATACTGTATTCGCGTTAAGAAAATAATGACTCATCAGTGCAACTGCAAAGTAAAGGCGTATTTATACTTGTGTAAAAATTAGAGCAAAATGAAATTCGTTCATGAATTTTCGAAGACATGTGACATTCACCAACCCGCACTGGTCATTATTTTCTTAACGCGACTAAACTTAAGTACGTAGCTTATAAGTAAAATGATTAAAGCTACTTTTTAAGTAACCCATAAATAGTTACAAAACGCATCAGATATTCTTTGTGATGTAGTGAGACTGTTCGTTCAGTTTGTTTTACCTTTTTCCTCTTATCAAGCTGTGAAATTTTTGCGTAGGTACTTTTTGGAGGAGAGTGTGAACAAGGCGTTGAAGATGGCAACACCACAGGTCGGGGTCACGACATCAAGCCTCGTCGATGACGTGTTCTTCATAGCCAGGAAGGTTATCAGGTGAGCTCTATTACCTTTCGATTGATGATAACTGTTTATTAACTTTGGGTAAGAATTTATTACTGTCATAATATTTAAGTAAAACGCCTACTTAAAAACACAAAGCAAAATTGCATAGACACGGGTTAGTTCATTTAGTATTATTTTTATGTTGTAGCCTGTGGGTAGCTCAACAAAAGTTATTGTTAGTTGTCACTTGGTGTGCACAATCTTGCTCAGTTAAATAATAATCATTAAAGTATTCCTTTAAAAATGAATTCTTACAAGTGTGAGACATACAAAAGTTCAAAGGGTGCATTGCGGTTGGAGTGTAGCCTTAGGGGCGCTATGGCGCGGGACTAAGAAATTTTTTCGAAAAAAATGTTCTTTTTTCAATGGTACCATACGCTTATAGGCACCATGAGCCGTGCAGAAAACAAAAAAAAATTAGGTTAAAAAAATTTTTGGGACAGAAAATTTCTCCTTACTTTTCACCTTGAGTACGGTTAGGGGCAAACACTTGGAAATTTTTTCAAAAAAAACAATTTTTTTTCGTTTTCTGCACTGCTCATGGTGCCTATAAGCGTATGGTAACAATTCGAAAAAAAAAAATTTTTTTCGAAAAAATTTCTAAGTCCCAAAAATTTTTTCGTTTTCTTTGCTTCTCATAGCGCCCCTAAGGATATACTCCAACTCCTAAAAATCCGCCCCTAAGGCTACCCACTGACCTGCATTGCTGGTGCATGCATGCAGTTATTGCTTAAAAAACAATAACTTTGTATTTTGTTTAATAAATATTTAAAAGTAATTTTTCTTTGTTTTATTCTTTGTAAGTTCTATCGTAGTTATAGGTAATAGTAACTTAAGTAGATATTAAACATAACTAGTAACTGATTACCACCTGTGCTAAGATAGGTCGACGGAGCCCCGCTTCGAGGGGCTCCTATTTCTGGGTGGTTTAAAAAAAAAATAACCACGAAGGCCATTTTTAGTGGCCGAAGTCACGAAGGAATAATGCTTCTAACCTAACCTATCCAAGTCGGGGTACTCTGACGTTTTTTATATATATTAAACTTTAGACCAAATGATTTTCGATTACGTAAACGTTATATCAAACAAAGTTATACTAATTAAGTTTTAGAATAAATAAATGTTATATGTAAAGAAATTACATCAACAGTTGGTATATGTCACGTTGATTATATCTTAAGAACGATAATAAAATGAAATGAGACAAAATGAGTTTATACGTTATGAGACGCACCCAATTTACATCTGTACTTAATTTGTAATTTATAATATGGGAGTAATTTCCTGAAGTAAATGAAAAATATATTACTATTATTATTATTATTTTTCTTTTTATTTATTTATTTTTGATGGTGGCGGAAAGGTTTTCATTGAGAACGGCGTTTAGCTTGCTCCCGAAAATGAGTGGGGATGAGCAAGTGACCCAAGATTTAATTGAAAAAGCATTTGTTGACGGTGGAGTCGGGCGTAGCTGTGCAAGCCAAACTTGCTCCAGGCAGAATGATAAGTCACTCGTGGATTTTGGAACCGAGAACAGAAGCCTTTAAACGTAGAAGAAGCAAATTTTGCAAACATTGAACAAAAAGTATGCGATTGAGAAGTTTACTGACGGACTTCGTAATAAGCGTCTTGGTACGATCATTACGCCGCGAAACTTGACTTGTTTGAAAGATGCTATCAGGGTAGCAGAAGATGAAAATTTCCTTCGTCGAGGCAAGTCATGATGTTCCAGCGCTGGCCCGCGGTCTGGCAGCTGGCGTGGTCGTAGCAATAATGCTCATTGTGGATGCCAGACTCAGCTAGATCGGCGACATGTAGCGTGTTTTGAATATGCGCAAAGCGATGCTGACTCAAGCGCAGTGTCAATGTCACGGAGTAGCGAAGGCGGACAGTTTAATGAGACTTACGTTATTTCGAGGCTAAGCACATTTTAGCTTGCCATAGTATTAACTGGGTTAATTTACTGGAAAGTAGTGTAGATAAGGGTGCGTCGATATCAGCCATAAAGAGCAATTTCTTGGGGAATACCGCTTTGTGCTGTAAAGTAGTTAAGGAAGAGTTATTGATTAATGGTGTAGGAGGTAGTTTGCGAACTATATATAGGTTATGTATATTTGAAGTTGGGATACGGACTGTGTTCGTTCGTGCATAAGTTTTATACAGAAACTCCCAATTTAGTAAAAATATGTATCATTGATTATGGCTATATAAAAAAATAGAAATAAAAGTATTTTTGTAAAATATGTAATAGTATATGTTTATTTAAGTGTACTATGAATGCAAGTATTGAAAATAAAGATTTTGACCACCACAAAACATAAATGATTATTTTTTCCTCATCCAATTTCACCTCCGCCTCCGCTAACCTTCGCGCTCGCGGAGGCGAAACTCGTCGCCTCCGCCTCCGCTAAGATGGCCTCTGTTACAACCTTAGTTTTATATATTTGATGATTTGCCGTGTAGGTCAGTTAGAATATTGGGCCAGGATTTCTTGTTTTGTGGTCGGCGTTGTGAGGTGATTAGGTATTACCCTGTTAACCGAGCGGAGGATTGTGTAATTATATAGTCCTAGGTGACGGCTAATTGCCGGGCCGGTGCAGCGCTGTCGGTGATTATGCATCATGGCGCTTATCATCGCACCGCGCGTGGGCTCATGTTCTTTATTGGAGTATTGTGGGTACCACATAAATTTTATCGTTTTATCCAATGTGGTACAAATCTCATTTTATAATATTGTGTTATTTCAATAAAATTATACACCAGTAGGTACACAATATCAATATTTATTTCAATTACATACGAGTATTATATATATATTTACCCTTGTCCATGCGTCACTGCGGGGTGCTAACTGAAAACCAGCGCTGGGAATCTAACGCCGCTTCCTTTTATGACGTAGGCAATTACTAAGAGAGGATTTTCCAAAATTCACAACCAAAAAAGGGGTGAAACGAGGGTCCAAAGTTTTTATGAAGGAACCTATTTTTACGCGAAGAAGCTAGTACATATATAAGGTCCCATTAAAATAGTGGGACAAATTTTAACACAGCGTTCAGTACGTCTAACCAAAGATATTCAAGAGAAAAAAATAGTGATTAAAGTATTTTTATTTTGACCTATATAAGGTCCCATTAAAATAGATGAACAAACTTTTAGAAATCATTCAGACCACCAAAATAAAGACAATCGTAAAAAAAAAATAAACTACATACTTACAATGAAAAAAAAAACAGCTAACGAAAATTTACTAAAAATGTTGGTTACCCGATGCATAAACACATCTCATAATACTACAAAATACCTACGCGACGTCACCGGCATTGATCAATTCGTGCCTTCTCAGTCTAACATAGCCTTTCGCAGGCGCCCGCGTCGCGCGCTTGCCGTAAATGACAATGATGACGCAATTTCAGTTTTCGTCGTGCAACCGAGACGGTAACATGTTTCGCGAACGTCGAATGTAAGTGTGTGAGTGTTATTACGTACCTAGATAGTTATTCAATGTCAGTGATTTTTACGTGTGGAAACTCCTTCGTGATGAAGGCCACCACAGGCCTCCACCCGTATCATTACACTCGTGTGCTATCATTACACTCGTGTGCAGGAACTAAAAGTGAAGACACTCTTTTAAAAGTGAAAAGACACATAATTAAACGCGCCCGCAAGTGCATTGAACAAAACAGTAGGCATGTTCAACAATTAATCTAAACCTACCGGCGTAGAGTAAGTATTTAAGTATTTCAATTAATTACTGTAAATAGGGCTGATTCTGATTTTTAAACACGCCTGAATCGGTGTTTAACTGTTATCGAACTTTAAAATAATCAAAAATGATTCATATCAGTACACTGTTTCCACTGCGCGCTTGTTTATTTACAACTTACATACTGCAATAGCTTTGATACCTTGATAACAGTTCAGCACGCAATTAGACAGTCCAAAGCCTGGTAAAGTGTGTTGGGAAATTAGAATCTTTTCTTAGGCACCTAGACGGTTCATAATCATGTGTGTTCGAGGAAAGTTTATACACACTCGATGGTAGCCTGTTCTTGAGTTGCGCGTACTTACTATCTTCTACTTACCCAGACTAGCAACACTATCCTAAAAATGCGGTGTGTAGACAACTGAAAGTAACTATTACGATTGAGTAGCGTAGGTAATTAGACGTTCGCTCGGGGTTCAATGAACTAAGCGCGCGACGCGAGGCGCGAGTTTAAGTACCTACCCTTATTGGATGTGTTTATTCTTGAGTGCCATTTATTATTTTATATAGGTCAAAATAAAAATACTTTAATCACTGATTTTTTTTCTTGGGTATGTTTGGTTAGACGTACTGAACGCTGTGTTAAAATTTGTCCCACTATTTTAATGGGACCTTATATAAAAGCGAAATACCACTCACTGATTATTCACGAAATCTCAGAAACTATAACACCTACAAACTTAAAATTTGGTAGGTAGGTTTCTTATAGGGTGTAGACATCCGCTAAGAACGGATTACACGAAACTCCACCCCTAAGTGGATAAAACGGGGGTTGGAAATTTGTATGGAGAAACCTATTTTCACGCGGCCGAAGCTGCTGGCAGAAACTAGTATAGTAATATTACCGTTTGCTATGCTACAAAGCAACTTTAAAAGTTTCATAGCCCGATTCGAACCTTATTACAAGCTATGTCTCATCTTGTGTCCCTCTTTTTCTTGCAACAATATTATTGAAGTGGCTGAAGAAGCTTAATGACTGTCAAAAAATTCACTAGTGTTTGCTCAGGCCACATTGTTTTTATTGACAGTGTTAATTTATCCTTATTATACAGACGCGCAGTATCATCAGGCAGCGTAGACGGCGCGTGCGCAGTACTCAACGAGGTGAGCTCCCAGCTGGAGCGCGGCGCGGCGGGGGCCCTGCGGCGCTGGCTGCGGGCCCCGCCGCACGAGCCGCTGCCGCTGCCGGGGCCCCGCGCGCCGCGCTACCCGCCTGACCCCGTGGACAAGGATGTGGAGGCACAGAAGATATTGTATCTAGTAAGTTCTACCTACTGCGAAAATTTATAACAATTAGATAATACGTAAGCTTTTTAACAACATATCCAATTTTTGTATATCTAAGAGTGGAAAGGTTACTTCTAGGCAAAAATGCTCCATTGTTAGCTACATCATTGCTTACCATCGTAATCAATCAACCATAGTGGTCAAACGCGAGCCTATCCACAATAAAAAAAAAACTTTTTAAACAGGAATTTACTATGTTGTAGATGTCGAAAGTTGTTAAAGTTGTTATTTATGTTTTGTTATGCATTTACGCTCAAACGGCTGAACGAATTTGAATAAAATTAGGCACATAGGTAGATCATGCCTTGGTTATAGGACTCAAAAACTCCAACAAACATCTTATATAAAATTAGAAATTGACTGACTGACATAATATCAACGCACAGCCCAAACTACTGGGACTAGGAGTGTGAAATTTTACACTAGGCTTCCTATTATGACGTAAGTGGGCACTAAGAAGGGATTTTACTAAGAAAGAAACTTCCAAAAGTCACTCCCTCACAAAGTGAATGAAATGGGGGTCCAAAAATTTGTATGGAGAAACCTATTTCCAAGCGGATGAAGGCGCTGGCAGAAGTTAATTCCACATGAAACACCTTTTAAAGGCACACATGAACGAAGCAGAAGCGGGTGCGGACTGGGCGGAGCGGCTCGCCAGCGAGGCGTGCGCGGCGGCCGCGGTGCTGGCGCGTAGTGCGGCCGAGCGCGACAAGCTGACGTCGTGCGCGGCCGGCCTGGGCAGCGCGGCGGCCGCCTTCCGCGCCGCGCACGACCTGGCGCTGTCCGCGCTGGCGGCCGCCCTACATCCCAAGATAGTGGCGTGGGCACACAGACTGGTGGATCCGGCGCCACATACAGGTACAAGCTGACGTCGTGCGCGGCCGGCCTGGGCAGCGCGGCGGCCGCCTTCCGCGCCGCGCACGACCTGGCGCTGTCCGCGCTGGCGGCCGCCCTACATCCCAAGATAGTGGCGTGGGCACACAGACTGGTGGATCCGGCGCCACATACAGGTACAAGCTGACGTCGTGCGCGGCCGGCCTGGGCAGCGCGGCGGCCGCCTTCCGCGCCGCGCACGACCTGGCGCTGTCCGCGCTGGCGGCCGCCCTACATCCCAAGATAGTGGCGTGGGCACACAGACTGGTGGATCCGGCGCCACATACAGGTACAAGCTGACGTCGTGCGCGGCCGGCCTGGGCAGCGCGGCGGCCGCCTTCCGCGCCGCGCACGACCTGGCGCTGTCCGCGCTGGCGGCCGCCCTACATCCCAAGATAGTGGCGTGGGCACACAGACTGGTGGATCCGGCGCCACATACAGGTACAAGCTGACGTCGTGCGCGGCCGGCCTGGGCAGCGCGGCGGCCGCCTTCCGCGCCGCGCACGACCTGGCGCTGTCCGCGCTGGCGGCCGCCCTACATCCCAAGATAGTGGCGTGGGCACACAGACTGGTGGATCCGGCGCCACATACAGGTACAAGCTGACGTCGTGCGCGGCCGGCCTGGGCAGCGCGGCGGCCGCCTTCCGCGCCGCGCACGACCTGGCGCTGTCCGCGCTGGCGGCCGCCCTACATCCCAAGATAGTGGCGTGGGCACACAGACTGGTGGATCCGGCGCCACATACAGGTACAAGCTGACGTCGTGCGCGGCCGGCCTGGGCAGCGCGGCGGCCGCCTTCCGCGCCGCGCACGACCTGGCGCTGTCCGCGCTGGCGGCCGCCCTACATCCCAAGATAGTGGCGTGGGCACACAGACTGGTGGATCCGGCGCCACATACAGGTACAAGCTGACGTCGTGCGCGGCCGGCCTGGGCAGCGCGGCGGCCGCCTTCCGCGCCGCGCACGACCTGGCGCTGTCCGCGCTGGCGGCCGCCCTACATCCCAAGATAGTGGCGTGGGCACACAGACTGGTGGATCCGGCGCCACATACAGGTACAAGCTGACGTCGTGCGCGGCCGGCCTGGGCAGCGCGGCGGCCGCCTTCCGCGCCGCGCACGACCTGGCGCTGTCCGCGCTGGCGGCCGCCCTACATCCCAAGATAGTGGCGTGGGCACACAGACTGGTGGATCCGGCGCCACATACAGGTACAAGCTGACGTCGTGCGCGGCCGGCCTGGGCAGCGCGGCGGCCGCCTTCCGCGCCGCGCACGACCTGGCGCTGTCCGCGCTGGCGGCCGCCCTACATCCCAAGATAGTGGCGTGGGCACACAGACTGGTGGATCCGGCGCCACATACAGGTACAAGCTGACGTCGTGCGCGGCCGGCCTGGGCAGCGCGGCGGCCGCCTTCCGCGCCGCGCACGACCTGGCGCTGTCCGCGCTGGCGGCCGCCCTACATCCCAAGATAGTGGCGTGGGCACACAGACTGGTGGATCCGGCGCCACATACAGGTACAAGCTGACGTCGTGCGCGGCCGGCCTGGGCAGCGCGGCGGCCGCCTTCCGCGCCGCGCACGACCTGGCGCTGTCCGCGCTGGCGGCCGCCCTACATCCCAAGATAGTGGCGTGGGCACACAGACTGGTGGATCCGGCGCCACATACAGGTACAAGCTGACGTCGTGCGCGGCCGGCCTGGGCAGCGCGGCGGCCGCCTTCCGCGCCGCGCACGACCTGGCGCTGTCCGCGCTGGCGGCCGCCCTACATCCCAAGATAGTGGCGTGGGCACACAGACTGGTGGATCCGGCGCCACATACAGGTACAAGCTGACGTCGTGCGCGGCCGGCCTGGGCAGCGCGGCGGCCGCCTTCCGCGCCGCGCACGACCTGGCGCTGTCCGCGCTGGCGGCCGCCCTACATCCCAAGATAGTGGCGTGGGCACACAGACTGGTGGATCCGGCGCCACATACAGGTACAAGCTGACGTCGTGCGCGGCCGGCCTGGGCAGCGCGGCGGCCGCCTTCCGCGCCGCGCACGACCTGGCGCTGTCCGCGCTGGCGGCCGCCCTACATCCCAAGATAGTGGCGTGGGCACACAGACTGGTGGATCCGGCGCCACATACAGGTACAAGCTGACGTCGTGCGCGGCCGGCCTGGGCAGCGCGGCGGCCGCCTTCCGCGCCGCGCACGACCTGGCGCTGTCCGCGCTGGCGGCCGCCCTACATCCCAAGATAGTGGCGTGGGCACACAGACTGGTGGATCCGGCGCCACATACAGGTACAAGCTGACGTCGTGCGCGGCCGGCCTGGGCAGCGCGGCGGCCGCCTTCCGCGCCGCGCACGACCTGGCGCTGTCCGCGCTGGCGGCCGCCCTACATCCCAAGATAGTGGCGTGGGCACACAGACTGGTGGATCCGGCGCCACATACAGGTACAAGCTGACGTCGTGCGCGGCCGGCCTGGGCAGCGCGGCGGCCGCCTTCCGCGCCGCGCACGACCTGGCGCTGTCCGCGCTGGCGGCCGCCCTACATCCCAAGATAGTGGCGTGGGCACACAGACTGGTGGATCCGGCGCCACATACAGGTACAAGCTGACGTCGTGCGCGGCCGGCCTGGGCAGCGCGGCGGCCGCCTTCCGCGCCGCGCACGACCTGGCGCTGTCCGCGCTGGCGGCCGCCCTACATCCCAAGATAGTGGCGTGGGCACACAGACTGGTGGATCCGGCGCCACATACAGGTACCACTCAGGCTTACTGTCCATGGACGCGGAGCTTCATTGACGCGTACCTACTGTCCACGGACGCGTAGCTTCAAAGAGGCGTAGGTATTCGTCATTATACGCTTGGTGTACACCTGCGTGAAGATACATACAAAACTATGATACTCAGTCGACGAAGAGGCAACGTCGTGCCGTCGTGTCTTTGTACGCGAGCAGGCGTACACCACGCATATAATGACGAATACGCGTCTATGATGCTACGCAACCGTAAAAAGTAGGCTTGACCAACTGAAGTCTAAACTGAGACTGAAATTTACCTTCACTCATGATCAACTGACAATAAATCTTATGTATAGCGAGTTAAATTATTTGGCGCGGAATAACTCAAGTCAGGTGTAGCGGGGTTGGGGACTGCGGCGGTCGTATTGAGGGCATACGTTGTCGTCGTCAAAAAGTGCGTGGCGGCGATGGAAGTGGCGTGAATACACTTTTTATTATATATAATGCAATGACGTTATTACGAAATAATTAAATTACTTCTCCCGCTTAGTGTGGAGCTGCACAGAGTGTCAAACTTTTTCAAACTAAAACTCAGTGTTCCTTTAGTTGCCATTTTTGCGCGGGCTACGGTAAATTCTTAGAACAATCCGCAGCTCTAGACAGGTATCGGCCCTAACTGGCCTCGTCAATTTTGCAGACATCTCTTTGAGACGAGCGTAGAACGCAACATACCATAAACTTTACCGGACGGCGAGCTATTCATTGCTCGCCTTCTACAAATTTGTGCCTATGGTGGGTGGAAATCATTCTACAACTTCTTCCGAGGCGTCTCCGGTGAGGAGACGTTATTTTATTACGTTTTTAGATTATTGCTTTTTGATTATGTATCGTTTTGTGACTTGAATGTAACAGATGAGATGGAAGACGACGCAGACGCTCTCCCGCAAGCACTGGAGCACCTGACGGAAGCTGCTCGCGTGCACATATCAGCGAGGGCGGTGGACGCGCTGCTCGTGGCCGCGCTGGCTGAGCTGGCTGCGAGGGCTGAGGCTGCCCTTACACATAACAGATATGATCGGGTATGGACTAGCATTGTATAGAGTACAGTACGATCAAAATATATTCTCTGAAGTTGGCGTTCAAATCGATCCATATATTGGTGAATTATCAATATATTGATCGATTTACATGATTACATGACAAACATAAAAAAAAAAACATCCGAATTGAGAAGCTCTTCCTTGTTGAGTCCGGTTGAAAAAAAATTACACACACCATCTTAAATAAAAGGATGACATATTCATAGCCACAACTTTGGCCACACAACTTTGAGGGTTCCCAAAGATGACTATCATATCAAATTACTCAATTAAAGTTGTTAAAAATATTATTTTTAGTTTAATTCTGTCAGTACTCGTAACTAGATATTTAATTTTATTTCTAAAAAGTATCAACGCATGCAGTCGCAGTATACGATTCGGCGCCGATCGGCGATGTATTTATTTTTTCCAAGAAAGCGATATAGTCGTCCGTCCAAGAGCGCGAACGAGCGCGTAATGATGCTCGAACAATGAAAAATATATGAAGAAATATTGAGTGGTTTTATTTTGGTCATAAATCATAGAGTTATTTATGTAGGTACAAAATAATTAGCAATATGTATAGAAGACTATATAAGCTGTATTATTTTATGATATTGAAGCTAAAAATGCGCACTGGATTTAGCTTACGCGAACCTATTCCGACCCCTTTTTTGTAATTTTCTTTGATTAGTGTGTTGGTAAAATCGTATTTATACGAAAATTTTATATGAGACCACAGTATTTTTTAATGCAATCCTGGAGATGAATATATTTGATACCATGACATCCTAATAGTTATTTATTTATTTAGTACATGGAGGACTTACAGCTAATAAAACCAGACAAAAATAGAAAACCATAATCATTGGAAAGCCAATTACAAGTCCTCACGTATAGACATTAGAATAAATTAAAATATAGTGTGAGCACAACAAAAAACCTTCGCTTTATAGTTAAGTAGGATACAGCATCATCATCATCATCTTCCTGCCCTTGCCCCATCTTATTTGGGGTCGGATACAGCATAAATAACTAATAAACAATCTATTAAACCTAATGCTACTTAAAGAATTTGAGGCTTAAGCACCTTCTGGCTGAGTTCAAACTAATTGTGAATGGATCCCAATCATATTCCTTGCACATGTCATTGAAATTACAGCTTGCACGCACGATATAGCTGTTCCGCCTATAATTTGAAGACGTATGAGGAACACGTATGGGTGGATTAAAACGAAATGTTTTGTTTGACACATTAAAATCATCATCTTCCTGCCCTTATCCCGTGTTATTTGGGGTCGGCGCAACACGTTTTTTTCTTCCAATCTGCCCTGTTACTCGTCATGCTATCACTAACTTCCTTTTCTTTCATATCACTCTTCACACAATCCATCCATCTTTTCTTTGGTCTCCCTCTCCCTCTCCATCCATCCACATGTAAACTCATAACTCTTATAGTAACATGCATTTCATCCCTCCTCTTCACATGACCATACCAAGACAAACGATTCCCTTTCAACTTTTCAGTCACTGGCGCCACTTTCAAACTTCCCCTAATATATTCATTTCTCACTTTATCCATTCTCGTCACACCACACATCCATCTTAACATTCTCATCTCCGCTACATGCAATCTTTTTTCATCCGTCTTTTTCACAGCCCAACATTCTGATCCATACAGTATGACAGGCCTTATCACGGACTTGTATATTTTACCCTTCAACTTGAGGGGCATCCGTGGGTCACAAGTTGTTTCCGTGACCTGTCTCCATTTCATCCATCCTGCGTTGATCCGATGTGTTACGTCCCGGTCTACCTCACCGTCCCCTTGGATGAGTGACCCGAGGTACCGAAAGTCAGAGCAGATCGGTATGGGCGTTCCAGCTAGAGCTAAAGGCACTGGATTGGAGAGACCGCCGAAATCGCAGAACAAGTATTCCGTTTTGGTTCTACTCAATTTCAGGCCAACACTCTCCAGTCTGTGCCACCACACCTCCAATCTGTTCTGGACCTCTAGGCCACTCTCGGCAACCAACACAATATCATCGGCAAACAACATACACCAGGGAGCCTCTTCCTGAATGTCCGACGTCAGAGCGTCCATTATCATCAGGAAGAGGTAAGGACTGAGAGCCGACCCTTGATGTAAGCCGACTGCCACATTGAAGCTGCCAGTGGTGCCCACTGTAGACCGGACTTGGGTACTGCATCGACTGTACATCGCTCGGATCAACTGCACATACTTCCCAGGCACACCTTTCTCCTTAAGGGCCCACCACAGAACCTCACGAGGTACCCGATCGTATGCCTTTTCGAGGTCAATGAATACCATGTGCAAGTTTTTATGCGCACCTCTATATTTCTCGCACAGCTGGCGTATAGCAAAAATGGCATCCGTCGTACCCCGACCAGGCATAAAACCGAATTGGGTCTGTGAAATTTCACTCTCTTCTCTCAGCCTCCTTTCAATAACTTTCTCCCAGGCTTTCATAGTATGTGACATTAGCTTAATTCCTCTAAAATTGTTGCACTCAAGCACATCACCTTTGTTTTTAAAAATCGGCACTAAAGTGCTATTGCACCACTCATCAGGTATGGCTTCTTCCAGCAACAACTTATTGAAGAACAAAGCTAACCACGTCCATCCATCCACTCGCAATAACTTCCACACTTCCACTGGTATTCCATCTGGACCAATGGCTTTACCATTCTTCATTCCATTTACTGCTATTCTGACTTCATCCATATTAACAATTCGCACTAATCCCACATTCACTGGTTTATTCTCTAACACCCCACTCCAATTATTTTCCTCATTCATCAGTCTTTTAAAATGTTCTTTCCACCTCTTTTTGATTTTTTCATCATCCGATAGAACTATTCCAGTTTCATCTCTTATACATCTTACCTGACAAACATCCCTCGCCTTTCTCTCTCTTATTCTAGTAAGCCGGTATAGCTCTTTTTGGCCTGCAGGACTGTCCAGTGTGTCATATAGTTTGTCCTGGGCCTTTGATTTTGCTATTGCCACGGCTTTCTTAGCTTTCTTCTTTAGAACGTCATACTCATTCTTTTTTTCAGCTTTTAAACTAGCGTTTCCTGGCTCTATACACTGCCATTCTTTGAATTTTTTCTTCTTTTCTTTCAACACACTCTGATTTTCTGTCGACCACCACCATGTATCCCTATCTATTATGCCCTTTCCTCTCGTCTCTCCCAAAATATCTTTCGCTGCATGCCTGATACACCCAGCCATCTCATTCCAGCTTTCATTTATACTTCGATCATTCATGTCTCCCATCTCTATCATTCTGTCCACCACTCGCTCCCTGAACTTCTTCGCACAATCATTCTTCTCTAACATATGCCATTTTATTTTAGGGGGAGGACGCTCTTTGTATTTGGTAGACAGTACTTTGACCACTGATGTCATAACCAGGAGTCTGTGTTGTGAGACTAGGTCTTCTCCTGGCAGTACTTTGCAGTCTTTGACGTGCTTTAAGTGGTTGCGCCGAACTAGAAAGTAGTCTATTTGGGTCTTATGATTGCCACTTTTGTACGTGATCATGTGTTCGTCTCTTTTCTGGAACCACGTATTGGCTACTGCCAGGTCAAATGTAGTAGCGGATTGCAGCAGTGTCTCTCCTTCACTGTTCGGACTACCGAAACCCCATCCCCCATGTACTCTTTCATAAACACCTTTCATTCTTCCCACATGTCCATTAAAATCACCTCCAACTATTAATTCTTCATGAACGGGGATGTTCATTAACGCTGTATCAAAATCCTCCCAAAACTTCTTTTTCACCGTTTCATCACATCCTACTTGTGGTGCATACATACTAACTACATTCAACATCACATTCTCTAACATAACTTTCACAACTATAAATCTATCACTAATCCTTTGTACTTCCATCACGCTTTCTTTCAATTTACTGTCTAACACTATTCCTACACCATTTCTTTTTCCATCACTTCCACAGTAGTAGAACTTATATCCCTCACCAATTTCTCTCGCTTTTGTTCCTCTCCATTTAGTTTCCTGCAAGCATGCTATATTTATCCGTCTTCTTTTCAATACATCCGCTAACTCTCTGGCCCTTCCAGTCATAGTCCCAACATTCCAACTTGCATACCTCAATCTCATTTCCCGAGCTAGCTTCTTACGTTGCACCCGCCCGAGGTGGTGCAACAACCCTGGTCCATTTCCCACAGGAGCCGGGTGCCGCCCCTGCGCGTCGCCTGTGGGGTACGCCCTAGCCCTATCGCGCATTCTATTAAGACCGAACATGTTGCAAAGGGATTTGGCTAGTTTTATTTTAAAGTCGGCCGCCAGCCTGACACCAACCCTCCTTGGGAATGCTTTTATTGGTAGTTTACCCGACACCACGGGATGACCTAAGGTGCTGTAGTATGCACAGAATCTAAATATCCCTTAGTCGCCTCTTACGACACCCGCGGGAAGATATGGGATGGTGCTATTCTTTACGTCCGACACCATACAGTACAATAAAATTTGAATAAAAGGTTACTATTATTTTAATACAGTTTGACACATTAAAATAAAATTTGAATAAAAGGTCAGGGCTATCAATATTGTTATTGAGGATTTTGAGCAAAAACAGACAGTCAGTAATTCTACGACGATCTACCAGTGGTAACAGATGATACTTCTTACAGAGTTCAAGATAATCAGTTGACTGATATGGAATCTTTTGATGGAAGCAAAGATATTTAATAAAACGTTTTTGGATGTTTTCAATGCGGTCTATCTATTTATGATAATATGATATGGTAATGTTAAACGTTATCATATTAACGTGGATTCCATATCTCTGACGCATACTCCAGATGACTTCTTACAAAAGTGCAATACAATATTTTTAGTGTTTTGGCATCCGTGAAACACTTAGAGAGACGTATAATAAAACCAAGCAGTTTAGAAGCTTTTTTGACAATCGCATCAATGTGTACGTCAAAAATTAACTTAGTGTCCTGATGGACGCCTAAGGCCCGCCAAAGTATAAGTATTAGCTATGATTGCACGTTTTCTAGTGTAAGTGATCACCGAACGTTTAGATGGGTTCAGATCAAGTTTATTAGCCCGATAGTACTCTTCTAACCGATGCAAATCAGCCTGAAATACTAGTCTATCTTCGAGTGTTGAAATTGTGGCAAAGATTTTCATATCGTCAGCAAAGCATAGCAGTTTAGAAGAATGTAGGCACTGATCGATGTCGTTCACATAAATAACGAATAAGAAAGGACCGAGCAAAGAACCCTGAGGTACTCCACTAGGCACATTTACCCAGCTAGACATATAATTGTTAAGTACTACTGCCTGTGACCTGTTATTAATTTATTTATTTATTTATTTAATCATAGGAGAACCAACAGCTATAACAAAAGAATAACAACAGTAATAAGAGACATTGAGCCAATTACAGGTTCTCACGGTTAGAAACAGGTAAATTAATAGAAAACTTACGATCACTAAAAAGCACGATAAAAAAGAACACAGTCAAACATCCCTTAATTAAAATTAGCACTATGCACTTTTGAAAAAGTCTGCATTCAGCTGAGTGCGTGCCGAATAGGTTTTAATAGTAAACGGGTCAAAAGAGAACTCTTTACAAAGAACATTAAAGTCCTTACACGCTCGCACCATGCAGGAGTTTCGCCTGTAATTAGAAGAGGAAGAAGGAATAGATATAGGCGGATTAAATCTAACCGATCTCTGAGGGACATTAAAGCATAATTTATGTAAGAGATCAGGACAGTCAATCTCATTAGATATAATTTTTAGTAAGAAAGTGCAATCTGCTAATCGACGACGATTTATAAGTGGTTGTAGATGTAATTTTTTACAGAGATTTAAGTAATTATCAGAATGATATGGTATACGCAGCCGAAAACAAAGAAAACGAATAAATCTTTTTTGTACATTCTCAATACGATCAATATATTTGCCATAACAAGGGTTCCAAATTTGAGACGCGTATTCGAGGTGGCTTCTAACAAAAGTGCAGTAAAGAATCTTAAGAGTTTTGGCATTCTTAAAACACCCTGCAAGTCTCATAATAAAACCCAGTGATCTTGAAGCTTTGGCCACTATTTGCTCAATGTGCACATTAAATAAAAGTTTAGAGTCATGAAACACGCCCAAGTCGCGTACACCGTCGCATCTCTGCAATAGCTGCCCTTTAAGTTTATAAGTTGTAGGGCGAGGGATCCGTTTTCTGCTGAAGGAGACTATTGAGCATTTAACAGGGTTCAAATCTAATTTGTTAGTCAAGCAATAATCATCTAATCGCGCCAGGTCACTTTGGAGAGCATCCATGTCTTCCTCCGATGATATTGCAGAGAATATCTTCATGTCATCAGCAAAACAAAGTAAATTTGAATGGTGGAAACACGAGTCGATGTCGCTGACATAAATGATAAAAAGTAAAGGACCCATCAAGGAGCCTTGGGGCACGCCACTAGGAGCTGAAACCCAGCTCGACATGTAATTACTGATAACGACAGCTTGAGACCTGTTTTCAAGGTATGAAGTAAACCAGCGAAGAAGATCTCCTCTAATACCGTTGTTAAAAAGCTTTGTTTTCAGAATATTATGGTCAATTCTGTCAAAAGCTTTACTGTAATCTGTGTAAACGACATCGACTTGGGCCCCATTGTCCATTTTATCAGTTAGGAAGTCGTTGAGCAGAGCCAGGTTAGTAACTGTTGAACGGCCCTTAAGAAATCCGTGCTGAGAAGGGCTAAAAGACTGACTCAGCGCTGCATAAACTTGGTTATAGACTATCCTCTCAAAAATTTTAGCCAATACGCATAATTTCGAAATAGGTCTGTAATTAACAACTTCATTTTTGTGCCCTTTTTTATGCACAGGAGTGATAAAGGCAGACTTCCAGATTTGGGGTACAGAACATGATGCGAGTGATTTTTTAAATAATAGTGATACCGGCAGTGATATAGTTTTAGCACACCCAATCAGAAATTTAGGTGATAAGTGGTCAGGACCAGCAGACTTAAATGGATCAATTTCACTAATAAGCTTAACTACAACATTAAGGTCAATCTCGATTGAGTGAATATCCGGAGTTATATTCGAATTTATAGTAGTTTGGGGGGGGCAAAAATTAGTAGGCATATCATTAATAGGATTTAGAAAAGTAGAATAGAAGTGGGAAGAAAATGCATTACAAATAGATTCGGGAGAAGAAATCGTCACATCACCATATTTGAGGAAGCTGGGCATTGCGTTGGACTTATATCGCTGTTTCACAAAGCTCCAAAATCGTTTCGGATTATTTCCGATAGAGGCCTCTGTTTCCGCTAAGTAGTTAGTGTAGCAATCCGCCTCAAGCCTGTTAACCCGCTCACGTAGATGTTTAAAGGTCGCCTCGTCTGAAAGTCTACCATAAGTCTTAAATTTACGTAGATATTTAAACTTCTCTCTCAATGTAAGAAGAGAACCATCTTAAGAGGTTTCCACGGATCCCCATGAAGCTTAGTTTCTTTATCAGAGTATCGTGGTCGATCCGATCAAATGCCTTGCTATAGTCTGTGTAAACCACATCGACCTGCCTACCATTGTCCATAGCATCTGTAATGAAATCGTTAAATAGAACCAGTGAGAACAACCAAGTTATGGTTCCGAGTGCATCATAATGTTACCCGAAAAGCCGAGATGTTACACTAGACATACAACAATATAAAAGTGTCCTTAATTCGTAAAAAAATGTTATGGAAATTTTATTACTAATAGGTCATATTTGTGGTACACAGGAAGGTGGACTAGCCGTGGAGCGACGCGCACGTCGCCTAGCGGCCTGGGCGGGCTCCAGCGCGGGCGCGGCGCGCGAGCGGTGCGCGCGCTACACGCAGGCGGCGGCGCTGCTGGCGCTCGAGCACCCCTCCCACGCGCGAGATGCTCTGCTGCCCACGCCGCGGCTGGCGGCGCCTGAGGCTAAGGATATACTGGCGCGCAGGTAGTACTCTGTAGCCGTAGAGCGCCGCGCACGTCGCCTCGCGGCCTGGGCGGGCTCCAGCGCGGGCGCGCTACACGCAGGCGGCGGCGCTGCTGGCGCTCGAGCACCCCTCCCACGCGCGAGATGCTCTGCTGCCCACGCCGCGGCTGGCGGCGCCTGAGGCTAAGGATATACTGGCGCGCAGGTAGTACTCTGTAGCCGTAGAGCGACGCGCACGTCGCCTCGCGGCCTGGGCGGGCTCCAGCGCGGGCGCGCTACACGCAGGCGGCGGCGCTGCTGGCGCTCGAGCACCCCTCCCACGCGCGAGATGCTCTGCTGCCCACGCCGCGGCTGGCGGCGCCTGAGGCTAAGGATATACTGGCGCGCAGGTAGTACTCTGTAGCCGTAGAGCGACGCGCACGTCGCCTCGCGGCCTGGGCGGGCTCCAGCGCGGGCGCGCTACACGCAGGCGGCGGCGCTGCTGGCGCTCGAGCACCCCTCCCACGCGCGAGATGCTCTGCTGCCCACGCCGCGGCTGGCGGCGCCTGAGGCTAAGGATATACTGGCGCGCAGGTAGTACTCTGTAGCCGTAGAGCGACGCGCACGTCGCCTCGCGGCCTGGGCGGGCTCCAGCGCGGGCGCGCTACACGCAGGCGGCGGCGCTGCTGGCGCTCGAGCACCCCTCCCACGCGCGAGATGCTCTGCTGCCCACGCCGCGGCTGGCGGCGCCTGAGGCTAAGGATATACTGGCGCGCAGGTAGTACTCTGTAGCCGTAGAGCGACGCGCACGTCGCCTCGCGGCCTGGGCGGGCTCCAGCGCGGGCGCGCTACACGCAGGCGGCGGCGCTGCTGGCGCTCGAGCACCCCTCCCACGCGCGAGATGCTCTGCTGCCCACGCCGCGGCTGGCGGCGCCTGAGGCTAAGGATATACTGGCGCGCAGGTAGTACTCTGTAGCCGTAGAGCGACGCGCACGTCGCCTCGCGGCCTGGGCGGGCTCCAGCGCGGGCGCGCTACACGCAGGCGGCGGCGCTGCTGGCGCTCGAGCACCCCTCCCACGCGCGAGATGCTCTGCTGCCCACGCCGCGGCTGGCGGCGCCTGAGGCTAAGGATATACTGGCGCGCAGGTAGTACTCTGTAGCCGTAGAGCGACGCGCACGTCGCCTCGCGGCCTGGGCGGGCTCCAGCGCGGGCGCGCTACACGCAGGCGGCGGCGCTGCTGGCGCTCGAGCACCCCTCCCACGCGCGAGATGCTCTGCTGCCCACGCCGCGGCTGGCGGCGCCTGAGGCTAAGGATATACTGGCGCGCAGGTAGTACTCTGTAGCCGTAGAGCGACGCGCACGTCGCCTCGCGGACTCAATTAAAAAGAGGATTCTCCAACCAAACGCGTAGTGTGTCTAGTCCGGGCAACTACCCAATATTTGATTTCAAACTGTTGTTTATATTGTAATCGCGCGGAGAACTGTAATACCGCGATACAGAATTTTGAATTCAAGTTCTAGGTGATGTCATAAACGTCTAAAAGTCGACTGGTGTCCAAATTTGTAAGTGGCGAAACCACGGCGCGATCTAATATTAATCCACCAAGTGTCCAAAGTTGACACATGTGCTCGATAGATGGCGTTGGCGTCGAAATAGATCGCGCTATGGTTTCGTTACCGCCGGTAGTATAAGTAATTTAAGAAATATTTTTTTTAGTGTGATTCGGATTTCTTATAATAAACGTTCAGTTGTACTAGTTGTACGGAACTCTTGTTATTTCTCGCCTAACGGACCCAAGGTTTATTCATGGTCCTTCGAGCTGGATAGGTCGGGAGTGTTTATGGTGATCTCCGGTGGTGGTAGAGATTTACCACCCTTCGCGTCGTTACTGTGGGCAGTGGATCGCTGTCCAGAGCATCCCCTTCAAGCGGGGCACACCAGGTGAGAGGTGTCAGCAGCTGGAGGAGGAACCGGTTGGAGCAGGGAGCCAGCATCCAGTGGAGCGTGGTGCAGCACTACTGGTGGTGGCTACAACTGGAGGTGGCTACAACTGGAGGAGTGACGCAAGGGAGGAATCAAACGGCAGTGGGCGCCATCTAGGTGGTGCATTCGGCGCGACGCAGCGTCACGAGGTATCAACAGTCAGTGTCAGTGAGTGAAGTTGTTAAAAAAAAAATCGTGAGTACAATTTGCAGTCTTATTTTCTGGAAGAATTTAACTTGAAGACTTCAAATAGTGCAGTGTAAATTTGAACTTTATTATCATTATAAAATTAACTTAATTGCTTTAGGACTTGCAAAATATTAACGAAAAGGTGGTTCAGACGGGAAATCTATGTCAGATTTCACCCAGAAATACAAGTTTCAAACACTTGTAAAATTTTAAATGTTACCTGGACACTTAGAAAAAATATCAAAGAAACTTTGAATTTTTTCTTATTTAACGTGTGATTTATAGTGTTGCAAGTTTTTTGTTAATTAAAAATGGAGTCCCTTAGCGACATTCAGGAGGACATTAAAGTTAAAATGCTGAAGTCAAAATCTAACTTTAAAAAATGTCCTAAAGAGCGGCTAACTGTTTGTTATATAGAAACTAGAATTGAAAACTTAGAACAGCAATGGCAATCATTCTATAAAACACATGTTAGAATAATTAGTGAGGTAAAGAGGTCTGATTTATTTGGTTCAAATTATCATAAGACTAACCTGTATGATGAAGTTGAAGAGTTTTATATACAGTATAAAAGCGAGCTAAAAGAAACTTTAAACAATATGAAAATGTCCAACGAAACATGTAATGTTAGTTCAGGATTTAGAAACTTTAGGTTACCTGAAGTTAAAATACCAACGTTTTCCGGGAAATACACTGAGTGGCAGACGTTCAGGGATTTGTTTTTAGGGCTTGTGCATGAAAACCAGTCTCTAGACGATGCTCAAAGGTTTTACTATCTCAGGGGTCATTTAACTGGTGACGCAGAACAGTTATTGCGGAATATTAAACTGACATCTGATAGTTATCAAGTTGCTTGGAAAAAATTGGATCGTATGTACAACAATAAGCGGTTTTTGGCTAATGGCATTTTGAATCGGCTGCTAAATCAAAAAAGCTTGGTGTCTGAATCTGCCTCTGAAATTAAGAAGTTAATTAGTACCACATCAGATTGTTTAGAGTCTATCAGAAATCTAGGTGTAGATATTTCATCTTGGGATATATTGATTATTCATCTAATGAGCACGAAATTAGACAAAGATACCCGAAAGGCATGGGAATTAAAGGTGTCCTCAGATCCATCTGACGACTTTCCTACCTTTGGGCAATTTTCTGATTTTTTGATAGGGCGTTTTAGAGGGTTAGAAAATTTAGACACCAAGCCCAACAAAGTAGAGAGCAAAAGTACCAAATCTTTTCACATTGTAAAAGAGAATAAAATTACGTCGTGTGCGTATTGCAAGGCTGATCATAAAATTACTGCTTGTAAAAAATTCGCCAAAGAATGTAATGACAAACGACGTGATATTGCAATGGAGAAAAATTTATGTTTTGTGTGTTTAAACAGCAACCACTCTGCCAAATTTTGCAAAAACATGGTCCGATGCCGGGTGTGCAAACGCCGCCACCATTCCTTATTGCACCCTAGTGGTGATTCTGGTTCTGTTAGCGCAGAAAATGAGACGGTTCACGAGGTAGCTTCGTCGACATCCGACAGCATTAAGCTTTCCGCGCAAGCGGAGGGGTCTAATAAGCCACTTGTGTCTTTTCTTTCGACAGGGAACTGTTGTAAAACGGTTTTATTAACTACAGCTGTGGTGCAAGCTGAGTCGAAAGACGGGACTTACCTTCCGGTTAGGGCATTATTAGACCAGGGGTCGCAAGGGTCTTTTATTACTGAAGCTACGGCTCAGTACTTGGGATTAAAAAAGATTGCGGCCAAACACACCATAGTAGGTGTAGGTGGTGAAAAAAGTGTGACTTCAAAGTCCACGGTCAAAATTAATATAAGGTCGAGAGTAGACCCCCAGTTTCAGGTTAGGGTTGAAGCTTATATCTTGAAATCAGTTACGTCCCTTCTCCCAGTTACCAAAGTAACTAGGGTAGAATGGGTAAATCTGACAGTCGATGATTTGGCTGATCCGGCATATCACAGACCTAATAAGATCGATATCTTATTAGGTGCTGAGGTATACAGCCAAATAATTCAAGAAGGCATTCAAAGAAATCTGGGCGGTTCTCTCTTGGCGCAGGAAACTGCGTTTGGATGGATAATATCGGGAGTCTGTGAGGTAGATAATTCATCCAATATACATTCTCACCTCCATGTAATGCATTCAAGTTTTGATGCTGACAGCATGCTGAAAAAGTTCTGGGAACTGGAGGCTGAAACATCTGAAACGAAGAAAATGCTCACAGAGGATGAAATTGAGTGCGAGAAACTATTTAAAGCGTCCACAATGAGAAATAAGGAAGGCAGGTACATTGTGAAATTACCCCTACGTGACGCTGACCCGGTCAACAGGCTTGGTGAATCCAGGAGCATCGCTGAAAAAAGATTAAAAGGTTTAGAGATAAGGCTAGGAAAAAACCCAAAATTAAAGGCAGATTATACAAAGGTCATGCATGAATATTTAGACTTAAATCACATGGTCAAGGTTGCCGATAAAGAAAAGGGTAATAAAGCAGCAATTTATTTACCTCACCATGCAGTTGTCAGGGAGGATAAGGACACGACGAAAGTCCGAGTCGTCTTTGACGCTTCCTGTAAGGGAACCAAGGGCAAGGCACTTAACGATGAATTGATGGTTGGCCCGGCGTTGCAATCTGAACTTCGTCATACCATTTTGCGCTGGAGATCGCATAAGATAGGTCTGGTAGCAGACATAATAAAAATGTATAGGCAAGTATTGGTAAATAGGGAAGATACGCCATTTCAAAGAATACTTTGGAGAGACAGTCCGAACATGGAGCTTCAGGAGTATGAGCTGATTACCGTTACTTTCGGTACTGCATCAGCACCATATTTGGCGGTAAGGGCGTTGCAACAGTTGGCCTATGACGAGTGCTTGGATAAGCCTGATATTGCAAAGGTCATCTTGGAGGATTTTTATGTGGATGATGTGATGACAGGAGCTGAAGATATGGAAAGTGCTTTTCATATTCACTCAGAGTTAAGTAAGGTGCTAGCAAAAGGAGGTTTTCAATTGCAGAAATGGAGAAGCAATTGCCGAGAATTGTTAGATAAGATATGGAATGAAAAAGGTGACAAGGATGAGGGTTTAAGTATTAAAGTTGATGACATAACAAAGATTTTGGGACTTACCTGGAATTCAAGTGGTGACTTCTTTCAGTACTCCGTCGTTCTCACGCCGCTAGTTGAACCTGCAACAAAAAGGAAAATTATTTCGGACATTTCACGTTTGTTCGACCCACTCGGATGGTTAGCGCCCAGTATTATTGTAGCTAAAATATTAATACAAAAGCTGTGGCTAGCTGGAATAGGGTGGGATCAAGAAGTTCCAAATAATTTATTAAGTGAATGGCTTACTTACCGTCGAAACTTGGCTGCTTTGGTTGAGATAAAAATTCCACGTTGGTTACACACGTGTAACAAGCATAAACGCGAATTATACGGATTTTCGGATGCTTCAAAGGTGGCGTATGCTGCTGTGGTATACCTCAGAGTAATTGATGACCAAGGAAAAATCCACGTCTCTTTATTGACGTCTAAAACGAAAGTCGCGCCCATAAAGCAAGTGTCGATACCCAGGCTCGAACTTTGTGGGGCTGTACTGTTGGCTAAGCTCATCGTTGAAGTAGCTAAAGTTATGGGAATAGCCAAGGATCAGTTGCATGCTTTCACCGACAGTGAAGTAGTTCTGGCTTGGTTAACTAATCATCCGAGCCGCTGGAAAACCTTTGTGGCGAATCGGGTCTCAGAAATTTTGTTAACTCTGGACACTCAGCACTGGTCTCATGTACCCACCAAGAAAAACCCAGCGGATTGTGCATCGCGAGGTATATCTCCTGCAGAGCTTTCAACAACCTCCATATGGTTTGAAGGTCCCGATTTTTTAAGACAGGAGTTGATTACTTTTAAAAGGCCTAAGCATCTCGTGACTAACCTCGAAGAAGTTAGAGTACAAACGGCTATCTTTGACGTAGCTTTATGGCAAAGGTTTTCCTCGTTCTCCAGGCTTGTTAGAGTGATTGCCTACTGTCGAAGATGGTTGAATGTTAGAGGAAAGCTATATCCCAGGCACGACAAAGTCTTGTCCAGACAAGAAATTGAGGATGCCATAGAGGTATGCGTTAAGAGATGTCAGGAAGAAGGATTTTCGGAAGAGTTGGAAGAACTGAAAAGGAAAGGGTGTTTAGATAGAAAAAGGAAGAAGCTAAGGTCCTTAAATGTATTTTTAGACTCAACCGGGATAATAAGAGTTGGCGGCAGATTAGAAATGTCTGCTTTAACATTTAATGAGAAACATCCGATACTTATACCCAAAGAATCATTTTTAACCGGTCTTTTAATTGCCGAAGCGCATCAAAAAACTTTTCACGGTGGTCCGCAACTTATGACCACGTACTTGCGGTCAAAGTACTGGATTGTAGGGGTCAAGGCGTTGGTTAAAAAGTGTTACAGAAACTGTGTCCCTTGTATTCGGTACTCCACTAAGGCCACGTCTCAGCTCATGGGACAGGTACCTTTATCCCGTGTGACTCCAAACAAACCCTTTCTCACTAGTGGCGTAGATTATGCAGGGCCCATCAATATAAGAGTGTCAAAGGGTAGGGGCAATAAATCTTATAAGGGTTATGTTGCCTTGTTCGTGTGCATGTCGACAAGAGCGGTGCACCTCGAAGCAGTAAGCGAATTAAGCACTCAAGGTTTCTTGGCTGCCTTTAAAAGGTTTGTTGCAAGACGGGGCAGATGTGCCGAATTGTATAGCGACAACGGCACAAATTTTGTAGGAGCGGCTCGCGAGTTATTGTGCTTGTTCAATGAAGAAAAATCAAACTTCAAACCGGAACTGGCAGAATATCTCGCGAACAACGGGACTCATTGGAACTTTATTCCTCCTCGCGCGCCCAATTTTGGGGGACTTTGGGAGGCTGGCATTAGGTCCATGAAGTTTCATCTTAAGCGAGTCATAGGGAACTCTACGTTGACTTACGAGGAGTTGGCCACAGTTTTAGCTCAAATTGAGGCCTGCCTAAATTCTAGGCCAATGTCACACGTAGAGGACCAAAATGAGCTCTTGGTATTGACTCCTGGTCATTTCCTGGTGGGGGAACCACTCGTCGTAGTACCAGATTCCAATTTTGAAACTTCAAATATTCATACTCTGCGGCGATGGCAACTCCACCAGCGAATGATGCAGGACTTCTGGCGTAGATGGTCGCAGGATTATCTACATCAATTTCTACAAAGGAATAAGTGGGAATACCAGAACCCGGAACCATCACTAGGCGATGTCGTCTTAGTTAAGGAGGACGACTTACCTCCTGGAAAGTGGTTGTTGGGTAAAGTGGAGCACAAACACCCTGGGCCAGATAAAATTACACGGGTGGTGACGATCCGTACCAAAAATTCCTTAATTAAAAGACCTACATCAAAATTATCGATATTGCCCCTAGCAAAATAAGATTTTCTGTTTATTTTTATTATATTTACTTTAAGACTTTGCCATGGTGGGCGGTTTGATTGAAGGACATTCTGCATTATGTCCTTGGTGGGCGGTATGTCCAAATTTGTAAGTGGCGAAACCACGGCGCGATCTAATATTAATCCACCAAGTGTCCAAAGTTGACACATGTGCTCGATAGATGGCGTTGGCGTCGAAATAGATCGCGCTATGGTTTCGTTACCGCCGGTAGTATAAGTAATTTAAGAAATATTTTTTTTAGTGTGATTCGGATTTCTTATAATAAACGTTCAGTTGTACTAGTTGTACGGAACTCTTGTTATTTCTCGCCTAACGGACCCAAGGTTTATTCAACTGGTAAAAAAATAATCAACATTATGAACAACTTTTGCTATCGTACCAAAAATCGCAAAAATTTAACTGCCCTATTTATTTATTTATTTTTACATAAATCTACAAAATGTACTAAAAAGCTTATTCCTTTGGCAATTTCAGAGTTGGTGCCATACTAAAAAAAATTTAATTATGAGTATTATCATCGTTTTCATGTATTGTTATACCATGTTCTCCTTACTTAAAAAAAACTAGCTGAGTTCAACTCACACGCGCTCATAGACGCAAGCGTGATCTCGAATATCATTTATTTGAGATCTTACCTAGTTTAATTGAATTTAGTTTGTGACAATGATGAGAAGGAAAATGTTTTATTTCACCAAAATTAAACGCTTATAAAGCAACACAAAAGGTTATGCGGACCGCGATATGAACAACTGCGGACCACTAGATTCAGTAGGCCCGTCTCTTCCAAGTATATATTGAGCACTTTTAACATTACCCAATATTTATGTTTTATAAAGGAAAATTTTGTTACAGGACTGACTTCAAAATGGAAGACATCAAGCGCTTGAAGCTGTAGTATTTATTAATATTTAAGACAAATATCTATACTTATTATAACTCTAATATATTAAATTGCATTTAAAATAAATATATTTACCTACATATGCTTTACTTATTTTGGGTTCCCTCTGTCTGGCAGATTGTTAATGCTCCGAAATATATTTAGGTATGATCATTTTTAAACGAATATTTTTTAGACATAATAATTAATTTATATACATATGAATACCGTATTCTTCTAAAGGTTTGAATTTTAAATGGCAGAATTTTATTTAGCAAAGTTATTTCGTATAATTTCGTGTATATTGTTTACTTAGAGCAACGATTATTTGGTACAAATTCACTTGGCGTTCTTTATAACAGAATTTTATTTGGAATAATTTCATCAATTATATTTTTACAGCATTTTTAATTTAAAAATATAATATTGTCGTAAAAAGTCAATATGTGTTTTGCTACAAAAGTTGAGTAACAGACATGAATCGCTGCAAAATCGACTCCACGTAGATTTGCCCGCCATACCACTAAAGTGAAATTTAAGCAGTTATTTGCCAATAAATATCCCGTTAAAATCGGTCTAGCCAACTAAAATATTTTTTTTATACATTGTTTTTAGTTCATCATTGTTTTTACATCAGTTTGAAGGTAGGCGGAACAGAGTGTAAAGTCCCGCAAACCTCCGTTGAAAAGGGAGGATCCTCCGACCAGACGGGTGTAATGTATGGTGGGCAGCTTCCTGATTGATGATTTCGGACTGTTCTATATGTTCTAATCGCGCGGAGAACTTTGATTGCGCGATGCAGGATTAATTCTTATGTGACACCATAGATGTCACTACATCACTCCCCACCGGAGATCGGAGATCGATGGTTCTTGATGCGTGCCAGGCCAGTGGTAAGTTGGTTCCGGTGAGTCGGAACCGAATGCCGCATAGTTCTCAGTGAGTCGGAACTGTCTGCGGTGATGCCCCAGTGAGTTGGGGTAGTGCTGTCCCAGTGAGTCGGGATGATGCCCCAGTGAGTCGGGATGATGCCCCAGTGAGTCGGGGTGATGGTGTCCCAGTGAGTCGGGATGATGCTGCAGGCTCCAGTGAGTCGGAGTAGTGCTGCTGGCTCCAGTGAGTCGGAGCGGTGCTGTGCGACGTAAGGCTTGACTGCTAGCATCGACCAGGAGAGGTTCTTCATGGCTCTTCATGTGACTGGCCGAAGGTGCGGTGTGCTTAGCCAAGGTCGCTGATGAGCCTGAGAGTGATGACCAAGTATGACCAGGTAGGCATGCTGGTGGTCAGGATTCCCTTTAAAGCCGTGGGTGCTGGCTGTATGGCTCGCTGCTCGAAAGCTTGAGGAAGTGATGATGACGTCACGAAGTAGTAGCTACACGAAGGCTGCGCTGACGTTCTTTGTCGAGGGTCACCAGTTTGGAGGTAGGCGAAACAGTGTAAAGTCCCGCAAACCTCCGTTGAAAAGGGAGCATCCTCTGACCAGACGGCTGTAATGTTTGGTGGGCAGCTGCCCGATTGATGATTTCGGGCTGTTCTATATGTTCGCGGAGAACTTTGATTGCGCGATGCAGGATTAGTTATTATGTGACGCGATAGATGTCACTACATATATGTGAAACCTGAAACACTTGTCTAATATTTTTAAGTAAATAATCTATGTATACATAATTTTATCATGAAAAATCACTAAGTTATAAGCTTGTCATAGGTAACTTAAAAACATCTTACACGATGTCATGGTAATGGGTTGTAATATTTATATTAAATACAATATAAATAGAAAAACCAATTTCCTTTATGTTTGAACCCCGAGGTTCGACTTGGAGAGGGTACCGAAATCAAAACACTGGACACTGGTAATTAATCGCGTGTAATAAAACCTTTACTGAAACCGAATCCTAATGTTGCGTATGTACTGACTCTCAAAAAGACAAAATTCTTACACCTACCTTATACTACGCGCGGTAACGAAACCATAGCGACTTCTAATTCGACGCCAACGCCATCTATCGACTTTGTGGGTACTACTTGCCGAGGATAGAATTAATATTAGTCGCTATGATTCCGTTCCCTTTCATTAAATCTAAACATACCGCCCACCATGCAACATGTCTAGCAATATGGGGTGCACAAATACCAAGTTTTACAATACTTAACAATAACATGGGTGTAAGTATGTAAAAAAAATACAACCTTATAAACTAAACGTACATTCTAATAGGAACAATACAAATTCTCAAAATTATTCCTAACAAACAAGGTTAAGTTGCTACAGGAAGAATAGCCAATTTGTTGACAGGTCTCTTTATTATGGAATTTTTAGTTCTAACAGTAACAACTCGAGTGATTCCGTCAGGGCCAGGATGTTTTAACTCAATTTTGCCCAGTAACCACTTACCAGGAGGTAAATTATCCTCCTTTATCAGAACTATGCCACCTATGGCTGGTTCTGGATTTTGTTGAGCCCACTTATGGCGTTGCAGAAATTGATTTAAATAATCCTGTGACCACTGCCGCCAATAATTCTGTACCATTCTTTGGGTAAGTTGCCACCGTTTGAGACTGGAAATATTAGCCTTTTCATAATTTGTATCAGGTACCAGAACTAGTGGTTCCCCAACCAAAAAATGGCCCGGAGTTAATACCGTTAACTCATTTTGATCTATGCAGGAAAGCGGTCTCGAGTTGAGGCACGCCTCAATTTGTGCTAACACCGTCGTTAATTCCTCGAACGTTAAAGTAGAGTTTCCTATAACCCTTCTGAGGTGGTATTTTGTGGACTTTATTCCTGCCTCCCATAAACCGCCGAAGTTTGGAGCATGAGGAGGAATAAAGTTCCACTTTGTACCATTATTTGCTAAACACTCAACCAATTCGGGAATTACATTTGATTTTTCTTCATTAAAAAAATCCTGTAGCTCTCGCGCAGCGCCAACAAAATTAGTGCCATTGTCACTGTATAATTCTGCACAATGTCCCCGCCTTGCTACGAACCTTTTGAAAGCGGCCAAAAATCCTTTGGATGTCTGGTCACTGACTGCTTCGATATGAATTGCCCGCGTAGACAGACAGATAAAGAGCGCGATATACCCCTTGTACGACTTGTTACCGCGTCCTTCAGATACTCTGATGTTGATTGGACCAGCATAATCAACGCCGCTGTATAGAAATACCTTATTTGGTGTAACACGAGGAGATGGTAGTTGCCCCATTAGTTGGCTTCTGGCTTTATTTGAGTACCTAATGCAAGTAACACATTTTCTAAAATAGGCTTTTATTAAAGGTTTGATCCCCACAACCCAATACCGAGATCTCAAGTAAGCGATCATAGCTTGAGGCCCTCCATGCATCGTTTTTTGATGCGCTTCGTATACAAGAAGCTTTGTGAGGAAGCAATCTTTAGGTATAAGTATTGGATGCTTGCGATCGTAACTCAACTGAGCCATTTCAATCTACCTCCTACTCTAATTATTTCCCTTGAGTCCAAAAATAAGTTGAGAGATTTATATTTTCCCTTTTTACCTAAAGATCCCGTCTTCTTAAGTTCTTGTATTTCTTTTTGTAACTTTTCTTCTTGACCTTTTTTATAGATACTTCTATTGCCTCCTCTGGTGGTACCTTTACCATGTGGTTAAGTTCTAAGTACTCCTGCATCACCGCAGTGTAATCCGCCTTTAATTTGTTATTCTTTGAAACTTTAACTTCTAAACTCTTTAAGCTTTTTTCAGCTATGAACCTAGATTCACAATCTTTACAACTTCGGTTATCATCTCGGAACGGCAATCTTACGACATAACGTCCGGTTTCGTCTCGTTTTGTGGTATTTGTAAAGATAGTTCCCGATGGTTTTGCTTCTAGCTCCCAGGACTTACGTAAGAAGTCATCAGCTTGAACATTGGAGTGCATGACAGTGATAAAAGGATGTGAATTGATGTTGGACGAACTTTCTGTACCAACAACACCCGAAAGAATCCATCCGAATTCCGTTTGTTGTGCTACGAGCGTTCCACTGCTACTCTTTTTGACTCCATCTTGAATGATTTGACTGAATACCTCAGCACCTAACAAAATGTCAATTTTGTTAGGCCTGTGATACTCAGGGTCAGCCAAATTATCTTCACTCAACTTTAAGCATTCTACCCTGGTTGCTGTTACAACTGGGAGAAGGGATGTGATGGATTTCAAAACGTATGCATTTGCTTGAACGTTGTAATTTGAATTCACTCGAGAAAGTAAATCAACAACTACGGAAGAATTAAACATGACTGTTTTATTTCCGCCTACACCGGTAACACGGTGTTTTGTTAAAGTTTTCTTTAACCCTAAATATTGAGCCATTGACTCAGTAATAAAAGATCCTTGTGATCCTTGATCTACTAATGCACGAACTAAACGATATGTTCCATCCTTTGATCTGGCCTTCACTAAAGCCGTAGGTATTAAAACCGTATCCTTACAATTTCCTGTCGAAAGGCATGAAACTATTGGCTTAATAGATCCCTCCGCTTGTACAGCGGTCTTTTGAGTTTCCTCCATTGAGGTACTATTCCTAGTAGCGGCTGGCACTGCTTCCGTCTGAGCAGAGCCTGTGCTTTCACCATCAGACCCAGAACCACCACTAGGGTGAAGCAAAGTATGGTGGCGTCTTTTACATAAATGGCATTTGAGGGTGTTTCTACAAAACCTGGCAGAGTGGTTATTACCCAAACAAATGAAACACAGCCCATTTTTCTGTTCATTATTTTCTTTAGCAAAACCTTTACAAGAAGTAACTTTATGAGCGGCAGAACAAAAAGGACAAGATAACTCAGTTTTTTCTTTCCCTACCACATGGAAAGATTGAGTATTGTTTTTGAACTTGAGGTTTGTTTTCTAAATTTTCTAGACCTCGAAAACGACCAGTTAAAAATTCAGTAAATTGACTAAAAGTAGGCAAATCATCCGTTACATCAGAAGCTACCTTTAGTTCCCAGGCCTTCCTGGTCTCCATATCCAATTTGGCGCTAATAATGTGTATTATTAGGATGTCCCAAGAAGTGACGTCAATACCTAAATTTTTAATTGAACCCAAACAATCACATGTGGTGCTAAGTAATCTTTTTATCTCAAAGGCTGATTCTACTGTTAAACCTTTTTGATTAAACAACCGTTTTAAAATGCCATTTGCTAAAAATCTTTTATTGTTGTACATTGCCTCTAATTTAGCCCAACTAGCTGTATAATTATCCGCTGTTACATTAATGTTTCTTAATAAGTGCTGTGCATCTCCGGTTAAGTACCCTTTAAGGTAATATAATTTTTGTGCATCGTCTAGAGTTTTATTGTTATGTATTAATCCTACAAACAAATCCCTAAACGTCTGCCACTCACTATAATTTCCAGAGAACACAGGTATTTTAACCTCAGGTAACCTGAAGTTTCTAAATCCTGAACTACAGCTAGCTCCTGGACTAACATTACATGTTTCGTTGGACATTTTCATATTGTTTAAAGTTTCTTTCAGCTCACTTTTATACTGTATATAAAACTCTTCGACTTCATCATACAAGTTAGTCTTATGATAATTTGAACCAAATAAATCAGACCTCTTTACCTCACTAATTATTTTAACATGTGTTTTATAGAATGATTGCCATTGCTGTTCTAAGTTTTCAATTCTAGTTTCTATATAACAAACAGTTAGTCGCTCTTTAGGACTTTTTTTAAAGTTAGATTTTGACTTCACCATTTTAACTTTAATGTCCTCCTGAATGTCGCTAAGGGACTCCATTTTTAACTAACAAAAAACTTGCAACACTATAAATCACACGTTAAATAAGAAAAAATTCAAAATTTCTTTGATATTTTTCCTAAGTGTCCCAGATAACATTTAAAATTTTACAAGTGTTTGAAACTTGTATTTCTGGGTGAAATCGGACATAGATTTCCCGTCTGAACCACCCTTTGGTTAATCTTTTGCAAGTCCTATATCAATCAAGTTAATTTTATAATGATAATAAAGTTCAAATTTACACTGCACTATTTGAAGTCTTCAAGTTAAATTCTTCCAGAAAATAAGACTGCAAATTGTACTCACGATTTTTTTTTTTTTTTACCAACTTCACTCACTGACACTGACTGTTGATACCTCGTGACGCTGCGTCGCGCCGAATGCACCACCTAGATGGCGCCCACTGCCGTTTGTTTCCTCCCTTGCGTCACTCCTCCAGTTGTAGCCACCACCAGTAGTGCTGCACCACGCTCCACTGGATGCTGGCTCCCTGCTCCAACCGGTTCCTCCTCCAGCTGCTGACACCTCTCACCTGGTGTGCCCCGCTTGAAGGGGATGCTCTGGACAGCGATTCACTGCCCAGTAACGACGCGAAGGGTGGTAAATCTCTACCACCACCGGAGATCACCAAAAAACACTCCCGACCTATCCGGCTCGAAGGACCATGTTCGAACCCCGAGGTTCGACTTGGAGAGGGTACCGAAATCAAAACACTGGACACTGGTAATTAATCGTGTGTAATAAAACCTTTACTGAAACCGAATCCTAATGTTGCGTATGTACTGACTCTCAAAAAAACAAAATTCTTACACCTACCTTATACTACGCGCGGTAACGAAACCATAGCGACTTCTAATTCGACGCCAACGCCATCTATCGACTTTGTGGCTACTACTTGCCGAGGTTAGAATTAATATTAGTCGCTATGATTCCGTTCCCTTTCATTAAATCTAAACACTTTAAGAAAGTCATAATAAGTTCCGAAATAAAAAGTCTGACCTCCCAAACTAATTCTGATCATCTGATGACAAGTTTTTTACAGAAACACCAAATTGTTTTAGGGAATTTAATATGACTTCCTTTTTAATACAGGTGAAGCTGTTTTTTTTTTCTCAGAGATCCCTAGAGTTTTATCTACACTTTTGGGTAACTCTCGAATAGATTTATTTTCTTGAATTTTTTTTTTTTTTTTTTTTGCATGGCCTCCGTTGTTTTATAATATAATCCGTTCCAACAACTCCAACTCTTATCTTCCATATTGGAAAACTGAATAAAAAATTTTAAGGCACCACGAATCTGCTTGCTGATGAGCTTCTGTAATCTCGTATTAGCAGTTATTAATGAATGTTGATATTCGCGGTACGTATCCTTTGTACAGGTCGTACTTCCTATATTGAGCGACGGAGTTGTTACTGTCGTAGAAACGAGTACCGATCCGGCTCGAAGGACCTTAAAGTTGTACGTGCTGCTGAATGAGTCGTTCACACCTTGAATGTTGGGTTGAAATTATAATCAGTGATAGCCAATGATCAGATTTATTGGGGACCTTTAATTAATGCTATATGAATGTAGCGTGAATGATCGCTAATGAGTAGGCATTAGTATTATACAGCGTGTAATTGACAGGTTGGCAAAAACGAAAAGTATGAATTCAGACTGATATTGTTAATATTTTAATAGTGAAATATTTTCCCGGAAATGATAGGTGAACGTTTTTCAATTTTCAATTTTATTTCGGCTACGCAATGTATAACGAATATTTCGATACGCGCGCGACCCTGTACCTCGCGCGTTGTTCATTCATACTAATAGGTAGGTACTTCGGGACGTGGACCTTGTTTGGAATAAATACATAGCACACTACACACACAAACACAACTATCAAAAATTTTTAACACTTACCTAAATTAAAGTCTCTCGGGTCGTATAAGGCATGGCTCAAAGTGGTTGCCTCCAAGCTGCACGCAGTTGTGCTCTACTTTTTGGTTCAACGATGCGAAAGCGTCTCTGATGCGCTGCTCCATTTCGGCCGCGGTATCACACTCCGTCACATACACCCGTTCTTTGATATAACCCCACAGGAAAAAGTCCAATGGGGTTAGGTCAGGCGAGCGAGGTGGCCATGCATGTGGCCCGAATCTCCCAATCCATCGGTTTGGAAAAGTGCGGTCCAGGTGCTGTCGGACTGGGAGTACCACATGCGGCGGGGCACCGTCGTGCTGAAACCAGATAGTAGGTAGTTGAGCTAGGGGTTCGTTCTCCATACGATCTCGCTCTTGATCTAGCTCAGTCCGCAGTGTCCATCATGGCTTCAAAATCTTGCCGTAAAAATTCACAAGAACGCCGGCCGTCCATTCTAGTTGGCAAAAACACGGGACCCAAAATACAACTATGATACACGCCAGCCCACACATTCACTGACCACGGCGTCTGATGACCCGTCTGCTGCATTGCGTACGGGTTATGGCGTGCCCAAATGTGAGCATTCCGTCGGTTCCACATACCGTTTCGTGTAAACGTCGATTCATCGGTCCAAATCACCCGTGAAACGAATTGGCGATTTAGCTGCTGCCGATGTACGCCAGTCAACGCGTTGAGTCACCAGGTACCAGAGCCTGCACTTTATGGATCCGATATGGACGTTGCTTGTCCTTTCGAAGGACTTTGTGCACAGCCCAATGTGAAACACGGGGTCCGTTATTACGTCTTACAAGTTTTGCAGCAGTACGGGTTCCCAAACGCGGATTTCGACGGACAACATCTAAAATCGCCTGCTCAGAACGAGCACGGATTGTCCTTTCAGCACCTTCCTGACGCGGCACAATAGGTAAATTTTCTAAAACACGTTGATATGCCCTTGTGATAGTACGACTATTAGCTGGATGTCGTTCATTTGGGTGTCTTTGAACATAGAGCCTTAATGCCAACGACGCGTTTCCTCTAGCTTCACCCAAGCACATTAACATCTGGCCATATTCGCGAGCACTAAACGTTTCATTACGCCGATTCATGACGATACCACACAACACAAAAACACACAACTCAACTGAACGCAATACACAGTCCCGAACTCTCGACAGTTGAAAAAAAACGAAATAGACGTCCAGAACACACCAGCAATCGCGGCAAACTGAAATGGCGGCGCAGCGCCTTAGCGGCTGACGGTTTCGTTTGTCGGCAAACCTTTGAGAGTGTGTGTGACACGTGTAGCAATTAGGGCTGCCCACATGGTATGAAATTAAACATTTTTATTTCGGTAATAGTAAGTACGTTAGTCGAGGTGCCCATGGCGCAGTAGTTACAGTGGTCGGCCTGCGATTGAGATAACGATGAAGAACTAGGTATTGAAAAATAATCGTATCGTAATCGTATGATAAACATTGTTA
The DNA here is from genome assembly GCA_949316375.1 of Mythimna vitellina. Lineage (NCBI taxonomy): Eukaryota > Metazoa > Arthropoda > Insecta > Lepidoptera > Noctuidae > Mythimna > Mythimna vitellina. The sequence continues at coordinate 1,102,156 of OX438691.1, read as the reverse complement.
TTAACCGCTATCTTTTGTAACTTTTACTCATGGTTCTGCTTCCAAGTTTAAACCTAGTACCTGTCAATCCCCTAGCAGCACGCGCGCGATTTTGCGCCATTTTCTAAACACTAAGCAAACGTCGGCGTTCGCATAGATTATAAATTAAGTTTTTTTTATAGGGTAAGTATTTATTCAAGAACGTAAATAAGAAGTTTTCATTATAGTATGTAAAAATCGAAAATAAGCAAAGCTTTTCGTAACTACAAGCGCGAACGCCGGCTTTCGCTCAGGGATTGACAGGTTAAAGAATGTGAATCTGGCAATATTGACACATTGTTTTTATGTTTTATGTCCCACTAAATTGTCTAAAGCAAACAATTTACATTACTGTAATGCAACGCGTGTGTACAGTTCGGGCAGCTTCGTAATTGATACTGTAGATCATTAACGATTTAAAATAAGGTTTTTGGAATTAAGAAATAATAAATAAAGTAATCATACTCCTGAGTATCTAATTATTATTAAAGCATTTTACATAAAGAAAATAAAATTACAAGTATTAAATTCCGTACGCGGTACAACCCTAGCAGTGTCGGCGCGTAAGCAAAGACGCACCCGCGCACCACACAAAAGGAGCGAGCGAGCGAGCGGTATGCTGTCTCTGTCTGTCGTAGGCACTGCGGAGGGCAGTAAACTTTTACACTTAACAGCTGATTCCCCGCGGGTTGTATGAATTTTCTTTTACGATTACATTGCCGAATTTAAGTTTTTTGCTTTTTTTTCACTAAAATGGTGTTTTTGGGCTGGATTTTGTTGTAACAAATAAATAGAACACAAATCTAGTTGAAAAACGGTCGGAAAATTCGACAATTTTCCTGAAGAAAATTCCAACGTTTTTCAGTCATAATCATGGCCATGAAGCTACCGTTTCAGTTTTTGCCAACCTGTCAATTACACGGTGTATATTAGTAGGTATACATACCTGGCATGATGATGCTGATTGTGTATACTACCTACTACCGCTTTACAATATAATTCGTGCAAGGTGACGGAAAAGCGTTGATCTGCAAAGCGCCCGTGCTTTGGAGCACGGTACATGACTTACATTTTCTTTTATTTGTATGGTCAATAAACTTCAAATAAAACAAATTAATATATTATATTAACACTTTTATTTTCTATACATTACCATAAAATTTCCAAAATTTTAATACATTTAGTAACAGTGTAACAGCTATCATATAAGGCAAATAGGTACATTTATAAGATTTCTTTAAAATAAAGTTATTTAAACACCGTGTACAAATTAGTGCACGACTCAATTTAGGAGTGACATTGATAGGTAAATTGAAATCGACCATCGGCCGTATGATATCGCTTTTATTTTTTAATATATTTAAAAATATTTAGGGCGTATTCTGTTTTCAATGTTATCTCATAAATGTCACTTCTATCTTTTATCGACTGTATTTCTGGTACTGATATGTTAAGAAATATTAAAAATACGTGGAATTCTGTAAGGCACCATTCATGACACACAATAACAATATCTAAAAATATCACTTATATTTAATACAAAAGCGTTGATCGATTTGTAAAATGCGTAGAGGTAAGTAAATTATAAATTGTTTCAAATACATACATTATTAAAAAAGCATCCAGTATTGACTGGTAATAAAAAGCACAAAAAGAAAAACGTAGACAGCACAGCACACAATAAAAAAATATAATTAATAAAAACAGTACATAAAAAGTAATTATAATAAAATATATTAGCCTCTAGTCATACTTCATTTTTAGTATATATAATACAAAAGCGAAAATATATTTATTGAACAAAATAGTACTCTTATCGAATAAATATCGATTTTCAATAATTATATCAAAAAATGTCTTCTTAGATTTTACAGTTTGAAACAGATTAAATAATTTATAATAAACACCTTGAATTTTGCAATTAGCATCAATTTTCTCTGACTGACTGACTTCTTGACATTTCAAAAGTGCCTGTAATAAAATGCTTTGAATCTTGAATTGGCATAACATTGAGCACAGATATGAGGAAACATACTTAATCATTATATTTAATAAAAGTATTAAAGTTGTTCAATCAATTACTTATTATATTAATTAATCTTGCAAAGCGCGTGAAAGCAAATATATATGAACAAAATAATATATCGTAAGCTTAATCAAAAAGAGACGTAACTCAAAAAGAGGGTATTTGGAAACTAAACCTTATTTCTGAGTTAGGTCTCTTGCGATATATAGTATACACACGTACCTGAACTAGCAGTTAACACTTAATAAGAAAGGTGGTTAGTTCTAACATAACAACTAAGTTAACATAATAAAGAACAATTGATAAAGTCATAACAAACTGTAAAAAAACTCAGCTAAGATACCCTGGAAGGTAGATATTAACAGAAACGATGAAATAGTTACACAAGAGTTTGTTCAAATAACAAAGTATGGTAGTTAAACTTGCAAGTCATCTGAAAGTCGTTCACCCAAGCAGGATTGGCTACATTTAACAAAAGAGAAAAAATTGTGCTGATATAGTCTGAGTGATTAGGAACGCAGGGGTGAAGAAAAAACACTTTGAAAGGTTTTCGCACATTATTAAGAAATTAAAGTACTGCATTTTTTTTTTGCATTGTAATACAAAAATAATATTCACCCCGTTTATAGGTACTTTCAACTTTACGACGCACTAAACCATACAGCGGGAACTACATAAGACCGACGCACACGTGGGCCACGTTCGATTCGTACGTAGCGGCACGTCGCGTGGCGTGGATCTAATGTAACTCTACAAGTCTAGTTGCCATATAAAATGTATTAAGACCGACGCGCTCAGATCGGCGTACGTGGCCCACGTGTGCCACGCAGTTCTTTCTACTTTTAAAAGCATTGCACTTAAAGTGGAATTTATCAAAATATAGATAGATTTAATTGTGCCCCACGAGCGAGTATCTCTGATATTATTATAGCCCTGCCACTTCATTCTATAACACCTCTATGAACGTGTCCTCATACGGCGATAATTATTTTCGCCTCGATTCAAAGAACAATACGACTCTCGCGAATCAAAACCTTGTCAACAAAAAAAAAGTGTGAAACGTTATTTTGTAGACATGCAGACATCCATCCCATAAATCACAGATTGACCGCGACTAGAAAATGCTGGGGGAAGAATAATCATCTCGCGGAGTTAGCAGGGACATTTGTGGAAATTCACGCGCTCGTGGAGGTGGCTTTTTACACCAGTTTAGTGCTGTCATAAGTTTAGGGCATTTTTGATCGAGATGGCAAATAACTTAGTTTTGTTCTAAATAGTGCTGGCCTGTGAACACGTTATGTAATAAGGCATAAATATACAAGTTTCAATTATCTAAAATATTACCTACAAATAATTCCTCGGTCGTCTAAAATACTGTAAGTTTACAGCTAAGGCAGTATAAATCATCATAATATAAGTAAGTAGGTAGTTCCATACAATTTGACAATTTCTTACGAATACAAGGCACAGTGTATAAGGCTCATTTTAAAACTTTTTTTATGTGAAAATTGGACATTTACAAATAGTGTTAGTGCGTTATAGAGACATTAACGCCAATTATTTTTTCTACTTCATACATTATGTCTAGCATGGAATTTTTAAAATACTGGCCTTTAAAAGTTAATTTCAAGGAGAGCATCATACAATAAAAAAATACAATGTCTGAATAGTGTCATGATTTAGTTCTTTTCAGATCATAATTTGAGCCATCACACCCTGTAGGTACATAATTCTTTGGTTAGACCGTTTAAAATACCCCAATTTTAATTGCCGTAATACAATATATTTTTATCAATAAAAAAGGGCTATGGTAGCACACTAATTGGTAAATATTAAATAAGTAGTATATAATATATAAAAATAAACAATATTGGGCAAAATTAATTGAATAACATTGTTAAAAAAATATTGTAAATTAGTTCGATGATTAACAATATGGCGGGAGTGTGCCAAAAAGTGTAAAATTAAAATCAATACTGTAAAACATTATTTTGATAAGTAAGTACATTATTTTGTTCCGGCTTAATCTAGGTAATGACATTTTACTTAAATAGCTAACGTTTAGACCAGAGCGAATTATTGAGCTTAAAATTGTCACCACATATTACTTCAAAACGTTTTTTTGTCATTTTTCGCGGAATAAACATAAACGACTAATATAATAAACTAAATAATAAATTTAAAAAGTTTTGCAATCTATTACACCATTAAAATGAATAATAGAATAATCTAAAACATAATTGAATTGAAGAACATTTTTTTTTTTAATCTGGCAAGACATACTAATTCAAAACCCTAATTTAATTTTACATGTGGCAACCCGCTCAATAGGTACTATTTACAAAACACGTTGTCGCAACACTAAACAACAATATTGTGCATATAAGGTGCCAATGTCTTTTAACCGTCATAAACCAATCTTCTAACGCGTGATTAGGGACGGAGAGGTTCTCTAAAAATGTGTTGGTATGAGCAATTTTAATAACACCATAGAGTATGGAATAGCCGCGTTAGCTACGACTAGAGACGTTATTGCTAATAATACCTTTTTTAACCCTAGAGTACTCGCGCGGAGAGCAATTTGCCGGGCCGAGCAATATCGAGGCTTTTTGTGAATTGTTTGTACAAAAACCTTGCAGTACAGGTAGATGGAGGATGGAGAACCTGGTACTGGGCTACGTCATGCTTTGTTTGACCTTGAATTTTGAAAAAAAAAAATAGTTTGTTTTCTGAGGGCGGCCATATGCTCATAGCGCGAGCACTATAGGGTTAAATAGTATTCTTTAATTTGACCTGCGCACTGTGCATGGAGGTGTTTCAGCTGTCACAGGTTAGGCCGCCAATTTCTACATGTAAAGAGCCACAGACACGCTGGGTTTTGGAAATGCCGTCTCTAGTAAGAACGGCTATGGCAATGTTGGTGCTCTGTAGTAACACTAAGTTACTACCGGTTTTTCCTCGTCTATGACTAAACAATTTTTTCAATCGCCAGATAACTTTTTTCAAAGGAATAAAAATGATAGTTCAACAGATTTTATTAATTAATTAATATAAAAGTTATTCAGTAGTGAGCAGTTGTAGGTCGCGATTCAAGCCCAGCCAGGAGCATTACTTTGTGTAATTTATTTCATCACCACTGCTATCAAAACGGTGAAAGAAAACGTAAGGAAACCGGCATGTCCTAGAACCAAAAAATCGAAGACATGTGACAGCCACCAATTCGCCTTCGGCCGGAGCGGTGGATTAAGGCCCATTTGCTCTTCTAGAGAGGAGGCCTGAGTCCCAACAGTGGGAACATTACAAGGCCAATTATGCTTTATACAAAAGTTATCTGACTATTAAAAAAGTTGTTCTAAATAAAGTAAGCCAATTATGTTGTCTTTATCTTGACTGTAAAGCTGTGTCGTCTCCATCCCGTCCCGGCCCCTAGTACCCGACCCTGGGGGGCGGCGCCTCCACGGCGGAGGTGGTCTGCTTGGACACGACGCGCGAGCCCTGCGCCAGCCCGCCCGCGCGCACCGCCACCCACTTCAAATACGCGTCCACTAGGTATGCGAACATGGCTACGAACCCGAAGAACTGAAAATAAACGTTAACGATACATTTTATACAAAAAACTGTAAGTATGGGAAATCAAGAGCGAATAACGTCCGACTTTTAATCGGGCATCGAACCCGGTTTTTTTGAAAAACATTTTCATACTGTAAAAAATCCAGATAATTCGACTTGAGGACACTGGACCCTGAAAACTAATTACCTGGGGACAAAAAGTCTCCACACTGCTATTAAAACAACTATTTACTCAACCTTGAGATCCTGGTAGGCAAAAGTAATTTTTACAAGTATACACTTTTGAAAACGTCTTTATTACAGCCGAAAGACGTCCACCGCTGGACATAGGCCTCACCCAAGTTTCGCCACCACGACTGGTCCTGTTCGTCTAACATCCAACGCATTCCCGCAACCCTTAATAGGTCATCAGCCCAGTCAGACGCAGTTGCCAGAGTCTCCAGAAGTTTTCGGCCCCACCGACCATCTTTTCTGCAAGTTATATGCCCAGGCCACTGCTACTTAAGTTTGGTGGTTAATCTTGGTTCATCTGCGGTTATCTACATTCCGGATTCGATGCCTTTAAATGCCTTTAATCCTTCTAATGGGGCCGATTGTGACCGAGCGCGATCGAGAATGAATTTATATACATGAATGAAATGAACCATAAAAACTTACCGCAGCAGCAGAATGAGGGTTATCATGGACAGTCGCAGCCAAAATCGACACCAGCAAGTAAAAGAAGGTCCATAGTGCGCAGAAACCGAACTCGATCTTCAGCCAGGGGATCTTATAGAACTTCTCAAGGATGTGGAACAGGTACAAGCCAAGCAGGATGCCCGTGAACCAAAAGGCGATCATCGAGATCCAGCTGAAGAACGAGCCTTTGGTCGCACCACTCAAATATGAGCATCGGATGCAGATGAACCCGAGGAGACTGCATAGCTGGAATTAATGTTTGGGTGAAGTTAGAATCATCAAATTAGTATTGACGATGACTACATAATATTTGTATGACATTGCTTTAAATAACATGAGTAGTTTAAGCTATTTTCCTCATGTGAAGGAAGCAGCTAAACAAACAGGTAAGTAGCTACAGTCAGGGGTCAAAAGTGCAGTCGCACACTAATTAGCTACTCTATATATTTAACTTTTTTGAAGAAGATGATCAATGTAATAGATTCATTTAGTTGTGAAACGTAAATGACTCAATAGCATAGAATCTAAAGTACCTGCAGACAAAACTAGTCGTGGACAACTGGTCTTTTACAGAAAAAAATTAAAAGAAGTAAAATTTTAGTGCCCCTTTACTATAGAATCATACCAATAAATCATAGCCTGCTTAAATCATTAGGTACTCTTTTTGATTCTACCGTAGTTGAGTAATCAAATAAACAATAATGATATACCTATAAACACGGCTATATCTCTTTTAAACTCTAATTTTCGTAATATTCTTTTGTATTTTTATGCACCTGCCACATTTTCTCTTTACCACCCTAGGTTGACTGGTAGTGAATGCCTAAGGCATTAAGTCCGCCTTTGTACTATTGTGTTGCATGAAGTTTTAATAAATAAATAACAACAAAGGGTAAGGGTAGTAATAATAATATAATAATAGTTATAGTGCATACACCTCTCTCGGTCAAGCTATTTAAAATATCATAGAACACAATGTCATCATGGCATCATCACATAACCCATGTCGAGAGCTAGAAGGACACCATAAAATAATAATATAAAACTGTGTTTAGGTATCTAAGAATATAGTCTTGCAATATATTGAACCGACTGCGCAAGTTCCGACGTAAAATGTTCAAACATAAATGATTCAACGCAATAAAGGAAACAGCGGGGAAACGCTTTCATTGTGCTAATGCTATGACGAATAGGTTTCAATACGAATTGTATTGTAATTCATGTTTTATGCTCTTTTGAATAATTTTATTATATCTTTTTTGGGGGTGAAAAATAATAACCGTATGAATTAATTGATTAAACAACTTTTACCATACAAAAAACACTAAAAAGCGTAAAATAACTTAAATCTCGGAAGTTGGATTTCTGGTTTTGTTTCTGTGTTGTTTAACACAGATTTCCGAAATTAAAATTATTTATATAAAGACGGTTGTACTGTTTTTTAAATTTATATTTTTCACTTTTTATGGTTGTACTTAGGTACCTAACAGCCAAACCTAAATAAGTAATGTTTAAGTTCTAAAGTAAGGTACCGATCGAATATAACCATACAGAAACCTGAAATTTAGCATGAAGCAAGGTCTTATAGCACAAGTTTAGGAATAAATCTGAAAACTGAAAATTTGTAGTTGCATCACAAAAAAAAACTTTTTTTCTATTTGGAAAAATTTTCGAGACTCGATTCGGGAATTGAACTATTTACATAGGTTAGTTCGTACGGAACCCTCAGTGTGCGAGTCCGACACATTCACGTTAAAATTTTGCCGTCCTAAGGGTGTCTCAAAACTAAAACTACGAACGTAGTACTACAGCACGAGCGAGTAACTCGAATACTAGACTCGAGTCAGTTAGGCTCCCATAATAGTACCATTCAGCGACTGCAAAATTCATTCATCCTGACTCGAGTCCGGCGTACTCGAATCAAAATAAATTGGTACTCGAGTAGGTGAGTCTAACTAAAGCAGGAATCGAGTCTGACTCGAGACAAGCCGTAATCGGCACATCGATATCGCCGCGTCTATCTTCCGCCTTCATCATCTGATCAGTTCGATGGTACCTTATAACTAGCGTGCATCTCATAACAACTCCAAAAATCCAAAACAGGGCTAGCATACGTTGTTTTATTACGGAGTTCGAAGAGAAAAACAATGGAAAAAAAAATACAAGCGAATTAACCTCCTCCTATTATTGAAGTCAGTTAAAATTAAATAGCTCTCGCTAACAATGTTTTAATAATACATTTCAAATGTAGTCAACAGAATCTTTAATCTTGTAAATTAGATTTATTGATATCGCCGATTATAAATACATTTGCACGTCATGTTATGGCAGGATATGTTACAACGCCTGCAACTAAACTGTAATACCTTAAGTACCATATTCTAGCAAATAAATAATTTGATTGATTGATTGATGATACGGTGCACCAAATGCTTATAGCTTACGACTTGGTATTGACTGGTTGGCTACAACGGCTACCAAGGGCCGCACCGAAAATGACGCACAAAGTAAAATGGTTAGCGCTAACATGTCTCCAAGGTTGCTAATTTTAAGACCGCGTTACGCAAAGAGAATTAAAGTCATTGGTGTTACGCGACTTGCATATAATATATCTATGCATCTCAGAACGTAGGCTCTGTGGCCTCTGCCAGGGCTGCGAGAAAGAATTACGGTGGCCCTCGCAAAGGTCTACTGAAGGAACACAGGTAGGTTTTAATCAGTAAGTCTAAAACTCCCTCTCGCCCCACCCAGGACGGCAGGAATCATTCATTTGATAATTTCCCACGTAAAAAAATGGCTATGCGACCTGTAGCTTAATCGCGTAATGTATTTAACATCTATTGTATTGCTTGTATCGTGTGACGAACCGAGGAAAATTTGCATAACTTTAGTCGCAACTTCGTAAGACGGATGGATCAGAGGTAGGTATTGTATGAGGTAAATCGTAGTGGAGGTCACACTTCATTGAATGATGACAGCATTATATCGTCATTATATTAAGTATTGACTCACACACAATGGCAGTACTATAGCCCTTTGGGGAAAAATAGCACACCTGTCTATCCCCCTCCAAAAGTGGGCTATAGGTTGCCATGTTTATAAAAGGCTAGGTCCCCCTTCGGGAGTGGGCGATAGCATGTTAGTAAAAGGCCAGGTCCCCCCCTCGGGTTATTATAGCGTGAACGACGTCATATAACAGCCGGCGATCAACGTGATAACACGACATTGAGTTACAAGGTACTATTTAGAAGGACTCGACCTTTCACCTTATGAATAAAACATGGTATAAGTGTTTGAACTTAACAAAGCTGTGAATTGCCTTGTATTGATTATTCAGTATTTTGCTGAAACTTTATTTTACAACTTTGAGACCTTGAAACATGCTAGTGTTCATTAGTATTTAAAATACCGAAGAAATAGCTAATCATCATTAGAAGGAACAGGCTGGATCCCTGGGCTAAGCTTTTGTAGCCTGTCCAACAAAAATCACGCTTTTACCCAGGATAAATAATTATGCTATGGCACTCGGTAGACTAGTAGTGTATCAGTGGCAAAAGTTTCATTATTGGACCAAGACTTCACGAAAATTATTATCACCTATAAACAAACAATTTTATCTCAGTAGGAATAGACGTCCGATCATCCGAGAGAGGTCTAACATGGAAATATCACATAAAACCAAAGCGAGATCAGGTTAACAACAAATTCAGAAGTTTTTTACTGGTTCATAGGCAGGAACTCGATTCTCTCACTGGATAACAAACTCCTAATATATAATGCAAAAAAGGGTGCAAAACGGAATACTCAGGAAAATTACCAACGCTCCATGGTTTACGAGGAACGACGAAATCGAACTCCAACAGTGCCCTCAGAAATAGAGCACTATGAAAGGCAACATTAGTGGCATCACCACCAAATAGGCATCTACCAACCTAATCTGCTTGCCTCTGGATTGCTTAATCCTGCCAATGTGCTTTAAGCGGAGCGTAGGGTGCCGGCCCTCGTTTCTGCAAATGACAATGTTTTCCGCAACCCATTTGCCTTTGGTTAGACTGGCGACTGATTGCAAATAAATTAAACAAAAAAAACCTCAGGTGCCTCTTTATAATATTTAGATCACGATCCGATCACGTTTGTAAGACAAACTTGCTAAGAGATTGCGTAAGGCTTCAATGAAAAATGGGGAGGCTCTAATATAATAATAAATGAAAAACCCTTGGACCTAGAACATTTAAATTTTTAACAGATTATCTTTATACAATTTTATTTTGAAAGTGGGAAATCATCCAATGATTTCTCCCGTTCTACGGCGGAGCGAGAGGACGTGTCAGACTGTTCCTTCTTTGCCTTGCGTTATAGGAAGCCGGGTTTCCCTTTCGGAAGTCAACTCATGGCTGCAGTAGGCTTCGGCTTTGCTGGGTTTACTGACATCTGCGGTTTTACTGACATATTATTGATGCGCGCGTGGAACACTATGCGACGTCGACCACTCGGACTAGGTCCGAACGCTTACCGTACGACAAGCTACCCATTGTTCATCGTCCGCAAGCCCACGGCTACGGTTGGTGGAAATCAGGGTTGGGATCCCGGTGGCTGGGGCGTGAGGATGTCCATACGTATTCTCACGCTTCCAAGGGGATGGAACGGGGGTCCAAAGTTTGAAGGAAAAAACTTTCTTTCACGCGGGTTAAGCCGCTAGCAAAAGCTAGTCTTTTATATAGATAAACCGATAAACGTCTCCTTTACTGAAGTGATTTTAATATAGTTGTTGTTATAAACTATACTTACGACTTGGACAATCTTCAATATGCCCGGTATGGTCTTTATGTAGGACGGGTCAAACCGTATGTTTGTCTGGACGGCGGTGCTTGAAGTGACCGTCGTCGTCGTCGTGTGTTGCCCGGGGAATCCTCCTTCTGCCATTTTCGATTAACTAGGAAAAAACAAAACATGTTAAAGATATAATATAAATACTTCTAATTTGTTTTTCAAATATTTTTCTTTTTTATTAGGGAAAGTTTTTTCTTCAGTCATTATCATCATTCATCATTTCAGTCGAAAGACGTCCACTGTTAGACATAAGCCTCAGAGTCCACCTTGTGAGGGCCTTATTCCAACGTTGCGTCTTCCGGTATGCGGTTGCCACCCCAGAACCTTTCGGCCCCATCGACCATCTGTTCTGCGTGCAATGTGTCCTGCCCACTGCCACTTAAGTTTGGCGATTATTCGTACTATGCCGTTAACCTTGTTTCGCCTGCGGATAAATTAATTCCTGATACGATCACGCAAGGAAACTTCGAGAATAGCCCTTACCATTGCCATATGGGTGGCTTTAAACCTTCTGATGAGGCCCATTGTGAGTGACCATGTTTCAGAGCTATATGTCAGTACTGGTAACACACATTGGTCATAGACTTTCTCTTGATCCTTTTTTTTTTAGGTGGGAAAATCATCTAATGACAAATCACGTTCTTGGGCGGAGCGGGATAGTGTCAAACTTTTACTGACTAAAAACCCACTCCCATTCCTTCTTAGCCTTCGTCCCAGGGGGGCCCTGGTTTCACTTTCACACTACCCGTGGCCCCAGTAGGCTTCGACTCTGCTGGGCCCCTACAATTTGCTGATATCTCCCTGAGGCGCGCGTGGAACAATACGCGCCGTCGACGACTTGGGCTCGGTCCGGATAGTTACCGGACGATCGGACGGCGGGCTACCCATTGATCGCCGTCCGCAAGCCCGCACCTACGGTGGCCGGAAATCGGGATCGGAATCCCGGCGGCGGTTAGGGCCTGAGGACTGTTGCCTCACGCGATCGGCCGCCTCCTTTGCTAGTACTACTTCGCAGAAGGAGGCGACCGCCTGCCACTCCTCCTCGCTCCGAATCGTGGTCTGTACCAAGGCCCGGCTCGAGAAATCGCCGCCGCCGATCGCGATCACGAGGACACGGTGTTGCTCTGCACAAGCGGGGCACACCTCCACCGTGTGCTCCCTCTTGAGACACTGTGGTATTTTGGACGAGAAAATACCGCGCAGCTTCGCAAGTATACCCTTTCTTCAGTATGTTTTGGCAAATAATTATGGTATTGAATACCAAAATCGCTTAAAATTTAATTAAAAATGCAATTATTTTATTTTGTGGCTCTTGATCTGGTCACTGGTTTCAGTAACATATCTCACTCAAATAATGTTGAACTGTTTGTCGTACAGTTCATCAATGAATTATTATGCAAATTATTATCCAAATTCCGTTTCACTAGATTTTTCCTATTTTGCTTTGTTTCGGATGATTGTAACAGTTTTCCTACAGTCCTTTAATATGATTAGTTGGCAATGTACAATTAAGTTTGACTATAGAAGTCCCTAAATACATGTCAATAGATTGGTAACATCATATAATAAAAAGATAAAACGATGACTCAAATACATCCATCATTAACATATTTTGTATGATAAGGCTGGTATCAGTTACATTGCTATGTATATGCAATGATTGTGGCTTACTAAATCTGTGTTATTTGATACACTCTGCCATTTGTACCAGAGCAAGTAGGCAAGCTTTTTAACTAACAAAATGTTTGAAGGGCAGGAGTACTTGTACCTCATTGTTTTACAATGTTTTATTTCTTGAGAAAATTTACTAATTACTTTATTGTGATTATCTAAGCAACATATTAATGTGGAAATTCTGCTAAGAATAACCTTAAAAAACTACAAACATATCAAAATAGATAATCAAGGATCTATTTAGTGTATATAATTAGTATTATTCAATTATATTTTTTTATATCCTCTGAAAAGATTAATGAAGAAACCAAATTAAAGGATATCAATCAAATTTACAAATATAATACTTGCATATTGGTACATAAAATAATATATATGGATATACATACACAAAATATAACATTTTACAAAAAGTACAGCTAAGCAGGCTAATCATATAATTACGATAGGACTGTCTAGTATGATGGACCTGAACTATATAACTAACTAGCTGACTCTGCGAACTTCGTACCGCCTAATAATGTGATAAACTTATTTATTTTTATTTATTATTAAAACTTTATATGCACAAGTAATAAACACTGTACAAAGGCGGACTTAATGCCTTAGGCATTTTCTACAACCTTATAATATATATAAATGAAGAACTGCTCGACGGATTTTGTGCAAACTTCACATAAACTATCTACTGAATAATCCGAATGAAGCCTAAACATTTGGTTTACATAGGTGAGCCTGTTCTTGAGTTATAAAATTACAACGAAAAGTGGCACTGATTTATATATATATATATATATATATTACCTAAAGACATAAAGGAATTGAAACCTCTTCCAACTTTTAATGGCTATTAAAAACATCATATCTTAAAATTTATTCAGTGTTCATTTTACTTAGTTTTTTTTTCTGCGGTACTGTTGCTTAACTTAATCTTTAATTCATTTTGTTTTCTTCGTAGAAATGAACATGTTGTTCTTTTTGAGTGAATAAAGTATCTTTAACCATATATTTTCATATCTCATTTACCTAACAGAGCCCATATTATTTTAATGCTGATAAGTATTGATTTAATCACTTTTAAAGTGCCTGAGTAATAGCTAGCATTGTTGATTACTTAAAGATAAAATAAATTGTTTTCAAAGTTTTGTTTCTGATTGTACAATAAAATATACAGATATAGTAAGGAAGAATTGACTTTTTTTTTAAGTTTACTACCTACAAAATATTTGAGCTGCATACAGATAACTTATCATTTCCTTGCAATATACCACTTATATAATTATAAATAGTGCCATGATAAATTCCAAACAATGGGGTCAGACTATATTCCTATGGACTCATTGCAGACCATACTTCACACTTATGGGAATGAAAGTGTAACTGGTCAGGCTTGATTATATTTGAAAGAGAAAGTTGTGGACATTTAGTCTTTCTACAAGGAAACATAAAAATCAATAAATTTATGTTTAATTTAAACACAAAAGAAGATAAGGGATAGATAAGGGACAGGCCCAATTATATACAAAATAGATTGAACTTTTTGGTGGGAGGAAAAAATACTGTAAACTGATAAGCTAAAATTAACCATAAAAATGAGTGTTACCACCGCAAGGTACACTGCTATTATTTACGCAATTTATGTAGTATGTACGGAAGGAAATATAATGTTACAATACGCATGTACATAAGTGGCTGTACCCATGCTTGTGGGTGTACCCAAGTCTAAAAAAATTAAAATGTCCATGCGTATTTCGCTTTTACAAGGGAGAACGATTAATACTGTAATATGCTGCCTGTCACCACCGAAAATAGCGAATATTGAGCAACACACACCACAGAAATAAACACAACTTTGTATAAAAAATAAGATTTCTTTTCTTACCTTATTTAAACGCTTCGCTTAGCAACATACACTTTTACTTAGAAGTAACTAAGTTATTCACAGTTACGGAACTTACACTAACGATTAAAAATAGGTGTAAATTAATATCAAGCGATAAATCGAATACGGTCGTATTGAATAGACCAAACCATGAAATAAAACGTCAGAAATTGAAGTTATATCGTAACATATTATTTGAAAAGTTGTTTACATTAGCATCGAAAATAAGAACAGCAAAATTTCAATAATATTTTGTTTGAGTCAGAGTAGGACAACAACACTTATTTTTGAATGAAAAGAAAGAAATCCAAGAAAATACTGCTGCTGGGCACCGAAACGCTCTTCATGACATTGACAGGATTCGTTCTAAATCTGATTATGATTGCACTGGCCCACTAACGTCAGTGCTCAGCACAGAGTAAGTACGTAATATACTGAAAGTGCACAGGTCACAAAGTACAAAGAAGACAGAATAAATGAGTAATCAATATTAATTCAATTTAAAACTCTTCATCCAATTTTGTACAAAAATAAATACCCAAGTACTTTGAATTTTTATACAAAAAAAATAGTGGTTTTAAACGCACGCAGATCCAATGACGTTCATGTAGAGATGCGCAGAATTTGAAGTTCAAGTTAAAATCGATTCCAGTCTAATCACAATTTTAACACAAGGATTGTAAAATAATGAATAAAATTAATGAGTTATGCCTCACGTTTTCATTAGGAAACAAAGTTGTGTAACATTATTATTTTCATGAACATTTCATAATGCCAGCAATAAATTGGGTTAACTAATCAAAATAATTTTCTATATACATATATAAATTTAGTAATAATATAAAATAACAATTTTATATTAAAAATAATATAAAATTGTAATTTTATATTATTTTTACACATAAGTTAGAGTACTTGTACAATTATTATCCGGGCAGAGCACGGCCGTGTCCTCGTGGGGGAGATCGGAGAAAATGATCTCTTGCGCCGGGCCTTGGTACAGGCCATGGTTCGAAGCGAGGAGGAATGGCAGGCGGTTGCCTCCTTCTGCGAAGCAGTAATGTTAGCTAAGGAGGCAATCTACGTGCACACGCTAGGGAGCGGCTCTTACGCCCTAGCCGCCGATCCGGCTCCGTCCACCGTAAGCGCAGGCTTGCGGACGGCGAGTAATTATCGTCCGGACCAAGCCCAAGTCGTCGACAGCGCGTACTGTTCCACGCATACTTCAAGGAGATGTCAGCACACCGTAAGTGCCCAGCCGGGTTGAAGCCTACAGGGGCTAAGGGTCTGCTTCTGAAAGAAAGACTAGGCCCTGCTATGAAAGACAACGAAGGAACAGGAGTAAGTTTTCAGTCAGTAAAAATCTGACACACCCTGTCGCACCGCCCCAGAGCGGGATATGTCATTGGATGATTTTCCCACCGAAAAAAAAAACTAGCTTTACCATTTTATCACACCAATTAATAAAAATAAAATAGAATTAACCTTTTATTTAACTACCACATCTAATACGACTGCTGCCTTTACACCTAATTTATGCTTCATTCCATTTTTTTCGTCGACTTATCGCTTTCTTTTTAAGCAGATTTTTGTTGTTGAATAATTCTTGTTCAATTCAATGACCAATATTCACTTGCCACTTAGCTTCCGGAAAATAGAGTTTAGTACAACGGAATTTATTTTAGGTAAGTATGAAGAATTACCTTGTTTACTCACCTTTCGCATGACACAGATCCTCGCTTGTCATGATAAGTCGGTGTTTCTTGGTATTGTTTGTTTCTTATTTAACACCGACTTCCGAAATTAAAGTTATTTTGATCCTTTTATTGTTTTTTAAGTTTATTTTTTTGTGAAATCTTTTTTTTTTTTGTAAAAAGTTTTTTATTTCACACAGTGCCTATTTCTCATGACTATTCGAATTAACCCAAACACTGCTAGGTTACATTGTTTTCTTCCTTCCGAAATTAAAGTGTTTTTTTTTTTAGTAAAGTCGGTTATTTTTTTGTAATTTTTTTTTATTGTCAGTAAAAGTCTGTCACGCTTTCTCGATCCGAGAAGCGAGCGAGAACGGAAGTTATTAGATGTGTTTTCCCATCTCAAAAAAAAAACCTTTGCGTTATACATACGTCTGTGCCATACTTTATGTACTTGTTTTAGCAAAAGTTGCTTTTATATATTGCTTGTTGCAGTCAGATTCAAAGGATTTTGTTAAGTTTATACAGTACATAATATACACGCATATTACTTTATAATAATATTATAAAGTAATATGTGTGTATATTATGTGTGTGAAAAGGAAGTTAGTGATAGTATGACGGTTGACAGGATAGAATGGAAGAAAAAAACGTATTGCGCCGACCCCAAATAAGATGGGACAAGGGCAGGAAGATGATGATTATGTACTGTATATATGTATAATGTATGTATTAATTTATTAATAGTAATGTTTAATTCAGATAAAATCTATATTACTTACAGGCCTATTAATAAGCCTAAATAGCCAACTCGTTACGATATCACTTTAGTACCCAAACCCAAACCCAACAAACCCAAATAATAATAAAATACTCATGATTGATAATATTTTTAATCGATTTATATTCGAATTTTTTTCTCGTGTTCGCTCATCTCTACAATCATTCAGGAACAGCAGTAATTTTATTTTTGTAGTGATGTCAGTTCGTGTTTCGTAGTTTTCTTATAAAAATCTTGTAAGGATTTACAGTTACTGAGAGACTAAATGGTTAACAAACAATTAAGCGTTGTATTAAATAAAAATAAAAAAACTAAGTCAATTTGAGTGGACCCCCTGTATTAATTACGAATACGTTTCGTAGGAATGAGTAAACAAATAAGACCCGCGAAGTTATGACCGCGGTATGCTTAGATGATATGTTATTTAAAAATATGAGTCATTGATGGTTTACACGGCTCAGTATCGGTTAGTAATATAGTGTCAAGGTAACGGAGACTGAATTGTTGCGGAGCATCCTCGGCCGCTGTTATCGCGATGCTGCGGGCTCAAGCTTTACATACTCTGGCTCAGTTTACGTGATTTGTTCCTTTGAGTACATACAGTGATTGTAATAAGCAGAATATTGCGCATCGTGGTCTCTGTAAGTATGAGCTTACTGCTTATTTACTTTTAGTCACACAACAAAAATCCCTTTAATATAATTTCAAACCATGGCTGCTCGTAACTAATTGATTGAATTGAAAATTCTACATTTATCAGTAATAAATAATTTTACTTTATATTAGTTTTATTACCTATACATTAGTTTGACCAGAGGTTGGTGCCTTAAAATTTATAAGAATATAATTTTATCAATTTAACAATCCTATCTTGAAGTTAAATTGCAGATTTTGTTAAAAACTACTAAATAAATATAGGCTTTTTATCATTATAAATAAATAACTATTATTTACATAACATACACAGATTCTTTGGTTAATTTTTGCTAACAGGTATAGAATTTTTTAATTTTTTAACAGGTTTAATATAGCTAGATAATTCAAGTTTAATTTCAAGCATATTTTGTTTTTGCTGCAGTTCTCTATTTTGTTATCACTTCTTTAATCTACTTATCATTTAATACACATCAATATCTAGAGTATTTTGTACACCTGTTGTAGTAGTGTTTTATCATGAATCTATCTCAAGTATCAAGGTTTGAGTGAAACATGTGTAAATTATATTCTCAAGGTTTGAGCTGGCTTGAATATTTTTCTGCGTCTTATTACTAATATTTGTACTTTGTTTTAAACACGATGTCATGTCATAATATTATCAATAATATTATACCTTTTATCAAGAGGAAAAAAATTGTCTTTAGAAGAACTGGTCCAATTAGCTACAAAATATTGTTATATCAAAACGCAATTGCATGAGTTAGGTTTTTTATAGCTAACATACTGGCTTGTAAAATATACTTTTAAGGATTTTGCAGTTCTAGAATAGGTTTAAAAAATTGAGTAGAACAAACAAATGTCTAGTTTTTGCAGTTCGAACATAACCATTGTAGCGCATGGGACTAATAACGAATCTTGAAGAATATTATAAGTATAATGTGATAGCCTCCCAAGAGTTTTATTCAAGTAGAAGATACCCTTCTGAAGTTTACGGGAACTGAGCTGCAACAATATCTTCCACTAATAGAAAGCTATTGTATAACTAAGTGCCACAAGGTATGATTCACTATAAAACACATGGTCCACAAGTCAATGGCAAAGTGAATTTGAAATCTTACTAATATTATAAAGGTGGAAATTGGTGTGTATGTTGGTTATTCCTTCACATGTGAACAACTGACTGGTTTTGGTTAAAGTTTGGCACATAGATAGACCATATCCAGGAGTAGCATATAGGATACATGACTGTGGTATCCTGGGAGTATGTTGCCCATGAGATAATGTGCGACTTTTATGCCTGCAAAGCAACTGGCAGTAGCTGGTAACATATAGGGTCTGGGTCAGGTCTGCTAGGACTAACCTACAAAAGTTTGCCCTTTTGTCACGAGTCATACGAATTATTAATCATATAGCACTATCGGTTATATATTTGGCCAAAACCTGCCGAAATTTTTAGAAGCAGCTCTCCACTTACCATCAGGTGGGATCGCAGTCAAGCACTGGTTTATAACAATTAAAAAAAAAAAAAAAAAAAATAGTTATTGAGAAAAAACATTACATCCTAATTAATTTTAAATTATCATAACTATACTTACATACTTATTATAATAAGAGTTAGTTATAACATCGCCTTGGACTAATCTGTAAAGGTGTTATAATGTAATAAATAAATATAAATCATCATCATCATCATTTTACTCTAAAGACGTCCACTGTTGGACATAGGCGTCCCCCAAATGTCGCCACAATGACCGGTCCTATGTGTCTCGCATCCAACGGATTCCCGCGACCCTCACTAGGTCATCGGTCCACCTTGTGGGAGGCCTTCTAACGCTGCGTCTTCCGGTACGTGGTCGCCATTCCAGAACCTTTCGTCCCCAACGACCATCAGTTCTGCGAGCAATGTGCCCTGCCCACTGCCACTTAAGTTTGGTGATTCTTCAGGCTATGTCCGTAACCTGTGATAAATATGTTATTTTAAATACAAGACTGGTTATTTATAAATAACATAGTTCTAGTAGTAGTAGGCACTAATTGACGGCGTATATGTATGAGCCAATGTATAAACGAAAATGAAGCATTGAATTGTAGCAGGTGGTGTTCTGTTAGTTCTGTAGTTTCTGCCTCATAAGAATAAGCTGAGAGTTTATATAAATAAAAATGAAGGGCTAAATGTGTTACCAAGAGGAAAAATTGAGAGTGACTTGACCAATGTACCGTGTATGAAACACAGAAAAATGTCACGGAAAACCGTAATAAAAATAATCTTTCGTTATTAAATTCGAATTGTAGGTATTTAGCTGTCAATCTTTACTTTAAACTACTTTTTTATTTGATACTTTTTTTGGGTGGGCTGGGTCCAGTAGATTCAAACAGAATAATATCTGTCAGGTCAGCTAGTCTAAGGGGCCGTTCATCTATTACGTAGAAGATTTTTACTAGTTTTGACCCCTTCCCCTCTCTAAATAAGAAAAAATAAAAATAGGCCGAACCCTCCCCCCCTATTTAATATTTATTACGTAAGAATCTAAAGGAATACATGAATACATGATGACGTTTGGTTGGGTTTGGTGTTTATTTTTATAAGTAACAGTTTTTAGCTATGTTTATAAGTGTGTCGTTTACGCAACCAAGCAACGTCTAGTTCACAAGCGGGGAGGCGCAATTACGTTGCCATCGAAATAGCTTGCCTATTACGCATCCGAACGCACATCGGCAAACACGAGGTTGCCTGCGCTTTTTGAAATCTTAACTTTGCATATTTTTGTGATCTTATGTAAGAACTATCAAGATTCCCTCCCACCCTCTTGTAAGAAAAAATAAGACATGATCGACCCCCCTCGTGAATCGTCTTACGTAATAAATGAATGGCCCCTAATATATAAAAATCTCATGTATTTGTTATCGAACTCCTCCGAAACGGCTTGACCGATTTTTATGTTTTGTTTTTGTGTTTATTTCCCTCCTTTTTAGCCCCCATTTTTTTCTTTGATTAAATATGGTAGAACAGTGTTTGCCCAGTCAGCTAGTTGTTAAATAAATAAATTATGACCAATACATTGGTAACCATAGCCCATAAGGTCGATTTGTAGCGACATCTGTGGCGCCACATAAGAACTAATCCTGCATCGCGCAATCAAAGTTCTCCGCGCGATTAGAACATATAGAACAGCCCGAAATCATCTATCGGGCAGCTGCCCACCAGACATAACACCCGTCTGGCCGGAGGATCCTCCCTTTTCCACTCTATTATTATACTTTCTGTACTATGAGAGTCCACTTCATTTATTATACTTTCTGTACTGTGTGTTATATCAACGTGGAAATATAAAAGATTTTTTTTTTTCAACGGAGATTTGCGGTACTTTACTCTCTGTTTCGCATACCTCCAAAGATTAATTACTGACTTCACTCCTGTGACTAACCCAATTATTCACTAAAGCAATTAACAGCTGTAACCTGTACCTCCTGTATCAATAATATAATTGGATTGACTCCACACAAACGTAGCTCGTTCCAAATTCTTACGCAACACTGGCACTAACACTATTAATGAGGTTCTCAAGGTCAAATTGATTGATCTCTGAGATGGCAGGTAACTGCATGTTAATAGATGACAATACTTATCATATCGTATATTAAGAGAAGGAATAATCTGGCAAATAATAATCAGAATAAGCATGTATATTAGTTCTTTTTTTTCCGTGTGAAAATCATTCAATGACGTCCCCCGCTCTTGGGCGAGAGGATCATTGCCTCGTGCGTGCACGTGCGGCCTACTTCTCTTTTGCTAGCATTACTGTTTCGCAAAAGGAGGCGACCACCTGCCATTCCTCCTCGCTCTGGACCATGGTCTGTACCAAGGCCCAGTGACGGCGTAGCTCTGCTCAGGCGGAGCACACCTCCACCGTATGCTCCACCGTGTCCTCCGGGCGGTCCACAATGGTGACACCCGGGTGTTTCTTCCGCACGAATCCGGTGCAGGAACCTCCCGAACTTACCATGTCCGGTGAGGACCAGCGTCATGCGGAAGGTGAGGACGCCGTGAGGTCTTTCCAGCCACGCCTCGGCGTGCCCAGCATGTGTATTAGTCCGGTTTTTAATCAATAAAAATATTTTTTAGAGGCAGCTTCGTGATTTTTTTCTATCATACTAAGTAAATTAGCTGTATTATGTTCTGAACACAGTATCTGTTTAGAATTTATCCTGTAGAATAACATATATTTTTCTGATTTTATTTACTGCAGTGGATCATATACTTTTGCGAGTTATAAAACTCGCGAATAACTCTTGTAGCCCTCATATGCGATAAGTGCTGTCTTCTTTAGAGCTAGTCTCGCTAACAAGCACTACAGACATTTAGTCAGACAATAATTTGATCAGTTCAAACAATAAGTATGAACTTCAGATATTTTATTTAGATAGTTATGGAAAACCTCTCTCGCTACTATTAAAAATGAAAAAAAAAAATTGATTACATGTGACATGACAGGCAGTCTCCAAGTGGGGCGAAACCAATCTGCTAACATTCAACGCCTCCAAAACTCAAGCGTGTCTGTTCACCGCTAAGAGGAGCACGTTCACCTTGGCTCCTGCTTTTCAGAATGTATCCCTGGAGTGCACCGACCGCCTTCACCTCTTAGGAGTTGAAATTTCCTCAGACCTCAATTTTGGGCGGTTCATTAAGTCCAAAGCCAAGGTAGCTGCTAGAAAACTAGGCGTTCTTGCAAAGTTCCGACGGTACTTCACACCGGGACAGCTTCTAATGTTATACAAAGCACAGGTCCAATCGTGTGTAGAGTACTGCAGTCACATATGGGCTGGTGCTGCAAAATGTCATCTAGCAGCTTTGGACTCGGTGGAAAGGCGTGCGAAGAGGCTAATCGGGGATCCAGATTTGGTTAAGTCCAATCTACAAAGCCTCGAGCACAGGCGCAGGGTAGCCAGCCTATCGGTATTTTACAGGTTACATGCTGGAGAGTGTGCGCGGGAATTGCATGACTTGATTCCGCCATCTCCTTTCTACCATCGGACAACCCGACGAACGGCGAGTATCCACCCTTACGTTGTTGAAACTTCAACGGTTCGGACTAAGCGTTTCGCTTCGTCGTTTATACCGCGTACATCGAAGGACTGGAACAATTTGCCTGCTGCGGTCTTCCCGTCCAACTATAATAGGCTCTTAATAAACTAGTGCACCTGACCATCAATGATTGCATCTCCGCTTACCATCAGGTGGGATCGCAGTCAAGTACCGGTTTATATCAATTAAAAAAAAAAAAAAAGATATCTACCAACCCGCACTGGGCCCGCATGGTGGATTACGGCACATTCCCTGTCTTAGAGAGGAGGCCTGAGTCCCAGCAGTGGGAACATTATGCTATGCTATAAACTGTGATAAGAATAAAAATATTACACCCATCAAAGTCTAGCTCGATTAAGGATCGTCGCAGAACTGGAACCGGCGTGGAAATAATTTTAGATTTAATTTTGGGAGTGGCAATGTTAATGTATAGTTGCCAATTAACAAAACTGCGCTGTGCGTTAAGTTTGCGTCATCATTAACCCCTAAAAAAAATACATTCAGCCGAACATAGAACCTCCTTCTTTTTGAAGTCGGTTATAAAGGTGTTTCGCAGCATACACGCGACAACCACAAATGTCGCCACAAGAAGCTAGAAGCGGCCACAAAGGTAGCTGAAGCAGGCGCACTTGTGGCCGGTGGCTGCAATTTTATTTAACCCATGCGTGCAGTATCATAATGGACTCAGACGAAGGTTAAATGCGCAATTAGCGTGTGGCGGCGTTTTGTGTCGGCGTTTAGTGGCTGGTGCGCACTCGCGCATTTAAACCTTTTTCATCAGAGTCCACTATGATACTGCGCGTATGGTTTAAAAAAGGAGCAGCTACCAGCCTCAAGTAGCTGTCGGGCGCTTCGCTGCCTTTGTGCCCGCTCTTAGCTTGTCGTGGCGGCGTTTGTGTCTGCGGCATTTGGCTCGTGTGGGCGACCCTTAGTGTGTGCTGTCTCTTACCAAGTCATCTTCCTAACTTTAGTAATTTATATAATTCCCTTTGTTCATTGAAATCCGTCTCTTGCAGCTAAGCATCCACCATGGCGTATCCCAACCAGTTGCCGCCGCCCCCACCACAGACCATGGGGTCCACAAACACGGTGTTCATCACCGAGACGCGGTTCGACCCCTCCTACCTGAAGACTGTGCCCGGGATTCTTAAGGCTATTGTTGTTGTAAGTGACTCAGTTTTTGTGAATTTTAACGACTATTAAAATTACACGAAATCTTTTCCTGTGTTGTCGTGTATAGGTTGGGGCAGGGGTCTTGTGTCATGACGTGTTCAAATGTAAGTTGTGCGAGCAAGAGAGAGGGAGCTGGAGCCCTTTAACAGTTCAGTTTAGGCCGTAAAATGGATCGCGTTAAGAGCTCGTGGGCCTTTGATAGGCAGAAGCTGACCACAACATAGTTTGGAGCCACGGGGAATATCTGAAAAGGAAACCCGTGGTCCTGGAACGCAAATAGCTACTGAAGGACACAGGTGTGGTTTTAGTCAGTAAATCTGACACGCCTTCTCGCCCCATCTTAGAGCGAGAGAAGTCATTGGACGATTTTCCACTTAAGAAAAAAAGTAGAATTGCAAAAAGGCTAGACAAATGATAATTATATTTCCCTGTGTCAATTCATCACCATCATTTGAGCCGAAAGATGTCCACTGTTGGACGTAGGCTTCCCCCAAGTGTTGCCATAACGACTGGTCGCGACCATCACCAGGTCATCGGCCTGTGTGAGCTATTCTGGATAATCCTACGAATAAAGTAGAATCACTATCTTGAAGCCGTTGTAGTACTTCTGTGCCCGTTGTTAGTTACCCGTTGCGCTTCTGTGCCTCACACAGTCACTTCCGTTCATTTCTAATATTAGTCAAGTACATCAAAACAATCACATTAATAAAATACAATAAACATAGACGTAACACTTGTTGTATTGTTAGCTAAAGTAGTTCCGCATTTTTGCAGCAATTTGTCTTGCCTTCATAATCTTTGCTTACGATTTCTACGACACCTTCCTAGCGTGAAGCATTTAAATCTCATACTTTGTACCTACCTATGTCCCACACACGATTGGCATAAAACAAAACAAATATTTTCAATTGTAAACGGTCGTTACGTCAATGAGTAATTATTTACACATTACTAATAGGTGACTAATTGAAAACGCAATGATGATAAGAAAACATAGGTGTAGCTAAACTGGCTGCAATCCAGGAAAAGGTCTTTGCTCCTAAAACTTACTTACAAAGTAAAAAACATTACCCTCTTTCGTCGCACAGTCGGGTAAAAACAATAACGTGGCAGATCTCTGATCTTTTATTTTAGTCTCGTAATTGTACGTATTATGTCTACGAGAAAATAATAATAATAATAAAATTTATTTTCAGAATTGCTTCCATATAGTGTTAGTAACAATGTTCTTAGCCTAGTGTTAGTAAAGCATTATAAAGTGAAATAATAATGACAGGTCTTATTAGGCGCTTGCTCTCGCGTGTAGGCCTATCAAATGTGCCGTCAGCATAGAGTCCCATCGGCCCGCACACGCGGTCAGGATGGCGAAAAGCCGTGCTATTTTTTATTAAAAAAAAAAGTTGCCTTACAATAGGAATTACCCCTGTATCGTGGGCGCCTTCACATAGTAAACTCACATGTACAAGACACCCAAACCCGAAATAACTAACTGTAGGCCATGCAAATACTTGTTCTGTGCGGGAATCGAACCCGCGAGCGCAGCGCAGCATTCAAACGCTCGGCCACTTCATCAAAAATGCTGTCAAAAGCAAGTCTTGCACGGTCAACGAAGTACTGGAGACCTGTGGAGAGAGAGGCATTTACGGCCTCAAGTCCACGACATATGCACGGATTTGTAATCTATTCCAAAATAACCCTTTGTTACGTCGATGCATCGGAATTAGCAGGATAAGTATATAGTGACCATTCTCTCGTCTCATTTAGTTGATCATTCTGTAGCAGCTATAGATACAGGTTTACAATGCAGCTGTCCATCCGTCTAATTAAAATTCCCGGTGCTTCACCAGGTGGTTGAAAAGCTCTTTGTCCTGAACCACTCACACTGAGACAGTTGATCAATATTTATATATCTTACCCATGACTATAGTCGTGATACATAATAGGCAGGACAATCTTATTAGAGCGCAGGAATTTTTGATAGTTTCCTTGACGAAAGTAGGTTTTAGTCAGCCTTCTTCTTTTTTTCGAATTGATGGCAAACTCGTTGAACGGTTTGGGCCCAGTAATTGGTTACCTTAATCCACGCTAAATCGATTGCGCACACAGATAGACGACTGCAAACTCAACTTGGCGAAATGGGGTTTTATAGAACCATCGGATACCTACTCGAAGTGAGTGCGGTGCTCCTGTTTAAAACATGAGCCACGTTAGAATGCCCCAAGTACCTGCACTTTGGAGGAATTGATGAGTGCCACCGATGATCGATTATTTTAGTCAGTAAAAATCTGGCACTTTTTTTTCTCTCGCTCCACCCAGAGCGGGAGAAAAGATTGATGACTTCCCACCAGAAAAAAAAAGTTATTCAACTATGAATTTGAAATAGTATAACTGCCCTAACCAAATATCTGCGCGATTGTTTGTATGAGTCACCATGGACTTGGAACACAAAGGTCAATTTAAGAAACCCAGGTCGGCTTTAGTCAGTAAAATTCTGATAGGATGAATCAGTCTTTCATTGACTTGTCTTGTTGTAAGATTTATTTGATACAGATCTAAGATTGGTATTTTTTTTAACGTGTCCATATTTTCCAGCTATTCAACCTTATTGGGTTCATCTGCATCCAGTCTTCAGCGTTCTGGTCGAACGGTCGAGGAGTCTTCTTCAACATAGTGGCCCACCTCGGGCTCTGGTTCTCCGGCATCCTGCTGATGCTGTACCTGTTCCACTTGGTGGAGAAGTACCACAACGTCAAGTGGCTGAAAATCGAGATGATCGGGTATATCGTGATGGTGTTCCTCTACTTGATCGCGTCGACGATAGTGGTCGCGTTTGGAGCGGCTACGTATTCTGCTGCTGGGGTGAGTTCAGAACGTTTAAAAATTTATGTACTTTTTCTTTTACTTTTTTTTTTGACAAATCTCGCTCTTGGGCGGAGCGAGAGATAGTGTCAGACTTTTACTGACTAAAAACACACTCCTGCTCCTTCGTTGCGTTCGTCCCAGGGCCCCGGATTTGTACTTGCGATATCTAAAATAATTTACGATAATGGGAGTTCCAAGACTCGGATTGCCAGTTCGGAGAAATCTGTAAATCGCTTACGCATAAGTTGTAGTAATGTAAGGCAAGAAGTGCTTTATTCAAAAGAACTGTTTTTGTAGTTTTTAATAATATAATTAACTAGCTTTTGCCCGCGGCTTCGCTCCCGTCTATATTCTACTACTCTACCCTACTCTACCCTACTCAACCCTACTCTACCCTACTCTATCCTACTCTACCCTACTCTACCCTACTCTACTCTACCCTAATCTACCCTACTCGATAAAATGTATCTTATGTCCGTCCGTCGGTTCTGAACTACCTCCCCACCAATTTTCAGCTAAATCGGTTGAGCAGTTCTTGAGTTATAAATAGTGTAACTAACACGACTTTCTTTTATATATATTGATTTATGTGAGACGTTTTTAACCGAAAATTTTGAAAACGGTACGAAACGCTGGATGTAATCAGAAACAATTCAATATTAATTTTGTTTTTTATTCGTAAGTAATTTTTGTCAAAAAACATGTTACAGCTTTCTGCGTAGGAGGCTTATGTAGGAACTAGCTTCTGCCAGCGGCTTTACCCGCGTGAGTGTAGATTTTTCCATACAAAGTTGGGAGCCCCGTTTCGTCCCTTTAGGGACTGAATTTTGGAAAATCCTCTCTTAGTGCTCGCATACATCATAAAAGAAAACCTTGTGCAAAATTTTACGCTTCTAGTCCCAGTATTACGGCTGTGCGTTGATATGTCAGTCAGTCAGTTTCTCCTTATATGTATAAAGATTATGTAGGTATATCGACTTCTTTATCTATTTCTCCTCACCTTTCTTGTACTACTTCTACTTCACATGGAATATCCTTTAAACCACCTTGAATGGGTTAATAACTTTTTCGTATACACTAGACTTTATGTAGCTCCATGTCTTCCATTCTTGTAAGTAATAAGAAAAGAATACGTCACTTTAAGAACGTACCTAGGTGTCATGTGACTAACTGATGAGTTGGTGACATCACGAGGGTGATGACTGATGAGTCATCCCCTCGTAACTTTATCTCTACATTGTTGATGCAAGATTGCGTCGAATTTGAAATTTTTGCAAATAGAACATGGTTCTGTAGTTTCTGTAACCCAAGTTTGCATTTGTCACTAAATTACAATACCCTAATTGTAATATCTATTCCCATGAAATATATTAGTCATAAATGGTCTCTAAGTATGAATCATCATATTAGTGTGAATAGGTTTAAGTAACTGAAATTATACACTCACGGTCATATTTTTAGAGGAACACAAAAAAAGACAAAGTATAAAAATAGCCTCTGTCCTTACTAAAGGATTTATTAAAATTAATCAATAAAACTATCATTGTTGAACAAAACAAAATCGCCTTCCAAAAAAAAATGTTAGAAAGAAACATCTTGTTTCGTACTTTTATCCTTTTGTCTTTGATTTGTCCTTTTATAGAGGAAATTGACTATCAGTCCAAACTTGGATTTTTTCCTAATGTTTAATATACTTAATAGGTACTTATCTCCTATTGCTGTGAAAACTGCCTGCATCCGTCTGGGTGGTCTGTCTGGGCATACTTTTGATTAGATTATCAATAAAACTTTGTGGTATTAGATTAGCTAACTTAACTTTAGGCGGTTCATTGAGTTTAAAGCCAAGGTAGCTGCTAGGAAACTCGACATTCTTGCAAATGTCCGGCAGTACTTCACACCGACAGCTTCTAATATCAAAGTACAGATCGGTGTGGAGTACTGCAGCCACATATAGGCTGGTGCTGCAAAATGCCATCTGGCAGCTTTAGACTCAGTGGAAAGGCGTGCGAAGAAGCTAACTGGTGATCCAGATTTGGTTAACAGCTAACACCAATCTACAAAGCCTGGAGCATAGGTGTAGGGTAGCCAGAATTTCCGTATTATACAGGATGCGCGGGAATTACATGAATAGATTCCGTCACCTTTCTACCATCGGAAAACCCGACGTACGAAGATTTACGACCCTTACGTTGTTAACACCTCTTAGGTCCGGACTAAGCAGTTCACCTCATCTTTTATACCGCGTACATCGAAGAACTGGAACAATTTACCTGCTGCGGTCTTCCCGTCCGATTAAAATTTAGGTGTCTTCAAGGCTAAAGTGAATAGGCTCTTAATAAACTAGTGCGCCTTGCCATCAACGATTGCATCACTACTTACCATCATGTGAGATCGCAGTCAAGCACTAGTTTATATCATTAAAAAAAAGTGATGCGACTACGATGCTCGATTGTAATATCTTTACTCCATGAAAATATACTACTAAAATTTTACTACTACTCATATCAAACTGTTCTGTAATTGGTGTCTAAAACAATTACACAAGACACGCCAGTAGGCCATATCGGCTTGCCCACCTGTCAATATTGAAATGAAAACAAAAGACTGCCGCGATGCCATGCGCGCTTGTACGCACTGGCACACATAATGTCGGCCGTACGTGACCGACCTATTAAATATGTTTCTATAAATAAATATGTTTAATATTGCGTTACACCCGGTATTTACTAGCAATTAAGAATTGAAATGAGGTAAACGGTTGTTTTTGTTACGTACATAGATCTGTTATAGAATTCCTTCTCTGTGTTTCTATGAGCAGTAGAATATCTCTCCAAAGACTGTCGTATTTTTGGCAGTATCATCGTAATTTCTTTGCCCTGTCCTTGTCCCACATTTCAGCTCGTTTAGACGGACACTGTTTACAGAATCGATTTCAGCGGGTCCATTTTTACTTTGGTAATGACATAATTATGTATGATCGAGTTCACAGATGTGCAGAATCCAGCAATAGATACTTTTCTATGGAAAAATACGGATCCCTTGAAAACGGTACCGGTCGTGAAGAAGACCTATTTTTTTCTTCTTCAGTTCTCCTATGTCAACAGTTACTATATCATTCACTCTTTTAGTTTTAGCAGTCTGTAGGATATATGTATTTTATACCAATGGTAATATAGTACTCTGGGCTGTCTTCTGATTTGTAATAAACCTTTTTGTGACGTCACTAAAAATCTCTATCTTCTTCAAGGCAAGGGAAACTTCAACTAAAACTCTTACTGCATGAATCTCTTTTTCCGTTCGTTTTACCTTCGAAAATTATCCAAGTCCCCATTTTAAGATTTTACTTCTAGGCCATTGACTTTTTATATTCCATTAAAAAGGGTCTCTGGGCCTGATCTGATGACATTACTGTATATATGGGTCCTTTTTATGACTCCTAAACTTTTATACGAGTCTATTACGAAGGGTCATTTGTTTGTTATATGAGGAACGTGCTTCTTAAAGGCTACCTATTCAAGTTTCCCTTTACGACCGTCATTCGTCTGTCAAAGAATATTAACTAGCCTTACGTGATTTATATTCTAATCAGATTTTATAGAAAATATTTAAAGTGTATCGAGTCAGTCGTTTCGTATTCTGTACACGATTCGCTCCCTGAGTTTTCTATGTTCTAGATTTTAGATAAGCTAGGACACGACTCGTACCTAGATTCCTATCCAGTACATGGAATTAATGTTTGAACACAGACTATGTACCTATTTTTTATTGCCTTTGTCAAATATGTTGTTGGTGTGCCCATATTTTCTTCAGTATTCGGTTGAGTTAAGCCCTTTACGTATAATAAAGTCTTATATCCTCGTCTCTATTGTTCTTATATCCTCTCTGTCAGTCTTCTTTTAAGGTGCACCTGCCATGTTATATCTCTGCACCACCCTAAGGTCGACTGGTAGAAAATGCCTATGGCATTAAGTCCGCCTTTGTACAATGTTTCATTACTGCATAAAGTTTTAAATAAATAAATAAAATATGTAGATTACGGTATGGTATTTTTATTAAAATTTCTGTTATCGCTGGCATATATCACAGCTCGACACAAAAATTCGTTGCCGGACAAACCAGAGAAACCTGATTTTAAGTACATTATAGCGATGCTAATTAGTATTATTCCATCAGCTTTACTTTACAAGATAGACAGCGTCAGTAGCGTCAATGTACAGAAATAATTGATTTCTTTTTAACGATTTTCTTCGGTGAAGTTGGCGTGGTCCATCGCACATATTATTACGTCCTCAGCTAGTACCTAGCCTGCCAACATTTGGATATCCCGTCAATCTTAGAACTTGTTTTTATATTTAGATGGAAACATTATGTGTAATTGTATATAATTATTTTATTTAATAAAATAGAATTATTATGTTATGTTTTAAAAGATTCAAATGACTGTGTAAGAAGTGAACTTGATACAGCCTACATTCATATCGTCATAAACGATTCGCACGCAGGTTTTAAAAAAATCCAAATCTCTATCTAACAAGGGTTGTTAGGTTTATTTTTTGAAAAAGATTTTGATATGTTGTGTAACGATTATGGTGATATATGTTTCACCATAATCGTTAATCATAAGTGTTTCCGAATGATGGACTCATTCGGAAACGGTGAATACAAACTTAAAAAGGGAATATTGTAATCTGTATTTTTGTGTAGTATTTTCGCAATTTTATTTATAATATTATAAAATAAAGCTGCACTAATTTCAACTTAAAATATGTCGGGATGTGATAATATTTTGATTTTCAACTAATGTCACACATACGAGCTGAAAACAAAATATTAGTCGCTAAAATAAAGTATACCGTACCTACCTATAACCTAAGTATACCGTCATGTTTCTTTTTCGTAACACAACACGTAAAAAAAAAACACGCAAGATTTTCCAAGCGTCAACGTCCCTTGTAGAAGCAGTTCGTTTCGTATATCATAAATAATCTATTTGCTGTCTGCTGTTCCACCTCTATCTCAATCCGTGAGCGTGGGCTTGCGGAAGTGTTATATGTGCGCCTCAAAGAGATGTCAGCAAACCGTGGGGGGCCCAGCAGGGCCGATGTCTGCTAGAACCATGGGAAGGATTCTGAAACCTAGAACGCAAATGGCAACTGAAAGAACATAGGTGTAGTTTTAGTCAGTAAAAGTCTGACACGCCCTCCACCCTAGAGCGGTAGAAACCATTAGATGATTTCCCACTTAAAAAAACCTCAATCTCAATGTTACACAATGTTCTATACCTCTAACATCCACCATTATTTTCCAGTTCTTCGGCTACCTAGCAATGGTGCTGTACGGCATTGACGCCTTCCTGAAGTACAATGCGCTGAAGGCAGGCGAGCTGGCCCAGGGTCACAGGGTCATGGCTAAGCAGACCCACGTGACCACACCGCCGGCGCTTCCTTAGATGGAGACGTGGTAAGCAGTGGGAAGATGTATTTTCTGCCTTTGGTATAAGGTAGAATTTCCAACAGATGCGCTTTCGAGAAATGTAACAGTCCTTCGTGACTGTGAAATGATATTGTCAAGGATTTTGTACGAGATTATTTGTAACGAATTGTACCTATGACTGTTTTATGCGGTTCGTCCTTTAGCAAGCTAATTGATAAGAAAGACGTCGTACTTAGTACAAAGATGCAGCAAATCAAATGATTTATTTAAAATAAACCATTAATTTTAACCGCTTGCGCCGGATTGGTCCGAAGAGTTTTTTCGTGTCCTATTCGCCAAGGTCGTGTATTTGTGACAGGGTACTCCATCTTGTTTAGCTCTTCAATCCCCTTAGATGACAGAAGAGCTGACTAGATGGAGTATTTGGTCGTGGATGTCTGACCCTGGCGGAATAAACGCGAGAGTGTTTGTCGGATATATCCGACGTAGGGTGGGTAGGGTAGGGTGAACGGACACTTTTGAACTATCAAAGTTAGTCATAAAGATAAAGCTAGTTGCTTGTTCTAAAGCGTAGATCTCTACGGAGAAGAACGTGCGAACTACATTCCTTTAAATCGGCATTTTCGAGTTGCTGTGATTGTTTAGTATCGCTGAACAATTCAGTATCAGCTCGCTTAGTGAGAGTTGTATTTACGTTAACGCGATCAACTTTTATTGCGATTGGTTAGGAGCTTGGAGCGGGCCAATCGGAGCGCCAAACGTCAAACCTAATTCGTACTAGGCTCTCTGATGTCGTATTGTAGAGAATTGAAGAAGAACTTGCTAAAAGACGCCGTGGATAATTAGATATTTTGTCTATGTATTGATTTGTGACCGCCTGTATTACTTATAGCCAATGAAGGCCAGTCGAAGTGTTGAACACGACAATATCGAATGATCCTTGCAAATGCGCAAATGAGTGCGCTTGAATCGTACCTATCTAACATTTTATTTGCAAGAGGCTTATATTTTGGATACTTGAAACTTTTATAAATAACCGTGTTATCCAAAATTCATTATTTATTCCAAGAAATAAGGAAACACTAACGTAATCAATCGATTTTAATGAGTTTCCTATCGTTTAGTCCATGTACATTATTATTTTTTTCGGATAACGATATCATAGTAAGTAGAAAAAGATATTAGTTTATATTAAGTACCTATTAAATATTTATTGGTTAACAAAAAATGATTTCTGAAAAAAACATGAAATTTTTATGACGACTCCAAGTCGTACATTCTAAGTTCTAAAATCAATATTCGTATGTGTACTGATAGAAAATGATTGTATCACAATTTATTTACAAAGACTAGTTTTAAGTGATCTTTTTAGTATCGTATTTAATTCCCACCAAGTTGTGTTTGTGGCCTGGTTTCTGACAATCATGACATTAGCCAAGTGTGCCAATGATATCAGTGGGACGAAGATAAGCTGAGAATAAATCGTTCGAGATAAAATGATGACTCCTGCTCCAGTGACATGTATTTTAAATGATGCATTTGGGCAGATTATTCGGAGCTCGATCCCATTTATGTGAAGCTACAAGTTTCATTTAATATTTTCCGACATATTGGAAGCATGAGTTGCTGTATAATAATCTTTTTTTTTTCTATTGCCTGGAATTAGAACTAGCATGTGTCATACAGAAAAACTAAGTTTACATTTGGCGGACACATGGCTGTAATTCAAGGATAAATATAACATTTACTTAACTCAAAACAATAGATGGAAACTAGCTGGCCACCCTGGCTTTACATTGGACATTTTTTTTTTATCCACGTAATAAGATTTTGCATACAAACGTAGTTCCCCTCTTTTCACCCCCTTATAGGTCGGATTGCCAAAAAACCTTCCTTAGCGTTCGTCTAAGGAAGCCAAAATTGTACAATACTTCACAGTTTTAATTCCAGTAGTTTCGGCTGTGCGTTGATATGTCAGTCAGTCAGTATTTCCTTTTAGATATATAAGGTGCTAAAAAATTAACTTTAAGAATTTCGAGGGTCATTTTACTCCTCATATGAACTACTTTTACTATGGGACCAAACCTGAAAAAGCGAAAAAAAATATCAGCTGCTCAATACATTTTGACGAGTTATGCGAACATAAACGTAGGGAACAGCTAATTTTTTTTTCGCGATTTCAGGTTTGATCCCATAGTAAAAGTTGTTCATAATGAGGAGTAAATGACCCTCGAAATTCTTAAAGTTAATTTTTTAGCACCTTATATAATGACGTACCTAAAGACAACCATTATGGGGACTAAATGTATCCAATAAATCATGCATTTGATTTGGTCAGAAACCAGACATTTATGTTAGTATTGCACAAGGGCTTCGATTACCTCAGTGTGTACTTATTAAAACTTATTTACTTGTTTTTGAACATTTTTTATACTTAAAAATATTTTCTTTCAAGACTTGTACTTGATCGAGGCAACTTAAAATGTCAAATAATTTGTTTTTTGTAAATAGTGTTCAAAAATAATGCAAAGTGTTTTCTAGATGTTATTGAAATTATAAAATATATTATTCTTAGACATTTTGTGATACTATTGTAGTAAGTGCTAACTTATTTAATCATGTTTATAAACATTTATTATTATTGTAAATAAGGATTAAACTTTGTAAAATATGTACCTACTTATTTAGAACTTAATACTTTTTAAACATTTGTACTTTTTGAGGAAGGAAAACCTATCCTACATAGTTTACATAGAGAATCTTTTTCACATAAAAAAAGGTCATTAATCTATTATTAGAACTGAAAAAGACGTTCATCACGCGAATGTATTCACACAAAGTTGGTGTTCTTTATCACTTTAACCAATTACGTTGGATTAATCCAACAAATATTTTCGTGTCCCTTTCATCAGTCCATCTCGTCAGCTCTTCTGTCTCCTACAAGTGACACTAGGGGTTAAGGAAGTGGAGTATTTGGTTGTAAATATATGACTCTTGCGAAATGGACACGATAATATATTGTCGGATTATTATTTTTTTGAAATATCGTGCAAATATATTATAGCTCACGCTTACCACTTTAGTTATAATGTGTCTATATAATTGTATTATCTTCCGTCCACTGTCTACTAAAGCTTTGCTCACGTTGTGTCAAATGTATCTTAACCACGTGTTTTTAAGACTTATGCTCATCCTTGTAAATTTTGCTCTAAAGGCCGAAACTGCGTCTGCGCGGACGCCCGCGCGGTTCCATATAAAAGTGCCCCGTTGCGGGTCCCTACGTGGCTCGCGGGCCTCGCGCCCATTTTGCTACGTAGTAATATATTAAGTTCTTCATCGACACGACTACATGCACACCGTTAATGTTGAACTGCCGACACTACGTAGGGAATAATCCGGTTTCCGTGTCGGGGAGCCGAGCATATCAAACGTGGCCCGCGGCCGTCCGCGCAGACGCAGTTTCGGCCCTATACACATTTAATATTAGAAATATATACTTAACTTTATAAGCAGAACATTTATCTGTGTACTTTAAGTTCAGCTTTTACCCGATGATGGTAGTCATCATAAATATCTACAAAATCTTAAATGGTTTGTTTTTAGAGGGGCAATTCCTGTGGTTATAAGAAACGTTCGCATTCGCGATCTGCCAATAAATTGTAAATTTGTTCACGATTACGAGAATTGGCTCTCTACTAAAATAAACGATATTTTAGAAATTACACAATCAAACTAGTTATTCGTTAAAAAAAATAATTTAAATATTCATATATATTATTCATAGTAACTGGTAGCCATTTCAATAATGTATTAGTTATTGACTATGATGATGCAATAACTTGACGTTGATAATTCTTGCTAAATATCAGGAAAATCAGAGTCAAAAATTATTATTTTTGTTTATGACATATTATGATACTATGAATCACCTACTAAAATGAATAAACCTTTGTTACATTATACATAGATACTATTTTATTACGTAAAAAAAAGAACAGAAAATGCACTGTTCACAAATATTCCGGTATAACCGACTTTTGTTAATATTTTCTATGGTCATTGTTGTATGAAATAAAACATTTGAAAGTGTTTTAAATGGTTTTATTGTGTTAACAGTAGGTATGTCCATAATCAACAAATGGCGATGCCTCAATCTAAAAGGGCCCAATAGAAAAATGTATCTTAACCTTTGTGATTGAAGTATCGTCGTATCAAATAGATTAAAAAAAAAACATTAAAAAAAAAATTACACAACCAAATTGCGAATTCCCTTTTTTTTAGTTGGTTAAAAGTATTCGATTACTGCTTTTCAGTGAAATTTTAATAGCGTAAAAATTATAGCATAGTTATCAATAACGTAATAAAAAAAAATAACAATTATATCTTAAGTGGCGACCTCTCGCGTTGGGCCCTGGTCCAGGTCACGGTCCAGAGCGATAAAGGGATGCGACCGCATCCTTCTGCGAAGCAGTAATACTGAAGGAGGCAGCCGCAAGAGTGAGGAAACGTACATCTTCACGCCCCAACCGCCGCGACAGAAAACAGTGCGCGGGCTTGCGGACGACGAGCAATGGCGAGCTCGCCGTCCAATCCTGAGGTACCCATTGCTCGGTGACTGATATAAGAACCGAACCTGAGTCGTCGACAGCACGTAGTGTTCCACGCGCGCCTCTAAGAGTTGTCAGCAAACCGTAGGAGGCCAGCAAAGCCGATGCCTGCTAGGGCCATGGGAATGTTCTGATAAGGACACTCATGGTCCTGGAACGCAAAAGGTAACTGAATTCCTTCAGTTATGTTCCCATAGGTGTGGTTTACTCAGTAAAAGTCTGACACGCCTCCCGCTCCACCCAATATTCGAGTATATGAACATAATTATACACTGTATTTAATTATTTATGATTTGATTAAATATTTTGAGGCAACACAGTTTGAGTGTGTTGCCAATTACAACCTTTAGATTATAACTATAATATTTAAAACTTAACAAGAGTCTGTTGTTATTTTTATATATTATGTGTGTGCTTGGGAACTAATTACAATTGTTACACAGGTACGGATCAATGTCCTCTGACTTCTAACGAAAACTAAAAAATATTACAAATAATACTTAAAATCGTAACGAAAATGTCTTAATTAATTTACCCTTAAATAAACAATTATCTAACTTATAACTAATAATTAATTATGCTTCAGACAAGCAAGTTTAATATTCGACTGTATAATGACACACAATTTATAAAAATCTATTTTATAAAATGCCCAAATATATTGGACCCATTGTTAAGAATAATATGTATCAAAAAATAATATGGTGGGTTAACTTATAGTTTGTTAAAACACACCAAAATATCCATGGCGTATACTATTTTGTATGTAAAGTAAGTACATTCTTTTATAATATTTTGTACAGAATAAAAAGTAGTACCTACCTCAAAATATATAATGTGCTATTTTTGTATAACAATTATAAAATGTCTGTAGCTTCATTGTGCGCAATGAATAGCGTTGTTATTAAAAGTAGCACAGACTTAAAAAATAGTATCTAGTAAAAAACATTAGTTAATTTGATTTTTATTTACTTAGCTTGTTCCAGGCTAGACTTTCAGCGAAATGTAGACGCTGTATAAATCATTTACAGTTCTTTTATTTTTTCCGAAAGAGTTCCTGGCCTCACGCCCAAAACAACTTCTATAAAACAATCGTCGTGTTATTGGTCATTATTTGTTATATTCTAGATTTTAGAAACTTTCCGATGTTTTAAGTTTTAATATAGGCACACAGAAAAGGCACATACAATTTAGCTCTTTGCGATTATACAATCTTATGTAAGTAGATATATAAAGATATTATAATAAGCACTTTAGAGCATATAGTATAAAATCTATAGATTTTACACGATTTTAGACTTTAAATATTTAAAAGAGATAAAAGGTTTATGCGAACATGGTTAATTATATTTTTACAAATCTAAAATACAAAGTTTAAGTCGTTATAATTTCCTTAATAAGGCAATAAATCCCTAAATAGGTAATCGCAAGTCATTTGGTCATTATAATCATGGTGTTTGTATTTTTATTTTCTTTGGACTGTTGCTGCCGTATTTATATAAAAATATAGTTTTTACTGCATTTATGACCAAATCTTTAACATATTTAATAAAAATAAAAAATATAGTGCTGAACGACAGTACGCTTATTACTAACTCAATACTTTGCTCTTCATTTTATCCTTGACATTGTAAATTAAAACCAAGACTAAAATTGGTTATTATAACATTGGCAACCATAGGACTTAGGTTTTAGAACAAACCTGATTATGGCTGATTTATCAATCATCAGATAAGGTTTTGTCTGAGGCTTTTAAATGGCAGTTAAATTTTGTAAAAAAAAAAGTCAAAATGTCTTATTCTTAAGTTAAAAGTTACCTGACAATTGAAAGATCAGCCCTTAGACCAAGATTCAAGTATCATAGAGAAAATCCTCGCTTTCATTGAAACCATTTGAAGCCGACTGCTGAGCTGAACCAAGTTATTGTGTAAGTGGTGATAAAGAAGATTTAAAAGGCGATGGTAAGTCTTACTGTGGTGGCTGCGGGGGAAGGCCTCGCTTCCACGCCTTGTACTTCAGGTAGCCATCGAAGCCATACGCTATGATTGCGCATAGGCCGAAAAACTGCAATAGAAGAGGAATTATAGGTCAGTATCTAATGTCCGATCGAAACACGATTTTCAGCTGAAAACGAATCTGACCGTAGCGCGTAGTCGAATATTCGACGCACACGAATGTATGCGATAAATTGAAAAAAATACCATACATATCGCTTTTTGTAACTGATTGCAAGTGATTAATAATAATTAATGCTTTTGGTAAGTCAATCGATAAGCCAGGTTTTAGTAATCTATTTAAATAAAAATTAATAGCTGTTCGTTAAAATTGATGTAGGTGGATCGATTTGGTTAATATTAGCTTGAATTATTTATGATAGTCCAGGAAAGGTTTAAACGGAGAGAAAATATAGAAAAAATCACGAAAAAAAAAATCTGAATACAACGCCATCTCTAATTAAAATGTCATTTTAAAATGAATTAAGCTGGTTCTGGTAATGCCAGTAGATGGCGTTATTCTTTGACAGTTTAGCTAAAAGGTATCACAATATTCAATGACTATTAGACGGTACGAAGTTTGGGTCCGGGTCAGCTAGTCTATATATATAAAAATGAACCCCTATTTCTCCTGGTCACGCTATAAGCCTCGGGCGCCGATTGATTATAATAATACCACTCGCGCGCGAGGGGTTAATAACGGCTGGACTAATTTTAATACTTCTTTTTTTGTTTATTTATTTATTATCTTCCTTAAAACTATCATTACAGGTAAATACCCAATGCGATAGTGCAGTCTGAAAATTAACTTACAATTATAAAAATTAAAAAGAAAAAAAATCTAATTGTACTTATGTAGGTATAGTTATATTATAACTGTGATTTAGGTAAGTACAATTAGATTTTTTTTCTAAGTTTTAAGTTTAATACTTTACATACTAAGTTTTGCTCATCAGCATACAGGGACAGTTGTAATTAGGGTAGGGTTGGGTAGAGTGGTCAGTTGACGGGAGCGAAGCCGCGGGCAAAAGCTTGTATCAAATATCGGCGGCTCCGCCTGCGTGAAAGTAGGTTTCTCTATACAAATTTTGGACCCCGTTTTACCCACCGGGGTGAATTTTGTAAAATCCTCTCTTAGAAAATCCTTGAGCAAAGTTATACGCTCCTAGGCCTTCTGACTTCTGCTGTGCGTTAATATGTCAGTCAGTTTCTCTTTTTATTATTTATTTATATAAACTCTATTCATTTATATTTGACATAGCTAATGCCTGGCTTATTTCTTCGTCTATCTTCAATAATAATTTAATGTTTTAGAAAAACTATACACTTCACAATGATAAAGGCAAAGGCATCGAAAGCTCTGGGATTTATACTACGCACTACGGCCTGTTTTCGATCTTTTACACCAGTAAAAATTTTGTATTGTTCTTTCGTACGTAGCCATTTAGAATACGCATCACAGGTGTGGAACCCGAAGTATGAGACCTCTTCTTCTTCTTCTTTTCGATTCGATGGTAAACTCGTCAAACCTTTTGGGCCCAATAGGCGGTATGAGACTTATAAGTCCTTATTAAAGGCGTCCAAAGAAAATTTCTACGTTACCTAGATTATAGGTAACTGCAATACTCAATTGACTAAGAGCATCGCTGTAAACGGTACCACTTCCTTCCTCTGGAGATGAGGCGTCATTTTGGAGGCATAAGTATGCTGATGGGTGTCGCAAGTGGCCACATTGACTGTCCTGAACTCGTTTCTAATATAGCACTACGCACAAACCTAATGGGATTACGTTAGCGACCAATATTAAATGTACCTTTCGCATTGACCAATTATATGGAAAATGTTTTTTCAATAAGGAGTGCACATGATTTCAATAAACTTTCTAGGGACCTTGATATCGACTTGTTTTGCACCAGTGTGGCGACCTTACGATGGCAAAGGACAGCATTTTTTCGGTGATTAACTTCTCTCGTTAGTAATTACGTAATTACTTTCTTTTTATCGATATATATATATTTAAAATATGTGTGGAGGCTTGTAATTAGCGATTTGATAATATTACAATGTTTATACTATTTTTTTTATAGTTGTCTGTAAGCCTACTATAAAATAAATAAATAATTATTCTACTTTTAATAAGTGATTTTTGATAAACTTACCCCTACAGCGTACCCCACACTTTCTCCAAGAGCTGTAGCGAAAATAGAGCATCCAATATACGTGAGCGATATTAGCATACAGTACGCAAACTCCCACTTTAGCCAAGGCCATTTATCAAACTTCTCAACAAAATGGAATGTGTATAATAACAATAGTAGCCCAGTGACGATGATTCCGAACCAGTACAGTATGTTGTAGAAAACCCCTGACACCCATGTCCAGGATATCTTTATGCATATGAAGCCGACAATGTTGCAAGTCTGAAAAAAAGGAGAAAAATAGTTTTAAATGTATGTTGTCTGTCATTTTAAATCTACGCATATAATAAAAATTAAAAAAAAGATTTTTAAGTATCGAAATATGTAAGTTTTTTATTAAATGCATAATGAGGCGGGCGACAGCCACCGGTGTTCGAAAGCCGCCACATCTTCTAAGATGTGTTTTATGACTAAAATGCACCTTATGTAGAAACCGGTTCTGTATGGGCTGATTAACCCTATAATACGGGTTAACCTTTATTGTGGGTTTTTAACCTAATCCTAAAAATTAACCCGGTTAAAACCCTCATACGGATTAACCTTTCGGTCCCTGCTTATAACACGCTCCCTGCTGCGCCTGTCTTACGATGGACTCCGACACGGGAAGTTTGCTAGCGCACGATGGCATGGCATGATGATGTGTGCGATACGCAAAACGTAACGGTTAAATGCGCGGGGGGTAGAGCAGTACGACAATGGCGGGTGTCGGCGTTTTGTGTGGCCCGTAGCGACCACAAGTGACGAGTCGCGGTCACTGCTGTTGCGACTGGCCGCTATCGGCTATTTAGACACGTGTGCGGCGTGTCTATATACTAAATATACAATGAAAAAGTGTGTTAAGTCGCTGTCGTTGGCCATCAGTGGCTGTGGTCGGTGGCCCGTTTGTGCCGAGCCTTAAACTCCACGCGATTGAAGTCCCGGGCAACAACTTGAACTGTGCTTGAACAGTCCTTGGACTGTTGCCTCCGAATCCCACGGTGGCAGGCCGTCAAGGAAGCTCGCTGCCTTGCGGGCTATCGTGCGACAGCATCATCCGTATGGTCAACACCTTCTCGGGACGTGTTCAGCTTGATGGTAGGTCACTGTGACCGCACCCACACTGGCGCCTCGTAGAGGGCCATGGAGCGCACGATCCCCACGTAGAGCCCCTGGTAGGACGTAGTGCAGCATGTAATCCTAACCGATGTTTAACTGATCTCTGCTGGACACTGCACGTCATCTGTTGCCGGTTCCACTCTCCCTGGTGACTGGGGTAGATGACAACCCTGTTCAAGAAATAGGCCTAGACTACACAACAGAGGTAGGTCGGTATCTGGTGATGCCAGAGTGCATAGGGATGCACTCTGGCATCACCAATGCAACTCTAATGGCAATGGCAAAGGTCCCTGCAGTGTAAAATATGGACTT
This sequence comes from Mythimna vitellina, assembly GCA_949316375.1. Lineage (NCBI taxonomy): Eukaryota > Metazoa > Arthropoda > Insecta > Lepidoptera > Noctuidae > Mythimna > Mythimna vitellina. The sequence goes on along the minus strand of OX438691.1, from coordinate 1,059,589 downwards.
ATGAAATCATTGAGTCCAAAGCCTAAGTAGCTGCGAGGAAACTTGACAGCTGTTATAATTTAGGTGTCTTCAAGGCTAAAGTGATGATTCACCATCAACTATTGCATCACTGCTTACGACCAGGTAGGATCGCAGTCAAGTACTAGCATATATTGTTTAAAAAACAATTAAGAATACTTACCAATTGAACTAACTTGAGCAACCCTGGCACAGTCTGCACATAGCCTCTGTCAAACCTCACAATCTTTGTTGGCCTAGGTGGTGCATGGTTTATTGGAGCCCTAGGTGGTGGCGGTGGAGGTGCTTCTGTGTCATAGTTCATTGTGAATTAGATGCTGAAACGTTAAAAAAATATATTTAAAAGTTGTATCTTTACCTTGCAATAACAAGAAATAAGATATTGGAACACAGGTTTTTCAAAAATTGTGTAGTTGGAATGTTTGTAATAAAAAATAGTTCGTCAAGGGTATACAAATGACAGCTAGGCACCTCAACATCATAAGAGGTAAAGCTTGGAGAACAGTCCATGCAGCCAATATCAGCCACAAGCTTACCTACTATGACTAATCCTATTTATTAGGTAATAATAACAGTAAGTAATAATTTCACTCCACCAATCACAGCCACTAGCCACTAAAATTAGACTGTAAATGAATGACATTAATTTAATATTACAGACTTGTTTTCCTGTAATGAAACTTACTAAATTGTACACAGTATGGATGGTTTAAATTAATTTTTAAATGAAAATCGAAAACGAATGTACATTTTCCTGTAGTCTGTTGAATAACAACTTTATGATGCAAGCATAATACTCAGTAATGTGATAAGATCAATACCTGTTGAATGTTGGTGCATTAATAAACAAAATATTTATTTTTATAATTTTTTGGGTTTATTCCACATTATAGTAATTTTTTTTATAAATATTTAGATCTTAGATAAAGGTACTGAATTAAAGAACATCTATGCAACTAAAATTTCTCTTTAGATGCATAGATGTTTACGTCAATAATAGATTATTTATGCAAAATTTCTTTCCTGACCAACATTTTGGATTAGATGTGTGAAATGTTTGAACATTTAAATGTTGTTTATCATAAAGAATAGTTGACGGCCTAGCCCCGAAATACTAATCAAGCTCAATTAATTCCAAACCATAAAATTCATGCATTATAAATAGGGAAAATTAATTTTACTTACCCTGGGCGTCGTCGGTGCAGTATAAATCCGGTTTTTACGAAGATCCCCAGCGGGTATCTTGTCCGGCAAACACGTAAATGATTTATAAGCAGTTAGCTCGATCAATTGAACAAGAACATCATGAATATAAATAGTCCCACTCTGGTATACACAAAAACACAATACCACTTGTTACTTCTAGCCGAGTGAGCCAATTTACGTCGAGTCAAACAAGCAGGAATTTGGGTAAATAATGACAAATGTCATCTTGTCACAATTGTCACTATCTCCCCTGCGTTCATAAATAACCAGAGTAGAATAGAATCGCTACTCCAACCGTTCAAAAATGCTTGGAGTTGCAATTGCAACCCAGCTCTGCATTCGAAAATGAGGTTAGAGTTAACTCTAATGACGTCGTCAGAGTAGATACTCTACGCTCGCATTTTTGAACGCGAATGTAGAGTTCAACTGTCAATGCTAAGCAAGTGTCATTTATGATCGCGTACACTAACCTACCCGGCTTGGAGTTAGAGTTAGTTGAGTTAACTGTAGGGTAGCTACTCTAGTTATAAAAGAACGACCCTGGGTTGCAACTCGAAGCATTTTTGAATGGTTGGAGTAACGACTGTACTCTACTCTGGTTATTTTTGAACGCAGAGAAGAGAAATCATCCAACCAACATCCGACTTCCGGTTGTCAATGTCAAATCAACTCGATCTCTTGTGCGAATTTCAGTCAGCTGAAAAGTAATCGCTTCATGTGCAGTAAAGTGCAGGCGAGAAAATATATTTTGTCTCAAAATTAATCTAATTAATGCAATCAATAGTTCCGTGTTCAAGTACTTATAGTGAGCTATTCGCCTATAGCAGTTACATCTCCGTGACATTGTGTCGTAAAAGGATACCGAATCACCGGTTACAGAAGTAAACATTTGTTATTTTTGAAGATCTTCATGTGTGATGGGAGATAGGGATTGGAGACCGTTTATCTACGGCGGCCTTGCGTCGATCGTCGCCGAATTTGGTAAGGAAACTATTAATTTTCTTCCAGTAGAACATAACCTAAAATGTTATATCACCTGGAATTTAGCTATGCGTATGGAGAACTTTCAGTGTCAGTTTGCTGTGATCCATTATTGTTCTAATTTAAGTTTCTCTTTTGAAGAGTAGTCTTGACCAAATAAAATTGTGTAAAAAAAAAAAAACAGGTTTCTTACATACATTTGATAACTTATACAGGTTTCATTAAGGAGAAGAGCTTTTCTTATTGGAAAAGGTTTAATAACTGAAAATGAACTATGTGAAATATAATTATTCTGTTATAAATACAATCTTGGATCTCTCCAAATAAAAAAAAAAAAAAAGAAAAATAACATGATCCTGTAACTGTGCCAATCCTTCTAAACTTGACCCTGCTTGAAAAAAAAAAAAGAATAGAAAAAGAACATTGGCAATATACTTTCAGGATTTTTTTTTATCATAAACTCATTGGTATAATTACATAAATTTTTAACAACTGAAGTAGAGACTGAACAGAATTTATTTATTTTTAAAAGTATTATAATTGCTAATATTGTAAAGAGGTAAAAAAAACTGTTTGTTTGCTTGCAGAGGTTACCTCTGCCTGTCTCTCTCTGGCTGTCAGTGACAGTGTCCTGTTGCTGACAGCCAGAGCATATTTTTTAGTGTACAAAACTGTATGTTTCCTGTGAGATTGGCCAAGAGTGAACCCAGAAAAACATAGTATTTATTTAATATTTGGTATGAATAACTAGGAATAGAAGTGGAAAATATTAACACAATTAATACTAATTAATTTATGATTCAAGATAATTTCAATTCATCAACTCAATTATTCACTTTAATTTTCTTTACTTATAAGTTGATTTTTATGTGATCAAAGGGCCTAAAATAAGTATGGGTTATAAAACAAGTGCGGTAATGGAATTTGAACTTTGTCTCATATGATATAGAGTTTGTGATTACAATTAGATATCTGGACAAATTTATTCAATTCAATTCAATTTATTTCATCACCACTGCTCTCAAAACGGTGAAGGAAAACATCGTGAGGAAACCGGCATGTCCTAGAACCAAAAATTCGTAGACATGTGACATCCACCAACTCGCACTGGGCCCGCGTGGTGGATTACGGCCCGTTCCCTCTCCTAGAGAGGAGGCCTGAGTCCCAACAGTGGGAACATTATAAGGCCGACTATGCTATGCTATGCTATCTGGACAAAAAAAATTAAACTTACAATTTGATAGAGCTCCGGCCAAGTAGTCTCTTTTGTGATTATCATCTGAGAGTCTTCCACTACTAGACATAGTTATAGTGTCCGACCAAAACCAAATTTCGGCAACAGTGTCATTTTCGGCCCAAAACCGACACCAAAACTTCCTTACAAGAATCATATTTTGAGAGAAAATCAATATAAACATTATAGTCTTTGTTTTTTTATCTTTCAATCACATAGCTGTATTGATATGATAATCAACATAACCCCACATTTAAGAAAAAAATATTAATTGTGCCTTAAAAATTCTTAAAATAAGTGAGGTGTTTATTTGATTCATGTTTTTTTTAATATTAAATATACAATTACCTATTTAAGTTGTTACATAATGTCACAATAGGTATAGTACAGTACTGAATATTTAATTTAAAAAAGAAAATGATTAGGGACTGACTGAGTAAATCTGACTGCCAATGCCTTGAATACCTTGGTAATAAGTATTAAAATGAATTTTGAAACTGAATCCATTGTATTATTACCTCTAACTGAATTACAGTAAGTACTAAGTGCCTAATTAATGTTTGTTTAGGTATAGCATTAGCGAGAGAGTCAAACGTAACAAAAAATATATTAGGTTAAAGTAGATTCTAGATCTATATATTAGTTTCATAATGAATTATTTTTTGATGTTTACTACCTACTCTTGTGCTATCACGTAATAAATCTTAGTGAATAAAAAAAAAAAAAACTAAAACTCACAACAAAAAAAAACGAACTGCAAACAAGAAAGTCACGACATGATTAGACACTTGGATGCGGTAAATGTCTTCGTGGCTTACTCGTTTGGATAAAATTTAACGCGCCGAACATGACCGATCACAGCGCGAGAACTCCCGAATGCAGTATCGGTTTCGGTCGCAGTTTCGGCAGGTTTACCGAAACTCGTTTTTTTGCCGAAACTAGACCGAAACCGAACTTTTGCCCGGACACTACATAATTGTATAGGAGTCCCCCAATTTTGGTCACAAGGACCGGTCCTGTGCGTCTTACATCCATCTGATTTCTGAAAACCTTACTATGTCACATTCCACCTTGTGGGATGCATTTTCCAGTAAACGGTTGCCACTCCATTAGTACTTGGCCCCATCGATTATCTGTTCTGTAAGCAATATGCCACTGCTACTTGGCGATTCTTCAGCCTAAGTGACTAATCTTGGTTCTCCTATGGATATCTTCATTCCTTATTAGATCACACAAGGATACTTGAAGTTTTGAATCTGGATCTGTTCTGGACAGAGTATAAACTTCATCAGTCGAGACCTACAGATCTGGACTATTTGTTCCAGATAAATATAACTGTCTCTAACTTCGAGGTTAGAGTCTCCAATCTCGATAGAAGTGGCTGCTACATGGGTATTTACAATGATCTTGGTTTTATCCATAATTAATTTTAAAATCCATTCTTAGAAGCTCTTCTGAGGTCACCAAGCATTGCACTAAAGACCTGCATAGTCTCAGCAAAAATCGGCAAATCGGAATTGACTAATGAACTCGCCAATGTCGTTAATCCACCCTCAGTTCCCGAGAAGCCTTCTCCAGTCCAGAACCTTGAAGACATTCTCCATTGCGCCTTTGAACAGTTTCGGGAAATTGAGGTCACCCTGCCTCGCACCCCACAGCAGGAGGTTTTGAGGTCTGGTTTTGAATTTGGGTTGACATGATGGCGTTTTCGTACTTGCAAACACTTCAATATATTGGTGTACCGATAGCCAATCTGGCGCCGTAGCAGAATTTGCAGTACAGTCCAACTCTCGATCGAATCGAGGGCTTTCTCGTAATCCATAAACACGCAGAAAGGTAGATCCTCTTTGGTCTTTGCATAACTTGCCACAACAAATCATGCAAAACTCTGGATATATCCTCATAGTCTCTACTTCGTCGTCGGCCGTTTCGAGTTCGGAGCGTAAACCTGTACGACCTTCAGCGATTGTTTGGACTATATTCTGAAAATAAGGTTTGCCACCCTCATTCGACACTCTCGATCTTCATCACATTGTTAACAAGGGACTAATGAACGATAAACTAGACACGACCCTGGGACTGCTGCTCCCGGAATACAGCAGCTTATCAATTTTGAGATATTTAGTCCTAGGACATTAGAAAATCCTATAATACTTGATCGTAACCCGCTACAATACTTCCTCGAGCTCCGTGACCTCGTCAGTTCGGACTATACCTACGCGTTTTAAATAATGTCAGGTCCAGTCGTCGGTTTTGTCGGGGTAGCCGGATCGCACGATTTGTGACCTTTGCTTCGCTGTAATCGAAGTCAAGGGCGCTAGGGACCATTTTTAGGGTGCCGTGCCCAAAAGGTAAAAACACCTATTGCTACGACATGATCGACATTATGAACCGTGATAGCTAGACAGTTGAAATTTTCATAGATGATGTATTTTTGTTACCGCTATAATAACAAATACTAAAAAAAGAATAAAATAAATTGTGTAAAAAAAGTTGTGTAGATAATGGTACGAAACTCTTCGTGCGCAAGTCCGACTCTCACTTGTCCGGTTTTTTTAACAATATAATGAATTGCTGTACCCTTCCAGGTACCTTCCCAATAGACACAACAAAGACTCGACTCCAAATCCAAGGTCAGAAGATAGACCCTCGCTATGTGGAACTCCGGTACACAGGCATGGTGGACTGCTTCGTCAAGACTTCGCAGCAAGAGGGAGTCAAGGCACTGTACTGCGGGTGAGCATCTCTTTTAATCCTTTAAGAGCTAGGTATCGCGGTATGTAAGCAAAGGAGGCGGCCGATCGCGTGAGGCAACGTTCCTCACGCCCCAATCGCCGCCGGAATTCCGATCCCGATTTCCGGCCATAGTAGGCGCGGGTTTGTGGACAGCGAGCATTGGGTAAGTCGCCGTCCGACTGTCCGGTAACCGTCCGGACCAAGCCCAAGTCGTCGATGGCGGGTACTGTTTCACGCGCCTCAAGGAGATGTCAGCAACTGTAGGGGCCCAGCTGGGTCGAAGCCTACTGGGGCCAAGGGTCTGATTCTGAAAGGAAGACTCGGCCCCGGTACGAAAGGCGACGAAGGAACAGGAGTGGGTTTTTAGTCAGTAAAAGTCTGACACTATCTCCCGCTCCGCCCAAGAGCGGGGGATGTCATAAGATGATTTTCCCAACGAAAAAAAAAGGCATCGCGGCAGATGCTGTAAAAGATGGAGAGACGAGCTGGACAAAAAAAACGACTGTTGATCACATTCCATGGTGTTCAATCTAGGACTAGACGTGGAAGTCATGAAACGAGGTTTCTGCTCTACAGTTTGATGATGCAGGTTAACAGTAAATGCCGATACACGATGTAGATATTATAATAGGTATAGTGTGAATATTTCAAGAGAGTGAATAGCTAAATCCGGGACTATGAGGAACAATGAAAAATACTGACAGGAATCTCAGCCACGATCTAAGCCGTTTTTTATTTAATTATATATTCATTAAAAAAAAACGCTCTTTTATTACACCATTCAATGGTAACGCTAATTAGGATAAAATTCTACGAAATAATAACATATGGCAGAATAAAGGAAATAGATATACAAAATACTTTAGCGTCCTTTCTAAAAAATCTGAAATAAAAGTATAAAGTATAAATGCTTAAAAAAATCATCCGTTTTATTAAAAACGTTTAAAAAAAAAATACATAAATGTGCAAAATAACTTTAATTTCGGAAGTCGGTATTTGTAATTTTGTTTTATCGTTATTTAATATTTTTGTTATTTCTTTATTTAATTAATTAAACTCCAAGCGAACGCCGGCGTTCGCTCTTTCATTGTCTTTCTATTGAGTCTCTAATTTATTTATTTATTAAAACTTCATGCAACACAATAGTACGGACACAGTAATAAGGCGGACTCAATGCCTTAGGCATTCTCTACCAATTAAGGTAGAACCAAACCCTAATTAAGGTATTCGAAATTGTCTCATTTTAAAAGTAAATATAAGAAAAGTAGGTACTACTTCATCTAATTTTCTTTACATTCTGCATTATAAATGATAAATTATTTCTGGATAGTCTGGTAGAGAATGCCTAAGGCATTAATTCCGCCTTTGTTCCTTTGTGTTGCATGAAGTTTTAATAACAAAAATAAACAATCATAGCTCTTTATTACTTTAAGCTACGTAGCTTATGTTTGTTATTACTGCTTTATTATTGCAATATAGTTGATTGCACTGATAATAGCAGGTTGTGACACGGCAACCCCGCCTACAAAATCATTTATGCTTGCATCACTCATTAATAATAATAATATCATTTATTTTCTCTCACAATGGTTTTGTTGGACTTCACAGTTTAGGATTAAATAATTTTATGAGTTAGCATTGTGAGAGCTGGTGCCTGTTGTAGGTTTCGAAGAAACCTGTGCTACAGGTCACCAGAGAACACATTGTAAACAAGTTATGATGATGTACGTCACATTGTAAACAAGTTATGATGATGTACCTACGTAGTTAAACAATTACTTTGTTTTCTGGTTGTACGAGCAAACCCATACATATCAACTGTATCATTTATATGCTATAGATAAATCAGCTATATGTATATATAATTGTCATTCCATTGTTTCAATCACCTGTGTGTTTAGTATACGACTACTTACACTACATAACACCACATTTAAAAAATAAAACAATTTTTGTAGGTACATCATCTTATGGCTCTTCAGAAGCAGATTGATTTCGTCATACTTAGGAAGATAACACGACAGTTGTGGGGTAGGGAAGGGGTTTGGTGTTACTCTTTTTTGAGAAAGGCGACAATGCCATGCTCCAACATTACCTTACTCATTTCTGTCTTTCTGAGCCATGTCTGTGAGCTGTTCTCGAGAGTCATCTCGAGCCGTTTTGCGCGCAGGTTTAACGACTTCTAGCTTCTTAAACAGACAAGCATTGATGGACCAAAACCAGAGGCGTAGCTTTTACTAATTGAGACGTGGGCGAAGGCACATCAGCGAGGCCTTTTTTCATAAATTCGAAAACGAGACAGTGGCTGTCGCAAACCTGTGTTCGGCCACATCGTCGCTTACCATCAGATGAAATAGTGGTCAAACGCGAACCTATAAATTATAAAAAACCCTCGTTTTTAAAGAGCCCTCACTTGTGCGAGGGCCTTCGCCCACGCCTAGCTACGCTACTGACCAAAACCCTGATCGTATCAGCAATGGCTAAGTGAGTAGTTACAAACAATAAAAAACTGATTGCGATCTTCCTACGATAAATACCAGTTCATATCGGCGACCCCCCCTTGCATACTCCGATAAGTGGCCATTGATAAGCTCGACACACCACCTATTGTTGATGAGTATCGCGTTGCGTGCAAAATTGCGTGCAAACCACTACAACTACGCAATTTATTGAATCAAAAGATAAGCTGATGTGAGTACAGTTTTTGCGCACAATTACAGACAAAAACGCGTAAACAAGGCGAATATCTTGAGATTATGTTTACGTTAGAGTTGTGAGTATTATTATTTACAACAAACTGTTCTTGTGTTTATTCTGTGCCAAGATGTCATTTCTTGCGTTTGAAGGAATGTCCTTCAATTACTCTTAAGACATAAAATAGTAGTCTTTAAAATAAACGGCGTAATTTTCTTGTAGAAAGCATGCAATTCTCATTTTCTTAATAGGTACAATTTTACATGTTCTTGGTAAAGGTAATCGTTAGATACGTAGATAAGGCTCGGATTTTATTCCAATCGTATGATGGAAATATTTGGTTGCCTTGCAAATCTTACGTTATCGTGTTTGTACTTCGTTATCCACGACCTTCATTATTTACGAACGGTAATGAACTAAGAAATCGAAGTCATTTCGACGATGCCAGCGATATCGCAGTTCAGGGGCAGACAGTCTAAAAATAATTTGGGGCTTGGCCTAATGATTTTTACTACAAAAGGTGGAATACTCGGTGACAATAATAGAATGCGATGAGTCAGAAATTCAAGGATTTCGAGTTAATAAATAAAATAGTGATGTAACAAATATTCGCACGTTTTTTGACATTAGCATTCTTATTCGTAAAAAACATGCGAATATTTGGCGAATGTTTCTGATAAACAAAAAGGAAAATATACAGATTGAATAGATATAGAATGACAACACAATAACAACAACTTGTATAATTTTACAATTTTATATTTAATATAATATTTTTCTATCACACAACTTGCATTTCACATTTGCAGTGTCACAAATTGTGAAAGAACATGTTAACCTCAAATCATAAAAAATCTTATCGAATGAACTTAATGTGATAAGCTTCGTTCAATCAGCCTGTAACGTCTCTGTTATGTTTAGTTTAAACTTACTGGCTGACACGAAATGTCAAACCAGTATGACATTTTGCGCGCACTTTGTTTGAAAGTCAACATTCGTATTCGCATTCGCGAAAATTGGATTTGAATATTCGCATTCGTATTCGCGAATGCGAGAAATCTAACATTATTTACATCACTAAAATAAAGTATATTCTCTGTTTTATTATCCTGTGTTCTGCGTGACGCCGACGTGCTAATTATAAGTGGCACAGAAGCACTCAAATCATGGAATCGCGTTCTCTTCTTAGATTGTGACTTTCGAATGACTGAACTACCCACATCCAGATAAACTGTCTCTGATTCATGATTTATTTTGGGCTTGCCAAATTATGATGCGCACCTCGCATAAAAAAAAGTACAAATATATTGTTTAGCCTTGAAATGCTGTAGGAGAAATGTTTATCAGTATTCTTTCTAAACAAACATTATGACTAAATGGTTCTTAATTGAACCGGTGAATTCAGAAACTACATAAGAGCTCAAACACGCGAGCGGTGCCAACGGCAGAGGTAACTGCAGCCGTCGACACGGGTCGGCGGTAGCCATCGACATTCCAACTTTGAAGATGGCTGCCGCTAACAGCCGTCGACAATTCACATAATTTAAGAGTCAGATTGCAGAATGGATTCCGAAGAAACTGCTTTTACTTCGTCAGTCAATGATGTTGAAATCATTTTCGTCACTAGAACTCATTTTACAGACCGACGCATGCGCACTCTTAAACAATTTGCAGTCGCCTGCGGATGCGGCACACAACAGCAAGTGTCGCTATACGTCGACGGCTGCCGTCGACACGTGTCGTCGGCTGCAGTTACCTCTGCCGCTGGCAACATGCCGCTCGTGTGTATGAGCACTTAGACACATGTTTTTTTTTTCAAAAATAGTTATACGAGTAGATGCGTAGGTATGCAGTAGATAGATATCCATTTCGACAAAAATGTGTCCCTATTTTCAATCCTAATAACCTAGGCCATAACTTGAGACTGACTTTACCGATAATTCATTTTATTTTAAGTTTTTAAGTTTGTTTTATTCTTCATTAATTCAATAAAAGCACATCTTGTTACAATCGCTATGTCATCACTCATCATCTCCAATAAACTAGACATTTCTTTTTTCTACTTAATTTTTAAACCTATTCTAGAACAACAAAATCCTTAAAAGTATATTTTACATGCCATTTCGTTAACTTAAAATTCATGCGATCTTCTTTCGATGTCACAGTACTCTGTTTTTTTCCTTTTTTTGTTTTGAAAATAACACTGTGTACTAATCGTTAACTGACTTAACTGGTTTCTGCATGCACTACTGGATAGCAGTACTGACTGTTTGAGTTTGACAGTTCAACATCATAAATTATACAATTAAAAGCCCATGTCCTGAAGTTGCTAGCCTGTCGGTTTTCTATCAATTGTATTTCGGAAAGTGTGCGTTTGAATTGCATAACCTAATTTCGCTAAACCCGTTCCATTAGACCATTAGGCGTAAGGCGATGCGCCACCGGTACATGGTGGACATCACACCCATACGCACAAAACGGTTTGGGAACGCATTCATTAAGCGTACAGCTAAAGAGTGGAATTCCCTGCCAAACTCTACCTAAGGGTATTTAATTCAAGAGTGAATAGTTTTCTTCTAGATCGTCGACCACATCGTCGCTTTCCTTTAGACAGTGGTTATGCGCGAGCCTATCAAAAGTAAAAAAAACCGGGCAAGTGCGAGTCGGACTCGCGCACTGAGGGTTCCGTACAAACTTATTAATTTTATTTTATTTGGAAATAAAAACGATATTACATTATATGTTTATAGTGTAAATTATATTTTGCTATAAGGTCTTCGGAAGGTAAGCGTCTAAGTTGGCATCTGAATTGCATAATTCGTAAGAATTTGCGTTGTACTCTTTCAACAATAATAATAATCTTTATTTCATCTTTTACACAAAATAGTTACATGTACCAGCCACAAGTAAATCTTAAACAAATATTTATGCTAGTGCCCAAGGAATAACTATAATTAACTTATCAGTATTTAAGAACTAAAGGAAAATTGACTTTATTAACCTTGGATTATGAATAATTAGCGACTTGCCCGAGCAAGGTTTATAAAACCTGTGTTTCGGGTCATCACTTACAAGACTATAACTACGGGTGCATGTACACAGAAATTACAGAATAACAACTTACAAACTAAAGCTACAATTATACTAAAACTTCCAATAGTTTCTCTGTGTCTGTGTAGTTAAGATTCAGTAGATACTCCGTTATCAATGTACTACATTTAATATAATTTACTCTATATATATATCTAATAATTTGTTGAGCTTGTTATACAAAAAAGGCCTTAAAAATACATAAGTAAACTATACAATAATCACAAAATAATCAATGGTTATTTTGTGATTATTGTATAGCTTACTTATCTATGAAAACAGTTCAATTCCCGAATTGATTTACGAAGATTTTTCTGATTATCAAAAAAGTTTTTTTTGTGACGTAACTTTCGTAACGAGTTTTCAAATTTTTCCTATACTTGTGCTATGAGACCTTGCTTCATGCCAAATTTCAGGATTTCAGGTCAACGGGAAGTACCTTATAAATAAATATGAATTTTGATTCCCTTTAGAGTGTGGCGAAATATACGTTTTTTTGCTACTTTGATTTTTTCACAACTTCAGGGGACCGCAATCTTGAGTATATGGTTTTAATTTCAACTCGATACCTCCACGCGTTCCCGAGATAGAGGGTCTTGACAGACAGACAGACATTCAAACGGACAACAAAGTGATTCTATAAGGGTTTCGTTTTTTTCTTTTAAGGTACGGAACCCTAAATAGAAATAAATTGGACATAGGTCACTTTTATCTTGGCTGTATGTTACTTTGGGATCATTTTCAACTTGCACACGGGCGAAGCCATAGACAGAAGCTAGTTGTTGGATAAAACAGTTTTTTCTGCTTGCTGGTTAATTGAAATGTCTTTTAAAATTACCGATTTAATTATATTGCGGACTGTTACCATGGTACCGAAGTGTAGTAATTTCTTATCAGCCAGATTACTGAGCCGCGATACTAAACTTATCTAAGAATTATTTTAACTACCTATCTCACATGATATTTACAAAGGCTACACGCTTTCGGGTTATTTTAGCAAGCAGCCTACACACTTATAAAATTAAGGTTGCTTGCATACTAGGTCAGACAAGTTTTATATAGGAGACCCGAATTTCACACAATGACGTATTTTATCAAATAATTTGTAATCTTGGCGAACGAAACGAAAAAAATACAATTTTGGTGAACCACTCACACGGTTGAACCGTGTGAGTGGTTCACCAAAATTGTATTTTTATAGCTACTTAAAATCCTTGATTGATATTCGCTTTATTATATAAACAAAATTTATTACTATAAATCATTGCTTGTTTAGCCGGTCGTTAAATTCCATCCATTATCACATTTATGGAAAATATAAACGGGAACGACCAGTTCTATTCCGATCGTCTTTATGCTCTCTAAACATCATTCATCCAACGTGCTTGCCTGCACGTAGGTCATGTTGTAAATGCGTCACCTGTTTAACTTGCCTCGCTTTGAGGTTAGACAAATATATATATAGCGATTTAAACAAAGCCATCTTCTTAGTATGTTGATGGCATATTTAGTTACTTAATATTCTGTGTTATCACTGGGTATAGCATAGTCAGTCTTATAATGTTCCCACTGTTGGGGCTCAGGCCTCCTGTCTAGGGGCCATAATCCACCACGCGGGCCCAGTGCGGGTTGGTGGATGTCACATGTCTTCGAAATTTTGTTTCTAGGACATGCAGGTTTCATCACGATGTTTTCCTTCACCGTTTTGAGAGCAGTGGTGATGAAATAAATTACCCAAAGTAAAGCGCCTAGCTGGGTTTGAACTCGCGACCTAAAAACTCGTAAGTCGGGGCCGTTACAACTCGCCACAGCTGCTCAAACCACTGGGTACTTAACAAAGAAAATTTAGTATCAGACCGTGGATATATAAATCCGTGAATATTTAGTAACCGTGGCCGCATTCGGCCACGGTTCCGCAATTCCAATAGTTGTTTTTTTAAATTATATCTCGCCTGGATGGTAAGCGAGGATATGGTCGTTAATGGAGCACGCTTGCCTAGAAGTAACCTATTTATTCTTGACTTAATGATCTGTAGGTTGTTGCTATCAGGAACACAGATTCCTGCAGAGAATTCCACTCCTTAGTTATAATTTGCGGCTGTTTAGTTTGCAGGACTTGAGGAGGCGCTCCAGATCTAGTGGAGTTATGCGGATATTAGCGGGTTATTTCTTGGGTTCAACTTCAGTTTGAATATCTTGCTGCATTCTTTCTATAGCTGAAGGACTCGTCCAATGTAATGCCTAAATGTTTTGAATGGGAACTATGAATGATGAGCATCTGTCCCTGTCTTCTGCGATGCCAGCAGTGAAACTGTGAAATACGATAGGTTCAGTTGAGTTAAAAGAAATCTGTCTGTTGCAGCTGCTGAACCATTATATTTTTCCGAAGTTGCTACACAACTACTTATTCACCGCTTTCTGCATTTAGTCCATCTCGAGCGTAAACCGTCGGATCTGTTTGAGCACCATATCTAGCGACTATGGGCAAACATGGCCGACCTTCTGCCACTTCTACTTCTTAAGTCATCCCAGTTAACTTCCCGATTGTTGTCCAAATATATTTTCAAGCTTGTTTACTTGTTTGTCCCCAGCATCTGGCCGGCAGTGCTCCGGCAGGCGACATACGGCACGATAAAATTCGGCACGTACTACTCGCTCAAGAAGTGGATAGCGCAGCACCGGGTTGACGGGGGCTCCATAGAGCACGTGCCCACCAACACCTTCTGCGCGGCCTTCGCGGGCGGGCTGTCCAGCGCCATCGCCAACCCTACTGACGTGCTTAAAGTGCGGATGCAGGTTAGTTCACACGGTATGTTGGTTGTTCATGAAGTGTTTTTGAGTTAAAGTTAAGAGAAAGACTTGTATACCTACTTACTTTAGTGGCATTATTGATTAAAACCTCTATGTATTCCATACTCTTTTCATCGAGGAAAATCAGCCTTAGCCTTTTACCACAAATATTATCATTTTATAGACAGGTTTTTTTTAGCATACTGTAATGGAGCAGTGATTCTTCTTCTGTCTATTTTTATTTACCTATTTATAAGCTGTGCTTCAATTTAGGTTCTATATATTTTTAATACTTTTCTAGCAGCAGGTGGTTCTTCTCCAAAGAGATCTACGCTTTGAAAAGTGCAATTTAGCTATTAGACTAACCGGCATTATAACAATTCAAAAGTGCCTGTAATGGTTTATTTGAAACAAATGTTTTTTTTATTTATTTGAATGATACAATATGAATTTCTGAACGTAACTGTCTGAATCAAAAAATGCAATTGTGTTTCTAGGTAGGCCACGAAAAACGCAACCTAGTCCGGTGTTTCATCGAGATATATCACCTGGAAGGCATCCGCGGCCTGTGGCGCGGCGTGGGGCCCACCTCGCAGCGCGCCGCCGTCATCGCGGCCGTGGAGCTGCCGGTCTACGACGCCTGCAAGAAGCGGCTCATGCTCCCTCTGGGAGACTCGCCGCTGAACCACTTCGCCTCCAGTCTAGTGGCTAGTCTCGGCAGTGCTGTGGCCAGCACGCCGCTTGACGTAATCAGGGTAAGATATGAAGCTTGGAGTTTAAAAATTAACCTCAGGATCGTTTGGAAAGCTGCCGCTTCAGATCATCATGATCGTCATTTCAGCCGAAAGACGTCCACCGTTGGTTATAGGCCTCCGCCAAGTGTTGCCACAACGAACGTCCATCGGATTTCCGCGACCCTCACCAGGTCATTGGCCCACCTTGTGGGAAGCCTTCCAACGCTGCGTCTTTCGGTACGCAATCGCTAATCATGACTTTTCGGCCCCATCGAAAATCGGTTTTTACCACGACCATTTAAGTTAAGCTAGTTCTTTCCTACTTCAGATGGATCCATTTAACGAAGCTAGTAAACAAGAGTTTATGTAACGAAGGATATTTAAAAAATTGACTTTTGCCAACGACTAACTATTCTTATTATCTGTTACAGACGCGACTAATGAACCAAAGAAAACTAAAAGGCGAGGTGGTGGTGCGGTCCACCGAGAGAATATACAAAGGAACAGTGGACTGTTTCTTGCAGGTATGTAGCGCCTTTGTTCAGCATCATGTCATCCATTTTTACGTTTGATAGTGCGACGTTATCCACTTGAAATAATACTGTAAGGGCTTAACGGATTTGGCACACGGGCAGACCCTTACCCTTGAGATACAATCTACAATCACGCGGGTGAAGCCGCTGGCAACAGCTAGTTAATCTTCTTTTTTATTATTGATAGGCTCGCGTTTAACCACTATCTCACCTGATGGTACGCGATGATATGGCCGACGATGGAGCACGCTTGCCTAGAAGTAACCTATTCACTCTTGATTTAAAGACCCCCAGAAAGAAAGGAAAGAAAGAAAACATTTTTACAAAAAAGAAATCACATTATCATCATCTATAAATTAATACATCTTGTTATATCCTCAGACGGTCCGCAGCGAGGGTTTCCTAGCCCTGTACAAGGGCTTCATCCCCACGTGGCTGCGCATGGGACCATGGAACGTGATCTTCTTCCTTTCCTACGAACAGCTCAAGCAGATGTACTGAACATCCAACTGCTGGGTATGGATAGAGAATTGTTGAGCTGGTGATAAGGTATGTGTATATTAGTACAGGCATCTATTTTTTTCGATTCTTATATGGTCAAGCTGAGGCCCTACCACGAGCTATTAACGTGATCCATTTTACGACCTAAATTGAACTGTTAAAGGGATGGATCTATATAGGGTCTATAGCTCCATTCCTCTTTTTCGCTCACACGCATGACATTTTAACACTAAGGCCCCAGTACAAACTGTGCACTTGTGCGGTAAACTGTACCTCTTATTTATTTATTTAACAATTTATGTACACACAATAATTAAAGAAAAGAAGAAGGAAACAGAAGAATAGTACAAAGGTGATGCTTATTTCTAAAGAAATCTCTTCCAGCATAGCTGCGAAAAGAGAGTTGGAGAAAATAGAGATGTGTGTA
This sequence comes from Mythimna vitellina, assembly GCA_949316375.1. Lineage (NCBI taxonomy): Eukaryota > Metazoa > Arthropoda > Insecta > Lepidoptera > Noctuidae > Mythimna > Mythimna vitellina. The sequence continues at coordinate 1,042,645 of OX438691.1, read as the reverse complement.
GAAGTAAAAGGAATATTGGTACACACAAAATACATAGTTAACAATGAAATAATATAACATGCAAAAAAAGATATACTTTTATAATTATATACATACACATAGTAAAATAAATATCACAAAAAAACATACTAAATAATATAGTATAATAATACATATAGTTAATAATATAGTTGCAATAGTGGGTTCGATTCCCACCCAGGACAAATGTTTGTGTGATGAGCACAATCATTTGTTCTGTGTCTGGGTGTAATTTATCTATAATATGTATGTATTTAGAAATATTTAAGTATGTTTATCAGTTGTCTAGTACTCATAACACAAGCTCTGCTTAGCTTGAGACTAGACGGCGTTGTGTGATAGTTGTGTGAATATTATTATTAATAATGCAACTATGACGAAATGGAAAGATTCCGAGATTAGATTGATTTTTTTGAGAATAGAGAGATAGAGAGCTTTATGATTTAGAGGTTTTAAATTTCTTTCACTCTTCTTTTAAAAACTGCAAGAGTGCCTCTTGTACTCATAGCGGGAATAATATTATTTGTGTGGCAAGATATTAAGGGTAGTCGGAAAAATTGAGCTGCTGATGATTCGGACACAATGTATACGGACACCACCAAATTTATTGAAGCGTGTTTAGTACAGTTAGATAAAAAGTTTTAAATGTGCCAATTCGGATACTGTGTTCGAACATATTGTGTCCTAATCGTCAGGCAGCCGTTAAATTGTCGATCAAAGCAAACTATCTGTCTTGAAAGAAAAAAAACTAAGAGAAAAGAACTCAAAATGTTGCAATTGTGAAATAATTTTAGCCGTCTACTGTTTTGCTTTTTAATTGTATTTAAAAAGATTAGTTTTTTTTTTTTTAATTAACTGTAAAATATCCGAAAATGTCGAAATGCCGAAAAATCTCATCCCAACTCAGGCATACAACAGTGACTATTTATTGATTTATTATTTAATATTATTTATTTATTCTATAGTCTATTTGCGTTAAGGAAATAGTGACGTCATCAGTGCTACTGAAAAGTAAAAGCGTATTTATACTGGGGCTAAAATTAAACTATTAATATTAAACTTTTTATTACATAGTATTTAAATTTTAAATTTAAATGATTTAAAATTTAATCATAATCTTTACAATTTCCACTTTTATTTTTACAAATAGGTGAAGTATTCATTTTTTAAATTGATAATAGATGTGTAGTGACATCTATGACGTCACGTAGGAATTAAAATTCAAAATACTGTATCGCGGTGTCAAAATTCTCTGCGCGATTGGAACATAATCATCCACTAGGAATCAATTTACGAATAATTAAAACATCCACTGAACTTCACTCGGAAATTTCCCCTAAAATTTTATGAAAGATCCATCTATATCTAATTATAAAAGAAAACTTTACAAAATTAAAAAAAAAAACTAAGAACTCTGAAAATATTATATCGTGTACAGGTTCCTTTTAAAAAATAAAATTATGATGTCTTCAAATATACAACAGCCGGAAATCAAGTAGCTTCCCCGAACTAGGCAAATCCCACATCGCGTTGAAGGATCCTCCCTTTTCGATTGGGGTTTTGCGGGAGTACAATCCGTTTCGCATACCTTTAAAGACGCGTCCATACTTTCTGGATGGCTTACTTCAACTGGTCAATGTGAAAACGGCTTTCTAATTTACTTTGATCTAATTGGTCAAGGGGCGTGGCTAAGCTGAGTGACAACGATGAATCACTATTTCCTAATGCGAATAGACTATAGAATTCTATAGAATAGTGATTCATAAAAATATTTTCTTTTCAGATCGCCATTGCGCAGACGAATCAAGATCTGGGCGGTATGATGAGATGAATGAGCTTATAGTATGTAGTTGTAGCAACTGTCAGTACTTCTACCACATCAATACTATTTATTTGGACAGCAATTTTTCCCGTTCTATGATAAAATATTTAGATGCACATAATTGTTAATAATATTTTTAGGAGTAAACTTAAAGAAGGAAGGTGTAGAGTATAGTAAGTATAAAACATTTTATTGACAGTATACTACCAAAAAAGTTTAGTATTTAGAGCAGCTTAAACTTAAATATTATTATTTAAACAAATGAATGAGCTTTTGTAGGTTATTTTATGTTAAAATCGTACGAAAACTTCGTTTATTTGAAGTAGTTCCTTTTTAGTTTTAAGCGATAAGTTGATTCGTACTATGCGATTTGTATAATACTGGGAAGTTAAACTAAACATGTTATTTTGTGGAAGTTCAGCTAGCTCTGGTGAAATAGAAAAGGGTGATAATGCTTGTACAGTGTATTCAACTTATAGTCACTAAGCGTAGTGTACACGATTTTGTATCCTTCTTACGTGTTGATGTTGACTAAATCTGTTTTTTAGAACTTGTAAGCGAATTTCTACAACATTGTAATGTGTGGCAACATCTCAAAGATAGAACTAGCATAAATGTGCACGTTATGGAGTGTCTGCTTGCTCCCATGGGAAAAAGGGTTAAAGGTTAAAGTTTATCTATGGTTTTCTGTGTCATCACATGAATCGCAATCTTAACAGCATGAAAAAATATTTTGATATTCTATATCGAACTTTAAAAAACGTTTAGTTGAACGGTTATCTTGAAGATGTCGAAATATAACTTGTGAATTTTTTTATAATATATTGTATCAGTTTGTGCAGAGTTACGCTTATGCTGGAATGTGTGCGTCAACCTTGTTTAGGTGAAATAATGTACACAATATAAAGGAGATTTTTTTTATATAATAAAAGTTTTTGAATTAATATCTAAATAAGGGGTGGCCGACTGGCCGGTCACGATCGGCCGGTTGGCTAGTGCACTTCACCATCAATGATCGCATCACTGCTTTCCATCAGGTGGAATCGCAGTCAAACGTTAGATTAGATCATTAAAAAAAAAAAGACCTGTTGGGTTTGGCCGTTAATCATGTGATATGGAAGTTTATGTTACTGAACCTCTTCGCGCTAAAATATTTGAGGTTTTTTATTGTTATTATTAAATTAAATTTGTAATAGGTAACGCTCACAGAGTCTAGTTAGTAAAAAGAAGATCGTGGATCGAATCAAGTTGGCCACCCCTGATCTAAACAGTGCAAGTGTGATGTGGTGCGTGTGACAGATGATATGGCTAGAATGGAGTGACGAATAAAAGAGAATTATCGATTAAGACATGTTGCGCAGACCCCACATTATTGGGATACTTATGAAGATGTGATGGTTGTTTTGAAAATATTGTGTAATATTGATTGTAGTTATGTCAATCCGAAGGCTGAGTGTCTGAAATCTGGTCTAACCTAATAAAAAAAAACTTTACATTTATAAATGATGTATTTATTGACTGCAAGTTTTTTTTTTTAAATTTGGGTCTCAATGATTGTTATATAGTATCCAGGCGAGTGTATTATGTCGAGATCGAAAAAAAGGTTATGCAGGTGTGAATGACAAAGTCAACGCTCTACAAGTCCATTTTTTCCTTAAGCCTGCTGCGCCTTATTAGACTTTTGGAGATATGCGGAACAGAGAGTAAAGTCCCGCAAATCTCCGTTGAAAAGGGAGGATTCTCCGACCAGACGGGTGTTATGTCTGGTGGGCAACTGCCCGATATATGATTTCGGGCTGTTCTATATGTTCTAATCGCGCGGAGAGCTTTGATTTCGCGATGCAGGATTAGTTCTTATGTGACGCCATAGATGTCGCTACAAACTCCTGGATACTGTATCATCATTATTTAATTAATTTACTTTTAAGAGTTAACTTCTAATAGTTAATTGGTTTTTGAAGGTAAGGTGGTAGTCACTTTAATTTACCTACCTCGGTAGCCAAAAAGCGGTAACTCAATCAAAGTGAGTTTCGAGTAAACCGCGACTTTGTAGTTGTTTTTCGTCTTCTTAATGAATGACAAATATTTAAAAAAAAAATCTGCCATCAGGTTCAACCGCTTGGAATGTTAGCGTTGAAAGACTTACGATATCTGGATAAAGCTCCAGGTCCAAGACTATCTCTATGTTACATTTCTTTCGGATTTAGTTTGATCGGTTTGGCGGCTAAAGCGTACTTTCGAAAAGAATTAAGTTGCTTTCGCATTTATAAAATAAGTAACTATAGGTGGTTTTTAGGGTTCCGTACTTCAAAAGGAAAAAAGCGAACCCTTATAGGGGATCACTTTGTCGTTCGTCAGTGTAAGACCCTTTGAGTATCGAGTTGAAATTAAATCTATATACTCAAGTCTACGGTCCCTTGAAGCTGTTAAAAAAATCGAACCTCTTATTTAACGAAAAAAAAACTACGACCGTTTATGTCGCCAAAAACGTATATTTCGACACTCTAAAAAAATCGAAATTCATAGGGTACTTCCCGTTGACATTGTTGACCTGAAAACTTTTTGCGATTCGGAAAAGTCTTCGTAACTCAATTAGGGAATTGAATTGTTTTCATGGGTAAGTTTGCATGGAACCCTCAGTGCGCGAGTCCGACTCGCACTTGCACTTGCTAGGTTTTTTTATTATTTCAATAAAGTCACAAGTTTTTGGATGAACCTGGTTGATGCGCTAGCATCAAGCGACCCGAAGAAAAAAAAAATTTTTCGAAAATTTTGATTTGCCGTTTTTTGGTTTCTGAGGGCTGTAATATTCTGCTACTCTGGTTAGGTTGGAAGCTGAGCCCAACATAGTTGGTGAACGGCTGGGCGGGTGATGACGGATGGTGGAGGTGTGTGGTGATGACGGCTGACGGTAGACATATCACGTGAGATTGAGATTAAAGCACACAGTGCTATCTTTTAGACGAATATTAATGTTAATCTTTAATCGTTTTGTACAGTTATAATTTTAATATTGTGTTGATCTATTTCTGAGCTATTTCTACCTTATTCATAGTACGGCTGCATTTTTTCGAATCAAATTTATCAGCATTTAGCAAAATATTGGTAAATATCTATTAGTTCTAAAAGATTTTATTGTCTTTTTTTCGAAGTCTATTATTTTTAGTATAAAATTAAAATAATTATATCGATACCAGAAGTAAGAATTAATGTAAGGGACATTTTTACGTTTTGCATAAAATACCCTTACGTCAATCATCGTAAGGTATATTTTTACATTTTTGTTAAATGTCCCTTACGTTATTTCATCTTTTCAGTATCGATGTGTAAAAAGTCCATTGAAACAATATATGATATTCAGTAAGAGACTGTAATAAAAGTTTTGAAGCATTTTAAACAAATCTATGAATATGGTTGATGCCACTTGGAACTTCTCAATCGTCCTCAAGATACGTGCGTGTCTAACTTTGTAAAATGTTTGTTTTCGAAGCTATGTAGTTTTTAAGTAGAAAATTTTGTACATATTTATATATTTTATTTATTTATTTATTTAAACTTCATGCAACACAAAGATACAAAGGCGGACTTAATGCCTTAGGCATTCTCTACCAGTCAACCAAGGGTAGTGAAGAGAAAACATGGTAGGTGCATAAAAAAAAAAGAAAAGATTAATAGGAAAACAAGGAATCAAATGTATATGTATATATATATATATTAAAAAAAAATAAACATACATAAATATTTAATATAATACATAAATATATATTATTTATATAAGGAAAAATGAAAGGATTTTTGAGACTACTTCGCTATTTGTGTAGAAAATGAAGCCGCAACTTCCGCTTAAATGCATATTGACTGGAGGCCGTCCTGATGTCAAGAGGAAGCGCATTCCACAGAAGTATGGACTGTATATAAAAGGAAGAATGAACAAATTCAGAAGTATGAGAAGGACAAAGCAGTAGAAGATTGTTAGAAGAACGCAGATTCTTAGCATGGGAAGAACATAGATATTGAAAGTGTGATATAAGATAAGAAGGTGGGGAGGGAGAGTTGAGCAGAGAGAAAAGTGTAGTCAGTGCGCGCAAACGCCTTCTCTGGCGAATGGGCATCCATTTAAGCTCTGATCTGTAACTAGATATATGGTCATATTTTCTTAAGTTAAATATGTACCGGATACAGTTGTTGAGGAGCCTGTCGAGCTTGTCTAGCAACACCGCATTCAGGTCAAAGTAGCACACGTCACCATAGTCGATTATAGGGAAAATTAAAGTCTGCACAAGCATTGTCTTCGTCTTCGCAGGCAAAAAGTTCCTCAGACGATACAGATACCGCAAAGTCCCGTTGACTCTTTGGCAGACACTTGAAACTTGACTTTGCCAGCCAAGCGTCGAGTCAAGATGCAAACCGAGATCTTTAACGCTAGGACTGATGGGGATGACGGCACCATTAAAAACAATTGGAGGAAGAGAGTTAACCACCACTTTACCCATCATACGCGAGCTACCAACAATAATAGCCTGACACTTTGAGGGGTTTACGGACACCCCAAATCTATCAGACCAATCCCTGATAGCATCCAAATCTCGGTTTACATCCTCTATAGCGTCAGACAAACTCTCTACCTGCGCAGCCGCATATAATTGTAGATCATCGGCATATAGATGATACGAACACCGAAGACAGAGAGTTATAAAATTTATGAAGATGGAGAATAGCAAAGGAGAAAGAATACCGCCTTGTGGGACACCAGAGTCCAAATCACGCCAACTCGACGAATTCTCGTCAACGCGAACCGACTGCTGACGTCCCCGAAGATAAGAAGAGAACCATTCCAGCGCCTCAGACGAAACCATAAGATGGGAAAGGATAGATAGAAGAATATCGTGACTGACAGCATTAAAGGCATTTGAGAAATCAATTAAAACCAAAACAGTAACCTTGGTATCCTCCATGGCTTCTCTAATGTCACCAGTCACTTTAAGGAGAGCAGAGGAGGTACTATGACCAGGCCTGAATCCGGATTGAAATGAGTTAACAAGGTTGTTACGGTAAACAAATCCTGAAAACTGTTTATGAACGCAGGCCTCGAGTACTTTGGACAGGAAAGGAAGAATAGAAATTGGGCGAAAATGGTTAGGTAGGGAGGGATTAGAGATTTTAGGAAGTGGACGCACGTAAGCCATACGCCACAGGGATGGGAATTGACCGGAATCAAGGGAAAAATTAATTATGTGGGTAATCGGAGGAAGAAGAAAGTCAAGGATTAAGGTAATCATATAACGACTGATGTCGTCATAGCCCACAGCCTTGGACTTAATGGATAGGATAATCTTTTTGATATCGTCCAAGGTGGCCGGGGAAAAATGGAACGGTTCAATGATAGGACTTGGTAGGCCAGTAATGAAATCAACCGTCTGAGAAAGCATTTGCGAATCCAAATGACAGGTGGTAGTAAAGTGACGGTTGATATCATCCAGAGCGATTGTCTTAGGAAAATCCACATGACGAGGTCTGCCGATACCGAGAGTTCCGAGGAATTTCCAGATATCAGCAGGAGAAGAAGAAGATATGTTTTCGAGAATATGGCGGCGTTTAGCGTTACGTATCATCTGATTACACCGATTTCTTGCAGTCCTGAAAAGGTCTCTATTTCCGACACTGCGATCCTTTTTAAATTTTCGAAAGGCACGATCCCTGCGCCTCATCGCCATACGAATTCCTGTCGTCATCCAAGGGGCGGGTGGACGCTTAAGCTTCACCCTCTTGACAGGAGCGTGTCTATCATAGAGTGCAAGGACCGTCTGATTAAAAATATGCAGCTTATCGTCAACAGATGTTGCCATCGCAAGGTGTTCCCAATCGATATTTTCTAGTTGTTAAAAGTAAATCTTCTCTTCAAATTTGATTTCTTCTGGCCACATGAATTCTGTTTTAGGGCGCGTATGCGTACATACGCGTGCTTACTTGGTTGCTTAAGCAAGTGCGTTTCTTTGTACAATCGACCACACATCAGTAGTAACATTTGTCACGGACAGTGGCCTTTATTTTGTAGTACTAAGGTTCAATTTCTTAATGCAAGTGTTACCACTAATGTGCGGTTAGCTTTACGTAGTTGAGCTACAAGCGTCTAAAACAGGGTGTAAGGGGCATCGACGCACAAACTGATGAGTTTAGTACATGATTCTGGCCACCTCAGGATATTTCTATTTTCTGTCGGATTTTCCTAATTTCTACTTTATTTTCTGATGTTCGTTTTATTTTAAACTGTAAAAAGTCTTGACATGTATTTGTATATTTAATGTCTTTGTATTTGACCCAATAAGATTATTGATGAAAGAAGTTAATTATTTACTTTTAATTAAAAATCTTATTGTGTTAGGTAGAAATGATGATGGGGTTTTTTAAACTGAAACTCAAAATTGCTTAATAAACTAGTGCGCCTCACCATCAATGATTTCATCACTGCTTACCATCAGGTGGGATCGCAGTCAAGCACTGGTTTAAAACAATTAAAAAAATATATATTTATTTCATATATGGGCACTTATAAAACGTCAGAAGCATAGGAAGCATTCCATTTGGTCGTTTCCTATGGAGAAGAACTGGCAAGAAACTTCATGGTTACTCTTGACTCTCTTATGAATTCATGTTCTGCGTGGATGTCCCTTCCACCCTGTATATTAGTTGATCTTAGATTAGATGTTATGGAGGTTTGCGTTCATAAATGTAATCACATCAGTAGTAACAATTTGTCTTTGGATAGTGCGGTTCGACGTGACGTAAAGATCGCACTTTTGCACTACGACATTTGCCTAGACTAGTACTGCAATTGTTAGGACTGATGCTGTACGTAAACAAATTGTATTATTGCAGTTTTGTACTATGTATGTTAACATTTCGCACCCTTAATCGTGAAGAGACCTAACTTAAAAAAGGGGCTAATTGAATAATAAAACATATTTATCAATAATAAGGTTCAATTTTCTAATACCCTCCTTTTTGAGTTAGGTCTCTCTTTTATTAAGCATGCGATTTGTAAATAACGATTACAATTCGTTATGAGCCACTGTCTCAGGATCTTTATAGCATTTGTTACTGTAAATGAAAGTTAAGTGTTTGTATGTATGTGTTGTGTGAAACACTAGAAATAGAAGCTTACTGTGAATATACTCTAGGTACAAAGAATTAGCCAAAATAATATAATCCAAATATACACACTTGTATAGTACTCTGTAGTTTTATTTTAACACTAGTTATATATTTACACTCCATTCGTGGTTTAGGTGCTGTGTAATTCTCTATACTACGAGTGATAAGTGGTTTTTAACATCTATTTCCGATTTCTTGGTTTGGAAGACCTAATCCGGCAACAGCGCTTGACATTGACCTTTTTTAATCGACTTCAACAAAAGGAGGAGGTTATCAATTCGGTTGTATTTTATTGTTCGGTTGTGGTTGTTTTTCGGTTGGTTGTGTTAGCACACATAAAAAATAAAATACAACCGAATTGATCCCAGAACTCCGTCGTTTATGAACCGATTTGCATTTTTTTCCCCCTTATAGGATACTTAACATTGGTCTCATTTATTTAAAATCCAGTTCTGATGATGGGATCCATGAGGAATCGAAGGAACTCCTCAAATATTATAAGCAGCTACATAATGATTTTGGTATTTGCATTGAGAACTCAAGCATTTACAGTCATAAAGTAACATTTGATGAAGTGGAACTGATGAAGAACATCAGAAATGGCTAACGGAACTTCATACTCATATAGATATCACAATGAAGATAGTTTAGATAGTGGTCAAACGCGAGCCTATTAATAATAATTGAAAAAAAAAAAGTTTAGTGACTATGACAATCATCATCATCATCATTTCAGCCGAAAGACGTCCACTGTTGGACATAGGCCTCCCCCATAGTATGACAATACAAATAAATAAATGATTCTTAACAGAAATGACCTGATGATGATGGAGCCGGAAGGCCCCGGAACTCTGTAGTTAATCAATGTATACTAGCAGTGTTTGGGCTTATTAGAATTGTCATGAGAAGTGCATTTGGCTATAAGGTACTATCGAACTGATCTGATGTTGGAGCGGGAAGGTGGAAAGTAGAGACAGGAACTTTCATTATAAAACAATGCTACCTAGCAGTGTTTGGGTTAATTGGAATTGTCATGAGAAATACGAATAACCAGAGTGGTTATAAGTGTATCGCAACTAAAATGTGTGAAATAAATAACTTTTTACAAAATAAAAAAATTAAATAAAAAATATGACAGACTTCACGAAAAAAAAACACTAAAAGAATAAAAATAATTTTAATTTCGGAAGTCGTTAAATAAGAAACAATACCAAGAAAGACCGACTTCTTAAATTCAACATATTTTGATCCTTTTAGTGGTTTTTTTCGTGAAGTCTGTAATTTTTTTTTAAGTTTTTTTTGAGAAATCGTCAAATAACTTCTCTTGCTCTGGGTGGAGCGACAGTTAATGTCAGACTATTAAGGACTATTACTGACTAAAATCCACCTGAGCTCCTTTAGTTGCCTTTTGCGTTCCCGGGTCACGGTAACTCTATCGGACATTCCCTTAGCCCTAGCAGAGAGCTTAGTACTTATCTGACGTTACGGCGATTGCGTTACGTTGCGTTGTGGGATCAAAAACTCGTTCTCCTTTTTCTAGACATAAAACCTCTTTCATCATAGTCCAGCCATAAATTTCTACAGAAAAAATAAACTATCAAACCGAAAGCTATCAAAAGTGACACAGCCTTATTTTCGCACATTTTTTACAATGCAATCATCTGAATATCTTTAGAAACAGACTTTTCAAATGGATCACAGCAATGTAGTGGAGCGGGACCCCGGCATGTGCGTGTGCAAGGGGGGTCCCACGCTCGAGATACTGAAGGAGATACAACGACTTTATGAAGAAAGGATGGAACAGATTAATAGGGCTTCAGGGTCTACTAAGTTGCAGGTGAGTTTATTCTGAAACATTTGGACATGGAGGAATACGCTACGAATATTGTCTACTAGGAAAAGACATTTCAGTCATTGTACCACGAAGGGTATAGTACTAAACCTGGCTACTTAGTAGACTGGTTTTTTGAAGTGGGAAATCATTCACAAGCACCTTTTCAGAAGTCGACCCATGGCGCCAGTAGGCTTCAGCCCTGCTGGGCCTCCACGGTAATTAGCAGACTGTGGAACTGTCTTTCTTTCGGAGGATTTACTCTTGTACAGTATCGTCCTGTCTGTATTAAATTACTCTGCGATAACGTAACTAATTCTTCTGAAAAAAAGGAAGAAGAAAGAAGAATTGTAATGGCTATAAGATCATTGCGAGATTTAGGTTTGGATCTGAAGATCACTGGGAGTCGTGGTCTAATAAAAAATATCGATAGGCTTGCGTGTGCCCATTATCACACCTGCCCCCCTAGCCAACTTACGATTGTTTCGTTTGTGTCGATTGGCTAGGGGGGCTGATTGTAAGCAATGATTTGATCGACGATGGAGCTCGCTCACTTAGAAGTACCTAATCTATTCACTCATGACTAGACGTTCAGGTTGTAGCTGTCTGCGAAAGCAGAGGAGCGTCTGGCCTAAATTATGGCAATGAACATTATAGCTTATTAAACTTTTGACGTAGCAACAAGTGGGGCTGCTCCGGTCTTGGGTGGGCGACCTGGTGGGGCAGAACACCTTGCTGGCGCGCGCCGTGGAGGAGCTGGAGACCGCCGCCACCTCCAAGCTGCTGCTCGAGCGACGGAAAAATAGCGAGGTATGAGCTTCTGTTTTTTTTTTGAAGAGATACAACATTTAATTATTTTTTTAAATGTTGCCCCCACACATGAAATATATACTCCTATATGGCGGGTGCGTTCACAAACATGTAAACTTATTAATAAGACATTCAAACCCGAAAAAACTATCTGTATCGGCCATAAAAATGTTTGATCTGCGTGGGGATCGATCTAGCGACAAGCAGTGCAGCAACCAATCGCTCAACCACTGTGCCAATCCTGGCCGTCTTTATATTATAAACAGTGCTAATGAAAAGGCTTTGCGTCAATACATATTTGTTTTGGTTGAAGTTTATACAACTTTGCATTCTAAAAGACATTAAGTATATTGTGCAATTTACCAAAAAATGCTCCGCTGTAGAAGCTTCTAAACGATTATTCAGTTGAATTATAGGTATAAATTTTCTATTGACTTATTTAAAGATACCGTAGTCTTTGTTTCTACATTTGGTGCAATCGTTTTTTCATTGAAACGTAGGACTCGAACACCACCTGAGGTTAGATCTAATACTGTATTATATAGATATCTCTCGGAAGGATATGTTTTTAAGCCGGTGATAGTTCTAGGTTGCGTGCCGCCTTGGTTGACTCATGATTATATATTCAACGGGCACTACAAATTCGGCTCAATTCAATCAGATCTACGGGTGAAACCGACAATCGCCTATCACTATTACTGGCTTAAAAGTCCTTGGAGTAGACCAGTTTCATCTAGTTTCTGTTTTTTAACTGCTAACTCCCTGGTCTCCATCAGGTGGTGTCCGAGCTCCGCGCGGAGTGCGCGACGCTGCGCCGTCGCCTGGCGCGCAAAGACTCTGACCTCCGAGGTCTCGTGGAAGTGCTGCGAAGGCTCAGGGAGTTCGACTACTGCACCCTGGACGGAATACACTTCTTTGAGGTCACAGAGTCCGATATTTTTGGGTCTGTTGAGTGGTGAGTGTGTTTTGATGGTATTTTTGTAGGTTCATTGTTTTTGTGTTGTGTTTGCAAGTAGTTGTGGTAGCTGGGAGAAGCCCAACTATGTTGAGGTCGTTTCCCAGTCTTGTCCATCAAGCATGGAATCATCGCTACGGGCCTGTATCAAAATGGTCGGTTTCTGTATGCCAGTTGTGTTGAAGTTGTCAAAGTTAGCGATTACAGACTTGGGTTTGTATAAAAATGTTGACAATGCTGCTTCTAGCAGTATTTTAAATAGTGCGGATGCCTATCTGATTTCCAAATCCCAGTAATTACGTAGATATCATAATAGGTCTTACCCGTTGGCAAGACTCGTTTCTAGAAGTTCAAGCTTTGGTAGATAAATGTGTGTACCCGTGTAAATAAATGTCTTTTTTAACCTTTTGACCGCCACTGTCATGAACGCGTGACAAAGAAAAATATGTCCAGCACGCCACGGTCACCGCTACATGACAGATTAAAGGATGAAATCGTAACTTCAAACAGCACGCTTTTGTTTTTTTGACGTGACTGTCAAAAGGCTCACATAATAATACTGGTATCTCTTCTTAAATATAATAGATTGTAATACTTTCTTATGCTTGCGCAGGCGACAAAAGAAGCTGGAGCAGGGAGACTCTGTGAAGACGCGCACCAACGTGAAACATGACAGCAACAGATACAAAACCAGTCGACATTTCAGAGTGGGATAGAACTTTTTTGATATTTTGGTTTTTTTATACTTGTATATTTTGAATATATTTTTACTGTATATTACCGAGTTTTATTTTCTTTAATGTTTTATTATGCATAATCAGGTAATTACAAAACGATTGTACCGAACCAATGTAAGAAACGCAAAACATAAAAATTAATATATATAACATAACAAAAAAAAACTGGGCAAGAGCGAGTCGGACTCGCGCACTGAGGATCCAGATAAACTTATCTATGTAAATAGTTCAATTCCTGATTATTTTCAGAATGGCAAAAGATGAACTTACTTAAATAATTGTTTTATTATTATTATTATTATTATAGAGGAACCCGAAGACATGTGCTAAAGTTTCGGAACTGAAAGTTTTGAACGAAACACTCACCAAGGAGAACATGGCAAAAGACAGGTACAATATTGACATACTAGAAGTTGTCCGTGGTTTTACTAGCTTATCTACAAAAAGCTAAACTCGTCAACCGCTATCCGTGATTGAGCAAGAAACTTAAACTCTTAACGGCATTCGACTTTCAAAATGAATAGGGTTTTTAATTTATATATCACAAGGTTCGGCCAAATCCGTTCTGTGACGAGGTAAGAAACAAGTAGATAGATTTATTAGTATGGATTCAGCCTAACGAAGCGTCGCCTACATCCTCAAAGCATCTCTATAACTTCTGGTCCTAGTGTAGTTTTCATGACCTTCATTAGGTCGTCGTTCCACCTGGTGGGAAGCCTAGATGCTTTGCCTTGATTACGAAGTTCTATAAAGTAAAATATTTTGCAGAGAAATAAGACAGCTGAACAAGGATGCGCAGAGCTACGAGCAGACCATCATGAACCTAAGAAAAGAGATGTCCAGTTGCAAGTATCATACGCCGTGAGTTTCATTAATATAGATATGTATGTACTTTAAGAGCATTGTTAGAAAGAGTTGTACTAGGGGAGTTTTCGTTACTAGTGCCAAACTGGAACAAAGTATTTTACAAATAAGTCAGTGTCCATTTGTTCTACCTTCTGTCGTTTTTAGGCGTAAGGCTAAAGGCGTCGACATATGTCTACGGTATGGCACCGACCACCGTGTAATAGCACGACGCCGCTACCGGGAAACGGCACGTCGTCGTGCCGTCTCCGGCAATTAGTGTAGTAATGTCGCCATAATTATCTTGCCTACTTATGTCAATATTTTTATAATACGAGTAAATTATGAACCGGCGCGACGTCCCGCTGTAGCCGTACCGCGCGCTTTCTACTAAAAAAAACGATCGTCCGTGCGCAGTACGACTAATGCACCGCTACGCTACCACAGCCGGCCGTCAAAAAACGCATAAATTGAAGGCGCCCTTAGCCTGTCAAATGATAGCCGCCATGGCCCACGCATAATGGTTCTCTGCTGATTAAGTGGGGAAACCAAATTCTAATAGATAGATAGTCACCCATCCATTGACCGATTTCAAAGATCAGTTATTATTACTTAGCTACGAGTTCCTCAGATTACGAGAACAAATGATGCTTGATTTTGTTATCACCTTTCTACATCGTTAACACCTCTACGGTCCAGACTAAGCGTTTCGCCTCGTCGTTTATACCGCGTACATCGAACGCCTGGAACAATTAGCTTGCTGCGGTCTCCCCGTCCAAATCTAATTTAGGTGTCTTCAAGACTAGAATAAATAGGCTCTTAATAAATTAGTGCACCTCGTCATCAACGATTGCATCACTGCTTACAATCAGGTGGGATCGCAGTCAAACACAGATTGGTTTATAGAATTAAAAAAAAAAATACTACTTACCTACTTACATTACAAACACATAAGCATTGACTGGTAGAGAATGTCTATTGCATTAAGTCTACCTTTGTACTTTTATGTTGCATGGAAATTAAATAAATAAATAAAATGCATTCGAACATGTTATCCCCAAGCGACATCCTGCGCTAGATTTGAAACTGTCAACGGATGAAATCCGGCCGATACTAAAATAAACTATTTGTCTTTCATGCTTCGAAACTTAATGTTACGGTAAAGCGTGGCCCATTGAAGTGGAAGATGGTAAAACAAATGATTTGGTAGCCAATTTCCTGTTTTTTATGTCACTCGCCCTGGGTTCAGGTCTGGCAAGGTTTTATTGTATACTAGCCGCTTGCTTCGCCCGCGTTATAGTAGAAAATCCCGACATAAAAAATATCCTATGTGCTATTCTAGGACATGGACTACGTTTGCCAAATTTACCCAAAACGGTTCAGTCTTTCTGTCAAGAAGTAACAAATTTGATGAAAACATTTTTGATGAAATCAACAGTAGCATCAAATAATTAAAACGCATTGCTATACGAAACTTCTAGAAGACATGTGTCGCACAAGTGCCTGCCAGTATTATTATTAAATAAGGTTTAGTAGGTAGGTACGTAGGTAGATAAGGGAATTCGTACCTTCGCCAATTAACAATAGAGTCAAATTTCGCGTGAAAGGATGGAGGTACATTTTTGTAATAAAAATAATTTATTACCCCGCGAATCGACGACAATTTTATGGAAATATTGGTATCTAGAATGTTCTTGGCTTCGCATATAAATACGAGCTCCTGACCGGAAGTGAATCGGTTTGATTGCGACTGCGAAACGAGTGCGCTACCTAAGTGTGTGAAGTGATAATTCCTAACGACTTAAACGATAGGTACTTAACGGAACTCTAGTGTTTACTGTGATTTGGATTATTGTGGATTGGACAAATTTGTTATTGTTTGTGGTGAATAAAGTTTTCTGCTAGTAAACCGGCGTGAGTAATTAAATAATTACTCACGTTCGTAACAATACATACACACGACTTTGGTGTCCTGCCTGGTTTATGATAATATACTTGCGCCCTATTCCACGGCTGACTTCAACATCCCGGCACGATTGGCGCAGCAGTTGAGCGATTGGCTGTTGCGCTGCGTGTCGCCGGTTCGATACCCGCACGGGTCAAATATTCGTATGGCCTACAGTACAGATGGTTGTTCCGGGTCTAGGTGTCCTGTGTATGTGAGTTAACAAGTTTGCGAATGCACTCTTCGATAATAATTCCTAGTGTGGGGCAACATTTTTTTTTTTAAATTAAATTAAACTAACTGGCGAAATGTCCGTGTACTAAACAATACAACTCTTTCTACCTCTTCGGGAATACTTACAAGCGTGATCTTATATTTCTTTTTCGTAGCGAGGTGTCTATGAAGGATGCCGAGGTGATGGCTGGCATGTGCTGCACCGGGAACGAGGTATGCCAAGCCAGTGTTGACGTTTTTCTATGTTAAGAATTATAACAAGGTCCAAACACACGATACTGTCACTGTTAAAGCACTTTTTAACACATAAAATATTGAGTCGTAGGCCAAGTGAAATAACCTTCGTATTATTTCGATTTAAACGCAAAATATTCCATAAATCTATTTTCTGGTAAACTAGATGTCATGCCCTTTTATTTTTTATTTTGCCCTTTTATTTATCTATTTTGCCCGTTTTCTACCTCATTGTTTTCACCTTTTTTTTAATATACTTAGCACCGTTCTGTATGTACGGTCGGTGACCCGTGGCAGGGATCCGCCTAACAATTTGGTGAGGTGGATTCGTGTCTCTGGTCACCGACTGTACCTGTGTTGATGTGGCGTGCGGCCCTAGTGTGGCGAGTGGGAGCCGGTGAAGGATTTCAGCGAGATGCTGCGCGACGAGACCATGAAGTACCAGGAGCGCGTGCACAAGATGGAGGCCAACCTTAAGGTATGCACTTTGATGTAATTTATTTAAAAACTTTCATTCTTAGTTTTAGGGGAAGAATTTTCTAATAGGTTGGTACCTACATTATTTATTTCATACCTTCGTCATTAAAGGGGATGGTATTTTTTTGTGCAAATATCAATATTCTGGTCTCAGTGGTGTAGGTTGAGCGAGTGCGTTATCTCTCATTGTCTTTTTTTTATTCAAATTTAATTAGAACTATGACAGTACGAAATCTGCTCGAGAGATTAGCATTACAATTGACATGTACCTATGCGAGAACCTAACGATGTGGCGTTGCTTTGGGGAGGCCTATGTGAAGTGGCGAACATCTTCCCAACTGAAAGGCAAACGCGTCTGTTGTTTAGGAATAAAATCGTTGTTTTAAAGTTATATTTTATGTAACAATTTAACCAGTTCATATCTTGAGCCTTGCCATGCCGCGAGCGAGAGAGAGGGATGGAGCTATACACCCTATATAGCTCCATTCCTTAACAGTTAAGTTTAGGCCGTCAAATGGATTGCGTTAAAAGCTCGTGGTAGAGCTTCAGCTCGCACGTGTCGCATGGTGGATGGTCAGCTACCAAGCAAATATGGCGTTTAACTGCTTCATGGTCACAATGCACTCGGACGTGGAGTTACTCCGTTTGGTGTATCATGCTTAAAACCATATTACAGATTCAAACACCTCTGTCCCGCAGGCAAGCGGCGACAGCATCCGCGCCCTCCGCAAGGTGAACGTGACGCTGACAGAAGAGATGCACTCAATGAGGCGCGTGTGTGCAGCCCTGGACGAACAGTGCCGCGCCGCCAACATGCGCGCGCAGTTCAAGGACGACATCATCAAGGAGATGCGCCGCCAGCTCAAGCAGGCCAAGGCGAAGGTAACATCATCATCATCATTTCAGCCGAAAAACGTCCACCGGCTGACATAGGCCTCCCCTAAGTGTCACTGTCTGTCAATGAACGGTCCTGTGCATCTTGCATCCATCGGTTTCCAGCAACCCGTACCAAGTCTTCGGTCCATCGATGGTAACAATATTGCTCGCAGAACTGGGACGAATGGTTCTGGAGTGGCGACAACGTACCGGAAGACGCGCGTTGGAAACCCTCCCACAAGATGGGCCAATGACCAATGATGATGAACACAGATTTTGATAGGTTTGGGGAAGAATGGAAGACGAAACTGTCAGATTTTATGAAATTCTGTGAGATGAATGTATGATTGTGTATAATAGTTATTAAATAAATACTATCTACTCCTAAAAGTCCTGCGCGACGTGTAACTTGTTTTAATTTTTGTTTCATATTTTATTGTTTTGACTTTTTTTGTATTATGCCTGTGTTTAAATGGTGTAATTGGCTTCGGTCGTTCTGTTTAAATTAAATTAAAATAAATGGGTTCTGCTTACCGGTAACGACTGTCTAAGATCTTCAAATGACAAGGACCAACGGCTTCATGTGCTTTACGAGGACCAGAGGCAACTCGGGATGTCTAGATGGTCACCCATCCTCAGATTGACCTCGGCGAGTGTTGCTTAACCTAAGAGTTCGACCCTTGCGGCTGTTGCTGCTTTAGCCAGCAGCTCCTCGGTCAATAGTAACTAGACTAAGAGACTGAAAATAATGTTTTATTATCGGGTGACGGCCAACGAATAGAGCTTGATAGAATCTAGGTTGAGCACATGTTCTCAATGGAACGTAGCTCCGTTTCTAATAAAACATTTTATCGTACGCATTACTATAACAACAAACATTTGTTTACGAAATCTTGATTTTTATTAGTTTCTCGTATTGGAAGCGGGCTAGCGACATCAAGATGTGTTTGAATTTGAACTCTAATAGTACAAAACTGGCGTAGTTAGCCACTGATAGACACACGCCTTGGACTTCCAGGACATGTTTAGAAGTCAGAAGCAGTTGCAGTTTTTCAAAACTCTTCAAGCTTCATTGACACTTTTCTTGTGTTCGCCATAGTTAATTCTAGCAGTATACCACCTGCATAATTTTGTTTTATTAGCCATATCAATGTCATATAATTTTGATGGATTTAACCGAAGGTGGCTCAAAAATTCCTGGAAGAAGTTGGGGGAGATCTTTGTCCAGCAGTGGGAAAGTATAGCCTAAATAAAAAGAACCTAAGGACTAGTCTTCCCGTTAATCAGTTCACCCACTATACCTACTAGCCTGTTACTTTGAGTATAGACCGTGAGTCTATGGTCATCTATCAAAGATTAGACATAAAATTCTTGATGTCACTTTACCCGGCCTGGGAATCGAATCCAGCAGGACCTGCAGTATATTTAGATTCGCTAAGACTTTCCCATTTCTCCACAGCTCAAAGACACAAGCTCAGAGATGACGTCCAAAGACTTCGTAAGCGGCGACGCGGAGTGCGGGCACGGTGCGTCCGTGTCGTACGACTCCGTGACCATCGCTTGCGTGCGCGCGCAACCGCGCCGTAAGCGCGACGTTCCTCCGCGAGACACCTCACTCAAAGCCTTCGAGTGTCGCACTTCGATGAACCTGTCTAATGATGATTCATTGAATATTGATTGATGGCAGCTTTGTTTTGTTATAATAATAATAATAATAATTCGTTTATTTTCTCACCACAGTATCACAGCAATTACAAAACTAAGACAATGACAATAATTGGGTTCATACTGTGGAAGACTGGTGCCTAAGGTAGGCTTTTGGCCTGTATTTCAGGTCACCAGGTCTTCCCCTCGTTTATTAATGGGTTTTATACAATATTGCATCTTCATTAATCTCTCTTAGACATATTTTATACAATTTTTGTAAATATTGTGCTTTGTTGTTTGTGTGTTTTGTGTATATATGCATGTGTGTGTGTATTTGTGTGCATGTGTATGTATGTTCGTTTATCTGCGTGGTACCACTACTCCGGAATATAAAATATTTCTTCTGTCTGTGTTATGGTAATAAACCTTGTTTAATTTATTTTTTAATGGTAATGACAGTTTTTTTTATTAACTAAATTCGTCTGCCGGTTTGAACATAAAGCTCTTAAGACTCCCACGGCACTCGGAAATAGCGCATCTGATTGAAAATTATGTTATATGAAAGAATTTTTATAGTTGGACCAAAGCCGAACGAGTCGAGTTGAGTCAAATTTAATCTTTTGCAAATAATGGTACAGATAATTTTATCTCTTAGTAATTCTATAATTAGTTAGTTATTTCAGATACTGGTTGCGGAGTTAGCTACACTATCTAAACTACATAGTGTAGTTGTAGCTAACTCCGCAACCAGTACCTGCGTGCGCGCGGAGCCGCAGCGTACACGCGACGACGTGACGTTCCTCTGCGACGTCTGCGGCTGCCGTTCCGTCCGTTAAGCCTGACGTTCGTTTGCCGATGAACTTGTTCAAGACTCTTGAATATTGATTGACGACCCTTTTTATGGTAATAAGGTTGTATAACTATACTTTTTTTTTTTCAATGGGTGTAGAAATTTCACTATGGTGTTATTGTTTCGTAGATCTATATAAGTAAGTACTGTGGCAGCTATGCGAACAGATAGAACAGGTACTGATGCTGCAATTACCTTTTATTTAGTGCTATACAATTTAATTAATCATGGCACTGTATGCCTTTTTGTTAGTGGAAATGTTACGTACCTATAATTCATAAAACAAGCGTAGGCGCAGAACCGCTTTGCCCAATACAAAATTACTAATATCATTTCTTGAACGCATGATTATTATGCGTTTATTGAAACAAAATATTTCTATCCCAAATTCTAAGAAAGAGCCTGACATTTCTAAATTCCAGTTGGTTATGATAGGTAACCTATAAATTAATGTTGAGGAAGTTATTCTACAAAAAACATGATTTCAAGAAAAAGCGTGGGATACAGGTAGACCATTTGCGTTTAGTTGTTGTTCTTGCAGCTGTGTATGTAGGTAGCAGGAGTGTACTACGTGTGTGTGTGTACTGTGTGTGTGTGTAGTGTACGCTGATGCAAGATAACATCGAAGACGACTTAACTAATCAGCTTTCTTGTCCAGCCTTTTCACTAAAGTATCATCAATTGCTACATCAACGGAAGATAAGAAAAAAGCCCGTGATATAAATTTATGCATCCTTATCCTCCACTTGGTCGTATTCGCAAATATTCGGTGGTTCATTCCTACTTTCATCCCTCCATAACTTCTAATTGGCTGAACCGATTGTGACGAAACGTGCTTTCAAATAAAAAAAACACATTCAAATAGTTTCATCCGTTTAATAACTACAGTGCCACAGACACACCTAACAGTAAAACTTAAATAGTGTGTATTTAAATTTCCCTCTTTTTGCATCAATCGGGGTTTAAAAATAGAGTAATGTGATGGTAAGTGGTTTTAAGTCCCATAAGTTTATAACCACGAAGAACCTTTCCCTTCAATGTTTGTGATGTTCGCGATTTATTGTTATTATACTCAGTGACAAATTGGAGTTATTATCTGACGAGAAAGGTAAGAACTTCACACCTACTTATAAGAATTTGATCACTACAATTATGTCTAATAAGCACTCGCTATATTGATTTTTTTTTTATGTATCTTGTGTTTGGACCAACACGGACACTAACATCTGATTTCTAGAACGAAAATCATTATAATAACTTAGCTAACAAATTTATTATATTATATGCATATCAACTGTTGTGATTGGAGAACTAAAATCAACCAATCAAAACTCATATAAAGTTTCATTTAGATTGTACTTTATTGATTTTTGTTCCAAAAGCCACAAATTAAAGTTGTATCTTATAGCAATTTTCTTGTTGATTGCCAAACTATTGCCTGTTTATTTTTATTTATTTTTTTCGACTAGACCCAGACTGTCGAGGAGACAGGGTGTTTCTTCGCAACAACTTCGACTCCAAATGCAAGCATTGAGCCACAGATCGCGTGCGCCACGTCTATGCCCAACATATCCTTCATAGAGAGAGTGTGTTTGTTATGTTTTGTTTTAAATTAGCTTTGATGTCTGACATAGTTAAAATATAAAATAGATAGGTACAGAAGGACGACTTCATGGAACGAGCGAAATCGCACGCGCAATGCTTGTTTTGCTGCGTGGCCAAAATCGGAACTAACGCCACCAACCTTGTCACAGTTAGACGAGATGATCTCAATTCATTGTCATCAATTCAAGTAACCTCATTAGCATTATGTGCATTTACAGTTGATTTTGAAGTACCCATTAGTGTTTCCACCCGTAGAGAGGAGCCCTAAGTCTCAGCAGTGAGAAGAACATTATAAGGCTGATTATGCTTTTATTATGTTTTGAATTTAATTTTTCCTTTGTTATGTAAGATGTGAGTTCAATAGTCATACCGAAATCTCAATTCAGATAGGTTGAACTGTAGATATGTTTAAAGTACAGCGAGAACAAGCGCTGCTGCAACTCAGTCTTAATTGGTTTACCAGTAAAAGATCGCCGTACGAACGTGTCCATGGGTCATTTGAACCTCGCTTCAGCTGCAAATTTGTATACGATTGGTAGTTTCGATGTATCAACATATACCAACTGCAATCTTGCAGCCGGTGTTTCGTCTGTTTAGAGACTATGTGCACGTGCGCCTGCTTCCACTCGATGAGCTGACCTTCTGTTACTATCTATTTTGTAGTCGAATGAGTCAGGTGGTAATTAAGAGTAGCTAATTCGTCATCATGTTGTTTGTGTTGCGGAACTAACTTCTTTACTAAGATTGGTGTAGTAATATATAATAGTAAGAAGCATGCAGTTCTAGGCATCATGTACCGTAAAGTGGGGTTACTTTGACTCTGGGATATAACTTTGGCACAAACTTACTACAAATAGGAACATGAGGAACTGTGTTTACTGTTTCTATTGGTTAATAAGCTGTGTCAGAGTTATACCCCAGGGCCAAAGTTACCCCAATTTACTCGGTAAATAAAATGCAGACATAACAATATATCTTTGGTGTAGTTTATGTCTATGTACGGCGCGATGATTAAATATATTTTTTCTTGTATTAACAATAACATATCTGTTCGATTATCTTAAATTCAAATCTTGTTTACAGTCCACCTCGGTCCCGGTGCTGGTGTCAGACGCTTCGATAGCCGACCTCCAGACCCACTTCAGCAGATGCCGTCCGATCAAGAAGAACGAAACTTTCCAGATAAATACTTTGCGCTTCATCGACCCCCCCAAGGAATCTCCCCCTTGTTCGCCACGGTTATCTCCCAGATCTAGCCCTGATAATGGCTCTCTTAATAACTTTCTCCCAAGGGATGCTATCAGGATCTGTCTCCCTAAAAAGCCTGCTAGGATCTGTCTCCCTAAGGAGTCTCCTAGAATCTGTTTCATAAAAGAACCTCCCGAAGATGTTCCTAATATTTGTCCTCGTCTGGAGAGGACAGGCTCTAAAAGCTCCCTTAACAACTTCCTCCCCAAGGAGTCTCCTAAGTCCTGCTTGCCGAGGAAGCGATGTAAGCTCTGTTCAAAGCCGAAAAAGACGAGTTTCAAGGATGGATGTGTCCAGTCTGCGGAGGTAGTGGCCAGTGATGAGACAGACAAGTGCGAGTGTGTGGAGGAGCTGTATTTCAATGATGAGGCGAAGAGAAGCGGCGGTTCGAGCCCTAGGTGAGGCGGTTTTTATTATTTTTAATTTTATGTGAAAACATTAGAAATATCGAATGCAGCTCAGCTCATTTGTAGATACATTTTTATTGATTCATTCTATGTAAATACTTAGGGGGCGAGGTGATTTAGAGTAGATATTCTTTTTTTAGTCACAGTAGTTACGATTTAAGTATTCTATTGTTAATTTTTTATTACACTTATAACTCTCTCAAATTGATTACTCTTAACTAGTCGTAAATAAAAAAACAAAACAATTTTACAGCTGACTTAACTGGCTGATCGGTCCATCGCAATGGTAACCTTCTTCGCCTTCTAGTGCTATTCACTTTTCCCTGCACGACAAGGCGTTCGGTAGAATAGCTCTCGCTCTCTAGAGCCGTGAACATTCTTTCATTTAGATGAACGTTCAAACACAAGTTGTAAGAAAATATTTTCTTAAGCCTGTCCATCGTATTTCTCGCAGCGTAGCGCAAGTTTGATATCCTGTAGCCGCCTTAGCTATTGGTACCATCCACCCAGTCTTCGACGTAAACCCGCATTATAAGTACGGTGTAGTTAATAAAAGGATAAAAATGTTACTCAACCCGAGACTTTTACAGCGTTCAGCGTTTTCCCCTGTAACCCAACCCCATTAACAGCTATTCAATATTTAACTTCCTTCTAAATATAACTGGCAACATGTTATGTTTGTGGCACAAGTTGACGCTCGTTTACGACTTGCGGACGGTTTTATATACTCGACCTGCTTTCAGGGGTCAGACCTGCAACGAGAGGAACTCCGATCTTCTAAAGGTGAGAAAATAAACTTGTGCTCATTTTTCATACGTTTTTACTTTAGCGCTAAATAAAGAGTGAATAGTAGTGCGCCTCGCCATCAACGATTGCATCACTGCTTACCACCAGGTGGGATCGCAGTGAAGCAGTTAGTTATATGAATAAAAAAATTTAAATCATCGTTATACTTCTAAACTAGTCCTCATTAGTACGAAATTAGTCATGGGTTCGTGACTAGTTCGTCGAAACTAGTC
This sequence comes from Mythimna vitellina, assembly GCA_949316375.1. Lineage (NCBI taxonomy): Eukaryota > Metazoa > Arthropoda > Insecta > Lepidoptera > Noctuidae > Mythimna > Mythimna vitellina. The sequence goes on along the minus strand of OX438691.1, from coordinate 1,017,935 downwards.
AAAATATACCGTGACTAGTCTGAAACTAGCCAAAGTTAATAGCACAGCATAGCATAGCATAGCATAATCAGCCTTTAAATTTTCTCACTGCTGGGACCAAGGCCTCCTCTCTAGGAGAGGGAATGGGCCGTAATTAAACACGCAGGCCCAGTGCAGATTGGTGAATGTCACATGTTTTCGAATTTTTGGTTCTAGTACATGCCGGTTTCCTCACGATGTTTTCCTTCACCATTTTGAGAGCAGTGGTGATGCAATAATTTGCACAAAGTAATGCGCCTGACTGGGTTTGAACCCGCGTACTACAACACGTAAGTCGAGGTCGTTACCACTCGGCTACCAATGCTCTCAATGCCAAAGTTAATACCTACAATTAATTCGATCAAAATTAGTCATGTCTAAACGAAATTAATCAAAGTAAGTCCTGACTAGTCGAAGTTAGACGACTAAGTAGTGTAATGTTCGTCACCTGGTGATGTGTACATAAGAGAGACAGAATAAAAGAATAAGACAAACAGAATAAAAATGTTGCTTCGTTATTATTTCAGCTTCAACCGGAGTGTTCAATTGAAGCGTTGAAGTAAGTTATTTTTTAAAAGGATTACGTTACCTTCATGTATTATAGTTTATTACAAATTAGCCTTAAACGCGTGTGTTGTTTCAGGAGAATAATAAGAGAAAAGAAGCGTCGGTGTTGCGAGAGGGATCAAAAGGTAATACAATATTTAGATTCCACATTTCTATGAGGAGCAGGACGGGATCAGTTCAGCATTGGCCATGTTTTACAAGAGATAGTGTTATCAACTGTCCAAATTGTGTCGCTCTATTTTACAACCTATACAGTTAAAGAAGTGGTTTTTCATTCGGTCTCACTCTTTATAGAAGTGTATTTTTTTTACATCTTTTCTGGACAACGAATAGGAACAAGGTTTTCTTGTATCGTGGATGCCTTCACAAACATGTAAACTCACATACACAAGATACCATAATAAAAAGCATTTATTCCCTGAAAGATTCCCATCCGATTACAATCTAGGTCTCTTCAAGACTAAGTTAGAGTAAATTGGCTCTTAATAAATTAGTGCGCCTCACCATCAATGATTGCACCACTGCTTACCATCAGGTGGGATCGCAGTCAAGCACTAGTTTAACAGGTTTGATAATACCTAATTTCTCACCGGACAAGGTAATTTCGGGAGGTTTCTGCACCGGATTCGTGCGGAAGAATCGCTTGGATGTCACCACTGTGTGGACCACCCGGAGGACAGGATGGAGCATACGATAGATTTTTGTCCCGCTTGGGCAGAGCACCGCCGTGTCCTCGTGGGGGAGGTCGGCGGTAACGATCTTTCGCGCCGGGCCTTGGTACAGGCCATGGTGTAGTAAGGAGTAGTGGCAGGCGGTAGCTTCCGTCTGCAAAACAGTACTGCTAGCAAAGGAGGCGGCCGCAGGCCCACGCACGGGGTAACGACCCTCATGCCCCAGTCGCAGTAGGGATTCTGATCCCGATTTACGGCCGCCGTAGGCGCGGGCTTTCGGACGGTGAGCAATGGGTAGCTCGCTGCCTGACCGTCCGGTAACCGTCCAGACCGAGCCCAAGTCGTCGACGGCGCGTATTGTTCCACGCGCGCCAATTTTAGTTTAACTTTTTATAAGATAAAGTCAAGTCGAAATTTTGGATATTAAATTCGAAATTAAGATTTATGTTATTGGACAATTTCTAGTAACAAACATTTTGAATTCGCTTCGACTTGTTTCGATGTAATCTAACCAGAATTCCAGAAATCGTCGATGAATGCTGATGGTAAAATTCAGTTTGTTCTAATATCAATAGAGTAGTTCTAATTCGCTATTAACGACATAATTTCGACGTGTTTTTAAGTCTATGTTTATCTTATGTTGTGACGAAACGGGCGGACGTCGCCGACGGAAACCGACGCCCGAACGACGCGGTTTTTAACTAATGAACCACCTGCATAAACAGGGTGCTGTTTTTGTGGCAGAGAAGTTTTGCTCACAGGATTTGTGGTAACTTTGTACTTTAAGTTAGTTTTTTGTATAAGACAGTCTTCTAAAAGACTTGGCGTGTGTTTAGCCTCAGCTCCAATAAAATGCCCCTTGCCTGAAAATGTACTATTTTATACCGTCTGTTCGAAAATGTCAAATACAAGCCTAATCTAACGACCTGCGCTCTGAAACGAGGGCCGACCAGCATTGCTCGCTCACGGCTTGCGCACAGTTTACTTAATAGTAGGTGTAAACAGTACAGTATGTTCCTCGGGGGTAAAGGTGTCTTAAGCTAGCTTGAGCTGATGCTGCCTCACTTCATTCAGGATTCTAGTATTAGCTTTCTCGCTTCGGTCAAGAGTTAGTCTCTAAGCTCCCTCGCTCCACTCGTGCGTTCGGGAGTTTCCCTTGGAAGTCTTTCATCAGTCATAAGACACTGCTTTATCCACACGATGCATAATCTACTATTTTTTCTGTTTATTTTTATGGTAACTCTGTCAGTCATCATTTTTAGGTTAAAATATTGAAAACAAGCATTTCCCTAATAAAAACACGCTGTCACCCCCAACAGGTTTGCTATGAGAATAAAGAACACAAGTGGGCCACCGTCCCTTCAAAAATGACTATTTACGACGTTCTAAATATACCCGTGCAGCGTCGCGGCGCATCCACTCGCGCGCAGACCGCTGCGCCGGCGCACGTCGACGTTTGTCAATAACTTTGTAGTGAGGTTCGATATCAACATGATGTTCAATGGCTTGTTGATGTGCGCGGATTCCGATGCTAGTGATGTTACTAAAGTAAGTGTGGGCTAGTGATGTGATAAGTGATATGTGGTAATTGGGTACCTACAGTTATGATTTGTTGTGATTCGCGGTTTGAATTGGAATATTGGATTTAGTTTAGATACAGGTCTTTTTTTTGTGCTGTTTTATAGTTCGATACTTTTAGAGTTTCTAGTTGATTACTTAGTTTTATTTCTGTTTTGCGTGTAAAGCTAAAAGAGACTTAGGTAGATTATATATTTCTTTTTATTGTATTTATAATGAGGTCAATAATATAAACCCTCTTTGTAAATAGGGTCAGTAAACAAAGTCGTCCGTAAATACGGCTTTAAGTACCTATATTTGTTCCATAAACAAGTATGATAGATGTTGCATCAAATGGTTCGGCGCAACTTACTTTGATCATTTTTATTAGATCTTCAATTAAGATATTTTGGCCGTCAATTGACTGTCTTACCACTTTATGTTGAGTGTTAAATGGCTGAATGGCTTTTTCCAAACAATACAATATATCAGATATACTTTATAATGTTTTTGATCGATTAAATCCTGTAAACACGGTTTTTTTTTTTTGAGGTGGGTTATCATCGAATGACTTTCCCCTTCGAGGGTGAAACGAGAGGGCGTGTCAGATTTTTACTGACTAAAACCACACCTGTATCCTTCAGTTACCCTTTCCGTTCTAGGACCACTTCAGACTCCTTCAGAAATTCCCCGTGTCCTTAGCGGGTATCGGGCCTGCTAGGTCTCTACGCCAAGTCTACTGAAAGTTCTTTGTTTTTCGAAAACACTTGTCGACTTTTAACGCATAATAGATTTAGTTGACTAATCTGTTCTAATTTACTTACCTACTCATATCTATACTAAAACGTCACATCTCTTCACGACAGCACTCGTATTTTGTAGTAACATAAGAGGCACACGATGCCTCGACACACCTCGTGTTAGTTAATGAGTTATTTATTTTCGAAGCGAAACTCCCTAAGCCGCAATAAACATCATAGAACGAAACGTGTCCGTCGTCCGGCGCCGGCGCTCGTCCCATCCGTCCATGCTTCCCGACTGTCGTAACATTAGTACTGTGATTCTCAAACTTTTCGGACCGCTCCGCCCCATTTTTTCTAAAATTCCTGTGAGCCCTTGATTATAACAATAATTTAAATGTTCTTATTTATTGTTTTTAAGAAATATTTAAAAATTTAGGTATTAAATAAATAAATATGATTAGAAAATAATATTGATTTCCAAAACTTCAAGATACATTACACCAATGTGGTCTCAACCCCTGAAGTAGGCGGGTATGACAGGGGTTGAGGTATTCCTGATTACACTGATCCAATATGTTGCAATTGTCCTGCACAACAAAATTAAATAAAAAAAAAAACAATTTGATGAGATGGCTAGGCTAAAACACCTTAGAAAGAAGCCAAACGCGTCTGCCGAATGTGTGCAATAATGACTCCAATGATAAATAAATAATATATATTTATTTTGTTACTTAGCTACGAACTATATAAATGTTTATTAAACTAAACATAAAATTATGTACAAACTGGTAGAAAAAGAATTCATAGGGCATCAAAAAATTCGTCAGCATTGTCACGCTGGCTGGCAATGCTAATTCGTTGACCGAAGAAAAACCCAGCCCTCTGGTGACGCGAAGAGTCGACCAGCTGTTTGCTGATATCCCGAACAACTCGATGAGCGCTCGGACCCCATGGCCCCAGTGTTTCAACCCCGAACGGCTCAAATATTTATCTTAATAAATAAATGATATTTATTTTGCAAATGGGTTTAAAAAGCTGGCATCTGATATTTTGTCTTATAGGTACGATTTTAAGGGTTTAACCAAAGTTTAAAACGGAGCCCTATTACTTAGATTCCGCTGTTCGTCGGTTCGACTGTCACCTGGCTGTATCTCATAAACCGTGATAGACAGTTGAAATTTTCACAGATAATGTGTTTCTGTTGCACATTAACAAGAAATACTAAAAAACATTTTTTTTTATCATTGATGGTGAGGCGCAATGAATATTTAAGGGGCTCCCATATAACAAACGTGATTTTTTTGCCCTTTTTTGCTACGGACGGAATATAACCCTTTATGCGCGAATCCGACTCGCACTTGGCCGTTTTTTTACCAGGATTGGGACAAAAAAGAATATATAGATAGATGGATAGCTACTTACAATAAATATACGGTTTATTGCTACCTTTTTCGTTTTAAGTCCCCCAAGTAGAACGAGCCCAACGGGTTGGGAACCCATGACTCCCAGAGTATAAACCCCATTAGGAGTAGCAGCTCTTACGGCTTACCTTTGATCAATTTTATCGCAACCTCAATTAGGAATATATCTCTTTTAACTGCTTTACCCTTTGCAGTGGTTATTAACGATTTCCTGAACATCAACTTTGGTTACGAAATTAATTTGGCTCTGTTATCTCTTCATTGCTGAAATGTTTTTATGAAGTAGGTAAGCAATCCTGCTTACCTTCTTCACCTCGGTAGGTAGGCCTATAATCTACCGGCCAATAGGCCTACCTACGTATAAGCCTACCTACCGACATTTACGAGTATACACATGAGATTAATTGCTGGCACCTTGGGTCTAATTGGAATCGTTAATGCGGTCATTCAATTCCTACTGACGTCTGATATTGACTCTAACGTGTTTTTTTTTGGTTTGCCATTCATTGTAGCGACATCTATTTAACCGCATAAGAACTTAAAATACAAAATCCTGCGTCACGGTATCAAAGGTTCGCGTGATTAGAACATAAACAGTCCGAAATAATTTATCGAGCAATTGCCCGGACCAGATATAACACCCGTCTGGTCGGAGGATCCTTTCTTTTCAATGGAGGTTTGCGGGACTCTCTTCCTCTACTTCTTCCTGATGATAATGGACGCTCTGACGTCGGACATTCAGGAAGAGGCTCCCTGGTGTATGTTGTTTGCCGATGATATTGTGTTGGTTGCCGAGAGTGGCCTAGAGGTCCAGAACAGATTGGAGGTGTGGTGGCACAGACTGGAGAGTGTTGGCCTGAAATTGAGTAGAACCAAAACGGAATACTTGTTCTGCGATTTCGGCGGTCTCTCCAATCCAGTGCCTTTAGCTCTAGCTGGAACGCCCATACTGATCTGTTCTGACTTTCGGTACCTCGGGTCACTCATCCAAGGGGATGGTGAGGTAGACCGGGACGTAACACATCGGATCAACGCAGGATGGATGAAATGGAGACAGGTCACGGGAACAACTTGTGACCCACGGATGCCCCTCAAGTTGAAGGGTAAAATCTACAAGTCCGTGATAAGGCCTGTCATACTGTATGGATCAGAATGTTGGGCTGTGAAAAAGACGGATGAAAAAAGATTGCATGTAGCGGAGATGAGAATGTTAAGATGGATGTGTGGTGTGACGAGAATGGATAAAGTGAGAAATGAATATATTAGGGGAAGTTTGAAAGTGGCGCCAGTGACTGAAAAGTTGAAAAGGAATCGTTTGTCTTGGTATGGTCATGTGAAGAGGAGGGATGAAACGCATGTTACTAAAAGAGTTATGAGTTTACATGTGGATGGATGGAGAGGAAGAGGGAGACCAAAGAAAAGATGGATGGATTGTGTGAAGAGTGATATGAAAGAAAAGGAAGTTAGTGATAGCATGACGAGTAACAGGGCAGAGTGGAAGAAAAAAACGTGTTGCGCCGACCCCAAATAATACGGGATAAGGGCAGGAAGATGATGATGGAGGTTTGCGGGACTTTACACCCTGTTTTGCATATCTCTAAAATGTTATAGAGAATATGAATTCGTCGATCATCATCATCCTCTTTTCAGGCCGGAATAACCCACTGTTGGGTATCCTATGGCCTCCTATCTACTCCCACACTTGATACGTACGTCTATCATTCAGATATTTGCCGTGACTTTGCTGATATCATCAGCCCAACGCGCTTGGTTTTTTTTTTAATAGCATATTTTGTGTCTGGCCAAAGCCCTCCCCTTTCTCTTTCCAAAAATCTCTGTCTATGGCGATCTTTGACCAAGTTTGCCCCGAGAACATGACCACTACTTTTGCCGCGTTCGACCTCGACGGCGTCAACCAACCCCTGGGGGCACCCAGTGAGTGACAATTAAAAAAACCTAACCTCCTTTGAGCCCTTCAAGAAAATAATCCAGACTAAGCAAAAACACTAACTTATTGAATGGTATCGTAACATTCGTCACGCCTATAACATTTCCTGTCAGCATTAAATTTCATCTGACATGGAACACCAAGGGCTCTCCACACTCCGCTGCACTGATCGAAGGCAGACTATAAATAAACAAGTACTTCAGCAGAGCACCTTGAGCAGCCACGTGGTACGTGATCATGATGTACAACAGCGTGTGATGTAGGTACCACCTGGCGTTGACGTGTTGAGTATTCTGTAGTTAAACATTGCTTTGATAACGATGTAACTTCGTGATTGATTGTTTGTAAAATAGCTGTACTTGATGGTCGGAATTCTGTTCTTTGGAATTTCTCAGGTACTTTGGCGTCTAATTTTGGGCTAACTTGGCGTCCGTGCCGAGGTCTCAACAAAAGATGTCGAATGAAAAAAAACTCACAGCTTACCATTAGTGGGATCGCAGTCAAGCACTAGTTTATATCTATTAAAAAATAATGAAATTACTGGCGATAGTAAATATAGCTTTCTAATAGCCAAAGAAGGTTCTAAATCGGATCAGTAGGCCCAGAGATTACCACAACAAACAAACATAGATATTATGATGTTCTGTTTCTACAGGACAGTGGCGCCACTTCCAGCCTGGCGGAAAGTGTGAGTGCGACTTGCGACGCAAGCGCAACATACTACCACAATAAACTGTTGGCTACCCTGCAGATCGTAAGTATATTTATACCTTTACCTGCCTACCAAATGCTGCAAACAATTACAGACACGCAACAATTAAATTTCAAAACCTACTTCATAAAGTAATGATGATGTCCTTTTATGTGCTAATTCGACGTTTATTAAAAAACATTGCTTGCAAAAATATATCATCAAGTTCGCCAATGGGGATGGTAGAGTTGTTTTGAAAATACAACGGAAGTTTTGCTCTAGTCTAGAACTTTAAAAAATACGAAAAAAAATGATTTAACCCGAAGATCGAACCCCAAGCAAGGCTATGCAGTTGCGCTGGTCACTACTGCAGTGGCTACAGTCACTATTTGGTCTACAGTACTCAGAAGTTGTCGTACCTCGTGGTGTCCATTGACAAGCCGAATAAAATAACACTAAAAGCTATTTGGTGCAGGCGCGAGACACACAACGTTAGTTTTTTTTTATCTTATGTGTTTACATGTTGTTTCTACATTGTGTGTATCTGTGTACGTGCGGCAAATTTCTTCTTTCTATTTATAAGACCACTTAGCCATATGTTTTTCTTCAACAGTTGCAGAACAAAGAAGAGACGATCAGCGTGCAAGCAGACAGTCTAGCAGTGGCAGAGGAGCGCATCGCCACGCTCAACGAGCGCGCCAACGAGCTGAAGAAAGAACTCGATCGGAAGACTAAGGAGGTAATACAACATCTGTGTACTTCTTTTTTGTGCTAGTAATGTATAATATATTATTCTTTATTAAAGTATAACAAGTCACAGGCTATAAACCTAGTTTGGGAGTCAGTAGTTATTTTCTATGTCGTCATTTATGTACCAAGAATGTACTTGCTTTTTGTCACCATTTTATTTTGGAAATTTATTATAATTTATTATTATTCCATTTATTTATATTTAAATACATATTTTATACATTCTTAAAAAAATCCTTAAAAAAACATTTAAAAATATAAAAAATAGTAGCCGGCATTAGGAACAGGGTCCAAGCAATTATTATTATTAATGTGCACTTTAGCTATTAAAGAGTCTCACGGAGTTTTTACTGAAAAGGAAACACATGGTCCTAGTACGCAAAGGGCAACTGAAAGACACGTGTGGTTTTAGTCAGTAAAAGTTTGACACGCCGTCTCGCTCCACCCTAGGAGAGGAGGAGTCATTTTTTTACCAGGAGAAGTAATTGTATGATTCCCCATCTCAAAAAAAAAAGCTATTAAAGTCTATCCAAATCCTTATTTCCAATTGATATTGTTCAAGTTCTTGCACCAAAACAAGTTTTAATATAGTATGTAGATAAAATAGTTCTTGTACATAGGTAGGCTTAGATTAAAGTTAAGTTTTCTCCCAGCAAACTACGTACAAAGGAATATTAACTTTACATATACTGTAAATTAACTTGATTTCAGAATTATTGGGCTTTATGTGTCCGTCATAAAACTATTTTTTATAAAAAAAATATCGCTGTTTTGTTCAGAAATTAAATTGTAGAGTTTATTGCTATCAATTGTATCAGTCACTATGTTACATGACCCGGTTAAATAACTTTTTAATTTAGCAGTCGATTTACCCGATTCAATTCAAAATATTTGACTTCACATAACCGTTTGTCCGTCACCAGTTAGATGAAATTTTCTCAGAATAGTTTTGATTCGACAGACATGCTTTTTTTATTCGATCGACTTTAAAAGTCGATTGACAGACTTTTTATTCGATCGACTTTAAAAGTAGATTGACAGACAAACGGTTAAGCCTACATGGGAGGCATATGTTCAACAGTCCTCTCATTTTTATTAATATTGTAATATGGAAATATTGTAGACTATATTTTTTTTAAAAACCGTACTTAACCGTGGAGTGTCTTGCCGTTTCTTCTCCATAGGAAACCAATTGGAACCGTGCGCTAGCTTCTGACGTTTTCTAGGTGCCCATGTAGGCCTATGTTAAAATAAATGAGTTTGAGTGGACGTCTTTCGGCTAAAATGATGATGATGATGAGGGCTACATGGGCAATTAAATATTATAAGTTGGTTAACGGTACTAATTAGGTTTATGTAGAAGAACCGGCAAGAAAAACCATGGTTACTATTTTAAAGGAAAACACTTGATTTTTACGACATTTTCAGTCAGGTAAGCAGGCATATTCAAATAATTATGAATTTTATTGTACTTTTAGTATTCAGCTCTGCGCAAGACGGTAGAATGCTGCAAACCGCAACAGATCGACGCATGCTTCGTCACCGATAGGCCGGTGAGTAACTAGGATTAACTGCTGATAAATAATAAAAGTTTCTAAACATGACAGCAAGAAACAAACGCAAAAATCAAAATAAAAAAAAAGTTCTTCTTTAAAATCAGATTTATAATTAATCGCTGATGACAAAACTAACGATTTTATTAATGATGGCTTAATATTTATTTGTTCAAAATAAGCAGCAGCTAAGATAAAACAAAATATGTCCTTGTGTATGTCCGTGATGTGCTTGGAATCATTCTAGATGGAAGATCAGACAGACATAGTGAACACGTTGCAGAACAACTTGAGTGTCATAGAGGACCTCTACAGAGAGTGTTTCTATGAGGTAAGAAACTTATTCACAAGTTTTAATAAGTTCTCAAAGTTTTGTTACATTTTTGGTAAACAGCTGATCATTGGCTTTCACATTTACTTGTGATTTAGTGGGTTTGGTACACCATTTAATTAGTTTTAAACTCTTGCCTTTTGATCCGTTTCAACAGTTCTTTTTTTCTCTAAACACATCTAGATTCTTAATTTGCGATAAAACATACATTTTACCTATCTTCAGACGGCGAAACAAGAGAACCTCATAGAAATGCTGCGCAGTTCGTATTTAGACGTGCGCGTGATGGACAGACAGAAGGCAGACCAGATCGGTCACCTGCAGACTGTCATCAACAGTCAACAGTGGTCGCTCGATAGATGCCAGGTATGTACGGCTGCATGGAGTAACGGGATCCCATGGAAACTGGGCAACCACTCTGGTGTCCCGGCCAAAAGCATCTAAACCACCTGGTTTTAGTCTGTAGTAGTCTGATAGGCCCTTTCATGAAGGTTGTAAAATTGAGTAAACAAGAAAAAGGGTAGGAGAAATATCACCATCTCATTTTATCTCGAGGACTGTGTTCTGGCGCATTATAGTTACGTTTACACGTCTCATTTACGGTCTCTTTTAGAATAACATAAAGCTACAAATCACCTGCAGACCTGGCCTAATACACGCTGGTCACAATAATGGATTGTTCATGAACCATAAAACCTAGCGCAATGCTTACAGTTTTGCCCAAATCGAAATTATTATCATTTTAGATAGGTGTTCAAAGGTACTTATAAAAAGGGAATAATTAGCAAAACCATAGTTAATACTGTCTATTTCCTTGCAGGACATAGCAATGGAAGTGGACGGGCTGAAGATGGAAATATCAAACTTTCTGAACAGTTCCAGTTCAACAAACAATGACTCGGTATTTCATATTCCTGGAAATCAACTAACACTGCTTTTTGGTGTGGCAACACTAACAAGATAAAGTTGATGCAGAGGGCGCTATTGTAGCTATGACTGGATTGAGAATAACTGCTAGCGTTCATAAACGTAGTGATGATGCTTCTAACAAGGACTTAAACTCCATTCGAAATATGTTTAGACATTTTAACAAACTCTTTTTTTACTGTCCGTTCAACCGATTTTGACTTTTATTGCGTTGCTGGCATGAAAAATGGCAACTGCCCCCCTAGCCAACTTACAATCGTTTCGTTCGCGCCGAACGCCTCGAGTAGGCCACGCCTCCGATTCCTTTGTTCTGACCACGTGACTGAGCGTTGAGATAACGTCAGAACAAAGGAATCGGAGGCGTGGCCTACTCGAGGCGTTCTGTGCGAACGATACGATTGTAACTTCGCTAGGGGGGCTGTAGTAAACAGTTGGTATTGTAACCTTTTTTTTTGTTATCTTTATGCCTACGGAATAGAAGTGAAAATCGGATAGTAAAAAGGATTGTTGAAATTTTTAATCAAATTGTGTATCGACTAAAATATTTTTTTTCATAGCTAAACAATAAATTTGCTTCGAAAGGTTCTGATTCTAAGATTCTGTTACCATTGACGTATGATTGACAACTACTACTTTAACTAATTTGTAAAATGTAATATTTTGTGTTTGTAAATAATAATGTAACACACTAACACCATTGTAACACGTAACTAACTTTATAAAATAAACTCTTCGAACCTGTATCCTGTTTCATTAACGCCAGGGTATGTGGGAGCGCAGTGAGGAGTCGTATGCGCCTGCGCCGGCGCCGGCAGGGCTGCAGGACGACCTGCAAGACGTCAGGGAACAGCTGCTGAGGCTGCAGGATATACTTGCTGTAGGTTAAATGTGCGATTCTGGATCTGAGATAAAGAGATAATCATCAAGTTTTGGGACCGACAGACTTTTATTTGTGGGATTATGACTTTAAATAATAGGGGGAAAATTATGTGTGACAATTTTACTTCTGCTGCTATTGATGTGGCTTAATCGGCTCAGCCTGTCCGCTCTAGAAGAGGAGCGATAGAGCAGGACAGAAATACGGAAAATGCGCATTCAGGCAGCAGATTTAAAAACGTCCGTTTTAGCTCTAATTATGTGTATGAAAGAGTGATAAGAATTGTTTTTTGACATAACTTTAAACTTACTTTTCTTTTTGTTCCTTTTGGTTATTTATGTTTATTTTTTATGTCAACTTGCAGTACGATTCTTGTACATGTGGTTTTGATGAAGAGAATATGAAATGGAAGAAGAAAGCGGAGAGCCTAGAAGTGAGTATGGGGGGTTCGATGTTGGTAGCAACAAGTTCAACTTAGTGATTAACAATTCATGGTAAACAACAATTGAAAAACAGATCTGTGGTGTTCCATAAAGATACAGACCAAAGGCCCTACCACGATCTCTTGACGCGATCCATTTGACGGCCTAAATTGAATTCTATATAGGGTGTATAGCTCCATCCTTCTTTCTGGCTCGCCTGACATTTTAACACTACATGGTAAGGCCCCAGGTCTGATTTCTCTTCAATAATATAAAATTATAAATTAACTGAAGCAATATTGGCATGTTAGGTCTAACAAGTCATCAGCTGGCACGCCATAATTACGGCGGCAAGTCAAGTCCCCTCTTAGAGGAGTGGCTGGAAAGACCTCACGGCGTCATCACCTTCCGCATGAAGCATGTTCTCACCGAACATGGTCACTTCGCTGGACCGGATTCGTGCGGAAGCGACGCCCTGTGTTACCACTGTGTGGACTGCAAATAGGACACTGTGGAGCACACGGTAGAGGTATGCCCCGCTTGGGCGGAACACCGCTGTGTCCTCGTGAGGGAGATTGGCGGCAACGATCTCTCGCGTCGGGCCTTGGTACAGGCCATGGGCCGATGCGAGGAGGAGTGGCAGGCGGCCGCTTCCTTCGGCGAAGCAGTAATGCTAGCAAAGGAAGGCCGCTCGTGCGAAATAACAAATCATAAAAGTGCGTTTTATGGGTATGTGTACCATGAATAAACCACCTAGGCGGAAAAACATTTTAAGCCTTTATTATATTACAAGCCTTTATTATAAAAAATTTCTGTCGCAGATCAAGGTAGCCGAGTTACGAGGCAAACTATGTGAGTTAGAATGCAACCTAGCCAGCAAGTGGGATACCGACGCCAAGTTCAAGGCAGACATTGAGTCGAAAGAGCAAGAAGTAAGTCTATCTCTTACACTTTACCCCCATTCTTCTTTATCTATGATTGCATGTTTACGCTGTATAGCATAACACATTCCAGAATTTACTTTGTTTTAACCGACTTCAAAAAAGAGGAGGTTATCAATTCGGTTGTATTATTATTTATAATTTTTTATGATGTTACAGAACTCCGTCGTTTATGGACCGAATTGCAAATTTTTTTTTACCCCTTTTTTTAGTTCTGATGATGGGATCCATGAGAAATCGAGGGAACTCCTCAAATATTATAAGCAACCATATAGTGATTTTGGTATTTTCATCGAGAACTTAAGCATTTACAGTCAAAAAGTAACATTTGATGAAGTGGTTTATAAGTTATGAAGAAGATCAGAAATGGCCAACGGAACTTTATACTCACATAGATATAAAAAAAAATTATTTCACACATTTTAGTGAAGTCGGTTTTTTTTTGTAAAAAAGTTTTTCTCATTAGCGTTTAATACGAATAAGAACCTTATTACCTTGCGAAAAGGTTCATATTCGGGTAAATGCCATGTTCAGTTGTGTTGCACATAGTAAATTTTAGAATATCATAAATTGTGAACTTCGTCCTAACATAACATATTCGTAGAGAATCGTCTGAAATCTGGAAATATTGTAAATGCTCAAAGTGACCATTTTCACAAAAATGCAACTCTATAGGTAAATACATAATAATGTATACATATATATTATGTGACCTTCTCTGTCTCTTTTAAGCTGGAGCGCATACGAGAGCAGCTGTTACGTTCACAAAACAACTCCAGGGAACAGAGCTCCACTGTGGAATCCATGTCTATACAGCTGGGGCAGACGAAAGGTATATAATACTACACTTTTAACGGTTCTTAGCGGTAGCGGCATTTATTTGGGTTTTTTTTTTTTAATGGGTGGGAAAATCATCTTATGACATCCCCGCTCTTGGGCGGAACGGGTGATAGTGTCAGAATCTTACTGACTAAAAACCCACTCCTGTTCCTTCGTTGCCATCGTCCCAGGGCCCCTGGTTCCGCTTTCACACTACCCATGGCCCCAGTAGGCTTCGACCCTGCTGGGCCCCTACGATTTGCTGACATCTCCTTGAGGCGCGCGTGGAACAGTACGCGCCGTCGACGACTTGGGCTCGGTCCGGACGGTTACCGGACGGTCGGACGGCAAGCCACCCATTGCTCGCCGTCTGCAAGCCCGCGCGTACGGTGGCCGGAAATCGGAATCGGAATCCCGGCGGCGGTTGGAGCGTAAGGACCGTTGCCTCACGCGATCGGCCGCCTCCTTTGCTAGCATTACTGCTTCTCAGAAGGAGGCGACCGCCTGCCACTCCTCCTCGCTCCGGACCATGGCCTGAACCAAGGCCCGGTGCGAGAGATCGCCGCCGCCGATTGCCCCCACGAGGACACGGCGTTGCTCTGCCCAAGCGGGGCAGACCTCCACCGTGTGCTCTACCGTGTCCTCCAGGCGGTCCACACAGTGGCGACACCCGGGCGTCCTTTCCGCACGAATCCGGTGCAGGAACCTCCCGAACTTACCGTGTCCGGTGAGAACCTGCGTCATGCGGAATGTGAGGACGCCGTGAGGTCTTTCCAACCACGCCTCAAAGAGGGGACTTACCGCCATAATTGTGGCGTGCCCAGCATTTATTTGGGTGTGATCGAAACGCAGAATATTCTATCAACCTTAAAATATCATACTTACGTAAATAAAAACATATTCTTCATTCTACAGCGTTACTGAGCGAGAAGACTGCAGAGGTGACAGAACTGCGACAAGAGAATGAATCGCAAGCGCACAAGATCACAGATCTTAAAGAGGAACTGGCCAAAGCAGACCATATTATTAAAGAAGTAAGATTTTTTTTCTACGCCTTATCTTATTCTCACTAAGCGTGTGTTCTTTCTCAAGATTATAGTTGCGATACTCGGTTCCTTAGTAGGTACTCATCTCCGCCATATTATCATGTGCATAATTTCATACTTCTAGGCCCAGCAACTGGTTTAAAATTGTCCATGGAGTTTCTACCTACGTTTTGTTACAGCAAATAGCATCTTCTTGCTTGCTTGCGATGCTAAAATAAAAATAATTGAAATAAATATATCTGTTCTTTATCTGTCAGTAAGAATAATTATATTAAATAGATGTTCCCTTCGATGTTGTCTAGAACTGTAAGATGCGCAGCGAGGTAGCATACCTGACGACGCAGGTGTCCCTCTGGCGCTCGCAGCTGGATGAGAGTAAGCGCCGCGTACACGCGCTGGAGGCCGACCTGGCGCGCTCCAGGGCGCATGCAGAGCATATCGACGAGTGCTACAGGTACGTGCCAACTCTAAATCCACCCGCATCAGAAGAGTAGCCGGGTATCGAATGGTATTTAGTGATCTTCGGTCATCATAAGGAGAGGCCCGCGGACGGTGAACTTGGGCCAAGGCGGTGCTCAACCACTTAGAGGATCTAAGGTCGAGGGATCAGCCGCACTAGGTAGGTAATGGGGTCTGCTGGAAGGCGCTGGAGATGGCGGGCTGGTACCAGCTGGGAGTGCACGTGAATTTACTTGTATTCCGGGCGCCCGACATATAGTAGTGGTAGGAACTGTAGGGTTTTAGCCTGTAGGAGTCCGACTCAACCCTCTGTCTTTCCCAGAGCTGTCCTTTTGTTATACTGGCATGGTTTAAAATCGCTTTGTCTGTTTTTTGGTCCATGGCTCCAGATATAAGGAATAAAAATAAAAACTTCACTGTTTGAATGGTATGGTAATTCTTCGACCTATTTTGGTGACTGCGTTCTAGAAGGTTTTTGAAAGTTAAGAAAGAGCTTGTGAAAGTCGGAAAGGGAAGCTCAGGACCAGCACTTCGGAAAGTTTTATGCTCTATATAGCTTTTGATAATGATGGTGCTAAACTAAATTGTTTCCTTCAGGGAAAAGGCAAGTAAAGTGGCCGAGTTACAGGCGCACCTGGAGGCGGCGCACGCGCGCGGCACGGCGCTGTGCGGGGAGGCGCGCCGCGCCGTGTGCGGCGTGCGCGTGTGGATGCGCCGCATGCGGGACAAGCACAGGTGATGACGGTTATTTCAATAACTCATTTATTTATTTCTTAACCTCGTGCAAAGTGGCGTTGGCTCACTGCTGGGCAAATCCCTCCTCCAAATTCACCCAGGTGTCTTCAAATTATCCCGATCACCTTTAGTTCAAAAACATTGCGATGTGTTGATGTTTGCTTTAATACCATTCACTCATGTCAGTTAATGACGACTTCTCATTAAAAACATTCCTTGACAGAGAAAAAGACGCTATACTTAAAGAAAAGGAGGGTATTATAGCGGTTCTACGCCGTCGTTTAGAAGAGAGACAAAACGATTCGCAATTAACGAGTGCGAGTGAGAACACAGCATCTTGCTCGAAGTGCCTGTCAAGCAGAGACGTGCGCAGCTTTTGTTCTAAGACTGGAAGAGAAAGACAGAGACAGTGTCCTGCAGCGAGTGCGAACGAGAGACCGAGCTGCTCGTCAACTCCCACGTCGACGCCGATGCGATTACGGAAAAAACCGTGTGGGAATAACGTGAGTTTTTAAAATTACGTACATCCGACTGAAAAAATAGAACTTTTATAATATCTGTGTGTAGTCTGTCTGTGTGAACTAAATGTGACTGGTTTTTTATTTTTATTGATTTGTTTTTGATTTCTATTTTATTGTTTACATGCAATTGCCCGTCGATAATGCTAATGATACGCTTGGTAATATCGGATTGTCAAGCATTTTGCGGTTACTATGAACGCGCTGCTACAAGCTAAGGCCTATATCTCCTAATGTGGGCCCTATAACATGCGTCCATGCGGTGCAAGAATCTCCCGCACCTCGCAATCAAGGCCCCATTGACCAATAAAAAAGCGATCGTAATTCATTTTTTTTGCTGCCTGTTAAGTAGTTGTTTAACTATTTGAGTACCTTGCATAATAACATTCGAGTGATGGTGTTACCAGTACGTATGGATCTGCGACGAGGAGATGCAGGCGCCGGCGCGGCGCGACACGGGCAGCGACGCGGGGCGCGACACGTTCGCCTGCCGCCACGCCGACACTGACGTGCGACACGTGCGTCTTACGCTTGAACGGGCGCCGGTACGTATGTCACCCTTATTTTAATGATGATAATGTTTACATTTCTATAAACGAATTTGATCAAGTACGTTACGCAAATATGAACTATATGAGGGTTTACGCTACGTAAGCTTTACGACTCAGACTAGTAGGTACTATAGTCCTTTAATCGGTGCTAGTACAGTCTGTACTGCACTGTACTTCTCATGATAGAGTATTTAAAAGCGGACAAAATACTAAATTTAAAAAAAAAATGGTAACAAATAAAGCTAGAACTACATTAGACCGACCCACACGTGTAACACGCCTGATAAACGTAGAACGATGTCGCGTGGCGTGGATCTAGTGTAGCTCTACAAGTCTAGTTTCCATATAAAATGTATGGAGACCGATGCGCCCAGATCGGCGTGTGTGGCACACGTGTGCGCAATGTAGTTCCAGCTGTGCTCTTTCCACTGCGTTTCAGCAGTTTGGTAACCGACTTCTAGCATCCTAATGTCATGTGCAGATCATTAAGGGTTAGCTCACATAGGGACGCGTCGTTATGAGACACGCACTTTTTATGATAGTGCGTGTCTCATAACAATATCGACTTCATTGTACAAAAAGGTACACGTTTAGTGTGGTACTGACGTCGCGGCGCGTTTCCGTGTGAGCTGATCCTAAAACCATTATATTACTTTCTATTTAACCGCAATCTAAACATTCAACATTTAATTTCGCTCACTTTCTTCATATTATTATGTTACCAGCGCGACGTATCCCCAACGGAAGACTTGCTTCTCCGCGTGGAGCAGCTGTCCGAGGCGCTCGCGGACGGGAACAGGCGCTGGGGGCGGCCGCGGGACAAGCGGTGAGGGGGAGCACGGGGTACGACGACGACATCATTTTGATTGTAGGCCCATTTGTTGTCATGGCAACGCAACGGGTAGTCCAACGTTAGGTAGCTAGGTAATTGTTGAATAAGTTGTTAGGAAGACCAGAGATATAGGGACATAATTTTTTAGTGCGAAAAAAGAATGGGATTATGCATCCTTTAGCTCTCTCTCTTTTTAGCATTCGTTCTGCAGATAATGTAGATAGTCCCGGTTCTTGTTAGGTAGGTGCCTGTTTGAGAAAAGCTGAATAAATGTGACTGATGGTTATTGTGACCCAGAATAAAAAGTGTGATAATAATAAATAATATAATTGTTAACATGACAGTGTAGTTTTCAACTAGCTTGAATTTATTGTATCGCTAGCCTCAGGCTCAACTTGCACTAACGCAGAGTCGCAGCGGCGCGATGCGTCGTGTTTTCTGCCTGTAGCATATTCATTTCTATTTTCCCATTATTCGTCATCTTCCTGCCCTTGTTTCATATTACTAAGGGCTATATTTCCCCGAAACACCATGGCGGCGCCACTAGTCGCCGCTACCAACAAAATGCACAGCTCTATAGAAAGTTGCTCACTCCCATTCTCTCGGAAATTCTCTTCACTCCCATCTCAATATTCTCATCTCCGCTTCGTGCAATCTTTTTTAATCCGTCTTTTTCACAGCCCAATATTCTGGACCATACAACATCACAGGTCTTATCATGGACTTGTAAAATTTACCCTTGAACTAAGGGGCATCCGTGGGTCGCAAGTTGCTTCAGTGACTTGTCGCCATTTCATCTATCTCGAGTTGATCCGGTATGGATCATATGATTATTATGGTACTGTGTTATGCAAATATATAATCGCGAGTCGTGGTGCGAACTCGCATGTATGAAGCACGAGCGTCATTTTATCTTCATTCACTCACTAATGCGAGCGCCATCGCGCGTAAGTGTAAGTTGAGTCTAAGTACGATTACTTCTACTATACTTTACTTATAAAGTACTTTTAATTGATCACAACACTAATACTTAAATAAACTCACGCCTTTCCTCGCCACACACAACACAAGTCAGTTCAAATATCGATCATTCGTAATTAATGTAACCGTGATACGATAGAGTTGCCAACTTTAAAATGTATTGATAGTGTTGCCACATTGAGGCATTTATTAGCTTTATTTTAAAGACATTTTAGTGCATTTATTAATTTTAGTAATAACAGTATTATGTACTAGTCTTATTTATATTGATTATATTTATTAATAACAATGTTTTTGTTTATTTATGCTGTTTTATTTACTCACCTAAAGCTGAGAAGTGCCGTAAAGTGGGGTTACTTTGGCCCTGGGGTATAACTTTGGCACAAATTTATTAACCAATAGGAACATGAGAACTGTGTTTTATTGGTTAATAAGTTAGCGCTGTTTCTACAATCTTCTGTAAGCAATTCCAAGTATGAATAAAAGGAAACACAGTTCTACAAAACTATATTGTATTTATTAATGTCACATTTGCACAAAAATATAAAAAAAAGTATTAATTAGTCAATAATTCGTTGAGAGTAACATTAAAGTTGACACAACCCGTATAATACTTCGTTAATTGTGGGTGTGGACCGAGCATACGCATCAATTGGCTTTATTGAAAAAAAGTGCAGAATAATAATATTATGTACAATTGACTATAGCAGTTGCGGTCTAACAGAGCAATAACGGTCATTGACCCTCCAACATCTATAATTGACAAAAACAATAAAAAGAAATTATAAATATGTCGCATGCTTACTCATAAAAAGACCTAACTCAAAAAGTGTGTGTTTGAATTTGAAAACACACGTTTCAAAAATAAGGTTCAATTTTCAATAACCTCTTTTTTGAGTTACTTCTCTTTTTGATGAAGTGTACGATGTTTGTGTGTGTGTGATGGCTGGGTATCTATACTTTGTTCGCGATAGCATTAGACAGAATTTAAAAAAGGTTGTTTTAAGTCTAATGCAGAAGTGAATGTAGTATACATTTATAATTTATAAAATGGAAATAAAGACAGCCGTCCTGACTACTGTCATCACGGCTAATCCACATGCATCGCGTTTCGTAACATTTTTAACTAATTAGAAGCAATGCATAATTTATTGTTCGGGTTCTTACGAAGAGATAGGAGATAGGCGAACGGTAATGACCGATAATGTCATATTAAAACGATACAGTAGTAATAAGCATGGGCGATCGGTAACACGGTGTCCTACGAGGGTGACTGCAAATTCGACGCGAAGCGGCGGCTTTGTCCTACGTGCACGCGAAGTTGCCGCTTTAACTGCAATTTATTTAAATTAAGCCACCGCATCGCCAGAGTCCGCGCGAAAGTATTAAACCAACTAATCGCGACCGCTTTCGCCATCGCAATAAAGTATTATTTATTTATTTATTCTTCATGGAAGTAGGTTTCTTCATATAAACTTTGAACCCCCGCTTCATTTCTTTAGGGGTGTATTTTGAAAATTCCTCTTTTAATGCTCGCCTACATAAAAGAAAACCTTGTGCACAATTTCTCGCTTCTAGTGCAAGTAGTTTCGAATGTGCATTGATATGTCAGTTTTTCCTTTTATATACAGGGTTATTTTTAAAACACCAACAACCTTGCAGGACTATATTACTTACATCATAAACAACAACTTTTGTTCTATGACTTTTAACAAAACATAATACATTTAACAAAAACAAACCTTCAAGATTTAATTGCTCTATCTAACACATTTCAACTCTGTATTTTGCTGTACCTACCTACGCCCCCCGAGCACTTCCCGCTCCCCTCCGCTATTGTACTATCGCTTGCTTCGCATAGACTTCGTAACATTTAGAACGTTCTATTTAAATATTCTTATTTTTGTATGAAAATCTGAAGAACCAATATATGATAAATTTTGAAAAGTTATAGAACAAAAAATGTTGTTTATGATGTTCTCAACATAGTGCTGAGAGGTTGCCGGTGTTTTACAAATAACCCTGTATATTTATAATAGTGTATTTTGTATGTGCGTATCAATTGTTTATTTAATTCGCGATCGCGTTGCTTCAGACCTCCACGTAGGACACCGCCTAAGTAAAGTCAACATGGCTGTGTATAAATGAATTATTTTCTATGGAGTGTTTAAGTGTGAATAATGGTAAAAATTCAATGCTATGGACTACACATACATACCAAAGCAGACAGACACAAAGTGCGTATTACGTGTACCTTATCAATTACCTGTCTGCAAGATTGTGAATGACAATTGGATTAAATTTTATTATTATTCAATGTTTTTTACTGCTAGCAACATTCACAACACACAAAATGTTACTTGTATTTTTAATTCCACAGTTTATTTCGAATGTTAAATTTGAAAGATCCATTCTAAAATATTAGAAGGTTGTCATCACAATAGCAACTCTAACGATGACCGCACTGTGGTATTCAGTCATTGAACATTTGGTGTGCGTCTTCCACAGACATAGTGGAATGATGTACATGTGTAGCGGGTGGGCGGCGGCGCGCGGCGAGGGTCACTCGCGCCGGAAAACGCGCCACATGGAGGCGAGCGACGCGGCCGCTGACGTCACCAGCGACGCGGCCGCCGGCCCGCCCGGAGGCGTGCCGCTCAGCTCTTCCATCTGGACAAATTATCAATATGATATTTAGAAATTAACCAATATTAAACAGAAAACAAATTTCCGTGTCTACTGTATTGTCTATTTTATGTAGTCACATGAGGGCACAAATCAGAGCAGCACATCTGAGCTCACAACCACCTTGAGGAGCCAAGGAATGCGGTCGCTGTGGTCGACATCAGCTAGGTGGCATCATCATTGGCAAACTTTCTTGAAGTAAAGACGTCAAAACCATTTGATTTTTTATTTATTACTTTATTTGCACAACAATGCACAGCGGAGCGGATCTTATACGCATATCAAAAGACAATACCCAAATTAGTATGGAGCTTTTACCCAGCAGCGTCCAGAATGCTGATCTATGTCATATGATAGTTTTTTAATGGTGTTTTTAAAATAACTAGATAAAACGTCATATAAAGCACAGGGTCAAAAATTATTGGACGATATACACGTCAACTTCGTACTGATATTTTTTATACAATTTATAGTTTTGCTATTATTTATTCACTAGGCCGTAATCTAAAATAACTTACTTTTTTAAATTATTTTATGGCTTCGCACGATTTATGCAATTAGTCAGTGTCAAGTTTAAAAAGTATTAAGTTTTCAGTGCATTTAAAATACTTTGAGTTCCATTAGAACGCCGATTTAACACGTTCTAATGTATTTGCAGTATTTGGCAGTAAACGTATTGGATCTGCCTTCTCGGTAAACTTCACTATGGTAGTCGGGAAATAATTCTCATTTCCATTTTACCGAAATCCTGGCTGTTTCAATGATTCCACATACTGTCCAGCTGCGTGACACTTGAAATATAAAACTATACCAATTTTACAACACAATGTCCACTGGGAATCAATTTGCGAACAATTAAAATAGCTACTGAATTACACTGAAAAAACCAAAAACCGGTCACTACTACTTACTACACTATTTTTTATAAAGCTATCAAGGCTCGGTTCGGTTGAATTCGGTTCTCTTTATAACAACTCCTCTTTACTTTAATATCATAAAAATATTTAACACCTACTTAAAAGAAAAATTCTAAATTCAAATTTAATCTTTTTTTTTTGTAACAGTATTATTTTATGGCTAGACTAAGTTTATTAGTACCTCTGTAGTCTCTGGCCAGTTGAGATGCTCGGGCGGCTCCGTGTCGTCCGTGTCGAGGTCCCCGAGCGCAGCGATGGCGTCCGCCCACAGCGAGCGCACCGCCGCCGACTGGCACGACACCCACGCCTCCACTCTGGCACATCGATACAGGACATGTTGTAACCAGCTAATGATACACTCTACAATACCGGAAGAGTGAAAGCAAATATTGTATAGTTAAAGGACTGGTGATGGTGTCTGCAATACTGAGTGCACGTACCACGTGCAAATATTTTGGTTACTTACACATTAAACATTTCAATATCTGCTGTATATAAAAAAACTTCTTTTTAACAACAAATAAGAGACAACCAGAAAAAAAATGCAATAACACTCCAATTTCGGTATTTCTAATCTAGTTGTCAAAAAAGAAGGTAAGTTTCGATACAAGTGGAGAAACTTTGTCATCACGATCGAGGTGGAATTCGCACGAGCCGCAGAACTCACTGCACATATCTCACCTGCCCAGCATGGGGTCGTCTGTATTCGCCGCAACAACTAAGGTATGCAGCGCCGCTAAGGCGTGCGGCGCGGGCGGCTGCTGCGGCGCGAGCGCGGCGGGCGGCGCCAGCGCGGCGCGCGACGCGAGCGCGGCCGAGCAGGCCGACAGGCGGCGCGCCACTATACGCCGCAGTACTCACTGCACATATCTCACCTGCCCAGCATGGGGTCGTCTGTATTCGCCGCAACAACTAAGGTATGCAGCGCCGCTAAGGCGTGCGGCGCGGGCGGCTGCTGCGGCGCGAGCGCGGCGGGCGGCGCCAGCGCGGCGCGCGACGCGAGCGCGGCCGAGCAGGCCGACAGGCGGCGCGCCACTATACGCCGCAGTACTCACTGCACATATCTCACCTGCCCAGCATGGGGTCGTCTGTATTCGCCGCAACAACTAAGGTATGCAGCGCCGCTAAGGCGTGCGGCGCGGGCGGCTGCTGCGGCGCGAGCGCGGCGGGCGGCGCCAGCGCGGCGCGCGACGCGAGCGCGGCCGAGCAGGCCGACAGGCGGCGCGCCACTATACGCCGCAGTACTCACTGCACATATCTCACCTGCCCAGCATGGGGTCGTCTGTATTCGCCGCAACAACTAAGGTATGCAGCGCCGCTAAGGCGTGCGGCGCGGGCGGCTGCTGCGGCGCGAGCGCGGCGGGCGGCGCCAGCGCGGCGCGCGACGCGAGCGCGGCCGAGCAGGCCGACAGGCGGCGCGCCACTATACGCCGCAGTACTCACTGCACATATCTCACCTGCCCAGCATGGGGTCGTCTGTATTCGCCGCAACAACTAAGGTATGCAGCGCCGCTAAGGCGTGCGGCGCGGGCGGCTGCTGCGGCGCGAGCGCGGCGGGCGGCGCCAGCGCGGCGCGCGACGCGAGCGCGGCCGAGCAGGCCGACAGGCGGCGCGCCACTATACGCCGCAGTACTCACTGCACATATCTCACCTGCCCAGCATGGGGTCGTCTGTATTCGCCGCAACAACTAAGGTATGCAGCGCCGCTAAGGCGTGCGGCGCGGGCGGCTGCTGCGGCGCGAGCGCGGCGGGCGGCGCCAGCGCGGCGCGCGACGCGAGCGCGGCCGAGCAGGCCGACAGGCGGCGCGCCACTATACGCCGCAGTACTCACTGCACATATCTCACCTGCCCAGCATGGGGTCGTCTGTATTCGCCGCAACAACTAAGGTATGCAGCGCCGCTAAGGCGTGCGGCGCGGGCGGCTGCTGCGGCGCGAGCGCGGCGGGCGGCGCCAGCGCGGCGCGCGACGCGAGCGCGGCCGAGCAGGCCGACAGGCGGCGCGCCACTATACGCCGCAGTACTCACTGCACATATCTCACCTGCCCAGCATGGGGTCGTCTGTATTCGCCGCAACAACTAAGGTATGCAGCGCCGCTAAGGCGTGCGGCGCGGGCGGCTGCTGCGGCGCGAGCGCGGCGGGCGGCGCCAGCGCGGCGCGCGACGCGAGCGCGGCCGAGCAGGCCGACAGGCGGCGCGCCACTATACGCCGCAGTACTCACTGCACATATCTCACCTGCCCAGCATGGGGTCGTCTGTATTCGCCGCAACAACTAAGGTATGCAGCGCCGCTAAGGCGTGCGGCGCGGGCGGCTGCTGCGGCGCGAGCGCGGCGGGCGGCGCCAGCGCGGCGCGCGACGCGAGCGCGGCCGAGCAGGCCGACAGGCGGCGCGCCACTATACGCCGCAGTACTCACTGCACATATCTCACCTGCCCAGCATGGGGTCGTCTGTATTCGCCGCAACAACTAAGGTATGCAGCGCCGCTAAGGCGTGCGGCGCGGGCGGCTGCTGCGGCGCGAGCGCGGCGGGCGGCGCCAGCGCGGCGCGCGACGCGAGCGCGGCCGAGCAGGCCGACAGGCGGCGCGCCACTATACGCCGCAGTACTCACTGCACATATCTCACCTGCCCAGCATGGGGTCGTCTGTATTCGCCGCAACAACTAAGGTATGCAGCGCCGCTAAGGCGTGCGGCGCGGGCGGCTGCTGCGGCGCGAGCGCGGCGGGCGGCGCCAGCGCGGCGCGCGACGCGAGCGCGGCCGAGCAGGCCGACAGGCGGCGCGCCACTATACGCCGCAGTACTCACTGCACATATCTCACCTGCCCAGCATGGGGTCGTCTGTATTCGCCGCAACAACTAAGGTATGCAGCGCCGCTAAGGCGTGCGGCGCGGGCGGCTGCTGCGGCGCGAGCGCGGCGGGCGGCGCCAGCGCGGCGCGCGACGCGAGCGCGGCCGAGCAGGCCGACAGGCGGCGCGCCACTATACGCCGCAGTACTCACTGCACATATCTCACCTGCCCAGCATGGGGTCGTCTGTATTCGCCGCAACAACTAAGGTATGCAGCGCCGCTAAGGCGTGCGGCGCGGGCGGCTGCTGCGGCGCGAGCGCGGCGGGCGGCGCCAGCGCGGCGCGCGACGCGAGCGCGGCCGAGCAGGCCGACAGGCGGCGCGCCACTATACGCCGCAGTACTCACTGCACATATCTCACCTGCCCAGCATGGGGTCGTCTGTATTCGCCGCAACAACTAAGGTATGCAGCGCCGCTAAGGCGTGCGGCGCGGGCGGCTGCTGCGGCGCGAGCGCGGCGGGCGGCGCCAGCGCGGCGCGCGACGCGAGCGCGGCCGAGCAGGCCGACAGGCGGCGCGCCACTATACGCCGCAGTACTCACTGCACATATCTCACCTGCCCAGCATGGGGTCGTCTGTATTCGCCGCAACAACTAAGGTATGCAGCGCCGCTAAGGCGTGCGGCGCGGGCGGCTGCTGCGGCGCGAGCGCGGCGGGCGGCGCCAGCGCGGCGCGCGACGCGAGCGCGGCCGAGCAGGCCGACAGGCGGCGCGCGCGCCACGACACGCCGCTGCCCGACACTCGCCAGTTGCAGTACTCACTGGACATCACCATTATAACTTACTACTAAGTTTTTTTATTAAAAAGTATTTGATTTTTTTTGGAAATATCAGTAAGAAAGACTATAAAAAATATATTTATTTAAATTTCGGAAGGAACTTTTTGGGAATCTGTAGTTATGTAATCTTCTTCGTCTTAAATCGATGGATTTCTTTTCACTCAGTTTTTTGGGCCCAGTAGGTTGCCACGTTTATAGCAGCGTCATTGGCGTTTTTTAGGTCCTCCAGAGTGCACAAGCGGGGCACACTTCCACCGTGTCCTCCGGGCGGTCCACACAGTGGCGACACCCGGGCGTCGCTTCCGCACGAATCCGGTGCAGGAACTTCCCGAACTTACCGTGTTCGGTGAGAACCTGCGTCATGCGGAACGTGAGGATGACGTGAGGTCTTTTCAACCACGCCTCAAAGAGGAGACTTACCGCCATAATTGTGGCGTGCCCAGGTTAAATGGAGTTGAGAATTTTGCTGTAGTGTTGAAAACCTCAGCGATGTTTGCCGAGAAGGTTGACTTGATATATTTGCTGCCAAATACTACAATAAAATTAGAATATGTACATCCATATTCTAATGATAAACAAATTAATTATTCATACGAAGACATGGCTTAAAGAACTAAGTATCTAAGTCAAAAACAATAACAAAAAAAAAAATTACATGTCATTTGTTTTTGAAAATTGCCAATTGGCGGCAATTTAAAATATGGCTGTCTTGCATCGAAATAGATTTCACTAGAGAAAATTTTCGTTCAATGATTTATTACGACTTGTTGCGATCTTACTCAACAACAATGTTATGATAGACTTCGATTAGCTCTTTATGATGAATCACTATCTCGTGCCACTGTTTACAACTGGTTTAATGAGTGTAAACGTGGTCGCAGCAGTGGAAGCAGTGATGATCCTCGAAAAGGTGGTCCCTCTACGGGGATTACTAAAGATAACGTTAGTGCTGTGCCACTTATGATAGAAGCTGATAGAAGAGTGACATATCAACAGATTCGGACAGCTTTAGGAATTGGTATGAGTCAAGTAGGTACAAAAAATATTACGTGGAAATTTAGGCGTCAGAAAGCTTTGTACTAGATGCAGCATAGCATAGTCGGCCATATAATGTTCCCACTGTTGGGAGTCAGGCCTCCTCTCTAGGAGAGGGAATGGGCCATAATCCACCACGCGGCCCCAGTGCGGGTT
Organism: Mythimna vitellina; assembly: GCA_949316375.1. Classification (NCBI taxonomy): domain Eukaryota; kingdom Metazoa; phylum Arthropoda; class Insecta; order Lepidoptera; family Noctuidae; genus Mythimna; species Mythimna vitellina. The sequence continues at coordinate 990,165 of OX438691.1, read as the reverse complement.
GGTGGATGTCACATGTCACATGTGCGATGTTTTCCTTCACCGTTTTGAGAGCAGTGGTGATGAAATAAATTACACAAAGTATGCGCCTGGTTGGGCTTGAACCCGCGACCTACAACTCGTAAGTCGGGGCCGTTACCACTCGGCCACCACTGCTCACTGCTGTACTAGATGAATACTTCATAATTTGACGGAAGATAAAAAACGCCATGGTTTACACTGTTGCCGCTCAATGCTTGAAAAGTATGCCGGAGGTGACTCGAATGCTGTATTTGATATCGTCACAGGGGATGACACCTGGATATATTGTTACGAACTAGAAACCAAAAGACAATCTGCGCAATGGATGTTTTATTCGAAGATTTGTCGACCAAAGTAAAGAAGGGCAGAAGTCAGCGTAAAAAAATGAATGCCTCATTCTTTGGACGGACGGGTAATTACGCAATAATAGTCCTAGAAAATAAAAGTACTGTTACAGCAAAGTGGCGTTTTTTTATAGTGGGATATTCTTCAATTCCTTCTCCCGTTCTTGGACGCGGGATCGCGGCACCGGGATGAGGTGTCAGACTTTTACTGACTAAAACCCAGTCCTGGTTCCTCTTTGCCTTTGTTTCAGGGCCCCGAGGTTCACTTTCACTTAACCCATGGCCCCAGTAGGCTTCGATCTTGCTGGGCCCCTACGATTTGCTAAAAATCTCTAACTTTTATAACTGTACGACAGTTTTAATGTTAACTGCCAGTAAAACAAAACCATCCAATTGCAAAACCGTTTATTTAACTATCATCATTAAAATTAACCAATACATTGAAATGTCGTCATCATCACACGATGATTCATAAAGAATGTCATAACGAATATCGATAACAGTTTAAAACTTGACGAATTGTAATGTATAAACAGAAATTTACAAGTTTAACTAATCATTCTTACAATTATAAAAAAATAATAACAAATGTATTAAAAAAAACACAATTAACTTTTAAAAATAATGCCCGACACATTGCCTCCAGAGAGATTTGAACTCTCGACCCCTGGTTTACAAGACCAGTGCTCTAACCCCTGAGCTATGGAGGCCTATGTTTGCCGCACGTTATTTAAGACCTAATGAAGGAACGTAACACTTTTTTTATTATTGCTTTTAAAGGACAATACGTGTGGATGGGTGGAGAGGGAGAGGAAGGCCAAAGAAAAAATGGATGGATTGTGTGAACAGTGATATGAAAGAAAAAAACGTGTTGCGCCGACCCCAAATAAGATGGGACAAGGGCAGGAAGATGATGATGCTTTTAAAGGACAAGAGATCATCAACTTTGTAGGTAGCCTAAATTAGGTTAAGAAGTTTTTTTCAGGTGGGTACCATCTAATGATTTCTGTCGCTCTAGGGGGCGAGAGGGCACGTCAGACTTTTGTTGACTTTCAGCCAGTTAGTCCTTCAGTTGCCCCTTGCGTTCTAGAACCAAGGTTTTCTTTTTACGAAATGTCTAGTGACCCTAGCAGGCATCGACCTTGCTGGGTCTCAACGATTTTGCTGAGACCTCTTTGATGCGCGCGTGGAACAGTACGCGCCATCGTCGACTCGAGCTCGTTCCGGACGGTTACCGGACGGCTAGGGTACTAACTAGGTGACGTCCAGATGCAGTGATTTTAAGATACTCGTAAACACATAAAAGTTATTCTCCTTCACTCGAAATTTTATGCCGCTCCGTCATTCTACTTTGAAAACTTTAAAAATAAGTCTTGTGACGATACTCTAGTTTTTATTTTTTATTTAACAGGGCTAGTGAATCCCTCTACCATTTTTAAGAAATAGTTTGGAATTTTTTGCTACTCATATGACCATTATCCGTAAAGCTCAATAACAGGCCAAATGTTTAGTAACAAATACATAGTTATGATGAGAAAACTATAAAAAGAACATATAGCTTGATGCCTCCAGAGAGATTTGAACTCTCGACCCCTGGTTTACAAGACCAGTGCTCTAACCCCTGAGCTATGGAGGCGTATGTTAACTGCTCGTTATTTTGCATCTACTTCTGAAGTTTGATAGCATTGTTTCATTAAGATCGCGCAATGTAGATTGTATTTATTCAGTTGTTTTTGATTTTATCGCCATTATAGTAATATGTGGGTTAACTGACTATTCGTGTAACTATATCGTTTTATCACACTAATATTATAACGACGAAAGTTTGTGTGTGAGTTTGTTTTTTACTTTTTGACGTTAATATAAATAATAATATAATATAATATTCCACATCTATCACACAACGCCGTCTATTCCCAAGCTAAGCAGAGCTTGTGTTATGGGTACTAGACAACTGATAAACATACTTATATATTTCTAAATACATACGTATATAGATAAATTACACCCAGACACAGAACAAATGATCGTGCTCATCACACAAACATTTGTCCTGGGTAGGAATCGAACCCACGACCTCCGGGTTAGCAGTCAGGGCCACAAACCACTAGACCAACAGGCCAGTCAAAAGTTCGAGCGTCAAAAAGGCTGAACGGATTTAAATAAAATTTGGCACACGGGTAGACCGTGTTTTGGAATAGGATGTATAGGATACAGCACTTTTTATGAAGCCATTGTTAGCAGCTATATTTACACATTCTGTGTTGTATGGTATCGTGTACTTTTTAATGTCACGAATGTTTGAACAAGGAAAAAAAATTGAAAAAATGTAACTTTGTTAAACTGGATTAATAAAATAAAGTACACACGCGACTGAAATATGTAGGTCTTTCCGGGAAGCATAGTTATTCATAATAAACACGAATACATTTTGCATGCACTGCGTGACATGGTAGGTAATCTAAATATTATATTATTTAACTGTAGTGTACATAAAAGCAAACTTTTGCTGCTTGTTTGTTTGCGAGAAAAGGCTGTGTAGATCGATTACGTAGGGGGATTATATTATGAGGAAAGGGTATAGAGGGATAGGGGATAGGAGGATAGGGGGATATTTCGATGTATTTATAAAATAAAGTTACATTATTAAATGATAAAAGATATTTATTTAGCAAATCTACTATATAAAAATAAGTCGGGTTTTCCTTCCTGACGCTATAACTCCAGAACGCACGAACCGATTTCCACGGTTTTGCATTCGTTGGAAAGGTCTCGGGCTCCGTGAGGTTTATAGCAAAAAAAAAAATTCCTTCTTCTTTTAATCACCAAACGAAATGTTACATAAAACGAAGCCATCTGGTGGCGAAACGGAGTTCGCCGGGTTTGCTAGTACGTTTTTAAAAAAAACTTTTACACGTAAATTTTTTTGTCAATTTAAACTGAGATGAAGCCGGAATTTAGATTTAAATAAAAACAAATAATCAAACATGTTCTATTTCTTTTGACATTTAAAATTCACTTGTATATAGAAAATGATGTTTCTACCAAAAGACCAGTTTAATAAAATACTTCCCGGAATTCAGTAGGCCATCCATGTTCAGATGAGTCCTTAATACCGAGAACAGCTACGCCGACCGATCAATCAAACTTTTATGTACCTATTTCATTTTACACGTGACCACCTACTGGGCCCAAAGTATATCAAGGTTAACCATCAACTCGAAGAAGACATGCGATCTTTAGCACCTGAATTATTTTATTCACGCATAACCTCTTAGCGTACTTGCCAAATGTCTTTGGTTTTGTGGAGATTGGTCCGCGCCTCAGAAAGCACAAATGAGCACAATGTGTTATGTCGTTAATCTTGGCTGGTAATTGTAGATTTTGACAATCGTTACGTATGGTCAGAAACCAGGAAATCTGAAATCAATTTAGCCAGGGGGTATCGTGCCGCCGGGATTCCGATCCTGATTTCCGGCCACCGTAGGCGCGGGCTTGCGGACGGCGAGCAATGGGTGGCTCGCCGTCCGATCGTCCGGTAATCGGACCGAGCCCAAGTCGTCGACGGCGCGTACTGTTCCACGCGCGCCTCAAAGAGATGTCAGCAAATCGTAGGGGCCCAGCAGGGTCGAAGCCTACTGGGGCCACGGGTAGTGTGAAAGCGAAACCCGGGGCCCTGGGACGAAGGCAACGAAGGAACAGGAGTGGGTTTTTAGTCAGTAAAAGTCTGACACTATCTCCCGCTCCGCCCAAGAGCAGGTTTTGTCATAAGATGATTTTCCCACCCAATAAAAAAAAAGGGGGTATCGTGTTACACAATTACTGGGATGTGAAGGTCAAATGGACGCTTCCAGTAAAATACTTGTAGCTGCATACGGTTAGACTCGAGGCTGCACCCTAGCATATTGGGAAAAGGCTAGGCAGGTTGTATAAGTAAGTGTAGGTATAGCGAGACGGATAGACGACTTCATTGATATCGCAAGTAGAACCTGGATGAGGTAAGCACAGGAGCACATGACAATAAGAGGTCTATGCCCAGCAATAGGCATAATCAGTATGATGATGGCTTAATATAAAACGTCCAGGGTAGACTTACTTGAGCGAGATGGTGTGCGGCAGCCGGGCGTCGAGCGCCCAGGCGAGCAGCGCCAGCAGCTGCGCGCACAGCGACAGCGCGGCGCACGCGCGCGCCGCCGGGTTGGCCGAGCACGTCGCGCCCGTAGCCAGCGACTCCTTGTTCTGCCGGACTGGATCAACAAACTATATTTAAACCCAGTTAACATGAAAGGACCTATAAAGGCGCTGTGATACAGCAGCCAGAAAATCTATTTTCCATGAATCTAGTCCTGGACTAGATCTATTCGCTGATGAACGGAAGGAGATACTTTCGGAATGTCTGGTGATTTTCGAGAAGACTGAGTGAGAGGTTTGTTTATAATATTGCGTACATGTGTTTATCTTTAATGTGCTTTACATAATTTGTGTAATTGGCATTTTCTCGTTCTGATAAAATAAATGAACGGTATGAAAATACAGTGGAATGTTGATTTGTAATCTCATTTTTTTATCGTATAAATATCATACTGATCGGAGTGAATCGGGCCTGATTGTGATATTATGTATAGTGTTACTTTTTTCCCGCTCTAGGGCTGAACGTGAGTGTCAGACTTTTATTGACTAAAACCCAATGTTCTTTCTTTGCCTTGCGTTCCAGGACCTCGGGTTTCCTTTTCGGAATCGAACTCATTTCGCCAATAGACTTCGGCCGACAGCGCGTGGGACATTACGCGCCGTCGACTGACTCGGGCTCGGTCCGGATTGTTACCAGGCGGCCGAATGACGAGTTGCATATTCATGAGCAAACCGTGCAAGCGTGGAAGGAGTGTTGCCTCCAGGCCCCATGGCGGCAGGCATGTAGACTGTAACTTACGCCAGTCGTGCACGTGCGAGTAGTCGCCGTCGGTGTTGATCCAGGGCGCCACGATGTGCAGCTGCGGCCGGTGCGGAGGCTCCTCCTCGTTGTCCTCGCCGATGAACTCCATGTCTTCTATACTCTCACTGAAATTAAATAATATTTTTTTTTTTGCAACTATGATGGTGGCAAATAAGAAGGCGGCTCACTTGATGCTAATCAGCACCACCAATGGACTATTGTCCACACTTGTCAATAGGTGGACAAGTCTGAATTTGTCCATCATAAGTTAACATTTTCATCATCATCATCATTTCAGCCGAAAGACGTCCACTGCTGGACATAGGCCTCCCCCAAGTGCCGCCACAATGAACGGTCCGGTGCGTCTCGCATTCATCGTACTCCCGCAATCGTTACCAGGTCGTCGGTTCACCTTGTAGGCCTTCCAACATCATAGTTAACATTTTACAAATAAAAAAATTGAGAGTTATAGCGACATTATAATAAGCCTATTTTGTCGCTAGTAACTCCATGACAACAGAGACCAAATGTAAAATTTTTCCCTCCCGTTTTAGTACAATACTTGATCAGATTGTAAAAATTGGTAGTAGGTAGAAACTAATGTTTAAGACATAAATGATGCTTAGCTTAGTTAAGTCACGCGTGTTTTGTTAACCATGAAGTTAATAAGCGACTGTACCCCTTAATTTTAAACGAATGCATACAAGGTAAGTGGCATGTAAGATTTGTTTACAATATAATATTGACTTTGAGAATGTGTCTGGAAGGCATATTTGATTTAGTTTCATTCAGGTGTTGGTTGTTCATGATTATCATTAAATTTTCTGGTTGACCAAAAATAGGAATGGGATAAGTGTATTAATAATCAGGGATGTTACGGACATGAAATTTCGGATCACCATTTTTGCGGGATCAAAAATGCGAGATCCCACACGCTTGCGGGATTGAATTTTTTTCTAAGTAAAATGGGTTTAGACGATGCGCCGTTCTACCTATTCATTAGAACCAGTATGGCATCAAGTGATTTAATAATTTTTCATGGGACTTCTAAGTTTTCTGTATCCACATATTCCACATAAAAAAAACTTATGGAAAATAAGAGTGTCACTCTGAGCTTCGACAGTTATTTCGACAAAGTCGCAATTTCGAAAATCAATAGTTCGACTACTACTCCGCACTACCGCCTACTACTCCGCACTACCGCCTACTACTCCGCCGAACAAGTGCATATCGAAGAAGGGTTCTGTCGAAGTAGTGTTCTTCGAAGGTGTGTGTTGTCGATGTATGTGACTAGTGACTGTCGAATATATGTTTTGTCGAAGCAATGAGTAGTCGAACTTGCGATTTTCGAAATTGCGACTGTGTCGAAATAACTGTTCGAAGTTCAGAATGACACACGGAAAATAATTTTGAATACCAATTTTGAGTTGAGTTCTAAATCGGAAGTGGAAGTATATATTATTTTAGGAAAGAAAGAAAGAAAAAGAGTTTATTTACGACAAACATGGCACAGAACTTAAAAAAATAAATATATATATAATATTATAACATATCTATACAAAAGAGTGAGTTATGTGATACATCCGCGCAAAACGGCCAGCGCTCAGCAAAATGCTGGGGCTCGTGTAGCCGTCGTCGACGATACTTTATCGATCCTCATTATTCATACCTCTCGTTTATCCATTATTATATTGAGTTGTTAATTAATAACGAGTAACAACTCAACTAGAGTTCAGAATAATACAAAATATTTCAAAATTAACTTGTCTTTATTTAATTTGTTAAATAATATTACTTAAGGTGAAAGCGGACGGGTAGCCCGCTAAATTCAACCTATCTATCACAGTGTCACTCTGACCTACAAAATGCAAATAACTTAAGAAAATTTAAAATTCACACTTTAAAATATCCCAATCCCGCAAATTCCGCGCCTGCGGGATCGCCATTTTGCATTTCGCACTACGCACACTCTAGTTGATAATAGAAGTTATTGCTGCTATAGCGTAGTGTCCAAAAGAACCCGAATGAGTCGATACGCCATTGTATACAGCAATTGGAGCTGGATATGTCAAGTCACTTGCCTATGCAGATAAACAGACGTTGGACCATTTAGAAGTCAACATTCGCCTAGTTATTGCCGATATAGGCCGTATTTCTTGATAAAGTGGACAAAAAAATAAAATATATATCTATAAAGAATATATCTATCTATCTAAAAATACGACTTTCCGGTTACGCTTCATTCGAGCTAGCCGTGGCGCCCATATGAAGAATATCTTTAAAAAAAAAAGCCAATGCCATGGCAATTTCAATTTATTTACGTGATATTAATTTGATTTTAAAACTAAACTTCTTAAAAAAACATGCTTTATTTGAAACTTTTATATCGATTTCGGAGCTCCACCATGTTATGATGCTCCATTAAAATGTCCTATTTCTTCATACATTTTATTAAAAAGTATTTGATTGATAGCCTTGTAGACACATCAGGCTGTAATTAACAACAAGTGTATAGATAAGCATACCTAGATTCCATTATTTTAATGTAACACGGTTATTAAGGCCCAGATAGATAACGTTGATATAACTGATAATGGCCTTAATGTCTCAAATTGTATGTAGTTTAGGAATTGAAGAATATTCAAGCCGGGTTTTGATATACCTATAATGCTACTGAGAACTTGACTGTGGCAAAATGCAATAACCTTCAATACACATTATTGGTGTTAGGAAGACCTGGGCAAGCTTGATCTAAAATATATTATCATACCAAACTCATACTACCTTCACAATTTTTTATAGAGTGAGAAATTATCAAATGATTTCTTCCAGACTGGTAAGCAAGAGGGATTTTTACAGACTGAAACCCACCCATGTTACTTCACTCTTTCAAATAATCAAGCAGCCTTGAGTGACTACCTTCTCCTAAAATAATAAATGAAAGTACATGAAGGGATTAACTTACCTTGTATCATATGTCATATAAACCGGAAATATATATTTGGTGAGCTGCCGTATCCGTGACCTGCGTAAAGCTGCCAGTGATTCCGCTTGATCATTGTACGTGCTGACTTTGTTCTCTAGCTCCATTCGCTGCATCTGAGCATGTTTACCGAGGCTCGACACACGCTTATTATACCTTGGCAACTTTAATATTAATTCATTGTTATGATTTTTAAGTGCTGTTAGTTCTCTTCGTTTCTCCTCAATATTGCTGCGCCTCTGTTCTATGGCTAGTCTAAGCAGGTCTAGTTTGTCTCTGGACTGCTTGGCTTCTGTCAATAATGAGTCTTTCTTCAGTTTTGCTCCTAACAATTTCTCACATCGGTCCAGTACATGTTTTCTGTTGACTTTTAAACGAAGTAGTTTTCCTTGTTTTTCAGCGTATCTGTAAATTTAGGACCAATAAACATATATATTTTTCCTTTTTCACATCAAGGCAATCTGTTAATTTAACAATAAGCTTTGCTTCTCGTTGATATTATTCAGCTGAAGTGATTTTAGTACTAAAATAAATATTATGGTGTATTTTTTAGCAGCCTATGTTCTAGATAATATAAAATACAATCCCTTTACTGATTGTATTATAATAATAATAAAAATAATAATTTATTGAGAAAAAAATAGGTTACAGGGAGTGGGTAATTCTACAGTATTTCGTTTTCATTATTTATTAACATAGCATGGTTTCCGAAGACTTCCTGCACTAGGCCAGGCCTGTCCCGTAGGAAGCTTACAAGGTATGCCCTTAAAAACAAGACGAAATAATAATGCAATGTGTTTCTTATAAGAAACATTGCTAAAAATACTAATTCAGCATTTTGCAGCCTCATTTCTTCCTATATAATAAATTTGTTCACTAAGTAAGTTACAAAGACAATAAAATGAGAATATGGTTTAAGCACAAGGTAGTTAAACTTCAATGAGGTCAAATGAGGAAACAAACTTTCTTTAACATGAATTTATAAAAACATCTCTTCAATCATTGTGATGGTTTTAGCCATAAAATTACATGGTCTTCCTACTCAAGCTCCAAAAAACTAAAGAAAAAGGCTTGTAAAAATATGTGGCATCCTAGAGATTCTAATATTAATATATTCAAAAAGCTGACTCATAAGTCGATCGTGAAGCTACAACATGCTACTACGAAAACATTTGCAATTCAAGGTTATGTAAGTTTGTAAACACTAATCCAATAATATGTCATTAGAACAATGACTTATCACTTCGTGTATTTGTAGCAAATATTGTACTTCCTACTTATCTCGATGCATTCAATCAGTGCAAACAATATTTCCGCATTGTTTACGGATAAATTAGACGCATATGGTGACTCAAAAAAAAACTTATGGCTCAAATAGGAATCTATCTAACAATCAAAAATATCTTTCACAATCGATGAATCGGCTGTCTGATTGGGATAAATATAGGAGTTCATTGATATTGCTACGTAATTAAAGTGAAAGACCCAACCTGTCCGCGTAAGGCATTGAGGAATGCACGAAATTGCCCGCCCTGACGCAATCCGAACAGTAGAAGTTCTTTTTGACGGTATAACACAGGAGGCATTTCTTGTAGTGGCCATCACTCTCCGTTGATGACACTCTGAAGTCCCTGGGCGCCTCACTTGCATTAAAATAACTCAACGCCATAGCATCCAAAACACTTTTCACGTATTTATTTGTAATGTTGAAACACAAAAACTTGTCATTTGTCAATGTCAGCTGGCGATACGCACAGATAAAATATTACTTTGCGTTTCGTTTTGCAGTGGAGTGGAGCAAATAAGGCCTAGCGAATAGAAATATATAATTTTGTTGATAAAAACGGTTACAGAAATAAAATAAGCTTTTCTATTTTCCTGTAATGGGTTGCAATTTCATGCATTCTCCAAGGGAAGGGAAATCACAATGTCTTGCTTGCACCCCAGCTACGTCTTTGGCGTGTGTATTAGGTGTGTGTTACTCTTTATTGAATCGATTCACTGATCCGAAACCTTTTATATAATGTTCCGAAAGATTGGAACACCAGTAATGTTTCAAGTGCACCATTTGGAACAATTGGAACACTGAAACAGTCATTACTTTAAGTGCAATGTTTTTAAAATTCAAATTAAAACGTTAATAGTGTAAATATAATTTTGCTTAAACTGTTAGCATATATGACGCAACGTAACAGATCACGATTCATAACAGTCAGTGTCTGTGTTTGTATCTTTTGAGCCGTTTCAAATGTTCCATTTGTATCTTATGAGCCGATGATTCAAATGTTCCGTTTGTATCTTTTGAGCCGATGCTCCAAATGTTCCGTTTGTATCTTTTGAGCCGATGTTCCAAATTTTCCGTTTGTATCTTTTGAGCCGATATTCCAAATGTTCCAAATGATACATATCACTGTTTCGGAACATTTCAGTGATTCAGATGCATAATTTTCCAATAGTAAAGATGGCATACCTTGCCCACGCCTACTACGCCATCATGTTGGAATATCAATTTCAAAATCTCGCTCAATCGTAAAAGCGCCAGTATTAGGGCTAGTGTTGTGACGAGTACCCGTTTTGGTGGATTGAGTCGACTCAAGTCAGTTTGTATAGTATTCGAATCATGACTTTGGTGCAGTTTCAGCTGAAATGGTGAAAGTGATTGCTAAACATGTAGAGGTTTTAATATATGAGTACATTATATAGGGCCAAAGTTCACGTAAAATATCAGATTTCAGAGGTCTTTAATAGATTAGTTTTACATGTTTTGATTTCTATAGAAGCCTAGATAATATCTAGGCTAAGATAGCTGTGTATCCAAAATATCTAGAGAAAAATGTTTAATAATATCATATCGCGTAAGAGCGCTTGTATGAAAATATACCTCGAAAAGGTCGCTTTGCGATGGCACGCGTTTGCTGGTAAAATCACTAAAGACTTTCATAATAGAGTGCACCAGACTCACCAGATTACCGGAGAAGGTATTGATTCCCCGAATTCCTCTGATAATATCGGTTTTACCGTTCTAATTGAAACGCCTACAATTTCCGGTAAAGATGGTATCTTTTGCAATGACCAGGTGGACGCAGGTTTAGATTTGAGCGTTGATTGATGTTGTTTTTCACATGGCCCATTATATGTTGCTCTTTCAAGAGTAACATATAAAGAAAAGAAAACATGTTTGTATTGTCTAATGACAAAAAACCTGTGACCTCTTCCCCGCTGGGCACGTGCCCAGGGCCCCATGATGTATTGGGGCCCCCTACTCGATTACCAAACGATAACCGATTGCTACTCTACACTCGCCTGAAAATCAGGCTTACCGATTGCAGCATGTTTTAATAAATTTTCATATAGTTACATATAAAATTAATTGTATATAATAGATATATAAATAAAAAAAACACATATTTTAAATTTAACTGTTTTGAAAAAATTCATCAGTAATTTATTTTTATTTTGTGTTTTTGATCAGCAGTTACATTACGGTAGTGGATCGCGGCATTCAAATGAAGCGCAAACTAAAGCATTTTGAATTATGTTTGTCGCTAATGTCAATATAATATACTATATATATATTATGCTCGAAAACACAGACTTTGAAGATGTGATTAACGAGATACTTAGATACTTTTAAATAATGAATAAGCGTGGGTGCTGGTTACTTAGTGTGGATTACATTATTCTTTTAATATCTCATGAACTGTAAAGAAATAAAAATAAAGCTAAAACTTTGCATATCTATGTTCTTTGTGTCTTCTACCATAATAGTGCCTTAATATGGTCATAGGGGCCCCATTATCCTAATGTAATAATATTTAGTATCAGCATTGCACCTGTGCGGATCAGGGGCGGGTCTCTAGTAATAATATATTCCACAAATATCACACAACGCAGCCTAGTCCCAAGCTAAACAGCTTGTGTTATGAGTAGGTACTAGACAACTGTTAAACATATCTAAATATTTCTTAATTCATAGGTACATTTATTATAGCGAAGAACGGAGAAGGAAAGAAGAAGAGCGGAGTCACCTAACACAAGCATCTTTTTACTGTGCAAATCATGTTTGCAAAAATAACGTGTAGGTAATTGAATTTTTTTTTATTTTTCTTTATGTGTAAATTACACCCAGACCAATGACCCAGACACAGAAAAAATGCTCATGCTCATCACATAAACAGATGGCGGGGTCTCTTCTAACCTAACCTGACCGACTCGAACTGCCCCAAGTGCCTTTTTAATTGTAGTCCATTAATATTTGATGTACCTATAGTAAGTAATTTTAGTGCAAAATAAGATTTTTGATGCACAGAAATCCTAAATCATTCAGCAGACCCGGGGCTCAAGTCTGCTATTTTTATAAATTCGTCATTCCATCACGATCCCATTGTCATTTTGCTAAAAGTTCGTAATCAGCTAATTCATAATGATCGATCATTAAATCATCAATGGTCTCGTACTAGAGTTGTGGTAGAATGACAATATCGAGCTTATTTTAAGCAATGACTGCACTATGACGTTCGTTAATGGTAGGGTAGGTCACTGATCAAAGGAATCGTCAAATTTTTAGGAGATTACCGCATACGTCAGACATTGATTTGTCAATATGTAGGTACGGGATTATCATTCTATTAGATGCCACTTCTTTCAATGGAGTGTCAGTGGATGACCATTGGGAAGTCATAATAACGCCATTATATTAGTAGATTATCAAACTTTTCAAAATCATCAATTATGAAATTAATGATAGACCATTCTGACATTATTGTAATAGCAGACTTGAGGCCCAGATGATTTTTACAGCTAAGTGATGCTGATGATGATAAGCTCAAAGGGATACCTATCTTATGAGGAAGGTATTCTTACGTTCGGCACCCATAGGTAGTAAGTTCTTAGTAGGAGTTTAATACTAACTGAACATTTATTGTAGGTACATTTAGAGGTATGCGGAACAGAGAGTAAAGTCCCGCAAACCTCCGTTGAAAAGGGAGGATCCTCCGATCAGACGGGATGTTATGTCTGGTGGGCTGCAACTGCCCGATGGATGATTTCGGGCTGTTCTATATGTTCTAATCGCGCGGAGAACTTTGATTGTGCGATGCAGGATTAGTTCTTATGTGACGCCATAGATGTCGCTACAGTACATAAATACACAATGTAAAGGGAATATCAAAAGCAAAAATACGCGCAACGAAATATTCTTATTGAGGCAGTGACTCTTATGATAAGTGGACTCAATTTTCTTTCTTTTTTGATAAAATGAAAAATTGAGTCCACTCATACCTACTTATTGTACACGTGGACAACCTAACGCGTGTAGGAAAATATAAACATAGATAAGTATATCCGGTAAAAAAATAAACATAGGTAAGTATATCCGGTAAAAAAATAAACATAGGTAAGTAAGTATAACCAGTGAAAAATAAATATGTGGAATGGCGCAGTCTTGCCGTCGACGAAAGGGTCAATGTGAATCAACCAGATTGGATTACCGTGTGTCGGAGTAACGAGCAGTCATTTTGTTTTTATTTTGGCGGGAAAATTTTTCGTCGCCGACCGCCATTACGTGGGTCGTTACAGTTCAGAAAGTAGGGTAACTTAGTTAGCAACGTCCTATCACGTTACCAACGATATTAATCAATATTTTGTTTTTTTTGCACATATACGTATGAAAATTTTTACATCAGAACGCCAGTATACATACATCGGAGAGATAGGTAGAAATGTAATATAATGTAAGTTCCACATTTAACTAACTCACTCTCATATTAATAAGGAATAATCATCTATAATATATCGAAGAGCCTATTGAGTTTAGCATAAGTGAAAAACTTATTCGGACGCTAAGAATTTATCAACATCACTGCCTGAAGCAAGAAGGACTACACTCCTCGGTCTCAATTCTCAATTATTGTATGGTCAACCATCCATGGTGTTGGTGGTGGTGGTGGTGGTGGTGCATGTATCTTTCTTATTACACGTCAAATCATTGAATGAATTTTCTCGCTCCGGGTGGAGTGAGAGGGAATTTCAGACTTTTACTGACTAAAACCCATTTGTGTTCATTCACTTACCCTTTGCGGTCCAGGATCACCCTTATCTGCAATCCCAGAGTCCTGGTAGGCAGGTATCGGCCCTAATGGCCCCGTTAAAATCGCTGATATCTCTTCGAGGCGCTCGTGGTATACAATGATGCGCTGTTGACGCGGGCTTGGTCCTTACCGGACGGCAGGCTACCCAATGCTCGCCGTTCGCAAACCGGCGCTTACGCTGGTTGTGAATCGCCCTAAGCTGTGACTTTCGACGCCCGGGGCGTACACTGCTTTTGCTCGCATTATTGGTTCACAGAAGGAGGTAACTGCCTTCGATTCCCTCTTGCTCCGTGTCATTATGAACCAGAGCCGGACGCGAAAGTTTACTGCCACCGATCGCCTCCACGAGGACAATCCCGAGACGACCACTAACACACGGTGCGCGGCGGTGCGCCACCCAAGTGTTTGGTGTCTTCTGGGCGATCCGGACAACGGTGACAATTGGGCGTTTCTCCTGCCGATTCCAACTTAAGAACTTCCCAAAACAACCGTGTTCGGTGAGGACCTGTGTCAGGCGCCTCTGTAGCCTCTCCTCGTACCTAGCAATACCTACTATTACGAGAGAAGCAGTCCGTAGATTATGCAATGACAGACGACGATGGCAGATTAATTTTTATGTTAGTTTTCCTTGTTTCTTTTCATTAAAATGGTTTTATGGAAAGATAATGTGTACATTTTTCATGTTTTACTTATTGCAATATCCAGCGCTTTCCATTGTGCAAACGCGTCCATTTTTGCATATGATCTAGCAAATTATTAATTCCATTAGCGTGGGTGGCAATCACGACGTAACGAATGTCACATTACATTACGTATCGCATATTTTTGCACACATTTTCTATGGGTTTTATTTTTTGGGACGGTCCTAAAGCAATTAACTTTGTTATGGATGATTATTTTCTTTTCTGATTCAAAATTGGAATGACTTTATTCGAATGGATGTTTTTTTTTAAACTCATGAAATATTTTAGATGTTTTCGAAGAGTATCTTCGGCGTAAAATAACTTTTCTCAGGGATTCATAAAGTTATTGGCTACTGGACAAGCTAAGTCAATTTATAAACAAACTCACACAGCCCGTTTAAACAACGTTTCCTTTGACCTCTCTAATTAAAAGTATTAATTACACACAAGAAAAATGCCATTCAGCCTTCCCGTGGTCAGTGTAATTACTGCTCGCTACAAAGGTTTCGGAACGCACGGCGGCTGATTTCCCTCGGGCTCGGGACGTGGTTTCCGAACGTTGTTTGCGCGGAATGAAGACGTCTGTGGTTTTCATTAGGCGGGAAATCTTATTTTGTTTTGGTGTTAACAAGTTCAGAAACAAGGTTATGGTTTTGTTAAATGTTTCTTTATGAATTTATGAGTTTGGTTCCGTTTCGTAGAACCCTTGGCAGTTTTAATGTTTGAAATAAAATATTGGTGATTTTATATATTTGGATTGTTAGGGTAACAGGAATAGGAACGAAACGTTGAAAATTGCTCTAAATTGCCCTTGCTCTCGCAAATTCCAATATCTAACAGTATTCGCTTTACAATTTTCGCCGAAACTACTTTAAACTTCATCAAATACTGATACTAGGTAGATAGCTATATACTCGTGCTTTAATCGCGTTCAAAATCCAGCGCTCAATCGATAGTCCATCGCATCAGGATGCAATTATTCTTAACAGCGTTCGTCATAAAGCGCCATTGGCACTCGTAAAGTTTCTGGCGTTTATTTGGGGCAGAATTTCAGCCATCTCCCCTAATTGTCATAAACAGTAACACTTCTGAAGTTCTGAACTATAACCGCGATGCGTCTCTTTTATTGTTCTATTCTATTAACTTTATTGGTCTTTGTAGTTCACTCTTTGACTGATGAGAGAGGTATTTACGTGCTTCTGCATTGACTGCGCGCCTGCATACCTACCTATTTGTTTTATGGCTCTAGTTGTTTCGTTTTACTATTATTGTAGCGGTTAGTGACCTAGTATCTTTTCGTAGCAACCCGAACGATATACCTACTCCGTATGTATCTATATATCGCAGCCAACTAGCTTAATTCGCCATTCAGTTAACAGCTTGGAGCGATAACTAAACAAATTGAAGGTTGTTCAGCTGATGCGTCTTTCTTTTTGTAGTTTTTAGTTATTTTTCGTGAAATAGTCACGCTATGACTATCTGACGAAAAATAACTTAGGGCACCCCGACATGGACAGGTTTGGTTCGAAGGTGATGACCGGGATAGAATAAGGGAGCGAACGAAGCTCCCGTCATTTCTTTCATGTTAGGTTTCTTTAAACCTTACAGTTGCGCCATCGACTTGTTTTACTTACGACCGCCGTAAAGACATTTGTGACTGAACTCAAATCAAAATTAATGTTACGACTTGCCAAGGCTTCTTAAATATCTGGGCTAGGCGAGTACTATCGATTCAAGTCATTTGCTGGTGTTGTGATAGCTTAGTGGTTAAGGCTCCTGCCTCTCAGTCATGATGTTCCGGATTCGAAATCGGACCAGTACCAATATCACTTTATCTATATATATGGAGGAAGAAACTGACTGACTGACATATCAACGCACAGCCGAAACTACTAGGACTACGAGCGTGAAATTTTGCACAAAGCTTCCTTTTATGACGTAGGCGCGCAGTAAGAGAATTTCCCAATATTCACCCCCTAAGGGGATAAATAGGGTGTCCAAAGTTCGTATGGAGAATCTTACTTTCACGCAGGCGAAGCCGCTGGCAGAGGCTAGTTAATTCATATGTACTTTTCTAAAGTCATCTAAGACTTTATACTGACACCTCATGTCTCGGAAAGCACGTAAAGCCAGGGCCAATGCCTGGTTGTCATTCGTAGATGTTTGATAGTCGTTATAAGTAGTCAGAGCCAAAAAGTCTGACAGTTAGTCTATCCAAGGATTATCGTGTTGCCCAGTAACTGGGTTGTGGGGGTCTGATAGGCAGTCACTCTATGGAAAACAATTATTCAGCCGCATCCGGTTGGACTGGAAACCAGGGGTCAGTTTACAGTGTAACTGGATGCGGCTAAGTAGATTTAAAAACAATAAAATTGCTTTATGCCAAATAGAATTCTAGGTCAAGCTAAGTACTCTATGAATTTTGATTCCCTTGAGAGTGTCGAAATATTTTTTTTTTTACGAAAAGCTGTTTATCTTTAGTTTTTGATTTTTTCACACATTCAAGGCACCGTATACCTGAGTATATGATTTTAATTTCAACTCGATACCTTCTCGCCTTCCCGACATAAAGGGTCTTGACAAATAGACACACGGACACCTAACCTAAAAAACCCTTATGGGATCACCCATAAGGGTTTTTTTTTAGGTGAGAAAAGGGAGGTCCATGGCATGGCCGCAGATCACCCCCACGAGGTCACGGCGTTGCTGTGCCCCGGCGGGGCACACCTCCATCGTGTCCTCCGGGCGGTCCACATAGTGGCGACACCCGGGCGTCCCTTCCGCCCGAATCCGGTGTAGGAACTTCCCGAACTTACCGTGTTCGGTGAGAACCTGCATCATGCGGAACGTGAGGACACTTTAGGTCTTTCCAACTACGCCTTAAAGAGTGGACTTACCGCCATAATTGTGGCGTGCCCAATCCCATAAGGGTTCCGCTTTAGAAAATATAAATGAGAGACAGGTTGATTCCGAATGTTTTTGTTAAGTCTTTTAGGTATATATTTATCAAACCACCATCTTAATAATGTTTAGAGCTGAACTAGACTGTTCGCAGCTTGAATCACAATGCTGCAGCTAATTTATTCATTACGGCCGGACGCGACGTCTCGGGGGCGGCCGTCGGCTCCCAGACCCCTAGTCTCCCGTAACAGGGTTTTTGTTACTAGGGAGTTGCATGGAGAGAGTAGTTTATGATCTTCGTAGAATCTGGTAACCTTAGGTGATGAATTTCCTGCGAGAATATAAATTGTAATGATGCCTAGCGTTTTTGATCTGGATAGGTAATATATACCTAAGGATATATCCTAGTACCTATACTAGGCTGCAGTAATGTTCAAAAGAGTTCCTAGTTCTGGAACGTAAAGGGCAACTGAAGGTACACATGTGAGTTTTTGTTAGTAAAAGTGTGATACTCCTTCTCCCTCCACTCAAAAAAAATCTAGTATCCTAATTTTTATGTTCCTATTCTATCCTTCAATTTAATTTAATTTAATATTACAAAAGAGAAGGTTTGCATGTTTAGTAGTCTGTTCAAACCTATACGGCTTGTGTATTTGGTAGCCATTTGAAGTATGGGAAGACTATGCTTGCATTAGGACATATAGGTAAACTGTACCCTTTTAGTAGGTTTTCATGAGACAATTTGCGAGAAGAACATGGAAGAAAGCTGCTCGCAAAAGCTAGTGTTCCATCCATATTTGAAAGGATTTTAATAAATTTTTAGGGGTATGCGGAACAGGGTGAACCTAAAGTTCTACAATGGACCAGACGGGAGTTGTTTCTGACCCGGGTAATTGCTTTCCGCATGACGCAGGTCCTCACCGGACACGGTAAGTTCGGGAGGTTCCTGCACCGGATTCGTGCGGAAACGACGCCCGGGTGTCGCCACTGTGTGGCCCACCCGGAGGACACGGTAGAGCACACGGTGGAGGTGTGCCCAGCTTGGGCAGAGCAACGCTGTGTCCTCGTGGGGGCAATCGGCGGCGGCGATCTCTCGCGCCGGGCCTTGGTTCAGGCCATGCTCCGGAGCGAGGAGGAGTGGCAGGCGGTCGCCTCCTTCTGCGAAGCAGTAATGCTAGCTAAGGAGCGGCCGATCGCGTGAGGCAACGGTCCTTACGCTCCAACCGCCGCCGGGATTCCGATCCCGATTTCCGGCCACCGTAGGCGCGGGCTTGCAGACGGCGAGCAATGGGTGGCTCGCCGTCTGACCGTCCGGTAACCGTCCGGACCGAGCCCAAGTCGTCGACGGCGCGTATTGTTCCACGCGCGCCTCAAGGAGATGTCAGCAAATCGTAGGGGCCCAGCAGGGTCGAAGCCTACTGGGGCCACGGGTAATGTGAAAGCGGAACCCGGGGCCCTGGGACGAAGGCAACGAAGGAACAGGAGTGGGTTTTTAGTCAGTAAGAGTCTGACACTATCTCCCGCTCCGCCCAAGAGCGGGGATGTCATTAGGATGATTTTCCCACCCAATAAAAAAAAAAAAAAAAACCCGGGTAATTGCTCGATAGTTGATTTCAGGCTCTTGTATATGATCTAATCACGCAGAGAACTTTAATACCACGATGCAGGATTTTAAATTATAGTTCCTTTGTGGCGACATAGATGTCGCTACTATGTAAGGAGACTGACTTCCTTTCAGTAAAAAAAAAAAAACTTTAAATTACTTTACATGCGTTCATAATTTTTGTAGGTACTTAGTTATTGAAAGTGAAAGCTTACAGAATTGGTCTCATAGTGAATACTGAAAAGAATAACGTAGGTATTCTTCTTAATTACCTACAACTTTATTTTCGTTTGGCACTTTTATAACTAAGCCCATGATAATTATTACAGGTTGTGTCAAAGACTAGATTTTTAATATAAAGTAAACATCTTAACGATAAACTTTAGCTTCAGATCTGAGGTGTTGGCGTTAAGTGCGCCTGGTAATTTATTCAGGGAGCAGTTCCGGCTGTCGGGGTGATTTCCCCACGGGCCACATCTTAGCCATCATCCGGAATGGTCCACGTAAAGCACGTGCATCAAACTGGACGTATCGGGGAATTTTGTATTTTGCATCGTGTTTAGGAACATACATAATAAATAGTAGATTATGTGACTAGGAGCTAAAGCAGTGTCTTTAAGTCGCGGGCGGCATGTTGTATTCAGAACGAAACGAAGGTTGCTAATTTTAATCCCGAACGCCAGTGAAGGATTTATATAATTCTCTAAAACTCCCGAGCATTGCGAGGGAGTTAATAAAGAAACCTGAGTGAAGTGAGGAATTCAAGCCGCCCAAGACAAAGACAGCTTTATTCCTGTGTTGGAAAGGTACTCTACTTTTTACACCATCCGCGAGATAATTAAAAGACAATTTACTAAAACAAACTATTTACAGAAATATAAGTATTATTTGCAAGTTCATCTTAACTATCATTCGATATTCAATGAATTCACTACTCTAAGATTCTATTGTTTTAATTTTCTATAACGCTCCCGCTTTCATTACTTTTTTTGTGAGTGGCCAGTTTGATTTTTAAATAAACTTGTTTGTACTTAATTTTTTAATGAGTTTTGATTTAAAAATAATGAGTTTTGACGTTCCAAATTCAAAACAAAATTTCATTATTCCCTAAGGATCGCCCATATTACATTATCTCCTGGACAGACTGACTTGCTTTAAGCGTTTATATGACATAATATAAAAGGGCATTATCAAGCAGGTGATGTAAAAATTATATTACGGACTTTGTTCAAGTTTTGCGCGAAGTGCTGCACTGCTGACGAGTAAAAAGAAATGGATATTGCAAAGGTATAGTGAATGACTTTCAAACCAGACTTAAAATAAAATTCCAATATAAAGCTATATTAAAATGAAATTGTGTCTATTTCTTTCTTAATTAAAAACTTTAATTGGGAGGTAAGATATTTCAACTAGACTATTTAATCTGAATCCATCGCCGTGAAATTAAGTACTTAATATATAAAAAGATTTGTATCACAAAAGCTTAAAAGAGTAAGTGTGACAATGGAATTTGAACATTATTTTGTACAAGAGAGAGTTTGCTGTTCCAGAATTTGTTAAATATTCCAATTCTGAATTCAAATATGCAGAAGTTTAGATAGTCAAGGGTTGAACACTTACATACCTAACCGTATTCATAAAGTGTTGTCTAAGAGTACTTACGAGAACGTGACACTAGAGTTAGTACAAACATGCAGTGCCGTAACTAGGGCGGTACCAGTGGTGCCCAGGCAGAAGGTGCAGACCCTGGAAGGGCGAAGAGATCTTCAAAGAGTTAGTAGCAAACATACTACGACTATTATTTGTCGTGTAACCTATCCTAGGAAGGGTTTTAATTTTTTCCTAGTTCGCCTCGCTCACTCTTGTAGGTACTAGTAAAAGAATCTAGGGTAAGGTAACATTAAAAATTGAAGGGCCGCAGTTAGAAGCTCGCACCGGTCGTATGAAAGGCTAGTTACGCCACTGCAACCACGAGTAGCGAAGTGTCGCCTTCTAAATAGTTCTAATTTATAAAGTGGAGGTAAGTATCTGCTGATACTCGCCAGATGACCCATTGTGACAGTCGGACGGGTGCGGACATACATCTAGCAGATTTCCCCCGGGCGGGCCGCATCTTAATGTACCTACTGTGGTTCACAGATTAATAAGTAAATGGACTGTTGTCATACAGCGTCATAAATGTTGCAAAGGAGAAATAAAACGACTGCCATTTGACCCGAGACAACCGCATTAGCTCGCTCGTCTCAACTAATAGCTGTTTGTAGGTAATAATCACATCACACTTAATATCAGAAAGACGAACGTTTTTATGTACGTGTATGTATTCACGCTCACGCCTCACGCTCAAACGGCTCAACGGATTAGAATGAAATTCGGTACACGGGTAGAACATATCCTGGAATAGCACATAGGCTTTTTATACTGAGAGTATGTTCCTTTGAAATATATTTTTTTCCACAGGCAGAGACTAGTCAAGTAGTCATATCACACTAAAATTATATAGGCGAAAGTTTGTGAATGTGTGTGTGTGTATGTTA
The DNA here is from genome assembly GCA_949316375.1 of Mythimna vitellina. Classification (NCBI taxonomy): domain Eukaryota; kingdom Metazoa; phylum Arthropoda; class Insecta; order Lepidoptera; family Noctuidae; genus Mythimna; species Mythimna vitellina. Next base: position 968,074 of record OX438691.1, on the reverse strand, counting down.
GTTAGGCCTTTACGCTAAAACTGCTAAAGGGATTTGGATGAAATTTTGCACACGGGTAGACCATAGTAGAAATAGCACATTGAATAAGTACTTTTCATTCCGGTAGTATGTTACCTTGGAACAATTTTCTACTTTCACGCAAGCGACGCCGCTGACAGTTGCTAGTCTTTTATAAACTTAAATAGTTTGTTTATAAAAGGTAATCTGTGGACGTACTTCCACTGATGAAAACTATACTTTCGCTGATAGTCAAGACAACTTTAAACAGGTTCTGGTAATTGTATGGTTCCAGCGGCATAATTATAAGGGTGTTTTTAATGTCGTGCGGATTTTATCACGGGGCTGCTGCCCTATATCACGCCCCACATCCCGCGTGCGTACTCCACACCTACAATAAATATTTGTATGAAAAGGACATTTGCCATGAAATCCGCTTCTGATCGTGATCCTGGCATGACGAAATGTGTTAGACACTAGTTTTCTTATAACCCTGACGCTACTTTCAACGTTTCTCATTTTTTTTTTTTTTTTAATTGATGTAAACCAGTGCTTGACTGCGATCCCACCTGATGGTAAGCGGAGATGCAATCATTGATGGTCAGGCGCACTAGTTTATTAAGAGCCTATTCACTCTAGCCTTGAAGACACCTATATTATAGTTGGACGGGAAGACAGCAGCAGGCAAATTGTTCCAGTCCTTCGATGTACGCGCTATAAACGACGAAGCAAAACGCTTAGTCCGGACCGTTGAAGTTTCAACAACGTAAGGGCGTCCGTAAGGGGGACGAACGGCGAGTATCCACTCGGCGTTCGTCGGTTTGTCCGATGGTAGAAAGGAGATGGCGGAATCAAGTCATGCAGTTCCCGCGCACACTCTCCAAAATGTAACCTGTAAAATACCGATAGGCTGGCTACCCTGCGCCTGTGCTCGAGGCTTTGTAGATCATTTGCGTTATAAGTGAATTATCTAGTAGGTATCTAGTTCAGTCTACTCTGTGACTAAACACTAATGTGCCTCATCGATTAACATTCCCTCACCGGCTGCGTCGCGCGTCGTCTCCGTTCAGTCGGGTTTATGATGCAACGAAGGAATCTAGATGTTGCTAATTTATTCATGATAAGTGTAGAGAACCTTATTGATTTCCCATGAGGGGGGAGGGGGAGGGTGGAAAATCGAGGTTAATTTTGCAAGCCTTTTCAAAAGGACTTGTGTGATTTGGATATGTTTTGCTGCATGAAATGTAATGGCTTGACAAGTTAACACTTTTTTTTTCTCGCCAGCCTGTTATTTTGACATACCATTATCCATCCGGATGGGATGGTTAATTTTTTTTTTTTCTTTTCCGAAAATCATCTTATGACATACCCCGCTTTTTGGCGGGACGGGAGATCGTGTCAGACTTTTACTGACTAAAAACCCACTCCTGTTCCTTCGTTGCCTTTCGTACCAGGGCCGAGTCTTCCTTTCAGAATCAGACCCTTGGCCCCAGTAGTCTTCGACCCTGCTGGGCCCCTACAGTTGCTGACATCTCCTAGAGGCGCGCGTGGAACAATACACGCCGTCGACAACTTGGGCTCAGTCCGGACGGTTACCGGACGGTCGGACGGCGAGCCACCCATTGCTCGCCGTCCGCAAGCCCGCGCCTACGGTGGCCAGAAATCGGGATCGGAGTCCCGGCGGCGGTTGGGGCGTGAGGACCGTTGCCTCACGCGATCGGCCGCCTCCTTTGCTAGCATTACTGCTTCGCAGAAGGAGGCGACCGCCTGCCACTCTTCCTCGCTCAGGCCCATGGCCAGGATGAAATGGTACGGGTGATAGCAGTCGGATTCATACAATGTAGCTACCTATCCTTTTCTCTCATCTTAAAGATGCATATTTTCATCCTACTGTCATCTTACCCATACTATGGAAAAAAGGCCTTAATATTTTAAAGGCGAATGTTTGTAAGTGTGTGTTTATTCATATTTGTGTGGTTGCTACTCTTTCACGCTGAAACTGCTGATGGGATTTGTATGTTTGGAGTATTTTCCATTAGGATAATGTTCTTTCCTCACGGGGGTAAAACCAATGGAGAAGCTAGTACTTGTATAAATGTGGTGGGTAAAGTCTTACCAAGTAGCACTATTTAGTGGTTTGGACTTGGAGGAATGCGGAACGGGTTGTAAAGCCCCCACATACCTCCGTTGAGGGAGGATACTCTGACCAGACGGGTGTTATGTTTGGTTCGGACGTTGTACCTGTATTTTTTAGTTCTTACGTGGCGCCATAGATGGCACTACAGTGGCAAAGAACACAATACATTTTCTTTGAAAGCAACTGAAGAACGTTATTCGAGAAAAGACCTACCTATGATGAGAAAAGAGATATGAAAGCTAAGAGAAACAATGAAAAAAATATTGTATCGCGTAAATTTGCGTTTCGGCTTCCAACGGGTTGAGGAACTTTGAGAATGCCATGCCTAGAACAATCAGATCTTACTTACTTCTTTAATCAGTGGAGTCGTCATTAAGAACTAGGCGTTCTTTTATTGTAACGTTTTTGTTGAATAGATTATTAGTGGAGTTACTAAATTCGTCTAAGGATAAAGACCTTTACTGACTAAAACCCACGTGTGACCTTCATTTACCCTTTACGTTCCAACACCACGGCAACTCATTCAAAAATGTACACAAAGTACACAAGCTATATCTGAAAATCTAGCTAGGTAGGTAATGTTTAATATCTGGTCCTTGGACCCCAGTTCATGTTGTAAATGAAATGGGAATTTAATAAAGAAAACAACAGTTTTCCTCTCGGCAGTTTGTTTAAGTTTATAAAGCGCAGTAATTAAAGTGCAGCTCATTTATTTTGAGGCCAACGCCTGATTTCCCGTGAGTTGGTTGCATGCCGGCTACATCACAGATTGCCTGATACACAACAGAATAAGCCACTCGGTTTCTAGCTCTAAGTGGATCGTTTCGAAACGCAGAGAATACTTTTCGTATCCCCTGTTTCAATCGTACAATTTTTCATACCTGTGTAGCAGATTTTTGATTCCCTAAGTTGAAACGCTAGGTTCTTTAACCTGGAAACCTGCATTAAAGCATCAAAGTAGGCTTTGACATGTCTCAATTCAGAAACCACTTTATTGGTAACAAATAATAATATTCCACAACTATAACACAACGTCGTCTAGTCCAAAGCTAAGCAGAGCTTGTGTTATGAGTACTAGACAACTGATAAACATACTTATATATTTCTAAATACATACATATTATAGATAAATTACACCCAGACACAGAACAAATGATCGTACTCATCACACAAACATTTGTCCTGGGTGGGAATCGAACCCACGACCTCAGGCATAGCAGTCAGGGCTACTAACCACTAGACCAAGAGGCCAGTCAAACAACTCAGAGATTTCTATGACTCAGGGAGATCAATAGGATGAACAAGCAGTCCACAGCATACAACGTGTAATGAACCGTAAATCAACACACGGCAATCACGAATGCGTTTGACAATGTCAGTTTATTACATCGTTAAACTAAGTCCGAAGTTCATCTCACAAGACGTCTACGAGCTAATAATGGGAGTATATCTTCCTCGAGCCGCTATCGAGCACCAGAGCTTGCAGCCCGGTGCAACTTTAAACTTGGCTTAGGTTTATGACACAACTACAAACTCAGTTTTAGTTGTCCGAAGTTTACAACGAAGGAACTTTGTCTTTTTATAAACTTGTTACAAGAATTGAGTTACAAATTCTGAGAAAGATAACATTGTCTATGGGGAGTTTTGTTATGAAATTTAACGGTTTTGAGGTCGTTTTATGACAAATTTAGCGGCAGGTTGAGGTAGGCTGTTGGAGGGTCCCGGGGGAGTCTGGAGTGATAAATGTAAAGGTCAGGGTGGAAGATAAGCTTAGGTGAAAGGTCGAATGATATCAAGTTAGTTGAATTAAGCATAATTTATGTATCTATAATTACCTATCTACGTGTGATTGGTTCGTCTCTTCTTAATTAGGATGTGATTTTATACATTGGCATGCTAATATAATACTAATTCTAAATATTCCAGCAATCTATGTAAGAATTGCATATTTAATCCGACCTTTTTTTGTACTTGTGAAATCATTCTATGACTTCTCCCGCTTTTGGGCGGAGCGAGAGGCCGTACCAGACTTTTACTGACTAAAACCCACTCCTGTTCCTTCTTTGCCTTCGTTCCTGGGTTCTCTTTCGTAAAAAGGCCGTGCCCGAGTAGGCTTCGGCCCTGCTGGGACCCCTACGATTTGCTGGCTTTTCATTGAGACGCGCGTGGAACACTACGCGCCGTCGACGACTCGAGCTCGGTCCGGACGGTTACCTGACGGCCGGACGGCGAGCTACCTATTGCTCGCTGTCCGCAAGCCCACGCCTACGGTGGCTGGAAATCGGGGTCGGGATCTCAGCGGCTGAGGCATGAGGGCTATTCCTGCGTGTTTGCGGCCGCCTCCTTCGCTAGCATTAATGCTTCGCAGAAGGAGCCGACCGCCTGTCATTCCTCCTCGCTCCATGGTCTGTACACGTGTGTGGGCATGGAGCTAGAGGTGGTGGCCGCCGATCGCCTCCACGAGGATGCGGCGGTGCTCCACCCAAGCGGACCACACCTCCACCGTATGCTCACCGTGTTTAATCCGATCGTAAAGTTGAGTACCATTTTTAACCCACATATTGACTGTCCTTAATACCAACCAATACTGATAAGTGAATTTCATTTTTAATTTGGCTTTCCACATTTATGATCACCAAGGGTGATCGTAAATCCGGAAAACATCCTCCCGCTTACCACTGGTTCGAACACTGCTTATCCCAGCGAACATGACCGTGATGAATGTTGTTATATTTTTAAGTCAGGGCTGTCCACTTTAGAAGTTTTCATCTTTTGGCTCTAGTAAGAGATCCACTCAAACAAGATTCGTGTAATTAGGTAGAAGAAGGCAATAAATAATAATAATACATATTATATAATTCTCATCAATATAATATAAACATTGCTAAGAGATTGGAACCCGAAAAAGACAAGAATATCTCTGTTACGGGTAACCAGGCCCCCAAAACTTACATATATACAAATTAGATCAGTTGACAACTTGGGAAAGATGAATTGTAAAAAATTGGCTTCGATGTGGACGAATTTTTCGATGCCCTATGAGTTCTTTTTCTGAAGGAAGAGCAGTGGTGGCTTACGAGTTGTAGGTCGCGGGTTCAAACCGAGCCAGGCACATTAATTTGTGTAATTTATTTCATCACCACTGCTCTCAAAACGGTGAAGGAAAACATCGTGAGGAAACTGGCATGTCCTAGAAATTCAAACACATATGACCTCCACCAACACGCACTATCCCCGTGTTTTGGATTACGTCCCATTCCCTCCTAGAGAGGAGGCCTGAGTCCCAGCAGTGGGAACATTAAAAGGCTGATGCTATGCTATGCATACTTATGTTATTTTCAAAAAATTAATAATAAAATAAAAATTACTCATTTGGGATATTGAAAAAGATGGTAACCAGAGCTAATTATTTCTGGTCATATTCAAAGATGCCGCTATTGTCTGCACCATCATAACCCGCATTTCCACCAAAATTTACGGTTGGCACCCCTGTTTACACCGAAGAAGGAATATTTTAAAATGTTGGCACCACCCCCGGTTCCTCCAGCAACATATTTCAGGCATCTATTTAATTTTGCATCAAAGCGAGACATTGTCGCTTTAGACTTTTTAACTTGCTTTATTGCTTCTCCGAGGAAATAATACAACTTTGTTATGACTGCGGTTGTTAAAGTAATAAGAAATTGTTTACTTCCCTGGAGTCGTTATTGGATTCCAAGAAATTGTCTGGCAATTAAATAATTTGCGATTTTCTCTGTATTAGCATAATATTTGTTTCGCTCGATAATATCTTCGTAGGTTTGAGAGAGAAGAGAGAGCCGCAATGTCTTGTGCTCTTTGAATATTGAAATTGTCATTCTTCTTTATAAACTGCGTATAATTAATAGTAAATATTGTTGTTGTTTGTTATTGTTGTTGTTTTGTTGTTACCTTAACTCTAGAAGAACTTTACTGACCCGATTGCGAAAATTCTTTCGATGAGCGTCTAGTGTCAAAGACTACTGTATCGTTGAGTGTCATGAGCTGCTCGATCGTTTAGTGACATGGGCTACTGTATCGCTTAGTGTCATCTGCTACTCTATCACTTAGTGTCATGGGTTATTCTATCGCTTAGTGTCATAGGCTACTCTATTGTTTAGTGTCTTGGGCTATTCTAATCGCTTACTGTCACGGGCTACTATTATCCAGAAAAGTAATGAATCCTATAGAATAGGTTAATCAGCTTTGTAATGTTCCCACTGCTGGGACTCAGGCTATCTCTCTAGGAGAAGGATGGCCCATAATCCACCACGCGGGCCCAAATTTATGGCTCTAGGACATGCCGGTTTCCTTCATCGTTTTGAGAGCAGTGGTGATTAAATAAATTACACAAAGTAATAGGCCTGGCTGGGTTCGAACCCGCGAGCTAAAATTCGTAATTCGGGGCCGTTACCATTGGCCACCATTGCTAACGGGTAAAAATACTTGTCTTTAATTTGAACCACCATAAAACCCCCGTAAACTTTAAACCTCACCAAATCTTTCCGCACAAACTGTGCAAGGAATAGCTGTTTACGAGTTAGCTACTCTTAGTTAAAGAGATACCATTACTCGTAGATAGATCCTCCTTTAGCTCAATGGAGCGGTTCCGGAGCGTCTGCTGAGAGGTAGCTGAAGGTTTCCGATCAGTGGAGCCGTTCCACCCCGCTGCACACACGATGCACCTTGAGACGGACGAAGGTAGATTGATTCTATTCCTGTACAGAAAAAGCTGGGTACTGGGTAGGTAGGGTACATCACAAATGGGTAAAATTATTGTTGAATCATTTTTCAGATCAGTGATCGCAATCTTTAACCGACTTTCAAAAAAAGATGAAGTTTTCAAGTCGTCTGAAAGTTTGTTGTTAGCTTTTAGGGTTCCGTACACAAAGAGTAAAAACGGGACTCTATTATTTACTAAGATTACAATGTCTGTCTGTTTGTCACTAGGCTGTATCTCATAAACGGTGATAACTAGACAGTTGAAATTACAATTACAATTCACAGATGATGTATTTCTGTTGCCGCTATAACAACAAAAAATAAAAACGGAATAAAATAAATATTTAAGTCAAGAGTTCATAGATTACTTCTAGGCAAGCGTGCTCCATCGTCGGCCACATCATCGCTTGCCATAAGGTGAGATAATGGTCAAACGCGAGCCTATCCATAAAAAAAACTTAAATGGAGCTCCCATATAACAAACTTTTGTGTCAGACTTTTACTGACTAAAAACCTACTCCTGTTCCTTCGTTGCTTTTTATACCAGGGCCGAATCTTCCTTTCAGAAGCAGACCTTTGGCCCCAGTAGGCTTCAAACCTGCTGAGCCCCTACGGTTTGTTGACATCTCCTTGACGCGCGCGTGGAACAGTACCCGCCGTCGACTTGGGCTCGGTCCGGACGCTTACCGGACGATTGGACGGCGAGCTACCCATTCCTCGCCGTCCGCAAGCTCGAAATCGAGATCGCGATCCCGGCGGCTGGGGCGTGAAGGCCGCGCCTCTTTGCTATCATTACTGCTTGCTGCAGAAGGATGCCTGAGACAGCCTGCTACTCCTCTTCGCTTCGGACCATGGTCTGTATCAAGGCGCGAGACACCTCTACCGTGTACTCCACGGTCCTCCGGGCTGCTATGGATGGTACAGAACCCTTCGTGCGCGAGTCCGACTCGCATTTGGTCGGTTTTCTTTACTAAGTTTTATTTTTTGTGAACATTTTCTTAAGTAAATAGCAATACTTACAGCAAAGTTGCTTGTAAACTAAATTTAGGTAGTCATAGTGATGATATATCACTATGACTACCTAAACATAGTTTGAATTAGTTTAACTAAGTTGGAATATTCCTTCAGTTATAAACAGCGATATTTCTTGTGCTTATCTCTTTTAGGGTCGTCATCTGATAAAACCGAGTTCAAGGCCCGCATATCCGCCATATCTCTCTATCCAAGCATTACCTACGTCCTAGATTTCAATACTCAAGCTCAACTCACTAACTCCGAGCCGCCGCCATTCTTCAGCCGTTAACACATCCGACGGAACCCGCTTGCCGAGTACTTCCTACTATTCCCTTGCCAAATGTCGCACTCTACCGAACCTCAAATTGTTCACAACTAACCAACCGTATTTCTAAGAACATAAGGTCGGATTTCGCAAAGACATCCGTCCTTATAATTTTGCTGGAACAATTTCCCTGTGACGGTGCTTTCTTTATGCGCACGTTCCTTCGAGACACTTTATTGGGCCTCTCTAATGCGTTCCGAAGGACTCATGAGGGAGAAAAATGAGTCTCGTAATGGGAATAATTCTAAAATACGGGACTTTCAATTACATGTACAGCATTACAGTCTCCCGTGTAGCCCTGTAACTTGAAAGATATTAAAGTGGATTATTAATGTCATAAACCTTTGGTTGTGGGTTGAACGTAGCGAAGACATTATTACCAAGGCAATTAAAGTTTCCAAATAAAGCAAAAAATAAATAAAAGTAAAAGGCACATGATACATCAAACAATGACACAATTTTTTTTACTGGCCTCTTGGTCAAGTGGTTAGTGGCCCTCACTATTATGCCAGAGGTCGTGAGTTCGATTCCCACCCAAATTAATGTTTGTATGATAAGCAGAATATTTTTTTCTTTAACTGGGTGTAATCTAATATATAAAATTCTCGTGTCGCGGTGTTTGCGGTTAAACACTTCCGAAACGGCTTTCCCGATTCTCATGAAATTTTGTGTGCATATTGGGTAGGTCTGAGAATCGGACAACATCTATTTTTTATCCCCCTAAATGTTAAGGGTAATCCACCCCTAAATTTTTTTTTTCAATTTAAGTTTTTTTTTTTTTATTATACAGCATTAGTAAATACATATATATTTATATAAAAATCAATGCCACTTTTCGTTGTAATTTTATAACTCAAGAACGGGTTCACCTATCCAAACCAAATGTTTAGGCTTTGTTCGGACTATTTAGTAGATGGTTTATGTGAAGTTTGCACAAAATCCGTCGAGCGGTTCTTCATTTATTACATTATTGCACCCGTGCGAAGCCAGGGCGGGTCGCTAGTTTATCTATAATATGATTGTAATTAACAACATATAAGTATGTTTATCAGTTGTCTAGTACTCAAAGCACAAGCTCTGCCTAATTTGGAACTAGATGAAGTCGTGTAATAGTTGTGGGATATTATTATTATTAATTAGATAGGTATGCTTTAGCTAATCAATCAATTTAAGAATATCTACAATTCTGTAGTAAAGTATAGTATAGTCGGCCTTATAATGTTCCCACTGCTGGGACTCAGGCTTCCTCTCTATAAGAGGGAATTGGCCGTAATCCACCACGGGGGCCCAGTGCGGGTTGGTGGATCTCACATGTATTCGAATTTTTGGTTCTAGGATATGCCGGTTTCCCCACGATGTTTCCCTTCACCACAATTCTGTAGCATCAAGTAAGTAATTACCATAAAATATGACTTTAGTAACACCTATTTCGACTTCTCGTACTCATGAAGTCGCCGCAACACTTAACGGGACAAAGGCTTTGAAGTATTGGTCTAATATGTACCTACTTAAGACAGCAAAGAGTCAGAAATAGACGAGATTTAATTACGTGATATAGCTACCTTCCTCCGAAGCATAATGTCGGTTGTGGAGAACATGCGGTCGCAATTAAGTGCCTCGAGTACTCCCCCGACTTTAATGAACGCGAATGAGGACGAATTTAGATGAAATAACGTGAATTACTTGTGAGGTTACGTTTAAAATGTTCATGATGTTGGTACCTGCCTACGTGCAGTACAGTCGTGTACAATAATAGGTATTGTATGTTGTTTGTTTGTTGATTATTCATCATCATCATTTCAGCCGAAAGACGTCCACTGCTGGACATAGGCCTCCCCCAAGTGTCGCCACAATGAACGGTCCTGTGCGTCTCGCATCCATCGTACTCCCGCAACCGTTACCAGGTCATCGGTCCACCTTGCAGGAGGCCTTCCAACGCTACGTCTTCCGGTACGTGGTCGCCATTCCAGAACCTTTCGGCCCCAACGGCCATCCATTCTGCGAGCAATGTGCCCTGCCCATTGCCACTTAAGTTTGGCGATTCTTCGTGCTATGTCAGTGACCTTGGTTCTCCTGCGGATATCCTCATTCCTGACTCGATCACGCAAGGAAACTCCGAGCATAGCCCTTTCCATTGCCCTTTGGGTGACTTTGAGTTTTCTGATGAGGCCCATTGTAAGCGACCACGTTTCAGAGCCATATGTCATTACTGGCAACACGCACTGGTCATAGACTTTCGTCTTGAGACACTGCGGTATATTGGACGAGAAGATACCGCGCAGCTTCCCGAACGCTGCCCAGCCCAGTCGGTTGATTTATTACTTGGAGAAAAAGGTTGAGCGACGTGGAGGAGGACGACATGCAGACAGCAGCTCATCTGCTTCTAAGCTGCCATGTGGTCGTTGGATACAGGGCTAAGTACTTCGGAAACCCAGGTACCCTCCGTGAAAGGGTCAGAAGTTCCAAGGCGGTGCTGGCCTTCCTTTGGGAGCTGGGGTGGATCGAATGACACATTTGTCCCATCTGTACGCTAATACTCGCTTTATTAGAGGTTTAGTGATATTGAGTGAATTAGTGCCAACTAGCTTCAGCTAGGGGCTGTGCTTGCGTGACAATCGGAAATCGTTCCAAGGAAATGTATCTACTCCCGGTATAAAAAATTCTATGATCTAATCCAGGACATGGTGTACCTGTGTGCCAAGTTCGGTCCATAAACAAATATCCGTTCAAGCGCTATTGATCTGGATGTTCTCATTAATAATATTGGTAGAAAAATAAAAAGTGGTTTGATATTTATCATGTTATTTCATCATCATCACTTCAGCCGAAAGACTTCCACTGCTGGATATAGGCCACGTCGCCACAATGAACGGTGCGTGTCGCATCCATCGGACTCCATACGTTACCAAGTCATTGGTCCACCTTGTAGGAGGCCTTCCAACGCTACGTCTTCCGGTAGGTCGCCATTCCAGAACAGAACTTTTCGGCCCCAACGACCACCCGTTCCATGTTATTTATTATTTTATAATTTTAGCATATACAACATTATTTTTAGTAAACGCGACCTACTACCGCGAATATAGTTTGTTCAGAATCAGTACTGAATCGATTCCAATAATTTTTACACCATGTTATATTTTTTTCCAAAAATATTTAAAAAAGGTCACAAGTTGGACACCACCGACATTAAGTACAATCACGGCAGGTCATTGCGGGCATTATGTGTCAGTGCACAGCTGGATGCGGGAGCATAACAACCCCTCACTCGCCTGGATCAATCAGGTAACATAACATGCTTATAACTTTTTGATTTTTCATGATACAGTTATGAAATTTCGTACATAGATTCTTTACATAAAAATACAAGACACGTGTTTCTTGTTTTTGGTTGTGTTTGTTTGAATGTTTTATATGTATTTTATTGTTACGAGCACCAAATTTTAATGGTCATCATCATCATCATCATCATTTCAGCCGAAAGACTGAACGTCTCGCATCCATCGTACTCCCGCAACCGTTACCAGGTCATCGGTCCACCTTGTAGGAGGCCTTCCAACGCTACGTCTTCCAGTACGTGGTACGTGGTATTTTAATGGTACTTCATTCTATTTGAAATATCTAGTATTAATTTATTGTGCACACCTACCACAATGTTTTCTTTTTTAACCCAATGGTTGACTTGTTGCAATAAGTCCGCCTATGTAACACTACTGTACATGAAGTTTAAATAAATAAATAATAAATAAGTAGTAGGTACAATTTAGGTTTCTTTGCCGAGGATAGGACCAAACAAAACGATGTAGTATTATGAAATAGTACTAGAATACTACTAGGAAAAACCAAATTTTCATAATTTTTTATTATGATCTCTATCCCCGTTTATACACGTTTTTTATTCCTTTTATCTTTGTATTATTCTAACCAGATTGTTAAGAGTTACATTGTTCATCTACAGGTGCCGTCTCCGCATGTGGATAATCCCTTAATCTCTCCTGACATCGCCTGCTGGGGGGCAGGGGGGGAGGGAAGAGGTACCTGCAGTGGAAGCTACCTAACTTGTATGTTTTTATATATGAGAGTGTTTGTGTTGTGTATCTGTTAGGTAGTTCACAACTCTAATGTTTTACGTTATACCTTAGTGAAATTGCGAACAACAAAATTGTTTTTCAGCCGTCAAGTTATCCTCATTCTATCGAGTTGGTCACTTTAGCCGTGAAAACAAAGTAGAGTGACTTGCTCACAATTTTAAAGCTTTCTATTTACTGAGCTTCAAATAAGAATGTTTAGTAATTCATTTATTATTTTTCAATAAGCCTTCTTTTTCTACGTGACTGAATAATTATTATTTGATCTGAAAAAACCGGTCAAGTGCGAGTCGGACTCGCGCACGAAGGGTTCCATACCATTATGAGCCATTATCTATACAACATTAGACACTATAAATAGGCATAGAAATCACGTTTGTTGTATGGGAGCCCCTACCTCAATATTTGACCTTTTTTTTCTGTTTTTAGTATTTGTTGCTATTATGGTAATAGAAATACATCATCTGTGAAAATTTCAACTGTATCTCATGAACCGTGATAGCTATCACGGTTCACGAGATACAGCCTGGTGACAGACAGACGGGCAGCGGAGTCTTAGTAATAGGGTCCCATTTTTTCCCTTTAAATGATAAATGATATAAATTTTGCAAAGAGGTTTAAGCTCGCTTGTGGGTTAAGCTCGTCTATGTACATCAACTGTCCTATTTTTATTGTCTGTATAAAATTGCGTGTACAATAAAGAATAAAGATAAAGAAAGAAAGGTTATAAAACAAATACTTTTACTCGCTAATATAAAATAAATGAGGCCGGTATTTCATAGCTGACCTCGAGAAGAAACACCGAAACAAACTCAGGGATCAAAGTCTCTTTAAAAGTCCATACAGCAAACATGTAATGGTCAAATTATATGATTAGATAGATAGATAGATATTCTTTATTGTACACCAAAAATACAACTTACATTAGGAAATTAAAATTAATAGGGTGTCACAATGGGCGGTCTTATCGCTAAAAGCGATTTTTTACAGACAACCTTTGGATGGATTTGACAGAGAAGGAGAAAAAAGATACGCAGGTAGTTCGTGGTGTACGATATATAATATATGATTGGTGTCTGAAATAGTCTTTTGAGTAACTGAGATGGTATTTGGGTACGGAATACTACAGATACACGTCACTTCTAGAATTTAAATCAGTCCATAAGTCCGACTTGTTCCACATTAGAGCAGAGACAATCACACGTCAGCACACCTGCGAGGGTACACTCTGAATATTCGATAAGGTTTGCTTCAATTAATCTTTGTAGATTGAATCGAAACAATATAAAAAGCGGAGTTTATTATAAAACACAACAACGTAAACAATTTTTCCGAGGTAATTGGTTTATTCGTCGTGGAAACAAACAAAGTGTACGCACATAAAGGAAATTTATTTAATATTCAAACTCGAATAATTTTTCAATGAAAACGTTTCTGATTGACTTTTTAAATATTAACTGTAGAATATAAAATATTTTCATTTCCAGTGCGGTCGTGCGTGCAGACTTGATAAATGAATTTCAATAGTTAAAACAATTTGTTAAACAGTCAACAAAAAATGTTTTGTTCATTAATTGAATAAACTTTTTTTTTAATAATTTAAATTAGGGCTTGACTGCGATCCCACCTGATGATAAGCAGAGATGCAATCGTTGATGGCGAGGCGCACTAGTTTATAAGAAGCTTATTCATTCTAGCCTTGAAGACTACAAAATTATAATCGGACGGGAAGACCGCAGCAGGTAAATTGTTCGAGTCCTTCGATGTACGCGGTATAAACGAATAAGCAAAATCCGACCGTAGAGGTTCCAACAACGTAAGGGTAGATTCTCGCCGTACGTGGGGTTGTCTGATGGTAGCAAGGTGATCGCGGAACCAAGTCATGGAATTCCTGCGCATACTGTCCAAAATTAGCAATTCTCTCAAAAGCAGAAGGTCCGAAGTGCTAACAGAATAAGCAACACACAACCAACTTAACTATTCACATAGGTAAAAAAGCCATCCAGCTTTCTAACTCAATTATATTTCGCAGTGGGTCATAAGCCAGCGCCATTTTAAATAAAACCGAGGCCATTGCGAAGGGGTCGCGGAGGCGTTTCGGGGATTACCAGTAATCCCCGGGTGGCGGGAGTCAAGAGTTGCTTTTTAAGAATCACAAATAATCGATAAGTCAAGATGGGAGGGGTGGGGGGAGGGGGCATAATTTTGATACTTTATGGATGTTTCCTGTTGTTACAGAGACTTGGAAGAGGATAAATTATTCTGTTCAGGCTTACCAGTCTCAGAGCTCAAGGCAGTGCCAAATAAAATAAAAAAATAACATAAAAGGTACGTAAAAAATGTTTTTATAGTACCGTTTTCAAAGGGAAAAACGGGAGCCTATTACTAAAATGCCACGGTCCGTCTGTCTGTCACCAGGTTGTATCTCATGAACCGTGATAGTTAGACAGTTGAAATTTTCATAGATGATGTATTTCTGTTGTCGTTATAACATAAAATACTAATAAACTAGGCGTGTGTAACTCTTTACTGAACCGACTCACTGTTCCGAAACATATTAGTGTTCCGAAAGATTGGAACAGCAGTAATGTTTTAAATGCATCATTTGGAACAATTGGAACACTGAAACATTCTTTATCTTAAGTGACTTGCAGTCTTTTTAAAATTCAAATTAAAACTTATGTAGTGTAAACATAATTAATGACCTGAACTAAAAACATCTGCTTAAAATTATTCTAAAATTAAAATGATTCTAAAATTAAAATGATTCTAAAATTAAAATGATTCTAAAATTAAAATGATTCTAAAATTAAAATGATTCTAAAATTAAAATGATTCTAAAATTAAAATGATTCTAAAATTAAAATAATTCTAAAATTAAAATTCAATTAAACAAAACGATTAGTGTATATGACGCGACGTAACCGATCACGATTCATAACAGCCAGTATCATCATCATCTTCCTGCCCTTATCCCGTGTTATTTGGGGTCGGCGCAACACGTTTTTTTCTTCCATTCTGCCCTGTTACTCGTCATGCTATCACTAACTTCCTTTTCTTTCATATCACTCTTCACACAATCCATCCATCTTTTCTTTGGCCTCCCTCTTCCTCTCCATCCATCCACATGTAAACTCATAACTCTTTTAGTAACATGCGTTTCATCCCTCCTCTTCACATGACCATACCAAGACAAACGATTCCCTTTCAACTTTTCAGTCACTGGCGCCACTTTCAAACTTCCCCTAATATATTCATAACAGCCAGTATCTGTGACCGTATCTTTTGAGCCGATGTTCCAAATGTTCCAAATTAATGTATAATTTGTAAAAAGATGTCAAAATCATCTAACATTACTGTCTCAGTATGACTATGACGCGACGTAAAAGATCACGATTCATTTGAGCCGATATTCTAAATGTTCCAAATGATACATTTCACTGTTCCGAAACATTTCAGTGATTCAGATGCGAATGTTCCAATCGCAAAGATGACACATTTTGCCCACGCCTATAATAAACCCTTCGTGCGTGAGTTCGACTCGCACTTGGCCGGCTTTTTTATTTTTGCACTCAGAGGGTTCTTATGGTTGAACACTAACTAGTGCTATGTTATATCAAAACTATTCAGTCCTTAAAAATTTGTTATTCATAAAGGGAATGCATGTTCTACAAAACTGGGTCACACAACAAAAACAAGGCAGCAATGTGCAATGTAGATCATTCCGTAAACTAATTTCAGCACCGCCAGTAGGTACTAGTAGCTACTCTAAAAATGTTACAAACTTGGCAAAACCGGTCATAACTAACAAATTACAATTTTCCCGTGCGCCGCGCCGGCGGCCCGGGATCCGGAATTAAAACCGTCCACTCTGATACAATTGCCGGACCCGGCAATAACTGCGGCTGGTGCTATTCGCGTCTTTATGCAACGAGAATGTCCACTGTTGAGCACATTCCAGGTTTAATATGATAACCGTGCTTATATTTTTTTCGCCTCTTTTCTGTCGGTTTTCAATTTAAAATGAGATGGAATTTGTACGGTGTGCATATTCAATTGCTCTGCAGTAAAGCGACCGAAAACTAAAGTTACATAACTAAGGTTTTTTTAAAGTGAATCTGAACAGAAATCTCAGTAGTCATATTTAGTCCTCCGTAATTTTTCGTCATTAGTGGCAACTCATTTGTGATCAATGTTAAGCTGGTAGTCAAAAAGTAATCGGTTGGAGGTATAAAGCGAGGATCCTCCGACCAAACGAGTGTTGCATCTGGTTCAGATAAAGATTTAGAAGAGAGAAAAATTTTGCGATTTTGTGTGTGGGATAATTTTTTGTTAGATATTTTCTGGTGGTTTTAAAAGTTGACTCTAATGGTAAGTTAGTGTAACTGTTGGCACACACTAGACGTCTCAAAACAGTCTTGTCGCAGACAAGTCTGCGGTGTCGTAGACAAATCTGCGACGTCGTACACTAGTTTGCGACGTCGTAGACAATTTTGTCTAAGACAGTCTTGTCTCAAGTGTGCGCAGGCCCTAATTGCCGGATATTTGATTTCGGACTGTTGTATAACTATTTTCTGATCGCGCTCTGATACTACGAAGCAGGGATTTATATTTTTAGTATCAATGTGGCAACAGAGATGTCGCTACAGTCGCACTTATTTAGGGCAGTGCAAGAAGTAAAATCAAAAATCTTCGAAATTGACCTCCTAAATAATGTTTATTCTGCCTCCCCAACATTTCACGCTCAACAAGACAGCTAAGCGGCCAGCGCGAATATTTTTCCAGCAATAATTATTCATAATACTCCGCAATCAACCCTCCGGAGCTTTGGGGGTATAGGGGAGGGAGGATTAATTTGTTTTCATTCAATTAGCCGAACCCTATTTGATTGGGATTAATCATGTTTGCACTCGATTCGTTACGGAGCCTTATTAGTTTGATCGTCTGGTGTTGTACTCAATACTGTTTGAGTTAAGTTTTAATGATGCTGGTAATGTACCCTTTTTGGTTCTTGATTAGCTACACGGATCCCTGATTTCTGTATGTGGGTTACATTAATGGTCAAAGGATCGATTGCCGCTGAAGGGTTCTGTGATCCAATACAATTTATTTCCCTTTTACAACAATTCAAAAGCTGGGAAATTAATAAGGCTCCCAAATAAAACATAAACGAATCTTCAATCTCAATCTCATTGCATAACAGCCCATCAAGGGTGTTATTGCCATCTAAAATGTTGCGAAAAATCACGAAAAGTTAAATAAAACGCATAAAAGTTGGCGTCGTTTAAATACTGTCTGTCGGATGTAAAGCCTGCTCGTAAAGCAGACTTTTACGAATGATTGTCAACCGCCTCTCTACTGGCGTCCCGGCTACAATGTCCTGACGATTGGAAAAGGCTTGTGTAAATTTTGTAACAATCCTTTCAGCTGCATATTTTTTTCATGCTGCAAGTTGGAGTTAGTAGGTGAGTTTCTGGAAGTTAAATATGGTATGGTTTCACAGCTGTCTTCTGATATTAACATATTGTAATACTTACTCTCACGCTTTCTTTTTGGGTATGCCATAATTATGGTGGTGAGTCCCCTCTTTGAAGAGTGGCTGGAAAGACGTCACGGCGTCCTCGCCTTCCGCATGACTCCATTGTGTGGACTGTCCGGAGGACACGGTGGAGCATGCGGTGGAGGTATTGGCACTTGGGCGAAGGACCGCTGTGGCCTCATGGAAGTGATCGGCGGCAACGACCTCTCGTGCCGGGCCCTGATAAAGGCCATGGTACGGAGCGATGAGGAATAGCAGGCGATTGCCTCCTTCTGCGAAGCAGGAACGGACTTCCTCACTCCCCAGCCGCCGGGATCCCGATCCCGATTTTCAGCCATCGTAGGCGTGGGCTTGTGGCCGGCGGGCAATGTTTAGTTTGCCATCCTGTAACCTCGATTCGTCGACGACGCGCCTCAAAGTGATGTCAGCAAAACCGTAGGGGCCTTCAAGCAGTGGGTTATAATAAGTAAATTTCTGACACGCCATCTCGCTCCGCCCTAGAGCGGATGTCATTGGATCATTTCACTCTTAAAAAACGTTTTTCTTTTTTCTCGGAACCGTGCATTTTCCGGGATAAAAACTGGGATATTTGGCACTCAGTGGTAGTGTTGATTCGTGTTCGTCGAAAGAACTATTTTTCAGAAATAAATAAACAAACAAAATTTTGACCTCTTTGATTACCTAGGTATTTCTCAAACTAAGGCACTCACATCGAAGTACTTTAACATGCAATTCTTTTATTTACAAAATTAAATCATTATCATTAAATTGTTTCATATTTGTTTATTAAAGCTTCAATAAATTGAATTGAAATATCTTCATCAACAACGAAGTTATAAAGCTTCAGAGCCGCTAATAACAATAATAAAGAGAAGTTCGAAGACCTGGGTTTTCACGTCGAAGTTCATCACGCCCATACGTTTCGTGGCATGGCGTTTGGTGTTTCATAGCGTTTCGACGAGAGAGACAGATATATTTATTTAAAATTTTTGAATCTCGTTTGCTTTTCTATCAATTTTAATATTGTTTTCACTGTTAATATTCTATTCTTGTATTTTTTAAAAATGGTTAGATAGCATATTTTTTTGAAGCATTATCCCTATTTAATATCGCCGACTATTTCAACAAAACCTTCTTGACTAAAAATTCTCCTCAGAAACATTTCCCATTTTTCCTTCGCGATGGAAGCGAACATCAATCACGCGTCCTATCGAAACTGCAAGCTCCGGACAATAACATGTCGGATTAGAACATGTCTTCGGCAGCGAATGGTAGCAAATGGTAGGAAATAGGATGGGCGCGAGCTCAGCCGGGCCGGGGTAATGACCGGCGATAGCGAATCATAACAACAGCGCTGTTCGGGAAATAAGAAGACTCGTCAGAGATGTGAGAAGATGCGTGGATGTGGCATTTGTCACAAGGGACGGAAACATTGTGGCGATATTAGACAGTCGTAAGGCGAAATCGCAAGGAAGCCTTAGTCATTCAGTTTGCTTTTGTACTTTAAATCTATACTATTATAAAGCTGAAAAGTTTGTTTCTTTGTTTGAACGCGCTAATCTTTTTTTTTACCGAGAAAAGCATATATATGTATAACAAACGCTACGGCGAATAGGAGAGGAGCAATACCCAAAGACTTAGGTGAAACCGTTGGAGACTGCTAGTAAATATATAAAAAAAGAAGAATGTGGTTGTGGTTTGAAGGCAGTAAAAAAGTGGCAGTTGAGGTTTTAGAATTTTGGGAAGTTTGAGGACTTTAACAAGCTCGGAGGAAATTGAACTCGATTAAAATTGACGGATGATAATTCCGTTGGTGACTTAGCGAAATGGAAAATTCTGATGTCACTGAAGAGTGAAGGAAACCAGATAGATTACAGAGATGATATTATAAGTTTTATTGTAAATTAGATATTTAGCACTGATTTAATTTTGGATGTTCAAACTTAAAGATAAAACTTGGTTTTATAATGCATCAGGCTGTATAACTGTTATAAATATTTTAAAATGTCTTCGCAGTCTATTCGACCAAAATGACTGCTTTTTACCGCCAAGAAACTCTGTTCCCTTAAACCATATCTACCGCTTCATGGCTTCAGAGTCGATACGTCGCCCGTATAGTGGTCCTGATTGGATCCCCTTCAAGAAGCGCCGTCGTCGCGTTGTCGCACGCCCGACAAATTGTCCGAGCGACGCGACGGCGGTAATTGGACGCGCGTCCGATGGGATGTCGCGCGCAATACCATGCAAATATGGTGTAATTGGTTCGCATGCATGCGGAAATAAAATAGTGCAGAGAGTCTTTTGGAAAGTAATACAAATATTTAATAGTAATATTTTGTGGACGTTTACAATGGTCCTAATCAGAAGGCTTAAAATCCCCAAGGGGTTATGCTCGAATTTTCCTTGTGTGGTCGAATCAGGAGTAAAGATATCCGTCGAATCAGGAGAATCAAGGTTACCAACATAAAACCAAGAATCGCCATACTTAAGTGGCAGTGAGCGGGCACATTGCTCGCAAAACAGAAGGTCAATGGAGCCGAAAAATTTTGGAGTGGTGAACGCGTAAAGGGCGCGAAAAACTCAGCGTTGGAAGCCTTCCACATGACCAGTAGAATAGAATAAACTTGGCACAGTAGCAACAGTATTGTTAAAGTGTTTGCGGACAGGTGGGACTCTCCACTGCTGCACCACTGGATACGCTTGCACGCTGCACGGTGAGCACTGTACAGTTCCTCCTCACCGCACTAAATGTGTGTAGTTTTTGTTTAGTATGTGTTTCTTTTTGTTTAATTGTGAATTGTAAACTGTTTTTTTTTTCGTTGTTTTAATTTTATGTGTGTTGTATAAATTCTGTAAGTGTTTCCTATGGACGGAAAGGTCGAAAATTGTATAAACGTTTATTATTATTAATAATATTTAATTTATCATGGGACTTCGGTCCCTTTTGAAGAGTCTAAAATTTGAAGTTAAAAATCAAAATCAAAAATCAAAATCACTTTTATTTGTTAACACAGGTACAGAAATACAGATCTTATATTTGATGAAGAGAACGCTATGTTATGCCAGGAGGCTTACAAATATGATGAGCATCCAGCTCAAGATTACATATTAAAGTTTAAAAATATATAAGTATATGTTTGAGACTCCTGCATAATTATTGTATTCAATTTAATTAAGGATTAAGGATGTGTAAAATCTTACTATAGTGTAAAAACTTTGAAAGCTGTAATATAGTTAGACGAAATACCATACTAGACCTTTTCTAAACTAATATCTATGGTATTATAGATAGAGTACTTATATCCTGGCACCACGCGCGGTCCCTGTGGGTGAGGTCACGAGAGCAAAACCGCTGTAAAGACTATCCTCTTTTACTTAAATATTATAAAACAATGTTTCTCACCGCGTCTGTCTGTCTGTTCGCAACAAACTCAAAAACTATTGAACAGATTTTCACGCTGTTTTCACCAACAAACAGAGTGATTGATGAGGAAGGTTTAGGTGTGTAATACACTAGGTTCTGCTTGCGTGAAAGTAGGTTTCTCCATACAGGCCCGTTTCATCCCCTGAGGGGTTGTAGGGGTTAAGATAGCGTAATTCCCCGTAAATAAATTGTTTGTCTTTCTTTCTTTTTGAATTAAGGAAAATCCTTTCTTACTACTCGCCCACGTCATAAAAGGAAACCTTGTGCCAAATTTCACGCTCCTAGTCCCAGTAGTTTCGGCTGTACGTTGATATGTCAGTCAGCCAATTTCTTCTTTTATATGTAGAATATAGATAGAGATAATATGCATATTTTATTAGAGAAAAGCCAAGAATTTCAAAATATATAACATCCGAACGAAGCTGGAGCGTGACGCTAATTATTTGAAAAAAAAAAACATAAATTACCGTCCTTTAGCTAATAAAGTTTTAGAAATTAAGACGCTTTGTTTATTTGGGAAACATATACCTAAGCTTGACAAACACTAAATTAAATTAGGTAGGTACGAGGCCTGCCGGTATCAATTAGGTACTTACCGAAGTTAACAAAAGCCGGACTGGTAAGCCGCGCCCGGGCCGGACGGCCGGACGCCCGCCGTCTGATTAGGAGGCGTCCGACTATTCAAAGAAAATCCGGATTTAGAATTCTTTGCCGAGATTGGAAACGTTCTTTTCACGTCTTCGACGTCGTCGTGTCGCTTGTTTTGTAAAGAAAAACTATTCAAGTGTTTTGTTGGCCGCCCGTGAATTGAAACGTTTTGGGAAAATAAATAGAAAAGGTATTTTTTTAGCGTCGCAGTTACTAAAATTATTTATTTGAAGAGGTTTCTTTAAGAAAATTAGTCAATAGAGACATTTAAATACGAAATGTATTGGACTAAAATATTTTATAAAGAGCTCTCTAACGAACTCTAATAAGAAAATTAAAAGATGGTCAGAAAGTGACTAACGTAAGGTATTTAATGAATGCTGCGGATTGGTCGAAGGAGTCACCATAGTTCTTGCCAAAGGGCAAATGACGGAACACAATAGATTTTAGTCAGTAAAAGTCTGACAGTCGGGAGTGTTCACTGGATCTAGAGCTGGGAAGTCGTTTGATGGTTTTTCACATAAAAAGGCATCTAATTCATAGTTTTATAATAAATAATTGTCTTCAACGAAGTTCATCACATTTCATAGGGTTTAGCACTCCTTTTTTTGTACAATGTTTTTATCTAGTTCATAAAGTTTTTATATCGATAAATGAAATACGAAAAAAACGTATTAAAACAGAACTTAAGTAATTCATTGATATTGTACTAAGGTTTAAGAAAAATCTTGCGTCTTAGTATCAAAGTTCTCTGCGCGATTGGATCATGTACCAATAGTTGATTTCAGACTGTTGTCTGAAATCAACTATTGGACAGTTGCCCGGAATAGACAGAACACCCATATGGTCAAAGGTTTGCGGGACTTTACACCTTGTTCCGCACACTCAATATTTATTGATAGACGAACTGAAATCTTCGTTAAAAGCCTGATTCCCTCTATCAGAAAGTAAGTTGTAGTAGGCTATCTGTCCGCCTCAGTAGAGGTCCTGTCCTTGGCGTACAAGGGACAGAAAGGGATATACCCGTAACATAGTGTCCTTGAGCACAGCGTGACGCCTCCATTTGTCACCGGCTTCAGGAAAACGACATTGCGACAACCATTCGTTTATAATGGCACCAACTGGCATTGAATATCTATGTGTTTTGTGAAAGGTAACATGTTATTTTTTTAAAGAATATACGCCTAATATTCAATAATGAACCAATAATAAGAGTAATACTTTTTGTCATCATCATTTCAGCCAAACACTTTTGGACATAGGCCTCCTCCATGTGTCGCCACAATGAACAGTCCTGTGCGTCTTGCATCACTGACTTTCACCAGGTTATCGGTCTACGTTGTGAGAGGCCTACCAACGCTACATCTCCCCGGACTAAGCGTTTCGCTTCGTCGTTTATACCGCATACATCGAAGGACTGGAACAATTTGCCTGCTGCGGTCTTCCCGTCCAACTATAATTTAGGTGTCTTCAAGGCTAGAGTGAATAGGCTCTTAATAAACTAGTGCGCCTGACCATCAATGATTGCATCTCCGCTTACCATCAGGCAGGATCACAGTCAAGTACTGGTTTATATTAATTAAAATAAAAAAATCTCCAGTACGCAGTCGTCATTCAAGAACCTTTCGGCCCCATCGACCATCTGTTCTCAGTAACGAGTCCAGCCCACCACTTTTTTGCAGTACAACAATGTATTCTTTTAAACTTAATTCTTGTACCTGTGCCACGTTTCAACCAATCCTTGCGTCCCCGGACTAATTTTGATTCGGGTCTGATCCCGTGTTATTTGATTAGCCAAGTTTTTGTATCGGGCGCTAATGTAGCTCTATTGAGTTGTTTTGTTTACGGAGGAACACAAATGGGATGAAAAGAATTACTTAATAAACTCTCTGGAACTACGAGTTAGGATCTAAGATTTTGCCTAACCTTGTTCGGGGTACTTATCACATTCTTTCTTTTTCTTTTGTCTTTCCAAGGGTTTGTTCTTTTAGCCTGTGTCAAGTATTACATTATTTAGTTGTTGATACAGAATACAGTCTCCTACAGTATCTATTTGGTAGTTAATGTATAGAGTCAGCCTTCTCGGCTCAGTTTCGTTGAGGTAGTCAAAAATTCTCAATTCAATTTTACCAAGATCGCGTCTGTTTCAATGATTCCATATATTTATTGTCCAGCTTAAGATACAAAACTAAACCAAAGATACATGACAATTTCCTGAACTGAACTTAGCTTGAAAAAATCCCGCCAAAACACTCATCTTCTTGCTCAAATGTATGAAATCAAGCAGACACGATACCAAGTTTTAGCATGATCGACTAACGATTCTCGGAAACTCGATAATACGACTGAGAAAAAGCGTGTCACCAAAATGACATTACACGTAATGTAACCGACAAATCAACACTTTTAAGATCAGCGATTAAAAGTGTCATGAAAGTGGACTTACGTTAGGGCCCTAAAATAAATGTAGCTGGTCGCAAGCGCTGCTGAGCAAGAGGCCCTTGGTTTAACAAATACCTGGGTCGAGCTGTTATTAGAATATAATAATAAAATAAAAATCATTTATTTCAGGCAACTAATATCACCCATACAACAATCACAAAACAGAACACACACACATAAGGATGTACATATTAAACTATCGGACATAGCTAGCAACATGTCTGCTACAGCAATGTCGGATATTTCTTAAGTCCGACTTTAAGATAGCTCGGCCTTTCAGGCTGAGTGGTGGTCGTCTAATGGTAATGGCTCCGATTCATATATTGTAGATATGTGGGACCTATGGTCCACGGTAGGCGCTTTACTGTGTAATTTGTTTTATCACCACTGCTCTTAAAACGGTTTAGGAAAACAACGTGCGGAAACAAGCAAATCCTTTTTTTGAGCTTGAAAATCATTTAACATCTGCCGCTTTGTGTGGGGCGTGAAGGCGTGTCCGACTAGTATTGAAAACCCAAATGTGTCCTTCCAGTTTCTCTTTGTATCCTGGAGATAAAAAAATTAAAAACGTGATTTCCATCAGCTCCCATTGGGTCCGCGTTGTGGATTATGGCTCACTCCCTTTCCTAAACAGAGTTCTGAGTACAAGTGGGAACTTTATTAGACTGATCATACTTATAAACATAACTGACGAAATGTGGGTGTACTACAAGTACACTTCTGCCTAGCCTTACAGACAATACAGGCGTGATGTAATGTAATGTTCTGTACGTACGCAGCGTGACTTGGGCGCCATCTTAATACAATCTGTTTTATTTACTGCGAGGAATTACATCTGCCATGGAGGCACGGGCACGCAGGCACACGGGCACACAGCTCCCTCCCGAGTTTGTTTTATTTATTAGGTTTATTTAAGAAGCGTTTAACTCTCAGAGAGGTTACCGAGGTTGACTGTAATTAATTCAGATATTTTACAGTTTCTTAATTCTTTATTGTACACAAAAACATTACATAACATATATATACAGTTCATTTACAGAGGCGAGTTTAACTCAGCAATGAGTTTTCTTACATCAAACATTTGAGTTATAGAGAGAGAGCATATTCGAGGGTAGAATACAGTGTACAATATAAACCTTCATAGCTAAGTCTAATATATGTTAATATTATACATGCTAATACATTCTATATATACTAATATTATGTCAATAACGAACGGAAGTGCTCTTTTCATTGTTTTTTTAAGTAATTATAATTATAGCTTTTAAATGAGTTACAGAACCTTTTTCTCAATCTCAAACAACAGTTTTATTTGTTGATAGGTTCGCGCTTGACAACTATATCACCTGATGAAATGCGACGATGTGATCGACGATGGGGCGCGCTTGCCTAAAAGTAATCTATTCAAGATCCCCAGGTTGTAAATGACAGGAAACACAGACTTCACTCTATAGTTGTACATTGTATGTATATTGGCACAGATCACCAATTTTAAATTTACATAAAATTACCAACTGTTTTTATAACTTTCCACCGTATTTTCTCCAACACAAATTGACAATAAAATAATCCCTATTCATCGGTTATAGCTTCACCCTTTTACAAAATGATCTCTGATTTCCGACAATACAGGTAGTCCCGGAAAGTGCCATCTGAGATTATTAAAGAATTTCCTAAATGTCAAAGCCATTCCAGTCGCTGGCGAATTTCTGAAACGAACAGGCCGTTTTTATTAAAGGTGAAAGTGCCAAGTTTAAACAAGAATAAATAACTACCATCCAAGTGAAATAAAACGTTTCATTCGTCAAGAATTTTATTATGAAACTTTATGAACGTGACGGCTAGGGCTGGTACGAGCTGCGGCCAGCATAAGCAGCCTGAATGTTCCCACTGCTGGGACTCTAACCGCCTGTTAGTGAGTGGGGCTGGGCTGGCTGGGCTGTGGCCCCAGTAGGCTTCGACCCTGCTGAGCCCCAACGGTTGCTGACATCTCCTTGACGGCGCGCGGGGACACTACACGCCGTGAACGACTTGGGCTCGGTTAGGACGGTTAACGGACGATCGGACGGCGAGCTACCCATTGCTCGCCGTCCGCAAGCCCGCGCCTACGGTGGCCGAAAATCGGGATCGGAATCCCGGCGGCAGGGGCGCAAGGGCCATTGCCTCGCGCGAGCACGTGCGGCCTTCTACTTTGCTAGCATTACTGCTTCGCAGAAGGAGGCGACCGTCTGCCACTCCTTTTCGCGCCGAATCATGGCTTGTACGAAGGCCCGGCGCGGCTGGCACCCAGGCGTTTCTTCTTCACGAATCCGGTGCAGAAACCTCCCGAACGTACCATGTCCAGTGAGGATCTGCGTCATGCGGAAGATAAGGACGCCGTGTTGTCTTTCCAGCCACTCCTCAAAGAGAGAACTTACCGCCATAATTATGGCGTGCCCAAATTTGTCCGGGGTGGGAATCGAACCCACGAACTCCGGCATCGCTATCAGGGCTACTAACCACTAGATTAACAGGCCAATCGGAGTCATTACCTAGCTACCACTGGGCAACTAAAGTTCCGATAACTGGTCTACGAGGAATCAACTTGATTAACAGAGACGTGTTGAGGATTGTAGGTGCTTCTAAGAAACAATAAAATCTACGCATTGCTGAAGGGGAATCAAACAGGCTAGATTAATTTGCAGGAATTCTTCCTTCCTAGCTTAAAGCCGCTTTATTACTCTGTTGTTTTCGTTGAGTCACACTGTTACAAAGTAACCATTGGAAAATCATGCTCGACTGACTTGATCAGATTCGAGCTGTCTGTTCATTCGTAAATTCGTAAAACATTATGTATATATTGTACGACAAAGATTGGCAACCACTTTTGCAGAAACGTTTTTTATGTTTTTTGGCTCACTCAGTCCTAGTATGGGAGTCATTCTATATGTCTGTTGTGACAGCCCTGCATTTGTAAGTCGTTCGCGAATTAATAGTGAAATTCCGCGGATGACGATTGCCTGAGGTGTAAAATAGAATATGCGCTGAGGGTGCCATCTTGGACAACTTTCTCAAGAGCACAGATGCAACAAACTTCGTAAAGAAGAATGAAAAAATAAAGTAGTAGAATGGGATTCCCTGCCAGAATCTGTATTTCCTGATGGCTACAGCCCAGGTGTCTTCAAGTCAAGAGTAATAATAATAATAATTTCTTAATTTGTATTGAATGCAGGTGTTACAATAATAGTGTAAAATCAGATATATGTATACCCAGTACATTCTGCCGGTTGGCATACAAAAAATAAAGGTTAACTTACAGATAATAAAAACTAGGCATAGAGTTAAAGGTAAGCAAAAATTACAATTCGTCATTAATAAAATCGACGAGTGAATAGGTTACTTCTAGTCAAGCGTGTTCCGTCGACCATCGCTTACCATCAGGTGTGATACTGAGAAATATTTTCAGATTTATTTCTCAGCATAACGATTTTCCTTGAAATAAGTGTTTACGTTCAAGCCATATGAACAAACATATACAAGCCTTTATGTAAGTATAATGTACACTTTTCTTATACTCTCAAAAAAGATTCGGCGCTCCGCGAAATACATAAAAATGATTTACAAAATGGTGTTCTCTTGACTTGGTTTCGCTCATATTTATTTTTCTGTGAAACTGGGAATACACGTTATTTATTGTTAGAATTGAACATGTGTGTATTGTTAAGAGGGGTTTCTAGCGGAATGGATATTAAATATATAAAGTCGTTTGTTTAGACGATAATATCGAGATCAATCAATCTGCCAGCCTTTTAAGCTGTTATTGGGGTCGGTTTCCGTGTAAAATACTAGTATCCAGTTAAATCCAGTTATAGGATATCAGAATCAAATGAGAAAAAATGACATAAGTAAACAATTGTCAGCATCGTTGCGAAGAATAGGTATGACAAAAGAAAATGCTTCGTCGCCTAAATCAGTAAGCAAGGTAGAAAATGGACACGCTATAATCATTGCGGTAAGTCCCTTCTATGAGGAGTGATGGAGGCGCGTCACGGTGCCCTCACCTTCCGCATGACGCAGAGACGATGAGTAATGGGTAGCTCGCCATCTGGCTATCCGGTAGCCGTTCGGACAGTGTCGTCGACGTCGCGTAGTCAGCTAAATCGTAGGGGCCCAGTAGGGTCGAATCTCGATAGGGCCGCGGCTGAAGAGGAAACCCGCGGTCCTAGAGCACAAAGGGCAACTGAAGGATACAGGTGTGTTTTTAGTCAGTAAACATTTGATACGTCCTCGTGGTCCACCTTAAAGCCGAAATTATTGGATGCTTTCCCGACTCAAAAAAAAGGCATAGAGAAAAACTCTAGATCATCATAATCATTACCGTTTCTGAAGATCTTCACTGCTGACATCTCTAAACGTCCTGGATGTGCTTGAATGGCAGGTTTCGCCAATCATCAATCCACTTTAGACAAATGTAGTGAATGGCTATCTCCAATCACGTTTGAAGAGAAGATATTTCTTCCACAGACTCGCTGCTTCAGCCCCTTTGACTTTAGACTTAAAAACAAGTGACTACTTACTAAGTCGTATAAATCTTCGGCACAAGAAGCTCGTTAAAGACATCGAAGAAAATGTCTTTAATTGGCTAGTTCGTTCCGAGCTAATTGTGTCGCCCGGGTACGCTCGTAATTGCGAGAACTACGATATAATATAACAGGAGTATTGCGAACTTATCGAACACGCTCTTCGGCTTGGAGACTTCGTTTCTTCTTGTACTCTGTTCACTTGGTAAAGGTATCGTTCTTTAGTTTCAGTATTGGAGATTATTGAGCCAAAGTTTTGCTAGGTGTATTATCTAGCGAAATTTGAAACTAAAATTACCCACGTGTAATCTAATAGTGTTTTCCTGCCTAGTATCAATGCTGAGAACCAGTTTGCAGGTGTGTTGACGAAGTCGTAATAGCTGCAAAATACTTCGTATGACATCAATATTCCAGGGTTCGAGTGTTTATGGCATGTGGCCATGAGCATAATTGGTTTCTTAAATCTGGCAACACATACTTCTCTTTGAGGTGGCTTACCCGCACTAGGGTTAAGCGAGACAGCGAGAGATTTTTATCAACTGAACACCTATGATCCTTCGAGGTTCCTTCATTTACCCTTTCCCGAAACGTTACCGCAGAGGCTATCCATACCTTTGTGGGATTGTGAACCCAAGGAACACACGTGGGTTTTATTCGGTAAAAGTCTGACTCAGAACGTGAGCGTGATTTAATGATTTTCCACCTCAAAAAAACAAAAAATACTGCCACAGCCTACAAGATATTTGACGTCACAACATCCGATATTAAACTGAAAGTTCATCAAGTGCTATAATGCAATTTAATCTCAATCACATTTATGTAAATTAAAGGAAATATAATATTAACTAATTAGCCTGATGCAGTAAGTACTCGCGCTCCCGTATTGACCTTTGCCGTATGTTTGTCTGTTTGCTTGTTTGTCCGTCCGGCCGGGATTAAGCGCGCGCGTGTTAGCTTTGATATCGACGCGCGTCGAGCACCCTCAGACATCGAGAACGTAGGAGAGGCTCGCGAGTTATGTGGAGCAAGTAAATGTTTAATTGATGATATTATTTTGTTTTTCTAGACTTGTAGTTTTGACGATGAATTGGAGGTGTCTGGTGATGATGCCTTGCTGTGACGGTGTTGTGCGTTGAGTCAACCTACATCGAAGCGCTCTTATACTGTTAACAGGACGGGCAAAATCCGTCGTACCAAGTTTGAACGTGCTTTAAAACTAATTATGTTGAGTCGCGCGGTCTTGGTACGGACGGACCACGATTTCTTCCTTTCTTCCGTACCAAGTTTGAGTGTGTGTTAATTAATACGTTTAAGCACTGTGTGTACCAATGTTACGTACGACCATAGCACTGATAGCAACTTCGTCGTACCACTTTTTAGCATGATTCTACGTTACAGAACAGTGTTTGGTCTTCACCATCGCCTTCTTCCTACCCTTGTTCTATGGTACGTGAGGTCGATGCAACACGGCTTGTTTCTTTCATTCTGTTGACAATTGTCACGCCATCACTCGGACCTTTTTCTTTCATATCGTTCCTCATACAATCTATCCATGTTACTTTGGCCTTCTTCTTTCTCTCATTCAGAAGTAAGATAAACTGGTAACATGAATTTTGTCCTTTCTCTTCACATGACCAACCCAAACAAACGATTTCCTTTAAACTTTCAGTTACCGGTGCCACTTTCAAACTTCCTCTGATATGAAGTTTTCTCAATTTATCCATTCCTGTCACTTTGCCTAAAGATCTATGTCATCATTTTTAGATTATTGTTTTTTAAGTGGAGCCCTGTTGTCTTAATCGAATCAAAAGTACAGTAAGACAATGTGAACCAAGTACTTATCTAGGAAGACTAAAAGTGTGTCATTTTTTGTTTTGCAGCTGATCCAAACCTATATTAATATTTTGTAGTATCATATTCATAAATTCACTTGTTTTCATATTTTACTCGTTCATTGCTATTTGCGCCACTTTGCGTTACGTCCGATAAGTCTTGATATTGTAGGTAAATATGAATACATCTATCTACTTGCATACACACTTGTATGTAGCTATGAATGTTGTCCTAATAAGTATTGACATTTGAATAATTTATGGTGGGTTTATCAGTTTTTATTAAAAGTTAGTAGAAAGAACTTGCAGACGGCGACCAATGGGTCGCTCACCATCTCGCCATCTGGTTAAGACGGAGCCCGAGTCATCGATGGCGCGTATTGTTCCACACGCAGCTCAAAGAGATTTTAGTAAAACCAATGCCCGCTAGGGCCACGGTTTTTTTTTTTTAAGAGATTCCTTCAGGGCTAACTGAAGGATACAGGTGGGCTTTAGTTTATAAAAGTTTGACACGCCCTCTCGGTCCCCGCTAGAGCAAGAAAAGTAATTGAATGACTACCCACTTAAAAAAAAAGTAGAAAGATATTATAAAAGTTAAGAGTTCTTGGTGGAGGTGTCCATAAGCGGCTTCGACTAGTTTTGCTGACGACGCTCTTACAAATGAAAAAAAAATTGATG
This sequence comes from Mythimna vitellina, assembly GCA_949316375.1. Taxonomy (NCBI): domain Eukaryota; kingdom Metazoa; phylum Arthropoda; class Insecta; order Lepidoptera; family Noctuidae; genus Mythimna; species Mythimna vitellina. Next base: position 936,654 of record OX438691.1, on the reverse strand, counting down.
ATACAATCAGGTCAAAGGATTCAGGTTACGTAAATAAAATAAATAATTCAAAGTCAGTAACATAGTTATCTTGAATAACTTATCCATTTATTCTCCTCCCATAAAACTAAAATAAGCCATAAAATGTAAGGGTAAACACATAACAGGCCAGCCCATAAATTGAACGCAAAAACTAAGGAACTGAACTTGAATTAAGTGGGATACATTTTTACCTATTCAGATTTACAAAGGCACTCGTAAACAGCTTCGTAACGTGGGTTTTCGCCGCCCCGGGCGGATCAAAAATTTGCCGGCCCTTGTAATTTCAATATATAGAAAAAATCTTCATTTTTTTAGCAAAAGAGGCGATAGACATATTTCTGTTACAAGAAATAGGGACCAATTAGTTCAACCAGGTTTCAGACTGGCCAAAGTAGCCTCTTCTTTCATGGGGTACTGTTTGAAATGTTATAATAAAATACCTGAGAAAATATTAGAACTCAATGAAACGAAATTTAAATCTTGTATTAAACGCACACTATGCAGGCAAGCATATTATAAGTTGGAGGATTATATTTAAGATAAAAATGCTTGGCTCAATGCTGGTCCAGCTCCACTACCACCGGGGTGTACAAATTGATTAGCTTGGATTTTTTTTTATGTTTTTGAAATTTGTAAATATTATAGTATTGTATAATTTAAAGGTCTTTCAACAAGGGCCTCAAGTCTGCTATTACAATAGTATCAGAATGGTCTATCATTGACTTCATAATTGTTGATTTTGACCAAGTTTGGTAATCTACTAATATAATGGGGTCATTATGACTTTCCAATGGCCAACCACTGACACACCATTGAAAGAAATGGCATAGAATGGTAATCTCAAACAAAACGACAAATGAATATAGGACGTATGCGGATAACTGCCAAAATTTTGACAGTTCCTTTGATCAGTGAGCTACCATTAGAACGTCATTGTGCAGTCATTGCTTTTAATTGGTTTTGAGACAGTTTGAAATTGTCATTATACCACAAGATCATTGACCGATCAATGATCGACCATTATGAATTATCAGATTACGAACTTTTAGCAAAATGACAATGGGATCGTGTTGGAATGACGAATTTATAAAAATAGTAGACTTGGGCCCAAGGACGGGTCGATGTTGAAATTAAATAAAACAAGCTGTATTTGAGATATTAAAGAAATTATTTTTTTATTTGAAAGGCCCATTTATGCCTTTATTTATGAAATATGATATCGTTTAAATGTCCACCGCGGCTTCGAACGGTGGCACGGATCCGAGAAGTCCAATTTTCAATTACTCTACTGCATAGATCCGGCTGAATATGAGCTATGGTCTGCGTTATGTTGACTTTCAGGCCATCTGTTGATTGCGGATTATTGGCATAGACCTGCGACTTGCACATTCTTCTCCATAGAGAACTACGCTTTGGAATGTGCAATTAGCATCACTTTTTTTTCTTCTGACTGACTGACTTCTTGACATTTCAAGTGCCTGTAAATGGTTTATTCGAAATAAAATGCTTTCAATATTAGTCAGTATAAAAATGTACCTACTCTACTATTTTTTTTTTTGGCGGAGCACATTTACACTAATATTATAAAGCTGAAGAGTTTATTTGTTTGAACACGAATTTCTAGTTGGACTTCAAAAATTATATTTTTTCAAAAATTATTATTATATATTTTAGTTTTGGTTCTTCCATTTATTGAGGGAGGCTATATACTCATATTTATATCATGTTTCAACCCGCGGAAGCAGAGCATTACGGGATCGATTATAAAGGTGTTCGTAAAAACATTAGTTTCTGCTTGGTTCTTCGTCTGCGTAGACATCACAAATAGGTCCAGAAATAAATTAAGTGTTTAATTTATTTGTGTAAGTGATTATATATTTATTGCTGGCCAAAATTATGAAGAAATGGAATTTCCAACATTCACGCCTACAAGGTAGTTGACCAAACTTAGATAGCGATTAAATATTGTGGATTTCAACGAAGCACTAATGTTTACTATACCTCATATTTTTCATCAATGGGCTGCCTGTCACAAAAGAGATAGTTACAGAAATCAATCTACATACAAAGCGCGCTCGAGCACACCAGTGTGTGTGTTGTTGAGTGGTTGGGACCAGTGCGGACGCGAGTGCCATCCGCTTGAGACACGCGTCTGTGAACTTTTTTGTACATTAATGGAGCAAAAAAAGTTATTATAACTGGTCAGTGGCTGGTTGTTTAAATTCAACATTAAATGGTGAATAGTGTAAATTTTTGCCGCCACCTAAAAAAACCACCCGGGGCGGGTCGCCCTCCGCCAATCGACGCTACGCCACTGTTTCGTAGAGATTTATTTGCGTAAAGATTGTTTTTCTGGGTATTTACCTGTGGGCTTTCGAGTAGTAGAGTACATATTTTAAGTGGTAGGTACCAGATGGATATACTTTTTATTATATACCAAAAATAAAATTACAGTATGAATAATATTTAGTCTAATCACTCTCAGGTGGTTAGTAATAACAGTACAAGTCAAATGGCTCTTCTAGAAGAGCTGAGCTGAATTGAGCTAGTGCTGTGGCTTGCACAAAAACTTGATATTTACACCATGTGCATAAACACAGGACTTCACAGTTTAATCACACATGTTTCACACTCCCTTTCCTCTGAATGTGTTCTAGAGAGAACTAAAAAGAACCACTCCACTATTTCCCTCCATTTCAAACATCATGGGAACACGAAAAGAGATTTCTGGAAAAAACTACCTCCCAAAAGTCTATTTTTGCACGTGTGTCCATGCACGTTTATTTGATTCGGGACGCCTGCATTCTCTGCGCCACGAAATCCAGGATATTCGCAAAAATATGCTCTTTCGCTATGGAGTGTTCGCTATGCATATATATTTTTATTGTGTCTGAGACTTGAATAAAGGAATTTGATTTCGATATTCGTGACTCCATGTGCGAGGATTGTTGCGTCTCGATTTTGAAGTGCATTGAAGATGCTGGTTGTGTCGTCATGTTTTGATTTGAGTGTTCTGAACTTAAAACTGTATAGGATAAGCTTGCGCTGTAGCATCGTTTTGATTCTTGTTGGCTATTGGCTATTTCAAGTTATATCCAAGATTAACATAGTCAATTACATAATTAAATTGGAATGCGAATACAAAATACAATTAGCAGCATTATCCAATTCTTTGTTTGTTGGTATGAGGTTTCCTTTTTGTAAATTACTAGTATTTGTCATCGGCTTTGTCCGCTTGTAAATAAGTTTTTCCATACAAACTTGCATCCCTGTTGCATCCTCTTAAGGATCAACGGATAAGTATATAATAATAAATACTAATTAAAAGATACGCCGAGTTATTAATATTATAATTATAATAATTTTGCCTGGTTTTCAACTAGGCTTTAACTCCACAAGCTGTTTTAAAGTCAAAATCAAAGTCAAAGCCATGTATTTGCATTAAATGCGGTACAAGAGACGATGACTTGTAATTTATTAGCTTGCGCTAGTAGACACATTTTGCCATGAGTTGGCATACAAATATTAAAATATGTTATATGGTGCTCATAGTAAGCAAAACTCTACAAAATTTCCTTTAAAGAAAATATTCATTATACAACCTTCTGAAGTCAGGACAACAATATATTATTTTTTAAGATATTGTTACTTACAGAAATAAAATAAAACTTGACACAAACAATTAATTAGAATCTTTTAAACCAATATTAAGTTTTATAAACTAACCAGAAAATTAAATCTTCTTTTTCTTCCAGCCCTTATCCTATATTACAATGCGTTCCAAATAAGAATACGATCGATTGCCATGTTGTGACGTCACTTCATACTGTCAAATTGAAGAAATTGGGTAGGGAGAACTAAACAAGAAATTAAAAAAAAATGATTTATTTACGATTCGTGAACGAAAAAAGTTTTTTTCTTTCATTCTGTTCTGTTCACAAAATAAAATAACAGATTTTAAAATATAATGTATAACATAACAATTTAAATTGGATACAATTTGGTATATGGAACAACATAAAAATGCAGTGGTTCCTGCAAAAGCAAAACAGAACCAAAACGATCTATTTAATATACACATTTCTGTAATGATAAGATTGACAAGAATAATTTTTGAAAAATTCGGTCGAAAAATAAAAACTTTGTGAGATGAGCCACTTTTCAGTACTTTGCAAAATTTTCCGTAAGGAAGGTCAATTATAAAGTTTGGTATCTATATATATATAAATGTATCCCTATTTCTCTTGGTCCGATTTCACTATTTTTTTTGTGTTTGTTATTGTCAGGAGAAGGATCTTATGAAAGAAAAAAAAATTGGTAGTAGGTTAGAGTAGAGTAGGGTAGAGTAGGGTAGAGTAGGGTAGAGTAGGGTAGAGAGCAGGGTAGAGTGGGGTAGAGTGGGGTAGAGTAGGGTATAGAGTAGTCAGTTGACGGGAGCGAAGCCGTGGGCAAAAGCTAGTCGAGTTATAAATAAGTGGAGCCATGTACACAACACTACGTCTAAGTAATTCAATTTTTATACTGGCAATTGCAAATGGTAGTGCGTAATTTTTAGTTTTTTATTATTGTGTTTTGTTTCAAATATTGATGAATTAGTTTTAGCAAATTTAGCGATTTCAGATAAAGAGAAAGTTATGTGATTTATACACTGGTCTGCAAGAATTAATCCATTCCATGTCGAAAATTGCACGAATGCATTTTTTTTTGTGCTAGTAAGACTCTAGAAACTTCGGAGGAGTTTTCCAAAACAATGTTTTTCAATAATTATGTATGTATCTATTATATAGCATATGTATATATCTGTATATCTTTTATAAAATAATTTATTTAATGTTGGTTTTGTTACACCAATGACAGCCCCATTTCTTGTCCAGGCAATTACTGTCCATTCCAGGTTGCCTGGAAGAGATCGCGGAATGCGATAAGGCCGCCCATTGTATGTACGTATGTGTTTTAGTTTCCTTTTATGTTTGTATTGGTGTACAATAAAGGATACAATAAATAAATTATACCATATCGGATGACGGAGTAAACATAAGCGTTTAGATGCAAATATTAATATGGCGTATCATAATGAGAAAGTGAAAAAGTAAGGTGTCAAATTCAGGAAGTTTTTCAAGTCTACCGATAGTTTGCGCTAAAAAACAATTAAGCCTTTGATGGTGCAGGCGTGTGTTCGTCCGATGGCGCAGCGTTACTTTTTGTGAGCGCGCCTACCGCGGGTTTGTTTTGTTACTCTGGCCACGGAGCGCAACGACCACCGCAAACAATAGGTTTAGCTGTAAGACTTGCTCAGACGGGGTGCAAGCTGAGCAATCTAAAGTTGACAAAGTATTTAGCAGAAATTGTTTTTAAACTGTTAATTGTATGCTGAAGACGCGTTCTGTAATCTCGACAATAGAGGCAGCATTCCTTGCAAATTTTTTTTTAAATTCTTTTATAGAAACCAAACCACCGAGCCTTTTAAATAGTGTCTCTTTACAAGAGTATCCTCTTTCCCGTCTGATATATATGACAGGCGACTCGAAAACTGTTTCAAGAAAAACGTCCAATTCGCACAAACTTATAGACAAAAACTCTTCAATATATTATCAGCATTTTAGCCAAATAACGTCCATAGCACTTCCGCAAGTGTCGCCACAATGATTGGTCCTGTGTCGAACGGTCCATCTTGTGGGAGGCCTTTATACTCTTTGTTTACCGATAATCGGTCGCTACTCCAGAACCTTTCGGCCTCGTCGACCATACGTTCTGCTAGTAATGTGTTCCTATACTTATACCTAGGTTTTTTGCTCTATTAGTAATTCGGTATTTATTTACAACAAAATTCACTGTACAAGGCTGTATTCTTACTCACTTAAAATCCTACATAAAATTGTCCCCTCCAGCAACAGCACCGTGTCCCCATATGAGCTCGCCACTACCCTTGCGCTACTGTTATATCCGGGCCATGAAAGTTCCGTTACGAATAAACAGCGGTGCTACGCAACAATGTCACTGGTGCCTGGTCTACGCCTGGACACAACTCTAGCTTTTAAGTGAGGCTGTATTTTTCAGACCCGTTTTAATTTGGTCAGCTTTCATAATGTTGGTTTATCATTTCGGTTGGGTTACATAGTTAGCAACACTGAGTAATAACCATCAAACGGGGTGAATGAGAACGCTGAACCACACTTTGAAGATTTTCACTTTATAAATATAATTCTTCTGCACGTGTGTACGTTTGGATGAAATATCATGTGTATATTTGAGTGGGTTCCTAGATGGTTTGAAAATACAATTGGACCCGGTAGGTGGCGCTGCAATCAGGGATGAATTTTGTTTCTAACGAAAAGCAAGGTTTCAGGAGGGACGACCTCTGCCGGGGCCACTAGTAGTATATTTATATTATTGATTTCTATCAAAGCATCGACTTATATTACAAATGAATAAATAGGAGTACTTATATGCTGGGAAAAATAGTTGAATAACGTAAAAATACCCTTAAAATGTTTGTTTCTATTCATCCCTGTGTTCTCATTCTCCCCTTTTGACTGTAATAATTATCTGTTTTTAATTTTAGTAGGTAAATAAAACAGTAGGAAGTTAGTCACAAGGTACTTGCCTTTGCTGCATCTTTGAGAAGGCTACGTAGTTTTCTTCCAACTGCCACTCTCTGGCTTGCACAGACACTTCTTCTATCCATCCATGATTATACTTATGTCAGCTATGTTGACCTAAATCATGGACAACTCGATAAACTCGAGCAGGTTCAAAATTTAATATTTGGTTTGCGCAAAGACCACGTTTCCGAATTCCATGCGAAGCTCAAGTGGTTGCCAATTCGCCTCCGTCGGAATGTTCATATTGTTTTCCTTTTATATAATGTAGGTACTATATTCCCCTTTCACTCTTGTTTACCTCAAGAAACGCTTTCAGTTTCGTTTCAATTCAAACACGACATTTCTAAGGCTATCAGGTAACTTGCGAAAAAAGCTAATGCATTTCACAACATTCATGGATAAGACTGCTCGTTTGTGCAATGAATTGTTCATCATCATCATCATCATCATTTCAGCCGATAGACGTCCACTGCTGGACATAGGCCTCCCCCAAATGTCGCCACAAAGAACGGTCCTGTGCGTCTTGCATCCATCGGATTCCCGCAACCTTCACCAGGAATCTCTTCTTTTTTTTTAAATTAATTGTTAGATCAAATAAAACATGCTTATTCGTTGCCTGTATTTAAAAGACTCGTAAAAAAACATTGCATATCGCTGTGTTATTATTATCGGTGGTTATTCCAGTCAAATTAGACCAAAAGTAGGAGTAAGTATACAACAATTCGCACCCAGCTGAAGATTGGTAGGATTGTTCTAAACACCCATTATAAATGAAATCTAAAAAGCCCTTATTGATCCGAACCCTGGAAAAAAAATGTGAACTTTGACTCGGGGTTAAAGGTCACGGGTTTTTCGCGATTTTCAGCAAAACGGTAAGTTTTATCATGAAATAGCACGGACAAAAATTCTCGTGACTTATATACGTAAGTATATACCTATGTATATGTTTCTGTCTATCTATTGGCATACCTGTATTTTATTTAGATAATATTGGTATTGTTACCAATGGCAGTCCAATTTCATGTCAATGCAATTGCTGTCCATTCCAGGTTGTCTGGCAGGGTTCGCGGATTGCGACAAGACCGCCCATTGATACATAGATAGATGGATTATTGAATGTATCTTTTAGTTTCCTTTTCGTAACTTTCTAATGATGCACCATTCGATATATAATTATACTATTACAATATAGGTGAAAGTTTGTGAGTGTGTATGTATGTTTGTTCTTCACGTTCGAACGGCTGAACGCGATTTGGATGAAACTTAGCACACGGGTAGACTATGTCCTGGAAAACACATCGGATACTATTATCCCGGGAGTAGGTATGTTCCGTTGGGATTATTTTCTAGTAAATAGATATAATAACAAAAAAAAAACGGGCAAGTGCGAGTCGGATTCGCACACTGAGGGTTCCTTACAAACTTACCTATGAAAACAGTTCAATTCCCGAATTGAGTTACGAAGATTTTTCCGAATCGCAAAAAAAATTTTTTTTTGCGACGTTACTACAAAACAGTTTTCAGATTTTTCCCTATACTTGTGCTGCAAGATATTGCTTCGTGCCAAATTTCAGGATTCTAGGTTAACGGAAAATGGCCTAAAAAATTTGATTTCCTCGAGAGTGTCAAAATATACGTTTTTTTTACATAAACGGCCGTATCTTTTTTTCTGGCCTAGAAGTCAGGGCCACGAACCACTAGACCAAAAGGCTAGTCTAAATTCTTTGATTCTTAATCACATTATCACACTGTCTCCAAAGCTAGCAACTGATCGTCGCACAAGCGCGGGCGGCTGACCGGAAATATTTAATCGTACGTCAGTCAGGCTAATGTGCGCTGACACTCAATTTATCTAGCTCTCGGGAGAGCTGACACTCTGTGACACTGTGATTACACTGCGGAAACTGTCAGCAGGGCGTGCAGAGATTACGATTATTACTAGAGAGATCATAGGAAATTATCATTGGGAGGTAAATAAGGATATTCCAATGTTAAACACATTATGCTCCTTTGCGTCACGCAGTCGAATAAAAAGTGAACAGTCAAGAACTGGTCATGTATCTATTGATAACTTGCTGCTGCCTGCGGCTTGGCTTGCGTGGTAGTGGAAAATTATCCCAAGGGAACATATTCCAGGATAAAAAGTATCCTATGTGCTATTCTAGGACATGTCTACCCGTGCCTGTGCTATTTTTCATACAAATCAATTCAGCCCTCAAGTTTCATCGAAATCTGTTCAGCCGTTTGAGTAACAAACATACACACACATGTTCACAAACTTTCACCTTTATAATAGGAAATTGTTATTGTAGCTTGTATAATATAGGTCTTTTTGACTCCCGATCAAAAAAGAGGGGAGTTACAATTCTGATGTACTAAAATATAAATGAAAACTTAGAAAGTCACCAACACAAAATAACCTATAAAAGTAAAAAAAAAAGATTTAAAACTTTAATATACCACTCAGTAAACAAAATAACTTAGCATATGAACCAAGCGATCCCCGACGCGAGGATGCTTGCTTATAAATATCACTTCTCATATAAGAGTTATGAAATATGAATACATATTACTTTATGTTTTTAAATATAATACTTTTTCAAGTTCTACAACTAGTTAGAAAAAAGAGTTATTAATTTTTTTGCTAGATTCTGCAGCAAGAACCAAACTTCGGATTGTACGAAAAAATTACCATGGCCACGGAACGCAGGTTGGTTTTACTCAGTAAAAGTCTGACCCTCCCTCCCGCACCACCTAGAGTAGAAAAAAAAGACCTATACATCAGCTAGGCCCATTTCTGGTTAATTTACAGGGAGCCTATCACATCTCACTGTTTTTAATTCATTTCTTGTTTAATAAACTTTAACTCGTTCCGCTAGCTCGTCGGGGTCAGCTTCAATGAACAGTGATTGATAATAATAATTATCATTTTTCGGCAGAAAGAAGTTTATTTATGGCTGGACATATCCTTCTCCCAAACGTCCACCCATCGTGTTATCCTGTGCTTCTTCCATCCGAATCCAATTCTCTCGCGCCAGGCCTTGGTACAGGCTATAGTCCGGAGTGCGGAGGTATGACAGGCCATCGCTTCCTTCTGCGGAGCAGTAATGCTAGCGAAGGAGACGGCCGCACGCGTGAGGGAACGCCCTTCCTCACGCCCTAGCCGCCGAGACCCCGACCCCGACTATCAGCCACGGTAGACGCGGGCTTGCGAACGACGAGCAATGCGTAGGTCGCTGTCTGGCTGTCAGATAATCGACCAGACCGAGCGTCAGTCGTTGATAGCGCGTAGTGATCCACGCGCTCCTCAAAGAGATATCTGCAAACCATAGGGGCCCAGCAGAACTGATATCCACTAGGGCTGCGAGGATTTTCTGAAAAGGCAACCCTTGGTCTTAGCATGCAAAGGGCAACAAACGTCCAATTGATAATTATTCTTTCTGAAAAACAATAGCGTAGTCTTTACTGATTAAGTAATTACTTCCAACTCATTAAACAGTCAGAGTACCTACGTGTAGTTGACCAATTCACAAGGTAACTAAACAAGGGAAGCTGTCAGCGTGGTGTCGCGTAAATAAACGGAGTGACCGCACGGCGCCGCGGCCCGCCGCCGCAGCCCGCCGCCGCGCGCTCGCTGAATCGAATGCATAATCGATATGCGAATAGCGCACTACGCTCAGGGGTGGCACGTAAAAAGACCAGCCGGAATATTTAAAAGAGTTACCGTAGCCCTGGAACATGAAGGACCATAGGTGGGTTTTAGTCAGTAAAAGACTGACACACCCTCTCGCTCCGCCTAGAGCGTGTGAAGTTACTTGATAATTTTCTCAAAAAAAAGGGGTGGCACGTACGTTACTAATAATTATAAAATGACATGACCGAGTTTTGGATAAGGCGGCTAATCTCAGAGGAGTTGCCTATCGACGTAGGAGACAGTATGGTGTACCAATGTCTGAGCAAACACAGGTGCGGTCTCTTCTCATCTCCATTTTAACTTTTTTTTATAAGTTGGCGGTGTAATAATCACGACGTGTCTCAGAAATAATGTAGCCATTGATCTTGTTGATCCACCTGCCCTGATCTCGTCCTATTAAATACATAGTAAAACCTGGGTAACCTGGATCCGAGAAGCTGGTACTTATTTTCACCAGTACGAGTAGCCAATGATGAAATATAGTTATAAAACGTGGTCGCTCAAATAGGCCTCACCAGAAGTCCTAAAACCAAAGGGCAATAGAAAGGCCTATGCTCGGAGTTTTCGCGCGTGATCGAATCAGGAATGAATGAATATATTCGCAGGAGAATCAAAGTTTCCAACATAGCCCAAGGAATCGCCAAACTGAAGTGGTAGTGGGCAGAGCATATTGTTAGCAGAATAGGTGGTCGATAAGGCCGAAAGGTTCTGAAAAACGCAGCACAGGCAGGCTTCTCACAAGGTGGACCAATGATTTGATCATTGTCGCGGGAATGCGATGGATACGAGACACACAGGGCCGGTCGTTGTGGTAACACTTGGGGGAGGCCCATGTCCAGCAGTGGATGTCTTTCAGCTGAAACGAATGATGGTGATGATGAAAAAACCTGCACTTCATTTTTCAGGAGAAGTCAACATATAGAGTCACGTAATAACCGTTAATTTCAGCCATTCCTTCTAGTTAATTTCCGTGACTCTCTATAAAGGACAGCGAGAAAACTTTTATGAAAGGATTCGTATGACGTTTCTAAAGAAATATTATTATTTTTCTCATTATTCTAGACTCATTATTTAAAACTCGCCAGCCGTGATTTTATAATGACTTTTCTAGTGAATAAAAGCTTTTTAAGTTCCTGGATCTTAATGTAGGAAATAGAAATCGAAAATATTCTTATTTATATCTCACTGTTTAATTAGAACCGTCATAATTCATACGAAATTCTATAATTGTATTCGCGAAAATCGAATAAGTATTACCTCACACTAAGAATTACTGCTGTATCGTGTTTGTGTTCACAAACACGTAAACTTACTTCCACATAACTCCTAGAGCCAGAACAACTATCTGTAGGTTGTACAAATATTTATTTCGTACGAGAATCGAACGTATGACACGCAGTGCAGCAGCAAATCTCTCTTAAAATGCTGATTACTGATCTGTTTCTTGATGTCTATTCTCAGGTGTGCTCGAGCCCCCGAGCACCCGCGAAGTCCGCCGACTCCCCTGGATCGTCTGACCAAACGGGTGTCATGTCTGATTTGGCCAACTGTTCGTTTAATCGGGCTGTTGTATATGTTCATATCGCGCGGAGAACTCTAACCGCGCGATGCAGGATTTCGTAGTTTAGTTCCTATGTGACGCTATAGATGTCGCTACATGGTCGTGCAAAAGTTTTCATGGCAGAGTCGAGGTGGGATTGACGTTGTAGAGCCGAGTGTGCAATGACAAATTCCATCGCATATAGAACGACGGTTTTCAGATACTCGCGAGAATGCAATAGATTGATTATCCTAATAGCGATAAAGTAGTATTTTCATCAGTTTATCGACAACCCTACTTCCGCGGCAGAATTGTCGGCGCCGAGTTCGGAGCCAAACATCCCGCCGCTAAAATATCACTACACTACACTACACTACACAATTATCGCCCTCATTATCTATTAGCATGTATGGAGCCATGGATTGAATATTCTCTTGTACGCAGTCATCTAAATCACATGTTATTTAGCTCCATCGCTTTAATTTTAATATTTGTGTATTAATGATATTGCATGTACTATATAACAAGCGGGTGTCCATAACTTTTATTATTATTTATTTATCGCATTTTGTTACGTAGCAACTCTAAGTATAATGATGATGATGTTCTCGTGAATTTCGCACAAATTCATACAAAACAAAAATTCATTACGATACAGTACTACGAATATAACTTAGCGCCTATTTTGGTTACGGCTGGGACTAGAATGTTATTCGATCCACCCCAGCTCGTCAAGTAAGGCGAGCAACGCCCTAGTGTTACTGACAATGTTTCAGAGGGTACCTTTGTTTCCGAAGTACTTGACTACTGGGAGCTTAGAAGCAGTAGAGCTGCTGTCTTGTTCTCCTCTAAGCAGTTCACTGTTTGCAACTCCTACGACAGAGAGGTGCTTAGGATCTGTGGTCGCGAACGGACACGGCCGCTGGTTTAAGTGATAAAGGTACAGCTGATCTTAAAAGACTTACTACTGAGTGATTTTAGTATGTTGATACACATCAGGTCATTCAAGTATTAGCACACAAGCACGAGTGGCGCGTGGAGGTGCAACGCTGGGGTAAATTACAAATCTCGACGCGGCGGACAGAGCCCTGGCAAGATCTCATGGCGGTATGGAGTCAACGACTGTCGCAACCCAGTGCTGGCACGTTCCATCGCGGCGATAAGTTCTCCCTAGGAGTGGTCAAAGAGGCAACATAGTGTCCTCACTTTCCGTCTGACACAGGACCACACAGGTAGGGAGGTTCTTGTTTCGGATTTAGGCGAAGAAAAGCTAAGGTGTTATCATTTATTACTCAAAAAAAGGACAGATCATTCAGAAATTATTGGAATAAAAATAACGTATTGCAATCCGGAAATAGATTCAGTATCGCCTTGATATTGCAGCGTGTAATGATAAGTTGGTCGTTTCTTTGTAAGTTCAATAAAAATCTTTATTAACGTGTTAATTTTTTTTTTATCTTTATAAATATATACACACTCGTCGAGCTGTGCTGGTGCTGCCGCTGCGGCTGCAGAGAACCTCAAGCGGCGGAAATATAACCTTATATTCTAACTTTATTTATTTATTAAAACTTCATGCAACACAAAGGTACAAATGTGCACTTAATGCCTTAGGCATTAAGTCCGCGGCTCTACCAGTCAACCTAGGGTGGTGAAGAGAAAACATGGTAGGTGCATAAAAAAAAAAGAAAAGATTAATAGGAAAACAAGGGATCAAATGTATATATATAAAAAATAAACATATATAAATATTTAATATAATATGAAGGTTCATATTATATTAAATATTACATATATATAAATATATATATTATTTATATAAGGAAAAATTAAAAGATTTTTGAGACTACTCCGCTATTTGTGTAGAAAATAAAGCCGCAACTTCCGCTTAAATGCATTGACTGGTGGCCGTCCTGATGTCAAGAGGAAGCGCATTCCACAGAAGCCGGAAGCCGAAGCCGAAGCCTCATCGGTAGCCGTTTGGGGTAGAAACTCTCGGTTCGTGGGGTCCTAGTGCCCACAAATAGTTCAAAGACCTTTTCAAATGCCTCATTGACACTTCGCGTGACCCAAGGGCTGGCAGAGAATAAGCATTGCTAAACAGCGTGGTAATGCCGCCAGCCTTTTGGGTACATTATTACCAGTCGACAGCGATGTGGAGGAATTTTTTGACATAAATTAGATTACTTTTAGAATTTTTTATTTAGTTCATAATTAAGTCCTAACTAGTGCCATCCCTAAAGTTGCGGTAAAATTTACCGCACTGTACCGTCCAGCCGCGATTCGCTTCGGGAGCTAAACACGTTTCGGCTCTAACATACGAGTACCTGCGATATTACCGGGTGGACTTGCGGTCTCCGCTGTGATTAGAACTGCCCTGACCACCTCGACGAATACTGCTGACAATACAAATGCTTGTATTTATAACCTGTCCTGATTGTTTAACTTTAACAGAAGTTTCTAGAGAGATTCTATGCATAACACTTTTTTTTTTTTTAGCGTGAATTGTAATATATCGTTGATAAAGTTGCAAGAGCAGTTGGTCCAATGGTTACGGCCTCGACTTACGAGTAACCCAGCCAGTTGCATTACTTTGTTTAATTTATTTAGTTAAAAACGGTGCAGGAAAACATCGTGAAGAAACCGGCCTGTCTTAGAACCAAACATTCACATGTGACTGGGCCCGCGTGATCGATTACGGCCCATTCCCTATCTTAGAGAGGACTGAGGAGGTCTGAGTCCCTGCAGCGGGAATATTATAAGGTTGATTACGTTTGCATGTTGTGTTGTTTATAGAAATTACTATAGATACATATGCTGCATAAAATCGATTCTACTTTGTGAATACAAAATCACTGAACGCTACCTGCGTAATGCCTAGCTGTGCGTGACGATTTATGTGAAAAGTATCTGCATGACCGCTGCGGTTGTATCGAAGTAAAATGTAATTGTTTGTCGTTTTTAATCATGTATTATTTTAGTACTAAGGTTCCTGTCCAAGAGCGAGAGAAGTCATTGAATGATTTCCCACTTAAATAAAAAAAAAACGGTAGGTACCTATATTCCAAATTATTGTAAATTATTACAAATTATTTCTGTGCTGTGTTCAAAGAATAGGTACCTGTAAATAATTATCAGGTAAATTATTATTCTCATAATCATGCATTAATGCTCAGTACAGCATGAACAGTAAATATTTTATAAATTTTTTACCACGCTACAATTTTCGATTAAAATTTAAATTAATAATTTTGTTTATTTACATACTTAGTATTTATTAAACACGTCCTGGCTCTATGGTGCTGCTGTCATACACGATACTGTATGGTTTATTTGAATTACGATAAAAATTACATTTGTTTGTAATTTGTCAATTTTATTTTAATGTTTACAAAACATGGTGGACATCCCACCTATACGCACAATACGTATTGGGAACACATTCACTGTGCGTACAGGTAAGGAGTGGAATTTCTTGCTGGAATCTGTGTTTCCTGATGTCTACAACCCAGGAATCTTTAAGTCAAGAGTGTATAGGTTACTTCTAGGTCAGCGTGCTCCATTTCGACCACATCGTCACTTTCCATAAGGTGAGATAGCGGTCAAGCGTGAACCTATCAAGAATAAAAAAAAACAGTAAATTTTACAAACATGTCACAAATCTAGCAGAATTACTTCATGCTTATTTTTGTGCAATAGAGGCACCCGTCAAAAGTGTTACTATTTGCTTCATATTCATATAATATAATCATGAAAGTCTAAATACTCGTCGAATCAATCACGGCGCCTGCTACGCCAAGCGCAGCGTGATACCACAGAATAAATAGTGTGCAGAAGTTCAGCTCCATAAAATAACAGAAAACGCATGCGCATATTGAGATTGGCACGTATCTTCGAACTCGCGAATTATACTATTCGAATGTACTATACTATTACTTGGAATACTATTATAATTTATAGATAGGTACTCCTTGTATAAAGTTGGCTGAGGCTTCGAATAGCAAGTCGCTAGCTTGCTGTTATTCGTAGATATTTGAAAGTTGTTATTTAATGAAAGATTGAAAACCTGTCAAATTAAAGGGTATCGTGTTAACCAGTTACTGGGAAGCCAACTTATATATGGTTGCGCCAGGTGGATGACAATCGCGTAGGCTGCAGCTGAGAATACGCATTAGGTGGTGGTACCATGTGTTGACATCGCTGCTTTTATGCTGATCTGAGACCTTTTGGTCATCATTATAAGTCAGTAAATAGAATTGTTTTTTTCATGATAGAGATGGTTCAGCGTTCTAAACAAGTACATTTGTATCTCTTTCTCAATCCGGTTTTCTGTACCCGTCTTTTCTGTGTTGCTGCACCTCGGCCGGTGAACCGGTGAGGCTCCGTAATATATGTATCCTATTAGAGAAGATTTCACCTATTTATGTTAGAGCTGGTCTTCTGTGGCCGTCTACTCCGTGTTAGTGCACCTGGCCGGAGTGTGGCGACGCACGGTCCGTAATTGTGCGGTTGTGGTAGCGGCGCGATGCTCGCGTTGCTTCGCAGTTCATTTGCTGTGCCCGTTTAATGCCTCGTTTGCTCTGTTATGATAGTAAATTGTTATTATAATAAAGGGTTTTATTGCAAATGTGCTGGTTTAATACTGCATTATATCCAGCTGGAACCAGCAGTTGCTGTAATTGTATAGTTTTCTGTCAAGATTTTTTTGTATAAGAGCTGAAATCCGTTTTGAAAAGCAATATCCTAAAGTCCTTTAGCTCTTGTTTCTAAGAATTTTTACTGCCAGATATTTACCGTTATTCCGTGATGAATTTCACCAAGCTATTACTAAATACTATATCTTTGAGTCCTTGAATGCTGTAGACTAAGATATTTGTCGCAATGTCGACGGTTCGACAAGTGCACTTTGTTCGACATGCAATTCGCTTCACGGTTGTCGCAGTGGTTGGCTGAATGGCAGCTGCGCTTCTTGTCACGGGATCAAATATTGGAATGGCCTACAGATAGATGTTCCGGGTCTGGGTGTCTTATGAAACTCACATAGAGTTTACAGGGTTGTGAACGTATCTACGATACAGGAGTAATTTCTAGTGTGGAGCAATGTTGTGTTCTCGATTGTCAGAACAAGGTTTGTGCGAAATATTTATTTTGGAATTTAAATTACACCCGTGTAAAACCGGGCGCAATCGCTAGTCATTATTTATTTTAACACAAATTAAAAATAAGTCTGTTAAAAGCCATGTTTTATGAAAAGAACCACCGAGCGCTGAGACTGTCGTCGGCCATGGCTCGCGGTTAAACTCCTTTGAATAAAGAGCGGAGTGAATTCTGACTAATTACACCACACTGCATTTAATGAACGCTGTATAAATAAGCTGAGCACTCAGACAGTTTATGATGTGGCCGACGTCACCGCGGGACCGCAGCGGGTTTTGGCAATTATTTGTGTGATCTTCAAAGATGTTAATTAATATTGCAATTACTTTTATCGATGGCGGGACGAATCTTGAGCGCTCGGCGAAAGAGCGGGGATCACTGTACAAGGTTTGCACTCCCCGCCCCCGCATCTCTTTTCATACCACTAAAGAGACCCGATATTTCACTTCTGCGTGCTTCTGCGCAAGTAGAAATCAAGAGCGCTCAAGATCCGTGCCGGTATCTGTACAACTACCGACGATGATTTAATTGAAACAATTAGAGAACCTCCAAAAAGGATGTTTCTAGTAAATTGGTTCACTTGTTATACATAACTGTGCTTACTTTGTTATATAACTAACTGTAAGTCGTTGTAAACCCTACTGGTAACCCTCTGTTCGTATATTGTTTGAATATTTTGAAAGATCGACTACCAAAGCCCGCATAAGTTATTTAATATGATAACTTAATTATTGCTGATGGTTACTCAATTTATTTATTATATAATTAATACATTAATATGCTTAACTTAACCTAATTAAAACTAACTTACAAAATAAAAATAAAAGCCCAAAAGAACTAAAAAAAACAATCGAAAAACTCTTCCGCATCGCTGTCAACTGGTAATGTACCCAAAAGATTGGCGGCATTGCCACGCTGAATGGCAATGCTTATCCTTTGTCCGACGTAAAAGTCAGCCCTTGGGTCACCATCACCCTTGATGATGGTTGTATTGTTTCTGTGTATGACATTGATTCTGTGGGTTTGTGTGTAAATATTCTATTAACTGAGACACCTACCGATGATGATTTAATACTCGTAGTAAGCAGGTACTTACAGATGTTTTTTTTTTTCATAGTTTTTGATCGTTCATCTTAACTTACAAATAGTCGAATTGGGTATTTTTTAATCATTTTCTTATTAACAAGAATACTCCTAGCCATGAATAAGAATAGAACACGAGGCATTATTTACCCTGTCGTCTTCAACGCTACACAACACAGCATCTGTTATCTCCCGCAGACCGCGGCGCTGTGTCCTGCATTTCTCAGCACAACAGATTTAATTCTCTCCCTCGTGCTAAACTCATTATAGTGCACGAGTATTGTGTCTTTTCATGTCATCTCTGATACTTCACCATCTTGAAGGGGGGTAGGGGAGGGGGTGTCGGTAAAGTCCCCTTAAGGCGATGGCTCGCAACTTTGCAAGAGTTCGGAAACTTTAGTGAGGTTTTATTTTTATTTTGCCTTAAGAGCTGCTATTGACATTCTTAGTTGGTGCCACTTGGAGATAGTTTGACTGGCTAATTAAAGAGTTTCAGGTCAAAAAACTGAGCGCATTTTTATGCCGTATGATTTTATAAGCGTCTTCTTTTTATACGTAATGTTCAATGTAAAAATTAACTTTGATAGGATTTCGTTTGACTTGCAGTGACGATAACACTGCTTTAAAAAAAAGTTCGGAATGAATCCGTCGGGATATATATTTCCTGGAAATAGCTAATACATAACCATTACAAACACATCCCCTTAATACTGTCTCAGATAAGCGGACTATGGTTAGATAAACAGTGTAAACTAGGAGTGACGAGGAGTGCAGCCGTGGGAGAAAGGCACAGTCAGTCGGTGAGTGACTTCGATTGAGCATAGAAGTAAAAAGTGGATCGATCACACCGGCAGACTCCACTGTAGTTAGTTACTAACAGTTTCCCGTTTGGGAAACTGACGAGGCTTTGATTTGTTCGGAGACGCTTCCGTGTACGGACATCCCTAGAAGCGCGTCGTTGGTAACTTGGTAACATCTCAAAATCATGAATCATAATTAGAATTAACAAACCAAAGTTAACATTTTGGAAATTTCTGTCGTTTCTATTTTGTTTTGGTTTTTATTCTTCTTTCTGTTGGTGAATAAAATAGTGCAAATGGTTCTCTTCTTTAAGTGACGTGGCAAAGAGACTTAAGACTTAAAGGTTTTCCTATGTATGTAATAGTTGAAGAACCAAAGAATATAAAAAAAAAACATAGTATAATAATAGGTCTTTACCTATGTAATTGCCGTTTTTTAAAACGGGTTGCTTTGAAGTGATATATTAAAGGTACGTTATTATTTTTTTGAAATTAGGTATTTATTGGTTTCTTTGTGTTTTGTATTTTCTGTAATATCACTGTGTTTATAACCATTTTTGTATGAAATTTAAGAAAACTCGCATTATTTTGTAATATGAGTTCTACCGTAGATAAAATGTGTTTCAAGCGGTATGCAATATTGATCATGTATACGGACTAAAAACTGCTAATGAATGGGATGTCTACTTTTCTTTCAATCGCTTTCATGTGGGTAATTTTATCTCACGAATAACTTTTCTTCTCACGGCGGTTATAAGACAAAATTTCCAAAACAAAAGCTATTAAACAAAGAACACAGGATTCTTTTGTTAGAAGAAAGTCTTAGGTATACGTCATTGTTATTGCTTGCCATTTGAAATGCATAGTTTCTACGTTGGAACTCTTAAAATTAAAAAAATAGTTTTTTTTATCATTAGCTTGCATTGTTCTTAGTACTACGATATTACAAAATAATATAAAACACAAAGAAACTAATAAATAATTTCGAAAGAGAAAGTTTATTTGAACTTATAATTCCAAGCCAATTCAAAGATTTTTAAAAACGTCAATTTCATGTTTTCCCCATGAAATTGCCGTTTTTTAACACGTGTTGCTGTGAAGAGACCTATTAAGAATAAGAATAATTTATTATTACAAATAAGTTTGTGTCCTGGAACTCACACTAGGATTCCCTGTGACGTGAGATCCAGGCTCCTTCCATACCTTATATTGTTGTCAATTTCAAAGCATGTTCCTTAAACTAACTTAATTTTATGAAGGAATACAATACAACAATGGTTATCGAAAGTTTGTGTATAATGATGTTCGTTAAAAAAAAAGTGTTTGAAATTAAGGTAGTGTGTCTGTTTGCTATACACGTAAATACGGGTGTACCTGTGCGAGTGTTTGATATATATATATATATATATATAAATGTGTGAACTAACAATATGTTCTCCGTGAGTTTACCACTTAAGCTAATACATTTTCAGTTGTGTCATGATCTAAAGTAAGAAGCCACTTTTTAACTGTATTTCTGCATTGGTTTTGTGTTAAGGGAAGAATTTTGCCCGAACCGTGCGAGCTTCTGCACATTGTTTTACGGCACCGTATCTTTTCCCAATGTACCCTTCGACTTGACATGACACAAGTGCTCTTGGACATTTTATGAAATTTTAGTGTGACAGATAGGATGTAAAGTTCGGAACATAGTGTATCTGTGGAACGGTTGTCCATAGGCAACCTTAAGCAGAGCTTTTTGAGCTCATTCTACCTTAATTGAAAAGGATTTTCCAGTCCCGCCCCAAGCTATGACACAGTAGTTGAGAATGTATTGACAGAGAATGAAGTAAATCATCATTAGAATAGAGTCTTCTGCAATGTTACCCTAAAAATACGCAGCATTTTTCTTACCCTGCCCCTTAAAGCACTCAGATGTTGGGACCGAGTCAGACGGTTATCCACAAATACTCCTAGATGTTTGATCGACTTAGTATGTTCGATGTAAGGACACGCACAATTGTCTGGGTTAGAACAGGAATGCAACTGTGGACAAACGGATTGTAGAGAGGAAGAGCTACTAGAGATGGCCAAATTTATTGCTTTCGTTTTTTCAACATTTAATGTTAGGAGATTATGTTGTAGCCAGTTTGCCACTGCCTTAATCCAGGTTACAGCCGCCAACTGAACGGCATCCCAAGTTTTCCAATAAAAAACGATGGCGGTGTCGTCTGCATATGTAAACATTTTTGCTTGCGGGATTTTCACAGCGCATAATCCGTTAATAAAGATAATAAACAAGGTAGGACCCAGTACCTTGGGACACACCAAAATGTACAGTGGTTGGGTCATTACAATAATCTCCTAACATTACTTTTTGCGTTCTGTAATTAAGATATGAGGTAAACCAGTCCGTGGCAATGCCACGTACTCCCAGAAGCGACATTTTTTTAATAAGTTTTTCCTGGAAATTGTATCAAATGCTGTCCTCGCCAAAGCGTTTGATACAATTTCAATTTTCCAGGAAGATGCCAGTACATGCCTGTCTTTGACATAGGTTAAAGGTAATAAAATAGGCTAAGTTTGTTACAGCATCTTCCGTGAACCTGTCAACGCAAAAACCGTACTGATTTTCCGATAATAATTTATTTTTTTCTAGGTATGCGAGCAGTCGTTTATTTACAACTTTCTCAAGGTTTTTTGAGAGCGGTGTAAAACATAGCTTAGTTTATTCTATTCTATTCTAAAACATGTGAGCACTGTTTAAGCAAAGTATTATTTATGCGATTATAACCTGTTGCAGATGTCGTTTTGAGGTGATTAATGATTGAATAAATTTATTTATCGTCAGACGGAGCAAAAAAGAAAGACTTTGAGCTAGGATGCACAGTACAATATTGTTCATTGATGCAGGCCAATTCCGTTTCAGTTGAACCCAGAACCTTTAGTGTTTTTCCTGCGAGATCCTTGCCCACTGTTGAGAAATAATTGTTTGCTTTAGTTAATTTGGGCACAGCGTTGTCATTGTCAGTCACAAGCTCATTCGTTCTGGTTTTTTTTACTTTGGATATTGCAAATATTTTTAATTTAATGCCATAGATTTTTACAGTCGCCCTTTGTTTTCAACAAAAGTTTACGATCATAGTCTTGTTTCAGATTTGCTAAGATATTATTATAATAATTCCGATACTTCCTATACTCCTGTTGGATGACAAGATTATTACGACTTTCTGGTTTCTTTGCGTTAGTGTGCATTAAGTCCCGACGTCTAATGCATTTCAGTAGGTTTCTAGTAATCCATGGCTTGATAATTACTTCTGAGCTACGGTAGGTACATTTAGTGGTATGATTTTTTTTAAATTTTACTAGAAATTACTTCGACAATTTTTTGGAACACCATCGTCACATTAGTCTGATCAAGAAATATTAAAACCAATTTGCTTTCTGCGTCCACTAACTGTTCTTTAACAGTATTAATTCGTAACGGATTTTGATGTAATAATAATAATAATAATAATTCGTTTATTTTCTCACAGTATCACAGCAATTACAAAACTAAGACAATGACAATAATTGGGTTCATACTGTGGAAGACTGGTGCCTAAGGTAGGCTTTTGGCCTGTATTTCAGGTCACCAGGTCTTCCCCTCTTTTATTAATGGGTTTATTACAATATTGCATCTTCATTAATCTCTCTCAGACATATTCTATACAAGTTTTGTAAATATTGTGCTTTGTTGTTTGTGTGTTTTGTGTATGTATGCATGTGTGTGTGTGTTTATGTGCATGTGTATGCATGTTCGTTCATTTGCGTGGTACCACTACTCCGGAATATAAAATATTTTTTCTGTCTCAGTATAATTAAGCTGTTGAAGCCAATTCCTAACTTTCATTTTACAATGTTTTCTTGTTAGATGAAATATGCCTAGAGTGCTGTTTATTTTATTGTAGAGGAAGCTTCCTAAATGACTGAAAAATCGCCTCGAAAATTTGGTTCGTTGGGAGTATTGGAGTCGATTCACTGGATTCACTCGCCGTCTACCGACAGTCAGTGAGGGGTGATATTCCAATAGGTTATGTTGTTTCAGTATCCTCAAACAGCGCAAGCTGTTGCCCCCTGACGCCTACATTTTCCATCTTTTGCATTAAGATGGGAACAGAGACCGTGTCAAAAGCTTTCGCTAAATCTACAAAGATACCTATGACCTTTTTTCGGCGATCTAGGTTCATAGGATGTGATTGTCACATGATAGAGAGAGCAATAAATAAAAATGCTTGTGTGTACATATTTGCACCCATGTAAATCCAGGGTGGGTTACTAGTTAAATCTAAAAGCAAAATCATTGCACTCTTTTCTTTAAAACTGAACACAATTTTCTTAAACTAAGTTTAAGTTCCAGTGCAATCCTCGTCTCAACGACACCTTCGGGTGGCGAGAGCTTATCGGCCCTCCTCAAACTTGACTTATTTTCCTGCAGAAGAATAGCATTTTCTTCGTAAGAATACTTTATTTCAGCAACCTTGGGAAACTGCGATTTTATGGTCAGCTCATTTGGTATTTAAAGGTTATATGATAGTTTGTTTCTGGTGTGGTTTAGTGCAAGATTTTTTTGCTGGATATGTTATTTATAAATTTCTTGAAGATAAGGGTCCTTTAGATGGAAGGTTGAGTTATTTAGAAAGGGTCTATGGATTGATGTATGCTGATGAGATACGAGAGGTCGTGAACTCAATCCTCCTGAGTCGAGTAGGGTTTCGCTGTTAGGAAATTACGTTTACATTTTGATTTCTTCTATTAAATATGAGTTGGTGTCTGTGCGTATTAATTCTAAATTATTTAGGTTTGGAGTATTAAACTATCTTTGCTGCAGCTGGCACAACCAACAGCAATTAAAAAGACTTACTATAATCTCCACGCTCCAAATATCCGCGTTTCATATAAATTTGAACTTTGAACGAAACGTGAGCTCTGCAACAACTCCCGCAAAGCCTTCCTAACATTCACAAAGCCTATTCGGCTTAGAATTTATATCTCAAAAAACCTTTTTCACGGTTCGGAAGTCTAAAACAGCGAGTTTGGTGGAACAACTCTATCGGACAAATCCAAATGAAGTTGCTAGTCGATCAGAGTTTCAGGGGTCCGTGGGATGCAGATATCGCAGATGGGGAATAAAGGGTTCGGTATGCAGGCGGCGGCGGGACGGTGGCAATGGGTTCGTTCAATTTTCCAATTTAAAGGAGCGTAAAGCGCACCCGTCGTGCGGGCGGCCGGGAGGGGCGCAGGGCGGGGGAATGAACGCGCGCGCCTTGTTATTGCGTTTTAGGAATCATGTGCAGGGAATAATAGAGATTGTGGTTTTATACAACAGGGTAAATAATTCAGATTTTTAAAGGCGTTGGATTTGGGCGATTTATGATTTTGAGACCTATGTTCAACAATGGACGTCCTTCGGTTGAAATGATGATGATGATGATGATGACTTTGAACAGAATCATTAACAATCGTTATTAGGATTATTTATTTATTGAAGCTTGTTAATTTCAATACGATTAACTGAGCAATAGAAATAAACCAACAACATAATTCCGCTCGACCATAAGAATAGCCATTGTGACATTTAAATCAAAGTTAAAACAGGTACGAAGAGGTTTCCAAGCCATTTCCATGACAATGATAGCTTCAAAATTGATAGTAGTTTCCTACTCACCTACGATTTTAATATAATAGAACTTAAGCCACCCCTCCTCCCCCAGCCATTACAAGTAAACTGGCATTCTACACATTTCAACGATATTTCTATTCTACGATGGTACGTGCGCCGAGTTGCAGGTGGCGCCAGGCAGCGTGCCGGATTCAGTGCCAATCATGATACTACTACTGACTAATCATTGTAAACATTAAGTATGGAGGGTACCTTGGTACAGTGAGCCGCACGGTTATGGTAACTTAAGTCCTTTTCTTTGTAGCACGGAGGGCGGTTTTCGAATTACAAATCTCGCTTTTGACGTGCGGTTGACCGTACTTAGTAACAATGTAGGGAATGAGTGTCGTCGGTTATACCTTGGGAATAGTAAGCAGTCTGTTGTAAGTTATTCAGAATTGTAGATGTTTTGTGGTTTCAATTTCTAAATTAAAGTAGTCTAATGCAGAGTTAAAGGATTGAACAGAGTGATTCCCCTTCTGCTAAAGTAATACCAGATACACGTGTCGATATCCAAGCAACACCTGCCAAGGTCAGTCTGTAGATGGGTCATCTACAGACATGGACATATTCGAGATTTCTCCATGCTTAGGAAGCTACTTTAAACCGTTGTGCCCAGCTGTCATTGTTTAAGTTAATTCGTCAGAAGCCATGTAATCTGACACCAGTCTAGCTAAGTGGTATCGTGTTAGCCAATTATTGGGTTGTGAAGGCGAGATAGGTAGTCGCTTCATGTATTATAATCAGCCGACCTCAAAAAAGTGGGGAAAAATTTTAACAGAAAAAGAGTTATAGGATTGAACTATATTGTAAAGTGGTAAACAGTACATCAGTGTGTAGGAGGCAATCTCTGAAACATTTGATTCGATTATAAACATTATTTTACTGAAGGAAGGCTGTACTATCCTGAGTGCCACAGGCTGAACATGGCCCCTTTAGCATAGACCGTGAACACATTCATTGTGCGTACAGCTTCTTCTTCTTTCTGCCCTTATCCCATATTACTTAGGGTCGGCTAAACACGTTTTTTTCTTCCATTCTGCCCTGTCACCCGTCAAACTATCACTAACTCCCTTTTCTTTCATGTCACTCCTTACTCCATCATTGTGCGTACAGCTAAGGAGTGGAATTCCCTGCTGGAGTCTGTGTTTCTCGATTGCTACAACCTGAGGTCTTTAAGATAAGAGTGAATAAGTGAAGCACGCTTGTCTAGAGATAACAACAAGCTTGCTTCATCGTCGGTCACATCATCGCTTACCATCAGACGAGACAGGAGTCAAGTGCAAGCATATCTAAAATAAAATAAAGATCAAGATCTATAATTTAAAATACTTTAACGATTTCTATTTTATTTTACCTTGGACTGTTAGAATGCTGTTGAAACTGCCCCGTTCCTGTAGAAAGTCGAAAATGTTTGTTCAGAACTGAACTAACGGTTTTATGCTGCGAAGCCGCATCCCTGATGCGCAGAAACCGGGTCAGTGGTAATAACATCCTGAAATCAGTGGTTGAGAGTCCTTACTTCCTCTATTATGTGGCATTATGTGAAGAGAATGGTCAGGTAATTTACTCCTTGAACAGACACTCACTTTAATGTGTGTTTTTTTATGCTTGTTTGTGTACTACTAACATTAGAGACAAGGTATTTTACTAGCAAAATGTACCATATTGTCATCTGAAGACAAGAAATAAATAAAATAAAATAAATAAAGCGGCTGAAGCACATCCACATTGAACAGCCCAAAACAGTTCAGAAAAATAGCATCACATAACGTAATCAAATAGGTACAGTTGGCTTTGTATTTAAAGCCCCATGGTTAAACCCCATGCAAGTAACGTGGCGTCCGAATGGCTACCGACATGTTCCTAGTTTATGGTGTCATAAACCTGTTGGAAAGTATAGTCTATTTTTATACGAACTGTTGTTGGAGCTCCGGTATGATTTATTAAACGACTCGACTGTTGGCTTTTACCGACTTTAACTATTTTATTATTTTATTCAACGTATTGTGTGTTCTGTTGTTTATCCAATTTATTATGAAGGTTTTTTTTTCGAGGTGGGTAATCAAATGGTAATCCAATAACGTTTCTCGCTCCGGTGGAGCAGGACAGCATGTGAGACTTATTGATGAAAACCACACCTGTGTCTTTCAGTTGCCCTTTGCGTTCTAGGGCCATAGGGAATTCCTTTTCTAGTTTTAAATATTATGTACCTTTTGTTCGTTTGCCTAGCCTGTCTCCCTCCTCGAAACACTATTTTTTTGAGGGGAGTTTAATCTAATAACTCCTTCTGCACAGGGTGGTCGTGCACGTCTAAAACTCACATGTATTCGTTTAGCTGCCCTTTACTTTCTAGGGTCACGGTGTCTCTTTCAAATAATCCAGAAGCAATTGATTCAATAATTTATTGCCTGCCTGTGGCCTGTGCTGTGTGTGTGTATATGCCTGTGGCTATACCTGTGGCTATGCCCATGGCTATGCCACAGATAGTAATAATATTTTCGCTTTATGTTTAGCTTATTTCTGGAATTAAAAATATTGGAGGAAGGAAAGGAATACAAACTTTTTGAGCAAATTTAAAATTGCCTTCATTGATCAATTGATTCATATTTTTTTTGAAGGTTTCTTCCCATTTTAACTTTTATTCTAAAAACTTACATGATAGTGCTGGCTAATAAAAATAACATCACCGACTAAAACAAACGCCAGAACTGCTGATGACGAAGCGAAAACACGAATCAGTACAATCAATAAATAATTTAATTTGCATAACATTATGATGTTATAACATCGTATTAAGTAATTTGTTACTTTTGTATTGGAAAACACTTTAGTAGGTAATGAATTGAATTTCCAACTGTATTTATCGCATTGAAAAATTAAGTTGTGTTGTGTCACTCTTTATTGTCTATCTACTATATAAAAATAAGTCGGGTTTTCCTTCCTCACGCTATAACTCCAGAACGCACGAACCGATTTCCACGGTTTTGCATTCGTTGGAAAGGTCTCGGGCTCCGTGAGGTTTATAGCAAAACAAAAAAAAAATTCTTCTTCTTTTAATCACCAAACGAAATGTTACATAAAACGAAGCCGTCTGGTGGCGAAACGAAGTTCGCCGGGTTTGCTAGTTTATATATATTATTAAGAACAAATTTAGTAACTTATTAAAATCTGCCTTAAAATAGTCCTCCTCTTTGCGTCGTACTCCTCAATGCTGAGGGTCGTGACCTGGGATGCTTCATCACTTTCATTCTTACGATATTCCTCAATTTGTTTCTGTCTCTGGCGATGTGAAAGTCATTGTATACTGTAGAGTCAAGAGCGGTGCTGATCTCGTCGGACCAAAGTATTGGGCTGCGTCCACGAGGTCCTTTTCCATCCACTTTACCGTTCATGATGAGCCTTTCGAGGTTGCCACCATTTCTCCTTGCAATGTGACACGAGTATCTTATTTAGACACTCTGACGATAACCTCGAAAAGATTTTGAGTTCTTGCAATATGGATACGTTGGTGCGAAATGCTGTCCAAGGTGTACGGAGCATCCTTCTCCAGCACCACATCCCAAAGGCGTCAATGCGTTTCCGGTCTGCAACTTTGACGTCCAAGTCTCGGCGCCATACGAAAAGATCGAGAAGACCAGGGTCTGTACCTGTTTGGTTTTGGTCTTTACGGAGATTTTGCGATCCCTCTAGATTTTAATAAAATAAAAAAGCTTAAAATAGTAACAAGCAATTTAACTCCAACTTATTATTATATTACGTTATTGATTAAGTATCTTAACTAAGAATAGTGTTGCACACTGCTCACAGAACAGAATGTCGAAGGGGCCGAAAGGTTCTAGAGCGGCTAACGCGTACCGGAAGACGCAGTGAAGGAAAACCTCCCATAAAGATTTTTTTGTTAAGGTTGGATATCATTAAATGACCGATTCTGCTCTAGGGCGGAGCGAGAGGGCTTGCCAGACTTTTGCTGACTAAAACCACACCTATGTTCCTTCTTTGCTCTCTTATTCATGGACCACGAGTTTCCCTTGTGGAAGTCAACCAGTATGCTTCGAACCTGCTGGGTCTCTATGGTTTGATGTCATCTCTTTAAGACAGCGAGCTACCTATTAATCGTCATCCGCAAGTCCACGCTGCCCACTTCCCCTCGCTCCGGACCATGAAAGACCTCCCAGAAGGTGGATCGATGACCTGGTGAGGGTCGCGGGAATCCGATAGATTCGAGACGCACAGGACAGGTTGCTATAGTTACACTTGGGGAAGGCCTATATCCAACAGTGGATGTCTTTCGGCTGAAGTTATGATGATGATGAAAAATAGCATTGATAGATGTTAATGGTGATGATGTTGGTTGTGAGTGATAACAGTGTTTGTAAGATGTTTGATTGTCATCATTTGAGAATGCCCATGTCGAGCACTCCCTGTCTTACATACTTACATATAATTATCTGAACAGCTATGTATGTCTTGAAATAATAGTACCCCCGTGGTAAAAACCTCGGCTTACGACTTGTAGGTCAATTTTGTGTAATATATTTCATCAACACTGCTCTCAAAACAGTGAAGGAAAACATCGTGAGGAAGCCGGCATGTCCTAGAACTAGAAATTTGAAGACATGTTACATCCATCAACCCGCACTGGGTCCGACTGGTAGATTACGATCTATTCCTTCTTTTAGAGAGAAGGGCTGAGTCCCAGCAGTAGAGACATTAAAAGGCTGAATACGCTGTGCTTACGCTATGTCTTTGGAATGAATCTATCGTTATTTATTACCTTCATGTAAATGCTGTCGTTGTTTACATCCCATACGTAAGTCTGTAACTTATATTCTGCTACTACAGCATGATATAATTTCGAATCAAAGGAACTTTGCTTAAATTACACTCCTTCAAGGACTCAAAATATTATGATCGTAACTACCAATAGTAACGCTTTGTAATCAGGCAGGTACTATAGAGTAATTACAATCTTACGTAGGGTTTCAATCAAAGCAACCATGCTTTTGTGTCACTAATTGACACCTGCGCAACATCTGTCATTCAACACCCTCACCCCCTTTTTGCCAGAGGGGTAAGCAGGAACTATAGAGTTTCCTGAGGGGAGAGTAGTTTTTCGAAGCTATGTTGCAGTATTTCTTGTACAAAGGAACCAGTTAGAACAAGGGTTGTGGAGATAGAGTTGGTTTTTAGCTCAAATTTTTTGCTTGAATTTGTAAAAGGCGTATAGTTAAATAAAGCTTTTCGGTTTTCATTTCGTGTATTCGCCTTTTTTCTCACTTTTCTGGCACCTGTCACTATTTTTCTCTTTATCACCCAAAGGATGACTAGTATAAAATGCCTAAGGCGTTAAGTCCGCCTCTGTACTTTTGTGTACATAAAGCATAAATGAAAATGAAAGTTAATTTTAAAACTCAAATAAAATTGTGTCGGCAGTTTTTGAGAAACGAGGCCATTTCATTAACCGTCTCCCTATAAAGGATTCAGAGAACGGTTCCCGATCAAATTCTTTTCGAGTTGTTTTTGTCAAGAGATTGCATAAAATTCTTCAGAACTCCTACTGATGAAATATTCTTTTTTGGAACATTTTTGATATAGCTTTCAGGAAAATGGTCCAGAATTTTGTTACGAAACATAATTCCCTTAAGCAATATAGACACCCCAACCATAAACTTCCAAACATTATACAGGGTTTATAAAAACGTGAAAAATAAAAGGTGTTCCATCAAGTTGATGGCGACAAGTAGCGATGTGCGGCGGTGTCGCGAGAGCGGTGTCGGGTGTCAGTGTCAATATATCACGAGCATGACGAGGTGTCACGAGTGTCGTGTGTACTAACGACATTACACTGGTTACCATGATGAACTAGCTTGTTTTAGGATATTTATGAATTTTTATTTGATGGTACTGTTTATTTTTTCACTGGCAACACGCACTGGCCATAGACTTTTGTCTTGAGACACTGTGGTATATTGGACGAGAAGACACCGCACAGCATCCCGAACGCTACCCAGCCGAGTCGGATTCGACGATTGACCTCTTTCTAAAAGTTAGACCTACCCAATTGGATTGTCTGTCCCAGGTAAACGTAATCGTCTACAACTTCGAGTGCAGAGTCTCCGATCTTGAACGTAGTGGGTGGTACATGCATGACTTTGGTTTTGTCCATATTTATTTTAAGACCCACTCTTTCGGAACCTCTACTAAGGTCATCAAGCATTGTACTGAGCTCCTCCGTAGTCTCAGCCATGGCTACTATATCATCAGCAAACCGAAGGTGTGTGATATACTCGCCATTTTTATGATAACTTGATAAAGTTATCATAACAATGGCGAGTATATCACACATATAAACCAAATTGATAATGACAGTTTTTTAATTTTGGTATTTACTTTTTACATATTTTTAAAATAACTTTTTTTAATTAATCACACACTTTTTCACAATAGAGGATTGGAGATCGGCTAATTGCTGGGAGACATCTGTCCAACATGTCGACGTCTTTAACGACACAGTTATAATTATTATTATATGAGTGGATGATTGCATATTTTTTTTTTTTTTTAATTGATATAAACCAGTGCTTGACTGCGATCCCACCTGATGGTAAGTGGAGATGCAATCATTGATGGTCAGGCGCACTAGTTTATTAAGAGCCTATTCACTCTAGCCTTGAAGACACCTATATTATAGTTAGACGGAAAGACCGCAGCAGGCAGATTGTTCCAGTCCTTATATTTATTTATGATAAAGCCATAAATTAGTTACGTAGCTGCTATGAGGTATGAATCAGTATTTTTAGTAAGGAGTTTTTAATGAGATTTGTAAAGTCGACTCTGGTAGTGAATATTTGAACAGTTGATTATAATAATAAGCTAAATTATGGTCACCCTAAACAGGTGTAGAATTCGACTCGACTGAATTTCGCCGCGTGTACATAGGAAAGTTAATCAGGTTTATTTTTAGTTAACAATAAAAGGTCACAGCCTCCATTGTTTCAACAATGTGGATACAGTTCAAAACATTTGTTTTACATTTAATAAAAAAATTGAATGTAGGTGGGTATGTTTCAATTCACAAAGAATTCAGCCGGTGACTGTGGAAGGATGACGTTGCAAAGGCCAACCAGGGAAGAGGTGGTAAAATGACCTAGACGCCTACGCAAGAGCTGGCTCGAGGTGGTTCGAGCGAAGAGTAGCATAGCATAGCATAGCATAGCATAGTCGGCCTTTTATTGTTCCCACTGTTGGGACTCAGGCCTCCTCTCTAGGAGAGGGTATGGGCCATAATCCACCACGCGGGCCCAGTGCGGGTTGGTGGATGTCACATGTCTTCGAATTTTTGGTTCTAGGACATGCCGGTTTCCTCACGATGTTTTCCTTCACCGTTTTGAGAGCAGTGGTGATGAAATAAATTACACAAAGTAATGCGCTTGGCTAGGTTAGCATAGCATAGTCGGCCTTATAATGTTCCCACTGTTGGGACTCAGGCCTCCTCTCTAGGAGAGGGAATGGGCCGTAATCCACCACGCGGGCCCAGTGCGGGTTGGTGGATGCCACATGTCTTCGAATTTTTGGTTCTAGGACATGCCGGTTTCCTCACGATGTTTTCCTTCACCGTTTTGAGAGCAGTGGTGATGAAATAAATTACACAAAGTAGTGCGTCTGGCTGGGTTTGAACCCACAACCTACAACTTGTGAGTCGGGGCCGTTACCACTCGGCCACCACTGCTCTAAGAAACTGCACTGTTCTGAGCGAAGAGTACCTGACAGGATTTAAAGAAGATATTTGCCCAGCGGTGAGCACTATGGACTTAAAAATAAACGTTTCAGCGACAGAAATATTATAAGATTTCGTATTTAAGATAAATTAGTACTTTTTTATTATCATTGTTTTTATAATGCTTTTAGGTACAATATTGACTTCTCTACTCTGTTCTCACATATCTATTAATATTTGTAACATGGAAATATAGTTAAAACAATATTTTTTTTAAAAGAGGAACCAAGGATTTTCCTGCCGGTTCTTCTCCAAAGGAAACGACCTTAGTTTAAAATATAGCTCGTATAGCTATATTTTAATGGGACGGTCTAAGGTCCCCAAAAGAAGGTTCAAAGGACTAAGGTTACAGGTTTTACAGATTACATTTTGGAGAGTGTGCACGAGAATTGCATGACTTGATTCCGCCATCTCTTTTCTACCATCGGACAACCCGACAAACAGCGAGTATCCACCCTTACGTTGTTGAAATTTCAAAGGTCCGGACTAAGCGTTTCGCTTCATCGTTTATACCGCGTACATCGAAGGACTGGAACAATTTACCTGCTGCGGTCTTCCCGTCCAACTATAATTTAGGTGTCTTCAAGGCTAGAGTGAATAAGCTCTTAATAAACTAGTGCGCCTGACCATCAATGATTGCATCTCCGGTTACTATCAGGTGGGATCGCAGTCACGCACTGGTTTCTATCAATTAAAAAAAAAGGTCCCCAAAAATAAATATAGTTTCAAGAAAAGAAATCAAACATCGATATATTTTAGCAGCCATGTTACCTACGAAATAGCAGCACAGATTTATGTTTCACTGGTGGTTGCAACTTTTGTCACTATATTAACACTGCATAAGACACAGATTGGCGTGTCACGGTCAGCCGGCGCCAGGATATTGAGGACCGCCACAGTGATTAATGCATTTTGTGATTTTGCACTTTGTGGAGGAGTGTTCGAAATTGAGTTATTGTTGCTAAGGTGCTTTTTCTTTTAGTATAGATTGTCCACCATCAGGTAAAGGAGCACTCCTCCAACTCTGGCGATTAGATTAGGATTTGTTTTTTTTTTAAAGTTTTTATGGAGTTTAAAGAGGGGTTCCACATAGGAACAGGGTGCACCTGAAGTCCCTCATACCTCCGCCTCTTGGGCGCCCTGGGGTATTATTGTTATGCAATTACGCGTTTTTTCGTAATTCACCATTAAACAAAAAAAACTTTTTCTCGATTTTTCTAGGAATAGCAAAGACAAAAATCAAAATTTTCAGCTAAGAAAAATCGTACAAACGTGTGTACAGAACGACAATTAAGCGTTTTTCAAGGTCATTCAAGTTGTACAGACGTATGTACAATCGGCGATCAAGGAGTTAAAAAGGGAGTATCATTTTTTTTCGTTAATTTAGAAGTTTGATTTTTTCATGGCTTCAAGGGACCGCAGATCTGAGTATATTGTTTTTAGTTCAACTCGATACCTCCACGCGTTTCCGAGATAAAGGGTCTTGACAGACAGACTGACAGACGGACTGACAACAAAGTGATCTTATAAGGGTTCCGTTTTTTCCTTTTGAGGTTCGGAACCCTAAAAACAAGTAAACCTAAGAAATTATCACAAGTAGCCGTAACGTAAGAACTAAGTAATTATTTCGTACCTGTATCAAAATCTTATTTCAATGCTCCTTTACCGAGACAGAGATCAAAGGCCCAACCACGAAGGCACGAGCTATTTGCGCGATCCATTTTACGACCTAAACTGAACTGTGGCCCCTGTACCTTACCATGATGTGTTAAAGTGCTAGGCCAGCGAGCGAGAAAGAGGCATGGAGTCATACACCTTATTATAGACCCTACCCCTACCCTTACCCCCCTACCCTTGCCCCTATTCTTAAACAGCTCAATTTAGGTGGTCAAAAGGATCGCGTTAAGACCTCGGTATGTACATTCCTAAATAATCTAATTACGTTGAGATAGAAATCAAAAACCCTCCACATGACAAACCATAATAACATTTATTATATACCAACACATTAACCTTCCCCCACACACCGTACACTCAGGCTTAATAAATTAAGTAGGAAAATTGTTTCCAATATCCCCACCACTCACCTACACGGCTGATAACGGCTGGTTTCGCTCATATCGCCGATAAAATCTTGTTTATGTGATAACTTTATTAACATATTGCTTCCCAACGTGAATATTAATAGAACAGGCCTTTTAATTTCTGAAAAAAGTAGGGGGCTGTTTTGTCCTTTATTGTTTATTATGGGGAAATCTCCGTGGATACACTCTCCATCGCGGGATAACGGAATGTCACGTCGGACTCCTACCGAATAAAACTCCTGGACACGCTATAATTACGGCGGTTTGAAAAGTGACTGGAAAGACCTCACGGCGTCCTCACCTTCCTCATGACGCAGGTTCTCACCGGACATGGTCAGTTCGGGAGGTTCCTGCACCGGATTCGTCTGGAAGTCACGCCCGGGTGCCACCACTGTGTGGACCGTCCAGAGGACACGGTGGAGCGTACGGTAGGGGTGTGCCCCGCTTGGGCAGAGCACCGTCGTGTCCTCGTGAGGGAGGTCGGTCGCAACGATCTCTCGCGCTAGGCCTTGGTACAGGCCATAGTCCGCAGCGAGAAGGAGTGGCAGGTAGTCGCCTCCTTCTGCAAAGCAGTAATGTTAGCAAAGGAGGAGGCCGCACGTGCACGCGCCAGGGGAACGGCTCTCACACCCCAGCCGCAGGATCCCGATCCCGATTTCCGGCCAACATAGGCTTGGGCATTGCTCGCCGTCCGCAAGACGGCGAGCAATGGGTAGCTTGCCGTCCGATCGTCCTGTAACTGTCCGAACCGAGCTCAAGTCATCGACGGGGCGTACTGTTCCACGCGCTCCTCAAGGAGATGTCAGCAAACCGTAGGGGCCCAGCAGGGTCGAAGCCTACTGGGGCCAAGGGTCTGCTTCTGAAAGAAAGACTCAGCCCTGGTATGAAAGGCTGCGAAGAAACAGGTGTGGGTTTTAAGTCAGTAAAAGTCTGACACTATCTCCAGCTCCGCCCAAGAGCGAAGTATGTCATTGGATGATTTTCCCACCGAAAAAAAAACCGACTAAAATTCCACTGTTTCTGTTACTGTCATGATATCATGATATTGGAGGTCGGGATATAATTAAATTCAAGCGCATCCCCGACTGGTATCATTCCGCCATTGCTATGACCTAGTGGGGCCGATTCAACGACCGTACTTTTTTTTAAAATGATTAATGATATTTATTTTGCAAACAGGTTTTTAAAAACTTTTACACATCTATTTTTTTGTCAATTTAAACTAGATGAAGCCGGTGTTTACTAGCTGACTACGCTGAAAAAAAATACCGAAACAAACTCAGGGGTCAAAGTATTTTTTAAAGTCCAGACACTAACATGTAATGGTCTAGTGATATGAGAACCATGCAGATTGGATCTGAGATGGTCTTTTGAAGAAGGAACCATACAGTTCTGAGCGGAACTGTCCAGTCAGTGCAAACATTTGTCAGTATTCGTGTAGCTCATAGATATCCGGTGTAGCTCAACTCAGGACTACTAAGGAGCTCAACGACTTAACGAACAATACCAAAGAAAGGACATTTGAATAGGCCGCAAAAAGTACTCAAAACTCAGAGACTCACCGACCCCACAGTCAAACCATTGCAACGGTTTTGTGGGGCTTATCTTATAATTTACTTTTTGGAATAAAGATAAATAAATAACTGCCCTATGTTGAAATTAAAGAAAAGGAAATTAATCCACATAGTTCCCCGATTCACAATAATAAAATTGATAAAAATGTAAATATTGCAAATTGTAAAAAAAGAAATAGGTATATATAAAAGTAATTGTCATTGTCAAATTGTAAAAATAAACAATGTCATAATTATAAAATTAAAAAAAAAATACAATGTCATAATTGTGAAATAACAATAACTTAAAGTTGTCAATTAAAAAAAAAATATAAAGGTATTTAGAAAATAAACAAAAATTTAATGACAACAATTATAATGAGTACTGGAGCAGGTCAATCCCAAGCTGTTTTGTCCTCGAGATACTCTTTTACAGTAGAAAAAGCCTTCTGGCAAAGTTTTCGCTTTACAAATGATTTGAATTTATTAAGGCTAAGTTCATGAATAGGACTGGAAAGCTTATTATGAAAGTGTTTTACATTGGCATTTAAATGAGGCCCCAATTTTTTTGAGCCTGGTGGCAGTAACCACTAATTTGTGTTTGTTCCTGATATTAACGTTATGAATATCACTGTATTTTTAAATATGTTTTTGTTTTTATGAACCTACATAATATTTTCATAGATAAACTGAAATGGCACAGTCAAAATATTAATATTTTTTTATTTATCTCTGTGGGAGTATAGTGGACTTAATTTATAAATTGAACAAATAGCCCTTTTCTGCAAAACAAAAACCGTCTGGATATCGGCGGCATTTCTTCACAAAAAATACAGTACGTCATGACACTGAAAATAACTGAAGTAAACTAAACGGCTGTCTCTAAATCAGTTAGATTTCGATTTTTTTTAACAGCGTATGCAGAAGTTTTAGATAGGAATCATCCAATGACATCTCCCGGTCTTGGGTGAAGCGGGAGCGCGTGTCAGACTTTCACTGACTAAAACCCACTTATGTTCCTTCTTTGCCTTACATTTCAGGGCTCCGGGTTTTCCTTTCAGAAGCGAACCCGTGACCCTAGTAGGTTTGAACCCTGCCAGGCCTCTACGGTTTAGCTGACATCTCCTTGATGCGCGAGTGGAACACTACGCGCAGTCGACGACTCAGGCTCGGTCCGGACGGTTACCGGACGGTCGGACGGCGAGCTAACTAGTATTATAACCATAAAGGCGCACATAGAATAACTGCGCGCCACCTTTTTAGGCCTCAGGTCTAAACTTCACTGTCGCTGCTCGCAGGCCCCTTCTAGGCCTTTTCTAGGCCAGAGATCACTGAGCGTCTTTTGACCACCGGTGGCTTTTCTGGTGTAGTTGGAATGATGGATATGCTCTCTTTCCTTTTATGCCACCTCCTTAGCATGTACCTCAAAAAGATGCGACAGTAACAAATCTCAGTAGATAAAGTGGTGACGGCAGACAGGTACTCGCACCTATGTAACGCAGCTGCTTTCCGAAGGATCGAGAAGTAAGCACCAGCGGCATCTGAAAACTAAAGATACCAGCCATTTTGTAGAGCAGGCCTTGCAGCCACTGTTCTAGCGTGCCCCAGAAGTTGAGTCCAAAACGTTTTCCTTATTTTTAACTGATCAGAAGGTTTTATAATAAAACATCTCAAGCCGACACATTAGATCCTTCCAAAGCAAGCTCCATATTTTATTTTCTATCTATAGAGTCTACAGCATTATCAGCTTAGTATGCGCTCGCCGCCTTACAGTTATGGAACTGATTCGGGAGATAACAGCACTTAGGAGTAACATGATTTCACAACTCTTGAGTGACTTATTAGATTGTAAAGAATCTTAAGAAAATCCTCTGTTAGCTTAAAGGATATAAAATGTGGAATTTTATGGTTATTGTAAAGCAAAGAGTAAAGGTAGGACCAATAATAGAGCTGTTACTGACTAGCCTTACAAGTTATATGAAGCCACTGATTGAGACTAGAAGGCCGGCAAGTAATGCTAACCGATATTTCGGCCCAGACCCGAAGCCAGACAATATTTTACACAAAATCTGTTATTAACGCACAATAAGGGAGGTCGCGAAAACCCTTCGATCTTTTACAGCCTCCGCCTAAAGGCGCGCACACAATCACGTCAATTCGCACAAAACTGAAGATCCGAACCGTGGCATTCGGTTTCTCCGCACGTACCGTCAAATCGTCCATAAAAACGGAATACGACCGCATTCAGCCGAACTGCCAACTAAAAGTGTCAAAGTTTATCCGTATCACCCGGCGATCGCATTATCTGCTGAGCGGAGCGGCGGAGCTGCGGAGCGGCCGGCACCGAGCTCCGGACATATTTACGGATGTGCACTAACAATATTCCTAATAGTTATTGTTAGTGCCACGGGAGGAAGACGCGTTTAGAAGTTACTTTACCGTTGTAATAACAATATCCATTTTAATCTTAGTTAACGGGGGTTTTTTTTTAGGTGGGAAATCATGTAATGACATCTTCCGCCCTTTTCGTGTCAGACTTACTGACTAAAATCCACTCCTGTTCCTTCTTTGCCTTTGTTCCAGGGCTTCGGGGTTCTCTTTCGCTGCTGGGCCCCCACGGTTTGCTGAGATCTCCTTGAGGCGCGCATGGAACACTTCGCACCGTGGACAACTTGGGCTCGGCCTGGACGGTTACCGGACGGTCGGACGGCGAACTACCCATTGCTCGCCGCAGCGCCTACGGTGGCAGGAAATCGGGACCGGCAGCTGGGGCGTGAGGGCCGTTCCCTCGCTTGTGCGGCCGCCTCCTTTGCTAGCACTACTGCTTCGCAGAAGGAGCCGACCGCCTGCCACTCCTCCTCGCTCGAGTAATCGTCATAAAATGCACACGTCAAAGGTGGTGCGAAAACACGTGTGCATTTTATAACGATTATCTCTTTCAACTCTTTAAATCATTATATCTCAAAAAACGGTGGCTCTTAGGAAAAAGTATTTCGACATTATTTTATTTTGCGTGACTGGGCTGGCTCATTCTTGGCCCAAAGAATTAGCATTGCCATTCAAAGTGGCACATTTCCGGATGACAGCGATGTGGAAGAGTACTTCGACGCCTGAGTGTATTTTGTGTTTTTGTATTATATTTATGTACATAGTTAGGTTTTAGTATAGTTTAGTTAATATTAAGGTTTTTTTCTAGAAAATCTGATCATCATCATCTTCCTGCCCTTGTCCCATCTTATTTGGGGTCGGCGCAACACGTTTTTTTCTTCCATTCTATCCTGTCAAAAGTCATACTATCACTAACTCCTTTTCTTTCATATCACTGTTCACACAATCCATCCATCTTTTCTTCCATCCATCTTTTCTAGAAAATCTGATAAAAAATAAAAATATACATTTAGAAATTATTTTAGATATCTGATCTACAATTTTTGTATGGGTTAACTTTATGATAAAACTTACCGCTTTGCTGAAAATCGCGAAAAACTTGTTTTTGTGATCTTTGACCCCTTTGAATATTTTTTTTCCACGTGTCGGATCAATGAGGACTTTTTAGATTTCATTTATTGTGTTTTAAACAATCCTACGAATTTTCAGCTGGGTGCGAATTATTGTAACCTTACCTCAATTTTTTGGTCTAATTTGACTGGACTATTATACTTCTTTGTTTTAGTAAAATTAATTAGTGTTTTTTTTTTCTTTTTTTTAATTGATATAAACTAGTGCTTGACTGCGATCCCACCTGATGGTAAGCGGAGATGCAATCATTGATGGTCAGGCGCACTAAATAGTTTATTAACAGCCTATTCACTCTAGCCTTGTAGTCACCTAAATTATAGTTGGCCGGGAAGACCGCAGCAGGCAAATTGTTCCAGTCGCTCGATGTACGCGGTACAAATGATGAAGCGAAACGCTTAGTCCGGACCGTTGAAGTTTCAACAACGTAAGGGTGGATACTCGCCATTCGTCGTGTTGTCCGATGGTAGAAAGGAGATGGCGGAATCAAGTCATGCAATTCCCGCGCACACTCTCCAAAATGTAACCTGTAAAATACCGATAGGCTGGCTAACCTGCGCCTGTGCTCGAGGCTTTGTAGATTGGACTTAACCAAATCTGGATCCCCAATTAGCCTCTTCGCACGCCTTTCCACTGAGTCCAAAGCTGCTAGATGGCATTTTGCAGCACCAGCCCATATGTGACTGCAGTACTCCACACACGATCGGACCTGTGCTTTGTATAACATTAGAAGTTGTTCCGGTGTGAAGTACCGTCGAACCTTTGCAAGACGCCTAGTTTTCTAGCAGCTACCTTGGCTTTGGACTCAATGAACCGCCCAAAATTGAGGTCTGAGGAAATTTCAACTCCTAAGAGCTGAAGGCGGTCGGTGCACTCCAAGGATACATTCTGAAAAGCGGGAGCCAAGGTGGACGGGTCTGTTCTCTGCTAAGAGGCTTACTTAGCAGTGAACAGACACGCTTGTGTTTTGGCGGCGTTGAATCCTACCAGATTGGTTTCGCCCCACTTGGAGCCTGAAGTGAGACATTCGTACGCTCTACCATAGCCTCTCGTGTATCAGAATAACAACTTCATCACACAGACTAACAGTCATTTATTAAATGACTCAATAAAAAAATCACAACATAATTTCGACTTCATATCCTAATTACGACCAAAAACAATTTGCATGTCCATAGAGGTAATCATACTAAGAGTGAAATTAATGTAAAGATTTTTAGTGATTTGACTGGAAGTGGACCTGCATTGATAAGTTTTTTGTTTAATTCAGTGCTCCGTTATGTATGAAAAGGAATGGCGAAAAAGAACATAACACACAAAATTTCAGAAGCTCAGGCAAAATATCTTGTAAATATACTATTGTTTTGAGTAACGGCCCTCGTTACTCAAAAAGTCGTTAAGTCGGGGACTTACGAGTTGTGCGGCGCGGGTCCAAACTCAGGCAGGCTTTACTTTGTGTAATTTATTCCATCACCACTGCTTTCGAACGGCGAAGGAAAATATCGAAAGGCATGTTCTAGAACAAAAATTTTGAAGACATTTGCCATCCACCAACACGCACTGGGCTCGCCCATTCTCTTTTCCGGAGAGGTAGTCTGAGGTCCAGTGGGAACATTATAAGGATGATTATAGCTATGTAATTTACACTGATAATTAAATAAAAACATTGCTATTTTTGGGTTTCGAGACGGCTTTGTTTTAGTCCTAGGTTCTCTAATTCAACGGACCGCGGAGCAAACCTGGGATTTGTCCTCGATAATCGATGGGACTTGGGGCAGCTTAAGCTTTACGCTTAGTAAACACAATGCTGATTTTAGATTACAATAAAAATAATCAATAATAATAATTTGTGCATTATTAATAATTCTGGTTTTAGAATGCAAATATTCTTAACTAGCTTTTGCCCGCGACTTCGTCCGCGTAGAAGTCGAAAATGGTTTTATTAGGTTTTTTGAGTTACGTAATATTAAATATTATTTATTATCTTCGTCGTGTGTGATAGTCCATTGAATTGTATGGCGAGCGATATTGTATCTTAGGATAAAATATTATAGTATCTTAGCCGTTTGTAGCGCCCCTTAGTGAACTCCACTGCGGGTGACGTAACCTACGACAAACTTCTTATCTGCGGTTGGTACAATAATCGGGTCTAGGGGTCGAACCGCAAAATTAAGATTGGTTTTTTTATTGTTCTAATAACACCCTCAGCTATTTCTTTTTTTGATATTTTCAATGTACAGAATTACTTCTACAGATTTATTATAAGTATAGAGGTTAATTTCCGTAATTTTTCAGTGGAAATCAGAATTTTCAAATATAGAATGCTTAATAAAAGTTATCAACTAAGCATTCCGCCTAAACCAGACTTTACAAGGTTGAAGATATGAATACAATGATAATAATTGCTACATAAACAAATGTTTAATAACCCAGCTTCATTTCCAACGTAACTTCGAGCGTGCGTCGCGCTCTCAGAAGGCGCGGGTGAAATTTGTGACAGTGTAAATAATGCCGTAACGATGGCGGCGGTTACAGGGTGTCCCAACTCGTGTTATATGTTTATGGTCACCCTGTAGCTGCGTGATTAATTAACTTTGAGTACTGTTTGCAGTTTACGTCTGTTGAATGTATATTACGGTTTGCTAGCCTGGTTTGTAGTGTCTAGAGAAGTTATTTGTTTGTTAATAATTTTTTTGTGGTCATAAAAGCTTTGAAATTTTTATTTTGAGGCAATTTTTGGGTTTGCCCTTTCTGCACTGCCTAGCGGATCATAATTCCTTACAAGTCACAAACTGACATTCGTTTTTTTTTTAATGAAAAATAAAACCTACCCCACTCGAGGAGTTACTCTGGTATCGTGGGTGCGTTCATAAACATGTAAACTCACATATACAAGACAATCAGACTCGGAACAAGTATCTATAAGTCATAAAAATATTTTCCCGTGCGGAAATCGAACCTGCAACACCCAGCGCAGCACAGTCAGTTGCAACCACTGCGCCAAGCGTGCTATCAGTTTACTGAAACCATTCCATATTTGTTGAACTTTGATATAAAATACCATAAAATAAAATCAATCTGCGCACAAAAACTTCATCGTTTACTTCAGCAAAATACTTCTCGATCGACTCGAAGTTGCGAAAAAACAATCAGATTTTTCTTCTTAAATGAAATCTTTCAACAAAACTTCAACAACAAAGTTTCTCTTACCTTGGGGTTAAAGTTCAGGTACTATGACCTACGGTGGAGTCCCTCTTAACGCCGGCCATACTTCATCAACTTTTACCAGCCAAACTAATTATCTGCAAGCTATGCGTTGCATCGTGCCCTCCTAGTTGAGTGGCTGAAGCGATACGATACATTGCGATGCTATATTTAATTTAATTTAAACCAGTATATGGCTAGGCTATAATACAACTTAGTCGCTGCTACTGTACTGGGATACGGTGGTTTAAATCAGATTGTATGGCTCTAGTACTCTGTAACTTTTGCGTTTCTTACAATGTATTTGAACTGGATAGCTTGATAGATTGGATACT
The DNA here is from genome assembly GCA_949316375.1 of Mythimna vitellina. NCBI lineage: Eukaryota > Metazoa > Arthropoda > Insecta > Lepidoptera > Noctuidae > Mythimna > Mythimna vitellina. Next base: position 893,605 of record OX438691.1, on the reverse strand, counting down.
CTCAACTAGCTCTTTAAATTTTACTTTTTACTAGATATACCTAAGACTTAAATAATGATATGGCTAGAATCGCCAAATTTGCACGTCTTAAAACCAATAACTTGGAGATAAGTGACCTCCAACAAGACAACATAACCCGCGCTAAAACCGCTCGGTTGATTTTGATCCATTTTCTCTGTTACAGATGAGGCCTTAGTCCTTAGAAAACCTTTTATTCCGAACAGACATAGCACAACGGTTATAAATACAAAGTAAAAGAAAATAAACGTACAGAATGCCCCGAGCGTGCCTGTACCGAAAGCCATGTAAACCCTAAAAATGGCAGCAGCAGCTTAAAATGAATAGGGTTTAGGTATCTAATAATTGGGGGATAAAGAAGACTTATTTCAATTAAATTTGTGTAGTGTGGACATTTGTCCTAAACCTATACACAGCGTTCCCCACCAACATGTTATATTGTGTTTTCACAATCTGCAAACTTACAAAATACTTATTTATCAAACGCATTAAACGAGTAGTTTACTCGCATCGCATAGCTTCACCCTCACGTAGGACGCCGGCCACCTGCAATGTGCATAAGTTTGTGGTCGTGTGGGGCGCGGGGAAGTTTGCATTGTCGGGGCTCGAGTTCAGGCTTGTCTGATGTCTTTTGGAGAAGTCTGACTTCTGTGGGCTGGTCGTAGTCGTGGTGATGTTATTAGGCATGTGGGGAGAAAAGTTGTTTTTTTCTTAGTTGGGAAATCATCTAATGAAATCTCCCGCTCTTAGATTAAGCAGGATGATGTTAGACTTATACTGACTAAAAACCCCTCCTGTTCCATCTTTGCCTTCGTTCCAGGGCCTCGGGGTTCACTTTTGCACAACCCATAGCCCTAGTGGGTTTCGACCCTGCTGGGCCCCTACGATTTGCTGACATCTCCTTGAGGCATGCGTGGAATACTATGCGCCGTTGATGACTTGGGCTCGGTCTGGACGGTTACCGCATGGTCGGATGGTGAGCTACCCAATGCTCGCCGTCCGCAAGTCCGCGCCTACGGTGGCTGGAAATCAGAATCGGAATCCCGGTGGGGCTGTGAAGGGCGTTTGCTCGCGCGTGCTACCGCCTCCTTTGCTAGCATTCCATTCCAAATTCTGGTTTTACTTTTGGTTTCTTTAGAAGTAGCCTTATGAGAGTGTTTTCATTTTTTCACCCAGCAATACTTTTTAGGATGGAGTTACTCTTGTAGTAAGACATGCAAATAAGATGTGAGGACCCGAGACGGTAAAATTAGCCTATTTACAAGGATACAATGTAAAAAAATGCATTCATTGAAATAACCCTTCGAATCAGCTGAAACGCCATTCAATCCGCACTCGGTAGGAACAAGCGCGCCACGTACGTCTCCTAGGTCGTACATGCCGACTTATGTGCTATTATCGTAATGGCCCCGCGGCGCAATTTGCCCCGAATAAATGTCGTGATTCCGGGGCCCGGGCCCCTGCCGCTAATGCACCCTTATAATATCTAATGCTGATATTTCTTCTTGTTCTTCACGTTTTTCTTGGCCCTTTGCCAGCCTTCAATTGGGTTAAAAGAATGGATTGAGTGAATAATGTTAAGATTTTTTACTTTTCCTTTATCTTCCAGTAATAGCAGGTATGATTTAGATTTTTTATTTACTAGTAGCTTCACCCGCGTTTTTGGTTATTGCTCCACGTCTATTGGTCATTGCTTGATGTTATAAAGCTTTTCTCGCTAAATGGGCTAACCAACACCATAAGTTTTTTTTCAATTCGAACTAATGGTCCGATGATTGAAAGGCATTAAAATAAGCAATTAAATTCCGACACATACTCCCCGAAATATAACTGATATTATGCTAAACTGAGTAGCTGCGGCGTCCACGCTACATACTGGAGTTTTAACTCGACCAATGCATCATTGCTGATGATCCTCTTGGCTTGTTTCTCAATAGACTTATTGACTCTCTGGCTAAAACAGTACAATTATGACGAAATCGAAAACTCAATTTCAGGCAAATAAATATTTAATTCTTCATTTACATACAATTCATAATACACACAGTCTACAAAATGTTTAATTCTAAATCTAGACCTAAGTATTTATTTTGTTATATAACCTTAATTTGGAGCAGTGGTGGCCGAGTGGTAACGGCCCGACTTACGAGTTGTAGGTCACGGGTTCAAACCCAGCCAGCCGCTTTACTTTGTGAAATTTATTTCATCACCACTTTTCTCAAAACGGTAAAGGAAAACATCGTGAGGAAACCGGCATCTCTAGAACCAAAAATTCGAAAACCAGTTACCACTAGTTTATGGACCAGAGGATTCATATCTATGTAAAACCTTAATGTCAATAAAATATTTAATGTCACTAAAAAAACATTCAAAAATATAAAAAATAGTATCCCACCGGTATCGGGAACAGGGGCAACTCTTAGGCATTATTATTATTTATTGTAAAGAGCAGTAAGCAGTTTGAAAGTGGCGCCAGTGACTGAAAAGTAGAAGGGGAATCGTTTGTCTTGGTATGGTCATGTAAAGAGGAGGAATGAAACGCATGTTACTAAAAGAGTTAAGAGTACATGTGGATAGGTGGAGAGGGAGAGGGAGGACAAAGAAAAGATGGATGGATTGCGTGAACAGTGATATGAAAGAAAAGGAAGTTAGTGATAGTATGACGGTTGACAGGATAGAATGGAAGAAAAAAACGTGTTGTGCCGACCCCAAATAAGATGGGACAAGGGCAGGAAGATGATGATTGTAAAGAGCAGTACCTACTCCATACACGATCTAACTTGCACTTAATAGTGGTTGAGTAACTGTTCCAGTATGAAAAACCGTCTTACCTTTGTTAGGATTACAAACTTTTTGCAGCCAGTTGACCTTTGCCTTGAATTGAAGGTCGATGTCAACGTATACCAAGAAGCTTAAGATGGTCGATTATTGGCACCGTTGTACCTCGAAGAGATGGAGTGGGGTCGAATTGGCTCCTTTTAGCGGAAAAAAGACAGGTCTTTCAGAAAGTCTGCATTCAATGACACATTCCAGTCGGTAGACTGAAAGAATGGAACTTACCAATAAGGTTTTTGTAGCAGACACGGGGTTTCTTGCCAGTTCTTCTCTATAGGAAACGACCAATTGGAACCGTGCACTAGCTTTGTTTTATAAGTGCCCATGTAGGCCTATCTGAAATAAAACATATTTGGATTTGAATTTAGACTCTAGCGTCGAAGAAGACAACTAGTGCTTCCCCGTGCTTCTCAATGATTTCACTCCAATATTCGAGTGACATACGTTAGATCTCCAGTACCGAACAGGCGAATGTTCCAATAAAGAGAGAGAGACAGAGAGCTACTTAAAGTAAGGTGAACCAAATAATTTTTCGCAAAAGAGCTTAAAGATTAGTCTTAAAATTACATAAAAGACTAAAAATATAACGTTTTCCAATATAGATGGGAGCTAACTTAAACGAGTTTCCTTACAAATTGAAGTTTATAACTACTACAAAATTGTTTCGGTTCTTCATCGCGGATCGACCAAGTTTTACGTTTCCACACTGATAGGGAATTAAAAACAAACAGATTGTGAGCGTAACTGTTTTTCTTGGCTGTTCTTATCTTAAGCTCGTTAAAACTGACAATTGACGAAAACTGATTAATTTTGTGCTGGAAAATAAACAATTATCCTCCTAACAAGGTTTCGCAAGTTTTAATATGATATCTTTAATGAGCTTATGAGACTTTTTAGGTTAATACAAGGTGCTTATAATCTATAATACCCGTTTCTCTAAAGCAAAATCAGTGGTAGGTTCTGGTCTTCCATACACACGTTCTTCAAGCTAACGCTTTCATACAACGACGTCGGGGAGTATTGGGAGTAAAATACGAGCTGAGTGAAGGGGCATATATTTAACGGCGGGGTAAGAAAGAGCGGAGGGAGGGAGACCACACTCTTAGCTTTTTCCGGACAGGTCCATTTAGTTGAAGTTCAATGGAATGATGTAATGTAACCCTAACCTAACATGGTTAAGCATCTTGTTCCCACCTCATACTTACTCACAACATTCGCTGCTCTAGTAGATACGTACGTTTTGCGTCAGAGAATAAATGTTTGGGTCCGATTGAATAGAGTTTGGTAGTTTCTTAAGGAATTTTGGGCTTTTCTTCTTACGATGTTTTGAAAAGTACATAGAAATTTGAATTTAACAGTAGTTTAATTCAAAATAAAATAAACAACGTTCACTAAAATTGGCGAAGTCTTTCTGACTTGCAGGTATGCAAAATTGGTTCCGTCAAGGCCGTTCCATCATCCAACGAAGGAACAGGAATGGATTTTCATTTAGTTTCATTTAGTTTTTAAAAGTCTGACACTAACTCCCGCTCCGCCCAAGAGCGAGATAAGTCATAAGATGATTATCCCACCGAAAAAAAAAAATATCAGACCACAAAACATACGACGTTGTGCCACCGGTACACGGGGGACATCCCTGTTATATGCACAAAATGTTTTAGGATTACTTTCGCTGAGCGTAAAGCTAAGGAAAGGTGGGTTCTGAGTTTCGATAGCTACTATCAGAGGCAATCTTTAATTCAAGAGTGAATACGTCGATATTCGATGGAGCAGAAGTGGCAACTACGTACCAGAAGATACAGCTTTGGAAGGCCTTCCACAAAGTGGACTAACGAACTGATCAGGGCCGCAGAAATCCGATGGATTTGAGATACTCAGGACCGGTCATTGTTGCGGTACTTGGGAGAGAGCTATGTCCAGCTGTGGACGTCTTTCGGCTGTAATTATTGATAAATTAGTTACTTCTAGGTAAGCGTGCTCCAACGTGGACCACATCATCACTTATGTGAAATAGAGGTGAAACGCGAGCCTATCGACTACATATTGTCATGATACAGACAATACTCTTCCTGGGTCAGTATGGTCACCCTACTCAAGGCTAAGATTAACGTGGCCCGGTAATGGCGGGTTTTGCCTCTCAGCTGATTTAATGTTTACATATGTGTAGTTATGCCTTGTACCAGGATATCTACCGCTTAGTGCGGACAAAATTGAGCCTCTGAGATTTTCTCTTTAGACTAATGGGGTTTGTACATGGGGCAAGTAACTTGCGTATGTGACGGTGAGAAGTTGTCCAGTGCAATTAATCTAGTAGATAATATGGATTCTAATGAAAAATGTACGACGACTTATTGCATGGATTTAATAGGATGAAAAATGTGCTATAAAGAATTTTTCGTGAATGCGCCGCCGCGGCGCTTCTTTTAGCCGTTAGTCGCATTTGAAAATGCACAACTACATCAAGGCAAATGCGCGACTCATTAAAATAAAAAAAAATTGCCTCATACTAGGATTGACTCCTCTATTTATTTATTTATACTTCATGCACATAAAGGTACAGAGGCGGACTTAATGCCTTAGCCATTTTCTACCAGTCTACATTTGGGTGATGCAGAGAAGAATAGTGGTAGGTGCAATAAAAGAGAGAGAAAAAATAAGGTCTCTATCGTGGGTGCATTCACAAACATGTAAAAGTAACAAAGTGTAAGGGTGTGTGTGTGAAGTGTGTAGTGTGTGTGTGTAGTTAGTGTAAAAGTTTTTGTTACTATTTTGGTGTACGAAAAAATTTATTTTATTTTATTCTATTCTATTCTATTCTATTCTATTCTATTCTATTCTATTCTATTCTATTCTATTCTATTCTATACTATTCTATTCTATTCTATTCTATTCTATTCTATTCTATTCTATGTAAACTCACATACATAAGACACCTAGACCCGAAACTAAACCCGTGATGCACATCAACATCCAATCGTTAAATTACTGCACCAAACGTGCTGTGACTGCATGTTGACTGTATTGATGCTGCGTCTTAGCAACACGCGTCTGCATCTTAGCAACACGTGTCTGCTACTTAGCAACACGCGTCTGTATCTTAGCAACTTACACGCGTCTGCACCTTAGCAACTTGCTTCTGCATCTTAGCAACACGCGTCTGCTTTATAGAAACACGCGTCTGTATTTTAGTAACACGCGTCTGTATCTTAGAAACACGCGTCTGCTTCGATGCAATAGCGTCAACAGGCGAACAGTGCGGTCACAGGTAGTGATTTCAGTTCACGCCTTTACGATGATGCTGCATCATGTCTGACTATGCGTTTCGCCTCGTCGTTTATACCGCGTACATCAAAGGACTGGAACAAATCACCTGCTGCGGTCTTCCCGTCCGATTATAATTTAGGTGTCTAATACAAGGCTAGAGTGAATAGGCTCTTAATAAACTAGTGCGCCTCTCCATCCCTCCTCTTACCATCAGGTGGGATCGCTGTCAAACACTAGTATAATACCAACTCAAAAAAAAACTTATTCTGTATCGCAATAAGAGAGATGCAGAGTCGTGGCATTGCGATTGACCGCTTTTTTTTTCCTGCTTAATCTCTGTAAAGAGTCGCTGTGGGGACCTCCATAATTTTTCTGAAACCATATTTGTTAATTCAAATGTAGGTTAGGTAGGTGTGTCCGGATCGAGCGTGTAATGTATTACAAGCGCGCTTCAAAGAGCTGTCAGCATGATGGACGGGGATTGTTAGGGTCGATGCCTGCCAGGGCTGCGTGATTGTTTAAACAAGTCACCTGCAAATGGCAATTGGAGGGACAAGGAGGAGGGGGGGGGTGTAGTCAATAAAATTCTGACATTTTTGATTGCACCCAGAGTGAGAAAAGTTAATTGAGAATTTTTCACCCTAAACAAAAAGGTAGGTATGCAATGTAGATTTCTTCTGAAACCAATGGACGATCGATTTCCCAGCTACGAGTCTTGTTGGGCACGCCACAATTATGGCGGTAAGTCCCCTCTTAGAGGAGCGGCTGGAAAGACCACATGGCGTCCTTACCTTCAGCATGTCGCAGGTCCTCACCGGACATGGTAAGTTCGGGAGGTTTCTAAACGAAACGCCTGGGTGCTGCTACTGTTTGGACCGTCCGGAGGACACGGTGGAGCATACGCTGGAGGTGTGCCCCGCCTGGGCAGAGCACCGCCGTTTCCTCGTAGGGGCGATCGGCGGCAGTGATCACTCGCGCCGGGCATTGGTACAGGTCTTGGTCCGGAATGAAGAGGGGTGGCAGGCGGTCGCCTTCTTCTGCGAAGCAGTAATGCTAGCAAAGGAGGCGGCCGATCGCGTCAGACAACGGTCCTCACGCCATAACCGCCGCCGGGATTCCGATCCCGATTTCCGGCCACAGTAGGCGCGGGCTTGCGGATTGCGAGTAATGGATGGCTCGCCGTCCGACCGTCAGGTAACCGTCCGGACCGAGCCCAAGTCGTCGACGGCGCGTACTGTTTTACATTAGATGATTTTCCCACCTAAAAAAAAAGCTACGAGTCTTGTGAAATTAAATTTCACTAATTTTCTCTGCAATTCTACCAAGCTAGTATGATGGACCATTGTGAAGTCGCTTTACTCTGTAAACAACAAACAAAGTGCATGTTAACATTTACTTAGTAATTGCTCTCCGGTATTTTTCCGGCCGCGTCGCAAGGCTGTTCTGCACTTAAGGCAGGAAGCTGCAGGAAGTGAAGCTGCGATAAATTAGCGTGATGTACTGCTCAGCTAATGCTCTGCAGATCTACGACTGCGGCAGGAACTATTGGAAGACGTTTGTGTTATGTGTTGAAAGTAGTGGAGAAACTAAAGTGTGCACGTCGTGCAAGGAGTTGACTGCGTGACTTCTATCAACAATGTACCTGCGTGATAAATTATTGTAGTGTTTTTTCATACGATTTGGATGCAATTTGGATTTTTTGGCAATTGTAGTCGTTGATCGAATTCATTTTGAACGATCCTTGTGCTCCTGATTGTTAAAAACAATATTTTAATGTATTGGGCAGTTCTCATAATCTTATGAGTACACTTAGCCGAAATAACATTTGTTCGAAGTATTATGTTTCCGAAAATTCATTATACCGCTGTTTTAATTGCCATATTTTTATATACCAAACGCCTAGAAAGTTTGTGCACACTATTTTATCTTGAATTCTAATAAAGCAACAGGAGCTAGTTTCAGATTATTTTAACTTTATGTTTTGTTTAATTAATTATTTAAATGTGATAGCACTTAATAATACAGTAAATTATGAACAAAAGTGGTTTTAATTAGTCTCAGTAAAAAGCACACAAACAAGGATGCTTGCTTTGAGCATACAAGCAGGCATGTAGCATGCAAGTAGATATACAGCATGCAAGCAGGCATGTAGCATGCAAGTAGATATACAGCATGCAAGTAGGCATGCAGTATACAAGCAGCATGCACTATGGAAACAGGCATGCAACATGCAGTAGGCATGCCACATGCAGCAGGCAGATAACATGCAGCAGGCATGCATTATGCAAGCAGGCACGCAGTATGCAAGCAGGCATGCATTATGCAAGCAGGCATGCAGTATGCAAGCAGGCATGCAGTATGCAAGCAGGCATGCAGTATGGAAGCAGGCATGTGCATACATGAAGCAAGCATTGTTTTTGTGACGGCTACGGCGCTGCTGAGTTTGGGCAGCCCCATGTGAGCTCATCGTCGCAGATGGTTTTAACGCTCACTACCGCAGCTTCGGCTAGCGTACCGGAAAAATCGGAATAGTGATCGGTTGACTATGATATTAGTGTGATTTATTTATTTAATCGTTTCTCTAAGTACACAAACACGTTTAAAAATAAAGACAAGAAAAAGGAAACAGAAAAAATGGAAAGTATGTGTATGTCATGTGCATATAATTATTATGTACGAGCAAAACAAGCATGAATCTCGTGCGACAATTTACTAAAAATGCATGTAAATTCTCATAAAATCGGAGTTGTCGTTAATTATGAAAATGAAGATTTTCACTCACATTTTTTTAGGGTTCTATACCTCAAAAGAAAAAAAGCGGAACCCTTATAGGATCACTTTGTTGTCCGTCTGTCTGTCTTTCAAGATACTTTATCTCTGAAACGCCTAGAGGAATGGAGTTGAAATTAAAACCATATTCGGTCTGCAGTCCCTTGAAGCTGTGAAAAAATTAAACTTGTAAATTAACGAAAAATAAGATATGGCGGTTTATTTTGTACAAAACGTATATATATCTCGACATTCTCAAGGGAATCGAAATTCATAGGGTTCTTCTTGTTGTCATAGAAAGAAAAAAAGAAAAATATTTTATTTGGCACGCATGGATAAACACACTGTAAAACAAAATTTAAGACAACCAAGTAAAAACACTGACACAATATATGTCTCACGGCTGCGCCAAATAGGTCCAGTTCAGCAAAAAAGCCAGACTACTACATCCCAGATTAGGCATAAAGTGTTAGGTTTTGATACGTAATCAGATTATTTACTCTGTTTTTGTAACCAAGAATATTAATTATTAAAAATTAATAAAATATAAATTATTAACCAAGAATATTAGTTTTTAATTAAAGTTATTTTGTATTCGATTATTCATTGCAATCGACTAATTGAGCTGGCAATACCGAACCCTGGGACGAAGGTAACGAAGGAACAAGAGAGGGTTTTTAGTCAGTAAAAGTCTGACACTATCTCCCGTTCCGCCCAAGAGCGGGGGGTGTCACAAGATGATTTTCCCACCCAATCAAAAAAAAAGCTGGCAATACCGAAACGTATTTGTGATTATCTGTGTTTACCACAGCTGTCGATGTAGCGTAATGGCGGATAACAGCTCTAGTCTTCGATTCGCAGCCGTTCAAATAAGAGACACAATTTGAATCTTGCATTATTACAGCGTTAAGAAATATTGTAACAACATAATTTAAAAAGAGTGTCCATGGAGTTTCTTGCACATTCTTCTCCATGAGATCTACGCTTTGGGATGTGCAACTAGCATCACTTTTCTGACTTCTTGACAATTCAAACGATTAAGTCATAAATATATTATTCTATACTGAAGTGAGTAGTTTTATTACAGAAGCAAGGTCTCATAGCATAAGTATAGGAAAAAATCAGAAAACTTCAATTTTGTAGTTACGTATAAAAAAAAACTTTTTTGTAATTCGTAAAAATCTTTGAGACTCGATTCGGATTTTAAACTGATTTTATGGGTAAGTTTGTTCGGAACCCTCAGTGCTCGAGTCCGACTCGCACTCGCCCGGGTTTTTTTTTAATAAAAAGAACGTTGACCCAAACTAGGCATTATTCCTGCATCGTGGGTACATTCACAAACATGTAAATTCACATACACTAGACACGCAGACCCGGAACACCTATCAACATGCCATGCAAATATATATGTTCCGTGCGGGAATAGAACGCTGCTTAACTACTGTGCTAACCGTGCCGTCTAATAAGACTGTTCTGCCTACTCTCACATTTAAAAAAAACTAAGTCATGTAAAAACCACGTACTAGTACGTGCTACGTGGATTATTCTATAGCTACTAACCTATAGAATAATATTGTTAGTTTCCTTCTCCATTAACCCATTAGTAACTAAAACAAAAGAACACCGGTCTTCCATTATCTCTTCAGGCGTAACACTGGGGCATGTGTGACGTCATCGCGGCTTGCTTCTGATGACAGTTCGTTGACACATGTTTTGATATCGTACGCTGATAAAACCGCGTATAGCATCTGTTAATAGGGAAAAGTTGTCAGTATTTTCATATGAAAGGAAAAATATCTGTGAATAAAGGATATTGTTAGGAGTGATCTTTTAAAGGGCGAGTTTTATCGACCTTCTTTTATTTTTAGGTGGGAAATTATACACTGACTTTTCCCTTTAGGGCGGAGCGTTTGCTGATATCTCCTTGAGGCTCGCGTGGAACACTACGCGCCGTCGACGACTTTGGCTCAGTTCGGACGGTTACCGGACGGCCGGACGTCGAACTACCCATTGCACGCCGCCCACACGTACAGTAGTTAGAAATCGGAGTTGGGATCCCGGTGGTTGGCGCGTGAGGGCCGTTCGTTTGCAAGTGCAGTCGCCTCCTTCACTAGCATTATTGCTTCGCAGAAGGAGGCGTCCGCCTGCCATTCCTCCTAGCTCCGGACCATGGCCTGTACCAAGGCACGGCACGAGAGTTCGATGCCGCCGATCGCTTCCACGAGGACACGCCGGTGATCTGCCCAAGCGGGATACACCTCTACTGTATACTCAACTGTGTCCTTCGGTCGGTCCACATAATGTTGACCTCCCGAACTTACGATGCCGGTCTGGACCTGCGTCATGTGGAAGGTGAGGACACCGTGACGTCATTTCAGCCACTCCTCAAAGAGGGGACCTACTGCCACAATAATGGCGCGCCTATTCCATGAACGACCTGATTTTTAATTTTAAGATTAATAATAATAATATTTTTTTTATTAATTCAGACATCATTGATCCAATGGTTAGTAGAAAACTTATCATCTAGGTGTTAGATTAATATTAACTTACAATCACATGGTTCGATTTCGAGGTCTATCTGTAGATGAGTGCTCGTTCGTAACATAGGTGGTGGCCCCGGCCGTCGTGTATCATTATGGGTAATTAGAAGTCTGACAACCGAACTGACCAAGGTGTATGTTGCTACCGAGAGACTGGGTTATGGAGGCCAGGTTAGTAGCTACTAGCATAAATTGGTATTCAGCTGTATGCTGTCAGACTGTATTGGGAAAACGAGTTCTTATTATTTCTTTGACCTTTGCGTTCCACGACCACAGGTTTTCCTTTCGAAAGTAAACCCATGGCCCCAATAGGCTTCAGCCCTGCGAGTCTATACGGTAGACTTACTCTGTAAGAGATGTCAATTTTATTGAATTAGTACAACAAAGTAAAACTACTTCGTGTAGGCGTCCGCTATTGAGCGATTCTACGAAAACGTTCCCAACTTGCGTCAGTTTACAGACAAATGTAATTTATTGAATTATCCCTAGTCACCTCTTGAGGTATCCGCGTATTGAATTTAGAATAATTGGTAATAAGTACCATTACTTGTATAATATATAGAAATAGGACATTTCAGTCAAGAAATATATATAAGGACTTGAGTTATATTTTACCTTTTGCATCAGCCAGGAAAAACTATAACTGAAGTCCTCATATATTCAGCTGTTATCAGTGTTCTGAATTTGTGCTTGGTTAATGGCAATGTGTGTGTGTCATATTACATGAGACATAAAAATAATAAAATAAATTATCGTACCGACCGAATTTCGATCACGGTGGCCAATCTCAATAAAGGTTAGCTTTATTCTCATGGCCCAACGGGGCGATCATCCAACACGATCGAAGAGAAATCAGGCGCTGGACCAACGACTTAATGTGCTTTGTGAGGTGTCGCAACACATATTCCAAAACTCCGGGCTGCATAAAAATAACCTGTAGCACTTTTCTTCCGACTAGGGAATCTAACCCAGAACTTCACGATTAATAGTCGCGTTTGCGACCACCAGACCAGCGAGGCTGTTTAACGTACATAAAAATAACTAAATGTTATACAATAGGTGTACCACTGGGATAACCGTCATGTTATGTTGAATAAAAAACCTACAACTATTGGATTTTCGCATTGTTAAAAGGTGTTGAATACAAATACGCGTTGTAAACAAAACGCTGCAGTACTCGGTCGGTGGCAATAAAACTAAATATCGATATATGACGTCACACAGTTCACTGCCCACTGGACCGACTGATAATATAACATTGTTCTCTATAATGCGTTTGAACGTTGCTAGTTACTTGCCATGTATTTATTTACTGACCTTTTTAAACATTCTGTCGTATAGAAGCAGAGATAACTTGCGGACTGCGTCAACGTTTACGATATGTTCTGCTTTATTAACAAACTGCAGTTAAATACTTAGCTAATATTTAAGTTCCTTATCTATCTTAATTTTAAAAAAAATCGGCAAAAGCGAGTCGGAATCACGTACTGCGGGGTTCGCACAAACTTAATTATGAAAACAGTTCCATTCCCGAATTGAGTTTCGAAGATTTTTCCGAATCGCAAAAAAATGTTTTTTTTTTGTGACGTAAACTAGTGCTATAAGACTTTGCTCCATGCCAAATTTCAGGATTCTAGGTGAACAGAAAGTACCCTATTTTGATTCCCTTGAGACTGTCGAAATATACGTTTTTTGCGACATAAACGGCCGTATCTTCCGTTTTTATTAACTCTTCAAGGGACCGCAGACTTGAGTATATGGTTTTAATTTCAACTCGTTACCTCCACGCGATCCCGATACAAAGAGTCTTGGCAGACAGACGGACAACAAAGATATCCTTTAAGGGTTCCGTTTTTTCCTTTTGAGGTACGGAACCCTAAAAGTGGAAATATTTGTATTTTTGTTTTTAAATGAATAAACTCAAAAACTACTAGATCGACTGATTCTTTCACCAGTTGTATGTTTCTATATCACTCAGTGACATTGGTTCATTATATTTTCTAGTTTCACACTACGGAAGCCGCTTGCAGAAACTATAGTACTAGTATGTACATAATTATAATGTTAGAAGTTTTTATAATAAATACTTGTAACTGTTAATTACAGTAAAAACATCCTGCTGCATTTTTGTAGCTTATCGGAAAATGCGCAAACTATGGAGCATCCCCTTTAATAGAAAAATTATCTTTTTTCACAAAAAAAAAATTATAATTTTAATGAAAGATGAAGAAGGATGAAGCATTAGAAAGAGTGACGAATATAAATGTTGATGTAGAGAGAGCAAGGTAGATTGTGTGTGTGAGGAGTAAAGTGAAAGAAAAGGGGGAATGATAGCGTGATGGTTAACAGGGGTGAATAGGAGAAGAAAATGTTGTGTTGACTTGCGCTGAGTCGTATTACCACGCGATTTTAGTAAAGTGATTAGAACACTCGTTTTTTAGTAGAATTTTTTAAATGTGGAAACCATTTTGTAAGTTACAATCGGCGGTACGAATATTTTCAGACAAACTTCATTTACTTGCCACTCGCATACTAACTCTCCTTCCCACTCGCCCACCGCCCACAGTACAGTTCAAACGCTCCTCAGCATTGTCTCGCTATCTCGCCGATACATTTGTTGGTTCGCCATTGTGTTGCTTCGCTCACAGCGGTTGTTTACTCCGCAGCCACAACCAACATATTTTTATTGTTCTATCATCGCCAATGTACGAGGTGCTGTTTTAAACGTAGATAGTACTTTATGTGGGTATGGCTGTAAAAAGTTTAGTTGTAAAATTTGAACACCGAGTTATTTTGATGTTTTCGTGGTCTGGCAAGGTCTTAAAATTCGTAAGAACCTTTGGTCCAGCAGTTTATGGATGATGAAAATTGTACTAAAACTCGGGAAGTACGTAAAGCATTATGTTTATATAACGATATAATATAAAATATGGTTCAGTTCCGCAAAACAAAACTTATGTTTATCATTTTGCTACGAGTCTACGACAGGGCTACAGCGTGCTACGTCTCGTAGACATTGTCACCTTTTCGTAGACCCTCGTAGTATTACGCTACGCTAGTCAAGTTTGAGAATGCAATAACGTACAAAATTAATGTTTGGTGTTGTGATGGATAATACAGTGTAATTGTGTTTATGACTCATGAATAATAATAACCTGCACCAGACTGTAAAGGCTGCTATGCTACATAAAATTATGAAATTCATAGAATTTCTTAGCAAAACTGATTATTTATGCCGTAAGATTGCTACAACCTAGCAATCTTACGGAATAAATATTTAATGTATTTCTTAATGATTTTTTTATTTTTATGTTCCATTTTTGTAAAGTAATATTACTATTAATAGTTTGTTTAGATGATTTTTGGTGAGTGTGATGGCTCAGTTTTTAAGATACCTGTCTCTCGTACATGAGGTTGCGGGCCCGAAACCGTGCAAGTATCTATCAATGTGAATTTTTCAATTCATATGTAGGTACTTTTCTTATTTTATCTAAGACATTACTAACATCTCGAGCCTCCGAAAACACGTAAAGCTCGATTATCATTCATTTAACAGTTGTTACAGATAGTCAGACACCAGTAAGTGTGACCACCAAACTATCCAAGGAGTATCGTGTTGCCCAGTAACTGGGTTATGAAGGTCTGATATGCAGTCGCTCCATGTGAAACACGAGTATTCAGCCGCATCCAGTTAGACTGGCAGCCGACCCCAGCTTGTTTTTTTTTATGTTGGGTAATCATCTAATAAAATCTCCTGCCATTTCGTGTCAGACTTTTACTGTCTAAAACCCACTCCTGTTTCTTCTTTGCCTTCGTTTCAGGGCCCCAGGGTTCTCTTTCGTATCACCAAAGGCCTCAGTAGGCTTCAGCCCTACTGGGCCCCTACAGTTACTGACATCTCCTTGAGGTGCGCGTGGAACACTACGCGCCGTCGACGATTTGCGCTCGGTCCGGGCAGTTGCCGGACGGTCGGATGGCGACCTACCCATTGCTCGCCGGACCCCAAGCTAGTTGAGAAAATACTAGGAAAATTGAGATGATTTTTGTATATAAATTCAATAAATGTAATTACTTAATATATTCCTTTAGAACTGCCGCTTGGTGTTTTGCTCGTAGCACTTAGTATTGACCAAACAACCAGCTAAGAGTAACGGCAGTTAGCAATACAGAACAAACATGGTGACCATGTGTTTGTTTGTCCTTTTATCCGTAAAACAAGGGAGTCCAGAAGTCCCAGTCAAAACAAATTTGAAATACACACTTAACATCCCTTATTCTTTGAAAAAGGTAAGATGATGATAAGCCATGAAGTGGTTGACAATGGAGAACGCTTGCCTAGAGGTTGTCTATCAAGAAGCACAGAGTCCGGTAGGGAATTCCAATCCTTAGCTGTACGCACAACGAATGTGTTCCCAAAACGTTTTGTGCGTAAATATGGGTGGGGTGTCCACAATGTACATAATGCTGGTGCGTCCCCTTACGTCTAGTGGTCCGATGGTGGAACAGACTTGGCGGAATTAAATTGTGCAACTCCAATGCATACTCCCCGAAATGTAAACGACAGAAAACCGACAGGCTAGTAGCTCGAAGTCCATGCTCAAGACTTTTGCTGTTGTTGCAACGGGAGGCAGTCCATCAATCGAATTCAGACTCCGTGTGCTACTTCAATATCTTGATCTTTTACGCTCTGATGTACCTCTGGAAGACAATTCAATAACAGCTGCCCACATCGATTGACGTTCTAGCTTCAGTCTCCGAGGTTGGCTTTAAGATGGGTAACCATGACTTATTAGTGACATGGTTTGAGGCAGATGTCACTGGTATTCAAAAGTCTGTAAGTATACAAACCATAAGAGATATCGTGTAACCCAGTAACTGTTTTGCTGAGATAAAATACTGTTTTAGCTGTATTCAGTTAAACAATTAGTCTGGAGATGGCCCTAACATTTTTTCAACTGTATTAGAGTCTCCGCCTGAGATTCAAACCCACTTATATGGACTCACAAAAATCTATCTGTCGGTGAAGTCAATAAGTACGGAAGTCAGATTGACAACGAGACAAAGCGTCATGTGACGTAATCACGCTTTGATAGATTCTGGCATAACGTTAGCAGTGAGTCCGGCTATAAAAGAAATTATCAACACCAAAAAGTTCTCTTGTGCGAACAACATTGCCTAGGGATCTCTCGGCTTTTTGTAAATTGGATTCCTAAAGTCTATAGTTGTAGTATGAATAGTTTATTTATTGCTCGTTACCTATTCATCACCCACAAAATAGAATCAATCGGTATTCTGAATCGAAATATCTATCTATTGGAGTTTAGTTTCCGAATGATTAAGAGCCATGTGTTAACATTATGCGTGTATCATGGTGGCTATCATTTAGCGGCCTTTATTCCATCCAGCCTACCTCTCTCCAAAAGCAAATAAGGTGTCCTAATTCAGAAACGTTTACGTATAATGACACGTAATATTTAGTCCAATTATGAGTAATGCCTTCTGTATTTTGTCTGTGTTACGTGAGCCTCAGCTGCGAGTCGACACTTAATCCTGGCTAAAAAGCCACCTCCAGTTTCTTGCGGAGCAGTTCAGTGTTGAAATAAGAGATTATAGCCGCTGTAAATAGTGCTGTATCGTGTTTTATGTTCAGAGGTCGAAAATATTAGCTCTCTGCAGTAAAAATGAGCATTTTAATCACTGGTGCCCATCCTTTTAGTGTAATGCAACTGCATGCGTTGAGAGACTAGTACTATGATAAAGTTGTAGCCAGAAAATACAATATGTAAGTACAACTTTTAAATTCTGAGTTTTCCAATTCACTCTAATGTAGATCAAAGAATCTACACAATTGTATTTGCTTGGTTATTGTTTGTGACCTCCTTAGTAGTTCTTAATTGAGCTACATGAATACTGACATTTTTTTCAATTTAATGTTATATTTGTGAAAGTAACTCTGTCTCTCTGTTACTCTTTCTTAGTTAAATTACTGAAACGAGGCAAGGACATACTTTTTTTTCATAGGTTACCTTTTTTTTGGCTTCGACGTCGACTTCGTATCCACAATAACCGAAGTCGCTAGCAAAAGCTAGTTTACTATATATATCATATCTTTTCAATTATTGTGTGGTTTATTTTGTATTGTATCTATTAACTGCTCCACATTTGTTGTAATTATACTTTTTTCTTTCTAACACATTGCTTTTGCAATATTTTTATTAATAATTGTAATTATTTATTTTACTTCATTTTATTGAATGTGAATGTGTGAACACTATAGACTCCGCGAATTCTTAGGTTACTTCTTATTATGATTATTTTTATTGTACTTTTTAGTACAATATTGACCAGTTTATAATGTCCTTACATAATATCTACATAAGCTGTAATATGGAAATATTGTAACAACAATTTTTTTAAAAGAGTTCCCATGGAGTTTCTGGCCATAGGAAACTACCAATTTGGAACCGTGCACTAGCTTCTGACGTTTTATAAGTGCCCATGTTGGCCTATGTGAAATAAAAAACTTTTGACTTTGACTTGACTTGACTTTATTATTTGGAATAGGTTATAAGACCCTAGGGAGGAAAGATGACGAATGAAAGTCTTATTAAAAGCAATAACTGAAACTACATAGTTTATTACAGTAGTATTTAATGGATCAACTCTTTTAATTTTAAAACTATCCATCGCGAAGAGTTTAAAAGTCAACTTCAAAGTTTATTCAGTATCAGCTCTTCGGAATAATTTCAAAGAACCTACTTTATCTAGAGATTACCCGGTTTTAAATGGAAAATTAATTGCTTCCTCTAAAATTCGGAATAGCTCCGTTATAAATAACCACCAGCACTATAACAATAATAATTTAACTAATTAAAACAATTAAGCTGAAATTAATATTTCCGTCGCTCCCATTATTTTAATTGCTGTAACCTTGATAGTTTAGATTTAATCATTTTTGCTTGGATTATTTTAAATAGGGTTTGCCTTAGAACACAGTTATAATCGTGCTTGTATTAGATGGTGAAGGTTTGGCAAGAACTTGGTGGGGAGGTGATGGGTAAAGTTCGCATTTCGTGCATAAAATCAGTCATCATCATCATCATTTCAGCTGAAACACGTCCACTGTTCCACGTCCCAAGCTACGCCAACGCTGCGTTTTCCGGTGCGCGGTCGCCACTCTAGAACCTTTCGGCCCCATTGACCATAAAATCAGTAATACCTAGAAAGGGAGTAAGCTTTTCTGTGGGTGTGTTCATCATGTCGCTCTCGCTCTGAGTGGAGAGAGGAATTGTCAGACTTTAACTGACTAAAATCCACCTGTGTTCCTTCATTTGATTTGCCCTTTGCTTTCCAGGCGCGCGGTAGTTCGAACAATTCCGCAAGCTGGTAGGCAGTGGGTTCTTTGTACAATGGATTCATTTCACCTTTTTTTCCAATAAAAAAAAAAAAAAAAAAATTCAGACAAAACAGATATCCCAATGCAGATATTCATTAAGTTACATCAATAAGTTCACATTTGGCTATTGTCGATGCATTGTGTGAAGAGTGATATGAAATAAAAGGAAGTTAGTGATAGCATGACGAGTGACAGGGCAGAATGGAAGAAAAAAACGTTTGCGCCGACCCCAAATAACACGGGACAAAGGCAGGAAGGTGATGATTGGCTATTGTCATCGTTATTACAATCGAAAGATGTCCAATGCCGGACAACAGCTTGGTTTACGTGGTCGTGTGCTTTTCGGCTTCCAGCAGATTCCCACGGGGTTCAGCAAGTCACCGGACCACCACGGGGGAGGCGTCTACCATAAATAAAATGGTTCCCCATATGGGCCTTCCAATGTAAATACGTAACTAACCCCACTAGGTGGTGCCACCCCTATTAGGCTTAGTCGACTATCCGAGTTCCCGTTCAAAGCCTTTCGTTCAAACTTCTGATGCAGCATAAGGAATACCTGAATAGTTATGTACTCTCTCCATACATCCTTTTTTTTCCTTTTAATCAACTAATGACTTCTCCTTCCCTATGGTGAAGCTGGAGGTTGTGTCAGACTTTTAGTGACGATAACAACACTATGTTCCTTCAGTTATCTTTTGCGGTCTAGGACCAAGGGTTTCCCTTTCAGAAGTAGTCCCATGGCTCCAGTAGGTGGATGTTGCATCTCTGTATGACACATTCTGTCAAACTAACGCCCAGCTAACTATAACTCTTCCTTCTCATTACCAGTCCCATAAGTCCACGTCTTCATTACGTCTCAGTTTTTCCTGCGGTGAACTATTGCGTGGGGGGGGGGGTGCAGCCAGCTCAGAGGACAGCGGGGGAGTGGCGTCGCGGCGCTCGTTTGTTACAAACTTTAACACGCCCTGCATAATGACGTTCTGGACTGCATAGTATGGGGTGCTAAGCGAGGCCAAGCGATGTTTTTCACAAGAGTAGTACTCGTACCATAGGAAAAATCACAAGAGGTTAAAATCACGTGTACCAAGCACAAGGATCTCTCGGTGCGTGGCCGCCATTTACTAATGCTGAGATCTTGTTTTTTCTTTAAAACAAGAATAATATGTACGTTGTTATTCTGTGCGATCTCTACACAACATTTCTCAATTGATTTTCATGAGGGTACAGACGTACAGAGAGTTACCCAATAATGGCCTTCGAAGGCCTAGTGTCTCTGGGGATCCTTGTTACGTAACTCATGGTAGCATTGTAGGCAGTTAACTATCATTAACACAAACTGACAACCTTCCATAAAACTGCCCAAAAATCAGGTTTTAAAGGTATGGCTAATGAATTCAGTCAATGATTTGAAAACGGGAAGGACTTATTTGATTCACTTACATTTGGTTTTCTATGTTTTGTTTTAATATAAATCTTTGTGATGAATATCATAATAATATACGACTACTTAAAAGTTTTATAATCAATATTCATATACTAAATATCTATAGAAATACTGCAGAAAGAGTGCTGTATTAAAATGAGTACAGTCCTCTTAGACGGGCGCGGGATTTCTTCCCACTCTTTTTTCTTACTTTCATTTTTATTTGATAAAAAAATAAGTAGATACTTATTTCGTAAATTGAACAAGGTCAGTTTATGATTGGCGTTTACTAAAATTGTTTGGGCACTCGGTGGTTAAATGCGATGAATGCACAGCCACGAGGTGTGCAGTCATGGAGAATATTTTCTGAAAACCGAGTAGTCCGTAGTTTAAGAAAATGGCGCATATCTGTAGTAGATACTTTAGTACTGATGATAATTGCCATCACTTATACTAGCTTTTGCCCGTGAATTCGTTCTCGTAAATGAACTACTGCGGACACGAAGTCAAAATCGAAGCCAGATAGACAGTATAGTATCATATAATTTTTTTTTTGTTCTTATTCCGTCAAACATTTAATTAAAATCAGTTTGGTAGCTTAATTGTGAAAGCGTAACAGACCGAAAGCTTTTTAGAATTATTATATAATATTAAGTGAATCACTTGTCGAATCCACAGTTCATTTTGACAAAGCGGTTTCCAACCAAATAATAGTCAGTATTCATGATCAAATAATTTATACCTTTTGTGCCAACGTAAACTAATTCTGTTAGTGTCTACACGCAGACACTATTGAATTAGTGTTACATTTGAAAGTTCTAACTTGGAATAAAGCAGCAGATAGTAACAAACTGGGTACTAATATATTATTCGGGTAATTTTCAATAGATTCATCTATATATATAAAAGCGAAATACCACTCACTGATTAATCACGAAATCTCAGAAACTATAACACCTACAAACTTAAAATTTGGCAGGTAGGTTCCTTCTAAGATGTAGACATCCACTAAGGACGGATTTCACGAAACTCCACCCTTAATGGAGTAAAACAGGGGTGGAAGTTTGTATGGAGAAACCTATTTTCACTATATATTAGAAGCTAGTAACTGAATAAAATTAAATGTGGAACGCGAAAACTATGACAATACAGATATTTAGCACAATAATTTAATGATAACCAAATAATAGAGGCATCCATGTGGTTTCTGTGCGCACATTATTATTACATTATTGTGATTCAAATATGTGGAAATTGTCGTATACAGATCACAATAGTAAGGTATACCCTAATTTAAACTAGCTTTTGCTGGCGACTTGATGCTGGTTTCAGGATAAGTTATAATTGTCAAAAGCACAGGACCTGTCAAGTGGCGACACTTGCGGGAGGTCTATGTCCAGCAGAGGACGTCTTTCGCCTGAAATGATGAATTAAAAGATAAGAATATTGATGTGTAATCATATAAGTAGGTTTAGGAGTGAAAAATCTTCCAAACTCCATTCGGGAATTGAGGTAAGTTTGTACGGAATCCTCAGTGCGCGAGTCCGACTTGAACTTGCCCAGTTTTTTAGTGTTTGGGCCGTGTTACACTTTGTCAAACGATACTGAAGCAGTAGTTTGCAGTGCCCATCTCTTTGTAGGACACAGACTTTAGTTAACGAATGTCCTCAACGATCCTCGTTCAAAAGGGAGTACTTGTTATTTTTCAGCCGGTTTTAGTGTTGCTTCAGGACATGAGAAAACGGAATACTTATGGTCCGGACGCCCCGGACCGTACATCTGCTTGAAATGCACTGAACGCAGCGCAGAGCTCACTGCTGTAATGTTTCGTTTCAGCTTACTGATGCGTTTTTGTTTACCTCGCTGAATTCCAATGGGATTAAGTGCAGCAGTCGTTTTGTCTCTTGAAAGAGAATTTACTGTCGTGTTTGTCAAAGGACTCTACTATCACTTAGGTTTATTGAATATAGTTCACGTTCCGGGCTACAAACGTGTTTGCCGGACCGTCATTACAAGAGAATTTTATCCGTCTTGGTCTAGGAGATCATAGATATGGAATTTATTCATGCAATGACTGTCATTTTACGAACCTTCAACATTGCAGAATGCAACCTGTTATTGAAATAGATTATTCCAGAAATTATATGGTATTTGTACTGATATATATATCAATTAGTCAGGATAATAATATTTTTTTATCATAGAACACAACGAATGAATCTAAACAAAATTATATACAAAAACACTTAACTAATTAAAACTATATATATACAGTAAAGGTTACTCTTATCTAAAATATGGCGTCATAAAACTTTTCTGCATCGCTGTTGACTGGAAGTGTGCCCAAAAGGCTGGCTGCATTGCTACGTTCTATGGCAATGCTTAATCTCTGACCGAGGTAAAAGCCAGACATTGGGTCAAAAATAAAAAAATAGTCAAGTTTTTTGTAAGTTTAAACTAAATGAGGCCGGTGTTTCCCAGCTAATCATCCTGAGAAGAAACAGCAAAACCAATTAAACCAAGAGGTCAATCAGCAAACATGCAGTGGTCAAATCATATGAGAACTATGCAGATTATTGTCTCAGATGGTCTTTTGAAGAAAGAACCACACAAATTTGAGTAGACTAACAATATGATAGTGTCTTGGTCAGCTGTTCTAATCTTCTGTTAGAATCGGGCAGATGATATTGACTAGAGCCTACTTTCCAAGGACTACGGTATTGTACAAAAGAGTTTTTTTTTTTTTGGCAGGAGTGGGAAATCCTCTTGGACGCCCAGGCTGCCTCAGAGACGAGCCAGTCTTGGCGGTGTCAGACTCCTACTGACTAAATCCACAATCCTACCTTACATTTAAACCACGGTCATGACGTCCGTGCTCTTGTTTGATAATTATACATTTGCTTCTGGGCAACTCCACGTGCAAGTGGCGTCACACCACAGCATCTTTCAGCGATCGCAATAAGTTGTTCGAAAGAGTTACCGCGGCCCTGAAACGCAAATGACAACAGAATGAGCACGGTTAGGTTTTAGGCTTTTTTAAGTTGAAGAACACACTGAGGGTAAAGTAGCTAAGTCGCACCGGAATGTCAATTTTAAGGCGTTTGTGAAGCAAGTACCGATATGTTTTTATGCACGTTGCTATGGAAGAAAACTTTTGGCCACAGGGCGTGGTGTTCCGTCGCTTCCGCGGACAAATACCACAGGACAGCACCAAGACAAAATAAAGAAAGAAAGAAAAATATTTTATTTGGCACACGTACACAGATACACTCAGTGTAGAAACAACATGTAAACTTAGGATAAAAAAATAAAATAACTAACATTGTGTGTCTCACGCCTGCACCAAATAGGTCCAGTTCAGCAAAAATGCCAGACAAATAGTGCGAAGTGAAATGTTACTAACATAGTTTTAAATCATGTTTACTAACAAAATGATTTATTATAAGTAGTTATGTATGTTAGCCCATAAGGTATTTATGATAGGTATATGCTGCCTAAAAAAAATTGATTATTATTATTTAGGCAGTAAGTGTTACACTCCTTCTCGCTCCATCCGAGCAGGAGAAGTTGTTTGATAATTTCCAACTGAAAAAATAAACGAGCGAGTGTTTCCACACGTTCTTGATAAAAGAACTTCTCCCAACCTAACACGTTGATATAGCGACATTCAAAACACAGGTCGTGACGAGACGTTAGTGGATCCGCACAAAAGTGTGCAAACATTAGCACAGCGCAGCCCGGGACTGTGCAAACTGTGCCCCCGTGTGCAAACGGCCGTATTTGCCGCCGCGCTAAACGGCGGTGTCCGGTGACAACACTATTTAGGTATAATATGTGTTTAGATCGACAGTTCCGTGACCTAGCCATTTTTATGTTTCGATGAAAATATTTGATGGTTTGTTTCTCTGTTATCCTTTTTAGCGTGTTCAAGCTAAGCTTGAAGATAAGGATAAAATAGTTTGACCCTTGTCATTATTCGCTATCTATCGATTGCAGAGACTACAGTTCAAGTTACTACAGGTTAAGTTTGTCCAATATGGTAGTTAATAGATAGTGGTAACTTGTTCGGTACCATAGTTCAGCCTAGCCAAGTTAAGATCGTTTCGTTTGCGTCAAACGCTTCGAGTAGGCCACGCCCTCGATTCTTTTGTTCTGACCACGTGACTGAGCATTGAGATGACGTCAGAACAAAGGAATCGGAGGCGTGGCCTACTCGAGGCGTTCGACGCAAACGAAATGATCGTAACTTGGCTAGGGGGGAAGATTCGGACTGTATCGCAGCTTTTACTAAACGTTACCATAAACTGTGTAGGTAATCATATATTATGTACTAGCTGTTGCCCGCGACTTTGTCCGCGTTAACTTCGTAAAACTGTACAATCACTCTGTGCTTGCAATTCATTCCGAAAGCATCGCAATTATTTATTGTACTTTAACATAAAACGGTTAAAGGTAAAAAAGCAAATTACCTTCAGGAAACATGTTATGTACTCGTCCAGATCCAGATGTATGAACGTCAATAAATAGAAAGAGTATGTATGGGTCATAGCAGTTGGCATTTCTGCCTACCCCAAGGAACAAACATACATAAACTAATGCCTTTTGCATTAGTTTATGTATGTTTCTGGTTTATGTTCTGGTAAAACAACATTGTATGATTTTAAACCCTCGCCACAGTGAGCACGCCACAATCGCAGCGGTAATGCCTGTCTTTGAGGAGTGACTACAGAGGCGTCACGGCATCCTTTTTTCATGCAGGACTCACCTGATGTGGGTGTTCCGGAAGGTATCTGTATTGAATTCTGCGGGAAGAAACACTCAGGTCTCACCATTGTGCGGATCGCCCGGAGAATACGATGGAGTATACGGTGGAAGTCAGTCCCGCTTGGTCGGAACGCCGTCGCAGCCATGTCCTCGTGGGGGCAATTGGTGGAGAAAATGATAACCAGTCTTCCTTAAGTGAAGCACTACGATCAAAGAAGGTGGGTTCCCAGCCATCGCAAACACAGGACTGCGGTGGTGCCGTCCGGCCGTCACGTCGTCGTTAGACAGCTTTGCACCTCGTTTACCTCTAGTAAACGAAGGAGCATAATCGGGACACCAACCTTCAGCTGGGTAATGTGCACTGATAGTGCAAAGCCTTAAGTGAATTCAAAAACTACCATCATCTATCAACTATCTTTCTCCACAAAAGTACTTATGAAAAATTTGGGAGAGAATGCTTGCATTGATTGTTGCAGTTTGATCATTTTGGGAGTTACTTGTTCATTCACCTATGACTTTTTTGGCGTGTATTTAACTGACGTCCCCGTATATCACACAAATGTTTTCTTGATAGTGGGAACTACCCTATAAAGAGTCTCCAACTTTTGAATGAATTTCGGCGACATCTTGTGCGTGTATCTCCGTCCAATCGAACTCGCATATTGATGGCCAAACCGAGAAATTACTGACGTCGATTGCCTCTATGAGGACACGGCGGTTCACCCAAGCTGAATAGACCTCCACCGCATACTACACCAGGTCCTCCGGGCGATTCGCAAAATTGTAATATCAGGGTACTTCCAACCAAATCCGGAAAAGCAACCGTTTGAAACATTCACAACAATCCTGAGCTTGTGCATCCATAAAACAATGAAATTACGGTAAACAAATGTAGCAGCCGATTAGTATTATCCCTGAGATTGGCCTCCCTCAGGGGTTTGTTCCAGTGTTGGTCACCATTCACTGCAAGAAGGTAACATCCAGATGTCGACGCAAGGCTGCAAGGAATCTGAGATACATCATACGTTGTCGATCTATGATCAGAAAAACACATTTGATCCCGTTTTATATGAAGCAGTGACTGCAAATAATAAAACACGCCATTATTAGGCCGCAAGGTGCCATCATCCCGGAGGACACAGTGGCGCATTCAGTGGAGGTGTGCCCCGCAAGGGCGGAGTACTACTTTGTCCTCGTGGAGGCAATCGGCGTCAGTGACCTCTCGCGCCGGGCTCTGGTTTGGGTGAGATCCAGAGCGAGGAGTAATGGCAGGCGGTCGCCTCCTTCTGCAAAGCCGTAATGCTAGCGAAGGAGGAGGCCGCAAGCGTAAGGGAACGAACGTCCTCACGCCAATCCGAGATTCCGACCCCGACTACCAGCCACGGTAGATGCGGGCTTGCGGACGTCGAGTGATGGGTAGCTAGCCGTCCGGCCGTCCGGTATCTAGTTGACCGGACTGAGCTCAGTCGTCAACAGCGCGTAGTGATCCACGCACTCCTAAAAGAGATGTTGCAAAGAGCAACTGAAGGACACAGGTGTGGTTTTAGTCAGTAAAGATTGACACGCCATCCCGCTCCTACCAGAGCGGGAAAAGTCATTAGATGATTGCCAACATTTAAAAAAAAGGTGCCATCATCATCATTATCATTTCAGCCGAAAGACGTCCACTGTTGGGCATAGGTCTCCCCAAGTGTCGCCATAATGACCGGTTCATGCATCGGATTACGCGACCCTCACCAAGTTATCGGTCCACCTGGGGGCCTTCCAATGCAAGATACCATGTAACACCTTTCGAAAATTTGGCCGTGTTATTTTAAAGTCAATAATTAAATACACATAGGTATTTACTTTTATCGCCTTTGGTTACAGTAAAAGTTGTTAAAAATGCCTCCGTCTAACACCAGTAGTTTTAAAATACACAATGCCATCTATCAAATTTAATATGAAGGTCAACTTTCATTGTCATCATTTTTTCTACTTTGAGTCTTTAGATGGCGTTGCGAGTTGCGTGTGGTGTCATATTTAACTTCTTGAAAACTTTAAATTCATGCCGTTAATATTTCATATGCTTTGTTTCATTGCGATGAAACAAAGCCTAAGTAATATATCAAGTTACACAGAATTTTAATGTATAAAAGCCATCTACATCGACTTCTAACATTTTGCGTGATACGCATACAACTAAAAACTTCTACAGATATATTATGTGTAGATATATAAAAAAAATGTAAGCATGCAAAAATATATAAAAAAATCTTATTTACCGTGAAAAAATAAAACCAAAAATTTCGCAAGAGAGCCACATGGGATTCGAACCACCTATAAATTATACGCAAGTCTAGATACGAAACCACTGCGCTACGGTCTTCGATGATAAAATTTTAAAATAGACGTTCTTATATAAACGTCATAATTGACTGGTTGGCTCCTTATCGATGATAGCGTGATGATTTTCGTTTCAGAAGTAATATTTGCAGCTAAATGGAATAATGTAATATTATTGTACGTGATTTTACTCGCCGCTTTGATTTTATTATGTGCTTTGATTAGTTTTTACAAAATATTAAGAAGATATCGAATAGAAATGTCAATTTTGTTTCGTTAAAATGGTAAAAGTTAGTTTTATTACAAAAAAAAAAGGATAAAATAATGACAAAATTTTTAACTGTAACTGGGGATCGAACTCGCGGCAATTGTCGTTCAATACCTACATTTTCGATTATTGCTCACCCCCCATAGGAAATAGCGTGATAATTTATAGCCTATAAGTTGCCCTGACCTATAAGGATTATGTATGCAAAATTTGAACAGGATCGGTTCAGTAGTTTTTGCGCCAATTAATACCACCGCAAAATAATTTTACTGTTTTATTATATGTATAGATATTTATGAAATATAAAAAAAGAACAGAATCTCAATAACCGGTTTCATATCGTACGTACTTTTCTAAGTTTATATAGGACATTAATGACACCCTGTGCCTCAGAAAGTATGTAATGCCATTGGTCTCAGATGAATGGCATCCTTTACACCTAATGGTGACCTTTACAGTCTTTACAAGTTTGACCATCAGTCTATCCAAGGAGTGTTGTCCAGCATCTTGGTTGTGCAGGTCTGACAGGTGGTAGCTCCATGTAGAACATAAGTATTCAGCCACATTCAGTTAGCTAGCTGGCTAGTTGGGAAAAGCTAGGGAGATAATGATACTATATCTTTATTAATTTACGAGTCATGACCAACAAGAAGACAACTGAGAAATCTTAATTGATCTATTGTGTGTAAAGAAAGAAAGAAGAAGGAAAAAGAGTTTATTTACATCAAAAATGACTTATACTCGGACTTATGTTCGATACAAGCAACCGAGCACCTGCTAACGCAGCAATTTACTACAATCGTACTTTAACATCAGTGCATTACGAGACACCAAACGGACCGGGTGCATTCATCTAACATAACATTTTAACGTAAAATTTAACATAACATTTAACATAACATTTAACATAACATTTAACATAACATTTAACATAACATTTAACATAACATTTAACATAACATTTAACATAACATTTAACATAACATTTAACATAACATTTACAGAACTTTTAATAAACTATCCAAAACCAATCAGTGCTTTTATATCAACGACAATCCCACACCCGGCACAACTTATATTAAAAGTGGTAGGACATACGTCACATCCGCACAAAACGGCCAGCGCTCAGCAAAAAGCTGGGGCTCGTGTAAGACAGAGCCTCAGCGCTGATTTTTTCAGCACCAGCCGTCATCGTCGGTGGAACGTTGATCGGCCGGTGTGTAACTCTATTGTGCTAGAATCTTCTAAAATGTTCGCTTAAAACCTACGCTTTTCGTTGTGTAGAATTCAATATTTCCTTTCCGTCTCCCAAACGGCAAATAACATAAATTCTCGGCCGCGAGAAATAACATATAATTTGTGAACTGCTGCGAATTCTTTCTTAGGCTTTGTACTGAGCGGGAAGATATGAATCTCGGTCCTTTTATATAAAAATATATACGTAAGTATAATAACCTTGGTTATTTATAGTAAGCTTTTCTTTGCCGAGTCATTGGCCTCAAAGCTTTGGATATATACTTCTTCAAATAGCCAGCTATTAGATAGCTAACTTTTGCTAACCCATAATTTCTTTATCCTAGACTAGCACTTTGCCAGCGAATTCGTACACGAGAAAGTTTTCGTAAAAACTTTAACATCTCTTAAACCGTACTTTGAAGGAAGTTTTGAAAAACTAATAATGACATTATTTATTATGATTAGAATTTGTAAAAAGATTCATTATTATAATTAGAATTTGTGTCAAGTTTATTGGCCTAAAGAATACAATTCTCCCCCGATCTCTAACACCCCCTAAATAAGTATTTTTGAAAAAAAAAATCACTTACTTGGGCTATTATTTATTTACTAAGTTTCTTTTTTTTTAAATTGATATAAACTAGTGCTTGACTGCGATCTTACCTGATGGTAAGCGGAGATGCAATCATTGATGGTCAGGCGCACTAGTTTATTAAGTTTCAAGTATTTGGGCCCAAGGAATACATTTTTGCATAAAAACAAATTTTCCCCTTATCGCTCCCTTGAAAGTTGAATTGTTGAATTTTCAAAAAGAAGGGGTTCTTAGTGTTCGCCTACATATTAAAAAGAAGTTCAAAATATCACGTTTTTAGACATATTAGTTTTGGCTGTGCGTTGATCTCATTTATATAGATAATGTTATTAAACTACATGCTACCTAATTCAGTACATATAAAAGTACAATTCAAGTATTTGTTTGTGCTAAATTCTACTAAAGTAATAAATAAAAAGGAACAAAGAAAATGCTCTTTGTTCCTCTTCGTATGTTTCGTAAAAAACAAACGTATCGTGTCCGCGAGCTTACCTTTGTTCCAAACACTTTAACTG
The DNA here is from genome assembly GCA_949316375.1 of Mythimna vitellina. Lineage (NCBI taxonomy): Eukaryota > Metazoa > Arthropoda > Insecta > Lepidoptera > Noctuidae > Mythimna > Mythimna vitellina. The sequence continues at coordinate 863,657 of OX438691.1, read as the reverse complement.
TAGTTGTTTCTTAGATCAAAGTAGCTACAATGAAATATAACATTTTTGTTTTTTTGCGGGAGAAAATTCTTGTTGTATTTTTTGTTTCAAATATTCGCTGGTGGCTTGGAGAGGTGAACTTACTGCTGCCGTAAAATAAAGACTTCATTTATTGTTTTTTTTTTACTTTTAACTGAGCAAAATCTAAAGTTAAATCTATCTGTATAGAAAAACTGACGGATAAATCTACGCATAGCTATGCAGGAGGGTTTTTTGCACAAGGTTTCCTTTTATGACTTAAGAGAGAATTTTCCAATATTCACCCCCTAAGGGGATGATACGGGGCTTAAAGTTAGTATGGAGAAACCTAGTTTCACGCGGGCGCAGCCGTTGGCAGAAGCTAGTATAGAGAGAAAAGAAAGAAAAAGAGTTTTTTTTTAAGACAAACATGACACATTACTTAAAAATATAACAAATCTATACAATAGAGTGAGTTATGCGATAAATCCGCGCAAAAAGGTCAGCGCTCAGCAAAATGCTGGGGCTCATTTATTGAACAGAGCAACAGCGCTGATTTTCAGCGCCAGCCGTCGTCGACGAGCCATCCAAGCTAGCAAATTTTCATAATTTTCATTTTGTATCTGTGTGTCGTATATAGTTTATATCTGTGTGTAGTCTCGTATATAGTTTAGAATGATTCATTTAATATTTAATTACTTTACTAGCGGTACACCGCAGACTACCCCCTTTTTATTTTAAGTTCTTGCGATTCACCCTCATGGGTTGTGCGAAAGTGAACCCTGGGGCCCTGGAACGAAGACAAAGAAGGAACGGGAATGGGTATTAGTCAGTAAAATTCTGACACGCGCTTCGCCCAAGAGCGAGAGATGCCATTTGATTTAAGTTTGTGTCAAAGCTTTGTTACTACTTTGGTGTACAGTAAAGTTAATAAATAATTATTTTAAAATAATATGTCATTTTAATTTACCGATAGTCCTCCGTGCATCGGTCAAATTTAATCCAAATCCGTTCAGACGTTCGAGCGTGAAGAAGTAACAATCATACACACAATCTTTCGGCTAAATAAGATAGTGTGATTAGTGTGATAATATACCGATATGCAACTGCATTTGATTTGATTGGAAGCCGAAATATAGGTGGAAAAAAGCTGGGCAGATTGATCATTCCATTAATATTAAAAAATGTATCATTTACAAGAGTAAAGCTCTCTATTATTACACAAAGTAATTCAATCATGCATAAGGACATCACTTTGTGACTTGCTAAGCCCTCAAGCCCTGTTCACGCCGACCCTCAGGCCGCACGCTCATTGGTCAGACAGAGCCGGCCGTAATGGGCAGCTCGCTTCATTGGCCGCGCGGCTTTAAACACGCAATTACACGCGGGCTATTCCACGCTTGATTTAACATGAACGATTCTAATGATTGTCTGTCTGTACCTTTGAACATGGTTACATAAGATTTGATAGTTAGTTGGATTGTGTTCATGTGGTTGTAATGTTTTTTGTTTATGAGCTGGCGGCTGTTTTTAGGATTGGATACTGAAAGCAATAAAGCGCACCCCCCACCTGAAAAAACATGGGATTACATTACTTATCATAAATCTGTTGTGTATTTTTTTATTATTATTTTTTACCAAAGTAATAAATAATAATAATAATAAATAAAAAAAACTCTGGCAACTCTGAAAGTCGACAGAAGTATTACTTTACGTTCAAGCTCTATTTAATAGAAATAATAGTTTTCGGTCTCACACCCCCATCATATTTTTCAGCAAAAGCCCCTTAGCTTATGTTTATCGAAAATATCAAAAATTATCGCACCCAAAAATAAGAAGAAAAAAATACAAAGAAAAACCGATCAACAGATGACACGTGTCAAATGAAAAATCACAAGACCTAAATAATAAAAAACGACAAAAGTGTTGACTAGAGCTGCTGCTCGACGAGCACGCCCACCACGTCCGGCCTCGTCGTTCAGCTCCGCCTTGCCGCCGCCGCAACCCAGGCTCACTGTTAGTGCTGTAACACCAGCCGCGGCAGCTGCGTCGAGCAGGCAGTACTAATCGCTGCAGACGACACCACTACCTACGCGTCGTCGGGGAGGATGCCGGCCGCCGGTTTGCTTAGGATCTTGAGGCCCACCAGCCACTGATAGGGTCCCAGCTACCGGTGGATGTGTGTCGCGCATGCGATGGACGCAATCGATTAACGAAAACATCATGCGCGCATACTATGGGGCTACGGAGGGAGGAAACAACCTGACCGCGTACCGTGTTCGGATGCTCTCTTTATTTCAGGTGCTTGAGCCAGCCGTCAACGTTTCGGCCAAACGACTGTCGGATCAGGTGCGGGTCATCCAGCGTAATCATATGTCGGACGATACTGTACTTGTTCGTCTCCGAATGGAAATGGGTAGCCATGCCATTGCGTCTTCGTCGCAAACGGTGGTACATTCACAAGTATCACCGTCCGACCATCATAGTAAAGGTCTGACAGTATCTCGCGCTCCGCCCAAAAACGGGATTTGTCATTAGATGATTTTCCCACCTAAAAAAAACTGCAATATATTATTCCAAAATTATGATAACTTAGTATATAAGTTATTGTTTTTAGTACCTATATAAAACTGGGCAAGTGCGAGTCGGATTCGCACGCTGAGGGTTCCGTACAAACTATAATTCCCGAATGGACTCTCGAAGATTTTTCCGAATTGCAATAAAGTATTTTTTATTGTGACGTAGGTAACAACTTTATTGTTTTCAGATTTATTCCTATATCTGTGCTATAAGACCTTGCTTTATGCCATATATTTGCTTTATGCCATACAATTTCATTTGGTATAATGCAATTCATCATTGGATTTCATCATTTCATCATTGGATTCTGAGACAACGGGAAGTACCGTATGAATTTTGATTCTTTTGAGAGTATCGAAATACACATTTTTTGCAACATAAACTTCCCTTTTTATTCGTTAATTTAGAAGTTTGGCTTTTTCAGTTTCAAGTGACCATAGACCTGAATATAAGATTTTAATTCCAACTTGGTACCTTCACACGTTCCCGAGATGAAGGATCTTCGCAGATAGACAGACAGATGGACGGACGGACAAAAAAGTGATCCCATAAGGATTCCGTTTTTTCCTTTTGAGGTAATAATGAGGAACCCTAAAAATGAATCCCTTTGGCCACGCTGTAACTTAAAAACGACTTTACTGACTTCATTCGTCCTTTTTTTAAGTTTTTTAATGTTTTGTGAAGGTTCTTAAAGAAAGAAAAATTAAGAAAGTTGCGCAGAAACTTTCAGAAAACTACGTCTACGTGGTACCTACCTACTTAACCTTCGCGCGTTTGGCAGTTTATAATTAAGAAAGGCCAGCTAGTACCCATAGTAAAATTATTATTATTATGTTTTATTAATGTTTAGTTGTGTATATTTATATTGTTATTATAATCTGTTGTAAATAAAGACACGGTGGCGAAAAAGTAATGTTATAATTTGAATTGGAAGCCATTTTGTTATAAATTTAAAAAAAAACTGATTACACGAATAGTGTAAAATTGATGACATTAATAATAAAAAAAAAATATCACTCAAATGGCCACATCCCAAGCTGATGCATCATCATCATCATCATCATCATCCTGCCCTTGTCCCGTGTTATTTGGGGTCGGCGCAACACGTTTTTTTCTTCCATTCTGCCCTGTCACTCGTCATGCTATCATAATGATGCATAATACCCCTTATACTGCATTTTAAATTATTGCCTGCAAAACATCTGCTTTCAATTTGGTGATTTCTTCTTTTATTTTAGCTTTCAAGGCTAATTGCTACTTGCTGCGGTAAACTTACGCGGGATTTAAAAAAGCTCCAAACGAAGTCTGGCGCCGTTAGATCTGGCGATCTGGATGGCAGTTCAAATGTCAAAACGACAGATTGAAAATTTATCAAATTGCAGTAACAATAATTCTACGTCCTTGAAGTGTATATCACTCCATGGATGTTTATACTTTTGCGCCACTCGTTGTAAATATTCATATCCTAACCTAACTTATTTTTGTAAAAGTGGTATTATATAATATTCGTTTTAGATAAATATTCTAAAAAGAAAAGGTAGAATAAGTTTCAGTATAAACCGGAAAACTTGTCTGCGATAGTACATTGACCAAATAGTGCTAAAAGAAAGATACGTTCATTCAATTTGTAAATTGACTTTATTAACAAAAAAATATTCACACAATCTAGGCGGAAACAACGGACAATTCATGAATTAGGCATGCCTAAATGATATTTGTGAACGTGTCTGCTATGAGAACGAGCCGTACCGGTTTGTGGATGGGAGAACTCGCCCCGTTCTGTGCAAATGTGTGAATAATTTCTGCACAGTGTCCCGCCCACGACGTGCATTAAATTTTTTATTACCGCATAAATTACGCCAAATGCCCCGATAATAATGGGGGCGGAAGGCTCTTTAAATGCCTTCGTTTCAGGATAAATTATTATTAATTCCAACGCTTATTCAACGATTGAGCGGCTGTCACGGACAAACACGACGGATACAATATAATATTTCGCTATAATGCTACGTTTTAATATTGAATCCATTTTGTATTCAGTGCGCGGATAGTATTCGCGACACTGTTATATTTACGCTATGAATTTTAAAATTTTCAATCTATGGATTTTTAGTGAAATGCGAAACGGGATTTATATAATCTAGAGATAGCATAGTTTGTTACTTTTAATTCCTGATACCGCTATATTAATTGTGTGCATCGAACAATAATAAACCCAGCTCTGGCAAACGATATTACATTACTAATGATGAACAACAGCGATTTTTGTGCACCACCTCGCGCAGCCATTTAAGGAAACTCGCTTAAATTCTTCCCAGTGAAGCTCACACAGTAAGCTATAAACTGGAAAACCTAATAGACTGTATTCGTTCCAATCAGCATGGGGATATTTAGTGGTTTGTTTACTGCGGGCGACGGGGGCCATTACTAGGCGGAAGCCGCGCCATTAAGTTAATTGGCAAGTCGCCAGGGGCGGTTCGTCAGGGATGCGATTATTACAACAATATGCAACTTACTATACTGTTAGGTGTTATGGTGTCTCACGATCAATTGCTTTTAAGTCGATTTGATCTATAATAAGGCGAGTTTTTAGAACGGAAAGATAAATAAAAAACTTTTTACAAAAAAAGAATAACCGACTTCACTAAAAAAAATACTAAAAGGAACAAAATAACTTTAATTTCGGAAGTCGGTGTTACTCGGTAGTATTTGTATCTTATTTAACACCGACTTCCGAAATTAAAGTTATTTTGATCCTTTTAGTATTTTTTTAGTGAAGTCGGTTATTCTTTTTTTGTAAAAAGTTTTTTATTTCACACTTTTTAGTTGCGATACACTTATAAACAGATGCCTATTTCTCATAATAATTCCAATTAACCCAAACACTGCTAGGTTACATTGTGTTATTATGAAGTTCCTGTGTCTACCTTCTACCTTCCGGCCCCATCATCAGATCAGTTTGATAGTACCTTATAGCCAAAGTGCATCTCATGAAAATTCTAACAAGCCCAAACACGGCTAGGTTACATTGATTAATTACGGAGTTCCAGTGCCTACTTTCCGGCTCCATCATCATCATCAGATCACTTCGGTGATACCATTTTCAACGTAATTATTCAGACCCATTCATTTATTTGTATTGTCATAATCGCATAACTATCTTCATTGTGATATCTATGCGAGTAAGAAGTTCCTTTGGCTATTTCTGGTCTTTTCCATCAGTTCCACTTCATCAAATTTTACTTTTTGACTGTAAATACTTAAGTTCTCGATGAAAATATCAAAATCACTATATGGTTGCCTATAATATTTGAGGAGTTCCCTCGATTTTGCCAAAATTCCATCTTCAGATCCCACTTGGTGACTATGGGACCATTTGGAAAGTATATCCTTTCCAACAAACAAAATTTTTCAAATCGGTTTGCAAGCAACGAAGTTATGCCCGAACAAACATAAAAAAAAAATACAAACATCCGAATTGAGAACCTCCTCCTTTTTTAGAAGTCGGTTAAAAATAAAACAGATTTAGAGGGATATCGTTTCAGCGGATTTTGTATGTTTCTACTATTAATAGCTGACCCGGTAAACGTTTTGCTACAATATATATAATTTAAAAAAAATGGTGGGACGGGGTAGGAGGGTAAAAAATAACCTACGTCTTATCTCAGACTTACGAAAAATACACAAAAAAATAATTTTAAAAATCAGTCGAGCTATTTCAGACGAGTTCGATAGCAAATAATAAAAATAAAAATAAGGTCTCACAAAATAAGATTTGCTACACCCAGTTAAACTTTAAGTAAGTAATTAATAAGTCTGTAAGCCAGATTTGAAATGTATTCTGGCTAAAGTAGATTTAACAAAAACTTAACGACACCATTTTAATTCAGATAGGGGCAATTATTAAACTATATTGTAATATGGGCCTGCCAGGTCGCACTGTGCCCGTGTGGTGGATTGCAGCCTGAGAATTTTGTGTACAGCAGTGGACGATGTTACCTATAGGGTCATTGTGTTATATTGTAACATATATTAATAATCGTAGTCAATACAAAACTGGTGAAGCGCAGTTTTACAGCCCCGACTTTTGTAAGTCCGCGACCTACAACTTGTGTTGTAGGTCGCGGATTCAAATCCAGCAAAGTGCATACTTTGTGTAATATATTTCATCACCACTGCTTTTAAAAACAGTGAAGGAAAACATCGTCAGGAAACATGATATATCTTAGAATTAAAAATTCGAAGATTTGACATCCACCACTTCGCACTGGGTCTTCGTGGTGGATTATGTATGGCCCATACCCTCTCCTAGAGAGGAGGCCTGAGTCCCAGCAGTGGGGACATTACAAGGCTGTTTATGCTGTTATGTTAGTTATCTGAAATCATTTACCGTCTACAAACATTCTAACCAATTATGACTAAAATAAACACCCCCAGCTATCCCACAACGATTCAATATCCCAGTTTATTGCGGAAGAGAATATTATGCGACAGCCATTAAGAGGCAATCCCGTCGCCTTTCAGTTACCTAGTTATCATAAATACATATGTATTGACACGATACAAATTTACTTTGATAGGATTTATGTCCCAGTTCGCAGGATTAGATGGCTCTTGAATATTCAACTGGGAACGAGTAGTAACGGACAACGAACCTTCAATAAATAGGTTTGCACGTAAAAATAATCTGCGAGTCTTAGTGGCCATGGATTTTGCGGTTGATGCTGTGAAGCTTACTGAGTTTTGTGATATATAGTGCACAGTTTTTCAGAGTAAATTGGCTTTTGAGGTTGGTTTTACAGCGATTTTGACTGTTAGTCCGTTGGAATTCACGTGTTTGTGAGTAGAGAACACGGATCGGCAAACGTAATCGGTTTCTCTCAAGCTAGATGGAGCAATGATCTTCACAGGATGACTGAAAGGAGCTGCATGAGAGTTGCAGAGCATCGAGATGAATGACATACAATTGGAGAAGCTGACAACAACAGCTGATGCTGAAAGGGTACAGTCATTTTTATACATTATCTATCAAGCTAGATAGAGCGATAGATCATCGCTCTCATAGGATGCTGAAGTCAGCTGGAAGAGTTACCGAGCATCCTCTCTAACAACAACAGCTGGTGCTGAAAGAGAAAAGATGAAAACATTGAATTTCAGGAATAAACTTTTTATATTTTCTTTTTTGTTCCGGACAGTGTAATTGCCAATTCTGTATGGAAGTTGAAACCGCTGACGGGAACGAAAACTAACTAAAAACTGTAAAATACAAATATCAAATGCGATCCAGCTGGAATGCAGCACAATCCTAGCTCTACTGTTGTACACAGTTTGTGGTTAAGGTATAATATTTCTGTCGCGTAATAACCCCGGGATTGCAGTGGCCAAGTTTTTGAACCTTGTTCAGACTTCTTTCGGAAACTCGCATAAGATACGGGATTGCATCGTTTCTTTTGAGAATATTTTGTTTTCAAATATTCTCTCCTATTCTCCCGGAGAAGGGGTGTTTATTTGAAAATAAAACTGAACAAAGTCGTAGTGCAACTACATTTTAAATCGAATGATAGAAAACCAGTTTTAGAGTAAGGCAATAATTTGTTACTCGGCTTTGTGAAAAAAAAAATACAGATAGATATTGTTATTACTCGGCTTATGTTTTTATGAATGAAAAAAATCTTAAACATTTATTAATATTTTGTCTACTACTTCATTGAATTTAGACTTTTAAAATCAATCTCGTTAATATAATATAATAATCTATTATTTCAATTTATTTAAATTATTTTAATGTAACAATGACTCATAATATTTCAACCATTTTTGTACTCCGGAAACGGCAGAATATTACGACCGTAACATATAAAGCACACAACAACTTTGTACATACAATATTCTGACAATTACATGCATTCTACTAATCCTATTCTGTTATATTCTTGATGAGGCAAGAATTAAATTAAAAACCAAAATTTTAAAGATTTGAAAACTCATGTCCAAGCGTAAATTACTACATAGGTTCAGAAATCGTATAATAACTTCATAAAGAAGTCGATGTGCCTCCAATATTCTTCGCAGTCAATCCAAACTATCAACAACCGTATAAAAGTTATAACAGGAAATAGCATCAGTTTGTCGTACAAATAAGTCGATGGGCTACGAGGACTCGAAGTTTGGCCATAAGCCTCCGGTCACTGCAGACTATGGCAATAGCTAGAAACTGCTGGAAGCGACACTGGCTAACAGATTCAAACAGATTCGTTTGTATAGCGTGCGACTGTTAACGACGCTTTTATAGCGCTAAGTTGAGCTTTCGATAAAATTCACACATATACGAGTTTTAGTGTTGGTAGCCAGGATAAGTGCGCCATAACGTTTAATCTAGTTTCGTACTTTACTTATACTAATTCAAGGGTGTTAACCTTATTCTGAAGTGGTGCTTGGAACATCGTATAAACCTCATTTGTTTATTATTCTGTTGTTGAACGCATAAACCTTTTGACAGGGTATAATCTATACCAATAACTAGTCTAGGCTAGCGGCTTCACTTGCGTGAAAGTAAAGAAATACTTTGTCTATGTCACTCAGAGACTTTTTTGTGTTGAAAATTGTCCAATGACTTCTCTCGCTCCAAGGCGCTTTAGACTTTTACTGACTGAAGCTACATTTCTACTTTGCCTAGCGTTCCAGGACCCCGGTTTTCCCTTTCGAAAGTCAATCCATGGCCTCAATAGGCTTCGGCCCTGCAGGAGCTTCGTCGGCTGGCTTGAGGCACACCTGGAATACTAAGCGCCGTCGATGGCTCGGGCTAGGTCCGGTCGGTTACTAGACTGCCGAACGGCAAGCTAACCATTGCTCGTCTTCCGCTAGCCCTTACCTTCGGTGACCAGAGATTGCCCTGCGACTCTCGATGAGCCAACACCCCTGAAAACACAAATTACAAAAACCTCTCTCAAATAAAAACTTGACCAAAAGGCATGATGGCTTTTCCTCAATCAGAGCCGATGTTATCTCCGTAGGTCCTGACAGTATGGATTGATCGCCGGAGATTTTAATTAAAGTGTCAGCAGGAGGAATGGCGTCGTAAGTCTCTGTGCTGTGCCCCGTATGGTAATAGGCGTTAAGTATACGATAATTAGATCTTTTTGCTGTTTTAGGAGGGTTCCCTGGTAAATTAATGGTTTGGACGTACGTAATTCCCAGGTGATATGGTGTAGATACCCACGGAAAATATTGAATGAGAAAATCGGATTGAAAAGGTCAATAACCTTTTGATTGTATTTTGATGATGCCGTAACGTGATGGCCCAGTGGCTATCTAGTTTATTTTGCTTGAGGTTGCGGGTTCGTAACCGGGCAAGCACTAATGTGATTTTTTTTATTTATTTGTTTTTTTCGAAGTTTATCTAGGAAATTACTGAAACCCCGTGCCTCAAAAAGCGCGTAAAATCCGTTGGTTCCGGTTTTCATTCGTAGATTTTTGACAGTTGTTACAGTTGTACAGTCAGACACCAGAAAGTCGTAACTGGGTTGTGGAGGTCTACGGGTATTCAGCCGCATCCGTTTAGAATAGAATAGAATAAACTTTATTGTACACCCAAATAGTAACAAAACTTAAACTCACTTAAGGTTCTACTAGGTAGGTTAGGCCTTACTTAAGGTTTAGACTAGGAGCCGACCCCTAGCTAGTTGGAAAAAAGCTAGGGAGATGATGATACTGATTGTATTTTGATTTGAGAGTCTGGTTTTCTTCCTGAATATAACCTCTCGCAACTACTTGTGAATCACCTTTTCAAGGGACTAGACCGAATCCAGCTAAATATTTTAAATGAAACCACGGCTGTGTTGCCTTCGTGAATCAATCATTAGTCAAATGTGTCTCATCATTATCGTCATCAAACTAGTGTAAAGACGTCCACTGTTGGGCATAGGGCTCCTTCGAGTATCGCCACAACGTACATGTTTGTTAACAGACCCACGATACAGAAGCAATTCTATGTCTGCGTTTTAAAACGATCCATCCACATTTTGCCTCATTCTTAGTCACAACTAAGTAAGTCCGAAGTAAGCAGGTGTACGTTTTGTTTTCTCTCGGCTGCCGAATGTTTATCACGCAAGGTTCAAGCTATAAATAAAAATAATGTTATGTTCGGACCCTTATTTTTCATACAGCATTAGAATAAGGATCTCAATAGATTTGAAATTGATAAAAGGGTTTTTAAGGATCATTTCCTGCCGTGTTTTGTTAGAAGAGAAAATAAAGAGATTTATTTGCACCACAATATTGAATGCAAATAAACTATTTGTATATCTGCAAAAGGTTGTTGAATGGTTGAAATGGAGGCAAAAGGTATATTCATTATATACATGTATTTTTGCAAGGACTGTGCGATCGATTTTACGAATAGTTTGATGAACCTGTTTTATTCTTAGTATGTGCTTTTTCCGGGTGCATAACATATATTTATCACTAAACAACTTTTATTTTTTACTACACACTAATTTATACTATACATATAATAATATACATGTATTTATTAACATCACATCAAAAAAGCTGATTAGCATCCGTGGACTCATAGCAAGGTTCAGTTGAAAACCAGCGTCAGGCAACTGCTACATAGTGGCCTGGCATTATGCTGAACTGGACCTATTTGGCGCAGCCGTGAGACACACAATGTAAATGTACTTTTTTAAGTTTTAGTATTTAAGTTTCTATATTGTAATATCATTGTGTGTACCTGTGTGCCAAATAAACGTGTTTTCTTTCTTTACATTTTATTCGCAATGTGATCAGCACATCATTTTAATTCATCGTTTTGTCGATGTTAACTACGGTAATTTTATTAAAAGAACAAAATAAAATACAAGTATCTTTCAGAAGTTAATTTATTTATCTAGGATTTACTGGAATATGAAGCCGCCTCTTTCAAAGAAATACTTGAAAGTTTTTTTATGTACAAGTAAATAATAGGACGGATTTGCTCTACTATATAATTGGCTACCACGCTACTTGGCACTAGTCCAACCACGGGCTGAAATTAACTTCAATACAACAATAATTAATCATCCGAATAACTACAAAACTAAAAGTAAGATATAATAAACACAAACAATTTAAGTGTGTCCAACACTAGAGCCCAGTGATTAGTGTCGCTTGGTGATCGATCTACCACGAGCCACTGTAGCCACTTGCCGGTAGCCACTCTCAACTGATCACTGACGCTAATTGTGACGGATGGCGGCGACCAAACATAGCCCAGGACTGTTTTAATGTAGTTTTCTTTATCATCTGTTACTATCTGTGTTTGTGTGGTGTCTAAAATTTGAGAACAGGTTATAATAGAGGTGAGCGCCAAAGGAAACCGACAATTTAATATTAATAAAATTGGTCATTATAGGAGAAAGTTTGTATGGATGTGTATATGTTTGTTACTCCTTCACTCTCAAACAAAAAAATTCTTATAAATTTTCGCCTTTATAATAATAGCGTAGAAATTTATGAAAAAAAAAATTAACATTCAGATTCTCGATAAATGTTTTTTCAAAATGGGTTTTCCTAACTGTTTTAATTTATGAGTACATTATGAAGGGCCAAAGTTCACGTAAAATAGCAGATTTTCAGAAGTACTTAATGGATTAGTTTTATAGAAATGTATGTATTAATTTTAATAAAAACCTAGATAATATCTATTCATAATAATGTGCCCTGCCCACGGTCACTTAAGTTTGGTGATTCTTCGGGCTATGTCGGCGACTTTGGTTCTTCTGCGGATATCTTCATACCTGATATGATCACGCAAGGAAACTTCGAGCATAGCCCTTTCCATTGCTCTTTGTTACTGTAAGCCTTCTGATGAATCCCATTGTAAGCGACAACGTTTGGAGCGCCACATGTCATCACTGGCAACATGCACTGGTCACAGACTTTCGTCTTGAGACACTGTAATATGTTGAACAAGAAGATACCGTGCAGCTTCCCGAATGCTGCCGAGTTAGATTCGACTGGATACGACGATTGACCTCTTTCTAAAAGTTAGACCTACCCAACTGGATTGTCTATCCCAGGTAAACGTAATCGTCTACTATTTCGAGTGCGAGTGCAGAGTCTCCGATCTGGATCAGAGTGGATGCTACATGGTTATTTACCATGACTTTGGTTTTGTCCATGTTCATTTTAAGACCCACTCTTTTTGAAGCTCTACTAAGGTCATCGAGCATTGTAGTTAAGCAACATGTTAAAAGAGAATTCCTACATACTTCAAAAGCAGCACTCAAACTATCTGGCCACACAAATCTACGCCTTAACATCGACCGATACATTAGCAAGACAGCCTTGTTTACCGTGGGCTCGTAATAAGCAATCAGCCCAGCTGTAACCGGGTTAGCACTAACTCAGTTATACGTCTGACGATTGAGAGCGACGCCGCGTGTATCTGTGTGTATGTGGCGCTGTTTGCGGAAAGGGGTAAGAAACTGATCGGTGTATGAATGTGTTTATATTGAGTTAGAAGAGATTGGTTTACTGAATCGTTAACTGTTGCTGAATTTGTTCGCGTTACGGTGAAGTAAATGTAAAGTTTAACCTACTTTATTAGCAAATGAAATTAACTAAAATATCATCGGTTTTCTTTAATGTTGGTTTTCAAAAATCGTTACCCAATTACACCTTTTTTAATGATAAATATATTAGTGCTTAACTGCAATCTCATTTGATGGTAAGCAAAGATACAATGGTAATGCGCTGATGGTGAAGCACACTAGTTTATTAAGAACCTATTCACTCTTGCCTTGAAGACACCTGAATTATAACCGAAGGATAAGATTTGCCGCAGCAGGCAAATTGTTCCAATCCTTCAATGTACGCGGTATGAACAACGAAGCGAAAGTGTTGACAATGTAAGGGAGGCTACTCGCCGTACGTCGGGTTGTTTGATGGTAAAAAGATGGTCGCGGAATCAAGTCATCTAATTCACGCGCGCACTCTCCAAAATGCATTCTGTAAAATACCGAAAAGCTGGCTACTCTACGCCTGAGCTGCAGGCTTTGTAAAATGAACTAGGACATTGAGAATCACCTACTCTCGTGTCACACGCACATAGTACCCAGACCAGGAAAAACTATTTAAAAATAATAATAATAATAAATAAACTGCAGGACATACAAATATTTCTCTCATCTGGAAATAGAACCCAAGACACGCATCGCAACAGCCAATTGCTTACTCACAGTAGCACCTGTGCCCATAACAATCCTAAAATCCTTTTCCTTTGTTCTTTCAAGCTTATACTTATAACATTAAAGGCCTGACCGGAAACGTGGAATCCATGAAAGCCTTAACTCACCTAATAAGTAAAATCATGGAGGCTCTTTTAATCTGTACCTTAGAAATGATTTGACAGCTTTTGAATTTAAATTAGCTAACTTAGTTTCAAAGGTTTGGTAAATTTAACAAAATTAATTGTTATCTTCTTCGATTAAAAAGAGCGAAAACATGTTCCATAAGGCACGTAATAAATAAATTTTCTCCCCAAGAAATGAACTCGTAACAGTAACTTGTTATAATAATTAATAGAACTTATATGAAAGGAAAAGTTGTGACAAATCTGATGGATAACTTCCGAGCAAGTTCACGACAAGTTCGGATAAGATTCCAGGCGTTCACTGACATACGACTTATTATTATCTCGCATGTGGATGGAGGAAGCTGGAGTCAACGGTGATCTGAATTTCGATCCAGTATGTGTTTATGGATAATCATAATACAATCTCAATTTTTTTTTAGACAGTTGATTTTTTTTTTCAATATTTTGTTGTCAAATATTAATATCAATTTCTTTCTTAATAATTACGTATACTAAGTATCTACTGTAAAAGGAAGCTAGCAGCTAAGTCATTTTAAATGATATAATCTAGAACTTGACTGCGATCCCACCTGACGATGAGCAGTGTTGCAATAGTTGATAGTGAAGCGCACTAGTTTATTAAGAGCCTATTCACTTTAGCCTTGAAGATATCTAAATTATAATCGAATGGTAAGACCGCAGCACGCAAATTCTAGTAAGTATATCCAGGTTACAGCAACTTTCAAGCTTATTAACGAACTTTTTATGCGTAGCTTGCTCTTCAACGTTCAAAATAGCGTGCAAAAAATATATCTCAGGCATATGTTCGAGCAAGCTAATACATATTTCCTTTGAGGAATCAGCCCACTACATTGTGAAGACTAACATTAGATAGAAAAAACCGGGCAAGTGCGAGTCGGACTCGCGCACTGAGGGTTCCGAACAAACTTACTTTTGAAAACAGTTCAATTCCCGAATTGAGTTACGAAATTTTTTCCGAATTACAAAAGAAACAAATTTGTGACGTAACTACAAGTGTACAGTTTAGTCTCTTGAGAGTGTCGTAATTTTAGGTTTTTGCGACATAAACGGCCGTATCTTTATTTTATTTAACTCCGAAGTTTGATTTTTTCACAGCTTCAACTGACTGCAGACCTGAGTATATGGTTTCAATTTCAACTCAATACCTCCACGCGTTCCCGAGATAATATATATATATTTGGTGTAGGTCTTGACAGACAGACAGACAACAAAGTGATCCTTTAAGGGTTCCGTTTTTTACCTTTTGAGGTACGAAACCCTAAAAAATTAGAGAGGTTTCTCAGATATGCTCGAGAATGCCCAAGCACCTTTCCCTTCTGTCCCATCATCATCATCATTTCAACCGAAAGACGTCCATTGCTGGTCATACCTAAGCCTCCACAAAGAATTGCCACAACGACTGGCCCTGTGCATCTCGCATCCGGGCAAGTCGCTAAATATTCATAATCCTAGGTTATTAAAGTCAATTTTCCTTTAGTTCTTAAATACTGATAAGTTAATTATAGTTATTCCTTGGGCACTAGCATACATATTTGTTTAAGATTGACTGTTAAATGTAACTATTTTGTGTAAAAGATGAAATAAAGATTATTATTATTATCCATCAGATTCCCACGACCCTCACCAGGTCATCAGTCCACCCTGTGGGAGGCCTACCAGCGACCTCCCCTCTCCCTTATGTCTATGCTGACCTGAAAGAAATTAGGCGTTTCCATTAATACCAGTAATACCTATAATAATGGAAGGGCCTAATTTCTTTCCAATTACTTGCCAACGTTGGGTAATAACTATGAGTGAGTGCTCTACTCTCCTTTATTACTACAACGATCCTTTTGACTAATTAAAATTGATAACGATGGGCGGTGTAATGAGATGTCGTGGTTACGAGGAAGAGGGGGCTCGCATTACCTGTGCCTTTTGCCTTGTGCCTTATTTCATCACCACTGCTCTCAAAACGGTGAAGGAAAAAATATCATAATGAAACCGGCATGTTCTATAACCAAAAATTCGAAAACACGTGACATCTACCAACCCGCACTGGGCCCGCGTGGTGGATTACGGCCCCTTCCCTCTCCCAAAGAGGAGGCTTGAGTCCCAGCAGTGGGAACATTATAAAGCTGATTATGCTGTTACCTATGCTAGAAGGATAGCTATTAGTTTATGCCAGAAAATATTCAATTCTGTATGCCACTTACCTATTGAAGTCATGAAGCTCTTGTAGATACTTAGGTTTGGATTTAACGAATTTATGGAGGACTACATGAGTTAAATAAAATCATATGTTCAAGATAAATGTTAGATAGCTTTTTTTTTTGTAATTGATATAAACCAGTGCTTGACTGCAATCCCACCTGATGGTAAGCAGAGATGCAATCATTGATGGTCAGGTGCACTAGTTTATTAAGAGCCTATTCACTCTAGCCTTGAAGACACCTAAATTATAGTTGGACGGGAAAACCGCAGTAGGCAAATTGTTCCAGTCCTTCGATGTACGCGGTATAAGCGACGAAGCGAAACGCTTAGATAGTTAGTGCGTTCAAAACGTAATACAGCTAATTTAGCACGATAGAAAAAAAACTGGACCAGTGCGAGTCGGACTCGCATACTGAGGGTTTCGTACAAACTAACTTATGTTAACAGTTCAATTCCCGAATCGAGTTTCGAACATTTTTCCGAATAGAAAAAAAGTTTTTTTTTGTGACGTAACTACAAATTTACAGTTTTCAGATTTATTGCTATACTAGTGCTATAAGACCTTGCTTCTTGCCAAATTTCAGGTCACCAGAAAGTACCCTATGAATTTCGATTTCCATGAGAGTGTCAAATTTATACTGAAACTCCTCAATGAAAACTATTTTACAACTTATGATACTATATTGGCATGATCTGTCATTTCGGTAGTCGGAGTCGCAAAAACGAAATAACGAAAGGAGAAAATTAGAAACACCGACTTTTGAAATTGAGGTTATTTTCCACTTATATAATGGTTTTTCATTTGAAAGGTATTTTTTTTTGTAATCACTGTTTTTAGTAAAACAAAACAACATTCGTTTTAGCACGGCTAATCATTTTAGTATTCATGTATTTTAAAGGTAAAAAGTTTAAGCGAACACGAAACCAACTGACCGAAAATCAACCGAATAATTGTTTCACGATCCAATTCCCGCGTGCAAAATATTTAGTGGTGTAGCAACGACTTGAATTTAGTTATTGATCGATCCGTTTTACAATACTCGCCGCAAAATTGTGAATTATTTTGTTGGAAGCCGTCCGACGTATGTCAGACGGGTCGAAGCAATGCGATAAATAATTCAGAGGACATATCGAAGTTTAGACGGGCTCTGAATCTCGCTAATCTTCTTACAAGTTAAGTTTACCAAACTTATTGGCAAGTTATAGTTAGCTTAATATTTTGTTTTCATTCTTTGTTCATGGTTGTTGTTAATACGAGGTGATGAGGTGTCAGAGCTATTGGCATTTTGAGGGTTTTTATTATGGAATTGTAAAGGTATTTTGTCATTCTTTGCCTTTATTTTTGTTACTAAGAGTATGTATTCTTGTGATTTAATCATTCAATTTTTAGATAGCATATTGTTTATGCTATCTACTTAGCGTCGTGATAGCCTAGTGTTCAAGACACACGTCTTTCATGCTGTGTCTGATTACCGGGTTAACCGGGCAAGTACCAAAGCAGAGGTTTGGTAGACAGTCGCTCCATGTAAAACACGGGTAATAAGCCCCATCAGGTTAGACTAGAAACCGATCCCAAGCTAATTGGGAAAAGGCCAGAGAGATGATGAGACAGGATAATGATGTTATTTCAGTTTTAAAGTTTGACTGCTAAGATAAAACACACGTAAAAGTAAATTAGAAAGAATGAAAATGGATTTATTTTCGCAACTCAAGGCACACAAACACTAGTTAGGTAAATACGAAACAATAAAGAAGTAAAAACATGAAATAAAATAACGTACATTGTAGCTGCGCCAAAATAGAACACGGTACATAAAGCTATCATAGTTATTTCGTGTGTATCGAGATTTGTTCTTTGAAGAGCTGAATGTTTTAGTAGCAGACTCGATGCTGGAAACTTTTGAGTAGAATGCAGCTGTGTTCTGCTTTAAAGTTCGCAGGATTGATCCGTACGTCGAGAGCAATTACCTACATTTAGTCTGTGTTTGTTTTGATTGCTATCAAGCCATGCATCATGAAATATTGTATACGTTCTACCAGCAGCTTCGCCCGCGTGAAAATATGGATTTCTGTATACAAACTTTGGACCCTACGTATACTTAAAAGTTGAATTTTGTTGAACTTTCTTCTTCTTTGTATAGCTGCATCATAAAATTAACCTCTCTGCAATATTTTTGCGTTCTAGGTCTAAGGATTTGGTTAGGCGTTGATGAGTGAGGTGGTCTTTTATATATGTCGTGGCCAGATTTTAGAAATTGATCACGTAATGATATGGTCAAGTAAAACTGGCCAGATCGTTTTAAACGTTAAAGTTTTGGTGATATTTAAATCCTCCTTTGGCCTACTGTATTTAGACTTTTTTCTTAAAATTTCAGTTGGCCGTTCATGAAGTGATCAATTCCAAGATCTGCCCACGACATATGTACAGATACTCATTAAAAAGATAAAGGTCTGTTATTGAGAACATTATATTTTTTTCATCGACAATATGTAGGAATAGCAATTTCGTTGTGTTTGATTGTCTGAAATACATTTGGATGACGATAAAAAATAAGGCTGTTTCAGTCCAAGTATTAATTACTATTAGCGTAATAATGATTAAATTATCAGCAGCTTTTGAAACAGTGACCATGACCTTAGAACGCAAAGGACAACTGAAGGACATTAAAAACACACGCTCTCTTGTTCCCTAGAGCGGCTACTAAGGCGGTCCTTTTTTGCGGTTACGTACACAAAGGGTAAAAACGGGACCCTATTACTAAGACTCCGCTGACCGTCTGTCTGTCACCAGGCTGTATCTCATGAACCGTGATAGTTAGACAATTGAAATTTTCACAGATGATATATTTGACTAGCCTGTTGGTCTAGTAGTTAGTGGCTCTGACTGCTATGCCAGAGGTAGTGGGTTCGATTCCCACCCAGGACTAATGTTTGTGTGATGAGCACAATCATTTGTCTAAGTAAAATGTATCTATAACATGTATGTATTTAAAAACATTTAAGTATCAGTTGTCTAGTACTCATAACAAAAGCTCTGTTTAGCTTTGGACTAGACGGCGTTGTTTGATAGTTATGTGAATATTATATTATATTTCTGTTGCCGCTATAAGCACAAATACCAAAAACAGAATAAAATAAATATTTAAGTGGGGCTCCCAATCTCCCTTTCAACAAACGTGATTGTTTTTCCGTTTTTTGTACGGAACTCTTTGTGCGCAAATCCGACTCGCACTTGGCCAGTGTTTTATGTTTTTGTGACTAACATTGAAACTGAACATCTCGTAACAACGAGGCTCTAAAATCGAATAAATCAACTAAATAAGTACATATTACACTTTGCTCAACCCGGAGATCAAACCCAAGACCTCCACTTATCACTTTGTTACGGAATTACTGTTACCAGCAAGTAAAATAAAATAGGCCACAGTAATAGCTAATACATTTTTCATAAACTGTCCGGGCGTCGACCGTAGCGCCCACACGGTGGCTGGCTATCATAATAATGTGTTATCTGGTACTTCTGTTTATCTGTAGGCCCAAACCTCGCCGGATGTTTATATATATGTTATTACACGCAGTATGATGATGTAATTATACCGCGTGTTATTGCTATGTTACCTACAATCTCTTTTTTTAAGGAAGGAAATCATCCAATGGCTTCTCCTACTCTAGGGGAAAGTGGGAGGGCGTGTCAGACTGACTAAACCCCACTTGTGTCTTTCTCTTTGCGTCTTAGGACCACGGGATTCCTTTTCAGAAATTCCAAACAGCCCTAGTGGAAATTTGCCCAGCGGGGCCCAGCAGAGCCGACGGTTATGGTTTTACTGATATCTCTTTGAGGCGTGCGTGAAACACTACGCGCCGCTGGCGGTCCGGACAGTTACCGGACGGCCTGGCGACGAGCTACCTGGAACCTTCTGAAATAATAATAGTATTAGTATTGATTTTGTGTAACAGCCGGCCGGAGTGCGGATGAGTGGCATCCATTATGTACCGTCCACATCGATAATCCTCTCTCATGACTCAGAAAGCATTTCAAGGTCTAGTTCTTGACTGTTATTTGTAGATCTCTTTAATATTTTTTACGGATAGCCAGAACCCAGAGAGTTTGTCCAATCTTGACATCATCGTCGCCAGTCTTGGTTTATACAGTGCTAACTCATACCCGCGACTTCACCCGCGTCAGATTCGTAAAACAGCACAATGAATTCAGGAATTTGAACAATTCCAAGAAGTTTTTTTTTTGCGTCGATTCCTACTTCGATTTCTAAAATAAAAACTTGTACAACACTAGCTATCTGCCAGTGAAAGTGTCGTCAAAGTCGGTCCAGCCTTTTCAGAGGTTAGCCGGAGAAAACAGACATATATTCAGTCAAAAAAGTAACGGGAATGGATGATTTGTTTATGGTTCCAAATTCAAATTTTTGTTTTTTTGTAGTTGTTAGATTGGCACAACTGTTTTCCATTTTGGCGCGGAGTTTGAGTTGCATCTGTTATTTATATTAAATACAGTGCTGGTTTTAGTAATATCATATATAGTGTGTATTGCGAATTTCATAATGGACAAAAATATCGAACAAAGAGTTTGTCTTAAATTTTGCATCGCCAATGGAATTTCGTGTTCGGAGTCACTGAAAATGTTACAGAAGGCTTACGGTGAATCGACTTTATCAAAAACTCGTGCTTATGAGTGGTTCAAAGCGTTCAAAAGCGGTCGAGATGTGATGGAAGATTTGCCTCGCTCTGGTAGGCCGTCAACGTCTGCAACTGAAGTTAACATCGCAAAAGTGAAGAAAATAGTGACTGAAAATCCCCATTCAACTCTGAGAGAGATAGCCGCCGAACTTTCTGTATCTCACGAGTCGATCCGTACCATTTTAACTAATCATTTGGGTATGAAACATGTTTGCTGCTCGGCTAGTCCCAAAAGATCTGAATTTTCTCCAAAAACTCAATCGCATGAAAGTCGCTGAGGACATGCTAGAACGAGTCAGTTCGGACCCAACATTCATGAAACGCATTGTTACTGGTGACGAGACGTGGGTTTACGAGTTTGACATGCAAACTAGTCAACAAGCTTCGGAGTGGCGCCTTCCAACTGAACCGAAACCGAAAAAACCACGCCAAAGTCGATCAAAAGTCAAAGTCATGTTGACTGTTTTCTTTGACTATCGCGGTGTTGTGCACTCTGAATTCTTACCGGAAGGTCTAACGGTAAATAAAGAATATTATTTGAGCGTTATGCGGCGTTTAAGAGAGCGAATTCGACGAAAAAGGCCAGATTTGTGGAAAGAAAATTCTTGGATTTTGCACCACGACAATGCGCCTTCGCACAAGGCTATCATTGTGAACGAATTTTTGACCAAACACTCAACAAATACCATCCAGCAACCACCATATTCACCAGATATGGCTCCTGCTGACTTTTTCTTTTTCCTAAACTCAAATTACCACTTCGTGGCACCCGTTTTCAATCGATAGAAGACATAAAGGAGAATTCGCGGCGAGAACTGAACTCAATTCCGGAAGCAGCGTTTAAAAAATGTTTTGATGAATGGATGATTCGTTGGCGCAAGTGTATCGTTTCTAAAGGAGCATACTTTGTGATTGATAAAATAAATTTGGATGAATAACAGACATTTGGTGTATTATTGATCTTTTCCCGGTACTTTCTTGACAGAGTAGTAAAATCACTTTAAAAATTACAATAGAGTCATCGACGAAATTAAAGACACTTCAATTTTTATTTATATGTGTAAGATATATAGATTAGCAAATATTGAGATTCTGGAGGTCATGAGCGGCCATCGCTACATGAAATTTATTAGCGTATTCACCACGGGAATGTACACATGTATTCTATTTAGCCTGAGGCCAAGAGAGGGAGAGCCATGGTTTTTTTTTTTTTTTATTGGGTGGGAAAATCATCCTAATGACATCCCCGCTCTTGGGCGGAGCGGAAGATAGTGTCAGACTCTTACTGACTAAAAACCCACTCCTGTTCCTTCGTTGCCTTCGTCCCAGGGCCCCGGGTTCCGCTTTCACACTACCCGTGGCCCCAGTAGGCTTCGACCCTGCTGGGCCCCTACGATTTGCTGACATCTCCTTGAGGCGCGCGTGGAACAATACGCGCCGTCGACGACTTGGGCTCGGTCCGGACGGTTACCGGACGGTCAGACGGCGAGCCACCCATTGCTCGCCGTCTGCAAGCCCGCGCCTACGGTGGCCGGAAATCGGGATCGGAATCCCGGCGGCGGTTGGAGCGTAAGGACCGTTGCCTCACGCGATCGGCCGCCTCCTTAGCTAGCATTACTGCTTCGCAGAAGGAGGCGACCGCCTGCCACTCCTCCTCGCTCCGGAGCATGGCCTGAACCAAGGCCCGGCGCGAGAGATCGCCGCCGCCGATTGCCCCCACGAGGACACAGCGTTGCTCTGCCCAAGCTGGGCACACCTCCACCGTGTGCTCTACCGTGTCCTCCGGGTGGGCCACACAGTGGCGACACCCGGGCGTCGTTTCCGCACGTATCCGGTGCAGGAACCTCCCGAACTTACCGTGTCCGGTGAGGACCTGCCTCATGCGGAATGTGAGGACGCCGTGAGGTCTTTCCAACCACGCCACAAAGAGGGGACTTACCGCCATAATTGTGGCGTGCCCAGCACGGGGTCGCGACAGTCGCTGTCGCCATTTCACCATGAGAACTCGCCGGAGCTCTGTCCGCCATGCTGCGACTTGTCGCGGCAGCGGAGTTTCGCCCCGGCGTTGCATCTCCATGCGCCGTTCGTGCATGAGTGCAAGGACTGTTGCCTCCAGATCCCATGGTTGCTGGCCAGCAAGGAGGATCGCCGCTTCGCGGGAAATCGTCCGGTATCCTCGCACCATCCGTATGGCCATGACCCTCTGGCACGCGTTCAGCCGGGCCGCCGGCTGCTTCCGCAGCCCCGGCGCCCACACCGGCGCGCCATAAAGGGCCATGGACCGAACGATCCCCGCGTAGAGCCTCCGGCAGGAGGCGTCTGGACCCCCAAGGTTGGGCAGGAGCCGCCCGAGGCCAGCCCCAGTCCGATTTAGTTTGGGAGCCAGACGTCGGAAGTGCTCGTCGAAATCCCACCGGCTGTCGAGAACGAGTCCCAGGTACTTCATCGTTGACCCGACGCCGATGTGGACTCCTCCCACCGTTAGCTGGGAACCCGGTGGTGGCGCGTTCCGAGGGCCGTGAAAGCACATGGCCTCGGACTTGTGCAATGCCACCTCGAGTCCCAGCTCCTGGATCCTGCCAACGACTGTCGCGACCCCGCGTGTCGCTAGTTCGACCGCCGCCTGGTACGACTCTCCCTGCGCCAGGACCAGCGTGTCGTCTGCGTAGCAGACCACGCTGACCCCGCCAGGGAGGTCGCCGCGCGGCACGTAGTCGTATCCGATGTTCCACAAGGGCGGCCCTAGTACCGATCCCTGCGGAACACCGCACGACATCTCTCGACGTTCCCACACCCCCTGGTGACCAGGGTAGGTTATGTACCTGTCAGACAGGTACGCCTCGACCACACGACAGAGGTAGTCGGGCATCCGGTGATACCGGAGTGCCCTCCCAATGCTACTCCAAGGCAGGGAGTTGAAGGCGTTGGCGATGTCCAAAGACACCGCCACGACACACCTGCCCTGGGCCACTGCATCCCCCGTCGTGAGAGCTCGCACACACATGATGGCGTCGACCGTGGAGCGCCTCCTGCGAAAGCCGAACTGGCCGTCCGCCAGATCCGGCCCCACCCGTGTTAGGTGCGCGACGAGGCGGTCTGCAATTACTCTTTCAAAGAGCAAGCTCTTTGAAAGAGTAATAAACCCACCTTGTCGAGCAGCACAATGGGCCGGTACGCGGACGGAGAGTCCGCGGGGCGCCCCGGCTTCGCGATGAGGACCAGTTTCCCCGTCTTCCAGCGAAGTGGGAACTGGCCCCTCTCCATGCATGCGCTGAAGAGCCCTCTTAGTCGAGGCCCGAGAGCCTCCATGGCCAGGACCCATGCCTTCCCAGGCAAGCCGTCGGGTCCTGGGGCGGTATTTTTGGCACTCAGCCTTCGTACCGCCACTCTCATCTCTACCTCAGTCACCTCTGGAGCGTTGTCGTCGTCGTCGCCATCGTGGTCCGCGTCGGACACCGCTGGTGGCGGAGCCATGGGCGGGGGAGAGTGTTCCCCTCGCGTGGGGAACAGAGTGCTCACCACACCCTCCACGAGCTGGGGCCGGAGACTCTGCGTCAGCGGGGGAGCCCAGGGGCGGAGTTTGTCCCGTACCAACTTGTACGGGCGTCCCCATGGGTCCCCATTCAGAGTCCCCAGCCACACGTTGCGGGAATCAAGTTTGGCCCGCCTTATCTCCGCTCGGAGGGTGCGCTTTGCCGCTCTGTATCCCTCGTACAGCTCCGCCTCTCTGACCTCCGCATCCGCTGGACGGATGCGGCGCCTGCGGTATCTGGCATACCGGCGTCGCGCGGCATTGCACGCGTTGCGCAGTGCCGCAATCTCCGGCGACCACCAGTATACCTGGCGCCGAGCACGTCCTGGAGGGACTCGGGGCATTGCCGCGTCGCAGATTTGCGACATGGCCTCCCGGAACCACTCTGCCTCGACGTCTATGTCGACAGGCCTGTCCGGTGCTTGCACCCAGGCCTGTACCGTCGCGGCTTCCAGGAGGAGCTCCCGGTCCATCTGCCTCAGCGCCCAACGCGGACCACAAGGGTTCTGTCGGACCGGCGCAGTCGAGGTTTGGGCGGAGACGTCAAACCGGATATACCGGTGGTCTGAGAACGTCTCCACCCCCTCCATAACGCGCCAGTCGACGACACGCGGCGACAGAGCGGGGCTGGCGAACGAGATGTCCATCACTGAGTCGCCCCGCATCCGCACACACGTGGGGACAGAACCCCGGTTTAGGACGACCAGGCCTGTCTCCAGAGCCCAGTCCTCCACCATCCGACCCCGCTGGTTCGTGAACCGGGAACCCCAAGCCAAGTTCTTGGCATTGAAGTCCCCGCAAACGACCACGGGGAGGGAACCAAACCCAGCGACGACGGCTTTCAGCTCCATTAGGGAGATGTGGAGATCGCCGAGAGATCTGCTCGGGGACAGGTAGACGCCTACCACTGCAATGTCCCCGAACCGTGCTGCCACGCAACCCCGTCCCCTCGTGACGGCCTCGAGGGTCGGGGTGCCGGCGGCGGCCGACGAAATTAGGGTCACCGAGCCGTCCAGGTCCCGCACCCAGTCTCCCCTGGGCAGGACATTGTACGGCTCGGAGACCACGGCGATATTGATCGACCACTGCGCCATGCTCTGGAGCAACAGATCCTGAGAGGAGGCGCAGTGGTTGATGTTCGCCTGGAGGAGACGTAATGGAGCCGTTATTGGCAGTCCATCACAGTCTCCTCTCGAGCCCCCCGTGAGGGCCCTGCCGCGATGGTTGCGGCGGCGACAGCAGCAGCTGCCAAAGAGGAGGCAGCGGCGGTGAGGACATCGGCGGGGATGGGCCTCCTGACCTTGCCCTTGGCCTTGGTGGGGGGGTCGCAGGACCTGCTCCCAGCCCGGTGGTCGGCTGGCTTGCCTGACGCCGCACATGCGTAGCAGTGCGGCGTTGCTCTGCATTCACCCGCCCTGTGACCGGGCTGACCGCACTGGAAGCAGCGGTCGCTGCGGTCCACCTCCGCGGCACAACTGGCCCCCACGTGGTGCCCCACGTGGCAGCGATAGCACCGCAGAGGTCTGGGCTCCAACAGTTTCACTTGTGCGGCGACCCAGCCCACCAAAAGCCGTCGGCCCTCCCCGGTGATGGTCTTGGCCGCCGACACGGGGCAGCTTACCGTCAGGGCTCGCATGCCCGTGCTGTCAGCGCGGATAGTGCCCGCCCGAACCTGCTCGGTAGTGCACCCACCCGCCCTGACGATGGCGGCCACCACCTCGTCCACCTTGACGGAGTCGTCCAAGCCCATGATGCGCATATCAATGCACTTGGTGGGCCTGGACACTCGGGCCTCTTCCGCATCCAGGGACTCCCTGATCCTTGCGGCCAGGGCATCCGCGGCGGGGCCACTGGCCGCACCAGGGACCTCCAGTATTCGGGCCCCGGTTACGGTGCGCCTCATACGGAAGCTGCCAGAGGCTCCGAGCTCGTCAAGGTGGGGCAACACCGACTGCTTTGCCTTCTCCATGACGGCGTCGTATGTCACGCCCTTTTTTACCGCTTCTGGCTGTAGCGTTATGACTACAGCCTCGGATTTCGGGGCGCGAAGTCTGGCCGCCAGGGCCCGCTTTTTGCGCTGCTGTCGCCGCGCGCGCGTTTTGGCCGTCCTAGCTGCCTTGCCCGCCTTCTTGCTGGCGCCGACAACCGTCCATTCGGCGCCAGCCGAGGGTTCTTCGGGCAGGGGAGGCGGCGGGCGCGGCCTAGTCGCTGCCGCCGCAGGAGGTCCCGCTGGTTTACTGGCAGGCGCCGCCCTACCCTTCTGCCGCTGTTGTTGTTTGGCGGCCGGGGCCGGCCTCGCAGGCTCCGATGCCACGGCCCCGCGCCCAGCTTGCCCCGATGGGCCCGCCTTGGGCGCAGCTGCCGTGGCCGCGGCAGCAGCGTAAGACGCCGCCCTTCGCTGGCCGGAGCCCGCTAATGGGGGGCGCAGCACTATGCCCTCCAGCAGGGACAGCTGCTGCTGGATCCGCAGCTGAAACTGCTGCTGCTGCTGTTGCAGCTGCTGCTGAAAAGCAGCCAGCTCCCGCTGCACCAGCGTCAGCAACTGGCCCTCCGGCTCTGCGTGGGGCTGGGGCTGACTTTGCCTCTGCCCTTGCTTGCGCCCCTCTCCAGCCGGCTCCCGGCAGCCGCTGTCTTCCTGGGCTCCCACGAGCTCGGCCCGAAGCTCGGCCCGGAGCTCAGCCCGGAGTCGCGCCACCCTCTTCTCGAGAGAGGCTTCGATAGCCTCCTCGATAGAGGCGGCGTGCCGGTGGACCGTCTTCTCCTTGGAGGTCCTCTCCCTCTTCCGGCCCATGTCCCGCAGCGCGGCGACGACCAACTTCCCCAGGGATCTACGAGACTCCTCGGCGGAGTCCTCCCTGGCATCCCGCTCGCTGCCAGACGGCTCCGAGAGGTCCACCTGGGCGCTGGCCACACCGGGGTGACGCCCCTCCGCGGCAAGTCGATCGGCTCGCTTCGCCGACTCGTGGGCAGTGAGGCCCCTCCCTCTTCCGCTTGCTCGACCCGCACCCCGCCCGCTGGTGGGGATTTTTCGGGCCGAGCCCATTTCTCCATCGGAGGACGATTTGTCCCCCGATCTAGAGCGCTTCCGGTAGGCACTCACGTTCCTACCGGAGTCGCCCGCCACCTCCTCAACCTCCGAGCCCTCCGAGCTCCTTCTGGATGCCGCGTCGGACTCCGACCGCGCATCACTCCGACCGCGCATCACTCTCCATGGGTTTTCTGAAAAATTTTGATTCCATAGCTGTTCCCACGAGTATTTACAATCTGCACTTGCTCAATATGAGTGGTTCGCACTAGAGACTAATTTAGCTACCCATTAGTCAAGCTAACAACCTCCCTCACGGTGCGCCGCCGCTTGGAGGTTTGGGGTAATTTTTTATAGAGGTTGTCTTCCTCGCGGCCCAGGCGGTTAAGCCAAGACCCTCGACCCCCATCAAAAGTCAGAAACATGACCTTGGACAATCTCTGGGGCTACGAGACTAACGGTGGCAGAAGGAGAAGCAAGTCTTCCTCCTGCCTGCTCGGTGGCAGGGTGAGTGCGCACCGAGCCCGCTCTTACTTCGCCACAGTGCCCTCTGCTATAGCAGAGGGACACGCGTTGAAGTGATCCTTCATACAGAACATTCGCAGGCGGACATCAAGACCCCTTAGGCAGAAGTACCCTAGGAGAGTCATTGGCCGCCTCCCAGGGTGCACCGTCCCGCAGACTGGCCTTCACCTCGGACGTATCCGCAAGGGAACTACAGCCTGCGGGCACTCGTGGAGGTTTTCTGTCGTAGCACCCCGGGAGAGCCATGGTTTAGGGTGGCGACAGAAAGGTGCTAAGCTAGCAGCTCCTAGTAACCCATAACTGCCTCTTCGTAACTTTATGGCTATCAAAAGAAAATCTAACTACTTCTTAGTTCAGGAACTAAAATTTTCGAGCTCACAATTATTTAAATACAATCACAATGCTCGCTGTTTTGTTCAATTTCTATTCAATCAAAACAGGCAGGCAGGTGACAAACTTATTTACTTAATATTTAACAGCTTTGTTTCAAATTGAATCGTAAAATAAACTCAAATTACATTTCTTTTTGTAACAGATAGAAGCGCCCGGACCATGTTGAATTAAAGGGCTGCTAAGGGTCAAAAGGCTAGTAAAGGGTTATCATGAAGGGTTTTATTGTTTTGTTTTGTCTCATTACTCTGAACAAAAAACCCAGTCAAGTGCGAGTTAGACTGGCGCTCGGAGGTTACTACTTAAACTTACCTATATAAATAGTTAAATTCCTGAATCTAGTTTGGAAGATTTTTCCGAATCTTAAATAAAAAATATTATGTTTTTGAAGTATCTTTAAAACAGTTTTAATTTATTTTTTCTGTACTTGTGCTATGAGATCTTGCTTCATGCCAAATTTCAGGATCCTAGGTCGACGCCGACGGGAAGTACCTTATATTTAAGTTTTGATTTCCTAACGAGTGTCAAAATATGCGCCTAAACGGATCACAAACGGCCTTTAGCTTTAGATTGCGTTGACTTACAAGTTTAGTTTTTCATTGTTGCTTGGGTAGCAGAATTAAGTATTTGATATTAATTTCAGTTTCATACGTCCACGCGTTCCTGAAAAAAGGAGCTTGACCAACGATCAGGCGAACAACAAAGTGATCCTATAAGGGTTCTTTTTTTGTCGACAGAGGTTAAGGAACCCAAGAAAACAATAAAATTATGACTCTTCACAATTTGACGACCAAATGCAAATTAGTCTACGCATTCCGACTCCACAATTTAAAAAATAAGCGCGTCGGTTTTACTATACGTACACCTCTTTGTAACCCTCCCCATGCATACATCCTGTGCTCAAACCTTGCCAAACCCTCTGCCTGCCTTTGTGGAGCCTAGCGTGATGATTACGGGCTGATATCAAAGTGAAGGGCACCCCATCAGGGTTGGCGCTCGTGCGCGAGGCGACGTGCTGCGCGCT
Organism: Mythimna vitellina; assembly: GCA_949316375.1. Classification (NCBI taxonomy): domain Eukaryota; kingdom Metazoa; phylum Arthropoda; class Insecta; order Lepidoptera; family Noctuidae; genus Mythimna; species Mythimna vitellina. Next base: position 834,316 of record OX438691.1, on the reverse strand, counting down.
TGAGGACTGGCTCAGAAATCAATCTGCTCAGATGTATTGCTTTGTGCCGAGGTGACATTGAAATGTGCCCGAAATTCGTGCGTAGTGTGAAAAGGGTTAGGTTTTTTCGTGTAGGTACTACTTAGATTTTTATTTTCACATTTTTTACATTTAGGCACGTCGGTGATATTTTTTGGGCTTAGCAGACGTTAAAAACTTGAGGCTGAAAAGGTGACGATGAAGGCCCAGTTTGTGCTGATGATTATATGTACTTATTTATTACGAAGAACTCTTTACTACTCTATAGCGGATATTTTGACTTAGTTTGCATATCACAACATCGATTTGTTTATTTAAACTGTAGCGACATCTATGGCGTCGAAGTTTGGAGGTAGGCGAAACAGAGTATAGTCCCGCAAACCTCCATTGAAAAGGGAGGACTCTCCGACAAAACGGGTATTATGTCTGGTCGGCAACTGCCCGAGAGATGATTTCGGGCTGTTCTATATGTTCCAATCGCACGGAAAACTTAATTGCGCTATGCAGGATTCGTTCTTATGTGACGCCATAGATGTCGCTACAAAACTTTAAGTACAGCAGTAGCATAATAGACGGAATTAATGCAACAAAGCTCTACCAGTCAACCTTTACTTTAAAAAATACTACACTGTGGTAGGCGAGCACTATACATAAATGATAAATAAAATCTAGTCTTAAAATTACCGATTTTAATTAAAAAAATACATATTTAGATAGTTTATAAAAATACTTTGTATCTATGATAAACTCAGGTTCTTGATAATAAACTCAGCACCTTTGGTGTAACAAATATGACAATATTATTTCAGGTAATAAACTAAACTAAACAGCAATATTATTGTTACCTTTCCTGTAAACTCACCTCCGCGATTTGTTATTTCATCCCCTACTCCAATCAGTTTTCTTTCACCCCGATCACAAAAGTAAATCTTATTACGAATTGTTACAAATCCTGCTGATTATAAACAAACAGCTACCGACGTCCGAAAGCCGAGTTCGGGAATCAATTAAAAGTTATCGCAAGAATTGTTGTGATTTATACAGAACCACCCTATCGGTGGACCACCTCGCAGACATCTAAAGAAGGACCATTTTTTAGTACCAGATCATTTTTATTAGGCACTAGCTTTTGCCCGCGACTTCGTCCGCGTAGAAGTCGAAAATGGTTTTGTTAGGTTTTTTGAGATACGAAAATATGAAATATTATTTATTATCTTCGTCGTGTGTGATAGTCAATTGAATTGTATAGCGAGCGATATTGTATCTTAAGATAAAATATATCATAGTATCTTAGCCGTGTGCAGCGCCCCTTAGTGAACTACACTGCGGGTGACGTAACCTACGATAAACTTATTATTTTCCGTTGGTACACACAACAGTAATCGGGTCTAGGGATCGAACCGCAAAATTAAGTTTGTTTTTTATTGTAAATACTTTTCCTGGATAAAAAGTACCCAGTGTGCCCAAGATATTAAAGTAAAAATAATTATACCAAGTTTCATTGTAATCAAACCAGTAGTTTTTGCGTGATGCTTGAACAAACAGACAGACAGAAATTTTTTAATAACATTTTTGGGTTCGGTGTCCGTCTAGTAACACCCCCTGCCAAATGGCAGGGGGTGTTATTTTTTTGATATTTTCATTGTACAGAATTTTCACTTCTACAGATTTATTATAAGTATAGATATAGATGTTAAAAGAGGACGGAATGTCCAAGGAGACGGTCAAAGAAGCTCATCTCGACACCAACAGGGCACAAAATCGTGCTCAATGGTAAATGAAGACAAGGAGGTTCGACCCCAAATAAATGAGATAAGATCTAGCCAGAAGAAGAATAAAGCATAATCAAACTTATAGTGTCCCCACTGTTGTAACTTATGAAGGGGTCACAGCCTCTTTATAAGTGAGGGTATTTTTAGGCAAAAAACAAAATTCTAAATGTTTTTATTTCCCATACATATGTCTATATGGACACTTATAAAACGTCAGAAGCTAGTGCTTAAATATTTGAAAAACTTTTGATTCAGATAGTGATGGAACAAAAAAGTAGCAGCGGCCATATTAAACCGTCACGGACAGCAATTCCTCAAAATAACACGACATAACTAACGTTATTTAGCACGTATGAGTATTTTGATATATTTTTTAGCACAAGGTGGAACGATGACCTGGTGGAGGTAGCGGGATAGCGAGAACACTGAACTGGTCGCTGTGGCAACGCATGGGGAGCCTTATGTCCAACAGTGGACGTCTTTCGACTATACTGATGAAATCCCCGTCCTTATCGGGCATTTGTATTTTGACACCGTGGCAGGATAATGCTTAGCATATGCATGTACTGTACACTATCCTAATAGTATCTAGCACCTGTGCGAGTAAGAAACGTTATAGATATCTTAGCTGATTGTCAGATCACATGTTTCCAATGCCATGAGGGCCATAGGTAGGTTGCAATATACATGATCTGCAATATAGAGAATTTTTATGTCAGTCAAGTTTCCAACTAGAAATTCTTTGAGACCTCAAGTTTGACTACTGCTTTAAGATGTTCTAGATGATTGACGTACGTAGAATGGTCGAATAACCTTTGAGGACGCAGATGTAAGGTATTCAGTCCGATCCCTTCTATTCGTATTGCGATGACGTGATGATCGGAGCCGGAAGTAAAAGTCCAACGTGCAGTTTACAAGATGTGTTTGTTACACAGTGGCGTATTGGTAGATATAAACAATAAAATAAATAATGAGCACGTATAACTAATTATAATTAGCTTAGATAGATGATAGATTTTGTCCGAGTCTAACGAAAATTAACTAGTAAGAAAGCGAGAAACGTAAAGTGCCTGTTTACGGAGACACGGGGCGTCGCGCGTCTCGTGCAGCGTGGCGTCTCGTAGCGCGTCGGGCATTTTGCCCGACGCGCCCGAAATGCTTTCACAGAGAAGCGGCGCGTGCAGCGGCCCGCGTCATCGCACTCGCAAACGCAAACATATAGCAATGTACGATGTTGTTTATGGAGACGCGGCGGGCGCAGTAGCGGGTATCGCCGTTTGCTCGTATTGGGGTTTTTCCCTGAACGGAGAACACCATCTAAATATATTTCAAGCAAACGCGTGTAAAAACGCTTCTCCGTAAGTACTCTCATACAACCTCATAAGTTTGAATGAAGTGTGGGTCGTATCGATCAATGCGCCGCGCCGCGCGCAAATTGTAGCGCCCCGAATCATCGCTTCATGTTGCCACTTAAGAAAATTCAAATTATCGAAAGCTTTCTGCAATATGCAGCTAAAAAATATATTTCTGGTAATGGAACATTGCCCTGGAGCATTCACCTCAACTGACTTTACGATCTTGACTTAATTATGAACATGAAATACTGAATGTATGGTAAATTCATACACGTAATACGAGACGACACCAACCATTGCGTGAAGTTATTCTTCTGTTTTTAATTTCCGTTGTGAAGGTACTTAGTTATCGGGGTATCGAGGGTATTGATAAATGAATTCTCGCCATTGTGCACCGGAGTTGGGGTACAGTTAACAGTTACCATGTGTTGTATTAGCGAAATTGATTATTAGTTTGTGTAGGGTTTATACAATCGCTTGTTTGTGTTATAGCCTGCTGTATTCCCAACGGGATAGGCGGGTTAAGTTGTCCTTTATTACGGATAGACTGTTTTAAGGGCTTGTTGAGAGAAGGACTTGCAAAGATTCCAAAGTCAACCAGTTTATTGATCTTGTGTGAGAGTTTTGGCACAAATATTTACTTATAAAACTCCACTTCAAACGTAAAGTTACCGGGTCAAACCGTTGTAAATCAAAACTAAATGGGTTGTCCATTTAATGGAACGCACTCAATCATCAATCACCCTGTAGCTATAGGTTTCCAAGAAACCTAAGTAACTAGGAATTGGTATTCAAGAAACAAGCAAATTGAAAATGTATTAAAAAATAAAGTTGGAGTACGGAGGCAAAGAGTCTTGTGAAACCCACACAGCTCAAGCTGAAGGCTCGAGGAGGCAACGGGAGACTCTCGATATAAGTAATTCTTGGTGCAAAGGAAGGCCATCGCTATTCAGCATTTTTGTTACTATTTTGGTGTATAATAAAGTTTATTCTATTCTATTCAGCGAGGTAATGCGGCGAGTGTCATGGGCACCTTGGCATCGGGAACGATCAGAGGCGGGTTATTTAATGACGTAGTATAAGTAGACATGATTTAATTATATAATTATATCTAAACATGTAATAAAATTTTATAAAAAATATTTTTAACACAGACCAAATATTTTACCGAAAATGGTTTTGAGCCAGCACGAAGAGAAGTCCTCTTTTACTAGTGAAAGTAATTTCAGCATAAAAAGTCAAAGGTATTTTCATCTTACAAAATCACCGTTCTTAACTTTAATTATTTCTCTTAGGGGAAAGCTGTTGTTACCACTAGAGGCACCTGCAAACTTCAAAAGTTTGCCGATTCCTTGCCGTTAACAAAGCACAAATGTCTCATATAACCTGTAATTTCTCCTCTCAATTTCAAATTACAGAAAATCCAGTCGTCACGTCGCTGTCATCCTCATAATATGTAATTCTAAGAAACGACTACATTACTCCGAACTTTATGACCGTGACACACTGTACTGGTGTTACTCGACTAATAAAATTGTAATGAGTCTCTCTAATGTGCGCCGGCCTTTAAAAGTGCGCATTTGCAAGTCCCTGTGTTCATGTAGCAAGGTGGGCAGAAGAACCATGACGAAATTTCTGTCAGTAAATATTTTTTCATCCTTATTCCATCGTCAGGAATCGCGTATCGACTACCGGGCACCGTAAGCGCGGACTTGCGGACGACGAGCAATGGGTAAGTCGCCGTCCGGCTGTCCTATAAGGACCGAGCTTCAGTCGTCGATGGCGCCCAACCGCCAACCGCCCAGCAGGATCGACATTTCTGAAAAGGAAACGTGTCGTCCTAAATCGCAAATGGCAAATAAAGGAACATAGATGGGTGGGTTTTAGTTAGAAAAATTTTGACAAGCCCTCTTCCTCCACCCTAGAGCGAGAAAAGTCATTAGATTATTTTCCACCTCCCAAAAAACCCCTTTCCATCCCGAACATACCGTTGCCTTTTCCCAACTATGTCGGGGTCGCCTTACTATCTCACCAGTTGTAGATACCAGTACTGCACATAGAGTGACCGTCTGTCTGACCTCCATGAACCAGTCACTAGCTAACTCGATACCCCTTTTACTCTAGATTGTTGACAATCCGTTGCGACTGTCAAACAATGCTCGTATGAATGATGCTCGTCGGTGGAATGCATTACCCATAGAAGTAAGGCGTGCTCGAATGCTACCGACCTTTAAAACATCATTGCATCTCCACTTACCATCAGGTGGGATCGCAGTCAAGCACTGGTTTATAACAATTAAAAAAAAAAAAAAAAAAAACAATAATAATATTTATTCAAAATTCTTTACATGATAAAGTAATGCAGTCTTAAATATACATCTTAATTCTGAATCTTACGTGCCTGAACTAGGAAATCCTGTGTTTAAGGCGAGAAGAGCTAAGATAATTTTAAATTAACAAATAATCGAACGGATTCCATAGTACAATACAAACGTGTAAAAATCTGTAATGTAGACAAATTATCTTCTACTATTATAATATTACCAAATCTTAACTTCTAGTTTCTTAAAAAAATTATAAAAAGAAGAAACACTTTAGCACAATCAGTAAATTCTCTGTATCATCATCATGTATCAAAGGAGATTTATTTATTTTTTTAGTCTCCGTTCTAAATTGTTTATTTGATATTATTAGTATATTAATTGATATTGTATACGTATTTTAATATTACTTATGGTTTTGTACACTGACCGTCCCAAATTTATCTCCTTTCGTTCAGTATGTTCTTGTCTGAAAGAGATTGCATTGTGCGATAACACTGTACACTTAGTTTTTGCAAATGTTTATCTTGTCCACATCATGAGGTGTACAATAAAGTGAGTATGTGAAAAATATTGACAGTTGAGACCAAGGGCTTAACCTTTTGAGTAGCGTAATTAGAGACACAAAAGAAAGACAAGCGAACGCCGGCGTTCGCTCGGGGTTTAATGAACTATTAAGTTTTTCGAGACACGAAGGAATCTCCGTGTGCTAAGATGGTCGCCCATCTACAGACCGACCTCGCCAAGCATTGTTTTAGTGGTTATGTTAGTTTCTTGAATTTGTTAAAGTGAACATTCCCAATTGATCGTGTCCGAAACGAAGCGGAAAGAAACTACACGGTTACTCTTAAAAAAAAAAAGTTCTCTTTTACAATATTAAAACGTTTGAGAGGACAGTGTAGACGGATTAATATTGTACCCAAAAGTAGAAATTTTTAATAGGTATTTACATTTAAAAATACAAACTATAATTACATAAAAATAAAAAAATAATAAAAACCCTACACTAATTACGACTAACTAAAATCAAACTAAAATATGGCTTCAAAAAACTTTAGTAAAAAGTACAATAAAAGTAATAATAATAAAAAAATGATAAATAAAATAATAATAAAAACCCTACACTAATTACAACTAAAATATGGCGTCAAAAAACTCTAATACACCCAAAAGTACAATAAAAGTAATAATAATAAAAAAATAATAATAACAGAAAGTAATCTAAGAATCTGCGACGTCTGCATTGTTTTAGTGGTTTTGTTAGTTTCTTGAATTTGTTAAAGTTACACTTCTGCTAGGTTCTTTGTTTTGTGTCTGAAATTGAACTAGGATTGCGTTTTAGTGTCTACACGACTTTTTATACTCTAAATGTGCTTTTTATGTAAAAAAAGTTGTGAAACAAAAGAGTTGTGGTGTTAACGAAGTTATAACTGTTTAGGTACGTTGATTGTGATGTATGATAACTGTATCTTTATAGAGTATTCCTGTGGGGAAAGGAGGAGTTTAGCAACTGTATTTCATATTTTACTTATCATGTGCATGATGAATTATGGCATGTTGGCAGTTGAAAGCTATTATATCACTACTCTGATTAATCTCTGATTAATTTGATTTATTTACTCTGATTTACTTGTAGTTACGGTAGTTTCAAATTACTTTATACCTTTATTGATTCAGTACAGTGACAGTTTTACAATCTATCAATTCAATTCAATTTTTTTATTTCACATAGGCCTACATGGGTACTTATAACATGTCAGAAGCTAGTGTACATTCCCAATTGGTCGTTTCTGAAACGAACTGGAAAGAAACTACACGGTTACTCTTGAAAAAAAATTGTTCTCGTTTACAATATTAATACGTATGAGAGGACAGTGTAGACGGATAAATATTGTACCCAAAAGTACAATAAAAGCAATAATAATAAAAAATAATCATAACAGAAAGTAATCTATGAATCTGCGGAGTCTGCACTGTTTTCACAGATTATCGTTGCGTTTGGTTTTTATTGCCCAAAGAAATCTCAAAGAGGTTTACACTAATGATGGCTTATAAGCATGTACTATCGGCTGATGTGATTTACTAATAAAAATTACATGGAATAATCGAACAAGTTGTAATATACAATTTAGAAACGTTCAGGATCAGTTAGATACAAAGTTAGGCTCTTCACACAATCAGTTTTCACCTCATATAATGTTACTATAAAAGTTTCTTCTTCAAAATGAATAGAACCACAAAACAACTTACCTAACTCTGTAAAACCGATATCAATCACAAATGGTATCGCTCTAGTGTCGGCACAGCCGCCCTCCTCTCCCGGGATACATCTCACTGTTCCACAACTTTTATTACCAACTAGTTGTGAAGGCCGCTCCCGCTCGCCGCCGGCCAGACATGGGTTATACTTTGTTTAGAGTAACCGCTTTTATAACCAGGGGTTTTAGAGTAGGTACAGCAACTATGTAACATGATGTCATCAGGTCTTTAATTTTATTTAAAGAGGTGGACAGAGTTGTTGGGTATAACTTTACTTCGCGTGTTATTAGAAATCCTATGGGTTTGCCAGTTTTGGAACAACAACAGTAATAATAATAATATAATAATAATATTCCATAATAATCACACAACAACACAACATCTAGTCTCAAGCTAAGCAGAGCTTTTGTTATGAGTACTAGACAACTGATAAACATACTTATATAATATTTCTAAATAAATACATATTATCGATAAATTACGCCCAGACACAGAACAAATAATCGTGCTCATCACACATTCATTTGTCCTGGGTGGGAATCGAACCCACGACCTCTGGCATAGTGAATTATCATTGAACCTTAATGCATCAACAGTGAATTATCATTGAACCTTAATGCGTCAGAACGTCAGGTGTATACACCTACCACAGTATTTTATAAAATAGCAAATACTTCTACTATTTTTAGATTAGAAATGAGTGTTAGTGTCTTCTAGGATCCAGATTTATGTATGCAATTTCTTAGTCCGCGAAAGTAGAGTTGGGCCGCAATCACTGACTGTCCTATAATTCGCGGTTTACGTGTAGGTACAAGTCGTCATAAACTTATCTGTCATAGCCCCAATTTCCTCGGTATGAACATATTTAACTCTGCTACAAAACAAGATAATAAATTCATTTTATTATACTTTCCGGGGATAAGCAATGTCGCCGAAGCGTGCAGATAATATAAAGAATCTGTCGCATATATAAGTACATACAGGTTTATTTACAAGCGACCCCGCGATGTACGGTAAGTGTTGACGAGTTTTTCACGAGAAATTTACGCATAACATGTAAATTTCCTTTATGTGCCCCTCGTGAGGGCGGGAGAGACAGGATTAAGGCAGGCTGCAAGTGATACAGACTTTATTTAGGGTCCATACTCTGAATAAAACATTTCTGATCCATATTGGACTAGATTGCTTTATAATCTTAGAATGGAAGAGACAAATACTCGTCAGATGTACATGATAACTAATATTTTTCTTGATAAAATACAAAGTAACGTGATAATTATGTTACAAGTTTGTTATTGTTGTATCCTGATTCATCCACTACTTTATCGCCCGGAGGACACGGTGGAGCATACGGTGGAGTTGTGCCCTGCTTGGGCGCCGGTTCCTTGTTCCAGGCCCTGGTACACTACACACCATGGTCCATAGTGAGGAGGAATAGCAGGCGGTCGTCTCCTTCTGCGAAACAGTAATGCTAGTGAAGCAGGTGGCCGCATGCATGAGGGAATAGACTTCTTCACGCCCACGCCAGCAGGATTCTGACCCTGATTTCTAGTCCCTGTTAGCGTAGGCTTGCGGACGGCGAGCAATGAGTAGCTTGCTGTCCGACCTTCCGGTAACCATCCGAACCGAGCCCGAGTCGTCGACGGCGCGTCGTATTCCACGCGCGGCTCAAGGAGATGTCAATAAAACCATAGGGGCCCAGAAGGGCCGAAGCCTACTGGGGCCATGGGTTCACTTCTGAAAAGAAAACCTGGGCAAAGAAGGAACACAGGACGGGGTTTTGGTCAGTAAAATCTAACATGATAGAGTGGGAGAAGTCATTGGACGATTCCCACCAAAAAAATAAATTACTTTATACTTATTATTTATTTATTAAAACTTTAAGTTACAACTCAATGAAAGATCAGCTAAGTATAACTTCAAGCAAGTTTGATCACGTGCAGCCCACCTTATGTTAGATAGAAACATAATACGTACTGAATATAACATATTATCAAAACTCAAAGAGCCGATACGTAAGGAAGTGCAAATTTCTAAAATTGTTACCCGTAACATGAAATAATTTTACTTTTTAGGGTTTCATATTCAAATAACCGAACCCTAATAATGTTGTTCCAGCCGTCTTTGCTTTATCCGAATGTTTCATTGTCGTCTTACTTTGAAACTCAACTTTTCACCATAGCGATAACTTTGGAAGGAATACTGTACTACGAGTCTGACGAGTGCTATAAAACAGTGTAGTAATATTACGGAAAAAGCAATTTAGTGCTTTTTTTTCGGTGGGAAAATCATCCAATGACATTCTCCGCTCTTGGGCAGAACGGGAGATAGTGTTAGACTTTTATTTTATGAGCCCGTTGTGTTCCACTGCAGGGCAAAGGCCTCCCTTCCGTTATTCCATTTTTTCCTGTCCTTAGCTACTTCTTTTTTTTATTGATATAAACCAGTGCTTGACTGCGATCCCACCTGATGGTAAGCAGAGATGCAATCATTGATGGTGAGGCGCACTAGTTTATTAAGAGCCTATTTACTGTAGCCTTGAAGACACCTAAATTATAGTTGGACGGGAAAACCGCAGCAGGCAAATTGTTCCAGTCCTTTGATGTACGCAGTATAAACGACGAAGCGAAACGCTTAGTCTGGACCGTTGAAGTTTCAACAACGTAAGGGTGGATACTCGCCGTACGTCGGGTTGTCCGACTTCTGACCAATCCTTAAGGTAAGAGTCCGAATCGTCACGCCATCTTCTTCTGAGCCTATCGCGTCGCCGGCTCTTGCTGTTCGGAATCCAGTCAGTGGTTGCCTTCACCCAATTTTGTTGCGACATGCTGCCGCATTTCCGCCGACTTTTACTGACTATAAACCGGTGGCGGCTGGGGCGTGACGATCGTTGCCTCACGCGTGCGGCCTATTCCTTTGCTAGCATTACTGCTTCGCAGAAAGAGGCGACCGCCTGCCACTCTTCCTCGCTTCGAACCATGGCCTGTACCAAGGCCCGGCGTGAGAGATCGTGGCCGCCGATCGCCCACACTAGACACGGCGGTGCTTTGCCCAAGCGAGGCATACCTGTACCGTGTGCTACACCGTGTCCTCCACGCACACAGCATACAGCGGTCCATACAGTGGTGACACCCGGGCGTTGCTTCCGCGCGAATCCGGTGCAGGAAACTCCCGAACTTACCATGTCCGGTGAGGTCTTTCCAGCCACGCCTCAAAGAGGGGACTTACCGCCAAAATTATGGCGTGCTCAAACAATTTAGAGCTGGAACTTCGTCCCGTTCATGTAATCTTAATGTAAAAAATAATGCATAGAAAAAGCCATAATTATACCGACTTGTTTTTACTCAATATTTAATTATATTTCCGAAACTAAAGCAGTTAAGAGTTTCTTTAACAAATATTTTGAAAATATACAAAGGAACTTATTTTTTAATTCAATAAAATCAATACTGTATATGCGTAAATACTCTTCCCACCTACGGAGCCCTTCACTGTGCACAATCTACTTCTCTCTTGGCAAGTTTTTACTTCTCAGCAGATAATTCTGCTTTTAACCTAAGTAAGCGGGTTGACGGGAGTTACAAGTTATAATGTTATGAATTTATTGTCTATCTATGTTTTGAGTGGCAGTTCACTCGGAGTCAGGGGAAGCGTATTGTCTTGTGAGATAGCGTCGGTACCATCGCATGCTTTAAAAAGTTTTATAGAAGTTCCTTTATTGAAGTATTTGATGAGGAACACGAAACTTTGCACTTATCTTAATGTTAGATGTTGTCGGTATTAGCAGAACTTGAAATAAAATAATTGTGTTGGAATAGAAGGTTGGTTACCCACCACTGCCACGGCCACTGCTCTCAAAACGGTGAAGGAAAACATCGTGAGGAAACCGGCATGTTCTAGAACCAAAAATTCGAAGACATGTGACATTCACCAACCCGCACTGGGCCCGCGTGGTGGATTACGGCCCATTCCCTCTCCTAGAGAGGAGGCCTGAGTACCAGTAGTGGGAACATTATAAGGCCGACTATGCTATGCTATGCTAGAAGGTTGGTTTTAAAAGTAGACTAGTGCGAAAAAATGTAATAGTAAGTATTTAGTTAAATCGCTTTTATTTAAACAATTAGCAGCTACTAGTAGCTTCACCTGCGTGAAAGTATAAAATTGTCCTGAAGAAACATATTCCCGGGATAAAAAACGTATCCAATGCGCTCTTCCAGGACAAGGTCTATCTGTCTACCAAGTTTCATCGCAATCCGTTCCGCTGTTCTGAAAAGAAGTCTGAGAAGAAGTAACAAACGTACACACACTCCTATACATTCGTCTTTATAATATTAGTATGATTATACGAAAATCATCATCATCATCATCATCATCATTTCAGCCGAAAGACGTCCACTGTTGGACATAGGCCTCCCCCAAATGCCGCCACAATGACCGGTCCTGTGCGTCTCGCATCCATCGAATTCCCGCGACCCTCACCAGGTCATCGGTCCACGAAAACCACACACGAAATACGAAAATATCATGCGATAAAAAATATTCCATTTAATATTTTTTCAACGCTATATTTTGCTCGTGTCACGCAACTATACTAAACGCCTGTTGGAGCCGTTTATATCACAATCGATTTAGTGTGATCTTTCCTGTCCTTATCCGAAAACAGAGGGGAATACTAATCGAGACGTAACGCTGGGGGAGAACGCCTTGTCTTGAACCGTGTCGGAGTCTTAGGTCGGAGGTCAAATAATAGAATTCTTTCAAATAGATCTGGAGAATGTGCACAAGTCTTCTTAAAACGTTGAGATAAAATGACACTACAAGCACACGAAGCACATGAACACAACACATAATTTCGATTGCAAATTAATTTTTTGCTATGTGTCTCTCCTTTATTTCAGGTAAAATGAATACATAAAACACTTAACTAATTAAAACTATATATACACTAAAATCAAAAACTACTAGCTAAAATATGGCGTCATGAAACTCCTCCGCATCGCTGTCGACTGGAAGTGAGCCGAAAAGGCTGGCTTTTACCTCGGTCAGAGATTAAGCATTGCCATACAACGTGGCAATGCCGCCAGCCTTTTGGGCACACTTCCAGTCGAAAGCAATGCGGAGGAGCGTTATGTGTTAAATTATATAGATGTTACACGCAAATTCTGTATATATTGATTACTTCTTTTCTGGAAAGAGAACTGCATCTGAAATACAGGCTCGTCCTAGCTCAGGCGCGGTTGCACATTCTTATTTCTTATACATTTGTTTTAATTCACCCTTAATTTATTGCTGAAATTTGTACAATATTATTATGGAGAAATAAATAATTATTATTATTAAATTATAAAATAACATTACGCCAGCTGCTACGGACATATTCCAGATGGAAAAGCCCAATAATACTAAGTAGATAATCGAACTCAGTATTAAATTGCTCAACAATTCACCAACGATGCAGATGGCAAAACATTAATTAAATTTAAAACAAAATGATTTATTTGTAAACATTGGTCAAATTATCACAGAGTGTCTTAAAGATAGGTAGATCCTGTATATTTTGCGCAGAGGCATACATACGTAATACGTAATATTGGCAATATTTTAAATACATTTAACTTCTAAGATTATGTAAACTTTTACATCATTAATAAAGTCAATATTAATACGAAAAAGAATATCATTACAAATTTAAAATAGAATCAATTTCAATAAATATCAAATAGTTCAAGACATAGTTTTCATATTAATGCTAATATTGCTAGTAAACAAAATTCAAGATCGTCAAAATTAAGTCAAAATAGTTCAAGTTATGTGGTATCTATGGTATTCATAACTTTATATTCAACAGTATATTTGTTTTGAAAAATAACTTTTATTTTTTAGCCCGTTGATTACTTCCATATTTTTCCAGTAGTTACAGAAATACAGCTTATGACGAAAATAAAATTCACGTCCAACCGCACGCGATAACTAGTACAGAAAGTAATATAAAACATGAATACAATCGTGAAATTGAAACACAATTGAAGCAAATATTAAAGTTGCATCGTACAACTGCTACGCGGGTGCTACGGATATTGCAAATACGTGCTACAAATGGCGCTTGTTAGCTACGCAGCCGCTACGGCCCCGCTACGCCGTAGCCAAGTGTTGCTCCCATTCGTGTTGAGAATTTGATTATGCAATTTAAGTTTGAGATATGTTTTCGATTTTTCTTCGTGTTAGTTGCGGGGAGGAATTTATTTTCTTCTAGTGAGGGGCTTCTGGTTCAATGGTATAAATGTAATGGTACAGGGTGAAATATAATTAGCTTGTGATATTTAACATCGCTAGAACAAAAAAAAATGCAGTCTTAACTCATACTTTCAAATAACTACAGTACTATTGTTTGAAATTGTAATGTTTTACTCAAATTTATTAATGGTAATTCTATTTTTACACATAAATCAATCAATAATGTTTTACTCAAATTTATTAATGGTAATTCTATTTTTACACATAAATCAATCAATACCACTGATCGTTGAGTAAGCTGTATATAGTTACATAAAATTAAAAGTAGTTTTTTTTTTCGTCATAGGGTCCAACTCATTTAATTTCATTCAGAATTTTTTGAGACACACATATGCCACTTTTTTACCGTATAATTACACTTGTATTGTGCCCATAAAAACTGTAACTAACAACAAAAAAAAAACAATCAAATAACTGCTTGTTACTTAGCACGTAGTTTTTCCAGTTTAACTTCGTTACGTTGACTAATTAAAAATAGACAGCAAAACGTAGATGAGGTTTAAAAATATTTCTTTTCAAAGTTTCAAATGCAGCTGTTTATTACGGCCTTTCAGTAAATGCGAGAATAATAATCCTATTAATTGTAAATGGGGAAGTTAGTTTGTATGTTTTTGAATTAGGATCTTTGTTAATCAATAAAACCTTGACAGATTAACGAATTTGATGAATCTTGGTGCAAGATCAGACCGTTATCCTTCTGCCGATTTCCCAATTAATCTAAGGCCAGCACTGTTTGTCCTCGCCTTGTGGTGAGGTCTCCTTATCGGGAAGCCAGGATGCTCTGTGGACTCTCCGTCCGCATACCAGCCCATTGTGCTACTCGACGAGGTGGGCAAGCTCTTTGAAAGAGTAATTCGTGCGTCACTGCGGGGTGCTAGCTTAAAATCAGCGCTGGGTGTCTGAGCCTTTCGGTTCGAGCAAGCGCAAATATTATGAAGACGTCCCGGGCATCGGGAGTTGCAGAATTTCTGGTCACCGCAGGCGTGGGCTTGCGAGGCCGTTCCACGCGCGCCTCAGAGATGTCAGAAACACTGCAGGGGCCAATTTATGCCTGCCAGGGCTGCGAATTGTTCAAAGGGGTTATTGTGGCCCTTTCATGTGATTAGTCACATGGGATTTAGTGAGTAAAAGTCTGACACTCCTTGCTTCTCCACCCTGAACATGAAGGAGAAGTCATTTGATAATTTCCCAAGTGAAATCATTTCGATAATATACAGTATCCTGAAGATGATTGCTGAAAGCCCAGAGTCACCAGTGTGGGATAGGTTTATAAAACTGCATGTTTTAAATGCATAAACTATTTATTTTTTGTGTATTATGTTTGACAAATATTATGTTTATTGTGTTTTTGAAATGATTAATTTAAATTTAATTTCTTATGAAATAATTGACTAATTTGATGCCTTGGAATATTATACTAACGTAGTTTTAAGTTTCAGTCACTTACATAATATGGACATTGAAATTACTCTCAATGATTTTTTTTTATTTTTTTTTTCAAATGAATCATTTAAGCGAGCGAAGCCGCTGATAAAAGCTAGTCCTGAATATAGATAAATCCGAAACTGAATGCAGGCTGTACATGAATGGAACTGATCACTGATCAGTTCTATTGAGCGAGTTACTGATTAACCCATACAATAATTATCGTTAATGAACGAACAGAATTATGCGTTCGTAAGTGTATCAGTTATTCAGTGAACACACGGAAATGTTTGCATTTCGACTTGTTGTGAATAAATGTGAAAATCGTTAATGTTGAAGGAGCTGCTGATAATTGCATATTTTTCACAGTGATATTATTTTTTACCGAGATTAATATTTATAATATTAACTAGTAAATCTTGCTCACTGATTTTTCTTGAAAGATATTATATTTAGATTTTTGATTGTGTATGTATTGTGTAATGTATCAATTGTTTGAGTTTAGTTTGTTGTAAGGGAAAACTTGTAATTGGCCTTAAGTTTTATTACAATATGCTTGTATTTATTAGATGTAAGTTTTTCAAATAAAATAGGTGTTACACTGGATGCCAAGCTATCCTTTTTTCTTTAATAAATCATCAAAATAGTACTGGACTCGCTCTGGGTGCAGCGAGAGAGAGTGTCAGACGTTGATTGACTAGACTCGCACTGGGTGCAGCGAGAGTGAGTGTCAGACGTTGATTGACTAGACTCGCACTGGGTGCAGCGAGAGTGAGTGTCAGACGTTGATTGACTAGACTCGCACTGGGTGCAGCGAGAGTGAGTGTCAGACGTCGATTGACTAGACTCGCACTGGGTGCAGCGAGAGTGAGTGTCAGACGTTGATTGACTAGACTCGCACTGGGTGCAGCGAGAGTGAGTGTCAGACGTTGATTGACTAGACTCGCACTGGGTGCAGCGAGAGTGAGTGTCAGACGTCGATTGACTAGACTCGCACTGGGTGCAGCGAGAGTGAGTGTCAGACGTTGATTGACTAGACTCGCACTGGGTGCAGCGAGAGAGAGTGTCAGACGTTGATTGACTAGACTCGCACTGGGTGCAGCGAGAGTGAGTGTCAGACGTTGATTGACTAGACTCGCACTGGGTGCAGCGAGAGTGAGTGTCAGACGTCGATTGACTAGACTCGCTCTGAGTGTAGTGAGAATGAGTCTCAGACTTTGATTGACTAGACTCGCTCTGGGTACAGCGAGTGTGTCAGACGTTGATTGACTAAAACTCACCTGTGTTCCTTCAGTTGCCTTTTGCCTTCAAGGGCCGCAGTAACACTTTCAAACTACCCCGCAGCTCATGCCCAGCTATGTTTACAATACTATGGTTATAATTTCAAGGTACATACAGACTTGAAAAGGCTCATTCTTATTCTCTCTTATTAATAATTAGCTTTTGCCCGCAGTTTCGCCCGCGTACATAAAATATAGCCTATGTCACTCAGGAATAAAGCAGCTTTCTACAGGTGAAAATTTTAAATTTTAGCAATTGGACCAGTACTTTCAGAGATTACCTCCTATAAACAAAAAAAACAAACTTTACCTCTTTATAATATTAGTGTAGATTTCACAAGCAGCCGTTCCTTTCAAATCCGTTAAAAAAACGTTGCATCACACAAGGAATTACTTGTGTGTCGTGGGTGTTCACAAACATATAAACTGACATACACAAGTCACCCTGATGCGGCACAACTATCTACAGGTCTTACAAATAGTTGTCCCGTGCCCATATGGTTATACTGTAATATGCAAATATTGTAAGAACACCAATTTTTTTAAAGAGTAACCATGGAGTTTCTTGCCGGTCCTTTTCCATAGGAAACGACTAATTTGGAAGCGTGCACTAGCTTCTGACGTTTTATAAGTGCCCATGTGCAATATTTTATTTATTTATTTATTGTATCCTTTATTGTACACCAATTACAAAAATAAAAGGAAACTAAAAATACAATGGGCGGCCTTATCGCATTCCGCGATCTCTTCCAGGCAACCTGGAATGGACAGTAATTGCCTGGACAAGAAATGGGGCTATCATTGGTGTAACAAAACCAGCATTAAATAAATTATATTATAATAGATACACAGATATATACATATGCTATATAATAGATACATATATACATACATATATGTTCCCTAACGAGTCTTTTAAAAACAGTCAACGATTGAGCGCGTTTAATTGTTTTTTTTTTTTGACTTGACTCTGACTTTGGAATCGAACCAGCGACACGCAGCGTAGTACCCAACCGCTTAACCACTGCGCCAACCGTGCTGTCACCAACTGAGCTAGTGCTTCTCCCCTTATTTAACTATAATATTATAATATTCACACAACTATTACACAATGCCGTCTGGTCCCAAGCTAAGCAGAACTTATGTTAAGAGTACTAGACAACTGATAAACATACTTAAACATATTTCTAAATATGTACATATTATAGACAAATTACACCCAGACACAGAACAAATGATTGTGCTCATCACACTAACATTTGTCTCGGGTAGGAATCGAAACCACGACCCCCGGCATAGAAGTCAGGGCCACTAATCTCTAGACCAACAGGCCAGTCAAATTGTAGGTTGATATTAGAATTTAAATCATCACAATGCGTTTGTCTTATATATTTCTGTCTCATTCACTCACACATTCACATTCAGCGTTCATTCACATTCAACCATTGTCACTAGGCAATACTTCGGCTTACGTGTAGTAAGGCCGTAGATTCAAACCCACCTTAATTTATTTAATCTCCACTGCTCTTAAAGTTGAAGGTCCAGCTCCACTAACACCGGGGTGTACAAACTGATAAGTTTTGAAATTATTAATATTATTTTTTAATGTCTCTTTTTATATTTGTAAAGTATTATTGTAGTTAGTATTTTATAATGTAAAAGCATTTTTTTTCAAAGTTTATAAATGTGAGTACCATGGAGCTATTTTATGGTTTTAGGTTACTATTGGACTTGTTTGACATAAATGAGCATGGCAGTTGAGAGTTTGTCATGTTCACTCAAATGTCTCACTGATGGTGGCGCGTGTGTTGGATCATTCGGTTCCCTTCAAAATGGTTGAGCTAAGCGGTGCTAACATTCGCGTCATGTCCGTGAACGGGCGCTGTCAGTTGAGACTGGTCATCTCTTAGCTTACAGTTGCTATTTTAATATCTATATTTAGTTTTTATTTTTACTTTATTTACATTGTTCTCACAGTCATGATAGCGACAAGAAACATGTAACAGAGATATTTGTAATTACAAAACATGATTGAAAAGAGTGTCCATGGAGTTTCTTGCACATTTTTCTCCATAGAGATCTACGCTTTGGAATGTGCAATTAGCATCATTTTTTCTGACTGACTTCTTGAAATTTCAAAAGTGCCTGTAAATGGTTTATTTGACAGAAAATACTTTGACTTTGAAGGAAAATATCGTGATATGTCCTAGAACCGAAAATTCGAAGAACCAACCCGCACTAGCTTGCATAGCGGATTACGGCACATTCTCTCTTCTAGAGACGAGGCCTAAGTCCCAGCAGCGAAAACATAATACAGCAGAATATCTTATTTCATACATTATATTTCTTCTTTTTTTTAATCGTTCCACATTAAGAATCACTCCAGTATCGTGGGTGCGCTCACAAACATAATCACATACAAAATGCACTTAGATCCGGAACAACTTAGTACCGTAGGCTATTCGAACTCCGCACGAACAAATATTTATTCCGTGCGAGGATCGACCCCGCGACCCGCAGCGGAGTAGCTAATCGCTGGACCACTGCGCCGTCGGATATAATAACATCTCACGTTTAATTCCCACATGCAATCCACTATGCAACTTCTAAACAATCTGATTATCTCGATCATTGATTTCAATTAAAATTATTTACAACGAACGAGGAGCATTAGCGGCTCTTTATTAAAACCGATCTGCTCTGCAACTTCACATCCAGCCAATTACATCCGGTAACTGGAATAATTCGAATAAATTGGAATAAACTCCATTATCCGAAGCGCTTCGCATAACTAAGAGATATCGGCGCGAGACTTGTTATGTACTTTGTTATTGAGTTTCTTGTTCTATTAGGTTGAGGGGTCTATTCTGTGGTTAAATGGGTAAGGAGAGGGTTGTTTTTGATAAGTAGGCCATTTAGGGAAACGATTTTGAGGTAGGAATTAGGCAAATTTTGTATAATTTATGTCGCTTAAGTAAGGATTCGATCCCTCATGTTTTGTGGCAAAGACAAAAGTTATGTGATTAATACGGTGAATAATTGCATTACGGCCAAAGTAATAGGCTTATGTTAAACTAGAATTGCTGCTGGAAGTTCTTCCGAAACCAGTTGTCTAGAAAAGCTACTCATCATAAGGTCAATGTTTAGAATTAGTGCGTCGATAGCCAAGGAGAATGCTTTGAAGA
The DNA here is from genome assembly GCA_949316375.1 of Mythimna vitellina. Classification (NCBI taxonomy): domain Eukaryota; kingdom Metazoa; phylum Arthropoda; class Insecta; order Lepidoptera; family Noctuidae; genus Mythimna; species Mythimna vitellina. Next base: position 814,407 of record OX438691.1, on the reverse strand, counting down.
GGATTTGATTTTACAGCAGCCGATTACTTTTATCACATAGATGGATTGTGTGCAGAGTGATATGAAAGAAAAGTAAGTTAGTGATAGCATTACAAGTGACAGGGCAGGATGGAAGAAAAAAACGTGTTGCGCCGATCTCAATAACACGGGACAAGGGCAGGAAGATGATGATGATTACTTTTATCATAATAAAATTATTTCTGCAAGGCAGCGTTCGGGAAGTGGCGCAGTATTATTATAAATTTTATTGCACACTTTAACCTTAATACAGAAAGAAAATAAAGAAAGAAAAAAACCTTTATACGTGACTCACACAATCGTATAAACTAAAGATACACAATAAAAAAAGGTATAATCAGTGCGAGGCCAAAAAGGCCATAACATAACAGGACAAACATTTATAAAAATAAGTGTACAATAAATAAGTGGTATCTTCTTGTCCGAAATACTATAGCGTATCAAAACGAAAGTGTTTGACAAGTGCGTGTTGCCTGTGATGACATCTGGCTCCGAAATGTGGTCGCGTAAAATGGGCCTCATCAGAAAACTTAAAGTCACCCAAAGGGCAATGGAAAGGGCTATACTTGGAGTTTCCTTGCGTGATCATATCAGAAATTAAGATATCCGCAGAAGAACTAGGGTTACCGACATTGCACGAAGAATCGCCAAACTTTAGTGGCGGTGGGTAGTGCACATCACTCGCAGAACAGATGGCCGATGGGGACGAAAGGTTCTGAAGTGATGACCACATACCGGAAGACGCAGCGTTGGAAGGTCTCCCACAATGTGGACCGATGACCTGGTGAGGGACCGTATTTTTTAATCATACTACGTATTTAGGGGCCAATTAAAATACTTAGACTTCTAGAAATCCACGGGTTACTGCCCCTTAAACACTTTTACATCTGCTGAAATATACCCAATAGTTAAACAATCGCCCTTATACGTCCTTGTCCTTCATTGGATTAGGAAAGGTCCTTGTCCTTGCTCAATTAATTAGGAACTATCTCATCCACGATAGCTACGTACAGTCAACAACGGAGATAAGCATCCAGGGTCGTCAGATATAGTTGAAGTATTCATATAAATCGATGGATTGATATGAATGAAACTCAATTATAGGTATTCATAATATCTAAACAACTCATATTCATACATCGCCATGAAAACTTCAACTATATCTGACGACACTGGTTAATATCTCGTTTTATGATCTTTCGTAGCTATCGGCTTTAAACTGTACGCTATTCCAAAGCTACTCATGACATAAAGTTTCGATCAATAAGACATATATACATTGTCACATTTTCTATCTTAATTTTTGCCATTCAAGAAATATGTGTACAACAATTGGCTTTATTTTTTTTATTTCATAGTTAGGTAATTAAGAACTAGTCGTCGTAAAATTATTTTTTCAATAACAGAAGTTAAAATGTATTGAAAATATGACAATGTAAGACGGAGATGCAGCGTTGGAAGGTCTCCCACAAGGGGGACCGATGACCTGGTGAGAGTCGAGTTCGAGAATCCGCTGGATACGAGACTTACAGGACCGTTCATTGTGGCGACACTTGGGGAGGCGTATGTCCAACAGTGGACTGAAATTATGTATGACTGTACATAATGTACAGAACGTTATTCAAGAATCACATAATCTTAAAGATCAGTAGCTCGTATGAACTCCTGGCTCAGCAGTCCACGCAGTCCTCGGTCCTAACGTGTCCTCGTATGGGACCATCCATCACTCCCGTCTCTTGGGACCAATTACTCGCAATGTAATTGAGTGTCGCCCGCCGTGCTCGAGCGAGTACAGTTTGCGCACCGCCTTATTAAAAAACTTTGCTTTTTCTGTATAACTTTAATGTTCTCAAATTAATTTTGTTTTGTTGTTCTGTGAGCCGAATATTGTTTGTTTTTATTACAGTGTGTGACTTGTTTGTTTGGGCGAAACGTGTATTTTGGGAACTCCAATCTCAAACAGTTATGGCAGGTGAAACCATTTTATTGTTTTGAAAAGTGATCTAGCAAGTACGATATGAAACTAAAACTGTTTGCCTCGTCTAGTGGCAAATTCCCGTCGTCTTCGTCTGGTCCTAAGAGGTATTAGATTTCCGAGAGTTGTCGTTGTGGATTTTTTTAATCTAAGCCTTAATTCTAAATTTCTGCCCGGTTTATAAATCTTTGGTTTAATCAGGTATGGCTGGTTTACCCTATAGCAACTAATATAATATAGATATATAGAAAATATTATGAACAACAGGGAAAATGTGGGTATGTCATTGTTATGTATATTTTTGCCTTACTCTGAAAATTATTTGTCTTTTTTTTTTAAATGTTTATTTTTACACAGATATTTAAATTTAAAAATACTAACTATAATTAATATTAAACAAAAAATAATGCACTACGCTAATTACAACTAACTAATATCAAACTAAAATATGGTTTCAAAAAATTCTTCCACATCGACTAGTAATGTGCCCAAACAACTGGCGGCATTGCCACCCTGTAAGACAATGCTTATCCTCTGTCCAAGGTAAAAGCCAGCGCTTAGGACACGCGAAGTGTCAACTAGACGTTTTGACAGATCTTTATACAACTTGTGAGCACTCGGACCCCACGATACGAGAGATTCATCCCCAAACGTTTCGAAAATATTACTTTCAAGAAGGTTATTATATTTTCGCCGCTTGATGGCGTGAATGTTTAAAATCTTTATCTATTTTAAATACACATACAACGTATACCTGTCACGTATTGGGCAAAAACTAGACAATCTTTTAAAAACGAAGTACCTAACTAAAGTCAACATCTATCTTGTCTAAATAGCGTCGCACTTCTCTGCGAAGTCAGCTAAGTTAAACATCTAATTCGTGCAGTGGCACTCCCCGATATTGGGCCGCGTCAACATGTCACCCAGACGCGCGGGTAACAGCCCAGACGCGCGGCTGTCGCGGCGTCTCGCGAGGCGGCGCCGCAGTACATCTGTGTATATTAATTGGTGTGTGCGATGTGTTTATGCATCGCTACTGCTTCAGTAAACATGCATGTTTGATCAAATTACTGCAGTAGTGATCTGAGAATGTTTAGTAATATTTATGGATAATTGATAAGCTTTTTAATATGTAATTAATACGCACTGTGAGACATAAGGCCGTAATAAGGGAGTGTTAATAGAGCCTTTTATAATTTTTGTTTTGGTATCTATAGGTATATTGGGTTAGGACTACGGTAGATACGACTACCAGGAAAATACTCGTAAGTGGTAGCCTCTACTTTTTAAGCCTCTACTTGAAAGCTTTGTATTAACTAATAAGGGAATTAAGTGTAGATTTTTCGACACGTAAACTTGGGTACCCTACCCACAAATTACGAGTGTCGTCTCCCTGAAATCTGATAATGCATTATTACAATGGTTAAATCTGATAGTTTCTGAATAATATAACAATAGATATCAGATCAAATAGGAATAGGAAACTACGATTTTGATCTGTGCAGACCACGGTGCAGGCAAACTCATACAATACGATCTGAACTCAAACATCTTATCCAAAAACTTGGATCAATGTGAAGTTGAATACAATTAGTGTTACAAGAGAGCGGGGTACTAGGCAGCATCTATCGAACGCAGTCAATATTGCCTCGCAGGGAATTGCTTCAAGTTTCGGGAACAAAGGAGGTTAGATGCACGCGCAGTTGCTACCTTATCACACTAAATATACCTACAAGGTATAGAAGGCCAACTCCGTACAAAGAGTGAAACTGACATATTCCTAATTATGCGAATAACATGTGGTCAACTTCCCGAAAGTCTGATAACCAGTTAACCAGTCTTATTATACAGTATATCATCATCATCATCATCATTTCAGCCGAAAGACGTCCACTGCTGGACATAGGCCTCCCCCAAGTGCCGCCACAATGAACGGTCCTGTGCGTCTCGCATCCATCGTACTCCCGCAACCGTTACCAGGTCATCGGTCAACCTTGTAAAGTATATATACAGTATATAATACTCTTATATATATACATATATATAGTACTATAATACTGTATTATAAGTTTATTACCCAGTTACTTTGTAACAACAAAGTAACTGGTTAGCGAGATCAGAGAGACAGTTGCACTGTCTCTCAGCAGAATTTAGTTGGACTGGGTGCCAACCCCGACCTAGTTGGTCCTTACCTATGACATTGGCGAAAACCAATAGATAGCTGATTTCGAAAAAAGAATAACGTACCTTGAATTTATAGATATTCGAAGTCAATCCAAAGATAATAATTATCACAGTTCAAAGTAACCCGTTTTCAAAAAACACTTAAATTCATAGGTAAGTAAGGGCCTAATAGTTTCGAGAAGTCTAAGCAGATACAGGTGATGTATAGGCCTTCTGCACTTGTCTATACGGTGGTTTCCAGCAGTCGTGTATGCGAATGTTCTCAAATGTCTGTAGCTTTGTACAAACATTTTCAATAGCAAGCTCGCTCCAACAACGGGTAATTGTCTTTCGACGTAGTTCTGTCCTTTTTTCGAACTCCAATATGCGTTTATTATGTTGTGATCCCCTTGTTCTAGGGGCACTCAATACTGTGGAAAGGGTTATACTTATTAATTTGCTAGGTTATGTTGTAGAAATGTACGGTTCAGCAGTCTTGGCGTTCATTTCTTTTTTTACACTCTTGTTCTTGATTTGTCAGGACAAAACAGTGGACGCACAAAATGTATGTTAAGTATTCTATCAATCAACTCCAATGTGTTCATATGAGAGAGAGTGTAGAAATTTTAAGCATAATACATCCCACGGGTAGTGTGAAAGTGAAACCCGGGGCCCTGGGACGAAGGCAAAGAAGGAACAGGAGTGGGTTTTTAGTCAGTAAAAGTTTGACACTATCTCGCGCTCCGTCCAAGGGCGGGATTTTCATAAGATGATTTTCCCACCCAATAAAAAAAGCATAATACATTAAATATACATTTAGGGACAAAATGTCCCCTAACATGACGCGTAATACTGTCAAATTGTCCAACACCATGTTCCGCGTCACGTGAACGCGTTGTAAAATGTTGGGCGGCAAGTTGCGGGACACCGGGCAAGTAGCGGGACACTGGGCAACGTTACAGAGCGTCACATAGATTGAGCGTTGCGCGTCATGTTGAGGGACATTCTATGCCCTATTGTATCTGAGTCTTTATTTATCACTAAGTAGTAAGTACCGGTATTTGAAAGTCTTTCAAACAGTGTTGTTCCTAGATGCACTCATGTCTCGCTATTTATTGAATTTCCTCCTCTTTTCTGCCCTGTTCAACACAGGCAACATTTTCCCTCCCGCCGCTCTTAAGACTTCGTAAAGTAACAGAAAGGACGCAGACCATAATTTAGTTAGCAACGGCAAAGTTGTCACGTACTTCCATACCTTGGAGAAGAATGCTGGTCCTGTGAGGGTATGTATAGGAAGTAGAGCGCCCATGTTATTATCTAAAAATAAAAGATATTTTTTTGATTATGATGAGTAAAAAGGAGGAGACGATTATTCGAACAACATGTCAAATTTACCGATTCGCATAGCAAATCCGGGTCGCTGAATAATAATTATTATTAAATTAATCCATTTTTACAAAAAACACAATAATTTATTGTGTTTAAATATTCCATTTAGCTTCACTTTTTTTTTTGACTGACATGACCCACTTTTTGATAATTCAAAAGTACCTGTAATTGGTCTATTTGAAATAAACGTTTCGTAACGAAAATTTCTATGTCTACTCAAGTCTGTGTGGTTCTTTCCTCAAAAGACCATCTCAAACACCATTCTGCGTGGTTCTCATATGATTTGAGCATTACACGTTTGTTGTATGGACTTAAAAAGAGACTAACCCCAGTGTTTGTTTTGTTGTTTATTCTCAGGGTAGTCAGCTATGGGCACGCCACAATTATGGCGGTAAGTCCCCTCTTTGAGGCGTGGTTGGAAAGTCTTCACGGCGTCCTCACATTCCGCATGACGCAGGTCCTCACCGGACACGGTAAGTTCGGGAGGTTCCTGCACCGGATTCGTGCGGAAACGAAGCCCGGGTGTCGCCACTGTGTGGCCCACCCGGAGGACACGGTGGAGGTGTGCCCCGCTTGGGCAGAGCAACGCCGTGACCTCGTGAGGGCAATCGGCGGCGGTGATCTCTCGCGCCGGGCCTTGGTTCAGGCCATGCTCCGGAGCGAGGAGGAGTGGCAGGCGGTCGCCTCCTTCTGCGCAGCAGTAATGCTAGCTAAGGAGGCGGCCGATCGCGTGAGGCAACGGTCCTTACGCTCCAACCGCCGCCGGGATTCCGATCCCGATTTCCGGCCACCGTAGGCGCGGGCTTGCAGACGGCGAGCAATGGGTGGCTCGCCGTCTGACCGTCCGGTAACCGTCCGGACCGAGCCCAAGTCGTCGACGGCGCGTTTTGTTCCACGCGCGCCTCAAGGAGATGTCAGCAAATCGTAGGGGCCCAGCAGGGTCGAAGCCTACTGGGGCCACGGGTAGTGTGAAAGCGGAACACGGGGCCCTGGGACGAAGGCAACGAAGGAACAGGAGTGGGTTTTTAGTCAGTAAGAGTCTGACACTATCTCCCGCTCCGCCCAAGAGCGGGGATGTCATTAGGATGATTTTCTCACCCAATAAAAAAAAAAAAAAAAAAAAAAGGTAGTCAGCTAGGAAACATCGGCCGCATCTAGTTTAAATTGACGAAAAAATTAACGTGTAAAAGCATTTTTTTAAAAACCTTTTTGCAAATTAAATATCATTTATTAGGGTTCCATACCTCAAAGGGAAAAAACGGAACCCTTATAGGATCACTTTGTTGTTCGTCTGTCTGTCTGCTTGCCAAGACCCTTTACCTTGAGAACGCGTGGAGGTATCGAGTTAAAATTAAAACAGTATACTCAGGTCTGCGGTTTCTTGAAGCTGGGAAAAAATGAAACTTCTAAGTTAACGAAAAACGTCACGGCCGTTTATGTCGCAAAAAACGTGTATATCATAGGGTACTTATCGTTTACCTAGAATCCTAGAAAGGCATGAAAAAGGTCTCATAGCACAAGTATAGGAAAAAATCTGAAAACTGAAATTTTGTACTAAGTCACAAAAAAAAAAATTGTCTCACTTGGGTGGAAATTGGCTAACTCGCCTATACTTTGGTTCAAGACACCTATTAAGCTTGTCTAATCCATACGCCAACCTGTCCCCTTTCAATCTCGTCCCCCTCACCCCTACCCCCGCGGACGAATGTTTTATTAAGGAGAAGTTTAATCACACGCCCCGCCTTGCCCCGCACGACAAACTTGCGGAATTTCCGAATTAACTTGTGCAGGTAATGAGACGACAGTGTGTGCTGCGCTCGTGGAGAAGCTGCTGTTAAAACCTGTGTGCTGTGTGCTGCTAGGGGTTTTTAAGTCAAGAGTGAATAGGTTACTTCTAAGCAAGCGTGCTCTATCATCGGCTACATCATCGCTTACCTTCAAGTGAGATAGTGGTCAAGTGCAAGCCCATCAATAATAAAAAAACCGGGCAAGTGCGAGTCTGACTCACGCACTGAGGGTTCCGTACCAACTACAATTCCCGAATGGAGTCTCAAAGATTGTTCTGAATTACAAAAAAGTACTTTTTTCTTTGTGACGGAGGCGACAACAAATTTACTGTTGTAAGATTTATTCCTATATCTGTGCTATAAGACTTTACTTCATGCCAAATTTCAGGATTTTATGTCAACGGGAAGTACCCTATGAATTGTGATTCCTTTGAGATTATCAAAATATACGTTTTTTGCGATATAAATGGCCGTATCTTGTTTTTCATTAAGTTGTTTAACTAGCTTCAAGGGACCGCAGACTTGGGTATATAGTTTTAATTTCAACTCAATATCTTCACGCGTCCGAAATAAAAAGTTTTGACAGACAGACATACAGACAAACATATATACAGACCGATATACAGACAGACGGACAAAAAAGTTCCTTGGGTTCCGTTTTTTTCTTTTGAGGTACGGAAGTCTAAAAAAAACCACATTTTTTTGGTAATGCTGGTTGGTAAAGTTATCAGCATAAAGCAGGACCAGAACGTTGAAAAAAAAAGAACGGTTTCGTCACCGACGGAGAAATCTAAATGAAACAAAAGTTGTTTCAATATGAAAAGCAGGTCTACTTTCAACAGTTTCCCATTCAAAATCATAAATCAGACAAAGTGAATAAGTAGTTTACAAATTTTTCATCTTTATCGTGAATTAATTTTCAAAAGGAAACAATAATAAAAAACTTTTTACAAAAGAAATCTCGCAGGCCTGCTGGTAGAAATTTCGTTAGATATAAGCAGGTCCTTTGTACTCTTTTATCTGTATTTGATCTTTTCTATTTTAAGTGTTTGTGTGTACATAAATAAATAAAGTTGCAATTTTCAGTGTTTTTTTGTATTTTACACTTTTTAGTTATGGTACCACCTCTAAAAAGTTCCCCTCAGCCAAACTTAAATACCTAATAGCCAGAGTGCATCTCATGACAATTCTAATAATCCCAAACACGATTAGGTTACAAACTTATTACAGAGTACCGGTACGTGGGTACCGGATGATGAAGCCGGAAGCTACCTTCCGGCTTCATCATCAGATCAGTTCGATATATTCCACCTCTTTTTTTAGTCAGTCATCGAATATACGTTTTAACAAAGCAATTTTACGACATCAGAACTGGATGACGAAAAAAAATGGGACCAATCGGAAAGCATATTATCTAAGAGGAAAAAAATAAATTTGTAAATCCATCCATAAACGACGGAGTACTGAGGCAACACACAATAAAAAAAACAACCGAATTGATAACCTCCTCCCTTTTTTTTGAAGTCGGTTAAAAATCTGCAAATGACTGGGACCAACGGCATTAAGTGCTTTCCCAGGATTCGGGTATCTGTAAGAAAAACTTATAAAAATACATATGAATTGAATAATTCACATTGATACTTGTCCTATTTCGAACCCGCAACCTCACACATGAGAGGCAATTGTCTTAAACACTCACACCATCACGATAATTTGATGTGTGTACATTATACATTAAAGAAATTAACAATTCAGTTAATGAAAGGAAAAGCTCACCTAATTACAGACATTCAGTAAGTACGTAATTTGCAAAACCATTCTGAAACTTTGAACAATCATCAAGTTACTTCTGAACTAACTGTAGGTAAGTACCCACACACTTCGCTTCCTACTTTCTCCAACAATAAGTAAACTCATACAACAAGTCCTCTGTATACGCAGACAATGGCGTGCTACACGGCAGTGTAGCTAGGCGTGGGCGAAGCGGCTCCTCACCCACGGCCTCGGACCCTAAGGGGCCTCGAGGAACGAGGGAGGGTTTTTTATACTTAATAGGCTCACGTTTGACCACTATTTTATCTGATGGTAAGCGACGATGTGGTGGAAAACTCGGTTGCGACAGTGGCTGACTCATTTTCGAATTTATGAAAGAAAAAGGCTTCGCTGATTCGCCTTCGCCCACGTCTAAATAAGTCCACGCTACGCCTCTGGTGTCACAGACGATTCAATAATATACCGCGTTCTCATGTGAACATGAAACTTCAGCAAACTTGTGAAAACTCCCGCGAAAGCGATGCTGATTGAATCGAATAAACTTCAAGTGTCTTATTTTGACACGTGTATGATCCTGCCTCGGTGGTGTAGTGGGGAGAAGCGCGAATGTTACGTTTAATAAGTACATTGTTTTATTTTATAAAGTGTTTTATATGTAGTTAGGTGTGATGATACATTGGATCGCAGGAGCCGCCTATATTTTGTGATGTGTGTAAGTGTGTATGTGATGACAAATAACAACTATTTTATATTAAATTGATACTTGATAAAAGGTTTTCCGTTTTAGTGTAGTTAATACGTTATTTGATGACGGAAAATTTAAAAAATGTCAAAACATATATCCGATTTTTTGGATTTTAAGTAGTGACTAGCTGACCCGGTGAACTTCGTACCGCCTAACAGTCAATGAATGTAGTATATATATATCTTTCGATATAGTCAACCGATTGTGATGAAACAACCTAACCTACCTAAGTAATATATCAAGTTACACACAATTATAATGTATAAAAGTTATATACATCGATTTCGTACTGTTAACGTGATGCGCACACAGTAAAAACACTAAAAACTTCTAAAAATTTATTATTATATGTATAGAAGATGGACAGGTAAAGCAAAAAATAAGCACGAAAGCATAAAACTTGCTAACGTCAGTCGAAGTAAGAGATGACCTTAATGGGACATTTATTGGCGGTCGTCATTATCCGACATGGTGAATTCTGAATCTGTTTTATAAAATCCACTATTGCGGAGTTGCTCGAACCAGATACAACTACTGTCCGATCGGATCCACCCTTTACATTTACATCTTGTTCCGCATATCACTAAAAGTGTAAACGGCCACACTACGCCCTGATGCGAGTCTTGCAAACAAATGAACCGCGCATCAAACGTGTTAATCTGTCCGTGTACAATCCTTACGTAGCAGTGAACGGTCGACTTAATAACAGTTAAAGGATATATTAGCTATTAACGTTCCCACTGCTGGGACACAGGCCTCCATCAAATCGACACCAGCCTGGTAAATGTCACATGCCTTCGAGTTTTTGGATCAAAGACTTATTGAATGAAAGGCAAAAGGCTATAAAACTTAAAGAAAATTGTATCGGTCACACAACATTCTGGTAAATAAATCTTTTCGTAAAACTAGTGTTTGTGGGGCGGGAATGAGATTAACGACGACGTTTATTGTTCCCGCGTCAACGTGCCGCGCTCGCCTTCGATGCTTTTATTTGGGCAACTATTACTTATTTTATCGAGTGAAAAGTTTAGTAAACTATAAACGACTTTTATATTATTACTGACTGACCCGGTAAACTTTGTTTAGCTATATACATTATTAAAGAAAAAAAAATGGGGTTTGCGATACGAGGGTAAAAAGTAGCCTACGAGCTGTTCTCAGACTTACCAAATATCTTCTTCTTCCTGCTCTTATCTCATATTACTTGGGGTCGGCACAACACGTTTTTTTTCTTCCATTCTGCCCTGTCACCCGTCACACAGGGAGTTAGTAATACTAACTCCCTTTTCTTTCATATCATTGTTCACACAATCTATCCACCTTTTCTTTGACCTCCCTCTCCCTCTCTATCTATCTACATGTGTACTCAAAACTCTTTTAGTAACATGCGTTTCATCCCTCCTCTTCACATGACCATACCAAGACAAACGATTTCCTTTCAACTTTTTAGTCATGGGCCCAACTTTCAAACTTCCTCTAATATGCTCATTTATCACTTTATCCTTTTTCATCACACCACACATCCATCTCAACATTCTCATCTCCGCTACATGCAATTCTTTTTCATCCATCTTTTTCACAACTCACCATTCTGATCCATACAGCATGACAGGACTTATCACGGACTTGTAAATTTTACCCTTCAACTTGAGGGGCATCCGTGGGTCGCCAGTTGTTCCCGTGACCTGTCGCTATTTCATCCATCCTGCGTTGATCCGATGTGTTACGTCTCAGTTTACCTCACCATCCCCTTGGACAAGCGACCCGAGGTACTGAAAGTCGGAACAGATCGGTATGGGCGTTCTGGTGAGAGCTAAAGGCACAGCATTGGAGAGACCGCCGAAATCCCAGAACAAGTAGGTACTTCGTTTTGGTTCTACTCAATTCCAGACCAGGTCCAGGTTCGTCTGTAGAATATGTATAATTTTCTATCACCTTAATATAAACAGTACCTACCATATGTATTTTTAACCTGCCTGACTATACCTGAGGTATTAGTATTCGTAATAAACCATAACCACATTTTTTTTTTTTTTTTTTTTTATTGGGTGGGAAAATCATCCTAATGACATCCCCGCTCTTGGGCGGAGCGGGAGATAGTGTCAGACTCTTACTGACTAAAAACCCACTCCTGTTCCTTCGTTGCCTTCGTCCCAGGGCCCCGGGTTCCGCTTTCACACTACCCGTGGCCCCAGTAGGCTTCGACCCTGCTGGGCCCCTACGATTTGCTGACATCTCCTTGAGGCGCGCGTGGAACAAAACGCGCCGTCGACGACTTGGGCTTGGTCCGGACGGTTACCGGACGGTCGGACGGCGAGCCACCCATTGCTCGCCGTCTGCAAGCCCGCGCCTACGGTGGCCGGAAATCGGGATCGGAATCCCGGCGGCGGTTGGAGCGTAAGGACCGTTGCCTCACGCGATCGGCCGCCTCCTTAGCTAGCATTACTGCTTCGCAGAAAGAGGCGACCGCCTGCCACTCCTCCTCGCTCCGGAGCATGGCCTGAACCAAGGCCCGGCGCGAGAGATCACCGCCGCCGATTGCCCTCACGAGGTCACGGCGTTGCTCTGCCCAAGCGGGGCACACCTCCACCGTGTGCTCCACCGTGTCCTCCGGGTGGGCCACACAGTGGCGACACCCGGGCGTCGTTTCCGCACGAATCCGGTGCAGGAACCTCCCGAACTTACCGTGTCCGGTGAGGACCTGCGTCATGCGGAATGTGAGGACGCCGTGAGGTCTTTCCAACCACGCCTCAAAGAGGGGACTTACCGCCATAATTGTGGCACCTGAGCACAATGCCCCAATCACACAGGTTTGAGGCATAAGTTCGGTTCAGGTAAATCTGTGTCCCCGCGGATCGCTTAGTCGCTCATACATGGAGGATAAAACATAGCATGAGTCAGTCCCGTATTACAGGTGGATATACTACATCGATGAATGGTTTTCTTTATTCATGTGAAATTACAAAATGTAAGAAGGTTGTGCACGGTTCCTATTGGTTGTTTTTTTATGGAGAAGAACCAAAGAAAGGTTATTTTTTTTTAATTAAAGTTATTGATTTTACAATATTTCCATATTACAATATTGATAGGTATGAGAAGACACACACAGTTTTTTTTAAAACTAGGAATAACCCCTGTATCGTGGGTGCGTTCACAATCGTGTAAACTCACATCCACTGTTGGACAAAGGCCTTCTCCAAGTGTCGCCACAACGACCAGTCCTGTGCGTTTTACATCTATCAGATTCACTTAATCCTCACCAAGTGAAGCAAAAAGTAATATGAGGTAGATAGATAGCATTATCATAATTATTCATTAATATTTTAGTAGACGCACGAGTAAGCTCTGGCACAGTACAGATCGCCACAAAAGGTTCACTTCAAACAAAATAAGATTAGGCTGTTGATAGATCAGTAAGTTGATAACAAGGTGTGCGATCCCCTATACTGTCTTCCATGGACATAGACAAGAAACTTGCTAATTATTGGAAAATGAAAAGGATGCTAAAGGCCTATCTTTCGTGGAAGTAGAAATAAAGACATGCAGTCAGATTGCTTGCCACCGTCACGTGCCAGGCAATGGCCTGGGTACCTTTTAAATACAGACAGAACGACGACGGTGAAAAGAGCGCGTCAAATCGAACATCCTGTATGCACTCAGGTGGGATCGCAGTCAAGCACTGGTTTATAACAATTAAAAAAAAAACTCGGGCAATTTTTGAGAATAGGCTTCGTACTCAGCGCGCCAACAATACGTATGGCGAGCGAACTACCGGGTATATTGTAACGAGACTTATTAATAGTCTCCCCTCAGAAATAAAAAAAAATGTTACACACAAAAATGTCAAATGCAAACTTAAGCAATATCACTTAAGTAATATTTAAGAATGTTTTTTTTTACTTACTTAAAGACCTAAAGTTTTTATAAATTGTTATCGACAATAACGTACATTTATAAGAAATCCGTTTGTATAATTTCGATGTTGAGAATGGATTCATGATAGCACGGGTTTAAACCTTAGTGGTTTTTGGTTGCTATTTGCGAGCCGCGCTCTGCAACCCCTTTGTACCAGTAGATCTGAAGTAGATATTAGTAGATCATCATCATCATTTCAGCCGAAAGACGTCCACTGTTGGACATAGGCCTCCCCCAAATGCCGCCACAATGACCGGTCCTGTGCGTCTCGCATCCATCGAATTCCCGCGACCCTCACCAGGTCATCGGTCCACCTTGTGGGAGGCCTTCCAACGCTGCGTTTTCCGGTACGTGGTCGCCATTCCAGAACCTTTCGTCCCCATCGACCATCTGTTCTGCGAGCAATGTGCCCTGCCCACTGCCACTTAAGTTTGGCGATTCTTCGGGCTATGTCCGTAACCTTGGTTCTCCTGCGGATATCCTCATTTCTGACGCGATTACGCAAGGATACTCCGAGCATAGCCCTTTCCATTGCCCTTTGAGTAACTTTAAGCCTTCTGATGAGGCCCATTGTAAGCGACCACGTTTCGGAGCCATATGTCATCACTGGCAACACACACTGGTCATAGACTTTTGTCTTGAGACACTGTGGTATATTGGACGAGAAGACACCGCACAGCTTCCCGAACGCTGCCCAGCCTAGTATTAGTAGATGCTTTCAAGTATTCGCTGTCTGGTCTGATGTACGTATCAATATATCTTCCGTAATACCAAAGCATGTGCAATATCTGGCAAGCTTCTGGTTTGGTTAAGACTTTAATAAGTTTTCACTTAACCCACTGGATCGTTCAACACACCACATATCTTTCATTCAATGCTTCGAGTCTCCTCATATATATATTGTAAGGATTCAAAGAATTGAGTCTTTTGTGTCTAAGTGTTCTCGAGACGTAGGTTTCCGCTTAGTCCATGCTATAGATAGATCTATGGTCGTAGATATTTCTATGGTCCATGCTGATATGATACAGTGATAAGTACTTATCTTTTTAATTATGAATATTTTTTAAGCCCCTTTTTGTAATATTCTCAATCATTTCAAGTTATTTTTAGATGTCCCCCTCTGTGTCTGTTCGCGAGTTTATGTTAAGTATCACCAATAGAAAGAGTGATCTATGAAAAAGGTTTAGATGTATAAATGCATGCACATTATATAATAATAGAGAAAAGGCAAAATTCCAAAGATTTTTAACAGCCGTGCGAAGCTGGGGCGGGTCTCTAGCAACAAAAGAAATTCTATCATTACGAAAAATAGACACCACTTTAAAGTTTCATACGTATTTTATAGATCTTCATGAAGGTACCGCGTTAAGAGTAAACTTTTAATAACATTAAAATTACTGCCAAATTTAAATTACTCAGTGGAATAAACACTTTATTTCACTTCCTTAACTTTCTTGGATATAATTATCCTTTATTGTCCAGGCTACTCGTCTGTGGAATGCATTTCCAGATCTTATAAAACGCGCTCAATCGTCGCCTGTCTTCAAACGAGAACACTACCTGGCACTATGATTATCGATAGTCGCCATTTGTTTTTATTGCCTATACTCTTATATTGTGTTTGTATCTATTATATAGCATACTCGTATGTATCCCTGTATCTACCATAATAATAATATAATGTAATAAATATTGGTACTTTTTGTCAAACTAATGAGAGCCCCATACCATGTTCTGACAATTACCTACTGTTCATTCCAGGTTGCCTGGAAGAGAATGCGGAATGCAATAAGGCCGCCCATTGTAGGTATGTGTTTTATATATAAGTTTTTCTAAGTATATAATAAATAAACCACATATGTATTTAGAATTATGCACACATCCCATCTTTTCTCATACAACACACTCACTTAAAATCACTATGGATGCTCTACCACATAATTCCTGAAACTAACAAGTTTCTCAAAAAAACTCCCTTAAAATAAAATAACATTCCCAATAAAATGGGCGCTCATTTACGTCGCTAATTTGCCGGGTCATCATTTTAATGAGGTGCCAGTCGTTATGGCATTAGCAAATAAATCAATCGCTGGCAGCCGACACGCGAGCCAAATTGACTACTAATTAGCAGCTTGTTATCGTCTGCAAACAACCTAAATTGTTGTCAAATAGAAGGTAATTAAAAAAGCTTGTTGAAAACCACCTTAATATTTGTTTTTTTTTTAATTCTTGATAGATTCGCGCCTGGCCGCTCTCTCACCCGATGGAAAGCGACGATGCGGTCGACGATGGAGCGCGCTTAGTTGAAAGTAAACTATTCACTCTTGACTTGTTGGAATTGTTTTAAAGATTACATAAAAAGGGAATTGGGAATTTAATTCATTACACCCCCAAGCGAACGCCGATCGCTCTCTCGTTGTCTTTCTATTGTGTATCTAATTACGGTATTCAAAGGTTAAACAATAACTTTAACTGTCGTTTCTATATACTGAAAGGTAAACGATCATACAAAAATCATTGAACGAAAATTTTCACGTGTTAAATTCATTTTCATAGCGATACATAATATTCGAAGGACGCTACAACGAAAAAACAAATGACAGCTTCGCAAATCAAAAAGTAACATGCTCCATCATGATTAGTTCCATTTTTAAATTCAATAATTGTTTTTTCATTTTTTTATTGTAAGTGGCCAGATCCAGAAAGTTTCAATATGCCCAACAGTATAGCTATCATTATATTTCTAAGCTGTTTCAATGTGTAGCGATTTCAGGGAATAGTTGTAAAAAGTTTTTTAGTGATGTTCAATTGATTTCAACCACTCAGTGGTTTCATCACTAAAGTTGGCACTTTCGTGCTGAGATCGATGTGAACCGAACGAGTGACTGTAAAAATGCACAATTTATTATTCTAAATTTATTCTAGAATGTTTTTGTGTTTAAATATGGGATAGCGCAGATGGGGTGAGATGCATGGGATACCCGATCCCTTTCTCATCTCCCCGATTCTTCTGGTTTACTGGGAGAAAACTCACTATTGAGTTAAGCTTACTATTTTGTCCATGAATTGTCAAATCACTGTTTACAATACCATAAAACGGGGTGACATTGATTGGTTTTAAATTTTAAATGGATGCCCTGCACGTAATTTTAACAATAAAAATGTCAAAAAAAAAACTGTAGTGTAAGTAGTGTGAAAAATAATAAAGTAAATACTTTTTTTGAAAAAGTTATATTGAAAGTGCGGCTATTTTGATTATCCTCTCTTTTTATTTATATAAAAGACATCCTGAAAAACCACAAAAAACAATATTTTTTTTTTAAATATATTTTAGGCAATACTGCGTTTTGAATAATTTTCGGGTTACTTTCAATAAAGGGGTGAATTTGATTTTGGTACAATTATAATACCCACCGTATTATAATTGTACCAAAATATTTTTCATTAGAAAGTAAGGTCGGTCTTAACATTTTGCTTTCGATAAATCGGATTTATAAAATCAAAGACTGGGCAAGTGAGAGTCGGACTCGCGCACTGAGGGTTCTGTACAAACTTGAAAGTTAAATTGCGTTTTACGATTTATGACGTATTAAAAAAAAACTACTTACTAGATCTCGTTCAAACCAAGTTTTCGTGGAAGTTTGCATGGTAATGTACATCATTTTTTTTTTATCATTCTTATTTTAGAAGTTACAGGGGGGACACATTTTACCACTTTGGAAGTGTCTCTCGCGAAAACTAATCAGTTTAGAAAAAAATTATGTGAGAAACCTTAATATAATTGAATTGAATTAAGACCTTTCTATAGATACGCCACTCGTATGGGTTTGATGAAAAAAAATATTTGAGTTTCAGCTCTAAGTAAGGGGAACCCCCAATTTTTGTTTGAATATCTTAATGCGATTCACAGAATACTAATAATCTACTTACAAAGTTTCAACAATATAGTTCTTATACGGACGGACAGACATAACGAATCCGTTTGAGGGTTCCGCTTTTTGCCATTTAACGACTAAATATTATCAAAAAAAGTTAGTTTAGGTTAGATAGTGTATAGCTCTTGAGATGAGATTGCTTGAAAGACTGCTTCTTCTATTGCTGTGTAATTTTATAATTGTACCCGCGGTCTTTTTGTAGGTAAAAACTATAAGGCAACAAAAATAAAAGCAAAGGATGGGATTTTACCTCATGCAAGCTTGGGAACTACTACCACATCAAAAGTCACCTCGTATATCCTATTAATGTAGCACCGGTTAACTTGAAGTGTTCATCATGTGGAACAAAATGGCGACCGTTAACAAAAATTCCAACATGCTTTAAATCTAACCTATGAATCTTAAGTAGAATCTTATCAAGGTCTACAATAATTTTGTTTTGTATGTTGTTATTTGGAGACAATAAATTTATTTATTTATATATTATATTATTATTATCTTAAAGAAACTTTTATTTAAAAAACACTACAAACCAAACAGTTATACTTACACCTGTACCACTGAATTTATTCAGAATTATTTTTTTTTACATCTTTTAAACACAAAACTTTAACAAACAATTTTATTTGGTTCTGACAACAACTGCTCGTTGATGTTTCGTCTAAATATAGATAGCCAATCTGTCAGTCTGGCCATCAAAACAAGAAAATTGTTAGCTGCCTTCAGTATCACGCATTAAATCTTACCAAGTTTTGCTATCATGAAACTTACCCCAGCTCTCAAAGTAACCCCGTTTTACCAGTAGGTACAACATATTACTGAAATAATGCACACCTTTATAAACTCCAATTAGAAAATTATGTTACAATCATAATTCTAGCTCCGAAATTTTACTGACCAAAGTATTTTATTAACTTCAAAAAGAAGGAGGTTCTATGTTCGGCTGAATGTATGTTTATTTTTTAATGTATTTTCATCGATTCCTCGGTCAATTTTGGACTGATTTTGATAATTTTATTTTCGATTGAAAGGTTATGCTGCCAAGTTGGTCCCATAGAAATATTATTCTGAACATATCTACTACTTGGACATCCTGAGATTAAGTAGTATGTTTAGAATGCGTTTACTGTGTTAAATGTTTTATAAAGTTTTTGTGAACATTAAAGAATTAAAGATAGATTCATTCTTTCGTTAATCTGTTGCTATGAATATCAAAAAAGAATACACTTTTCCAGAACTGTGCGTTACTTAACGTTCGTTTGATCTAAAACCATCAAAAAGATGACGAACGTGGTTGGCTGGTAGAGAATGCCTTGCTGAATTTAGTCTACCCATACCCACTACTGATGTAGTTTAAATAAATAAATGAGTAACAGGACGTATGCAGTGGCGTAGCTCAGTGATTAACGGCCCTGGAGCAAAAAAATCTGGGTCCCTTTATTTTTACATGAGAAATCTTCAAATAACTTCTGCTGTTCTAGATGGAGTAGTAGAATATATAATAAAACGAGTTGCCATGAGTGTTGCAATCTATTTTATTTAGATTTCGACGGTGGGAGAATTTTTCGCCAGTTCAATATGTGGTTTGGTATTTAAAATTTTGGGGCCATTCGAGCTTGGGGGTCCCCTGCCCAACCCTTCGGTAGTTAGTATTACCATCGAGTTCGATATAACAATTTAACGTACAAATCCATGAGCGATTAAAATACGATATTGAGTGGATGCATACACAAAATGTTAATCAACTATGTAGTTGTATGTAATAATTAATTATTGATCGCTGCTTCAAGAGGCACTTGTCTGATGTACTTATCAGAATTAACTAATAATATTAACCTATGTGTAATACCATGTGTTTGAGAAGTTGTTTCTAACTAGACAATGTTAGATAGTTTGCTAGAGAATTTAAGCTACTAAAATATTGCAAATTAACACTCACGACTTTAGTCGAAATTAAAACGCAATTTGACTCAAATATTTTTTTGAATTGAGTTTTTTTTAAGGTGGGATATCATCCAATGACTTCTTTCGGTCTGGGTGGAGCGGGAGGGCGTGTCAGACTTTAAATGACTAAAACTATACCTGTGTCCTTCAGTTGCCCGTTGTGTTCCAAGACTACGGGTTTCCTTTTTAGAAATTTCTCGTGTTCCTAGCAGGCTTCGGCCCTGCTGGGCCCCTACGGTTTGCTAACATCTCTTCGAGAAGCCACAATATAGGATGTAGTGTAAACTCTTCAGTCATGGTAATAATCCATTATTAGAAAAATCTGAATCGGCGAAGGTGGTGAGTCGATTTGATTATGTTCGCGGGGCAAACTTGGTCAGATATCATCCTAGACAGAAAGGTTTGGAAGAGGAGTGTCTTTGCCCAGCAGTGGAACACAGTAGAGGTTAATAAAAAAAAAAAACCTGAAAACCAATCAATAATTGAACTTATTAGTGAAAGTACACATTTAATTACACATCAGGTACCTACATGGTACTTTACTTTTAAACCTTTTTCTAAATGGCACCTCCCTCTCTGAGTTCGAGTAAGAGGGAGTGTCAAACTTTTACTGACCAGAAACCACAGTGTTCCATTGTAGCTTTACCGAACAAATTCGCAAACCACAAGTTATGTTCTTGACTAACAGTTAAACTTAAAACTTTCACTAATACCTAATTTCTATTCTCCTGAAAGTTCTAATAATACTCACTCTAGTGACATCAATCAAGCAATATTCACAAATTAAAGACTTCATAGGTGTCATAAGCTTTAGATATTGTAAGTTATTTACAAGCCAGGCTTACGGCAGCCACTATTCCGGACGAGGCGGCTTTATAGGCGCTCCGTCAGGTCCGCCGGCAAGGCGTATGCTGGATAATGGCGCAGTTTCCTTCGATATCGCTGCGATACACTCCGAAGCGGGGAAATTATGTTTAGAGTAAGTTTGGAGCCTTGTTGATAGTTCGAAGACATTTTAAACAGGGTTAAGCACTATAAACATGGTTTTCAGTGTTATAAACTTTACAGATTTTTGTCTTCAAATGAAGCTGTGATCCTATATAAATATTTACCTGCCTGCCTTTTCTACTGACTGCAAAAGGCACCCGAGAGTCAAATTCACCAACCCACAAAAGAAAAACGTTCTGAAAAACTCTACCTTATCAGTTCGCCCTTACATTTTCTACGTTAAACTTTTACCACCCTTTTTTAGTCCCAAATTCTTTCAATAAGTTATCCGACCCTGTTTTTCTGGGAAGATTTTATGCGAAAAGAGCTATTTATAAAGATCAAGCGAAAAATCGTTGTCTACAAATCTGAAGGTAGGTAACGTGTGGAGCGGTAACGATGGGCCACATTAATCTGTGGGCGTCTGTCACCGCTCGGCACTCACTGCAGGGGCTCATAACGCGGGTCTGGCAGTCGTCAGGTGTGTAGCGGAGCGCCATCAAGCAGCCGACCCTGCCGGATCGCTTGTCGATACTTCTGCTAATCGCTCCCCTGGGCGACCCTCGTCGGTGCACATTAGCCCGGACCGCTATAACGGCGCGCTGTAAACATAAAATCGTTAAGATTTTATGCCCGAAATCCCTCGCTATAAGTTTCTTTGTGGTATATTTTCATTTTTATATGCACTTTGCTTGCGAGAGGATGTGAAAGGCTCTGAACGTAATTGACCCAGATCCGCACAAAGCATCGGCTCCTGACGTACGTGCAGATAATGGAGAGCTGGCGTCGGCGTCGGCGGCGGCGCCTGCGGAGTCCCGGATTGTTTATGTGTCTACGTCATCAGTTAGTTTAAACGAAAATTAGTTGTCTGAACTACACTTATGTGTTTCGTAAAATGGAAATAAGAACTAGTAAGTGGACATGAAAAACATGTGACGGAGGGTATTTAAAAAAAAATCTGTATAAAGCACGAAGCATAAAGGCATCTACACAATAAGTACCTACATAAATATTTAAAAAAAAAATGGTATATATTATTGATACATGAGGTGTTAGTGTTGTATATTTCCTGGTTACTGGAGGACGTCACATACAGTTTAAATCTTGAAATAACAAAAAATACTGGCAACGTATCCATTGTCCGCTCGTCATTCTATAATCTGTAGACTTCATTTAGTTATAAGTAAACAAACGAAAAAATATCTGATTGTTACAACCATTAGGGCTCATAAGGGTGGGTGGGGTTCATCATCTTCGGACGAGACAATTACAGGAATAATCTCAATCGAACAGCGCTTACAGGTGAGCTAGTTTGATTGTTCAATTATACCAGTAATTGTGTCGTCCGAAGATGATGAAGAATTTTACTAATGTAGATGTTCAAAGACTGTTGAGCAATCAGATATTTTCAATCATCGTCAGATTACCTGTGTTTATAATTAAGTACAAAAAGCCATAAAATTGATCTAGGTGTTTTACACCCGTAAAAGCATAAACAACAAAAACAATTCAACACAAGCAACTTGGAGTTGTACTGATTCTGGACTACAATAAGTATCGTAAAAATTAAGAAATAGTTCTACAATAATATTTAATCCATGAAACATCCAGAGCGCAAAGATACCCATCATAAAGTGCGAAGGCGAAATTAATGCTCTACGCATTCTCTAGCAGTCAACCACCGCTAGCACAAGGATATTATGGTAAATGCATAAAAATGAGTATAATGAGTAAATACAGCAAAGTAAAGTTTTCAAAAGCACGTGGATAGTCAAATAGAAATGACGATAAATACTTGAAGAAGTCTCGGGCTCAATATTAATGAAAGCTAAGGGCATCGAACGGGGTTCTCGAAAGAACCAGAAACTTGGGAAAGTTGAGCAGGAACAAAAATGGACTTGGACTGTGCAATCTTTTACTTTAGCGATTGGGCTTCCATTTATTTTTTGATCTGTAGTTCGTCACATGATCGTATTTTCTCAAGCTAAATATGAAACAAATGCGGTTGTTGAGCAGCCTATCAAACCTATCTAGCAATACAGGTTAAAGTGGTACTTTTTGTGACCGTTATCGATTAAAAGGAAAATTAAAAGTCTGCACAAGCAGTCTGTCTTTGTAGGCAAAAAGTTTCTAAGACATACAGGGGTCTGTATATCTTAGTATACATACTTTTTTATTTCTTTTTCCACCATTTATAAATAGATATTATCTTTTCTTTTTCTACATCATAAACGGAAACTTAGAGCTAAATATGAGTTTTACCGGTCCCGGGGGTTTGGGCTTGGCGTTGATGAGGTAATCAGTGAGTGAATGAATGAGTCAGGAGCGTAGTACATACATCTTTTATTTTTAAAACCAACGGGTGGTTTAATTTCAGGTTCAACAGCACAATAAAGAGACATTGCTAATGTCGCTTTCCCAGCTGTAACGAGTCCCTAGGGAGCAGTAGAGTGGCTCGCGTCGGATTCGAGACCACATCTACAGTTATCGTAAACATAGAATCCAATTTACAACTTTATTGAATCGATCTACTTTATATTTCCGACCATCTTTCAGAGAACGCCAAGGCAATATTGTATAGAAAAATCTAAAAGCGTTCAGCGCAATCCAATTTCTTGTATAAGCCTAAAATGTTTTCAAAATAAACGGAATACCTACGTTTCAATCGGAACATCCAGCACACATAATAATCACGTTCCTTACTCGGATTGACGCAGACACTCGTTCACTCACCGCTCCGCTCGATGGAATCCATTCACTCGTTCATTCGCTCAATCATTCACTCTACTTGCGAGTGGATGCATGCTTTTATGCAGAATTATTGAATTTCCGAATCCACATCGCGCCTGATTCGACGCGAGGCTCAGACAAAAATCCATTTGGCAAATATTTATACGCGAAACGATGATGAAGGCACTTAATGTTCATAATAAGTTTTGAAGCGTGTTTTTCATTCTGATTTCATACCATCAACCATCGAAAAATATGAATACCCAGGTACATATGAGTTAATACCTACTTATTGGTTATTCAATTTCAGGCCAGACTTATAAATTATACCGGTAGCATTTAAACGTATTTTATTATTATAAGCCACTTAATTTAACGATACTACATTTTATTTCAAAAATATCTGTTATTTACTCGTATTTATTGTGCACACCTACCACAATGTTGTCTTTTTAACCCAATGGTTGACTGGTAGAGAATGCTTTGTGGCATTAAGTCCGCCTATGTACCACCACTGTACATGAAGTTTAAATAAATAAATTATACCTACCTACATAATACATAATATCTACCAGCTAATGATATACCTACTTACACAATATGTACTTGATGTGCAAATTGTCCTTTAGGTAGGTATTGTTTTATTGACATTACACGAACCATAACAGACTAGGCTTAACTGGCAAAATCACCCAATGGCATCTCCCGCTCTTGGGCGGAGCGACAGAGTGTGTCAAACTATTACAGAAACAAACCCTTGGCCCCAATAGGCTTCGACCCTGCTGGTCCCCTACGGTTTGCTGACATCGCGACATCGACAATACGCGCCGTCGATGACTTGGGCTCGGTCCGAACGGCTCGCCGTCCGCAAGGCCGCGCCCACGGTGGCCGGAAATCGGGATCGGGATTTCCGCGGCTGGAGCGTGAGAGCCGTTCCCTCACGTGTGCATGTGCGGCCTCCTACTTTAGTATTACTGCTTAGCAGAAGGAGGAGACCGCTTGCCACTCCTCTTCGCTTCGGACCATAGCCTGTACCAAGGCCCGGTGCGAGAGATCGTTGCCGCCGATCGCCCCCACGAGGACACGGCGGTGCTCTACCCAAGCGGGGTACACCTCTACCGAATGCTCCACCGTGTTTTCTGAGCGGTTCACACAGTGGTGACACCTGGGCGTAACTTCCATACGAATCCGATGCAAGTCCGAAACTTCCCGAACTGATGAGGCTCGGTAAGAACCTGCGTCATGCGGAGGGTGAGGAATCCGTGAGGTCTTTCCAGCCACTCCTCAAAAGAGTAGACTTACCGCTATAATTATGGCGTGCCCAGCACTGGTCGCCATTTCACCATGAGATCCCACGGGAACTCTGTCCGCTATGCCGCGACTGTACCCAGTACCCACAAATCAAAACGTTGTCAGTTGTCACCATTTATTTATAAGTTATATTAATTATCTAACTTCTAGTTATTTTATTATATAGGTATATATGGAGTACTGCAGCCACTTATGGGCTGATGCTGCTCATATAGCTCAGATGATGGAATGATGATGACAAGATGCTCAGATATGGACTCAGTGGAAAAGCATGCGAAGAAGCTAATTAGTGATCCAGACTTGGTTACGTCCAATCTTCAAAGCCTGGAGCACAGGCGTAAGGTAGCTAGCCTTTTGGTATTTTACAGGATGCATTTTGGAGAGTGTACGCGGGAATTGCATGTCTTTATTTCGCTATATCCTTTCTACCATTGGACGAGCCAATGTATGGCGACGTACCCTTGCATTGTTAACACCACTACAGTCCGGACTAAGCGTTTCGCCAATCACCTTGTTGTTTATACCGCTTACATCGAAGGACTGGAATTTGTCTGCTGTGGTCTTCCCGTCCGATTATAATTTAGGTGTTTTCAAGGCTATAGTGAATAGGCTCCAAATAAACTAGAGCGCCTCGCCATCAACGATTGCATCACTACTAAACATCCGGCGGGATCAGTCTATACTTACACAGTTATATTATTAAAAAAAAAAAACACTAGTTAAACTAGTGTTTATTAGTCTATTACAAATTTACAGTTTTCAGATTTTCCTTATATTTATGCTATGAGACCCTATGAATTATGATTTCCTTGAGAGTGTAAAAAAATACGTTTTTTGCGACATAAACGGCCATAATTTTTTTTTTGTTAATTCAGACGTTTGATTTTTTCACAGCTTCAAGGGGCCGCAGATTCGAGTATATATATGGTTTTCAGCACAAAAGATCCAGAAGGGTCGAAGTGTCCTGGCCCAGGGCCAGCCCCACAACAAGATATATATGGTTTTAATTTCAACTCGATACCTCCGTGTTCCCGAGATAAAGGGTCTTGACAGACAGACGGACAACAAAGTCATCCTATAAGGGTTCCGCTTTTTCCTTTTGAGGTACGGAACCCTAAAAGAAGGTTCCATAAATAACGGAAAAAACACACCAGGAAAAAAACGTAAAAATGCGTTTAATCGTTTAAATTATGTCTTGCTTGCTATTTTTACGCGACTATAAGAAGGGTTATGTTTTTCGCGCGTATCTTGTATGTATGTATGTAATATTCTTTATTACCTCATATCTTCCAAACTGCTGAACGGATTTACATAATTAAGATATCGTTAAATTCGTCGTGATAACCCAAGTGTTCTAAGATTGGTGACGTTAAAAAAAACCCCAACATAACGGCTGTGAGATGCCATAATTAAAAGGAAAAATTTTTTTTTTTTTTTACTGCGAAATGGGTATCATACTAAAGGGCTTATCATGAGGATATAAAAATGGTAAATCATGTCCATATTAAAATAAAGACAGCAGGAAATATGTTATTTATTATTTCTACTAACTGTTACTCACGACTTCGTTACTCCCCGTTATTATATCCCCCTGGGAATTAAGTCCCGTTAGCGCGGGAAAATTAAAAGTAGCCCAAGTTACTCCTTGTACCATCAAAGACGAATTTCGGACGACGTGCAATGTGTAGCTCGCAGTCCGGACCGAGCCCAAATTGTCGACAGCGCGTCGTGTACTATGCGTTCCTCAAAGAGATGTCAGCAAAACCGTAGGGACCAGCAGAGCCGATGCCTACTAAGGAAATGGGAAGACTTCTGAATAGGTAACCCGTGGTCCTGGAAAGCAAAGGGCAACTGAAGGAACCTAGTGTGGTCTAACTCAGTAAAAGTAAAAACGCTCTCTATCTCCGCCCTAGAGTGGGAGAAGTCATTAGATGATCACCCACATGAAAAAAGCTTTCTGTCAGTGAAGGTCCCGTCAAAATCGGTCCAGCCGTTTCTAAAATTTCTTCTCCCATAGGAATCAGGATATCCCCCCGACCATTGAAATTAAGTTCCGTTCCCGCGAGAATATAAAAAGTAGCTTAAGGTACTCATTATAAAATGAGCTATATATCCCAATTAAAGTTCCGTCAAAAGAAGCCCAAGTTACTCCTTGTTAAATCAGCTATCCGTCAGTGAAAGTCCTTATAAGGTCGATCCAGCCGTTTCGAAGATGTCCGTTAACCCCGGGAATTAAGATGAATTACCTCCCGCGAGAATCAAGATACCTCCGCCCTCGAAAAATAAGTCCCGTCCTGCAGAAATATAAAAAATTAAATGATTAAGTTACTCATTAAACTTGTAACATTAGTTATATCCCAATAAAAAGTAGCCTAAGTAACTTGCTTGTAATATTTTTTTTCCGTTAGTGTATGTCCTGTCAAAATCGCTCAAGCTGTCTCGGATGTTAACTGGAACAAACCGATAACTAATCAGAAATTTCAAAGTTCACGTTTTTGTTATAGATATCGAATACACTTTGATATACATTTAGTAAACAAATGTTTTTTGATAATACAAACAGACACTTAAATTTAATTTAAGATACAATAAAGCGAGGTGGATGACAAGGTAGGTTTGTGAACATTGTACGCCTAAAATAGAATTAATAAATAGTGATATTAGATTATATTAACTAAAAAGTATAAAATAAAAAATAAAAAATCCCCATTGTAAAAAAATAACTTTAAATAAAAACTGAAAAGAAAAAAAACAAGTTCAGCCCAGTAGCGTAGAAACCAATTTAATTAAAACAAAACTGCAACAGTCGGGATCCATTATAATAATCTAGACTAAAATCATTCTATATAATATGGGTCCCGACTGTTGCAGTTTTGTTTTAATTAAATTGCTTTCTGCGCTACTGGACTGAACTTGTGTTTTTTTTTCTTTTCAGTTTTTATTTAAAGTTATTTTTTTCGCAGTCGGGTTTTTTTATTTTATATTTTTTTTAGACTTAAAGTCATCGAAATGGCAATGGAAAGGGCTTTTCTCGTAATTTCCTTGCGTGACCACATCAGGAATGAAGATATCAAACTTAGGTGGCAGTGGGCACTGTGGGCAGGGCACATTGCTCGCAGAACATAAGATCGATGGGGATGAAAAGTTCTGGAGTGGCGACCACGTGCCGCAATAAGCAGAGTTGAAAGGTCTCCCAGAAGGCGGACCAAAGACCTGGTGAGGATCGTGGGAATCCGATGGATGCAAGACGCACAAGCCCGGTCGCTATGGTGACATTTGGGGGAGGCCTATGTCCAACAGTGGACGCCTTTGGCTGAAATGATGATGATTGTAAATGCGATAGTTTGTGAGGAACTATGGATGTTTGTTATTCATTCACGCAAAAACTACTCGACGGATGAATTTAATGATAAACGTTGCAGCAATATAGCTAATAAGCTTGTTTTTGCTACTTGTATATTTAATTCCGGTAAATAATTAATTCCGGTCAGCTGCGCCCGGATAGAGCCCCACTCCTTGACCTTTAAATCCATTTTCTTCGCGAGATATTGATTGCTTTACATATGCTATGTACATTTTGAAGAACATTTAACCAGCATTTTTTTGTTTAAACATATTTCTAAAGATCAAAGCTAAGCCAATGTGTGTAAATGTGTAATTTTTTTATAATAAATGGCGGAACTTAATGGCGTTGTGTGAAATATTATTATTAAATAATATATTTCACACAACGCCATTTAGTCCCGTTCATTTAGTTTAGCTTGTGCAGTGCTAGACAACTGATAAACATATTTATATACATTTTTAAATACATACATATTATAGATAAATTACATCCAGACACAACAAATGATCGTGCTCATCACACAAACATATTTTGCCCTGGGTGAGAATCGAAGCCACGACCTCAGGCATAGCAGTCAGGGCCACTAATCACTACTCAAATAGGTCAGTCAATAATATTGTACATGAGTTTATGATAAACATATATTTTTTTCAAACCTAGCTTTTATCAAGGAATCGGCATCTTCTTCTAGTTTTGTGGAACCTAAAATTAGAGTTGCCAATAAATTATTCATAACAAATTGAAAATCATAATTGAATGGCAACACTTTACGTTTCCTGTCATTGTCAACAATTGTCAACGTGAAACTCCCGCGATGGTGGTGTAGCGTCCCTGTTTATTTTAAAATTAATAGTTTAGCTTTATAGCTTTATCAAATTGAGTTTAAAGACTAAATAAGTGTTACTGTGTGTTTTCAAGATGTTGGTATTGTTCGAAACGTCGGCGGGATACGCCATATTCAAGGTAAATTCAACACGTGTATATTCTAACCTCGAAGCTGAAACACGATTTTCATTTATTAAATAATACTGTATTTACGCAATTATCTCACTTTTGATAGTAATGGACATGTTCGCAAATTAGTAATATATATTATTCCATTTTTATTTTTCAATGAAATTCATGTTAATAATGAGTAAGTACGTAATTTAGTTTGAGCCACAATGTAAACACGTTTTTCGAGTTGTGTTTGAATAGACCAATCGCATTTTGCATTATCAAACTTATAAAATAAACCTAATTTATACTTATTTTAAGCTTACAGCATTAATGATTATTAGTAATTTCATTATTATTGAGATGGTACCCGCATACTTAGTACAACTCAATCAAAAATCATACTTACCTATGTTAAATTAAAAAGTTACATCCGGGACTTAGTTAATTAAACTAGACTTACTTATTTTTGTTTACATCCTCATAGTTTCTCAGTAAATAAAACAATTGAGTACTTGTTTGGATTGGGATCACATTGTTTGAAAACAAGAAAATGTTACTGTGAACCAATGCATGTTCTTTATAATTTGTTTTTATAAGTTTTTTTTTATTTTAATGCCCACATGCTAGGAATTACTCCTGTGTTGTAAGTGCATTCATACATGTAATTTCACATTTTACCTAGTTTTGTGTACTTTCCCACAAGTATATGCCATCAGCCATGTGTTAATAATGGATCATTGTGCTACTTTCATGAATGTTATAGATTTAGTGTTGGTTTAAACAGTGTTGTAATTAATTCATTAAACCCCAAGCGAAGCCAGCATTCACTCTCTGATTGTCTTTCTATTGTGTCTCTAATTAAAGTATTCAAAAGGTTAAAAATATTGTTGATATATTATCACTGAACAAACACCTCCACACAATAGGCATCACAGACAGTCCCCTTTGAAGGAGAAGGAGGAGACAATTGCACATTTGTTAATTGACTGCACAGGTGTCAAATATACTTGCATACAAACTCTAGGATCTCCGAATTCCCTTACAGACACCCTGAAAAACTTGAGACACCTGATTTGTTTTTCGAAAGAGGTGGACTGGTTGGAATAAGCCTGCCAAAGGGTGGCCGCTTGGCTCATGCACAAAGGCTCGCCTAAAACTAAGAGCAGAAACCACACTCCAATAGATAGATTGATGCTGTTGATATAGGACAGCTTTAGTTATAACTGGCTATCACGGAATATTATGATTGCATCTCCGCTTACCATCAGGTGGGATCGCAGTCAAGCACTGGTTTATATTAATTTAACATTTTGAGTAGCATAATTACTTAATTAGAGACACAATAGAAAGACAATGACCGAGCGAACCCCGGTGTTTGCTCGGGTTTTAATGAATTAAATAAAAAAGAACATTTGTGAACAGATTTGTTTTTTTAAATTTTGATTGATCTGATGACCGCACTGGGCAATGAAACACATAGCTGGCATGATTTGATTTTTCTTTTCACAAATAGTGAAACCTAGGCCATATCTTAAAGGATGTATGAAATCAATAGCAAAAATAATTATGTTTACCAACTGTAACCGAACGAAGTTAGAGACTATTTAGTAGATTGCTATTATTTTTGTCATGCAATACTTTTCTTAAATAAAAATATTCTATGTCTGATATTTTAAATTTTCCATTGTTAAATATACTACATGGTTTTTTCTAATGCGTTTTTCAGCGTCCCTCGCTTCCGCATTTATTGCCGAGTGTGGTAGTTTAGAAGTCAATGTACAAGCAATGCTTCCATAGGTATCTTATTTCGGTTATGGTTTAAAGACCTAGTTTTTTTTTTTGCTATTCATTCCTCATATTTTCTTCTAACTTATAACCTAGGTTTTGTTATTGGCGAAAAAAAAAGTAAATCATGACAATATTTTGCATTGGCTTTTTATTAACTATGAGACAAGAGAAAAATCTTTAGTGATTAGTGATGCCATTTCGAATTGAGAGGCTCTTTTAGCCTGAAATTCCTTTTTAGTACTTCTAGTGCTAGTTTAATTTTTGTTTTTATTTTCCTGATTTATTCTTATCTTAGAGCAGTGAAAAATATTTTTTCTATACATTGACTACTCTTCTTTTGATTTTTGTTTTTAGATTTATTTAAGAGATTCGTGAGAGATAGGGATAAGTGTAATTGAATTTGATAATAGATTTATTTCAAATAAATTTGTTGTCAGTGAATCAATATCCTTTTAATTTTAAAGGTGTTTGATATGGCTTTTACAGTACCAAGTTGTGAGGTAACTTTGGCCCTAGGGTATAACTTTGGCACAACAACACACACACAACACACTTTGGTTAACAAGCTTATTAACCAATAGGGACACGAGATACTGTTTTTACTGTGTTTGTATTGGTTAATGTGTTTCATCATCATCATTTCAGACGAAAGACGTCCACTGCTGGACATAGGCCTCCCATAATGTGTCTCCTCCAAGTACCGCCACAATGAACGGTTCTGTGTGTCTCGAATCCATCTGGTGGTTAATGTGTTTGGTTCAAAATTATACTAGCAACAAATTTACGAACAATAAGGGCCAAAGTAACCCCACTTTACGGAATATGATTTTTTTTTTAGTTTTGTATCTAAGAAATAGTTTCACGAAGTTCTTTGAGAGCTTTTCTTCTCAATTTTTTTTTAAGGTTTCTTGATTCAATCAAATGTATTTTTCTTGTGTTTGTACTCCTGAATTTTCTGTCCTTTGGTATGCCTGATTTCTGCTTAACACTGTTATTTCAATGTTTTTATTTTATTACTACATTATGAGAATAAGAAGAGATTTTTTTTATCATTATTTAAAATTTTGTGTTTTTCAAATTTTTTGTTTTGTTCTAGTTATTGGACGATTCGAAGTTGTCACAGATTGATGACTTGTACCAGGAGTTCAACACTCCCGAGGGGGCTTCTTCTGTGTGAGTTTATTTTATTAATTAAATAAGCTGTTACTTAACCATTCATGATCTAATTTACCTAGTTTCGTCAAAGAGATTTTCATTTCTAAATTATGGATATTTACTAAAACACATTTGGACGTCTCTGGGCAATACCTACTAACTAATTTTTGCGATTACCAACTTGTTGCCTGGAGACGTCGATTTTATGTTTTAGTGTTAGGTTGTTCTACTGTTCCATGTTCGTATCTTTTTCCTTAGTTATTATAGGTTTTTATTATTTCTAACCCCATCTTTACAGTGTAAAGCTCAAGAACTTCATAAAGTTTGAGGACACAGCTGAAGCCCTAGCAGCCACTACAGCAGCTATTGAAGGCAAGATCTCCAAACCATTGAAGAAAGCCCTCAAGAAGTATGTCAGCAAAGAAATACAGGATCAAATCCTAGTGGGAGATGCCAAGCTCGGCAGTGCCATTAGAGAGAAGTTTGACCTGCAATGTGTATCCAACAATAATGTACAGGAACTGCTCCGGTGTATCCGCTCACAGATGGACAGCCTTCTTGCTGGCTTACCCAAGAAGGAAATGACCGCCATGGCTCTTGGTCTCGCTCACTCTCTTTCCAGATACAAGCTGAAGTTCTCCCCAGACAAGATCGACACAATGATTGTTCAAGCACAATGTCTGCTCGACGACTTAGACAAAGAATTGAACAACTACGTCATGAGATGCCGGGAGTGGTACGGTTGGCACTTCCCTGAACTTGGCAAGATTATTACAGACAACACACTGTTTGTCAAAATAGTCAAACTGATTGGCACCCGGGATAATGCTTCACAGACTGATCTATCTGACATTCTACCTGAAGACTTGGAAGAGAAAGTGAAGGACGCAGCTGAGATCTCCATGGGCACAGAAATTTCCGACGACGACATCCTGAACATACAGAATCTGTGTGATGAAATCATCTCAATAACAGACTACAGAACACATCTCACAGATTACTTGAAAGCTAGAATGATGGCGATGGCTCCGAATCTCACTGTGTTGATTGGCGAGCACATAGGAGCTAGGTTGATTGCTCACGCAGGTTCCTTGATGAACTTGGCCAAACACCCCGCTTCGACAGTGCAGATCTTTGGAGCAGAGAAAGCTCTATTCAGAGCCTTAAAGACAAAGAAAGATACACCAAAGTATGGTCTGATCTACCATGCTCAGTTAGTTGGTCAATGTAGTACTAAGAATAAGGGTAAGATGTCCCGTATGTTGGCTGCTAAGGCTGCGCTGGCGACGAGGGTGGATGCCTTCGGAGAAGACGTGTCCTTCGAGCTGGGAGCTGAACATAAAGTTAAGTTGGAGAACAGATTGAGGCTGCTAGAAGAAGGAAACCTGAGAAGAATAAGTGGTACAGGCAAGGCAAAGGCGAAGTTTGAAAAATACCAGAGCAAGAGGTTAGTTTTATCATTTTAATCTTACATAGATTTATTTTTATTTTCATAGCAAGTATTGCCATTATTTAAAAAACAGGGCAAGTGCAAGTCGGACTTGCGCACTGAGGGTTCCGCACAAACACTCAATTCGGGAATCGAACTGTTTTCATAGGTAGCTATGAAAACAGTTCGATTCCCGAATTGAGTTATGAAGATTTTTCCGAACTGTAAAAGTTTTTTTTGTGACGTAACTACAATTAACAGTTTTCAGATTTATTTCTAAATCGATACTACAAGACCTTGCTTTATGCCAAATTTCAGGATTCTAGCTCATCGGAAAGTACCCTATGAATTTTGATTCTCTTAAGAGTGTCGAAATACACGTTTTTTGCTACATAAACGGCCATATCTTTTTTTTCGTTAAATCAGAAGTTTGAGTTTTTCACAGCTTCAAGGGACTGCAGACAGACTGCAGAGAGTATATGGTTTTAATTTCAACTAGATGCCTCCACGCGCTCCCGACAACAAAGTGATCCTATAAGGGTATCGTTTTGTTCTTTTGAGGCACGGAAACGTAAAAACAAGTATTATATTCGGTTGCTGTAATTACACTTGATATCATCATATTACAATCAGTTATAATTATACTATACGGTGGCTCCTTAACATGACTCCAATACGTCTTACGTCTCTAACAAACTGCCCTATATCCAACACATGTCTTATTTCTCGCAGCGAGGTGTTCCACTACCAGACAGCTGGTGACAGCACCCTGGGCCAGAAGCCAGTCAAGCGCGAACACTCTCCTGATGAGGACGGTGGACAGAGCTCTGCCAAGAAGATCAAACTAGAAGATGGTGCTGCAAATGTAAGCCACTTTCCTTATTTTATTACTAGCACCTGCCCTAGCTTCTCACGGGAGTTAGAGAGAGGATCTTGGAATTTCTCGGGTCTGCTTCATAAACGATTGTCTTTTGGTTTACAGCACATAAAAATCCATTCAATTTTTTTTGAGTTTATCGCGAACATATTATGCAAGGATAAGGATTTGTGCCGCCATGACACACACAGCTTCAAACAAAATTTTAAAGGCTGTAACTGCGTAAAACGGACGCCTGTGCATCCCATAAAAAAATGCTCAGTAGCAGTGTCCCCTTGCCCGTTTTGCTTCGTAATAATATATTAAGTTCTCCATCGACACGACTACATGCACACCGTTAAAGTTGAACCATCTACACTGTGTAGGTGAAAATCCGGATTCCGCGGCGGGGACCGTCCACGTGAACACACGCGCTTTGTCAAGCGACTGCTGTTCCTCGCGGGCTTCCGCTTTACGCAGTTTCGGCCCTTAGAGTGTCTATTATTTGCGATGACTACTTACTATTAGGGTGCTACACTATGTATGAAAAGGGCTCATTATCCGTGATAACTGTTCAATCTCCTATAGACATTTTACAGATTCTTGGGACATTTGAAATATCCCTTATACCAGTAATAACACAGGTGCTGAATATGCTTGTGTTTCAAATAGGTTCATAAGAATTCTACCAATCCCTTTGGGGGGGACAGACGTGAGGTTATGTTGTGACATCAAACTTAAACCCAACTTCTACCCTCAGGTCACACCGAAAAAGAAAATAAAGAAAGAAGAGCCCGCCGATGGGGAACAAGAGGCTGCCGAGCCTGTGTCAGAGAAGAAGAAGAAAAAGAAGAAGAAGTCTGACGTCGAGCCCGTTGAGGAAGCAGCGGAAGTAGTTGAAGAACCTAAAAGTGAGAAAAAAAAGAAGAAGAAACGACAGTCGCAGGTCGAAGAAGAATAGATAACCCACTTCTAGCTCAAGTAAATCCGTGAAAATACCAGACTCTTCATGACACTAAAGCTTGTGTATTCACTAAACTCCATTCGAAATAAGATTGGCCATTTAAATAAACCTTTTTTACTGTCCATTCAACCGATTTTGACTTTTATGGCGTTGGTGACATGATAAATGGCGAGTGTAGTAAATAGTTGGTATTGTAACCACTTTTTTACTTTTAATGCCATCTTCATGCCTACGGAATAGAAGTCAAAATCGGTTGAAAGGCCAATAAAAAAGGTAACAATGATTCGTAACACGGAATGGTCAGATGTCTGGCAACGTGACACAAGAGCGCGGCGATGCTCGATGGGCTCCGTCTGGCAACGTCGCGCTATCGTGGGGAGTTGAAAGTTCTTTGTTGCAACAAATTGTTCCTCAGTCAAATATACAATGTCTTTAGGTTTATAACCAAACAACGTTAATGGTGCATTATATGAGTACATATGTGTGCAAACTTACAAATACAGTGACAATACGGGTACTTTAAAGTACGTTTTTTATGATTCTTGTGTATAATGGCTATTTTGTCTGTGGTTCGGCCTAGTCGCTGTGTGTGTTAACATAGTTCTTGTATTTTACGACCGCACATCAATTATTGCAATTTGAACCTTATGTCTTTGACTTAAAAGTCACATGAGGCGCGCCCGTGAATTACAAGAACTATTTAAGTTTTTAGTTATAAGAAAAATGTATTATGACATTGGTTATAATAAAAGATTTATAATAATTCATTAAGTCGTTTGTTTTCACACAAGATTTCATAAACAGAAAGATATTTTAACTACCTACTTTTTAGATAAATCATGACTTTCGACGCTTGTCGACAGCTGGACTTTGGGTTTGATTTCCAGGTCTAGAAAAATGTAATTGGATTCTTATTTATTTACTTTTCTTTCGTCCCTGCCTTTGCAATTAAAAGGCCAGGATAGGTTGAGAATCCAAACAGCGTTATTTGAAAAAGATTCTATAAGTGCATAGGTACCTACTGACTTTACAATCCTAAAAAATAGTCATCATAGGTGGCGTTCTGTTGTTTCTCACTATGCCATGGCAAAGAGGCGAGAGCTTAGGTATATGATACAATACGAAATAACTGTTAGTAACCATGAATAAAAACGCGAAGTGACGTAAAGAAGGTCCTTTCAACAAACAGCGAGAGTAGTGTCCGCTGCGTCAACAGTCCTTGCTGAGCCAGATTGATCCAGCTCATCCCGCAATAAGTGAACTAAAGCCGCAGAGGCAACAACGCCGCCCCGACGCGTAATGGCGACCGGTTAGCGTGCTAATGTCTCGCTTCAACACTTAAGTTTTTTTTTGGCGGTAGGTATTTTATTTATGGTGTTTTTATAATTATGTAGATACCATGAGAGGCTGGTTTTAGCTTGCAAAAAAGTTCTAATATTTATACTACGAGAATCATATATTACAGAGAACTACAGCACTCTATGTTTGTTAACGGAAATATCTGCAAACATTGATTTGATTGGAAAAACTCTTTCAGATAGAATGTTATGAATATGAATTCTTACCTATAGTGCTATAGAAACCAACTCTACTGCCAAGTAATGAGCCACACTGACAAAATCACGGACAGAAGTTAGCAAGGTGAATTATGTCCTACTTATCTGATAGCCAACCTAGTAGGTACAAAATTCACCTTGCTAACTTCTGTCCGTGACTTTGTCAGTGTGGTTTATTTTTTACCTAGATGTAGGTACCTAGTCAAGGGCTAAAGTGTAAACTGTGCTAAACTTTGAAGTGCTTTTGTTCAGAGTTCAGACCTTTCAGATGCTTCTGAGAAGACTAAAAGGCTACATGCCTTATGATAAATCACCTCGTCATACCTACAGCCAACCAACGATACATCTTATCTTTTATATTAAAAACACCTATATTTCGTAGTGGTAAAGGTGGTTTTTGTAATAAAAGCGTTAGGTGCCAACTACGATGTGCCGTGCAAGTTAAGGCCCGTATTCACTACCCTACTGACAGGATCAAATTCGTACTTAAGTAAAAGTAAGTAGTTAAGTACCTAAAAATAAAAAAATAAATCTTTCCAAGAGAAAAGTTACTTTGAATAAATTTTTGGACTCTGAAATAGGTGAATTATTTCCACGAGTTCAAAAATTGATTCTAACTTGAAATTTTGCATTTCACCTACTAAATAAATATTGGTTTTAAGTTCAGATCTACACTGTTTTCTGATAAGTTTCGTTTTATATTGAATTTTCATCAGCATTTAAAGTTGAAGTCTGAAATAAATAAATTAGTTTTGTAGTTAATGTCTGTGCTATTTAACTTTGAAAGTTATGCTTAGGTACAGAACGACTTACGATTTGTTTATCGCCAACTTTAAGTAACTTTTAAAACTTCATTCTCAATAACAAAAACTTTCGACTTGGTATTTAGAAGAAAAATATTGTTTTTCGTTCTGCAGGGTGGAGGGCAAAGTTGTTCAGTAGGTACCTACCTAACTAAATATTTAATTATTGGTACATTGTTATTTTGCCAGAGTCCATAGTTTTCTTACGAGTGGCAAAGTTAGGAGTAACAAACTGTATTGAATACTTAGGGTCGGCAGGTTTCACGCGAGGAGCGACTTCGACTTCAGATTTAATTTATGAACTCGGTAGGTGGTGGTTGGCAGGTAACGATGTAGGAGTTGAAAGTATGGGCACGTATCTTCCTGCAAGGTTTTGGAAGAGGTTATTTTAAGAAGTAGAATAGTAGGTTTAAGTTCCTATTATGTCGCCATAATAGCAACTTAAACTTCAAAATCCTGCACCGCGGTAAGTATCAAAGTTCTCCGCGCGTTTAAAACATGTAACAGAACATGTTATGGAATAGTCCGAAATCAATTATCGGTCAGTTGCCCAGACCAGACACAGCACTTATCTTGTCGGATAATCTTCCCCTTTCAACGGAGGTTTTTGCGACTTTACTTTGTATGTGTAGCTAAGAATAGTTCAGAATCATAAGGATTAAAATATCGAGACTGACGAGTCTCAGTACTGGATTTCAGATAATCCCACAATACTGCATAGTAACCTGCTCAATTCTTCCTCAAGTTCAGGGATCTTCTCTCAGGTCCACGTCTTCGCCTCGCACCGCCTCTTCCGAGTAAGTTAAAATACTTGGTAGTTCTCATCGCGAGTTCACGAACTCTTTAAACTTATCGCCAATAAACGCTGCTCAAGTATTAGGTACCGAACGGTGTGGGTTCTCTAATATTCCTTGATTGAAATAGTTCCCGCACTACACGTGGATGATGCAGGTTTTAGTTTACTTCAACTAATTACTTGCGGAGTTGCTTTTAAAGAAAGGTTGTTGCATGTTTTGTAACCATAGTCGAAGCTTAGTTCTACAATCTGCGTTTAGCTGATCTTTTTAAACTCTACCTATGTCTGTCCATCGATATAATTGTTTATCCCTATTTTTTTTATTAGTACAAAAATATGAGCCTCTATGCATACCCGATCATATTTTTGTAGTCAAAAGTAAAAAAAAAACTAAATCCCAAAATTTATCACGAAAATTTAATACTCGTAATTGGTAAATTTATAATTGAATCTATCTTCATATCAATTGCTATTAGAAAATACTACGCGCAGTGATTTATCCATTTTTATCGCCATTCATTCATTCATAATTCATAACCTGTACAATATTTCCATAAATTGAGTGACATGAAACGCTCACAACATTGCTGTTTATAAATATTATTTATTGAGACTATACTAAATAATAAAAAGACTTTTCTAATAAGCCCTTTAAGTAACCATTAAGCAAGAAACTCCATGGTTACTCACTATGGAGTTTCTTGCTGGTTCTTCTCCATAGTAAACGACCAATTTGGAACCGTGCACTAGCTTCTGACGTTTTATAAGTGCCCATGTAGGCCTATGTGAAATATAAATATTTGTACTAATTAAAATTAGTGGTGTATATGTAATGTTTCTGTCTTACATTGTCTAAATCACAGACCAACAATAAAATAATTAAATCATTAATGATTTAACACTAGAAGCGCGGGCGTCCAAATTTGACCCATTCCTATTTATTTCCGGCTCTAGTTTTATTATGCATAGAATCAAAGTAAGTACACCAAAACATATGTAGGTAC
Source organism: Mythimna vitellina (assembly GCA_949316375.1). Taxonomy (NCBI): domain Eukaryota; kingdom Metazoa; phylum Arthropoda; class Insecta; order Lepidoptera; family Noctuidae; genus Mythimna; species Mythimna vitellina. The sequence continues at coordinate 775,099 of OX438691.1, read as the reverse complement.
TTAATACGTAATAAAAATATTGTATTAATTATCAGTTTTATTTGTAAACCATCTCTCCATATTACTGCAGCAAAAATAAAATGGCCAAAATTGACATTGATATTCCGCGCTTCTAGTGTTAGACTTGTTTAAGTTATTATTTATAATATTGAAAATTATGTTCGAGTAGCAATAGTTATAACAAGGTAATTATGTTTTTTTTTAAATTTATTTATTTAATTCAGATAAAAGATCCATATTTTAGTAGGCACTTAAAAAGATGCTTATAACAAAATGTACATAAAAAATACAAATAAACATTACATACATACCAACCCAATTACACATACTGGGGCCACGGGTAGTGTGAAAGCGGAACCCGGGGCCCTGGGACGAAGGCAACGAAGGAACAGGAGTGGGTTTTTAGTCAGTAAGAGTCTGACACTATCTCCCGCTCCGCCCAAGAGCGGGGATGTCATTAGGATGATTTTCCCACTCAATAAAAAAAAAAAAACCCAATTACACATAAAATGTCTAAATTTAAATAAAATAAAAACAAAATAAAATGAAATTAATCATGAAAATAATAAGTCACATTATTAAATCGAATGCAAAAATTCAATTTTATATTAATTTAATTAAAAGAATTAGTATATAGTAAGAATTAATATAGTATTAAAAAAAACTGTGACAATCAATTAAAGATTGTTTCAATAAAGTTTCACGACATGCGACAGATACGCACGTCGTACTGTAGGTACAGACCTTTTCCCACCTACGAAATACTAATATTTTACCTGAAGTGACTACGCTATCTGTCATCTTTCATGAAGGTAACATTTTTTGGCTATCCATTGTCTAAAGTATGTATAAGGGTCGCCGCACACGAGCCGTTGTGGCCGGTGCACAACCACAAAACGCCGCCACTGGCATATTTCCTGTTGGTTTCATAAATTTTGTATAAATTCGCCGCACACGACAAAAAATAAAGACCACCGGCCACAGTTGGCTGTCGCGCGCTTCAGCTTCCTTTATGGCCGCTTCTAGGTTCTCGTGGCGGCGTTTGTGGCTGTGGCATGTGGCCCATGTGCGGCAACACTAAGAATTCGTGAAAGGCAAAGTAACATAAGTGATTTCTTTTCCGGAATTAATATGAATAATTAATATTAAATTAATAATAATGACACTGAATTAGGTATATAATCAATGTACTCGTATATTTTGCTTATAAAACAGTGTAACGATTATTAGCTATATGTGCTACGAAACGTGTTCGTAGCAAACCACCGACTACGCCGTAGCAACGTAGCCGTAGCAATACAGCCGTAGCCACTTCACCACCTTTTCTTTTAGCGTATATTAAAGAAATATATATATAAGTAATCAGCGGCTTCACCCGCGTGAAAGTAGCATATATTAAGTGTATGTCACTTGGTTATAAAGTAGCATTCTACAGGTGAAAGAATTTTTAAAATCAGTCTAGTAGTTTATTTATTCTAAGACATTTAATTATGTAATTAGTTGTGGGAAGAATACAAAAACAGTATGATCGGGGCGAAACTCCGCTGCCGCGACAAGTTGCAGCATGGCGGACAGAGCTCCGGCGAGTTTTCATGGAGAAATGGTGACAGCGACTGTCGCGACCCAGTGCTGGGCACGCCACAATTATGGCGGTAAGTCCCCTCTTTGAGGCGTGGTTGGAAAGACCTCACGGCGTCCTCACATTTCGCATGATGCAGGTTCTCACCGGACACGGTAAGTTCGGGAGGTTCCTGCACCGGATTCGTGCGGAAACGACTCCCGGGTGTCGCCACTGTGTGGACCGCCCGGAGGACACGGTAAAGCACACGGTGGAGGTGTGCCTCGCTTGGGCAGAGCAACGCCGTGTTCTCGTGGGGGCAATCGGCGGCGGCGATATCTCGCGCCGGGCCTTGGTTCAGGCCATGGTCCGGAGCGAGGAGGAGTAGCAGGCGGTCGCCTCCTTCTGCGAAGCATTAATGCTAGCAAAGGAGGCGGCCGATCGCGTGAGGCAACGGTCCTTACGCTCCAACCGCCGCCGGGATTCCGATTCCGATTTCTGCCCACCGTAGGCGCGGGCTTGCGGACGGCGAGCAATGGGTGGCTCGCCGTCCGACTGTCCGGTAACCGTCCGGACCGAGCCCAAGTCGTCGACGGCGCGTACTGTTCCACGCGCGCCTCAAGGAGATGTCAGCAAATCGTAGGGGCCCAGCAGGGTCGAAGCCTACTGGGGCCACGGGTAGTGTGAAAGCGAAACCCGGGGCCCTGGGACGAAAGCAACGAAGGAACAGGAGTGGGTTTTTTGTCAGTAAAAGTCTGACACTATTTCCCGTTCCGCCCAAGAGCGGGACTTGTCATAAGATGATTTTCCCGCCCACTAAAAGCATAGAAATAAGTACTAACATAAAATGTGGACCAAAAGTTGTCTTAAAATAAATAAATATTATTATTATTATTTGAGTTTATTTTTTATATTATTGTGGTATGAACTTTGTTATATTTGTAGTACTTATGCAAGGTTTGCGCAAATCATGCTACAATCTTCAGCATAAGATACCTACTTAGATAATATTTTCTACTCTCTGTAACTTTGTAGTTACGGTTCGCAGTTAATAGGTATTGTTGGCGGATATTGAAACATAAGTTCTCGTTTAATCTCGGTGGAATTGAACGGAATCTACCAAGTTTTAACCTTTTTAATTTTACTTGAGCTTGTATTATTGTTTTGTGCAATTGAGGGTAGGCGAATGGTTTTTGTTGGGCGTTCGTGGTCGCTCCTATCTACTGACTGCTTAATTTCTATTTTAATTTGCTTAGTTAGGTTAATTTTCGCTTTTAGGGAGCTATATATGTTTTAAAAATGCTGACACTAATGCGACTTCATCTATTTGTGAGTCTGTCAGTCACAGCTTTTTTTTTATTTTTTTTTACTGGGTGGTAAAATCATCTTATGACAAATCCCGCTCTTGGGCGGAGCACGACATAGTGTCAGACTTTTACTGACTAAAAACCCACTCCTGTTCCTCCTTTGGGGCCCCAGCCGCCGGGATTTCGATCCCAATTTCCGGCTACCGTAGGCGCGGGCTTGTGGACGGCGAGCAATGGGCACCTCGCCGTCCGACAGTCCGGTAACCGTCCGTAGACCGAGCCCAAGTCGTCGACGGCGTGCACTGTTCCACGCTTGCCTCAAGGAGATGTCAGCAACCGTAGGGGTCCAGCAGGGTCAAAGCCTACTGGGGCCAAGGTTCAGCTTCCGAAAGGAAGACGGCCCTGGTACGAAAGGCAACGAAAGAACCGAAGTGGGTTTTTAGTCAATAAAAGTCTGACATTATCTCCCGCTCCACCCAAGAACGAGAGATGTCATTGGATAAATTTCCCACCGAAAACAAAAATTCCATCGATATAATACTTATCCAACGATCTGAACTGAATCTGAGAATCCCGCGACCTTTATCGCGGGATTCCGATGACCGGTCGTTGTGGCGACACTTGAGGGAGGCCTATATCCACTAGTGTATTTGTTTCGGCTGAAATGATGATGGTGCTTTAAATATTTATCCATTAATCGGTTTCTATGAAATATTCAACTACATCTGGTTATTTATATCCCTTGTTGACTATAGGTACCAATGACAAGATTAATAGCTTTCGACTCTGCCCCATAATTTATATGAATGTCAAACAGTAATTTCGCTCAGCCATAACAGCTATAAGTAACATCAACATTGTGGTCACTTCAGTGGATAGGCGACCGCTTTATATCCTGTCGGGGATGGCCGGCCGCGGGATTACCTGTCTCGCGGTCTGCGCCCCGCACTACGCTAGGGATGGGACATGCCCCGTGATTGATGGGATGAAAAATTGAGGCACGTTTCTGTGGTTACCGTAGCTGGCATCGTTTGCGGAAGATTTGTTTGTTGGATTAACTAAATACTGTTGAGGTTTTATTAAACCTAATTTGGTTTTAAATTAACCCTAAATATACTACGAGTTTATTTATTTATTAAAACTGTATGCACTAGTAAGAAAATTTGTACAAAGGCGGACTTAATGTCTTAGGCATTTTCTACCAGTCGACCTTAGGGCGACGAGACGAGTTGTAGGTCGCGGGTTCAACCCCACCCAGGCGCATTACTTTGTGTAATTTATTTCATCACTACTGCTCTCGAAACGGTGAAGGAAAACATCGTGAGGAAACTGGCATGTCTTAGAGTAAAAAAATCGAAGACTTATGACATCCACCAACACGCACGGGGCCCGCGTGGTGTATTATGGTCCATTCGCGCTTCTAGAGAGCCGGCCTAAGTCCCAGCAGTGGGAACATTGTAAGGCTGATTATGCTTTATTATTATTTTATAGTACCAGCTTTATCTCGCACCTGTACTCACTTGGTCAATCTTACAGAACCCCCCACATTTTACGGAACAAAAAATTCTTCTCAGTAAGTTATACACCGTTTGGCCAAGGGTGTGCTTCTGAAAGGAAAACTCGGACCTAGTATGAAATGCAACGAAGGAACGGGAGTGGGTTTTTAGTCAGTAAAATTCTGGCATCCACAGCTCCGCACAAGAGTGGAGAATATCATTGGATGATTTTGAAAAAAAAGCATGGTCGCGTTATAATCATGCTATGGTACGGTGTACGGTATATATGGTACGGTATGTAGAGTTATAGTAGGTAGGTGTACGAGAGCGACGTGGTTTCTTGTCAGTGGAAGGTATTCCACGGACAGGAAGATTTAGTACAGATTTACAACATACGTACCTAAAAACTGTATAACTTCTCAACCTACTGTTTGTTTTATTATGTATCTGTACTATTTAGTAAATAAACATATTATTATTCTCTTTATTTGTTTAATATACCTATAAATTACATTTTTAAATATTTTTTAACAAGATCATATTAAAAAAAAACATTAAAAAATATAAAAAATAGTAATCCGCCGGTGTCGGGAGCAGGGTCCAAGCTACCGGTGGTTAGGGCTCCAGAGACAGGAACCTCCTCACAATGCGAGCCGTCTCGAGGAGTACTGCCTTCTGTATCAGGCCCTTGATCCAACTGCGTAACGACAGCTTCGACAGATGGTCGTCGAAGCTTTTGGCTATAAGGCCATTGGCGGTCACGACAATCGGCACAATGATAGCCGAGTCTACATTCCACATGTCGACAACCTCGTGTGCTAAGTCGAGATATTTGATTTGTTTCTCTTTCTCAGCTTTCACGAGATTCTCGTCATGCGGGATGGTGACGTCGACTATCATTGCGCGGCGCGCTAATCGGTCTATCACCACTATATCCGGCTTATTGGCTACAATAGTCCGGTCAGTAATGATAGACCGATCCCAGTACAACGTGACATGGTCATTTTCGAGAACTGGGTCGGGCACATACTTGTAATACGGTACCTCAGAATCCACTAGGTTGTACTTCAAAGCAAGTTGCTGGTGAATAATCCTGGCTACTTGGTTATGTCTGTGTAAATACTCGCCGTTAGCCAAACGAGAACAACCAGAAATAATATGTCTGATGGATTCACCCGGACGGTGGCATGCCCGACACACGCCAACCGTCCCATCCTTCATTATATATTTCCGGTAGTTATTCGTCAAGATGACTTCGTCCGTAATCGCACAGACAAAACCTTCAGTTTCCCCGAAAAGTTTGCTGAAACGTAGCCAGGCCACGGACGCCAAGAATTCTACATCAGGCTCGTGGAGAGCCCGATAAAAGCGTCCATGGAGCTCCTTGCCTTTCCATACTTCCTTGCGGTCATCAGTAGTAAGTACTACAGGTTTGCGCCAGTTCTCTTTAGCCATGGATAACGGGGTGAGTCCTTTGTCCACTGCGACCACATCTCGGTGCATACCCACATCGGTATGAACAAAGTATTCTCTGAGACTGCACACCTCGCGGTTGTGTAGAGTCTTCGCGTTTAAAAAGCCTCGACCTCCACACTTCCGCGGGATATACAGTGTCATTATCGATGATCTTGGGTGATGCATTCGATTTGCGGTCAGCAGTGTACGGACCCGCCTATCCAGAGCGTCTAGTTCAGTCTGAGTCCATTTGAGTATGCCGAAAGAGTACATTAAAACCGGCATGACCCAACCGTTGAAGGCGCGCACCTTATTTCCGCCTGACAGAAGGCTATTTAAAACCTTCTTCAGGCGACCAAAGAAGCGCTCCTTCAACGTTTGCTTCATGTCATTATTATTATTAAAAAAGCTTAACAACCAACAAACGCTCAAATTTACCTTTTTCTAAGACTAACATCTTTGTAATACTTAATTACTAAGTACATAACATGTAGCCTTCTAATGCCCGACGGCCGATATCCAGCACCTTTTTTATTATTGATAGGCACTATCTCAACTGATGGTAAGCGATGATGTGATCAATAATGTAAGATTGTTTCCTAGAAGTAACCTTTTCACTCCTGACTTAAAGAATCGTTGTAGCTATCAGAAAACATGATCTCCGGGAGGCAATTCCACTCCTTTCACGTACAATGCCTAACCTTTGCTAAGATCCCCATTTTTTTAGCAGCCAATTCAGCTTTTACGCCTTCAAATATTAGCCAAAAGTGGCGACAGATAACAGCGTTACCTCAAGAAGCTTAAGATAGGCCTATGTGACCTATGCAGGGTCGAAGCCTTGGGGGGGAAGGGTCTGCTTCTGAAAGGAAGACTCGGCCCTAGTATGAAAGGCAACGGAGGAATAGGAGTAGGTTTTTAGTCAGTAAAAGTTTGAGACGCCCTCGCGCTCCGCGCAAAACCGGGGAAAGACATTGGATGATTTTCCCAACGAAAAAAAAATGTGACCTATGTGAACCTTAGAAATTCCCCTGAATTTTTTCACCAAATAACCAGTGTTCATGTGTTTCTTTAAGTCAAGACACCTACGTACACAACAATATAAGGACATTCACTTAATTCAGGCCGAATGCTCCGAGCTCACCAACATTCCTTAACCCTCGATTTTTTAAAACGAATTCTTTCCGACCCACATTTACATATCTGTCGCTGTGGAACGAAAAATGAAATTTATTCACAGTTCTGTATACCTTTGTTATTTTCACACTCGTTTTACTAAAACGGAAAACTTCGCAAAATCGTGGAAATTTCGTTTGTGCTTACCTACGTGGGGTTTGTATCTAAAACGTAGAAACTTTAAATAAATAAAAAATAGAAGTAAACTTGTATTTTCAAGGCACGTTCAACACAATCTCCAATTTAGCGAATGCAGACCTTGGCAAACATTGAATATCACAGTAATTTGAAAATATTAAATTCCTAGTAATTTTTAGTCGCTTATTTTTTTATCAGAAAAAATATTTACTGTATCCTCCTATAAATGTTACCATTCGCAACGCAACACCGGCCCTGTTAACGTTAAAATGAATATTTCATCATAACGAGAGTAAAATTTGACGGTTCAAGGAAAACACATGATATTTCCGCAAAGCCCCTCGGTGCGGTTATTCGATCAAATAGCCACCCCTGCCTGCCGACCCCCTGCTCATATAAATTACCGGCGGTATATTATATTTGTCGATACTGAATGAAACGATTCGGTAGTTTTGGGAGGCAGTAGGGATGCGAGCCGCGGACCATTGGAACGTGTTACGTGTGTTGTGCGTGGGTTTTTTATTTTTAATTTGCAAAAAAACATACTTATTCATTTATTATTTATGTACACACAAATATACAGAAGAAGAAAGGTATCTTAAAATAAAAATTTGTAAAAAGGTACTGCTTATTTCAAAAATAAAAATCTTCCAGCAGACCTGCGAAAGAAGAGATTAGAAGAGATGTAGACTATAGTGTGTAGAAAAAAGCAAAGAAGAGTATGTGAAATCTTAAATCAAACTAATAAATACTTATATTACTATAAATACCTTATACTAAAAATAAATACATAATATATTCATATACATATATGATTATCACACAAGAGAGGAAAGATAGTGCTCTTTTACTTGAGTTTTAAAGAGTTCAAATCACGAATTCTAGGCGGAAGAGAGTTCCACAACCTTACTGCATGGACAGAGATAGAGTAATAGTAGTAGCTGGATTTATGAGGAGGGGATTTAGGAAGGGATCTTAGCTGTGATCTGCATAAGAAAATCGGTCGCGCAGGTAGGAGGGTAAATAATTTGTTTTACTCTTTTTAGTTGTACCCCCCAGCTAAACCTAAATAGCGTGCAACTTCTAGAACGTACCTACCTGTAGAATGTAACAACTAGAAATGTCCATGTACAAACATTTGTAAGAGTTCCTTCGATTTCAGGATCTCAAGATTTAGTGACTACTTGGTAAGTATACTCCGTCAAAAAAGGTCGATCACGACAAATCGATACAGGTTTCATAAACTGATCGGGTAATGTAAAATAATACCCAAGAAATTCCATTATTAAATAATAATAATAATATTCCACAACTATCACACAACGTCATCTAGTCCCAAAAGAAGTAGAGCTTGTGATATGAGTACTAGATAACTGATAAACATACTTATATATTTCTAAATAAATACATATTATAGATAATAACACCTAGACATAGAACAAATAGTGCTCATCACACAAACGTTTGTCTTGAGTGGGAATCTAACCCACGACTTCAACCTCTAACCACTAGACCAACAGGCCAGTCAGAATTTCGTATTAATTCATTATTTGTATGCGATAGTAGAGACATCTTGTCTTGTTCCCTTGTGTAAATAACATGATAGTGAGAGATCAGTGACGCCAGTTAGCCACGTCGGCTGGTACCGTGTAACTTGGACCAAGGACAAACAGACAACATTACAAAGTGATCAAGTCAATCCAATCAGGCGGTAAACACACGGACTTACATCCACTGACATGACCAGGAGATAACATTGCTTGAGTTTAGATATCATTAGTAAGGTGTGAGAAAGTTAAGAATGCGATTCACAACAATAATATTTTATTTTTTCTTACCATAACATTTTATCAAATTAAATTCAATTAACTAATCTTTTTTTTTTTTTTTTTAATCAAGATTTTATTTAGGGGCTTTTGTCCAAAAAGGGTATGTCAGCCCCATCGTACCTTATAACAATTACTACACACACATACCTTTATTAACTAATACATATTAACCTAAAATACATTACAGATATTAAATAGGGCGAATCACTGTTGCAAGACCGCTATTAAACCACTTAGTTTTCTGGCCGCCTCCGATTTCGGTTTTGATAGAATGCTTTGGATTATACCTACATCGAATCTATTTAACTTTAGTTCGCTCAGCAATGTGTCGCGTTCATCTTTATTTCGGGCACATTCCATCAGCAAATGTTGTACATCTTCAATTTGGTTGCAAGTTACACAATCTTATGTGTTTTAAAATCTAATGTTTTATGTTTTTTTTAGGTGGGAAAATCATCTAATGGCATCTACCGCTCTTGGGCGGAGCTGGAGGGCATATCAGACTTTTACTGACAAAAACCCACTCCTGTTCCTTCTTTGCCATTGTTCAAGGGCCCCGGGGGTTTCTTTCACATCACCCTTGGCCGTAGTAGGCTTCGACCCTGCTGGGCCCCTTGGGCTGCTGACATCTCCTTGAGGCGCGAGTGGAACACTACGCACCGGCGATGGCTTGGGCTCGGTCCGGACGGTTACCGGACGGTTGGACGGTGAGCTACCCATTGCTCGCCATCCGTAAGCCCTCGCTAATGTTTTATGTTAATGTAGTGATTGTCTCTAAGTGTTTCAGCACTTGAATAGTGTTATTAAATGTACCTGTAAATTTTCAGTGCCTGTAATGTTAGCGATCATAATAAATAAATAAACTATAAAGACGAAAGTTTGTGCCGGTGGGTGTCTGTATGTTTGCTACTTATTCACGCTCGAACGGCTGAATAGATTTGATGAAACTTTGTAAACGGATAGACTATGTTCTGGAATAGCTCAGGATACTTTATCCCGTACGTATGTGTCCTTGGAATTTTTTTTTACTGTCACGCGGGCGAAGCTGCTGGCTGTAGCTAGTTAATGTATAATTGTACTTAATTAATGTGTTGCACCGACCCCAAGTCACATGGGGCAAGGGCAGGAAAATTATTATGATATTTATAGATAGATAGATATTCTTTATTGTACACCAAAAATACAACTTATATTAGGAATATAAAATTAATAGGGTGTCTTATCGCTAAAAGCGATTCTTTACAGACAACTTTTGGATGGATCTGACAGAGAAGGAGAAAAAAAATACGCAGGTAGTTCGTGGTGTACTATTTACATTTAGAAAATACATAAAATAATAAATTATTATAATTATATTTATATTAATGTTATAACGCATTACTTTGTGTAATTTATTTCATCACCACTGCTCTCAAAACGGTGAAGGAAAACATCGTGAGGAAACCGGCATGTCCTAGAACCAAAAATTCGAAGACATGTGACATCCACCAACCCGCACTGGGCCCGCGTGGTGGATTACGGCCCGTTCCCTCTCCTAGAGAGGAGGCCTGAGTCCCAACAGTGGGAACATTATAAGGCCGACTATGCTGTGCTAATTTTATAAAAATAAAAATATCGTATTTGTTTTGGATTTTGATTTGTAATAAATAAACTCAAAAATTGTTTCACCAGTAGAATGCTGCTTTATTACTGAGTGACATAGGGTATATATATATATATATATATATTTTAATTGAAGGTAGTTAGGATAGGTGTTAAAGTGACTACGGCTATGTCGCTACTGCTATGTTGCTACGGTTACGGTCTACTGCGCAGCGGCGACGCGTTTTCGTAGCACACATTAGTAACACTGTTTTACGAGCAATACATATAATCTGTAGATATAGCTAATTCAGAGCCATTATTATTAATGTATTATCAATATTATTATTATATTAAGTGTACAATGGAGAGATATTCCCTAATTTTTTAACCGATCATCGAGAACTTAAGCATTTACAGCCAAAAAGTAACATTTGATGTATACATACACTGATGAAGAACATCAGAAATGGCCAACGGAACTTCATACTCACATAGATATCACAATGAAGATAGTTAAACAATTATGACAATACAAATAAATAAATAGTTATTTTGCAAATGGTTTTTTTTTAACTGTTACAAAAAAAAACCGACTTCACTAAAAAAAAAAACACTAAAAGGATCGTCTGGGTAAACTTTAATTTCGGAAGTCGTTGTATCTGGTATTGTTTGATTGTTATTTAACACCATGCATTAAGTATTAATATTAACGAAATAATAAAAGCAGCGAAGTATTTGTCACTTTTTGCAATATTGCTAACTTTCCGAATTCACTCTCTTCAGTCACCGAAACTGAACCACTTATTTAGAGGTAGGTAAATACAGTCTCTATTTGGGCGTAGTTATTTAGTTTTACCTTCAAACTAAAGGTCATCAGTCAATTTCGCGAACGATATATGATGCCAAATGTCGATATATTTCACCCAAACGTGACAGAAAATAAATTAATAACATCCAAGACCGGAGGTAAAGATCAGTAGTGCGTGATAGGTACCAATATAGGCTGATAATAGCCTGATATTATCAATTGTCGTTACTAAAATAGCTACATAATATGGTCGCACCGAAAATATCGGTTAGGAAAAAAATTGTCTATAGTCTAGGTAGGTCTACGCTAGAGGAGGCAAGCACGAGCGGAGCGCGAGCCGAGCACGAATTCGTTTAGTGTCGCTCGTGCTCGACTCTTCTAAATTCGGTCCACACTACATGAATTTGAGCTCAGCCCTTGCTTTATTAGTGCTCAGCTCGCGTAGACCCATTTATGTCCCGGACCGAGCCCAAGTCGTCGACGGCGCGTAATGTTCCACGTGCGCCTGAAGGAGTTGTCAGCAAACCATAGGGGCCCGGCAGGGTCGAAGCTTACTGGAGCCATGGGTGACGCGAAAGAGAAGTCCGGGGCCTTGGAACGAAGGCAAAGAAGGAACAGGAGTGGGTTTTAGTCAGTAAAAGTCTATTAATAAACTAAGCACTGGTTTACAAATCGACTTAATAGTTAAGTATAATAAACGTCACTCATTTATTTTGATTGGCCTGTTGGAGTAGTGGTTAGTGGCCCTGACTGCTATGCCGGAGGTCGTGGGTTCGATTCCCATCCAGGACAAATGTTTGTGTGATGAGCACAATCATTTGTTCTGTGTCTGGGTGTAAATTATCTATAATATTTATGTATGTATTTAGAAATATATAAATATGTTTATCAGTTGTCTAGTACTCATAACACAAGCTCTGCTTAGCTTGAGACAGGACGGCGTTGTATGATAGTTGTGGAAAATTTATTAATAGCGATCGACATTACATTTTCGCTTCCTATAATGACAACTGGGATGCTAAGATGCTGTTACATGCCTCGACCTCAGAACCTTCAGTAAGCAGACTGTTCATTCACGTACTTAAATGTACAGTTAAGGAGTTGACTGTAGCCTATCAACAACAATCTTAGCTGCACCTAACAACCTAACACTAACTAGCTAGCTACAATATATACGAGTACGTATATATAGTGCGGGAAGCCATGAGACCTATGGCAACAGACGGAACATGCGAAGGATGAAGAGTTTATCGGATGGGATTTTCTCACTGTCGGTCCGCAGCCTTTTTTTTTAAGGTGGGTAATCATCCAAATGACTTCTCGCGCCGTGTATGGGGCGGGAGGGCATGTCAGACATTTACTGACTAAAACTACACCTCTGTCCTTCAATTATCCTTTGCATTCTAGGACTACGGGTTTTCTTTTTAGAAATTCTCCGCGGTCCTAGCTAGCGGGCATCGGCCCTACTGGGCCCCTACGATCTGCTGACATCTCTTTGAGGAGCGCGTGACTGAGCCCAGTCGTTAACAGCGCGTAGTGACCCCTACGCGCTGTTAACGACTGGGCTCAGTCCGGTTAATTACCGAACAGCCGGACGGCGAGCTACGGTCCGCAGCCTTACGGACCGACCAACAACTAAGGCTGGGTAAGGCCAGAGCTATCGTCAACCATTTATAGGCGCATTAACAGTGAGAGTAGTCGTTGGTCTCGTCGTAATGAAACAGCTTGCTCGTAGCGTAGAAAGAGAGATATTACAGATGTACATGGTATTTATATTAATCTATTTACATGTATGAGTATTACTTATTGACGCATTTGTGTGAAATAACTGAGGTAGTCGAATAATTTTAGTGTCAAATAATTAATATTGACGTCAATTCGGGTTCACTGCGGTCACTATATTCCCCGTTGCGTCGTTGTTGATGTTGACATCCTCGCGTGAACACGGACTTTATCTTTCTTGTATTTTCCGGTCACATTCCATCAACACATAATAAACATACTAATTCATCACCACCACCATCCTTCATCGACTATTCTCTCCTTTATTTTTTCTCTCTACTCTTTTTATTTATTTATTTAAACTCCATGTACAGTGGTGATACATAGGCGGACTTAATGCCACAAAGCATTCTCTACCAGTCAACCATTGGGTTAAAAAGACAACATTGTGGTAGGTGTGTTTGTTTTTTCTTTACTTTTTCTTTTTTTTTTCTTCACTAAATAAGCTACATGCTTAATTAAATTCGCAACAATAAAAATACGTAACAATAACAACGAACCGCTTCAAATTGGATCCCAACAGCATTATATCTTTATAAACAAAGCCGTGTGCTACCGAGCTCTCCGCTACAGCCAAACAACTGAAAATAAAAAAAAAACGAATGTCTGAGGGAACGTAACCCAATAAGTGCGTCGTCTGACAAACGAACGTTAAACAACACGCCGGCAATCCAATTATAAATAATTTATAATCTAATACTTCTTTCATCCGGCTGTGCTCCCTATCGGAGAAAGATTTCACAGGAATCGGAGCGAGCTCGTATTGAAGTTGACACGGGGAGATTAAAAATATTCATTTAGTAAATTGTTACTGACATTTTCGCACTAGGTACTGTCTCTACCCTAGGGTGCACCCTATGTGTTGGTTCATTTTAATTATTCCGAAAGTTTTGCTCCTATTGTACCTACTATTGCGAAACTGATTTCTTCGAAGCAATACGTTGCTTTTTTTGTAGTGGAAAATCGTCCAATGACTTCTTCTGCTCTAGAGTGGGCGTAGCAGACTTTTATGGATGAAATCACAGCTGTGTCTTTCAGTTACCTTTTGCGTTCTAGGACTACTGGTTTCCTTTTCAGTAATTTCTCTTGGCCCTAGCGGGCGTCGACCCTTCTGAGCCTCTACGTTTTTTGCTGATATCTCTTTGAGGCATGCATGGAACACTACATGCTGTTGACGACTCGGGTTTGGTCTTTACCGGATGACTGGACGGCGAACTACTCATTGCTCGTCTGGCGCAAACTCATGCCTCTGGTGGCCGGGGATCGCTCCGAGCAATACCTACGGTGTAGTTAATTATCGATCTCTTAAGCGTCATCGATCTATTAGCGCTGAACTTTACACCAATGCGGTGATACTTCTATACTTTATTGCAACGATTTACTGTAGGTCTAGTTTCCACCTAGTAGCAACTGCATCTTTACTTTGGCTGTGGATTACAGATGTAAGATGATGACAAAGTGTCCCGTCTGGAGCCACCGTTAAACAATTTTACGCTGGACGTTATTTGTTCCGGGACAAACGAACAAAAACAGTCTCCGTATCTATTTCTCTAGCAAAAACACGCTATATATCCCCTCGTTGTATTTAAATTCAATCCTATGTTTTGTTAGGAAATTAGTTTTTCGTAGGGACGATGTTTTGTTGTCGTGTTTGGTAGAATGGTGGCAGCTAGTGAACCGCGGTTTTTGTACGCTCCAGAATTTCCGATAAATTGGACGACGTTCGGCGTTTGATAAATCTTGTTTTTATGACCTATTTGTTGTTGTATTTTCTTTGTAGAGAATACGTTTTGTTTGTTGGTGACAGAATGGGCTTGAGCGTGATGAGTTACATCGTTTGGACAGACGGCTATCTATTTTCAGATTGATTGATTGCAGACCTGAATAAATAGCGCTTGAAACCACAGTTATTGGTTACTTGTTCAATATTAATTAGGCTTAAGACTTGGATAGACTTCCTGCAATGTTTAAAGACAAAGTTACCAAGTTCTTAGTATTTAAAGATAAGATTACACAGTAACGTGATTTCATCATAACAGTAGTTTGTTCCTAGCACAATAATACTACAATTGTTCAATAAATTTGATTTATAAAAGATACTAGCTTCTGCGGGCGGCTTCGCCCGCGTGAAAGTCGGTTTCTCCATACAAACTTTGGACCCCCGTTTCATCCCTTTAGGGGGTGAATTTCGCAGCGGATGTTTACACCCTATAAGGAACATACCTGCCAAATTTTAAGTTTGTAGGGGTTATAGTTTCTGAGACTTCGTCATCAATCAGTGAGTGGTTTTCGCTTTTATATATATATACATGTATCTTAAGCTAGTATTTGTTTTCAGTAACATTGCATATCATTATGTTTATCTATGCATCGTTTTCGTTTTTGATGTTTTTAATTAAATTCTACCTCATTTGTAACATACCCGTAACGTCCACTTTAGTAAACAAGTTATAAAATAACTGCCAAATCTTAACTCGCCTAATAATTAGGTACTGTTCCATCTTTTGATGTAAGATCCTCACCTCGCCAAGTTCAGGTATAAGACCTACCATAAATGACCGAAGCTTTTAGCGTTACATCCTTAGAACCCGAGCAAAGTGGTGTTTAGAGGAAGTACTTGAGCGTGGAAGGGCAAAAAAGACGAATTGTACTTACAATGTTACCTAATCTTTAGCCTTTATAAATAAACCAAGGTCAAAAAGTATAGAAACTAGTTAAAAGAGCTGTCAGAAACAAAGTCGTGCCTAATTTTAAAATGAAATATTCAATTTTGAAATCTAGTTACGTCGGCGGCAGACTGTTTATGCGTATGGCAGTTAGTTATCTGGTACGGTGATTTTATAAAAGTTGTTTCAAAATTGGAGCACGCAATCCTGTCTAAAAAAAAGTTGAAACATGCGACCCGAATTAATTTTACGCGATATTAGATTGTTCTACTAATATGTACTTTTTCAGTCAGAAATCTGGATTGATACGGTGACCTCCTTATCATGAGACTGAGCTACAAAAGAGTTTCAATATGTGGTTCTACTGAGTAAATACTTTAGGAAATACCGATGTGATATAATGTACTTCAGATACACGAAATAAAAAGTCACCAAAGTATTATTTACTCGCAATCATTGACAACTAGCGTTTGTGCCGCGAAAATTATATCATGCGAATATAATGTAGGTAAACAGTAGATTATGTCACTAAGGGATAAAGCAGTGTCTCTAAGTCGCGGGTAGCATGTTGAGTTCCAAACGAAATGAAGGTTGTTAAGTTTTAATCACGTACGCAGCGAGGGTTTTATATAATTAACTCCTGAACGCTGCGAGGGAGTTAATAAAGGAACTTGAGTGAAGTGAAGATTTCAAACCGCTCAAGATAAAACCAATTTTATCCTCGTGTTAGATAGCTACTTTACTTTTCGTACTTTCTGTGAGATAAACAATAAGACTACTACTACTAAGACTAGAGAAATATAATAGTAGATACTGTGACTAGGGGGTAAAGCAGTATCTTTAAGTCGTGGCCTATGTTGAATTACGAACGAAATGAAGGTTGCTAATTCCTTGGTCGTTAATTCCTAACGACAGTGACGGATTTATAGAATTAACTCCCGAGCATTGCGAAGGAGTTAATGAAGAAACCTGAGTGAAGTGAGGAATTCAAGTCACCCAAGACAAAGACAGCTTTATCCCCGTGTGGGATTCTCTAATTTTTACACCATCTGTGAGATAAAAAATTATATATTAGAGGAATATAAGTATTATTTACAAGTTCACTACTCTAATATTCTATTTTCATTACTTTTTTTTAGAAACTCGTCAGTAACCACAGCATCATTTTATTCTGTTACTTTTTTTGTTAGTGGCCAGTTTGAATTTTGAATGAACTTGTTTGATGCACGTACATTTTACTTCACACCAAAAACTGTTAACATTAAGTTGACGTTGAATTATCTTCCGAGACTCCATTCCGGAATTGAACTATTTACATAGGTAAGTTTGTACGGAACCCTCAGGGTGCGAGTCCGTCTCACACTTGCCCAGTTTTTTTTTAGAAGCACTACAGGAACCTATCACATTTTTATTTTTTATTATTGGCCAGGTCGATTTTTGAATACACTCGTTTGATGCACGTACATTTAAATGCACTTAATATGGTTTTTTTTCTAATGGTTTTGACGTTCCAAATTCAATTCAGATTACTCCCTAGGGAACGCCCTTACTGCATTAAATCCTTCGGGATAGAATTACATGCTTTAGGGGTGGGTTGTATGACATAAAAGGGCATTATCGAGTGGGTAGTGTAAAAAGTATTCTATGTCCAAATGCAACCCAGTTTTCCTCATCTAAATCCATTCAACTACTGAGTAAGGCGTGATCGAAAGTAGCCAGGGTTGCGGGACTGTTCGAAATAGCACTGCTGCCCTCGAACACGAAGGGCAACTGAGGGACCACGGTGGGTTTTAGTCAGTAAAATTTTGACACACGGGAGGAGTTAGTTACCACCAGGGGCTTCGCTTGCGTGAAAGTAGAAAATTTTCCCAAGAAAACATACTCTCGGCATAAAAAGTGTATCGTTTGTGTTTTATTTTATCCTATTTAGATAAAATTAACCACGCAGGCAGAATTGGTTCGAGCTTATAGAAGTAAAAAATATATACACCGTCCCAAATTTTCACCTTTTTATTATTGGTTTGATCTCCCACCTCAAAAAACAGCGTGATTTCCAAACGTCCTTGTCTAGCCATCTAAATATAGCGGCTTTCCCATTATCCTAACATGAGTATCAAAATAATATTGTATGTAACTTAGGACTATATGTACCTAATCATGTGATCGAACCTCGGATATAACATCCAATCAGCACGTCTCAACAACTCAGTCAGTTACATCCTGCATCATTTTCCGTGTAAACAGCCGTGCGAGCCTGCGACGCGACAGCGACTAGTCTTGCGCAAACAAACGCCGGCTGTGCAGACTTGCGACTGTTTGTTGCGCACTCCGGTGAACCGGAAAGTTTCGTTGAAACATCGCTGCGATTTATATTGACTACAGGCGGAATTGTTAGGCGTATTTTGTCTTGTTTAAAATGTAGGCATGTGCTACGAATATTGGGTAAACACAAGGTGCAGCTGAGAAAAATAAGTTGACTCTATTTCTTCTTCTTTACTTCACTAATCGGTTATATTAGCTACTTTGGTATTGGTTAAATACACGTTGTATCTCACTTTTGTTTTTACGGTTCCGTACCTCAAAAGGAAAAACGGAACCCTTACAGGATCACTTTGTTGTCCGTTTGTCTGTCAAGACCCATTTTCTCGGAAGCGCGTGGAGGTATCGAGTTGAAATTGAAACTATATACTCAACTTTGCAGTCCCTTGAAACTGTGAAAAAAATCAAACTTCTAAGTTAACGAAAAAAAAGATATGGCCGTTTATGTCGCAAAAAAGTATATTTCGATACTCTCAAGGGAATCAAAATTCATAGGGTTCCTACTTCCCATTGAGCCAGAATCCTAAAATTTGGCATAAAGCGAGGTCTTTATGGTAATGGCACAGGTAATAAATTTGAAAACAGTAAATTTGTTGTTACGTCACAAAATAAAAACTTTTTTTGCGATTCGGAAAAAACTTTGAGACTCCATTCGGGAATTGAATGCTTATTTGCATAGGTAAGTTTGTACGGAACCTTCAGTGCAAAAGTCCGACTCGCACTTGCCTAGTTTTTTTTTAGTTGAGAAATTACCCAATGACTTCTCCCGCTCTGGGTAGAGCGCGAGAGCGTATCAGACTTTTACTGACTTAAACCACGCTTGTGTCCTTCAGTTGCCCTTTGCGTTCTAAGGCCACAGGTTTCCTTTTCAGAAAATTAAAACTTAGAATTTCTTGTGATATAAGCAGCCTACTCACTACTTTGTGTTATATAATTATAGTCTATTCAATGAATCCAAAAATATCTTCCCTACAAACAAATACAAAAAAAAAAACAAAACATCAATACAGATGAAGACAAATCAAATAAGCATTAATTTCTTGCTTCCAACCAATATGGAAAAACATTTAATCATATTTGGTGCTTATGTTCAGGGACGTGTAATATCTTCGGAGCCACTCGTGCGTTATAACAAGTGCCCGCAAAATAAAGCGAGCGTTCTCAAAACCGATATCTCATTTTCTTCATAACATTATATTAATTTACTTTTTTTTTCTAAATTATATTGCCTCTCGAACTGCGCGACTCTTAAACTTTGCCGGCGTAATTGTAACTAGAGCTGAAGTATAGAGTTTCTATGAAGTAGAGAGGATTTTTATGGGTTTCCGTGTTTTTATGGAAGATTAATAACTCTGTTGGTGGGAGGTATCAAGGTAAATGGATTTTGGTGGAAAAGTTTACGAAAGTTAGTTATAAAAGTTTTTATGTGATTTCTGATTTTTAACCGACTTCTAAAAAAGGAGGAGGTTCTCAATTCGGATGTTTGTATTTTTTTTTTATGTTTGTTCGCGCATAACTTCGTCGCTTGGCATCCAATTTGAAAAATTATTTTGTTGTTGTAAAGAAGAAGTCGGTGTTAAATAAGATACAAATAATACCGAGAAACACCGACTTCCGAAATTAAAGTTATTTTGATCCTTTTACAGGTTTTTTTTAGTGAAGTCGGTTATATTTTTTTGTAAAAAGTTTTTTTCCTAGACTAAGATCAATACGCTTCAGAAATTTACCAGTACTAAGTGCCAGTAATATAGTTCGTGTTAAGTACCTTTATTTTAAACTACTTGCAGACTTCATAGATATCCAAGTAATTTGGTAAATTTTCATTTACATTATATTGCATGTAACCAATGAAATACAAACAGAACTGACACAGTGCACACACTCGCCACCAATTTGCCGACATTCATTCTAGAAACTGACATTGTAATCGTCGGCTGAGCGCGTCCCAGTCCCGCGCTCCCCCGGGACTGCCCCGGGACTCCACCGAGATCCCGGCCTCTCAATTGGGTCAAGACGTCCTGGAGACAGTGTCTCGTTAATCGTATTCATCTGTAAGCGTTTAGGGACATTTTCCGGGCTCTGATTTGATGTTTTGCTTCGGGACAGCTCTACGATTATAAATTATGGCGATCGAAGAAATATTGTGCTTAAATACGTTGCTCCAAAGTTATGCTGAAATGTATTTCCATAAATAAACATTTTAATAAATAAATGTTTTTGTACATATTGTTTGAATATTTTTTGTGTTGAACTATTCAACTGTAATTCCCGTTTGTGATCGGTTTTTCTAACAATAACGCTTTTGTGTCGAAAGTGCCGGCTGTGTTTTAAAATAGCGAGTATTTATTTAGCAATAACATTAACAATATTGCAAAAATGCTGTCAATGAAACGTATTCTATATGGAATCGACCTCTTCAATACGTCTGACCTTTCCGACGACATTCACAAACTTTGGCTATTGACTACAAGACCTTTTCACGAAATTTCGGGTTTATGCTTCATTGGGTTCAGGCCGTAATTAGGTAAGTATAACAAAATACTCTCGAAATTAAATTTGAAAACTGCTTTTAGCAACTATCGTAATTCGAGAGAGCACTGGGCTTTGAAACTTGCCTGTTCAAAGCGTATCTGTTGAATAAACAACAGTTTTCAACTATCCAACTATGTCTGTAAATTTGTGTCTATGGATTTAATTGGCGACACCGTTCGGGGGAACCAGGGGGGTGGGGGACATGTGTCGTGTGAACCGAGCTGTTGGCCGGGACACCGCACGATGTCCGTTCTCAATTAATTTGAACACAACTTGCTGGGTTCGACTCCCGGCTGAAGCATGAGGTAGTGGTCCAGAAAGTTTGAATTGTTTGTTCGTGGATGCTCAAGTGACATTATTGCTGGGGGATTCCATGTGTGCGGACTTTAAGGCAACTTATGAGACTGGTCTCACCTGCAGGTGGTCGCTTTACTTTTGCTGTATCTACATATTATTATGTGTATCTGCTCCTAACAGTCTGTTTTGCTATAGTACCTTCTTTGTTATTTGACACTGAAACTAAATATCAAGTTAAAGCGTGAATTTATATTTTTCAAGTATCAATTTTAGGCCGTTAAGTAGTCTCTATCGAAGGCTGTAGGGAAGTTTGAGAAGCCACGGCGCGGCGCGGCGTGCTGAAGTGCGCTGCACTAACAACTTTGCATATTAATTTGTTATTAGTTGTTTATTGAAGCGTCTGACAGCCGAGTTGCCACATAGTTGCGCAATTATGGCGCCACTGTGTGAATTACGCGGTGAAGTAGATTATTCATTGAGGTGATGGAAATTCCTTGTATCATCTCGTTATGAGCACAAACTTTTAAATTAATTATATTATAAGCCAGGTTTATCCATTCCTCCTTCTTCGTCCATTCCATCTGTCTTTAGAATGCGCTCCCTCTGAACTTCAAAACGGCAACCAGTCGGTTTTCCTTTAAAGTAAAGGCACGTGAACATATTCGCAAAAAGTTGGTGGAATCATGACAGTATTGATTGGTTGAATTAGTTTTTTCACAATAACATTCTTTATTTGTATGAATGTATTATTATACTTTTTTCTCGTTTATTAAGTTGCTCGAGCATTCTGCACTACCTTTGGTAGAAAATGTCTAGCAATTAAGGCCGTCTTTGTATAGTGTTTTCATTATGCATAAAGTTTTTATAAATAAAATAAATATCGTGTTCTTGAAGGTTGTGTTTTGATTATTAGACTACAGAGGACTGTCACTTATATCTAACTAGCGACCCGCTCCGGCTTCGCACGGGTGCAATGCTAATCACGTAATAGTATTAAAAAACTTACATATACATTGAAGTCGGTTTTTTTTTTTAAAGTTTAATATTTTACACTTTTTAGTTATGGTACCACTACTAAAAAGTACCCCTTCAGAAAAACATAGATACCTTATAGCCAAAGTGCATTTCATGACAATTCTAATGATACCAAACACGGTTAGATTAAATTAATTTATTACAGAGTTCCGGTGCCTAACTTTAGGCTTCATCATCAGATCAGTTCAATATATTCATCCTCTTCTTTCAGTCACTCATCGACTACACGTAAAGAAAAGCAATTTTACTTGTTACGACGGTGATCCTATGAGGAGTTCAGTTCCATATCTTCGAAGTTCAAAATCAGATCATAACAATATTTCTATGGGACCAAATCGGAAGCATAGCCGTACAACAAAAAAAAACTTTTTAAAATCGGTCCACAACTGAACGAGAAATCGGTGAACATACATAAAAAAAATATATTCAGCCGAACATAGAACCTCCTCCTTTTTCTTTTCCTGATCTTTAAAAATACACAACGGATTTTGATGCGGTTTTGATCAGCATTGCTTCAGGGCGGGTCGCTAGTACTAAATATACTACAGAATGTCTTTATACACAGCTTTTTTGTCATTAGACAATACAAACATATTTTCTATTGAGGTTACTCTTGAAAGAGCGGCATATAATTGGCCATGTGAAAAACATTCAGTGCTCAAATCTAAGCCTGCAACGTTAAAAGTTTGACCTTGCGATTTATTAATGGCTAAAATTTCCGCTAATTATATCTTTTGCAATGGCAAAAGATATCTTTAGCGGAAATTGTAGGCGTTAATATTGGAACGGTAAATCGATGGTATCAGAATAATTCAGGGAAACAGCACATCTTCTCTGGTACAAAATCCAGTGAGTATTGCGCACTCTATTATGAAAGTTTTTAGTAATTTTACCAGCGAATTCATGTCATTGCAAAGGTTAGATGGATTCAGGTTTCTTAATAAAATAACAGGTCAATCTACTTATAACACTATTTTATGAGGAGTCCAGACGGGTTCAAAGAATTAAGAAATTCTGTAGGAAAAAACATTTAACAAAAAAAAAACCGTATTCACTACAAAAAACAAAACGTTGAAACGATCAAATTAACTTTAATTTCGGAAGTCGTTGTTTCTGGTATTGTTTTTTTTTTTTTATTCTCGATAGGTTCGCGCTTGACCTCCATCTCACCTGATGGAAAGCAACGATGCGGTCGACGATGGAACGCGCTTACCTAGAAGTAACCTATTCACTCTTGACTTAAAGATTTCCGGGTTGTATGTCGGGTTGTTTGCTTGTTATTTAACACCAACTTCCGAAATTAAAGTTATTTTGATCGTTTTAGGGTTTTTTTTGTAAATTATTTTTTATTTCACTTTATTAGTTGTGATGCACCTGTAGCCAGAGTGCCTATTTCTCATGACAATCCGAATTAACCCAAACACTGTTAGGATACATTATTCTATTATGAAGTCCCCATTCACCTCCCAGCTCCATCATCAGGTCAGTTCAATAGTGCCAAAGTTCATCTCATGACAATTCTACTAAGCTGAAACACGGCTAGGATACTTTGATTAATTACGGAGTTCCTGGGTCTACTTTCCGGTTCCATCACCAGATCAGTTCGATAGTACCTTATAACCAAAATGCATCTCATGACAATTCTAATAAGTCCAAACACGGCTAGGTTACATTGATTAATTACGGAGTTCCAGTGTCTACCTTCTGGCTCCATCATCATCATCAGATCACTTCGATGATATCATTTTCAACATAACTATTCAGAACCATTTATTTATTTGTATTGTTATAGTTACTTAACTATCTTCATTCTATTTATGTAAGGGTGAAGTTCCGTTGGCCATTTCTGGTCTTCTTCATCAGTTCCACTTCATCAAATTTTACTTTTTGATTGTAAATGCTTTAGTTCTCGATGAAAATTCCAAAATCACTATATAGTTGCCTAGAATATTTGAGGAGCTCCCTCGATTCCTCATGGATCTTACCTCATCAGAACTGGATTATGAAAAAAAAGGGCCAATCTGGAAGTAACCGAGTAGAATATTTGCATCGGCGCAGCAATATTTGAAAGAATTAAGTTATTTACCGCAACCGCTATGTTCCTGCATTTTAAATCTGTAATATGGTCATTTAAATTACACGCTGTAATATTGATTTATATTAAATACACAATGTATTCAAAGTACTTACTTGGGTAAAGATTAATGCTATATTGCTTAAAATCGTTTCGTAAGTAAGCCATTATTTCTCGTAAAAAGTAAAGGACACAAAATGGTTATTGTGGGTTATACCTAAAAGATAGACATATACCATTGCGGATTTTTTAGGAGACCTTTTTATGGTGTGCAATTGTAGTACATTATTTAGATCTATCTCTTAGGGTTCAGCGCTGGTTGAAAATAAGCACAAAAATGTGTTTATTTACGACATCACATTAGAAACCTCTAAAATCATTAGTGTTCCTCAACTATTTATTTATTTATTTATCAGAAAACAAACGGTCACACAGTATTCATATTCTAAATCTAAAAATTAACATAAAAAGACGTATAGTTTCCTTAATGTAACAATATATATTTATAGCATGAACAGCTTAAAATTATAACAACAACGGGAGAAAATGATACAAGTATTGTAGAAGATTTTGATAACATGGTTAAAGTGGTTAATTACAATTATCAGTCAAAAGCTTTTTAATGGAATTTAATGTACTATAGAAAATATCGATATCAAACAGTTTGTCACTATCATTATAAAGTTTACATGCTAAAAAAAGTTTACAACTATATTGTGCATGTAATATACATATAAACTTTCTTCTTGAATCTTTAAACATCTAAGCTATATATATAGGGACAGACAGCGTAAAGCGACTTGGTTTTTGTACTATGTAGTGATAGTGATAATTTAGTATTTTCCATGTGGTCGATTATTCGGAACCAATATCATTTCATTTCTCAAATACCTTTTTTAATAGTCTATTGATGAATATTAATATAATATTACATTTAGAACTGAATAAAAGGTCTAAAAAACAAATATTTTCGTTCAGTCACATTGTCATTCCAAAACCGTGCACAAATAAATAAAAACGTGGACTTTTGGAATGATATTAGTAATGGCATTTTCGTCAATCGTGAGGAGTCCCTAATGGATAGCAGAGCCGCTCATGAATATGTATAAAGCGTGCGGTGCGACGCCGAAGTTGCGGGTATGTACACTCTGTGTTGGTTTTTAGCGAAGTAAAGATTGAAACTTAAAAGTCATATTTTTATTGAGAATAACCCTCCGAAACACTAACAGAATTTGCTATATAATTTAAACTGGCACTTTACCCGCGACTTCGTTTGCGAGAATAAAGCGGGAACTACATTAGGCCGACGGACACGTGGGCCTCACCTGATTTGTACGTAGAGTCACGTCACGTGGCGTGGATCTAATTAATATAGCTCTACAAGTCCAATTGCCGTATAAAATGTATGGAGACCTACGCGCCCAGATCGGCGTACGTGGCCCAGGTGTGCCCAATGTAGTTCTAGCTTTATATTATTTCACCGCTGCCTACCTCCTGTATTATTTTAAGTTCTTATGATCCATCCTAAGGTTGTCTGGTAGATATCGCTGTCAGCGATAAGACCGCTATTGTACCCATAGATCTAAGTTTATGCATAAATTGTGTTACTTTTTTGGTGTACAATAAAGTTTATTCTATTCTTTTTATAGGTACGCCTTTAGTGTGGGACGCTACCTGTGTCGACACTCTTAGGCCATCCCATCTTCCTAGCTCATCGTGGTGGTTGGTGCTGCCGCTGCGGCTGCGGAGAACCTCAAGCGGCGGAAATATAACAACCTCGTCGGCAGTTATATTTTTGAGCCGTTTGGGGTTGAAACTGTTGGGCCGTGTTGTCCGAGTGCTCATAAGCTTTTCAAAGAATTATCCAAACGCTTGGTTGACATTTCGGGTGATCCAAGGGCTGGCTTTTACCTCAGTCAGATATTAAGCATTGCCATAATTACAACGTGGCCATGCTGCCAGCCTTTTGGGCACACTTCCAGTCGACAGCAATGTGTAAGGAGTTTTATGACGCCATATTTTAGCTAGTAGTTTTTGCCTTTAGTGTATATATAGTTTTAAGTAGTTAAGTGAATTGAATTATAAAAATCAATTTCTATTTATTTAGAGTAGAATTTGTGCCAATTTTCGAGTTTATTAACCCAAGAGATAGAAATTGTTCATACACTCTGTAACATCTTCCAAAACATTATATGGGGGTAATTTTCAAAAACTTTATTATATGTTTATTTATTATTATTTATTAAACGTATAACTTTATTATTTATTATACGCTACGCTTTGCTCGCCTACATCATAAAAGGAAGCCTCGTGTAAAATTCACGTTATTAGTCGCAGTAGTTTCGGCTGTGCGTTGATATGTCAGTCACTCCGTTCCTCCTTTAATATGTATATATAGAATATAGATAGATAAACTGATTGTTTTTCATGAGTTTTTTTTGACGAAAGCTTAGGAGAACTGCCTTCCTAGCAAAGTTACTACAGTTTCGTGTTGAATTCCGTTCTCCAATCGGTAACGCCTCGGTGTCAGCAATTGTAGAAAACTATAAGTTGGTAGCCATGTTGACGCGCTTGACTCGGCTGCTCGTTCTACAATGTCGTTTTACAATAATAAAGGATGTAGCGTTAAACATTGTAGAAACGATAAAAAATCATTCTATCATTTTGAACGTTGTGAAATTGGCTACGAATTTTCTATTCGTTTGTTCTGACCACGTGACTTAACGTTGAGATGATGTCATTCCCATACATTTGATTAGTTTTCGACTAGCGTTAACGATTGCAGATTATCAACTTGGCTAGGGGTGCTGATGACCTTTCATTAATTACAAGTTTAAGGTCAGGTCAGTGCTTCCTTTCTATATTATAATTTGGAGTAACGCAAATAAAACATTCCACAGCCAAAGTATATATAAACATAACAGGAAAATGAGTATGTAGGCTGCTGATGTTGACCCTTTTCCTAGTTACATGGGAAACTCCCTGAAATCTCTGATGCATATGACACTGAGGAGGATTGAAATCTCTCTCTGTACTCCTCCCGACCCCATTTTAGTAACACACTTAAGTCGCAGAACGGGGCTCCCAATAAATTTGCAATATTTGACCTTTCAGTCGCTGACCCAAGTGACCTCAGTTTGCATATAATACAACATAGCTAAATTTTAGATTAGGTACTGAAAATAGTTACGTGGCTGTAGGTAGTTAGCTGATTAAAGACTGTTTCTATTTCCGTTTTTTCTTAGTTCATAAGCGGTTCAGGCTTGGTTATAAGGACGACACGGTTGCTGAGCAGCGTGTCGCGGGTTCGATTTCCTAACGGAACACATATTTGTATGGTTCCTGGTCTTGTGTACGTAACGAATCTACAATACAGGAGTAATTCCTAGTGGTGAGGTGAGGTGACATTTTTCTTTTTTAAGTGTTTGAGTGTTTTCTTTACAAAAAAATATTAGCTCTTTAAATAGAATGTATGTTTGATCATCAGAATTTCTCCTACACGATAAAGTGCAACATTCAGAATGAAACGTGAACCTGGTATTGATGATAAACGAGCACTCGCCTATTCAAATTCAGCGTTTGAAACGGTTGATTTTAGATCACTTCTATCCATATTTATGGAGCATCAAAACCATTTATCTAAAATATTGCTTATGAAAAACAAAATGGTGGGGCAGGGTATGTTGATGGATCCGTATGTCGGCGTGACAGTGATATGAAAAGCTTATCTATTACAATTTATCTGTCGCGTCCGGCCGGGTAATGGGTTTGATGCCGACTCGTGCCAGCCGGGCGACCGTCGCCATGCTGCCAAGATCGATGTGTGTTTGCTGTCAATGTGTCGGCGGTGTGAGCGATGGGCGGTAGCGTGTTTAATTAATAGGTAGGTGTTTTCCCACTATATTGATTGATTGATTGATTGATTGATAGCCTGTTGCAGATGTTACCTCTACTTTTAAGGGACATCTTTTTTAACGAGTGGCTTGCACAAGATTTTCTGTTTAGTGCAAGGCTTTTATGGGGTGCGTTTTTGC
Source organism: Mythimna vitellina (assembly GCA_949316375.1). NCBI lineage: Eukaryota > Metazoa > Arthropoda > Insecta > Lepidoptera > Noctuidae > Mythimna > Mythimna vitellina. The sequence goes on along the minus strand of OX438691.1, from coordinate 747,012 downwards.
TTTCGCTTACTTCATTAGTAGTTAAATTATGACACTAGTGTGTGTGCAGTGTGTGTGTATGTGTGTGTGTCACTAGTGTGCGCCTTGTTTCAACTTGTTTTGCCTTGTTTGCTTCATTGGCCGCTTACAACAATATTGGTGTAGGTAACTCGATTCGTGACGCAAGTGGTACTGTGCCTGATGTTTGAATCAAACTTTATTGTAGTACGACTTCTATGGTAGATATACCATGGGTAGTCTGACGTAAACAATGGGTAGTCTGACGTATACCATGGGTAGTCTGACGTATACAATGAGTAATCTGACATATATCAGGTCAATTTATTTCAGAAATTTTTTCGCAGACGAATAAATGATGGTGAAAAATAAATGTGTTCATCTGTCCCCAGATATTAACCGTGGCGAGTGCTGTTTTACTCCCAAAAAATATATGTGCCTATAAATTTTAATACGAAGAGTTTGTGTGTTAATTTTAACGTGCTAATCTCTGCAAATACTGGTTCAAATTAAAAAGTCTGAGCTTGAACAACCCAATTATCAAGAGCTATATAAAATCACGCTGTGACCGTACTGCGACCAGTGGGAACAGTTACCAAAGACGCGGGTAAAACCGTGGGGGACAACTAGTTATAGATAAAGTCAAATCAAATCAAATGTTTTTATTGTTTCTTATACATTAAACTTTACTGGTAACTCCTGTAAGTTATAAAATACATTTAAGTCGAGATTATCTCGCTATTTCACATATTGTCATTTTTTATAATGTTGAGAGCTTTTGTGAATACTTATTTCATTTAATTTATAATTTAAATTAAAATGTGTCCAGTAATTTAATTTTAATTCATAATACAATTTATAATTAGTACTTGAAGTTTAAATGTTTGTAAAATTTAAGTGATTATAGAAATAATTTAATAACAATTATTAAATTACGTTATTATGGCATTTAACAATGTGGCTGAGCTATAATCTAATCTTAAGAACTATTGACTATTAACCCGTATTTGCAAAATAAAATTCTTAACTTAAATTTAATTAAATAAATTATTGACATTATTATTAAATTAAGCTATTATAGACGAATTGTTTGTAAAAAAGGTTTAAAATTTTACAACAAAAGAACTCATTTTAGAAGCTGACCTCACTCGCATCAGCTTACAACTTGCCCCGCTAGTCTCCCGACGCTATGCACACTGTATTGCACTTCTCGGAATATTTGCCATCAAATGGTTATTGTCAAGCTTTCTATAGAACAACCACGGAATAATATGCTGCCAGCCACGGTGCACTGCATCATGTCGGCGTTTTTATTTTAACATAGGTATACGTCATGTTTGTATTTCCCGAGAGATGTAGGAACATAAAATAGTCACTTTAAGCCACACTTTAGCAGTTAAGTTTAAAGAACAGTAGGCTCTTGGCCTATTGCTATTGATTTTTTATTTGGCTTAGACTTGGCTTAGACTTACTCATTTAACAAATTAGTAATTTTGCAATATTTCCATATTAACCTATACAGATACCAGTCTAGACCAGTCAACATGTTTACGTACTAAATAAGTCAAACAAAAATAATAATATTATAAACTATAATGGACAAATGATAAATAGGTTTTAAAAAAACCCTTTTAGACATAATTTTTTTGTCAGTTTAAATTAAATGAGGCCGCTGTTTCCTAGCTGACTACCCTGAGAATAAACATCGAAACAAAGGATCAAGGACCAAGCCAAACTCTATTTTAAAGTCCATACAGCAAATCAGGTCTAATCACATGATAACTATGTAGATTAGTGTTTGAGAAGATCTTTTGAGGAAAGAACTATACAAATTTGAGTGGACCTGTCTTGTAATGTAAATTTAACTATCCTGTTGGTCTAGTGGTTAGTGGCCCTGACTGCTGTGCCGGAGGTCGTGGGTTCGATTCCCACCCAGGACAAATGTTTGTGTGATGAGCACGATCATTGGTTCTGTCTCTGGGTGTAATTGTATCTATATATGTATGTATTTAGAAATATATAAGTATGTTTATCAGTTGTCTAGTACCCATAACACAAGCTCTGCTTAGCTTGGGACTAGACAGCGTTGTGTGATAGTAGTGGGATATTATACAAAAAAAAAAATATATGCATTGGTCAGTATTCATAAAGTGCAACTCAAGACTACTAACAGAAAAGTAGGTCGAAATAGAAAATAATCTACGAGTCTTCGGAATCTATAGTGTTCTGACATTCATATTATAAAAAAGAAGCTTCATAAAAATACTAGCTGACCTGGGAAACGTTCTGCCATATAAATTCTTTATCAAGGAAATATATCTATTTTTAGGCCCACCGAACATAAAAAATCCACAAACATCGGTCAAGCCGTTTCGTAGAAGTTCGATAACAAACACTGTCATCATCACCATCATCATTTTAGCTGAAAGACGTTCACTGTTTACTGTCGGACATAGGCCTTCCCCAAGTGTCGCCATAATGATCGGTTCTGTGCGTCTCGCATCCATCGGATTCCCGCGACCTTCACCAGGTCGTCGTTCCACCTTGTGGGAGGTCTTCCAACGCTGCGTTTTCCGGTACGTGGTCGCCACTACAGAACCTTTCATCCCCATCGATCATCGGTTCTGCGAGCAATGTCTCACCCTGCCCACTGACACTAAGTCTGGCAATTCTTCGGGCTATGTCAATAACCTTAGTTCTCCTGCGGTTATCTTCATTTATGACGTTATCACGCAAGGAAACTCCATATTTCTTTGGGTGAAACCTATCCTCTTGCAGCGAGGTGTGAGGCAGGGAGACGTCATTGCTCCGAAATAGTTCACGGCCGCAATGGAGGATGTCTACAAGGTTCTGGAATGGTGTATTGAGTACATCACTCAACATCGGTTTGCCGACGACATAGTAGTCATGGCTGAGACTACGGAGGAGCTCAGTTCAATGCTCGGTGACCTCAGAAGAGCTTCCGAAAGAGTGGGACTTAAAATGAACATGGACAAAACCAGTCATGATAAACATCCATGTAGCACCCACTTCTATCAAGATCGGAGACTCTAAACTAGAAGTTGTGGACGACTGCGTTTACTTGGACGACAGGACGGGCTCCAAAACGTCGCTTACAATGGGCCTCATCAGAAGACACACATTGTGACACGAGATTTTTATATATTAGAAGATCATAATAAACATATTATAATTATAAATGACATGTAACTCGTACGGGTTCCTCCTTGGGTCCTCTGTGGGTTCGTTTTAATTACTTTATCTTATCACTTGTATCTTGTCTTATTACCTGCTATAATCCAAGGAAGTTAAACTGCAGGAAGTACCGTTCATACAGTATTTACGATTCATGACCATAAATACTGAATGGTTTAAATGGACCGAGACTAACTAAAGAGTTAGCGTGACTGCCACTGTTCAACTAACCCAGTTTAATTAACCACTAGTTGCATTCAAATATATTTTTTATTGAGTTAGGTACTTTTGTAACACCTGCTTTTGAAAATAAACTTTAGCATTTTAAAGTTAATTTTTGTTTGTTGGTTCAATAAAATATTTATTTGTTTTAATAAGCTAGTAAAACCCGCGGCTTTGCGTGAATGCTATATAAAAGAGTATTTCATGTGATTCGCATGGCCAGCCAACACGCCTCATTTAAATTAAAATAGCGTCGGAACTACAACGTGACTGGTTGTTTATATTGTTGTATTTTAATTAAATAACAACAGTCGAAGTGATAATGACAGCACATTAATTAGTAAGTGGACATTATAATTAGTGCACTGTTCAATTTGAAATTGCAGTGGTTGTGAAATTTTAAAAGAGTGCTTTGTTCATATTTAGATAGCGGATTAGGTAAACCATTTTACAAAGTGTTTAGAGCTTATTTCCGTAGTCAATTAGCCACGCATAAGTAAGCGTTTAGGTAACTGATCAATAGGTAAATACAACCAACTGTTTGATGAATACTATATTTATTATCGGTCATTCTAATTATACATAACTTAATTTATCTTCTGCTTAATAAAAATCCAGAATTTACTAATACTCTGACTGTACCGCTTCGTGTATAATCTTGAAACAAAATATTGTACAGTGTGCAGAAAAGGTTTTCATAATTTAACACTCTTAACGATGCGAAAGAAGTTTATAAAATCAACCCCTAAAGAATTTTTTTATTCTTTTCGTGTCGATTTACTCAAATCTTGTAGGACCTATATTTAGCAACCTGTATAGTTTTATTATTGGCATCGTATAAATCCTGGAAGGTGCAGGTAGTTGTGCAGGACGGGCACCATGTTCTGTGAAGTGGTTTCACATAAGCACTGTGTTGGAGATGGACCGAGGAAGCTCCATTTGGTCAGATTATTTATATGGAAGCATAGAGGATATTCTTTTCGCCACGTCTTGTTCAATTATAGCTTATTACCATAATCAGCCTTATAATGTTCCCACTGTTGGGAGTAAGGCTGTCTAGAAGAGGGAATGTTTAATGAAATTTTCAATAATAAAATTGCTTAATTAAAATCATTACGTAAAATCTTAAGCAGTATAATCGCAGCTATCATCGCCGATACCGCTCTCACGCACGCCCTACGTGTGAGCTATTAGGTGTGGCAGCCATGATTAATTTACAAACAAATATATTATTAATCAGCACTTGGTGCGGTTACATCGGCGACAGCTCTCCCGGGAGGCGCATTTGATTATACGATGCTGAATAGGCTTTGGAATATGATAGGTATTTATTCCACTCTCAAAATTGCACCTTCCATTTGTAGTCTCTGCATCGACCAAAGGTTACATTCACCACGATGTACAAACAAACATACGGTCGGTACATGTTTTACATCTGCACTACCAAAGGCTAGGCCTTTGGTTATCTTTTAATGTGTAGTGGTATTTCCATATAATTTTAAGTGATTTGAGATTTATAGCTCCATGAGAAAATGCTTTTCTATTTTTAATTTATATGTTGGCCACTATCTCACCTGATGGTAAGCGATAATGTGGCCGCTGATGGAACACGCTTTTCTTTTTTAACCTTTTGGGTAGCGTAATTAGAGATACAATAGAAAGACAATGACAGAGCGAACGCCGGCGTTCGCTCGGGGTTTAATGAATCAATGAACCTAAGAGTTCATGTTTTCCTCAAAATCGCAGCTGTATGTATTGATATATTATAGCTTATTCATAAATCTATAGTGAATCCACTGTTCCTCAAGAATCAGGACCAATTTATGTGAAATAGCCACTCCCATTATTGAAGTTTCATTACTGATGTTGCTTAAATAACGTTAGGCAATGAATGATTACTTACTTACTTAGTGATGACGGCAAAAGCAAGATATGGCCTTTGTAGCAATGCGAAGGATATGCCTATGTCCAGCTGTGAACACCTTATGACTGCAGCGATGATGATGATGACGGTCAACGCTCGATGCCAGAAGCATTTTCCGTGATTATAATTTTAACTTGTATTCTAATTAAAGATTAAGTTGGCATGAAAAACTCTATCTTTACAGTTATGCACAATTACTACTAAGTAGGTATGTACAGTCAAGACCAGCAGTTATCTAGGCATGTTTTATTCAGACGCTAGGCGGACCCCGGAGCCCGGACCCCGGGGGGGTCGGACCGCTCGTGTGCACTCGTTTTCATTATATCTCCGGCAGAATAATTCGCTCGTTAATTATAGGGCACGAGTTCTTTTACGCGTAACCGACTAACAGACAGTTTGTACGTGTTGTGCGTGTGTATTGATGTATTAGACAAAGAGTTTGTGGGTAGTCATGGTTGTAAGCTTTATATCACGGTGAGAATGGTGAAGCAGGATTTTAGTATTAAGACACCTTCAAAAAATATATTTTGAGGTATTTTTTTTAAGGTTGGAAATCATCTAGTAACTTCTCCCGCTTTAGAGCAGAGCGCAAGGGCGTATCAGACAAAAAACATACCTATATAAAAAGGAGGAACTCCTTTTTTATTCTTTGCTTTGCGTTCCAGGATCCCAGGTTTTCCTTTGGAAGTCAACCCAAGGCCCCAGTAGGCTTCAACCCTGCAGGCCCCTACGGTTTTGCTGACATCTCTTTGAGGCGCGCGTGGTACACGCGTCATTGATGACTCAGGCTCGGTCCGAACGGTTACTGGACGGCCGGACGGCGAGCTACCGAGCTAAATTTTGAGGCATGTGTGAGAAGTTTACTCACGTCCATCAAATGACTTTTTTCAACATCTTATCGAGCATACAATTAAATGATATCTCAAGTGTTTCTATCAATAATAATTTAACGCCATCATAAGAGTTTAGAGCAAGTTAAATGCTTAAAATTACAGTTAATGCTTTCGCAATCCTTTCGTAGCGTAACAATACCACAGGTATCCATATTTCAAAACTTTAAAAGAAAACTCCAGCAAAATTTCCACAATGCTCAGTGTATCAATCATTTTGTAGAATATCCGTTGAAAAATCGCACCGATCTCCTCTATAACCGAGTGTCGGTCGCGCGGAAGGAACCCGAGCCAAGTCAAACAAAGCACAGTTACTTGCTCCAACTGAAAAATTATCTCTCGACGCTCTCTTTGGATCGTTAACATTTATTATTTTGAGAGTTTATGTCTCTTTGTACGTTTCAGAAAGGTCACTGACACGAGGCTGGGTAATAAGTTATAAAGTAGGTACCTAACATTACAAAACTGTAAGTGTGTTGTTTGTTTGCATGAGGTCATTTTTAGAGGTACTGATCCGACCACAAATATTAGTTTGCGGACAGAAGGCTACATTATTTAGTGAAAATTAAAATTTTGTTTTTTTTTTGCCAATCATTCTACACGGGTGGTCTGTAGGTTAACTATACGCGGAAGGTTCTAGATAGCCTGCTTATCCAATATAATAATGGGTTTAGGGTGTTGTTGGGGCTGCCTAGATACTGCAATGCATCGGGCATGTTCTCTTTAGCGCGTGTGGATGATTTTCACGCTATGATGGGAAAGAAGACTCCCTCGTTACTAAGCAGCTTCTAGGACTAGCTGTAATGGCATTCTTCGAACCTTAGCCGATTTATAAGCTTGATATGCCAGTCATCAATCACTGGTTAACTTTTTTACTAACCACTGGACCCATGTATTCTTAAAAATAAAAATTATTATTATTATTGAGTGTGACTTGTATTATAAAATAGTATTTAACCCAAAAAAATGCTTGGTTTCTGTGCGTTAGACAACGTTTGATCTTCATGTACCCCACTGATTACCTCCAGCAACTTCTTCCGTGTGAAAATAGGTACAAAATTTGTCCCAGGGAAATATACTCCCATGACAAAAAGTCGTATATACTATCTCACAACATGGTCTATAGTTATACAAATTTTCATAGAAATCCATTCAGCCGTTCGACCGCGAAGAAGTAAAAACATGCTTTCGCATATTTTAAATATATTAGTGTGATAGAGTGGGTAGCTAATACTATTTTAAAATATTGCAAACGTTAAAACTTTCTTAGTTAACGTTTCTTTTTCGTTAAGGCGTCTTTGAATAATTTAAAAAGATAAATAAACTCGTAAATAACATTAAAAAAGCCACATCGACCATGTTTTGAATACTAAATCGATCAATCTCTTTTTCTATTCGCTGATGACTTTGAACTGTCTCCTTCGTTTTTTAATGAGACTTTCGCATAATACTCAGATAAGCTCTCAGGCTGAAGTATTTTTCGTCCTAAATCTAGATTGATACTTAAGTTTTTTCTTTTTTCTTCAGCGTTGAAATGTTTCGGTATAATATGGAGATAAAGTTTCATGGTCGGCTCATATCTTGGTTTAACATAAATATTCTATACGACTAAGTCCTAAGTCTTAGCTCTTAAGACCTTGATGCTAGCTCTGAACTTAAATCTGGGGTAATTTTACCCTGACAATCTTTCGGTTTTACGGCTGATAATAAGCTAGTACTGTGTTTAGTAAAAAATAAGGCGTTTTGAGTTGTCCTTTGATAAATTGAAATAACACTGCTAGAGTTATTAAATACGGGTATATAAACCTCAAAAACGTACGCTGAAAATTGACGATAATGTAACTACACGGTAGGACGTTCAAGTGTACTTCAAGTGCTTAAAATAGTCGAATGCGATATAGACTGGCTGTAAAGACCATATATTATAGTGCTGTAGGCAGAGAATCTGTAATAGAGCAGATGTTGTCTTTTATGGCGAGTTAAATTTAGGTATCTTCAAGGCTAGAGTGAATAGGCTCTTAATAAGTTAGTGGAATTCACCATCAACGATTGCATCACTGCTTACGGTATGGTAAGCAGTCAATCAGGTAAGATCGCAGTCAAGAACCGGTTTATATAATTTAAAAAAAAAGTGCGGTTAGAAACGTCTTTTTTAATTTCAGTAGGTATGAGAACCTTTTTTTTCATCCAATACATATCCAGCATTAACAAGGTTCCCTTTCATTCACTTACCTCAGCTGAATGGGACTATAAAGCCGTGTTGCTCGCCGACCGGCTGACTTAGCAAAGGCAGCGTTGGGTGCAAAAGAAAAGCCAATGAATAGTAAAGGCTGGCAATTAATCGGCCCCGTCGGCCTCAGGGGACGATTGGCTTTGCACCTCTTTGCCGGTGTGTTGCTGGTTTATTCGTTTACGAACATGGTAAAGCTTTCAGCTACGTAGGTACATATGATTCATTTGGCACTGAAATATTAGTTCTAGAGCCTAATTTTCAAATATCAGGTGAGCCTTGGAATTATCAAAATTTTGTAAAATCGACTCTCAGAATAAAAACATCAATACATATTTGCATTTAATGAAGAAAACTCTCTAAAAAAATAAAATAAAAATGTTGGGCTGTTAAAAATCTCTTTGTGCTTTTTTACCTGTATTTGTTCGTTTTAAATGTTTGTGTGTACATAAATCTATATATATCAGGAAAAAGTGACTGACTGCCTTATCAACGCGCAGCCAAAACTATTGGGACTAGAAATATGGGATTTTGTACCAGGAATTTTCCTTCAATGACATAGGCGAACCCTAAGAGAGGATTTTCCAAAATGGGGTGAATTTTATTCTAATGTGATGAAACGGGGGTCCAAGATTTGTATGGAGAAACCTACTCTCACGTGGGTGAAGCCGCTAGCAAAAGTTGTATTAATAAAAATACGTATAATGTGCGACAAAATATCAAGCAACACCTAGTAACAGTAACAGCAGAATTATGTCGACTGAGCACGCCATAATCGTGGCGGTAAGTCCCTTTTTTAAGTAGGTATTAACGAGGTACCACGGCGTCATCAATTTCCGTCTGACGCTGGTGCTCACCGGCAACGGTTACTTCGGGAGGCGTTTTTGTTTTGGGTTCGACGGGAAAAAATCACCCGGGTGTCGCCGGTCTTCACCTTCTGCGAAGCAATAATGCAAGCGAAGGAGGCGGTGGAAAGCGTCAGGAGGAGACAATTCTCACGCCCTAAGGCTGATGCTTGGCAAAACTGCGAGTTAGTTCTAAGGAGTCATCGCAGTCCTGGAACGCAAAAGACAACTGAAGGAACACTAGTGAGTTTTAGACAATAAAACACTCCCTCACGCTCCATCCAGAGTGGGAAGTTCTTGATGGTATTTTACCTATATAAAAAAAAAAAAAATTTTATATTACTTCATTGGGACATTTGTCTTACTGCAATATTTTTATTACCATGCAATGTCAAAAAACCCAAGTCTGTTGTAAGATTTTAGAAGCTGTATGACGTTGCCTTCATGGATAATTTCAACTTGGGTTGCGAGTATTTTCTCCAGGTATACACGTATAAGATACAACTCATCTTATCGCGTCTGAGAGTTAAACTTTCCACCTCACTCGTACACACGAGTGTTTCAACTTCATAAGTTTAGTTTTAAGTGCTCTGATTCGGATCCTCTTTGAAATTGAACAGTAGGTTTTTGAACCCGAGCATATTGTATCGTGGTGAAAATTCACGGAAAGTTATATTGTCGGTTGTCAACGACTGAATTTTTCCACATAGTTTTCAGGTGCCTATTCCGTTTTCCGCCTGCTGAAAAGTTTTATTTCTCTGTCTTTTTTCGTTATTGTTTTCACTATGTCCATTAAAAACTTTGTAGTTCTTTCCTCAAAAGACCATCTCAGCCATCGCATGGTTCTCATATGATTTGACCATTACATGTTTACTGTATGGACTTTAAAAGAGACTTTACCCCTGATTTTTAAACGACTTCAAAAAATGGAGGAGGTTCTCAATTCTGTTGTATTTTTTGTAATCTTTTTTTTTGATGTTTGTAACCTCAGAACTCCGTTGTTTATGGATCGATCAAAATATTTTTTTGCCTAAAATGATATGCTTTCAGATTGGTTCAATTTTTTTCAAAATCTAGTTTTAATGATGAGATCCATGAGGCATCGAGGGAACTCCTCTAATATTCTAGGCAACTATGTAGTATTTTTTTGGTATTTTCATCAAGATATCAGGCAGATATCAGATCTCCGTAATTAATCAATGTATCCTAGCCGTGTTTCGGCTTATTAGAATTGTCATGAGATGAACTTTGGCTATAAGGTACTATCGAACTGAACTGATTATGGAGTCGGGAGGTGGATGGGAACTTCATAACAAAATAATGTATCCTAGCACTTAATTCGAATTATCATGAGAAATAGGTACTCTGCCTATAATTAAGTGTATCACAACTAAAAAGTGTGATTTAAAAAACTTTTTACTAAAAAATAAATAAATAACTGACTTCACTACAAAAAAAACAAAACACTAAAACGATTAAAATAATTATTTTATTTTTATTTTTTTCTTTTTAAAAAGTTTTTTTGTTTCGGAGTTTCTTTTTGGGTTTGGTCCGCTAGAAAACACTGACCTGGTATACCATAGTAATTGAAGAAAAAACGTGCGAAATTGTTTTTAAAAATCGATTTGCAAAACGACTATTATTGTTGTAAATTTGAGAAACTCGGCCATTTTCACGTTACAAAAGTAGCTCTTTCAAATCCCTCTTGCCAACTAGCTGCAGCGTCTCGAAAACTTCGTCGTCATTTTTTCCAGTGGCAACACAAGCCCGGGGAAGTGCTCAGGTAGGCACAGTAAGCTTTCATTTCACTCTACAACGACTTACAGTTATTTACGCGCAACCAAATTGGTTTCTCGTAAGTCCTGTTTCATATTTAAGTAGGGTCGCCATCCGTTCTGGGCTTAAAGTTATGACCTGGATAACGTGGATGTAGAAATATAGACAGTCTTGTGGGTGATTAGCATGGCGCATGTTTAGTGGGTACGTAAGTAGTTTTCTCGATGTGGTTCTAACTAACTATTGCTGAAACATAAAATATTTGGCAATCAACTTAGATAGATAAATATACTAAACCTGCTCTCATCCCTACGTCTTTTAGGCATGCAATTACTATTATTTTCTGCACTAGTGCGGAAAACTGATGAGCTCACGCTCGTCATGATTTTATATTTACCGAATGGTTCTGGTCCATTAGTCGCTGGCCAACCCTTGTTTACTTATTTTTCGATACCTGTATTGAAAATCGTCGTTTGATACAAGTGGAAAGTCACTGCAGGACTCGGCTCCATAACGCCCTCGCTTTTTTTTCATCTCAATCATAATAAAAAAACTTTCTTTACTTGTATCAAAATGTATTGTACAGAATAAAAAATACAGTGGAATGGGTGGTCTTATCGCTAAAAGTAATTGATTATAGACAACCTTTAGAAGGGGTCTGTGGGTCACAGTTCTCTTTACTATGGGTCGATTTCAAGTCAAAATTTTTCAATCTCAGTTTTCACAACCAACCGTCTTCAAATATCAAGGTCTACCTGAATCCCAACATCCACAGATCTTGTGGCCACCCCGTCCAGGTAGAAGCCGCGTAACGCGAGAGCTACTAGTCCGCCATTCGAGACATCGTTAATCAGAATAAGACTTCGCCATTTTAAACGAAACAGGGATTGTTAAAACTTTTAACGATGTTTTTTTTTTTTAAATGAACTCCGAAGTAAACGGAAATTATGTAATACTTGATAGATTGGTTATTTTTTATAATGAGAAAACTCGTGCCGGACCGCGGGGGTTTTAATGAAGCCACTTATAGATCTTCGACGAAAAAACTTGGTTGCATAGTTACTGTGTTAATAGCCTCCTCACGGTATTTCATATAACAGTGTGAGTATTTATTCTTGGAAACGAATAAAAACGGATTCTTAAGAAACTTGGTCAGTAGACGCAGATTGTTCGACAGAAACACAGTAACCCTTGTATCATCGAAGTAAGTCACCTCTTTGAGGAGTGGCTGGAAAGGCGTCCTTACGTTCAGCATGACGCAAGTCCTCACCGGACTTGGTAAGTTCGGGAGGTTCTTGATTCGGGCGGAAAAAAGCGCGAGTGTCGCTACATATAATAATAATAAATCATTTATTATAATATGGATCCCGACTGTTACAGTCAATATGTTTCGTATTAGAATGCAATTGAATTGGTTTCTACGCTACTGGATTGAACTTGTTTTTTTCTTTTCAGTTTTTATTTAAAGTGATTTTTTACGCAGACGGGTATTTTTTTACTTATATGCAATGAAGACTACAATAACTTGTCTTGTACCTAGATATCTGAAAACCACACTCTTTCTAGTCCAGTCTACCCTTCGTTTGTTACAAGTGTCATGAAAATTTTATAAATTGTGTCTCTCATAAAATAATTATTACAACTCACCATGCAAATTTTAATGAGCTAATTTTATCTACGTGCACTGCCTACTTTACTGACAACATTAAATTTATTATCTCCTTTATTTACATGCTGTAATCACTAGCTTTACTATATAATTAAACTTTTTAAAAATAACAAATCAAAATACAATTTTAATAAAGTTTTTGACACAAATGTTCTACAAAACAAACAAATATACCGTCTCAAATTAAGAACACAGTTTTTACAATAATCTGGATGGTTTTCATTTAAAAGCACAATCATCGTCCTGAGTTTACAACCATAGGTTTTCGAAGTCCAGAATCCTTATCATCAGGCGATAAGGTTTAAAATCGTGTATGATGGATGCAAGCTTGTGTGGTAGGTTTGCAATGAGATGGGCAAGGGTGTTGTAATAAGATCAAATTAAAATTTCCGCGTCCGTAAAACGCATGTGCGCTTTATTTAGGCTGGTAATGTTCCCTCGTTTGTAATTTCCTATACATGGAAGCTTTAGGAAGTTGTTCTGATGGATTCCCTATTGAATTTTGAGTAACTACCGCATTTGGATGAGGCTCCAAATGCGGTGAAATTAAATATGGAAGCGAACGTAATTTCAGGGAAGTGGAAGCCTTTAAAGGTTCACGAAGTTATAAAGACATCAACCGTGTAATGTTTAAGTCACCTCGGCTTCTCTCTTCGTGGAAACAGTAAGGACATTTTCAATTTTCATACGCCCACAAATTCTACTAACAGAGGCAATAATTCCTCAATCAGACAGACAATTTTTTTTAACTCTCCTTCTATTTGTATTTGGTCATCAGACCATAAGCGAATTAGTTTTTAAAACATATGGCGTCGTGGTGGAGCGGTCAGTGCTGCTCCTCCTACTTTTACAAGGTTGTGTCTCTTCAGCCCTTTTACCACCGCAGTCGGGTTCAACAGTTCAGCAACTAGTGGGTTCGGATGCAAGGTCAGGCGTTTCTTATATTGTGTTGCGTTTTGTATCATTTCAGAGGTCACTGATTGGCATATTTGAATAGTCGTTAATTTCGTCGATCCTAGCAAAACGACACACATTAACGATTGCTCTTAAGATGCTATTTTAATCTTTTTACATGCAAAGTATGTTGGATTTACTGGCTACAGGCAAATAACGCCATTATTTATTACTTTCATTTATTTTACCGGCTCAACGAGTACTAAGAGAATGAAAATCGAGGACAGACTGAGAACTTAGGTCTACACGCTCAACAGTCGCTCTTTGCACTACAAGTCTATCATCACAATCATTCCTCCTATTCAACCCAAAACCAAGCAGCGTAAATAATACTGAACTCTTGTCGTGACAGTGAGTGGAATGGCGTCCAATCTAGCGGCGGGACGTGATCTAATTAGGACGCAAATGCGATGACTTCTGTATAAACAGGCGATGTTAAGTTAACCTCAGATACTGCCGGAATTTGATGCTGCTGCGGTTACAAGGGGTGACATAGACTATTTGCGATGCTCGGGCCAGACTACGGTGGTGAATAAAATGGTTAACTAATTGATTAAATGTAAAAGGATCTTCCTTTATAACACGGATAAGGCGGCCAACTGACCGCATTAGGTGGAACCGTCCCGTAATGCTTGATATAATCTAGTGGTGGAGTTTAATGTACAGGAATATCTATGAGATTTGAATCGGAGGCGTTGCCGACTCGAGGCGATCAACGGAAAGAGAATCAAAACGTAACGGTTGTAACTTGGCTAGGGGGCTGATGTACTGGTGTACTGTTCTACCTAATATGTAATTATGAAGTCACAATTAACAGTTACAACTCAAGGATTTCAGGAACTTTACAGGTCTGTGACTCGAGACAAACTTTGAACTATACTCCATGTAAATGATAAATGCTGCCAACGCTGGAATGTCAATGATACTGTAAATGCATGGACGCGCGGTTGCGCGGTAGAGCGTAACCGTGCGCATGGTAGCGCGGTTGTAAGCGTGGGGTCCTAACACCGCGCTTGCGACCACAAGACCAAAATGGTAAGATAAGAACACTATTACTACACTAAAGACGTATGACTTTATGATTAGTAACGATCGCACGCGTTTATTTTATTAAGAAATCTGAATCCATGTAAACTTTGCAATGGCAAGCGTTTGCTAAAATCACTAAAAACTTTCATAATAGAGTGCACAATACTCACCTGATGTTGTATCAGAGAAGATGTATTGATTCTCCGATTTATTCTGATACCATAGGATTTACCGTTCCAACTTAAATGCCTACAATTTCCAGTAAAGATATCTTTTGCACCATTAATAAATCGCAGGGTCAAACTTTCAACATTGCAGGTTTAGATTTGAGCGTTGAGTGTTTTTCACATGGCCCATTATAATTGTGTCGATCTTTCAAGAGAAACCTCAAATAAAACAAGTTTGTAGGAATTGTCTAATGTGGTGCAGTGACAAAAAACCACGAGGTGAGGTGACGGCCAGTCTGCGGGATGGTGCAACCTGGGAGGCGGACAATGACTTCCCTTGGGTACTTCTGCCTAAGAGGTTTCGATGTCCGCCTGAGAATATCTTGTTTGAAGGAACGCTTCAACGCGTGTCCCTCTGCTACAGCAGAGGGCATAGTGGCGAAGTAAGAGTGGGCTCGGTGTATACTTACCCTGCCATTAGGCAGGCGGGAGGAAAACTTGCTCCTCCTTCTGCTACCGTTAGTCTCGTAGCCTCAGATAGTATCGAAGGTTATGTTTCTGACTTTTGATGGGGGTCGAGGGTCTGGTTTTAACCGCTCGGGCCACGAGGAAGACAACCTCTATAAAAAATTACCTCAAACCTTCAAGCGGTGGTGCACCGTGAGGGAGGTTGTGAGCTTGACTAATGGGTAGCTAAATTAGTTTCTAGTGCGAACCACTAACTTGAGCCAGTACACAAAGTTTTTACTTGTGAGAACAACAATGGAAACACAAAAAACTTCTAAAAATGACGAACGTCAGGAGAAAGATGGGCGATCGGAGTCCGACGCCGCACACAGCACGCCGCACATCGGGGGACGGATTGTCCTCCTAAGGAGAGTTTGCGTCGGCTCGCAAGATTCCCATCAGCAGTCGGGGTGCGAGCCGAGTGGGAGGAAGCAGCGACCAGCGTTAGGGCTGACCCTTCGGGACCGTCTGGCAGCGAGCCGGACGCCGGGAAAGACTCCACCCGTCCAGAAGATTGCATCCGGGTGAAGCTGGGGCAGGTTATATAACTCATTATTATTTGGGGTAAGTTATATAACTCATTTTCGACCAAAGTAGCGGTTAAGCGGTTTTACCTTTCCACTGTCCAATTTTCTGCTGAACATAATAAATAATTCCTACCTGCCACCTTACCTTCCTATTCCTTTCTATAATTCCTTGAAACATACTAAACTTTTTAAACACTTTTTTTTATACGTGATCTTTCTTAAAACTTTATAATATACTAGCTAGGGTTTGGGGATCCCCAACAATTTCAAAGTCCCGGGACACGAGACAACTAAAATTACGTAAAGTCCCGGGACTACGGAACATGAGACGTCCGGGGACCCAAACCCTAATACTAGTTGACCCGGCAAAATTGTTCTGCCATAATAAAATCACAATTAAAAAAAGAGGGTAGGGTAGGGTGAAAAGATTTTTATAAATAAAATTTGTTGGTTACTTACAAGTGTTAGGTACGGACCACAAAAACTTGCGATCCATGATAATAATATAGGATATTTAAAACTTCGTCAAAAATATATATCAGTCCATATAATTGCCTGATATCGATTATCTGATAATCAGGTTAGTGAAGCCAATCCTCAGATATTCCAGCCGTCTCATTACGCTTACCTAACAAGCCACAATACCTACTAATTGTCCGCCGTAAAGCACCGCGCTATCTCATTACCACCATCATAAGGCACTTGGAAATCGTCCAACATCGTCTAATATCGCCCAATATCGTCGTATATCGCACTATATCGTCTGATATCGTTTATAATCCTATCTCATGTGCTGCCAACCGCATACTGCACGAACGTAATACATGACTTATGTCATTATGTTACTTGATGTATATTGTAGCGGATACAATTTCCAAGAAAATTGCTTGTATGTATTGTATAGGAGATTCTCAGTAAACGTCCTGGATAAAAGCAATATAGGATTAGCGTTTTCTGACTAATTCCCGGTAGGTGTCGTGAAAGCCGACTAAGAGATAAAACTGTTTGTATAAGCGGTAATTTCTTCTTTGTTGGGAACCATATGCTGCGATCAACAACTAGGTATCTACATGTAAAGTGTGATTATTTTAACAATATTTCCTTCTATTTTTTTTTAAAAAGATGTTGTTTTACACTAGGAATTACTCCGTCGGTGCGTTCACAAACATGTCAACTCACACAAGTCACCCAGACCCGGAACATTAATCTGTGGGCCAAACAAATATTTGTTTCGAACGGGAATCGAACCCGCGACCCGCAGTGCAGCAGCCAATCGCTCAACCACTGCGCCAACCGTGCGTACGAAATGGTTCAACGTTATCTCTTAATGATTCTTTATCACCAGTAAATATAAAGGGTTTTCATATGTAAAACTGGCCAAAACACAGAAAGGTCTGACAGATCTTCAACTTCTAACAAGCTCGTTGTGACTACAACTAAAAAAAATCTCAACAGGAAAATCCCCTACTTCTTCCAATCACCATAAAATACATCACCAGCAATAGCCACATAAACCTGTCTACAAACTATCGCGCAATCTCGCCAGATTTAGTGGTGCCCTCTGCCGGTTGGCACGCCACTCACGTCGCACCTTAATTAAAGATGGCGCTGGCTAAACAACTGCCGGTTTAGATCGTACTACCTTTTGGAATCGTCTGATTGTTGGGTAAGGGAAGGGTTAGCTGAGGTGTATTGTGAGCTAAATGCTACGGGCTTGTATTTTGAATAAAGTTGTGCTTAGAGGGTGCTCCCTAACTTCAGTTCCGATTTAAATCCGCTATCCAAATAAATAAAAGCTACCACGGCTGGTTTTATTCAGATGTTTGCTTTTTTTTGTTATTATTCCAAATATTGCTAGTTAGTGTCGTGAACCGGAATACTTACTTATACATAGTAAAATTAAGGTGAACTCTACTCAGGTCCTATTTCTATTGTGGCTTTTAAAGTAAGGATTCTACATCCGGGTGATTACAAATAAAAAAACCACGAAGGCTAAGGTGGGAGTAGAGCTCCCGCTTTAGTCTTCTAACCTAACCTTTCCGTGTCGGGGTGGTCCCTAATATTACGTCATCTTACAATTCTCGGATGTATATTCGATATTGTATAGAATACCTAGGCAAAGTGTAAAATAAATAATATTCCATAAATAAACTACCTTTTTAGGTATTATATAGAATACCGGATTACACAGATTGCCGGTAACATATATATATATATATATATATATAAACTAAGCACACAGGCGAGATGTTGTGTGGTTGCTGCGAAGTGACATATTAAGTTTGGTCTGTATGTTCTGCTAGCTTGTTCATAAACATACATACGGCCGGCCGCTACAACTTTAAAATGTAGAGACTTATGATCACATGGGATTATTAAATTCATTAAACCCCAATTGAATGCCATTAAACCCCAAGCCCCGATGACCTGGTGAAAGTCGCGGGAATCCGATGGATGCGAGACGCACAGGACGGGTCATTGTGACGACATAGGCCTCCATGTCCAACATTGGACGTCTTTCGGCTGAAATGATGATGATGATGAAACCCCAAGCGAACGCCGGCGTTTGCTCGCTCATTGTCTGTCTATTGTGTCTTTAATTAAGGTACTCAAAAGGTTAAACCCCAATTGAATGCCGGCGTTCACTCGCTCATTGTCTTTCTATTGTGTCTCTAATTACGGTATCCAAAAGGTTAGTTATTTACAATTAATAGAAATAGTGGCAAAAAAAGACAAACTAGGATTCCCTGTACCGTGGAGTCTACTTTGTTTAAGTACGAATACAAAATTGCATAAACTTAAAAACTCAAAGTAAAAAATGAAGTCAAACAGAAAATATATAAAAAGAAAAGAGTATATAGACCATCTTATAACGTATTGGGGTGAATATGTGTGTAAATTCTATTTCGGTATATGCAGAATTGCCTCAGCTTACTATGTGAATCTTTACAAAGTGGATATAAAAAAAACCTTGTTTCCGCGCATGATTAACTGCTAAGTTTTATTAACCCATGCTACGGATTTATACAGTTTTCACTAATAGAAAGGTCAATAAAGTTGAAAAGGTTTATGTATATATTTTGCAATCATGCAAAGCCGGACGGGTTTCTAATAAATCATAAAATATAAACGAGATAAAACTAGTATAACATAATAGCATTTCAGCCTTTTAATGTTCCCACTGCTGGGACTCAGGCCTCCTCTCTAGAAGAGGGAATGGGCCGTAATCCACCACGCGGGCCCAGTGCGGGTTGGTGAATGTCACATGTCTTCGAATTTTTTGGTTCTAGGACATGCCGGTTTCCTCACGATGTTTTCCTTCACCGTTTTGAGAGCAGTGGTGATAAAATAAATTACACAAAGTAATGCGCCTGGCTGGGCTTGAACCCGCGACCTACAACTCGTAAGTCGGGGCCGTTACCACTCGGCCACCACTGCTCTCTGAGAGCTGCTCTCTGAGATAAAACTAACATGAAGGAAATAAAATTCTAGAGAGATATAGAATAATGAGGTTTTTAACCAAAAAGTATACTACTCTACTCTACTAATAAATATTATATTTATTGCACGGAGAGATGCACAAAGCAACATAAACACATCTCAACGTATTAAAGTTAAATTTAAATCTCAATGCAAAACAAACGCCTTCCTGAAGCTAACAGCTACCTATTTAACTTCGTTAGGCGGTGGATAGATAAGCTAAAAGTCAGCTGTCAAACTGACAGCTGACTCTAAAACTGTCAGGCAGGCGGAGCAAGCGTTAACGTCAAAGTTTAACTTTATTTTAATTTCATTATATTTTAGAAATGTTAAAACGTTTGTTAATCTAATCAACATCTCGAGGACTGTTGACATTTAGAGACTGTTCTCAATAAAAGCAATTTGGTGATTAGCTCTAAGTCTGTTTAGAATCGCTTCTCATCTTTCGCTAAAATAGTATTTATTTTATTACAAGTGGAAAAAGTTTGACACTGCGACCGATGCGGAATTCGTCGGAGCCGAGTACTGCAGTGACCAATTTCCACTTGTATAAAACGACGTTTTACAATACGAATATATAAATGAACGGCCGTAAACCATTACGGCCGACTTGTGGGGGTCGCCCAGCCTGAATTTATAAATTTAATCAATTTTTGCAGGGGCGAGCTCGCGCACTTTTCGCGCTAGTGCAAAAAACTGTAAATTGGGTAGGTAACTAAAGGCGGTTGGGATTTTCGAGTAAGTGTATTGAAAATATATTCAACAAACTCTGTTCAATTGAGAAAGTATTGATCATATATCCAACTCACTCTAGGCTTAGATTAGTTTGTTCGGCTTTGGTTACCCTACGTTTTAGTAGGCTAATTACCGTTCGAGTCTACGTGTGTACCTAGGAATTTAATTGCCACTTAATACGCAAATTAGACTAATGAAGATCAAAACCATGAAATGGTAGATCATTAGTTGTCATGTCTATACATGATAGTACCAGAACTAACGTACGGTGTGTATCCACCCTTACTTTGTTGAAACATCTACGGTCCGGAATAAGCGTTTCGCCAGACTAAGTGATTTTTCAGAATTGCAAAGAAGTTTTTTTTTTTGTGACGTAGGTAACAAAAATATTTACTGTTTTCAGATTTATATATGATATTTGTGCTGTAAGACCTTGCTTTATGCCAAATTTCAGGTTTCTGGGTCAACGGGAAGTACTCTATGAATTTTGATTTAGATTTTTTCACAGCTTCAAGGGACTGCAGACCTAAGTTTTAATTTCAACTCTATACCTCCACGCGTTCCCGAGATAAAAGATCTTGACAGACAGGCAGATAGACGGACTGACAACAAAGTGACCCTATAAGGGTTTCATTTTTTCCTTTTGAGATACGGAACCCTATAAAACTAACACAATTATTTCAGTTCATCATCTCCTTAGGCTTTTTCCAACTAGCTTGTTGTCGGCTTTGAGTCTAACTTAATGCGGCTGAATACCCGTGTTTTTATATGGAGCGCCTGCCTATCAGACCTCTATAATCCAGTTACTGGGCAACACGATACTCCTTGGTGGACAGACTTTCTGGCGTCTGACTACCTATCAGATGCCTGAAAGTCAAAGTATCGATGAAAGGTCTTGACTATTATTTCGTATCCATATTCATAGTCAAAACTCCAATTTCGACATTCAACAGAATGATTAATAATATAATCTTTTCTTCAGATTTTCGATCACGGTACACAATTTCAACAATCCAGTTAACAGGACAGTGATAAGGTAACACCAATAGGATCGTTAACTGGACATAATTTCAAGTACATGGGCTTATTTTATTCAAGACTAGCTGTTACCCACGGCTGCCTTCATGTGGAGTTTGAGAACATTACTCGTTCTTTTTGGGGCTATTTATTGTGTAAAAAAATGTTATCCTTAACGGAAATGTTCCTTTCTTCTCGATAATTAAGTTGTGGAGGAGAGGCCTCCAGGAACTAATGCCCGTTCCAGAGAGAAAATAAAAAGTTTTCTAAGTTACTCGATCCTTATAACATCAGCTATCCGTTAGTGAAAGTCCTGACGAAATTGATCTTGCTGTTTCGAAGTTTAACCGAAACAAACGAACAGACAGACATATAGACAGATATTTTTAAAATTGTGTTTTCGTTATGGGTATCTATCGAGAATGTACTTTCATATACAATTATTAATAATAAAAAAAAAATGAAATTACAAATACTTCAATTTTATTTACATGTTTAGATAGCGATGTAACTCAAATCAGGCTGCACCCTAACCTAAAATCATAAAAAAGAAAATTGTTTGTGTAAAGCTAGAACTACATTAGACAGACGCATACGTGGACCACGCCTGATTTGTACGTGGAACGACGTTGCGTGGCGGCGCGTTGCGTGGATCTTATGTAGCTCTGCAAGTCCAGATTCCAAATAAAATGTATGGAGACCGACGCGCCCAGATTGCCGTACGTGGCATACGTGTGCGCAGTGTAATTCTCCCTTGACTCCCAGCGACACAGTTTTAATGAGACACAAGTGGGACTGCGCTGCAGCTTCAAAGTCGCGTCTAGTCGTCCACTAATACTATGCAAATAGCTGCTAAATGGTTTTTTCCCGTATCTCTTTAATATGCCAGCGGTCGTTTACGGCATTTCCATTTTAATTTGGGCGAGTTTAAGCTCCGCGCGCACTGCCGCGGTGCGCTATTATAACAATGTGTTAATATTCATGTTTGTCAAGAATTTTGAGGACAGAAATGTGTAGGTTTTGGGTTGTCTCTTTTGTTATGAAATTGTTGAGATTTAAATGCGGAATGTAAGTTATATTAAAAATCTTAAAGTACCAGAGTCAAAGTAAATATAGGACAACATTCGGCGATAACGTTTGTGTTAACAATTAATTTGATCGTTGAAAGTATGAAGAGTTTCGTAAATAGGTAGATGAGTTTTTCAGATAGTAAAATAAGCAGCCCCCCTAGCCAAGTTACAACCATTTTGTCTCGAGTCGGCCACGCTTGCTATTCCTTGGTTCTGACCACGTGACTAAGCGTTGAGATGACGTCAAAATAAATGAACCGGAGGCGTGGCCTACTCGAGGCGATCGACGAAAAGAGAATCGAAACGAAACAGTTATAACTTGGCTAGGGGGCAGGTATAGTTAACTCAGATCCAATTTATATACATTGATGTTCAGAAAAGCTACATCAAAATACCGGGTATTATTTTTTTAATGAGAATGCATTTGTTACAAAATATCAAGTAATGCAATAGTACATACTGGTGCTTTTTTTTCGCTAGTCGTCCAATATTTTAGTGTAAAAAAAATATTAATCACAATTCAAATAAAACGTATGTAACTCAAGAATAACATAGCTTTTACTAGTAAAAGAATTTTCCAATTCAGTTCAGTACTTCCAGAGATTACTTCCTACAAACAAACTTATAAACTAGTTTATTAACTTTAAGAGTTCTTTATTCTTTTTTAAAAATGAAAAAGTGTTTAATACTGCAGTTTTCTTCCAGTAGTTTTTCCTTTCTTTTCGCCCTGAGACCCTCAGGAAGGAGGTTCGGATCCCTTGCTAAATGTTATGTAGAGTACACAGCATTTTACTTTAAATGGTAGTTGAATGAATTGCTACTTGTTTTTTATTACATGAATTATAGCTTTTTTTAAGTAAAGAAATCATCCAATGACTTAAGCGCGTGTTATACTTTTACTGACTAAAATCACACCTGTGTACATCAGTTACCTGTTACCAATTCTAGGACTACGGACCGTCCTCTTCAGAAAATCCCCGCGGTCCTAGTGCGAGCTTTTGCGGTTTGCTGACAGCTCTTTGAGGAGCGTGTGACTATGCTGTTGGCGACTGGGGCTCGGTCCCGTTGATTACAGGACTGCCAGAAGGCGAGCTACCCGTTCCTCGACGTCCGCAAGCCTCAGCTTCTGGGGTGCGACTTCGTTCCCTCACGCGTGCGGCCTCCTCCTTTGCCAGAATTACTACATCGCCGAAGAAGGCGACCTGCTGCCATTCCTCCTTTCTCCGGACCATACTCTGAACCAGGGCTCGGCACGAGAGGTCGCTGCCGCCGATTGCCTCCATGAAGTCACTACCGTATGCTCCACCGAGTCCGAGCGGTTCACACAATGGTGATTCGAATCTGAATCCGATGCACGAACCTCCCGAATTTTCCTTGTCTGCTCAGGGCCTGCGTCATGCGGAAGGCGAGGACACCGTGACGCCTCTCCAGTCAGTCCTTAAAGAGGGGTTTTACCGCCATGGTTATGGCGTGCCCAACATGAATTATTTATTATATTATACGAGTATAAGTGTAGATTGATAAATTTGAAAAGAAAAGTACTGCAATCAATTTTTTTTTTAATTTTCCAAAAAAATATTTTTGTAAATTACTCTACTTGCCTTCCCTGCATGCGAGCCTTCTTAGGTTAAAAGTTTGAACGAGCACATCTCCAAAATATTTAATTTCAATTTGTGATAGATTAGGTTTGCCAAAACATACACAAATCTTAATGCATATAAACCGAACGACCACATCCATACCAGAGACCACAACGTGATCATTTTCAATTATTGATATCTATTCTAATGCATTTCAGTATTTGTTTAATAATGAGAGCAATGACTGTTCATTGTGTTATTGTACAAATATTAAGTTTACCTTTTTTGACTCTAGCAAATGTTCTATTATATACGTGATTTTTTTTAGTTGGGAAATCATCTAATGACTTCTAGCGCTCTTGGTAGAAGCGAGAGGGCGTGTCAGACTTTTACTGAATATAACCCACTCCTCCATATTCCTTCTTTCCAGAGGCCCCGAGTTTTTCTTTCAGACGCGAACCCATGGCCCCAGTAGGCTTCGACCCTGCTGGGCCCCCACGGTTTTGCTGGCATGTACAATAAAATCTGAACACTACGCGCCGTTGACGACTTGGGCTCGGTCCGGACGGTTACCGGACGGCCGGACGGCGAGCTACATATTGTGTATGTAAATATTTTTGACAGCAGTATACTTACTGGTTTATTTTTGTCATGGATGAGTTCCGTTAAAATAATAAATCACGTAGGTTTTTATCACAAGCAGAAATGTCATTTTCAGATGCACCTTTCACCATCTCAAAACACGCCGACAGTAATAGATATCAGTAACTGTTCCTTACACATCAGTGTGCAAGAGTCCTATCAACATTTTTTGAGTCCGGCATTACGAGAAAATTATTATTGGTTCGGAGCTTTTAAACTGGGCTTTGGTGCAGCCTAATAAAACGTTGCTAGGTGTAATATCCCACTGAGTGGGTACTAGCTAACTCTCTGTAATCTAGACTTACAGTGCTCATGTCACCGGTGAAGTAGGTCTTGTTAGGTATTTTAGTGAGTGTTTATTTTTGTTTTAGAAATGTTCTCGCTTTGATGTAGTGGGTTTGTTTACCGCAAAATAGGTCGTCACATCAAATACTCGAATCTGTTTGCTTGAATTATAGCAAATTGTGATCGTTTCTGTGAAACACAAGTACAACTAACTCGGCCACCGTAGGCGCGGGCTTGCGGACGGCGAGCAATGGGTAGCTCGCCGTCCGACCGTCCGGTAACCGTCCGGACCGAGCCCAAGTCGTCGACGGCGCGTACTGTTCCATGCGCGCCCCACTCAGCAAACCGTGGGGGCCCAGCAGGGTCGAAGCCTACTGGGGCCAAGGGTTTGCTTCTGAAAGGAAGACTCGGCCCTGGTATAAAGGGCTACGAAGGAATAGGACTGGGTTTTTACGTAAAAGTCTGCCACACCCTCCCACTCCACCCAAGAGCGGGGATGTCATTGGATGATTTTCCCACTTACTAAAAAAGAAGTGCAACTATCAATTTCATAAAAAGGGATAGAATAAAATTTATTGTCCATCAAAATAATAACATAAATTTAAAAAAAAAACGTATCACATCGGATCAATTCCTAACAAACCAAATCCTCACAAAGGATGGATGAAATGGCGACAGGTCATCATACAATATTTCACAAAATATTGACTGAGAGTTTAGACAGATCGACTTTATGCCAAACTTTAAAAATAACCTCCAACTTTCATCCACAATAACACAACAAGCCCACCGGTACTTAAAATTTTCCCAAAACTAATTAAATCACTTTTCATGTAGCTTAATTGTAAAGGATTTGTCGTCGGCAGCCTCTCCGGGCCACGTAATGAGTTTCATTCCGTAATTGTCCTCGAACTCGACTCAACCCTTATAGATGAAACAACTGCTTACAACCCTTTCTGGGGCGAATTCCAAAGGTTTCTGAGGCAACCTCGCCCCCGATTAAACTGTGTCAAATATTGCTGAGGTAATTTTTGTTAGTTATTTGGTTAGGGAGTAATTAATTTGCTTAGAGTTGAAGCTTTTTGTAATTAGGTAATTGATGTTTGGGGTGATTTGGTTTTTAAGTGTTTTGGAGGACTCGTTAATATATTTACGTTGAAGAATCTTCTCAAAGAGTTAATTACATTTTGTAGTCCTAACAAATTCTTGCTGTATTATTTGCTAGGTTTAATACGTTAAAGTATTGCTGGGCATTGTGGTCATAGTAATAATGATGTAGGTGTAGTGATCAAGTTGAAAACAGACGATTAGGTACTTCCGTAGTATATTATAATTAACTATTATTCAGTAGAATTTCTGCTCATTTTCCTTGAAGCCATCGCAATCAATTTAACTCAAATCACAAGTTCGGTACCTTTGTAACGTGTACGCTAACGTCGCTAACGTATATTATTATGTAAATACGCTTTCCTATGAACGCCACGTAGGTAGGTACCGACCCACATACATAAATACATTTGTACAGCTTCCCGTACCTTCTGAGAAGGGCATGATTACCAGGGTCTGAGAAACCCCAGACATTACGCGAACTTGGCAGACGGATCAAATACCAATCGTTTATTGTTACCGGGATTAAAGGAAAAACATATTTTGAAGTATATTGATATTTTTTTCAATTACCTTTTCATGAGTTTTTATTAGGATTTAGATTGAAGGAAATTTTTGTGTTCTGACAAAACGAGCCGGGGTTATGTAATGGATATAAAACACGCTGAAAAATAAAATATAAATGGGCACGAATATACGTTACGTACGGTATATACCTATACCGTCCGTTGCAAAAAAACGCTTAAATATTTATTTTGTACTGTTTATAGTATTTGTTTTTATAGCGGCAACAGAATCATCTGTGAAAACGTCAGTAGACAGTTGTCTAGCTATCACTGTTTGATATGCAGCCTGGTAAAAGGCAGACGGACAGCGAATGGGACCCTATTGCTATCACAGCAATAGGGTCCCATTTTTATCTTTTGGATACAGAACCCTAAAAACGAGTTAAGTCTGCGACTGCCACGGTCATTGCTTTGCAAATTACTTTGGAAGCTTTCAACCCGTTCAAACCCAAAAATAATGATGATGGCTGTCCCAAAAAATTGTTAAAAATATTAAGATTTTATAAAACACAACCACTTTTTATTTCCTCATCGAACATCTTCAAACAAAACTTCGCTTTCTCACAAGAATGCAGCATTTCTTCTCAATAATTATGTCCTGGAGCGCACCGACTTCGCCGAAGAATGCAGCGTCTCCTACAATAATTACACCTGCATTACACTCTATAACAGAGCTTTGCTGGCTCATGACACAGAGTAGGCAGATACAGAAGGTGCACTTCATTTATTGTCATTTTTAAACGATAGATATTGGAACGGGAAGGATATAGATTATATAATGACAGATATCGGATATCTAAAGACATCATTGTTGTGCAGGTTTCGAACTCTGAATTAGATACCTAATATACTTATTTATTTTTCTTTTTGAGAGACTCGTGTTTAACCATTATCTCACCTGATGGTAAGCGATGATGTGGTCGACTTTGGCGCACGCTTGCCTAGAAGTAAACTATTCACTCTTGACTTAAATACTTTTTTAGGTAGTTGTAGCTTTCAGGAAACAGTTCCCGGCAAGGTAAGTAATTCCTTTCAACTTGGCATGCCGTTTAGGTATATATTATAATTTTGGGTTTGGCTACAGTTGAATCATGTTATGTTTATTTATTTTCTCTAATTTTCCAAAAAAAAGGAGAAACTGACTGACTGATATCAACGCACAGCCGAAATTACTGGGACTAGAAGCATGAAACTAAGCACAAGGTTTTTTTATGACGTAGGTGAGCACTAATAGAGGATTCCCCAAAATTCACCTCCCAAGGGGATGAAACGGGGTCAAGAGTTTGTATGAAAAAACGCGGGCAAAGCGGCTGGCCGAAGCTAGTCAAAGATATTGGAAATACTGACTTATTTATTATCACAAACGATACTTTTTATGTTTCTTGTATCACACATTGATTCAAAGCCAATTATTTCACAGAGTGATGCTTCTGTGCCTCGATAATCTGTGTTATCACACCTCATTCCTTTGCACCGTAGAATAACTTGGATTTATTCGCTTGAGGAGGATAAATTCACCGCTGGCAACACTGATATTACCACTGTGTGAGAATTTACTGCAGCAACACTGATGTTACCGCGGTGAGCAGATTTAATAAAGCTATCATGCGAGTGAGTTAGGATGTTCAATGAAGAAAGTGAGCTTCTCTGGTACGAGGGGATTATGGCGAGCTTAAGACGAACATGGATGAGGTATTAACGGTTTTGTGTTGATGTGGTTACACAGAAGACGTTTGTGTGCTCGGTCAGGGTTAAAAGTTACAGCTACAAGGTTTGATAGACTGGTACACATGTTGACGTTTTCACAGCTGAAAAATCTTTGTGATTTCAGCAGTAGAAGTGTGAGAATTTTTAATTTGGTACGTAGTTGTGATCTTTTTCTTCTTTTCGAGTCGATGGTAATTTTTTTTAATTGTTTGGGCCTAGAGTAGGTGGTTACGTTAGCTTCGATATCGCTGGCACTCATTAAGTCCTCCAAAGTGTAGCCGTATGGGCACTTGGGTTTTTTTTTTTTCGATGGGAAAATCATCTCATGACATCCCCCACTCTTGGGTGGGGCGGAAGATAGTGTCAGACTTTTTCTGACTAAAAACCCACTTTTGTTCCTTCTTTTCCTTCGTCCCAGGGCACCTGTTGGGCATTCGGTTGGGGCTTGAGGATCGTTGCCTTACACGATCGGTCGCCTACTTTGCAAGCGTTACTACTTCGCAGAAGGAGGCGACCGCCTGCCACTCCTCACTGTACCGCCACTGTGTGGACCGCCCGGAGCACACGGTGGAGGTGTGCCCCGCTTGGGCAGAGCAACGCCGTGCCCTCGTGGGGACGATTGGCGGCTGCGATCTCTCGCGCCGGGCCTTGGCAGGTAAAGGCCATGGTCCGGAGCGAGGAGGACTGGCAGGCGGGCGCCTCCTTCTGCGAAGCAGTAATGCTTGCAAAGTAGGCGGCCGATCGCGTGAGGTAACGGTCCTCACACCCCAACCGTTGCCGGGATTCCGATTCCGATTTCCGGCCATGGTAGGCGCATACTTGCGGACGGCGAGTAATGGGTAGCCCGCTGTCCGACCGTCCGGTAACCGTCCGGACCGAGCCCAAGTCGTCGACGGCAGGTATTGTTCCACGAGCCTAAAGGAGATGTTAGCAAAACGTAGGGGCCCAGCAGGCTCATGATCTGTATAGGGTCACCGGAGACACATTGGGTATCCAACGGGTCTATAAAACCCTATTTCGCCAAATTGCGTTTGCAGCGGCCCACGTGGGTGCGGAACCGATTTAGTAATTTCCATATAGGTCACTGCAATTCACGTCCAGGTGGCAGATATTACCGAGATTTCAAGAATTCAGATGGTGGTGATGTTTTTTCCACAGCTTGATTCTCTCTTAAGCTTACTCGGGGATGTGGCGTTTTCATATTAAAAAGCAAAATTCATATTCAAAGAATTGAACTGTGCTGCACTTTTTTTTTTGTGGCGACCGGGCTTTTCATGTCCATAAAAAGCACCGTTAAAAAAGTTGTGGCGTAAAAATCTCCCCAGCAACACATCTGCCATTTTAGATAAAAGAACTTGAATCTATAGAAAACTTTGTAAAGTAATTATATTTCAACAAATAAGGTTCTGACAGTTTCAAATATTAATATCTTTATCATTAAAATCTATGCTAATCCAAGTATTCTCAGAAAAGGATCCACCATTATGCCCAACAAAGGTCCTAGGACATTCGATAGGTTTTTGCGATAGAATCGGATCCGATCCGTTTCGTGCCATTGTTAGAGCTCTGCTCACGACAGGTTATGGCTGACTTGAGGAATGGCGCCGTATTTCAACTTCGCTTCGAGCTTAATTATGCGGAATTAATTTGTGCGTCGCTAGGAATCGTTTGTGAACGGAGATACTTTTTATATAATCTAGTGTCTTGATAGTGTCACATACAAACATTGTATGGAACACTGTTGAAGTTGTATTTTTTTTATTCGATGCTTCATTATCATTATCATTTCAGTCAAAAAACGTCCACTGTTGGAAATATTCCTCCCCCATGATGCGAGACGCACAGTACCTGTCGCCATTGCAATAATTGGGGGAGACCTATATAATGGTTGTCCAAAAGAATTTAAATAATCTAGACGCGTGACTTGTTTTAATCAAAATAATTAATTGGTAAAAACATTCCCTTAAATGAGCGATTGACCTTAGTTTCTACATCAGGTATATTTGTTGGTTGTTGTTGGTACCTGTTATGCAGAGGAGGTTTAGCTATAAAAGAAATCCCGCTAGTACATGTCTCATCTGTGGAATTGCACATTTTTCGGTACGGTTTTCCCGTAGTTGAATTGAAAAAAATATAGTCTGAAACCATGAACATAATTTTGATCACGAGGGATAAAAATAATACTCTTTTTGGAGATGAAACTATACTCTTCCACTATCAAAAATCTGTCGAGTACTTGTCCAGCTGTGTTGCTACGATATCTCATGTCCCGGGCAGGCAGCCAACAGTTTTAAGTAAAATTACTTGATTCCCGGCGTGCTAAGTGAACGCTTTGGAAAAACGCTCTTTTCACCATCCTGTAACGTGACGGCTTGAGTTATGGATGGTTTTAACTTGAATTTAACTTGGATAGTGGTTTTATAATAGTTTGATGGCTTTTGAACGGCGTGGATGATTTAATATGAAAAATATGAGCTGAGGGGCTACCATGAGCGGGACCTCGCGCGTATAGGGATATTATGATTACGTAATTGCGCGTTTTTACGTAATATCACCAAAAAATAAATAAAAAAAACTGTTTTCTGGATTTTTCTAGGAAAAACGAAGATATGGATCAAAATTTTCGGCCAAATAAATTTCGTACAGACTTATGTACAATCGGCTCTCGAGGGGTTAACGCGATCTAGTTGACGACCTAAACTGAACTGATATAGGGATGGAGCTATACAGGGTGTGTATATCTCCATCTCTTTCTCGCTTGCATCCCTGACATTTCATCACGTGACGGTAAGGCCTTAGAACATTATTTGCTGTCCTTGTAGAGAGAACTTTCAATCTACCTCTGCATATTTTAACAAGCCTGTTAGTCTAGTGGTTAGTGGCCCTGACTTCTATACCTAAGTTCCTGGGTTCGATTTCCACTCAAGAACAAGGGTTTTTGTGATGAGCATAATTATTTGTTCTGTATCTAGGTGTAATTTATATAATATGTATGTATTTAAAAATATATAAGTATGTTTATCAGTTATCTAGTACTCATAGAACGAGCTCTGATTAGTTTGGGACTAGATGGTGTTGTGTGAAAGTTGTGGAATACACATCTAAGAACTTCTGCAACTGAAATGTTGTATAACCACCTAATCGAAATATAGCTCAAAGGGATACCAATTGCTAATGCAGTATAGAACGGCTTGTGATACGATTTTCAACGTTCTTCTATACGTCGACAGCCTACTATTCCTATACCCATCCTTTAGGCAGAATATTTGGGTACTGAACATTATGGAGTCTTGTTTGGTTTTACATGAAATAACATGGACACTATTTTGGTCCAGCAATCCCAAACACGGTCTGGAAATAAACGCCATATTCAATCATGCTGCACCCACTACTATGTTACGTAACCTCATTATGCGGCATTAATTACTCAGTAACGCAGCGTCCATCGCATGCCAACTGTGAACTATGCACATTCCCGTTATAGAGGCGTGAACCTGCCGCGCAATGGACAAAGAGCACATTAGTGTACGCGTCTCGCGTCCGTGACTAACCTAATAATGAGGAATGGAGACATGGACATATTTATATAATATTTTAAAGCCAAAGTCAAGTGGCTAATCATTATGTATCCTTTTTATCTAAATCAATTCACCCGTTAGAGCGTGAAGTAACCACACACAAGTTTCGGCTTTAAAATAGCGTGATTCCCTATTTTACAGGGTCTATAATACACGTAGAGCAATGGTAGCTGAGTGGCGAGTGGTAGCTGACTTTGACTTACGAGTTGTAGGTCGCGGGTTCAAACCCAGCCAGGCGCATTACTTTGTGTAATTTATTTCATCATCACAGCTCTCAAAACGGTAAAGAAAAACATCGTGAGGAAACCGGCATGTCCAAGAAATAAAAATTCGAAGACATGTGATATTCACTAACCCGCACTGCGCCCACGTGTAGGATTACGGCCCATTCCCTCTCCTAGAGATAAGGCCTGAGTCCCAGCAGTGGGAACATTGAAAGGCTGATTATGCTATTATTATTAAAAACATAATACACGATACAGTATCGTCAGATAGCATACTTGTCTGTGTATTGTATAAACGTTTATGTGACTATAAAATTGCGCTCGAATTCAATTCCGTCATAAATTAAACCAGCCTCTCTAAACTGAAATTGCATTTTTCCATTTATTTAATCCTAAATCACAGATTACGACTGTAAACCGACTTTACCGTTTAGAGTACAGCCTCCAGTTGCTGGTACTATCACTAAAACTCCAACACAAAACGCCCGTTCAGATTTATAGTTCCATTTCAGGTCCAACTGCACCATTTTACTAGCAAACATTCCCGAGGTTTTTTATATCACAGGTTCGGTTCCCTTTAGGCTTTTACCGGCTGGCTGCAGAAGTGCAGGTCGAGTCGAATTTGTGGCATAACGGCCAGTTCACAGGCTGTCACGTGTTTTCGGCACTACAACTGTTTCTATTTGGTTCTCTTCAAACTAACGGCTTGTTTGGTCACGGCGAGCTCGTACTACTATGAAATTGTGTGTCTTTCTGAGAGAATTTGTGATTAATTTTGTGTAGGTTGTGTTTTGCGAATGTTTTGTTTTCCTATGAGGTTTATAACAATAATATTTCGCAGTTTTTAAAAAAATAGGTAGTGGTGTGAAGTATGAAGAAGTGAATCCTTTCCTTTAAGCGTAAAATTCAATTAATCTTGAAGTCCTCTCAACTTTAGTTTGGTTTTCGTCATAATGATGGCATTTTGTGTTCTCTTAATTATAATGATTTGGTATTTATTAGTCTATAATATTATATCTCGGTCTATTGTGGACTGATTTCGATTTTTTATTATTATTAAGCACTTTATTTTAATGACACTTCATTCTATATGAAATAACTATTACTAGCTTTTGCCTGCGACTTCGTCCACGTGGATTCCGAAAATGTTTCCCTTAGGTTTTTTTTATTGATTTTGATATATTATTATAATTAATCGCTGTTGTCCGCGATGTCATTCACGTAGAAGTTGGAAATATTTGTAAAGTCTAAGTACAATAACATCTATTATTTATTTATTGTGCACACCTACAGCAGGGTAGTCTTTCTTAACCCAAAGGTCGACTGTTAAAGAATGCTTGCTGTTGCATTAAGTTTGCCTGTTTTGCAGTGCCCTTACGGGGTGCATGTTTAATTTTTTTTAATTTTTTTCCAACTATTGTACAATTGTACCGGATGCGGTGGCCAGAGAGGCGGAGCTGTACGAGAGATACAGAGAGGCGAGACGCACCCTCCGAACAGAGATAAAGCGGGCGAAACTAGAGGCCCGCAACGTGTGGCTAGAGACTCTGAACAGAGACCCATGGGGGCGCCCCTACAAGGTGGTGCGAGAAAAGCTCCGCCCCTGGGCTCCCCCGCTGACGCAGAGTCTCCGGCCCCAGCTTGTGGAGGGTGTGGTTAGCGCTCTGTTCCCCGCGCGAGGGGAACACTCTCCCCCGCCTATGGCTCCGCCAGCTGCGGAGTCCAACGTGGACCACGACGGCGACGACGACGACATTGCTCCAGAGGTGACCGAGGTAGAGATGCGAGTGGCGGTACGTAGGCTTAGTGCCAAGAATACCGCCCCAGGACCCGATGGCCTGCCTGGAAAGGCCTGGGTTCTGGCCATGGAGGAACTCGGGCCTCGACTAAGAGGGCTCTTTAGCGCATGTATGGAGAGGGGCCATTTCCCACTTCGCTGGAAGACAGGGAAATTGGTTCTCATTGCGAAGCCAGGGCGCCCTGCAGACTCACCGCCCGCGTACCGGCCCATCGTGCTGCTCGACGAGGTGGGCAAGCTCTTTGAAAGAGTAATTGCAGACCGCCTCGTTGCGCACCTAACACGGGTGGGGCCGGATCTTTCTGACGGCCAGTTCGGCTTTCGCAGGGCGCGCTCTACGGTGGACGCCATCATGCGCGTGCGAGCCCTCACGACGGGGGATGCGGTGTCCCAGGGCAGGTGTGTCTTGGTGGTGTCTTTGGACATCGCCAACGCCTTCAATTCTCTGCCCTGGAGTAGCATTAGGAGGGCACTCCGGTATCACCGGGTGCCTGACTACCTCTGTTGTGTTGTCGAGGCTTACCTGTCGGACAGGTACATTATTTACCCTGGTCACCTGGGTGAGTGGAAACGGCGAGAGATGTCGTGCGGTGTTCCGCAGGGATCGGTACTGGGGCCACCCCTGTGGAACATCGGGTACGATTACGTGCTGCGCGGCGATCTCCCTGACGGGGTCAGCGTAGTCTGCTACGCAGATGATACGCTGGTGCTGGCACAGGGAGAGTCGTACCAGGCGGCGGTCGAACTAGTGACACGCGGGGTTGCGACAGTCGTGGAGAGGATCCAAGAGTTGGGACTTGAGGTGGCATTGCACAAGTCCGAGGCCATGTGCTTCCACGGCCCCCGGAACACGCCACCAACAGGGTCCCAACTAACGGTAGGAGGAGTTCACATCGGCGTCGAGTCGACGATGAAGTACCTTGGACTCGTCCTCGACAGCCGATGGAATTTCGAGGAGCATTTCCGACGTCTGGCTCCCAAACTGGATCGTGCTGGGGCTGCCCTCAAGCGGCTCCTTCCCAACCTAGGGGGTCCAGACGCCTCCTGCCGGAGGCTCTATGCAGGAATTGTGCGGTCCATGGCCCTTTATGGGGCGCCGGTATGGGCGCCGTCGCTACGAAAGCGTCCGGCAGCCAGGCTGAATGCAAGCCAGAGGGTCATGGCCATCCGGATGGTGCGGGGATACCGCACAATTTCCCGCGAAGCAGCGAGCCTCCTTGCCGGCCAACCACCACTTGATTTGGAGGCAACAGTCCTTGCACGCATGCACGATCTGCGCATGGAGATGCAACGCCGGGGCGAAACTCCGCTGCCGCGCCAAGTCGCGGCATGGCGGAAAGACTTCCGGCGGGATCTCATGGTGGAATGGCAACAGCGACTGTCGCAACCCAGTGCTGGGCACGCCATAATTATGGCGATAAGACCCCTCTTTGAGGAGTGGCTGGAAAGACCTCACGGCGTCCTCACCTTCCGCATGACGCAGGTCCTCACCGGACATGGCAAGTTCGGGAGGTTCCTGTACCGGATTCGTGCGGAAGAAACGCCCGGGTGCCGCCATTGTGTGGACCGCCCGGAGGACACGGTGGAACATACGGTAGAGGTGTGCCCCGCCTGGGCAGAGCACCGCCGTGTCCTCGCGGGGGCGATCGGCGGCAGCGATCTCTCGCGCAGGGCCTTGGTACAGGCCATGGTCCGGAGCGAGGAGGAGTGGCAGGCGGTTGCCTCCTTCTGCGAAGCAGTAATGCTAGCAAAGGAGGCGGCCGATCGCGTGAGGCAAAGGTCCTCACGCCCCAATCGCCGCCGGGATTCCGATCCCGATTTCCGGCCACCGTAGGCGCGGGCTTGCAGACGCCGAGCAATGGGTGGCTCGCCGTCTGACCGTCCGGTAACCGTCCGGACCGAGCCCAAGTCGTCGACGACGCGTTTTGTTCCACGCGCGCCTCAAGGAGATGTCAGCAAATCGTAGGGGCCCAGCAGGGTCGAAGCCTACTGGGGCCCTGGGTAGTGTGAAAGCGAAACCCGGGGCCCTGGGACGAAGGCAACGAAGGAACAGGAGTGGGTTTTTAGTCAGTAAGAGTCTGACACTATCTCCCGTTCCGCCCAAGAGCGGGGATGTCATTAGGATGATTTTCCCACCCAAAAAAAAAAAAAAAAAAAAAAAAAAAAAAAAAAAAAAAAAAAAAAAAAAAAAAAAAAAAAAAAAAAAAAAACTATTGTACAAAATGTTTGCAATAAACTATTTTATTTGATTTGATTTGCCTATGTACCACTATTGTATAAAACGTTTTAATATTAACCTGCAACAGAGTAACCATATTTTGTAAAAATCTCTAGGTTTGGTAGCGTGTCCCCCCAATGGGCAGATACCGCAGTTCCTTATGATGTAGCGTCGGTAGGCTTCATTATATCGATGACATGTGAAATTCTCCAACCCGCATTGGGCCCGCGTGGTGGATTATGGCCTATTCCCTCTCCTAAAGAAGAGGCCTGAGTCCCAACAGTGGGAACATTATAAGGCCGGCTATGCTATGCTGTACTAGGCTTCATTAACTGGCTAAATTTATTAACAATGTATAGCCATATTACAATTAGGTACTCGTGTATATCAAGAAAACAACTTTTTTTTTGAGGCACGTGAAACAGTACGCGCCGTCGACGACTTGGGCTCGGTCTGGACGGTTACCGGACGGTCGGCACTAGCCCGCGTCTACTATGGCCGGAAATCGGGATTGGAATTCCGGCGGCGGTTGGGGCGTGAGGGCCGTTGCCTCACGCGATCGGCCGCCTCCTCTGCTAGCATTACTGCTTTGCAGAAGGAGGCGACCGCTTGCCACTCCTCCTCGCTCCAGACCATGGCCTGTACCAAGGCTCGGCGCGAGAGATCGCCGCCGCTGATCGCCCCCACGAGGACACGGCGTTGCTCCTCCCAAGCGGGGCACACCTCCACCGTGTGCTCTACCGAGTGTCCATCAAAGGTTGCAAGATGGATATCGCTGTCAGCGATAAGACCGCCCTGGTGTCACAAGATTTAAATTAAAAAAAAAAGTTATGTTACTATTTTAGTATACAGTAAAATTTATTCTATATTCGCTATTGAGTCTCTTACATATTTACTTACCTATCAACACTGAACTCTTTGTTGTAAAAACTGCGTCCCGCAAAATATGCAGTATTTTTCTAACAATGCTGCAAATTCTGTGGGATGCATAAGTTTTAAAAAGTAAGTAAAAATTCAGCCTCGAAAGATGCATAAATCTGAATATAGAAGATTAATGTCATATTCTTTTGAAACATTTAGTTTATATGTTTATATTTAAAACATTTAGCTGCCTTCACGACGCTCGAGGGAAATCGGGCCTTCTTAAGGAAGACCAAACTATGAAATTTCTTGCCTTACAAGAAATATTATGTCTGACCGAAAATGAACTAAGATTTCTTTTATGAAAAGATCTTGAAATTACAAGCATGTTTTATTTTAAACATGCAACAATACAGGAAACTTCTAAATTTATTCGCAAAACAATGAACAGAAAATAAAATGCAGTCCCATTCAGGGCAGGCTGATAAAATCAAATTATTAACAAATTGGTGGCCACCTAAACAATTTCCTGGCACAGTATACCCCATAAATAAACAACGA
The DNA here is from genome assembly GCA_949316375.1 of Mythimna vitellina. Taxonomy (NCBI): domain Eukaryota; kingdom Metazoa; phylum Arthropoda; class Insecta; order Lepidoptera; family Noctuidae; genus Mythimna; species Mythimna vitellina. Next base: position 709,651 of record OX438691.1, on the reverse strand, counting down.
GCTATTACACCCACATTGTCCACTTCCAATAAACACATCACACCCCATAAAACTTATGAAATCAATTTATAAAGGCGTGTCCACAGTGTTTATGTGCGCCTAGTACTACTAATGGCCGGCACGATTTACGACCAGCCCCACGGACAAAAACTTTATGAGCCACCCTTAAGCAAACGAGCCACAAATTTTATCGCTGTATTACTTCTTTGTTAGTTTACTATGTGTTAAGTACTCCCAGTGATGTGACCGTCATTTCGTCAACATTATGGGGATAGACGCCATTTTAATTTGTAACGATTATTATTTTACGCATTGAATTAAGTTGATAAATATGTATGTAACTATATATTCTGACCAAAATAGATAGTCATCAGTACACCTGTTTTCTAAGAAGTTCGAAATGTAGAAGATATTTAAAAGATATTCAGAAAAAACAAAAAGCTATTGTTTCTTTTAATTAACAAACAAACCAATTATATGTCAGGTAAGAGTAAAACTCTCAGTTCAAAGCATGATAAATAAATATTCGGCTGCTGCTTACATAGGACACTAAACTAGACTTAAGAGAGGGTCTGCTCTAATACTCAACTCTGAACAAGGCGAGCCGATCCCAGCCTCCACACAATAAGATACATAGCCGCACCGTATGTAACCCTTTCAAGTCGTTAGCCTCTGTTTAATATCTCTCTGGCCGCTCGCCAGGGAGGCTGCAGAACGAAGATGTGTACCATGGCCTAGTATACGTCCTGCAGACAGATAAAATGGCACGCCACTTTAATGTGCCCTGATAACTACGTGAAGAACTGGCTCTATCTACTTTTTACAATGTGTTTATGGGTGAATAAAAGTGTAGTGTACGTTCTGTAATATGCTAAAGTTACTGCTGTAGAATATGTCCTTAATAGTATGAAAATAAAATAACTTTCCTTATTTGAGGCAACTGTTCTTACATTCTTTATATTATATGTATTATTTTAAGGTTTTTAGGGTTAACAAAAATGGATCCCTTTCAGGATCGCTTTGTTGTCCATTTGTCTGTCTGTCAAGGCCCTTTTTCTCAGGAACGCGTGGAGATATGAAAATGAAATTTATCTGCTACTCCAAGCTGCTGTCTAAAGGTAACGCCGTTTATGCTGCGTTTAGGTGCATATTTTGACACTCGTTGACATAGAATCTTGGGCTTGAAGTAAGGTCTCATAGCACAAGTACAGCAAAATCAAAAAACTGTATAGTAGAGAGGATCCTCTGACAAGACGGGTGTTATGTATGATCCGGGCAACGGCCCGATAGATGATTTTAGATTATTGTATATATTCAAATTGGGCGGAGAACTCTAGTTGTGCGATGCCATAGATGTCGCTACAGTTACATTAAAACCAATTACTTTTTGCGATTCGAAAAATCATCGAGATTCGATTCGGAAATTAAACAATTTACATAGGTAAGTTTGTACGGAACCCTGGTTGCGCGAGTCCAACTCGCACCTAGCTGGTTTTTTATTTAAGTCGAGGTGTCATGAAATACCTTCTCCTTCGCTCGACTTGGAGAGAGAGAGAAGTGAGAGCGACAGTGTTACACGCTTACTGATTAAAACCTACTTGTATTTTTTAATTTGTCCCTTGTGTTCCAGAGCCACGGTTACTCTTTTAACAATGCCACAGTCCAATTTAAAAGGCCTTACCAACTAATACAGCGAAATTTGACTATGATGGAGCGATATAGTTAATATTGTACAAAGCTCCTCACTTAAACCTCAAGCGTCCGCATAGATTATAAAATATTGAGCGTTTTATTTATAAGGTATTTATCCAAGAACATAAATAAGAAGTTCTTCATTAAGTAGTCTGTAAATATCGAAAAGAAGCGAACCTTTCCAATATTCCCTATATATACCTATAATACAAGCTTGAACAGAAAGATTAAAAAAAAACCCACAACCAACAGTTTCATTTAAAATTCCCATAATGAAATAGTATAGCCTATTTAAGTTATTTGAATTTATTTATGTTTGCTCGCATCCGGGTTGGAATCGATTCCCAGGTGGGGTAGAGGGTTAAAGGGTTTTAATCTTGAACTTCTCAATAACTACCAAGAGTATGAATCCATGTTGAAGGCAGTAGGCGCGCCCCATGGGACATTAAGATAACTGGCGAACAGTAAGTGCATTACAGGAACCTTCACTTCTGCCCACTCTTTATAAAGTAAAATCCGGGTAACAACTGGGATCTCAAGGGAACTAGAATTTTTATATTTATTTATTAATGTACACACAAACACTTAAAATTGAAAAGATCAAATATACAGATTTGGAGGTATACGGAACAGAGAGTAAAGTCCCGCAAACCTCCGTTGAAAATGGAGGATCCTCCGACCAGACGAGATGTTATGTCTGGTGGGCAACTGCCCGTCAGATGATTTCGGGCTGTTATATGTTCTAATCGCGCGGAGAACTTTGCGCGATGCAGGATTAGTTCTTATGTGACTTCATGGATGTCGCTACATAGATAAAAGAGTACAAAGGTCCTGCTTATTTCTTTTCTGCCTATTATAATTATTATTTTTATTTTTTTATTATGGATGGGCTTACGCTTGACCACAATTTCACCTGATAGCAAGCAATGATGTGGTCGACGATGGAGCATGCTTCCCGACAAATAACCTATTCACTCTAGACTTAAAGAGCCCTAGGTTGTGGTTATTAGGAAACACAGGCTCCGAAAGGGAGTTCCACTCCCTAGCTGTACGCCCAAAATGTTTTGTACGTATGGGTGGGATATCAACCCTGTACCGGTGACGCAACGCCCGCCGTACGTCTTCAATAGTTAGGTAGTTCAATGATAGAACGGGCTGGGAAGAATAAAATTGCGCTACACATTCCCCGAAATGTAAACGATAGAAAACCGACAGGCTAGCAACTCGGCGTCGATGCTCATGACTTTGGAGTCGTGACTTGATAAGCGGATCGTCAATGATCTTTTTCTCAATCGACACAACCCCATAAAGTCGACAATTGGCAGATCTATCCCAAAGATGAGAGCAGTACTCTAAACACGATCAAACTTGCGCTCTTTAAAGGTTATTGATCAGTAAGTCGTAGTTTTCTCACATATTCAGGACCCATTTAACCAGGTTTCAATGTATGATGTAGAAAATACACCACTATTTTATAATTAGTACAAAAAAATGGGCTCTATCCCTACCCGTTACTGATCATATTTGTGTAGTCAAAAGAAAAAAAAAACGAAATCTCAAAATTGTCCACGAACATTTTTCATAATTGATAAATTTATAATTGAATCAATTATTCATAAGTGTTTTTCCATTGTTTTTCATTCATAATCAATAGCCTGCACAATATTTCTTTAGATTGAGTGACATTTTAGGATATAAACAGACTAATAACTTTGCTGTTTAAGAATATTATTTATTGACACCTTACTTGAATAATAACGAGACCTTTTCTAATAAGCCTTTTAAATATTTGTACTAATTGAAAATTAATGGTGTATAGATTTGATAATGTGAACGTCGTGCAAAATTATTTTGTGATTTCCAAATCAGTTCGTAAGTTAAACCAAAGCTAATATATCACAATATGTTGCTCTTAAGCCCAAACTATACCATACAGCAATAGCGTGGGGTGTCAAATACCCCGGAAGGTGTTAGCATACCCGTGTGATGACGTCATAACCGTGAGGTGCACGATTAATGGCTGTATTATCACGCTCGTTAATTCGACGGTCGTTAACTGAAGCCTTGCTGAAGGGAGACGTGAGGGTAAATATGATACAGTAAAACAACCCCTCCTCCTAAGTAGAAGTATTGTCATTATAACCTTGTTTTTTTGTAAAGGTTTGAGAAAATATTTTTACTCTATGATGATACTCTTGACCCTAACCTGGACTGATGGACGGAGTTTTATATTTATTTGTCATATTTTACTATTTTTACGTCCATTACTATGTCCATTTCTCCGGCAGTGGTTGAAAATGAAGATGCATCTAAACAAATCGAAGCCTCCTATTCATCAAGCCGTAGAGCAGTTTAAGATCACAGTACGAGACGCTGGATGTAACAAGAAAAAAATGTTACTCAAAAAATATGTTACACTTTAAACGCAGGAAGCATCGAAATACTACTACTACAACAAACTATTACACTATTTTTACTTATTTATATTCATCACAGATGTTCATCCCATCATTGACTCGGTTACAGGAAATTTAAACCTATATTGTAAAGGAAACTACATTCACTCCAGTTATCTTAAGTCTCCAAAAAAACCATCATTTCATATAAAAAAATAATATAATCAGCCATTTAATTGAGTCTAGTAGAAGAAATGACAGAATATACGGGTTAAACTTATGTTATCAGAACTTATAAGTAGGTTAAACTGCGAAGCAAATCAAATTCACGATCCAACGGTTAGTTACACATTTAATTTTATTAGAAAGACGCAAAACATTTCAAATAAATTGCAAGTGCAAAAACAGAGCACATTACCATCCAAACTAGCTTGCAGAATAAATGCTTAGTTTTACTTCTCACAGAGTGCAGGTCATCTGTTTCCTCCTAACTAAACACGCTTTACTTGGCTCATGAAAAAGATCGCGCGATAAGTTCTTATGAATGGACGTTTATGAGACAAGAGATTGAATCTTTTGATGTTATCTTAAGTGCAGGTTGTATAAAGAGATTGGGCTAATTTGTAAACGTCGCCAGTGTGAACGGCAATGTCAACTGTAGGGGGTTAATTTTTTTGTGAGATTTTAGGTAAAATGTGAGAAGGAATGAATTAGTGCTTTTACAAATGAGCAACATATTTAAGTAATCGATATTATAATAACGAAGTATATAGCTTCAGGATCAATAAATTATTGTTCAACAGAAGGGTAAATGTGTAAAAACTACCTCGAAAATAAAGTTTAGGATATTTGTTGCGTAAAACAGTAAGCCTCATGCCAGCCAGTGGTACCAAAATCAGTCTAGCCTACAATTTTATTGAAACTACATTCAGTTATCCAGTTCAAAGTGTGAAGTATTCTTTCAGCACTATTTTTTTCAGCACGTATGGTTTCAGCACTTCAGCTATTCCACTTTCGGCACCAATAGGTATATTAGCTTGGTGCTGAATGTAGCGCTAAAAAAAGTATTGATTATCATTCCTCATTCGTACAGTAGTTTCTCGTAATAGGATGTGTAATGCACAAAGTTCTTAAATAATACTTATTAATAAAAAATCCATAGTATTTTTATTATTTCAATTAAAAAAAAAAAACAAAAATTTATTTGTATCAAAAACGCTAGTTTTATGGGAAAATATAGACATATTTTTATGTCATAATATATGTTGATTCTTTGCTGTTCTCATTAACTCTCATATTATCTCACTTATTATTCTATATTTATTGCACAATCAATTTTACGAGTATGTTGCTTTCACATCATCTAGTTTAAAATGAAGAAAAAAAAATTTGACGTGTAAAAGTGTTTTTTAAACCTACTTACAAAATAAATATCATTTATCATCACATGATACTTACAGTCTAGGACAAACAAAAACAGTCACAACATTTACCTAGTATTTTAAAATATGTTACTAAGTATTTGGTTATAAATATATATATATATATTTTAAAATAAGCACACTTGCTATTTGGGCGCACAATACTAGTATTCTTATTAACCTCTCGTGCTACGTTAAATGCTTGTATTACGGGTGGGTTCACGGCGGTAGTGTACTGGGTAGGTTTCGAACCACCAACCATATGATCGCAATTCCAACATCCTAGCCTTAACGCCACCACCGCTTCTAATTGTTTCAGTTTTTAATTCTGTGTTTATTAATATTTTACCACCTTTAAATGTTAAGCGATCGAAACGTGCTTTAGCTATATATTTAATAAAACTAAGAACAGGTGATAGTAGATTGTATCTTGCGATGATTGATGATTACAATGGTTTAATATTGGTTTGCCATTTTGCCCATATTAGGTGAAACAAGAGTATATGAATACTTTAGTGAACATGCTAGGGATAATGTTATCTATGTTGTTAAATTATGTCCAGATTGAATACTCACTCTTAATAAATATGGGTTAGTGGAAATAATCCATATTTATTAAGAGGATATATGTCAAGTCTTTATTATGTTTCCGAGAGAATATACTTTTCTTATGTTTTATTTGATACATGATAGTGATTCTATCTTCGAAGCTATTTTAGGATGCTATTGTAATTGCCTTGTCGGGAACAGGGCCGTTAGTTGTTGTTGTCACGTTATGTCAATAATCTGGTACTTTGGTTGTGCATGGTGCCAAAATAATATTTAAGCTCCAGCAGAATCTTTAGACAACTTAAGCAACAATTCAAGAACATAAAAATAATCTAACGAATAGTATTTTGCACAAGGTTTCTTTTTATGAAGTAAGTGAGCAGAAGAAGGGATTTTTGGAAATTTTAACTATTAGGGGGTGAAAAGGGAAAATTTCGTTCGTATACAAAACCAAACACTTTCCGTGTACTTCATACTTGAAAGTTAACAGAAATACTAAAGTTATTATCCTCAATATAACAATTTATGGGATTTTATAGATTGTATGGAGGATTTTCAATTTCTGGGTCATTAAAATTGAAACATGGCACCATTTCTAATCTTAATTAATACTATAGATTGTCACAATTTGTTTTTCAAAGCTACCCTCAAAATACGGTTTAAGCGGTGTTAAAGTTTGTATGAAAACATACTCGCAAACAAAGCGCGAGGGATAAATAATATTGCAAATTATATCGATAATTTTTTTAGACATCCCTTCACTAGAAACTACCGAGGAATGAAAATTAGTACATTTTTCGGTTCCACATTGGAACCAAGCTAATTAACCTATTGGTGCCGAAAGCGGAATAGTTTAGGTGCTGAATTCATAGGTGCCGAAAGAGGAATACATACTTCCAAAGTGTCACTGACCTGTACATAAACATAATTTTAAAAAGAATTGTATATATTATACACCAGAATAGTTACACAAAACTTCTACTCGAACCTGATTCTACAAGTTCCTGCTTTTGTTCTTTATTCTATAGGTTAATACAGGTATGCGGAACAGAGTGTAAAGTCCCTCATATCTCCGATAAAAAGAGAGGATCCTCTGGGTGTTGTACCTGGTCTGGGCCGCTGCCCAATAGTCGATTTCCGGCTGTTGTATAACTCTAATACCGCGATGAAGGATCCTAGGAGATGTCGTTACAGCTTCTTTATTCAAACTTGACTCACTGCCCTCTCTCTCTGCCCTGTTGTCAGGCGTTACTCATAAACATTTGACGACGTCGGCTATCGTCGCGACGACTGCTTTATCGCCGTCACGCCGCGCCGCGCCGAGACGCGTTGTGTCGCGGTGAGCTCCTGCTCCAGCAGACGTACCGCGCATAACAATCACCCAATAAACTACCACTTTAAGAAGTTCAGAAGAGAGTTCAATTGTGTTATTTTGTATGTTAGTTGCATAATATTGATGTTTTGTGATTTTAAACAATACAATGTTCTGAGTTTATTGCTTCAAAGATTTTGTTTGTTTCACTAGCGGAAAGAAAATTGCAAGTTTTCTTTTGTAGGTATAAAGGTATTGCAGATGATAAATCGATGTCTCCACCGAATAAAATTATAACTTGAAATGTCTAATTTTGCAGGAACAATTAAAATGTTGTTTTATTAATACGTTGCGTATAATAAAAAAAATATTTTTTTTTAAACATCTTTTAGACGTTTAAAAAAAAACTATGGATGTCAGTGTTTATCGGTATTGTTTGTTTCTTATACGACGTTTGTTTCTTAACGACTTCAGAAATTAAAGTTATTTTGATCCTTTTAGTGTTTTTTTTTAGTGAAGTCGGTTTTTTTTTTTGAAAAAATCTTTTTATTTCACACTTTTTAGTTGCGATACACTTATAAACAGAGTGCCTATTTCTCATGACGATTCCAATTAATCCAAACACTGCTAGGTTACATTGTTTTATTATAAAGTTCCTGTGTCTACCTTCCACTTTCCGGCTCCATCATCAAATCAGTTCGATAGTAGGTACCTTTTAACCAAAGTGTATCTCATGACAATTCTAATAAGACTAAACACGGCTAGGTTACATTAATTAATTACGGAGTTCCAGTGCCTATCTTCCGGCTCCATCATCATCTTCAGATCACTTCGATGATACCATTTTCAACGTAACTATTCAGAACCATTCATTTATTTGTATTGTCATAGTCGCTTAACTATCTTCATTGTGATATCTATGTAAGTATGAAATTCCGTTCACCACATCTGATCTTCTTCATGAGTTCCATTTCATTAAATGTTACTTTTTGACTGATTTACAGTCAGTTTTTAAATATAAATGCTTAAGTTCTCGATGAAAATACCAAAATCACTACATAGTTGCCTATAATATTTTAGGAGTTTTCTCGATTCCTCATGGATTCCATCATCATTACTGAATTTTGAAGAAAATGGGACCAATCTGGAAGCTTATTCTATAAGGGGAAAAAATAAATTTGCAAATCGGTCCATAAACGACGGAGTTGACAAACATAAAAAAAAAATGATAAAGAAATACAACCGAATTGATACCCTCCCCTTTTTTGTGAAGTCAGTTAAAAATGGCGACATGTCTTTGCGACGTAAACGACTGTATCTTTTTTTTTTCGTTAACTTAGAAATTTTATTTTTTCAGAGCTTTAAGGGACCGCAGACCTAAGTATATGGTTTTAATTTCAATTCGATACCTCCACGAGTTCTCGATATAAAGGGTCTTGACAGACAGACAGACGGACCACAGAGTGATCCTATAATGGTTCCGTTTTTTCCTTTGGTGGAACGGGACCCTAAAAAGGCTTTAAAAACCATCTCCATGACGTTTTCTTCTACTCACTGCACCATAACGGCTGTACAATCTCATAATTAGGTGAAGAGCTCATAAAATACGGGCTATTGGAGCCGCAACCGATGGGGTGAGCCGGGCGGAGTCATAAAACACCCCGGATGCAGCCCATGATTGAATGGAATTGATTGTACGTATTTATGGCTAGAGGATTGGAGCGTTTCGGAGTTCACTTGTTGGTTTGATATGTAGACTGAAGTGTAAACATGGGTGGATGTAAAGGAAGGTAAAATGGATTTTGTATAGAATTTTATAAACGGCAAAAAAAGCAAAAAATTTAAAAGGCTAAAAGGTTCGTACAAAACGTGCCTACAGCGCAAATCACAATGTGTTGCTACTTATTTTATTTTATTTTATTTTAATAAGTACAGTGACAGACTACAGACTAAGACAGTTTAGACAGTTAATACAAAATACAGTAGGTACACATTTTCACTGTGCAACTCACTGTACCACTGATATGTTATGCAACCATTTTTTTAAAGTTGTCTTAAAATCTTAACGTTAGAAGATGAATAAACTCAAAAAGTTTTCTATTAATACAATCTGCCTTTTTCCATCCTTATAGGCACCCCAATAAGGTTGGGAAAAAGCAAAGACAACCGGTAGAGTCTAACCGGATTCAGATGAGTACTAGTATTTTACAAGGAGCGACTGCTCGCTTGAGCTCCAGAACCCAGTAACTGGTTAACACGTTGCCACTAGGCAGGCCTGGTGCTAGATTTGTTGGATTCTGACTACACGTAACGACTGCTTTCTACTGTGGTGAGCCTTACTATTTATGCCGTGATTCCAACTATGGTATTACTTTTTTGTTTTATTTTTATTATTATTGACCGCGAGCCAGTTTGACCACTGTCTCACCTGATGTTAAGCGACGATGGAGCACGCTTGCCTAGAAGTAACCTCTTGACTTAAAGATAAGATATTCTTTATTTGTGTAAACATTGTATACATACAATAACATGCAAGATTGAAATTTATTATTTGAGTCCAGTCATGTTTAGGCGTAAGTGTCGACGTACAAATATTTATAACATTGAAAATTTAACTATTAAATAATTAATAAATCTTCCCACAAAAAAAAAAAAATATAACTTAAAGACCATTCAATGCGAAGTTATTTTTATCTTATTATGTCAAAATTCAAAATTACTTAAAAATAGTAATTTAAAACAAATACAAGAACAACTTCAAAATCATAAAATATGTGTCCAAATTATAAAAAATTAGAAAACTAGAATGTCAAATTTGTAACATGGATATCAATATTCAAAAAATAGGATTAATATGTCAAAATTACAATATAAATGTCAAAATTAAAATGTCAAAATAACAATACAACGGTCAAAATTACAAATATGAGTGTCAAAATAACAATACAACGGTCAAAATTACAATTATGACTGTCAAAATAACAATATAAATTTCAAATTTACAATTAATTATTTTAAAGACCCTTAGATTGTAGCTATCAGGAAACCCAGAGTCCGACAATACAGACACTACTTAGCTGTATGTACAATAAATGTTTTAAAAATAAGTAAAAAAACGAAGTCTACGTTAGGCTTTCGACTTCTGTAAAGGCGAAATTAAGTTAAATCCAGAAAAGTAAACCATAGTCCTGAGTGAACCAATTATACAGTCAAGCAAAGATTGGATTGCTCCCATACTACTAATACATTAGTACTGAAATGGGAAACAAAGCGTATATTGTATTTCAGTAATGTGAGCGAGAACAAAACGGTAGTGTTATCGTATCGCGCGCGTGAAATCAAGACGTCTGAGGCTGCGGCGCGCGCCGGAGATAACGCGCCCAACATTTGCATACAGACGCTGCGTTTACGTGGGCCTCGAGAACTGCGGAACAGGATCCATTGTTACACTAACTATGAGCATTTTACTACTAAGCAGTTAGTTGGGACCACTGAGCAACTGATTTGCTGTTGCTGTCGCAATCGGGTAAATGTAAGTATCTTAATTATTTAAAATTATTTTTACTGGCAGACTCGCGTTTAACCACTATCTCATCAGAATGGTAAGCGATGATATGGATGACGTGTGGACTTGCCTAAAAGTAACCTATTAACCAACTATTGACTTAAATACGTTAAGGTTGTAGTTATCAGGATACACAGATTCCAGCAGGAAATTCCACTACTTAGCTGAATGAATGTGTTCCTAAAACGTTTTGCATGTATGTGTGTTTTCTGACTATAAATTGCTGTCTACCACGGCATGACACGCAGTGATAATGTATAAAAATATGCACATAATGCGGAGAGACACCACAGAATCACTAAAGATCGGAACCGTCCGAGAACCTCTACCTGTGAAGATTGTCTTTGATGCGTCCAACCTGAATGCGGAATCTTTAAAGTTTTCCACGTTGGCCATGGCAACTCGTGTCCAGGAGAGAGGATCTTCGACGGCCCGATAAAATCATCAAGAACTATAAGCTTCTTCCGACAAAGGCATCTCTCCGACGGTGGAAAAATCTTAATTTTATTCATTATGAACAACTATTATCACAGGAGTTGGTCGTGATCCTCGATCGTGACACCGCCCTGCAGAAACCATAACAATATTGCAACTTGTTTTGAATACGGAATTAAGGAATAAATTGATATAAATAAAAGAGTGTCTTGGGAGTTTCTTGCACGTTCTGATCACTCCATGGAAATCGGCATTTTATAATGTAAAAATATCTGACTGACTAATCGTTTCCTTTACATTTTAAAAGTATTTGTTAATGGTTTACTTTGATATTTGTAAAAGATACATACTTGACTCGAGAACTATGCGAACGTGCTGAACTAACAAGAGATCTGTTAAAACATCGTGATGGCGTCGTAAGGCCGAAATGTTAGTAAAGACTAAAATATGAACAGAGAGATTAGAATCTACTATAAGAAAGAAAGTGAGAGGTACTCAATGGAACACCTGTCACAGAATCATTAAATTTCATTAAGCAAACTGATTATCTAGCCAGGCCACTAGGATAGGCGATTGCCGATCACAAAGTTAAAGTAATAATAATACTTGAGTTGATATTTCTGCAAAGTCACGAATTGTGCAATCGCTCGTCTCCTAGCCCGATACAGTTTGCCCCAGAAGCAGATATACCCACTAAGATACATACGAAGCGGCGTGCGCCATTCAACGTTCACGCCGCCAATATTTGTGGAGCAAACAGCACCAGCGCTATAGGTGCACTTAACGTTTGGTGCAGATGCAACATTTTCCATGACAGGTGACCTGCGTTTTGGTGGCACTCACCGAGTATAAGAGGCAAAATTGTGTTATGGTAGCTTTTGGGGTTTGATAATAGTCGAAATCTAGAGATTAGGCGTTTGCTTCGAACCTGCATTGTGTCTCTCAGAATTAAAGAAAATTTCTTCAGAACTATTATGCAGTATTAATGTACTTATTACGAGGATTGTAATGCAAATTACGGATATCAGAAAGGTTGAGAAAAAGTGACTCAGAGACGTAGCCCGGTATAATGATTTAACTGAATGAAGGAACAATTAGACACTCAGATGCAACAGGTAAAATTGATACAAATAGACAAAGATCATCAAAAAGTTTAGTTAGGCATACAACAAGTAACTACGAGTAAGGACGAATTCATACAACTAGCGTATATTTAATCGCATTACCTAAAGCCCCGTAGCGTTTCGGCTGCTTGCTCACCGTATCTTGAACAACTTAGTCGCTCCAATCTGTCGCCTACGGTTCCTTCGTCTATGACCGCCATTACAACTGCAAAAGGTGTCACTTGAGCAATGGCGTCACCATCGCGATACAATTAAGTTTGGAGCAGTTCTACTCAGATGTGTTTGTTTGTTAACTTAATGTTTGGGCGAGAGTGTTAATTACATTCGCATCGGTTAAAGGGGCTCGTTCGCAGTCTTGAGCGGAGTTGGTGTATTTTACGCTTTACGAGTTTAAAGCTGTTTTAAATGGTTCCATTAAATGGCGTCTTTTATGGTTATCTTCTAAAATTAACTTAATGATCTACACATTTTTGCTCGTTGTATCTCTGGTTTGATAAATACTATCCAACGATGGTGTTGCTTTTTATCAGTGAAGAAATTTTAGCAATCGAATCAGTATTTTTTAAGATCGCCCCCAATCAAAAAACAGTTTTTCAATCTCATAATTTTCTTGCTGCTGGGATTCAAGCTTCCTCTCAAGGAGTTAGAATAGATCGTAATCTACTGCGCGGGTAAATTGTGGGTTAGTGGGTGTAACATGTTTTGTCTCACAATATTGCCCATCACCGTTTTAAGAACAGGCGTGATGTTATAAATTACAAAAAGTAAAGTGCCTGGGGTAGTACTCATAGGTCAGGAGCCGTCGCCTGCTCAGTCTGGACCATTTTACTTATTTGATAAATAAAACTGAGGTTCCTTTAACTACGTATTGCTTACTGCTATTAAAAATATAAAAGACCAACAGAGGTCGTTTCGCAAAACATTTAAACAGTTTTATAGGTAAGTAAATGAGGCATTATTTCACATGCTTCTATAAAAGATATGTGGTTAGAAGTATACTCTTTAAGCGCCTCCATTAAAGCAGGATAAGGGATTAGTTGGAATTAATATAAATACGCTGCATCGCAGTAATAATGCGAGACCAGCGGAGGTGGGAACTGCTTCTGTTTAGACTCGAATTAACGCAAGAATATGTTTGATATTCATTGGCAGTTCTAAGAGTTTTGTTTGCGAGATTAATTAAATTATAATGAGACAAGGAGTGCCGGAGATAATTTCTATCGTCCTGTCGAATTGTTAGACAGTTTGACAATAGAACAAATTGAACTGGGTTAAAATGTTATATTCATAGCACAAGCTTTTGTACGACACCACAATAATAAAATAACAACAAAATATTTTGTTTTGCCTAACAATCCTTTTCAGGTTGCCTCTATTAATCAAAAACAACTCCCGAACAAAACGGCCATTGTCGCAGCGATCGGCACAAAGCGACTCATCCCGAACGTTGCCGAATAGTCCCGAGCTCCCCCGACTGCGCCCGACAACCTGAGTTTATTCAGCCGCATAAAACTTTAACTAGAACGTTGATACACAGATTTTTACGCGCTGAGCACCGGGTGCGTGAAATGGCGAATATATCGTGCCTGAAACACTGAAACGCCAGCCTGTTTAATAACAAATGGACATTTAAAAATAGGCAAAATGCGCGAAAACAAGCGAATAAATGTAAATAGTTAGGAAATATGAAAGCTTTGTGCGAGCGGGTTTAAAACGAATATGGCGCAGGCTTTGTAGCGAAATGTGAATGTTTTTAGTTTTGCTAATACTGTTTTTTTTTGTTGGATGCTCGGGGCGGGAGACGGCGGAACATAACGTTATTATAGCTTAATATGAGGCGAGGTATTCAAAAGAATAAATTAAAATTTATGGTACATGTAGACAGTTATTTCTCTTTAGAAACTGCATTCATATGAATATATTCCGATGTCAAATACACGTCATAAATATTGTGAACAAAATAGTCTTAGCAGAAAAATTGTGAAGACACTGGCGCAATATTTCAAAGTTCCTTGTTTTGCCACAGGGAAAGTTAGTGAATAATAATATCATGTTGAAAGGGCTTGGCACGTCACAGTGATGTGCCAAGCTCTGCCAAGTGTTGAGAGATTCTATGTCTCACAAGACCGGTCAATAACATAGAGAGGCTTTACAAGACAAAGAAGGGATATCAAATGGAGGTGTATAGCGTGAGCAAGTCCGTGAGACTGGTATTACAGAACAATACACAACAAGCAATACATTTTTACAATTCGTCATGTTAAAGACAATTTTATTTTTGTTTGTAATTTTCGATTTGAAATATTTTATTTGAGTGTTGTTTTGTACAACAAAAGTCGATTGGTAGAGAATGTTTTGTTGCATTCAGTTTTCCTATGTACCACCGCTGTAGATGAAGTTTGAATAAATATTTAAAATGAAATTTTAGAAACCTAAAAACATATTGCTTGAATCACAGGCCTAAAGTGGAAGGTCGAAAGAGTTACCATTATTCATGTTTAAATATATTATCGTTATTATTATAGTGTAGACCGGTGCGGTGCAATGTACGCTCGAATACGAACATGTTTCCACTGTGCACGGTACGAATTTTATTCACGTGTTGCGCGGCAATAACCGACGCCCGAAAACACTATGAGTTCCAAAAAAATAGTCAATGAATTGCTGGCATTCCTAGTCCATGCTATTGACTATATGGATGAGGTGAGCATCCTGCAGATATCCAATTTCAAGGAGGACGAAATCAGCAGTTGAAAATTGCTACTGTTTCAGTCTCTTGGAAAACTGGATCAGCTGCCGTCTCGCCGAAGAGATGGAACTGAGATTTCATTGATATGTTCAAGATATCATTGATATGTTCAAGAAGACTGACCCGGACGACGTGCCAGATTTCGTGGCGAAGGAGCTGAGTAAGTTGCCCCCGTCACGTTCGATCACGTCGACGTTACACGGCTGCTAAAGGATATCACTACCTTGAAAGTGGAGATAACCAAGATAAACTTAATAAACTAGTGCGCCTGACCATCAATGATTGCATCTCTGCTTACCATCAGGTGGGATCGCAGTCAAGCACTGGTTTATATCAATTAAAAAAAAAAAAAAAGATGCAATCTAGAATGGAAGCGCCAGAAAAATCCAATGCTGAACTACGTATGGATAGCATTATTGCGTATCGTTAGTGCAGTAACTGGTTCACCTGAGGCCTCAAAGGTGAATATACGTCAAGAGGTGCATAACGCAATTGTCGGCGGTTTTAAACCGACAAACACAAGTACGTCACCAGCTGCCGAAAATGCTGATCCAGCACCGCCCACCGTCGCCGTCGCCTGCGCCTGTACATCGGCTGCGAAAACGTCACACGTAGGTACGTTGACCCCTAAATGTGCCTACGCTGCTGTTGTCAGCACCAGGAAACCAGGTACGTCGCAACCTAAGCGACCAGCGAAAATAGGGCAAAAAGTGAAAACTGGTTCTCAAGTTACCCTGACTGCGATTCGTAGCTCCTTGCCAAAAACGAGCCAAGTTGATGATACGAGTTCCAACCCACCATCTACAGACCTTTTTGAGAGAGGACTTTTGGCCTTAAGGTGTCGTGTATCGACGTTTTATACGACGGTTACGCGACACCACGCAGTGGAACACGCCGCCGATGTTACTGTATAATTATAGTTTATTTTTCGTGATAATTTTAATATGTATTTGTTTTTATTCTTTATAACATTGTAATATTATGCATTTTATCTATTGGCCATAGTTGCCGGACAACAAAGTAATAATAAATATTATTATTGTCATATTTAATTATGTATGCAAAAAATAACGTGGTCCATAAAGTTACTCATATTCACTTAAAGCTGCCACTATTATCTTTTTTGTTCTATTCTATTCTATTACCGTGGCCCTGGAACACTAAGAGTAATTGAAAAGCACGGGTGGGTTTTAGACAGTAAAATTCTGACACTCCCTCTCCCTCCGCCCAGAGTGGGAGGAATTACCTTAAAAATAAATTACTATATAGGAAACTGCTACATTTTCCAACTTTTGACACCTAGAATCTCATCTTTCTAATTTAGTTGTAATGATTCATGAGCTCTCCATGTTGTACCAACTCCATGGTAAATTCAATAGACTCCCAATGAAACGTCTTGAGCCAGCGGTTTATATCGGCGTGCGATGCAATTACTGCGTCCGAGTGACGACGTGCGACGCCATCCTTGGCGTGGCGTACCTACAGCGATGACGACAACGACTTGGCGTGGTGTAAGCTACAGTGATTTAGAGATGCAATCAAGGATCAGTCTGAGTTAGGAGTGGATTGATTGATTGCTTCATGGAGAGAAGTAATTAAACGAATCGATCACTACTTTCAAGTTATTTTTGTAGTTTTGTCGGTGTTTGCAGTTTGAATCGTAGAGATTTTGTTTGTTGGAAAATATAGATAGATTCACGTTTATTTTTCCCTTTGAAGCGATAACAACTTTATGGGCATCTCTGCTTTTCATTTAACTTCATCTTCGCATGAAATTCCGTTTCTTTCAAACGGACTGTATCTTTAAACACTTAATACCCTAAAAGCTACATAAACAGTAACATCGTTCAATACTGCAGTCCATAATATCTCTGCCGAGCCACGATCTAAAGCCTTGAAACGCAATAACGTACCTATCGAGTCTAAAAAATTCACCAGTAGTCTAGATATTTACAGGTTCCTAGGAGATTCTATTACCAATAAAACGGGCCATTCCTTCGATTGACTTTACAAGTTGTTCGGGAGCTGTTTCCAGAAGTGCTATAGAGGACGTTATAAGGCTTTATTGGCAGATCTGATTGATAAAATTATTGGAGTTTAGCAATTTCAGTTGTTTCGTGTTCGCTTTTTCACAATACGAGTGGGTATCTAAAGGTTTCTACCTACTTCGTTTATCTGACTGAATTTATTACAAGTATCTTTTTAGACACTACTGAGAACTGAATTTCTTATTCTAGTGGCGAATTTCTTTAACGTATTATATTAACTACGTTTTTTTATTTTTCATTTCGTATATAAAGCTCTGCAGTGACTTGTATGTTACCTGCAGTCGTGGGCACTAATGGTGTGTGAAATATTTAAATGTAGTTTGATTGTTAGTGTTACGTTTTGTGTTAATTATGTTCTGTGTTATGGGTAATTATGAGTCGTAGTTACTTGAACAAATAAAATATATATTATACATATATTTAAAAAATCGTTACTGGCGTAGCAGGTTTTTTTATCAGGTTATTTAACAGTTTGAAAGGAGAAAGAAAACAAGATTGTGATAATAATGTAAACTCCTTTTAGGAAAACCTTGTTCTTTATAAGACATAAATATTTTTTAAACTTTAAATTTACTCGCAAAATGTAGAAAGACGGTAATACTTAGAAACCACAAAGCAAGTCGATACGATTTCACGGCAACCGATTCCATCTCGAGGCAGCTTGATGCTCGGAAAAGTAAAGAGCAGCTGAAAATCTGGAACGTTTAAAATTCTTTGATTTGATTGTTTATGTTAATACTAGTTTTAGGTCGTACCTAATACGAACATATGGGAGTGGTAACTATGGTTGATAACTTATGGTTTTACTTGGTAAGATTTGACATATCCCTCTATCTGTGGACGTAGGGAGCTCCTCCTTCTCCTCCTTGAGTCGTTTATCCTCAATCCCGAGAGTCGTGTTCTTGTCGAATAACTTTTTTGGTGGACTTTTAGGTGGAGAGATGAACTGGATAAATACCAGAAAGACTGGCCCGCAATGGCCGAAGACAGACTTGTGTGGAAAAGGGAAAGGGAGGCCTTTGCTCAGCAGTGGGACATAAATGGGCTATAAATATATATATATATTTCTTTAGTTATCATATCTTTGGCGATATGGATGGCATAGCAGATTGTGATCTCTAGTGTAGCGCTGTTTTGATCTGACCAACGTATCTCCTGTCTCAAGATCCTTTCCCATCTACGACGAAGTGTATTCACGAGGATATCATCACAGGAACAAAGGTCTAAATGACAATTGGTCTTAGTTTTTTAAAGTAAGGGATGATTTATGTACCTGATGTAAATCTAAGCCTTTCAAATACGCGACAATATTATGACACAGTACCCAGTAACTTGTCTCGCACAACAAATAGTTGGCGAGTCCCGGCGGGAGCTTTCAAGATGTAAATTACAAGAGCAACATCGTGCAAGTATCAGCCAGTAGCCGGGTCAGTGCACTTGACTAGCGCGGTTACTGCCTCAGAGCATCGGACACGGGCTAGTGCAGCTACTGGCGCAATATACTGGCTCACGGCGAAGTGGATTGTTTGTGTGTGCAATTTGTTTAGTATTTATTAGTTTTTATTTCATCTTACAAGTTACCTAGTCGCTATGATAACATAAGTCTTAATAGGGAATTGCAGAGAATTGCTTGTGGAGCGTTTAAATTTCTGAGAAGTTTGATTTTTTAGACGGAAATATCGCTCTGCTGATTATGTTTTCTGGAGATGATTTGGATTTCCTGCATGGTATCACACATATGGATATTTTACCCCCATAGGACAAATGATCACTCGTCCGTTTATAGTAATTACTTACTTTTTTAAAATCATTTTACTAATATAAATCAGAACTTACTACAATTCGTTAGAATCTAGCCAGGCTAATGAGGACTAAAGTTTAATTCAATTAGACATACCGAACTGAACTTCCCGTCCGACTTCTCACGTGCCTGTCCGGAGTTCCGGACAAATGAACAGCTGTGTCCAGCTTGACTGAGCTGAATAAACAAGTGCTGAGAAAACATCAACATTGCTGGTCTGCACATTAGAATAAGCTACTTTGTATATACTGCTTAGCATAGTCGGCCTTATAATGTTCCCACTGGTGGGACTCAGGCCTCCTCTCTAGGAGAGGGAACGGGCCGTAATCCACCACGCCACCACCGTATACTGCTTATCTTACGTAATATAATGGCATGTTCCGAGTCATTTGTTTAAAAAATATTTATTTATTTATTTAAACTTCATCTATATTAGTGGTACATAGGCGGACTTAATGCAACATGGTATTCTCTACTAGCCATTCCGTGATATGCGATTTTCATTATCAATCATATTTTATATAACTTTTTATGGCCAAGATCTTAAAAAACTATAAACCGATTTTAATGACATTTGAATAGGATATTTGGCGGGAATACTGGTAGATTTAAATCCACCAGAGTTCCTTATTTATTATTTGCGTTCCAGGATCGCACTGATTCTTTAGTTATTATTTACTTTCCAGGACCACAGTGATTCTTTAGTTATTATTTGCGTTCCAGGACCGCAGTGATACTTTAGTTATTATTTGCGTTCCAGGACCGCAGTGATACTTTAGTTATTATTTGCGTTCCAGGACCGCAGTGATACTTTAGTTATTATTTGCGTTCCAGGACCGCAGTGATTCTTTAGTTATTATTTGCGTTCCAGGCCCGCAGTGACTCTTTTGAATAATAACGCATACCTTTACAGGTATATAGATAGCAGTTTTGGTCTTTCTATAGAAATATTTAAGTGCTGTGTTGGTGTGTGTACGAAACGAGTATATATTTTCATGAAAGTTAGTTAATTAATTTCTAAGATTTTTTACATGAAAGTTTTAAAAAAATACTGTAGCCACGGAAACACTATTACACAAAATTATCTAGTAAACACTAGGCTTAAGATCCTGTCTCCTAGCCCAGCAGGATCGCGATAGGTCTTGAGCTTTACTTTTCACCTGGATTCACGACATTTCGATGCTCGTCGCTTCAGCTAACATGGGGCGTTACCAGGTTTACCAGAGACGCTCACGCTTTCTTTTATCTAATTGATTCCAATCCGTCGCTTATTTAGAAATGCGATCGAAGGCCCTCCGGAGCATGTGAATACATCTCCACTCATGACGTAGAAATTATGAATTCCGAGGATACAATGCAGACTTCGGTTGAAGAACCTGGATTTGACGTGAGATGTCCTTTGCTATGCTACACGTTTCATACCCGTAAAGTACCAAGAATTTGATATTGAATTCGAAGATTGAGTTTAACCCCTCGGGTCAGTTTCCGTGTTTCTCAAAACAGGTCATAGCTGTGCGGAGGGCTTTGGTGCTCCGTGAAGTGACGGTCTGTCAAGTTCCTCTGGTCTCCGAAACGACGCTCTTGAAGTAAGAAATTTTATAGATGCGTTCCACTGCCTTACCAATGATAAAGAATTTTTCACTTCTGTTCGCATTTCCTGGGCTTTCCGGGTATTATTTTTGAGACTTGCTTTTCGTGGCCTCTTGGTGAAGGTCGCTCAATTTAGCTTACCTACATCAAAGCGTGGATGGATGTGAGATGCACAGGACCATTCATTGTGACGACACTTGAAGGAGGCATGTATCCAACAGTGGACGTCTTCCGACTGAAATGATGATAATGGTAGGTGTGTGTATTACTACAGCACAGGTCATCAGCGTAATTTAAATCTACCAAAACGTTTGAAAATCGTTAAAAAAACACGTATTCCATAAAAATAATGTTGATAGCGTACAGAAAGCGGTTATTATTAAACTGTCCGTGTTATAGTTTGTGTGGTGTGTTTAGTCTTGTTGCACATATAAGGCTCATCTTAGAGTTAACATCGTTGTGTTGAGCACTAAGCCTGCCCATCCCGCGACGTATACCACGGATCATAACGCATTAGACTGGATGGCGTTATGTGGTCACAGCCATTCATTTTGATGGCATTGAGTTTAGCAAATTAATGTGATTTAAGAATTATTTAGTATTATACGGTTGTAGTAGAATTGCTGGTTTACGTGATTACATGATTATTGAATATTAACGTGGTCACATTTCGCATGGTCTGTGACTATTTATATAGCACGGCACGTAACTCCTTTAAAAAATTTGTTACTGGTTACTCTTTTAAAAAAAATGTTATTCTTATAATATTTCCATATTACAGTATAGAAAAGATGAATGGATTGTGTGAAGAGTGATATGAAAGAAAAGGAAGTTAGTGATAGCATGACGAGTAACAGGGCAGAGTGGAAGAAAAAAACGTGTTGCGCCGACCCCAAATAACACGGGATAAGGGCAGGAAGATGATGATGACTTCCATATTACAGTATAAGTAGATATTATGTAAGGACAGTGTAGACCGGTCAATATTGTACTAAAAATTACAATACAAATAATCATAATATAATATATTATGTAGTGGCTGCACTGACACAGGGGGTAAACACATTGGCTCGTTACGTCACCAGCAGTTAGGTTCAACATGTCTATCTTCGTCAACGGCCCGTTTACGACTGTAAACATCACTGTCCGTGCACTCGAGACAAGTATACAAACACTACATCCCTCCCTTAATATATAATTATTATGAATATTATTTTTTCTCTCCTCTAGTACAGCTTGATCATCTTGCAACTTAATACTCATAATACCTTAACTTAACTTTTTTTAAAGCTTTTACATTATACGGGTGTGCTCTTGCTACTTCACACGACACAATTATCAATAAACCCCCTGACATAACGGGATATTCTTTCGTCGCTGGTCGGTTCTAAATACTGCTCTAGCGGCAAAATGATAAGACCATTTTATAAATAAAGCTAATTAGAAATTCTTGTTCAAATTGTTACAAATTGTTTATTTATTTATTTAAACTTCATGCAACACAAAGGTACAAAGGCGGACTTAATGCCTTAGGCATTCTCTACCAGTCAACCAAGGGTAGTGAAGAGAAAACATGGTAATTGTTGTTGTTTCAAAAGTAAGAAAACAAATACTTTTTTGTCAAAATTATTGAGAAATTGATCAACAATTTGTCTATTGCCTACTGATGGCCTACTAGGCCAACAGTAAACAAAAGACACATTTCACTTTGTGCAACATTCTTTTCTTAGTAACAATTTGACCTTCAACAATTACCTAACCGTTTTTTTTTTAGTTTTTTATGCCTCTTATTCTTTCAATATTTTATTGTCCGATAAAATGTACTATGCAACGAAATAAATTTTTGTTTTTGCGCAAAAAATTTTACTTCGTCGCCATTTTTAGTGAACGCACATGCAATGTGTTTACATTGGCTCGTTACGTCACCAGTAAGTTCAACACGTCCGTCTTCGTCAACGTACCATATACGAGTACGACTGTGAACTGTCACAGTGCACGGGCAGCACTCGAGACAAGTATACAAACACTACATCATACATATAATATAAATAAACATACCCGTATATTTAATTTTCAACTAACATAACAAATTAATGAATGATATTCCAAATACCAATAACTAGCTCAAAGTTGAAAATCAGGCCGCAATGAGCTGCAATTCTGAGCTGCAATCCAGTCTGTCTGAAGTTTCACAGCAAGCACTGAAGTCTAAACTGTTACCTAAATCTTGTAACTCCAACACATACTTCACCGACAAGAAACAAAAACACAGTAAACCACAAACAAAAACCCGGCGCACGCCGCGTGAACACAAACACCACACATCAATCTTAGCAGTAAATGAACACAAGAGACTTCCCGCCGTGACGTACTCAGCCGCCAGTAATATCTAATATCATAAAGGATTACCAACAGAATTAATGGCGAAGTTAAATACTTCAGTCCGAGAGAATCCCACTATTATGAGTTGGCCGTAGTTTTAAGCCCTAATTAAATCCTCCCTCGCGTTTGACTTCGTTCCAATGTCAGTAGAGTCGCCCTTTAAGTTTGTATTTCAATTTCAAAACCTAGACCTGTTCGTAATAAATTAATAATACTATTGTAATATGCAGTTTGCTGAAACTCTGTGGTTTTACGGTAAAATGGTTTATTAAATTTTCAGGTAACAATGTGTTAATTCCGCTTTGAAACCGCGCTATTGTTAGCTCATTGTTAGCTTGCATTTTGTTAGCAGATTCGACGTTTTTATTCTACATTTTGTGTAGTTTCAGAGGAGTTAGGCCTTGGAATAATATTAAGCATAATTAGCCTTATAAGTTTCCCACTACTGAGATTCAGGCTCCAACGCTTTGAGAGGGAATGCGTCGTGATCCACCACGCCACCAAATAATTATGCGCCCCATATTACCGGGATCGTAGAAAAACTAAGTACTCAACTACGTTGAGGAAATCTAAAAATCTCATTTTTTTCCCTCAACATTTTAAAGTCATTCTTCCCTCTCTCATAGTATCGCCCCGGACAATTGTGGCGCAGTGCAAAGCCTGGGGGATCGCGTTGCATTAGCCAGCCTCGAACCCGCTGCCCTGACCTACATACCGCAGTCTTCATATGCTGAACGATTCAGTGCACTGATTGGATAGGACGGCTAAATGGTCTGCCTTGTACTGGGAAATTTTCACGTCGTTAATGGCTTGGCTGGTCTGCCAAGTCTCTGATAAATGGGAATTAACGGCCATTGGATAATATGTGTTTAGTAAGGAGTGTTCAAGAGATTTATTGTTTCGCTGTCATGTTGGATGGTCAGTGCTTTAAAGCATTAATGTAAATTGGGTGGAATGGGTCATTCAGACGACATTAAACAATGGTGACCAAAATGCTGATCAAACCATTTACCATACACAGATGAATCAATTGATCGATAAATCTGTTCGTCGAAATTTTATTTTCTCTCTTTCGCGTTTAGTAAGAATATTTGAATCGACTTTTTCGAAATACTCCAGTTTCGATATATCTAATCTAAGCTTTGTTTTCGTTGCAGCGCGAGGCTCTCAGCTAGCTGGCTTGGCGCCAGAATTATCGCTTTGGCAGGTAATAACCAAACTAACATGTTTAGCCAAACTCAATATTACTCTTTTAGCTTCCTGTGAAATGCGGACAAACGTTCAGCTTGAAGAATGACTTGAAAGTTGACGTAAAATTACACCATAGCCAACATTTCTGGCCAAATGTTGGTACTATTCAATAAACGTTGAACCAGAACTAGTCGGATATAATTCCCTAGTCTAAACAGACGTGTTTGCATGCCATGCTCGGCTTTTCACATGCTCTCGGTATGTTCTGTGTTCCGTATTTGTTCCGTGAAACATGTTCAAACTTTTGTTTAGTGGATTTTCCTGCTATTTACGCTGCACCGAATATTGCGTGTTGCCATTGTTGCAATTATTTTCATAACGATACAAAGCTGAAAGATTTTTTAGCCTGAATAGTTCCGAGCATAAATATTTTAAAATATAATTAAGTAAGCCACCTCATTAAAAATTATCGTATTATTTGTAAGCTTTATACGTTCATGTCAGATTTTTTGATTAACACCAGCTATGTATAATTTTCAGGTCATTGAATAAGTAAATTGGATACGTTGTACACAGTTTCATCTAGTTAATAGCAACAAGGTACGATGAACATTTCAGAATTCTCATTACGCCGACACAATCTGCCAACTGGAATTGAACAAGGATACTTTAATTATAACAATGCCCGCCAAAGCGCAAACAAATCTATCCCAAAGAATCAAAAAGAGAATTCATTCATTTTCGCACCCAGGAACTCATTTAAACTTCGACAGGGAGCCAAAAAAACAAGGTCCACATAAAGTAATCAGTGGGGAACGGGAGGCAAACGAAGTGTCCGGGCAATTGAGGTCGCATTACTCAAATAATAAATAGCAGAGGAATATGGCAGTCGGTGCAGCGCGCTTATCGTGCCATGATTGATTTATTGCTGGATCGTATGCGCTTAATGTTTTCGTAAATTATTGCGATATAATAACCAGCGTGCTCTGAAAAGGAAAGATAAAGTTTTGATAGTTTTGTGCAATTTTGAAGTATCGTTACACGTTTGGCGCAGTGGCTGAGTGCTTGGCTGCTGCGCTACATGTCACCGGATCTATGCCTGCACTGAATAAATAATTTGTATAGCCTACAGATAATTCCAGGTCTGTGTGTTTGTGAATGTGAGTTTATTATTTTTGTAAGCGCGGATGACTCGGGGGCCGAAGTCCCTACACGTGGTCCCCGGGTGGTGCTAATCAGGTGACACTAACTGGTGGTAGATGTCGACCGTTGGCTTGCGACCACCCACTGAGCAAATACTTACCGCCAAGCGTCCTGGCCGTGTTTCGGTATGATAGTCAGTGTAGCCAAACTAGAGGACTTGGGTCAAAATAGCTGTTCCGATACAAGCAGACCCACCTGGCTCTTGCCGATATGGATGTATCTGGAGACTAGTAGTGGAGGGTAGCGGGATCCGAGGCACGGTGCGTCGCTGGACGACCGCAGGAAGGCTGCTCAGCCACTGTCGAAAAATCCCGGAATGGACCATCGTGCTGGTGAGCGAACTGGCGAACAACTATCAACAGATCCAGACCGCTACTCAGTGTCGATATCTTCGCCTTTAGGCAGTGCCGACCTCTGTCTGGTTAAGACTGTGTCTAATATCTACTCCCCGGCCGATCCCAGCCTTGGAGGCACCCGGCGGGTTTGGAGATACAGGTCAGCAGATTGGGATGGCATGCGGTCTTTCTTCACTTGCTATCCTTGGCAGCTTACTTGCTTTTCTTCGGAGAATGCTTCGTCGTGCGCAAATGCCGTGACGGATGGACAGGGAATGGAGTACTACATTCCATTCTCTGACGTAATAATGTCTGACCAAGCTCGACCATGGTTTAGCGCCTATGGAGGTAAGTCCCCTCTTTGAGGAGCGGCTGGAGTGGCAATACGGCAGACAGTGGCCTCAGTAGTGAGGCCTAAGCAGTAATGCTAGCGAAGGAGAAGGCCGCACGCATGAGGGAACGAATGTCCTCACCCTGGTATTCCCTGCCGGAGTCTGTGTTTCCTGATAGCTATAACCTAGGGGTCTTTAAGTGAAGAGTGAATAGGTTGCTTCTAGGCAAGCGTACTCCATTGTCGCTTACCATCAGGTGAGATAGTGGGCAAACGTGAGCCTATCCATAAAATAAAAAGCAGATAGGTAGATAAGTTTTTAATTAAATTATATCAACTTATACTACGTCATTGAATATCCTACCCCTGCTCGTGCCAGGTGTAAATGTGCCCATAAAACTCGCCGCATATTATTATTAATTAATTATAATTATTATTTAGGAGATTGACTGAGCTATATCTATTACAGACGACTCTTGACTTAATAAGTCTAGTTGTGATTTAAGCAATCCCTTAACTACAAAAGAATCTTGTCATGATATCGACGCAGAGAAATGGTCAAATTATTCCTACTCGTAAAATAAAAACCTTTTCAAATAAAATTTCAAATGGAAGAAAAATATGGAATAACTAAAATAACAATTTGTAACGTGCCCCTCGCTAGTTGTACCTACGAGGGGCACGTTGCACTATGTATACTGTGCACTGTATGTTACCGTTTTGATATAGGCAGGAAGTTGTTTATTTAACTGAACTCCTGGTTCCCCGATAGACTTGTATAAGCAAACACGATTGCTGGGTAATGGTTCGGGGTTCATTTATCTGGCAAAGTATTATTTTATTCATCAAAGCAACAAGATTAATTGTATCACCGCTGCAGGTAGGCCTCTGCCTTACCCGTCTAGTAATACAGATCATCATCATCATCATTTTAACCGAAAGACGTCCACTATTGGACATAGGCTTACCTCATTTGTCACCACAGTTGCATCCTGTGCATTTCGCATCCATCGGATTCCTGTAAGTCTCTTCAGATCATCGGTCTACCTTGTGGGAGGTCTACCTACGCTACGTCTATAATATAGGTGTGATATTATAAATGTATGATCCCCTTTTTTTTATATATATTTGATAGGTTCGCGCTTGACCGCTATCTCACCTGATGGAATCCGACGATGCGGTCGACGATGGAGCACGCTTACCTAGAAATAACCTATTCACTCTTGACTTAAAGATTCCCGGGTTCATTTATACCTGGTTGACCTTTTAAAAATGGCCACTTTAAAAATACCCTTATCAAAAAATAAAACAATTAAAATTGGTTTTAACTGAATCGATTTATTATTATTTGTTTTAAAGCTGGCTCCAATTCCGATATTTCATTTTCATTTCAAAAATTTCACCACTGTTTGCTGAAAAAATACAAATGAAAGTCTTTTAGTAACAAATAAACGTTGAAATGGCTTATTTTAATTCACATTTGTGCACAGAAATAAAAAAAGTAAAAAGCTTTTTAATAATGCTAACCGATACAAAGCCAAATATGACTGTACTGTAAAATTAATAAATTTTAATTATCTATGGTAAGTACGCTTGCATGTTTGACCACTGCGTCAAAATAAAATGTATAATGAAAACATTGTTTTCAAAACCACAGGCAAACGAAAATTCTTTGTGCATATAAACGCAGGCAATTTTCAATAAATAAATAGTAAGTTGGGCGTTGGAAATACACAATTTGCATAGTGCGGCTAGCGGCTTAATCGCGGCACGTCGTGTAGCGTACAAAGTGTTACGTTTTTTAATTTAACTGTCACACGACGCGCCCGTTATTATATTTTAAACTGACTGTTGATAAAGTGGTTTGTGATAAATAACGAATAATTTGAGTGCGGAGCGGAGGATGAATGAGTTTTTCTGATGTCGTTTGTCATTCGGTGCATATTGAACACGGGAAATGTCCCGCAAACCCTCCGTTGAAAAGGGAGGATCCTCCGATCAAACGGGTGTTATTGTTGTCTGGTCTGGGCAACTGCAAAATAATATTTCATGTTTTTTGTTAAACATGATTTCGGGCTGCTGTATATGTTCTAATCGCGCAGAGAATTCTAACACCGCGACGCCGGTATGCCAGATACCGCAGGCGCCGCATCCGTCCACCGGATGCGGAGGCCAGAGAGGCGGAGCTGTACGAGGGATACAGAGCGGCAAAGCGCACCCTCCGAGCGGAGATAAGGCGGGCCAAACTTGAGGCCCGCAACGTGTGGCTGGGGACTCTGAATGGGGACCCATGGGGACGCCCGTACAAGTTGGTACGGGACAAACTCCGCCCCTGGGCTCCCCCGCTGACGCAGAGTCTCCGGCCCCAGCTCGTGGAGGGTGTGGTGAGCACTCTGTTCCCCACGCGAGGGGAACACTCTCCCCCGCCCATGGCTCCGCCACCAGCGGTGTCCGACGTGGACCACGATGGCGACGACGACGACAACGCTCCAGAGGTGACCGAGGTAGAGATGAGAGTGGCGGTACGAAGGCTGAGTGCCAAAAATGCCGCCCCAGGACCCGACGGCTTGCCTGGGAAGGCATGGGTCCTGGCCATGGAGGCTCTCGGGCCTCGACTAAGAGGGCTCTTCAGCGCATGTATGGAGAGGGGCCAGTTCCCACTTCGCTGGAAGACGGGGAAACTGGTCCTCATCGCGAAGCCGGGGCGCCCCGCGGACTCTCCGTCCGCGTACCGGCCCATTGTGCTGCTCGACGAGGTGGGCAAGCTCTTTGAAAGAGTAGTTGCAGACCGCCTCGTCGCACACCTAACACGGGTGGGGCCGGATCTGGCGGACGGCCAGTTCGGCTTTCGCAGGAGGCGCTCCACGGTGGACGCCATCATGTGCGTGCGAGCTCTCACGACGGGGGATGCAGTGGCCCAGGGCAGGTGTGTCGTGGCGGTGTCTTTGGACATCGCCAACGCCTTCAACTCCCTGCCTTGGAGTAGCATTGGGAGGGCACTCCGGTATCACCGGATGCCCGACTACCTCTGTCGTGTGGTCGAGGCGTACCTGTCTGACAGGTACATAACCTACCCTGGTCACCAGGGGGTGTGGGAACGTCGAGAGATGTCGTGCGGTGTTCCGCAGGGATCGGTACTAGGGCCGCCCCTTGTGGAACATCGGATATGACTACGTGCTGCGCGGCGACCTCCCTGACGGGGTCAGCGTGGTCTGCTACGCAGACGACACGCTGGTCCTGGCGCGGGGAGAGTCGTACCAGGCGGCGGTCGAACTAGCGACACGCGGGGTCGCGACAGTCGTTGGCAGGATCCAGGAGCTGGGACTCGAGGTGGCATTGCACAAGTCCGAGGCCATGTGCTTTCACGGCCCTCGGAACGCGCCACCACCGGGTTCCCAGCTAACGGTGGGAGGAGTCCACATCGGCGTCGGGTCAACGATGAAGTACCTGGGACTCGTTCTCGACAGCCGATGGGATTTCGACGAGCACTTCCGACGTCTGGCTCCCAAACTAAATCGGACTGGGGCTGCCCTCGGGCGGCTCCTGCCCAACCTTGGGGGTCCAGACGCCTCCTGCCGGAGGCTCTACGCGGGGATCGTTCGGTCCATGGCCCTTTATGGCGCGCCGGTGTGGGCGCCGGGGCTGCGGAAGCAGCCGGCGGCCCGGCTGAACGCGTGCCAGAGGGTCATGGCCATACGGATGGTGCGAGGATACCGGACGATTTCCCGCGAAGCGGCGAGCCTTCTTGCTTGCCAGCGACCATGGAAACTGGAGGCAACAGTCCTTGCACTCATGCACGAACGGCGCATGGAGATGCAACGCCGGGGCGAAACTCCGCTGCCGCTACAAGTCGCGGCATGGCGGACAGAGTTCCGGCGAGTTCTCATGGAGAAATGGCGACAGCGACTGTCGCGACCCCGTGCTGGGCACGCCACAATTATGGCGGTAAGTCCCCTCTTTGAGGCGTGGTTGGAAAGACCTCACGGCGTCCTCACATTCCGCATGACGCAGGTCCTCACCGGACACGGTAAGTTCGGGAGGTTCCTGCACCGGATTCGTGCGGAAACGACGCCCGGGTGTCGCCACTGTGTGGCCCACCCGGAGGACACGGTGGAGCACACGGTGGAGGTGTGCCCCGCTTGGGCAGAGCAACGCCGTGACCTCGTGAGGGCAATCGGCGGCGGTGATCTCTCGCGCCGGGCCTTGGTTCAGGCCATGCTCCGGAGCGAGGAGGAGTGGCAGGCGGTCGCCCATTTCTGCGAAGCAGTAATGCTAGCTAAGGAGGCGGTCGATCGCGTGAGGCAACGGTCCTTACGCTCCAACCGCCGCCGGGATTCCGATCCCGATTTCCGGCCACCGTAGGCGCGGGCTTGCGGACGGCGAGCAATGGGTGGCTCGCCGTCCGACCGTCCGGTAACCGTCCGGACCAAGCCCAAGTCGTCGACGGCGCGTTTTGTTCCACGCGCGCCTCAAGGAGATGTCAGCAAATCGTAGGGGCCCAGCAGGGTCGAAGCCTACTGGGGCCACGGGTAGTGTGAAAGCGGAACCCGGGGCCCTGGGACGAAGGCAACGAAGGAACAGGAGTGGGTTTTTAGTCAGTAAGAGTCTGACACTATCTCCCGCTCCGCCCAAGAGCGGGGATGTCATTAGGATGATTTTCCCACCCAATAAAAAAAAAAAAAAAAAAACACCGCGATGCAGGATTTCGAAATTTTGAAGTTTTTATTTGTATGGAACCCTATTTTTATTTCTAATATAAAAGTAGCTTAAGTCACTCCTTATAACATTAGCTATCTACTAGTGAAAATCAGGCAACCCGTTTCGTAGATTAGCTGCGACTAACAGATGGGTAAAAATCTGAAAAATTGCATTAGGTATCGAGTACTTTCATATGCATTCAGTAAAAAAAATACTGTTTTCATATTATAATTAGACACTTCGTGTGTAATGTATAGATGAGATCTACCTACATTCCATGTTTTTTTTAAATGTACTATTTCTCTGGAACTCATCACGGTCACGGGGAATTACAAGAAAAAGTTAGAGCTTACCTAATTCTGATAAATACAATAGTTAGACCTTTTTTTACGCGGAAAATCATCAACCTCACACTCTCAGTGTCAGATTTTTACTGACTAAACCCACAGTGTCCCTTCAGTTGCCCTTTTTGTGAGGTTTACGGTAACTCCTTCGAACCACACGCAGTCCTGGCTGGCGTCGGCCTTGATTTGGCTGTTGTTTTTTGTGTAATCTGGACTTTTTCATGTACCTACTTTCTTTGTGTTTTTTTTTGGATTTTTTAATTTTTAAATTATTATTATTATTAAAAGGCCCCATCAATATTGCTGTCATCTCTTTGAGGCGCACGCGCAACACAACGCGCCGTCAACCCGGACTTGGTCTTTACCGGAATGCCGGACGGCGAGCTACCCGTGGTTTGCCGTCCAACAATAACTACACCTGGACCAACGCTAGAATTTTAATAGTTTAGAGTGGTTCTATCATTGAACTATGTTTTCCTCTTATTTATGACCGGCGTAATGCGTTTGTGAAACGGCGGCATCAGAATAACAATTTCAAAACGGTCTTTAAAATTAATGTTTCATAACCTGTTCGTGTTCATTTGAATAAGTTATAACTGAGTTACATTGCGAAGTACCGGACGCTTTTTAAACATTAATTAAACTTCTGATGACATTTACATGCACCGGTATTGTTTTAAAAATGGCGGTTTTAATTGGATTCATGCTGCATGAAGGTAGTGCAAATAACGTGACTTCTTAATTTTTTTTTAATTTTCTGTAGCTGCAGCATATTTTTTTAATCAGTGTTACCCTTTTAAGATTATTGACTCCTTGTTGACTGGGTTTACATTAAACTTCCAAGAAAATAAAGTTAACTAAAAATTCAATCAAGCATCTGTCACCCTGATATTGATCAAGTCTTAAATTATTTATAGTCTTGAACACCGATCAACTTCTTCCTGCGTTTGTCTTCCCATGTTATCTCAAGGTCAGCGGCACTCGTTTTCTTCTTTTACTCCGTTCTATCAAACATTACACTATCATTGACTTCCTTTTCTTTAATATTACTTCTCTCACCGTAGATCTATATTTTTTATAATCTATAGAAAATATTGACAATGGGCATCGGGCGTCGATTATTAATTTTATTTACTTTGTGGTACCTATTTTTGTTTTATATTCACAAATATAATTACGGTTTTATGTTGTTTATCACTATTCATTTATTTATTATATTTTCTTTTGTCCGTGTTCCATGAGTATGCCCATTTCACCAGCCTTATCAGAATACCTGCCAGGGCTGCGTTATTTTTTTTTTTATACCGCAGCATAATAATATTGAGATACGAGCAAAATTGGTTTCGCACAATTTTTTTTATATTTGTTACAATATATTACTTAGTTAATATTTTTCATTTTGTTATTTGTCCCTGTGTCAGTCATAAATAAACATATTTTCTTTATTTTTTTCCTATCACCTTTGTATTTCACTAGAACCCTTCACTTGCGAGCCGGTCTGCTGTCCATGTTGTATTTTAAAAGCTCGTTAAATACTTTTCCGTCGTAATTTGATCCGTGCCAAGGCTCTTAATTACGGCGCCATTTAAACTTGCCTCAAGCCTACACAACCCCAACCTGGCTCATTCATCGGATTCAGGCTTTCATAGATTTCAGCTGAAATGATTTTTTGTTTACTTATCGTGAAAGCAAAAATGGCACCTGAGTTGTGAAGTTTGACGTCTCTCTTGAGGTTTGACTAGTTATGCATAATGGCATGATGTAAACTAAATTAAGAATTTTTATTACAATAAAAAAAATCTGCTCAAGTATGAGTCGGACTTGCACACGAAGGGTTTCCGTATATATATAAAAATCGAGAAAAAAAAACACAGACAAAATAACATTTCTTGTTTTGGATCCCTCTTTAATTTTTTACTTTATTTTAAATATATTATTATTTAGTGTACATTAAGTTTTTTAGGTTTTTAAGTGTTACTAAACCATTAGTTGATAAGTTTTTTACTAACCATAGGACCCATGTAGTTTTACAAATAATAACAATTATTAGCGGCAATAGAAATATACATTTTGTGATAATTTCAATTCTCTACCTCTTACGGTTTATGAGATACAACCCATTGACAAATGGACGGGCGGATAACGGAGGGTCAGTTATAGGGTCCTGTTGGCATCCTTCGGTTACATAATTCTAAAAATCAATTTGTGTTCTTACTTTCATGCGGGAACAATTAACAGCATCAAACTACCTGAAAAGCTATTTCATTTGATACTTTTATTATTAGCTCAATAGAAACTCCTTCGTATATTTTGAATCCGTTCACATCTCAACAACTTGAAGTAAACCTAGTTATGATACATGCAGTAGGTACCGACACATCCCCTTTACTTAGCCGTATAGACATAAGTTGTGACGTCCAGGTATTCACGGAATCATCCTCTATGAGTGAAGGGATCAAAGGCTGATCCTTTAGTTCAGAACTATGGCGATCTGCGGATGAGAGTCCCCCGTTTGTTAGTTGTTGCATACTTTGTGTAGAAGTTTGTTGATTTCTCTTCTTCGGGCGACTAACAAAATAACAATAAACATAGGGTTGATTGTTTTTTGTTAAACATGAAGTTGGTTGTTATTTTGTTAGTCGCTGGGTTCTTTGTTCAAAGTATTTTTTTTTATAAACTTTTGTAGGATTGCGTACCCAAAATATACTAATATGATATGATGGCTCCTTTACTGTAACTTCAGTACCTCTTTGGAACGCTCTCCCACATTCCCTTCGCGACAGCCCTTCTCTGGACGTCTTTAAGAGGAAAATTAAAGAGCACTTCCTTTCTCAATTGACATAGTATTGGTATATATTGTTATATATATATTATATCTGTATGTATAGCATAGACGGCCTTATAATGTTCCCACTGTTGGGACTCAGGCCTCCTCTCTAAGAGAGGGAATGGGCCGTAATCCACCACGCGGGCCCAGTGCGGGTTGGTGGATGTCACATGTCTTCGAATTTTTGGTCCTAGGACATGCCGGTTTCCTCACGATGTTTTCCTTCACCGTTTTGAAAGCAGTTGTGATGAAATAAATTACACAAAGTAATGCGCCTGGCTGGCCGTATGTATGTATCTATGTAATCTGTATGTATGTATATATATTAGACGTATTTATGTATGTTTATGTTGTACACTGGATCCTACCCTCGATTGTGATCTCTCTCTGTCACTCAAAGGTTTGCTGGGAGAAAACTCATTGTTGAGTTAAGCTCGCCTTTGTACATAAATTGTCAAATCCATGTATTGTAGTTAAGTTTTGTGTGTACAATAAAGAATAAGAATAAGAATAAGAATAATATTTTTACTGTCCTTTTGAGTATAATGTTGACTGGTCTACACTGACCTCTCATATCATATGAAAATTTGTAAGTACATATTTTTGTTAACCCTTGTGTGAGTGACGAGGTACTCGGCAGGCGTTTTGAAACTAAAAATAAAGTACGTTTTACTTGATAAAGTTAACAGTGTTTTTTTGAGAGCTCCTAAATTTTTGTGCATTATTAATTTCACATGTTTGAATCCGAAAAACCATAAACAATAATTAAAAAAAAGAAAACATATTATATATCTATAATGAAGTGCCAAAGTACCCGCGTACATCTTTGTGTTTTGTGTTAAAAATACAATATGAAAAATTCAAAACATTTCGTTTTGAGTTTGTTGCTTAAAATACATGAAATTAAATAATGTATCATTCTATAAATACGAATATTTATTTTTATTATATATACATCTTAACTAATAAATATTGTAACTTAATAAATATTTAAACAAATTGAAAATAATATTATGTACAAACTGGTAGAAAAAGAAATCATAGGGCATCAAAAAATTCGTCCATATCGATGTCAATGGGAAAAGTGCCCAGAACGCTGGCAGCATTGCCACGCTGGATGGCAATGCTAATTCGTTGACCGAAGAATAGCCCAGCCCTCTGGTCACGCGAAGAGTCGACCAGCTGTTTGCTGATATCCCGAACAACTCGATGAGCGCTCGGACCCCATGGCCCCAGTGTTTCAATTTATAAATTTCATTCTATAAATGTTTTATCTATATATATATAGATAAAACATATATATATAAGGAGAAATTGACTGAGTGACTGATATACAAATTTCAGGCTTCTAGCCTTGTCAACACAAAGCCGAGACTACTGGGGCTAGGAGCCTGAAATTTGACAAAAGGTATCTTTTTATGATGTAGGAAAGCACTAGGAGAAAATTTTCCAAAATTCACCCCCTAAGGGGATGAAACGGGAGTCCAAAGTTTGTATGGAAGTTTGTTTGGACTTATATTCACGCGGGCGAAGCCACTGGCAGAAACTAGTTTTATATAATAATACAAAATCCCTTAATTACGCAGAATTAACACAACTTTTGGAGCAGGTATTACATGTTGAACGATTTACTGCAAGTTTATTTATTTAGATTTTAAATACCTCAAGTCTCTCAAATAGCGGCTGCTGCACTAAAATTATAGAAGACAATGGAAATAATTAACAATAGATTAAACTTGATTGTATAAAATGTATGAAGGTACCCGGGTAACTCGTCACTCTTATTAAGAAGTTTTTGTGGTCACTCACATAAGGGTTAAAGAGTAACTTTGGAGTTTCTTGTCGGTTCTTCTTCATAGGAAACAACGAATTTATTGGAACCATGCAAAGTTTCTGACGTTTTATAAGTAACCACACGGGCCGATGTGAAATTTGAATGGAATTAATTGGTATTTTTTAAACCAGCGTATTTATCTAGTCACTTGAAAATATGTTAAGAAATTACCATGTTATTAATTATCTTCTATGATGGCAATTAAACAAGAAGGTGCCAACAACACGCCGCTGAACAGAACCTCCCCCTGTAAAGTAAGTCCACCCGCTGCCCGGCTGCTTTCTGATAACACAATCATGGGTTGATCACTCGTCTAAGTAGCGACCTTGTACCCCTAAAATAATCCAAACCCAAGCCATCAAACTTAGTTAAAGTTGCCAGGCTTGTTCCAAACACATCACAATACGTTGTCACCCAAGTATCCAGCCTTCAGTTCTCAACTAGTACAATATTCAGAATATTTAAGCGTTAAACTAAAGTACACACATTAAAGTTGTCGAACAAGGTCTCGAGTCGTCGTAATCCGGCACAAGTTTGCACGCGAGATTACGAGCTTTCGATTTGCGACTGCACAACTTACTTGACAGTTTGTCGAGCGCCAACTTCATCGATCGCCAGGGATCATTGATGAGGTATTGACGAGATTATTTTAAGCTTTATTGAGAATAGTTGATACTTACCTATAAATAGGCAGTAGAAGGGTGTACTTATTGTGCGACAACAAATAGAGATGTAAGGAAGAACAAGACTGTCGGTTTTCTACCGGTTGCATTTCGGGGAGTGTGCGTCGGGATTGCATAATCTAATTCCACCTAGCCCGTTTCATCATCGGACCACCAGGCGTACGGCAATGCGTCACCGCTACATGGTGTCCACCATCCCACCTATACGCACAAAACGTTTTGGGAACACATTCATTGTGCTTACAGATAATGAGTGCAATCCCTTGCCGGAATCTGTGTTTCCTGATGGCTACAACCCGGGAATCTTTAAGTCAATAGTGAATTGGTTACTTCTAGGTAAGCGCGCTCCATCTTCGACCGCATCGTCGCTTTCCATCACGTGAGATAGCGGTAAAGCGGGAACATAACAAAAAAAATTTCTTCATAAAATTTCTTTCATAAATCTTTTTCATAAGTTGGTGATGATTTGCAATCAATCTAAGCTTTATTTAATCCTACTTTTTAGAGGTTGAAAACTATTTATTGTATACTTTTTTTTTGAGTATTAGAAATTATCAAATGAATTCCTCCGTTATGAGTGGAGTGAGACGTAGCGTCATATTTTTAATAACTAACCTTTGTTCCTTGTTGCATTTTGCGCTTCAGGGCTGTAGTATCTTTTAATCGATCCCGCCACCCTAATGCCTTATGCTTTTATTGATTTTGCTTTAGGTGGGAATATCATCTATCGACAAATCCTGCTCTTGGGCAGAAGGAGATAGTGTCAGACTTTTACTAACTAAAAACCAACTCCTGTTCCTTCGTTGCCTTCGTCCCAGGGCCTCGGGTTTCGTTTTCACACTAGCCATGGCCCCAGTAAGCTTCGACCCTGCTGGGCCCCTACGATTTGCTGACATCTCCCTGAGGCACGCATGGAACAATACGCACCGTCGACGACTTGGGCTCGGTCCGGACGGTTACTGGACGGTTACCCATTGCTCGCCGTCCGCAAGCGCCTACGGTGGCCGGAAATCGGGATCGGAATCCCGGCGGCCGTTGGAGCGTTAGGACCGTTGCCGCACCCGATCGGCTGCCACCTTTGCTAGCATTACTGCTTCGCAGAAGGAGGCGACCGCCTGCCACTCCTCCTCGCTCCGGACCATGGCCTGTACAAAAACCCGTCGCGAGAGATCGCCACCGCGCCTTACGCCGTTCGTTATATCCATAGCCGAGGGTGACAACTTTCCATCAGGCAGGCCACTCTGTTATTTAATACACCACACCTAAAATAACAACGCCAACCCAAATTGAATAGTAAACGCAGCACAGTTACTAAAATATAATTTCATAGTTAAAACTGGCACAGACTCATCGTTCCATCGAATAAACAAGCGATAAAAATCTACAAACAGACGGCCGCTGCGTTTATTTTGTCACGAAATAAATCGCACGGCGCGCCGGTGTGGCGAGTGCACAATATTATTTATAGAAATAGCAGCGGAATAGAGTTTGTATTTTATTGCTAGTGATATTATTGTAGTGCGCTGGTCGCCAGGCTGCTCGGGACATATTTCTTCGTCTGGTTCTCGCGGCGGCGACAGCAGAAGACGCCTCTTTCCTGGCAATCGGACAGGAAATAAAGTACTTTTTAGCATGTCATGATTTGAAAACATGTCAATAAATTTTTCAAACCTAGAGAGAGAGAGAAAAAAATAATATTTTTATTTTAATAAATCACATTCGCTTCGGTTTCACCCGTGTTTTTGATTACTAGTATCTACTCCTGAGAGTCGTAACGTGATGTTATATAACCTATAGAACTTGCTCAATAAATTGGTTATCAAACACTAAAAGAATTTTTCGATTCGAACCGGCAGATAGTTCCTGAGATTAGCGCGTCCAACCAAACCAACTCTTCAGCTTTCTAATGTATATATATAAAAAATGAGATACTGACTGACTGACATATCAACGCACAGCCAAAACTACTGGGACTAGGAACGTGAAATTTTGCACAAGACTTCCTTTTATAACGTAGGCGAGCACTAAGAAGGGATTTTTGGAAATTCACCTTTTAAGGGGGTAAAACGGGGTCAGAAGTATTTACAGAGAAACCTACTTTCACGCGAGCAAAGCCGCTGGCAGAAGCTAGTATTAGTATAGAAGATAAATCTAACACAAGCTAAAGTGTCTAAGTTTGCGCAGAGCCTTAGAACGTAATATTTACCGTAACCCAACCAAAAAGTGAAAACCCTGATAAAGGTTATGAGGAAACTTATTACACTCGTATCGCTAAGAGTTGAAAACCACATTTAACTTATAATTCTTGACCCAATTTAACATCAAAACACGATTTGAATAAACCAATACAGTATTACAATATTAGACTCACCTCTCACCTCAAATAATACAGCCATGAAATCTCTGACCCCATCTAATGACCATTATGACAACAAATTGACACATTCTGCTCCAGAATTAGGTATTTTTAGTCCCCTAAGCTCATTAGCGAGAAGCTCTGTTTGCATTTAAAGCGACATCATTACGGGTTCGAGTTTGGGAGACAATCGCCCATTGCGGCAGCAATAGCGAACTGGCTGGAAAATTGAAGAGGAATTCTCGTTGGCAGTTGGATTGTTTATGAAATACTTATGTTTGGTTAAAACATATAATAAATAAAATAACTTAATTTAATAGATGATTATTACACTTAGAACTAATCGGTTGGTTATGGCATAAAATAAAATGTAAGGCCAATATTCTAGGCACAGTTTAATCTTGATTAAAACTTGATTTAATTTGCGATCAGAGTATAGTCGGTCGGTTCTAAGATGAAGTGGTCGAACCAAACAATAAGATACAATGATAACAACACGGCTTCAACACAATTTAAGAACTCTCACACTGTGTTACCTATTGCATTTGCTAAAAAACAGACTTTTATTTGATGGTGCAAAATCATCATCATTATTTCAGCAGAAAGACGTTCATTGTTGGACATAGGTCTCCCCTAGGCGTCGTTCCAGTGCATTCCCGGAACCCACACCAGGTCATCGGTTGACCTTGTGGGAGGCTTTCTAATGCTGCACCTCCCGTTACGCGGTTGCCACTCCAGAATCTTTTGTCCTCTTCGACCATCCGTTCTACGAGCAACGTCTCCACCCACTCAAATAATTTGAACTCTCAGAAGTTTACTAACGAAAACCTGTCTGTGTTTTTTTCAGTTCTTCTTTGCATTCCAGGGCCGCGGTGAAAAACCAGCAGGAAGGTCAATTTACAAAAAGGAAAATATTTTAAGCCCTGTACATTATGCAAGCCTTTTAATGTAACTGAAAGCTTTAACCATCAAATAGTAAAAAGAAGTAAGCCTAATACACGTAAATAAAATAGTTTAAACTCCACTCTAATACATCATAGTTCGTGTGTATGGTAATTAGTTCCACTCAAGTGAGTCCCAAAGGTCGCGAGATCAACTTCGAAACTAATTCAACAGTCTAAGTTACCTCCAAGTCTTATTTTCACGTAATTTTGAACTACTTAGCTAACACTCAAGTTTGGATTGGTTAATTATTTTCTTATTAGATATTATCCTACCCTAAAGTTTGGGCCGAATTGTATTTTGTCTTTAGTAAGAGAATTAAGTATTGAAAAATTAAGCTATTCCTAATGCAGTACTGCAGATGGGCTGATACAGGTCTGATGCCTGATCAGAACATCAACATTCAGCTATCATAAATGTGTTCGTCGTCCTCTTACCTAATCTAACCTATCTATCCATTTTCATTCTTTCTTAAATCTATCTTCTTATTAAATTATCATCATCATCATTTGATTGTCTTTTTTCATCTATTTTTATTAATTTGTAATTGAATAGATATTTGAATTATTGTATTTTTTTATGTAATTGAATCATCTCTTTTAGTTTAATTTTAATTCATACCTAATATATGGTTTTATAATTTCAAACAATTACTGTGAATGCTGTACATCTATTTAATTGATATATTTACACGGAAATATCCTTTCAACTTATAGTGTAAAATATTTTATGAAAAATTTGCTGGTGTACCTTATTAACAAAAAAAAAAAAAATCTCAGACGGAAATCAAGACTCCGATTCCCGACGATCCCCTCTTCGAACACACAACAGCCTCGAGTAGACTTATGAGAGCCACCACCTAAAGAAAGAAATAAGCCGTGCGAAAAACTGTACCTACCACCATCTGACTTCTGAAAACCGTAGTGGCCTATAAGCATAGCACTATATTGATTGTGTACCCAGGTAAGACATTGTAAACACAACTTGGCAAAATGGGGTTTTATAGACTCGTCGACACCCAATGTGTCTGCAGTGCCCCTGTTTAGAATGAGCCACACGTTGGAGTGCCCCGATTATGAATACACGTGCACTTTTGAGGTCTTAATGACCGACGATGCTGTAGTGAACGTGGTTAGCTACTCGGCCCAAATTGACTGGCCTATTGGTTTAGTATATTATATATGTATTATCAGTTATCTAGTACTCATAGCATAAGCTCTGCTAAGATTGGGACTAGATGGCGTTGTGTAGTTTATAGTTGTGGAATATTAGAATTATTAGTGGTCAGTGGCCGAGACTGCTATGCCAGAGGTCGTGGGTGCGATTCCCAACGAAGACAAATGTTTGAGTGATGAGCACCATAATTTGTTTTGTGTCTGGGTGTAATTTATCTATAATATGAGATTAAGATATTTAGATACATATAAGCAGGTATGTTTATCAGTTGTCTAGTACTCATACCACAAGCTCTGTTTAATTTGAGACTAGATGGCGTTTTGTCAAAGTTGTGGAATATTATTATTATTTAAGAAGTTTGCCATCGCTCGAAAAGAAAAAGAAGAAGCCGAAAGAAGCCTATTTTCAGCCTAAAACTGTCCTCTCTTCAACTTAGGGCACAACCGTGGCCACATCGACTTCTCCAAAGTCAAAGTCAAAGTCAAAGATTTTTATTTCACATAGGCCTACATGGGCACTTATAAAACGTCAGAACCTAGTGCACGGTTCCAAATTAGTCGTTTTCTATGGAGAAGAACCGGCAAGAAACTCCATGGTTACTCTTTTAAAAAAGAATTTGTTGGTACAATTTTTTTCTATTTACAATATATTGGATTTATTATGTAAGGACAGTGTAGACTGGTCAATAAAGTACAATAAAAATAATCATAATAAAAAGGAACCTAAGAATTCGCGGAATCTACAGTGTTCTCACATTCACATTATAAAAAAGAGGCTATATAAATAAAAGCAAGTTAAATAAATAATTACAATTATTAATAAATAACACGTTAACAATATAAATAATAATAAATAAATAAAAAAAATAAAAAAATATTGCAAAAGCAATGTATATATTACAACAAATGTGGAGCAGTCAATAGAAACATTTACAAAATATTATGAGCTACCAGGGGGCCACATGTGCAGAAGCAGTCATTGCTAAACAAGCGTGTCTTCGACATAGTCTTTAACCTTGTAATACGCTTTTTTAGTTAGGACACGCTTAATATGGGTTTTGAACTTTCCTTCGCTAAGTTCAGTCACCACCTTTGGCAGCTTATTATAAAAGCGTATGCTGTCTACTAAAAATGACTTGCTGGTCTTAACTAATCTCCATTTGGGTAACACAATTTCGTGTTTATTACGCGTATTTATGTTATGATAATCGCTTCTAATTTTAAAGAGTCCTAGGTTTTTACGAACATACATAATACTTTCCAAGATATAAAGAGAAGGCAAAGTCAGTATATCGATTTCTTCGAATTTATTTCTAAGGGACTCGCGAGGACCCATTTTATAAATAGCCCGGATTGCTCTCTTTTGCAATATGAAAATTGAGTGTGCATCAGCTGCAGATCCCCACAGTAAAATGCCATAAGACATAATACTGTGGAAATAAGCATAATAAACTAACTTAGCTGTGGCTACATCGGTCAGTTGCCTTATTTTTCTTACTGCATATGCGGCCGAGCTCAGTCTACCTGAAAGAGCTCTAATATGAGCGCCCCACTGCAGTTTAAAATCGATGGTTAAACCTAAGAATGTTGTTTCCGTAATAGCATCAAGTTTGTTGCCGTCAAGAATTAGATTGACGCCAACTTGAGGGACATTCGGTAATGAGAACTTTATACATTTAGTTTTATTCGCATTTAATAAGAGATTATTAGCAGCGAACCATTTCGAAAGAACAGCCAGACTATCATTGACATGCAAGATATCCGCATCTTTCCTATCTACTTTAAAAATAAGGGAAGTGTCATCAGCAAATATAATTATATTGGATAAATTAGCCATCATGTAAGGAAGGTCATTAATATAAACCAGGAAAAGGAAAGGACCAAGAATTGAACCCTGAGGCACGCCCATCTTTACTAAAGACCCCGAGGACGTCGCCCCATTAATGAATACTTTTTGTTGCCTGTTAGATAAATAAGAAAAAACAAGATCAGCAGCTCGACCACGAATTCCGTAATGATGTAATTGACAGATTAGAGTATTATGGTCAACGCAGTCAAATGCTTTAGAGAGGTCACAGAATATGCCAATAGCATCCTGGGACTTCTCCCAGGATTCCAAAATGTGACTGATGAGTTTCACTCCTGCATCTGTCGTTGACCTTCCTTTCGTGAAGCCAAACTGATGACTATGCAAAATCCTATTCGAATTAAAATGAGACAACATCTGGTCGAGCATGATTTTTTCATATATTTTACTCATTGCTGGAAGCACAGATATAGGTCTGTAATTAGAGGGGTCATTCTTACTACCTGATTTGAAAATTGGTACTACTTTACTATGTTTCATCAAATCAGGGAATGTGCCGCTGTCTAGGCATTGATTAATTATGCCTGTTAGGACAGGAGCAATTGAATCAATGATATCTCCAAGAACCTTAACGGATATACCCCATAAGTCCTCAGTATTTTTCATGTTAAGACTATTGAATGTTTTTTTAATTAAATCAACAGAGATGCGCTTAAATTCAAAAGTTGGTACATCCTTAGTGAAATTTTCTTTCAAAAAAGATTCAGCTGACAAAGATGAAGAAGGGAGAGATTTTGTAACTTCTATTGAGATATTGGCGAAGAAGTTTTCTAACGTCTCAGCCACTTCAGTCCTATCTGAGATGATTTTATTATCAATTCTAAGGGACAATTCATTCCGATCTTGTTGGTTTGTCTTTCCAGTTTCCTTGTTTATCACCTTCCAGACAGCTTTAATTTTATTATTAGAATTTCTAATTTGTTTACTTACTGACTTAGATTTAGCTAGGGCGCAGACTCTTTTGAATATTTTTGAATAGAGTCTGACATGGTTATGCAAGTTAAGATCAGACGATAATGATTTTTCATGATATAGCTGATATAAAGTATCTCTGCTTTTTCTAATTCCAGCAGTAGCCCATTCATTAAATTTGGATTTATTATTGATCTGAACTTTTTTAATTGGACACGCCTTATTAAATTCTTGACATACAGTAGAAAATAATATACTATAATTTACAGTAGGGTCTTGTGAATCAAAATTGGCTGTTGTGAGACTACTATGAACTCCCATCCCGCGGTCACGCGCAAGCGGCTTCTGTTATTGAATACCGACTAATAACTTTCCTCTAACGTTTTTAATACCTAAAACCTTATTTACATACAAAGTAATACCAAGGATTTGAAATTTTAATAATATTTTAGCGTAGTTAGATTATGCCTGCGTAATCCGCTTCGGGCAGGTTTATATAACATTCAATTAAAACCGTAATCGAATAAAAAAGATCGAGCTCGTGTACTGTAATTTATATCAGAGGTATTATATGATTAACGAGATTAGTACTGAATATTTTACGTCAAATCTGATATTTTTTTAAAGGTCAGTAAAATATATATATAATTCTATTAAAATTAAAGTTTGTTATCAAAGCTACTAACTAGTGAAATATGTTGTATTTCTGCTTTTGCTCTGTGACCAAGGGTTGACTTCCGAAAGGGAAATCCGTTGTTCTGGATCGCAAAGAGTAAAGGAGGAACATAGGTGTGGTTAAAGGCACCAAGAGGCTGACACTCCCTCGCGCCCCATCCCAGAAATCATTACATGATTTCCTACCTTAAAAAAAAAACTAGCTGGCTTCCCTCTCCTAGCTGATACCACTCAACGATAGTGTAACTGTATCTCAGTGAAATATCATTTGTAATCAAATCAACACTTCCAGAGCCTGCCTCCGACAAACAAACAACATTACTTTAGATATTTATCATCTTTATTGCATTGCATAAAGCAAACTCGTTTTTCACGTCTATCTGTTTATCCGCCAACCCTTCCTAAACCACGCACCGCTTTTGATGCGGTTTTACTAATTGAAAGAGCAATAGGCAAACAAAGTAGGTTTATATACATACAGAACATGTGACTGGA
The DNA here is from genome assembly GCA_949316375.1 of Mythimna vitellina. Classification (NCBI taxonomy): domain Eukaryota; kingdom Metazoa; phylum Arthropoda; class Insecta; order Lepidoptera; family Noctuidae; genus Mythimna; species Mythimna vitellina. Next base: position 664,719 of record OX438691.1, on the reverse strand, counting down.
ATAATACACACCATTCTTATACAACACAATTAGTAAATTAAGTTATGTGCTTTTATTATGCTACTTATTGTATTTACAACTATGTGAAACTGAAACGATTCAGTAGTTTAAATTAATAAAATGTTACACACATTTTGATCACCACAAACACACATGTGTAGTATTAGGACATAGTTGCAGAAGCATGCAAAGCTATTTCTTAATGACATAGATAAGGCCGGGACCCAAAAATTATGGAGGTACAGCAAATCACAGCTCCGAACAATCACAGGAGTCTTCACGGGGCACTACGCCTCCAACAAACAGCTCCAAAACATGGGACTAGCAAGCGCCCCGACTTGTAGGATCTGTGGAGATGCAGAGGAGTCGATGTTACACTTGCTGTGCGACTGTGCAGCACTAGGCTCCAAAAGACTAAAGTATCTGGGTCAAACATTCCCAAGATCAGAGGACTACAGGCTCAGTGCCATCAAGGCCATAATGGGACTCATGAAGGAGGTGCACGGAGGGGTAGGCGTTGAGTAGACAGGAGGAGCATAGCACAAAAGATCCAGAAGGGTCGAAATTCTCTGGCCCTGTGCCAGCCCACAATATGATAAGATAAGATAAGGGCATAGTTTTATCTTTCAGAACACTAACCCTATAAATATCACCCCTTGATAAGAAGGCCGAGCAATCTTGTAAACACTAGTCCCGCAAGTATACTTAGACTGGCTATATTGTAACTAAACAAACACTTAGTGACACTCAGGTGCCACGAGCCAACGCTAACACCGGCCTTCACAAAAGCAGCACTTTAACTGATATAGGAATTCATTTGTTTGACCCCATTTATATTTACAATTTACAGGCCTCGTTTGTTAGACCAACAGTCGAAATTGTATGTGCTGGTTTGAAATGAATGTTTTTTTATCATTTGGTGCTTGTTTTTTTCAGGAACACTTTCAGCAGCGATAGGTTTAACATGTGAAAAGGTAAATGATAAATGTGTTTTTAGCTTGTTTGTTGGACACTTCATTATTTTCAAATTGTAACATGGGCTCGGTATTCGGACATGGATTGATCGATTAGAAAATTTCGGCTTCGCATTGGTATTAATTATCTTTATATAAAAGGAGAAACTAATTAACTGACATATCCACCCACAGCAGAAACTACTGGTACTAGGAGTATGAAATTTTGCACAAGGTTTCTTTTTATGACGTGAGCGAGCACTCAGAGAGGATTTTCTGAAATTGACCCTCTAATGGAATGAAGGGGTCCTAAGTTTGTATGGAGGAACCAACTTTGAAGCGGACGACGCCGCCGGCAGAAGATAGTCTAGGTATTTATTAAGCTTTTTTTTATGGTGGGAAATCATCCAATGACATCTCCCGTTCTTTCGTGTCAGACAGGCTAAAAACCACTCCTATTCCTTCTTTGCCTTCGTTCCAGGGCCTCGGGGTTTTCTTTCGCATCACCCATGGCGCTCCATGTGGCGCGCCTGGAAAACTACGTGCGTCGACGACTTGGGCTCGATCCCGACGGTTACCGGACGGTTACCAGACGGTCGGATGACGAGCTACCCATTGCTCGCCGTCCGCAAATTGGGATCGGAATCCCGGTGGCTGGCTCGCGTGTGTGGCCGCCTTGTTTGCTAACATTACTGCTTCGCAGAAAGAGGCGCCCGCCTGCCACTTCTTCTCGCTCCGGATCCGGCGCGAGAAATTGCTGCCGCCGAGCGCCCCCACGAGCCTTTTATTAAGCTGGGAAATCATTCAAAGACTTCTCCCGCTCTGGGTGGAGCGAGAGAGCGTCTTAGACTTTTACTGACTAAAACCACACCTGTGTCATTTGGCTGCTCTTTGCGTTCTAAGACCACGGGTTTCTTTTTCAGAAAATGCCCATTATCCTAGCCTAACCTAAAAATACTAACACGATAATCCTGTATCTCAGTGGTATTTCATTCTTCAAAAGATAATCACGTCACACTAAGATTATGAAGGAGAAAGGTGCATGTATGTTTGTTGATTCTTCACTCTGGAATGAATGACTGGAATTAAATGTTTGGTTTACGGCTTAAACAAATGCTGGAATAGTATTAACATTATGATACGTTCTATCCCTGGAGCATGTACAGTTAGGGGTTAAAAGTGCAGTTGCAAACAGCCGGTAATAAAGTGTCTAAAATTTATTTGTAGAAGAGGGTCAATGATTTATGACTGATGTAATTTATAGCATAGAACCTAAAGTAGTTATTAAACTAGTTGTAGACCATTAAACGTATACTACAAAGAAATTTTAGACATTTTAGCATTAATAGATTGCAAATGCACTTTTGGCCTTTGACTGTACCTACCCTTGGGAAATTTTTCTTCATTGAAGTGGGTGAAGCCGTTGGCAACAGCAAGTTACCTACACTAATATTATAAAGAGGTTAAGTTTGTTTTTTTGTTTGTATGAGGTAATCTCTGAAAGTGCTGGTTCGATTGCGAAAATTTTTAGAAAGCTGCTTTATTTCTAAATGCCATCGGCTATATTTTATGTATGTGAGCGAAGCCGCGAGAAAAAGCTAGTTTATATTATGATTGGTCAATCAGAAACTCAGAAGCCTTTAGTCATGGTATCCCAGGTAATAGCAGTGGTGTGGCTGGGGAACATTAAGCCTTTGAATAGTCAAAGGCGGCTTAATTAACCTACGTATAACTTAGGTAACATGATCCCACATCGTGAGACAACATAATATATAATAATGGACCGGTTTAATAAACATAGGTACCTAACTGAGAGCTAAATCTCTAAAGATGCTGTCATAGCTGTAGGCAGTTATATATAATTAACTAAATGTCAATAAATTAGGATAAAAATAACGAAAAAAAAATAGGATTACGCTTATGTAAATAAAATGTCAGAAAACAAAAAAAAGTTATTGAAAATATCAAAATTAATTCCATTACAAATTATTGAGGTCTGAGTAAGATTCTCAATCATATAAAAAAAACAATTGATTATTAAACTGACTTTAATAATCAATTGTTTTTTTATTATAATCAGAGTCAGTATATTATAATCAGAATTATTGCAATTTAGAGTCAAGCCCATATATATATATATATACAGAAAAAATTGCATGCTGATTAAGAGGCGAAATAAGCAGAACCGTGAATTGTATTTTAATATCTGTACTTCCAAATTTCTCAGCGTCATCCTGGGCATGATTGCTGACAGACTGGACTGCTGTATTCTGAATCATTGCTCCAGTATCTCAACTGGGGTACTGAAGCACTGACTGTTTTATTGGGTGTGTGAATGTAATTTTATAGTTGTGTTTGTGTCACTAACATGTAAGTTTGTTTTTTATTTTTACTAACACTAAATGATCCCAGTTACTCGAAATAAAAAATACATATATTTCAAGTAAATAAATAATTTATTTATATATTTTATAAACTGTACTGATTTAGTCTCAAGAGGGAGGGATATTGGGACTCGATTTGAAATCACAATATAAATCCTGCCAGCTACTTCACCCGCGTGAAACTTGAAGATTAGCTCCAAAGTTTATAGTATCGGGATAAAATATATCCTTATCCAGGACTAGGTATATAAGTGTGCTAAGTTAAATTCAAATCCATTATGTTCAGCCGATGAAACTGAGTCGATGAAGCGGCAACGACACGAGACGGCACGACGTTGCCGCTTCGTCGTTTTGTATGTAAGCTACACCAAGCGTATAGTGACGAATACGCGTCTATGAAGCTACGCGTCCGTGAACAATTGGCAATAAACTTAATATCATTAGGATTAGGTGATGGTCCCATTAGTCAAGCAACGCCTCTCATACATGAGGTTATGAGTTCAAAACCGGGCAAGTACCAACGTGAATCTTTCAATTCATATGTACTTTTCTAAGCTTACCTAGGACATTACTGACACCCTTTGCTCGGAAAGTACGTACAACCTTTAGTCCCGGTTGTGATTAGTAATTTTTTGACAGCCGTTATACGTAGTTAGACGCCCGAAGATCTGACCATCAGTCTATTGAAGGAGTACCGTGTTGCCTAGTAATGTGTTGAGGGTGTCTGATGGGCAGCTGCTCCATGTAAAACATGGGTATTCAGCCGAATTCGGTTAGGCTGGAAACCGAGCACCGAGCCCAGGCTAGTAGGGAAAAGGCTGGAGAAATGATTATTACGATTAATTAGATAATCCTTTTTCATGTACAGCTTCTTGTTATAATATTGTTGACTTACCCGACTTAATAAAAGAACGTGATCAATAGAAACGTAACAAGGTATAAGCACTCGTAATACTCGCTCGTGTTTTCCTCACTCAGTGCCACAACCATTTCTTATTCATGGCGTATCGAGTTCCAGGCGCACCGGCGCGACGCCGACGGCTGATTGATTGCGAATATCCCCACATCGCTCACTACCATCCATAAAGGCACATCTACAGCCCACGACTAAGCTACGTAAGTGTATATAACTTCGCTTTGTATATATAAAAAATAGAATTTACTTAAAAAAAAACTTTGCAAGTGCGAGTCAGACTCGCGCACTGAGGGTTCTGAACGAAGTTACTCAAAAACTAAATAATTTATTCCCGAAGATTTTTTAGAATCACCATAATTTTTTTGTGTCGTAACAACAAATTTTGTATTTTGAGATTTATTCCTATGACTATACTATAAGATCTTCCTTTATGTAAAATTTCAGGATTCTGGTTCAGCGGGAAGTCTCTTATGAATTTTGATTCCTTTGAGACTGTCGAAATATACGTTTATTGCGACATAAACGGTCGTATTATTTTTTCGTTAACTTAGAAGTTTTATTTTTTCACAGCTTCAAAAGACCGTAGACTCAAGTCTACGGTGTTAATTTCAACTCAATACTTCCACGTGTTCCTGAGATAAAGAATCTTGACAGACGGATAGACAACAAAGTGATTCGATAAGGGTTCTGTTTTTTTTCTTTTTGAAGTAAGGAAACCCAAAAAAATAACATTTAGTTGAATTTAGAACCTCCTTTTTTTTTGGACATGGTGGAAACTATAGGCGGGACCGGCCACTACTCAGTTCGGTCACACAAATGAATCGTGCACCTAACGTGGCAAACGTTTCCGTGCGAAACACTCGTGCTTACCCAGATTACGCTCACATCACTAATGAATACTCAGAACAAAGTGCCATCCTCAATACATCTGAAATTAACCGACAAACCGTCGCGCTAGCTTCACGTCATTTTAAATAATACATATTTAAAATAGGTAGGAATAGTGATGCGTAACCATCGAATATCCGCCGACAACTATCCGGCTTAAGTTAATCGGATATTCCAACTACGTGTTGTTCGGTAATCTGGTTTATTGGATAAAAAGCGCGAACAATTCGCTGTGATCGTATTAGGGGGAGGATTTGTTGTGTTTGGTTTACCAGAAATTGAATGGATAGGAATAACGTCTGGCAATGTTAAGCTGAAGCTAGTTTAGTGAAACATTTTCGTCATTTGAAGAATTGTATTTCATGGTTGAGATGATTCAAATTTTTATTTATTGTTCATTCGTAAATTTGCAAATAAATAAAAAAAAATACAAAAAAAAAATAACCGACTTCACTAAAAAAAAAAAAACTAAAAGGACTTCTAAGATTAAAGTTACTTTGATAGTGACTTCTAAGATTAAAGTTACTTTAATAGTGACTTCTAAGATTAAAGTTACTTTGATAGTAACTTTGATCTTAGAAGTCGGTGTTTCTTGGTATTGTTTGTTTCTTATCTAACACCGACTTCCGAAATTAAAGATCATTTTGATCCTTTAAGTGCTTTTTTTTGTGAAGTCGGTTATTTTTGTTTTTGTATAAAAGTTTTTTATTTCACACTTTTTAGTTGCGATTCACTTATATATAACCTATTTCTCATGTCAATTCCAATTAACCCAAACACTGCTAGGTTACATAAATTTTTTATGAAGTTTCTGTGTCTAACTTCCACCTTCCGGCACCCACCATCAAATCAGTTTGATAGTACCTTATAGCCAAACTGCATTTCATGACAATTCTAATAAGCCCAAAAACCGCTAGTATACATTGATTAATTACAGAGTTCCGGTGCCTACCTTCCGACTCCATCATCATCATCAAGTCACTTCGATGATACCATTTTCAACATTACTATTCAGAACCATTTGTTTATTTGTATTGTCATAGTCGTGTCATCTTCATTGTTATATCTATGTGAGTATGAAGTTCCGTTCTCCATTTCTGGTCTTCTTCATCAGAACCACTTCATCGAATGTTACTTTTTGACTGTCAGTGCTTAAGTTCTCGATGAAAATACTAAAATTACTATATATTCGCCTATAATAGTCATAGTCATAGTAATTTATTGGTAAGGGATTCTTACAAGTCATAGTAATATTTGAGGAGTTCCCTCGATTCCTTATGGATCTAATCATCAGAACTGGATTTTAAAAAAAATGAGACCGTTCGGAAAGCATATCTTCAAAGAGAAAAAAAATTTGCAAATCGGTCCATAAACGACAGAGTTCTGAGGTAACACACATCAACAATTAAATAAAAAAAATTAAACATACAAACCGAATTGATATCCTCCTTCTTTTTTTTTTTTGAAGTCGGTTAAAAATATATTTCTCTATCACTGTTCGTTGATTGTGGTGTTCTATGTATATGCTAGTTTTATAACTGTGCCGGCTTGCTGCCATGATCCATGTTGAGTTGGAACCCCATTTAGTTGCACACCACTTTGAGGCGCGCACCGTACTATGCTACTCGCATTTTTTATTTGTCTCTGTACTTTTACTAAGCACCTACCCGTGTTATAAAGTTTTTCAGGTTTTTAACGTATCTTTACATAATTTTTGTCTAAAATCGTAATATTGATGTTTGTGATTATAATTTTTTATTTATTTAGGTGTTTAGTTTTTATTTCATCGTGCTTTTGTGTATTGTCTGTCCATTTTTCTGTGTTGCATTAAAAAACATTTTATCTACCTGTCTATCTATCTTAACCTTGAAAGGCGCAGATGGATGTGCATGATGAACAACAAAGGGGGTGACGCATATCCTGGGTATGTAACACATAACAGTAAGTAGACTTTACTAACAAGTTTCAAAGATTAATTTCGCCAAATAATTTCTACAAATTTAAAATCAGTTGAAAACAATGCACTGTAAATGAAATAATGTGCAATGAATGTCGTACAACACTTACTCAGAATAAAAGCGCGAGTCAAACTTAAATGCAGTTCCCAACTCCAAGCCACAACTCTTTAATACCCGCACATAATCTATCTCTGGCGTATGCACGTTCAGTTATTATATTCATAACAAGCGCTGACAGATTTCTCGCCTCGAGAGCCGGATAGTCATTACTCACAGCGGGGCACGTCACTACTAAACACGCATTATAACAGCTACTAGGTATCTGTTTGAGTAGAAAAACCTTCGCGAGTGATATTGATGAATAATTCATGTCTCGTCGGCGTCAACAATAAGGAAGCAGTAAGTGTTTTACCGTTTGTGAATAGCTGAATATTTGATATGTGGATATTCGACGAACACCGAGTATCCGAGCATCCGACCAGTAATTACGTCCGACCGATTTATGAGTTTGCCTTGCTAATGACGGCACTATTTCGTCTGTCGGAAGTTTACTACCATTAATAGGTTTAGAGACCCAAAAGCCTGGTGTCCATTACGTAAATAGCACTGAGCGGTTATTAGCTGAGTGGAAGCACAAAGATTACGACCATGAGAGCAGCGAAAAGAAAATTTGGTTTGAAAAATAAATATTTTAAAGCCTTCTTTTCATTACGTTTAAAATATGATGTAGAATGTTTTTCCTAAACAGGTTTTATTCGGTTCCGGCTCGGTTTTATAACACGGACTCGCGTGAATCTTTTTAGGTAAATATTTTTGAAAGGACTTTAATGAGATTGCTGTCACAACTTGGAGCTTTACTTGTAATGGTCCGCTGGTTCGTGTATACAACGCTTAATGATTAATTATATTATTGAATACTGTAATGGAGTGTTGTCCGGTTAGGTAAGAAGATGAATAGAAATTCATTAAAAGTTTCATTGGACACTTTAAAATAAAATATATAATTGTAATAATTTTTTTACATGGAAATTATCTAATGATTTCCCTCGCTCTAGAGTGGAGTGGGAGGGTGTGTCAGATTTTTACTGACTCAAACCACACCTACTAAGACTAAGTACTTGTGTACTCAGACCATGCATTTCTTTATCAGAAGTTTTCCCATGGCTAAGGTTTGCTGACGTCTCTTTGAGGAAAGTGTGGAACACAGCGTGCCATCGACGAATCGGGGTCGATCCGGACGGTTAACGGACGCCAAGACAGCGAGCTATCTAGCGCATAAGTTTTGTACTCATGAAAATCACCATGTCTCATGAGTCTGAAATATAAAAAGGTGTTATCAATGCTTTCAAGAAATCATTAAATCAGAAACATTAAGCAAGGTCCCCTGGCGCTAATCACTTAGTTTCTGTCACAACTGTTAGCAGATCCACCATCTCCAATTGTTTTCCGAATCGTTTCCTAAATCCAAGTCGGATTTAGTTTTAGTGATCCGATTTGGAACTGTAAAGATGTAAGTGGATATAAAAGAGGGTAGTTTTAGTGTTTCTGTGAGGGTAGTCGTAAAATGAGGCGTGGCGGTGCATTACTGCGGGTTGTGGACGTTAAGCTAAAGAGACGGTAATCGGAGATGAGTCTGGAGATGCTTGTATAGTTTCTTTATTTATTATCGTCGACTATCTGAGATTTTTACGTTACAATTTGCGTGGCCAGAAGGCTGGCTCGTTTTTCACTCAAAGAATTAGCATTGCCATTCAACGTAGCAGTGCTGCCAGTGGCATTCTTCTAGGCACATTTCCGAATGACAGTGATGTGAAGGAGTACTTCGACGCCTGAGTGTATTTTTTGTTTTTGTATTATAAGTACATAGTTAGGTTTAGTATTAATGCATAGTTTGATTAGTATTTGAGGACCTTATATATAATATTTATTTAATAAAGCTGAGTATTTTTTCTGAAAAGTAAAGTTACATTTTAATATTAATCCACCATAAGTGATATTCTTGATATCAGCTGTCACACTTGCTCGAATGTTTACAGAAACGCTCATTTTGTTTGTGTGTTGATGCATTCGGAGATTTTATCATTTTGTTTACATAAGCTGGGAAGAAAATTTTCCATAAGAAATAGTTGGACAGTAATGGTTGCAGCAAAAGATAATATATATGCGTGTGGAAATAATCAGAATATTAGGTTTAAAGCGATCCTAGATTCCTCCAGTCAGCCAAAGTTGGAAAAATGAAAAAGTCTGGTGGATATCCGTGTCAGTGATAAGATCAAAAACGTACGCAAACGTAAATGTAGTGTGTTGAATATACTTTATTCTATCTATCTATGGTGCTGCCCAATGAGACTTGGGGGAGAACTTCTTGATAAAACAACTGCCCATAACTACACGAGACGTCAAAAACAAAACACTGACACATAATCCAACCAAAGAAAGTTCAAGTAACCGGTTTGATGAAGAGCATACCCTCTCCCTGAGCACCCCCCCCCACTAACCCCTCGGCCAATATTTCAGCCACTCACATATAAAAAATACAATATTAAAGCCATAAATCAGGCCCTCCACAAATCTACGCTAGCATAATTCCCTGTAACACGAGTCTCGAGGGTTCCGCAGTAAATATTGAAACAGTACAACAAAAAGTAATAATCTTTGCAAATATTTCAAAAGTAAATTACATATCAAATAAAACTCGAGTTGTAGGCGCGTGACGGGTTCAGGGAGGCACACACGGTTACAAGTAATACTGGAGGCAGGGGATCTTTGATTACGTGTTACTGAGTCGGGAATTCTCGGCAATCATCTCGGTGGCATATTTTTAGTACGGAGATAAAAATATTAAGCTTTTACAGCCCTATCATTTGTGTTGTCAAACCCTTATTCATACCAAAAATTCTGATAAATTCGTATTTGATTGCATAAACCCTCGTCACGCGACTTTTTAATCACATTTGTATCAATGGTTTTATCGTAACAATATTTTATTTTACTCCACCGTCAGTGCTAAGCTTTAAAGCCAGTTTATTACAAACAGATTTGTGTTTTGATTTGTTCACTACGTGAGCGTCTACGACAGGTCTACGCCGTAGCACAGCTACGCGCTCCGAGCTACGGGCTACGAGCTACGAATAATACGCCGTGGCTGAAATACCGACTTGTTATGAAAGGCTTCTGCGATGAGCTTAATTAATGGGAGGTAATAACAAGGAGAAATTATATTGGATGGTGTATGAGTGAAATACGTAGACTAACACTAGTAGCTTTGTGTAACATGAGAAAATGTAAAACTGCAGCGCGAAATTAAATATGTATGCCTCTTGTTACAGCTCCACTGCAGAGCACAGACCCCTCCTCATACATAGAAGGTTCCAGCATTTATCAGTACGTTTGCTCAAGGCAAAATAGCAGTTTCAGACTAGTTTTGATTTAAACTACTCTGATGGTATGCTTATATATGTACATATATTTGACAATTTTCACACAACGCCGTCTAGTCCCAAGCTAAGCAGAGCTTGTGTTATGAGTACTAGACAACTGAAAAAACATTATTATATATTTCTAAATACATACACACTATAGATAACTTACTCCTAGACACAGAACAAATGATCATGCTAATCACACAAACATTTGTCCTGGGGGGAATCGAACCCACGACCAGCAGTCAGGGCTACGGATTACTAGATAAACAGGCCAGTCACCAGGCAGCCAGGTTGATCAGTTGTCGCGAGTTCGATTTCCGCATAGAACACATATTTATATGGCCTACAGATAGTTGTTCCTGGTCTGGGTGATTTGTATGTGAGAATTTAAATGTTTGTGAATGCACCAACGAAACAGAATGTATTCTTATGTTCACACTCATAATTACACCTGAAGTACAGCAGTGTATTTTACAAGACAAACCTCTTTATGAATTATTTTTTCGTAACTCCTGCTAGCGGCTTCACTCGCAAGAAAGTAGCTTTCCCCATACGGCTTTTGGACCCCATTTTATTTTCTTAGAGGGTAATTTTTTTCCAAACTTAAGTGGCAGTAAGCACCTTGCTCGCAGAACAAATAGTCGATGGGGATGAAAGGTTCTGGAGTGGTGACCACGTACCGGGAGACGCAGCGTTGGAAGGCCTCCCACAAGGTAGACCGATGACCTGGTGAGGGTCGCGGGAATCCGATAGATGTGAGACGCACAGGACCGGTCATTGTTGTGACATTTGGGGGAGGCCTATGTCACAACAATGACCAAATGAATATACAGTGGACGTCTTTGGCTGAAATGATGAATGATGATGATGAAATTTTGAAAAAATATTTTATTATTTATTTATTAAATACTTTATGCACAAACGTACAGCGGCGGACTATATAACCTAAGGTATTTCCTACCAGTCAACCTTAGTGTGATGCAGAGATAAATAGTGGTAGGTGCAATAAAAGAGAGAGAAAAGGCGAATTGGTACAAGAATAGATATACAAATTAAACATAAATATCATACAATTATACAATACATACACAAATTAATAAACTGTTACATATATATATCTACACTAATAAAGTCAAACAATTGGTTCAAATCGACAATTTGAAAACATTAACGCTGTGATGACACTACTGCCAACTTTTTACGAATTAGCTCGCGAACTTTAGTGTTGAATGATAATCAATTTTGAAAAAATTTTTTGTTTGTTTATTTTTTATTATTCTTTATATAAATCATATAAAAACTGTGTGCAAAATTTCAGCGTTCTAGGTCCAAGGATTTGAGCCGTGCGTTGATGAGTCTGTGAGTGAGTGAGTCAGGAGTTTTATATACAGAAGATGGGTATTTGTTTGTTCATTATACGAATGTAAAACGTTAACTTAGGAAGTAGTCTTCACGCACTCCTTTCACCAACAGAAACTGCTCTGCTACTGAGTGCCATGCGCTAGTTTTTTGTAGTTTTTTGGAACTGGCTACGGAAGTACAATCCCAGGACACTAAATGATTTAGCGAATAAAACATTTAAAACGCCATTTTTCTGATTTTTTTTGAGGTGGGAAATCATCCGATGACTTCTCTCGTCTAGGGTAGAGCGAGAAGGTAATAATAATAATATTTAGACTTGGCGATCATTGTACCGATAGTTGTGTCAACCAATGGCTTAATAGTCAAGAGCCTCGACCAACACCTAAGGAGGCTCGCGTTAGGTGGCTGGATCAAGGGCTTGATTCAGAAAATGGTACTCCTGGATACGGCTCGTATTGTTAGGAGGTTCCTTTCTCTGAAGCCCTGACCGCCGGAAGCTTGGACCCTGTTCCCGATACCGGTGGGACACTATTTCTTATATTTTTAAAAGTTTTATTTTTTATTGAAATATTTAAAAATAAAATTATATCTATATACTAATGAATAAACGATAATAATAATATAATAATATTCCAAAACATCACACAAAGCCGTCTAGTCTCAAGATAAACAAAGCTTGTGTTAAAAGTACTAGACAACTGATAAAGATACTCACGTGTCAGACGTGTCTACTCTCGTGTCAGACGGTTATTGACTAAATCCACCCCTCTTGGTGTGGAATACTATATATACACTACCGACGATTCAGGCTTGGTTCTTACTAGACGGCCGAACGGCGAGCTACCTATTGTTCGTCATCCCCAAGCCCACACTTACGATAGTCAGAGATCACCCTGCGACTCCTGACGCTTGGAACGTCTCTTGTCGTGGAAGCTGGGGCGCGAGGATCTTCGTAATTTCTTCACAGCTGCTGCTATCTCTTTCACTACCATTACTGCTACTCAGAAGGAGGTGACGGTGTCCTATTCCTTATAGCGTTGGACCATGGCCTGAACCAGGGCCTACTGTCCACGGATGTGTGAAAACAAAATGTGAGTCGGACTCGCGCACTAAAGGTTCCGTACAAATTTACCTGTGAAAACAGTTCGATTCCCGAATTGAGATTCGAAGATTATTCCGAAAAACATAAACTATCAAAAAAAAATTGTGACGTAATATCTATCAAATTTAAAGTTTTCTTGTGCTATGAGAAAAAGAAGGGTTCCGTTTTTTCCTTTTGAGGTACGGAACCCTAAAAACATTAACAGTGGTTACAATCTACATTGCTACTTCCATATGTACTATACCTATTAGAATAATCTCTAATAATCGCTAAGTACTGAACACACGGGAACTTGTGAAGCGGTCATGTTCATAGCTAAGTGAATGCTAACAGTTCCTCGGCGGCACCGTATTGATATTACTTGTTGAACACTCGCCTGAGTTCTAGTGAGTGCGGAGAGCTCAAGGGAACTGTTCAGGCTTGCTGCTATTGTTTTTCTTAAATTCAATTGTCATTTTTTCATGGACCATGCCATGCATGCCTCTGTTCGTCCTTTTTCTCGTACAAAAGGCGTGGAATTATTAACCAGATTAAATCAAACCATTTTATTTTCAGTGACACCATAAAACAATATAATATAGTGGTGGCCAGGTGGTAACGGGTTACTAGTTGTAGGTCGCGGGTTCAAACTCAGCCAGGCGCAATACTTGGAGCAATTTATTTCCACTCCACTGCTCTCATAACGATGAAACAAAAAATCGCGAGGAAACTGGCATGTCCTAGAACCTAAAAATCGAAAGACATCATCACTGCTTACCATCAGGTGAGTTCGCAGTCAAGCACGAGTTTATATACATGTGACATCCATTAATTCACACTAGTCCCGTCTGGTTGATTACGGCCCATTACCTACACCTACCTACATTACCATAAGGTTTATTATGCTATTATTATGCGATAATTTTTCCAATTTCCTTAATATGCATATCATTCCTTAACATAGGTCTCGTATCATAGGACTCGATTTTAATGAAAATATTTAGCAAGAAAAGAAGCTATAAGAATGCATAGTCATTATTCACATCTTTAGTCACATCTTCTCAGTAACACAACATAGCTATATACTCACTAAATTACGTAGACACAAAGGCAGCTTCAGTCTTATACTTACATATTACCCGATCGTTATATAAATACTACATGGAATCCCTCTCCTGACCTCGGACGCACGCACACATACAAATTACCCGCTTACACCGCCATACAGGACGATCAGAGAGAACTTGCTTTAGGCTATAAACGTCATCGGTTGATAACGGGTCTTATCGTATGCCTCATGCAGATGGCTGTTATGGAGATGTGCTCGTGTGATCTCTTTTGAAACGCAAACTCATCATTATCTGCCAAAATTTCTCCCCAACTATTTTGCCAATGGTCGAAAGCCTTCCTGTCAACTACAATCCTTTATTGGGTCTTCTTAGAATATCGGGTGATATCTTACAGTAAAACTGGTTATTAGACATGGGCTAATGACTGGCTAAAACGACTGTCTGAGATTCACAAAAAGAAGCAGAAAAGCGCGGCTTTCGAAGCACACTCGGGGTGTTTTGTTCTATAAATTATTTCATATCGCTTAAACGCTGGATACTCGTATTATAGAAGAAATAAAACAGGGCAAGTGCGAGTCTGACTCGCACACTGAGAGTTCCGCACAAACTTACCTATGAAAACAGTTCGATTCCCAAATTGAGTTACGAAGATTTTTCCGAGTTGTAAAAAAAGATTTTTTTCTGACGTTACTAAAAATTTACAGTTATTAAATTTATTCCTCTATATATACTATAAGACCTTACTTTATGCCAAATTTCAGGATTCTGGGTCAACAGGAAGTACCTTATGAATTTTGATTCCTTTGATAGTGTTGAAATGTAAGTTTTTTGGGACATAAACGGCTGTCTTTTTTTCCGTTAACCTTGACAAACAGACAGACGGACAACGAAGTGATTCTATAAGGGTTCCGTTTTTTCCTTTCGAGGTAGGCAACCCTAACAAGAACAATTATTCCTATTTGTAAAGCATATTAGATGCTGCCAGAGGCTTCGCCTGCGTGAAAGTAAAAAATATGTTCCAAGAGAAAATACTTTCGAGATAAAAAGTGTTCTATGTGTTATTCCAGGACGAGGTCTACCCGTATACCAAATTTCATCCAAATCAGTTCAGCTGTTCGAGCGTGAAGAAGTAACAAACATACACACTCACAAAGTTTCGCCTGAGATAATTAGAAACTTCTGCAGTTACACGTATTGTCGCATGAACAGTTTCACGACCATCAAGAATGTATGTAGGAAGTAAAGTATCAGTATTTAGTATTTAATGTAATGCGAAGCCTTACTTTGAATAATATATCGTGCCGTCCCGCTGCCGCGTGTCAACGCGTATCGCTACGTCGCGCCGCTTGGTGACGTCACCCGTACATTATTCACAAAGATGGGGTAACACCCGATTTGGGTTCTTGTGCTGAAGTACAACTGTACATTTTATATGGCGCTTTGTTTTGAAGAAGATCGATTGTTTGTGTGGGAGACTCACAGTTGCCAGGAGGTGCGGCGATGCTGTACTCGGTGACAGTTCTAGAGATCTCGTGACGCTAAGACTTTGTTTTATGCACAATTTCTGTCGCGGATGGTCTTCACAGTGCTCTGTGGTTTTACCTGCGACTGTTCTCGTTCATATTGTGTAGCAACGACTGCTTGAGGTCTTAGGTACGATTTCCTGTAAGGTAATTTTATACACACAATTTTTTTTTTAATAAATCCTCAAACAAAATTGTTACGAATAATAAGTTTGTTTCAATGCAACCAAAGTACATTTACAATATACAAACTAAGAAATAAGGCGTGTTTGTATAGTGTAAATGTTATGGTTATAAATAAAAGTTATGGTCGTTAGCTCAAAAGTCCTTCATTTACAATCATCATATTTTAATAAAACTTACAATAAGGGTAACATAATCCATACCTCGAAATCAAACTTACATATTGCAACGATATTTATAAATTTCTGTTCTTTCAAAAACTACTATCCACAGTACTGACTAATTATGAATTACGTCTTTATTTTTTTATTCATATTTACTCAATGACTGTCAATTTAACATTGTATGAAGTACCGAATCAATAGCATAATAAAGCATAATCAGCCTTTTAATGTTCCAACTACTGGGACTCACGCTTCCTCTCTAGGAGCCCATTCCCTGGGCTATAAACCACCACGCGAGCCCAGTGTGGGTTGGTTAATGTCACATGTCTTCGAATTTTTGGTTCTAGGACATGCCGGTTTCCTCATGATGTTTTTCTCCACCGTTTTGAGAGCAGTGGTGATAAAAAAAATTACATAAAAAATGAACCCGTGCCTCTCCTCTCGGCCACCACAGCTCAACTCGATAATAAAAAATACTGAATCAATATAACTCATTAAAATTAATTAGATTTAAATTCATAGCCTACTAGCTTCTGCCAGTGTCTACCTCGTGTGAAAGTAGAAATTAATAATATAAGTCTTCGTCACTTAGTGATACAGTAGGGTTCTACTAGCGTAAGAATTTTTAAAGTCGGGTCAGTTGTTTTTGAGTTTATTCCTACCACAAACAAAAACTTTCCTTTTTAACCGACTTCAAAAAGAAGGAGGTTCTATGTTTGGTTGAATTTTTTTTTTCATATATGTTTACCAATATCTCAGTCAATTCTGGACCGATTTTGAAAAAGATTTTTTTTTATTGGAAAGTAATGCTTCCAAATTAGTCCCATAGAAATATTGTTATGATCTGATCATGAACTTCGAAAATATGGAACAGAACTCCTCATCGGATCACAGCAGAACTGTCGTAACAAGTAAAATTGCCTTATTTATACGTGTAGACGATGACTGACTGAAAGAAAAGGGGGTGGGGATTTATCGAACTGATCTGATGGTACTGTTAAGTGGTGGTACCATAACTAAAAAGTGTAAAATAATGAACTTTTTACAAAAAAAAAATATACAACCGATTTCAATTTGAAAAAAAAAAACACTGAAAAGTGCAAAATAACTTTAATTTCGGAAGTCGGTATTAAATGTGAAGAGACAAAACTATTATAGAAACGCCGACTTCCGAAATCAAAGTGATTTAAATTGAAGTTGGTTGTTTTTTTTTATAATACTAGTAAAAACTATTAGACAATTAGCGTAAATTGTGTAATTAGTCCATTGTGTTAAACACAATGGACTAGAAATTTCATTCGATTCCGTGATTAAGTGCGAGATGCTATTAAAGTTGAGGAGCACTTGGTAACAGACTGGGCCCGAACTTACTGCCTCTTCGCTATCGATAATGTCGGGTATCGGTCATCGAAACTTACTGCAAATATTTATACACCGCTTAGAAAGTTTTCAAATATCAGTGTTCTTCAAAAGTCACATAGATTGAACTCGAACTATGAACTCGAAGCTATTTGAACGTCTTGTTAGCTAGTAATAATCCCGATGTTCCCCGAAGATACCCGAAGCCCGCCGAGCTACACGTCTCGTAACTTCCTCATTACTGAACATTTGGTTAGAACAACCTACCCGATCCTCAACGATTTAAAGTAGATTTGAAGAAATATCAGAAGGACCACTTTAATCAATCTATGAATTAATCATTGTCATGAGGTCATGCCTGTAGTCCCTGAAGGATTAACCTGTTGCTCCATAGACCCTCGGCGTTAAACAACAAACTGGAAAGTAGACGTTTGAAAGGGTAAGAATATATGATTCGAATGTTTCACAAGGTGGACATCCCACCCATAAGCACAAATTGTTTTGGGAACACATTCATTTTGCATACAGTTAAGTAGTAGATTCCCTGCCGGAGTCTCTGTTTCCTGAGAGCTAAAACTTTGGGATGTTTAAGTCACAAGCGAATAGATTACTTCTAGGCAAATGAGCTCTTTCCTCGGACAGTAATATTATAAACAGAAATGAAATACTCTGACTGACCTGTTGGTTTACAGGTTAGTGGCCCTGACTGCTATGCCGAAGATCGTGGGTTCGATTCCCACCCAAGACAAATGTTTGTGTGATGAGCACGGTCATTTTTTCTATGTCTGGGTGTAATCTATATTAAGTATGTATTTAGAAATATATAAGATTGTTATCAGTTCACTAGTACTCATAGCAAAAACTCTACTTTATTTGGGACTAGACAGCGTTGTGTGAAAGTTGTGGAATATTATTATTATGCTGCCACTGTTTTTGATAAACATCGATCATGAAAAGTAACTGCTGATCACAAACTTCACCGACAGAATCATACTCAGAACTTCCTCAGGCTGATCACATTGATTAAATCAGTAGATTCCACTGACCTTCTACATACTTTCCTATCAAATGCGCCCCGCCCGAGGGAAGCTCTCAGTGCTTAATATCTCGCTACTATTAATTTAATAAACGCGCTAGCTGGAGCCGCGGCGCTGCCTCTGTATTAGCGCAGTAAAGAGCGCACTCGGTAATCCGTGCCCCAACCCCTGGTACCTACGGATAGCATACGTACGACGAAACGGTAGCTAGCTTGATTTTATACTTACATATTTACTGCAATATGTGTATGTGTCTAATAACGTCGCCTTTCAATTTTATTGGAACCTATGTTAAGTAAATGAATTACTTTACACTCGTAAACTTAATTTCATATTTTTGTAAAAACAATCAGGCATAATCTATGTGTGCCAATGGATAAAAAAAATATTTAAGCATAATAAGATACAATTGATCACAGTGCAAATTAAATTTATTCAGTTTCTCTCAAATTTTATTGAAAGCGTGAGTACATTTCACGGTAACACCACCTCGGAGATATGCGACCTTTGTTTTCAGATTCTTAAACTTGATGATTTCATCGAACTGTTGAAGAGCCTCTTGCCTGAACGCTCAGGAAAATTTTGAACATCCGCAGTAAAGATAATTTTCACAGGTGTGTGTTCTCGGACGGTTCCGATCTTTAGTGTTCGTGCGGTACCTCCCCGCAGACCATGTTCCACCTTCCATCTTACGTCACATATCTTGTTACCTACCCATATATGTAGGAATCTGACGACAGTGTCCGCGGATGGCATAACCATGGCTAAATACAAGGTCAGGCTAAGAATTTAATTTAGAAAATTTAATATTTTTACCATCGACACTTTAAGTAGAAGAACTCTTTGTAGAGAACTCTCTACTCTTTTTTAAATAAGCTTATCTCAAGAAAACGAAATTTCAAAATATTTGCATATGACTGTCACTTTTAGTACATAATCACATAATCATATAATTTCACATTGTCAGTTCATTATCTCAAGCATCTCTAAACTCAGCTTCTAACCGAAGTACTCCTAGTAATGCAAGAGAATTAGCGTGTCTCAAGCTATCTGCCGGCTTGATTACACCCACTCAGCGCGACCGACTACGCGGCCGGTGCGTGCGACACATGTAGCAGATGCGAGCGACGCGTGCGACCGACGACCACTCGAGATTGATGTCGACTGCTCTAATATCCGCTGCCAGTGATTGATTTGCTGAACTATGTGGGCTCTGAAATGTCAGCGGTCACTGTTGCTTATTGAATCGATAATAGAGCGGTTTAAGACGTATTAGTCGCCTTTCCTATATGTCCAGGAGTTGGCTGAGGTGTTTTGTTGTGTGTTTTTTTCTTCAAATTCGCAGTTCACCGTGTAAAAAAGTGGTTGGTTTATTTGTATATATCACAGAACAATGTTTTGACCCTGATGTGATCTTTCAATATCGATTTTTAGCTTTTAAGTTGCTCAAACGTATGATCTTAATTAGTATTAAGTAGATATGTTTACTTTGACAGGGTGAGCTCAGACAGACTAAATACACGAAACAAATAAAACAATTTCTAACTGTATAGACAAATTACCAGCATTACTCATATTTACATGAAGACCCGTGTTAGGCAATTAAGCCCCAAGACACCTAGACATTACGCAATCTTGTAAATAACATGTCTTGTTTCTGAGAAAACATCTAGATTTGTAACACAAATTATAATTTTAATCAAAACCGCCATTAAAATACGAAGAAAAAGAAAACTTCTGAATCCTAATTACTTTCTGGAATTTATAAATGTCCATTTAGAATGCAAACGTCAAAACTTTTCTACATCCAAGCGAGAACTGCCTTCACAAAGGAAACAAATGAGTGACATAATTACCTTTTTTGAAAACAAGAGCGGTAATTTTTTTTTTGTTAAATTAATTGTGGTGGCATTGGGATTTATCCTGTGGGTTCCCGTTAAACGATGGGCTAAGCAGGCTCATCACAAGACGAAATTATATTTCCACAAAGAATTGGAACGTTTTCTTGTTATTATTTAATTCAAATTTTCTGTGACAGAATGTTTGAAATTCAAAATTAGAACAGCTAATGTCATCAGTCACACACAACTAAACTTCAGCGCAGCTTACAAATCGATTCTAGCTAAAATGATTCTGCAAGCTTTAAAAAAGCATTCCCCGTCAGCGAATTTTTAAAAGGGCCTTTAATGCTGGGTATTAATTAAACGTACTTGGTTATCAGTGGCCCAGGCGGCTGGCGCCCAGTCGGCCAGTCCAGCGCACCCAATTAAAAGGGGCTGCTTCAATAGCCGCGGTATAACAACAAATAACCAAGAGGCCATTTTGTTGGCCACTCGAGGCACTAATTAGAGGTTTGTTAATCATTAATGTAGAAGTTCAAAGGGAATATTTTAAATTAAATGTATTTATTTATTCAGTTGCGCCGTCGTTGGGGATTGACCTCGATATACGAAAACCGTGTGTTTTTTGACCTGGAAATATATTTGAAGTCTTTGCTGCCGTAACAATCGAGTCTATTCTACGAATTTTAAATTTATGGAATGTTTTTACCCATACAAAATAAACAAACTGATTTGTTCTGGTCATTGCCAAAAATAGGTTGACATTTTAACAGTCTACGTGTGGAAATCGGTAACACCCAGGGGACACGAAACGTTGCTGAACTTAGTGATGAAGTTGAACAGTTCAAATGTCCCTAAGATTTGGTCGGCATCAATATATTTATTAGTGACAGAAATAAAAGCATAGGTACTTTTTTCACAAGGGAAATCATCCAATGATATTTACTGACTAAAATCCACTCGTTTGTTCCTTTTTTGCCTTCGTCCCGGGGCCCCAGGGTTCTCTTTCGCACAACCCATGGCCCCAGTAGGCTTTGACCCTGCTGGGCCTTTACGGATTTGCTGACATCTCCTTGAGGCGCGCGTGGAACACTACGCGCCGTCGACGACTTGGGCTCGGTCCAATATCTTTGGTCTGGACGGTTACCGGATGGTCGGCGATTTTAGGCGTGTTTTAGGCCTAGCACAGATTATAATTTGATTTATAATTGTACAGGTGTACCTTCTTTCTAACTCATCAGCCTTCCAAATAAGAGTGACCAAGCATTTTTGTTGCACACTTATTCCATCGAAGTCGTCTTGCATCGCTGTCTATCAAGTGAATTTGAGACCAAGAGCGTTTGATGACGAGCCCATCATAATTAAACAAAAAACCATTTTGAAACTTTAATAACATATTTTTTCAATACAAATATTAAACAGTTACATCGCAGTAACAAAAAAGTTACCAGTCCCAAACAGTTTATTTTTTGTCGAGCACTTGCAACAAAGTAATGTTGCTGTTTATTATTTACGAGCGACAAAGTTGAGACAAAGGGGTGGCTGTTTCTAATTACTGAAGGCATCGGGGTAGTGTTGTGTCCCCAAGTAATTACTGACTACGTGTCTCATCACTAGCTGGCTGTATTACCTTTTTGATCTAATTTGATAGAATCTTAATTGAAATAAAAATACTTTATTATTACTATAGTTTTTTGCCGAGGTTAGTGTCGGCATTTTTGCGATAGTAATTTGTAACTGTTTCACCTTGACTCCATCTTGTATGCGAGCTAGTGCTTGCAGCATCTTGAGGGTACTTACGGATTAAAAGCTCTGGATACGACTGACTGCAGTGAAATATCAGATATTCTGGTATTGGATTGTCCAAATAATATGATGTGAATAACTGGCCTGTTGATCTTGTGGTTAGTAGCCCTGACTGCTATGCCGGAGGTCGTGGGTTCGATTCCCACTTTGTTCCGCGTCTCAGTGTCATTTATATATAATATGGATTTATTTAGAAATGTATAAGTATGTTTATCAGTTGTCTAGTACTTATAGCACAAGCTCTGGTTAGTTTAGGACTAGATGGCGTTGAGTGATAGTTGTGGAATATAAAAAGAAATCAGCTATTATGTTTTATATCTAAATTTATTTTGTTGACTAACAGTAGCTTTAAAGTATTTTTGTGTTACGAACAACTTTGATGGAGAAATCTGAACTTAAACGGGCCAAGCCAAGTCGTATATTACCTATTATAAGCAGTTTATTAGAATGTCGGTCAAAATTTATAATAATTGGCGTAACCTGCTGATTTATAGAAACCGGAAAGATAAAAAGTTGGTCAAGTATAAAGTATCGTTATTAGGTACTTACCATATACCATTATGTAATGGAGGACCGGAAGGACCTCCAGTGATAAAAAGACCGAGGAAAATCCGATTGTCATTATACGGACATATTGTGATGCGGAGACCGGGCGGGGAACGTCTTTAGTTTGAATGTGGAACACTTTCATAAAATCAGATACGAGTTTTTATTTTGGGTCCGCGTTTTACCACAAGGTATCATGTCTGTCGATAAGCGATGATTTTTTCGATAATGGAGCACGCTGGCATAAAAGAGCTGAAGTAAGCTTTCCAATTGAAACTTAGAGACCTCAAGGTTATAAGCCTTTTTTTCTAGGTCATCAAATAACTTCTCTCGCTCCGGGCTGATGCAAGAGGGTGAGGGAGTGTTTGAATTTGAGTAAACCTCACCTATATTCCTTCATCCGTATGCGCGAGAGAACGGCCCTCACGCTCCAGCCACCGGGATTCCGATCCCGATTTCCAGCCACTGTAGGTGCTGGCTTGTGGACGGCGAGCAATGGGTAGCTCGCCGTCTGACCGTCCGGTAACCGTCCGGACTGAGCCCAAGTTGTCGACGGCGCGTAGTGTTCTATGCGCGCCTCAAGGAGATGTCAGTAAAACCGTAGGGGCTCTGCAGGGTCGAAGCCTACTGGGGTGAAGCGAAAGAGAACCCGAGGGCCCTCTAACGAAGGCAAGGAGGGAACAGGAGTGGGTTATTAGTCAGTAAAAGTCTGACACTATCTCTCGGTCCGCCAAAGAACGGGGGATGTCATTGGATGATTTTCCCAACGAAAAAAAAAACATATGTTCCTTCATATAATCTTTGTGTTCTAGGGCCGCGGTAACTTTTAAATGTTCCCACAGCTCTAGCAGGCATCGGCCCTGCAAACAAGGAATTTTGTTGTAGCGTGGAACACTGCGTACCATCGACTCAGGCTCGGTCTTTACCGGACGGTAAGTTACATATAACTCGCCGTAGGGTTATATATACTTAGCAATCAGCATATTTAATTTTACAGTTCTTTGTGTGGATCCTCTTTAATAACCGAGTGTAGTAAATAAACATCATATTTAGACAAGAACCTCACAGTAATATAAAAGCTATTATCCAGTTTATTACCGAAAGTGTCACAATTGTGCAAACGATAAGCATTAGTATCGGTTACCACAAAGTGGCGTCCCCGTAGCGTGATATGTGGTTGTCTAACGTGATAGTTGCGGGATTGGGCCAATAACACCCGGAGGTATCTGTTCGGGACTCGGAATGTACAGTCACCTGAGTAAGTCACATGTCTTTCTTTTACGCAAATTCAAAAGCATATTTCATGAATAAGAAAACTTCATAGATAGAGTGAATTGGCTCTTCATTAACTAGTTTTTCGTACCATCAACGATTGCATCACTGCTTACCATCAGGTGAGATCCCAGTCTAGCATTTATTATTTTGAAAAATGACGTATTTCGCAATAGATTTTTTTTAAATACTATGTTTGGAATACCATTATCAATACTTTAGGAGTAAATCGATTTTGAACGTTGGGTAATTGTCACGTACATATGTTTATGGTCGTGACTGTACACGCGGATACTCGACAACATACCTATGTCATGTCAGCAGTTTGTGTAACCGAATTCGTGTTGGGGTAAGGAAATCTTTCTGGGTTGTCATCTCTATTAATATTTTGTTACAAAATAATCTCAAAAGTTTTAGTTGTACAATTGATGGCTGACCATATTCGATAATACTAATCATTCTTTCAAACGAATTTCGATCCTGATTTCAACCTCAAAGGATATTAGCGAGGCACGCTATAATGCTTAAGCGGTTGAACTCTGTTTCGACCAGAATGAGATTAGGCTCATGACCAACGGCTTTACGTGATATCTGAGGCACGGGAGCGTCACTCCACCAACTCCTAAACCGCGGGCAGATATCAAAATTGAAATTACTGAAACTGAATTACTCAGGTAATTCCTTTAAGCCAAGAGCACTTTTACCTACCCTGGGAATTGAATTCAGAACTTCAAGCTCAGCAGGACCACAAGGCAAGTTATACCGAAGTAGAGACCATGTTTGACATATTTACATTGTTGTGATTTAACAAAAAACTTATTCACGATTATGGGCCTGCTTTAATTGATTAAAATCTATACTTTACGACAGGAGATACCGATTGTAAACCGTCTAAACTTTAGATTCAGGAGCTGGTAAGAGTCTTAAAGCACATGACCATTCGATGTAGTGACGCTAAATATAATGTGTGCTTTTTTAGGACGTATGAACTCAAATTACAAAGGGTCCTGCTGGATAAATAAATTTTCCGGCTGAATTTCTCCTGTTCTATTAAAGATTCCTAAGAGTTAATACAAGAATTGAGAGGTACGTTGGTGCAAGTTACGATTAGTATTATTTTTGTGTACATTCCGAGCGTAATAGAACCGAAGGCTCAGCTGGATGGATGAGGCGATTAATTGTAATTTCTATCAAAATTATTTAGGTTGGATTATTTCAGTAAATTCGTCAGGTGCATTGAACAAGCAAAGTAATGCCACTAGTGTTTTCAGTTTAGCTCAATCTAGCTTGTAGTGCTTCATAATAGCAATCTAGCTTTAGTGCTGTGCTACTTTGTGAAATGGGACACGAGCGTTAGAAAAAACTTTATCAGTTCCATTTCATCAAATATTACTCTTTGACTGTAAATGCTTAAGTTCTCGATGAAAATACCAAAATCACTATGCAGTTATAATATTTGAGGAATTCCCTCGATTTCGCCAAGATTCCATCATTAGATCCTGACTTGGTGACTATGGGACCATTTGGGAAGTATACCCTTTCTTTGAAACTCAAAAAATCCTTTAAAAGCCTAACAACGTAAAAATTGAGATTGCAAGATATATATTCATCATTAATAAAATATGTACCTATTTGAAAGAATGAAAATAGGTAAGTTTTTTTACTAGGCGCAAGATAAGCTTATCAAAGAAAAAAATCGTAATGCGTCAGATCCATTTAATCTATTTTCGTTCACAATTTTAAATCATAGTGTAAAAAAATAGCTCTGAAACAAAAGCTGCGTAAAATGCAGCCCCATTGTGAAACTAGAACCCATATTTATACTGAAACAAAACTCAGCACAATAATAACGATTCTAGAAAAGAAATAAACGATTTCTAGTGGAGTATGTAGTTGTATGTGATTGTTAATCGAACGTCAATCATTCGGAATAGCCGACATCCGACCACACACAGTTATTACTGGGAACTGACTTTTCCTCCTATATCATGATATTACCCCCTTTTCCCCCTTTCTGTAAGACAGATGGTTAAGGGCACGTCATGTCGAAGGAGTGGGGGATTATAGGGAAGGTTATGTTCTGTTTGTATTTAGTTTGGTTTTTCATCTATATGTATAGGTACGTGAATAAAGAACAAACATTTGAATTTTTATTTGTAATGAATTAACTCAAAAACTACTAGACTGATTTTAAAAATTCTTTTGTCAGTAAATGTTAGTTTACTGAGTGACATGGGCTATAATTATATTTTTTACTTTCACACGGGTGAAGCCGCTAACAAAAGCTAGTAGTAAATAAATGTGACTCGTGTTTTTCAGGCATTGCGTCATCTTCCAGAAACGTGTTACTAGCTGTATTTAGTTTATTAGGGTATTTTAGAGTTCATTGGTTGGAGTTAGACCCAACACCCAAGGCGCTTTTCTCCTAACACGATTTGAAACTAGAAATTGGACCCTAAACTTTAATAGGTATATCACGAACTATTTTTGTCTACTCTCTTAAGAATACAATGCCGCAGTCTACCATGATGTTAAAAAAACGCGCTCTTTCATTATTTTACGTTTAAAGAACCTCAGTAACCATGTTAAATTATTCTTTTTTTTGTTGTTAATTATAATTTTTAAACTCAGTTGATGTACTTAAATTTATTTATTTTTTGTCGTTCCAAATTCGAATCATAATGATCCGTAGGGAACGCCTATACTCATTTAGACCCCTAAGGAATGAGTTGCTTTAGTGGTGAGGGTTGTATGTCTTATAAAAGGGTATTATTGAGCAAGTGGTGTGAAATAGATATTTAACATACCTACAAAATAGGTTGCTGCGTAAAAACACGAAATAAAAGCCATATTTCATATTAAAAGGTTATCTACAATCCCCCTCCCTTCCCCCCGGTGCCAGCTCGGTCGTCACGCGTGCATAAGCCCGTCAGTCATACATTTGCGGGCCCGCTTAGTAAATAGGTGCTGAGGTACAAACTGAAAGAGAAATACGTTTATATATGGACTATTTTTGTACACACAGTGAAAGAGTATTAGATAAAATTATACATGTTAAATAAGAGCACAAAGGAACTGTTTATTTCTATAGAAATTCCTTCCAACAGACCTGCAAAAAGTTCAAAAGAAATGTAGACAATAGTGTGTAAACACTGGAGAATAAGAGTATGTGAAGTCTAAAGTTAAAATATCAAATGGAAATGAACTACAATTATATAATAGTTTTAGTTCCACTTTGTTTTAATTATGACGTAGTCGTTTATAATCCTGTAGAAGGTATGTTTCTTTCGTGAATTATGATCCTTCTTTCTATCTATAAATCTATTGAAATATAGTTTCCGCAGTTACTCCATGATGGATCATTGTGCGTGGACCAAGGCGGCCGTTGATTCTTTATTACAGTCAGCCCACTCTTTCCAGAAATAGATTAGGTTTAGCGG
This sequence comes from Mythimna vitellina, assembly GCA_949316375.1. Lineage (NCBI taxonomy): Eukaryota > Metazoa > Arthropoda > Insecta > Lepidoptera > Noctuidae > Mythimna > Mythimna vitellina. The sequence goes on along the minus strand of OX438691.1, from coordinate 637,511 downwards.
CTTTTCAGAAAATCTCTTACAGAATTCGGAGAGTCTAGAGTGCAGGAGCGTATTTCGGTTACATCCGAGCACTCAAGGATTACATGCGCGATTGTTTCCTTGATCTCCATGAATACTCAGCACAGGACTGTCCGTGATATCTAATGTGAGAAAGTCTTAGTTTAAATAGCCACTGACCGATGATGGTCCCCACCACCAGGCGCAGACTGCCTTTTTCCAGTTACAGACAGCTACTAGTAAGGGTCTTGTTTAGATGCGGCATGGCCTCTTTTGCCTGCCTGCATCCTGGTCCCGAGGCTCACTAGCAATCCGTTTGTATGTGGATGTGTTCACGCAGCCAATCACGGAGCTAACTAAACGGGACTGGCAGAATTGGTTCGGGTCAGACCATCACCGTATCACAGCCTTATCATTGCCCTGTGAGCCGTTATGTCCTTTAATCCTGTGCAGTATGACAGATCCTTCTCTCTGCCCAGCTTTGACTCATTTTATTTGAGGTTTATTGATTCTTTTGCGAATTTCGAATCGGCAGCTCGTTGATGGGTAGAATTGTAAACCAAAGACCTGACAAGCCACTATATTGCAGTTTGTTTTTTTTTATTATTTATTTATTTAACACTTCATGCACATAAAGGTACAGAGGCGGACTTAATGCCCTAGGCATTTTCTACCAGTCAACCTTTGGGTGATGTAGAGAAGAATAGTAGTAGGTGCCATAAAAGAGAGAGAAAAAAAAAGGTTAATATAAAAAGATATACAAATTAATCACAGATTAAATACAATAAACACATATATATTTTTTGTTACATACTTACGAGTATGTATATACTGCATTAGTTGAGTGGTAGAGAATGACTAGGACATTAAATCCGCCTTTGTTCTTGAGTGTTGCATGAAGATTATTTAGTACTGTGTTTCTGGCAACAAACATCTTGATTTTAAGTATCCGCTCCCTCTTATACCTTGCAACATTAAATCTGGTCAGTATATTCAGAAGTCGCGTAAAAAGCGTCGGCTGCTTATGCAAATACCTGCATAATTATGCACATTTTTGTGTTAAAATCTACATTTTTATACAAACCAGAGTAAAGTGCAGTGGCGACCACGACTCCTGTTATTTTACTCAATTTATGGGCACGTATCCTGTAAGGTGGTGGCTGGTTCGTATCCCTGATAAGGTTTCTTTATAAAATAAATCAAAAGTAGCCTTTTTATTGGCGACATTTTTACAGTTGTAAAGTTAGAGTTTGTGGGGCTATGCTAACGTAAAACTGTTGAGTTGAAATTATGAACTAAGTAGTCGCCCTATTGTCTCTTAGAAAATTGAACTTACTTTGATCTATTTTCTAAGAGATAAAAGAGCGACTGTTGCCTCTATTAAGTCAAAGATATGATTCTAAGAAACAAAGTTAAATCATTTACACAGTTTTCTAAAAAGACAGTAATTTATGACGTGAACCATATTTTTGCTTAGTAACTAAAAATTTTTTATGTTCTATTACAACTTGAATATGAAGCAATGACTAATTAGGACTTCTTGCTTTTAAAGAGATGCTATTGAGTTAATTTTCTTTCATTTTTTTTCTGTAAGGATCTGTTACTAAGGTCATAAAATTGCTTATTTGGCCTTTATTCTAAGTGGGAAAGTTTGAAGGAAACTAAGCGAGAAAAACATACCTATCAGTACTTAACGTTTAATTCCCCGGATCTTTACGAATAAGCTTTCAGGATTTAGGAATCAGGTAGCGTGGGAACAAATCCAAGATTGTAGGGAAAGAAAACATAGCTACCGAGTCTTAGTGATCTTAAACGGTAAACTCAGATGCGTGTGATGTTCAATGCCTTCCTTTGTAGAGTTCCGTATCCAAAGGGTGCCAACGGGAACCTATTGCTAATCGTCTGCTGTCTGTCTGTTAGTCTGACTTTCCGTCTATCCATCTGTCAGCGGGTTGTAACTCATAAACTGCAAGAAATAAAGTGTTAAAATTTTCACTGAATATTTTTATTGCTGCTACAACAAAAAACATAATTAAATAAAATTTAAATAAATTAAAAAATTAATTCAATTAACGTTATTTTATCGGCGTTTCTTTGCTCAATTTTAATATTGTAGTACGGAATCCTTTGTTTACACTTGGCTAGTTTTTGTTTAAACAAGTGCTTTCGCGCTATAGTACGAAAAGTATTGGAAATTATGCTATGAGTCTGTCAAAGGCAACAGGCAACAACAGGTTATATCTGCCAAATTAATAAAAATTTGAAATAGCCTTTTTTTTGCCATCATCATTTGAGCTGAAAGACGTTCACTGCTGGACATAGGCCTCCCTCAAGTGTCACCAAAATGAACGGTCCTGTGCGTCTCACATCCATCGGACTCCCGCAACCGTTACCTTGTTTTTAATTTCAGATATTTTATTCTTAACTCATCAAGAAGTCGTGAAACAGGTCATAACCAATGATAACAATACAGTATATACATACCATACAGTTAATGAATTTAAACGTCTATCTTTTTCATACTCTCGATACTAAAATCAAACACCACAATGTTACTGCGCTCACACCATAACATAATCTTTAATGTTCTCATAGCTTCCACAAACCTTCCTCCGATAGCTTCCCCTTGCTATCAATGGAAGCAATAAGCGATAAAGTAAAACAACAGCAGAGCTCGCAGCTTGCGATAGCTGGCCGAGATCGTGGGGTACGCGGTGATCAATCAACGGCTTCCACAAACACAGGCTCATTGATTGTTTTGATTTCCTTCTAGACAATACAAATAATGTAAGCTTTTGACTGACCTGTTGGTCTAGTGGTTAGTGGCCCTGACTGCTAAGCCGGAGGTCGTGAGTTCGATTCCCACCCAGGACAAATGTTTGTGTGATGAGCACGATCATTTGTTCTGTGTCTAAGTGTAATTTATCTATATATGTATGTATTTAGAAATATATATATGTATGTTTATCAGTTGCCTAGTACCCATAACACAAGCTCTGCTTAGCTTGGGACTAGACAGCGTTGTGTGATAGTTGTGGAATATTATATTATATTAATCTATATAAAATGCAATACTTTTGACTTAAACTTAATTGAGAGCAGTGGTAGCTCAGTAAAAAGCATCTCGACGGTCGCATGTTCAAACCCAGCCAGGCGCATTACTAACAGTAATTTATTTTTTACCACTGCTCTCAAAACGGTTATGGAAAAACATCGTGAAGAAACCGGCATTTCTTAGAATTAAAAATTCAGAGACATGTGACATCCACCAATCCGCACTGAGCTCGTGTGGTGAATATTATGGTCCATTCCCTCTCCTTGAGAGAAGGCCTGAGTCTCAGAAATGGGAACATTATAAGGCCTTATAAACTTAATTAATACGGCTCAAAACAAAATGGTTAAAGAATCCTCTCCTAAAAAGTACGAGTATTATACAGTGCACCAATTAAACGGGATTGGAAGTATTTTAATGAATAAACATCCATGGTTATGTAAGATATTGAAGGGACATGATTATTCTCCAACTATCAGATCAGATTTCAATATAAACAGCACTCCAACCTTTTATTACCGAAAATAACAGTATCCGGTCGCTACCTACCCAATTTCATATTACTTACCTGTCATATGGCATTTTTCTCCGTGAGTTCCCCTCCTCCGGTAGTTTCTGAGCCCGGATTCATCCCTCCGTCGATATTACCGGAGCAAGGTTAAACAGGTTGGCACAATGCATCGCACCCGGGTTCGCCCGTACTATCACAAAACATGCCAGACCTCTCGACTCACATCTAATTTCGTCGCGAACTCTCTGACATAACCACATCACATTACGTTTGTACGCGTATGGAATATACGGGAATATAGTTTGAACGGGGATGCTGTCATGAGGGGACATGTAACACTATACAGAGTTATAGAGTAAATGGAAAAAAATGCTCAAGTAATGAAAAATAAATGTTCGTGTCAGCTTATCAACTCAATCGCTATCCACTGCTAGACATACGTATAATCACACATCTATGTAATGGTGAGTTTATGAGTTGAGTATTTTGAGTAAAGAATGTCTCAAACCCTACTTAAAACTCTTTGGACAGGGCAAAGTAGAGTTTGAGAAAAGAAACTGCAACTATTTAAATCCTTCCGAAAGTTGAATCAGCAATACATACTCTCAATTTATTCTTTTTTTTTCAGATTTGTCCCTCAGTCAGCAGTGTGTTTGTTTGTTGTTGTTGTCTGTTTGTATCAGATACCAATGCGAAAGCAGATATCAGATACCAAACGAACCATTTTTACACTTGTATAAATAGTTCAAGATAATATTTCAATCCATCACCACCAACTGAAATATCAAGTTTAGCATTAAAAAGGACATATAATAAGTATGAGGTCCAATGAAATTTCAACTTTGTTTTGTTTATCATTGAATTTGTTGTTCCATAACTTTAAAATTATTTCGAATTACTATTGGTAGAGTTTAATCCACAATAATTACTGTTACACTACATAACTGATTCTGCACCAGTTTTTAAATACTCTATTAGTTAACATTTTTTTTCCCGACTCTTAATTAAAATAAAGACTTAAAACTAAAAAGCAATTTCTTTGGGAATACGTGTTTAAAGATTCTGAATTTTTACATTCCAGCTTATTTTTTAAATAAAATGCAGCTTATTTTAGATATAAATGTGGTTTTCTTCAGATTTATTCTTCGATACCTAGACTATAAGTACCCATAAAAAAAAGAAATTCCATAAATTATAAGTATTTAAAAAACACTTTCAAGTTAGGCCCATATGGTACAAAAAAATATAACAGTAATGTGGACCTATTTAAGTTTTATCTAGTATATTAATTAATAATCCCTTCAATTTCTTTATATTTCGACAATATATCTATTATGAATTAAACCCAAAAAATATAAGTATATTTTGTAACATAACGACACAACTAAAATTGTTTCTATATACGTAATACAAAATGGTTAGAACAAAACTCAACTTTTTAGTGGTCATAGAAGCGCACAAACATGAATTGCACATCGTTTGAACTGTCTGCCTTCAACAAGTATGGACACGTTAGGGTTGCGACCTTAGGGCAGTAAGAACAGGAGACGAGCGGAGAGAGTGTGAGAGAGATACAAATATAGTTCATCATCATCATCATCATTTCAGCCGAAAGACGTCCACTGTTGGACATAGGCCTCCCCCAAATGCCGCCACAATGACCGGTCCTGTGCGTCTCGCATCCATCGGATTCCCGCGACCCTCACCAGGTCATCGGTCCACCTCGTGGGAGGCCTTCCAACGCTGCGTCTTCCGGTACGAGGTCGCCATTCCAGAACCTTTTAACCCTATCGACCATCTGTTCTGCGAGCAATGTGCCCTGCCCACTGCCACTTAAGTTTGGCGATTCAACGGGCTACAAATATAGTTACCGAGTCGTTAATGTTCTTTTTCTCTCTAAGTCAGCGGTAGCCGATAGATAATTTCGTTTCGTGCCCATAGCATTCAAAATCAAACTTTACAAAAATGTTGACTTGAGGCCCTTATATTATTAAGGGTGCGATTAATATAGTTGTAACTCAAATATAATTTGATTATACATAGGTCATTAATAACTATTACTGCAATGCTGATTTATAGTGTAGCCGGTAGCTGAAAATGATAAGCTAATGCATAAATTAAGGTTAATCTAATTTAATTCCATGTGTGTTTACACTACAAAGGCAATTACATACATTATAATCTGGGAAATTATCCACAGTTCGCTGTTTATGCTACTTATAATTATTAGTTGTGGGTAAATAGGGTTATAGGAATTGAAAATAGAAGTACAAATGCAAAACAAATAAGTACAAATACAGATATATAATGTACACGGTAGCACGAAACAAATAAATGATCACCATTGTGACAAAGGGTTTTCTGTAGGTTCTATTTATTTTGTCACATATGCTACGAAGAACTTACTAGCCCTTTCTTTCTCATTTTGAGTCTGATATTAAAATCTCGCTAGAAATACGACAGACAATAACGGTTAGCTCGAGTATTTTTTCGATTCTTCCTCGCACTAGGCCGCCAGCTGGCTCGTCTCACCGCATTTCCCGTATGTCATCACGCTTTCTACGGAAATTGCCGCTTTTGCGAATTCAATGCTAGCCTAACCCCCTCCCCCTTGCCCTTCGTACTGCTACCCCGCCGTCGCCTGCGCTGCGAAACTTTTTAATTCCAGTGTAAACAGAACAAAAGTTGGCTCGCTTTAATTCGATACGTGAATTATTCATATGTACGAGTGCCATTACTCCATTAGCAGTCGCGTTAATATTCACTTGGGTATTATCATTTTAGACCACACATGTACACAACTTAACACCTTACCTCTTAAACCAAAGGTTGGTTTTTGCGTGTCATGTATGTTTTGAAGACACGTGAATTCGGGAAATTGCTTATGAAGAAGGAAAAGTTTGAATTATTGTTACTGTACAAGTTTTGTGTTGTAATGTTAGTTTAATCGCTGTAAGTATTACTTATCTGCGGTGTATCAGGTTGATTGAAGAGGTCTGCGAGACTACCAGTAATAGAAGTTATTAAGTTGAGATCGCAGGTGTATGGTAATGTAATGTTAAAACTTGGTTGTGTGGCAAACAGTACTTATATCGATAAGAATGTAATGGAGTACAAAAATAAAAAGGTAGAAGTTGGATATTTCAAGATTTGTTTGTCCATACTTACGTCAAAATAATAAGTGGAAAAAAACAAGCTGAACAAAACAGAAAAGCCCAAATAAACTTGTGACAATACTGACCTTATTCTACCCTTCATAAACATGAACATAAATATAGCGCTCTATAATGTAGCGTCTGTTATTATCTCCGTAGATATCGGACGTGAACTTGACATCGTAACTGACCGGTAGCCATCTTGTGACGTCACCGCTACTACTCACAACACCCTAATGGTGATTGGCTCGCTAAATGAACTCGTTTAGGTCGACTACATTTATATGGAAACCTATTTCTCTTTATCGTCTGGAAGAATACGTTTCTTACAGGGAGTTGATTGCTTTGAGAAAATCTATTCTCTAAAAACAGCTATCTAGATTAAATTATTTATTATTTACTACATTCTTGATAATTAAGTCACAAATAAATATTTTGATAAATACAATAAGCAAATAGTATATATTTGAACAAAAAATACAATGTTTAAGTAAAACATCACGATCACAATTTTCTTTAATAAGAATTTTTTTTTAATTCACAATATTAATTATTAATTATGAATAATTTATTGATTAAAATTTACGGATTTAAAATACCAGTCGGCTTTAGGATCGTACCAGTCTAGCACTTTCCTATCATACCAAATATATGCGCCTTGGATACTGGCTGGAGCCTCCAGCACCATATACAAAGGAGTTTCAGCAGCTTGATCGGCATCGTAGAAACCAACGCCTTTCGTCATATCCGTGCGAACTAACCCAGGATGCATAGAGTTTACAGAAATATTCCTCCCTTTAAGTTCTCTTTGCTGAATAATAGTCAATGCGCTGACAGCTACCTTCGCAACTCTGTATGCAGCAATCGTTCCATCATCAGCTATATCAGATCTGTTAAATGTACCATTCTTCACTGCTTCCAGATGCCAGTTCACAAACTCATTAATATCCTTCACTGTCAGATCTTTGTTGGAGAGCTTCTTGATCCAATACTCATTCCTTACATTAGATAAATGTCCGCAGTCACTGGAAATATTGAGAATGCGTCCATCATTTCTGACCAAAGGGTATAAATACTCCTGGATAATGAAGAAACTGAAGTAGTTAACATCAATGATGTCCTTACTCTCTTTATAGCCGAGGTACAGCTCGGAGCAGTTGCAGACTGCAGCATTGTTGATCAAGATATCGATGCCACCGTATTTTAGTTTCACGTAATCTCTGAATCTAGCAACGCTGGCTTTGTCTGTGACGTCCAGCTGGTGATATTCCGGGTGGAGCCCAAGTTGGTTTAGTTTATTAACAGCAGCTTTACCTCTGTCATTGTCTCGAGAAGTGAGGAATACAACTCCAGCGAACCTCGTCAGAAGTCCTTTAACGGTAGAGAAGCCGATTCCCTTGTTGGAGCCGGTGACCACGGCCACTTTCACCATGATTACTATGTGTACTAACGTTAACGCGATAACTGAAGCACTTGGCTCGCTCTGTTGAAATAAGATAATGAGAACAAGACTTATTATTTGTTCAGCTATCAGCTGAAGTTAATTCGCGATAAGATGGTCAATACTTGCATAGTTCATTGTAAACAAAATTGTTATTGATTCATTTGCATAAACAGATTTATGCATGTTCATTTCATATTATTTTGTATTTTTTCTTGTTGTAAATTATCTTCAAATAACTCTTCTCGCTCTGATTATAGTTATGTATATTAGGTCCTTATCTAACTGCCGGACGGTGAGCTACGCATTGCTCGTCGTCTACAAGCACGCGCCTAAAGTGGCCGAAATTTGCCATGCGACTAGCGGTACCCACGAGTGTCACAATTGGGGCCATTTTCTATATTAGAGCTTCGCAGAAGCAAGTGATAGTTTTCCATTCCCTTTAGCTCCGGATTATGGTCTGAACCAGAGCCGAACGCGATAAGTCACCGGTGGGTCCAAGTGAGGCAGACTTGCACTGTGTCTTTCAGGGGATCCGCACAACGGTGACACCCGGGCGTTTTTTCCGCCTGAATCCGAAACAGAAATCTCCTGAACTGGCCTCGTCCAGTGAGGACTTGCGTCATGCAGAAAGTGAGAGTGCTGTGGCGACTCTTAAGCCCCTCATCAAAGAAGGGACTTACTATCACGATTGTGGCGTGCCCAGCGCTAGGTTGTAACCGTCATTACCTCCGTACGACCATGAAATCTCACTGGAACGACCGCCATGCCACGACTTTTCGTGGCAACGGAGTTTCGCCGCGGCTTTGCACCTCCATGTGTAAGTCATGCATTACTTTGTGCTTCTAATTCTCTTACAATAAAAAAATGACATCAGTGTTGTTTTATTCAACAAATCTGAAATATTTTCATTGCAATACTCGTGCAGTTATTTATAAAACCTAATAAAACGTAGGAAATAGGCTTGGCGCCAAATTGCCCGCAGTGATTCGATTTATCGCTGTACACGGAGCGCGGCTAGATTTGGCTCTACGTTTTAAATGTGATCTATAGATTCGTTTGTATTTGAAGTACCTGCATACCTTCCATATTACAAACTTTTTTCATGGTTATACTGATTTGTTATTAGAAACGTTCAGTGTTGTGTAGTGTTGATTTCTTCAGATACTGTAGATTTTAGTTATGTTGTGTTCGTTAAATTAACTGGTAGGTACTGCGTTCGCTAATACATTGGCCTCCTGTAGTGCTGTAGGTTATTTCACACAGTCCACAGGTCATTGAACCACCCTCAGTGTCTCAATGCGAATCTTTCAACAAAATTGTTCAAAACCCCTAACTCAGTCTCTTGCATTTTCCTACGAAAGAAATTGAATGCCAAACGATAATGTAAACCTTAATAGATAAATAATGCAGTGAACACAAGCTTGATACTCGATGTTTACATATTGTATTAGGAACTCTTCTAAAAACGACACACAGAACATACAGCACTTACATGGGGATGCGTTAATGGGATGCTGTGCGGCGCGTCATAAATTATTCATAGAGAGCGAGCAATGGATCGTTATGGGATGAATTTGATCGCTTCGTGCGTTATCTAAGAGCGGTATTTTACGCGAGTACCTCATAATGGCTGCACTTGAATATTGATTGTGTTACAATGCATTACGATTGTGTGCGGCAGTATCAGGAAATTGAAATGTAGATAAACTCAAGCATTTAGTTGCTGTTCAGATTGTGTACTCAAGGATATGCGCAGTGATTAAGATAGTTGTTCAGAGTTATCATCAACATGAATTTCACACTTATAGACATATAACGAAAGTTGGCATGTATGTGTGTGTGTATGTGAATTAAGAAGGAATTTGACACGCAGGTAGACCCGTCCTAGAATACCATAATAGGATATTTTTTTACTTTTAGACGGGCGAAGACACTGACAGAAGCTAGTTTTTAAATAAAAGTCTTTGTTTAATAAATAAGTGAAACAGCCCACAATGTGTACATTCATTGTGTATCACCTGCGACAACCAATACGACAAGTTACAAAGATATTTATACAGTTGAGCCTAGAGCCTCATGAGCCTGTAGTTCAGCAGTATCTGAAATTAGGAATAACCTAGTTATCCTCCATGCGCCGTATTTCTCAATGCTGAGGGTCGTGACCTCCCTTCTTCATCATCCCCACTGTTATGATGGAAGCTAGCTTTACTACTTGTTTTTCTCATGTAACAAGTGACTATAGAGTTTCTTGCGCACACTTTTCCATAAAGATCTACGGTTTAGAATGTGCATTAGGTTCATTTTTCTGACTGACTGATTTTTTGATAATGCGAAAGTGTCCGTAAAAGGATTTATAGAAACAAATGCTTTTTTTTTATTGGGTGGGAAAATCATCTTATGACATCCCCGGCTCTTGGGCGGAACGGGAGATAGTGTCAGACTTTTACTGACTAAAAATCCACTCCTGTTCCTTCGTTGCCTTCGTCCCAGGGCCCCGGGTTTCGCTTTCACACTACCCGTGGCCCCAGTAGGCTTCGACCCTGCTGGGCCCCTACGATTTGCTGACATCTCCTTGAGGCGCGCGTGGAACAGTACGCGCCGTCGACGACTTGGGCTCGGTCTGAGTTTGAAACTATCTTCTACATCTAGGTAGAACGAAACCTGCTGTATTTCGAGGATTCTCCAACCAGCGATGCTAGTTAATGATAATTTTGTGAGCGCGTGTATAATGTTCTTTGGAAGTGTATACGGAGAGAAATTAAATGACTATTTATCTTGAATAAATATTTACTTTCGATAACGAATACATTACAAGTTTTTACTTATACGTTAGCGCGTCTATTGGTGGTCGTTTCTATGGGCACACTGAAGCCCGGGCACTGCGCACTCTACTGGGATAAAAAATGCAGCGTCAGCGCCCCTACAGTAATTATAGTAGATAGTTTGTCTCGGTTTAGTTTGTAGAACACTAAAACAGTCTATTTAGAATAACGCTTTTTGCAAAAGCACTTATAATATCCCCGTGTCTAATTACAGTCCTCACATCGCGTACTGAAGTCAAAAAACAAACTAACAAGCTCGAATTTATGTTATTGAAGTACATCACTATTGTTTCGCTAGGATTTAATCAAAACTTTGCCAGATAAACAGCGCGCGCCGCTCCGCCGCGAACACGCTGTATTGAATAGACCCAGACAAGTGGGTATTATAAACGTAAATTATGTAATTTGTTTATACAAACTAGCTCATGTATGTGACCTTACGTGTCTAGGATATAAAGTTACGTATATTAATTAGAGCCTCCACACGTGTATGTCGAACGTTTTCTGGAACTTCAAAGACATAAATTGTCTATTGACTAGATCACTTTGTTCCAGACAATAAGTTTCTTTGATCCGGTGATCGCAATTTTTCTGTTATTGTAACTAGCACATTTTAAAGCAATTTTCATGTAGAACAAAGTTTGTAGACTGACCGATCAAAGATAAAACTACGTAATATAGGTACATGATGTAGCAGGTTTTCTTATCGAGACATAATAAATTAATTACTATCGAGCAGTCATTACCTGGATATAAATAACTCAAAAAATAACATGGACTAACAAAAAGTTGGGAATCCTGGCAAAGGGGAGACGTTATATCTGTATATCTGGTCGGAACAGCAGCTCAGCCATTATCAAGCGCATGTTTGATCGTGTGTGGAGTATTGCTCTCAACTTTGGGGTGGATCTATCGGATATCAGCTTGATGCACTCGAGTCAATTAAGAAGCGAGCCAAGAAGATCTTTAGTGATAATATATAATAATAATATAATATATTCCACAACTATCACACAACGCCGTCTAGTCTCAAGCTAAGCAGAGTTTGTATTACGAGTACTAGACAACTGATAAACACTTATATATTTCTAAATACATACATATTATAGATAAATTACACTCAGACACAGAACAAACATTTGTCCTGGGTGGGAATCGAACCCACGACCTCCGGCATAGCAGTCAGGGCCACTTACCACTAGACCAACAGACCAGTCAATAATGATGCACTCGTAGAGTTAAAACTCCGAAGTCTTGAATATCAATGGCGAGTTATTGGGCCGTCAGTTTTCTATTAGTTATATTACGGGGAGGGGGCGTCGGAATTGCACAATTTGATTCCGTTAAGCCTATTCCATCATCGAGATAAAAGACGTACGGTCATGTGCCACCAGTTTATGGTAAAAATCTCACCCGTCGTTCGACCACATTATTGCCTTACCATTCAAGACGAAATAGTGGTCAAAGGCGAAACTAACAATAAAGAAAAAATATGTTATGATAGTTTACGTTTACGGCACATGTGTGATAATGACATGACTATTGATTTCACTCTTACTTAGGTATTTGTTTGTTAGGCGTAAAGATGGACCAATTTAAAATAAAAACCCTTCTAAAAAAGTATTTAAAAGATAACTTGAGTGATATTCGGAATATAATATTTTTAACAAAGAATTTTTAGTCATAAAACATTAAACTTATTCTAGTCTTAACTCCCAAGTTATAATAATACCCTGAGGTACAAAACTTGTAAAAGTATACTTACTCAAGTCTGGATTCAGCAAATATATCACAAAGTTACACCAGTTAACTTAGCTCAAAATGAAAAGACAAATACAATAAAACATTTTATTTGATTACATGTTTCACGTCAACTTATATTTCGTTTCAATTTAATCAAAACTTTGCGAAACAAACATCAAAACGTTGCTGAAATCACGAAGCAATATGTTCAAACAATTTGGGTGATTTGTGGTCCAGTAATAAATTGGAAAATCATTAGATGCTTCTGTTTATTTCTTAAAATTAAAAACATGTAAGTAGAAATGGGCGTCAGTAGAGGATACAATTGTAGCAATTATGCTAAAAACAATGTACGCATTTTGGGGTTAAAAGTACGTGGCAATCTTTCAATGCTAAAGTGTCTAAAATGTCTTTGTACTAGAAATTCAATGGTACTACAACTAGTTAACATTAAAATTCTATGTTACAAATTAAATCAGCCAAAAACCATTTTTTTACAAAGAAATTATAGATATTTTAGCATTTCTAGAGTGTATTTGCAATATTGACCCCTGACTGTACATAAACCAGAAACTTTTGCAAATGCACCACTACGCTTGCCACAATATAAAATAGCAGATAATAATAATCGCTCCATGGACAAACTGATTGCTTATCGGAGTCGCTATGTCATTGCTGGTTAACTATTTAAACCATTTTAATGTAACAGTATTATCGATATTCACGGAATATCATGTTTGCACACTTAATCAACACATACAGTTTATCTTGCTACTTTCGTAATCGCAATTTGGCAACGCTCCCTAGATCCGTTAATAATATATCAGTTCCTGGGGTCTATGTCCAGCGGCGGATATAATTTACGAGAACTAATTAATTTCACAAACAAAGAGATAAATCTGATTACCAACTTAATTATGCTACTTAACTGAAAGGATCTCAAAATAAATTGCTTTAAAATTAATTTTCGCGAACCAATAAATCAAAGTTCAATCTGTGTCACTTAATTAAAAGTTTTGGTCATATTTTTGTCTCACTTATAACATCTACGTCAGTCTAAGATGAACTTTACTCCGTTTTCTGAGTATAGGTTTTAAGAGTGCTGGTCTTGAAGAAATAATCAGCTTTGTAGTCGTACCAATCCAGAACTTTCCTGTCGTACCACACATAAGCTCCTTTGAGGCTATCAGGAGCATCCAGCACTAGATATATGGGAGTTTCCGCTGCCTGGTCGGTGTCATAGAAGCCAACTCCAAGTGTCATGTCAGTCTGGACAAGTCCAGGATGCATAGAATTCACTGATATGTTCTTTGACTCCAGTTCCTTTTGTTGCAGCATCGTGATGGCACTGAGAGCTACTTTTGCTACTCTATACGCAGCTACTGTTCCTTCATCTGCTATATCATCATAGTTGAAGTTTCCTTCTTTTATGCCCTCCAAAAACCAATTCACGAAATCATTAATATCTTCCACATTTAAATTTTTCTTTGATAGCCTCTTTACCCAGTATATATTCCGTATATTAGACAAATGACCACAGTCGCTAGATATATTGAGAATTCGTCCATTTTCTCTCACCAGTGGGAATAGCAGTTCTTGGATTGTTAATATACTTAAATAATTGATCTCAATAACAGTTTTACACTCTTCATAGTTGTTGTAAAAGTTTTCAGTATAGGCGACCGCTGCATTGTTGATAAGAATGTCAATTCCTCCGTACTTCTCTATAATATGGTCTCTAAACCTGATCACACTCTCCCTGTCCGTCACGTCGAGCTGGTGGTATTCCGGTTTTAAACCGAGCTCGTTCAGTTTGGCGACGGCAGCTTTGCCTCTGCCATCGTCTCTCGAAGTGAGGTATACGACGCCATCGAACCTTTTCAACAGCCCTTTAACTATTCCGAAGCCAATCCCCTTATTGGAACCGGTAATTACGGCAACTTTCACCATGTCTGCTCTGTCTCGATACTCTTTGAGGACTGATAGGAACCACTATGATACGTGTTATAACATTAAATATTGTATTTGTTTGTAAGATAGATAATGTAAAAATAATCATCATTACCTATATCCAGTGGACCGAGATAGCGTTTATCAGCGACTTATTATCGCGGTATCACTAAAGAACATAAAACTGGCAAAGAGCTCCGGCTTCGCTCGGGTAGGACATATTGTTAGGATTTTCGATTTTCTTTGGGATGTGGTATTTTGTATTACTCTATTACTTATTACCTCATAAAAAACGTGTAAGATGATGTTTAAAGCTTTCTTTTTTTAAATTCTTTATAGGTTCACGCTTGACCGCTATCTCACCTGATGGAAAGTGACGATGCGGTCGCCGATGGAGCGCGCTTACCTAAAAGTAACCTATTCACTCTTGACTTACAGATTCCCGGGTTGTAGCCATCAGGAAACAGCCCGGCAAGGAATTCCACTCCTTAGCTGTACGCATAATGAATGTGTTCCCAAAACATTTTTTGTGTAAAGGTGGGATGTTCATCATGGACCGGTATTGCATTGCCTTACGCCTGGTGGTCCGATGATGCAATTCCGACGCACACTCCCCGAAATGCAACCAGTAGAAAACCGACAGGCTAGCAACTCGGCGTCTATGCTCAAGACTTTAAAGCCTCGACTCAACGAGTGCATCATTGACAATGATCCTCCTGGCCTGTCTCTCAATTGCCTCAAGTGCATCAAGCTGATATCGGGCATATCCGTCCCAAAGATAAGAGCAGTACTCCGTACACGATCGAACTTGCGCTTGATAAAGTTTGAGCAGCTGTTCCGGCATGAAGTACTGTCTGGCCTTCACGAAGATTCCCAGCTTTTTTGCTGCCAGTTGAGCCTTTGCTTCGATGTATGGCCGCGTAACACCAAGAAGATTAAGATGGTCGGTTATAGCTTGCTTCCATGCAATCGGCACTTTTCCAGCCTCAAATGGAAGCCTAAATAGGCGTGTCAGGTTCGGAGACAGTTCAGGCGCACACGTTCTTAGAACAATTGCCGGTATCCCGTCTGGTCTGCTAGCCTTGTTCACGTCAAGGTTACGTAGCACCCTACGAATGTCCTTCTGATGGATGCGAATATCGGATATACTCGTCTCGCGACCATCAGTATAAACAGGGGGCCGCGCGTCACCATGATCTAGACTAGAAGATTCCGCGAAGAGTGGGGCAAACAAATTTGCTTTCTCCTCAGCGGTATGGGCCAGCGACCTGTCGGGTTTCAGCAGGGGCGGTAGTGAGAGACGGCAGAAGTTCAATTCAACCGACTTAGCCAGGGACCAAAACGCTTTACTACCAGCAGGGTATGAAGCGAATTTGTTCCCGTAGCGACTAATGTGGTCGAACCGAGACCTCCGCATTATCTTCTTGCAAGTCTTAGCAGCTCTGTTGAAGGCTCTCTTCTTCTGACTTACATCATTTGCCTTGTGCATACGAGCGTCGGCCCATGTTTGGTATGCCGTGTGCTTAAGCGCGTTAGCGTGATCACACTCCGCAACAAATCAAGTGTGAGCCTGGCCCGTCGCAACACATCTGTTACAGCATCTGCACACGACGATGGGTCAGATCAGAAGAAAAGCAAGTAGGCTGCCAAGGATAACATGCGAAGAAAGATCGCATGCCATCCCAATCTGCTGAGCTATATTACAAACCCGCCTGGTGCCTCTAGGGCAGGGATAGGGCGGAGAGTAGACTGATACAGATTTCACCCACCAGACAGTGGTCGGAACTACCTAACGGTGATGATATCGACACTGATAACACTGATAGCGGTTTGGATCTGTTGTCAACAGAAGGTCCAAGCTCTTGCCTATATAAAAGACAGTTGAACGTAATGACATGCACAACGCAGACTTTTGTTTCCATATCCCACACGTCCACAGCATCTTCAACAAAATTATGATGATTATTGTTTTCTGTATTACCTTTCACTGTATCTTTGACTTGCACTGGGACACTGTTACATTATCAAATAATCATATCAGCTGTCTTATCAAATATATTGTTTTGATAAATTACTTTAGTTCGCTAGCCACACCTATATTGTGTTATGGCTGGTTTGTTAATGGTCCTCTGTAATGCAAGTTTACGGACTATTATATGCTGAAGAAAACTTATCAATGTCGGATCAGAAATATTACACTTAGAAACGTTACATAATGAAATAATACCATCACCGTTTCTTGATATCTCTTGATCTCACATGGTAATATTAATTATTATGACCAGATTTTATCAATAATCATATTATATTTAGATATAATAGTAATATTCATAGCATGTAGAGCAATGTGTTCTTACAAATGATGCTCACAGGTCGGTAGTTTCTGAATAACATTGAGGTACTTAAATAAAGTAAACATACACAAGTCTAGAATCGACTAATTTATCTTACAAAATAATTTTGATACTGGTTCAGATTATTACAGGTTCCTGGGAAACCGAGTTAAGTATCTCATAAAGTGTAATGAAATTGGAAATATTTCCTAGAACCGTTAATGACATTACAACGCTGCCATATGCTAAGAAATTACTGTAACATGGATGTTCACTTTATCCAATGTCAGTAGCGATTTATTTATTAGCAGTATTTTTTTAAATCGAAATATGTTTACAAATAAACTTTATTAAATATCAATTTTCATGTAGGTAAATAAAATAAACCAACATTCAATCACTTACATTTAATTTTATTCCCCATTCTTAGTACAGGTTTTAAAGTAGTCGGTCTTGAAATAATAATCAGCTTTATAATCGTACCAGTCCAGGATTTTCCCATCGTACCATACATAGGTTCCTTTGAGGCTATCAGGAGCATCAAGTACCAGATATATAGGGGTTTCAGCTGCTTGGTCTATATCATAAAAACCAAGACCGAGCATCATATCGGTCTGCACTAGTCCTGGGTGCATAGAATTAACTGCGATGTTCTTTGGCTCAAGTTCCTTTTGCTGCAGCATTGTGATGGCACTGAGAGCTACTTTAGATACTCTGTATGCAGCTGCTGTTCCCTTATCAGCAATGTCATCATAGTTGAATGTTCCATTCTTTACACTTTCCAAAAACCAGTTCACAAATTCATTAATATCTTCCACTGTTAAATCTTTCTTCGACAATCGTTGTATCCAGTACATATTTCGTATGTTCGACAAATGTCCACAGCTACTTGAAATATTAAGTATACGTCCGTTGTCTCTGACCAATGGAAACAATAGTTCTTGGATTGTGAATAAACTGAAATAGTTGATATCGATAATAGTTTTGCACTCTTCGTAGGTGAGGTAAAACTTTTTACTATTGCCGACGCCAGCATTATTGATGAGGATATCGATACCTCCGTACTTCTCCTTGATATAATCTCTAAACCTACTCACACTGTGTCTGTCGGCTACGTCAAGCTGGTGGTACTCCGGCTTCAGACCAAGCTCGTTCAGTTTGGCGACGGCGGCTTTGCCTCTGCCATCGTCTCTTGAAGTGAGGTACACGACGCCATCGAACCTTTTCAAAAGTCCTTTAACTATTCCGAAGCCAATCCCCTTATTGGAACCGGTAACTACAGCAACTTTCACCATGTCTGCACTGAAGCGAGTCTGCTTGTGAAATGAGAAGAACTTTAGTGTTCAAAAAAACTTGGCCTGTTGATATAAAACCATATTTTAAATTATAGTCGATATCATATCTTTTGGGTGCACACATACAGCGTTTATCTGCGATACATTATTTTTACAGTGTTTAAAAAAAAAATACTGCTTCCAACGTAATCACAAGTGGCTGACAGCGAAATTAGGATTGTAGTAAATACAAGTTTATTATTAAGTGTGGATTTATTGTTGCGGAAATGAAATGGTCGTTGATGCTTCCGTTCTATCAAAATTAAACATTTAAACATTAATCGGTTGCCTATTATATTTACCTTTGTGTGGTTGATGTTACATGAACTAAAATCAATTGATGTTAGTTCATGTAACATCAATTGATTCAGAGGCTACTTTTGTTAGGGTTATACTGAAAAAAAAACGCTTTATAACATAACAAAACATAGTTTTTATCAATTTCGTAATCCAGTGCTTGGCACGCCACAATCGCAACGGTAAAACCCCTCCATGAGTAGTTTTTACAGGGGTGCCACAGCGTCCTCACTTTCCGGTTGATGAAAATTCACCGTGCATGGGTGACTGTGCGTGATGGATACTTGTGAGTACAGGAATGTTCGAAAGAGTTACCGTGTCACTGGAACACAAATGGCAAATGAAGGAACACAAGTGGATTTTAGTCAGTAAAATTTTGACACCCAGAGCGAGAGAAGTTACTTGAGGATTAAGGAGTTTAAGTTTAGGAGGTTTAGGTTTGTTTTACGGATGGCGACTTAAAATCAATAGGTTAGATCTTGGAATTGAATTTGGTAGTTATAATTCATGTTTTGAAATTTAAACATTGGAAAGAGGAAAATATATGTATAATATTTCTATCAAATCTATTTTAAAAATCTTTTAAAATATAAAATAAAAATGGAGTGTCTCGTCCCGAATGAAGACGAGGTGTTCTGATCCAACAATAAAACTTGTTTTTTTGTATTTTATAGTGCGTACACTTGCACTACACTATATTGCGTTATTGCAGCAATAACGCAATATAGATGTGGCTTTTAAACGAAAATTATTTATCATAATAATATATTTCGTCGACACGATAACTTTGATTACTTGAATGATTATGATTAGCAGTTACATAAAACAATAACACCGTCGCTTCGTAAAAAGATATTTTTATGATTCCATGATATCGTATGACCTCATAGAGTGATAACTATATTATTATTATGACCAAATTTTTACCAAAAGTTCCATTTGCTATATAAATGCTGATAGCATGCAGTGTAGTTTTGTTTTATTTTTTAATTATACAGCTTGGTCATTTTTGAGTAAAATTGAGGTATATAAGAGTGTCTGAGTAGAAACTACTAAGCTTAGGTATAATACTTAAATACATTAACCTAACACGATTCTAGAACCAATTAATTGATTCTTCTGAAGAATTGGTCCGTAGTGTGATTTTATTCAGTAAAAGTCGGACACTTCTTCTCGCTCCACTCAGAGCAAATTCATTTGCTGATGTTTTCACGGGCTCGGATTATTAGGAGTTCTTGGTAAAATCAATTATTTGGTAATGTGCAATGAATTTGGAAACATATCTTGAAACCGTTAATAATATGTTAATAAGTGAATGTCCATGTTCAGCGTAACACTAACTGAGTGATCATGAGTTCTTTAAAAATGTTTTTTATGTCGTTTATACAGAAAGGAATACTCAGTACGTTTTATTTAATTTTATTCATGCTTCTGAATACAAGTTTATAATAGTCTTGAGACTTTCCTGACGTACTACACATAGACTCCTTTAAGGTTGTCAGGAGCATCAAGCACCAGATATATAGAAGTTTTCGCAACTTGATCTATATCATAGAAACCTAAATCGAGCATCAGATTGGTTTGACTAGTCTAGGTTGGTCTGCGTTCTTTTTCGGCTCAAATTCCTTTTGCTGCAGCGTCATGATGGCACTGAGAGCTACTTTAGATACTCTGTATGCAGCTGCTGTTCCCTTAT
Organism: Mythimna vitellina; assembly: GCA_949316375.1. Lineage (NCBI taxonomy): Eukaryota > Metazoa > Arthropoda > Insecta > Lepidoptera > Noctuidae > Mythimna > Mythimna vitellina. The sequence goes on along the minus strand of OX438691.1, from coordinate 617,177 downwards.
CAGCAATATTATTATGGTTGAATGTGTCATCCTTCACGCCATCCAAAAAATCAGCTCGCAAATTTATGAATAACTTCCACCGTTAAATATTTCATCGATAACCGCTATAACCAGTACCTATACATGCGACGCCGCCGCCGCCGCGGCCGCTGCGCCCAAAGCCGGCCCGTCTGGGCAGACTGGACGCGGAGCCGTGGTGTCGGAACCGACGAGGACGGTCCCGGCGGCTAAGCCGCAGCAGCGGCAGGGGAAGCCTACCCCTTCCCCGAAAGGCAGAACGGTGCCTGCCGCTGAACTGGCGAGACCTCCTGCGGCGGCGGCGACTAGGCCGCGCCGGCCGCCTCCCTTGCCTGAAGAACCCTCGGCTGGCGCCGAATGGACGGTCGCCGGCGCCAGCAGGAAGGCGGGCAAGGTGGCCAGAGCGGCGAAGAAGCGCGAGCGGCGACAGCAGCGCAGGAAGCGGGCCATGGCAGCCAGGCTTCGCGCCCCAAATTCCGCAGCTGTAGTGATCACACTACAGCCAGCTGCGGAAAAGAAGGGCGTGAGCTATGACATGGTCATGGCGAAGGCGAAGCAGGCGGTGGTGGATCACCTCGACGAGTTCGGAGCCTCTGAAGGCTTCCGAATGAGGCGCACCGCAACCGGGGCCCGAATATTGGAGGTCCCTGGTGCGGACAGCGGCTCTGCCGCGGACGCCCTGGCCGCAAGGATCAGGGCGTCCCTGGACGTCGAGGAGGTCCGAGTATCCAGGCCCACAAAGTGCATAGACATGCGCATCATGGGCCTGGATGACTCCGTCAGGGTGGAAGAGATAGTGGCCGCCGTCGTCAGGGCGGGAGGATGCCAGGCCGACCAAGTGCGGGCGGGCATCATCCGTGCTGACAGCACCGGTATGCGGGCCGTTACGGTCAGCTGCCCCGTGTCGGCGGCTAAAGCCATTACGGCTGAAGGCCGAAGGCTCTTGGTGGGCTGGGTCTCCGCGCAGGTAAAACTGCTGGAGCCCAGACCTCTGCGGTGTTACCGCTGCCACGTGGGGCACCACGTGGGGGCCCACTGCGCCGCGGAGGTGGACCGCAGTGACCGCTGCTACCAGTGCGGTCAGGCCGGTCACAGGGCCGTCGAATGCCGTGCAACGCCGCACTGCTACGCATGTGCGGCGGCAGGCAAGCCGGCCGACCACCGGGCTGGGGGCAGGTCCTGCGACCCCCCCGCCAAGGTCAAGGCCAAAGTTCGGAGGCCTATCCACCCGGACGCACTCACCGCCGCAGCCGCTTCCTTGGCTGCCGCCGCTGTCGCCGTCGCACCCGCCGCGGCGGGGCCCTCACGGGGGGCTCGGGAGGAGACTGTAATGGACTGTCAATAACGACCCCATTACGTCTCCTCCAGGCGAACATCAACCACTGCGCCCCCGCTCAGGATCTGTTGCTCCAGAGCATGGCGCAGTGGTCGATCAATATCGCCGTGGTCTCCGAGCCGTACAATGTCCTGCCCAGGGGAGACTGGGTGCGGGACTTGGACGGCTCGGTGACCCTAATTTCGTCGGCCGCCGCCGGTACCCCGACCCTCGAGGCCGTCACGAGGGGACGGGGTTGCGTGGCAGCACGGTTCGGGGACATTGCAGTGGTAGGCGTCTACCTGTCCCCGAGCAGATCTCTCGGCGATCTTCACATCTCCCTAATGGAGCTGAAAGCCGTCGTCGCTGGGTTTGGTTCCCTCCCCGTGGTCGTTTGCGGGGACTTCAATGCCAAGAACTTGGCTTGGGGTTCCCGGCTCACGAACCAGCGGGGTCGGATGGTGGAGGACTGGGCTCTGGAGACAGGCCTGGTCGTCCTAAACCGGGGTTCTGTCCCCACGTGTGTGCGGATGCGGGGTGACTCAGTGGTGGACATCTCGTTCGCCAGCCCCGCTCTGTCGCCGCGTGTCGTCGACTGGCGCGTTATGGAGGGGGTGGAGACGTTTTCGGACCACCGGTACATCCGGTTCGACGTCTCCGCCCAAACCTCGATTGCGCCGGTCCGACAGAACCCTTGTGGTCCGCGGTGGGCGCTGAGGCAGATGGACCGGGAGCTCCTCCTGGAAGCCGCGACGGTACAGGCCTGGGTGCAAGCACCGGACAGGCCTGTCGACATAGACGTCGAGGCAGAGTGGTTCCGGGAGGCCATGTCGCAAATTTGCGACGCGGCAATGCCCCGAGTCCCTCCAGGACGTGCTCAGCGCCAGGTATACTGGTGGTCGCCGGAGATTGCGGCACTGCGCAACGCGTGCAATGCCGCACGACGCCGGTATGCCAGATACCGCAGGCGCCGCATCCGTCCACCGGATGCGGAGGCCAGAGAGGCGGAGCTGTACGAGGGATACAGAGCGGCAAAGCGCACCCTCCGAGCGGAGATAAGGCGGGCCAAACTTGAGGCCCGCAACGTGTGGCTGGGGACTCTGAATGGGGACCCATGGGGACGCCCGTACAAATTGGTACGGGACAAACTCCGCCCATGGGCTCCCCCGCTGACGCAGAGTCTCCGGCCCCAGCTCGTGGAGGGTGTGGTGAGCACTCTGTTCCCCACGCGAGGGGAACACTCTCCCCCGCCCATGGCTCCGCCACCAGCGGTGTCCGACGCGGACCACGATGGCGACGACGACGATAACGCTCCAGAGGTGACCGAGGTAGAGATGAGAGTGGCGGTACGAAGGCTGAGTGCCAAAAATACCGCCCCAGGACCCGACGGCTTGCCTGGGAAGGCATGGGTCCTGGCCATGGAGGCTCTCGGGCCTCGACTAAGAGGGCTCTTCAGCGCATGTATGGAGAGGGGCCAGTTCCCACTTCGCTGGAAGACGGGGAAACTGGTCCTTATCGCGAAGCCGGGGCGCCCCGCGGACTCTCCGTCCGCGTACCGGCCCATTGTGCTGCTCGACGAGGTGGGCAAGCTCTTTGAAAGAGTAATTGCAGACCGCCTCGTCGCACACCTAACACGGGTGGGGCCGGATCTGGCGGACGGCCAGTTCGGCTTTCGCAGGAGGCGCTCCACGGTGGACGCCATCATGTGCGTGCGAGCTCTCACGACAGGGGATGCAGTGGCCCAGGGCAGGTGTGTCGTGGCGGTGTCTCTGGACATCGCCAACGCCTTCAACTCCCTGCCTTGGAGTAGCATTGGGAGGGCACTCCGGTATCACCGGATGCCCGACTACCTCTGTCGTGTGGTCGAGGCGTACCTGTCAGACAGGTACATAACCTACCCCGGTCACCAGGGGGTGTGGGAACGTCGAGAGATGTCGTGCGGTGTTCCGCAGGGATCGGTACTAGGGCCGCCCTTGTGGAACATCGGATACGATTACGTGCTGCGCGGCGACCTCCCTGACGGGGTCAGCGTGGTCTGCTACGCAGACGACACGCTGGTCCTGGCGCAGGGAGAGTCGTACCAGGCGGCGGTCGAACTAGCGACACGCGGGGTCGCGACGGTCGTTGGCAGGATCCAGGAGCTGGGACTCGAGGTGGCATTGCACAAGTCCGAGGCCATGTGCTTTCACGGCCCTCGGAACGCGCCACCCCCGGGTTCCCGGCTAACGGTGGGAGGAGTCCACATCGGCGTCGGGTCAACGATGAAGTACCTGGGACTCGTTCTCGACAGCCGATGGGATTTCGACGAGCATTTCCGACGTCTGGCTCCCAAACTAAATCGGACTGGGGCTGCTCTCTCGCGGCTCCTGCCCAACCTTGGGGGTCCAGACGCCTCCTGCCGGAGGCTCTACGCGGGGATCGTTCGGTCCATGGCCCTTTATGGCGCGCCGGTGTGGGCGCCGGGGCTGCGGAAGCAGCCGGCGGCCCGGCTGAACGCGTGCCAGAGGGTCATGGCCATACGGATGGTGCGAGGATACCGGACGATTTCCCGCGAAGCGGCGACCCTTCTTGCTTGCCAGCGACCATGGGAACTGGAGGCAACAGTCCTTGCACTCATGCACGAACGGCGCATGGAGATGCAACGCCGGGGCGAAACTCCGCTGCCGCAACAAGTCGCGGCATGGCGGACAGAGTTCCGGCGAGTTCTCATGGAGAAATGGCGACAGCGACTGTCGCGACCCCGTGCTGGGCACGCCACAATTATGGCGGTAAGTCCCCTCTTTGAGGCGTGGTTGGAAAGACCTCACGGCGTCCTCACATTCCGCATGACGCAGGTCCTCACCGGACACGGTAAGTTCGGGAGGTTCCTGCACCGGATTCGTGCGGAAACGACGCCCGGGTGTCGCCACTGTGTGGCCCACCCGGAGGACACGGTGGAGCACACGGTGGAGGTGTGCCCCGCTTGGGCAGAGCAACGCCGTGACCTCGTGAGGGCAATCGGCGGCGGTGATCTCTCGCGCCGGGCCTTGGTTCAGGCCATGCTCCGGAGCGAGGAGGAGTGGCAGGCGGTCGCCTCCTTCTGCGAAGCAGTAATGCTAGCTAAGGAGGCGGCCGATCGCGTGAGGCAACGGTCCTTACGCTCCAACCGCCGCCGGGATTCCGATCCCGATTTCCGGCCACCGTAGGCGCGGGCTTGTAGACGGCGAGCAATGGGTGGCTCGCCGTCTGACCGACCGGTAACCGTCCGGACCGAGCCCAAGTCGTCGACGGCGCGTTTTGTTCCACGCGCGCCTCAAGGAGATGTCAGCAAATCGTAGGGGCCCAGCAGGGTCGAAGCCTACTGGGGCCACGGGTAGTGTGAAAGCGGAACCCGGGGCCCTGGGACGAAGGCAACGAAGGAACAGGAGTGGGTTTTTAGTCAGTAAGAGTCTGACACTATCTCCCGCTCCGCCCAAGAGCGGGGATGTCATTAGGATGATTTTCCCACCGAAAAAAAAAAAAAAAAAAAAAAAAAAAAAAAAAAAAAAAAAAACCTATACATGCGATATGTTTAATTAATGTCCACGTGCACTTCAAATATAATTACATTAATTATTTCTAACCAATAGAAACAATAGTTCTTGAATTATTAATATACTGAAATAGTTGATATCGATATTAAATTTACACTCTTCATAGGGGAGGTAAAACTTTTTACTGTTGCCCTTGCTCTAGCATTGTTGACAAGAATGTCGAATCTACGTATTTTCTTTTAATATGGTCTCTAAACACCTTCTCCCTGTCTATCTCGTCAAGCTGGCCACCACCAGCTTGACGAGACTTCAGGTCGAGTTTGTTTAGTTTGACAACGTCACTTTTGCTTACGCCATCGTCTTGACTATTCCGAAACCAATTCCTTTATTGGAACCGCTAACTACAGCAAATTTTGCCATGTCTACATTTGAATTATACCTACCTGTTCAATGAAAAGTACTGTCAGGTTAAAACGTGACAATTACATACAAAAAGACAGTCTAAATTTTATACGTGTAGTTATCATTTTGCATACCAATACTGTTTATCTGTGACGGGTTATCACAGTATTTAGCATAAATTGCCTGTTCTCAACGTAATTACAAATGGCTGACAGTGAAATTGGAGTAGTATATAAGAGGTTATAATTATAGGTAGATAATTACCAATTATGGTTGCAAGAATTAACAAGCTGGTTGGTTTTGGTACTTACGTTTTACCAAAATGGAAATATTTAATATCTGGTTCTGGTCATATAATAACTTAAAATTAATCAGAGTTTAATTTTGTTAGAGTTATGAAGAATTGATACAAAGATAATCGGATAAAAGTTTAGGTTTATTTAGCCTCAAATATTATACTAATAGAACAAAAAAAAAAAAGATAGAATAATACATTGCCAAAAATATCATAGACAAACTTGTGCTTAAAACATCTGAAATTTAAATATGCTGTTATTAATGGATTTGAAAAAAAAACGATGTATTTCTGAAGTATTTAAAAATTATACGTGTAGATAATGAACATAATAATATTAATCGCCTCAACTTTGAACTTGCTAAAGGAAAATCACAAAATTGCCTCAATCCTCTAAGTATTTGAAGGGGTATTAATAATAAACAGGCTGTAGTATTACAAACCCGTCCTAGTTACACTGCTTCAATGGTTTCTCTAAGTCTAGCTAAACACTAGCTCAACAACACCTCAATAATGGCATCGCCGACACTTTCTGTTGCTTTGAGCTGTACTAGGTGTCCGGGTAAAACCGACCACAGTGTAGCTCTATGGTTTACTGTGTGGCCAAATCAGGTTTTCAAACGCACAATGCACAAATTTGATGCTCAGGTGTTTCTTCCGCTTGAGTCCGAAACAAGTACCTCCCGATCTCCCATACTCGGTGAGGACCTGCGTCAGGTGGAAAATGACGACGCTGTGGCTCTCTGTGACTAGAGAGCTCTTACCACGCTCCTCAAAGAGAGAACTTACCATCACGTTAGCGGCAGGCTTGTATGGAAGGCCAAACCAGTCTGTCGTTTACCTCGAAGTTTTTATGGAAAATCAACTGGCTTTAATTGGTTTTCCATTGCAAATTGAAATAACATTTACTGCTGAATACTATTGCGATTGTTGAAAATAAAATTAAATAATAAAGAAAACTGATTAATTATACCATTACATACTAATGAAGACTGCTCTTTGCACAGTAATAATTAGAACGCATGTGAAGCTCTCTTGATTCTTTGTACTACGACAACATTGTAGGAAGGCTCGAGATATAAGTAGACGTTATTATGACTACAATATAACGTAGTGCAGTCAAAGCAGCAAAAGCAACTAATGCAAACATTTCACGCGCAATAATTCTGGAAATTACATTTTGTATTTATAACCAAACATTTCTGTCAACTCCCTTGTCCCTTTTGAAGTAGGAAACAGACTTGTAGAACTTTTTTACATTTATTTGTGCAGACTTGTAGAACTTTGTTATATCTTAAATATTTTGTTCCAGATAGCTGCAGGGGCTTTATCAACTTTGAAGAGTTTTTGTTTACCTCGGCTAAAAATAATATAGGTATATTATAAATAACCGAACCCAAAAAAACCGATGGTTAATCATCGAAGTTTTTGATTGCACTAAAAACTTTTTTATATAAGGTAAGAGGTAATTCGTACATTTATTGTAGGTGCAATCGAAATTAGCTTGTAGAAAGGTGATAGTTAATTTAAATCATTGAATTTTTTTTTACTTCACGTGCACCTATAATTTGATCGATACTAATACTGTAACTATAACAAAATATTTTAAGTGTTACGGATAAAATAAAACCGAATTGCGAACCTCATTTTATTAATCGCCCAAAATGGTGTTTTTTTCGCAATCTCATGAGAAAGAAAGAAAACACGTTTATTTGGCACACAGGTACACACAATGAAATAACAATTACAATGTAGAAACTTAAATACTAAAACTTAAAAAAAAAGAAAAAAAAATGTGAATGAAATGAGTGATTTTTTTTGCTATACAAAAGACCAACCCGCACGGGGCCCGCGTGGTTGATTACGGCCCATTAACTGTTTTAAATATAGTAAAAACTGTTAAAACTGTTTTAAATATAGTACTTTATTCATGATAATATAGGTAGTGCTTTAAAAACTTCTGAACAAATGGAGGATTGACAATATCATAAAATCACATTGAATAACACATATTTATGTCTGTCGACAAAAAGAAAAATAACAAACGGAAATAATATTCGTATAATATGCCGTAGGTCGAGTCGGGCGACAGATGACAGGCATCACAACATCTCAGGCATATTATTTCCGGCTGTAGACACGACCAGGCAGCTGGCCACCAGGGGCTACCGGGACTATGTACTAGCAACTTCTTCTTGCTAAGATGCGACGCACCACTTTGATTCTTAGTTTTTATATTTAAAATTATGTTATTTTCTTTTATATTTCGGTTTATTTTTGTTTATGTTCGTCGCTGTAAATGCATTAGATATTAGGTTTATGGTCATATGATGCAACACAGTTATGCCCGATACACATATATGGCCTGTCAGGGAACTTTGTATTTTTTATTAATGAATTGTACGTCTATTTGGCAGAAGAAACATGTTTTCTTTATTTATTCTTTCAACTCGAGGGCCACACGGACTAGTTACGGAATTTTTGAATGACAAATTTTAATTTTATTTAATTATTTAATGCTTATTTTTTTATTGACTGTCACAATGTATTTGAATTGATTGAATTTTGATTATAATTTATTTATTATTGATATATATATTTATTATCCCGATTAAGTATTAAGTATAAATATTTTTATTTGTCGAAAATGGCAATGTATGTTGAACCACCAATATAAAACTTTTTTCCCCTCATATGCGCATGTCTAATTTTCATGATTAGAAATACAAATAAATGTATCATTGCTTTAATACAATCTTGCGGTCTCCAAAATGACGAATATATGAGATTGTCGGTGTTCAATAGTTCTATTGAATTCATATGTCACTGTATGAGAATTTACGTCAAATTAAGAGGTTATGTCATATCGACATTTAGAAATACCGCCCCTATGATTGACATTACTGAACTTTTTCCTAAACTCTTAAATTCGCAAGATTTTACTAAAGTTAATTAAATTTTAGCGTCTATTAACTAATTAAGAAATATTATAAAATTGTTTGTATAAACAGTTTGTATAACTTGAAGTTTCAGAAGATAAACATCATCGACAGACTTTCAAAGAAAAAGATTTAAGATAAAAGTTGTCGAAGTAAAAACTATCAAAATAAGACACGTGGATCGGATCGAATCACAGAGTATTACTAGATACTAGCAATTGACAACGGATCATAATGGTATTAGGTTCGAAGAATTACCACATAGTATTTTTGAAAAATCTTTAAATAGGTCTTATATTGTAGGCCTTTTGAAGGAAACTTTCTTCGACCGAGTTGCTGTGACAACAGAAAAGTCCTGGATAACTGATAGAAGGGGGGTTATTTGACTGACCTGTTGGTCTAGTGGTCAGTGGCCTTGACTACTATGCCGGAGGTCATGGGTTCGATTCCCACCCAGAACAAATGTTTGTGTGATGAGCATGATCATTTGTTCTGTGCCTGGGTGTAATTTATCTATATATGTATGTATTTAGAAATATATAAGTATATTTATCAGTTGGCTAGTACTCATAACACCAGCTCTGCTTAGCTTGAGACTAGACGACGTTGTGTGGTAGTTGTGGAATATTATATATTATATTAGAGGCCCAGTGGAGGAAATGACTTAGAATATAAGTGATTGTAAAAATTTCAAAATATATCAGATAAAACACGCAATATTTTAGAAATACAACATCATGGTAAATAGAGTTACTTTGTCTAGAGACCTTTACCTTAAGATACCATCATACGAGTATACAAAACGAGAAACTGACTGCCTGATATATCAACGCATAGCCTAAACATCTGGGACTAGGAATGTGAAATTTTATACAAGGCTTTTTTTTATGACGTAAGCGAGCAATAAGAGAGGATTTTTCAAAATTCACCCCCTAAGTGATTGAAACGGGGGTCCAAAGTTTGTATGGAGAGAACTACTTTGACGCGGGTGAAGCCGCTAACAGCAGCAAGTATATTATCTAATAAAATGCATCATATGCCAACATTATACCAAGGTGTTGTATGTCAAATTGACCTATAGACTGCACAGACTCATAGATTTTATATTCCGATTCATGCACTAGCCCTTAACATATTGCAAATATATCGCCATTTATAAGTAGGTGTATGGAAAATAAAATATTTTGAACTGAATTGCATGGTTATATTTTGTTCTAAAATCTTTAAATTCTTTAAGTGCACTCTGTCATCTGCAATCGCTGCTCTTTTATTTAAGTCTGCAACGAAGTGCACGTGTCCAAACAGATCGCAACATGAATATAACATCAGAGCTCTGTTTGTTGCTGCAACCGATACTGTAACGTGATGCTGCAACAGCCCTCGGCTTCTGGCAATTGTCACTGGAGATTTTTATCTTAAAACTTTGGAAAAAAGCCAAAGCTTAAAGAGAAGTTATGTGCTTATTAGCTACGATGCTATTTTTACAATTGTAACTGGAAGTTATAAAACTGTAATGGAATCTAGCATATTTTTTTTTTTGAAAAATATTTTATTTGGCATGCAGGGATCTACACACTGTAAAAACAAAATTTTTGACAACTTAAGATAGAAAACTGGGCAAATGCGAGTCGGACTCGCGCACAGAGGGTTCCATACAAACTTACCTATGTCAATAGTTCAGTTCCCGAATGGAGTATCGAATTTTTTTCTGAATCGCAAAAAAAGTTTTTTTTTGTTACACCAAATTTTCGGTTTTCAGATTTATTCCTGTTCCTGTGTTGTAAGACCTTGCCTTATGCAGCATTTCAGGAATCTAAGTCAACGGGAAGTACTCCATGAGTTTTATTTTGCTTGAGAGTGACGATAGAGTGTCGACATAAACGGACATTTTTTTTTTCGTTAACTTAGAAGTTTGATTTTTTCTCAACTTCAAGGGACCGCTGATTTGAATATATGGTTTTAATTTCAACTCGATACCTCCACGCGTTCCCGAGAAAAAGGTCTTAACAGGCAGAAAGACAGACAGACGGACAACAAAGTAATCCTATAAGGGTTCCGTTTTTTCCTTTTGAGGTACGGAACCATAAATAAAAACACTGACACAATGTGTGTCTCACAGTTGCGCCAAATATGAAAAATAACATAAATTTGTAACCTAAATGTATGTTATTTTTTTCTATTTCCGTACCTCAAATGGAAAAAAACGTAACCCTGATAAGATCACTTCCATCTTTTCATTTTGTAATGTTTCAGTTAAAATGAGAAGCCTCTGATTTATAATTAACCACAGAACTTCATAAATAGCTCCAATGTAAACACGGTACACAATATCTGTTTTCACGTGGCTCTTAATTACAATTACAAATTAATAATTGACACAATATTATGACGACGATCTAATTTCCTTATTAAATATAATTAGGAGTACGTTAAAATCACATGAGTTACGTTTTTCAATGAAAATGTTTTCAAAAACAAACTTCTTTGCGAATCGATGGTTTGCTTTTCTCTCAAAATATTTGTCCCTAGTTGGTGGCTAGGTGGTTACATTTATAGCAGTGACAGTGGCGTTTTTAGCATCCTCCAAACTGCAAATGTGGGGACAATTTGGGCACTCTAGTAAGTGGACCATCTTCTGGTTAGGAACACTGCATCAGCGCTGGGTGTGGAGAGGTCTATAATCCCCCATTTTTCCAAGTTGTGTTTGCAGCGGCCTACATGGGTGCGCAGTCTATTGATCGCGTTCCATATAGGCCATTGCAGATTGCGTCCGAGTGGCAGATGTTCCTGGGGTTGAACGAAGCCGGGCGCTGCACTGGTGGCGAGTAGTGTTCCTCGCTCAACTTACATCTTACCGCGCATTGTCGGACTCGAATGGCCTGTGTGCAGTGAAGAAATCTCTTCAGACTATATAGCTATATTGCGTGTTTGTAAAAAGGATGTCGAAAATAGGATTTTTGATAATAATTTACAACTCCGAATGCGACATCTCTATGAATGACACGTGTCGCGATTCCGGCCAACGGGTAGAGCTTGTTGAGTTTTTCACACTCTAAAGAAGATAACAAGCCGGTTTTTCTACTAAAAACGTTTACTATACCAACATCAATATCGAACATCGAAAACCGTTCAGTTGGTGGCCCTGGTGCCAAACCCACACTCCTACAGTGACAGTCTGGCCCGGGGCCAACTGTCCCAACCCTACCATGCCCTGTAGCCTCTGCCATGAGCTACGAAGAGGTAAAAGCAAAAGGTTTATTTGTATCTGTGATGTCATAAGTGAAACTATCCTACGCGTAATGGTAGGTTAGGAATAAGTATAAATGTGGATTGTTAAGGAAGCACCATGACTCATGCCCTGTTTAGTATAACCTCGTTAAGATTAAATTATTGTTAATTCAAAAGTTTTAAAGGCGGAAGTTTGTATGTATAATATGTTTATTTTTCGCTGAAATGGCTGAAAAGTTTATGATTAAACTTGGCACACGGTTAGACCATACCTGGAACCTACCATGTTCTGGTATTTTTTATCATGGGAATATGTTCCCTTGGGATAATTTTATACAGAAGTTAGTACTTACATAAATAAGCCTTTTTTAGTTTAGTGCACTCAGAGCTGGTAAAGTGATTTGGCAATTTTCAACCCCAAAGAAAAGACAGCATAGAGTTTCTGTGTGACATTAGAAGCGTTCCTTCTGCGCGCGCCTGCTCTGCGGCCGCCGTTTAATTAATTCCACTCAATTCATACCGCGTCGATTGTTTTAATACTCGCCTTTGCAAGTTTTCGCCGGCGTTACGTTTAATTGAAGCAGTTTGCGGTTTTTTTCCAGCGGTTATACTGTTATTCAGTGTTAGTGCGAAATGGACAAATTTTTGCTCAACTCACAATGAGAATTTTGTTTTAAAAACTGTAAGTATATTTGCATTTTAAAGGCTGGCTTTATTGCTTTGTTTCTTTTTAGTGGTTTCGGTATCAGCATTGAAATAATGAGACTAGCGAATTTGGTGCTGAGTATAATTGTATTTTTTTGAACTTTTTAAATCGTGATAGCTGCGGGTATCTTTTGGATATGAATGTTTTATATGACATAAAGAACTAAGTAAACACAAAGGAGATTGGCTATTATTTAACAATAAAAACTGTCGACATAAAACAGTATCTAACTAACGTAAACATATTGTATCTATTCGTAAATAACTATAATAAATAACTGACGCCATTATATCGTAGCACTACGCTCACATAATGTTAGGCTTATTTTGGAAGTGCTGACTCGGTAGTTATTGTGCATGTGTGATAAATCAAGATAGATAGATAAAAACTGCTTGTTTTGCATCATTGTGATACGGTTGAGGTACGAACAAATCTTGCTTTATATTTGAAAACTAGAGCAACATTTTTTTTTGTTGCCTTAGAACAGGAAGGGTGGAAATCAACCATTGACTTCTCCCGTTATGGGCGGGGCCCGAGAGTGTTTCAGACTTTTATTGACTAAAACCACACCTGTGTCCTTCAGTTGCCTTTTGTATTCTAGGACTACGTTCCCCTATCATAAATTTTTGGCGTTCCTAGCTAGCGGGTATCGGCCCTGCTGGGCCCCTATGGTTTGCTGAAATCTCTTTGAAGAGCACGTGGACCACTACGCGCTGTTGACGACTGGGCTCAGTCCGGTCAATTACCGGACGGCCGGACGTCGAGTTACCCATTGCTCGATGCCCGCAAGCCAGCGTCTACCGTGGCTGGTATTCCGGGTCAGAATCTTGGCGGCTGGTGCGTGAGGACATTCATTCCCTCACGCGTGTGGCCTCCTCTTTTGCCAGCATTACTGCTTCACAGAAGGAAGCCACCACCTGCCATTCCTCTTTGCTTCGAATCATAGCCCAAACCAGGGCCCGGCGCGAGAAGTCGCTGCCACCGATTACCTCCATGAGGACACGACGGTGCTCCGCCCAAGCGGGGCACACCTCAACCGTATGCTCCACCATGTCCTCTGGCAGTCCACACAATGGTGACACCCGGGCGTTTCTTCCACCTGAATCCGATGCAGGTACCTCCCGAATTTGCCATGTCCAGTGAGGACCTGCGTAATGTGGAAGGTGAGGGCGCCGTGTTGCCGCTCCAGCCATTCCTCAAAGAACTTACTGCCATAATTATTGAGTTCCCAGCACTGGGTTGCGATAGTCGCTGTCACCATTCCGCCATGAGATCCCGCAGGAACTTTATCCGCCATGCCGCGACTTAACGCGGCATGGATATATACACACAAAAACAATGCTATCTCTAGACGTTATTTCATTGTTCTTTTTTTTTCAGATATCTATAATTTTAGACAGAATGTTTGCCCAAGTCCAATAGTGAATCGTTCTGCAAGAATGAGTTCTACAGCTGTCTCAATTATTCGACATCGATATAATATCGAAGGGGTCGCGCTCGAATACGAAGAACTGACGTATACAATATCACTCCGAGTCACTTCGAATATACGTGATGTGAACATCACAATTGAATCGTACCAACGCGAGTTTTGGAAAATTCTTTGAATCAACAGATATCGATTAGTTATCTATTTTATGTAACAATATCAAAGTGAAGTGTGTACCAACATGAAAGTATTATTTTTGCTCGACTTCAAAAAGAAGGAGGTTCTATGTTCGACCGAATGTATTTTTGTATAATGTTTGTTCACCGGTTTCTGTGTCAAATATGGAACCGAATTTGATTTTTTTTTGTTTGGAAGGTCTAGTTGGTCCCATAGATTCTCATAGGATCACAGCAGAACCGTCGTAACAAGTATAATTGCTTTGTTTATTACGTGTAGTCGATGACTGAATGAAAGAAGAGGGGGAATATATCGAACTGATCTGATGATGAAGCCTGAAGTTAGGCACCGGAACTCTGTAATAAATGAATGTAATCTAACCATGTTTGGGATTATTAGAATTGTCATGAGATGCACTCTGGCTATAAGGTATTTAAGTTTGACTAAGGGGTACTTTTTAGTGGTGGCACCATAACTAAAAAGTGTAAAATGAAAAACCTTTTTACAAAAAATATATACAACCGACTTCAATGTAGAAAAAAAACACTGAAAGTGCAAAATAACTTTCATTTAGGAAGTCAGTGTTAAATAACAAAGAGATAAAACTATTGCAGAAACACCGACTTCCGAAATTAAAGTTATTTTTCACTTTTCAGTGGTTTTTTTTTACTTTGAAGTCAGTTGTATTTTTTGTTAATTTTTTTTATGTTGAGTCCTTTTAAGATCACTCAAAAAACGTATGAATTTACCGACGTCTATTTGTGTTAAAATTTTACAAATAAATGTGATGTGAATGTGAAATGAAAACATTGGAATAAAATTCTACTTAAAATGTTGCGCTACTAAATAATTAACACCCGGATTATTTTTACATTGCCTAATCTCATAATAAACATGGCAGAGCGTTCACTTTGGCAAAAGAGGTAAAATACCGCAGCTCAACCAATTTTCACGTAATATTTCGGAAAGTATGTCAATTTCCTAAAGCCGTCCAGGACGCGTTAGCTTTTACTAAAACTTTAATAAAGCCACAAACGATGTTGCCTCGGCGCCGGTCAGTGGTGTGACAACACTTTGTGCACGCCAGTCGCCGGCGACAAACACAGTTGGTCACGTGACGCGCCTAAATAAAATGGCGGCAGTATGAATAATATTAACATGAATATGTAGAGCATGGCGATGGCTTGATAGCTGTGGTAGGTACAAATATATAATAATTAACAAGTTAATCAGGAAATAAGAATAAATGTTTAACTCGGCCCGTGAAATATTTTTAAAACCATACATAGGTACCTACATATTATAAGCTCATACTTTTTTCTCATCAAGTTATGTAGACTGGTAAGCCGGCAGAGCACCTCCCTGATGCTATGATCCTGACATACATCTTTTACTTCGTTTACGTTATTACGTCTAACTGTATGTCCTTTGAGGGCGTCTCCTCCCAGTGTTTCCATTCACCTCTGCCTTGTCAATATTTTTCGAAACACTCTCTTAAAAATTCCATTAGAAATTACGAAGAACAAAATTCTTTTAATATTAATAATAAAAAAAATTAATAACCAACTAAATTCGCGAATTGAGTAACGCGAGACACGTTTTAATGAAGTCTAATCTTTAAAAACTAGAGGAGGCTGGGCTAAAGTGGTACAGGTCGGCTACGTGTTTAAAACTGAAAGAATAAAGTTAGACGCTACAACCAACTTAGGATGAAAATAAAAAAGGAAAAATTTGCTGATAGTGTAGCAAGCTGGCGACAACATAATATTATAAAACACTTTCAAAGCAGCCGCAGCTAATCTTGACATTATATTTTTTATGCTCACAATTTGTAGCAAAAAAGATTTTGAAACAGTTTGCACACTTTGTCATGGTCTAACGTCATAATCCATCTATTTACATTTAAAGCGTATCTCTTTTTTAAACTAAACTCTGCAAGCTTTTTAGAGAGAATTTTTATTCCGCGTTTGACACAATCTAGAAACGGGGCCAAACCACACCTGTACATTCTCATGGCGATGGCGTTCACACAAATTGCTTTTTCAATAATATCTAAAAATAATCGTGACACTTTTTTCCCGGCAGCCATTCAGTTCTCCCCGGCATCCTCTAATTAATTAAATTCCCCGTCAAAAAATAGAATTCATTAATAAAAAAGTTCCTCGCGCATTATACGCCGAGTGGCGGGAATTCCCGGTGTTATATTAGAATTACCTGGGATTATGCGGGATTCCACTTAATTACGGGATCCGCCGAAATTACACGAGCTCCTTAGTTTTTAACAGCCTCTACACGAGAGATAAATTATTATATGGCTTTGTCAGTAATGAACACTTTACGAACTGAGGTCTCAGACAGCTTCGTGTATTTTTTGGATGTTAATTACTAAGCGGAGTCCATTTTTCTGTTAAAATAGAAAAATAATTCTACACCGACTCACAATTAACTAGAAATACATGATCTTTCATTGTTAATATGGTTAATCTTATGATTTTATTTTGTAGTGAATTTCATTTAAAACAAAAAACCGGGCAAGTGCGAGTCGGACTCGCGCACTGAGGGTTCCGTACAAACTTACCTATGCAAACTATTAAATTCCAAAATTGAGTTACGAATCGTGAAATAGTTTTTTTTTGGTGACATAACTGCAAATTTACTGTTTTCAGTTTTTTTTTAATGTTTGTGCTATGACACCTTGCTTTATGCCAAATTTCAGGATTGTAGGTCAACGGGAAGTACCCTATGAATTTTGATTCCCTTGAGAGTATCGAAATAGAAGTTTTTAGCGACATAAATGACCGTATCTTTTTTTTCGTTAACTAAGAAAGACCAAGGCAAAGGTGGAGAGATGAACTGGATAAATACCAGAGGGACTGGCCCGCAATGGCCGAAGACAGACTTGTGTGGAAAAGCGAATGGGAGGCTTTTGCTTAGCAGTGGGACATAAATGAGCTATAAAAAATAAAAAAAACTCATAAGTTTGATTTTTTCACAGCTTCAACACAGACAGACCGACAGGCAGGATTAAATTACAATAAAATATAAACACATTTTTTTTCTTTTTTCTTCAATATTATATAGTTATTTTTTATCAATTGGATACCTTATATATTCGATTGTCATGTGACTAAAACGCGTCATAAGCAAAACGATAAAACGTTAATAAATGCTTTTAATTTCACATGTAACTAAATAAAGGTATGTCTAGAACACTTAACAATAAATGATTTATGCTGAGATAAAACTTGAAAATGACATGACATGTCACACAGATCCCGTGCTCCGGGAAAAAGTGGGTCCCGGCATTCGCAACCACTGACATCTGATTACGAGTCCTTATTATTTTCAATGAAATATAGTAATCAGTTATATCAGTTTTCATTGAAACCACTTCAATAGAGTCAGTGAATTGTAAACATAACAGATTGGTTGAATGACTTCTTATTGTTTAGAAAATGTAGAGTTTCTGAAACCATTAACGTTAGCAATAAATCATAATAATTATAGTAGTTTCTTTAACCGAAATTGGTAATGATAGCCATTTATCTGTAATAATCATTTCATTTTACTTAGAAGGTCCTTGTAATTGAACCATTAACATAATATATTTGTAAGGTATCTCTCGGCACACGAACAATCTCGATGAATGAATCACGCTACAAGAAATATGTATCTTAGTACACTATACAACACTCAACCCTCTCGTTTATTAGAAAAGTAAGTATCACGATGTATTTCAGCCGTAACATGTTTTATCATGACTGATTTCATATAACATTATCTCCGATTTTTTTCTTCGCCTCAATCCACATTTTCTTTCTATATCCCAGATTTTTAGTACGAAAAGTAGTACGGTTCAGGCTCGGCCAAAATAATCCCTTTCTCAATCGATTTGGACCCTAGAGAGTATCGGGGCTAAATTTTTGTGATAATAACAGAGAATTTTTATTTACCGCGATAGTTGAGTCCCGGGAAATATTGACTGTGTTCAGTTTTCCGCTTGGCTGGCGCCCGGGCCGCGTATGTTCGTTGTGTCGCTTGCAGCGGGTCTGTGCGACAATCGTCTTCAAGTTTACGCACCATTGCAGGTTTTTTTGGGAGACTACGTGCTGTTGTCACAGACACACCGCGGTGGATCGTGCCATGGATAAAGTGTCATGTTTCATAGATCGCTGGTAGGTCATGGAGGCGTATTTAATGAGGCGGCGTGCACCGTGCGCGACCCGCTGCCGCGTCCGCACCTCCCACAGATAAAATATTTTCTGTTTACCGCCACGACGTTCAACTTCCGCCTATTTCTTCCACATATATGGTTATTGTCAAAAAAGTCTTTTGTAATGTTGAAAGTTCATATGGAGGGTATGGACATAATGGCCTCGTCTACGCTTTCATAGATAAATATGGGAATGTAAGTTGACTTTTAACAAAGGACTGAGTTTTCAGGATTTCATTTACGTGCGATTGCTGCTCTTCCGATATCGTAAAGAATCATCAGCTGGAGTGTAATGACGGGGAGGAAATGACACGGTCGCTTAGTGTCATTTGCAGGGGAAGGGAAGGGACTGGCCGCTTTTTGTTCGACCCCATAGAGCGGACCTTTTTGCATGCAGCGTATTATGAATAAGATATTATATACAAATACGTCGCACCTTTGTAAGACTCCAAGTTTAAAGATTCCAAGATTAATTTCCCTGTTTTTTGAAAATTTAACTTTCTGATTTCGAACTAAACTATGTTATTTAGATATTGTCTGAATATTTATTTGAATGAGAAGATATTTGGAAGTGCTGATCCAGTTACAGCGAAAAACCTTTCATAAATAGAGAACCACAAGTGCTTAGCTGTCGAGTGTTACTTTAACCTAAATTACTCACGGTTCTTGTAGGGTCCCTAAGCCACGGTATTGTGAGAAAATCTATTCAACAAAATTATCCTTCCATCGCCAAAGGTCTAAATGTTTTTATATTCTGGAATATAAAAATATTTAGGTATGTTTTTGAATAAAAATACCTATGACGAAATTTGGTTATATGAATGAAAGCTACCATATCATATCAAATCACTCTGTAAGTACTTACTTGATATTATTGACACTGCCGTATCATTTACGCCAACGATGAATTGGTTTCATATCTTCATCAAAAGATTAATTGAGCTGCCTACAAGACTTTTATAGGGTAAAACACATGATGCCCTCAAGAGCTCGGGTCATTAGAAGGTGCTGACAGTAGGCCTCAGGCGTTACGTCGCACATCACATGCGACACCGGAGCGACGAGGCGACACCAGCTGCTGAACATTTTACGTATTTTCGACTCCTTTTTATGGGTTAAAGTGAAGGCAATTTTGAAGCTGCGTTTTTTAAGTCAGCTACAACATTTTAGTAATTTTTACAATTCGTCGTATACCCTAGTAAGTAATGTTAAGGTTTCCGTACTTCAAAAGAAAAAAACGGAACCCTTAAAGGATCACTTTTTTTCCGTCTATCTGTGCGTCTATCTAGACCTTTTATCTCGGGAACGCGTGAAAGTATCGAAATGAAATTAAAACCATGTGCTAAAGTATGTGATCTCTTAAAGCTGTGAAAAAAAAATCAAACTGAGTTAACAAAAAAAAAAAGATATGGCAGTTTATGTCGCAAAAAATGACACTCACACACACATATACACTCGACACCTTCAAGGGAATCAAAATTCATAGGGTTATTCCCGTTAACCTAGAATCCTGAAATTTGGCATGAAGCAAGGTCTTATAGCACAAGTATTTGTATGTGTAGTAGTACTTTTTTGTGATTCGGAAAAATCTTCTTAACTCAATTCGGTAATTGAACTGATTTCAGTAAGTTTGTACAGAACCCTCAGTACATGAGTCTATCTAAAAATATTTCCGATTAGTAGTTTAGCAACTATGAGAGAACAGATGAACATACCCACATACATAGCCTGTCAAAATCATAACAATCCTTTGGCTTTGCCGTAGTTGGGTAAAAAGAGTGAGTTTAAGGTGATCAGAGGTAAGAACAAAAAACTTGGAGATATATCACCCGTTTCTTAAAACGGAGTGTATTTGAGTCGAGTCTCTCAGTTTAGGTATCTAGGACACGTTATAAACGAGACCTTAAATGATGACGCAGATATTGAGTGGGAGCGGAGAGCGCTGTCGGTGCGCGCGAACTTGTTGGTGCAGAGGTTTGCTGGGTGTACAGTACAAGTAAAGATAACTTTATTCAGAGCCGAAAGAGCCGAAAGAGCAGAGATCAAAGCTTCTACACCAGTACCCTGTAGACCAATTATACGCAGCGGGCCTACAGTGCTCTTAGAGTCCAGTTCAACAGCGCCTTTGGGTTCTGGTAAGACTTCCTCGATTTTGTAGTACCCTCGATTTCGTATTACCGTCCAATAATGCGTAAAAAGTTAGCCTCACTCATTCGTCGATTACCACTTTATCACTACCTCTAGTAGTGATATCAGACTTCTAAAGCTGATCGCTGAAAGCCTAGAGTCACCAGTGTGGAATAGGTTTATAAAACTGCATGTTTTATGAACTATTTATTTTTGTTTTGTGTATTAGGTTAGGTTACTAATATGATTATTGTGTTTTTGGAATGATTTTTGTGTTTTTATTTTATTTTTTTATGAACTAATAGACTAATTTATGCATTTGAATATTATACTAACGTAGTTTTAAGTTTTAGTCACTAACATAATATGGACATACAAATTATTTTCAAATTCAATTCAAAATATAAATAAATATATATCAATAAACTGTTACAAGATTGTGGTTACATCGTTAATGCAAAAATTATATTATTAGGTGATAAGGATGTTGAAACTTAGGCAGAGAAGCTCATCTGGTGTAAATAAAAATTTTAAAAAACAAAAATAAATACCTTCATTAAAGCACTTATTTTGAATTTAATTGGAATATTCAAAAAAAATGTTGGCTGAGATTACAATACGGCAGCATTAATAAGTTAAAAATATGTACATTAACCCTGATACATTTATTTTTGGGACATTTTCATCGATAATAATTTTCGATTGCTCGCTGGCAACCTTTAACATTTCATAGTTTACACAGATATATACCTATTCGTACGGCGTGAGTAATTTTCACAGCTTTTGAGTTTCAGTCATATAACTGAAATAATAATAATATAAATAAAATAAATAAATAAATCAATCTTTATTTACCCAAAAACATACAGAGTTTGACTTACAGTTTGATAAGTACATACATTTAATGTTGTGAGTTCTGTACAAGAGTAATACTCTACCTCTTAAGCTAGGGTATACCTGTATTTTAAGAGGTAGTTTGCGGTCTAAGGTTACTGTAATTAGACAAAAACTTATCACAAGTGGACTGTGTCATTCTACTGTATGGTACACAAAAAGTAAAAAATTCTGTGTGTGTTAGTGTGATATAGTATATATTCTCAATAGATTCTCTTTAAATCAAAACTTGAATACAGTAGTTACGTAAGGAAAATTGGCAGTATATGGAACGTTTGAGCTTCAGAGCCCCATCTGCACTATGTGCACGATGCACGATACTCTTTGAACATAAAGCGTAGCTTTGCTGCAAAGTGAGGTTTTTTAGTTCGACAAACAAGTCGACGCTCAAGCTTGTGTAGGTATAGAACACAAGTAGCAGTGTGAGCGTCGACTGGGTGCCTAGTGTTTACCTTCACTCATAATTATGTAGCAACAACGTCATAAGCCTTTAGATGAGTTACTTCGTCTAGTCTAGATACTAAAATTAACGCAACTCTGTGCCAGTATCTTGTATTTCCACCCTGAAACTTCAAAGTTAAAGTTTATAAGTATCTTTTCGACTCACTCAATGCATCGTAGAGGTCATCCTCTACTAACCAACAAGAGAGATAAGGTCAAGAGCTGGCAAATCGTGAAAACCAAAAGAAAAACTTTCCACTCGAATGCTGCTTGACGAGCTGAATACGAATATATGCTTCAGTTTTACTATAGACTCATTACTTTCTACCACAATAAGTAAATATGTATAAATATCAAGAATTTATCAGTTCTATACTTAGGTTATAACTACTGGGAGCCTCGCAGAGTTCAATCCTGTCGGTACCACACGAGTATTCCATGGCCATCAATCGACAAAGTTTGGCAGCAAGCCAGCCTTCCCACACCCTACTATCACTCTTACTCTTTTTTGAATAAAGCTGCAAATCCTGCGACAAGATATGTTCGAGCCGGTGGAAATTTGCGGTGTTCGGAAACTCCCCGATTAGCTAGCAGCGATTGTAATGCCAGGTTGATTATGCTATTGCACTTTATTTTTATATTATCAAAGTGGCGAGACTATTGAATCAAACGATACTGTGGAGGTTTAAATGGGCATGCATACAACTACATTATAGGTAGGTATGTGTCAAGGCTGAACAAAGATTTCTTTTGTCATTTTTTTTAGTTTTTTATCAATGATAGGCTCGCGTTTGACCACCATCTCACCTGATGGTAAGCGATGATGTGGTCGACGATGGAGCATGCTTGCCTAGAAGTAACCTATTCACTCTTGATTTAAAGACCCCCAAGTTGTAGTTATCGGGAAACACTGATTCTGGCAAGAAATTCCACTCCTTGGCTCTACGCATAATAAATGTGTTCTCAAAACGCTTTGTGCGTATGGGTGGGATGTCCACCATGTACCGGTGGCGCAACGCCGTACGTCTAGAGGTCCGATGATGGAACAGACTTGGTGGAATTAGATTGTGCAATTCCAGTGCACACTCCTCGAAATATAAACGATAAAAAACCGACAGGCTAGGAACTCGGTGGCGGTGCCCAAGGCTTTGGAGCTTCGACGCAACAAGTGCATCATTGCCGATGATTCTCTTGGTTCGCCTCTCAATCGACTCTAGCGCATTAAGCTGGTATTTGGCAGACCCGTTCCAAAGATGAGAACAGTACTCCATACACGATCGCATAGATAGATAAAGGTTGAGCAGCTGTTCCGGCGTGAAGTACCGTCTCACCTTTGCCAAAATCCCCAATTTTTTAGCAGCTAGTTGAGCCTTTTCTTCGATGTATGAGCCGAAATTGAGAGTAGAAGACAATATTATATAATTATCTTTTTTAACAAGAAGCTTCCCAAAGTTATACACATTCAAACTAAGGTTTGTTAGTAAAAAGGGTTTACTTACTTATAGCGTTTCAGAGAAAACGATACACGATCATTTAAGCCGCTTAAAAGGGTTCGGGTACGAAACTTTTTCTCAAGAAATCACCAGAAATAAGCAATATAACCACTCAACAATATTTAAATACCCCTCGCACGTTCGTGACAGGTCGTGATTCGTTGACTCTCCATCCATCTGCCAGTTTATAACTCATGAACTCTTCCTCGGCCGTCCTGACACGCTAATATATCGCACTCGTCGCGCGACCCGGCACGTCTGCCCACTATGTGCAACTACCAACCACGATATCTCTTCATTTCCCATCAACCTTATATACTACAGAATAGGGAGTCTTATTGAACATATTAAAATAGTACTAAGATTGTGTATACTCGGATTCAACCCGCGTACAAGGCGTTTAAACTTATTAACTGAACACACAGGCTGCCATAAATATGTGAACAACTGTACACTCTTGTTTTTCTACAAACTCGTAACTCGGAGGCGTCGTCTCGTTTGACGGATCTTTAAATATGGATTTATTATCATTTTTTAAGAATTAGCTGAAATAGAGCAGTAGTGGCCAAGTGGTATCGGCCCCGACTTACGAGTTGTAGGTCGTGGGTTGAAACCCAGCCAGGCACATTACTTTGTGTAATTTATTTCATCACCACTGCTCTCAAAACAGTGAAGGAAAACATCGTGAGGAAACGGAATGTTTCAATGTTCTAGAACCAAAAATTCGAAGATATGTGACATTCACCAATCCGCACTGGGCCCGCGTGGTGAATTACGGCCCATTCCTTCTCCTAAAGAGTAGGCCTGAGACCCAACAGTGGGAACATTATAAGGCCGACTATGCTATGCTAGCTGAAATAAAATGTAGAAGTGCTGTAGGGGTAGCTCTGATTCAAATCGAAAAGCATAAGTCAGAGTACCGTTTACTGATAAAAAATCTGCTTAGCTATTTCCTAACTTTGTTGGGATCGGCCTTCAGTCTATCAGTAGCGACTGCCTATCTAACTTTCACAACCCATCAATTGGTAACACCATACCCATTGGCAAGACTGGTGTGAGATTCCCGGGATTCCTATCCGTAACGACTATCAAAGATCTTCTAATGACAGTTGAGCCAACGACTTAACATGCTTCTTGAGTGCTACGATGGTCTGTCATCCACAGTTAAGTGTCATCAGTCAATAAGTTACCATGGACACGAGTTGCCATGGCCCACCTGGAAAACTCTAAACAGACTCCGCACCCAAGTTGGGCGCAGCAAAGACAATCTCCACAGATGGGGGTTCTCGGACGGTTCCAATCTTCAGTGCTTGTGCGGCGTCTCTCCGCAGACAATGTCCCACCTTCGATCCTGCATCACGTGCCCTGTCACCTGTTCACGTGGGGACCTAATGACAGCATCAGCGGACGGCACTGCCGTGGCCGAATACTGGGCCATACAAGGAATTTGACTAGTTTTGCCATCGATATGCTATCGAGCTAAGAAGAAGAATAAGTTACAAACTGGAAAGTCACAGTGCTGCATTTGTAAAGATTTCCCCCACGCAAAATAAAATCATTTCTTTTTAAGTCCAGGTATCGAATCCTCGTAAAAATATGAACTACAAAGTCTACCCGAACTTAGTTTTAACAATCCTGTGGGACATCAACTTGGGTTACTTTTCGCAGCGAAGTGGCAAAACTTGGAAGCCTAACTTTTGTTCCAAATCCTGAGATATCAGGGCGCAATGTCGTTAGCATTTTCATACGTTCACTACACTCGCGTTCTTCTTTAAATCCTTGGAAGTCGCGTGAAATGAGAAAACTATTGACGATCTCTTTTGTAGGATATCTTATGAAAATATTATGTCGTTGAGAAGGAGTTCAAAATTTATAAAACTTTTTGATATGTGACTTAAAATTTAAAAATGTTCTTATAGTATCTATTTGTTGATCATGTATCGCAGTCACTCTTCAAACATAAAACAAAGTTTACTACACCATTTATTAATCTAAAACTAAATGAAGGAAAAACCATCGCTGATAAAGTAAAGTATCTCGGAGGTATTTAAACGCAAAGCCTAGACAAGTTTTTATTACACTACAATTTATTTAAAAGCTTCGTTTTTACTATCACACCACTTTCCGCTTTCCTCTGTTAACGGCTTAAGCAGTTAGCTGTTTTTGTTTCTCTTAAATTCAAAAACCGACGTCGGTGTTTCAGCCCGTTCTGATCAGAATGAACTCGCACTTAGCCATGCATGGCTGTACATGTACAAGGCCTAATGTTTGTAATGCCATTAAATTTTATAAAATTGCCGCAGTTTTAATAAAGCGGTTACTGGTTTACCGTTTAGAAACAATGGCCAAGAACGTCAGTCGTTAGTTCTGGTAAATGTTTTGGAAATAAACATGAATTAAGTGGTTTTAGTACTCAGTAGACTTATAGTAGTTAGTCTTCATGATCAAGTTTCAAAAGTTAATAAGACCAGTTTGAGTGGAAAATATTTTCGGGCTTATATTGATTTATGACTCTTGATAATAAATGCTTTGTTTCCTGGTGTATACATGAACATGGAACCTTGGATATAACTCCTGGTTCAAGCAAAGTGGCATAACGTTTCAAAGTTAGCTTCCTAATGCACAACATAACTGGCAAGATGTGGATGTTTACAGAAGTGTAGTACCGTGGTACCTGTACTAGACATAGGTCGGTAGTTGTGCTAATGTTTATCTTTTTGTTAAACAGAATACACCAGGCATGATATTATACTAAGTTATGTATTTAAACTTATACACCCGAATTCTAACGGAAAATTCAATTCAGAACTGTCCTGGTTTCTTAATAAGATTTTCTGTGAGCTAACCGTGGGCGGAGTCCAGTAATGAGATACCTAGCCAAATGAACACACGTCCGCCGTGACAACAGCGCATACCGGACTTATAACGTCCCCGAATGAATTCCATAGTCCGCGTCGCTCGCTCTGCGCCTTCACAAAGCAAAGCAAATTATTTAGTAGCTCGGCGGGAGCTGGAGCAAGATGTAGAGCACGATCAGATTTAGAAGAGAAAGGATAAATAGACCAGTTAGACTCGTATTTTTTTATACCAACATTCGTCCATATATCAATAAAAATAAACAAATTCTATCTATATACCTTAATTTCGCACTTCGTCCAAGATGGATCATTCCAGAAGCAGATTAGGCTTCCCAGTTTATTAAGAGCTCTCGTGAGTACATGCGCTTACTCTGTCTGTATGCATGCTCTGCAAATTGTACCACTTGTAATAAAATAGAGGATGTACAATAATATAATAATAATAATTTGTTGATGGAGTATGCTAAAAATAAGACTGATAGAGAAAAATTTGAAAGAGTGTGTGGTTTGAATAGGTTAGATATTGGTTTAATTCAGACGATATTATCATACCTTAAATCTGAACTATCAAAACATTTTTGTAGTCTGGCAGTAATCTCGGATTATCCTTAATGTTATATTTTAATTCATAGTATAAAAGTACTTATTGTTAAATGTAAATTTATAGTCGTTTGAGGAATTGCAAATAAACGTTTGTGTCGCAAATACAAAGTTTATTTTATAGTTATATTATCGTAATTGATCTGTTTTACACATAAACTATACATCTTACCTGAAAATACGTGGGGCTTACTGAAAATCTCTGTGGCCACGTCCAATAAAAGATTGAAAAAAAATATAGAATTAAAAAATGGAACTCTTTGCTCATGTTACTATTTAATTTGGAAGACTGTCATTTGTTTTTTCATTATGACGTCCTTTCGAAGATTGTGTATCGCTATCAAAATTAATTCGTGATAATAATATATATCAAATGAACTCGTGAACATTTTCGTTCAACGTTTTTTTATGATTTTAGTTGTGGCTTAAATCAAAAAGAGAGTTACCAGAGACTACGATTGGCATTTGGTGATGAAGCACCATGTCGCAGCTCTGTGTATTCGTTGTTCGAGAAATTTAGACGTGGACGTGATCTTCTTTATGACGAGGTACGTGAAGGTCGGCCGGCGATTGTAGTTACAGACCCGAATATTGGCACCATACGACAACTTATTGAAACTGACAAAAAAACGGTTCGGACTAAGCGTTTCGCTTCGTCGTTTATATCACGAAGGACTAGAGCAATTTGCCTGCTGCGGTCTTTCCGTCCAACTATAATTTAGGTGTCTTCAAGGCTACAGTGAATAGGCTCTTAATAAACTAATGCGCCATCAAAGATTGCATCACCGGTTTATATCAATTAAAGATTAAAATTACTTGCCAGCAAATTCGTGCTTTGTTAGGCATTGGAATGAACCAAGTGCAAAATATTTTACATGTGCTTTAAAAGGTTCGTAAGCTTTACACTCGATGGATACCATATACTTAACGGAGGGCCAGAAACAACTGTGTCACCAGTGGTGCCGTAAAATTATAAAAATGTTTGATGGAGGACGGTCATTGGCTGTCTATAATATCGTGACAGGTGACCAAAACTGAGTTGTTGAACCCGAAAGAAAAAACAGTCGGCAGAGTGGGTGTTTCGTTTTGAAGATTTGCCGACGAAAATTAAAAAATGGTTGCTTCTTTTTTCGGCAAATCAGGACATTACACTATAAATTCGCTTGAAAATTAAAGGACAGTGACTGCAGATTGGTACGTCATCATTTGCTTGCCCAAAGTCTTAGAAATAGTTTACGAAAAGCGTCCTCAAAGCAATGTATTCCTCCACCACGATAACGCATCCTCACATTCCGCTTAGGTAACAGAAGCCTATTTGAAGGCTTCAAATGTGGAATTGATGACGCATCCGCCGTACAGTCAGGACCGATCGCACCCTGTGACTTCTATTTGTTTCCAAAAATTAAAGATAAACTTAGAGGCACACGTTTTACGAGCTTTGAATCGGCGGTGAATGCGTTCTATAAAACGATTGAAGAAGTTTCCTAAAGAAAACTGGGCCAACAGCTTTGTACAGTGGTTTCAGCGAATGCAACCAACGAGCAATGGAGCGCAGTATAACAGGTATCAAATTAACCGATCGAGTTCGATGATTAGCTCAAAAAACTGAAAGTCAGTCAAAATAGTACAAAGTTGGTACCCTGAAACAGTGCGACGAGGTTGCGGCAGACCACGAACGAGATGGCGGGGCAAACTAGGCAGATTTCGTCAGAATTGGCAGCAGGAAGTGCGGGCCCGCAAGAGTGAAGGAGAGAGGAGTGGAGGTAGGGCTTTGCGCAGGAGTGGAACAGAACAGGCTAACAAAAATAAAAGTATTTATTGCAGACTGTCTATAACATTTGCTAATTTGACCGTAAAGTCTATGACACAGTGACAAACTTCCATACTTCTAAGCATACATATTATTAAATTCTGCTTACTTTCTTTATACATGCATACTCAAAGCCACGCTACTTGTTCGCATAACTTGGCAGTGGGCAGCCGTGTGTTTGCACAAGTCCTGCATTATTCAACCGGTAATAAGCTCGCTCACACTGACGACTGCGGATTGAAAACGCTGTTGAGACCACTGCTCTCAACATCGCCGCGAGCCGCCGGCGGGAGTGAACCAGAGGAGCGGGTACAGTGGGGAATCAGCTGGCTGGTGACGGCCACCCGACTCGTGGCGCCCCGGACCGCACGTCAACCGGCAGTCAGCTGTTGCACGCCACCACGAACAGCTGCGCTTGCGCATTTCTTCCAAATTCCATTTCTTATTTTCATACTTACGTAACTCTTAACTGACCGTTGTGATTTCTTTTTTTTTATAATTATACTTGTTATATAGTCCATTCATCTCTTTCATTTGCTCTACCACGACCTATCGTCGCGCATATACGCGAAGCAGCTCCGTGCAGGAGTGTGCAGTCGCCCTTAGCGACGCGGTCCTGAATACTTCGCGTTTTTGAATGTTCATAAATGTATGCCAAGCCTTTATTTACAAGAGACAGAATGGGATAACTATAAACAAAAGATCATTCAAAATGTAATGAGTAGTTTTTTAACTCTTCGGTTCGAACCCAACCAGATGTATTACTTTGTGTAAGTTATTTCGTCACCACAGCTCTCAACACGGTGAAGGAAACTGGCATGTCCTAGAACTAAAAATTAAAGTACATGTGACATCCGTCAATCCGCACTAGGCCCGCGTGGTGGATTACGGCCCATCCCCTCTCCTAGAGAGGAGGCCTGAGTCCCAGCAGTGGGAACATTATAAGGCCGAATAAACTAACACTTTTTAAAAGATTAATTACTCGATGCTAATGTAAGTTTAAAAGTAAAGTTCGTAATGGTTTTATAAAATAAAGGAGGGAAGTGAAAATTGGTGTTTTTGTGTTACTATCTCGTTACGTATTCCCTGTGTTTTTCAACGTTTTAGTGAATCTCATTTACCTAGTTTTATAGCCGTCAGCGTGACGTCACTAAAACACAGTTTTCATCCCTCTGACGTAGAGCGATGGATGAGTGAAATTATTTTCGCTTTGATAAAAAATCCACATCACAAATTCCCAGTAGCTTCTGATATAAAATATTTTTTTTTTTATAAAGGTAACTTGAAACATTTTCAGAAATAAAATCATGATGGAATTACTAGGCTCGTTTTGAAATGAATATTTTGATTGCTCGGCTTCTCTACAGATTATCGATGGGTGTGAAATTCCAACCATTTTGATTTTTTTATTATTTGTATATTGATAGGAGTTTGACCATTTGTACTCAAAAAAATCATGCAAATCATCATTCATCATCAATTCTCCACAAATTAGCAACCCTGGAACCACTTCAACTGAGAAAACGGTAACAGTACGGTTATGACACGCGCTTATTACTCGAGTGATACGCGGATATTGCGGTTAAAATTCGAATTTATAAAATGTAAAAACTCTCTGCAGCCATTGTTTCTATTCGTTTCTATACTTCTGTGTTTTTCCATGAGGTTACTTTACCGACCTCATTGCACGAAAAATGTGCTAATATACCAAATAAAAATGGTTTTATTAGTTTGCCTTAGCCCTACCCTTTATCATCGGTGACAAAACACCTCTAGGCAATGGAAATGTAAAAAGGCACGGACGTTCACTTATGCAGTCAATTCTCAAAGAATCTGAGCAAACATTCCGCTAAGTATGAATATATCTATATATTATAACTAGTCGACAAGTTAACATGTTCTAGCCATAATTATTTGCGTGGTGCGAGTTCTGGATACTCGTGGCTGGTGGCTCGTGGCTTCTGTCACCATAACGTCTGCTCCACGACGTCTGACACTAAGTAGCTTTATGTGAAACATTACAGGCCACGCGATATTATTAATAAGAACCATAAATTGGCGGCTGCTAAAGCAAAGCTGTTTATTTGTGTGTTTTGTTTGCAGATGAAAAGAAAGAAAAAGTGGATTACGTAGAACTTCTTTCTTTCACGAAATTTAGATTTTTCTTGTATATACTGACATTGACGATAGTAGCTACAGGATCACTTTCTAAGAAGAACTGTCCTTATTTAAATATTACCTTTATCGATTTCCTGTAGTAGAATTGTGCATGGATTATCTTTTAATGGTTTGTTTCAAAAACTTACCCTGCATACGATGATAGATTTCATATAATCTTCTCATTGTTAGAGGTACCCTAAATGACAAAATAGCTGTTGTAAATCTCAACTCAGACAACCCTTGCACCAAACATAAGTGAAAAGTAATAAATTAACCCCAGAAAATGGGTAAAGTTTATACTTTATGAGCACCCCTCGCCCGTCGAGTACTGCAAAATTAAGTTGACGACGGACGTAAGTAGGTAATACATCGCTCTGGCTGAAGAATTTCCAATTAAACCAGTAACGAATAAGTGGATATTACCGTGTAATCAGATCCGATCCCCGCAGACCCCCGGGGGGAACACTTGAAACTTCGACATGTAATTAAAAATGTAGGTCCATCGCGAGCCGTCGGCGATGCACGAGAGGGAACATTCAGAAGATGAAAATGATTGGGCTGATTATTTACTGAAGTATCTGTACACTCACTGTGAACTTACTTTCGTATTAATATCCAGTTGTAATGAACAAGTACAGGGAAAATATGATTTCTTTTTTCAGAGAAGGAAAAACTCTCATTTTAATAAAATTAATCATTCTTTGGAAACTTCTTCAATGCAATAACGAACGAACATTTGTATGATGCTTATTCATTCTGTATCATTAAATCCAGATGTTTTTCCTTAAAACCGTTTAAAAGAATTTTTGGGCAGTGATGTCCCAGTTTTAACGGCTTCGACTTACGATTTGTACTTCGTAAGTCTCTATTCTCAAAACGGTGGAGGCAAACAGCCATTTTCATATTCTATGACATTGTGACAAATATCAACCCTTCACTGGGCCCGCGTGGCTCAATCCCTCTCCAAAAATTAGAGAGGCCAGAGTACCAGCAGTAGGAACATTATAAGGCTGATTAAGCTTGACAAGAATAGAAAGCCAGGTCAGAAGACTGACAGTACCAACAACAAGGTCGTATCGTTCCATCAACAGACATTTGTAACATGTCCCTCGTGAGTGTTTGTATTACCGAACACAAGCTAACCCGCTAGTAATTACATTGATACGTTCACAACGCCTCCAAAACGTCGGATTACACGAGTCATACATTAGCTGATAATGTGTAGGCACATCGACAACGGTTGCTATACAGCCACTCGGTGCAGGGATATTGATTTCGTTTTACCTGTGTGTGTATCTTGTATGATCTTGTTATGTTTACACCCACTGAAAATAATATATTATGGCACCCCTTGATGTGAGTGTGGTTTCTGGTGTTTTCGAAAATTCTAGGTAAATTAATTATCTTTGAGAATGTTAATGAGCGCAAAGAGCGACTGAAGGAACACAGGTGGGTTTTAGTAAGCAAAAATCTAACTTCCCTCTCGCCCCACCCAGAGCGAGAGAAGTTATTTGATGATTTACCAACCCAAAATACAGGTAAATGAGTTGTTTTTATTACTCGCCAAATGTCAGCTGTATACAATGTAGGTACTGAAATATTTGACTGTACGCCTCCACAATAGGTATTAATAAATTATTTTATATACCTGCTCGTACCTACCGAGCTCATTACAAATGTATCACCTTCATAATAAAATATGACGTAGTTCTAGCCCACAATAACAGTGTTGTATCAAAAGCCCGAGTTATTAATAAATTTATTGAGGTTCTGGCTATAAATTCTTTATTCAACGGAACAAAACGAGGTAGATAACTCGAAACGTAAAGATAGACTTACAGATTGAACACAAGGCAAGACAACGGATGTAGCTTTAACTTTAGTTTCAACAACTTTTGAGCAAAGACACGAATCTGCTAGTCTAATTTACACTGAGACCTGAAGCGCCTTTAACGTCTTTAAGGCAAGATGGAACGTGTGGATCCTAATACAAAGTTAGTCTCACAAATGTGTGACACAAAGGGGCCACGTTATCCCGTCCCGGAGAGAAAGGGCCCACTCGGGGCGCACCGGAACGAGCCCGGACTCGGAGAGACTAGGAATGCTACACCCTTTGTACAGCGACGTAACGGAGTTATGGCGGCACGAGTGTAGCGACGGAATGTGTTGGATGTGGTTATGCTAAACAGGTTTAGCTTTGTTTGTACTTACCGGGTATAGAATCTCGGTGAGGTCTTGTCTGAAGTTACAGGCTCAGCAATCAGTGTAGATGATTCTTGAAATTTTGAGTTGAGTGATCGGCTTTTTGTCTTTTTGTTGTGATTAAAATTCACATGTTTATACCTACACATGTATCAACGTTAAATAGATGTTTTAATCATTTTTGGGAAATTATTAAAACATCTATTAAAGCCTTCACTATTT
This sequence comes from Mythimna vitellina, assembly GCA_949316375.1. NCBI lineage: Eukaryota > Metazoa > Arthropoda > Insecta > Lepidoptera > Noctuidae > Mythimna > Mythimna vitellina. Next base: position 584,136 of record OX438691.1, on the reverse strand, counting down.
ATCAGTTAGGTATAGGTGTGTAAAACATACAAAAGCCTTACAAACACTGGTAGGTACAAACAAACTTTAAAGATTTGCGTCTGTAACCCTGAGATTCCGACCCTTGTCAAAAACACCCCAAACATTACAATTCATTGCAGCAAATTGTTACAGATTCATCTCAACAATACTAAAATTCACATCAAAATCTCCATTGCGCACATTTGATTCAAATGACTGTAAGATATCTCATTTCCATGGAAGGCAACGCTGATTGATGACCGTGGGCCCCTCCCGACGCGGCCTGGGCCCCTGGGCCCCGGGCCCCCCGGTTCCTCAGCATTCGCGCCGGATCATAAATTAAGTGCACTCTCATTTGGCGTACAATAAACGGCCGTGAGTTCAATAGCGATTGTTCTACGAGGCCGGCACGGGCGCGATGAGAGGCCGGCACGGGCGCGATGATGCCTTTCGCTTTTTGTGTGCGAATTTAATAAACCTGCTCAATTGTTCGGTTTGTATGGACGCCAGTAATCAAAGTTTTAACGGTTTTTTTTGTTCGCGTTTTGTTTTGAGTTTCAGGTGTACCATTTTTAGTTAGCGCGGTTCAGATTTAGGAATTGGTGGAACAAAATAATTTGATTTGGTGAATTTGTATTGCGTAGCGCTACCGTTGGGGCTGAAAGGTTCTGGAGTGGCGACCGCGTACCGGAAGAAGTAGAGTTGGAAGGCCTCTTTCAAGGTGTACCGATGTCTTGGTATAGGTTGCGGGAATCCGATGAAGACGCACAGGAACATTCATTATGGCGACACTTGGGGGAGTAACACTTGGTTGAAATAACGATGAAGATGTATCGCATAGTGCTTACTATTTAATAATTAAAACCGCTTTTATTATAAATTCATCTCTACTCCTTACTAAGAAATCTCGTCAGCTTTATCAACACAACAAAGCTAAAGGAAACCTTTAAAAAATAATTTACCCTTAACGTAAGAAGGAATAAATAAAGTGAGATCAAAATAAGCCCAATAGAAAACGTGTTGAGGAAAATTATTCAAAAGCTTCGAGGCTCTATAGATGAGGTCGTCTTTAAAAGAGAAAAGCTCACAAAGTTTATCTCTGGCAGAGATTCATATCTTCATCCTGGCTCCGAACTGTTCTAGGTCGTTGAATCACTAACTTCGTCTGGAAACTTCCACATTTTTCGCTGTCCGCGACAATCATAACTTAAAGAGTCGCTCTTTAAGTATTTTCTTACAGTTTTCGTCAAAATTTGAAACACAGATTTTGCCATTAGTATGCTGAATCAAATCTTTCATTTTGCAGTGTTCATGGCACTTTTATTCCGACTGTTTTCCTGTTTTTTTTTTCTCGAACAAAAATGTTCCGAGATCTGACGTCAAGATTCAAAGTTCAGTAACATGGCACCGTAATTTTTAACCCAATTTTATCGCTACCTTTCAGGCGATTTATCAAAATCTAAAAGATATTTTATCCTTACAAAACTTGGAGCCCTGATAATAATAAAGGCGCGAAAGGTGCGCGTTCCGAAAATACTGCATAATAAAGATCAACATAATTTTGTTGATGGTAGGAGTTCTCAATTTTTTTGTAACTTGTGGCAAGACATTAAAACTTTGGCTTGGGGTAGCTTGTCTATGGTTTTAGCGCAGTCACCTCTGCCGCGATGGTGCGATAACGGCTCGCTTAGAAATTAATTAACTTCTAAGTTATCGCTTCCATCTTACGCGTGCAAAAGGAATTTATTATTTTAAATAGCTTTTAATTATTTTTAGTTAACGTTTTGTAATCTACAATCAAAGCAATTATTAAACTATCTGGGTTTTATTTAAAATTATTGTTTCACTGGTCGATTGAATTCAATTTTATCTTAAGGCAAGAATAATATTCACTTTCGTTCCGTTTTCCTCCGAAAGCCGAAAAGGTGCAAGAGATAAATAAGAACGAGGATTCAGGAAAAATGGTCTTTATTAAAACCTCTTCTCATAGATGATAAAATCATCAGAGTTCACAGATATTCACGATGATCTAATATGTACAATTTTATTTAATAGAAACTAATAGTACTTATATACAGAGTTAATCATACGGCATCGCTTCCACAAATTGATTTCGAGATATCTATATCGGTCTATATTATTATTATGTACAGATTAGTATAACAAGTCTTTACAAAAAAATCTAAACGTACCAGAGTTCACAACTCAAACTTTGATTCCATTAAATATCCAACTATCACATAATAATAGAAACAGTTCAACAGAGGTGTCTAGACACTGAAGTAGACTATATAAATTCAAGACGAACAATAACAAAGATTTAACTGAAACAGTAATTGCACTAAACCATCAAATTGGTCAGGAGGTAGATACACAAGTGCCGGAACACACCGCTCTTACCGCAATCCTTGACAACAAACGTGCAGATTGTGAAATCACGAATCGAATGCATACTGACCTCGCGATGGAAGCGGATTGGGTCGCTGTAAGCCGGCAGTGTATTCTAGCAGTGAAAAGAGAACCCTTTGAGCGCGTAGACACGGATACACTATTATGTAGTAGTATATAGTGCAGGTATCCATCGCTGCAACCGATCAGCGAAGCGCAACACTCGCTCAGGCGTGCGTATCTCACGCTACGATACGCCACAACAATCTTACGAGTACGTTCACAATAAACACTCGCTATCATAGACTTATGGCCATTGAGAACATCAATCACATTATAGTTTAGTCACAACTACGTGGAGTCAATGTTGCTTTAGTTCAGATCATGATCCAAATAACTCACGATTAAAAGTTTGGTGGTCGCAACTATTCACTCACAAGTATTTTCGTCTGTTGGACTTTTATTTATTTCTCATCACATAAATCTACACATATCTTTATATTTCACGATTATCATTTTGATTTCTGCTGTGGTCATGTCTTGTGAAACTGTTACATTCGTTTCATTAGTATTTACAATCATTTCACCAGTTTTATAATTTCCAATTTAAACAAATCATTGTATTACTGGTTTCCATGGTAGTTAGTTTAGTTTAACAACTTATGTTGTTTGGTCTTCAGTGTTACTCTAGAAGTCGTCTACACAGATATCTCTTGGATCTGGACTCGTTTTTTTGGAGGCGCGCTTGCGCCGCTGCTCGGCCTCTCTTTGAGTTCTGACTCGCTGCTGCGCTGTGGAAACCGAAAGATATGTTAGTTGATGTCGAGGTAGTGTCATCGCCATTCAGTTGAATGTCAGCTGGTGCTGCATAATTATAATGAATTAGAGTTCGGCGAGTTTTGAAAGAAATATGACATGGATTCTGTTCCAGATCTGTTAAATGTTACATAGAATTAAGCAACTATTCGCTTAAAATGATATGGTTACCTTAAGAGTGCTCTTGCGTGGCGAGGTGATGGAGGCAGGCTCGTTGCTCAGGGAGGCTCCACTGCGACTGCTACAGCTTCCTGTCGTGGAAATTTACTTAAAATTTAAATAACTTGATCCTTGACTGTGCAAAACCAGCATGCGGAAGTCTAAAATAAAGTCCACACTGAATTAATTCCCGAATTGACTTTAGGATTCCATGGTATAAATATTTCACAGTTCCACACAAAAATAATATAATTTTCAAGACTAAAATAAACTTTAAAACTACACAAAATATACATCAAAGAAACATAAAACCAGAATAGCCTATAAAAGACAGACGAGAACTACGTTTTCTTTTCAAAAATAAATAACATTTCGAATTTTAATATTTGAACCGCACAAAATGTGCGGCTCTAGTGGCTTTTGAATCGGCAACTGCATTGAGTCGGCGCTGAATGCAGCACATCGTGTGCCTCAAATAAATCGCCTGAACGTCTGTCATAAATATTATAGTTGTCTTCGCCTCGTGAGGACATCCTGCTGGAGGACACTCAATAAATAAATGTAGTGTATGAGTAGAGTATCAAAGTATGGATTATTTGTGTGGAAAATTAGCCTAACTAACATAATATTATAAATTAAAAAAACCGAGTAGCAAGTCATTTTCAAACAAATCCGTAATAAAAATAAAAACACGCTGAAAACGTTTCCAAACGGTCTGTTTATCAGCGACCTCAATAACGATCACAACAATTGATGCCAATATAAAATGACAAGCCGCGTATCACCATCATTCTGGCAGCAGATCAAATAGCCCGTGAGTTATCACCGGCCGTGTCCCTACCATGAATATCAAAGTCTCTCCGCTGGAATCGACATAACTCGTGTAATTTACAAGCGCCGAGCAGCCACGGTTAAGTGAGAATCGTGTGCGTAGTTTATAGTACGGTCTGCTCCCAAGTGGTCGCTCATAAAAAATGGGTTTTAGATATGACGTCTTTTTTGCCTCCATGTAAAAAATGTGTTTGCTTTGCTCCCTTCCAATATTCATAGCCAGAATTGTGAACCTACGTGAAAGTTAGCGATGTACATAAATATTATTATGTTGGGATAAATCGTTTACAATAATCTCAGAATGAAGCCGCGTCCTGCAGTTGACGCGTTTCATTGAGCTGGAAAGATAAGCGGTTCACTCGACGTTTTACTTCAGAGTTTTTTCATTCCGACGAAACAATTTCAGACCTTCTTGCGTAAGGTTACTTTTTGTAATGACTTGGCTGGAACGCTCAGTAATTTTGTCTTGGGAAGCAATTATCTTGAAAGGTTTTTAAAATCCTGACCTTCTCTCCTTGGACGGCGATGGGCTGTTCTCCGGCGACCTCGCTGAAGGTAAATTCCTGCAAAAACCAGCACGTTGAGAGCTAGGAGGAAGCAGCCCGCGCCGACCGTCACACCCAGGGCCACTGTGTAGCTGCGATAAACAGAAAGAGTTCAAAATAATATAAAAGCAGGACAAAAGTAATTAGAAATAAACAAGATAAGGATCATGTAACAACTTATGTAAAAGGATACAAAAACAATGTTATTTTTGGGTATTTTTTTCTTAAAACATGAAGGAAATATTGAGGGTGCTTCAGAATATCAAATTGTCCTTAAGCATCTCAAGGGCGATGCATAAATTTGGTTACATCAACCCAAAATGTCAACTGTGCCAGAAAAATATGAATATCTCGTCGCATCTGTTTGAAATATTACTATCATTATTTCCGGAGTGACGCGAAGTCCAGTTAATTCTGTCTGAAGTTCGGCGCCATCTATTACCATTATCAGCAGTATCCAGTTGTCTGGAGGAAAAAACGCTCCCCTTGAGAAATGGTTCGGCATTAAGACATTATATGCGAGACAAAAGGGACAGAATTCAGGAAGGTAAACAGGTAAGTAAACACATTAGCGAGATTACGAGCTCGCTACAAAATGCTCCGATCAATCTTGTTTAGAGTCAGTCCTGCGAGGTTCAGGTGAGGCTAAGACCCTAGCAGAGAATTTACATGTTATGAAAATTTAACGTTGGCGAGAAACACTTTGTGTATCACATCGTTATCCTGTTCCGTTTTGTTGCTGTTTATCAAATTGAATGGAAGCCAGGCGACAAGGTCACTGTTCTACTCGCTAAGTAAATTATTATTATTATATTCAATAACAATAACAGACAGTCGTCGTGTAAGCCCGACTGCTCATTATCGTGTCGTTTCCAAACACGAAACTAATATTCGTCTGGTCACTAAAGCAAACTTTTCCAAAACATCCGATGAAAATGGCTGCTGTTCTCAAACTTCTGCGATGATAAAAACATGTATACGAAAAGCAGGATGTCTCTGTGAAACTTTGAGAAAGTTCGAGTGTTGTTCCAAGTTGGGAGCCTAAAGAAAAACTTGAGATCAGCGCCAGCGAAGAGGACTTCAGAATGGGATCAACATCTTAATGATGGCGAACATTTTATAACAGCTGAGTGTTATATGTTATACATATTATACTGAGAGTGATTAAGGACCGTAGTGTTTTGTCTCAGCGCCCCGGAGATCAACGTTTCTCTCAAAAAATTCTTTTAACGCCACTTGTTTATCTTATTACAGGAAACGTCGTTACGTACGTTTTTTGCAGCTTTCAGAATTCCCTCAATGTCGCTCATATAATTTTTTCCTATAAAAGCTTTACAGAAATACAGAATGTTGTCTCCTAATTGGATGCGAATTTTCGTCACATAAGCAATACGTCGTTATAGTTCATTATGGCTTGCGGCATGCGGCGGTGTTGATGTGCGCAATCAAAATATCGCTAACCCTAATAGCGATATTTTGAGCAAATAATTCTTTTCTAAAGGTCAACTGAATTTGTAATTATGAAGCGTATCTATATCAAAACATTTAAACCTTTTTTGAAAGCTGAATTTGCCAAACAATGTAATTTGAAACTAAATCCGCTGTTAGGTATACCTACGTCAAATATATGTAATAATAATACGAGTAACTTTATTCAGTTAATTTTGACCAGTACAATGAAACAATTAGATGAGAGCCTTAACGTAATGATTCTGTTACTATGTTACATATCAACTGTATGACAACTGCCTCGTAGGTCTCAGGTAGGTCTCGAAAAGTGCTATTTGCGTTTTTACTTTTAGAATTAGTCTATAAAAGCCCGTGGTATGGAAGTTGGTGGTGTGACACCCCCGTGCTTCGGAAAGTACGTAAAACCATTAGTCCTGCGGTTGATCTCTCATCCGACTATGAGAGTTGAGGAACAACAAGTGCACCATCTCCTGCGTAGCTGGGTAATCTCTGTTGAGATTGGCTACTGTGATTGAAATTTGGTCGGATGGATTATGACAACGCTACAAAAAATGTTTTACGGTTTTTTGTTTTTAATATCTGGGCAAAAGCCTCTTCCATACATAAGTTTCCAGACAATCTTTTCTTGCGAGCGATAGCAATATTGAACGTATAAAATGTTTGAAAATAGGTGAATTGGTGAGTTTGAAGGCCTCCTAGAAGGTGGACCGATGATCTGGTAAAGGTTGCGGGAATCCGATGGATGCTAGACGCACAGGACCGTTCATTATGGTGACACTTGGGGGAGGCCTATGTCCTACAGTGGATATCTTTCGACTGAAATGATGATTATGATGAGCTGAAGTGGATGAGGGTAAGTTACCTGTAGTAGTGGGAGTCCAGGTTCGTGAGGGAGTCCTCCTCGGGCGGGCGCGGGTCGGGCGGCAGCGCGGAGAGCGCGGGGCGCGGCGGGCGCGGGGTGGGGGGCGGAGCGCACTCGTCCGTGGTCGCCTCCTCGTCGGCCGACGTGCTGTCCTCCTCGTCATCCAGCGCCAACGTGCTCGTGTACAGCTCCGGGAATATCTCACCTACGACGAGAATACTACATTTTGATACAAGCGGGCAAACACTTGTCATTACAAGCTTGGTGGAATATACGCCCGAGCCACAGGTAAGGGTATTATGGAGCTGAGTGCCGCAGTGACAAATGTCAAAGTGTTTAAAACGACATTTTTCAACACACTTACTCGAAAAAAAAAATCAAAAACATAGATACCGTTTTTAGAAATAAATTATAGTGAGAAATAATAGGTCACGGATTCTTACAGAGGCGACAAGTTCGATTTTTGTGGGGCTGCCCAGCGTCCGACCAATTTGGGGATTGTTGACGTTATCATTATGTAATATATTGAATAGGTGCGGGAGTGCGAAAAACACTTCATAACTTACCTAAAAGTGGTATGGTAGGAGCCGGTTTTCGAATAAATATGTTTCCAACACATTTATTAAAAAAAACTTCATGACTGTTATTGTTATTATTGTAAGAATCCACCCGAAGATATTATTTGTATCCGGTTGATGTAGATTTGCCAATAGGAGCAATCGACCCATTTTTCATGAATGGAACTTAGAACATAAATAATAAAGAAAAATGTGAAAACCTATAAGTAGGTAAATACATATATTTGGAGAATAAATTCTTAATATTGCTTTAATATTCCTCAAGCAATAAATTGTTATGTTGGCATGTCTGGGTAATAATGTAATTATTTTTTTACTACCTCAATTTATTTCTTTGCTTTAGTTATTTTAACTTTTTATTACATCTTTTATTATTATTACTTACTAAATTACAAATTCATTTACTCCTACTGACTGTTATCTGCAACAAAATTACTAATAGGTATATATTATGATCTCCATTATTTTTAAGAGCTCAATTACAGGACTTGAGAGCATAAAATTGCTCTTCTAATTAAACCGTAAGAATTTTAATGAATTGCTGTCAGTTGTTAGGTTCGTTTAGGTAGGCTGAATGTTAGGTTTAGTACATTATCATGAAATAAAGTACTCTGGGCAGGTTACTAAAGTTCGCGTGGAATTTTAATAAACCTAAATTGTTTGAAACAAGCTTCTTATGTTAAATTCTAGCAGACTTACTTTGATTCTAGGAATGTTTCTCTTAATTATGTTTTGCTTAGAATACTAAAATCTAAGGCAGAATAAAATGTAGGTACTTAAAGTAAAAAAATAATCAAAACCTTGTCCATTGTATTTAAAAAACCAAGATACCATGAACAGATAAAACTACTACTCCTTTGCTAGTTATAGATTACAGGGACCTATACAGGGCAGAAGCAATCTGGCCAAATGGGGTACCCATGATGACCCATCGCAAACACAGTTGCCAGTGTTGGGCCCCTTTACAGGATATTGATCACTTCCTTTCCTGATGGGCGTATACAACCACCTGCACCTTTAGCGATTTAAAGTAGGCTAACTTTAGAGCGGTCCAGGTGGACTTATTGGTCAGACCAGATTTGAGTCTAATCAACTCGAAAGAAAAAGGGTCCTTTAAAGTAAAAAAATAATAAAAACCGGATCGGATCACTACATGCCTGCGTCTGGGTGCTCCTAGTGAAACTACATCAATGTCAGTGTGGCAAAGCAGTGGCAACCACCTCGGACACCATGGCTTATCATGCAGTAGAGGTGCTGCTCGGATAGCACGAAATGCCAGTATTAATGACATCATCCGCCAAGCTTTCAAATTGTCATCGCTGCGGTTCCAAGTGTTTTAGAACCCCATGGCACGTGACAATGGGAAGAGACCAGACGGGATGACTATAATGCCTTTGAAATTGGGTAGGTGTATGATGTGGGATGCAACATGTGTCGACACCCTTGCGGCATCCTATCTTCTGAGAAAGGCGGGCTGTGCTGGGGTGGGTGCTGCAGGTGCAAAAAACCTCAAATGGCGTTAATATAATAACTTCGTCGGAGGTTATATGCTTGAGCCGTTTGGGGTTAAAACATAGGGCCATAGGGTCCGAGCGCTCATCTAGTTGTTTGGGACATCAGCAAGCAGTTGGTCGACTCTTCGCGTCACCAGAGGGCTGGGCTTTTCTTCGGTCTACGAATCAGCATTGCTATCCAGCGTGGTAATGCTGCCAGCGTTCTGGACACTTTTCCCATTGACATCGATGTGGTCGAATTTTTTGATGCCCTATGAGTTCTTTCTCTACTGGATTGTCTATCCCAGGTAAACGTAATCGTCTACAACTTCGAGTGTAGAGTTTCTGATCTTGATCGGAGTGGGTGCTACATGGTTAATTACCATGACTTTGGTGTTGTCCAAGACCTACTCTTTCGGAAGCTCTACTAAGGTCATCGAGCATTGTACTGATCTCCTCCGTAGTCTCAACCATGACAATAGTATTTTTTTTTATAACTATTAAGTTATAATATTTAATAGTTAAGATATATATATATATATATTAAATTGATAAAGTTTTTTTTTTTTTTTTTTTAATTGATATAAAACAGTGCTTGACTGCGATCCCACCTGATGGTAAGCGGAGATGCAATCATTGATGGTCAGGCGCACCAGTTTATTAAGAGCCTATTCACTCTAGCCTTGAAGACACCTAAATTATAGCTGGATGAAGTTCAGTTATCCTCAAAAAAAACTTTTTTTCGTAAGTGCTGTTTCTAGTTTTCTAGTGTTTTTGGACCGAATTGAAAACATCCTCCTTTGTTGAGGTCGGCTAATAGTAAGATGACTAAACAAGTTCCTTTTCAACTGCTTGGAGTCTTCTTATAATCTAGGTAATCGGTTACAAGTATTTTACAAGGAGAGTGTCTCCCTATCTGACCGAGTAACTGGTTATGTGATACTGATACCCCTTTGGCAAGATTGCTGATAATTAGATAAGAATTTTTATGTTTCCGACATTTCAAAATTCAAATTTATAACAGGCGAAACTGACTGACTGACAATATATCAACGCACAGCCAAAACTACTGGGACTTTGAGCGTAAAATTGTACATAAGGTTTCCTTTTATGGCGTTTCCAACCATTCAGAGAGGATTTTCAAATATTCACCCCCTAAGGGGATGAAAGGGGTTCAAAGCTCGTATGGAGAAACCTACTTTTGCGAGAGACCTACTTCTGAGACTCTTAATACACTTTCACATAAGAATCTCGGTATATAATCAATGGTCACCTATCTACAAACCAACCGTTGCCAGCGTTGCTTAACCTCGACGATAAACCCGTGCTGTTATCTTACACAATGAGTAATATTTATTTCAAATTAATACATACTAGGATTAAACAGGCACAACATACTAGTCATCGATTGTAACCCGTCTCGACAATAAGACATCCGCATGAAATTTAATACAATGCCAATTGAAAGGCGAGTGCGAAGTAAACAGCTCCGATATAGAACATATCTGAACAAGAAAGCGATCCCTAAGTTATCAAAGGATGGTAATGAATGGGCCACACGCCACAATGCTGGCCCAAGTTGTGCCCACGCGCACAATGGACGATTGTTAAAGCCGCCGCACCAACTCTTTTGTTGTGTTAGGGATGAACTGTGGGCTTAGGTTCAGACTTATTGTTTAGGGATAGATTTTGTGAACTGGATATTACAGGGATCGAAGTTTATATTACGGAAAACCATTTTTTGGTAAATTAAAATGCAATTATTCTATCCAAAATTACCTTATCCAATGAGCAAAATATAAAATCAAGGCAGCCTAAAAGTTTTAACGAATAACGTGAAGACTAACTTAACACCAAATGCTCCACCTATTCATAAGCTCCGTGTAAAATTAAAAAAAATCCTATTCCAATTTCCAGACTGGTTTTAAAAACACTTTCCCTGAATTCCATAAAAGGACATCCAATCAAACTTTTTCGCTTTCTTCCGATATTGAACGTCGATGATGTTCGCTACGTTTGGCAGCCCTGCGCTGGGTGGCAGGGAGCTGAACAAAGCCGAGACCCGCGGCGCCTCAGCTCAGTTATCGACACTTTAACGTGCTCGTTTGCCACTCTATTCTCACCGAGATAGTGTTTTTATTTGAACACTTTAGTCTAACTAATGGTTTAAGATTTAGAGCTAGATTTCGAAGGAATGGGTTCGGAGAAATGTTGCATTGAGTTAGCAGTTTGATATTATTTGTAAGTGGTCCGGAAGTTCATAAAAATGTTGCGCTAAAAACAATTCTGATTATATATTCATTTGTTTTCTGTATTTAATACTATCAATTGCGTACCTATGTAAAATAACTCGCAGATAATTAAAGCCACAACAACATAACTGATAACTGCATTCCATATAATTACTCAAATTCCAGTTAATATAACTACGTCATGAATATTAATCGCTATTTTCGAAACTGGGACATAATTTAACCTCAAAAGGCATCTGAAATTGCGAACACCTCACGCGCCTATTCTGCACAACACTCGACATTGTCTCTGACACGGCGCTAATTTGCAAGCGATTGCTCAAAAACAAAAGGCGATCGGCGACCAGCCACATTTACCGCCGCTAGCCACAATGGCGGATAAATTAGCTTCAGCAGAACCGGGAACAAGTGATGGTACACGGTAATGACGTTGTGTATCGAATTCGTTTTTAGATTCTTATTTTTTGAGCATGTTAATGCATGTCTTCAATTTAGGTTAGTGCCTGCTAAAGTTAAAGCCGAACACAATCGTAATCTAATACTCATATTGAGAAGAGTAATTGTTCAGCAAGCTTACAAAACGTGTTCCTAGTAGCTGAGTGCGTGTTAACATATCCGTATGTAAACCGCGGGTGAAGATGTCTAACAGCGTAACGAGCACTCATAAAAATCTCACAAACCAAAGTGCTCGTAAATATCCTACAGAAAAAAAAATCCGGACACACGAGCATTAAAGAGCGTATCTCACACGCAACAATATACGCGTTTGAAGATTGTATGCGTGTCTGGGCCCGGCGGCGGAAGGCGAGTGAACTTGTCCGTGACAAAGGCCGCATTGTTCCCGCAGACCGTGCCATTCTTCCCATACCGCTCATTATGGAGGAATTTCAGCCATTCGCGGGACAATTAATAACATCCCGACCCACCCCGAAACACTCCCTGATCGATTTATTTTCATTCTTGACACCTTCCACCATTAATCACTTCGCCACCAAATATTTTGGCGACAATTTTTATTTTTATAAATTCTAGGGAGACCTCATTCGCCTAATGGCTCACCGTCTAAGTACCGATTATACTGAGTAATGTCTGCTAAATTTTATACAAAAGAGACGCGGAGCGCTTCTCAAATAGTTGCGTGTGGCTCTATACAGAATAAAGTTATCTCGCGTGAAGACATTTTGAGTTAAATTTCTCATTGCCTTCGTGTCTATTATTTAGTATTCAAACTATGTTGAGTTTGCAAACTTGAATCCTTTCAGTGACGTATCTTCCAATGAATATAATCTCACGCGTGTTATTAGATTGGCTGGTGTTGATTCTGCTCACGCGCGAATATAGTGTTCCTGAACATGTATGAAGCCCCCTCCTCCACTAGATGGGGAAGCGGTTAATGAGCGCGTTCCGCTGGCGCCCGGGCGAGCGCGAGGTGACGGCACTAATGGTTCTGGATAATAAGGCATGCTCAATTTAAGCAGCGGTAGACATTACCAATTTGCTTTCCATTAAAGCTGCGCCCACGTTTCGCCGTGATTGGTCAAATTTGGACGGCTATTCACTATGAATTAAGAGTAAGATTTTAGTCTGCGAGGGGATGCGATGATGGGTATTATGTTTTGATTTATTCATCAAAATTAATAGTTTAGTAAGACGCCGTCACACAGTCTTTCAATTATTTTAAAGGTAAGGGAGAGGTGTCATGAAAGGGACTAGTCAAATAATTTGTAAAATAAGAAACGTCTCGAGACGAGAATATAAATAATATGTGTTCTGTGGTAACCCCAAAGCACAACCATATTGTCACACTCCTGTCATTTCAAAGATGGCGACAGCATGCACACAGCAAGTAGTATTATTTTTCGCTAGTTTTATTACTATTAATCATTACAAATTTACTTCCTAAATGAATATATTTTAAAATAGCCAGATAATCGAATTTTAAGAGTGTTGATTATTTGTTACTTTAAAAATTAGATTTTTAAACATAACTGAATAAGTATTAATATGTTATAAAGTGATTTTATATTTCTATATTACTTACTATCCCTTTCATAAATTAGCCCGTCCCTTTCAATATATTTCATTTATGAAAGGGACAAAAAGCACATTTTTTTAATTGTGAAATTTTGTACTTAGGAATAAATAAATCTTAATTATACACTTTACATAATTTCATTAGAAGATCCAGATTTGGTTAAGTCCAATCTACAAAACCTCGAGCACAGGCGCAGGGTAGCCAGCCTATCGGTATTTTACAGGTTACATTTTGGAGAGTGTGCGCGGGAATTGCATGACTTGATTCCGCCATCTCCTTTCTACCATCGGACAACCCGATGTACAGCGAGTATCCACCCTTACGTTGTTGAAACTTCAATGGTCCGGACTAAGCGTTTCGCCGCGTTTGTTTATACCGCGTATATCGAAGGACTGGAACAATTTGCCTACTGCGGTCTTCCCGTCCAACTATAATTTAGGTGTCTTCAAGGCTAGAGTGAATAGGCTCTTAATAAACTAGTGCACCTGACCATCAATGATTGCATCTCTGCTTACCATCAGGTGGGATGGCAGTCAAGCACTGGGTTGTACCAATTAAAAAACAAGATGAATGTAGACTTCCCATTCATGTTCAACCCATTTAAAATATTATATTGGACATTCAATAGAGCCATTATAACAAAAATGTCCCTTTCATGGCACCTCTCCCTAAATATCTGACTGGCCCATCGTTACAAAATAATATTAAAAAATCGTCAGATAGATTTTTTAATATTATTTTGTAACGATGGACCAGTTTACTTCTACGAATTTATTTTATTACGGAATGTATTAGATTTTTCACGGAAATCTTTATAAATTAAGCTGTTCTGAATAAAAATTATTCCACGAAAACAAAATAAAAGTCAGAAAATATTTTAACAAAATATATCGTACAAGCTTTAGTCCGCGGCTTTCGTTGGGATAAATTTCGATAATTGTGCATACGAAGTCGAAACTAGATAAAAAGTAGCTTCCTTGGACTTCAAGCTTACTCCGTTTCAAATTTTATCAAAATCAGTTTAGAAGTTTAAACGTTAAAGTGTAACAGACAGAGTTACTTTCTCATTTATAATGAGTTTTTTTTTTTTGTATATGGGAAAATCATCCTATGACATTCCCCGCTCTTGGGCGGGGCGGGAAGCTATGTCAGACATGGGGCATCAACATCACAGGGTCGAGTCTTCTTAACAAAAGCAGACCTTTGGCCTCAGTAGGCTTCAATCCTGCTGGGTCCCTACGGTTTGCTGACATCTCCTTGAGACGCGCGTGAAACAGTTCGCGCCGTTGACGACTTAGGCTCGGTCCGGACGGTTACTGGACGGTTGGACGGCGGGCTAACCATTGCTCGCCGTCCGCAAGCCCACGCCTACGGTGGCCGGAAATAGGAATTGGATATCGGCGGCTGGAACCTGAGGGCCGACCCCTCGCGAGTGCACGAGTGGCCTCCTCCTTTGCTAGCATTACTGCTTCGCAGTAGGAGGCGACCGCCTGCAACTCCTCTTCGCTGCGGACCATGGTGTGTACCAAGGCCCTGCGCGAAATAGGTATTAGTGCGGATTAAAAACTAATTAAACCTTTTGTAATTAAATTCGTGTCCGCTGATTTTATATTTCATTGGAATATGACTGATGCTCTTGGTAAAGCGATACGTTGCGAACAGGTCAGCGTTTATAGGTATACAGGAACGCAACTATAGATAACAAATACAATACCGACACTTTATAGAAAATATTGTCCACTCAAATGTAGATTCCGATTAAAAACTTCAACTGACCTGCAAACATGTCTGGATGAATAGACCTGAACTGGTGATGTCTTGGCGCGGCCCCCGGCCGGTGCAGCTGCGGGATCAGGTGCAACCACAGCGCCATCTTGTGACCGCGGTAGTGACTCTTCACCCGAAGCTTCGTACCTGGATGAAAAGACCAATGATGAAGCGACGCCTTAATAAAAAGTGTCATAATAAACTTTGTAAATCTCAAATTGAATCAAAGACAGTAGAAAATTCTATAATGAACAATGTCGGAGGAAAATGAAGCCAAGAAATTGCCATTTCCTAAATCAAATTACTGCCAAACCGAATCTTTACTATTTAAATTCAAACAAAGATGTAACACGGAAGAGACGATCCAAATTGGTTTCAACTTTCAAGTGATTAGAGAAACAATCAATTGCAGAATCAGCTGACAGTGAGCTTGAACGTGGAGCCGATTAATTGACTGTCAATCATAATAATATTTGAAACCTTGAAGTCTTTGTTACAAAGTCGTGAGCAAAAACGTTTTCAATTTACGAAAATAAACTCGAAACAACTCCCGCTTGTAAACCAAACAAGCACCTTAACGAAAGGATTAAAAAAGTTATAAACCCTCACGGAGAGCGAAAGGCAAGAAAACACGCACATTCGTCGGGAAGCAGATCGTAAAAATAACGAGTTTCGACACAATATGGCTGCCGAAACTTTGAATAGGGCTTTATCTGATTAACTTCGTGCCGTGCGAGATTTTATTTTCAGATCAGTTTAGATAAAAAATCCCTGTGTTATTCTGTTTGAGCTTGTTTTGTACGCGCAAGAGTTTGACTTTCATTACGATGAATTTGATTAACCTATTTATGGATCTGTTTTTGGCATAAGTGAGTTAAGTTGCCTTCAAAATATGGAAGAGCTTTCACATGGTGAATTTTCCGTGGAGTATTTTTGCTGTTTCGAAGCGGAGTTTGATTTATATTGTCGGTTCTTGTCATACAATTTGAAAACATAATTTGAGTTTTCTGATTCTGAATAGATGAGTTAGCTGTTAAACTACTTTGAAGTTATATTAATTAGTGTAACAAAATGATTTATGATATTTCGTTACCTATACTTAAATACTGCTGCGTATTCATCTCATATCTGGGCCAGCTTGTCACTCCTTCATGGTGCCTCTCATCTGTGCGAGGAGTTGGGTCCCCAGTCTTGGCGAAGGCAGCCAGGAGCGACACCGTCATTTCCGCCACGGCCACGTCCCCACGCGAGTAGTTTCTCGGGGCATACTGCATGCCTCCCACTAAGGGAAGGCCCAGGAAGTATGGCAGGGTCTCACTTGTAACACTTCCTAGACGCTGTAGGGAAGAGGAATGGCTTTTGTTCAGCAAATACAAATTAAAATCTAAAATTATGATTCTGATTTTCTGATTAACCTCGTTAATTAAAACTTGAACCGAATAGTGACCTAATTAGACTCAAACTGGCTAACATAGCTTTCAAACAATATGTATTTCACGATAACACGAACAGTGTGTGAATTAATAATCGTGTGGAGTAATAAATTACTGCAAAATTATTCATTTAACTTTAATATTATGACATTAGTGAGAATGCAAATGAGCTAATATTCATCAAAGGAAGTTTTGACAAATTCCCCGATCATGTAGATTGTGCTAAATTAATGACCTCGCACCTCCCTAATTCATTCACGTATTATAATGAGTCTGTCGCTACTACGCTAATTTAACCACCAACATTAATAATGATTAATTATTTGAGATATTATAAAATGCGATATATTTATCCTTACTACACAATAAGGCCCGATTTTTCAATAGTCACATAACTATTAACTGACAAATAAATATGGTTTATGTGGCTCTATTTTCTGTACAAAAGCTGCCGAATCGCCATTATTAATTCAAGAAAATCAAGCCTTTATTGTCTAACATTGCACGTTTCACCAGCTTCTACGTGCTGCTTAATCTCAAGAAATAATCAGCCATAGTCAAATTCTTCATTAGAACCTCAACATCGGCATGATTTCATCCGAAAGACGTCCACTGTTGGACATAGGCCTCCCCCTCATCGGTACAACTTGTAGGAGGCTTTCTAACGCTGCGTCTTTCGCTGCTCGGTCGCCACTTCAGAACCTTTCCTGTCGACCATCTGTTCAGCATTAGAACCTACCTGAGGATAATCAGCATCCTTGCTCTGATGAGAAAAATGTGCGAAGTAAGTCCTGGCCCCTCTTCTCGCGTGCAGCTGAGCTACTCTCAGAGCAGGCGCGGTGACCGCGGCGTCGCTGAGCGACTCTAGCGTGGAGTCGCGGATGTTGATGGGATGCTGGATGGGCTTCTCCCAGTCTGTGTACTCGTTGCGGATGGAGGCGAAGATCTCGTTCCGGTGGAAGCGGTACACGTTGCGGACGTACGTGCGCAGGATGCGGTTTCTGAGGACAACATGCATAAAAGGAATGTGGTCGAAGTTCTGGTGTAAATGTCAATGTGAGATGTTTATATGTAAATAATATCCTAAAATCTTCTGGTTTGTTGCTTTCAGTAGGTAGTGTTTTCTTTAAGAAATTGGTTATACTAATAGTAGGGAAATAATATTGAACGGTATTTGTATCTAAAGAAAGAAAGAAAAAAAACTCGTTTATTTGGCACACAGGTACACGCACACATAATCGCTAGTGACGCAATCAAGATTTATCAAGTTTTTTTTTTAAATTAGGTGCTTTAATAAACAGTTGTATATATTTAGTAGACGATTCTGAACATGCTAAGTACTTTCAGAATGTGCACATATTATTTATTCTACTATTTATGTATATATGTTATTTCCAAAGAAATATATTACATGTAAATTGTTACATGTCGTTTAAGTGAAGTTTGTATGTATCCTTATACGCGCCATTATGTGAACAGTTTAAGTAAACGGTTACATGCCATGTCCTGGAATATCATATAGTATTATTTCTATCCCGGGAGTATGTTTCCTTCCTTCATCATTTTCAACATTCACGCGGGCGAAGTCGCTGTCCAAAGAGTATTAGTCATTGCCGCTGACTGTGCGAGTCGGACTCGCGCACTGAGGGTTCCGTACAAACTTACTCAAAAAATAAATAGTTCAATTCCTGAAGATTTTTCCGAACCACCTTTTTTGTGACATAACAACAAATTTTCTGTTTTTAGATTTATTCCTATATTTTCCTATATTTATACTATAAGATCTTGCTTTATGCCAAATTTCAAGATTGTGGGTCAGCGAGAAGTACCCTATGAATTTTGATTCATTTGAGAGTGTTGAAATATGAAAGAAAAGGAAGTTAGTGATAGTATGACTTTTGACAGGATAGAATGGAAGAAAAAAACGTGTTGCGCCGACCCCAAATAAGATGGGACAAGGGGAGGAAGATGATGACGATGAGAGTGTTGAAATACCTAAAAAAAATAAACTACTAAATTAACGAAACAAAGTTTTTTGTTTCGTTAATTTAGTAGTTTATTTTTTTCACAACTTCAAGGGACCGCAGATCTGAGCATATGGTTTTAATTTCAACTCGATACCTTCACGCGTTTCTGGGATAAAGGGTCTTGACAGACAGATAAACAGACAGACCGACGGACGGACAACAAAGTGATCCTATAAGGGTTCCGTTTTTTCCTTTTGATGCAAGGAACCCTAAAAAGAATAATCGGCATAATTCTATGGTAACAAAAGCCTTTATTCGCTGACTAACAAAAGCCTGTATTATAAAGTACAGTTTCAACTGTACATTTTAAATCTAGAACTTAATTCTATTAGGTTAGTAAGTTTAAATGAAAGTAAAATAAATTCTTCAGCAATCAGTTTTTTGGTGAGGTTATACTTAGTTATATGTTGCCATAGAAATATAAAGAAATCAGAGGCTCATTAAAACCCTAGAAACACACTAAGATATGTAATGAAAAAACATTGTATTATGATATAATTTTACAAAACCTAATCAAATGCAAAAATACCTGTGCTCCTCTTCAAATCCATGTCTAATATCATCTTCACTGAAGAACTGGTAGCTCTCAGTGGTGGCCACCACGACGGCGAGCGCGCAGTCGAGGAAGGCCTCGCTGGCGTGTAGCGCGCGCGTTGGCGCCTGGCCCTGCGACGGCGAGTCGCGCGAGATGGGCACGGACGGCGCCCAGCCCGCCAGGAAGCGGGCGCGCGGAGCGTCCACGGCCAGCAGAGCCGCTAGCGGACGGGCGCGGATGCACTCCACGAACCTACGACAATATTATTTCATTAAATTCTGCCACATTTAGATCACATGCTCTGCAACATTGGTCTATGGGTTAAGTATCTAGTTTGGTTCAAGATTCGGTGATGCTGAAACGTATCGTAAACTTCAAAAAGTTAAGTTGCATTATGGGATCAAAAGAAAAACTGACTACGTCGAAATCATATACCTCATCATACACATAACTACATTTTTTTTTGCAGTATTTCGCATGCAATATGCAAGCTTCACTAAGTTAGTCAATAACACAACAAAAAATAAAGTTGCAACGATTCCACAAATTGTTCATAAATACAAAACTATATTAATTTTACAACACACTTCATTCGAAAAATAACGCCAGTAACACCCAAACGCCAGTTATAAATAAATACTGTTTGATTAGAATGGCAGCTGGCGCAACTTTTACGTTTTTCGTTGTTAATTGTTATAGCTAAAGTGCATAAATAAAATACTAAAACGATAAAGGTGTTCTTTCCAAACCGAACAAACTCCAAAAGAAACTCTTACCAGTTTTCGTCATTGGTGGACTCTGGCGTGCACCGCAGCGCCTGTGCGGTGTGCTCCCGAGACAGCGCTGCGTCGGGCGCGAGAGCTGTGGGGCTCAGTGCTGACCCGCTCAGCAGCAGGACGCGGGATACCAGACCTGGTTAAAAAAGTGGTGGGTTTAAAGTGTTTAATAATGTAGGAAAGGCAGAGGATACGCATGGATTCCTGGGTGAAAACGAAACTTAAGATGCATGACTTGTTAGTCTGTTTCCTGATAGCTACGACACAACCTCGGGGTCTTTAAGTTGAGTGTTAAGGTTAAGGTTACTTCTAGACAAGTGTGCTCCACCGTCGTCCATATATCATCGCTTACCATCAGGTGAGATAGTGGTCAAGCGCAAGCTTATAAACAAAAAACAAAAAAAAACTAGTCAACTCAACAAACTCAACGAAAATATTGTTAACTTGCTGCTGCAACCGGCTTCACCCGCATGATAGTAAAAGACTATCCCAAGGGAACCGACTTCTGGGATTATCTTATGTGCTATTCCAGGACATAGACTACCCGTGTACCAAGTTTCATCGGATTCCGTTCAGCCGTTCGATCATGAAGAAGTAACAAATATACGTTCACACTCAAAAACTTTCACCTTTCCAATATCAGTTGGATTATATTGATAATAATCGTTCTAAGTTCTTTATTGTACAAATATAGTATTTTAGATTTAATAAACCCCGTGATTCAACAATAGGACATCGCAAATCACGAAGCGACGCGCGACGGGAACAGTTTTGATATATCTGGCTCAATATCACTTTATCGAGATACATTGCTTTTTCAAATCTCATGTCAAAATCTAGATATTTTTGCACATTTCTCTCTTTGATTTCATATTGATACGTGAAACTGATGCTTGCAATCTCCTATGACACATAGTCAAGCGATCGCTTCAGGAATATTTCAGTGTTGCACCGCGCAATTTGTCCCGACTATAAATGGATACCTATTTCTCAGGTGGAGTCTAGACTTTATATTAAGAATATTTGGTAAAATATGTTCATAAACGAGTAACTCATCTCGTTTATAGGTCGAACGAGTCGGCTCCAAGTTCATTCAATCAAGGTTCTCGTATTAAAATGGTAAGGGATAAATGGGAGTCCCAAATTTAACATGTCAGGTAGATAAAATATAGGAATGCCTTCTGTCGAGGAGGCTTGAGATATTGCTTCTTTTTGAAAATCTTTTTGATCGAGTTCGTTTACTTGTAACAAAAATATACGAACGTATTGAAAGCTCTGTTGTGGAGCCAACTGTGTCAGAGATTTAACTACATATTTAGAAAGAAAGTGAGAAAATATTTCCAAGACTTGGTTATACAATACATTATGTCAATGCATATTACAATGTTTTCCAATAGAATTTTAAAGAAGGTGAGGATGTGACGTTAAAAACTGAGGCTCAGTTTGACAGTAAGTACCAAACCGGTATAATATAAATACAAAGTCCTGACTCATCAACGCCCAGCCTAAACCCTGGAACCTAGAACCCTGAAATTTTGCATAGTGGTTTCTTTTATGATTCCTATACAATGAATAAGAAAGTATTTTCAAAAAATCACCCCTAAGGAGATGAAACGGGTATTCGAAGTTTGTGTAGAATTAAAGTATTGTTACTTTCACGTAGCCGCAGCCGCCGGAAAAAGCTAGTTAGTAATAAACAAAATTGGGCAAGTGCGAATCGGACTCGCCCACGAAGGGTTACGTACCGTCCGTAGTAAAACGGAAAAAAATCACGTTTAAATTATTATGTTGAGTGGGCAACAATTTGTTATTATAGTGACAACAGAAATAAATTATCTGTAAAAATTTCACCTGTTTAGCTATCACGGTTCCTGAAATACAGTCAGGTGACAGACAGATGGACAGCTGAGTTTTAGCAATAGAGTTTTTGCCCTTTGGGTCTTTTTTTAGTGGATGGGAAAATCATTTTATGACAAGTTCCGCTCTTGGGCGGATCGGGAGATTATCTCAGACTTTTACTGACTAAAAACCCACTCCTGTTCCTTCTTGGCTTCGTCCCAGGGCCCTTTTACTTTTGGGTACTGATCTCTAATAAAGTATCAGTATAAATATACTAAAAACAAGTTACCAAGTAATCACGTTTAAGGTAGAAGTACATGGGGTACACGTAGGTCACCTACGCCGATATGGGCGCGTTGGTCTCCATACATTATTTATGGCAACTAGACTTGTTGAGCTACATTAGATCCACGCTACGCGACGCGGCAACTGTACAAATCAGTTGTGAACCACGTGTGCGTCGGTCTAATGTAGTTCTCGTTTTATTCTACCTTTACTGTCGGGCAGCATGAGCAGCGCGTTGACGAGCGCCGCACCGGCTGCGTGGCCCGCCAGCGTCACGCGCCGCGGGTCGCCCCCGAACGCGGCCACGTTGCGGCGCACCCAGCCCAGCGCCGCCGCCACGTCCAGCACGGCCGCTCCGCCCGCCGCCGACACCGCCGTTGACCGCACGCCCGGAGTTAAATAACCTGATGGAACAATTAATGTTTCAGTACCTACTGAGACTGTTTCATCAACATCATCATCGCTTTAGCCGAAAAACGTCCACTGTTGGACATAAATCTTTCCCAAGTGTTGTCATAACGATCGGTCCTCTCGCATTCATCGGATTCCCGCGACCCTCACTAGGTCATGGGTCCACTCTGTAGAAAGCCAACGCTGCGTCTTCCAGTACGTGAACTCAGACTGTCTACGAAGACACAATATCAACAATCTTGATAAATAAGACGTGAATTATGGGAAAAAGTTAAAAAGGGGGCTTCAGGACTGTAGGTTGAAGTAAGCGCTAAACTTACTGGAACAAAAGTACCTAGATTTAATTTGATTAATTTTGGGCATTTTCATTTTTTTTTCAATATTTCTGTGAGGATGCAATAAAAATATGCGCTGCACATACGCGATGCTTCGTTAGTATTTATATGTATCGCTTACGCCGCATCATAGTGACGTAAAAAATTTTTTTTTTTACGTTTTCCTATCTTAATATTTAAAGATGAAAATCCTCTAAATAAATGGAATATATGACAATGATACATTTATACAGAATTAAGTGAAGTACTAGTGAGATGCCGATCACGTGGTGAAAGCCACAGAATAATGTATGTTATTCCTCATTTAAAAAAATATGCTGTAGTCGATGATAATGACGAACATATGCGCGCGTTTTTCATACTCCACTCGTGTCTCACCTCATAGGTGATCTCTAACAAACATGTTGATGCTCACCTAACAAACCTAGCCTATAGTTGATGGTGACGACGAGCAGGTGGGCGCGCGCCGCCAGTACGGCGCCGTCCAGCGCGTTGGCAGTGCCCCACTCGTGGGACGGCCCACCTCCCCACACCACCACCGCGTACGGCGCTTCCACGCCGCGCGCGCCTTCAAAACAACAGCATATTTAACACATCTGGATAAAAAACGAGACTTCACATACGGCGAAATAAAGTTACAAGAATTTTGCCCTAAAGCAGTCCAATCAGACCAGTGCAAATACCAAGACATAAGACGCAGTAAACGCCTATGATGCATCAGGCGTCTTCACTGTCTTGAACCTACTAATATACTAACGAGTGACCTTGCCACACTTTTCTCATCTATTACTACTTTTGAAGTCCAGAAGCAAAAATGGTGACCATTAAAAAAGCTCCGAGACAAGCTGATGAGACGAGTAATATTGGGCAAGTCCCTTAAGCAGAAATTCACTTGAAAAATACACATCACGACTGGACTGCATGACTGCGTAATCAAAATGCTTCGGCTATTCTTATTCTGCCATTGTGATATGAATGAGTGACTCACCGCTACCGGGCACATAGATGTTGAGGTACAGGCAGTCTTCGCTCTGGTTGGCGAGCAGCGGCACGGTGGCGCGCAGCTCGTTGTACATACCCAGAGGCATCTTCGTCAGTGCTGCACTCCTAGTACACAAAGTTCTAATCAGTTACAGCATAAAGGTTCAATGTTTTCATATAAGAACACTATCTCATCTAAAATATTAAACCTTGGTGGTCAAAACTGAGCGCCGGATACTACAACTACTACAAGAAAGCGACAGGAACAATCATAATCTTAGTGTAAGAACTTCTTAAGTCTCGTAATGTTAGTTTAGGTTAGATCAGCCTAGGCAATAACTAAAACAAAAGTTCTTGAACAAATTTAACAAGTTTGATGAACCAAAATTAGTGTATTTATAGTTTTTAATAGTATAGATTCAGTTATCCAAACTTTTGCTTAGAGGCGGTCACCATACAAGAAATATGGCATATATACCTAATGTCTCGCGCTCACCACCGTTCTCTGGGACAGCGTTTCGGTCTAGTACAGTATACAATTTGGTCATCCGTAGGGACCGCCGTTTTATTTATTTAAACTTTATGTACGCTATTGGTACATAGGTGGATTTAATGCAACAAGGCATTCATTACATGGATTCAAAAGTCATTCAAGGTGTTTTAAGAATGCAAACAGGTCTTACTTGTTGGATATGTCGGGGTAGCGCTGTGGACAGACGGGCGCAAAGGCGTCGGCGAGGCGCGTGCCCGGCCAGCTGGGCGCGGGCGGCGGGGGCGCAAGGCGCGCCGGTGCGCCGGCGTACGGCACCCCTAGGAACACCTCCACGGGTTCCAGGCGCCGGGACGCCGGCTCTACTATGATGCCACGGATCGCACCTGCACAAACGTAATAGCTTGTTAGTGCCTGTAGTGTTTGTATTTCCAGAGCACGGGCAGTGACCGTTGACAGTTGCATAAGGGTCTTTCAATAAGGCGCACACGTTGACCATAACTACTGGTGGCGTAACGAGCCAATGTGTTTACCCCCTGTATTAGTACATCTACTACAATGCCCAACAGACTAAGGAAAAATGTAACACAATATTTGACGTTATTATAGGATGAAGACCTCTTGTATCAATAGGTATTAATTACAAAGTTAATTTCTAAAATTATGCCCCGAAAAGTGTCGATTCATTATAAAGTGATTTCGGCTGTGTTGCCAATGTAGCGACTGTGTCGCTAAAAATGAAAAACTTATTTAACGACTTTTGAAGTAAAAATGAAAACCGTTTTAGATAATGGATACGTAGGATAAGTAGGAACATTCATTCTCATAAGTTCCTGGATTATTAAATACAAAAAATGGTGTTATTGCTATTGGTCTTTGTTGCAGATGAAACAATATTTAATTATAATTTAATCACTTATACACATTTCTTAATTATTGCTTAAGATGGTGGAAAAAAAACAGGTTGTTCTTCAGGCCACTTGTAGGATCTGCCTCTGGTAAAATCAGTTAGCGACTTCCCAGCGACTTGGAACTTTTGGAATGGCAACTGTGTTTTGGATGCTAAGGTTTGGAGACCAAGAACTTAACTCTTTTTTGAGGTGGAATCATCCAATAAATTTTCGCGTTCTGGGTAGAACGAGAGGGCGTGTCGTATCTTCAGGCAAGACGGAATATCGGACTTTCACTGACTAAAAACCACCTGAGTTCTTCAGTTACCGTAGAACCCTGAGCCAGACGCTCTCTACAGGGTTTTTACTAGACAATTTTTGATCAATGTTATATTAAAAAAACGAATATTAGGCACTATAATGATGATTATCAGATAAACTACCCACACCATCTTTTTTAGAATTAATGTTTCTGAAATTCGCCGTGTTAATAAGCACTAACTGATAACACGATGAACATCGTTCAGCAATGTGTTTGCACGGCATCAATTATAATCTCCAATCAATATTCATAGGCATTATATTGGCAATCATCAAAATTTGACGAGTTTACACGAATTTATAATATCTACATCATAATAGCGAACTGATAGTTATAATAATGCCACGTACAGACACAGTTCTATCGAACGAGCTTTTATTAAAATGAGAGTTCTCTGTAATTTCCTCAGTTCAATTGTTTCAACATTTCAATTAATATTTTAATTGAAAATGTCGTTTAAATGAATACCTAGTTTCGGAACTAGTTATCAAATTTTTAATGACGAGGTACGTCATTAGTACCATAGTGCAATGAATTAATTGTACTTTTTTGTTTTATACCTTTAAAGAAATATTAATACCTAAATAATTTTAATACTCATCTCAACAGTATTTTAAAAAAAGGTATTGTACGTATTTTGAACCCACTTTAATATTCACTTTTAATAAACTTTTATCTTTTGTTCTCCAAAAATTGTTTTTCCTTGAAATTACTTTTGCGGTTCATCCACGAACTTTTACAAAGTTGACCGAGATTAAAAGATTATATTCTATACCTGTCATTGTCAGAATTTAATAGGCTTGTTGATTCGTGCCAAATTAAATTAAATAAAATTTGAAAAAGTAAGCTTAACAAATCTAAGCAAACTTCGTAGGTATCTGTTATAGTTCATAAAAGTAAAATAAAAAAATAATGATATTTAGTTTATAACTTTGTAACACTGGAAGCGCTATGCGCCGTGATGGTATGATCGTAGCAATAATTTCAGTAAACATGTAAACGTTATTCAATGTCACTTGATTTTATTGTATCCAAGAATATAATAAAATTAATTAATATAATTTGTCAGTTTTAATCTTTATAAAATTATTCAATTATTATTGCTTTCAATTATTATTATTCACTGATTAAACTAATTGCTTTCAATTAATAAATACTACAATGAGTCGCGGGAGTGCGGTGGATGCGAGACGCACAGGATCGGTCGTTGTGGCGTCGCTTGGGGGAGGCCTATGTCCAGCAGTGGACTTCTTTCGGCTGAAATGATGATGATGATGATGAATAAATACTAGCCGCTGCCAGTGGCTTCGCCCGCGTGATAGTGAAAAATTATCCCAAGAGATGTTTTTATCCCAGGATAAAAAGTATTCTATGTACTATTCTACCCGTGTGCCAAATTTCATCCGAATCTGTTCAGCCGTCGAGAGTAAAGAAGTAATAAAAATACATATATAAACACATACACACCATCACTCACAAACTTTCGCCTTAATACAAGTGTGGTAATATAGACTAATTGTTTATTTATGTACAGTCAGGGGTCAAAAGTGCAGTTCCCCTTACCAATACTAAAGTGTCTAAAATTTCTTTGTAGAAGAGGGTCAATGTTTCATGACTGATTTAATTGTTAGCATAAAATCTAAAGTATTAAATAAACTAGTTGTATTATATTGTATTGTTATTGAACTTCTACAACAAAGAAATTTTAGACACTTTAGCATTGGTAGAGTGCAACTGCACTTTTGATCTCTGACTGTACCTACACACAAACATTCAAAAATGAAAAGAACAAATACAGACAGAAGAGGGAAGATAATGTAATCAATGATGTGTCATATTCAAAACGGAAGGATAAAATATGCGATTGAGGGGAACAAGTGCTGCAAGCTCTTTGCAAGAGATCTGTCTATTGAGCAGAACCAGCTCACGATACTAAAGAACGACGGTGGGAGAGTTATATCCGTTAAACTGGTGCTACTGGGAGAGACCGAAAAATTCCATGGACAATGTAAGTACATGTCACTAAATTCGCTTACAACAGTTACACTATATCATTCCTGCACAGTAACTGCTTCCTTTTAAATTCACTCACTTTCGATTTACCGAAGACATGGTAGTCATGGCTGAGAGAAAGTATGGAAGAGCTCAGTACAACGCTTGATGACCTCAGTAGTGCTTCCGAAAGAGTAAGTCTTAAAATGAACATGGATGAAGCCAAGGTGGTAAACATCCATGTATCACCCACCGGACACTCTTTACTTGAAGTTGTAAACGATTACCTTTACCTAGGACAGTATGGTCCAGTTAGGTTGGTTTGAGAAAGAGGACAATTTTCGGAAGCTGCGCGGTATTTTCTCGTCCGACATACAAAAATGTATTAAGACGTGAGTCTATGACCTGAGTGTATTGCCAGTGATGCCTATGAGCCTCTTAAACGTGACAAGCCATTCAAAGGGCAATGAAGTGAGCTATGGTCGAGGATTCCTTGCGTTCGATCACGTAAGGAATCTTCGATCAGGAATGAAGATATCCGCAAGAGAATCAAGGTTACCGACATAGCCAGAATAATCGCGCCAACTAAGTGGCAGTGGGTACATTGCTTGCTGAGCAGATGGCTGATTGGCCAAAAAGGTTCTAGAGTGGGAACCGCGCACCGGCAGATGCAACGTTTGAAGGCCTACTACAAGGTGGACTGAAGACTTGGTTAAGGTGAAAGGTCGCAGTAATCCAGTGGATGTGATGTGCGACGGACAGAAATCGTTGTTGTGGTGTTACTCGAGGGAGGCTTATGTCCGGCAGTGGACGACTTTCCGCTGAAATGATGATGATGACAGTCAAAACTAGTTTTGACTGCGTGAATTAGTCAAAAGTACTTTTGACCAGTTAAAACCACTACTTTAAAATTAATAACATTTACTTAAAAATCTGAAGGAAAAGATTATCCTTATCCTTAGCTAGAATACCTACAGCTCATGACAATTCTAATAACTAAATTAAAAAAAAAGATCACCAAGTTCCTCCACTTACCTACTACTTTTCGGTTTCATTATCAAATTAGTTCGATGGGAGACTGCTAGTTTATAGCCAGAATGCATCTAAAGATCATTCTAAGCCCAAACACGGCTAGGTACATTGTTTTTTATTAGAGAGTTTCAAGTTCCAACCTTCCGGCTTCGTCAGATCATTTCGATATTTCCTTCTCCCTCTGTCAGTCATTGACTACACGTATCAACTAGATATTCTTTAATTGTGTAAACATTGTATACATACAATAGCATGCAAGATTGAAATTTATTGTTTGAGTCCAGTCATGTTTAGCCGTAAGTGTCGGCGTACAAATATTTATAACATTGAAAATTTAACTAAAAAATAATAAATAATTAATAAATATTCACACAAAAAAATAACTGGTTTTTCAATTACAAAATTTATAACTAAAAGACCATTCGATTCGAAGTTATTTTTATTTTATTATGTCAACATTCAAAATTATATAAAAACAGTAATTTAAAACAAATACAAGAACAATGTCAAAGCTACAAAATATATGTTAAAATTAGAAGATTAATGTCAAATTTGTAACATGGATGTCAATGTTCAAAATATAGGATTAATATGTCAAAATTATGTCAAGAATACAATATGAATGTCAAAATAACAATATAAATGTCAAAATTACAGGATTTATGGTAAAATTATAAGATAATAATTATCAAAATACAGGAACCATGTCAAATTTACAACCGCAAGCATTAGTGTCAGGAAAAATGTTAATTTAAAAAACTTTTTCGGCTTGTAATTCGTTCGGCTGGAAGTTCTGCTATGAACTAATGAGGAGTTGCGTTACATTTCTCCGAAGTTTATAATTGGATCATAACAATATTTTAAAATTAGAATCGGTCCACAATGGAACGAGAAATCTGAACACACATAAAAAAATAGATGCAGCCGAAAATAGAATCCTCCTCTTTTTTGAAGTCTGATAAAATTTCCGTTATCGTTTTCCTCTATTGACGACAGAGAATATTTTATTATCATTTCAAATTAAAATTTGGTCGCTTTATACCTATAAAAAAAGGATTTCCTTTTTTATTAAATCAACCACAACAATATCAACCTTATAAAACTTATTCAAAACATGTTTCAACAGACCTTAAAAAATGCACAAAATTCTAACGATTACATAATTGTACGCAAAACAAAGTTGCTTTTATTACTTTTATTAGGGGTATTGTCGATTTGTACTGATAATTGAAATTTGTTTTTTTTTTTTAATTAATTTATCATATTCATTTATTCTAAATAATTACCATTATTACTCATACATTGCTGCAATCTAACAGAAAGGTCATTTATGGCTTTGCGATACAACTCTGGTGATCTAGGTTCGACAAACTGTGTGAAAGCATTTTGTACTGCCTCCTGAGAAGAAAACTTTTTATTACGTAGAAAATTGTCCAAATTGTAATAGTAGGTAGTCCGTTGGAGCAAGATCTGGCGAAAACGGAGGGTGAGGAATGGTTTCTAATTGCAGTTCCTGTAGAGTTAAAACGGTTTCTTGTGCTGTATGAGGTCTCGCGTTATCATGGAGCAATAATGATGAAAATCGATTCATGAGTCGGTGCTGTTTCACTGATAGTTTTGCTATTATTGTTCGGATATCGGCACAGTAGACATCTGCCGTTATTGCATGACCAGATCGGAGAAAGATATAATCAATACATCCACGAAACAACCACCATATAAGACCATACCACCATACCACCCACGATACCATTACCATTATCCACGATGTAAGATCATTTATTTATTTATTTATTTAAACTTCATGCAACACAAAGATACAAAGGCGGACTTAATGCCTTAGGCATTCTCTACCAGTCAACCAAGGGTAGTGAAGAGAAAACATGGCAGGTGCATAAAAAAAAAAGAAAATATTAATAGGAAAACAAGGGATCAAATGTATATATTATATATATTTAAAAAAAAAATAAACATACATAAATATTTAATATAATACATAAATATACCATTGTACCCTGTGTTCACAAAATGAATAAATGAAACAGTTACCATTACCTTTTTATTGGTAAGCTTTGCTTTAGGACACTTGCGGCGTTTGACATGGGGTCAGTCATTGCATTTTTCGCTTACGGTTATTGTAAAGAATCCACTTTTTATCTTGACATGTGATGAAAAGTGGATTCCATCTAACAATTCGATCCAATAATCCTTCATTTCTGTATTGATTCAACAAGGCAACACAAGTTTCAACACGCGTTTCTTTCTGCAGATCAGTCAAATCATGAGGTATACATTTTTCATATTTTTTTTAATTTTATTGATTTGACTCAAATGAGTCAATATTGTTAGTCCTGGGTAGTTTGGCTCGGATCGACTTCCACCATCTCTTTGAATTTATTGATTTTCATTCACCTGTGTGGGCGGTCTTGTGGTTTGTTCTTCAAATCAAAGTTTCCATCACGAAAGCGTTTAAAACAAAATCTTATGGTGCGTTCATTAGCAGTCCCCTCTCCAAACGCAACATTGATATTGTGAGCTGTTTCTGCTGCGTTAGTTCCGCGTCGGAACTCGTATTCAAAAATCACTCAAATTTTCGAAATATTCATCTAACTTGTCTAAGCCGAATAAAAAAAAGGACTAAAAGTCGATAATCGAATGTCGAACATTAAAAAAAAAATAATTTTTTAGGTACTTACCATGTGAAAGAAGTTTCACAAGTTGAAAAATCACAATCCATGAAGGTTCTATGTCAATTCGAAGTACCTATTACAATAAAACGGCAATTTCATACTATAACCAATATTTTAACAAAAATGTTTTAACAGATTAAAAAACAAAATACTCACAAATTCGTAAAATCGGTTTACATATTTCCCTTTGACGTGCTGATCAGATCGACTGGCAACAAAAAATGAACCTAAATTACTAGCACCGAGCCGAGACAGCAGTGAATAAATAAATTGGCCGAATCACCCGCGCTGCGTATCGGAAAAGCCGCCATTTATCCCATTTGCCGGCACGCCCTGAATCGGCTTCAAACAATAATTAATTTGATCCGCATTCCTGCGTCGCGTCTGCAAACCGGGGCAACATCATTTGCCCACTATGTTCCCGGATAGAGGGACTGCTTGATTGGATTGTCCCGGGATCTGACGGAATTAAACTCTTCCGAGTCCGGGAGCCTGGGGACATACTCACGTGCTAGTAGGTAGCGTGTGAGAGTTGGGAGCCAAGTGAATAGACCTCGTGGATTACATCGCGTGCGGGTAAGCTGCCTGCTTCTGTTTACGCATAGCGTTATGACTGGCATAATAAGCGTGTCATGCGACCCTCGGCTTTCAAGCTAACGGGCTACTACACAAACGTGATTACATTTATTACTTTATTTCATGGCGGCATGGCTAAAATTTGTTGTAAATGATTTGTTTACACTATATCACTTCTGTCTAATAACTGCTTCCTTTTCGTACGGAAATTCCCCACGATCTCGGATGCGTACTGTGATCCAAATGCCTTAAAATCTTAATCATTGTCTTACTGTTACTATCTAATTTGAGATAAATTGGAAGCTACGTTTTGTCGTTCAATGGATGAGGCAGTCTTGGGAAATTCATTGTACGGCGTCCTGTAAAAGTGCCTGGGTAGTGCAGAAAAAAAATCGTGTGAAGCGAGAAATAACGCCATCTAGCGTAAACTCAGATTGAAATGTTGTTATCGACAACATTACATGATACTGTTAATAGATGGCGTCGCTGCGCTTCAAATGATTAATGCTTAATTAATGTTTATTTTTGTACTTTCTTTTTATTTCTTCAAACACTGAAATAATTTATAGTTTCTTTTAATGAGATGAAGATATTAAAATTGAATATCAATTTATAAATATTTGATTATCTATGTGTTAATTTTCAAACTTGAGAGGGTAGGTTGAATATGGATTTATAAATAATAACTGGTAGGTAGTATAAATAATACTTAGACCAGAGTTATGACATAGCTCAATTGATTGTTCGCTAAGTTAATTTCGATTATCTCGTTCCAGCGCTTTTCGTTGAATTTTATTTTTAACCAGGTGTATTATCTACTTATTTTACCAAATGTGTAGATATGAATTGTTGGATTTAGTAAAAAGAGCTCAAATAATTACTACGTATAATCAAGGCAAAAACTTGTCAGGAATAGCCAGAGAGACCGGTGTAAACGTAAGTAGATTTTTTTTCTTCTTTTATAGAACAAAAACCTCCTATATAATAATCATTATTGGGTATTATATATTTCTGTTTTATTGTTGCAGAGAAAAACAGTTGCTCTATGGGCAGGACGATTTGAAGAAGAGGGTTCTTTGAAACACCATAAAA
Organism: Mythimna vitellina; assembly: GCA_949316375.1. Classification (NCBI taxonomy): domain Eukaryota; kingdom Metazoa; phylum Arthropoda; class Insecta; order Lepidoptera; family Noctuidae; genus Mythimna; species Mythimna vitellina. The sequence goes on along the minus strand of OX438691.1, from coordinate 551,234 downwards.
GAGCTGGCAGACTAAAACTAATAAACATGTTGCAGCGTCAAACCATGATAAGGGAGTACGAAGAAAATGGACGTCTGTCGACGAACCACTATGCTGGTTTATTTGACACAAGCGTTGACACTGTTCGTCGTGCTCTTCATACTTAGCAAAAAAAAAGATGCATTATCAGATTCATGTTGTGAAATCCTTGCTATATGGATCACATAAACTTTGATTAGAGTAGTGTCATCTTTACTGATGAAAAAACTTTCAAGTCCAGTGAATACGGACGGTTATGTTTGTGGCGTCAAGATGATAAATAATTATAATACTGAATTAATATTTTTTACTCAGTTCTTATTCTCTGTATTAACTGGAGACCTTGTTACCCGTATTTAAAACAACTTAAAAAAGTTATGAACACTTGATATATTGTTGTGCCATTTTATAGTTTTTAGCCTACATTTAATCCTTTTGACATTTGGGATAAAATTATCTGGTCTCTTGTTTGTTTGTTTGTTAGGGTTACATAAGCTTCAATCCTCTTTCCAATTTTGGAAACGAAACTTAAGCTATGGCCTCAATAAGAAGTTATATATAATATTATAATCTTATTCGGTGATTAAAAACAATGATTAATAAACGGTAATTAATACACGGTGATTAATAAACGGTGATTGTTGAATTTGAATAAGAAATTGTAAGAAATAAACATATTATTTTTTTAATAGTGCCTTTTTGTTTAATGAGCCTGTTTACCTGCATTTTTTTTTCGTTTTGCTGAGTAACTACCCACTTGAATATTATATTACAAATAAATAAATATCCACTTTTTAGTTTTGATATAATATTCCTACCGATTTCTTTGGTTTGTTATTCATAACTTACAAAAAGTGTAAGTACTACGTGAGATTCGAACTCACGGCTTATTGATTTACGCATCTATCTGCACATGCTAAACCGCTAGGTCAACTTGACTACAATTTAAATGATGAAATTAAGAACTACAGTCAGTTGTTTAAGACAATGATGACGCAAGTGTCTATTTTCTGTCAGACTAAAAGTCAAGTTTATACTTTGTGAGATTGCCTTTGGACGCCTCTTAGCTGTGAAGAAACCAACGCCATCTAGTTAAATTTTCGAAAACTTGAACTTTAACGTGCAAGGGAAAATAGGCGTTAAGGTATCCAAGCACTTTCGCTGCCCTCTGTACATTTTGTTTGTTTATGTGACTTTTTAAAGTTGTGGTTTTTATTGTTAACAAAGTGGTTCTGTTTATTGCAAAGTATTCAATGATCCATAGTCGAAGTCGTAGGTTATAGAATATTTCACATTGGTCTACGAGTACAAGTGTGCCCTACCACACTAGCATATACCATGTTGTAGTTGTACATATATCGGACCAGCATGGGCCATAGTTTGAAGGTACCTGCGTGGGTATGCACGATGCGGGAGCTGTAGCGCGGGCCGGCGGCGGCCAGCGACGCGAGCACCAGCGCCGCGCACCAGCACCACGCCGTCCGCAAGCAATCCATGCGCCATCACGCGACGATTGGCTGCAACAAACAAAACATTAGTGTCCACATTTCTAAACAAAAATATGTCTATTGGTTCAAACATTGCTAAGGTATTAGGCACACCAAGTCATCGGTTCACCTTGTGAAAGTCCTTCCTACGCTATGCCTTTTATTACTCTAAGCAAAAGGCACACCAGTCACCATGATTTATTGCGATACAAATACACGATGGAAAGTGGTTTCAAAGCCAATCTAAATTTATAGATTTAACTAATAGCATAGCCGTCACAAACATTTAAATCAATGCAAGTAAGTGGAGTAACCACTCAACACATTCTGGGCTCAGCTTTGTCATTTCATTTATATCTACATCAAATTCAATTTCATGTTACCTCAGAGGTAGGGAAAATATCGCAGCAATAGGTTAATTGCTTCAAACAGACAGCTTGACAAAAAAGCTCCCCTGTGCACGCATGTAACGCCGGGGCTTTGTCGCACCTGATGTCAACCCACTGCAGACGAGTGAAGAGGGTCATGTGACGAACGAATTTTTATTATTTCGTATAAAAGTGGAATAAATTTAAGGACCAAAACATGACCCAAACAAAATAGACGAAAAAGAATAACAAGCTATTAAATATGAAATTACATCTGCCGCACGAGGAAATGATGACACCTTTAAGGTAAGAAATCTGAAAATAGCCGCAAACTTAGCTCAATCATAAATACGAGACAAAAGAACCGTTCGGAAGCAGGAAAACGTGGCAAATGATCAACTCACGATTCGCCCCACGTTGATTAACTTTTCTTTGTAGCAACACGAATGGAAATTGTAATCGGGCTTACATCAAAAGCCGATCACACAATAAGGAAGAGAGGAAACAATCATCGAACACAAACAATATCGCGACGTACGCGCCGTGACGTCACGCGGGGGAACTTTCCCAATTAATTTAGTGCCCTATCTCGGAGGAGCAGAATTTTGTCAACTCTTTAGAAATGTTTCCCTCCAAATGGTTATTCTTCACAAAAGTTAAGTTTGGGGGAAAAAGTGGTTTAGTTTTTGCCGGCGGCGGTCGGAAGACAAATAGTCTCCTTACGTCGTCCGCAGGCGGAGCTGGCTGGGCTCGAGCGCGGCCGTCATGCACCCGTCACGCTACTCCTACCCACAAGTTAAACCTCCACTGTGTACATAAATACACGAATTTAATAAAATGTTATTGTGTAATCTGTGACCTTTAACTTTGAGGCTCATTCATGTCGGCGCTTTGATTTTGGTTCGCAGAATCCTTAGTTTCTTTTATAACGCTTTGTGAAAGGGTTGAAGCTCGATAAAAGCTAGGTGTCCTGTTCACTGTACCGGTATTGTAAGCGTCGCCCTGGCCACCTGTTAGGCACGAACCTGTGTCGACGAGCGCCGCATACTAAAACTTGCCTAACTCGACGGTCCGGGATAGCGTAAGGTAGCGGACGTATTGCCGCCGGGCACCGAACACTTTAGGATATCTAATATGTTCAGCCTTTGTAGTATAAATACAAATATTGGGCGGGCGCCCTAAGCTTAGAATATGTTGCCAAATGTTTCGCCAAAAATGCTGTGAAAAGTCCTTTTGGGGATTATGTTTGAGAGGTATAGCGATTTGCCCGATATATAACTTGCCAAAGTTTATTTCTATAGTGAAACTTTCACCAATACATGAGATTCTTAGAATGAAAATTAAATACGGTTCCGATATCCAACTCTATCGCTGATCTAATGAGTTGTAACGTACATATAATCTGATATTCGTTTCAGTTGACCTCTCACACATTAATAGCGACGGTCTCCTTTCATCCAGTTTTAATCAACAGCTCCGGCATTCAAGTCGTGGTGGGTATCACTATCGAACTATTCAAAAGCTCCACCCGAGCGCCCGCAGCTACCTCAGATGTCACTAGATATGTTATTACGGTCGCTTTTGTTCTTCCGAAGGCTCTTACGATAATATTAGCGAATTTCTTGGACTTCTGTACGAGGAATGTTAGAATTGAAATTGAGTAATGAATACAAATTGCTAGTTTACCGTCTGCGAATAACCTATTCTTCTCAATTCAGAGTAATAGCTTGTGCGGGACGTCGCGTGAGAGATGTGTTTTTATGTCTGAAATCTGCGCGGATGAAATGTTATTACTTACATTGTGTAAGTGTTCATGAATCATTTTGACTACTTCTGGAAATTGATCAAGATAACACGATACGTTTGGTTATCACATAGCAAATACTGTGTTCGAGTAGATACTTATTGCGTACTTTACTTCTCATATAATATCAAAATAGATACATGTGAAACTTTTTTATACGAAACTTGTTAAGTTACCAAGAGAAGTCTGTTTACAAAACTTTTTTTATCTTTTTAAATATCCTTTCAACGACTCACGTCTACAAAGAAATATACGCCACATTCTGCACCATTTGCATTCCCTCGGAGGAGATATAGGCTCGGTATCGGGCAGGTACCTCAGGAGTCGTATCGTTAGCGCAAGGGATCCGGGACCCAGCCATCGACGACAGGGCTCGGTCGACATCTGCATACGAATGTTTCAACTCCAAGGCTTCGAGAGTCTCCGTTACCGAATGACCTCCAGTTTTTTCTTTGATAGAATTTCTCGCGTGAAAAGGTGAGAGGTCGTTCGACTTTAAAGCATTCATTGTTTGTTTTAGTTTGTGAATGTTTTATCAAGTTGTTTGCGAGATTGCTATTCGATGTCCCGAGAAAAAAAAATCTCTTTAATCAGTCTTCAATATATTTAAGTTAGTTCAGTCGCCATTTATACTCGTAGACATCTATCATTGGCAAGGCATCATGAAAGCTTATGTCGTAAATATAATTTTATTATATTTTTTGTAGAATCCCTCGTAACCATGGCCGCTAAAACGTTATCAAAAGGTCTGAAAATATATAATGTGAAAAGATATACATGTATTATGTAAATGCTATTTACACACGTTTACGAGTAATGGAGTTTTTAACTTGGTAACTTGTAAACGTGTGTTATTATAAACATGATCGAGTTCCACCTGTGCTTTGGGAGTTTAATCCGTGGTATAACTGTGGTAACTAGTTAGCACAAACTATCTTAAGGCGATGTGATGCAGTCGAGGCGGCGCCAACACATGCGGTAACGTCATTAGCAAGCTACGTGTGTGCTTATCTCACGTTATTATACAACTAAACTAGACAACCGGGTGTACTTAGAACAGTGTGTCTACTTATAGTGCAGTAGGTACTGTCAAGGCTAAACCAATTTCCATCAGAACACTTTCAAAAAGGTTCAGTTGAAAATCCGTGAAGCAACTACCACGAAGATGTCTGGTATTTTAGCTGAACTGGACCTAGTTGGCGCAACAAGGAAGTTAGTGATAGTATGACGGTTGACAGGATAGAATGGAAGAAAAAAACGTATTGCGCCGACCCCAAATAAGATGGGACAAGGGCAGGAAGATGATGATGGACCTAGTTGGCGCAACCGTTATGAGACATATCCAATGAGACACACAATATTATTTTTCTTGTTCTCTTTTTTTAATCTTAAGTGTTGTCACGTGTTGTTTCTACACTGTGTGTATCTATGTGTCAGATTTTTACTAGCAGGATGACGTCCAGCTGTGGCACAGCGGGACCGAAGGGTGCCAAAGAGACCCTACTATTAAGCCTCCGCTGTCCGTTTGTCTGTCTGTCTATCCGTCTGTCAGTGGGTTGTATCATCTCTTAAACCGTAAGTGGTACAGTAGAGTTGTAATTTTCACACAATAACTAATTTGATATTGTAGATTATTTTTATTTTGCAATTTGACATTTTTTCTATTAATTTATGACATCAATATTTACTTTACTAAATATTACATTTTGTAAATTATATATTTCCTTTTATTATTGTGAACGTGGGGATAATGTTGATTGCTTTTTTTTTCCTTTGTATGGTTCTTTCTTCAAAAGACTATCTGCATGGTTCTCATGTGATTTGAACATTACATATTAACTGTATGAACTTTAAAAGAGACTTTGACTCCTGAGTTTGTTTCAGTGTTTCTTCTCGGGGTAGTCAGCTAGGAAACACCGGCCTCATCTAGTTTAAAATGAGGAAAAAAAAATTACGCGTTAAAATTTTTTTTAAACCAATTTACAAAATAAATATCATTTGTCAATTTTTACTTCATTGGGAATATAAAAACAACCAACACTGCATAAAAATCCGGATAAAATATAAAAAAATTAACAACATTCCTACCTCCTTGCCTACGAATTTTTGAATTCAAAATATAACGGTGCTACCGACATCATCATGCTAAATAAAAATTCGTTCGGTACATTTTCGAAACTAGGAATTTTTAAAGTTGACTGTATTTGACAAGATATTGTCAAGAAAAGGGTTAAAATAATAATAATAAGCTGTATCTCTACGTTGACGTCGTGGTGGGGCTTGCGCGCTCCAATAAACCCTAGGTCTGTGCCGGTAGAGTTTGCTTTGCCGTAACATGCCTGGGGCCAGACTAAGAGAGATGCCATCCGAAGGGCAGTTTTGTGGCGAACTGATGGGCATTAGCGACCCCACGGACCCAATCTCCCTGGAGAAATCTTGTTCCTCATCTCCGGCTTGCCTTTATTGCCCATTGGTAGTGAACACTGACGAGGAACAGAGCTCCTACCTCTCTCTTGCCTCTATTGACTGGTTTGAGTGGAGATTCGCAAGAGCAAACGTGCTCGGGAGAAGGATGTATAATCTAGTAAGGTGTTGATAGGGATCATGACTGTACTTCAGGGATTGTTTTGATAGCCGTGGTGTATCTCTTCACTCCTCAACCACCTCAGGATATGTTGCCATCTTGTTACTACGTCACTTTGTTTTAGCGATCGTTTTTGGGGGCCCATTTATTGAGTGTGCAAGTCACCCTCTGCCTTTTTTATCGATGTATATTAATAACACCTGGCTAGCCTGAACAATGTGGCTTAAGAAATGTAATATTAATGTGACTTAACAATGTGGCCTTAATGTGACCTAAGTGGACTGGTAATGGTTCTTGGTAACCAGTCCACTCAAGCCTCCCAAAACCATAGCCTTACACCTTTATTATCCATAATGTCGCTATAGCTTCTCACTAACTTAGGTTTGTCTTTGAGTGCACTAGCATAGCGCGTGCAGGGATGATTGTAAGTTGGTATTACGTTCCATGAAAATTGTCTAAGAGCCTCTGTGATTTGGTTTCAGCCCCGTATTATTATTTAAAATTATACTTACAATATACACAGTAACTGTACTTACTATACTTATTAGCCACCTGTGTAGATTGGACATCCGCCTGTCTTTTTATAAAAAATTTGGGTTGGCCTTCCAGCCAACTGTTTGCAGTTCAATATCAGATATTTTGTTAATGACTTCTATGTAAATCTTGTATTATTGTCCATCTTGAAGACCATAGCGGTTTATTCATGCACTGAAAACCAGCGCTGTGGACTCGTCGCATTTTGCGTGTGGACACGGCATTATGCTGAGCGTACGGCCGTTTTGCTCGGACATGACGCACATATGTTTATTTTAAATATGTTTTTGTCATGAAAAATGTTTGCAATGTGTTAGTTTTAAGTTTGCGCCTTTTCCGGCAAATAAAAAGTTTTCCTTTCTTTCATAGAGGTGATGAATGAAGAAAATGATTACTTTCTGTTTACTAACCCATATGAATGTCACCACATTACAATATTGCTATAGGTCGGTGCAGGTGACAGCTGTCGGATTCATACACCTATCCTTTTCCCCTATCTTAAAAATGCATATTTTCGACCTGCTGACATCCTATACATCATCCATACTATGTAAAAAAGACCTTGATCCAAATTAAAGTTTTTTTAAATATTTGTACTCTATAAACTGGTGTCAGTCTGCTCGTCCTTTTGTTTGATTTCCACATGACAACTCAATTACCGAAACTGTATTTGATAACAAACAGAAACGACGTCGAGACTGGCGGCCCAAATAGGTAAAAACCAGTCAAAGGCGAGTCGAACTCGCGCACCGAGGGTTCAGTACAAACTTACCTGTGTAAATACATGGTTCTATTCTCGAATATTTTTCCAAATTGTAAATAGTTCTCTTTTTTGTCGCAACTAAAAAAGTCTTCACACTTTACCTACACTAGTGCTATGAGTCCTTGCTTCATGCCAAATTTTAGGAATATAGGTCAACGGAAAGTACCATATAGGTTTTGATTTCCTTGCTAGTGTCAAAATATGCGCTTTAACGAATTATAAACGGTGACTTAGGCATTTGATTTTTTCACTAATACTTTGGGAGCAGACCTGAGAGAGATTCTATAAGGGTTCTGTTTTTATCGACTTAGGTACGGAAACCTAAAAACTTTGACTTCACTAAAAAAAACACTAAAAGGATCAAAATAACTTTAATTTCGGAAGTCGGTGTCTCTCGGTATTGTTTGTTAGTTATTTAACACCGACGTCAGAAATTAAAGTTATATCGATCCTTTTAGTATTTTTTTAGTAAAGTCGGTTTTTTTTGTTTAGCGTTTTTTATTTCACACTTTTTAGTTCCGATACACTTATAAGACGGCCTATTTCTCATGACAATTCGAATTAACCCACACACTGATAGGTTACAATGTTTTATTATGAAGTTCCTGTATCTACCTTCCACCTTCCCGCTTTATCATGAGATCAGTTCAATAGGACCTTATAGTCAAAGTGCATCTCATGAAAATTCTAATAAGCTCAAACACGGCTAGGACACATTGATTAATTACGGAGTTCCTATGCCTACCTTCCAGCTCCATCACCAGATTAGTTCAATAGTACCTTATAGTCAAAGTGCATCTCATGAAAATTCTAATAAGCTCAAACACGGCTAGGACACATTGATTAATTACGGAGTTCCTATGCCTACCTTCCAGCTCCATCACCAGATTAGTTCAATAGTACCTTATAGCCAAAGTGCATCTCATGATAATTCTAATAAGCCCAATCACGGCTAGGTTACATTGATTTAATTACGCTCGCACGCACTTTAATGATACTATTTTTAACATAACTATTCAGAACCATTTATTTATTTGTTTTGTCATAGTCGCTTAACTATCTTTATTGTGATATCTATGTGAGTATGAAGTTCCGTTGGCCATTTCTAGTCTTCTTCATCAGTTGCACTAAATCAAATGTTACTTTTTGACGGTAAATGCTTAAGTTCTCGATGTAAATGTCAAAATCACCACAGTTGCCTATAATATTTGAGGAGTTCCCTCGATCCTCATGGATCCCATCATCAGAACTGGATTCTGAAAAAAATGGGATTAATCGGAAAACATATCTTCTAAGATGAAAAACAAAATGCAAATCGGTTCATAAGCGACGGAGTTCTGAGGTAACAAACATAAAAAAAAAACATTCAACCGAATTGATAACCGCCTCTTTTTTTTTTGAAGTCGGTCAAAAATTATTAATGATCAAGAAAAATAGAAAAAACAATGATCTCATCAATTTTTTTTTCTATTTTTCTTTCTTAATAAATTTAGATTTCATTACAAACTTCCAAAAATAAAGGTAACTCAGAGTCGTCCGCCAAGGGAAATAGGTCAAAAACTAGCCGAAAGGCATTAGTAGCGAAATTGGATGGGGAGCAATAAGACATAGGTTGATGGAAGGGCCGGAATGGAGGCTGCGGGGCGCGTATCTCACAGGCTGACGTCAAACAAATTGCGCCAAGACGCGTAAGCAGCTGACGTTCGCTTTCCATAATAACTTATTGACATTTCTTTGGGATGTCATAAAGAAATAAACTCACTGAGAGACGAGTAATTTTGTGTATCTATTTATTTCTAAATCAAAGAGCCAGAAACCATTCGAGCTATCGATTGGTTTATTTTTAGACTTCACCCCTTTCTGACAAATTCAAATGGGGTCTTAAAAAGTATTATCAATGTTTTCTTTGAGGCTTCCCTAAAGTGGCTCGATGCAATAACGCGACGCGACGGCGATACACCTTTTAAAAGGAATACGGAGGACGTTTCCAGGATTAAATAAATAAATAAATACTGCTTGTTCTGTTATCGTCAGTTAGTTTGTACTTACATAGATATAGAATACACATTTTTGCATGTAGCCAGTGATGATATATGTAGCTCTGAAATGTGGTTGATAACAATGGTCCTCATCAGAAAGCTTAAAATCACCCAAAGAGCAATGGAAAAGGCTCGGAGTTTCCTTACGTGAAATGATTCCATCAGGAATGAAAATATCCACAGGAGGACCAAGTTTGCCGACACAGGCCAAAGAATCGCCAAACTGAAATGGGCTTCAGTTTGGCGATTCTTCGGCCTATGATGGGTAGGGTACATTACTCGCAGAATAGATGGTAGATGGGGCTCAAAGGTTCTGGAGTGGAGACCGCGCACCGGAAGACGCAGCGTTGGAAGGCGGGAGGCCTTCCAACGGTAATAAAGTGGACCGATGATCTGGTGAGAATTGCGGGTTCGACGATGCGATGGATGCGAGACACACAGCACCGTTCGTTGTAGGCCTATGTCCAACAGTGGACGTCTTTTGGCTGAAATGATGATGATGATAATGATGATGAAATTAAAAAAAAAAACAATTTAAAAACAAAATCAATGTATTTTTTACCCATGTTTGCAAATTAATAAATGATTTATGATTTATGAAAAAAATCAAGATAAAGAACATCAAAAAACTCGGGAGCCTGGCTTGTGATTCTCGATCTCTCGCGCCGGGCCTTGGTACAGGTCATGTTCCGGAGCGAGGAAGAGTGGCAGGCAGTCGCTTCAGGTGAAGCAGTAATGCTTGCAAAGGAGAAGGCCGCACGTGCACGCGCGAGGCAATGGCCCTCGCGACTCAGCCGCCGGGATTCTGATCTCGATTTGCGGCCACCGTAGGCGCGGGCTTGCGGACGGCGAGCAATAGGTAGCTTGCCGTCCGACCGTCCGATAACGGTTCGGACTGAGCCCAAGTCGTCGACGGCGCGTAGTGTTCCACGCGCGCCTCAAGGAGCTGTCAGCAACCGTAGGGGCCCAGCAGGGTCGAAGCCTACTGGGGCCAAGGGTAGTGTGCTTCTGAAAAGGAGACTTGTTCCTGGCAAGAAAGGCAACGAAGTAACAGAAGTGGGTTTTTAGTCAGTAAAAGTCTGACACAAAGAGAGCGCGTGATGCCATTGGATGATTTTCCCACCGAAAAAAAAACCCTTTATCATGGCGTGACCTTACCTGAAATTTCATCGCATAATATCGTCTTAATTTATTGTTTACGACACAAAAGGAAAACTAGGTATCTAATCTTACTAATCAATTTTTTTTTAAATTCATTCTTTTGAAATATTTATAATTGTTATTAGTAGTTTTAATTTATTTTCAGATTGCATTGTATGTAACTATGTATGCTTGATTTAAATACCATTTTTTTAAATTTCCACTTATTTTCCGACTCTGGATGGAACGAGAAGGAGTGTCAAACTTTTACTAACTGGTGGGTTTTAGGTTTTAGTTTGTAAAAGTCTGTGTGTTCCTTCAGTTGCCCTTTGCGTTTCAGGGCCACGGTAACTCTTAAGTAGCTCAATCTCGTTGCTCTTGCAGGTATCGACCCTGGTGGACCTCGTCTATTTTGCTGACATCTCTACGAGGCTCGCGTGGAATACAATGCCTCGTCGACTCGGGCTTGGCCCTTACCGGACAGCCGGACGGCGAACTACGCATTGCTCGTCGTCCGCAAGCCCACACCTACGGTAGCCAGGAATCTGAACAGTATTTACACTGTTCTCACATGATAGAAATGATAAGAAATGTATTATATACGTAACCAGGATTTTTTAAATTCATAACATGACTTAAAACAGTCTCCATGGAATTTTTTTCGCAAGAATTCATATAAGATCTATGCTTTGGAATGTGCAATTAGAATTTTTTGACTGACTGACCGGTTTATTTCAAATAAATGCTTCCAGTTTGTCTTTGAAAAAAACGGGCAAGTACGAGTGGGACGCGCACACTAAGGATTCCGTACAAACTTACCTTTGAAAACAGTTCGATTCCCGAATTGAGTTTTTTCCGAAAAATTTACCGAATCGCAAAAAAAAAATTTTTTTGTTGACGTAACTATAAAACAGTATTCTTGTTTTTTTTTTATATTTTTGTGCTAAGAGACCTTACTTCATGACAAATTTCAGGATTCTAGGTCACCGGGAAGTACGCTATGAATTTTGATTCCCTTGAGAGTGTCGAAATACTGTATACGTTTTTTACGACATAAACGGCCTATCTTTTGTTTTAATTAACTCAGAATTTTGATTTTTCACAGGATCAAGGTACTGTAGTGTAGACTCGACCACGCGTTCCTGAGATAAAGGGTCTTGACAGATAGACAGACAGGCAGACATCCACACAGACAGACAGACGTACAGCAAAATGATCCTATAAGGGTTACTTTTTTCCTTTTGAGGTACGGTACCCTAAAAATAAGAGGGCCTACATTGTGCAAGCCAATAAATAAATATGAACATGAACTAAGACGTACCTTGTATTAAGTTCTATATTATATTACCATTTACCATATTATAGTACTTTATATTCATCTACATGATTTAGAGTCATAAGTGTCAAAGCACAAAATACTAGGTTCTCTCAATTGTTACGGCTTTGGCTCGATGTAAAAAATAAAAGAGTTATAACTCTTTTATTTTTATATAACTCACTCACTCAAACAGAAATCACTTTAACTATTTTCGTTTGATGTCAACTTGATATTCATAGCCGAATCAGGGCACACTTAAAATATGGAAATAATAGCGGTTTCGCAATTTATTAAATGTTGTGTCCCAAAAAATGAGAGGACATTTGATTGGATAACACGGGGTGGTTCGGTATCGGGGTCGCTGGGGTCGCTGGGGTCACCGGGGTCCACGTAATGAAGTCTAGGCAGTAGCGGAGCCGCCGATATTGTGACATAAGAAGCCATTCCACAAGTTCTGCGCCATCATTAATTCAATAGCATTACCACTCTTGTAGCGAGGATTATAAAACGGAGGGGCATACTGAAACTTTTTGGATCTGGCCACTTACAATAAAAGAATTAAAAAATAATTATAGAATTCGAAAATGGAACTATTTGCGAGCATGTTACCTTTAAATTTGCGAAGTTGTGATTTGTTTTTTGTTTGTCGCGTCCTTTCGAAGATTGTGTGTCGCTATGAAAATGAATTTAACGTGAACATTTACTTTCAATGATTTTTTATGATTTTTGTTGTGGCTTAAGTCTACAAAAAAGTTGCCAGAGAGTTCAATTGGCATTTGGTGATGAAGTGTCTCAGCTCTGTGTTATCGTGGTTTGGAGAATTTAGACGTCGATGTGACCATCTTTATGACGTGAAGGTGGCCGAATGGTAACGGCCCCGACTTATGAGTTGTAGTTCACGGGTTCAAACCTAGCCAAGCGCATTACTTTGTTTAATTTATTTCATCACCACTGCTCTCAAAATGGTGAAGGAAAACATCGCGAGGAAACAGGCATGTCTTGGAACCAAAAATTTAAAGTTGTGACATCCACCAACCCGCACTGGGCCCGCGTGGTGGATTACGGCCCATTCCCTCTCCTAGAGAGAAGGCCAGAGTCCCAACGGTGGGAACATTATAAGGCGGACTATGCTATACTATGTTACGTGAAGGTCGGCCGGTAACTGCGGTTACAAACTCGAAAACTGACACGGTAAATCCACTTATTAAAATTGACCAGAAAATTACTTCACAGCAAATTAGTGCTTTATTAAGCATTGGAATGAGCCAAGTACAAAAACATTTTGCATGTGATTCTAAAGGTCTTAACTTAACGAAGGACCAGAAACGACTGAATGTCCAGTGGTGCCATAAAATGATAAAAAAGTTTAATGGAGGACAGTCACTGGCTGTCTATAACGACGAAACGACGAAACCTGAGTGTAATGTTTTGAATCCGAAAGAAAAATCCAGTCGGCAGAGAGGGTCATTCTTTTTGAAAATTTGCCTACGAAATTTATCAAAAGTCGAAGTATTGGTAAAAACTAATTGCTTCTTTTGCCGCAAATCAAGTCATTACATTGCAGTATCGATTGAAAATCAAAGAACAGTGACTGTTGATTGGTACGTCGACAATTGCTTGCACAGAGTCTTAGAAAAAGTTCGCGAAAAGCGTCCTCGAAGCATTGTACCCTTCCACCACGATAACAAATCCTCACACTCCACTAAAGTAACAGAAGCCTATTTGAAGGCTTCAGATGTGGAACTGATGACGCATCTACCTTACAGCGTGGACCTCTCACTCTACGCGTTCTATTTGTTTCCAAAAATTAAAGACAAACTTAGACGCACACGTTTTACCAGCCCCGAATCAGCTGTGAATGGGTTCCATAAAGCCATTGAAGAGGTCCCTAAAGAAGACTGGTCTAACTGCTTTGTACAATGGTTTCAGCAAAAGCAAAAATGCATTATTGTGAGGGAATATACTTTGAAAAACAATAAATGTATCATAAGTCTTACATCTACGCTTTTTTATCAGAATGCAGAAACAATCAGTACGTTCTAAGTAATTGTCTGTTCCACATTCAGCTTTGTTCTAACAAGCAGCAACCGTATCAGTTATTAAAAATTATTTATTATTATTTTCAAAAACAAAGCTATATTCTCTTTTAAGATTTATCTCCGATTTTACAGTTTCATTTCTAAAAACATTGTTCTATCGAAGCTTTGTCCCGTGATTAACGACAACGCGCAAATTAGGTTTCTTTTGATAAGAAGTTAATTCATTTTATGTTGTTGTCTAAGTTTTTAATGGTTTGTTTGTATTTAATTTGTTAATGGCCATGATAATGACTTTTAAAAGAAACTTTTTGATAAAATCCTTTTTATGTTCTTTCTTTTATCATTATTTATTAAGCAATTACCTTTATAGCTCAGTATTTTTAAATAGTGTGAAGTTGGTTTACTTATTTTTTTTTAAATATATTTGTTGCTTTATAACATGTCTTTCAATCATTAAAATAACTTAAGCGGGTTTTGTTTAGTGCGACAGTTAAAAAGAACTGAAAAATATATAAACTTGTCTGAGCATTTATTTTTATTAAGGTAAGGGCAAATTTTAAATTAACATATATTTTTAAATTAAGCTGTTCTAGAACAGTCGGTAAAATGTATTCTTAACTAAAGCTTGCCCAAAAAAAAATACTTCACTTCCACACCTCTAAATAGAAATCGAAACATTCGTCAACTAACAGACAGCACCTATTTAATAACCCCAGTAAACAGTGACATTCAGTCCGCAGTCCCGGCAGAATATCTCGGCGGTGCGGGGGCGCGCGGCACGGTTATCTCTGCTCGCAGCCTCACTCAGGCGCTGCTGTATTTACTGTTTGCTCCTCTTGTCCAAACACTGCCAGCCGAAGAGACACCGTCAGCAACATCACGGCACAATATTTTTTTAATTACTTTTCTTAAAAATGTTTTTACCTACTCCGTTTGTGCTTTAGCCTTTTTTTGTTGACCATTCGAAGTGGTATTTTACTGACTGGCTTTTGTTGAACATACTGCATCATAGTTAATTATACTATATGTGTAAAAACTTTAAATAACCTTAAATTGAAGCTCCATGGTCCGTGTCATTGCTAACTTGTTGTCATTTTTTCTTTTACTTGTTTTAAATCACCATACAAATTTAAAAATAAAATTTGTACCTGAAATAAATTAAATAATTAATTATCTAATAATATAAAAGCCTCGTGTCACAGTGTTCGTTATCTATAACTCCTCCGAAACGACTTGACTGATTTTTATGTTTTTTGTGTATAATTGGCAGCCCGAGAATAGGTCGTTAGCTATTTTTGTACCCTCCTACTTGCACCCCCCATTTCTTAATTTGTTGTGTTTATATGGTTGGACAACCTTTATCGGGTCAGTTAGTTTATTTGTAAATGTTTGACAGTCGTTACTGGTCGAAAGAAGCGAGAAAATCTGACCTCAAACGAGATTAGATAAGCGTTCTCTTTATAAGCTATTGATGATCAGCTGCATCCGTTTAGACTGGAAGCCGACCCCACATAACTGAAATAAGGCTAAGCAAGTTGACTGGTCCGTATTATTGCACAGTAACATGATTATTATTTTACCGTATTATTATATTATATCTATGCCAGGACGATTGCCCAGGCCCAACAGCGGGACAATATTGACTAGTTAGATTGGATTATATACCTAATCGGAGAAGTTTATGTGCAACAAATCGTTATGTTGCTGGATGGAAGCCGTCAGTTCCGCGTAAGGGAGCCATTAACGAAAGCTTAATAGGATTAATTTGCGTATGACATAATTATATTGTTATATTATATAGGTACATACTTAGATACTATGCATCTAGTTCATAATACATATCAGGTGGGCAGCTAGACCATTAAATCTAATTACTCTCGTATGGCTAGATATTGCCTTTGATCTTCAATAATGACCTGCTACCATGAGATTCAGAAAGACAAGCTAGCCGCTATAATGATTGTTTATTCAGATAATTATTGTCCATTATGGTTCCAGTCAGGCACACTAGTAGTTAAACCTATAATATGATAGAAAATCTAAACTGAAAATAAACTTATTCTTATTTTAAGGAAGTGCCATTATATGTACTCATAATAAATTGCATATTATCTGATAGCAATCTCATTTCACAGCTAATTAATCCGAATACCGGTACCAATGTCATAGAGAGAACCGTGAACCCCGAGAATACTGCTCCTACCCTTTTTCTCAAAATTAAACGGTTTATTCATAAAAAGAGCAACACAATGCGCCTCACATTACACCTTTTCCCATAATAACCTAAAAACAAACAGGCTAAATTGTCCAAACACAAATATGTTTTAGTATGAATTATACTTAATTATTCTACTCGTAATAATTTTTTGAGCGTGACACGGGGCTCGTTACACCACTCATTAAACAGCTTTTATGGCGTCTGTAAACAAAGGGAGGAGGGACAGCAATCAACCATTCGTGTCTGATGGACGAATGTAATAAATGAAGGTGGATGTGGGGGGAAAGGAAATATTATGGAGAGAAATGGCGGACGCTTTCAGAGGAGAGCGAATGAATTGGAAAAGAAAAGGTTGACACGCAGGGTTGATGAGGCAAGGTGTACCTTGCAAGGATATTTGGGAATGGAAAATATTGTTTTTAAAAATATGAAGAGTCTCTCTTATTTTCTCTAAGGGTTTCTTTGTCTAACGAATGTTATAAAGTACCATCAATTAGGATTGTGTCCCTAATAAAAGTAATTAAGATCTGGTCCTCATCTGATAATGAAGTAGCCCGTTGCTCTCAACTGCTTGTTCCCCGTAATTATTTTATTCCGAATTGTCACCCAATTAGCATCTGAAAAATATTTTGTTTCTCAATATGAATAATTCTCAACAGAATTTGAACATCCGTCAATTAATTGAACAATCCCGTCGCCCGACCTTTTTGTTAACAAATATCTTGATAAACAAAATACTTTTGTACAGAACCCTTTTACTGAATTGTGGCGTGTTTCCTTGTATAGCGTCTCCGGGGAAATTATCACTCTCACCGAAAGTGATACGAATTTGATCGTTTCATGAAATATGAGTGATGAATGTGCGACTGTCGGGCAACTGTCGTGCGACAGTGGAACGTGTGTCGTGAACGTATGCCGCACGCGACAAATACATTTGTCGCGTGCGGCGTGTGGGAAACACGACGACAGTTGGAAAATACTTAAGAAAACTCTGTAAAATCGCGTCATTTTTAAAGTTTTATTACCAAATTCTGCCATTTCCTTTGTTGGTATTTACATATTCTTTATTTATATTTAATCATTGTGCTTTATATTATTTTAAACACGGATAGTCACAAATTTGTGGCTGTGCCCACATATCGCGGTCGCGGGACAGACCGGTGCCCATCCGTATACATATTCATTTACGTAGATCGGCGACCACACTGTGGCGGGTAGTTTGCGACCCAATTGTCTTAAATCATAGCGATGTGACCTACATTCAGAACGTAATCGCAGGATGATGTGCTACATATAGTGCATGCTCGTACTCGATGCTCATCCCGGAATGCTGAATTCAGCAATGATTGTATAGTAGATTATTATTTTATTTGATCTATTCATGGAGATAAATAGCTTTGAATAACTGCCCTGATCACTTCATAACTTATTCATTAGATTTATTATTATATGAATCTATTTGTAGAAGTTTCATGTCGTATCGCTTCGGCATGATCTAACTTGCCAATCGCTCGAAAATAAAACAAAATACTGAAAGACTTTTTCATTTATATTTTTATCTGGGTTTCTATTTAAATACAGTTTGATGTTTTGATATTAATTAAATATGAAAAGATTCGTGAGTCACGCAATCACTGCTCAACTTGGAAAGTTTCAGTACATCACTGACAGTGTCCAAAGAATTCACAAGTCACGCCAAGAATGATTGCGCAGGCTTTCATCAATAAAGTTAACAAAATAATTTCTAAGCAGACAATGTCGGGCACAAAGGCGTGTAGTCCCAAACAGCTAAAAGGTAATTTTATATTCGTACATAAAAGAGTTATGGCAAATATAATTGTGTGTCATAAAAGTGATCGATGTGAGCGAGTGGTACGTATATACACGTAATGTGCACGTACCTACTACAGTTTTTGTTCGGTACTAAAATACCTCGTAAATTACAACAGCCTGGTAACAAGGATGGCCTTGTTCTCGAGGGAACCGGATTGATTCCCTTGTCGTAAAGTCGAGGAAGGGTTTGTCTCACGCCTTTGTCTTGTCTCCTCAAATGTCTCAACGGTCATATAACAAAAATGAAAGGAAATGTACTTCTTCGGGATTTATCGAAAATTTTTCACAATTCCAAGACGTTCGGATTTATGGATCGGTCTGAAGGTTTCAGGTAATACCGGATTTGTACGTGTTCAGGAATTACACGAAGGTCTATTGAATTGTTAAATTTCTAGCTATTGGAAATTTGATCCTACTATACAAATTTATAAAGTACTTAGGTACACAATACCCGGAATATTTAATGGTAACTAGCTAGTTTATAAGCTCAAGGTAATCATTTATTGATTAAACGAGCACCAGCAGCTGCAGCAAAAATTGCACTTATCTCGACGTTATTAACTAATACTAACTTTTTCACCGCTCCCTTGAACTCAACGGAGCGGTGAACAAGTTCATCAACAGCGTGTGTAAGTACACTAAACTTCAGCACATTGTTTTCGTAAAAAAGATTCGTCAGTTTGAGTAGATTTCCCTTACCCACGATAATATGAATGTATTATATTGACGCCGCAAAAGTTGTAACTCACAGCGAAAGGGGTGAATAGTTGAGCGGACGAAAGTTTAACACTTCATGCATTATGAATCGGCAAACGTTTGGCAACCTGCGGCGCGTGAAGGTCCTCCCCCCCTTACACTCACCCGGACCCGGGCAGGGGCAGGGGGGACATATGGTGGAAGTTTAATGTCAATTTACACGCATGTCGGAGTTCAAGTGACTTAGGAAGTCTTCCAACAATGTTATAATTTCATATTATGACAATACACCGCGAAGGTTCGGTATAACTGCCAAAGCAACATTATGGAAATATTTGAGAGAACAAAATGACAAAATAGCGATTCAGGTACATTCAGGGCGAGTTCAAACGTGTTCAAAATTACGTAACTATCTTTCATTGGACGTGAACACGAGCGTGAAATAAATTAGCGCAAGTTGGCGCGAGTTTGACACAAATTGGCCGCAAAGTCGCGGCAGTCACGCGCCTCCCGGCGTCGCTCGCAGTTCGCAAAAAAACCACCAGTTTATAGAACAGCCTTCAAGAAAGTTTGACAGGCGTCACGAGTTGAGAATATTGTGCAAAGCGGCCGATGGCACACTGTAAAGGCTTCAGAGACTGGTATTGGTGGAATTTTTGAGAAATTAAATATTCACTTTGAAGAAAGCCCCGAGACTTGACAACGTTGGTATTGTAACTAGATTAAAATTACTGTTGTGTGACGAGCCGGAAAAGTAAATAAAGGTAGGTAGGTAATATTATATTTAAAGATTGTTCCTGTGTTAGGAAATAACAGGAAATCAACGATAAATCAATGAAGTAAAGCATGTTTTATTCAGCATTTTTAACCGATTTCATAAAAGGAACCTCCTTTAATGAAATCGGTTAAAAATGCTGAATCAATTCGACTGAACGTTTTTGGTCGACTGCGCTAGGAGAGTTATAGTTTTTCAAGTGTATGTATATCTCTTTAGCACGCCCCAGAGCCAGCCGTTCAGGATTGTTGAATTTTAGCTTAAGAGGTGTCGTTAGATTTGTCTTGGTTGGGAGAGTGACACAGAGTACATTAAAATTATAAAAAGTGTTTTGGTCCAAATTATAATGTTTTTTATTCCTCAACGAAGGAACAGGAGTGGGTTTTTAGACAGTAAAAGTCTGACACTATCTCCCGCTCCGCCCAAGAGCGGGTTTTGTCATAAGATGATTTTCCCACCCAATAAAAAATAAAATAAAAAAATCCTCACATAATCAAATAGGGTATCAAAACAAAAGGCTCGAGGAGACGATTTCAAAAGTCATTAAAAATTGGAAATAAAAAACAAAAACCGACTAAAAAGATCGGAAGAAATCACTGTAAGTTGTCTGATGCAGTTGATGGTGTAAAATCAACGATTGGACTTAGATACATTTTTGTAGGCTGAGTTACCCGCGTCCGTAGGATAATACCCATAGCTAGACTCTACTTGTGGTTTACCGGTCGTTGCTAATCAGGTGACATAAACTGGTGGTAGGTTTCGACCGACGGCTTGTGACTACCCACTGGGTAAAACCTACCGCCAAGCGGCCTAGCTGTGTTCCGGTATGATATCCAGTGTAGCCAATTTAGAGGACTTGGGTCAAAGTGGCGGTTCCAATGCACACAGACCAGCCAGACTCGCGCTGGTATTGACGTATTGGGAGACTAGTTGCGGAGGGTAGCGGGATCCGAGGCACGGTGCACCACTGGCCAACCGCAGTTAGTTGGGGGCCCAAGTAATGTGTCAGCTACGCATGAAAGGCTGCCCCATCAACTAAGGAAAAATCCCGGAATGCATCGTCGTGCTGGTTGGCAACCAGATGAGAGGGCCCGATGGTCCTTTCCTGGGGGACTTGGGCGTCCCCGCAGTCTCCGGACTACTACCCCAATTATGCCGTCCTGTCAGTCGTCTGAAAGTTAGCAGCATGGGACTCCATTTCACTTCCTTCCCCTCTCTTACTCTCAATATGTAAAGCTTCAAAAAGAGAAAAGGTGAACAGTACACCTCAGCCATATTTGAGGTCTGCACTCAAACCTTGCAGCAGTGCATAACCTGGAGACTGAAAAACCTTCCCTCTTTTTTCTTTCAGAGATACAGATTAGGAGTCCATCAGACGTGTCCTACCTGTCTTTGCCAGAGTTTTCCCTGGAGCACAATTTTAAACTACACGCTAGTATGTGTTTGTACGACATCTGCTATCGGCGTCTCCACAACCTTGAGGATTCCAGGTTCTCAACGCTTTGGGCTCTGGAGAACATAGGCATGGATAAGATTATCTACGCTTGTGTCTACCGTTCGCACGTTGGTGATCCTGATGGTTGCGAGACGAGTATATCGGATATTCGCAACCATCAGAAGGACTTTCGTAGGGTGCTGCGTAACCTTGTTTTAAGAACGTGTGCGCCTGAACTGTCTCCTAACCTGACACGCCTATTTAGGCTTTCATTTGAGACTGGAAAAGTGCCGATTGCATGAAATCAAGCTCACGTACAGCCCGTACTCAAGAAGGCTGACCCAGCTAACTACAGACCAACGTCAGTAACGTCCACTCTGTAAGACTATGGAACTGTGTGAAATCGTTCAACTGGTGATCTTCGAGCATATGCCATCGACATTTGGAGTAAGGACATCGAGAGGCACGGGGAAGCGCTTGCCGTCTCTCTCGACATCTCGGCTTTTGATAGGGTCTATTGGACCAGCTTGGTCTTCTTGGTGTTACGTTGACGTCAACTCTCAACTAGGGGCCATGCATCAAAGTAAATGCTCAACTGGCTGCAAAAGAGGCTGAGAATCCTCGCAAAGGTCAGACAGTACTTGCGCCGGAACTGCTGCTCAAACTTTATCAAGCGCAAGTTCAATCGTGTATGGAGTACTGCTCTCATCTTTGGGACGAATCTGCCCGATACCAGCTTGATGCACTTGACACTATTGAGAGGCGAGCTAGAAGGATCATTGGCAATGATACACTCGTCTAGTCGAAGCTTCAAAGTTCTGAGAATCGACGTCAAGTTGCTGGACTGTAGGTTTTCTAACGGTTGCATTTCGGGAAGTGTGCGTCGGAATTGCATAGCCTAATTCCGCGTAACCCGTTTCATGATCAAACCACCAGGTGTACGGCGATGCACCAAAAAGAAAGAAAGAAAACCTTGTGCGTCTATTTAGACGCACAATAAAATACATCAATCTGTCGGACCATGTTTAAACCGGGCATAACTGTGCTGCACCATAGACACTAGACAAAACACAATTGTCTGATGTCTACAGCTTAGTCTGTGGTTGTTTGTTGTCTATTGCACCTAGCCGGGACCGACAGAGACTAACTTAACATGTAAATATAAACAATAATATAAGAAAAACAAATACAATATATAAATCCAAGTTTTGCTTTGCATCTAGGCCACCATGGTGAACATCCCTCCTATACGCACAAAACGTTTTAGGATCACATTCATTGAGCGTTCAGCTAAAGAGTGGAATTCCCTGCCGGAGTCTGTGTTTCCTGATGGCTACAACCCGGAAATCTTTAAGCCAAGATTGAACAGGTTACTTCTAGATAAGCGCACTCCATCGTCAACCGCATCGTCACTTTCCATCATTTGAGATAGCGATCAAGCGCAAACTTAACAACAATTAAAATAAAATAAAAACCATAAACTGCATTAGACTGCTTAAAGTGACTTGTTCCTATCTTTTCAGTCATTCCTTGCAGTCGGGTTTTTGATCCTTATGTTAAATCTAGGAAAAGATCAGCCTAGATACATTTCCAAGCTTAAAGCTTAATAATTAAGCGCTATGAAATAGTTACATTATGCACGGAAATTACGTCAGTATCCCCCGACGACCACAACACAATTTACGGCTCAAAACTTTGATCTATTACAAAATTAAAACTTTATTTATTTAAACATCAAAACCCGACCTTATCAAAGCGCTGCTGGTACATGCGGCTAATTAAGAAAATTTTGTAGATTATAAAGGGAAGCACGGAAACCGCAAATATCGCGTCAGGTTATCAAAGCTTCCTGAACACTCCTGTGCTCCTGGTAACGTGAGGCCGACGTCGACAGAAACCGAAACGGAAAATATAAATAGTGTAATGAAACTGCTCACTTCAGTATAAAATATTTATTGCTCAATCGATTTCTTGACAATTCCAAATTGTCAAGAAGTCAGTCAGTCAGAAAAGTGATGCTAGTTGCACATTCCAAAGCGTTGAGCACGCCATAATCATGGCGGTAAGTCCTCTCTTTGAGGAGTGGCTGGAAAGGCAACACGGCGTCCTTACCTTCCGCATGACGCAAGTCCTCACCGGACATGGTAAGTTCGGGAGGTTCCTGCACCGGATCCGTGCGGAAGAAACGCCCGGGTGTCACCATTACGTAGACCGCCCGGAGGACACGGTACTGTGTGTTCCACACACAGTAGAGGTTTGCCCGCTTGGGCAGAGCAACGCCGTGTCCTCTTGGGGGCAATCGGCGGCGGCGATCTCTCGCGTCGGGCCTTGGTACAGGCCATGGTCCGGAGCGAGCAGGAGTGGCAGGCGGTCGCCTCCTTCTGCGAAGCAGTAATGCTAGAAAAGGAGGTGGCCGATCGCGTGAGGCAACGGTCCTCACGCCCTAACCGCCACCGGGACTCTGCTCCCGATTTCCGGCCACCGTAGGCGCGGGCTTGCGGACGGCGAGCAATGGATGGCTCGCCGCCAATCGCTGCGATGAGTGGTGCATCGTGTGCCAAATTGAAATGATCGACTGGAGGGGTCATCTGCTAGCCTTTCAGACTCTTAATACATTTCATGCCCTGTGGATTTTTTTTATCGACTTTTTATTGTTCTATAAAAATAAGACCCAAATTTTTCATTCAAATAAATTTTAAAAAATATGTAAGGCGTAGACTCTGAATTTTTTTAGATGTGTATTGTATAAGAGTATTTTTTAATTTAAAATTAGTGACATTAGCTATCTAGTTTTTTTATTTTATCTTTACTACTTTTATCAAAGTTTTGAACTTAAAGCTCCATGTTACAGCTATTTAAGTGACTATAAAAAAAAACAGAGTTAATTTATATTTAAATAATATAAACTAGCGCTTGACACCTGATGGTAAGCAGTGATGCAATCGTTGATGGTGAGGCGCACTAGAGAGCCTTGAAGACACCTAAACTATAATCGGACGGGAAGACCGCAGCCAGCAAATTGTTCCGGTCTATTAATGTAATTTATTTTTAATTTTCGCTCAACATGTTTCACCCTTTTAATTGATACCCATATCATGGGGGGTAAAAAAAAATTAACTAGTCCATCATCTTTAAGATTCTGTAAAATTTCAGGTCAATGAGTTAAGGGTAGCTGTTGCAAATTCATTTGCCAGAATCACCTTTAACAAACTCATACATTGCAAAATATAAATAGTTAATAATAAATGTAGGTATAAAAAACGAGCCACGTGCGAGTCAGGCTCGGGCACGAATGGTTCCAATTAAAAACAAATAGAGCAAAAAACGGCAAAAAAAAAACACATATTTGCCGTATGGAAGCCATTTTATTTTATTCTGTTTTTGGTATTTTTTGGCAACAGAAATTGCTACACAGCGTATGAGCGTTATGAGATAAAAACCTGGTGACAGACAGACGGACAGCGGAGTGATAGCAATAGAGTCCCATTTTTAACCTTTAAGTTCGAAACCCTAAAATAGCCATTCAATGAGTTGTACTTTTTATAGTTTTATTTTGCTGATCAAATCTACCCAAATCATTGTATTTAGAACAATGCTGCAATAGCATTACATTTGCCAACTCGTTAACAAACCGAAGCTCAACATTAGCAGCCCTACTGTTTGTTAGATCACCTTTTATTCTACGCTTTTTTTCCCCTTCCATCATTATCATGATATATAATTTCTATACCAACTAGTCAAAAAGTGTTCCTTATCATGTAGCGGCCAACTGAAAGCCGTTGAGAAATTCCGTGAAATACTTACAAAACAACGAATTCAAAACCTCCTCTTTGAAGCGAAAAATAAATAAAAATATAATATATAGGATAAAACCAAGCTTAGAAATTGGTAAAGGAATATTCTAGAAAGCAGGTATTAAATTAAGTAGGCAGTACATACAGGGTTACGTTCGTTTGATGTATAGGTTCCCTCGTTAAGAGCCTCCAAGTGGCCGTGTTGCTTTCATTGTGGATGTTACCTTTACAGGCTTTCAAGAAGCCTATCGTAATGCCAAAACGTATATTACTTCGCTCTGATATGTAGACCTGCCTTTTACTTACTCGTGAATCGTTATTTCGTGTTGGTTTTGAGGATAGAAAAAAGTGATTATATATTTTTGCACAGACAGACATAAAATAGAAGTAAAATCCCCAGATTCAGTTTAATTTTACACAAATGTAGCTACGGATTTTCACCTCATAAACATCTGTAAATAAGACCAAAAAACAGTGAACAAGATACCAAACCCGAAGCGTAAAGTAGTAACCATTAGAAGTGCTCATGAAAGGCGACACCGCCATATTTCGTGAGCATTAGCCGCGTTAATCTCGCACGGGATCGCGCCGGACTGCGCGGGACTGTACGGGTACGCACGAGAGCGCGCGGAATCACAGGCGGCCAATCAACCGCGCGCCGGTAGTCCCCGGAATTAGCTGTTTGTGTCCCATGCTGCGGTGGCCGGGTAGAGGGTAGCGGATAGATTCACTACAGTAGGTAGATTAATATTTCGACACCTTTCAATATTGGAGAAATTGATTTTGTAAATTTTGTATGATAATTTCAAGATCTTAGAATAGACTTTCATTTATGTTTAAACCTGACAGTTCTAAATTACTAGCTGTCTTCCGCGATTTCACCCGCATCTTTGATTAGGTACTGTTCCGGTCTTAGCGGTCGTAGCGAGATGTCATATAGCATTCCCCGTATAAATGGGCTTTCCAACAGTAAAATATTTCCTAAGATTAGCGCGTTCCAACAAATAAACTCTTCAGCTTTATAATATTAGTATAGTTACTAGGTATAGTATAATAATACCTAGATACTATGAATCTAAACCAAAAGATTTTACACGTGTACAAAGAAAGATCGCTGATCTATGCGGGACACAATGGCTTTCTAATTGTGTCTCTAATTACGGAATAAGAAAGGTTAATATTATCATCATTTTTAGGGTTGCGTACCTCAAAAGGAAAAACGCTTATAGGATCACTTTTATGTCCGTCTGTCTGTGTTTCGAAACCCTTTGTCTCGGGAACGCGTTGAGGTATCGAATTTGAAATTAAAACTATAATATACTCAGGTTTGCGGTCCCTTGAAGCTGTGAAAATATCATACTTCTGAGTTAACGAAAAAAAAAATATACTTACGGCCGTTTATGTTGCAAATAAACATATATTTCGACAATCTCAAGGGAATCATCGGAACCCTCAGTGCGCGAGTCTGACTCGCACTTGCCCGGTTTTTTTTTTCTAAACACTTCCATGTAAAGTAACATCAGTACAGGCTACATAGCCACAGTCATGTCGCGTGACGGCTATATATGTCAAACAATCAGGGATAACACTTCACTCCGAACACTTAAGCGCGCCGCCTTCCGTCGCTCTCATGCAGTAACTTCACCGGCGCCTGACACAGCCCCTTACGCTGTTTCACTAGTCTGCTTCACAATTAATTACAATACCAACTTCGGTGGATTAATATCTGACGAGAAAGCATTACTTGTTCATAAATAAGGCAGAAGCTCATCTTCAAAATGCCTGCTTTATAGCGACTGACGTTGACAAGTGGCGCCACTTAATTGATGCCGAAACATCATTAACGTCAGCTCATCGAAGGCCTAGCTCTAGACGCCACTGATTTATACGTCACATTTATTATTGTTATTACACTCCCACTCAACAGACACTATTTGTTTTTAATTTCCCAACACAATGGAACTCTTCTCCCCGGCCTTTTGTTGTTTTTGTGAATCCATCGACAGTTGACAACTAAATAAAAGTCCGGCAAAAAGCGAAACGGAAACCAATAACTCTTTATTCAGTTTGTCATTTTTCCACTTCAGTTTCATCGGGAAACAATCGCTAAGTGACGTCATTCGAGGAGTTCCGGGTTCTTCTCGCCTTGAGAGCGCTTGTTCCCGCAGACGCACAGCAATCAATGTCTTTTGTATCGATACATCCGCCGTTAATTGGCAGCCGCCGCGGACCCACGCGCCTCTTAATTGCTACAAGGCGCCATTTATCCAACAACCCCGAAATATCGCGGCCATTATGAAAATTAAGGGAATAATTTTAATGACACGATTTATGACAGATCCGGTGCTGCGATTGCGAAATATGCGTCCACTCACTAATAGGTTGCGGCAGAAATAAATTAATCGTCACAAGTTATATTTAAAGCTCTAACTGTTAATTAAAACAAGTTCCCTCAAATGAAGGCTGAGACGTGCCGCCGCCGCTCTGAAGAGTGAAATTATATGGGCACGACATAGCTTTACACACGTAGCACCTACGTACCTACTTATTATTATTTTGTTCGGCAACTTGGTTGCCTCGAGTTTAAATAATTACTTCATCGGGAACAAAGAGCGCTCGGTCAAAGGATACTGAATTGTTGAAGTAAATTTTAACGCGTGTTGGCACGAGACACGATGGAGCAGAAGTCCCACTTTAGTAAACGTTTTGTAATGGAGCGTACCACAATGGAAAAGTAGGAACCTCAGATTGAACATGCGTCAGTGATGTTTAATTTCGAGCCACATTTCGAGCGTTACTTCGTGATCCTTCTGAGTCCGTTTACGTGGTGGTACGGTTGGTCCATGTTCGCCGCGCCGGGATGAGAGCCGCACGAGTAGTAAATAAGAGGGTACCCGCGAATAATTCAGGGCTCGTGATGGCCCTCCGGCTCAATAATGCACGCTCCGCAATCACACGGCTGTGTTCGCACCGAGCGCCGACACAGATATATCCATCTTCTTCGTTGCTGACTAGATTTAGCTCTGTTTAGGTTTGAGAGTCACTAGTTTACATGACTCAAGTGGGGATGCGTCTGCATTCTATGTAAGGTGCTACCACTGTTAAAGGGTCTTCTCACGTATTCCAGAATACATTACAATAGTCTGAAGAGTTGGTAAACTATTTATGACAGTGAGTACCGGTCAGTTTCTGTATGCTTGAAAGTGACTTTAAACACAATACAAACTGGGCAAGTGCGAGTCAGACTCGCACATTGAGAGTTTCGTACAAACTTACCTATGAAAACAGTACAATTCCCGAATTGAGTTACGAATATTTTTCCGAATCGTACAAAAAGTTTTTTTGTGAAGTTGCTAGAAATTTATAGTTTTCAGATTTTTTCATATATTTGTGCTATGAGATTATGTTTCAAGCCAAATTTCAGTATTCTAAATCAACAGGAACTACCCTATGAATTTTGATTCCATTGAGTGTCAATAGACGTTTTTTGGGACATAAACGTCTATATTTTTATTTTTCGTTTACTCAGAAGTTTGATTTTTTCACAGCTTCAAGGAGCCGCAGATTTGAGTATATGGTTTTAATTTCAACTCGATACCTCCACGCGTTCTCAAGATAAATTTTTTCAGTAATTTTAACGTTTGTCTAGCAGTTTGGGTACTTTCGACAGTTCACCCAAGTGTTATTTTTTTTGTATTGTTCTTCGAGCCGTTGAGTTCCTTACTAGTCCTGAGTTGAGCTACATCAATTCTGACAAATGCTTGCACTGACTGGACAGGTCTGCTCAAATCTATGTAGTTTTTCTCTCCAAATAGAACAGTAATCTGTATAGTTCTCATAAATGATATAAATATTACATGTCTGCTGTATGGACTATAAAAGAAATTTTCACCTGTACAGTTTGTTTAGATATTTCTTCTAAAGGTTGCCAGCTAGGAATCACCAGCCACGTCTAGTTTAGAATGACGAATGAATGGTAAAGTGTTATTTGTAAACTATTTGCAAAATAATATCCTTTACATTTATCATTTAGATCGTCCCCAAATATTTGAATGTTAACCATTGCGATACCATAACAAATTCCGTGGCCACTTCATTAGAACATAACAAAGCCACTCCAAGATATCAACATTCGTTTCAATAGAGGAATCCAATCAAGAGCTAATTCTATTGGTATAATCAAATCGCCTATTATCCGCCAACTCGATATAATTCCCTCGCTGAACGGATCAGAAAATAAAATGGCCGTTTAATAGACTAAAAGCCTTCACAACTGTTTGAAAAGAATAAAAATATTGAGCAAAGCGGCTTATTGTACCGCAAATGTTGAAAGGTGAAAGGGGTGCGAAATGAGAATCTGTCAATTAGAAACATAGTGCTGTTGAAAGTTTTTATTGCTCCTGTTTTTGTTGCTTTATTGGACAAGTTTGCAATTGGAACTTTGTTTCTCCCAATAATTGTTTTTCTACAATGGCGAGGTCACTTTTGGGCTCCTAATACTTAGGATAAAATAGGATTATGAAATCTCGGGTTATGAGATATTCATACAGACCTGTCACAAAACCAATTGTATTACAAACCCCAAGTTTATTCCGTTTATCTTTTTTGTATTTCTAAATTCTATAGTGTTCTATTCCGAAAACTTAAAGTTCTCATTTCAAAAATTGATCTTAAACCCCGACGTTATTTGATTTTAGGTAATAACTCATCCGGTTTTTGACGGGAGTTTTTCTAGTAAAGTGCAGTGACTTTTTTATTTATACACAAATTGATTCCTACCGTTCATTGTGTGGTAAAATTGATATAGTTTTGTATCTCAAATATTTACGCAGCTGGACAATATATGGAATCATTGAAACAGGTTCAATTTTAGTGAAATGGAGCTGAGAATTATTGTAGTATTGACTAGCACAGCGAAGCTTATCGAGAAGGCTGACCCGATACATTTGCTGCGAAATACTACAAAAACATTAGAATTTATTACATCCGTGTTCTAATGGAACTCTAAGTAACTTGAAGTGGCTGAAAACTTAATACTCTCTAAACTTAATACCGGCTAAGTACATAAACGTGCTAAACTCACTAAATACCAACTTAGAAAACGTTTACAATAAGATTAGTTATAAGTAATGGCTTTAAGATTTGTGCTTGAACTAAAATCATTTTTCACATTTAGATGATCATGTAACGAGATTAGGCTGGCTTCTAAGTTAAGAATTTGAAGTTATGAATGTATCAAACGCCGAGGTACATTTTTAACTAAAAAGTATATAAGATCATAATCTTATCTTATGCAATATGGGAAAATTATACTCATGTGTTGCTCTGTAAACAAAGAATTTTATTGTGAAAACTATGCACAAGTAATTTTACCAGAAATAAATTGTAATTACTCATACCTGTAAACAAAGAAACGACATTCAATGTTTATAATTACAATCCCTTATTAAAACTTCAACTTCAACTCTTCATTAATGGCATTTGTGGAAAAGACACCACAATTTTGCCAATAACACGTGCAAACTATTAATAGACCATCAAATGCTGGAGAGTATTTCGCGTGAATTAACTTCAACTTCAACTCTTCATTAATGGCATTTGTGGAAAAGACACCACAATTTTACCAATAACACGTGCAAACTATTAATAGACCATCAAACGCTGGAGAGTATTTAGCGTGAATTAATAGTAAAATAAATATATATCTCTAAACATTAAAGTTCAAAATAAAAGAATTTCTTCGCAGACGCAGACAAACATTATGACCAAACCACAGACTATAACTATGTACATGAAAGAAACTCGTAAGAGTGGTGAAAAAGAGAAAAAAAAAAGAGAAAAAGAAAAATAAGGAAATAAGTAGTTACAATAGTTACAACTTAATTTTATTAATTTCAATAAATTTGCATAGTTTAAATATAAAACTAGTAAACACAAAAGGAAGAAGACATTTGACGGAGGTTGGACGAGGAATATGAGTAGGAATGATTTCATGAAAAGAGAAGCGCAATTTAGGACAGGAGAAAAATAAATGGTCCACGTTTCCTTCATCCAGACCGCATTCACAAAGAGAGTTATCCTTAATCCTAAGTTTGGCCAAGAAATGAGGGGTGCAACAATGATTTAAACGTAAACGACAAATAATTGAGGTAGTGATTTTTTTTTCCAATTGGTATTTGAAAAACCACGGTTTGCGGGGAATCTCGGGTTGTATATCTCCATAAAATTTACCCTTTATGGATTTAGAGATTTGCCATGCCTTGGACCAAGATTTAAACAGAATTAGAGGAAGAGTAGTACAAATGTCATGGGAAAAAATCTCAGAGTGGGCAAGAGAGCCAGTGAGAACAGCATTTTTGGCGCATGAATCAGCTGACTCATTACCAAGAATACCGACATGACCGGGAATCCAAGCTATGACGACCTTAATACCAAGTTCATGGCATTGAAATAGCAAATCTCTAATTTTTAAAATTATAGGGAATCTTGACTTAGATCTGAAAGGATTAAATAAAATGGCTTGAAGGCAACTTTTTGAGTCAGAGAAAATTATGGAGTTATTTAACTTATGAGACAAAACAAATGAAATGGCTTCGAAAATAGCAATTGATTCACCTGTAAAAACGGATGTAACAGATGGGCACTTATAATTTAAAATAATTTTTGTATGAGGAATCCAAACAGCAACTCCTACAGGGCTATCATCGGAGACTTTGGAAGCATCAGTAAATATAGTATTCCAATTATTATAATTCGAGGAAACTTTTTGGACAAACATCTTTTGCGGTTCTAAGGTATTTTTGTGAATTCCAAAGTCCAGAATGATCTCCGGATGGAATATCAGGGCATTATAAGGCACCGAGTATAGATATAAAATACGGTTTTGAAAAAGTGGGCTAGAAAGACGAGTGAATTGAAGGTAGGCACGAAGAAGACAAGGAAGTTCAATATTAGAACGACGACTACAAGAGTCAAAGATGGATGATAATTGGTCCAGCTTACCAAGGAGGGGATGCTCAGAATTTTGCACAAGTTTAAAAATAAATCTATTTGCCAGAAATTGTCTTCGAATCGAGAGGGGAGGTTCAACACACTCAACTTGCATGGCATTTATTGGTGACGACTTCATCGCCCCAAGAATAATCCGTAAACACTTTGATTGGATTTTATCGAGTTTTTGAAGGCCAGATTTGTTACAAGGATCTAATAGGAACATACCATAATCAAAATGACTACGAACTATAGCATTGTAGATCAGTTTTTGAGAATATGGGTGAGCACCCCACCAAACCCCAGAAAGAGAACGAAGAACATTAACGTTTCTTTCACATTTTTGTGAAACAAAGTCTGTGTGAGCAATGCCTGATAATTTTTGATCTAACCAAACTCCTAAAAATTTAAGTGTTTACCTGAGAGATATTTTCACCGTTAACTTTAATGTCAACAGGAGGAACAAACTTTTTTTTTGTAAACACAACTACAGAGCTTTTAGATGCTGATAAGGACAAACCGTGTTGTAGAAGCCAATCAGATAGATATCCGAGGGCGGAATTTAGACGGCTACTAGCCTCATCTAGAGATTTTCCAGAAAAGTATAAAGCTAAATCATCAGCATACTGCAATATTTGACAAAATGAATCAGTAGAAAAATGTAAATCATAAGTATAAAGACTGAATAGGAGAGGACTCAAAACTGAACCTTGTGGTAAGCCTTTCCAGATAGTCTTAGGGAGAAGAGAGGAATCTTGAGTTTTAATAGAGATGGTTCTCTCCATCAATAAATTACAAATGAAACGGACCAATTTTATAGGAAGGTTCAACTGATGCACAAGTTTATCCCTGAGCACCGGGAGCAAAACATTATCATACGCTGAGGCTATATCCAAAAAAGCTCCTACTAAAAACTGCTTACTTATCAAAGAAATACGAATATCAGAAATTAATATACTAAGACTATCCATTGTGCTCATACCTTTACGGAACCCAAACTGGGATGAGGGCAACAAGTTCCTATTTTCCACAAACCACTCAAGTCGATGCTTCATCATATGTTCTGCAACCTTGCACAAAACAGACGACAAAGCAATAGGCCTGTAGCTATTTGGGTCTGACGGGTTTTTGTTAGGTTTAATGACCGGAATTATTATTTGATGTTTCCACGGTTGGGGAACCAAACCGCACTCAAAAAAGGAATTAACGAGATCCAAGTAATATTGCTTTGTACTTCTTGAGGCGTTTTTCAAGAATGAGTAAGGGATCCCATCTGTACCAGGAGAGGAATCAACAAGACCGTCAAGTGCCATTCGAAGTTCAGAAAAAGAGAATGGGGCATCAAAATCATTTTCGGAAGTGAGAAAAGCCGGAGAAGAGGGAAAAGAGTCAAAATTTGGAACTGAAGGCGGAGCCAGTTTATCCGAGAAAGATTCGATCCAGGAAG
Organism: Mythimna vitellina; assembly: GCA_949316375.1. Classification (NCBI taxonomy): domain Eukaryota; kingdom Metazoa; phylum Arthropoda; class Insecta; order Lepidoptera; family Noctuidae; genus Mythimna; species Mythimna vitellina. Next base: position 517,952 of record OX438691.1, on the reverse strand, counting down.
AAGGATCGTTAGCTGAAATATCAAAAGTATTACAAGAGCCTCTATATCTTTTGATTTGCTTCCATACTAGGGAAGAAGGGGAACAGGGAGATAAACTTTGACAGTAGCGAAGCCAACCATCTTTTTTCTTTTTGGAAAGAAGTTTCTTAGCAGTGGCGGCTTTTCTTTGATACACTAAGAAATTTTGAAGAGTCATTGAATTAGAATAATTAACCTCTGCTATTTTCCTTTCCTTGACAGCTGAAGTGCATTCAGAATCCCACCAAGGAGTTGAAACTTTGAATCTGTAGGGTTTTTTAAGAGGAAAATTTACATCAGCACTAGAAATAATGGAGTCTACAAATTTGGAATAGCAATCAACAAGATTGTTTCTGTCAGGAGGGGGAAGAGATGGTAACTTATTTTCTAGAGAATCTGAAAAAGAAGACCAGTTTGCATCGTTTAATCTGTACTTAAGAGAGGGATTAAAATTACGCATTGGTACTACTCTGTCAGAGATAGAGACAATAATAGGAAAATGGTCACTACCATAAGAATGAGACAAGATACTCCAGGAAAGAATGGAAGCAAGAGAGGCAGAGCAAACTGTGATATCCACAGCTGAGTTAGGGTTTTGAGAAGGACGAACTCTCCTAGTGGGGGAACCGTTGTTAATAACACATAGATCAACTTCATCAAAAATTTCAAGGAGGGCCCGACCAAAGTAATCATCATGGCTCGAGCCCCATGAGCGATGATGAGCATTTAAATCACCCATAAAAATTATTGGAGTGGGTACTGAGGAAAATATACATAAAAGGTCTGGAATTAGCCTAGAATGAGGATGAGGGATGTATGCAGAGAGGAAAGTAATATTAAAAGCCCTAACAGCGACTATATTAATGTCAGGAGGAGTAGGGGGAAGAGGAATAAAAGAGAAAGGAAGGGAGCGCCTAACAAGAAGGGCACTACCTGCATACCCATCAGCCCTATCATCTCGAAGACAGGAGTAACCTGAGACCCGAAAGTGAGAACCAGGCACCAACCAAGTCTCCGAAACGGCAATGACTGAGGGGTGAAATTTATTTATTAAAAATAAAAGTTCAGGCTTCTTCGGCCGAATGCTTTGAATGTTCCACTGAAGTGTGGAGACTAGATCCATCATTATTATTAAAGAGAAGCAAAGAAAGTTTCTGGGCAACGTGGGGCGGTAAAGAGAAATTATCACGGGAAACTAAACTAATAATTAAAGATAAAAGTATTTCTAAGAGGCTATCCTCTTGAGGTGATTTTGGGGATGAAGAATTTTGAGAAAGAAGAGAGAAACCATTGGGAAAGGATGAAGGATCTTCAGCAACAATGGATCTATGGGCAGTTTTGTCATAAGACTTGCCTAGAGGAGCCCTAAGCTTAGGAGAGGACCCCACCGACCGTGTTCCCACGTTGTCGTCGTGGTGGGGCTTGCGTGTCTCTATGACCTTGAGGGCTATGCCGGTAGAGCTACTCATGCCGGAAGGCCTCAAGCGAGAGACCAGACCAAGAGGAACACACAGGCGGAGTCCAGACGGACCGCCAAGGAGGGTGCACTGTCCAGAAGCATCGGCACCAACAGCTGTTGGTGTTTTTGGACAGTAATTTTGAGAGAGTGGGTTCGCCTCGGGTACGCGTCTGCTTATCAGACGTGACCACGATGGCGAACGTGTTGTTATTGGGGACCCCACCCCAATGTAAAAAAAAAAAAAGGCAAAGCTGTGTTCAGCACCAATATGGACGCGTCTCCCAAAGAACTATTACCCCAGGAGGGTACCGCCTGCACCGCAGGCGGAGAATCCCTCCCCGAGCAGAGCTCGGGCTGCCCCTCGTATTCTGGGGGGGGCAAAGAGCGCGTCAGGTCCCAAAAGGACCTGTTACCGTCCTTCGTGGACGCAAGGAGCCAGGGTGGCTCACTCATCGGAAGCGCGGAGTCCCTGGGACCTGTTCCCAGCACGTCCGCTGCGCCGGTGGGTCCTGCAGAGGCCGGCAGGAGCTTCGGCCTCAGGGAGGTGAGCGGAGACGCGGCGTCGGACTCCGATGCCGCGTCTTCGCTTGGATCGGAGAGGATGGAGGTGGAGGAGTCCACCTCCAAGACCCAGTTCCTCAAGCGCCGCATGTTGGGGGATGGCCGGAGGACATCCTCCGACGACGACGAACTGGGCGTATCGGCCCGCAAAGTCTCCACCGCTGTGCGGGGTGCGGGCCGAAAGATGGGGAAGGGGAGCCGGCGCAACGCCGAGGAAGTGGCCCGGCGATCCCTCAAAGTCGCCAGGGAGGGGTGCCACCTCGGGGCACTCAGTGGCCTGGTCGGCCCTCCGCAACCGGAGCCTTCGGGCAGTGAGCCAGAAGGTTTGGAGGAGGCGCTGAACAGGTTCACGGAGATCGTGGCAGCTGCCATATCAGGCGTGGCCAAAAAAAGGGAGAGGGTTGCCAAGAGGCGATCCATCTCCCAGGCCATGACCTCGATAACGGAGGCACTAGGTATCGTCCTGGAGCCGTTCAAGCGATCCCTCAATAAGAGGATTGAACGGCTCGAGGCGGACCTGGCCGGTCTCCGTGGATCTGGCCCTGAGGTGGCGCAGGTGGCGCAAAAAGGGGGATGCAAGCAGGGGCAGAGTCGGTCCCAGCCCTTGCCCCAGGCGGAGAGCGAGTTGCTGACCCTGCTGCGGCAGGAGCTGGCCGCCTTCCGGCAGCAGCAACTGGAACAGCAGCAGCAGTTCCAGGAGCGGGTCCAGCGGCAATTCGCTGTCCTGGAGGGCATAGTGCTGCGCCCCCCGCTTGCGGCCTCCGGCGTGAAGAGGGCGGTGTCGTACGCCGCCGCCGCCGCGGCCACGGCTGCTGCGCCAAAGGCGGGCCCGTCGGGGCAACCAGCGCGTGGAACCCAGGTGTCGGAGCCGGCGAGGCCGGTCCCGGCGCCCAAGCAGCAGCAGCGGCAGGGGAAACCTGCTCCTCCCCCGAAAGGCAGAGCGGTGCCTGCCGCTAAATCGGCGGGGCCTTCCGCGGCGGCGGCGACTAGGCCGCGCCTGCCGCCTCCCTTGCCTGAAGAACCCTCGGCTGGCGCCGAATGGACGGTCGCCGGCGCCAGCAGGAAGGCGGGCAAGGCGGCCAGAGCGGCGAAGAAGCGCGAGCGGCGGCAGCAGCGCAAGAAGCGGGCCATGGCAGCCAGGCTTCGCGCCCCAAATTCCGCAGCTGTAGTGATCACACTACAGCCAGCTGCGGAAAAGAAAGGCGTGAGCTATGACAAGGTCATGGCGAAGGCGAAGCAGGCGGTGGTGGATCACCTCGACGAGTTCGGAGCCTCTGAAGGCTTCCGAATGAGGCGCACCGCAACCGGGGCCCGAATATTGGAGGTCCCTGGTGCGGACAGCGGCCCTGCCGCGGACGCCCTGGCCGCAAGGATCAGGGCGTCCCTGGACGTCGAGGAGGTCCGAGTGTCCAGGCCCACAAAGTGCATGGACATGCGCATCATGGGCCTGGATGACTCCGTTAGGGTGGAAGAGGTGGTGGCCGCCGTCGTCAGGGCGGGAGGATGCCAGGCCGATCAAGTGCGGGCTGGCACCATCCGTGCTGACAGCACGGGCATGCGGGCCGTTACGGTCAGCTGCCCCGTGTCGGCGGCCAAAGCCATCACGGCTGTAGGCCGTAGGCTCTTGGTGGGCTGGGTCTCCGCGCAGGTAAAACTGCTGGAGCCCAGACCTCTGCGGTGTTACCGCTGCCACGTGGGGCACCACGTGGGGGCCCATTGCGCCGCGGAGGTGGACCGCAGTGACCGCTGCTACCAGTGCGGTCAGGCCGGTCACAAGGCCGTCGAATGCCGTGCAACGCCGCACTGCTACGCATGTGCGGCGGCAGGCAAGCCGGCCGACCACCGGGCTGGGGGCAGGTCCTGCGACCCCCCCGCCAAGGCCAAGGCCAAAGTTAAAAGGCCCGTCCACCCTGACGTACTAACCGCCGCAGCCGCCTCCTTGGCTGCCGCCGCTGTCGCCGTCGCACCCGCCGCGGCAGGGCCCTCACGGGGGGCTCGGGAGGAGACTGTAATGGACTGTCAATAACGACCCCATTACGTCTCCTCCAGGCGAACATCAACCACTGCGCCCCCGCTCAGGATCTGTTGCTCCAGAGCATGGCGCAGTGGTCGATCAATATCGCCGTGGTCTCCGAGCCGTACAATGTCCTGCCCAGGGGAGACTGGGTGCGGGACCTGGACGGCTCGGTGACCCTAATTTCGTCGGCCGCCGCCGGTACCCCGACCCTCGAGGCCGTCACGAGGGGACGGGGTTGCGTGGCAGCACGGTTCGGGGACATTGCAGTGGTAGGCGTCTACCTGTCCCCGAGCAGATCTCTCGGCGATCTTCACATCTCCCTAATGGAGCTGAAAGCCGTCGTCGCTGGGTTTGGTTCCCTCCCCGTGGTCGTTTGCGGGGACTTCAATGCCAAGAACTTGGCTTGGGGTTCCCGGCTCACGAACCAGCGGGGTCGGATGGTGGAGGACTGGGCTCTGGAGACGGGCCTGGCCGTCCTAAACCGGGGTTCTGTCCCCACGTGTGTGCGGATGCGGGGTGACTCAGTGGTGGACATCTCGTTCGCCAGCCCCGCTCTGTCGCCGCGTGTCGTCGACTGGCGCGTTATGGAGGGGGTGGAGACGTTTTCGGACCACCGGTACATCCGGTTCGACGTCTCCGCCCAAACCTCGATTGCGCCGGTCCGACAGAACCCTTGTGGTCCGCGGTGGGCGCTGAGGCAGATGGACCGGGAGCTCCTCCTGGAAGCCGCGACGGTACAGGCCTGGGTGCAAGCACCGGACAGGCCTGTCGACATAGACGTCGAGGCAGAGTGGTTCCGGGAGGCCATGTCGCAAATTTGCGACGCGGCAATGCCCCGAGTCCCTCCAGGACGTGCTCAGCGCCAGGTATACTGGTGGTCGCCGGAGATTGCGGCACTGCGCAACGCGTGCAATGCCGCGCGACGCCGGTATGCCAGATACCGCAGGCGCCGCATCCGTCCAGCGGATGCGGAGGCCAGAGAGGCGGAGCTGTACGAGGGGTACAGAGCGGCAAAGCGCACCCTCCGAGCGGAGATAAGGCGGGCCAAACTTGAGGCCCGCAACGTGTGGCTGGGGACTCTGAATGGGGACCCATGGGGACGCCCGTACAAATTGGTACGGGACAAACTCCGCCCCTGGGCTCCCCCGCTGACGCAGAGTCTCCGGCCCCAGCTCGTGGAGGGTGTGGTGAGCACTCTGTTCCCCACGCGAGGGGAACACTCTCCCCCGCCCATGGCTCCGCCACCAGCGGTGTCCGACGCGGACCACGATGGCGACGACGACGACAACGCTCCAGAGGTGACCGAGGTAGAGATGAGAGTGGCGGTACGAAGGCTGAGTGCCAAAAACACCGCCCCAGGACCCGACGGCTTGCCTGGGAAGGCATGGGTCCTGGCCATGGAGGCTCTCGGGCCTCGACTAAGAGGGCTCTTCAGCGCATGCATGGAGAGGGGCCAGTTCCCACTTCGCTGGAAGACGGGGAAACTGGTCCTCATCGCGAAGCCGGGGCGCCCCGCGGACTCTCCGTCCGCGTACCGGCCCATTGTGCTGCTCGACGAGGTGGGCAAGCTCTTTGAAAGAGTAATTGCAGACCGCCTCGTCGCACACCTAACACGGGTGGGGCCGGATCTGGCGGACGGCCAGTTCGGCTTTCGCAGGAGGCGCTCCACGGTGGACGCCATCATGTGCGTGCGAGCTCTCACGACAGGGGATGCAGTGGCCCAGGGCAGGTGTGTCGTGGCGGTGTCTCTGGACATCGCCAACGCCTTCAACTCCCTGCCTTGGAGTAGCATTGGGAGGGCACTCCGGTATCACCGGATGCCCGACTACCTCTGTCGTGTGGTCGAGGCGTACCTGTCAGACAGGTACATAACCTACCCCGGTCACCAGGGGGTGTGGGAACGTCGAGAGATGTCGTGCGGTGTTCCGCAGGGATCGGTACTAGGGCCGCCCTTGTGGAACATCGGATACGATTACGTGCTGCGCGGCGACCTCCCTGACGGGGTCAGCGTGGTCTGCTACGCAGACGACACGCTGGTCCTGGCGCAGGGAGAGTCGTACCAGGCGGCGGTCGAACTAGCGACACGCGGGGTCGCGACGGTCGTTGGCAGGATCCAGGAGCTGGGACTCGAGGTGGCATTGCACAAGTCCGAGGCCATGTGCTTTCACGGCCCTCGGAACGCGCCACCACCGGGTTCCCGGCTAACGGTGGGAGGAGTCCACATCGGCGTCGGGTCAACGATGAAGTACCTGGGACTCGTTCTCGACAGCCGATGGGATTTCGACGAGCATTTCCGACGTCTGGCTCCCAAACTAAATCGGACTGGGGCTGCTCTCTCGCGGCTCCTGCCCAACCTTGGGGGTCCAGACGCCTCCTGCCGGAGGCTCTACGCGGGGATCGTTCGGTCCATGGCCCTTTATGGCGCGCCGGTGTGGGCGCCGGGGCTGCGGAAGCAGCCGGCGGCCCGGCTGAACGCGTGCCAGAGGGTCATGGCCATAAGGATGGTGCGTGGATATCGGACGATTTCCCGCGAAGCGGCGACCCTTCTTGCTTGCCAGCGACCATGGGAACTGGAGGCAACAGTCCTTGCACTCATGCACGAACGGCGCATGGAGATGCAACGCCGGGGCGAAACTCCGCTGCCGCAACAAGTCGCGGCATGGCGGACAGAGTTCCGGCGAGTTCTCATGGTGAAATGGCGACAGCGACTGTCGCGACCCCGTGCTGGGCACGCCACAATTATGGCGGTAAGTCCCCTCTTTGAGGCGTGGTTGGAAAGACCTCACGGCGTCCTCACATTCCGCATGACGCAGGTCCTCACCGGACACGGTAAGTTCGGGAGGTTCCTGCACCGGATTCGTGCGGAAACGACGCCCGGGTGTCGCCACTGTGTGGCCCACCCGGAGGACACGGTGGAGCACACGGTGGAGGTGTGCCCCGCTTGGGCAGAGCAACGCCGTGACCTCGTGAGGGCAATCGGCGGCGGTGATCTCTCGCGCCGGGCCTTGGTTCAGGCCATGCTCCGGAGCGAGGAGGAGTGGCAGGCGGTCGCCTCTTTCTGCGAAGCAGTAATGCTAGCTAAGGAGGCGGCCGATCGCGTGAGGCAACGGTCCTTACGCTCCAACCGCCGCCGGGATTCCGATCCCGATTTCCGGCCACCGTAGGCGCGGGCTTGCAGACGGCGAGCAATGGGTGGCTCGCCGTCTGACCGTCCGGTAACCGTCCGGACCAAGCCCAAGTCGTCGACGGCGCGTTTTGTTCCACGCGCGCCTCAAGGAGATGTCAGCAAATCGTAGGGGCCCAGCAGGGTCGAAGCCTACTGGGGCCACGGGTAGTGTGAAAGCGGAACCCGGGGCCCTGGGACGAAGGCAACGAAGGAACAGGAGTGGGTTTTTAGTCAGTAAGAGTCTGACACTATCTCCCGCTCCGCCCAAGAGCGGGGATGTCATTAGGATGATTTTCCCACCCAATAAAAAAAAAAAAAAATAAAAAAAAAAAAAAAAAATAAAAAAAAAAAAAAAAAAAAAAAAGCTTAGGAGAGGAAAACACAGTTTTTTTGTACGAGGTAGGAGGAGTAAGGCAAGTAGATTGGGAAGAGGAGTAAGAAGATTGGGTTGGTAAGTTTTGGGAGACTTCGGAATATAATTTTTTAACACCAGGAATGGATCGAGAAGCCTCTTCATATGAGAGATTTTCCTGAGACATTAATAATTTGATCGATTTTTGCCTACCTTGCTCAGGACAGTTACCGTAGAAGGCAAAGTGACGGCCCAAGCAATGGATGCAAGTGGCCTTGGCCTCAACCACGTCACAACTGTCACCAGTGTGAGGTTGTGAGCACCTAAAGCACCTTGCCTTGGACCGACACTGTGCCTTAACGTGCCCAAAGCGGCAGCAATTTTGGCATTGGATAGTGGGGTATTGATATACCTCCACTGGCAGAGATGTGTGATATAAAAATATCCTTTGGGGAAGAATCTGTCCCTTGAAGGTTACGACTATTGTCTGTGTAGGGATCCAGGAGGTCGTGCCCTCCTGTTTATTTTTTCTGTTTAATCTACGTGCTTTCAAAACGATTCCACACCCATCTGGAAGAATGACAGATTCTACGAATTCGTCCATCGACATATCGACCGGCACTTGACGGACGATACCAATTTTGGTAATGTTATATGATGGAATCGAGACTGTATATTTTGGTATTAAAACAGGGTTGGAAAGGAACTTATTGGCCGCCTCACCAGAGGTGAATTCGACAGAGATTTTGTTTCTGCCCACTTTTTTAATGCCGTCCCTACAAATATTTTTAATATTATTTTTATTTAAAAATTGCCCAAACTTAATCGGACGAATTATTGTCCCAGCAGCAAAATCAGGTTCGGATCGGGAAACGTGGACTAAAAAGGGACCTTTTTCTAACTGGCTATATGATCTTATGCCCTCTTTCAGAGAAGGGTGAATGTATAAAGTTTGGATGGCCGCAACAGCCATATCTTTATTGATAATAGTTTTTTTTGGTACAACCTCGATTGTTTCTGAGTCAATCATGTGTCGTCGCTTACCAACCGTCGTGTTTGAATATGAAATAGCGTCAGGAGGGTCAGGAGGATCTGGAGGGGGAGGAGGATGGTCCATGCCTATTAAAAAAAATTAATTAGAGAATAAAAAACACTGAAAACTGCGAAGAAATATCAAATTTCTGTTATTTTGTTATAATGAAGATTTGGAAAAAAATTATCTCTCCAGCACGACTGACAACTATCCGTCCTCGCGTGAATTAATTTATTAAAACTTAAATATTTCATTGACACAGACACTTGTGTCAAAATACAAACGTCAATCAAAAAATACCATAGACATGGCATAGACAACTAACTATACCAATGCACCTTCGTACATAATTCTTTACAAGTATTTCAAGTCCGACATTAAGACTTTGTTATATTTTTTAACATGAACAAATACGTACTATACGTACTTAATATTCAAAGTGATGACCAATGGCACTGAAACAGGTCACTTACAATGGGCCTCAACAGAAGGCTTACAGTCACCCAAAGGGCGATGGAAAGAACTATGCTCGGAGTTTTCTTGCGTGATCGCATCAGGAATCAAGATATCCGCAAGAGAACCAAGGTCGCCGACATAGCCCGAAGAATCGCCAAATTTAAGTGGCAGTAGGCAGGACACATTGCTCGTAGAACGGATGGTCGATGGGACCGAAAGGTTCTAGAATGGCGACAGCACACCGGAAAACGTAGTGTTGGAAGGCCTTCCAAAAGGTGGACCGAAGACCTGGTGAGAGTCACGGGAATGCGGTGGATGCGAGACGCACAAGATCGGTCGTTGTGGCGACGCTTGGAGGCCTATGTTCAACAGTGGACATCTTTTGGCTGAAACGATGATGATGATGAATATTCAAAGACAACAAACCTTCGCATTCAAAAATAACAATCTGGTCAAAAGCCATGCAGACGATTGTCATTAGTCGTCACAGTCAGGATTACGTCCATAAGACCAGCCACAGTTATTATATCCAAAGAGAGCATTAAGACTGGAATTAACTGAAATACTTTAATGGAGAAAACGAAGGCTTTGGCAACTAATGGAAAGAATAAGTTCTAATGAAAATTCATCGGTTCTTTGTGAACTAATGGAATTTAATCAGAAAGTTTCATAGTTCGTGCTTAAAGGTTTAGCTGAAGGTAGAGAAGCCAGGTAAGCTTGAGAAGAAAAGGAAATCAGTAATACGTTATGAAGTTGTGTGCGCAATACGAAACGTGGTCCTCTAAATAATGAATGAGAAAATGCTGTTAAAATCAATGCAAAAGTTTTCGAGTTATTCGAGTTTTATTAAAAAAAAATATCTACATAGGCTGATATTAAAGCTACATTAGACTGACGCACACATGTAAAACGCCTGCCTGATTTGTACGTAGAACGACGTCGCGTGGCGTGGATCAAGTGAAGCTCTACAAGTCTAGTTTCCATATCGGCGTGTGTGGCACACGTGTGCGCAGTCTAGTTTTAGCTTAACACATTACCTGCACCGGTTTTTGCGACGTCACTCCACGGCGCAAAAATCGCATGCCTTTATACTATTACATATAAATTAATACTTATATCATTCTACTTACCCCATCAGGGAGCACAAGCGTGATGCGGTGCATGTCTGCATTTATCTGTAAAGGAAGAAAAACAATAAGGTTATGACTTTCATAAATAATATTATAGAAAAGCTAATAACGTCGAATGAAAAAGAAAATATATATTCGTTGTCTCCGTTTTCCAGCAGCTGAAGTTATTAATGTTAGTAACCATTAAGAATAATCTTTGATATAGAAATATAATGTAAATGAACACGCTTTTGTTACTTCATGCGCTTTTATTATATATATGATATCCTAAGACTTGCGATAAATGATTATTTCTGCTTCTTTTGAGCGTTTTTGGTACTTATTCGTGTATGTGTGGTTGTATAGCGAGCAAGTTTGCTACAGATTTTTATGATCATTGGGTTTACGGGACATTCTCAAATAAGACCATTTTTAGGGTTGCGGAGCCTACGAAGCCTCCGCTATCTGTCTGACTGGTCCTTATCTGGTCATCTCGTGAACCGAAATAGGACAAAATACATTTTGAGTATATCTGTTTTATAAATATAACAACAAATTAATTAAAACTCCTATATAATAAACATGATATTATTGGTTTATGGTACGAATCCCTTCGTGTGCGAGCCCGACTCGCAATTGGCTGATTTTTTACATAATAAGTCTACCTATGAAATTGCCTGAAAACGGGTTGCTTTGAAGAAAATACAAACACAAAGAAACCAATAATTATATACGTACTTTCGAAAAAAGAATAACGTACCTTTAATATAAAGTTTATTTGAACTTATGATTCCAAGTCAATTCAAAGATATGATACTTAAAAACAATCGGTTATAAAAAAACGGCGATTTCATAAGTAAAGACCTATTATTTACTAATAGAACCGTTTAGAAGAACGGATTATTGAAAATTAGATCAAAAGCCAAACGATGTCAATAGACAACCTAGTCTAAATTAGACTTCACAAAAGAGATCCTTATCTAGACAAAGTCAAATAATAATTCAACGACTAAAATATTTACTGGAAAACTATTACAAACGTTTACAAAAGATACAAAAACTCAACTGAAACTTTGAACAAGCGTCTACCGTCGAGTCGTCAACTTTAAATGTGAGAGTTCTGTGGAAATAATCAACATTTACAAGTCCATAATTAAACACGGCGTTGTCCGCGCTTGTCGGCGCCGACACGGTCGCTAATTGCTTCTCAAGAAGAAACTAAATCACTTCGCAATGGAATTGGAAACACGCCGAGACACGTTTTGAGGAGATTCTGAATTAGTTTCTGGTGAGGACGTTTCAATAACCGGCTGAGATCAACTGGTAACAGCAGTACCTATTATATTCAGCTATTGAAGGAAAATTACAAGACAATCTCGTGATATAGATACTTAGGGTATTGTAGTTAATAATTAATTGGTATACAATACTTGGGGTTTTTCCAGCTGAAATTTCTTATTAAGAGTCCGAATTATTTGTGTTCGGTTATTAGCGATGTGCGAAATGATGATGTCATAACGTCCCCTCTTCACCTTGTCTCTTTCACTGCCCACTCCTTTTCGCTACCAGTTGATCTTTTTCTTCATAGAAAATTTGATATTTTATTATTGTAGGCAAACTTATATATTATGTATTACGTATTTACCCTATGCCAAATGCCTGCCTATAAAAGTCCACTCAGTAAGTAAGTGTATATCCTCTCTCTATACCGTTAAAGGACTTACCTTTCTAGAAAAGAATTGCACTGTCTGAAAGTACACAATTTTGTATCGTCGCTCCACCTATTACAGTGGACGATCAAGTTGATAGCATCGGTGCTCTGTGCACCGGATAATACAAATACGAGTATTATTTATTTGTTATCTACTGCCGGAGGCTTTCAATACTTTTGTGTCAGCAAGTTTCTGTTATCCGGAATAATATCAGATACTGAAATGTTCAAATGTATGGCTTATGTTGTATTTTTATTGGCCTATTGTTGTATTATCGGGCTATCCACAACATTACTGAAAATGTATCTCTCCTGTGCATACAATGAACAATCCTGTGGGAATGTCGCTATTATCATTTACGTTTGGCGTATAAAATAATGGTTGAAATAATAAAATTGTGTTAGTATTCACGTTGCATTGACATTTCAATGAAACATTAAACATATAGTAGGTACATAAAAACGTTACTTTATCAAAACACACACCAAAACATGCGTATAGTTCAGTTCGTAACGACTGTATTAACGTGTTTTGTGGCAATAAAACAGTACAACGTGGCCACAGAAGTCCACAGTGCCGCGATATGTCCGTATATCGGTAAAAACGTGATGGATGGACGCGCGCCGATTAATGGTCGCGCGGCCTGGATCGAACTTCACTAAAACACTGTATTTTTGAACACTTTTTGAATTATGGTTCTGTGTGTTGTAATTTTTGTATTAGTTTTCTTTTGATTTTCGCACTGCAGAAGTATGTAGAAAATCGTTTGATTTTGAATACTGAAAAAATCGATTCGGAAATTTATAATCACATAACTTTTACTGATTCAATTTCTATGACTGTACTGTTGGGAACTAGTGATTTCATTAAATAATTCTGTCAGATAGTCCTAAGTAGCTGAACTTTACCTTGTTTATGTAGCTGTTAACATAGTTTTCGACAAAATTCGGTTTGACGAAGCAAAAGTGACGATCACAAGAGTAACCACCTCATAAATAGTTGCCCGAAAATTGGGTCAGGAGTTGTTTGGACAGGATGCCTGGTTAGCTGGTCATCTGCGCGTGCCGTACCCGGCCGGCTGGACCCCATTTATAGAAGGGGCTTTTGTACGAGAATATTTTGATAGACGAACAGTTTAGTGAGAGGTATGGAGTTTACCTCTGTCACATTTGCTAAAGAGTGTCGGGAACATTACATAAATACTTCTTGTATCAAAGCTGTTACAAAATTTTATTTAATTGTAAATATTATAAACGCGAAATTTTGTATGTATGAATGTTTCTTATTCTTTCACGCAAAAAGCTATTGAATGGATGTCGATGAAACTTGGTACACGGATAGACTATGTCCTCGAATAGCACATAGGATACTTTTTATCCCGGGAGTATGGTCTCTTGGGATTATTTTCTAGTATCACACGGGCAGCAGCTAGTATTATATATATATATGCTACTTCTATATGTTACTTCTATTGACTAGTGACAGTATATTGTGTTGTATAGGTACTGTCGTTTGTTATCCCAATAAAATAAATGTTATCTTGTCACCTAATAGGTAGCTGTAAAAATGTACTTGAACATAAAATAATTCCGGTTATTTTCATGATTGAACAGTTTTGAATGAAAGGCGATAGTATAGGAAAAGTAAGTCAACGAATTGTCTCCATTATCACAACATACAACGTGTTCCAGAACATCGAAGTCCAACTTACTCATAATACATATTTATAGACAACATCCCTCGCTGTCTTATTCAAGTTATCGTATGCAGTAAATCAATCACTTCTTACTTATCTCATCGTATTCATCACCTATTACAATTAATGATCATATACATTGATATGCTAATTATTCGCTTCATCTCTCTAACAACTCAATGCGCTAGAGCCACGCTCATACATTGTCTCGTCTAGACTAATCCGAATATGTCTAGACAGGTTGCTATCATTACTTCTTCTGATAACTACGTAGTAGCCCAGTTGTAGTATTTATCAAATTAAGCACCCCTTTGTAAATACGTTTCAGTTCATATACGAGATCAGTTTTAGGAGTACCTTCTACTAAATAATTTCAAGTTTGTTTTCAACTACATAAATATCACGTTAATATCATATAGGCGAAAGTTTATGAGTGTCAGTGTATGTTTATTACTTCTTCACGCTCGACAGCTGAATGGATTTCGATAAAACTTGGTAAACGAGTAGACCATGACCTTGAATAACACAGAATAGAATAAAATAGTAACTAAAGTTTTACACAAAGTAGGATATACATACAAAACGTGAGGCATACTGAAAGTCTCCGGATCTGGCCAATTACAATAAAAAAATAAAAATTCTATTATGGAATTCGAAAATGGAACTCTTTGAGAGCATGTTACTTTTTAATTTGCGTGACTGTCATTTGTTTTTTTATTGTGGCGTCCTTTCGAATATTGTATCGCTAAATAAAAGGAATTTAACTCGTGAACATTTTCGTTCAATGATTTTTTATGATTTTCGTTGTGGTTTAAGTCAACAAGAGTTGCCATAGACTTCAATTGGCATTTAATGATGAAGTACCATGTTACAAGTCTGTCTACTCGTGGTTTGGAGAAGTTAGACGTGGACGTTATCATCTGTATTACCAGGTACGTGAAGGTCGGCCGGCGACTGCGGTTACTGACTCGAATATTGACTCCGTACGACAACTTACTGAAACTTACAAAAAAATTCTTGCCAGCAAATTCGTGCTTTATTAAGCATTGGAATGAGCCAAGTGTAAAACATTTTACATGTGCATCTGAAGGTTCGGAAGCTTTGCACTCGATGAATACCACATGACTTAACGGAGGACCAGAAACGACTGCATATCCAGTAGCGCTGTAAAATGATAAAAAGGTTTAATCGAAAACAGTCTTTGGCTGTCTACGATATCGTGACAGGTGAAGAAACCTCGGCGTATTGCTATGAACCCGAAAGAAAAAACCAGCCGGCAAAATCTTTCCTTTTGAAGATTTGCCGACGAAAGTTAAGAAAAGTCGAAGTGTTGGTAAAAAAATGGTTGCTTCTTTTTGCGGCAAATCAGAACATTACACTACAGTATCGCTTGAAGATCAAAGGACATTGACTGCAGAGTAGTACGTCAACACTAGCTTGCCCAGAGTCTTAGAAAAAGCGTCCTCGAAGCAATGTACTTTTCCACCATGATAACGTATCCTCACACTCCGCTAAAGTAACAGAAGCTTATTTGAAGGCTTCAGATGTGGAACTGATGACGCATCCGCCTTACAGCCCGGACCTCACACCCTGCGACTTCTATTTGTTTCCAAAAATTAAAGACAAACGTTTTACGAGCCCTGAATCGGCGGTGAATGCGTTCCATAAAGTCATTGAATAGGTCCCTAAAAAAAGACTGGTCCAACTGCTTTATACAATGGTTTCATCGAATGCAAAAATGCATTAATTGCGAAAAATAATAGGTAAATATATCGTAAAGTCTTATTTATCAGAATCCAGAAACTTTCAGTATGCCTCAAGTACTTATTACTTACTTAGATTGTTATCCCAGGAGTATATTCCATTAGGATATTTTTTTACTATCACGCAGGCGAAGCCCCTGGCAGAAGCTACTATTAAGTAATGCTGACCGTCGTTTTTCTAAACCATGAATAACTCAGTTACAAAATCGTAGCGATAATGACATAACTTCCATGCATCCATCGTCCAAAGTTGACTTACGAATATTTTGATAGGATCCGTTCCCGGGTATGGGAATCAGGGTTAGAAGAATAATAAGTAAAGAATAACACATTACAGCCTGCGCACAGATACCTTCCTCCTTTACCTTTTTCATACTTAAGTAAAACCAATCCTTAATACGTTCCCGGTCGATGGGCCGGACTAGGCCGCGGTGCGGGCCGGTGGGCCCCGGTGTGGGCTGGCGGGCCCCGTTGTGGGCCCACATCATCCGATGTTTGCATAACTATCCGTCGAGGTAATCCTCGCTAATATTAGTTTGTCAAAATATTCCCCGACGTATCATTGAAAAGGGAAAGGGTCTGAGTTCGTATAAAAATATATTCGGAGTCGCAGGTAACCCTCAATTGTTCCCGCCTCCAATACTTTTCTATTCGATATGAGATCGGTCCGAGATTTTTCTCCATGGGCAGATACCTTTTTCCAAGAGATTAGAGCTTGATTAAGATTCGGGAATATTTTCGGGGCTGTGTTATTCAGTCATAGATTTTTGGAACTCGTATTATGTCGGGCAGTTTTGTGCGGACTTCGGGTCCGAGTAAAATGTTGCTTCGGTATTTTCTCCGTTATTTTTTTGGAGATTATGTTCAGCAGAAACTATGTTTTGACTATTACCCGGTTTGTGTTACATTGTAAGTGTTTTTCAATCTTTTAGAATGTTGTGAGAAATCATTATGGCCTTTATCGCGTACACATTCAAACAGTAACATATCTCCACAAGCAGCGGGTGGTGAAACCCACACCCGTCCACTTACGCCCATCCTAACAAATCACCCAAACTTATCTCCGACTCCAACGGATATATACGAGGCAGTTGTAACAGAACTAACAAATGAGAAGGCAGGATGGCCGTCAAACGACGCCAATAGAGTCAAACGGCGCCAACTACGTCCAACTGCGCCAACTGAGACAAACAGGACAAAAAGGCCAATTTAGCGCGGCCACGTAACGAGTGCGGCTATTAGGGATTCAGGGCGCGAGCAAGGCCGGCTGGTGGGGCCAAGCTAGTGTTCAATGCGCGCTGATTGCGCTAACTCGATATCGATAATGTCCATCAGAATTATTGTGGTGAGGTTCAATCATGAACTGCAGTTTTGCGGCTGGTCGTTATTGTACTGTTGAAGCTTTAATATTATATAATCACAAAATGCTACTAATATGGCTAAAATCAGTAGTGAAAAAACATAATATTATTTAATAATAACATAATATTAAATAAGCCGATGAATAAAATAATGATAAGAAGTTTAGGTATGTTTAGTAAACGGTTATTTCTATATGAGTCTGCAAATCAAGTTTAGGGGATTTTTTTATCGACATTTAGACACATTCACGTCTTGTGTCGAAACTTCGATCCTTGTGACGTACCTACTAGAGAAGCGCGTTTATCATACATAATATATCATACATAATGGTTTTTCATCATTCCTTCGCTCCGAATCACATTTGTGAAGATGTATCATTATTGGATTTTATTCCTACTTTTCCACAAATGCAAGTTGCTCCTTAAATGAGGTCGGACGTTCCAAAGAACTACTTTGCAAAACTCAAATTTTATGTTTTTTTTTTGCATTTTGCAGATAAATTTTTTATGAAAAGCTCTAGTATAATAGTAGAATATAATATGCAATAAATTTCACGGGTTTCTCTGGCACTTTAACCTAAATGTAATGTGCTTCTATCAAGGGGGTTATTGCCTCCTAATAGGCGTTCCTCGTAAATAAACGTACACAATCACGGGATATCCATAACCAATCAGCTTTCAATGTATCACCCCCTGGAGTTAGGCCTTGCAGTATAACGTTAAAGACTGTGTATTGATAACGTAACATGTTGTTCGGCATATTAACTTGTTGCAGTTCGGGAACAAAGTCAAAGATTTATTACCTGTTTCTATTATGTTAAAAGAACTTTGTGATTAATAATGTTATAGAATTTTAAGTTTGTTGAAGTTTATGGAGTGAAAGATAACCAACGTGGTTTAACTATACCCTATTCATCTGGGCTTGAGACAAAATGTAAACAAAGAAAAGAATGTAAGTATCTTCGACCAAGTTTCTTCAACGTGTTTGAATACTTTAATAACAGTCTCATTTTCTGTTGAATGCATTGGCTTTTTTTGCACTCTTTTTCTTCGGCGAATAACAAGGATTCAACGAAACTATCTCGTATCAACAAGTTGATCGATAGTGAAAAAGTTGGTGTATATTACCTCAAATTTTAATGTAAAATGTTTGCACTATCTGTGGTCTATAATTTTGTAGTATTATAAATGGTTTGTTTACCTTTTATCTTACGGCTCCCTGAATAGAATATTTTTTTAAGGTGAGAATTTATCCAATAATTTTTTGCGTTCTAGGACGGAGCGAGAGGGTGTTAGACTCTTACTGACTAAAACCACACGGATGTTCCTTTTTTGCCTTGCGTTCCAGGACCAGTTTCCCTTTCGGAAGTCAACCCTTGGCATCGGCCCTGCTGGGCCCCTACAGTTTTGCTGACATCACAATACGCGCCGTCGACGACTCGGGCTCGGTCTGGACGGTTACCAGATGGCCAAACGGCGAGCTACCAATTTCTCGTCATCTGCAAGCCTACGCCTGCGGTGGCTGGAAATCGGGGTCGGGATCCCGGCGGCTTGGGGGTGAGAACGAGCGTCCCCTCACTCGTGCAGCCGCCTCCTTCGCTAGCATTACTGCTTCGCAGAAAGAGGCGTACGCCTGCTATTCCTCATCGCTCCGGTCCGGACCATGGCCTGTACCAGGGACCGGCGCGAGAGGTCGCCACCGCTGATAGTCCCCGGGGTCATGGCGGAGCTCCACCCAAGCGGGGCACACCTCCATCGTTATGTATAAGTATGCTGCGAGATGGTTTGAAAGAGTTATCGCGTCCTTGGAATGCGAAGGGCAACTAAAGGAACAGTGGTGTGGGTTATAGTCAATAAAACTATGACATTTCCTCTCGCCCCGACCAGAGCGGGAGAAGATATTTCATGTTTTCCTACTCCATTATAGCTATATGAGTAGCTGATTGAGTAGATACTTCAGTCACATTTTATGGGGAAGTGTGTCATGCTAGAAAGCCCCACCACTGCGAACAATTCGGTAGATTCGTCAGCCTAAAAAGAGAATAATGCTTATCCCTTAAATTAAAAAGAAAAGAAAGAAGAAAAAATTCAAAGAATGGCAGTGCGTAGAGCCAGGAAACGCTAGTTTAAAAGCTGAAAAAAAGAATGAGTATGACTTTTTAAAGAAGAAAGCTAAGAAAGCCGTGGCAATAGCAAAATCAAAGGCCCAGGACAAACTATATGACACACTGGACAGTCCTGCAGGCCAAAAAGAGCTATACCGGCTTACTAGAATAAGAGAGAGAAAGGCGAGGGATGTTTGTCAGGTAAGATGTATGAGAGATGAAACTGGAATGGTTCTATCGGATGATAAAAAAATCAAAAAGAGGTGGAAGGAATATTTTGAAAGACTGATGAATGAGGAAAATAATTGGAGTGGGGCGTTAGAGAATAAACCAGTGAATGTGGGATTAGTGCGAATTGTTAATATGGATGAAGTCAGAATAGCAGTAAATGGAATGAAGAATGGTAAAGCCATTGGTCCAGATGGAATACCAGTAGAAGTGTGGAAGTTATTGCGAGTGGATGGATGGACGTGGTTAGCTTTGTTCTTCAATAAGTTGTTGCTGGAAGAAGCCATACCTGATGAGTGGTGCAATAGCTCTTTGGTGCCAATTTTTAAAAACAAAGGTGATGTGCTTGAGTGCAACAATTATAGAGGAATAAAGCTAATGTCACATACTATAAAAGCCTGGGAGAAAGTAATTGAAAGGAGGCTGAGAGAAGAGAGTGAAATTTCACAAACCCAATTCGGTTTTATGCCTGGTCGGGGTACAACGGATGCCATTTTTGCTATACGCCAGCTGTGCGAGAAATATAGAGGTGCGCATAAAAACTTGCACATGGTATTCATTGACCTCGAAAAGGCATACGACCGGGTACCTCGTGAGGTTCTGTGGTGGGCCCTTAAAGAGAAAGGTGTGCCTGGGAAGTATGTGCAGTTGATCCGAGCGATGTACAGTCGATGCAGTACCCAAGTCCGGTCTACAGTGGGCACCACTGGCAGCTTCAATGTGGCAGTTGGCTTACATCAAGGGTCGGCTCTCAGCCCTTACCTCTTCCTGATGATAATGGACGCTCTGACGTCGGACATTCAGGAAGAGGCTCCCTGGTGTATGTTGTTTGCCGATGATATTGTGTTGGTTGCCGAGAGTGGCCTAGAGGTCCAGAACAGATTGGAGGTGTGGTGGCACAGACTGGAGAGTGTTGGCCTGAAATTGAGTAGAACCAAAACGGAATACTTGTTCTGCGATTTCGGCGGTCTCTCCAATCCAGTGCCTTTAGCTCTAGCTGGAACGCCCATACCGATCTGCTCTGACTTTCGGTACCTCGGGTCACTCATCCAAGGGAATGGTGAGGTAGACCGGGACGTAACACATCGGATCAACGCAGGATGGATGAAATGGAGACAGGTCACGGGAACAACTTGTGACCCACGGATGCCCCTCAAGTTGAAGGGTAAAATCTACAAGTCCGTGATAAGGCCTGTCATACTGTATGGATCAGAATGTTGGGCTGTGAAAAAGACGGATGAAAAAAGATTGCATGTAGCGGAGATGAGAATGTTAAGATGGATGTGTGGTGTGACGAGAATGGATAAAGTGAGAAATGAATATATTAGGGGAAGTTTGAAAGTGGCGCCAGTGACTGAAAAGTTGAAAGGGAATCGTTTGTCTTGGTATGGTCATGTGAAGAGGAGGGATGAAACACATGTTACTAAAAGAGTTATGAGTTTACATGTGGATGGATGGAGAGGAAGAGGGAGACCAAAGAAAAGATGGATGGATTGTGTGAAGAGTGATATGAAAGAAAAGGAAGTTAGTGATAGCATGACGAGTAACAGGGCAGAGTGGAAGAAAAAAACGTGTTGCGCCGACCCCAAATAATACGGGATAAGGGCAGGAAGATGATGATGGAAGTTTTTTTTTTTTCAGCAGACATTCATCGCTTTGTGAAAGAATACCATACATACATTCAAAAGCTTTTTCTGACAGAATTTCACACCAAAAATACATTTATATAACGTAATAAAAGTCCAGAACTGCGCCAAAATAACATTTCCTAGCGATTACCAATAAAACTTACACAAATAAAAGTAGGCGGCACTCATAAACCCTCTGTTTACGATGCCAGCGCACAAAACAATACGGTTATTAATATCTACCAATTAATCGCTTCCTCCTTACTATACGACCATCCACAGAAATATGAGTAGCTACCTAAATGAATTACACAAGTTCTATTCCGCCTGTACTATATAATCATTTTAGAGACATCGGATACTGCGTATAGAATAACGAGTTCAGGGAACACAACAACAAACATAGACCAATTATACAGGACCAAAATTCCACGTATTTACCACACAGTTCAGTGAGTCTATTACGTAGGTACTTAGTTACGAAACTGTAAATGGACGCTTTTAAGATTCGGGGATGTGACAATGATTATTTTACGTATTTTCAGAAAACCAGTAACGACATAAGTAGCCAATAATTTTTATTCGGTATTTGAGCCACTAAAAAAGAACTATGATTGCGAGGCTAGACAAATAGCCTCGTTGTAGTGGATATTATGTCTGCGTTGCTTAGATTCATAGACGTGTTTGATTTCACGTACCCGCATGGGCTTATGCTCCATGTGTGGTGTGTTCATATTTGTATAAGCCAATGTTCAATGTTAATTATTGAATTAACATTGAACATTGGCAAGAAAAAAAAAATAATACAAAGAATTGGTTTTTTTTTTCACTTAATAAATATCGAATATTTATTTTGCAAATTGAGAGATGAGACGTATGTTACTAAAAGAGTTATGAGTATACATGTGGATGGGTGGAGAGGGAGAGGGAGGCCAAAGAAAAGATGGATGGATTGTGTGAACAGTGATATGAAAGAAAAGGAAGTTAGTGATAGTATGACGGTTGACAGGATAGAATGGAAGAAAAAAACGTGTTGTGCCGACCCCAAATAAGATGGGACAAGGGCAGGAAGATGATGATTTATTTTACAAATTGTGAACACTCTCACATAAAAAACTCAAATATTAACTAAACTATTTGTACTAAAACCTAACTATGTACATAAATCTATTACAAAAACACAAAGTACACTCAGACGTCGAAGTACTCCTCCACATCGCTTTTTTATCCCACCATTTACTGTAAAATGCCTGCTCAATACTGTACACTTGGTTTAGAAGTCAGAACGTTTAAAAATGACTTGATATTTTAAGCCTTTATTAATGTGAGTTAGGAATTTTTGTGACCGATGACCCTGGTGAGTGTCGCGAGAATCCGATGGATGCGAGACGCACAGGACTGGTCGTTGTTGACACTTGGGGGAGGCCTATGACCAACATCTTTCGGCTGTAATGATGATGATGATGACGAATTTTAGTAACAAAATGGTTTGGTTATATAAATTGTTATTATATTAATGTGAGCATAGAATAATAGACGTTTAAACAAATAAACATTACCTACCCAGGTAACGCGTACCAAAGTTAAATAAATTGTTATTATATTAATGTAAAAACAGAACAGGCGTTTAAACGAATAAACATTACCCAGGTAACGCTTACCAAAATTAAATCATAGAAGTATATGAGAACTTTGCCCAGTGTTTGTATGTATGTAAGTACCTTTTTAATTGTAAAAGCTATTTGTGGCAGTATCCTTCTACATACACCTACCTCGTGGTATCTCACCTCTCTTAACCCTTCGTAAACAATAGTAGATAATACTTGTGTAATATCATGGTTTCTCTCGCGATATATTGTCATCGGATAATTGAATGCTTACAATCCCGATTGGTTCCGTACATATTCGATGTGAAGTTGATATGCGATAATGTGTGCTTACCTATATCCAGATTAATTATCTCGGGAATGAGCTGCCTTGTATTGTCTAGTTAATGTTATAGTAGTTACTGATTTCGTTTGTATATCTTATCAGTTTTGACGTTGAGAAGAAATTAGGCATTTTGATTTTTCGCTTTAAATTATTCTGAACACGAATCAGGATTTTTGGACTATACTTAGGATACTTTTTTTTTGTAGACAGCATTACAATCTGTTTCGTAGACATAACACGAAGAAACTGATACAGTTTTTTTTGCTTTTATTTCTTAAGACTCCTACTGTTAACCGCAAATAAGGAAATTAACTATTGCTCGTCCCAATAGGTAAAACCAGGAGAGATGGACCAGCAGATGAGACGGACCATCGCAATTTCTACCAAACTATTGAATTTATTTAAGCTGACAACACTGCCACGTACTTGTCAACCTGTTTACTCCATGATGCAAGCGAGTCTGTTATATTTTTGTTTGTAAAATTAGCAAAAATACGGATTGAAAGGTATCGGAAGCGTATTTTTTTTAAATTTTAAACAAAGGTACTTATAAGATATTGTGTTTGTATAATTAGAATCGATGTTTTGTGGTTACTATGTTCATGAAATGATACTTTAAAATATTTTGTTTATTTATTGTGATTATAGTAAATCGAAGCGGTCTGTCTCTCCTCACGGTTTATGAGAGATGGACCACGTTATGTATGGGTAAGATGGACCAATAGTAAACCGTTTTGTTTGCTAATTTTAATTGCTTAAGGCTTTTATTGTTACTTTTCTTTTTAAATTTTAATTTATTCAAGTTTTTTTTTGCTGGGCAGTATGCCAAGATGGAAATATAATAATATGCCATATGTAAAAATGAATGCTGCAGTGCATTACGTGTGAACGCTGGCCACATAAAGTTGCACCACATATTCCAAGATGTGCGTACGATGCGATTATATACTGACAAAAAAAATCTTTCATTTTCTTGTTTATCTGTATTTTTTTTTTTAATTTTATTTGATTGTTTGAGACATTTAAATTATATTTTTTTGTTAAGTCCATCTCTCCTTGCTTACTGGTCCAACTCACTCATATATTATGAAAGAGACGGTACGTGCGTAGTTTTTTTTAAATATTTGAATTGTTTATCTAAAGAAGATATGTTTGTGCCCTATAGCAATAATAAATGTTCAGTATTAATAGCTAGTTAGTTTAACACCAGAATGTATATTAATTTTTAAGAAATAAAAAAGTTATCAAATTTAGAAAAAATGTGGTCTATCTCTCCTGGTTTAACCTGAATTTAATTTGAACTTTACAATGTGTAGTGTTCCAGTACACGTTTGTTTTCCTCACACATGAACGCCACATAAACATGGATCACACTGTTGTTTCCCAAAGTTTAGTATTTGTTCGGCCGTATTGATATTACAGCAACAATGCTCGTATTGTTGTGTTGATAACAACAACTAACAACAATGGGTTGTTGTTGTTGCATTACTTGACTACTACTTGGCAGTACTTGGGAAGTTTATAGGCTGTTATTAAAATAGACGCTCCTTCAGTGGTACAATAAGTACCCCTGAAGGAGCTAAACCGTTTTTTCTTAACTTGATATTGTATAAGCATAGGATAAGCAAATATATTATTATTTCCTTTATTTATCTTATTTAAATATTGTTTAAATTGTTAAATATACCTTAAAAAAGAAATATATATAAAAAACATTTTAAAATATACCTAATTAATATTATAATATATATTCGTATAATGATTTCTCAACTGAAGCTCAGGCCTCTATAATTTTTGATTCTAGGACATGTTGGTTGTGTTACGATGTCTTTCTTCGCCGTTTTGAGAGCAGTGGTGCTGTTTAAATAAGACAAAGTAAATTGTCTGCCTGGGTTTAAAACTCACGACGTACAATCCGTAAGTCGGGTTCGTTACCATCTTGCATTACTGCTCTTAGCTCGATCCACCTCCCCTATACCGCATCTGCTAACGACGCTCAACGTGCTCGTGGAGACTAACCCTGGACTGGATTTGTTTGCTGATGGATGGAAGACGATATTATTAGAAAGTTTGTGATTCTGTGAGAAGAGAGAGTGAAAGGTTTAACGTAATTTAGTGTTAATGGCTATTTTGCTGTAATAAATAATAAATCTAAACTTGCTAACCAAACACCAATTTGTTTATTTGTTTTTTTATTCACTAAAAGCCTGACATGCCCTTTCACTCCACCCATGCGTGAGAAGTTATTGGATGATTTCATACCTAAAAAAAGGGGGGGGGGGAATCTAAGGAAATACTGAGTCGATGTGATTTAAAAATTCATCCACTAATACCTCGACATCAACACTATCACTGTGTGTCACACATGAGCTACTTTGTGTGTCCTTAAAATACTCGGTTCTTTGGGTAGTTATGGCACAAGCTTGTCTATGAAAACTTGATGCTGATTTTCTATTTAGTGCTCCGGTGATAAAGTTACTCTATTAATTAAAGTTGACACGATATTTCATCAGAATAATTTAAATTAGTTTTCAGACTCCCGCTAGTTAGTCAAGTCCTGGAACCCACTGGGGCAGCATTACATATCAGTTTTTATTTAAAATTAACATCACAGTTACTAATTAACTTTGACATTCGTACGAACGATGCTTTGCTGCGATGTAATTAAAACTTGCATAAAATACATAATTTTACAATATCAGGGTTCTTTGATAGCCCAGAATTTAAATATAATAATAAGTTTATTCAAATAACGTTTACAAAAAATTTACATTAAGCCAACAGTAACAAGGTTTCCTAAATAATCACAGTGCCTTAAAATATACTAAAATTAAAATATTAAATAAGAAATGAAATCTGGTTAATGGTACATTGTTGTTATGTCTGACAATATGAACAAATGTTAATTAACTACGAAAGCTCTATTCATTGAAAACCAGCTTAGGTAAGTAATACTCGCTTTATTGTTCTTAATACCCAATGTTGGTCTCGCTGTACCTTTCATTGCGGCATATTAGTTTTAGCCCTTCACCATCCCCAATTCATTAAGTACAATTGTTATTTTAAAACATCATTTGCCTAGTCTTTCCGAACAAGAGGGCAGCCAGTATAACTGGATGCAGCTTAATAAACTAGTATTCACAGTTAAATAAATCACATATAACAGTAATATGATTAAAAAAGCTGGTAACACTGGCTAAGTAAACAACTATTTCGCATATCCTGAACTTTTAATAGATTTTTAGTGTTTTTACGAAGAATAGTGGATTAATTTTTAGTGCAATCTCGAAACATAACCTCAATTTTGTGAAACAAGCAATAATCTTCAGTGCCTGCATCAGATTTCGTGAGTTAATTCGTAATAGTCTGATCTATCCAACTGCCCAAAATTTTCAAAACGCACTCACACAACGATTAACAGCTGATTCACAGCTGTTTTTTGAAATTGCGCATACGCATGATAAGCACTCACACAATAAACAAATAAAAATAACGTCACTGTTGTCGACGTCTCACTAAGGCTGCGTTCGGTGGTGGCACATTGATCAGTACCTGAACTGCGAACGAAGAGTAGCGTTCAAAATAAGTAACGAACAATAATCGACTAAGTGTGGTACGGTCCAATTAGAAAATAAATTAACTGCGTAGTGACAAGTGGCGCCACCCCAATCATATAGCTATTGAAGGAGTTTGCAAAGCAATTTAATTAATATAAATTAATTATGCCTCGCACTGTTCGTACCCCTCCAAAGCCGATGGATGATGCAAATATAACGTCCGTCCAGTCTAACTCGGACATACAGAAAGCAGTCTTACCCACTTCTGACAATCCGAAAGTATCTAATCGACAGTCGAAGCGACCCCGCGTAGGTAATTCACCTTCTAGCCCACCTTCTACCGAGATCGAAGATCCTGCTTCTGATGAGTTATTGGACATTATTCGCCGTGAGATAAGATCTACTGTGACCACCGAAATATCAGCATCCCTAAAAGCATGCATTGCTACTGAATTAGGTGAATTAAAAGAAGCTCTAACACTCATCAAAAACCTAGAAATGTCGGTTCAATTTGTGAGTCAACAGTTTGACCAGCTGAAAAGTGAACTCGATAGCTGCAAGAACTCAAATATACAGATACAAAAGGATAATGAGTTACTCAAAAAGACTGTGACCGATTTATCTACCAGAGTGAATATGCTTGAACAGAACTCACGCCAGCAGAATTTGGAAGTTAACGGAGTGCCGGAGAATAAATCTGAGAACCTAGTTAAAACCGTGATGCAACTTGGTAGGGCGGTCTCAAGCACCTTAAAAGAGACGGATATTATATCAGCTGTGCGTGTTAGAAAACTGGATCCCAACAACAGCAATCCTAGAAGCGTGATTGTAAAATTGAACAGCATAACAGCCCGAGACGAGATGTTAACTGCAGTGATGAATTTTAATAAAGAAAACCCGGCAGAGAAGTTAAACTCGAGTTTTTTAGGATATGGGGGCCCAAAGAAGCCAATATTTGTATCAGAGCATCTTTCTCCCCTAAATAAAGAAATACATGCGGCAACCCGAAAAGTAGCACGTGAAAAAGGCTACAAGTACGTGTGGGTACGAGATGGACGCATTCTTATTCGGAAAGGCGACGGGCTACCAGCCAAACAAATACGCAGCCTTGAAGCAGTTGGGTTACTCTGATTCTACTATTCTAAACACCTGGATAAAACCGTGTACTAAATGCTTTACATTCAATATTTATTATCAGAATTTTAGAGGAATGAGAACTAAACTGAGTAGCATTATGCTAAATGCGTATAACAAGAACTATGATATAATCATCGGGACAGAAACATGGTTAGATGACAGTATCAACGACGGGGAATTGCTTGATAGTAGGTACAATATATACCGCAGAGACCGAGCCTCGACGAATGCGAAGAAGAACAAAGGTGGAGGTGTTTTAATAGCTGTTCTTAAGTCTATCGACTCTGTTCGCATGTCTCAGTTTGAGACAGACTCAGAAAATCTTTGGGTGAGCCTGAAGATTACAAGTGGGCCAAAGATCCAACGCCTGAACATTTGTGCTGTTTATCTCCCACCACCTGTACAGCAACAAACACTAGACTTGCTATTAGACAAGATTACCTCTGTAATCGACACGACCGAAAACCAAACACTCATAGCTGGTGACTTCAACCTTGGATTTATAAAATGGACACTGGAGGCACACGGAACCCAAAGTACATCCACATCACCAAGTAACTATAATAACCCGATGGGTTACTCATTTATAGACTGCTTATCCTTAAATAATATTGTACAGTTGAACCCCGTAACAAACCAGCTTGGAAAAACCCTTGATCTAATATTAAGTAACTTTCCGGGTGGATTCGTTTACGAATGTAAAACTCCTTTGTCGGTTATAGACTCTCATCACCCGCCATTAGAGATTGTTATTAAATTTATTTCTATAAGTTCCCTAAAATGTAAACGCACGGTAAAATACGATTACCGCAATGCGAACTATACATTGTTAAATGAGCGAATAAAAGAGATCAATTGGTATAAATGCTTGACCGAGTGTGAAGATGTCAATGCAATGGTAGAAGCACTTTACACACATCTTCATACTATAATTGAGGAGGTCGTACCTAAAACAAAAAAAGCAACTGGTTTGTACCCCCCTTGGTTCAAAAGAGCTCTTATTAGGCTCTTAAACGAAAAGGAAAAGCTCAGAAAACGGTTTAAAAAATATAAAAACCCTCGCGACAACCACGAATACAGATTGCTGGGTGAAAGAGCTAATAATATGATAAAAACTAGCTACAATAACTATGTGAGGACAATCGAGACGGGCTTAACACAAAATCCGAAAGTTTTCTGGTCTTTCGTGCAGGCAAAGAGGTCTAAGTCCAATGATATGCCATCCGAAATGAAGCTTGATAATCAGATGGCTACTTCCGGGGACGAGGTCTGCAAGCTCTTTGCAGCTCATTTTTCCTCAACCTTCATATCATCGGATAATACATTACATGCTTCATTTCAGGAAGGTCACAAATATCCTCAAAATGGTTTGGGTATGGTCACGTTTTCTGAAAGGGATGTTTTAAAAACGCTTAAAAAACTTAATGTATGCAAGGGTTCAGGACCGGATGGTATTCCACCACTACTTGTTAAAAACTGTGCGAGTGGCTTAGCTTTTCCACTTAAAATTATATTAAACCACTCTATTGCAACAGCAGAGTTCCCTTCTAAGTGGAAAGAAGCCAATGTAGTTCCGATCTTTAAAAAGGGTGAAGCGAACGACTGTAAAAATTATCGGCCAATATCGATTCTGTCAGTTTTTTCAAAGGTTTTTGAATCCCTGATATGTCCTCTGCTAACATCGTACTTTAAAACAGAGTTGGCTCCCCAACAGCACGGATTCTGCACTCAAAGATCCACCACAACTAACTTGGTTCTTTACGTCAATGACCTCAGCAGACTTATCGACTGTTGCTCACAAGTTGACTCCATATACACGGACTTCAGCAGTGCTTTCGATAAGGTCGACCACAAGATACTGCTTCAAAAGCTTTCAAACCTTGGCATTTTCGGCCAACTTCTCCAGTGGTTCAGATCTTACCTAACAGAAAGAAAGCAAAAAGTCGTAGTAAAGGGGCATCAATCTTCCTTTTATTACTCAACCTCCGGAGTTCCGCAAGGGTCTCATTTGGGTCCAATTTTGTTCCTAATATTCGTCAACGACATCGTGAACTGCATCAAACACAGTGAATGTTCACTTTTTGCAGACGATGTCAAGTTTTATAAGCAAATAAACTCAGCTAGAGACATATCCCTACTACAAGAGGATTTAAACTCGGTACACAATTGGTGCATACAGAACGGAATGACTCTTAATGCTGAAAAGTGTTACCACATGACCTTCACTAGGAAACAGAATACTTTCCCATCCTCGTATTCTCTGAATGGTCTAACTCTTCAGAAGGTTGACAAGATTCGCGATCTGGGTGTGTACCTTGATAGTCAGCTCACTTTTATTCCACACGTAGACAATATCGTTAAGAAGGCTACCAAAATGTTGGGGTTTCTGAAGCGTATCTGCCACGACTTTAAGTCCGTCCGTACTCTTAAATTACTTTACGTCACCCTCGTAAGGAGTGTGCTGGACTACACATCGCAGGTGTGGAATCCTAACTATAGAGTTCACATTAATAGAATCGAACGCGTCCAAAGGGGTTTTACTAGGTATCTGCGGTACAAGTCAAGCAGCTGTCCTAATACAGCTACTTATCCTGAAAGGTTAAGCCACTTCAAATTGACAACCCTAGAAGAACGCAGAAAAACTATGGACCAAATTATGCTATATAAAATTGTCAATGGTCTGATCCATGTACCAAAACTTCTGGATGACATAAACATAGCAGTCCCCCGAAGTTGTCATCCCAGGTCTGATCGTGAATTGGATTTGTTTTTGCCGTTTGCGGCTAGAACAAACCTTGGACGATCCGCGCCGTTGAACCGCATGATGAGAACATACAACGAAAGTCACTCTCGCACCAATAGCATTGACATCTTCGACAACACTTTGGCTCAGTTTAAAAAAAATCTTTGCACCAACTCGTAAATTTATTGTTACCCACCTATTTATTTTAATTTAACAAAATTTAACTTATTTTGACATTATTTGACATTATTTAATTTAATTAATTGATTTTTTCTATTTGCCATTGATTATTAATAATTCCTAATTCTGTATTATTTTTATAAATTTTTATTGCCTTGTATTTATTTTTATCTGTACCTTTTTATTAATTATTGCATGAACATATAATGTAGAACAATTAATTTAAAATGTAATTATTATTATTAACTTACCAAACCTTGTAAGTGCTGTGCACACCTTTAAGTGAAGAATTCGCTGGGTTAATTGCATATTAATAAGACTTTTTTATTGTAAATGTATCGGCGAACTATTCGTTGGAGTGCCATAATAAATAAATAAATAAATAAATAAATAAATATTAATTTATTTATTACATACTTTATGCACACAAAAGTAAAGAGGCGGACTTAAAGCACTAGGCATTTTCTACCAGTCAATCTTTCAGTGATGCAGAGAAAAATAGCACTGCAATAAAAGAGAGAGAAAAAGGCGAATACAAGAATAGATAGATATACTAATAAACTATAGATATAATACAATTCTACAGTATATACTCAAATTAATAAACTACATACCTACACTAATGTAGTCAAACAATTAGTCCAAATCGACAATTAGAAAACATTAACGCTGTCACGATACTACTACCAACTTCTTACGAATTAGCTCGCAATCTTTAGTTTTGAATGTTAATTGGTTTGTAGCCATCCTGATCTCCTGGGGGAGCGTATTCCACAGAGAAATATAGTCAAAACTGAGCCCAAAATACCGCCCTGGTTTCTTTTAATAAAATATATTATTTTGCTACACAACGTTGACTCACGAAGTTACGGTCCAGCGGTCACTAATGCAGGAAATGTTATTTTAGTAAAAAACAATAACAGGATACAAATTTCGCCCAACCACATCCCAACTATAATAGCCAGTCATAGCCGTCCACGGCCAGCGCTGGGCAGTGCCGCAGCGCCTCCATTATTCACCTGCATATGTATATTGGTGTAATGGGTAGGGTTGCACTGATGGCATATTTCAATACCAATTTACCTGCCCAAAAGTCACTCTAAATTAATAACGTCACACGTATATTCGAGTTCGATGAGCACAAATTCGAGAAATAACTTATTGAAAAAGTCAATAAAACTTTGCTGAAGGACGCGTTTGTCGCTCGACCTCAATTCGCCACCTTCCTGAGTCGACAAACGTTTTTGTTCCAATTTTTTAAATAGCTTTCAATCCTTCGCTTCCACTGAAGCCGCTCACATGTGATAGTGCTGGTCGGTCAAGTGTGAGCTACCCCGTCGGCCGGAAGACTCCCGAGGCGGCAAGCCATTTGCGCCGTGTTCCCGCTTCTCATGCCGGCTAGGAATTCATATCCTGAAAGTAAGCCGGATTGTTGTGACTTTGTAAATATAGTTGCGATTAGTGTAGATATATAACTTTATAGTTACATCTACAATAATGATAACTGTTGGTGCCCTAAACCCTGGGACACCAACACTTATGGTTTTGTAGTTAAAATTTTCTTTAAGGGCCATTTATTTAATATGGGCACATATTGTAGTGAAGTTCGATTGATGCGGTCATGTATGTGCAGTAATAGTTATTACTATGACTGCACATACATGCCCGCATCAATCGCCATTTTATTTTTTTTAACAACCCATTGGTTGTTTAGCAAAATAAAATGGCTACAAATAAAACAAATAGAAAACTTTTTATAAAAAAAATACAACCGACTTCAATGTAAAAAAATACACTGAAAAGTGCAAAAAACTTTAATTTTGGAAGTCGATATTTAACACCGACTTCCGAAATTAAAGTTATTTTGCACTTTTAAAAAGTTAAAAATCAGGGTAGCAATAAAATCACACTAATATTATAAAGACAAAAAATTGTGAATGTGTGTGACTGTGTGTGCGTAAGTATATTTGTTACTTCTTCACGCTCGAACGGTACTACAGATTTCGCAGAAACTTGATACATTGAATAACTGGAATAGCACATAGCATAACTTTTTATTCCGTGAGTAATTCCATAAATTACTCAAAAATCGGAAACTTTACTACAAATTGACAATCAACAGGCACTTTTGGATTGTGTAAAGGTCGGCCAGTCAAAAAAAGTGAAACTAATTTTACATTTCAAAGCGTAATTCTCTATGGAGCAGAACGTGTAAGAAACTCCGCGGACACTCTTTTAAATCAAGTTATGAGTTACATCTTGGTAACATATTTTTGTCGCTTATAACATTCTCAATTTGCAATGTAAAACGCCATATCTCACCCACATAACTCGTGCTCACCTATTACGTTAAAAATGTTTTTCCTCTCTAATACTTATTTAATCTCCACGGCCCAACAACATCGACTTAAGAATTACAAGAGCGCTACATAACATGGTTATCTTTACAAAGAAAAGTTTTATTGGATAAAAGTGCTTATCCAATTGATATAAGGCTTTGAGTAACGCTCTTGCGAGCGATGTCGCGGGGGACTCTTTGCCTGTCAGCTTTGCGATTTGTGTGGGCTTGTAAGTAGCTAGTTTTTTTTTCTAGTTTCCTTAAGGTCGCAAAAATATAAGATATATTGATAATATTTGTAAAGCAACAAAATATTTACTTTTAGAGATGTAAATATTTTGCAGAATTGTTCGAAAGATTCACGATGGCGGCGGCTCTGGGACGCAAAGGGCAACTAAAGGAGTACAGATCTCGCTCCAACCAAGCTATGATTGGCGGCACTGTAAGCACAGTGTAGCGGGTTCGATTCCCGCATGGAATAAACATTTGTAAGGCCAACAGTTAATTGTTCCAGCTCTGGGTGTCTTGTGTATGTGAGTTTACATGTTTGGGAGCGCACTCATGATACAGGAGTGAAGCCTAGTGTGGGGCAACTCGTAAAAAAAAAACACTACCATAAAAAGGTAAATGTAAGTATTGAAAAACTTGTTTTAAAGTCCATCTCAAGAAACGTATTTAGATAAGTTCAAGTCAATATTCTTTTCCCGATTTAAGCCGTGAGATTAGACGCAATAGGGCTTCTTTTTGTTCTATTAGTTGAAACATATATAATATTTCTGGACAGGGGTATCACGCACACACTTTAGGCCTTTTCAAGTTATAGTATAATGTTAGTTTGTGCACCACCTTAAGGTCGACTAATAGAAAATACCTAAGGCATTAATTAAGTCCATCTTTGTACAGTGTTTACTAGTGCACATATAAAGTTAATAAATAAATATTAAATCTATTTTAGTGAAGTGAACTATAGCGTAGGTACAAACTCCAAATAGGGATTAATTTACTATCTGTCTTAACTTTGATTCTTTCAAAGACGTCTGCATTAGATACTATACTTTTCAGCAAAACCGATTTACATGAGAACAGCAGAGACGAAGCGCGGCGGGAGTCTGCGAAGCGAACCCGTCAACGCTCAAACTAAAGACAAGTTCGACGCAAAGGAATTGCGAGTGCCCGCCTCGTCGGCTCTTCTGTTGATAACATGCCCAAAGTGGGGCGAAATAAAATATTCCGAGACGGCTTTCTAGTAAATTGAGAAACCGACTCAGCCAGGAACTTCGAGGTTCTGAGCGAGAGCGATACAATGTACGTGTGGAGCAAACTAAAACAGCGACTCATAACAGATGGTTGGGAGGACACATTTTTCATACATTTTTTTTTTGAGAAACGAAGTGAATCTGTTCCTTTTTTATGTTTGTTTAAGTACTAGCTTCTACCGGTGTCTACCCGAATAAAAGACGAATTTTGTCCCAAGGGAACGTACTACCGAGATATAAAGTATTCTATGTTTTGCTCAAGGACATGTTCAACCCATGTAAAGTTTCATTCAAATCCGTTCAACCGTTAAGTCGTGAAGAGGTAACAGACAATGAAATGAATTACATTCGAATTCATAAAATTAGTATGAAATAACGGATTATAATTTAGTTGTATTCAAGGCTAGAGTGAATAGGCTCTTAATATATTAGTGCGCCTCACCATCAACGATTGCATCATTGCTTACCATCTGGTGTGATCGTAGTCAAGCGCTAGTTTATGTTATATAAAAAATTAAATTAAATTAAAGATTGGTCCTTCCTGAGAGCAAATTTTTGTTAGGACTATTTAGTAATAGGTACCTAGATAACCATAAATATCTACCTATGAACATCATATCGCGAGGTTTAACGTGTACCGTGTCCGCTACAATAATTTGGGAAAAAATCTTATCATGTGTAGGGCAACCCTTCTAAATCAGATTCCTTATTCGGAAATGTTCGGAGTGCGAAAATATACCTTGTCGTGCCCCAATTCCATCCTGTAACAAACTCAATTTTTGACAACCCTACGCCGTTAGTGGACTAAAATACTGTCGACACCTTCATTTAATATTACATAAATACTGTGCGTGAAGGTAAATAATGAATGGAGAGCGAGCGAGTATATTTGACTGAACCGCCATCATTCCTCGCGAATTCTTTGTACATTGCCCGCAGAAGAGCCGGGAATTTAATAAATACCCGCGGGCACGTGTAGCGCCTATAGTACATGTTGTGATATCAGTGTTCTTGTTCATACACTCATTATTAATTTGGTACACATTGTTTCTATATTGTATTATTCTTGTAAGGGAAAGGCTGAGGTGTTGCTTAAACTTTGTGGTAGCCGCCCCGTTTTATGTTTTGCTTGATTTTTATGAACGACAACCCTTTTTAACCGACTACAAAAAAGGAGGAGGTTATCAATTCGGTTGTATTTTTTTTATCATTATTATTTTTTATGTTTGTTACGTCAGAACTCCGTCGTTTATGGACCGATTTGCAATTTTTATTTCCCTTAATAGGATATGCTTTCAGATTGGTCTAATTTTTTCAAAATCCAATTTTGATGATGGGATTCATGAGGAATCGAGGGAACTCCTCGAATATTATAGGCAACCATATAATGATTTTGATATTTTAATTGAGAACTTCAGCATTTACAATCAAAAAGTAACATTTGATGAAGCGGAACTGATGAAGAAGACCAGAAATGGCCAACGGAACTTCAAACTCACATAGATATCACAATGAAGATAGCTAAGCGACTATGACAAAACAAATAAATAAATGGTTCTGAATAGTTATGTTGAAAATGGTATCATCGAAGTGAACTGATGATGATGATAGAGCCGGAGCTCCGTAATTAATCAATGTAACCTAGCCGTGTTTGGACTTATTAGAATTGTCATGAAATGCACTTTCGCTTTAACGTACGGTACGGTATCAAACTGATCTGATGATGGAGCCGGAAGGAAAGCACAGGAACTCTGTAATTAATCAATGTACCTAACCTAGCAGTGTTTGTGTTAATTGGAATCGCCACTAATCACTAAAAAAAACACTAAAAGAATCAAATTAACTTTAATTAAGGAAGTCGGTGTTAAATAACACCGACTTTCGAAATTAAAGTTATTTTGATCCTTTTAGTGTTTTTTTTTTAGTGAAGTCGGTTATTTTTTTAATGAAAACAACAACTTATGATCATGGTGATGAATAACAATAATCATCATCAGCTTTATCTGATTAAAATCGTTTATGTTTCAAAACCTAAGGTACCTAAAAATATTGAAATATCACGTGAGATATTTAGTCTCGTAGTATCCTGCGTACAATATCCTCTGGTTAAAATGATTACACATTAATAAATCTATTAAATCGTCATCTTCCTGCCTTGTCCCGTGTTATTGGACCTCGGCGCAACACGTTTTGCTTTCATTCTGTCGTGTCACCCGTCACGCTATCACTAACTCCCTTTTCTTTCATATCACTCTTCACACAATCCATCCATCTTTTTTTTGGGAGGGACGCCATCCAGCCACATGTTACATATATAACATTATTTGTATGCGAAACCTGAATATAGTTTTTTCAGAATCAGTAACTGAATCGATTTCAATTAAAAAATTAATTTTTACTAAAAATATTTAAAAAACGTCACAAATCAGACACCAGAGAAAAAAAGGTCACGGCAGGTCATAGCGGGCATTAGGTGCGAGCACACAGCTGAGTGCTGGAGCAAAACAACCCCTAAGTTACCCGGATGGCCCGGTGACGATGTATTTTTGCGGACAACCAGGTAACAGAAAAAGCTTATAACTCTGTGATTTTTTATGATACAGTTATAAAATTTTGTGCATAGATTCTTTACATAAAAATACTAAACACTTGTTTCGGTTTCGCATATGCTAAAATTAACGTTGTATATCTATTAAATATATTTTATATCTATCTAATTTAATGAATTTAATTTCTTTCTTTCTCACTTGATACTGAAGACCACGGACATTCCACGTGCTTGGTCGGTTTATCTCGCCCTGTAGAAGCTATCACGCCTAAATCATTTAAATTACCTAACGTAAGATTCCCTCTGCACAGCTCGCGTAGGACGTCGTAAGTCTCTCGAGCAACCCTTCTCTAGCTCGAAGGACCCATGACATCTCCGATCTAATAACCTTTTCTAAATATACATACATTATTTAACATCCCAGTGCGCTGAGTGTATTATGTATGTGCGGATAACTTCGGCCACCTCAGAGCGGTGAGCTCATTTATCAAGCTTACACTCAACTTAAACCGTTAGGTGTCTATGAGACTCAAGTTATGATATAATGGACCCATCTATATTACAACTATCCCAAACTTAAGTAAACAACATTTGAATTAAGTATATTAAGATTTTATAATGGCCATTCAAGGTAACCATTTAAGCAAAATCGTCCGCACTTTTGCCGTTTTTAAAGTCCTATTTTCGCGTCCCTTTGCAGCACTTTATCACAATAATTGTCACTTAGACACCCCAGTACTTCCTTCGTATACATTCAGATATTTAAATAAAACTCACACAAGCGGAAAACAAAGGCAACGTAAAAACGTTTCCTTTGTTAATCCATTAAGTAAATTAAAGCAAAAAAGAGAGAATGTTCTGAAACACAATGAATAGGAACAAAACTTGAACGAGGCCGGATCGCTTTCAAATCCCTGAGAGTGAAACTTTGGGCGAGTAATAGATTAATATGCTAATAAGTGCGAGTCTGTGCCGCGCTCGCAGCGCCGCCCCGCGGCCGCCGCTGGCGACCAGCGCGCGACCATTAGCCTGCTCTTTATTCATTCAATTAAGATCGGATATCACATTGACGAAAATGCAAAATGTTGCAATTAAATAATACAGCTGCTAATGCGCACTGCACTTTTTATGAAGCTATTCATGTCAAAACTAACGAAAATTTCATTAACGATGAATTACGGAGACTTATCCAACAGTCTTTAAAGCTACAGAAACTGGCGTCGCGAGTGGCGTGACGGGTTAGGCTCCTACCTGAAGAACTAGCCAGTTATAGGTAGCCAGGGCCAGACAAAAATAGAAGAATAGAAGGGAGGTCCTTGCCCTGCAGTGAGACACAACAGGCCCATACACTTTTCTCAGGTCCTGTTGTAACATTTTGTTTAATTGACAACGTCTTCAGTGATGATCTTAGTGAAAGAAAAATAAAGCTTTCAGTAGCTTATCGCGA
This sequence comes from Mythimna vitellina, assembly GCA_949316375.1. NCBI lineage: Eukaryota > Metazoa > Arthropoda > Insecta > Lepidoptera > Noctuidae > Mythimna > Mythimna vitellina. The sequence continues at coordinate 480,150 of OX438691.1, read as the reverse complement.
CAGTTTTCCGGACACAATGGTTATTGTTGAATAAATAGCCTTGAATCAAATAATGTAGCTAAGTTTACGTCGCCAAACTAAACAGAACGTTTTACTTTTTGAACAATATCATGCCAAGGATAAAAATAAACTACCTACTGTAAGTGTAGAGGATCCTAAAGAAACAATATCAGGGTAGGTCAATTATGTTGAAAAACCCCGTCTATTTTCAGAAAACGTAGAATGTCGACATTTTTACGTTCCTAGAAATATATGAATAAAACGGTTTACTTACTTGGTACTTTATTTGAAGTTTTGAATTACCAAAATAAATAATAGGTACTTATCGAAAACTTCTCTGCCGCACATTTTCCTGTAGCACTAACTCAAATAATTTCGTAAGCTCGCCATACGCTAAATTCCTTAAACTCCGCCTAGGCAGGCACTAGCAGGCATTTCGTGCTAAACTCTGCCAAGCAATGAATAAGTGCTCTTGTAATTTTAGGTCGAGAGCTTTTTGTTTTTGCGTGTTCACGAATTTATGGTTTGCCTCCAAACTGCTCGGCACTTAATAACAGTAAGTTTGGGTAAAACGTTAGAAACGAAGTGAACCCTGTCGCGGCTGTTGCGCGGTTATAACGCGTAGTAACAGCTGTTATTTGATGAATACAGTGGATAGTGGTAGATCAGTATTTTATTTGCACAGTTTTATACATAATCCCATAACAAAACTAATCAAAGTTTAACAACTAAACCATTAAAGGCGTTAAAATTCAACACGACAGAATTATTTTATTTTGATTGTTTTATTGCAAGAAGACTTTTAATTTTATAAAAGCATCTCCAAACAAAAAAGAAAACCAAGCTGAAAGCAAAGGAATAATAAAGTGGTGTGCACTTGAAACATGTTAGCTTCAGTATTTTCCATTTTGATTGCGATTCACTTCCTGTAATGTGTTTGGATTTCGCGTCATTAAATTATGCCAAAATTGTTTGTTCGACGTAAGCCCGAGTGTTCCGGGGTCCTCATTACAATTGCTTTGGGATTTAAAGTTTTTAAGTCAGAGCTTATATAAAATCACAGATGAAATTAAAATGAATGAAAGGGTTTAACAATTTTCAAGATGAATTTAATGTTACACTATTTAATGGCCATCTGCTACCTCCCTTATAGGTTCATTTTTAATCACTAGGTATCAATAAAGGTAGTTTTTTTTTTGTAGTCGAGGTACTGATGCCTTACCACGAGCTCCTAACGCGATCCATTTTACGACCTGTGCTGAACTGTTAAAGGGATGGAGATATATAGGGTGTATAGCTCCATCCTTGTTTTTCGCTCGTTCGCCTGATATTAAACACGTCATGGTAAAGCTATTGAACCATATTACACAGTGTTTATTGATTTAATCAGAACATAATTATCTGTATAGTCTAATAACTCTCATCTCAGAGCATAATGTGGTTCCGTATTTAGTCATTATAGCATAGCATAGTCGGCCTTGTAATGTTCCCACTTTTGGGACCTTTTCCTTCACCGTTTTGAGAGAAGTGGTGAAGAAATAAATCACAAAAAGTAATGCGCCTGGCTGAGTTTGAATCCGCGACCTACAACTCGTAAGTCGGTGCCGTTACCACTCAGCCACCACTGCTCTCTTTTTCATTATTTATATTAAAATCATACACTATCAACATTTAAATTTCAGTTTAATGTTAACAACAACATGTTTACCCAGCACGCGTCCAATTGCTGTACTTGCAATTGGCTCCGACCTCACCGGCTAGTTGCACTAACGATCGCTCTGTCCGAGATAGAGGCCGCAACGAAATAGTCTTAACTGTTTGCTGCCAATTATCACGTGCAGCTCCATTTTGAGGCTCAGATTTTATGTAAGACAGAAATTACGGCAATGGACAAATAGATAGACATAAATGTTTATTGCTCTAGCAATTTGCTTCTTCAGCTTTTTAATAAAAACTGAATAGAAAACTGAGTGTCACTGAAAGATGCCAGCGGCCACAATTCATCTCCAATGCACGCTTCTTGTAGGACAGGCCACAGGAACCAAGCCACGAGAGGAAGATAATTGTTAATACAGATCAATATGTAGGCATGTAAAAGTGTGTATGCTTTTTTTTTTCACCATATCTTACTTTATTTGTATGTAGACCGGTATGTATCTAAGTATACATATTTTTTTTGTACTTTTCTATATGTCTCTGCACCACCCTAAGGTCGACTGGTAAAAAATGCCTAAGACAGTCCGTCTTTGTACAGAGTTTCATTATTTCATAAAGATTTAAATAAATAAATAGGTATGTTAACTTGGAAAGCGAGTAACTCCCTAAGTTTTATTAAAATAATATGGACAGTTAAACGAGTATTCGACCGCAATGAACCTACTTACGTAGGTATACAACTCTGCGCCATGGACGCACTCGGGCTCACGGCCCATGTAAACATGTGTATCAACATGACACGCATGTATTTGCAGAGAGTCGGAACATCCCGGCACCCGACAGGGACAAACTGCCTCCGGGATATTAATTACAACCAAGTTAATGTGATGTTCAAATAATTAATTAAAAATATGGCTTTTCAATTTTAATATGTCATCAAATTACAACAGACTAAAAAAATATCATAAATATTTTTATATTTATGATATTTTTTTAAAAACTTGAAAAAAAACAAAACAAAGTTTTGTTTTGAGTAGGTACCTAACCTATTCAAAACAAAACTAAAAATATATGCTTCTACATAATGGTTTCTAACTTCAAAGAACTACAATGACCATAAAGTTGTAAATCAAAAGATACATAAAATATTTTTTTGCCAGACTTTAACAAGTCTCTTAAAGCAGGAAAATGTTTCATTTTATCCTTACAGTCACAGGTAAGTACATATAGAATCCAAGTACCTATCAGCAATAAGACGTCCTCTGAAGAAGGTAACGTCTAACGTCAACGCTATGGGTTGCCGGCAATCGCACAAAACCTTTAAGCTTCGGCCAGGGTGAGATCCTGGCGCGGGCGCAGAGGAGTGCGCCAACTACAAAGCATCAAAACGATGAAACTATGCTTCTGTATTAAAATGACTGTAATAAACACTTAGCGCCAAGTGATGGAGCAGCTTCGCTAGCAAGTTCGTCCATTGTTTTACTGCGAGGAAACACACCCAGCCTCTACTGCCCACACAATACTTACGACCACAAAATCGCGCTCGCTTCCGCGAGTCACCGAGAGGACACTCTTGACACTGTCTTATAGTGTACATCTACACCCTCGTCTAGTTCCCTCACATTACTGTTCCTCTTGCTATTGAACCGTTACACCGTTTTCACACTTTTAACTTCTCAAAAGAAATGTTCTCGTCCTTTTTTTTTGATAGCTTTTCGTTGAAATTGTTCGGAGTTATATTACTATAAAATTGTATAACACTTCTTTGAAAACAGAGTAACTTAGAGGTAAAACAAGCTTTGAAATATGCAAAAGGCAAGCTACGAAAAATATTCCATATGAAATTCAAATGAAATAGAGTAGTCATAAACTCATAAACAAGGCATCAAACCTTTGGCACGCCTCGCCCGACTCACATCTACATATCAGCAAAGTGCATTCAGAGTTTTTCGCAGTGTGAAAATCTCAGGCGAATCCGGAGTTGGAACTGTGCCCGGTAAATGTCGATAGCTTTGCGCCCTCTCGAGTTAGAGGCAATGCTGTTAGTGAGCGGGGCCGTGGGCGAAGCCAAGAACATTTCTGTTTGCCCCTGCGGATCTCAAGCGTGACGGCATACAGCTGTCAGCTCTGATTGCGGATTAGACAAATAGCTATAGGGTAAATGTACACACTTAGTCTAAATTTCCTTATTCACAAGGAACCTCCTCTTGAGATGAGGCTGCACGAAGGCGCACATACCGGTCTCGAGCGTGAGTCGACATATTCCAATATGAACTGCTGACGGAAGGCGGCATTTATGTAACCTTAATTTCCTTTTTCGATTATTCGGTAAAATTGCTGTCGTGACATGAATGATGTATGTGTGGGCGCTGAGCAGTGCGGGCCGGACGCGTGACGGACGACGTCCGGACATACCCGTCGTATACCGAGGCTTACCAAGCCCCTCTTTGTGGCTGCTGGCTCGAGTCCGGGGTCCCTGGATATGCGGGAATCGAAATTCCGCCTCGATCTGTGTCGTTGGCAGTAATCTGCTTTATTGGTATAAAAAGACACATCCCGCGAGCTGTCACTCACGCTTGCTACCTTCTATGTGCCGTATGCGATGTCTAAAGAAAACTAAGTAGGTAGGTACCAGGTGCATATATTTTACTATTACCTTTGAGCTACAAGACTCAGTCAAAACCGTTTCATTTACTATTAAAGGGTAGATCTAGAGTACAAGAAACATCATCGCTACCGAATCATCAGGAAAAACAGTAAAAGAAATTAAAGAAAAATAACCAGATTTTTCGGAGAAACATAAACGCAGTGTATTTCAGACGATTTTGTGTCACCGGTTCAGGTAGACACAGTGCGTTCCGATACATGGACATGACACAACATAATCTGTTCGACGCGCATACTGAATATAAATGACGGCATTCCGACGACCTCGATCTGTGGAACAAAAACTCGGCGGCATCACATTTGTCATCCCAATTTTCAGAAACAGAAGTGATTACGATTAAAACTGAGCACTCTCTTAGTTAACGAGGCTTACTTTGATAGATGGTCACTCGGGCGCCCCTCTCTACCCTCGAGTGCATATCCTAACGATCGTCCGGATTAAAGTGAAGCTGTACAGCTCGTTTGGCATTGTAGCCAATTTCAGCGCTAACAAGAGAAGTGCGACGGATTCGAAGATAATTGGAAACTCCTTTGAGGGTCTCGAGTGTTCCTGTTGACGGAGTCAGGTGGATAGATTAGCAAAAGATCAAACGTGTCTCCAAAATATTAATTCTAGAGAGGTGGCAAGACTTTGATATAAACGGTCAAAGGTGAAAATATTTTGGAGACACAGGGTCGCAGCAATCAAGTCAGCGAAGTGTTGCAAACAACGCCGGGACGCATCATTTAACATACACATCAAGTGATCGTGAATAAGCTGTTGAGTATTCGCAACAAGCGAGAAGGCTTTGATGTAAAAAAGATACGTTTCTCTCAGTAAAAAACGAATTATTATTGGCTGTAATCTTTCTGCTGCCTTTGAACTGCGTGTCTTGTGTGTGACAGTTTTATTGCGTACCGAGCGCCAGCGTGCCAGCCGCGAGTCTGTGGTGTGGGCGCGCCGTACTCGGTATGTTTGCAGCCTGTCAACTGTGCCAATGCCAAAACATCTCTCAACTAACTTCAATTTCAAAGTTTTCATATAATTAAAATTTAATTCAATGAATACGGCTTTGTAGCGTAAGTCTTGTAGAGGTTCGATGTCCCGCCCCGTAATGTGCCTTGTTTAATTTTGGTCGTTATTAGCCACCGTAATGAATTTCTCTTCTTTCAAGCTCCCGATAAGTTCAGAGACAAAGGCTTTTGTTCGCGTGTCGTATAAATAAGCCGGTGGGCTATACTCGTACCGCAGGGCGCAAAACTTTCAGCATTAAGATTTACGAGCGCGTTTAATCTTGCGGATGACCTTGCGGCGCAGACTGCCGCCGTGCGAGAGCAGGCACAGCACCGCCCGGGAGCACAACTTGTAAACAATTTAAAGTATCCGTCTCCCAACGGCAGCGCTACACTCTCCAAGTTCTCAACAATAAAAGAAATGTCGTGTTCACGTCGACGTTACCACTCTCAACGCTTTTATCTCGAAATCTCTTCAAATGCAATAACGATAGAAATTTAGCGCGAGATCGAAGTGCGGCCATTAGACCTCGTTGTGAGCATTTGCGTGGAAATTGTAACGGTCAAAGCGAGTGCGGGATCCTCACGAATAAACACGAATGTCCGTAGTTATACGTAATTCGTAAAACCAAATTGGGTTCAAAAAGAAAATCTTCGCAAACGTAAGACCCGCTCTCCCAAATCCTCTGCGTCCGTACTCTCCTTTATTATTGCAAACGTTAATCCAAATCTTCCAGGCCGTCTGTTTTCTCACTCGGTTCCTCACAATGGTCTCGTCTGTTTATTTTGGCTTCGATTTTGACCAATATCGGGATCGTTTTATCTCACCAAGTTTTACGACTGTGTCTACTCGCTTCCGAACAATATCATACGTTACTTCCTCTCCATAAAAACAATGTCGTCTAATGATAAGACTTGCTATTATGATATTTTCGTAGCTTGCTCTTCCCCCGGCCTCCGTAGGCTGGTAGCAATTTTTGTAATCTAGTTTCTGGTAATAAAATCCAATAACACGATCACACCGAGAACAATAACGTAAGTAATTCGGTGTAAAAAGCAATCAAGGCTTAACGTACTGAAGATGTTCCAGTTCATTAGCGCCGGTGCGAGCATGCAACGCACGCGTGTCGACGGACGAGCCGCGCTGCGGGACGCGGATCCGCGATCATCCATCATCCGCGGACGGCAGCGGATTTTTATCCACAATTGCGAATACACCGCCACAGGGCGAAGCTAATTTATTTTGTGCGGTAATCATTTGCGCGTTGTACACCACGACTGGGGTTTGAATAGATTTATTCAGAGCATGAAGATAAATAGTATAAGATATTCAATTTAGGGGTTTATGTCCGACCTCGGGGCTTTTGAGAGAGGAAAAATGCAAATATGAGTATTTACCAGGACGTCTATAAACAAGATGATTTTCATAATAAGCTGGGGGCGGAGGCCGAAATAAAAGCCTATCACGATGAAAGTATTGGAGACGCGTCAGCGGATCCGCCGGCCGTAAAACAGTCCCTCTCGTAAAACGAATTTAATTCTTCGTTTCCACATTAAGGGCCGGAAGGGACTGATGATGATTTAGGAAAATGATTACGTCACATTTTCCTTTCTTACGTCCTTTTTATGTATTGTCATAAATACGCTTAGCGTTCGCGCGGCTGTCTAATGAGCAGAGGTCGAGGCGAAGACGAACCGGCGTGGGCGCCCGGACGCTGGGAAACTGTTTGATATTTATTTGCTTTGATTGTAATCTCCTATAATTATTTGGTGTAGCCGGTCTTTTGAAGGTGCTATTTTTTGAACGAACATTGAGAGTTTTTAGAGAAAGTTCAGTGGCTGTTGTAATTATTCGCAATTTGATTCCTATTAGATAGTTATTGTATTGTAAAATTGGTGTAGTTTTGTAGCTTAACTGTCTACACAACTAGACAATATTATGTGGAATCTTTGAAACAGGCGCGATTTCGGTAAAATAGAGCTGAGAATGTTATAGTATATAGTACCTCAGCGAAGTTTGTTCAGACGGCAGACTCGATACATAAGCTGCCAAATATTACAATTAAATATAAGGATGTGTTACATCTGCATTCAACTTTCTAAACTTAACAATGGCTAAATGTACAAACCATGCGAAGAAATAATGAGAAAAGAGAGACAAGAAAATTCCTATTAATAGAAAAATTTGGAACAGAAATATTAATGAGACTTCGAAATATCTCGTACCCAATTATGTATTTTCATAACAAAAAAAGGTTAAAAACTTATAAACAATTATAATTGGATATTTACGTAACATAAGCTAAGTTAGTAACGAAGGATAAGAATAGATCAATTGTAAACAATAACCTTTTTAATAGAAATATAAGATAAAGAAATAAATAAATGAATAAGATGAAGATTTTATACCTAATATTTGTACCAAAATTATGTTGAATAAAGACGAAACAAGAAAAAAAAATGAGTGCTCATTTCCATAAAGGATTTTAATACACTCTGAACAGTTCTACAGAAATTACCTTTCTTTATGGAAGGTATTTGTGAGGAGCGACAGTCGAGTCGTCGTCAAAGGCTCTCGCAATACGCCGTGTTTTTGATAAATGATGACGAAAAATATTTTTCTCGTTTGCCGCTGCTCGCAAACGATATTGGTTTTTGATAACGTCACTTTGCTCCTTTAAAGCGGGATGTTGAGATAAATTCCCATCAGTTTTAATACAAAGCAACAAACGTAATCTACGGCACCGCTCCCCGCGCCCGCGCCCCGCCCCGCTGTCGCCCGCGTCAGATCTGATAAAAAATTCTTTTTAGAGGATCAAACTGTTGCGAACGCTACCGCGTATTAATTATTATTCTTGCTCATTTCATTGCCTAGCGTTTGATGTACTCTTGAATACTATTTGACGAAATATAATCTTTTAGGAGTCGCAATTTTTTTTAATAATGTCTTAAATTTTCAGTATCACGAAATAATTGCTCGTTTCCGAAAATAAAACCTAGTGACGTAAAAATCCCTAAATCAATAAAATGGTAATTTCCCTATCAAAGATGGAGATGATAGCGTTTCATTTCTTGATTGGTTTAACGACAGTAGCTATCGAGTACGGTCTTACAAAAGAATTTGGTTTTCAATTTTTTTTCTTTTTATTAATCCACCGAAAATGTACCATGTTTTATAATTAAAAGAAGGTATCTAATAATAAGGTTAATCATGTTAAAGTACCTATAGGATAAGTTCCTTCGCAGCATATCAAATGATAAATGGTATTTTGCAAATTTGCTATAAATAATACTTTTACATATCAAAAGTTTATTGTAAGTAGGTACTGAGTATAATTACCCCCAATTCTTATAATACAGTTACTATTTCTTGTTTACGGCAATGGGTTCATTCCACCATCAATTGCAATCCGACGCGTCACGCCTGCTCGCTTGACATCAAGTACTATCAACGCATATGTAATGTAGGGCTTGTTATATGTACCCCACGCCACAAACAAGCCCAATTGTTCAGGTAATTTGCGCCAATATCCCTCATCATACACTTACCGTTCAATACAAAGGCCCTCTCCTGTCACTCATGCTCAATCATTTCGTTTGTTTCCAAGGAATCTATATTAAATTTCATGGCTGTGTGAATTTATTTGATTCGCATTACGTCCTACCCTCTCTTGACAGAATTCCTTTTAATATGATTCGTCGGGTGTCACTCTCTGACGTCATCAATCATCCGTAGTAACTTTCTCAATATATTTTTATCTTTATTGAACTCTTTTCATTCAGAAGTTCATCATTAAGAATTTGCTCTATTTTCGTGATGAGTGACATAAAATATGGCGGAGTGCTTTGTTAAACTTTCGACATCTTTGGTTCGGCACAGATGTTATTGTAAATGTGAATAGGATTACTTTGTAACAGAGGTAATGTTTGTTCAGTAGTTACTCGAAGTAGTTGAGCTGTGTTCCCGAGAGTGTGTTCTCAAGTAACATAAAAGTTACAAATCCTAAGAAGTACAAGCGCACGAAGTGGCACTCTGACGTGGTGTAGGTACACTGTTATGTATATGTCGCAGCCAACTATACTCCATTCGCTTTAAGATTAGACAATTAAACGAACCTTATTTTACTGTCCGTTCAATCCATTTTACTTCTTTATTAGCATAATGATGGCATTAAAAGGAAAAAAGTGGTTACAATACCTAACCATTTGCTGCAGCCGCCAATAAAAGTCAAAATCGATAAAACAGACGGTAACAATGGTTTGTTAAGATGTCTAATCCTCACGCGAATGGAGTACAGCATATTTCAATGACGATAAAGTCTAAACGTCAACGTTCAATTAGCGACCTTAATGTCATTAAGCCGATGAGTCTCAAACAAAATTAATTGGACTAACAGGTTAATTCGGTTTAGGCCTTTCATACAATAGTGTGACCATGTGAAGGGAAAAAACTTAAGGTACCATGACATGAATAGGTTAGGTTCGAATAAGATCATCCTTCATCTTATGACCGTCGTCAATAGTACGTTTTGATACAGGTAGAGAAAATTTGTCATTGCGACTGAGGAGGTATTTGCCCGAGTCGCAGGTGAGGCTGTTACTGCTGTGTGCTGAGTTCTGCAGTGACAACTTTTCAAATGTATAAACAAAGTTTTTCAATACACTTACGAAGAAATAAATGAACGGAAGTTGACCGGTGACTCGTGAGGGTTGCTTAGTGCCCAGCATAATACGATCAATACAATCAATGATGGCGGGAGGAAACTCGCGTACTTTTCCGAATTAGTCTGGAAAACAGGTCATAAATTGCGTGCCTAAAAGCGGTAGAGATAAGAGTGGATTTTCAAGTAAACTGTGTATTGAATGTATACTATTCAGCTAGTTGAATGGCACATTGAGCAAAAAGTTAAGCTGTTCACTAAATGGTGAGTGAAGCGACTGCGACATGTACAGTACACCACGCCGGAGCTCCCTCCTTACGGCTGCAACCTAAACTTCGGTAACTTCGCTTGCTGCTGACTCCGCTCGCTTCTATTAAATTGCTTCATTTTGTTTTGTTTTGTTCTACCAACTTAAGTTGTACGCTCACTGTTATTACATTGTATGAACTTGCTGAATAATACAATGGCATCGTACTGAAACTCTTATAATAATAAAATTTGATAATAGGAGAACTTTTTGTTCAAGAAAATGGAATTCTCTTTAGAATACAACGAGAAAAATGTTTAAGGTGATTGTAGATAAAATATTAAGAACATTTGGCATTACTCATGTATTGCTCCGACTTTTTCATCTAATAAAATAAAGAACAAAATGCGAGCCCTTTATATAACACAAACAACCCAACGTTTGTATATAAATAATAAAATAATGCTAGACACAAGGGCTTAAAATTGAAATGCGCATTATGCCCCGTTTACACGTGGGCCCAGCTTCGGCCAATCGCCATCCCTAGCCATTATGTAAACGGGGTTTCTACGTGTAAACGTACCATTAAAATTGCACTTTTCGTGTAAATATATGTCTTTTGACTAGACAAAAATCCGTGGTAATAAACAGAGACGTGGACGACTTCACATAAACGCATGATGCACAACCATATACTAGCAAGTGTATTGTGTATGTAGTTACGCATGTACTCTCTCACGCGGCGCCGCCTGCATCTACGCCACGACACTTGAATTACAAGCAGCAAATATTATGTTACGTTATGTTATGTTTATGTTACGTTAAATATTGAAAGTCTCTTCATTGATTTTGGAATGTATTGAAGCGACATTAGCTATAGTAGTGTATACTATTAATAACAATTGACTTACGTGGGCTATTCTTTTTTTCAAACAAGAAAGTACGGTCGACTAACCGTATATGTATATATACAGTAATAGGCGATTTTCCAGTGTTACAGACTTTGTTTTCAATATCAAGTTCTACCATCTCAAATCAACCGCGAATATCCCTGAAATAATAAAACTGTCATGTAATCGGCATCAAGCACACTCCACAAAGCCCCACTCCCCGCTCCCCGCCGACTCCTGCGCCGTAACATAAGTAGCTGACACGTTCTGTTATTCTTCCATTTCACCGCAGTACCTACTATTCTCGACATTGAAACGCGATATTATTTGGCGGATTTATATATTCCCCGGGGCCTTGATCAGCGGGTGACAAGTGCGATAGCAATTTCTATTCGGGTCATCCCGGCAACATGGCGGATGGTTCGAATAACTCGCGAGATTTGTCTCCGTCGTGCTCCTCGCCTTACAAGATGATGATGAACTGACACTGTATCTCCAGAATAGAGGACAACACTTTTCTAACAAAGAAGATTTATTGCAGACGTAAAATTTTTAGAGCTGTGTGTGCTTAGGTTTCTTTTGTATGAGATATCTCGTGAACGAATATCTAGAAAATATTTTTGATGCGACGCTGGGAGGGTTGTTAGTTTCCTATGTTTGGAGATTGTATTTTCAGAATGTTATTTATTTGCTGTTCTTTTCATTCTCTCTAATAATTTTGTTGAAATTTGGGTTATGAAGCTACTTTCAAATCGCTTAATGCCACAAAGTTTCCTTAATGTCTTACTTACTCATCATAGTTGTCTACAGCAAGTAGATAGTTCTCGACACCGTCAAGTTTTAAAGCTTTTGACCGCAGCTCGCGACTGCCAACTTCCGCACTCTGTCCGACGCCGCCGCCACCGACCCGGACAGTCCGTACGGCCCGGACAGTTCAAACAACACTCCGGACAGCAGACAGCTCGCCGGCAATACTTCAACAATAACACCACTCTAGATTTATGCCCTTTGTTCAAGTTTGTAGTCTGAGATTATAACAGAAGCGTCGTTGTTGCTCCACTTCGATTTGTTCTTATATTTGCATTCAGAAGAGATCTCACTTCGACCTCGGTCTTCGATAAGATTTACAACTATTTCGTAACTTATTAATTCCATACACTGTTTTATTTATAAAGATAATAACAGTTTTGGGTACAGTATTTTAATAAATTCGCTTTCTTATTATCGTGAGTTCCATTTTATAGATTGATTCTAATAATAACATGCACATGAGGTCAAAAAACTGATACATACTCTAATTAAAATACAAAGGCGAACAAACGAGATTTTGTCATTTGTTTGTTTGATAATGCCTCATTTAAAAACAAAGTAAACAAAATCTTTGAGTTCAAATAAAGGATAATTTGAGATCGACTTCATAAAGGAAAACAAAAAGAATGTTGTATGACTATCGGCTCCCATTCGTCACCTTTTTGTGAGGCTCATGAACAAACTGGGCAGGCTTTGTTTACCGGTCAAACGCCATAAATCAAGAGTCACAACTCTTCGACGGGTGATAACTTGCGAACTGTGAGGGAAACTGATGGCCGTTGCGAACTTGCGGTAAATATTGCAGCAAGTTGGAACTTCGTGATTAGAATATTGACGACTAATAACATTTGATTCAGAAGCAAAAGATTTGTCGACATAGACGTTGGTCGCGGCTCGCAAGCTATCGTAGCAAATATTGTAAGTCACTATGAGCGACGCCGATACGGTCTAGTTTAATGCCTACGTCAAGCCTACATCATGATTGTTCAAAAAGATATAACCGTCACACGATCTCTACGAAATCAATTGCAAACAATGGCCAGAGAGAAAAATGGAAAAATACAAATGAAATATACCTCGCACCGGTTCGTTGGGCTGGTTTAATAAAATAAATGTCTTTTGTCGGATCCACTGCGTTCCCATTCAGATTTATTGTGTGTCCTGACTAAAGCCTTGAAATCCAAATGATTTGTCCCCACTTTTATATGTTGTTGAGGAATCATATCGCTCAATGTCACTGTCCTGCTTATTTGTACAGTAATACGAGAGATTTGAACAAAACATTTCATTCATATACACGGCTAGATATAAGTGTCAGCCGAGGAATATAAATGATGTGTAGGAAGGGGTAGCCCGAACTGATGAGATCACATCGTCATTACGTTCTGATAAGGGTAAGTGAAGGTCTTCAGCCTGACAAGTGACCGGAAACATTTTATCATGTAAGTATGCGATTAAATCGGAAATAAGAACACGCACTGAAATCTTTGCATTTATCTCAACTGGTACGAAAGAAAATGGTGGAAAAAAAAGACGAAAAACATGTGAATAAGGTCGTCACTTGTCACTATTTCAACACAAAGGCCGAAACCGACAACAGGAAAAAGTGAACGATACACATGTACATAATGTACACGTTATGTACTCACATAAATCCTACTTTGAGCCGGCGCTCGCAGCTCCGAGGGCGCGGGCACATCGCGCGGTCATTGAAATAATTGATCGTCGAGCGCCCCCCGGCGTCGCTCGCGAGATCACGCCTATATCTCATTCGGAACAAAAATGTAAAGCTACATTATGTAACAGAATCCCTTGAAAGGCCATAGAATTACACAAAGGTTACAGTAAATGTATTTTCAAAGGTCTGTGAAAAAGGCTATGAAAACTGTAGAATTATAAACGTCTGTGCTCATAAAGAAAGTATATCGCACATCAGTGGTGTTTGACTTCAGAGTTTTAAAAAGCGTGAGCAATGCTTGCTCACTACGTGGGCGATGTCAACACTTTATTGTCCAGATTTTTAAAAGCTGCTGTTACCTAGTGTATGTAGTTACAAATACAACGATCAACTTAGAAAGTACCACAGAAAAGAAATTATAACCATTGCCGGTTACAAACTCGTGATCGCATCATTTAGGTTAATTAGTTAATCAAACTGTTCACATAAGTACACCACTCTTAAACTAATTCACAGGCAGGTAGTCTTCCAAAACAACCTCATGCAGGTACTTACAACCGCTTCCTACATATTAATACTTAAGTAAGAGGTCAGACAACCCGTAGTTATGGAAATGTCTGGGCAAAGTTGCGAGGTCAGGCGGTCGAGCCATGTGCCACGGAGCCCCCAGGGAACAAGCCACGGCGGCCATTGCTGTGATTGATCGCAACCTGTGCCCGTGGGGGGAAATCACAGCATGGCTTTCTAGGTAGCGCAGAAACGTTGTATGTTTAAGGGCAAACGCTGCCGCGCTGTGGGAAATGATGAAACGACTGTCTTTTGTTTGTCAACAGAATTTTTTGTTTTATGTGGTGTTTTGTTTTGATCAGTCAATATATAAAACGTAAAATGAAAATTCCCTTACATCTTTTAAATGGTAAAATATTATATGCAGTTGTCGTGATGGCCAGTGGTTAAGGCACTCACCTCTGATACATGAGGTTGTGGGTTTGGAACCGGGCTACGTGCCTCCGCAAGCACTTAAAGCGGTTGGTCTCGGTTGTCATTCGTAGATCTTTGACAGTCGTTACAGGTAGTCAGGCCAGAAAATCTGATCACTATACCGAAGATGTCTCGTATTGCCCAGCAACTGGGTTGTAGAGCTCTAATGGGTAGTTGTTCCAAGTAAAAACGGGTATTTAGCCGCATTTGATCAGACTGGAAGTCGACGCGACCACACGAAAAAGGCTAGGGAGATGATAAAAACATTATGTAAAAAATCAACTTGAAAAATCATAAGAGTAAATAATAACACGTTACGTGATATTTTTTTTTTTACTGGGTGTGAAAATCATCTTATGACAAATCCCGCTCTTGGGCGGAGCGGGAGATAGTGTCAGACTTTTACTGACTATAAACCCACTCCTGTTCCTTCGTTGCCTTCGTCCTAGGGCCCCGGGTTTCACTTTCACACTACCCGTGGCCCGGATCGGGATCGGAATCCCAGCGGCGGTTGGAGCATAAGGACCGTTGCCTCACGCGATCGGCCGCCTCCTTTGATAGCATTACTGCTTCGCAGAAGGAGGCGATCGCCTGCCACTCCTCCTCGCTCCGGACCATGGCCTGAACCAAGGCCCGGACGTTACGTGATATCAGAATAATGTAAATTATAAATTGTAATTGGTATGATGAGATTATGGAATTTCTCTGCAATCCCAGGACCGATTACGATAGAAAGCTCTAGGAACAGAAACTGTCAATAAGTCCTACGATCTATCTTTAACCAGGTTAACTGCCCAGTTCGAGTGAGAGACCGTCAGGACAAAGTCGTGGGCAAAACTGTTCACACCAAAGTAGCTATTTTAATAAACGTAACAAAGTTAACCGATATAATTGAACATACAGTGAACGACAGAAGTGAGTATCAATAACAACTGAAGAGGGCGCTGCGGTGCAGATGATTGCCAGACGAACAAACGAAACAATTCTGTCGACACTCTGCTAATTGGGAGAAGGCCACTTAAAACTGAAAATACGATTGTATGGTGAACGGAAACAATTGCCACAAGTAAGTGGGCATCCATGTTTATTTTAAGAGTTGTCATAATTTTTACTTTATAAATACACGTTATTGTTTTAATGTCCAGCTTTTCTAACAGGCTGGCTGCCGTTGCTTATCTCACAGGAATTTCTGGTATCGGATCAACTGCTTCCGTAGATTCTAAGTAGACATGCACATAATCGATTTTTTTCATGATGTCGCTAGAGCCGAATCCCCAGTGTGTCGTACTTTAAAAATGCTTAACGCCCTCCTGAATGCTGACCCTGAATGTGATGTGTTTGCGGACGAATGGAATAAAATAAGACGTGTTTGTCTGGTGTTCTGTGAGAGGCAGTATGCGAGGGTGTCCACTGTTCCATGTTAATATGTAGTATTGTATTTAATCATATAAGTTTAAAAAAATCTATGTTAATTAATGTAAGTGGGTATACCGTTTTAATTAACTATAAATAAATAAATAAATAAATAAATGATTTAAAATAATGTCCATGGAGTATCTTACACATTCTTCTTCATGGAGATATACGCATTAGAATGTGTAATTAGCATATTTTTTTCTGACTGACTAATTTCTTGACAATTCAAAAGTGTCTGTAAATGGTTTATTTGAAATAAATGGTTTTAAGTTGATTTGAGTTCCGAAGTTTTAATTTAGGCATGGTAAAGATAATGATTTAGTTACTGCCCTGATACTGTACCATGACGATTACTTTCAAGATGACCTCACTACGTAAACGGAGAACTATGCATAGTTTTATGTTCCTGAACAATTTAACGAACGGTTGCATAGACTGTAGTGAACTTTTATCGCGTCTATTGTTAAAAGTTCCGTAAAAAATTCCACGCTTTCCTATAACCACACAGCTACAACGCCCTACCACCTCTACAAACCTAGGTCTCAACTCACCACTCATCAAAATGTGTAACCACCTAAATTTATTTTATAAGTCCGTACCCGAAGATAGATAGATATTCTTTATTGTACACCAAAAATACAAATCACATTAGGAACTTAAAATTAATAGGGTATCACAATGGGTCTTATCGCTAAAAGCGATTTTTTACAGACAACCTTTAAGATTGAAGATAAAGATAAGATAAAGATATATTTATTGCGTAACTGTGTACATTAAGATCTTATTTATTAACATAACATTTTTAGTTTCAACATTCTACCCAAGTCGGATATGCAATAGTATTTAAAAATAAATTAAATATAAAAAAGAAGTAGATACACACAAATATATTTTTTTTTATCAAACAACTCATGCAGATTATAAAATACATTTTCAATCAAAAATGTTTTCAATTTATTTTTATACATATTTTCATTTAATTGCTTTAATGGCTGTTGGTAACTGGTTGTACACACGAATAGCAGTAACATAGGTACTTTTATAATACATCATATCGTTGATAGCTGGTAAATTAATATCATATTTATATTGTTTCCGAATGTTTCTTTTGAAATTTGATTTGAAATTAAAGTATTGCATATTGTTTGTAGCGACATCTATCGCGTCACATAAGAAGATCCTGAATCGCGCAATCAAAGTTCTCCGCGCGATTAGAACATATAGAACAGCCCGAAATCATCTAGCGGGCAGTTGCAGCCCACCAGACATAACACCCGTCTGGTCGGAGGATCCTCCCTTTTCAACGGAGGTTTACGGGGCTTTCCTCTCTGTTCCGCCTACCTCCAAACTGGTGACCCTCGACAAAGAACGTCAGCGCAGCCTTCGTGCAGCTACTACCTCGTGACGTCATCATCACTTCCTCAAGCTTTCGAGCAGCGAGCCATACAGCCAGCACCCACGGCTATAAAGGGTATCCTGACCACCAGCATGCCTACATGGTCATACCTGGTCATCACCCTCAGCCTCATCAGCGACCTTGGCGAAGCACACTGCACCTTCGGCCAGTCACATGAAGAGCAATGAAGAACCTCTCCTGGTCGGCGCAAGCAGTCAAGCCGCCACTACATCGCACAGCACCGCTCCGACTCACTGGAGCCAACAGCACTACTCCGACTCACTGGAGCCTGCAGCATCATCCCGACTCACTGGGACAGCACCACCCCGACTCACTGGGGCATCACCGCAGACAGTTCCGACTCACCGAGAACTATGCGGCATTCGGTTCCGACTCACTGGAACCAACCTACCACTGGTCTGGCACGCATCAAGAAGCATCAAGAACCATCGATCTCCGATCTCCGGAGGGGAGTGATGTAGCGACATCTATCGCGTCACATAAGAAGATCCTGAATCGCGCAATCAAAGTTCTCCGCGCGATTAGAACATATAGAACAGCCCGAAATCATCTAGCGGGCAGTTGCAGCCCACCAGACATAACACCCGTCTGGTCGGAGGATCCTCCCTTTTCAACGGAGGTTTACGGGGCTTTCCTCTCTGTTCCGCCTACCTCCAAATGTTTTTAACAAATAAATATAATTCGAGTGTATAAATACCAGTCAGTGTCAGGAAACTCTCCTTTTTGAAGACCTCTCTTAATGATTCGGTACCATGCATATTATATATTTTTTTAAGACATTTTTTTCTGGAGAATGAATGTAGATAGTTCGTCTGTCGAGTTCCCCCAATATATAACACCATAAGTTAACAGTGGGTACACATTTCCAAAATAAATAATAAGTAGAAGCTGATAAATATAATGATTCTAAAGCGAAATTCAAGACAAGCACGTTGCCCTCCCCACACGCCAGGGACGTGTGATAGAGTCTATTCTTATACTTACTCTGTTTGTTTTTGCTGTAACCTGTTTCCTTTATTGTCCTCAGTTTTTCGTTTTGAAACTTAAGTTAGTAACTAAGCGGTAAACTAACATGTTTACTGTAAATGTTGTGTTTACCCGTAATCGGCATGTATATTAGAACTGTACCTATGATTTGTTTTTATGTGTGTGTATATATGTGCTGTGGGTGAACTTAACTAAATATTATGTATTTTATTTGTTAAATCTTATTTTCAAAGATGATACCTATATTTGTATATCGCTTTCATTATAATGCATTAAAATGTATACTTCTTTTTGGATGGAGAGTAATCGACAAATGATGGGTGGAGCGTGAGGAAATGTCAGACTTATATTGACTAAAACCCTTTACGTTCAAGGCTCGCAGAGATTCGAACAATTTCGCCAAATATAACAAATTTATGTTTGTTTTGAAACTTATTCCCTGATGAAAACTGTATATCTTATATAATGTTATAAATAGTACCCGTTGTTTGTGTTCAAGTAGTGACTTCTATTCCCGAAGACAACATTCGTATTTTTTCGTTTGATATTTGATAGTTTATAGTGTCTAGACTATCGCAGACACGTCACATCCTCATAAACCCCGGGGATCTGTACGTACTCATATGAAACGCTGCCATGATACATACATCATAGTATTTTATGATAGGTACTGTCGTCATACAACAAATGTTTTAAAATGCGAGTGTGTATCACATAAATGTTTTAGTATACAATTAGGTGCAGTATTATACACTACTTTATGTAATCTCTTAAAATAATATTTTAGCCGCCGCCAGCATTTTCGTCCGCATGAAAGCAAAACATTATTCTAAGGAAACATATTCCCGGGATTAAAGTATCCCATCTTAACACATTCCTGGATATGCTCAAAGTACCAAGTTTCATCAAAATTCGTTCAGGCGATCGAGCGTGAAGCAGTACACAAACATACATACTCACAAACTTTCGCCTTTTATAATATTATTGTGCTATTTATTCTTAAACCTGTTTTCAATTTTAACTTTTTTAAAAAAGAACATTAAAACAATCATGTTAACGTATTAACATTCCAGCACAAAGCAAAGCACTTTTAAGTTGTTGTTGTTGAAACATCTACGGTCCGGACCAAGCGTTTCGCCGAGGAGCTGGAACAACTTGCCTGCTACGGTCTTCCCGTCCGACTATAATTTAGGTGTCTCCAAGGCTAGAGTGAATAGGCTCTTAAACCCATCGAAGGCCGATTGTACATACGTCTGTACAACTTGAATGACCTTGAAAAACGCTTAATTGTCGTTTTGTACACACGTTTGTACGATTTCTTTTTTTAGCCAAAAATTTAGGTTTTTATATCTTTGTTTTTCCTAGAAAAATGCAGATTTTTTTTTTATTTATTGGTGATTTACGTAAAAACGTACAATGACGTAATAATAATACGGGTACTAGGTAGTGCTGGGTACACTAGTGCGCCTCACCATCAACGATTGCATCACTACATACCACCAGGTGGGATCGCAGTCAAGCACTAGTTTATAACAATAAAAAAAAAGTTGCATAATTTTTTTTACTTTGCTATCCTCAACTTTTTACGTGGGAATACATCAAATTACTGCCTGCTTTGAGTGGAGCCAAGTCAGACTTTTACTTAATAAAATCCAAATGTGTTACTATAGTTGTCCTCTGCAGTCTAGGGTCATGGCAACGCTTTTGAAGTATTCCGCAGCCCTAGCAGGCATCGGGCCTAACGGCCCCGACAATCTTGCTGACATTCTCGGTGGCACGCAAAGTATTTTTTAGGTGGGATATTATCCAATGACTTCTTCCGCTCTTAGGCACAGCGGGAGTGCGTGTCAGACTGTTACTGACTAAAACCACACTTATGTTTTTTCATTGTATTAGCATTGTATGTGCATAAAGTTTGTCAAGATTGTTCGTTAATCTTCATGCAATCAAATGTACTTTAACGCAAGCAATCTTTTTAACAGGATGCCAGCCCCATTTAAAAATTACAAGACCCGAACTAATAATATCGTATTACTTTACCGGAATTGAAAGGTATCGGAATTGAAATCGAATATTAATTTATGATTCGAAGTTCAAATGAAATGGAACGACTATTGAAATAGGACTACTGCGTAGCAGTTAGTAGCGGTGGTTGCTACGGCGTAGCGGTTCGTAGCGGTGGTTGCTACGCTGCCGTAGCCAATAAGCCATTCTATGCAACTAGATTTTGGGTTAACATTTTACTTTTAAATCTTAAAAGCATCTCTTTTTATCGACAATTTCAAATTCAAATCACGTATAACTTACGCACAAAATACACAAAGCTACTCCAAAAAGTACGTTCATATATTAAAATGTCCATTTAGTGCGGGGATAATAAAGGGGCCATTACTCTACTATGATGTAGGTATATTTGAAAGTAAGGCGATTACTCTGTGGAGGAGTGCAGGACCCTCGGGGTAATATATCCAGGCAGAGCCTCCGAAGCCATATAGTTGATGTATTAGCTTCACGCGAGCTACGAATACTAATCTGTTGCGATGAGCTATAACTTACCCACGATAAGAAATATGAAACAGCGAAGTATCTTGACCTTACAGTTCAAGAGTTTCAAAGTTAATAATCCGACGGATAAACGTGTGAACGATCTTTTGATATCTGAAATCAATTTTTATCATTGAGTTTATTCTAGTCACCTAGCTCTTTTATCAAGCAATTGATTTTAAATCAGGAAAACTTTTCATTGATCTTCAGCTCAATATAACACTCAAATAGTCTCCTCTATTACAAATAACCCTTCAAAGCCTGCTGCCCCAACTAGACGGGACACTTCATTACGAACCGATTTGGTCGAATTGTTTGAGAATAAAGCCGGCGCTAGTTTATTGGAGACCATTCATCTGAGCCAATATTTACTAATACTTTAATACAGTTCACGGTCTGTGATCGCCTTGCTTTCTATATTGGCATAACCAATATATTAATTGGTTATGCCAATATAGAAGACTCAAGATATTTCTTGCGTACAAAAACATAAATTGGAAAACTATTTGTAAACTAGTAATTGTGACGATTCTGTTAGATGCCAATCTGAATAGGTTTATTTAGACAAAAATAAAACAAGCTAGATTACACAAACAAACAAACAAGGATTTAGTAGCAGACGCCGAATAAAACCGCGGTGTTTCCAAATATTTGATGAACGTATTCAAAAGAGCAGTTTTTAAAATAAAACATTTCCGAACGACTACACAAATGGAGTTAGTTTGTTTGTGACTGCATAACACGGTTATTGTGAACGGATGGCAGCACTTGTACTACTCAGTGCGGCTGTACATGTGAGGAAACTATATGTTTATTGCAAGTAATATGTTAGTTGCGACGTGTTATTGCTCGGCGCAGCGGAGTGGTCCTCCACGTCGCGCGCATTTGGACGTTTGCCCGACACATACAGACATACAGTCGCAAACTAGATGATTATAACAAAGTTGCTATGTTTATTGTGCCTTTTTGTTAAATTAACGTGTGTAAATCCTCACGAATGTCTTTTGTACTGAGGGCGGGCGCTGGGGTATGTTAGACTCTTACTGACTACATCACCCTCTGTGGTTGCGTATAGCCGCAATTCCTCTAGAAAGTTGTCAAGGACGAGTCCCAGGTACTTATTCGTCGACTCGACACCGATGTGAATACTTCCTATCACGACGCGACGACGTTGGATACTGGAGGTGGTGCTCTCCGGGGCCCAATAGGCCACGTATATTACAGACATTGTGTAAATTAAGACGTAAGTGCTGTAAATAGCAAGTCTAATAAACGCAGTTAGCGTGGGCTTAGGTATAGACACACAGTTGTCTATGTCATATGACATATTCTATCAAACTACACGTCTTACACGTGTAGTTTGATAGAATATATCATATGTAATATATGTGTAATAAAACATGATAAAAGTAGAAGCTATGTAATACACGTTTAGGTATCGGCCTTAGACCTAATTTCTAAGTCATTTTGGAGAAATCTATGGCAACGGAAAACATCCTCGATTTATGTCAGTAAATAACAAGCTACAACGGTTAATTAGACTGATTTGAGTGGAGCACATGACTAAGTATGGTAGAGTTCTCTCACTAAAAGCTGCTATGAGTAGAAGCAGTTTGAGTCATCTTGATAATTATATTTGTTAATATTCATTAACAGGCACCGGAATCCCGCTGATGGGTAAACATTATGAAATTTCCTGGCAAAGTATAAATACAATATAAATTAATTCTATGAGCATTAACTTCGCTTTCATGATCACTTAAGGATGTAAATACTTTATCAAGATTTTCCAAACGACCTAATTGTTAAAAGCTTTGCCTAGTAGCGATTTTCCGCTATTATTGTGGAATGATTGAGAATTTTCATCAAAAATATGATGTACATTGATATGAAGTATCGCATAAAGCAATATTCGGATAAATATAATATTAATTCTCCCTTACACGGCAATCCCGTTTTTGTTCACTATCAATCACGCACAGCATCAGATTTTGGCAAAAACACGTCCATATTTCCAGGGGCCGCACACCGCACTTAACTACAGACAACGCCGCGCAGCGAACTATTGCGGCTATAAATTGTAAAATTCAGTCGGATCCCTCTCTAGAGACGAGCGGCCATCTTGTGTCCGCTGCGCCAGATTACAACTATAGTAAATGAAAACTTCATCGCGTCTTGAAAAATTAAAACTTTCTTTTCCAGTTTCAAAATTGCAGCTCTACACCCTAACATGGCAGATATTTCAGCCAGATCGCTTGGGGATGGAAATTCCATGAAGCTATTGGAATACCGCTCATAAATTTCACGTTGTTGGTTAGGTGGATAACTTTCAATTTATACCTCCATTGGGAAGTTTGTAATGCTTATGGACTATAAATCGCTCTAATGAATTTCTGTTTGAGTACGTAGCTGGTATCTGATATGTACAACAAAGTTTCAAAACTCATATATATTCGTTATAAAATCTGCTGTTGTTGAATGTTTCAGTACTTAAATATTGGGAACCGTTATTGAAGTCTTTTAATATAGAAGGTTAATTAAAAATTAAATCACGTGCGGCTCAGGCGAGTTAATCCGCGGCGAGCACTCCTAACCCAATAATAAATGAACTGTTCCCATTACAGCTTATCGGGAATTAATTCGTGGTCCAGCAATAAAGGCCACAGCTCGCCAAGAATAATGGACCGTTGAATAATGAACAACACAGACACGCTCACTGCCTCGTAATTGGTTGACAGATCAATTAACCACCAATTTGGTTTCTACGTCTTAAGGGATTAGCTATTCTTGGTGGTCACCCACGACCGCCAGGGGAATACTGCAGCAAGCGATTTGTATTAATATTAATTGAACGTTCGAAATCCTTAGACTTCTTAATATAAGTGGATCTGAGTTAATGTCGCCGTTTGCTACAGTCAGGAGCAACGTAAACAAGGACAGGGCTGAAACTGCTGATGCACCAGATCTTTTCATTCGTTTTCTGTTCTCCGAGCAGAATTATAAGTAGCAATGGCTGAGGATGCAATTTTTCTGTGTGATTTGAAGCAATTTGTAATTAGCGGAGTAGGTACATACCTATTGATTCAAAAGATTGGAATCGCACTGAGAGTAATCAATTGCTGCTAGTTTCCTTACATATTTTCAATTTCTTCTGATTATTATCACTGTTGCAACAAAAAAAATAATTGGAATCTCTCGTCGTTTACAATAGGCCACAGAGAAGTATTTTGTAGTATCGTCCAGTAACATAGAATTCTTTCCCTACTGACCGGAAATTAAACGCAAACACAAATAAAGGCCCCACAAAGAAGCAATATCGACAAAAATGCCATCTTAATAACACTAAACTCCTAAATAACATTGCTGGAACAGATTTCCGGAGGCATTCGTGCACAACTTGGTACAGTAGACACCAACTAATATTTGTTAATTTAATTTTCAGCGGAAAAAGGCCCCGTTGTTCCCGTCGGCCGGTCTTAAGCTTCCACCAGGGAGTTATATTAGAAAGATAAGTAGAATAATTAATTATCATGATTGTATTATTACTTGGTAACAATAGGGAATAGAGATTGTTTTCTTGGTATTTAGATGTACCTCGGGAATATTGTTTACAATATTGCTGATTCAACCGTATTTTATTACTGTAGATTAAGTTGTGTGAAATGTAAATGATAGTTTTCAATTACTCGCATTCACACCTACATTTAACATTGTATCGGTTCAGTTAAATTGGCTGGTTCAGTTCCCCTAATGAGTCGATCACGTACCTCTGCCGGGTGTAACAATGCTCGGCTCGTCGTTAATTCGCACGAGCAAACACCTCGCTAATAGGTGCGCAAACATAATCAGACACCCATCCGCGTCGATCGACCACGTGTCGATCCGGACACGAGACACAGAATAGATGAGTGCAGAAGGCTAGCTATATGAGACGCACGCACACATAGACACGCGCCTACATACTGTCAGTTGCAAACATTCTTTCACTGAAGTTTCACTGATGCCGTGTATTTGTTTTATATTAAGTCATAAACTTTACGCGGAACGAGCTGGGGAAGAAGCTACCGCAAGATACAGTTTATAAAGTTGGTTGCATTTTATTCCTGTTAGATTATTTTTAATTTCACACCAGTGTAATTTAGGATCTAGTTTAACTCCGTTCTGTGATCTTTATCGCTCGATTAGTTTTGATTTCAGTTTGTCTTAGTACATGAATTCTTTATGTGTTTTATAAATAATAGAATTAAGTATCGGCCTTCCGTAACCTTCAGTTCAATGCCATCTCGATTAGCAGGTATGTCAACTGACGTAGGTAGCCAGCTGGTCAGAAGCAGGTCGGGAACGATATCCTCTTTTGCCCAGTTAAGCTGATCGATTTCTAACTTTAGAACCGCTAAAATAGAGCTGACTTTATTGGATGTTCTAGTTCATTATTCGTATTTGTCTATTCTTTAATTCCAGTATTTACTATAATATGAAAAATTCCTCGAAATCCACTTTTAGACCAATATCTTTTTACTAGTTCATTAATCATAATAAATATTATTGCAGCTAGTACATACCTAAAGAGTAAGCCTGTGATTTAGATTTTAACAAATTCAGGCATTGGGTGCTAGGAAGCATTAACGTTAATACGGTACAATTAATTTTTATAAAAACTCACAAATATTATTATGTATTTTTTTTTTTAGATTTACCTAATAGTAGTAGTAGTGTAGTAGTTAACGTAATAGTGACCGTCGAAAGTTCTGGATCTTTCCATAGAGAACAGAATTTTTTGTATCCCTGACAACGTATAGGTAATTTAAGTAATATGTAAAATTTCATGATTATCGGTTTAGTGATTTAGGAGAAAAAGTTTCACAAAGTTTAATATTTATAATAATTATTAGAAAGAAGCAGGACAGGACAAGATTATGTTCGGGACGGTGTGTTATGAATTAAATATTGAATTGTATTAGAGATGTAGCGACATCTATGGCGTCACATAGGAACTAATCCTGCATCGCGCAATCAAAGTTCTCCGCGCGATTAGAACATATAGAACAGCCCGAAATCATTTATTGGGCAGCTACCCATCAGACATAACATCCCGTCTGGTCGGAGGATCCTCCCTTTTCAACAGGGGTTTGCGGGACTTTACACTCTATTCCGCATTCCTCCAAACTACTCCCCTCCGGAGATCGGCAATAGATTGTCAATAAATTATTACTTTTCATTTCATATTGGAATAATAATATTACTCTATGAAACACATGCTATTAAAACAACTGTATTATGTAATCAGGAAGGGTCTCAGTCTTCTGAGATACAGGTTAGCTACTTAGTTTAGGGGGCAGACATTTTATGTGACTGTGACATTTGTTTGCAAATAAATGAATTATTTTTATTGTTATACGAGACTATATAAATATTGTTTTCAAAAATGGTCAGCGTAATAATTTGTATTCGTATCAGCCTTCGTTTGAATCAAAGAAATAGGCTGAAAGACACCCGAGGCACTTTATTTTTTATGATAACTTCTCGTCTTGTAATATTAAAATGCAAATACAAGTAAGTAGAACTTCCACAAAAATATACTGCGGGAAATGTACAGCCAACTAAGTTCTCAGAAGAGCCTTTTCTTTGTTTTTTTGTTTAAATTTAAAAGAGTGGTTCCTGCTGCTCCACGGGATCTACATTATTCTACATT
The DNA here is from genome assembly GCA_949316375.1 of Mythimna vitellina. Lineage (NCBI taxonomy): Eukaryota > Metazoa > Arthropoda > Insecta > Lepidoptera > Noctuidae > Mythimna > Mythimna vitellina. The sequence goes on along the minus strand of OX438691.1, from coordinate 453,511 downwards.
GCAAACACCAGCCTTTAACTTGCTTCAATGAAAATATCTTCAATCTCAATTCTTTGTAATCTTTTTGACTTTTATGTGCCCTTTCCCGGTTCCCGCAGACGGAATTCTAATTTACTTTTGACAACGTTAACTCACAAATAGAACATTGTTGCGGTCTTTATTATATTGTTTTGCTTCTATGATATCAGAGTGCTTGTAAAACGGGTTGTGGGAAACTTAAGCTACAATTAAATATTCAGCACAATCACAAGTAAAGCCCACCTAAATGGAAGCCTCTACGATACGATCTATCCGAGATTAACAAAAGACGGGATTAGCGGCAACCGGTGCGGTGCGCGGCGGCGCCGTTGTCGGCCGGAGGTAGAGGAGCGGAACAATGTCCGCGCGTTATCGCGCCCGATATCTGCAGTGGCGACACCTTCACGAAAAAATCTCAACAAACAATAGAACAAGAAAATAGTTGAGCCTTTCAGCTTTAATTAAGACAAGAGGCAACTCTGCCGGGCCGCGCTTCATTTACAACTTTTCTTTATTTCCCTTCATTAAAAAGTTGAAGCGTTCTCAATTAAAATTGAAAAAATCTCGTCAAGAAGCTGCGCCTGGACGCTGCTGAGATTGAATCTGTTCTAGTATTTGTTGATACTTTGTTGAACAGTTGTTGGAATTAGATTTAGTTGTCCATCTCAACGCTGGAATATTTAACGAGCAACTTTGTTGGCCGGACAATTTTTCGTGAGAAATGAAAATGAAATAATTAAATTAAAGAAACAGAATGGCCAACCTAAGTAAATGCCAACTTGGAAACTACCAGACAAGCTAAGAACGCCCGCGATGAATATGTAGTCACATTTTAAGCTTATAGGTAAGTCATTATTATCTAAGTCTTTAAAAGGTTCAAAATCTGCTCTGTGCCTAAGTATATGAGTCTCAAGCCGTAAGGGGTAGTTTCCAAATTACACATGATGTCGAAGTTTCATAACAATCTAGTCATATATCAAACTAAATAGGTAATAACACGCATTTACAGGCTTACGACACACACAATAAACCTCTAAGGCGATTACTCCGTATATAAACACTGGCGCGTCAGGTTTTCACTTCGGTCTGAGATTATTAAGGAAACAATCTAATTTGCTTACCGATAATCGTTTTACTGAACACAGTAAAGCTTTTAAAGTAAGTTGAGATCGATCCGGCGCCGCCAGGAGGATCCTGCTCTAACTTTTTATTGTTCAGCCCTGTGGCGATGATTTCATCTTTTCGATGAATTATAACACAGAGTTTGTATAGATTCCTGACTCCACGTGTACCAGGAAACATTCTAACATCGTAGGTATATTCTCTCGGCCATTATGTCTAAGTTATGGGTGAACTGGAGCGCGGCGGGTGGGAGGGCGGTCCCATGCCTCGACTAAAAAACTGCCGCGATAGATACCGCTATATTTTATGATTCCAGGTTAAGCCTACAGTGTCGGGATTTCTAGGTCATTCTCTATTGTGGATGAAACTGGTACGCATGTTAGAAGGAATATAGATACAGTACCTACAGTAGATTACTGCAATATTTTTAAATTAAATTTTAAATGTTTTAATATAGCGTGGAAAACAATAGAATGCGCTTCCTCTCGATAAAAGGACGGTCGAAAGTCGGTATGCATTCACTCCACCAATAGCAGAAACGTCTCAAAACTTCTTTCCTTACTTTAGATTAGGGTGTTTTTAATATCGTGCGGTTTTGATCACGCATGCGGGATTGCTCCGCACGCGTAACCCCCGCAAATATCCATTTCATACTTGTATTTATTGCAATGCATGGAATACGCACGCGGGACGAGTTTTTTTTTAATTTGAAATTTTCTACATGCGGGTTTGTGTTTTGTTTTCTATATTGTGATATTAAAAGCACCCTTAATATATATTATATTAAATATATATGTATGTGTATTTTAAATATTATGTTACCGCTCTAGGTTGACTGGTAGAGAATGTCTACAGCTTTAAGGTCGCCCTTGTAATTTGTGTTACATGAAGATTAAATAAATAAATAGCAATTATCACAAAGGAAAAAGGATGAAGAGTATAGAATAAGACATTCATGTTTATACTAAACCTACATACTTTCATTATGTATGTAGGTTCGTCATCCTGTCATCATCATCCGCCTAGTTTAAGTTGTTTTTATGTCAAGAGAATAGGTCACTTTAGGCAGCTTGCTCCACCGGCGACCACATCATCGCTTACCATCAGGTGAGCTAATGGTCAAGCGCGAGTCTGTCAATAATAAAAATATTTAAAAAAACTTGGTTAGGGTTGGTTTTTAGTCGAATCGACTGCAAAAGCACACTAGTGGTTTACCTACCTGAGGTTGACAAACTTCAGTGTCTCCCCATACTGTTATTTGTTTCAAAACCAGAGGCGCATATAATTAAATTAATTTAAACGGCTCAAATATAAAACAGGTAACCAAGTTTAAATATCTAGGCCATATACTTGTCGACGACCTGAAGGACGATGAAGACGTGGAGAGGGAGCGCAGGGCGTTGGCGGTTCGCGGGAACATGGTGGCGCGCAGATTTTTTCGTTGTACCGATCAGGTCAAAATAACTTTGTTTAAAGCGTACTGCCAAGGCCTGTATACGGGAAGTCTGTGGTTCAACTATTCACGTGGGACGTTAAACGCCTTGCGCGTCCAATATAATAATGTTTTCAGGATGATGTTGAAACTCCCTCGTTTCTGTAGTGCCTCGGGGATGTTTGTCCAATCGCGTATAGATGGTTTTCATGCGATCATCAGCAAAAAGGTGGCTCGCTTGTGAGGAGGATTCGGGGGAGTGACAATAGCATCCTGAAGGTCATTGCTGAGAATCCGAGAGCTCCTATGCTGAGGCATCTCATGAGGAATCATTATCCGCCTGGAGTGCCTCGTAAGTACATGACTAATTTGGCTGTCAGTTATAATTTGTTGTCTGATGAAATTATAATTACTAATCCTAGTGTTTAAGTTTTAGTATCATTTTTGTCCAAAAATTAAACAATTTATTATTATATTATTATTATTATAAAGACAACAAAAAAACGTAACAATACATGATACTTAGATGTAAGGTAACAAGTAAACATGCTACACAGCATGTTATGGAATCTATTAGCCTAATCGAATACGTAATAATCCACTCCACACTAACAGTGAGCAGCAGCTAATAACGACCACCGGCACACGTCACATCAAAGATGGTAACAAGCCAAGTGATCCGCGCGCGACACATCAAAGTGTAACCTGCCCCGACACCCCCCCCCCCTCACACCCCCACCTCCATCCACCAAACGTGATTACTGATCCCACACTTACACTCATCTTATTAGCGAGGATCAAACACTGGACCAATCGAGTTACACGCGTTTAAAAGCGCCGGACTAATAATGAGGGCGGATTTCTGTTTCTGGGTGAGTGAGGTCATTAGCTACCTACCTAAGCTCTGTCTTTGTAGTGGCAAAGTGTCACCAGTGACAAAGGATCATATCGTACCTTAAATAGGATTTCCGTTCATAATTAATCTTTCAGTCAATCACGGTCTGGTGCGTTTCAAAAGCAACGATATTTTGGCCTCTTTTGTTTTCAGCTAGTTTTGATTTGTCTTGTCTCTCCCATCTTCCGTAAAGTAAAATACCGAATATTGACTGCAGGTAGGTACGGAAAATTATTTAACCACTTTGGAATTGGAAATACCGCCTTACTTTCTGGATAGCATCAAACACATCTGCTTCACATAAACTCACGTTACATCTAAGAAATGTTGAAACAAATTCTGCTCGAGGAAACGTCCAAATACTCGTAAGTATCTTCCAGAAATATCTCAGTTATATCCTGAATCGAGAGAGCACAAGTTCAAGGTTGTGTTCGTATGGTCGCACATTTAGGTAAAGTTATTGATCTACAAACACTATCGTATTATATAATGTAGATTGATAACAATAACATGTGTATGGTCAAAGAAACTATTTATGGATTTTGTGAAGGAATTGTGTGTAAATATAGAAAGATTTGTATTGAGTACAAGAATAGCGACTGATAGCAAAGAATGGAAGCACAAGACACCTTATGCCAACGACAGATACATTGGGAATTAGATTATCGGCGGCGCTATTCCACTGTTAAACTCTATTTTAACTTTACGTTACACGATCCTTATTGTTTCTTTATTTATTTATTTTACAATTCATGTACCCACTTATATAATAAAATAAAAGAAGACAGAAAAAGAAAAATCGTTACATAGGCGATGCTTAATTCTACGGAAATCTCTTCCAGCATATCTGCGAAAGTAAAATTGATATAAAAAGAGATGTAGAACGTGAAAGGAAAAATAAAACAAAATATACAAAATAAAAATATACTAACATAAATATACACATACACATAGTAGAATAAATATCGCAATAATACATACTGAATAAAATATACATACTTATAAGCAACTACGACGAAATAGAAAGATAGTGTTAAGACCTTGTTTAAAAAACTGCAAGAGTTTAGCAGCCCCTAATCTGCGGCGGTTCTTTAGATTTCCTCTACTTTTCGTTTTGATTCTAGTCTATTTATTTACAACATAATATAACTAAAATATACGTAGCTATTAACTTCTAAACCTCAAAGGGTTATCATACAAACTAAAAGTAACAATATGTCTAAATTATCCAATGTCTAATTGTGATATAAATTTGTATGCTATTATTAGCTAACATAGCGTTAAAAAATTGTTATTTAAGATCTTAATGTTACCTATGTTTACAAATTAATAAATGAATTTGAATGTGATGTGCAAACAGAATAATTATTCTTATAGCCTATAGATAGATGTACCGGGTCTGGGGGTCCTGTGTGTGTGAGTCTCCCACGATACAAGAGAAATTACAAGTGTGGGGCAGTTTTATTTAAAAAAAAAATGGGAAAGTATTCAGAAATGCTGATTCGTCGGCCAAAGAAGAGCCCAGCTATAGTTTGGCCCCATTAGGCTTCGACCTTGCTGGGCCTCTACTACATCTCCCTGAGACGCGCGTGGAACAGTACGCGCCGTCGACGATTTGGGCTCGGGCCGGACGGTTACCGGACGGTTGGACGGCAAGCTTCCCATTGCTCGCTCTCCGCAATCCCGCGCCTAAGGTGGCCGGAAATCGGGATCGGGATCCCGGCAGCTGGGGCGTGCACGTACGGCAGCTCGCGCATTCACGTACGGCCTCCTCCTTTGCTAGCATTACTGTTTCGCAGAAGGAGGACCATGGCCTGTACCAAGGCCCGGTGCAAGAGATCGTTGCCGCGGATCGCCCCCACGAGGATACGGCTGTGCTCTGCCCAAGCGGGGCACACCTCTACCGTATGCTCCACCATGTCCTCCGGGCGGTCCACACAGTGGTGACACCCGGGCGTTACTTGCGCACGAATCCGGTGCAGGAACTTACCGAATTGACCATGCTCTGTGAGAACCTGCGTCATGCGAAAGGTGAGGACGCCGTAAGGTATTTCCAGTCACTCCTCGAAGACAGGACTTACCGTCATAATTATGGCGTGCCCAACCATAAGGCCCTAGAGTTTAAACACTAAACAAACATATCATTCCCGATAAAGTTCCTCATGAATCTCCGACATAATCTGAGTAGGTAGGTATATTGCCGCTATGCAGATCACCACACTGCACGAAGTCCCGCCCCCCCCTCCGATCCCCGACCCAGCACTGAAACTAAGCACCACTATTATAACTATGCTCGGCTACATATAGTGACGTCATATTTAACAACTTGGTGTTCAAGCAGGATGCTCCAGCCTCCAGTGCAGTTTACTGTTATTGGCATGTCTGGTAATGATTAGATAACTTATTACCTACTTCTAGTTTGTGATAATTAGGCGTTATAGAAGTTGTTTCAAATTTTAAATTTACTTATTTTAAAATTTAATCGTACCCAAAAAGCCTGAAAATTCAATTGATCAATTCAGTTTTACTTACTCTAACCCCACTCGACCTTCCGACTACCCCCTTCACGATATTTATTTACACTAGGGTAGAATTTCATAGATACAAAGCCTCTTTTCAGAATATTCAAAGCTTTGATATTAATTACAAAAGGTAATTGTAAAAATACTAACATCTACTTTCAGAACAGAAATATTCTCTCCGGGAAGTGCTGTGTCAACTAAATTCCCCTTTACGCTTATATCATTATTTTTTTTTAGATACGAACATGTTTTGGAGAAGTGATGCTGGTCAAATACTACCAGTATTTTAGCTAAAGTACCTACCAGACCAGCAATCCGAATTGTTTATATATTCCTGTATATTTATTTATTTATACTTCATGCACATAAAGGTACAGAGGCGGACTTAATGCCTTAGGCATTTCCTGTTCAGTTTTCCTTTGACGTATTCGACTAGTTCAGTCTACCACATGGTTCGTTCAGTAGTTTTGTTGAACAAACTGTCCAGGTCGGATATACCGGATGGTCAACAGGGATATTAACCGCGCGCATACAGCATATGGAAAATCAGGAATACGTGTACATTATGTGAATTGCAATCATTAGTTGGAAAGGGGTAATTTGTATGAAACGGCAAAAATCATTTAGGCATAGGCTACTATGCAACATGAATATATACCTACATATGCGAGGATAAAATAACAGCGAGTGAGTGTTAGATTAATAATTTATCAGCGTAAGCCCTCGCTATGTGTCCAAATAAACTCATAAGCCCTATTTCCAATATTACTGAATATATAAATCCTTTAAACGTGTCACTTCATAAGAAAACTGTTTAGTCCCTAACTTTAATATTATTCGAGAAAGGTACCGCTAACATCCAAACTTCAATATGAACTCCAAGCACATATTCCCACATGAATACTAAACGTGCTCGCTCGACAAACTAATATCAAAATAAACCATAAAACAGGTTGGATGACGTATTGAAGTCTCCGCAGGATTGAGTATAGAGTGTTCTGTAGTGGCGTCAATTTGTGCGATACAAGGGGCCGCTCGGCACGGCCCGCGCCTTTTATTGTTCGCATAAAGCAAGTTTATGACCTCGCTATCAGGCCACGTCTCTTCCTCAGGACTCCCTCAAGCCTGCCGCCTGAACGCGCCCGTCATACTCTCCGCGTGATGCGAATAATTTACCGCTTTAGTTGCCGTTCCAGTGCAGCCGACGGCTTACTGCGATAAAACTCCAAATATTTGAATTCCCTGTCACCCGTTTGATATGTCGCAAATATTCCAAGTTATCCGTTCTATGAAGATATTGAAGAAGGAAGTAGAAATATTTCAAAATACTTTCAAATATTTCGTTTTGTAGCAAAATGTAGTATAGTTCCTTCAACTTATATGCTGTAAAAAATGTAACTTCAAAATATTTAGAGAGCTATCGATAAAGATTGCATATGTTTCTAAAATAAAGAAACGCTATGTCGACCTAAATTCATGTAAAATGATAATCTGCCAGCATTAAGGAATTATTTAAACAGGCCATTTAAAGCGAAAGTCTTACTTAAAACGATTTCACGTTAATTAAATTGGGCTATTAGATAAAAGATAAACTAAGAAATTCATGGCTCCTATCGCTTTATTTAATCGTCTTTTTGGTTTTACTGCTCTTCTAGAATCGTATTTTTTTAATATCGTATGTATTTAAATTATGGCAGTGTATTTTTATGAGCACATCTGGTTTGACTCGGCCGCAACTCTATCAATATTTTTGAAAATTATAATGGAATCATAGTAACCATGACGTTAATTTAGAAGATTGTTGACTTGTATACCTACTATTATTATTATTCGGAAAACATGACCGTAACTGTAGCGCACGCTGCTTCACTCACACACATATCCATGACAGTATCGATACCTGCTAGTTACTCGACTAGTAACTAGTCAAAGTTAGCCTGTTAACTCATCACAAAATTTCAGTTTACTGACATGTTTTTAATTTGCCCTGCCAGCCATGTCATCCGACTAACTACAACTTCTTGCGTTTCCATTAAACTTAAGACAACGCGTTCTTATTATCTGTTGCTTTAAACTTCTTACAGAGTATTTTTTTTTTTACGTTCAACCAGTTTGCAAAATAAAAATAAAACGTATTTACAAAAAAAAAAATTTAACATACTTCTAAAAAAAAACTAAAAAGAAAAGAAAAAATGTAAATTTCGCATTTCTATGTGAAAAGTCGAAGAAAAAAGAACCAGAAACATTGGCTTCCAAAATTAAAGCTGCATTTTGCAAACGGAAAGTCGTGGCGGGATGCAATCATCCCGCCACGACTGTCCTATACAGGCACACTGGGTGGGAATATTATTAATATACTTATTAATTTTTATAAACATATAAATTATATTTTTAAATATTTCATAAAAAAAACATTTAAAAATATAAAAGATAGTAGCCCAATGGTAACGGGAACAGAGAGGAACCTCCTAACTATACGAGCCGTGTCTAGGAGTACCGCTTTCTGAATCAAGCCCTTGATCTAGCCGCCTAACGCGAGCCTCCTAAGGTGTTCATCGAGGCTCTTGGCTATTAAGCCATTGACTGACATGACTATCGGTACTATGACTGCTAATTCCACATCACACATGTCGACAACCTTGCGAGCCAAGTCAATATACTTGATTCGTTTATCTTTCTCGGCTTTCACGAAGTTCTCGTCATGAGGAACGGATATGTCAACAATCATTGCACGCTTTGGTCTACCACCACTATATCAGGCTTATTGGCTACAATAGTCCTGTCAGTGATGATGGACCGATCCCAGTACAATTTGATATCGTCATTATCGAGAACTGGGTACGGCACCTCCGATCCCACAAGAGAGTACTTCGGAGCAAGTTGCTGATAAATAATCCTAGCTACAAGATTGTGTCTAAGCATTTTATTATTTTTATTTTCTCTTTATTTTCTTATGTACATATAATCTACATTTTTAAATATTTCTTAAAAAAATAATTATTATTTTTATTATTATTTTTTTATTGATATAAACCAGTGCTTGACTACGATCCCACCTGATGGTAAGCGGAGATGCAATCATTGATGGTCAGGCGCACTAGATTATTAAGAGCCTATTCACTCTAGCCTTGAAGACACCTAAATTATACTTGGACGGGAAGACAGCAGCAGGCAAATTGATTGATTGATTATTATTGTAAATGTAATTTTTATTTGTATGTTGTGAAGTTGTTTGTATTTTTTTTCTATTATATAGGTTTGGATGTGCGACTTTACTCCAGTGGTTTTTTAATCCATATACTATAGGTACTTATTTTGAAATATGTTAAAAAAACAACTTTTACACGTCAATTTAAACTAGACGAGGCAGGTGTTTTCTGGCTGACTACCCTGAGAAGAAACATCAAAACAAACTCAGGGGTCAATGCCTATTTTATAGTCTATAAAGCAAACATGTAATGGTCAAATCATATGAGAACCATGCATATTAGTGTCTGAGATGGTCTTTTCCTCAAAAGAACCACACAAATTTGAGTGGACCTGTCCAGTCAGTGCAAGCTTTGTCACTATTAATAAAGTTCAACTTAGGATTACTAAGGAGCTCAACTAATCTATCTCTCTGCTACGTACACCGTTTTTATTTTATAAGAATATTCATAATCGTATCATGGTGTCGAAGCAGCTGACTAGTGGCTTACGTTTCTTCGTTCATCAAACAAAAGCCTGAGCCCTCGGTCCGAGTCCTGGCTGCAGCTTGCTTTGTGATTAAACGTTCTTCACTTTTTCTAAATTGACCTTTTGCATCAGAGCGCTGTTCTACAAAATGCCAGTTTTTCTCCTAAGTAATATTGTTAGCGAGGAACGTTCCATTCACTTTAGTTTTTCTTTTATTTCTCTCATTTCCATCATTCGTCTTGTTACTTTATTACTGTGAGTTGTTGCGATGTCATCTTTTGCTGTTTGCCATCTGTCTTAGGTGTTATGTCAAAAGTTGTTATGTAAGCTGGTTCTAGTCTATCAATGTATCTACCTGAAAGTGATGATGGTATGTCAAAATATCATCATGACTGTCACTTTTGGTAACATATTCTACCAGTAATAGCAGCAAAGTACGTTTCAGTATCTACACATTTGCATCGAAACCATACCATCATTGAAACGAGTGCCACTCGCGTAATTGATAATGAACAGTCGACCAATTTATATAAACCGAACAGACAATGCTAATTTTGCGGAATAATTTGCCTACGAATAATGTCTACCTCGCAGTTAGTGTAACCAGTGTAGGCGGTGTAACCAGCATAGCCACGCGTAGTCAGCGTGGTCAGTTTAACCTGTATGGCCAACGTTGCCTGCTCAGCCAACGTTGCCTGCGTAGCCAACGTAACCATCACAGCTAGTGTAGCCTGTGCGACCAGCGTAGACTGTGTACCCAAGGTAGTCATCTTAGTCAGCGTAGTGATCGTGTTCAGTGTAACCTATGTAGCCAACGCAAGCTGCGTAGCCAGTACAGCCTGCGTAGCCAAAGTAGCCTGCGTAGGCACAATTTTTATTGTCTCTGCCGCACTATTATATTTTATGTTCATACTTAATCCATTTCGTCTGTCTCCGTCCTTAATTGAGCACTTATCTACAAGATAGCCTTTATCTAAAGCTATTTATTTCAGCACTTTGGCGTCAAATAAATCTTTAGTGCAATTTCCTCACGGCCACTAGTACTAAGGTAATACAAAGTTTTCACATAAAATCACTCGTAAATCTCCAAATCGTTCATTTTACCTACTATTAAACGTTTTCTAAAGCGTATTGAAATATGGTCAAGAAGTTCATTTTATTACATTTTGACAGGTTTTGGCCTATGATCAATATCTTATCTTAATTTCGATATTAAATAAAATAACAATTGAAAAGCCCTTTATTCTACTACTTACCTTTTTTTGTAACAATCAATTATGAAAACCTCGATCAAAAATATAAATCTTCAGGTCTCCTTCTCAATTTACTTATTATTAAAAAATCTACTTCGTTCGTTTTTTTTTTTCTCTCAAAAAGGCTTATCATCGCTGCGGTGTAGGCCTTCTTCGCTTTTAATTATGTATAAATAAGTTAGTTGGTCGTTTATTAGGAAAAAACCAAACGATTATTGATGGATAATCAATAATATAAACTAACTATTTATCACTTGACAACAACAACGTTAAAAAAATGATAATGCAAATTCATTGGGCAAAGAACGAGCCAGCCCTCTGGTCACGCAAACTGTCTATCAGTCGGCGAGAAATATCTTTGAAAAGATGACGTGCACTCGGACCCCATGACCCAAGCGGTTCGACCCCAAACGGCTCGAAACTGTAATTAACTGTAATTTTATCTTAGTTTAGTTCAGATATACATCCCTAACAGGGAGAGAAGTTATGTTAAATCAAATTGAGTACTTACTCTTTGAAGATAATACTCGAACTGTAATAAATTACAATAAAATAAAATTATTACTGGCCACTGAATTATCCTACCGTACCTTACGTTTCACTAAAATAAACTTTTGACGAACTTCGAATTCCGTTGCTGATATTTTATCAACATGAAATGTTACTGTTTCAACAACACGTCAAACAAAATAATGCAGGTTCAAAATGCGCTCATAGTTTGTAGTGAATATTTCGGGACGGAGGCTCGCGCGATTCAATCAGCTTGATGAATAAGGAATGCTACAAATGGCGCGTTTGTTCACTCAACTCATGAACCGCGCGTTTGTTTGCTTGGCGCGCTACTCGCGCGTTTGCACGGAGCACTCGCGGGTCGACCAGGCTTTATCACCTGAGCTAATTGAGTTTGTGGAATCGGACCCATGATATTGACTGATTTTCTCTTGTTATTTATTATGTGATTACCTGCCCACTGCATTCTGAATTGCGAGCGAATTATAAATTAAACCCATTCTCAATTATCGATTGCATTGTCAATTGAATGGTTTGCAGAATACAATCAGTCCACAATTGTGTGATATTGTCAACGTTGAAATATTAGTTGAAGATTCACTTTGCCGACCCATTTCAAGCTCACCCTCTATTATTCTTCGTGTTTCACTGGCTGACGTTCTAATTACTTTTCATGAAAATTCTTAAGTAAATATTATCATACCTGTCTGCTCTCAAAAGTTAAGATATTAATTACGATGTCAAGTTAAGCTCCCTAATGAAATTTTCATCAAGTCCGAGTTTTTTGATTTGTTGTTAAGTCAAACAAAAGTCAAAAATTGAACTTAAAAGTCCAATTTCAGCAAAATGCTTTGTTCAATCAACTGTTAGTTTGATCAATTATCAAATAAGTAAATAACTATTACTCAAGAAAGAAGAAGCTAACATAATTTATAGACCATTTAGCGTAATTTAAACATTAGTTATAATACTCTTTTAGGGTTCTGTTATAATCCTAACAAAGGAATCTTACAGTTTCGTCATGTCCGTCTGTCCGTCTTTCCTCAGCTTAGCTTAGAGAGAGACTGAGAACTACAAAGCTGTAATTTTGAAATGATATTATAATTATGTATCTGTAATATTAATGACACCGACGAAGTAGGCAAATAAGATCTAGAAAATAATTTTTGTTTGTGGTTGGTCTGCCCCTCAGTGTGGAGTGTCGTTTGATATCTACGTCTTTCAAAAACATTGAGGAAGTGTAAAGAGTGTTTTTTTGATTCAGTGATCCATGTGCGAAATATTACACTTTAAAGTCGGTACCATTTTCCTCAAACTTCCACTCATATATAGAGAGTGATACAGTATAGTCAGTGGCTTCGGCTCTATTTTAATAGTGCACGTATTTCCTTAGTTTAACTCGTTAATTTGATAAATTATTAAAAATGAGATTCTTAACACACTAGTGATGCACTTCCGACGTCTGGCTCCCAAACTAAATCGGACTGGGGCTGCCCTCGGGCGGCGCCTGCCCAACCTTGGGGGTCCAGACGCCTCCTGCCGGAGGCTCTACGCGGGGATCGTTCGGTCCATGGCCCTTTATGGCGCACCGGTGTGGGCGCCGGCGCTGCGGAAGCGGCCGGCGGCCCGGCTGAACGCGTGCCAGAGGGTCATGGCCATACGGATGGTGCGAGGATACCGGACGATTTCTCGCGAAGCGGCGAGCCTCCTTGCTGGCCAGCCACCATGTGAGCTGGAGGCAACAGTCCTTGTACACGTGCACGATCTGCGCTTGAAGATGCAACGCCGGGGCGAAACTCCGCTGCCGCGACAAGTCGCAGCATGGCGGACAGAGCTCCGGCGAGTTCTCATGGAGAAATGGCAACAGCGACTGTCGCGACCCAGTGCTGGGCACGCCACAATTATGGCGGTAAGTCCCCTCTTTGAGGCGTGGTTGGAAAGACCTCACGGCGTCCTCACCTTCCGCATGACGCAGGTTCTCACCGGACACGGTAAGTTCGGGAGGTTCCTGCACCGGATTCGTGCGGAAACGACGCCCGGGTGTCGCCACTGTGTGGACCACCCGGAGCATACGGTAGAGCACACGGTGGAGGTGTGCCCCGCTTGGGCAGAGCAACGCCGTGTTCTCGTGGGGGCAATCGGCGGCGGCGATCTCTCGCGCCGGGCCTTGGTTCAGGCCATGGTCCGGAGCGAGGAGGAGTGGCAGGCGGTCGCCTCCTTCTGCGAAGCAGTAATGCTAGCAAAGGAGGCGGCCAATCGCGTGAGGCAACGGTCCTTACGCCCTGTCCGCCGCCGGGATTCCGATCCCGATTTCCGGCCACCGTAGGCGCGGGCTTGCGGATGGCGAGCAATGGGTAGCCCGCCGTCCGACCGTCCGGTAGCCGTCCGGACCGAGCCCAAGTCGTCAACGGGGCGTATTGTTCCACGCGCGCCTCAGGAAGATGTCAGCAAATCGTAGGGGCCCAGCAGGGTCGAAGCCTACTGGGGCCATGAGTAGTGTGAAAACGAAACCCGGGGCCCTGGGACGAAGGCAACGAAGGAACAGGAGTGGGTTTTTAGTCATAAAAGTCTGACACTATCTCTCGCTCCGCCCAAGAGCTAGGGATATGTCATAAGATGATTTTCCCACCCAATAAAAAAAAAAACACACTAGTGATAATCAATGAAAGTGACAGCAGTAAGAATAGTGAACTACTCCTGTTCTTATGTCTCTGGAGGTGGGCGTTGATAGCTACGCCTCAGTTTAAAACTATTGCAGATATCATCGTACAAAAATAAATTGTTATATTTATTTCTACTTTGAAATAAAGATTTATTATTTCCTTTATTTATTTAATACACATATTTATTACATTTTTAAACCATATTTATAAAAAAAAACAATTAAAAATATAAAAAATAGTAGCCCACCGCCATGGGAACAGGTTCCAAGCTACCGGTGGTCAGGGCTCCTAAGAAAGGAATCTCCGAACAATACGCGCCGTGTCCAGGAGTACTGCTTTCTGAATCAAGTCCTTGATCTAACTGCCTAACGAGAGCCTCCTCAGATGTTATTATTATTATTATTCCTATACCCAATTCGTTTGTGAGTGTATTTAGCACATGGATCAGTAAAGAATAAGCTTTTCTCAAATTTTTTTTTTTTTATTTTAAATAATTTCATTTAATCCATCGAAGTGGGATTCGAAGCAGAAAAAAATTGATACAAAAAATTTCGATCGTTTTAGCTTCCGCTTTTCTTTACTAAATTACTGAATTAAAATTCAGTCATATAATCCAAAGCAAAATTGTGTTTAATGTATTATTATTATTAAAATATAGGTACGAAAAAACTTTAAAAGTTGGCCTTACATCCAAATGATCACGAAACAAAGTGGTTTACATTTGGCCACCTCGTGGAAACCAGATTGGATCGTCAAAAATAACATGTTTTAACATATTATTATGAGAATTATATAAACAAATGAATATTCATAGAACCCTCTTATTTATAAATTTCATAGTTTTTTCATTAAAAGTTTATTGCTTTTAGATTGAATTAAAAAGAAGTGAATGAAGTCAGGGCACCGAGTAGTGACAAAGGCTCGCAAGTGGAGCCGGAGCGCGCACGTAATGAATACGTCTGGCTTTTCATTTGAAATACGTTTTAATATCGTAGAGCCGGGAGTCGCGACCAATTAATCGTTTTACCTAGTAAAGATGCTAGTTTCATAACTTGAGGTAGCTGCATTCTAATGCTGTTACCTTCAAATAAAATAAATAAATAAAAAAGCCTTTTGTTTCTTACATTACAATTTTTATTAAAGTAGGAAAAAAAGAAAAGGTACAGTTAATATTATTTAAAATATTGTTAAATAAATCAAAATTAGATCCTATTCATGTGCAAGAATCCCTCCTCAGACGAAATAGAAGGCCCCTCTGAAGAGGAGCTCTCCTGCTGTTGCCTTAACAATTAAAAATTAGAAACTTAAAACGTTAGAAGATACGGCAAAATTGATCAAGCATTCTTGATGCGACTCAGTTCTGTGTATAAAGCGAGCGCACTGGTCGCACACCGCTAGTCCATCAGACAGTACTTTTCCTAACGTGTCATAAAAGACAACTTAGTAACATTGTGTTAGCTTCCATTGTACGGTAAAAAGCCCAAAAAAAAACTGTTGTGTACGAAATAAGAATTTGCTTTCAACATAATGTGTTTTAGTTAGGTACTTTATGTGACTTCCAGCTGAGTAGACAAATTACAGAGCCATTAGGAACCCCTTGTCGCCAAAGATTTAAAAGAAAACAAGGCTGTATAACCAAGCGAGTACCTGTAATTATGTGATAATGTTATGGTAGCACACTTACGCGGCCCTGTTATGTCCAAGTTTATCACAAGCAAACAGCCGGCAGGGAGCGCCTCGGCGAGGCACACGTCGCTCGCTCTCGTTACGTGTCCTCGTTCATAGCTTCATTACAAGCAAGTTTTGGGGAACGTTAAGTGAATCGAATTTTCGAGACAGTTTTAAACTATTAGTGATGTTACAGTTTTATCAATAAAAGTAGTCAACTGCTTTACACACGCAGAATTTACTAAACGCTTACTTTTTTATTCAAAGGTCGTTTTTTGGTAAAATCGTGTAAAACTGAGTAGCTGTTAAAATATTCACTGTCTTTGTTAGAACAAAAAGCGTGAAAACAATGATAAATTTACAACATTAGCATAGCTACTCGTTCTGTGTTTTTGGTACAGAATATTGGTAATAATGTGGCATGTTTTAACTCAAGTTTTGGCACGATTTGATCTAACACAGGATAGAGTTAAATCAAAGCTTGTGAAATAAGTTGTTCGGTTGTATGCGATGTACAAGCCCTCACGTTTGTGGCGATCTTTAAATCCGATGCGAAATTGCGGTACGTGACTGTGCGCTGGCTCTGGGGTGCAAGTAGTGGTAGGCACGTCATGTGTTCAGTACTGCGGTGCAATGATGCGACAAATTGCAAGTCCATCGCACCACGCCCAGTGTACTTTGTAACCAGTTTATAGTTATTAACTTGAAAAGGAAAAATATTTTTTTGTAAAAAATAACTCATAATATAATTATAATCCATTGTTTTGCGATTTACATTATATCACTTTAAATTGTTTGTGTTTCTTATAACAATACCTACCTACTAATAGTTGAAAACGTCAACGTTATTTTCATCAAACTGAATTAGGCTTGCCTTAATAAAAAGCAAAACTATATCTATAATTTACTAGTTTCTGCTTTCACTAAAAAGCAAAAATCATTTATTTAAATTAAACCATTTAAGAGCACTCTTTAACTGTTAAGGAGTCCATCGGTCCAAGTCCAGAAGCCACTTGAACCTTCCAACCCATCTATTCTATAGGTCTATGAAGAAGGTGTAAGAAACTTCATGGATTTCATCAAACAGAATATGAAACGAAACAACCGGTATAAGACAAAGAAGGCAGCAAAGCATTTCACCATTTAAGTCGCTTTTAATTATGCTCTCATTTTCCTCCTTGAATTACTACAATATTGCGGCAGCTAACTAAGTTAAAATCTGTACAGCGTCCTGGCGAGCGCGGCCGATGCGGGCACGGCGAGTACTGCTCCCGCAGTTTTATTGGGGACATAAAGCAAGTTTATTGGCGCTTATCACGGCCGCCATCGAGTCCGTGCCCTTGTAGCCCAGAGCCCAGGCGCCCCCAGGTACAGCTGTGTTGGACGAAACTCTGATAAGATCCAGAGACTGTCCGTAATTGAGCTTTACTGACAACTTTCTATTGCAATCACTCAATCTAAAGGCCGTAAAATGTCGAGAGGGTCCGAATTAAATAAAGTCATGAAACGATTAAGTATCTTTTTCTTCTGCCAAATTGAAAGCTGTTTTTATAATAACATTTATTGAAGTCACTTCAGCTTCTATATTTTATTTGCTGTCCCCGTCGGTTTCACCCGCATCCTTAGCTACTGCTCCGCTCCCATGATTTTACATAGTCTGTTTATCTCTCCTCAATAAGAATTTTTCAATTCAAACCTAAGATTAGCGCGTTCAAACAAATAAACAAACTATTCACTTTTATAATGTTAGTACAGATTTTAATGCTTTGTGTTTGCTTTTCTCCAAAGTATACAGATTAAAGCTGGACCTTGTAAGCTCACTAATTGAAGCTGGATTTCCTGAAACAGCCAGAGTACCCAGACTGAGCCTTAATGAGTCTTTAAACGGGTCGTTGGCTTCGTCGCCAATTAGTTCACGTCTGTAGGTACCTATGTAGCACTTTTTCATTCCTAATTAAATGTCTGCGCTTGGCTTCCAGTTACCCTTTTCTGTGATCTCATCTCCGAAGTCTCAGCTCACATAGCTACATGTTATCTCAACCATTAGTGGTTTCTGGCGATGACGTTAATATTACACAACAAGCTATTACCCGATACGAACTATGAACAATACAGTGCGACAATAATTAATAACAATTATCATGCTCTTGGCATTAATTACTCGCGCTGATTCTCTGCCATTAATCCTAAAGTTAATTGGAAGGCGGGTAGGCAGGCCATTGTGGGGTACAGCCAGCTAGATTACCCACTGAACGTGCGTAATATTAAATAAGATGTATCCTGTATGATCGTTTACGTAACACATAGAAGGCGGTGTAACGCTTACTTAGCAAAAACGCAACTACCGTCGTTCTGGGCATACGCCAAATATTTGCAAGAACGCGTACGAAGCAAAATTTTTCATGGATAATAAACCAAGCTTTTTGTTAGTGAAAATTATTTTTGTAAAAGCCTTATGAAAATTTGTGGTTTCACAAAATACTTTAATAATTTGAAATGGCTCGCTGGCATGTCTTTTAGGACCGCGTAATAAAACAAATGCTATAAACAAGTATTTTATTATGTTGAAAATTTAATTCAAGCTTCAAATATCTTATTTTTGTACACTGTACATGCGACAGTTCTAGTTTATAGTCACGTACGTAACATATTAAATACTAATGACACGCCCCGGGTTTGCACGGGTGCAAGTTACCTATACACACAAACCTGAAAGAGTCACTGCAACCCTGGATCACAAAGGGTAACTAAAAAAAACACAGGTGACTATTAGTCAGTAGAAGTCTGACACTCCCTTTCGCTCCACTCAGAGTGAGAGGGGTTATTTGATAATTTCCCACAGACAAAACTTTACTCAATTATTGCTCTTTCTGCTAGAGAAAACCGCATCAAAATCAGTTGCATAGTTTACGAGAAATTAACGAATAAACAGACGCTGAAAGCGAATTCGTGTGGTACTAGGCCTACGTAATACCACACAGGTCTACATTGGTCTGAACCTATACAGACCTATGTAAAGATGTGAGTAAGCTTACACTAAGATATTATGAAAATAAGTATAATATCACAACGCTTCCTTGAGGAATTATAAAATTAACGTCGAATCTTAATTAAGTTCACGTTTCAGTCTGAACTTTTCCCTGAACTATATCTTTTCTCGTTGGCGTAGTCTATAGGCCTATAGGCTACAAAGGAGGCTTCTCAAAATAACGGTTATGAGTAATCCCGACTGTTTCGAGTCGGTAATTGACGTAAGGGGACGAATAGTCAGCCGCTTATCTACCGCGGCCAGTTCGCATCGCCGGCTCCAGAAGTCTAGATACAGGTCCGCCGCCTGGACCCGATTGCTGATAAACTTATCATATTAAACATTCAGGCGGTTCGTCACAGCCTGTCTTAATAACTCGCTGAACGGCGACAGCAGAACGATCTCCTAAATAATACATGTGACCCACCTCGAGCGGTGCCGGCTCTCTGAGGTGGCCCCGATCTTTTATTCACAGCGCACTAGCATTCCGAAAACTTCCACCACAGCACTATCACGGCACAGGTATCGCGGACGCGGCTGGACGAGTTGACGAGCTCGAGTGAGGAGCGGCGTGGAGCGACGGAACAACGCGAGCACGTGCAGACTGTGCGGCCGGCGCCGCGCGACTGCCGCGAGGCACGCCCGCGCCGCCGCCGTCCGGCCCGTGCCCGCACCGTACAGACCCACACGTTTTTTCTCCGGCTCCTGAACACGGGCGTGAGTTAACGTATTTAGCATTCGTCAAGGATTAACTCGCGATGTACAACGGAATATATTTACATGCCAAATGTTCCTCTTTCTCTCAACTCTTTTTTACAGCGCCGTGTAATCAGTTCGCGTGATTGATCCTCAATGTATGCAAGTGGATGCGGATTGACCCTCTGAGACATGCTAAATACTTATTCTTCATGAATGAATATAATCCACGTACCTACCTGCTTGACTATTTAACTGGAAAATAAAAGATTTCGATTTGGAGTATTTCACACTAGCGAACAGCTGCTCCGTAGCGGTTAAAGAGTAGGTAGTACAATTACATTTTATTAAATAATTTCCCCCAGGAGAGCCTTTATTACACCACATAAAAATAACAAAGCAAAGAGTTGATGAATACTTGTACAATTTATTTTGTAAAAAGTGTAGAAGCGCGGCGCGGGCACGCTGCGGCGCGGCAGGACGCGGTAACGGCGGGAGGAAACTCGTTAGCCGACCAAACTTTCACCTTTAAAGTGTTTTATTATACTTTAGTAAGTGACGTGACACACAACGGCGCCGCGCCGCGCTGATAAGCGGCGCGTCGCGCTCGTGCGCGTTGCCGCGTGCCTTCAATTGCTCTTTAGAGCCAATCTCATCTAGTCGGAATGACTCTTTCTTGTGAAAAGAACTCCTCTCGGAATGGATCGCATTAGATAAGTTCGTGAGCTATGCCATTTGATGTATTCGTGATCGCGTTACTGGCCTTTGTCTGACATCAAAAGGAGTATGCAGTTTTACGTTCGCACTAGCTGTCCTAGTATAATGATCTACTATGCAAATTTTTCATTTCGCAAAGGGATCGCTTTTATCGCTCGTACATGGCAGGGCTGGCACAAGGCGCGACGCTGGTCATGATAAATGATAAAACAACACGTTCGTCCCGGCCGGTTGGGGCAGCCCTCATTATGTCCGTCACACACGCGCGCACTCGGCTGACGGTTTAATTGTGAGGCAGCGAGTATGAGCTGACTGCGAACTGCAGACTGTCGACTGTCCCACCCCGTGTTTGCTTATAATTTGACAGAAGCAGTTATTTCTGTGAGAAAACTCCGACTCTACATTCTGAGTTACTCTGGTTCACTTTAAAATACAAACATAAGTCGTTTTTAAATGATCGCTATTCAATGGTTTATTTCAGACAGGATTTCAAAAATTTTCAACACAAAAAATATCAGGAGGCAAATGTATAAAATGTAACGTAAGGGTTTGTTTGTTCAAAACATACTGCCTACTTGTGAGTCCACAATCAGTGCGAGGGAATGTCCGACGTTGTATCGCAGTAGGACGGACGGATCGAGCGGACTCATAAAGTGGCGACAGAATTGATGTGTTTAGGCCGATGTATCAGGAACGGGACAAACAGGCCTAAATCAACAGCGGCCCAGTGTCCCGCGCGATAGTGGCCCAGCGCCACCCAGCACTGACCATCGCCGCCCACACTGGCTCCCACTGTGTGTTTACGATAATTAGTGCTTACTCAGTGTTGACGCTACAAGATGTACGCACTCGGGCACACGAGTATTTCACGTAATTAAGGAAGCCCTTAGTAATTTTCCGGTTTGAAGACCACGCGAAAGGGTCAAATTACGAGCAGTTCGTTAATATTACTCTTACTTCGGTTTACCTAACCCTTATGGTCACAAGCTGGTTAGATTTTTAAGCCAAATTGAATGTGATACTATTACACCTAAACAAATCTAGAGCTCTGTACATACGCAAAGCGCCTCACAAATCGGCACGAGTGCGCACAGCCGCGCAAATATGTGTCGCATTCCCGGTGGCAGCACAGTAACAATAAAGTGCGGCCGCCGTGTCCGACACGCTCAAATGCGTACAAACGGCTTATTTACCGGCTGCACGGCGCGCCGCCGCCGGACCGCAGCGTCTGACCGGCAGCCCGCTGGACCATCAGCCCAGGCGCCGCTATTGTAATGGCCCCGCCTAATATAAATTGTGTGGGCTAGGTAATGTTCCAGTGTGCACACTTTGATCCTATTGTGGTTACTACAGACTGGACCACACGTAGGTAGGTATTTTAGCCGGTCCAGACTCCAAGAAAATTTGTTTTGAAAATTGTGGACCGATATCAGAAATAGCTTCCAATAATGTAAGTATTAACTACGTGTTTACGTTTAATGACTATGTATGACCCAGTTCTGTAATATCACAGGTCGCTTTACATCAAAGTACGGACTTTGATGTTCTGTTTTGTGGGTGTACTATTATACCTCAGCTCACTCTCTAATAAATACGTAATGCAATGTTGTGTTAAACTGGCTAGACTTTGTAGAAATAAGACCATTTATACGCTAACACCCACTCTCGGCAATATGTACACCGCAAACGTCAATAAATAGAGTTCTTGAGCAAAAAGCACGCTCAGGTTCGGTTGGCAGAATTTATCCGAAAGTGATTAATATAGGGGGAGTCCACACGAGCGTTGCTTATCGCGCTCGTAAATTAATACTGGCTAAGCGGCACGCTGCGACTACGCGACGGTTACGCTTCCTAGCCACACGTACCCACTAAGGCTAAGACTAAATTATAGATTTCTCAGTTGAATGGAAGCTTTGGAAATTCGCTGGGACTTTTATAGAGTTTGTTCTATATATACAAAACACGTACATTTTAAAAGCTTAAGCCTAGAGAGGAGGCCTGAGTCCGAGCAGTGGGAACATTGAAGGGCTGATTATGCTATGCTTTATGCTAGTATACGTAATCCACACTGTTTGGTTTTTTAGTTTGAGAGTTACGAGCAATTGGTAGCTCACCGTCCGGCCATCTCGTAACCGTCCGGACCAAGCCGAGTCGACAACGGCGTGCAGCTTTCCACGCGCGCCTCAAAGAGATATCAGCAAAACCGTAGTGACCCAACAGGACCGAAGTCTACTGAGACAAGGGTTTACTTTCGAAAGGGAAACCCGGGGGCTTGGAGCACTTGGTAAAGAGGAAAATAGGTGTGGTTTAGTCAGTAAAAAAAAAAGCAAAAGTGGCCTCTTCTTTTATGGGGTACTGTTTGAAATGTTATAATAAAATACCTTCACAAATATTAGAACTCAATGAAACGAAATTTAAATCTTGTATTAAATGCACACTATGCAGGCAAGCATATTATAAGTTGGAGGATTATATTCAGGATAAAAATGCTTGGCTCAATGCTGGTCCAGCTCCTCTACCACCGGGGTGTACAAATTGATTAGTATGGAAATTATTTTTTTAATGTTTTTTTTTTTTTTCTTGAAATTGTAAAATATAAGTATTGTATTATATGTATAGAAGCATTTTTTCCACAGTTTGTAAATGTGAGTACCATGGAGCCTTTTATAGTTTTTATGTTGCTACTGGACTTATTTGACATAAATGAGCATGGCAGTTAAGAGTTTGTCATGCTCACTCAAATGTCTCACTGATGGTGGCGCGGGTGTTGGATCATTCGGTTCCCTTCAAAATGGTTGAGCTGAGTGGTGCTAATATTAGCGTCATGTCCGTGAACGAGCGCTGTCAGTTGAGGCTGGTCATCTCTTAGCTGCCAGTTGCTATTTTAATATCTATATTTAGTTTTTATTTTTATTTACATTGTTCTCACATGATAGCGACAAGAAACATGTAACAGAGATATTTGTAATTACAAAATATGATTGAAAAGAGTGTCCATGGAGTTTCTTGCACATTCTTCTCCATAGAGATCTACGCTTTGGAATGTGCAATTAGCATCATTTATTTTTATTTTTCTGACTGACTTCTTGACATTTCAAAAGTGCCTGTAAATGGTTTATTTGGAATAAATGCTATTTTGATTTTGATTTTTTTGATTTAAAACTCTGACACGCCCTCTCGCTCCACCCCAGCTGGGAGAAGTCATAGGATGATTTCCCAACTTAAAAAGAAAAGCCCCAAAACTCAAAATCACTGAAAATAACGCTCTTCTCTTCCTTGGGTCCAATATTCTTTGGCAATTCTGATCACAAAAAATATTTAATACAAAGTTGTACAGTGTTATTATGACTCTGTTTACTGATAATATCGTTAGAGCGCGTTCCTCAGCCTGTCTCATTCAATGAGGAGAAGCAGAACGCGTATAGCTGCGGCAAGCCGAAGCTCGGCGCTGTCGAGTGTGATGGAATAAAAATATAATGTATTTATGTCAGACGACACGAAGCGAGCACAGCACAGTGGTCTTGTTCGCAACAGTCACCGCACGCTGAAACGCAAAGGGCGACTGAAGGTTTTAGTAAATAAATGTCTGACATTCCCTTTTGCCCCACCTAGATCGATGTTATTTGATCACTGGGGGGGAGGGTAAGGGTGGAACCTTAAGAGTAAAGGTAAAATGAGCAGTATTACTTGTTTATTGTTGAAGACAAAATCAGAAAATTAGTAAATATGTTCTGATCGTGATGGTACAGACAGCTGTAACGCAAGCACATTATGTAATGTTCTTTGAATTGTTATTTCTGACATGCGAGTTGACAAAACCGAAATTTATATAAAAAAAGTTTTGAGGTTTTTCCCCACGGCTTTTTCCGCAGATTAGATAGGTATCCACAGAATTATTGCATTTCTTGACAGACACACACCGACACAACTTATATACAATCTTAGATCAGACTTAGATTAGAGCTATATAAGTTGATACCTATTATAATACTAAGCGAGGCATCTAGCCTGAAAACATGACGTAATAATAAAACCACTTTACAAGGCTCTAATATGTATGTCCGCTGATATAAAAATAATAATGTACATTGCACACAGTCTCAACGGAGTCCTTCTCTATTAAAAAATAACTCCGTCTTCGTTGCTACTTATCAACTTAACGTTGTGAAATTGTTGAGGAGGGCTCGTTTCTT
This sequence comes from Mythimna vitellina, assembly GCA_949316375.1. NCBI lineage: Eukaryota > Metazoa > Arthropoda > Insecta > Lepidoptera > Noctuidae > Mythimna > Mythimna vitellina. The sequence goes on along the minus strand of OX438691.1, from coordinate 429,119 downwards.
CATGAAAAACCCCACCAACCCAATGATTCTCCTAGAAAGATATTCTCACTCAGCCAGCACTCCTTCCTAGGTATATCGAAAACATACTCACCAGTCGCCAGTATGAAAATGAATTTGCCTAATAGCCTTGATATCAATTACGGCAATTGTTGGATCATTTCTAGATAGCTCTCAACACATGCGGAGTTACCTATACACGGGCTCGAACATAAATTACTTAAATTATTCAGGCACTATGGCATAGTAAATACGTGGATATAGTAACTCAACTGAGTTTACTTAACACACTTAACACAGGAAATAACAAAAAAGTATTAAATATTTTTTTTTATAATAAAGGTACCCATTGAAAGCCGAAATTTTAGGCTTTTCAGTAATATATATTATGTTTTTAGAGTCCCGTACCTCAAAAGGAAAACACGGAACCATTATAGGATCAATTTGTGGTCCGTCTGTCTGTCTGTCAAGACCCTTAATCTCAGGAACACGTGGAGCTATCGAGTTGAAATTATAACCATATACTCGGGTCTGCAGTCCCTTGAAGTTGTCAAAACATCAAATTTCTGAAATAACGAAAAGAAAATATACGGCCGTTTGTGTTGCAAAAAACGTGTATTTCAACACTCAAGGGATTCAAAGTTCATAAGGTACTTTCCGTAGACCTAGAATCCTGTTTGGCATGAAGCAAGGTTTTATAGCCCAAGTATCCAATATTTGAAAATTGTAAAGGACATGGCTAAATTGAAGTATGGACGACTGCCCCCGCAATGAAAACGCATTTGTTCACATGGTATCTAGCAATAAATGATGCTGAATAGCTGAAAATTAGTATTTTGTAATTTAAAAAGTTTCAGGAACTTTTCATATCTGCAAAATCCTAAAAATAAAATCGGGTAACTCCTACAACAAAGGTACAAAAACTTCAAACAATGACATTGCTATGAACTTTTGTCTAGGCGTTTTAATGTGTCTGCGACGATTTTTATTGATCATTGTGTTTTCGACTGGCGATTTTGCACTAAGGTACTTGAAGTAAATATCTACAAAGGGATTGTACCAAAAAAAAACATGATACAACGGACTTTCGATGTATAATCCCCGTAAAAATCATAATAATATAAGTATTCAGTCGTAAAACCTAAACTACATATCCAAATGAGTTGAAATAAAGACAGTTTTCACAGACAATATAAATAATAATTATCATTGCTGAAATAATAGGTATTTGAACAAGATTTTAAAGATCTTTAAATTTACAGATGTTTGACAGTTTGGGTCAGTTTTGACCCAAACATCTGTAAATTTTTGTATTTGAGATAGGTAAATAATTCTACCTAAACTAGATTATGAACGCAACCTGAGTAACCAAGGAAACGAATAAGTAGATGGCAGAACGTTCAAACGAGACGTCTGATGTTTGTTTTTTTCATAGAGTAGAAAAGGGATTGGACTTCAAGTTCAAACAGAATCGATAAAACCAATCGAATGAGTTGAAAAAAAAAGATGTTTTTTGTCAACAAACACTAAATAGGTATTAAGATTATACGAAGAAGCACATTACGAAGCTTTTATTTGATTTCGATTAGAACGAAGTGAAATCGCGCCGAGTCGATTGTCACTTTTTATTTTGACATTTCAGTAGCAACAAAACTTGCACCAAAGCGCAGTATGTTATATTCTGGTGGTCGCCGACTTTCCTGAAGTTAAGGCGAACGTCACAATGTTCATAAATAGATAGCACAGCAAATCAGCCTTAGAATGTTCCCACTGCTGGGACTCAGGCCTCCTCTCTAAGAGAGGAAATGGACCGTAATGCACCACGCGAACCCAGTGCGGGTTGGTGAAGGTCAAAGTCTTAGAATTTTTGGTTCTAGGACATGCCGGTTTCCTCAAGATGTTTTCCTTCACCGTTTTGAGAGCAGTGGTGATAAATATAAATTACGCAAAGTAATGCGCCTGGCTGGGTTTGAACCCGCTCTCTACCACTTATAAGTCGGGGCCGTTACCACTCGGCTACCACTGGACACATTATGGATAGATAAATAGGCCCAAATCAGTCCGGAGCGCCCAAAGTGTTAGTAATCTTCTTATCTAGCCACAATTATGTAGTTTCAGAATATAAATCGTTTTGATAACTATTATTAAAAAAATATCTAAGTAGGTACAGTTCCAATTTGAAATTCTGGAAATGTGATATGTCCGCTCCCTAGTTTGCATAAAAACAATTAAGAAACTTTTTAGTGTTTAATAATTAACCAAAGTAAATGATTAAACACTAAATAATTCATATAAATGAATATTTAAATATTAAATTATAGTGAGTGACTGCTATTAGTGCGAGATATTTCTATTCATGCTGGGGCAGTCGTTTAGTCATTTTCTTTGTGGTTACGTCACAAAAAAACTTTTATTTTTTTAAACTTGTTTTACCTATACCTTGGTTTACCTACAAAGTACATTATATACTGTACCTATACCGTACCTTTAATATAAAGTTTATTTGAACTTATAATTCCAAGTCAATCCATAAATATAACATTTCAAAGCAACCCGTTTTAAGGAACGGCAATTTCATACTTTAACCCCTATTATTATTTTCATGAAATTACACCAATTCATTTGAGGTGGCGTTAAAACCTGTCCTGACATAGGATTATGTAGTGTTCTAACGAGATGCGTTAGCGAATTAAAATCAGTGTTGTTTCAAACCTAGTATAATCCACAGCACAGAAGTTGAACCAACATGGTGGTCGATTTGAATGCGCAGTAACTGATTTTCGGGTCTCAATCGAAGTGGGGGGCTGCGCATGATCATAGCAACGAGTTCAACTTATTTGCCGCGTACAAATTGCCTCAATTTCAAGAACTCTCCCAGTTGCCTTACTGTACTATGAAACATGCACCTTGGTAGCAGATCCGACCCCTATCACAGCAATTATCTGTCGTGTCCCCGCCCCCCCCCCCACCCCGCGGTCGGCGTGATTATGGAAACCGGCTGTTACCGAATTCTCTAGTATTCACTAACTGCTCCAATAACGGCTTAGTGAGGCGTGTCGGAGATCTGGGTTATCTGCTTACCTGAACAGTGATACAAGTAGGTTGGTGTTAATGCAAACATTAATATCTAATTACTTTCGCTCAGGTACTTTCAGAGTGTGATGTCATAACGTTAGAATGTGCGGCGCGGTGTACACCGCAAAATTCTGCGTAGCGGCGGATTTTGGCGGTACGTTACTGTGCCGCAACGCGGTTATGTTTCGGCATGTATTGCTGAATTAACTGGTTGTTGAAATAATTAGCAAACTTTTCATTAACTAAAATTGCTTGTGTGTCTAACACAATTTTGTCCTTTGTCCATTAGTATGCATCAAGTGGTCCTCTAATAAACCCAGTAAAGTCGAGAACTGATTGTAAAACCACTTTATTTTAATATTTTACACAGCAGCCTGGTTTCCGAGCTACTTAACTCTCGTCACGCGAACCGCGACGAAAATCTACATTACGCATATTTCTGTCCTCTGAATTTATTTCAAGAACGCTTAATTCGATCATGTCAGACTAAAATGAAAATACCTACCTACAGTAAACAATAAAAACTCGACGCTGTTTTTTTAATATTTTGTACTAAATCTCATCAATCTTAGTCTGGAAACAGTCCGTGTTGCGAAATAAATAGATATTTTATTTGATACTTTTACATTATTTTCGAATATACGATGAAAAATGAGGCTTCTTTAAGCTACGATATTAAAGTCACTAGAGTTTCGTGATTGGAAACGTTTTTCAACATGTGGAGTAACTTTGAACCTGAATAAATTTGGAGGGAAAATGTACACTGTAGATTACCATGGCCGAAATTGTAGCCATAAAGCAATCGTCTGCAGAGCACGTCACGGCGTGTTAGCCATAAAAATGCGGTGTCGTGACACTGGCGACACTCGCAACTTTCGTGACACTCCAGACACTCGCCACACTAGGGATATGTGTCGCTCGCATGCACAGCTGCGGTGGAGCACTCGATAGTAAGGCGTGGTACAACCTTGCGACTAGTGTCCCAAGACTTAAGGAAAAGCCTAATTTACGATGGCTAAAGGAACGTTGTGATATCGGGACAAAGTACTTACCCACCTCTATTTACCCTACAGTAAGGCATGCAATTTCAATTCTGAATCCACAGCCTCCGTAGCGCATAGGTTAGTGCGTTCGGCTGTTAACCGAACGGTTGGTTGTTCGAGCCAACCCGAGGGTATTTCCTTTATGGATATGTTGTCAAAGTCAAAGTCAAAAGTTTTTTATTTCACATAGGCCTACATGGACACTTATAAAACGTCAGAAGCTAGTGCACGGTTCCAAATTAGTCTTTCCTATGGAGAAGAACCGGAAAGAAACTCCATGGTTACTCTTTTAAAAAAAATGTTGTTCTTACAATAGAAATAATACAGGTACATTACCTATAAATTGGTGACAACAGTCGTCTCAGAGTGCATAATCTCCAGGCAGAGATCGGTAATCACACGTAGGTAATATTGGCTGCCGCCACGTGTTGCTAATCCCTGCAGCAGCTTACCGTGAAACAGACTACACGATCCTGCCGCTCTGCTATGGATGCACCGCACTGTTATGTTGTCGTGTTTGTCTTGTCTTACATCGATCTATACTCTATAGTCCTTTTGAAGGAAACGTTGTTAACACCTTTACGTCCGGACTAAGCGTTTTGGCTCGTCGTTTATGCTGCGTACATTGATGGTTGGAACAATTTGCCTGTAGCGGCTTTCCCGACCGGTTATAATTTTAGGAATCTTCAAGGCTAGAGTGAATAGGCCCTTGACAAACTAGTGCGATTCACCATCAATGATAGAATCATTGCTTACCATCAGGTGGAATCGCAGTCAAGCACTATTTTATATTATAAAAAAAAATGAAGTATATTTTCATTAGAACTCCACACGCATTTATTTCAAATAGACCATTTACAGGCACTTTTGAATAGTGAAATTTCGGTCAGTCCAAAAAAAAGGAAGCTAAATTACACGTTCCAAAGCGTAGATCTCTATGGAGAAGAACGTGCAAGAAACTCCATGGACACTCTTTGAAATCATATTATGAATTGCATACAATCTTGATTACATATTTCTTGTTACATCTAATAAGTGAGCACAATGTAGATAGGTAACGAAAAAAATAGAAAAGTAATTTAAAAAAAAATAAACAAGACACTTTCAGCTAAGAGATGCCCCGTCTCAACTGACGGAACCCGTTCACGAGTATGACGCGTGCTTCAGCCCCACTCAGCTCAACCATTTTGAAGAGACCCAATAACACGTGCCACCATAGCGAGACATTTGAGTGAATATGACATACTCTCAACTGCCGTGCTCGTTTATGTCAAAAAAATTGCAACCTAGTAAAAATGCTCCATGGTATGACTTCACATTCACAAAATATGAAAAAAGTGCTTCTACATTATGCAATGCTATTGTTTCTACATACAAAAAGCAATAAATGATCATAAGCTTCAGTTGGCAAATAAAATAATAATAAAAAAAAAACGAAAACAACAATACAAAAAGGGTAATAGCATCTTTTCAAATATTTATAAAAAAAATGTTAACGTGGCTATGGAGCATATAGGCATAGGCAACAGACTGAACTCTCGATTAATGTGAACAAATGTAATATGTGACTGTCAATTTAAGTAGCGCAGCCTCCCACATCGAATGGAAAAATAACTCGACTGAATATAGGGGTTGCCATCTTTACATATGGATAGTATAATTATTAAAAGCTTGACCATTCCTGAACCCTGGTATTTTCAATACATATATATTCAAAAGAAGTGATATGTAAATACCTACCTATTAAGTCGACTGCCAAAAATCACCAAGACAATAAGTCTGTCTACTTTTTTGTGCATAACATATAAAATTCCTTGTAGATAGTACCTAAGTAAAATATTGTACTTTCCCTTTTCCAATTTTAGAATTTATAGCTCTATTACGTCTGTAAGGGAAGGTAAACGATAAAAATATTGTCATGTTATATCAGTTAGATGGGCCAATAACTCTAAACGATCTCGGTTAGAATATATATTTACCTCATTTTATATAAAGAGGTCATTGTTTAGAGCTGCCCTTTCTTTAACAACAGAAACTGTACTTTCATTCAAAGGTCATGAGAAAAAATTTCTTTAAATGAAACCAGAGGTTTTCAAAGCTTATAGCCAGAATAATATCTTGAATAGCTCAAGTGAAAGGGAAAAAGTATGAAAGTGGTGTCTCCGTCGTTCGTCCGCGGGGTGCCTTAGCACCGGGTGCCGCGACGCCTGTGTCCGCGATTTGCATAAAGTAATAGATGCTGTAGCCTGTAGCCACTCCACTCGCTAAGGCCGGCTGCCCGCTATCGACTTGTCGTCTGCACGCGCCGGGAGCTATGTGCTGCCTCTTATTCTCTATTAGCTTTTATTATTTGAAGAAAACTGCTGCATTGGAAGTTGCTTCAGTGATTTCTTGAAAGCAAAATAATTGCATAAATATTTACTCTACTAAGAGCTACGGGTACTCTTATCTTTTCACTGAGATGATAGCGATGTTTTAGTTATTATTGCTCTAGGTATCTTCCCAGTTACTTATCTAGTTTCATATACATTATTTGTGTAAACTTACCTTCTATTCTGCCATAACGACCATCCAGAAACAATGCCAACACTACGATATATCGCATCTGTCAACACACACTCGTTCTACATCATTCATCCTGAAACATCACATGTATTACATTCTCCTCGTCTCTCACCTCACAGTCCGGATAGGCAGCTGTAACTAATACCCGATACAGGCACTTTGCCCACCCTGCCCGCATTGCCCGCCCTTGCCCATTGCGCGGGAAATAGCCCGGAGGATTTATAGCCCGCACTTTGTAGCGGAAATAAAATTGTCCATGGTGTTCCCGAACGTAAGATGCGGACAGTTTATGAGTGAAGTGATCGTTGGCTCGACTGTAATAGATGTTTTTACGTTTTACGCATAAAAGCTGGTTTTCGGCCCTTTGCGAATATCGACAGTTCTTGGCATTTACTTTAGCAGTTATGCTTATTGCAGAGTATTCCAAGTAACGGTCTAGTATTACACGCTTGAGTGATTACAGTATATCGAATGAGTTATGGGAACTAAGCGTTGTGTGTAAAGCGATTAATATATTGAACTATGATTAAGATGTTGGGACATCGATACGTTCATATCATATTTCGTCATTGATATTGGAAACAGAATAGCTTAATAATATTAATTAGATCAAGTGGATGTAATCTCACCTCTGTGTGTACCAAAACAGGAAAACTTGTGGAAAACTAGTGGCGTCGATAGTGGCGCTACCTCATGAGATCGCGCCATAACGTTTCATTACGTGTTACATTCGAATCAATAAAAACACGTCGCTAGAGAAAAATCACGGCTCTCTGTAGCTGGCCAGGGCTGACACGAGCTCGAGTGGAATTTTATTTCCATTTTGAAATAGATTTACTGAAAAAGTCGAGCTATTTATGGGTTGGGTATGCTTTAATCGTACGATTTGAAAAAAAAAAATGCTTTCTAAATTAAAATTCCCTCGATTGCGAATATAGGTACCTATGATACCTAATACTTCTAGCATTCAAATGGATACGGTTATTAAAGAAAGTCCTAACTTGTATAGTCTATATTCAAAAAGAGTTAATTTTCCGTGTCAAGTTATCATCAACTGTTCAAAATCAACCTGGGAGGTCCAATATTATTTTCTTTTCGGAACGAACTGGCTGGCTTGAAGAAAGTTATATATGTAGGAGCAGTATCTAAATTAGTAACACCCATTTCCATTACAGCCTATCGCCAGATATTTTTATGATCATCCTAGATTTGTCCAAGCCTTCAAAGACACGATTTATGCAAACTGGAACTCTAAAAGAAAGAAAATAATGTTCAGTATCTTTTTGTAGAAGTTGAAATTAAGGTATCTTGAGATAGTAAAAAAATATTAGATTTTATCTTGTAATGAAAAAACATTGTAGTAGTGCATTGTGCACATTTAACGCAATAATAACGTAGCCAAGAGTCTTATTACCGTTATCATAAACTACAAAGTAGAGTAATATTGCGTTACCGTCAAGTGCGCTCTAAAACATTATTATCACTACATTGTTATGGGCTACTAACGGCTACTTTTTAACTTATCGTAAATTTTTGGACAACATATGAAATAATCACCAGCGTTACGGACCCAACTTATGACTTGTAGGTCGCGGGTTCTAAACCAGCCATGCACATTACTTTGTGTAATTTATTTCATCATCACTGCTCTCAAAATGGTGAAGAAGAAAAAATGTAGAAACCGGCACGTCCTAGGGCCAAAAATTTGAAAAAAAAAGTGACATCCATCATTCTACAATAGGCCTGCGCAGTGGATTGAATAGGTTCATGTTCACAGCAGTGAGAATATTATGAGGCTGCAATTCTGCTTAAAAAAAATGTAGTAAGCAGACGGACTGCCTTGATACTGAGCTTGGGTCTCTGGGTTTGATCCTGAGTTCAGGAGAACTAATCGTGTTTTGTGCTTGGAAATAGAGCCTGAATTCAAAATCGTTTTATTTTACTTATAAAACGTCAGAAGCTTACGCACTGTTCTAATTTAATTTGACGTTTTTATGGGGAAGAACCCCTATGGTTATCTACTCTTTTAAAAATGATAGCAATAGGATCACCGTGTATTAAATGTGTGGTGTGAATTGAATAGGGAGTATTTATTTGACACACAAAATTATACAGTAACTTCCATCAATCATGCCCATACCGAAGGAGGTTTCACTAATCCAGTATTTGCTGGGCATGAGACAAATAGCACTAGTTTCTGCTGGTGGGTACCAGCAGAAAACCAAAACTGCAGGATCGCAGTGACGCACTATCTGTGCGTATACCATCTCTATCCAGCGACCTTAATAACGCTAAGTTCAAAAAAGTACTGAATCAATATTCAGCACCCGTCGTGGCTGCCCTATGGTCCCGGCACGCAGGTCTAAGTGCTCCACGCGCTGCAAATAGCCGCCGGCTGGGAGCAGCTGCCGGCGACCGCGGAATGATATGCAAACTGACGCAGCTATTGCTTCTCTGACTGATGTGTGGCTGTAGATAATGTGAGGGGTGGAGGTCGATGAAATGCTTTTGTGAATCTGTTTACCTGGTTTATTCCTAGAATGTACTACGCTTTATTTATATTAGATATAGAAAACATTCAATCTGCATAGCGGCTTAACAGCCGTCCTCGGTCATCTGACATAAAAATAATTATTTTAATAAATCTATCAAATTTATGAATACTAAAAAAACTATAATTGCTTAAAACTTAAAAGTATCATTGTCTTGCCAGTCTGAAATTCAAAGTCAAACGGCTGACAAGGAACAGGAGTGAGTTTTAGTCAGAAAAAGACTGACACGTCCTCGCGCTCCACCCAAGAGCGAACATTAATTGGACGATTTTCCATCTAAAAAGAAACCTCCCTGCTGGATGGAGTTGGAGCTAGGCCACACTCTACAGAGCAAAAAGTCAGATTTCTATCTGATGATGATGTGGAAGCCTTCGACGAGTGCCTCTGTGAACATACCTGATGCGCTGCAGAAACGGGGCAGCCTCTTTAACGTCCTGAACTCGTTATTATATAGGACCCGCAAGGCGCTGATAGTCCGCTCAGTATAGTTGGTCCACAGTTAGCTCGTGTAAAACACTTGACAATAAGCTTTGAAAAGCGTTATTTCGACAGCCTTGTTACAACGTGCAAACCTTCCATCTCAATATCCTCTTGGAAGTCCTTAATGAGATGGTTGTAAAGAAAAACTTACAAGGTTTTTAGTTTGTTGTTTTTAAGGAGTTTCGAGGTTTCTTATTATTAATTATCTTATGGTTTCAACGGGATAATTTAGTTAAAAATACTCATCCAAAAGATCCAAAAAATGGGCCATATCTTGTTTACCAAGAGTAAAAAATAATTGTGCTAAACATTCGGTTCAATAGTGAAACCACATACCTACCACAGTTTTTTATTTACCTATTGTATTTTTTTATCTTTGAAGGAAACTGAAACTCTAGCCAGAACTATTTCAATTACGAGTCCATACATATAACTGACATATTTTCAAGAGGCTCGTTACTATCGGAATTTCAGGATCAAACGATATATCGTGATTCACAGATGAACTTTGCTTTTCTATCGCACAAACAAACTCGATAGCGTGGCTAATCCAGGCCAATTTATTCCCGTCAGCAAAACGGGCCTTTATGAATGGAAGAGCATCCGACTAGCATCCGACTAGATTGCGTACGACCGCACACACTTGCGACTGGCTGCGACATGGTGCGATTGGTGTAATTAAACTCTTGTTGCAAGTCTGGGTTAATGTTCCGCAAATGTGGCCACTACAGTATGGGGGGTAAATGTCCTTTGTTCCTGATCGGCCAGATTTATTTACGGATACTACATTATATTGTTTTAACTAAGATATCAATAAGTGAATTAAATAAGAGATTTTTCCATAATCTGCAGAACGTCGCTTTTTGCGACTAATGGCTAACATAACGTTACTTAGCTACACTCAAACGGCTTCCAGACTAGCACACGTGATTAAAATGGCTCACCAGCCTGAATAAGAGTAGATCTTTCGAATTCTTCCGCGCACTTAATCCGTCTAATTGCGTACTCCGCTTCAATTGTGATTTCCTTTGACGTTACATCCCGGCATGCAAAGGCACCCTCGACCGCTCTCGGCGCACTTGCGTGCCGCTGCGAACGCTTGCGTATGTCGGCGACCTTTCACGAACACTGACAAATGGAGCCGAACGTTGTATTGCAAGGGTGAGCTTTGTTTTCCGCACAAGGGCCATGCAGTGGAGAGCTTCACACTCGGTGTTACAAAAATGCATTATTGTAATATTCACCTCTGTTTGATAAAAACAGAGGTAGAAATTGCACTAATGTTTTTAAACGCGTGTTCAACATGAAGAGTTTATACCTGTGAGAAAAGAATACTGCTTTACAAACTCGTTTCATGATTGCATGTTAACAGCTATTTAAGTAATGTAGAAAACGTTTAGTGTAATAGCTTAACTTTTCTCTATCTGTCTCCACATTTAAATAGAACTGTTCAGAGCGCATACGATGCAAATATCGTGAGTGCATTGTCCTCTCCCCGCTGGCCATTAGTAAGTACACTGCGCCACACACAATGTCTTGTAAACTGGGAGACGCATAAGTTGGCGCACGTCGCCGGCGGCTGCGGCGATGACTAATGCGCGTTGTTTGCCGCCGCACCGCGGTGAGCACAATAACCCGCCGCGCACAACTTTCCGCCATTAAAACCTTGTGCTGTAAAGCTGACCGCTGCAGCCGCTCCAAACACGCGTCCACGCGCCGCCCGCGCGCCGCCCGCGCGCCGCCCCAGTGCTAACAATTTGACGTGTTATTTTAATTATCTCCTACAGCGTGTATTGTTTCACTGGGATAAAAATATATTCTAATGATTCTAGGATTTCGGTTGTAAACCTACGTCAAACACGAGATTTTTTTTAATTATAATTTTTCTAGCTTCTGCCAGTGGCTTTGCCCGAGTGAAAGTAGAAAATATGTAGCTTATGTCACTTAGTAAGTAAAAGTAAAAGTAGATAAAGTAGCATCCTACTAGAGAAAATATTTCAAAATTCTGTCCAGTAGTTTTTAAGTCTATCTACAAACTAAACTACAAATATTTCCTCCTATAATATTAGCAAGTAGCGACTAATGGATAATTAATTTAATACACTGTTCTGTAAATAAAAAGATAGTGAAAAGCTCCCTCGTAATTATTTCCCTACATTAATATTGTGCACAAGAAAAATGGTTTACTTTGCATTGCAGCGAGCTCACCGCGTATCGGAATTGCTAAGAGCACGTTACTTCGTATGGAAAAACGCGATGCTTATGCATTCAAAGTAAATAGTCGACGAGAGTAACTTCTACCTACCTACATAGAATTTCTTTAAATTTTGAATGCTGAGATACTTTCTGATGCAAATTAAATTTAAGCCAGGGTAGGTTGGAACATTTTATCTCTTGCTTTGACATCAAAACAAACTCTTCATATTCCAGCTGTCTCGAGCCTCCACCACCGGATAGCTGCTGTCCAACTTATTGTTTGTTAGTAATATTTTAAAATAATGAAATTTCCGCTAGTTTGAATAGTAAAAGAGCACATCGGTTGCGCCCCGCGCAGCGCCGCAGCGCTCTCTGCGTACACAGTGTAACAAGTGCAGACGGACTCGCGAGGGCGCTGCAAGCGCTGTGTAAGCACTAGCCCTGATGAGATGGAGCGACTTCAAGCGCTTTGTACATTGTCCGCCGCGGACTCGGACGTACAGCGATAAGAACGGACAGACATGTTTGCCTAGAATTTTACGCGAATTTCCCGAACAAAATGGTGAATCATTTAACATGACCACATCGTTCATATTGTTCAAGCATTGTGTTTGAGATGTCTCACATTATTGTATTTTTTTCAAGTTAGACATTTGATTGACTTTGACGGAGAGCGATCCAACTGTAGTAATACGAGGGGCCTGATTGATTAATAATTATCTGCGCAAACTGACACGCTACGAGCATTGTGATTAATTGCGTGTCTCTTACTTGCCGAGGTCTCGATAATAATGTACTAGAAATGTTCAGCATTAGGCATATTTGAGCCCTGTCTCATCTATAGAGTTCGAAGGCTGCGTTTGTAACAAGAAGTTAACTTTCTCTTACAGCCGCGCCGACTCACGTCTGCTGAACTTAAACATTTGCTGATGATTTTTAATATTAGCTCGAATGAATGCCTGTTCTAGGGTCGAAAGAACCAGGTTTGTGAAATATTTCATTGACCTTCTGTGTTTATTTTAGTACAAAGTAGATAAAGTTTTGCTAATTCATGAGAGCATTTTAAATGAAATCAAGTAATTACCTGATGCTGCCCACATACAGTACCTAATACGTCTTTTATAGTCTATTTCTAGTAAGACAATCATATCTTGATAGGTATCTAAGGCACCACTAAATTAATTATGGATGAGTGCTTCGCCACCTAAGTGTCGCCGCACATGGGCCACATACCACGGTCACAAATGCCGCCACGAAAACCCAGAAGCGGCCACAAAGGAATCTGAAGCGCGTGACAGCCACTTGTGGCCGGTGGCTGCTACTTTTTTTTAAATTTATACGCGCAGTATCATAATGGACTCTGACAAAAAAGGTTTAAATGCACGAGGGGCGTGTGAGGGCGAGTGTTTTGTATCAGCATTTAGTGGCCAGTGCGGGCCACAAGAAGTGAGCAGCGGTGATTTGTAGCGTGTGGTGGCCACCGGCGTCAACCGTGTGCATCCATATAAAATCTACAGGAAATATACCGGTGGCGGCGTTTTGTGGTTGTAGCCGGTGGCCCGTATGCGGCGACACTAAGTGTAATTTGATTTTATTTTCGTATGTAACTACTCAGTCATGCGAAGACAACCGATCCGTTCACTGCTTGCTTGAAAATTATTTTCTACTTGAATTTAGTTTATTTCTGGAAATATTCAGCTGTTGTATTTACTCAACGAGCTGAAATTATGATATAATATTAAAAGTATTATTATATTGTAGGTACTATATTTATTTTACAACGTTGTTTCTGATCATTTTCATTGTAAAAGCCTTTCATAAACAATACCTGCCTCTTTATTATTTATTATCCTCGGATTCTAATAAAATTCTCAGCGAGGATTTTTTATTTAAACGTAAATCTAAATTCAACCTTTGTTTAGCCTTTGCTCTCTATAATAAGAAGACATTGTTACAGAGTAATATAGGTATTCTTAGATAATTACTGTTATTCTGCCGAGAATTCTCTCCGATAGATAACAATATAGGTGCGTAATGTGAGAGTTGCGTGTTCAGCTGTTACGTCACCAGCGAGGAGCGTTCGTTTGTTTTTTGTTCTCATTGGTGACTAGTCCTTACAGTAGGACTTGGTCAGTTATGAAAGAATACATGCAGTTTGGATTTTTATTCTTCTTTTTTCGACACGCTAAGAATAATGGAGTCGGTCACGAATGCACCACGAGGTTGGTGCTATCGGTAGTGTCCATCAGTTCCGATCTGTGACGAGTAAGCAACAGGACCTTCGGGTCCTGACGCACACAATATAATATCAATTTTTGAGAATAACACCTACTCCTAGGTATTGTATGCTCCACATTTATGTATACTAGGTGCGGTCATAAATGTGTAAACAAACTTGTATAGTTAAAAAAAAAACTAATTGATTTACTTTAAAAAAAAATATCTGAACTTTTATTTGTTGTGCTTAATACTTATGTCATAATATGTCTTTATTTATCACTTATTTATACAAAAGGCGCCCAGATCCGGAATAACTATCTGTAAGCCACACATTTATTTTTCCGTAAGGGACCACGTAATATAGCGCAGCAGCCAATCATTCAACCGTAGGCGCAGTGGTTGAGCGATTGGCTGCCATGCGTCCATAATTAAGTGAGCCGTTTGTTAAACATTTACGCTCAAAGGTGAAAAGACCAAGCTCAACCGTCCGAATCAAGCCCAAGTCGTCGACGGTGCGTACTGTTCCACGCGCGCCTCGAGGAGATGTCAGCAAACCGTAGGGGCCCAGCAGGGTCGAAGCCTGCTGGTAAAGGTCTGTTTTTGAAAGGAAGACTCGGCCCTGGTATGAAAGGCAACGAAGGAACAGGAGTGGGTTTTTAGTCAGTAAAAGTCTGACACTATCTCCCGCTCCGTCCAAGAGCCGGGGATGTCATTAAACGATTTACCCACCGAAAAAAAAGGTGAAAAGACCAACCAGTGTCCGTACTCTATTTTGAGACTCATTTTTTATTTTTTCTTGTCATCTCTCATAAACAAAATTGGTTTCAAAGTTTTTAATAATATAAATAATGAGTAAATTACGGATAGTGAATTATAATAAAGTTACTAAGAGCCACGCCTTAATGCTTTGATGATGGATGAATTGTTATCTGTGGCTTGAGATTATAAGTAGCACTTTAGGAATAAGTCTCTCTTTCGTAACAAATAGTATCCCATCTCATAAATGTTTTCTTAACCCAAAGATATGTTTTACGTAAAATTAGGTTTTTGATTTTAGAATCCTCCTATAATCGACTTTTGGTTTAACAAGATAAGAAAGTTATTACCAAATAAGCTCTCTCATTGCATAAAATAAATTGAAGAAGTTTTAATAATAATATTATTTTATTAATGGAAAATTTAAGTACATGTTAAAGTATTTATTTCATAAATAAATGCAGGAATTATTACTATTCGCTTGTTAAACATTTTACTGGTCTTTTGGTAGGTACATTCTGCTGATAGAACTAATCATAATGATTAAATAGTTTTAATAATACGCAGATTTTTAACAAGACAAATTACAATTTATAATACCTAACCTAGCGGCCCAAATAAACGTACCCAGTGTCTTATTCCAGGACATGGCTTACTCGTGTCCCAAATTTCATCGAAATTCGTTCAGCCATTCGAGCGTGAAGAAATAACAAACACACACACATTTACACACTTTCGCCTTTATAATATAAGTCTGATAACCGATTGTGTATCAGCAGTAAATAGTTTCACTCTGCATTTACCGCATTTATTTCATTAAATATTGTTCGTTCATTTTGTTACCAGTTAACAAACGCGTAATTTTACTTGAAGAACAAATAAGCTGAAGCTGAATAGCTATAAACAAAACTAGTTTCAGGTACAGTTTGCGGGCAGCTACGAGGAGGAACATTCGAATGCTAACATCTATTTTGAACACAATTCAAGGAATCGCCGTTTTCCTTCCTTCCCATTGTTACCACAAGTCAGACAATGGAATAACTCACTGATACGTATTTCAACGTATCTAATGGTGCTTTTTCGGAACAAAGGAAACAAGATTATCATTATTAACTCGGAAAAATACACGAGAGTATTCCTCAAGCAGAGTATAGGTACCTAATACAAAAAAAAATGTTTTCTTTTCATTTGGAGCTGGTCGCTGAATATTCTACTGCACGAGTCAAACTTCGAGGTTAGGTGTCTTCTTGGATGAGGGTTGGAAGGCGTTGAGAGGACATTTCTTGAATGGGTGAACATCTCCCATATACCTACCAATTTTCATTCCGTCTGTCATTTGTACCGGGTTGTGGAGGACAGATACAACATCGCTGCATTTCAACAACTGGTATTCACCTGAATTCGGTTAGAATGGAAGCCGACCCCGACAGGATGACAGTTTTCAGGAAAATTTCACACCACAAGTTTTTTTTTTCGGTTGGAAAATCATCCAATGACATCCCCCGCTCTTGGGCGGAGCGCGAGATAATGGCAGACTTTTACTGACTAAAACCCACTCCTGTTCCTTCGTTGCATTTCGTACCAGAGCCGAGTCTTCCTTTCAGAAGCAGACCTTTGCCACCAGTAGACTTCAACCCTGCTGCAATGGTTTGCTGACATCTCCTTGAGGTGCGCATGGTTCACTTGGGCTCGGTCCGGACGGTTACTGGCCGATTGGACGGCGAGCTACCCATTGCTCACCGTCCGTAAGTCCGCGCACGTACATGCTTGGTGCATTAGTTGGCACCACACTTATCCGAGAGGTCTTCCACTTTTGAAAACATATAAGTACATGACATCTATAGGAAGGCTGGTAATTAGTGACCGATACTTAAACACGTGATTACAAACAACTTTCCCAAAGAAACTTTTTTTCTAAACTCTTTAGTGTAATCACAATAACAAAAAAGTTGTTTGAAACTATGGATTCGCGCGCGCGCCTTCACCCGATCAGCTGTTAGCGGTGCGGCTCCCGCAACCGCGTTATCGATGAAGTAAGCAATGTACCTACATGTAACCAGTAAAATAATTTTCCAAAGACTAGTTAAAGTAACAAGGAATAGCTTTTAAATGACTAATCTAAACCACGAAACTTTAAGATACAACCTATGTCTGCATAACTAGAAAATATGTAGGAACGCACGTGCCCTAAAATATAAAATAGGAACGATCTATCAGCTGATAGTCTGACCTCGGGAAAGGGCAGATGTACTTTTAGCAGAGCGCTTCACGTAACCCCTCCCGCCCGGACCGCGCCCCTTGCCGTGCATAGTGACGTAGGTAAAAATAACAGTCACCCCGGAAAGCGCGTCGCATGCACATTGTTTTATTTTTCTTTTGACGCCCGCGCGCACGATGCCGTACTACACCGTGAGTAAGTACAGCGATATGGTGATGCTTTATTATTCGAAAGGGGGTAATGGTGAAGCAACAAGGCGACTTTAATGTAAGTTCCTTAATAGGAAATAATTATAAAAAAACTTAGTTGATTAGTATCATATCTAGATATATGTTATATATGTCTTTAATCTATATAGAATGTTGGGCTGTGAAAAAGACGGATGAAAAAAGATTGCATTTAGCGGAGATGAGAATGTTAAGATGGATGTGTGGTGTGACGAGAATGGATAAAGTGAGAAATGAATATATTAGGGGAAGTTTGAAAGTGTCGCCAGTAACTGAAAAGTTGAAAGGGAATCGTTTGTCTTGGTATGGTTATGTGAAGAGGAGGGATGAAACGCATGTTACTAAAAGAGTTATGAGTTTACATGTGGATGGATGGAGAGGGAGAGGGAGACCAAAGAAAAGATGGATGGATTGTGTGAAGAGTGATATGAAAGAAAAGGAAGTTAGTGATAGCATGACGAGTAACAGGGCAGAGTGGAAGAAAAAAACGTGTTGCGCCGACCCCAAATAACACGGGACAAGGGCAGGAAGATGATGATTAGAATCATATCTGATTTAGCAATAGTACGAGTAATAATTTATCGTTGTAAATAGCCAAGTTGATTCCTGTTTTTTAAACACGCTAGTCTAATATAAAGTTATGGCAACGAGACTAATAAATACCTACGTTTTGCTTGTCATGCTTCTAATTCAGACTTAAATATCGTTAACAGACTGCTAGGCCAAAGCCTAGATAAGTGTGATGGTAACTTGGAATAACTTGAATCATGCCCAGTGTAGAGAAGATATCGAGTCAGTTAATAAGGTAGCGGTGTCTTATAGCCGCTTCTAAACATCGTGTAAGTAACAAAAGAAACGTAATTCCTGATGTTAGTTCGTTTAAAATTATGGATTTATTTATTGCAGCGCGCTCGCGTAAAGTACCAAAATACTAGTTTTTGGATATTATTGTTTGAAAGTTGTTTGTAATCATGAGTAAAATTACGTGTTTAAGTATCGGCTACTAATTACCAGTCACCCTATATTTAACTAATGTTATTAACATCAGCGTTTTGTCAGATCTAGACCTGAAGACGAGTGCTGCCATCTGGTGAACGTCATTTTAGAAAACCCTTATTGGGAAGAGGCTGGGTACCAGTAAAAGTATTTACAGTAAAGATTTGTATACTTTTATTGTGAGAAGCAGCGGTTGTAGTACCACAGCTTCTTCAAGTGACATACAAAAATGCCTCCTATATCTATCATTTATTTCGTCTCTATACTATTTGTCCACCTGGACGGTCTGTACTTCCATAATAACTCCCATAATAGCTCAAGGAAGCACGGCATCATTTAACAAAACCTCAACTACTGTAAATCCCGGCGAGCTACAATTAACCCGAGTCAATTATCCGCTTAGTTAAAATGTATTGTGTAATTTACAACAAGAGTCTGTGCTCGCCGAGCGGCCGCGCTACTCCCACTATACCGACTACTGGCGGATTAGTGCGCGCAGCTCCCGCCGACTAGCGCCCGCCGCCGGCCGACGGTCGGCTAAACCACTTTCTATAACAGATTATGATTTACGAGCTGTCGTACTTTATACTAAAGGTTTAGGACAGTTAAGCAGAGAAGGACCAGCGTCACATAACGGCCTCGTCTATTAACGCTCAAAGGACCAAGCTGTAAGATTTCGGTTATGTGAGCATACCGCAGACAGGTGCGACGTAACAATTTAGAGAAGAGTTTTTATCGAAATGGATCTAACATTGTACTATATAACAATTCAACAATATATAGAACAATTTCTATTAAATAAGCGTCGATGTCCCATTATAACTTCGTATTTGTTTTCAAGAGACTTTATCGTTGAATAAGCTAATGATTATTGGTTTTGAAGATAGTATGTGGAAAAGTTCAACTAAAAAGAATTTAATCACAAACCCGACAACCCACTTTATTTCAAAATTGTTGATTACTAATACTAAATACTTTATCTAATGTTATCCTTCTGCTATGTTTGTTCTATCCTGTGTTTAGTTGGACCTAGATTTGTGGTGAGTCTGATGGCCAAAACTATTTAGGAATCCAATCAATTATTTAGGGATTAGTTTGTATTGTTAATTGCTGTGATAGCGTACAAAATGTCAACACTGAGAGTAACTGTGAGTGTGTGCAGTCTTGCAATACTCTCAGTGTTGACATCATGTATGGATTGTTGTTTTCATCATGTGAGAAACTGTGATTACTACAACCACTCTCTCGACCACTACCCCCACTCCTGTTCCTTCGTTGCCTTTCATACTAGGGTCGAGTCTTCTTTTCAGAAACAGACCCTTGGTCCCAGTAGGCTTCGACCCTGCTAGGCCCCTACGGTTTGTTGACATCTCCTTCAGGCGCGCGTGGAACACTAACAACGTCAACGACTTGGGCTCGGTTCAGACGGTTTTGCGGATGATCGGACGGCGAGCTACCCGTTGCTCGCCGTCCGCAAGTCCGCGCTGGAAACCGGCATCGGGATCCCGGCGGCTGGGGCGTGTGGACCGCACATTCGCGCGTGCACGTGTGGCCTCCTTCTTTGCTAACATTACTGCTTCGCAGAAGGAGGCGACCGCCTGCTACTCTCTTCGGACCATGGTCTGTACCAACGCCCGGCACGAGAGATCGCCGCCGCCGATCGCCCCCACGAGGACACGGCGTTGCTCTGCCCAAGCGGGGCACACCCCCACCGTATGCTCTACCGTGTCCTCCAGGCGGTCCACACAATAGTGGCACCCGGGCGTTTCTTCCGCATGAATCCGGTACAGGAAACTACTGAACTTACCATGTCCGGTGAAGACCTGCGTTTGGCGGAAGGTAATGACGCCTTGTTGCCTTTCCAGCCACTCCTCAAAAAGGGGACTTATCGCGTGCCCATCACTGGGTTACGATAGTCGATGTCGCCATTCCACCATAAGATCCCGCCGGAACTCTGTCCGTCATGCCGCGACTTGTCGCGGCAGCGGAGTTTCGCCCAGGCGTTGCATCTCCACGCGGAAATCGTCCATGCGTGCATAGACTGTTGCCTCCAAATCCCACGATGGCAGGCCAACAAGGAGGCTCTCTGTCTCGCGGGAAACCGTGCGGTATCCCCGCACCATTCATGGCCATGACCCCCTAGTATACGTTCAGCTGGGCCGCCGGTCGCTTTCACAGCGACGAAGCCCACACTGGTGCCCCATAAAGGGCCGTGGACTAAAGGATGCCTGGCAGGAGGCATTTGAACCCCTAAGGTTGGGCAGGAGCCGCTTGAGGGCAGCCCCAGTCCAATTCAGTTTTGGAGCTAGCCGTCGGAAGTGTTCCTCGAAATTCCACCGGCAGTCGAGTCCCAGATACTTTACTTCATCGTCGACCTGACGCCGATGTGAACTCCTCATACTGTTAATTGGGAACGTCGAGGCGACGCGCTCCGAGTGCCGTAAAAATACATGGCCTCGGACTTGTACAGCGTCACCTCGAGTTCCAATTGCTGGATCCTATCAACGAATATCGCGACCCCGCATGTCACTAGTTCGACCGCCGCCAGTACTAGCGTGTCGACGGCGGGGGATGGGCCCAACCCAGCCCAAAGTACAGCGTCATCTCTCGGGAAATTAGGTTACTAATTTATACAAACTGGACGGGTTATATATGTTGGGTTTTTGTTGGTAATTTTGGATTACGTGAACCGATTTTGATCATTCTTTTTTTATTTGAAAGAAAATACGTTAAGGATAATAAAATATGTGAACTAAGTTAAAAAAAAAAAAAATGCTTGCCTATACAGTTAAATTACAAACTTAGTTCAGAAATTATTTTGTACAACTTTTCAAAAACTGTTGAACCCATCAAGTTCAAAATAAATTTTCCCAGAAAGTCTTTCCTAGAAGGTTCTGGAATGGCGACCACGTACCGGAAGACGCAGCGTTGGAAGGCCTCCCACAAGGTGGACCGATGACCTGGTGAGGGTCGCGGGAATCCGATGGATGCGAGACGCACAGGACCGGTCATTGTGGCGGCATTTGGGGGAGGCCTATGTCCAACAGTGGACGTCTTTCGGCTGAAATGATGATGAAGTCTTTATAAAGTTCTACTTTTGAGATTTTTTTGACATTTTCAAAACTTATGGTTCAAAAGTTAGAGGGGAAACACATTTTTTTTACTTTTGGAGCGATTATTTTTGAAAATATTAACGTTATCAAAAATAGTTTTAGTAAATACACGTTAGGGTTGAAATGAAAAAAAAAATCACTCCCCACTTTACCTCTACCCCCCTACACGTAAAGTGGGGAGTGATTTTTTTTTCATTAACATTATCATTTCATTAACACCCTAATAATTTTTTTTTCCACTTTTTATTTTACCACTTAGTCGGCGTGATTGATATACATATCGGTACCACATTTCAGCTTTCTAGTGCTAATGGTCACATGGATTATCCGCGGACGGACAGACAGACAGACTTGGCGAAACTATAAGGGTTCCTAGTTGACTACGGGACCCTAAAAAGATGTGATGTGAGGCACAAGAACATTTGACCTAAATTAAATATATATATATATATGTATTTAGGCTAGTATTTTAGCAACCAAATATGGTATATAAATTATGATATTTTATCAATTGTCTAGTACTCATAGTACAAGCTCTGGTTAGTTTGGGACTAGATGACTTTGTGTGAAAGTTGTGGAATATTATTATATTATTGATTCACCTTATTTATTCAATATACATATTAATTAAACTTTTTAATATTTTTTAACAAAATCATATAAAAAAAACATTTAAAAATACAAAAAATTAAATATTATTATTATTGACTGCGCTATACTAAACTCGCTTTATATAGCCATTGAAGGCAGTAAATTTTAAGAAAAACAGCGCTCCCTCCCAGATCTTGATAAATACAACGTAATTATTTATTTCGCCGAACTCCAGTAATTTCGCTCGCCAAGCGTCATATTTTCGTAATAATAAGAAAACAGACGTCCATCCGAAATAAATCTGTTTATTCCGCCTCACACAAACAGGAGTTTTAATGAAAATTCTTTAAAAATAGGAAAATATAAGGACGCGTATTTTGTGACGAAGAATTCCTATTCGGAGAAAATTTGCGTACCTAGTGGAGCGGTGTGCACGTTCTGTTTGTGTGCACGAGTCTGTGAGTCGCGGCATACCTTAGCTTGGGAACGCTGTACTGTTGTTGGTGAATCTATTATTAGACTAGTACGCGTGCGTATCTACTGATGTTACTGCGTTATATTAACTGTACACTACAGGTACAGCTTAGTGTGTATCTTTAATATCTTTTAAAAAACAATATGTTTCTGACCAACGAAGTGTGTTATGAGGATGACTAACAAAATGATCCCTCGTCGTGATCAGCGAGCCACGAAATCTAACGATTTGTAAAATAGAGAAAACAACAAAGCACCACTACTCTGAACGGTATGTTTCAAAACCGTTCCATACCGTCCGTGCTTTGAAACCTTGTATAAAATGAAAATATAATAAAATATAATAAATAAATATAATAAAAATATTATTATTTATTTATTGCATATCTTATCTTATTTTCTTGATCCTTTTGATCTAGCAGTGAGACAAACCTGTCTGAGTAACCTGTCACGAATTTGTCATCAGCAGTTGTAGCTTGACTGCGCCTTATCATACGTTGGCTACGTGTTCGCGAGGGGCAATCGGCGTGTTGCCGCCGATAATATCGCGTGATGGATGTCCCGCTAATGCACGCCGCTCGCTTCTCATCGCCTCATATCGCCCCATATCGCTGCATATCGCCGGGGCTCGCCATCCGTTTCAATTAGCTGTAGTTCCGGACATTCACTTTACTTTTGTTACGGCTCACGCTCTATATGGATCCGTCATCGAGAGTGCTGATATTTTGTTATAAGGGTGTATTAACATTTTTTCAATACTCAATACTCAATTCTTTATTGCATTCCACAATGTAGACTTAGATGGTAAATTTTTGACAAAAAGAAACAATCATGGACCCTGTCGGGCACAGCAAAAGAAGGATATAATAAGCGGAGAGGAGGAATTAATTTACGCTTCTTACAATCTAACTTAGTCTAAATACATTTTTGTGAAATAATTTATTAATAATAATAATAAGAATTTGTTATTTTAATAATTAATAATGTCAATATTTCAAATATAGTTTATAATAGTACCTAAATTAATAATGTCAATGTTTAAAATGTAATTTGTAATAATAATAATTAATTAATTATGTCAATATTTAAAATCTAAATTATACATAAATAAGTCAATTAAAAGAAATAGTAATTTAATAGTATTGCTTATTCCATTCATATGTGTTTTAATGATTTATCATTCAAATATTCGTTAACACTATAGTAACATTTTCTTATTAGTAACTTTTTTAATTTATTTATAAATAAATGAAGTTTTTTTTCTTCTCTTAATGCTTCGGGTAACATATTGTAAATTTTGATTGATATAACTAGTGGGCTTGTTGAGTGTATTTTTAAGCGTGATGTTGGTATGTTGAGTCGTGTTTTGTGTCGGAGTGTGTATCTTGATTGTATGTCTTCTCGTTTAGTGTAAAAGTCTTCGTGTTTGTGAGCGAACTTGCATATTTCAAGTATATATATACAAGGCAAAGTTAAAATATTCAGATTTATAAAATGGGGTTTACAGCTATCTGTTTGCTGTATATTAACTAGGATACGAATAAATTTCTTTTGGACAGTGAAAAGTGTGTGTGCGTCTGTACTGTATCCCCACATTACTATGCCGTAGCTAAGCCACGCATAAGCGTAGGCGTAGTATGTAACGAGGGCAGTTTGTAGATTTGTAGTTTTTTTTACTTCACGAAAAGCGTATAAAAATTTTGAAAGTTTAGATTTTGTTTTTAGTATGTGTGATTTCCAATTAATGTTCTTGTCTATGGTTATGCCTAATAATGTGAATTCGTCGACGGTTTCTATTACATGTTTATTAAAAGAAAATGATACATTTAAAGGTTTTTTTTGGTGAGGGTGGAAAGTTATTAGTTTGGTCTTCGCAAAATTGATTTCAAGATTGTGTTCGTTCATCCAGGTAATTATTTTGCTAAATATTTCACTAAGGGTACTATTCAGGTTTATGTTGTCATGGCATTGGGTGAGAATGGAGATATCGTCCGCAAATAAAACGCACGGTCCGGATTTTGCTATAAATTTTGGAAGTTCATTGATGTAGATGAGAAACAAGAGACATCCAATTACACTACCTTGTGGTATTGATGCGTTAATCGCCTTTTTATCAGACCGGAACTTTTGAAGTTCGTTAATATTATTATTGAAATATTCTATTTCAACTAGCTGTGCTCTATTTTCCAGATAAGATTTGAATCTATATCGTTTGTTTAGTAAAATATCATATTGAACCTTATCATAAGCTTTGGTCATATCAAGCATTATTCCCACTGCGTATTTTTTTTTATTTATTATGCTTAAGGCTTCCTGTATAAATTTATATACTGCTAATGCTGTTGATCGATTTTTACGAAAGCCGTTTTGGCATTCGTCAAATATTTTATATTTTTCGCAGAAAGTGTACACACGGTTGCACATCGCTTTTTCGAAAATTTTTGAAGCTGTAGGTAATAAAGCTATAGGACGGTAGTTACTTGGCTCTGTTTTTTCATTTTTCTTATGTAAAGGTTTCACTAACGCTATTTTCAAGTGATCAGGGAATACACCCTCTTCAAAAGACTGGTTTAGTAATTTAAAAAACGGTAGAGTTAGCTCATCAGCGCATTGTCTCAATAAACAGGGTGGAAGTTCGTCGATGCCGTGACTTTTTTATTTTTTAATTTTTTTAGCATAGTATTAATTTCATAAGGTTCGACTGGAGCGAGGAACATTGTATTTTCGGTATGTGAAAGTACTGGTATATTTTTCGACTCATCGTTTGCACGTACAGGACCTCCCTCGCCAATAGATTTAGATTTAGATTTTCGGTGTAAGTTGGACATTTATCTACATTATCACAAAATTGAAATGTATAAAGACTGAATTGACTGATAAAGACAAGAAGGTCAAAGACAAGAAGAATAAAATATTTTTTTTTGTTTTTGTTAGGATGTATTTTTTTTATAATATTTTATTTGACGTTTTTTTTTATTTAAGTTTGGTCTTATTTTAACAAAATCCAGTTCTAATGATCCATGAATTTGAGGACACTCCTCAAATATTATAAGTCATCATCATCTTCCTGCCTTTGTCCCATCTTATTTCAAATATTATAAGTATAGGTACATATAGCAATTTTGGTATTTTTATTTATTTATTTATTTATTCATACTTCATGCACATAAAGGTACAGAGGCGGACTTAATGCCTTAGGCATTTTTATCAGCAAGTCAAGCTGCTAATTAATTCAAAAGGTATCATTTGGTAAAATAAAAATGCTGAAGGAGACCACGGGTGGCCAACGGAACTACTCAAGATTAAGTATTTTATGAGCGGTAATAAGATCACTCGTTATGATAACTAAGCATAATCGTTGATGCAAAAATGGTAAGTGCCATCGATCTGATTAATGTTGAAACCAGAAGGTAGGCACTGGAACTCAGTAACAAAACTCAGTAATAATAATGCTTCTTGGAGTTATTAAAAATGGACTCTGGCTATATTATGACTATAATAGAAATACCCTATAGGTACTTTCCTATGGAACTGGCTCACTATTTGGTAAATTTTACCTGTGGGTTACCACATCAGATAGAGCAAATAAAAAAAAATGTTTTTCAAATAAAACATACAGATTGCAAAATAACATTGGTTTCGGAAGCTGGTGTTAGGGTTTTTGTTTTTCCGTTACTTGACACCGACACGAAGTTTTTACAATAGATAACAAACTGACAGAATCTTATTATCACTATATTGTTGTGCCCAAAATCAATAATACACATTTATGAGCAGAAGTCATAATTTAAGAGCCTATATGATGGGTCCAATATCACAGCTACAGTTTACGAAGAAATGTTATTATTCAAAATTAAACTACACCGCAGGGTTTGGACAGTAAATGAAACTTTGTTACCAGAAAAACAAATTCTAAACAGCCTACGATTTATGAGACTTATTCAATAAAAAACTATTTTGCTATCGACGTGCTGATGTAACCCGGCTCCTGGGCTCTGAGCGAACATCTGGCTGTGCCGCAGTTTTATAAATATAAGTTAAGCAAAATCCAAGGAAACAGGTACACTTGAGTACATTACAAGATTTATTAAAATTTAACAATCACCCAATGTGTGTGGTGGTACTTAAATCCCCAATATAAAAAAGTTGTCAATTTCTGAATTCCCTAACCCTTAACCTAATTTCTCTAGCTCACCTCGTCTCCGTATGGCAGTGTGCTAGAGAAGTAAGCATGAGAATAAAACACAAACTCAGATTGAAGGATCCGTGATGTGAACCGTTGGTGACTCTAGCCCAATCGTAAGAGCGGGAGGAGTCAGACCTTGAAAAAGAACCTTTCAATTACGGGATTGTTCTAACTGTAAAGGCTCATAGACCTACCCTTTCTCGTAGCTGTGATAGCACAACCTCGTGTAGAAACTTTCTTATCTTAATAATTGTTCAACAGGTGATGTGCGTAAGCCCTTTCAGATGTGTTAGACAGCTTGAGCGACCGCGTCGAAGTAACTGCACGCAAGCAGACTAGCGCAAGTGCCGCGAGCGAGTAGTTAGCAGGTATGGATGTCAGGACTTGTTTTGTACTTGGTTGGTGTTTTCGAAAGTTTGAAAAGTTGTGTCGAATAAGATAAACATTACCTTACACATGATAGCTGTAATTATTTCTAGCTTTGCCGCATAAAAATAGATAATTATCCTGAGGAAACAAATTCCCAAAGTAAGTAGTAAAGGTAGGTCCTATTCTACCGGTGTGCCAAGCCAAATTAAAAACAAACGTCTGAATAGATTTGGATGAAATTTGAATAATCAACCTACACACGTATAAGTACAAACTTGTCTTAACAATATTAGTGTAATTGGAATCAGTTTTTTAATTGCTCTGTAGGTATGTGTTCGGGAAAGTTAATTACCTGCTATTAAAGTCGAGTTCCCGAGACATTACAGAATTCCAGCAGAAAATTTTCCTCGGTCCCTACTTGAACTCGAAGTTGCTGACTAAAAGATTTAAGCGCGACCCTCCGTACAAGTCCGAAACTTAAATAAAAACCCTGCACATTACTGCCACTTGCATTTTAAAATACAGCTTCGCTAAGACCGGTTCGACTTGCGTCTCTGGTCCCTAGAGCCCGGTAACTTGGTCCTCCTCCCGACGGCTGGCTACTCGACTGCGCGGGTCTGGGAGTTGCGGCGACTTGATGCGTCTCGCGATGTGCCGGACGGGCGCCTCCAGTAATTAATGTTCGCAAGACACTGGGGGTTAAAGGGGGGAAACAAAGTCGGAGTGACAGTAAAGGTGGGACAAAAGGATCAGTTTACAGTAATCGCTGTGAAAACTTACTATTTGCGATCATAAGTCTGCGTAAGTTAGTTCTCCTGTCTTTCATGTGCACGTGGTAACATGAATAAGAATGGGTACAAAATCACATCCTTGTCCAAACGAATTTTAAAAAGAGGTAAAATAGTTTGTTACGTGTTTGTAAACTGTAGGGGCCCAGTGAACGCTTATACATTGTTCTCACATAATAGTAGCGACAAGAAACATGTAACCGAGATATTTGTAATACATAAAATGATTGAAAAGAGTGCCCATGGAGTATCTTGCACATTCTTCTCCATAGAGATCTACGCTTTGAAATGTGCAATTAGCATTAAAAAAAAATTCTGACTGACTGACTTCTTGACATTTCAAAAGTGCCTGTAAATGGTTTATTTTAAACAAAATGCTTTGAATCTTTGAAAACTGTGTTATTTCGTGAATTCAAACGTGGCCCAAAAAGGTAGGTAGAGCAGAAGCTCTACCTAAGTACAACCTGATGGGAAGGGGGAGGTTAAGACACTATTATTCCTTCAACTTTCAAACTACTCTGAATGAATTAGTTTTTAAATGGTTTAACAGTCTTGATATTTTTACCGTTCGTCTGCTGTTGAGAAGTCATTGCGCTCAGTTAGTTTTAATGAACAGTTAAGTGTTCATTTAAAGTCGAGGCTCTCGCGAGATGGCTACAAAGAAACAACAGTTTTGTCGTCCTTCAATCTTTAGGGGTGGAAAATATTTTTTTTTTTTTTTGTAAAAAGGTTGCCCAGTTTCTACATAATTTAAGTATGGCCTGACCTCTGTTCACTGAAAGACAATATTCATTTAGACTTTGGGACAAATTCATTTTTTCAGAAGAATATCTTGAATAAGGCATGAATGAAGTTTTGCTTGCTAAGGCTGCATGAGCATATGAGTTACTGTGGTCCTAAAACGCAAAAAATCAAATGTGGGTTATATCCATAAGTGGGTTTAATTAGTAAAATTTGATACGCCCTCTCACTCCACCCTGTGAGAGAGAAGCCATTTGATGCTATACAAATTTAAAAAAAATGCCCAATTTTTATGATGTGGTTGGGTATACGTAACGAAATTCCCATTTCTACCGAAATGTTTTTGTAACATACTATAAGAAACCAAATATTTCCGTACCCAGTGACCCAGTATCTCGTGTATGCTTTTGAGGAAATCCATAAAATTCTATAAACGAATTTGTATTCACTTTCGTTGCCCGCGTCGGTATATAACATCGAATAGCCCCCGAGAGTCGAGTGAAGCGTTCGTGCGATCTTATAATACTGCACAGTGGGTCGATTGGAATATTAGCTGATGTGTACTAAACCACGATTTTGTGCAAGTTAGCTCCATTACGGACATTAAGTTAGGGACCTAACTATTACTGTCTGGTGTGGCAGGAGCAGCTAACAAGTGTCGAGGGATGACTTCATTTATCTACTTTAAATGTAGATTCTAGTGCTTGAACTAATGTCTCTTGTCCCTGTATTACATCATTGTTAGAAACTAAGTATACAATAATGCTTCAGACGTGCCGAAAATCACACTTATATTATAAAGGCGCATGTTTGTATATATGTTTGTTACTCCCGTACGTTAAAACGGCTGAGCGGATTTGAATTTTTTTCGCACGGATAGACCATGACACGTGGTCATGACTGGAATTACATGTAGGATTTACACACTTTTTATCGAACATGTTTTCATGGGTTAATTTTCTATCTTCTGCGAGAAAAGCTGCCGGAAGAAGCTAGTAATAGAAATAAAACTAAATTATTCAGTCAGTTTAAATGTTCAAATAGTCTTAAGTAGCAAGCTTACTCACAGATTGCCATGAGTTTTATTTACCTATGATTTTATTTAATTTGGGAATAACACAATCAACCGTATCACAGTAAAAGGTTTCATTTCCTCATGTACATATGTTTCAATCTACAACAAAACGCCATGAACAAAGTAATCTTTAAGTGCATGTCAGAAGTGCCGCAGCGTGTCGGTCGACATCCACACAGCCCTCGCTACATCAAGTCCTATAAATACATCAAACGTATGGCTTCGAAGAGGCTCCAGCAGTCTCGCGGCCTCGCGGGGAATCTCCGGCAATGGCGTACTGCCGCATGTTACGGCGTATTGTGCGCGTGTCAGGTCTGATGGATGGATGGCACGCCAAGTGCGTATTATGCACGTACTTTTTGTTAATACCAAGGATAATAAACGGTGATATTACTGCTACACGTGGGAATCAGATGAAATGGAACGGTTCACGAGTAATGGCTGCGTTTAAGATAATGTTCAGTATGTTCACTCCGGCATTGTATTTAAGCTCCTAAAGATTTTATTGATGTGATCAAATGTAATGGGCTGTGTGACTGGGTTATTTTACGGTCTACAGGTTTTACAATAGAAAATTACATTCTTAATCAGGGCAACGAATTAGTTCATCATTATTCAGAGCGAAAGAAGTAAATATCATCCTTGCCTCATGCAAAATCCATTCTAAATCTTAATCGCTGGCAGGCTTATCATTTTAAAACTTTTCACTGGTTATTTAAAAGTCATTAGAAATTAAAGAGCAATTTAGAGTGGCGGCAAGGTGTACATAAATCTGCGCGGACGACTTAGCCGCCCGGCTGCGGGGGTGGCTAATGTCAGGCGCGGCCCAGGGGCTCGCGGCCCGGGGCCCAGCTGATAAATAAACGATTTCAATTACTGAATGAGCTATATTGTCGGACGGTACGATTCCAGAGTTTACGAAGATTTTGGAATGCTTGGAGTTTGAGCTTGGAGTGTGAAAGTCAGTAGATAAGGTTCGCAGAGTAAATACTAGGAGATTGA
Organism: Mythimna vitellina; assembly: GCA_949316375.1. NCBI lineage: Eukaryota > Metazoa > Arthropoda > Insecta > Lepidoptera > Noctuidae > Mythimna > Mythimna vitellina. The sequence goes on along the minus strand of OX438691.1, from coordinate 398,455 downwards.
TTAAATAGTTAATTCTTTAACAATAATATGTTTTGATGACTACTAATTATTTTGATTTTTGTTATGTACCATTGCATGTCCATAGAAATCATTATTTAGATATCTAGCAAAGGATACAGATACAATTCAACATCAATGTGATACATAAAGTTATGTAAATGTGTTCGTCATCTTTAAAGGAGTCAAGATACAAAATGTTATATCATTTTAAAATATATGCGTCAAAAGAAGCCATGGGTTGTGCGAAAAAAATACCCCAGTGCCTTGGAACGAAGGCAAAGAAGGAACATTGGAGTGGCTTTTAGTCAGTAAAAGTCTGACACGCCCTCTCGTTCCGCACTAGAGCGAGAGAATTCATGGGATGATTTCCCACCAAAAAAACGGCATCAAAAGAAAAATAAGTATCCGAGGTAGTTTATATTCAACATCATCATAACTGCAGAAAGACGTCCACTACTGGACACTGGGCTCGCCTTATCATCGCATTATCGACGATTCCTCGCATCAAGTGCACTCCCACCGCCTCTTACACAACAATTAATATAACGATGAACGCCCACTTGTTATAATGATAAGTCGTAGTCCAGCTTTGTAGGCTCGCAGTTAATTACTCGTAAGATGGACTTGCAAAACTTCAATCGTCTAGAAATAGTTATAGTAAAGCGAACTTGTTTGAACTACAGCTTCAATGTGGTTATCGGCTTAAATCAAGGGTCGGCTCTCAGCCCTTACCTCTTTCGGATGATAATAGACGCTCTGACGTCAGACATTCAGGAAGAGGCTCCCTGGTGTATGCTGTTTGGCGATGACATTATGATGGTTGATAAGAGTGGCAAATAGGTCCAGAGCAAATCGGAGGTGTGATGACACAGACTGGAGAGTGTTGGCTTAAAATTGAGCAGAACCAAAACCGAATACTTGTTCTGGGATTTCGACGGTCTTTTCGGTTCTATGCCCTTAGCTCTCGCTGGAACGCCCATACCAATCTGCTCCGACTTTTCGGTACCTCGGGTCGCTTATCCAAGAAGATGGCGAGGTAGACTGAGATCAAGGACGTGCGAGCAATACAAGTAAATAAGCCCAGCTTCATGTGAATATAATAAATATCTCACATCTCATAATATATTATGTCATAATTATATAATATCTTAGAACACAACAAATGAATTAATTTAAATAAAACTCAAATTTTTAAACTTCGCGCGCCTACGCAGTTATGCTGATTTGCCATTTCGTGTTTACGCCTACGGTTGCCGGAAATCGGGATCGGGATCGCGGCGGCTGGGGCATGAGGTTGCTCCTTTGCTAACATTACTTCTTCGCAGAAGGAGGCGACCGCCTGCCACTCCTCCTCACTTCGAACTATGGCTTGTAACAAGTCCCGGCGCGAGAGATTGTTGCCACCGATCTCCCCCACGAGGAAATGCCGATGCTCCGCCCAAGCGGCGCACACCTAGAGGTGTGCCGTGTACTCCGGGCGGTCCACACAGTGGTGGTACCCGGGCGTGACTTCCGCACGAATCCGGTGCAGGAAGGAAAGTTAGTGATAGCATGACGGTTGACAGGATAGAATAGAAGAAAAAAACGTATTGCACTGACCCCAAATAAGACGGGACATGGGCAGGAAGATGATGATGTAGGTTGGATATGAAAACGTTCTTAGTAAACCATCAAAAAAATCTGTAGTAGATAATTAATATGGTAGATGAGTAGCTCATTGCTTACCATCAGATGAGACAGTGGTCAAACACGAGCTATTATTACAGCTAGTTCGTATCGTACCACTACTGTTGGGCAGAGGCCTCCCTCCATTCTTTCTAACGATCACGATTCTTCATTTTCTCTTTTTTAAATAATAATAAAAAGTTAATATCCACCTGAATTCATAGATTTTAGACTAATGATGCAAAATATTATAGTTCTTTATAGTCATTCCGTACAACTAAAAGTATTTGAAACTAACTCAGAGATTTGTTTTGTATTCAATGTATTATATAACTCCACTTTTGCTTTCTGGCATTTGGTGAAGTTAGAGTTTCTTAGAAACGAAAATACGGCCAGACTAACAACTGAAGTATTTCTTTTCTGACAAAAGAAAGTTAACTTAAGAAGGTTCAATATTTGCACGAAACGAAAAAAAATCTGGCGTAAGAATATGACAATATGTGAAACGCTCGGGAGAAGTTACTACTTGTATGTATGTAAATTGTAAATGTTTGAAACTTTTTAATGATGAGCAAACTCTTATTTATATATTTTTATTTTACAATTCATGTACACACTTATGTAACAAAAGAAAAGAAAACGTAAACAGTAAAATACATAGGTGTTGCTTTTTTCTACGGAAATCTCTTCCAGCATACCGGCGAAAGTAAAATATTGTCAATATTATTGTAATAATAGAATAATTCTAGTGACAAAAACGTGACGCTGGAAAGGTCCGTGGGCGCACGGAAACAGGACTTGTTTACAGGTCTTGTAATTGTATTTTGTTTGTCAAGCAGACAGTTTCTATTAGAAAAAATCCTACGTCTCTGGTGTAGATGGACTTATTTCACGCTTCTATGGGTACATACATGTATAAATATGTATAAAAGACACGCTTTTAAAGTTTTATGAGAGGTAAATAATTACAATACAAGACGTGTTTTGCTTGTTTTTCTGTGTTACCATACGGAGTCTTTTCTATGAATATATTATAAATACATCCTGTTTATTTCGTTGATATCATACAGACTTTACACACGTCTTCATTAAACGTGGAACAATCTGTGAAGATCACACACATACACACACAACAGTGTGTTGGTGCGTTCAACAAGATAATATAATTATTTTCCTTATCGGTAGTAAAATATTGAAATGGATTTTTTTGAAGAGGATCTTATCAGAATTGATTCATCTGTATATTAATGAGGTTTGTGTAAAAGATAATGTAATAGAAGAATGTTTATTGGAATCCTTAAATAATTTATTTTATTTCAATGTTTTGACATTTTAAGTGACACATAACTATACTATACCGTGACCACTATATTCACACTGCGGGGACTCAGATCCATCACATGGGTGCAGAGCAGGTTTGTGTCACAGGTCTTCTCTCTCGTTTTTTCTTTTTTTGTTATAGGAAATTCTGTGTGTGTGGATGGGTGGAGAGGGAGAGGGAGGCCAAAGAAAAGATGGATGGATTGTGTGAACAGTGATATGAAAGAAAAGGAAGTTAGTGATAGTGATAGTATGACGGTTGACAGGATAGAATGGAAAAAAAAAACGTGTTGCGCCGACCCCAAATAAGATGGGACAAGGGCAGGAAGATGATGATGAAGATGATGATGTTATAGGAAATTCTAGTTTCCTCAAAATGTTTTCCTTAACTGTTTAAAAAATAAACTACACAAGTTCAAATGCCTGGCTTGGACTGAACCCACGACTTTCTATTTATAAGTTAAGGCCGTCACCACAGAGCCACCACTGTTTTGAATAATTTAGTTGCTACTGTATAATTATCACAAATTTAAATGTGTATAAACATTACATATAATAGCATAGCATAAGCATAATCGGCCTTTTAATATTCCCACTGCTAGGAATCAGGCCTGCTCACTTGGCAAAGGGAACGGGCCGTAATCCACCACGCGGGCCCAGTGCGGGTTGATGAACATCATAGGCCTTCGAATTTTTGGTTCTAGGACATGCCTGCTTCCTGACAAAGTTTTGAGAGCACTGGTGATGAAATACATTTCACAAAGTAATGCGCCTGGCTGGGTTGGAGCCCGCGAATTACAATTCGTAAGTCGCGGCCGTTACTACTCGGCCACCACTGCTATTTACGTTCACATATAAAAAATAAAAAATAAACACTAAAAGGATCAAAATAACTTTAATTTCGGAAGTCGGTGTTTCTCGGTATTATTTGTATCTTATTTAACACCCACTTCCGAAATTAAAGTAATTTTGATCCTTTAAGTGTTTTTTTTTACTGAAGTTGGTTATTCTTTTTTTGTAAAAAGTTTTTTATTTCACACTTTTTAGTTGCGATACACTTATAAACAGATGTCTATTTCTCATGATAATTCCAATTAACCCAAACACTGCTAGGCAACATTGTGTTATTATGAACTTCCTGTGTCTACCTTCCACCTTCCGGCCCCATCATCAGACCAGTTTGATAGTACCTTATAGCCAAAGTGCATCTCATGACAATTCTAATAAGCCCAAACACGGCCAGGTTACATTGATTGACCTTCCGGCTCCATCATCATCAGATTACTTCGATGATACCATTTTCAACGTAACTATTCATTTATTTGTATTGTCATAGTCGCTTAACTATCTTCATTGTGATATCTATGCGAGTAAGAAGTTCCGTTGACTATTTCTGGTCTTCTTCATCAGTTCCACTTCATAAAATGTTACTTTTTGACTGTAAATACTTAAGTTCTCGATGAAAATATCAAAATCACTATATGGTTGCCTATAATATTTGAAGAGTTCCCTCGATTTCGCCAAGATTCCATCATCAGATCCCAATTTGGTGACTATGGGACCATTTGGGAAGTATATCCTTTCCAACAAACAAAGAATTTTTCAAATCGGTTGGCAAGCAACGAAGTTATGCGCGAACAAACATAAAAAAAAATACAAACATCCGAATTGAGAACCTCCTCCTTTTTTAGAAGTCGGTTAAAAATACACCAAAGTAAAAAAATTACTCGTAACTGATAAAACTAATGACAACGTGAATTATGTCGTCCTCCGCATCGTCACGACTGGTAATTAATTGGTGTATTGCAATGCAAACAAGGTATTTGGATACAAATAATTTGTGAGCAGTCGGTCCCCACGGTCCGAGTACGAGTTTCAATCCCTAACGACTGGAAAAATAACTACCAAAAAGGTAATTAAAAATATTATATTTCCGACGCTAAAGGTTTGACACAGCCTCACCGGCACCACTAGCACAGCACGATGCGCTAGGAAGAGGGGATGGCTTAAGAGTATCGACACATGTAGAGTCTCACAGCAAATGGGTAGCCGGGGTTTCATGGAAATAAAAACTTGCAATCCGATCCCTGGTTCTCCAAGTTAATGGGTTGCAATACGGCCAGAACGACGAAGTTGACAAGAGCGCGTCGGATGATATCGTTGACATTTGCGTGCCGCACTATGCAACTAACGCAACGTGTTAATACTACGAGATAAGAACAAATCACACTTTGAAAGCTTAAAATCATGTTCTATGCAATGAAGGATTTAAAAAAGTGTAGATAATGTGGAACCGTGTTTATATTGCCTGGACTTTCACCATCAAGATACGGTGAACGGCTAAACTAAAATACTTTTCCTATAGTGTAGGTGTACAAATCAAATTATACTAAATATTTAGTAACTACAAGCCGTTCGTAGAACCACTATTATCTGAGTAGATGTGTAAACGTTCGCGACTTGTTTACAAAACAACCGTAAACAAACGTATCACGTGACGTCACGACACAGGCATAACCTGGATGAGTTAATCATACCATTAAAATAAAGTAAATAATGTTCAGAAGGCCTACTACCAGCAAACGCTACACACCCCAAAGCTAGAGTGAATGGTTTCTGGAGGCCATTTTGAAAATCTGCGACGTAGCAATGCCCCAAGTCTGGCCAGGACATGCTCGGCGTCAGTTGTACTGGTGGTCGCCGGAGATTGTGGAACTGTGCAAAGCATGCGTTGCCGCAAGGCGCCGGTACACCAGACACTGCAGGCACCATATCCGACCGCCAGATGCAGGCCTGCCATAGAGGTGGAGCTATATGAGGGTTACAGAGCAGCGAAGCACACCTTCCGGATGGAGATACGGTGGGCAAAACTGGAAGCTCGCGACGTGTGTCTGGGCACTAAACGGAGACCCCTGGGGACACCCCTACTAATTGGTGCGGTATAAGCTCCGCGCCTGGGCTCTCCCGCTGACACAGAGTCTCCGGCCCCAGATAGTGGAGGGTGTGTTAATGTTCTGTTCCCTTCGAGAGGGGATCATTTTCCCCCGCCTATGGCTCCACCATTTGCGGTGCCTGCGGCCCACGACCGCGACGGCGACGATACTCTGGAGGTGACCGAGGTAGAGATGAGAGTGGTGGTACGAAGACTAAACGCCTTAAATGTCGCCCCAGGACCCAAAGGCTTGCCTGGGAAAGCTTGTGTCCTGGCCATGGAGGCCGCCAAAACACACCTCATCGAAGTTGAAAGGGCTCGGCGTGTCATACTCAAGTTGGAGCTGATCTCCCCTTTCGTTTTTTTCCGATCGTTAACTTATACAAAGAATTTGACACCCTAACCGTCAGACAAATGTTCATATTGCATACAATACTTAAGAAACATTCTCAAATGGAGTTTGACGCTAAGCTACTCAAAGATAATCGGCGAAAGGGTAGGATTTGTCCCACGACTCAATTCAAGTCCAAACTCCCTAACAGATTCTATTATATTCTTGACCATTATTAGGAATTTATTCGAATTATTGTAAAGATAATTATCTTTACAATAATTCGAATAAATTCCTAAACCTGTATCCAATACGATCAAGCTATATTTACGAAATTTAAAAAATTCTTAAAAACTCTTGACTATCGTAAAAATGAAAATCTTTTGACTGTTTTGAAATAACTAATATTGTCCAACCCCATAACTGCTGCTCACTTCCTTAAAAAACAACTCTCGCTACTCTCCACATCTTACCACATGACTCAATAACTTCAGCAAAATTATAGGTGTTTTTATTGTTATTACTTCTATTATTTGTATTGAGCTTATAGTCTAGCTTTTTTGAATATTGTTCAATTTCAATTCTTGCACGATAACTATGTAAAGGCTAGTTCTAGCTGTGGAAGGGGCCTAGTGACCTGTTACACAGGTTTTTTCAAAAACCTATATCAGGTACCAGTCTCTCACAAAGGTGGAATACAATATTTTCTTCTTGTAAAAGTTAACTTTAAGTCAACTTGGCGAAGAGAAAATAAATGGCAATTATTATTATGATTATTATTTGGAACCTTTGTCTCTGTCGGAGTTTAATGTCAGACACGAAGTTAGTGTTATTTCGGAAACACAAAAGTTGCCGAAGCTCGTACCTTTTGTGGTTTTACTGTAGGACAGCGTGCTCGAGGTTCTCAAACTACTTACATGTAATGTATTCGTGGCATTGTTTGTGTAACTTTCTGTACGTGTGGTAAGTCTGTTTGTGCGTGCATTATTGATTGTTATTCAAAGTCGGGCTTCTGTTTCTGTTTATTCTGCAGTATGACTATCCCGATGAGCCTCGACTTATGACGTCACAGCAAAGCTGGTTGCTAGCGATTAGCTGAACGAAGATAATTTTATTAGCGCTCGTGAGTGGTCGGGTTCAAGGATCATTTGCCTTTGCATTAGCCTTGTCTTCAGGAGATAAATTGGTTCAATTTCCAGTTTTATTTAAGTTACGAAATGAGAAATAAACCTTTTTATCTATATAGGTTACCTAATTTTTTATCGGGTCTTCTAAATATGTCACACGTTTTATGGTTTTAAATAACTCACACCCTAAGAGAACCGCAAGCTTATTAATTTGGTTCATAAAGGTTTCGGTCTAAAACGTAAAGCTGGCGGCACTCAAAGGAAGCACCCTTAACTTTGTACCCGCATAGAATTTAGAATTCTTGTAATACTGGGAAACGAGTGAGCATAAGTAGCTATTCCCACATTCAGCCATTATGATTCGCTGAATATAATTTTAGAGATAAGTGCAGGTAAACCTGAGTTTCAGAGGCTAGATATGTAGTACATAGCTACTAAAAGATTTCCCACTAATGATTCAACTAGAACAGGTACTTACATTGTTGGCGGATGTAAAATTAAAATTGAGTATATTTCTAAAACTTACTTTAACTTTCACTCAGCCGTGCTTATCACTGTCAGCTTTACTCAGTCGCAGCTCGTTAATTACCTCCAAACACGTGTAATCCCCACACAGATATGACGACATTAAGTTAATTACGCTACGATCTCGTCTCAGATGATGTGCGATCACACGTCTCATTGTGCATGTAATGGCGGCTGTGAGTACACGACAACTGGCTATTTGGTGTACAGGTATTAGAAGAGACTTTGAACTCTGGGTTTTTTTTTTGGCATTTCTTGTCGAGGTAGATAAAGCAGAAATGTCAATCCCTTTCTGCTTTATTGAAACGATTTTTATAATGAATTTATGTAAGACTAATTCCTCCTCATTGCGTCGTATTCCTTAATGCTGAGGGCCGTGACCTCCCTGCTTCATCACTTTCATTCAAACGATATTCCTCCATCTGTTTCAACCTCTGGCGGTGTGAAAGGCAATGTATAGGGTCGAGTCAAGAGCGGTGCGGATCTGATCGGACCATCGTATTGGTCTGTGTCCATGAGGCCTTTTCCCATCCACTTTACTGGTCATGATGAGTCTTTCAAGGTTGCCACCATCTTTCCTTGCAATATGATCGAATTATTGTAGAATCTTGTATAGACGACAACCGCGACAAAATTTTGAGTTCGCGCAATATGGATACGTTCATCCGAAATGCAGTCATCATCCATCCATCCTTCTCCAGCACCACATCTCAAAGGCGTCAATGCGTTTGCGGTCTGCAGCTTTTAGCGTCCAAGTCTCGGCGCCATACGTAAAAATCAAGAAGACCAATTGCCGTACCAGTTTGGTTTTGGTCTTTACGGAGATTTTGCGATCCCTCCAGATTTTACCAAGCTGAGACATGGTGCTCTTAGCCATGCCAATTTTCCTGTGAACTTCTTTCCAGGAAACTCACTACAATGTTTTATTTACAGTTGCTACAGTATGTTAGCTACATGTATACCAAATAGCCGGTTCAAGTGTATATGTTTTGTTACATATCGGGATCAAGCACGCGGTAAGACGGATCAATCGGCTACTGATTGCGAACTACATTGTTATATAATTGATCACATTAATAGTGAGGATTGGTTCTAGTTTGAGACACATGAAGAATCAGACTGTGGGAGTTTTGGTTCGAGTTATGGGTGAAGTTTCGATTTGCTCTTTTTTTAAGCGATACAGTTCAACGTAAAGTTTTTTTTAAATTCTGGATTTAATGTTTGGGGATTCGTCCGAATAAGGATATATGTCAGCCCCATCGTACCTCATTACAACTAGTTCATTAATAAACAATCTAACATTTATTGGGATGAATACTTCAGACAGACCGCTATTAAACGATAAACTTTAAGGTAGGATTTCTGTTCATCAAAACGTCCAGATCGGCACCTCATGAGTAAGTATTTGGTATTGTACCGGGCTAATCTTCATGTGGCCACTGGTGGTACGTAACCGCAACATAAATCAAGTCTTGCCGGGCGGGATGCACCACCGGTGGACATGGTTAAGAATAGGCATGAATTATGCATTCTCTATCTTTATAACAATCATAACAAAAAAGTAACAATACAAATTGACAATGATGTACTGCTAATGAATCTGGCAAAAATAGGTTGCACACCGTAACTTTCACAGTTCTTCGCTTGTTACTTAAAAGACCGACAGCGTTAACTACAACAGGGTCAAATCCGAGTTTATACTACACCAGGTCAGGAGTGAGCCAGGGCAGCAATTTGGGTCCTCTTGAATTTATTGTAACGGTAAATGACTTACCAGATGTAGTCAAACATAGTTTATGTTTATTGTTTGCAGATGACCTCAAATTGTTACTTGAGGTTAAAGATGATTCAGACTGTGAGCGTTTGCAGGAAGACATATACAGAGCGGTTGAGTGGAGTCATAACAACAAACTCTATTTCAACACAGCGAAATGCTCAATCATATCATTTATGGGTGCAAAGACTGCCATAGCGAGTGTCTCAAGTCCGAGATCTAGGAGTACTATTTACATCAGATCTAACGTTCCGGGATCATATAATTAAGATGTGCAAGAAAGCGTACATAAACATCGGTTTCGTGCTGAGACAGTCGCAGGGATTCACTAACACTACCACGCTCAGGGTACTGTATGACGCCTTGGTAAGGAGTCATTTGGAACACAGTTCGGTGATTTGGGCTCCTCATGGAGCGAAATACATTTTCATGCCGGAGCGAGTACAAAACAAATTCACAAGACACTTGTATTTCAAACTTTACCAAGAGCGGGGGATGTCATAAGATGATTTTCTCACCGAAAAAAAAAACCGGTGGTGCCACCTCCATGTCAGGGAATACTCCGCGCTCCACCGGTGGTACAGTCACGAGCAGTAAGATAGAAAAAGACATACATTGTAATATTTTCATTCTATTTTAACTTCTGCTATTGAAGAAATCAGTGTAAGGCAAACTTTTATTGATTACCTAACTGTCAAATAGGTTATTTAGAACCAAACCTACGTATTTTGTTAGGAACTGGTATAATTATGTACATATACTCGATGATTAACTAAATATTTAGTGTCCAAGTCAAACTCCGAACCAACCCAAATTGGGTCCGTGGGATGGATTATTGCTAGTTCCTGCTAGAAAAGAGGCCTAAACCAGCAGTGGGAACATTATAAAGCTATAAGCTATGCGACACAAAATACTAATAAAAAGTAATAAATACAACGGTGATTTTATTTATTTATTTTTAATTTACTTACCTAACAGTCCCTCGACGATTACTTCAATCAAAATACTTTTTATAATGTACCGGTTATTTCTGAAAACCCTCTACTCCAAAAGCACCTTTACATTACTGCGACGTACAACTTTGACCAGTTTATTTTCATTTCTCTATTCTGCTTTATCGTCAGACTCATGATAAGATTAAAATAGATAAGTATTTAAGACCTATTTCCATTTGTTCCATTTCCACCTTTTTAATGAGCTCAAAAACGATACCATTGCTATAAGTAAGAGGTTGAATATCTTGTAGATTTCAGGTCGTGCTGCATCAATTTAAGGTTGGTAACCTTGTCCTGATGATTCAGCATAGCCTAGAACCATGATATTCTAATGTCATTGAAGTAACAGGATATCAATGTTCGAATAGTCAGACTTATAAAAGTAGTATCCCTTCATTAATTGAAAATTAGGTGATAATATCCAACCGGCTGAAAAAAAATCTTGCATCATAAATGAGAATGTTGTTGATCGAGACATCATTCAAACAGAAAAACTTAATCAAAATCAATTCTTTCTTTTAGAAGCTACTGTGCCAAAAACAGATACAGACATACATAATTCAAAGTTATGACACCACCGGACAGGGAATGAAAAACACTAAATTTTAGCTATGATATAGCCATATTGGTCGGTGTGGTATCGATTTTTGAATTTAGTTCATTAAACATTGCATTCAACAAGGCATTCGCTCGGTCATTGTCTTTCTATTGTGTCTCTAATTACACTACTCAAAAGGTTAATTCCAAGCTTTAAACAACATTTTTAGCCTACTTGGGTTCTCCAGTTTGCAGGATATGTCTTAAATCCCACACCTGATAATAAATAGTATGATAAATTACTCCCGACGACCGGTTGCATTTCCCCGACATGCACACAATACAGTTGTATTTCTTTAGCTGCAATCAGTGTTCAACGTGTAGCACAATCAGTCCACATTAATATTAATAAGTATAACGTTTTAACAGTCAGGGCTGACAATCCACCGGTATTTTTTCCACCTTTTTGATTGGATTGATATGAAATCCAATGCATTACTCGGGGGTGAAGTGAAAAGTCAAAAGTGACTCTGTTTTTCAAATTATCTTCACCAGAGACATAAATATTGAAACTTTGTTGCTGGTACTGGCAAAGACTACTAAGTACTGGTTCCTAGAGTTCACAATGTATTCTTGTAGAGTATTGTAATATTCATCATTATCCACCAAAATCAGCATTGGGCTCGTGTAGTGGATTACGGCCCATTCCTAGAGAGGTGGCTTGATTCCCAGCAGTGGGAACATTATACAGCTGATTATGCAATTTTTATGCACCATTATCTTGTCCTCACCACAACTTACTTGAGGTCGAGGCAGCAAATATTCTTTACAACATTATATCTATTTAATATAAATATAAATTTAAAATCTCGTCTTGTAAAGACTTAGAACGTGATATCTCTCGTCATCAGACTTGACAGTGAATTGTTTTCTCATTCATTTATTATCCCTCTTGACAGACCGTAGCAACCCTGTTCCCCGCCACAGCCTATTTTATTGCACAGTGGACGCGGCGCAGTACGAGACAGTGACAGCGCGACACTCGCGAACACAAATATTTGTTCGGTGATTATCCAATACCGCTGTGTGGCTGACTTATTATTGTAGTGTGGTGTTACATCGCAATATTCGGGGCTGATTGCAGCGTTACATCGATGCATTGCATGTAATTATATGTTCTGTAGTTTCTGCCTACTCCCATGGAAATAAGTCGTGAGTTAATTTAAGCATGACGTATTTTTTTTATTTTTTTGTGTCGACTTGGTCGTGGAAGTGAAGAAAAGGTTTAGGAGTTTAAATATCATCAACAATGACTGGAAAATTAAACTAAAAAAAAATCCTTTTTCCATCTATATATACCGGGGTTATAATCTAACCGAATGCAGTAGATGCCAGTGTTTTAAATGGCTGGCGACTGACTGTTTGCCTTCATAATTAACCAAATGGGTAGCACGATACCCTTCGGCAAGACTGGTGTCAGGTTTAAGTAATGTAACTGTCACTTACTCCAAATTGATAAGAATATATATATATTATATTCATCTTTAAATACTACAGCACTTTAAACACGTGGTGTCGAACGAAGGGGCATAAATAATCCTTTAATGACAAAGAAACAAAAAGGAAGGGTCAAGCCAAAGAAATATATAAAGAGAATTCTAAAAAAACGAGTAACTTATGCGATTTCTAATACCAGTACAAAAATTGGACACAACATGTGCGAGCCAGACAAGTCGTGAAAGGGAGTGTTGACTCGACCACGATAGGACACTGAGCTCCAGGGCAGGGTAGGGTTCGGACGTCCAGGAGGAGCAGTGAGCTAAGCTAGCTGACTCGGTAGATATCATTGAGCTACGTCCCGTTGTAATTCTTAGGAGAGTTAGTATTGTGATTCAGTTACATGAAATGGCCACATTCCGATTGACTGGCCTAGTGTTTAAAGTAGCAAAATGCGTGTGTGTGTTTGTTATTCTAATTTATCCTAGACTGATATTCTATACACAGACTTGCGAGCGGTGCCGCGGGAGAAGCTAGTTATCCAAAGTTTTATAATTGAATAGACAGAAATGTGTTGCTGGGAAGTTTGTTTGGCTATTTCTTCTCCCCAGCTCAAACACTAGGAAGTAGTAAATGGTGGGGCTCTTTTGGAGCTGTCTATATAGGCATTCAAGAGAGTTGAAATGTTCAACTCTATTGGTCTTTGGAGCGATGACTCCCGTCTATATTATTTATTAGTATTTGCATTTACTCTTGAGTTTATACTCTTTATCTGCGGCCATAAATTCGCTCAGATACGAGCACTGTGCATCTTGCAGATGAGGGTGCAAATCCTGGCGATGGGTTGACCATATCTATCACATATTATACAGTCTAAGGACTGTTAGGGACCATTGCTAAATAGGAGCTTGATACCAACGTATTGCACTGGAACTAGCTTGCCCCGTTGCGGGACAAGGACGGTCGTACGGTTTGCAGCAGGGAAAGTTGCTTCGTCACGTATTACAGTTCGAGAGAACTGCTAGGGACCATGCTCAATAGAAGCATGTTATTGACGTATTGTTGCTGAAAAGCGTTACCGTGAGTGCCATGAGTTTGGATGTGAGATACCGTGTGAGTAATTATTGACCAAATACCTATTACGCTTGCGTACGGGTTACTCACATGATCTAATTATAATTAATCGTAACTTTACGTCCCTTAGTTATATTGTATCCTACTAAAACCACTGCTAATATATTTCATACTATGAATTCCAAGGTCTCACTTAACAATTCTTTCAACCCTCTCCCTGACCAAACAATGGGATAAGGTATTGGACTACTTCGTACTTAAGGAATTCACTTTTATGTCGGTGCGGGTTTATCCAAGTCACTGGGATGAAAACCACAGGGGCGAGCGGAGGTGGAACTCGTCCCCTTCCCCTTAAGGGAAACCGACTTGCGTACCTTCATGGAGTAAAATCCAGGAAAAACGAAAATTTTATCAGCCTGGGTTCGTTTAGTCACAGTAACAACTGTCAAAGATCCAAAAAACACCTGGGACCAACAGCTTAACATGTTTTCTGAGGCTCCCATCCGATTTGGTGGACAACGGTAAGCATTACTTAACTTTGGAGATCGGTCCGTGCAATGTGTAATAAATTAAACATAGTTCATCCAGATTGTTCAAATCTCTGTCCGAAAATCTTATTCGAAAACGAAACAAATCCTCCAATCTTAGTGCGAGAGTAAGGACTAATCCTTACTCTCGCACGACACGATCACGTCGTTAGTCGTGACGGCGTTCGCGTGCATTACATTACATGCATTACATTACATTGCATAACATTACATAACCGGCTCTCAACACTGAACACTGCGAATACTCGCGGATGCCAGTCTGTGCGACTCTCAATTATATACCTAATGATCCAGAGTCTGAGCTCACGAGACAATGCTATGGAAGCAATATCACGTAGAATAATAGGTAAAGAGAGAATTCAAACAAAAGATTTTACTTTTATCTTAAAACCGTGTTGTGTTTATTTTCTAGACTTTCCATCTGCGAGACAGTTCCCCAAGTGTCCCAGGGGCATCATTTGCTACACTGTACTGGTTCTTTCTTACAATTTGTGTACTTCTTTAGGATTTTGTTCACTTTATATTCCGCGGTAAGCCGCGCGCGACGGGTGTGCAAACAATTCATAAATGATAATGATGAGCCGATTTTTAAAGACATACAAAATGTTTTACGAATATTTTCGAAATAGTAGACCACGTATGAAACTTTGCACTTTATCGGTTTACAAGATGGCAATTCATTAATAACGAATGTCAAAAACAAATTCGAGTATTAATATTAACATCCACTATCAACTAGATTGTCCTCATAATGACTTTATGCTAAGCTTTAATAGTTTTACAACTTTTTGATGTTGAGAACTCGTTCTGAAATCAAGCTCGTAACTTCTCAAGTACATGAATTCTCCAAAAGTTTACGAGTTAAATTGAAGCTTTATTTAAGCTGAGCATAAAGCTCACGAATCATAAATTGCACAATATTTTATGTGCATATTATCGGCTGCAATAAACGTACACCAGCGGCTCGGAATAAAAAAGTACTCCAACGAATGATCGCGGCCATTTAAATCGGCATCGACGTCACGCAGTAAATTGGTCGGCATTATGCCTGACATATCGTTAAACGTACGCTTTCATGGGAAACGCGACATATTTCATATTTTATATAGTGTCTATTCTAGATAATATGGCTAATGAATTCTACTTCTACATTAAAGACCCGTAATATTTAAAAAAAAGAATAAATAAAAATGACTACATATTTTTCTCAGACTCTTCTCAGACGAATCGCCACAAGGATCTTGTCACAATAAACAAAAATCAAAAAAATCTCCTAAAATGCAGTTGACAGTTTGTTGGTCCAGCCAAAGTCACCACAGTCTGAGGTATGTATTCATGTTAACAGCATCGTGTACTGTACTTCAGCCGATATTTGGTCCATTCACCAACTTACGGCCTTAAATCCGGTTAATGTATGCAAACGATCGCGAATGTATCGCAGATATGAAGCCATAAAATTGAAAGCGTCCCTTGTTTGTTGAGTTTGTATGGTAGTGACAACAGAAGGTTCACTGCACGATCAGGATCACAACTCGTATCGCAAGAAGATGAAAAATTCCAAACATCTTAAAGGCCGTCGTCACGGCCCTTGAAAGAAAACTAATTATTTGTTGTTCATGAATAATAATAAATTATTTATATTTAAACCTGAAAGAGTGTTAACAGACCTTAGATACTGTAGTAAAATCAAACCGGTATTATTGCAAACTAAGTGTACAAAATATTGGTGTTAAATATTTTTTTATTGAATAACTCCTGTATCTTGGTATAATGGTAGCGGGGAAATCATCAGCGAATTTCGAACAAACTGGTTGCAAGCATAATTATTATTTATTAGGTTTTCTTGCGTGTCTATTAACGACGTCAATTAAACAGGTGTTAATACTCTTTGTATTTGTAGTTGGCTGAAGAACTAACTCTTTTTGTAATTAAGGGTCGCCGCACACAGGCTACGATATTTCTTGTAAGTTTCATA
This sequence comes from Mythimna vitellina, assembly GCA_949316375.1. NCBI lineage: Eukaryota > Metazoa > Arthropoda > Insecta > Lepidoptera > Noctuidae > Mythimna > Mythimna vitellina. Next base: position 382,155 of record OX438691.1, on the reverse strand, counting down.
CATTTTATATGGATTCGCCGCACACGGTTGACGCCGGTGGCTGCCACACGCTACTAATTGCCGCTGCTCGCTTCTTGTGGCCCGCACTAGCCAAAAAACGCCGATACAAAACGCCACTCCACTCGCGCATTTAAACTTGTTTTCTCAGGGTCCATTATGATACTGCGCTTAAGGGTTAAAGAGTAGCAGCCACCGGCCACAAGTAGCTGTCGCGCGCTTCAGCTTCCTTTGTGGCTGCTTCTAGTTTCTCGTGGCTGCGTTCGTTGCTGTGGCATGTGGCCCGTGTGCGGCGACACTAAGATGTCATTTATAATACAAAGGACAGGTCTAATCGTGTGTGGAGTACTGAAGCCAAGTATGGGCTGGTACTGCAACAATTTGTCTGCTGCGGCCTTCCCATCCGATTACCTTTTAGGTGTCTTCAAGGCTAGAGAGAATAGGCTCTTAATAAACTAGTGCGCTTCACCATCAACAATTGCATCATTGCTTACCATGTGGTGGGATCGCAATCAAGCACTAGGTTATATAATTTAAAAAAAAAGTTATTTGGTTGACTGATCGAGTGATCCTTCTGAGGTGACTGTTTAGTGTTGTAGGGACACATAATTGTCGCCATTACTGTTGACTTTTGTTATTTGACTGGAAGCGGCCGAGTCAGTGTGTGCCAGTGTGTGTCGCCTATTGTTGGGTAGTTGCATTCGGTACAACTTTTTAATCGGTGTGAAGTTGTTTTTTTTTATATAATTTTGTAGTCGTGTTGGCATATTCTTGGGATGTTACAGAACTAAATTTGAAAGCGGAATTTTTAATTCGGTTTGTCGAAATCGGAATTGTAACCGTAATCGAAGGAGGAGTTAGTATAAAGAAATGTATAGGTTAGATCCGAAATTGGAATCGAAAGCGTAATATCAATCAGAATCGAACCTCCGTAATATTCGGCCAAAACCCGTTTTTTGTTTTGCTACAAAATCAATCCATATTTTTTGTATCTTCTCTTGTTTTCCAACTCTTTAGATTTATTTTGTTTTGAATATTTAAATTTTTTACTCAAAAGTTTGTTTAAATTAACATAATTTTATTTTCACTAAACGTGTACGACTTTCGTAATCTAAAACTGCACAATTCCTCCTATTCTTTAAATGAAAGTTCTCCTGCAAACTGCACGTGAAGCTGTGAACGTTATCAGCGGGCTGCCATCAGCGCGGGCGCCGACGGGCTGGCGGGAGGGGAGGGGGTCCCGTACGTCTGATAGCAGGAGTCGAGGGGGGGGAGCAGTGACCCCCTCATTGCTCGATACTCGCGGGGTGTCTGCAAGATTCTCTAGTACAATAGATTTATTGCCGAGTGGAATGACTGATGAGAGGGACATTTAGATTTTCATGCAGTTCCACTGTGCACTTATACAGACATTATTAGTTCATCAACGACTGTGTGTTTCTTCTGGTATTCATTATATGACACAGTCGCTTATGTATCTTGTTTACGATAAATTCGTGCCAATTTTGGCATTTTGCTCTGTTTTCCAGGGCTTTCCTGGAACATACAGAACGTAGAAAATCAACCTCGTTTATTTTCTGTGTTCATATTATAGTGGTATTAGCTGTAATCTCATTGTTACAATAGCAATAAAAAATACACAGCAAGGATAAGTCATTTATGGTAGAGGTGTGCCCTGCCTGGGCAAAGGACCGCAGTTGTTTCGTGGGCGCCATCGGCGGCAGCGATCCCTCGCGCTGGCCTTGGTATAGGCCATGATCCGGAGCGAGGAGGAGTGGCAGGCGGTCACCTCCTTCTGCGAAGCAGTAATGCTAGCAAAGGAGGCGGCCACACGCTCCAGGGAAAGCTGCCGGGATCCTGATCCCGATTTCCGGCCACCGTAGGCGTGGGCTTGCGGGCGACGAGCAATGGGTAGCCTGCCGTCCGACCGTCCGGTAACCGTCCGGACTTAGCCCAAGTCGTCGACGGCGCGTAGTGAACCACGCGCTCCTCACTGAGACTTCAGCTAAAGCTTAAGGGCCCAGCAGAGTCGAAGCCTACTGGGGCCGGCCGGAGATGTCATTAGATGATTTCCCACATAAAAAAGGGTAAGTAATTACAGCACGTTGTTAATAAAAATCAAAACACTTAATTCATTTAAAACATTGAAGCACCTATGAATATTGTCAAACAACCGGCCAGTAAGTCAGTAAGCTGACGTTCCTCATCTTTAAGATCTCAGGTTCATCATCAGGTGAACTCACACCGAACACCTTCAGAATCAGCAGCGGCTATTACCTGCCATTAGTTGTTCCCGCGGCGCCGCTTGCCTCTTCCGCGCCACCTCCTCACTCGGCCTCCGCAACAGTTGAGCGAGTGCATAACTTTAAATATTCATGTTATCACTTAGCGGCAGATTATGCGCGATGAATATGCGAGCGCGCGGCGCCGCCTGCACCGCCTTATAAATACCGCATCATTATTTATGAGCTACGAATTTATCTCACTCTTATTTTCCAAGTGGACACAAGATGCCTCTTGTGTTCAGCTCTAAGCATTAGCAACTAAATGTTTTGCAGCTTGCGAAGTTTGGATGCTGCGAGAATCTGAAAACTATGTTATCTACTTTCACCATTTAGTTAACCATACAATATAAATACTCTATTCAGCTGTAGAGATTAAGAAAACTCTATCCCATCGTCTTTTCACATTGCTCCTAACGATATCACCTTATCTCAACATTAGCGTGCGCCATATTCCTCGGTACTTGCGAGTTCACTCTAAAGTTCATACTTTTCTTGTACAAAGTACGTCGTGCTAGAGGATGGGATCGGTGCTTCGCTAATAAAATCTTACTCAAACTTGAACGGGTTAAGACTACGAAATATTTACATTAAATCTGTAGCGAGTGCTTCTGTGCGGCGAACTTAAGGTACAAGACAACGCGTAGTACTTGCTACGGCGTAGCTAGACCTACAACGTAGCACTCGCGTAGCATTACAATGAACCCATGAAAATCAATACCAGTATTCCACAAGAAGCGACTATCTGACTGAAGTCCATAACACAGTTACTGAGTGTAGACCAGTACCTCGGCAGGAATAGTTGCCTCTAAAAATCAATGCGTGAGGGAAAAGGTATTCATGTAAATGTTTCTTGCGCACCTTGCTGACGTGACGTGATCCCCTGAGCGATGGCGCTCATCCGTCGCCGCCATGCCTCCATCCTCCGTCCCTCCATCCCTCTCCGCCGAGCGACGATAGTAGACATTTGTCAAGCGGCGAGAAGCGATCCACTAGCACTTACTGCAGATCTATTAATGACTGGCTCGTTAGGGATGAGACGCAATAGCCTTGTTGCTTCAAGTAAGACAAGCGAAATTATCTCATAATGAGAAGATGTCAGTGGATCAATGAACTTGTATAATTGTGTAGTTTTAACAAGACCAGTGTTCATTGCTCTTTTCCACACTCTTTAGTTTTTCAAAAATGTTTGAAAAATAAATAGCGACAGATTTCAAATCAGGAGGTAATTTCCGTTTCTGAAATAAAGATAATTAATAAACTTAGATGGTTAATAAACTTAGATGTCCACCATCGCTGCCGGCGCGTGACGTTTGGTTAAACTGTAACTACTCTAGTTACAGTTTAACCAAAATCGCGACGCACTTTAACATGAATTAATTATCAGCAAAGGAAGCAATATCAGTCGAAGGTAATGACGACTAACTGTGTGTGAAGCCCGCTGTAACTACAAGTAGGTGTGAACTGTGAATAATTCAGGAGATGAAGATCGCTCTCTCTCGTCCCCTGGGACAAGTTTTCAGGATTTTCGGCTTAGGCACCGTGAAAATTATTAGCAAAGCATGAATAAAACGATTTTGTTTATTTCCCTCTGAGGAGCACAGCCTGTTCATATTTAATGCTCCTTCATTTTTTACTAGCTGTACTAAACTCTCCGCATCAAATATTTATATTATACGATCGCTTTATTTTGTTGTTTAACAATAACTTTTATGGGGATGTTTTACTTATTCATGTAATATTACCTATCACAACGTGACCATCCAGTAATAAAACAGTATCGAGGCCCGAGCGGTCCCGGGTTGTCCTCCAACTCGGCCGTTTGTCCTCTGGTCCTTCATAGCCCTCGGCTGCACTTTTTGTCCGTCCTCGAACCTTTTGTTCGGAGCTCGGTGTCGGCCTTTGACAGCCGCTTGAGTATCAGACGAGCTCTCCGCAAATTGTCTTTTATCTGATGTTTATTACAAATGCTTGAGAATTAGCCGTCTTCCTCTACAGAGCAACCAAGTGGTGTAAAGCTGTTCTATTAAGCACTTTCTGCTTGAATCTCCGTTGCTTGGCTGTAAACTAAAAAAAAAACGGTTTGTTAGGTATTTTGTAGTAAAAAAATAATGTTTTGGACGCCAAACTTAATGAGGTTTTCATAGAAATAAGTACTCATAAAGCTGTTTAAAAATCGTACCGTGGCGTAATAAAAAACTTCCGTGATAGGCACAGATAGCCGCCGCATCGCGTCAACTTTTATGACGTCATTAATCTGGCTCTGGAGGTCGATGTAAATCTTATAATGCCTTGATCTGCTAAGACCTGAAAATAAGAAAAAGTTGAATATAAAATTCCAACTACTTTTCGTCTATTTCGATTATATTAAAATATTTTAGTCAAGGTTATATTTCAAAACGAAGTCCTTAAAATAGGTAACTTATTTCAGCAATCTTATTTTGAATAAGTAGGAAAAAAGCAGGGCTTAGATGTTAATTAGCAGAGTTTCCAAGTAGTTGGCAACACCGACAGCGCCGGCGCGAGTTGCTTCTAACGACAGACTGACACTAGCTGGTGATCAAAATCGCCTCAACTCGCTCACAGCTTGTAACGAGTTCGCGTTACATAAGTGTGCCAGCTGATCGTATTAGTAACATAATGGACTCTTTACCTTAGTGGTTAGGTGGAGGCAACCTAGTGATACTTGTACTTTAGCGAATTTTCTCACAAGAATTCTACTAAGATTAAAAGATCTTTGATAAATATTTGAATAATAAACAACGTGAAAATCTTTCCAGCCAATATCTTTATAAAAATATCATGAGATTAATGGATTGTCCAATCTTATACATTTTGATTCAATTAAGAATTGCGACCGTTCTCAAACAAATACGTACATGTTACACTCAGTTGAAAAACATTACTATAGAAGGAAAAAGTAATGTCATGTATCACTTAGCGGAATGATCTCATGCACACTTTACTTACGTACATTGTGTTCGGTTCTGTTACGTCACGAAACAAGAAGTTTGAATATATAACAGGTAAGTACATAGCGGTTCTAGCTCACAATACAATCAGAGTGCAATAACACGCCATCGTCTGATACACGGCGCGAACTTCTGGCAGTTTACCGCAGTTGCGCACTCCAGCGCTATCGGAGCTGCTTGATAAATAGCTGCGAATAACCATAGCATAGCACTACCTAGCAATCATAATACGGTAAATTTGAAACTCCACTAGCCAACGGCTGTAGATATTAAAACTTCGCTGGATTTAAAATGTGGATCGTTTCTGAGAAGACTGCTTTGAAAGTTTCGAGAAATTTGTTCCCTTGCAGGTATTACGTGATCCCAGAAGCTCGGAGACTAATCCGCTTTGGAATAATACTAACTATAATAATTTATTTATATACACACAGACACTTAAAAATGAAAAGAACAAAAGTAGATCATAGAAGAGCACAAAGGTACTGCTTATTTCAAATGAAATTTCTTCCAGCAGACCTGCGACAGGAGAGTTGGATGAGAGATGAAGACGCAGTTTATGTCATTATCGACACAATAAAAGATAGGCTGATTCATAGATTTTCCTTAATGACCTGTGAAATCGTTGTTCTTAACACACAAAAGGTCGCAGGAAACACAAACATGCTCCATCATGCAGACTTGTATAATTACTTAAATGTGATTAACAGGAATCTCTTGAAGTGAGCCGATCACCAGTAATTACTAATTAAAATTAATCACATTCGCGTGGGTGTGACGTTGCTATCAAAACGAGATGTTTCGCTGTTGTCGATAATATTATCGAGAGTGACGCTAGGGAGATACGGATTAATCTAAACTAATATGATGACTGAAGTTCTGATCTTATTACGAAAATTCGAATACTGATAGAAAACAATACGATCACACCGTTGCTGGGTGATCCAGGCTGATACTTGTTGAAACTAATGGTGGCGGTATGTGTCTTGGGATCGATACGGTATATTTAGCGCTGTTATTGGCATCCTTTTAACTATTTCATTATGAATTTGATCAGTTTTTTATTTTTTTTATTTAAACGTCATTGGTACTGTACACAAAGGCATTCAATCCAAAAAGAACATGGTAGGTACAGACATTCAATTTGCTGTTGGTAATGAATCGGTAGATATAAAACGTGTAAATTTATTTGGGCACGTTTTACACATACTGATCTTTTACGTTTTTATTCATACATTGCTATTCCATAAAAATTATCGGCTGTTTCTGGGCAGAGTTCCAATTTCTGGCTGTAAAAAGATATTTTACTGAAAATCTCTGTTGCAGTACATTAAAGCTAGCAATTCAACTTGGAACCCTGAAACGATAACGGTTTGAAGTAGTTTAGGATTCCGTGATAAATTAGAACATCCTAATTGATATGTTGAGTTCAGAGATATTTTTTTAAGGGATTAGTTGATAAAAAAGAAAAAAAACGGTACCCTTATAGAATCTAATAGGCTTTGTTGTCCGTCTGTATGTCTGTCTGTCAAGACCCTTTACCTCGGGAACGCGTGGATTTAAAGTGTAAAAATTAAAACCATATACTCAGGTCTTTGCTTTTCCGAGGGTCGAGTTATACTTTTATTTACTTTTAGTTTTACTGACTGAAAACCCACTCCTGTAGGAACAGGAGAACGTTTTTAGTGTAAAAGTCTGACACTATCTCTCGCTCCACCCAAGAGCGTCATTGAATGATTTTCCAACCGAAAAAAAAAAGTTTGAAATTGGAAGGTGGATAGTAGGTATCTGATCGGAAACCTTTTCATCAGTAAAGTTACTTAACCTTCAGATCAATACGTGGTACCAAACATTTAAAAAGCATATTTTCTCAATATAAATGATTCCTTATGTCGTCGAGACAAGTATTCTTAGTCTTACAAAAGTAGCAAGTAAGTAGAGAGGTGAACATAGAAAAGATTGGTAAGATTTTAGAGAGGATCCGAAATAATTCATAGTTTAGTGATTTATTTATTATTTATTTATTTATCTTTATTCCAATAGGTAAGTAATTTATAAGATAAGCCCCACAAAACCGTTGCAATGGTTTGACTGTCTTAGTATGGAGCCAAAATTATTGCTTTTCAAATGGAATCATGTATTATCATTAGGTCTTCATATATTGCAACCTGATATATTTTTTTGTATTATTGACTATCTCGAGTGGCACCACTATCTCACCTGATAGAAAGTGAATTAGCACGCTAGCTTAGAATTAACCTATTCACTCACATATGGTCCGTAGACTACCCATGTTAGCTGTCTCTGTTCATTACCTTGTTTGTAGCAAGAGTGACGGTTGTGGCTGATTTCCGTCCCAGTCTGAGTGAGAGTCAGTGAGAGCCAGTGGTAAATGCCGGCGCCGATTAGTGGCGACAAATGAGAGTTAATAAATAGCGAGCTGATGCCAGCCCGAGCCATCTCTAAGATGTTAGTATCATAATCTCTTGGTTTGATATAAAGGGATCATCTTTTGTGTTTTTATTTTTTTCACAGTGTTGTCACACATTTGGTTGTTTTAAGAAACTAATGGTATGTTCGAATTAACGTGAACTTCAAATTCTGGTGAAAGGAATTTAGCGAACAATACAAAGTGCCGCCTTTTAATTCCTCATTTTTCTTCTACTCAATACAAGGTAACAGATATTGACTTCTTGACATTTATTTTCATTGCCATGGCAAATAGGAACCTAATCATGCAAATGTCAAGAAATATACAAAAGAACCTAACATATATGCAAAATAAAATAAGACTTTATAATGGGTCTACCTTTTATAGCAGAACTTTTTACGTCATAATGTTGTTTTGCATAACAACGGATAGCATAAACTTCATTTCGCAGAAAATCATTTCGCATACACTCAGTTGTCATACATTCAAAACTCATAATTTTGTTAGTCAGAATCATCTTTAGGCATAATGTTTATATCCATAATAATTAAAAAGCAGAACCATCATATCGCAGAAAATTTACAGTCAGAATCGTCTTCAGAAAGCAGGCATGCAACATGCAGCATGCATGCAGCATGCATGTAGCATGCACGCAGGCATGCAACATGCAGCATGCATGCAGCATGCATGTAGCATGCACGCAGGCATGCAACATGCAGCATGCATGCAGCATGCAAGCAGGCATGCAACATGCAGCAGGCATGCAGCATGCAAGCAGGCATGCAACATGCAGCAAGCATTGTTTCTGTCACGGCTCCGGCGCTGCGGGGTTTGGGCGGCGCCACGCGAGCTTATCGTCACAGATGGTTTTAACGCTCACCACCGCAGCTTCGGCTTGCTGGCCGGCTTCGCCGGCCAGCCTCAGCCGCGGTGGCGGGCCTTCAAACCACCTGCTCCTCAGCTCGCGGGCCGCCCTACCCCTCCGCGCCTACGCGGGTTTAAATTACACTCTAGGGGTAGGGCAGACAAGACTGCGTAAAGTCGGTTCCGCAGCGATTCGTTTCTGTCACAAAATTATGGCAAAGGTAATTATGCGAAACAAAATTCTGCCAAGATAAAAGTATGCCATTGTAAATTCGGACACGTAAATATTCTGCCAAACAAAAGTTATGCTAAATAATTTTTATGCCTTAAAAATATTCGATTAAATAAGATTATGCCATGTGAGTTATGCCAAATAAAAATCGGAGTATCAAGATTCTGCCAAATAGAAGGAACCCCTTTATAATACCTTCTAATTAAGGGTTGTTTTGTTAGACAACTCCGATATTCATAGTAGCACTTCGACCCCCCGACACCTATGCACCGGCCGCCAGTGGGGGTGAAGTAATGCAGGCGAGAGATGAGAGGGAGGGTAAGGAGGAAGAGAGGGGACAACAATTAGGCGACATTCCGGCGCCTGCAATCTAAGTGGAATGCCTTTAGGTGAGCGCACGATTTATTGGACGCAAGCACAAATTTGTAGGCGAACCGCGAGAGCGTCCGGCTTTAAGGCATCGCTACACAGCAGCCAAGCAACGGACGAGTGCTCTGTAAAGCTGTAATCTGTCACACTAAGCAAAAACGCTTGACACACTGGAGTGTTGCGTATGGGAAGCTTACAGTTGGCCGTGCACTACTGCAGATATTGACAGAATAGTGTGATTACGTTAGCTTATTCACTTGTTTGCCACATGAAGTGCGTAGCGTAAACGTGGCCGAAAGTAAAAAATCTCACCTACAATTTTACTTTTTGTGAAGCAAAAACTAAGATATACAATAATAGCCTGGTGCTTTGACATCCCGCCACAAACTGATACTCTGACAGTATGTTAGTAATGCGATAGTGACATGAATAAGGCTTAGCCAAGGTACATTTAAGTATCCTGTATATTATTATATTCCAATCTTAGCACGCGCACGTAGCTAAGCCGTGGACGACTGTGGAGCAGCGCCCCTATACGCCACAGAAGTCTTTCTGGTCCGTGCTGAATTTCTTGCTGGAAGCTAATACTAGTCTTGTGGTTTGGATGGGGTGACGCGGTACATTCCAAACTCTATTTTATTAGTTACTTGAGCTTTAAAGACGTGATCTGCGTACTATGAGCTATGCTCCTGGGCAATAAATAGTGCCTAATGGAAATTGGAATTTAAATATAAAATATATGAACTACACAGAGGTCATAGAATTAATTGCTTAGCAAAAACCTCACTTGACATACAACTTCTGGTCAAACTTTCCCGTACCAAGAAGTACATAAATAAAAAATATAGACAGAAGGTATACTGATACAGGAAAGTCCAACTATTATCCACAAAAATAGTCTGTAGTGGTACGACTAACAAAGCGTAGTAGATTGCTACGACGTAGCCGATGTCTTTTCTTCGCTTGCTACGCCGCTAATCGCGGCATAGCATTCTTGGATATTGTTTTGCGCGTGAGATGTTTAGAACTTTACTGTTGTTGACTTTTATAATGAAAAGGTTTAAAGCAAAATATAGTATAGTTAATGTAAAAGTTTTTGTTACTATTTTGGTGTACAATAAAGTTTATTCTATTCTATTCTATTCTATAAAGAAAGAAAGAGAGAACACGTCTAGCACACGTATACACACAATGGTGCAGTAAAATAAAATCTAATATAACTACATTGTAGTTGCTTGATGATGGTTTTCAACAGAAACCTAAGTTAAGGTTCTGTTGAAAACCATAGATGCAAATTAGCTTTATTTGATGTGTGGGAAATAAACTTGTATTTATGCGATGTAAATAATAAATAGGTATTTAGTTATCTCTTATGTAAGTGTAACTAGAAAGGTTTAGGTTTGTCTAGTTACTGGTATAATAACAATAAGAATATATCTTCAAATTCAATATAAGTGCACGTACGTAATCACTCATTTTGTACAACAAGCAAAAACCCATTTCGAGCATTTCAATTCAATTCATCAATCCGCGCGGAGCACGTCACATAACCTCATACCACGGGCAGTTAAGTACTGTGGACGAACTGCAAGCAGCGTCATTTTTTTAAGAAATTATTATGTTATAATAAAATAATTTAAGTTAATAACTTCCAGTATTTTGGATAAAATATTACCGCAAATTATGTACATGCAGTTGAACCTATTCATTGAAGTCAATTATAGTGAAATAGAAAGACGTAGTGAGTACGGCTACGTCGCGACAGTAGGTGAGGGTGTATGTGAGCACATCCTTCTCTCAACAACTAGCATTACACAAGTCACTAACCGTCAGTTCATTTATTCAGCGCCGGACACAAGCCCGAAACTAAGAAAATAAAATAATCCTAAAATATCTATGATGGGCGCTTGTTTTCATTAGAGCAAAGGAAAGGGTCACACTTGTTAAATATTCATGCGGCGGACTCCTAAGCCGCTTTATATTAAAACTAGCGCTTCTGCCGACCCCACACTCGAGATTAAATTATTTCGCTTATTATAATCTGTTCCGCGAGCGACGGCGCGTTGTGACGTGATGAGGGTGATGCCACCGATGACGTCACGTGTCATGTCGCCACTCGCCACAAGTAAGATCGTAGCGTTAATAACCTACTGTAGCAGCTAGACGAATATTTTTAAAGTCATACTAGCTTCTGCCAGCGGCTTCGCTCACGTAAAAATAGATTTCTCCATGCAAACTTCCAACCCCGTTTTACCCCCTTAGGGGTGGAATTTCATAAAATATCATTGATCTCTACACCCTATACTGCCAAATTTTAATTTTGTAGTTGTCATAGTTTCTGAGATATCATGATTAATCAGAGATTGGTATTTTGCTATTACATATAAGTTTTTATTGTGTGTATTGTATTGTGGCATCATTTATGCATAATTCATACGCATGAGAGTACACTATCAGATAAAACATACGGTGCGGGAAATCAAGGTCACAGTGGGCAATTCATAAATTAAATGCAAATCCATTTGCTTTTATAGAGGTCGCTCACTCAAACAGCACACCCGTGGATTTACTTGTTCCAATTAAGCTTCGTTTTTTTTTAAAACTGACCGACATTTTGACAATTCAAAAGTGCCTGTAATTGGTCTATTTGAAATAAACGTTTCTGATTTCCATAAACTTGATTGCACCATTGCCTTTCTACCATTGGACAACCCGACGTACGGCGAGTGTCCACGCTTGCATTATTGACACCTCTACGGTACGAACTAAGCGTTTCGCTTCAACTTTTATGCTGCATATATCGAAGGATGGGGGCAATTTGCCCGCTGTGGTCTTCCCGTTGGATTATAATTTAGGTCGATACACCATCAACGATTGCATCACTGCTTACCATCAGGTTGGAAAGCAGTCAAACACTAATTAATGTCAATTAAAAAAAAAACATTACTTTTTAATTATCTCTCAAAAAAATTTTGGTTTATTTAAATTATGTTCGTAATAAATATTGTTCAAATAGCTAAACATTTTCGATTTGGATTTGCAAGATTGTCTTAGCGTTAGCTCAAACATAATCCGAAAAATAAACTCATTCACGATTTAATAAGAAACGTTTGAGGGAGGGGAAACGTGTTTAAATATTTGAGTAATGTGTTTAAGCAGAGAGTAGTTACTACCGGTAGTAGTCGACTCGCACACAGGTCGGTAGTCAGCACACGAGCGTAACTAGTTAAAGAGCTCGCGGTTATCTCTGAATAATTGAGGCTGCAGCTCCCGGCGCATGCAGCACGCTTGTGAAAACTGACAACTTACCTCTTTTTATTACTAAATCTGTAATACTGTAGGTTTAAGATGACGTATAAAATGTTGAAGCTAATCTATTAAAAGAACAAAAATGCCCTAAAGCTACAGACCCCAAGATGAAGCTCGTCAGTAATTAATGACAATAGTCAGGTATTGATAGCTATTCCTAAGTTATTTCGTGTCAGCTTGGCTCGGGCCCTTTCTAAGTATTGCTTTTTAATAGTTACTAAAAATATTAAGGATTTTTCTTTGATAAAATAATGGCGATTTATTTTGAAAATGTTAAAAATGTAGCAGTAACAGTTATTGCCATCATAGAACGCAACTCGCAACCCTAGATAGACGGTCGTGTCACCTGACGGGGGAAATAGCGGTCATCATTGTGGCTTGACTGTTGAACCATCGATATCCTTCTGCCCTGGTCCCATATTATTTGGTGTCGGTGCAACACGTTTTATATCATCTCCCTCACCACCCTCACACAATCTGTCCATCTATTCTTTGGCCTCCCTCTCCCTCTCGATCTATCCTGTACTAATACATCTTGCGTTTCATCCTTCCTCTACACAAGACCATACCAAAATAAACGATTTCGACCCTTTCAACTTTTCAGTCACAGGCGCTACTTTCAAACTTCCTCTAATGTGCTCATTTTTCATTTTATTCATTCTCTCCACTCCACACATAGGTACATCTCAACTTTCTCGTCTGTTTTATTTTTATTTAAAAAAAGTTAAAGATTTTCGTGGATGCATTACTCAGTTTCTTTTTTTATAATTTTATGTCTAATTTTAGTGAATTATTTAAATCGCATGTATGATGTAAAATTTTGTAATGTCAAATATTATGTTTTTAATTGATTCAACTTAAATATCAACAAATTTGTTGCTATGCCCTAACAGGGTTTAAAATGATTACCTTTGAGTCTGCAATGTTTGTTACCAACTAACCAATATTATGGAAGCAAATAAATGAATATAAATACGTTGTTTATAGTGATGCACCTGTAAACACACGGTGCGTGCCTCTATCCGGTAACACATAGTAATAGATTATTACGTTTCATAAAAGGTTTTCATCAGATTTATAGCGACCCTCGCGTGTTTACGGTCGATACAGCCGCGGGGTGGGCAGGGCACTGGCAGCCAAGTAATTGAGCAATTACTCAGCGCCGCGGGTGACAGCTCCTTCTAGCGAACACCTCAGACACGCACGCGGCTGGTGCGTATGGTCGGCACTGTAGCATGGCTTGTCTGAAGCAGCTAGTGATAATGAAGTAACTAACTAATCTGCTTTCACCAGCAGCCTGTTGGCGAAAGCTCATGCTCATACAAATATTGGAAGTGCTAAATGTTGCTTCATTTTATAACTGATTATCTGCTGACAGCGGCTCCATCCACGTGATTGAAAATGAAACATCCATATAAAAAGTATCCTATGTGTTATTTCAGAACATGGTCTACCCATGTACCAAGTGTCCTCGTGGGGGATATCTGCGGCGGCGGTCTCTCGCACCGGACCGGTACAGGTCACGGTCCGAAGCGAGGAGGAGTGGCAGACGGTCGCCTCGTCGTCCGCCGTTACGCGTGACGGAGTTCCTCACCGGACATGGTAAGTTTTGGAGGTTCCTGCACCGGATTTGTGCGGAAGAAACGCCCGGGTGTCACCATTGTGTGGACCACCCGGAGGATATGGTGGAGGTGCCCCACCTGGGTAGAGCAACGCCGTGTCCTCGTGGGGGCGATCAGCGGCGGCGATCTTTCGCGCCGGGCCTTGGTACAGGCCATGGTCCGGAGCGAGGAGAAGTGGCAGGTGGTCGCCTCCTTCTGCGAAGCATTTATAGTAGTAAAGGATGAGGCCGCACGCGTGATGCAACGGTCCTCACGCCCCAACCGCCGCCGGGATTCCGATCCCGATTTCCGAACACCGTAGGCGCGAACTTGCGAACGGCAAACAATGGGTAGCACGCCATCTGACCGTCCGGTAACTATCCGGACCGAGCCCAAGTTATCGACGGTGCATACTGTTGCACGCGCGCATCAAACCGTAGGGGCCCAGCAGGGTCGAAGCTTACTGGGGCCAAGGGTCTGCTTCTGAAAGGAATACTCGGCCCTAGTCTGAAAGGCAACGAAGGAACAGGAGTCGGTTTTTAGTCAGTAAAAGTCTGACACTCTCTCCACTCTCCCAAGAACGGGGGATGTCATTGGATGATTTTCCCACAGAAAAAAAACCTGTTTACCAAGTTTCAACGTAATCTGTTCAACTGTTCGAACGCGAAGAACAACAAATTTTCACATTATAGTATTATTATTGTGATTGATCATTGACAAAAAATAAATAAATAATAAAATCGTTTATTTATAACATAGGGCACATTTACAATAAAGTATATTCAATATTAAAAAGAACACAGTTGCTTATATGCCTGAACTAGGGTGAACCTGTGCTTCAGGCGAGAGAGTGCTTAAGTATAAAATAATAAATTAACAGTAAATGTGAATATTATACAAAAATAACTAAATTCAGAGTTTCGGCGAGTTTTATGAACAAATAGTAAGTAGGTCTTCTGTCTCTACGTAAGAAATATTAAAAAATCATCTTTTTTCTGTTATACTTATTTAATTTGGAGATACTTAATATTCTATTTAATTTATTGTACAGAAATGGGCCCAAGAAAGCAAAAAAAAATAAATTACGAATACATATTTTGAGGATGCATATTTTGATTGATGATTGTTGAGAAAAATATTTATTTTTAGTGTTATTTGTTGTTAAATATAAAATATTGAACAAGAATAAACACGGGCAAGTAGCGAATTATCCCCAAAGCCGTTAGAGAATAGTGAGTACATTAACAAACAATATTTGTTTGAAATCACCTGACGCCTCTTGTTCCAATTAATCTCTCACCAACAAATACTTTCAAGGAGCACCTATTGAAATGTCAGAGACGCTGATCAATCAGCGTCAATACGTTTTCTGTATCTATTCCAGAGCAAGCACTGTTCAATAATATTTAGCAATATTGTTATGAAGCACTATGCATAGAATCATAGAATAAATCAACAAATACAAATTACCGTGTTCATAGTTTATAATAATTTATTATCATTGTTACGTTATTGAACTTACCACTGTGTAGTGAATTCTTAGAACCCTATTATATAACTTAACGATCTCTATTGTAAAGAAAAAGAAATTTGCTAAAGTATTGATAGTTTCTGCGTTCGGAAAAAAGGTTTGTTTTCAGTGTTAGTAGGTGTTTGACCTAATTACCTACAGTTTTAGCGCGTTGAGTACGAAAACATGTTCTGTGGTTTAATTAATGTGTTGTAAGTATACTGCCACAGCGTTCAATAAATATGATTATATATTAAACGATAAATGAAATTCTTGATCAAAGGTTCTATATTTATTTAGCCCTGACATGTGTAACATCCGAGCTTTATCGATGTCACATCAACTTATATGTAAGATCGCACTCAAAAAAAAATCATGAGATGTTACTTTGCTCTCATCTCTCAATTAGGTCCGGACAATACAATAAAATTATTGCCACAAAGCCAACTGCAAGTGAAATCTATGAATTGTGTAATCTAATCATAATAATAGCTCTAATAATTTTGAATTATAGCTGAATTGTTAGAACAGACACAATGAACGAAAATAGTTGAATGATATTAACATATATAATTAAAATACATCACTTTCCAGATCGCTACTTGTCTACTACTACGTGAAGCTTCACTTCGTTGTCAATGCGGTGACGCAGTCGACCGCTTTGAACACTATGGCCTAGCATGCAGCATCTTGCAGTAGGAGCGCCTGGTCGGATAATTCGGCAAACCTGTCCGTCGAGCTCTTGTCATCGCAGAGATACCAGCCCAATGGCTTGGCACGTAACGATTGGAAGAGGCCAGACGGGTAACCATAATGCCTTGAAAGTTTGTGAGGCCTCTTTTGTGGAATGCAACATGTGTCCACCTCGACAAACTTGCATCAGTCCATTTTGTGAGTGCGGCTGGCTGTACTGGGGTGGCAGAAAACTTCAAAAACAAAAACGCGCAAATATAACCTTATTGGGAGTTTTATGTTTGTTTATAAGTATATTACCATTAGTTTAGTATTATTGTGTCAATAGTTTTACTTCAGTATCAGATAAGTATTTTATTATACCTACTACCACAATTAGGACTTAAAATATTTCTTTTATCAAGTTTATGACCTTGTCGTAACTCCTGGGACATACTTAGTGTAATTATTATTAGCACAGTCAAGATAAATACAGGCAAGAGTCTCGTAGGAATGGTGGCAAAAGAAATGCTTTTATTTAGTGACTTATTTTAATTTCTTATAAAATCTTTATGTTGCTTAAAAGACACGCCCAACAACTGTGAGGCAGCAACTACTTAGAGCTCTGATATCGTCACGAGGCCTGACTTCAGACAGACCACGTAGGTTGTAGAAGCTAGACCGAACAAAAGATCAATTTTCCACACTAACCCAGAGACCTTACTACAAGCTCTTAACGCGATCCATTTGAAGACCTAAACTGAACTGTTAAAGTTATGGAGCTATGTAGGGTGTA
The DNA here is from genome assembly GCA_949316375.1 of Mythimna vitellina. NCBI lineage: Eukaryota > Metazoa > Arthropoda > Insecta > Lepidoptera > Noctuidae > Mythimna > Mythimna vitellina. Next base: position 365,123 of record OX438691.1, on the reverse strand, counting down.
TAGCTCCATTCCTCTTTCTCACCTGGACTAAAAGTCATGGGAGAAACCCTTTGCTGGCGTGGGACGGAACATACTAACATACCCATTATATTTTTCTGAAGACCACAACAATCAAGTTTATTAAAAGTGATAAAGCAAATAGTAGGCATTCCAAGCTTTATTAAAACAGAATAGTACTCAAAACGAGCAGATGAATTCAGTCGTCAATCCGATACAAGGAGAATATTTATTTTAATTTTATGGAAAGAGCCGCTCGACCGACCTCCATTGTCGAAAAAATAATGAGATGTCATATAACTCGGCTCATATTATATTTGGCTGAGCGTACCTGTCGTGCCCGCACAATGTATGTATCAGGGGTATTGATACGGAGGCCCGCCGCCCAATATACCTGATATGGACATTTTACGACGGTATTAAGCTTTTTATGTATGAAGTATTGGCAGGAGGGACCGCCTCACATATATTACGCAAGTAAATCACTACTCTATGTTAAGTATGGACTGCAAGTGCGATCCTTCAAACAAAGACACGGTAGCGTGCTTGTTATGTGGGCATGGGTAGTAGATATTTACAGGGAGATTTATTTTGCATGTGATATATCATGTACCTACGTACATACGTTTTTAGTCCAGATAGATTTAATGTTTATTCATCTACTTCATAGAAAACGTATACGTGTTTTGTGATCGTTACGCACAAGTTGAGCCGTCGCGCCCATTTGTACCTGCTCGAGTCTACTCGAGGCTATTTTTGTAAAGAAACGCCAAATGATGCCGACATTAGAATATAACAAGATCAGACGCGCTGCACGAACAACTTGTAACTTGTTTACTTCTCAATTTAACTGTTAAAATAGCCGCTATTTTGTCGTTTAGCAACTTGTTCGACTGCTCGCTAACTTGTTGCGATGACACGCGCTCCTCTTCAGGCTGCAAACTAATGTAGGTTTTAAAATTCTGTGTTCAAGTTTGTCCTCGAATAGGAACATGAAGGAAAAAGATTTCTTTTCGGACTACACAGATATATTAACACTTTAATGGCGTTTAGATGCGATTGATGTAAACTAGTGCTACGTTTAACTGCGATCCCACCTGATGGTAAGTAGTGATGCAATCGTTCATGGCGAAGCGCACTAGTTTATTAAGAGCCTATTCACATTAGCCTTGAAGACACCTAAATTATAATCGGACGGGAAGACCGCAGCAGGCAAATTGTTCCAGTCCTTAGATGTACGCGGTTTAAAGTTATAGCAATATGGCTTCAGACAAAAAGTTAAAAATCTATCCAAAGGTATTCAAATCTTAATCATGATCATCATCATTTTAGCCGAAAGACCTCGATTGTTGGACATAAGCCTCCCCCAAACGTCGCCATTCAAATCTTAATAATTATTATAAATACTGATCACTGTGTTTAACATTGTTTCAAGTAATAGAAGCAACTATTATCAGCTGAGTTAGCCGAGCTGCAGTCCCACGGGGCCGGTGAACTCGACCACCGGCAGTTTCCGCGCTCGACATGGATTTAACTACTATTAGCAATAGAAACATAGACGTTATGTTCAAGAAATTAAACAAAACTTATTCATGATGTTTAATGTATCTAAGTGATGTTTTCATTGTAGATCACAAAGTAATTTACCAAACTTTAGATCTATTTTAAATCAAAAACTTTGAATAGAATTGTAACTTAAAGTTGGTTAGATAATTAGAAAATTCCATCGCAATAAATTATTACTTGGACATAATTACTTTTAGAGGCTTTCATTATCTAGTTTCGGCTTAATTCATTATTCTGAAAACATTGCTGGATTCCATGAATAGCTTTGTGAAACATTTTTAAAGATTAAACTTTAACAAAGCGTGATAATTAGGGAGCATTCTTTGATGTCAAAACGTTGTGTTACCGGAACTGATGAGTCTGCTCCGCGGGCTGCGCTATCTGTTTCATTTAGAAATGTTCACATATTAGATATTAGTTTCTGCCAGTGGCTTCACATGCGTGACAGTCGGTAAACGCCTCAAGGGATCGAACCTACTCTTGGAATAAAACGTATTCTATGTCCATTTACAAAAATATTACATATATTTAGCAGTTTAGGCGTGAAAGCTTAGCATGCAGACAGAGAAACAAAGTTATTATTTTATTTAAAATATTAGTATGAATTAGAGTTATGTAGAATAGAATAGATCTTTATTTGCACAGAAAGTAGGTACAGGTTACAGGTCTTTGTCAAGTTTGATGATCCATACTAACTACCTTAACTAAGGCATGCAAAATACTGTTTATATAATGTTACCATAATATGCTTAGGAGTAAAACACAAACCAAAAACAGACACAGTTAAGTTTATACAATACATTTATCAAATCAATATAAGTTTATTATGTCAAAATGAAATAGATTAATGATGAGTCAAAAAAAAAAGTGATAATAAGAAAATGTCAGATTTATTTAAATTATTATCGGTCAAAGAGTCGGTAGAGAGCAGTGGTGGCCGAGTGGTAACGACCCCAACTTACGAGTTGTACATCACGGGTTTAAACCCAACCAGGCGCATTACTTTGTGTAATTATTTCATCACCAGTGCTCTCAAAACGGTGAAGGAAAACATCGTGAGGAAACCGGCATGTCCTAGAATCAAAAATTCGAAGACATGTAACATTCACCAACCTGCACTGCGCCCGCGTGGTGGATTACGGCCCATTCCCTCTCCTAGAGAGGAGGCCTGAGTCCCAGCGGCAGTTCCCAGTGGGAACATTATAGGGCCGACTATGCTATGCTATGCTATGGGTAATAAAATAGCTAATTAAGTAATAACATTTATTCATTAGTAATTCAGTCAATCTCTTTTTAAAAAGTGGAAAAGCCTCATTTTTTATCTTATCGGATATTTTGTTAAATATGGTCGGACCCATAGATAAAACACTTTACTTTAGTAAATCGGTGCCAAAACCTTTACAAGCAGCCTATTTTTATATTGTCTCCTATTGGTCTGTTACTATTTTCGGTCATTTTATAAAATAGATGCATATTTGATTTTACAAAAACAGCAATCTCGAAAATATATAGTGATGGGAATGTTAGCAATTTTAGGGGCTTAAATACAGGTACGCAGTTGTCTGTTACTATTAAATTGCACACTGCCCTTATACAGCGTTTTCGAACCTTGAACACCTGTTCTCTCAGACTACAATTTCTCCAAAAAAATGACGCCGTATCTCAAAAAAGACGCAAGCCATGGTATCCAATTAACCTTGAGGCCATATTAATTTTCTTAGACTGGCAAAAAATCAGTACAGCTGCATATGTACTCTACATATGCAGCTGTACTGATTTTTTGCATACTTCTTCTGCTTGTGGCTTCCATGTTAGTTGGTTAACTATCATTACATAAAAATTTAGCAACTAATACTTGGTCGACTTTTTGTCCATTATTATGTGATTTTAAGTTGTCTCGGGGAACCCGTTGATAAAAGTGCATAATAGTAGTCTTTGGTATATCTCCTCTACACTTCGTAATATATTTTTGTGATTATTATTTGTTGTTAACAAGTTCCCGGACAGCCCCTGCACCGCGCACAAAGCCTTGCCCGCCGCGACTCCTGCCGTCTTGTGGGTAGTAGAGTTAGGGGCGTCCTCGACTATCCTTTATATCCCCGAAATTGTTTCCTCCAGGTAAATTTAATCAAAGTGCCTTCACTGAAATATTAAAGGTAAAATTGGTAACCATCACGAGCAGTAAATAATGTTCTAAATTTATTGGTTATTAGTAAAGTTAATAATGCGATCATATTGGATAGGAAATTTTGTCTTTTGTCAAGATTATATTCATTGTTAAAGATGCTATGACGCTATTATTTTGGTGAAACTTTTTTACAATTAGAAATAACGGCTTTTTTCAATTATGTAAAGCTTGCATTAGACCACTTGCTCACCTGAAGGTAAGCCAAGATGTGGTCGATGATGGAGCACGCTTGCCTAGAAGTAATATATTCTTGACTTAAAGACCCAATTTTGGTTGGCGCCCAGGCCTGCCAGGTAATTTTGCTAGGTTTAATAGTAGGTAATTTCCTGAATAATTTGTCTCCTCCAACCACAATTCCCGCGTGTGGGATTCAGGAAGCCCTAACTCTGAAATTATGCCCCTATAATATGAAAAGCTACCGTACTCAACATTACACATCAATCGGCCCTGTCGTTACAAGTTTACCTAACAGTAAAGGTGTAAGACAAAGCCATTGAGTTGACGCGTTATTAAAGGTACACACACGGGTCAACTGTTACGTCACCGTCACACCGCCGGACTGTCGCGTCAAAGACTAGTTGCGTAGAAGCCGTAGGTCATCGGCCGCACACGTCAGTGTGGACGCCGACCAACACGTCTCTCAATCATTCACATACAATCAATGAATGATGGGTGACGTTTCCTAGCACGTGTAGAAACTCGTGCAAACTGCGGACAATACGTGTTATATCGAGCACCGTCATAAAACGTTTATGGTGGAATATTTGCGTATTTTGTGAGGAACGTGGAAGTTGCCTCACTTGAACTTATCACCTTTGTAGAAGTATCGGAAGAGATATTTTAAACTTATTTTTTTATTTTACTACTTATACACAACACTATAACTATGTATGATATAATAGAGCTAAAATACTTTAGGAACGATATCAAGTGTACTTTTATCTTAGTGTTGCCATAGTAAGTCCTAAGGTATTCGATACTTTATAACAGTGACGACGCATACAAAAACACCTAGGCCCCGTTCGTTAACAACAACAGTAGCGCAGCAGCCTCACACAAAACAAACAACATTTTTCTCTCTCCGCTACAATTTGCTTGTATATATCCGGAACAGTACATACACGCGTTTGATACAGCAACACAGACACAGTCAAACGGAATAGTAAAAATATATCGCCATACATTTGTACGTATATTATGTTCTAAGCTTATGAAGGTTATAAATATGGGAATCCTACCTACAGTCAGACTTTACGATTTCAGTTCGGGATAGGGTAAAAAAGGGTTCCATCCTGGGTAGTGTTGTCGGATGCGAGGACGTCGGCGGCTGTTTACGAGCGATATAAAACGGAATCATAACACAACAGCTGAACACAAACACTGGATAATGAGATTATACAATGTTGTGTTGTGCTAGCTGTTGATTTACAACACGTTTAGCTTTCTTTGCTCACAACCTTAATCAATCGCCCTGGATTTCGTTCTTGCAAGGACCTCATGCGACAATCCAGAAAGCTTAAAATTTAAACTTGTTATTTTGAGGGATGACGACGCCGCCGAGGCTGACCTGGGAAGAGAAGGCAAGATGACCTACACGCATACGTAAGGAAGTGACTCGTGAAAAGAATACCTGGAATATATTGGGATAGGACTTTGCCCAGCAGTAGAAACGTAGAAGCTGAAAAAAAAATCTTAAGCAAACAATATAACACAGATGGTAATTTCATAGTTATACATCTGTATTTTAAAAATAATAGTCTAAGTTGAGGCAGTCGATGTCATGACATCAGTTTACATTCGGTTGCCACAAGATTAGTTTTCAAACAGGACAGACACAACTTCGCGATGCTCTGTCGCCAGCCCGAAACCTCACTTCTGTTAAGGCGGCTACTGGCCCTAACGATGTCGTTAGCCTGATAATCAAAAAAGGTATAGCACAGTCACTATTCAGTAATCCTTGCTACTATACCTACATACTTTGAATTTTATTCCATAGCCGTCACTTTAGAGAAGTCATTGCAGGTGGTGTTCAAATTCTCTCCATTACCTCATGTCAAATGACAGTGTCAAGGTAAATGTCTGACTCTGTATCTATGTAGAGGTCATTATTATGCACCAACTATGATTTTGTTGTCAGTTACTTACATCATGTAGCATTTTAAGGTTTAGATACATTATGTCCAAACAGAAAAAAAATCTACACGAAATAATAAATCGTACGTCTTCTGACAGCTGGTATCATTCATACTCGGTGTGGAACAACTGCCGTGTCGCGCTGATAAGTGGCCATAGACCTTTGCAAACAAAAAAAATGTTTGCAATATGTTAGTTTTAAGTTTGCGCTTTTTCCGGCAAATAAAAAATTTTTCTTTCTTTCTTTAGTTACTTACAGGCGTGCAAGTGAGCACACCCCGTACAGTCCTAGGAAAGAACTGTGCAGGTTTCTTACACCACTCGTGAGTTAGTCGTATCTTGTTTAAATCTGAGGCTGTTACTACTAGCTATTCGTAAATACGTAACGACATTAAAAGCTAGTGCACACGTACAATGGTCCACATAGGACTAAGTGTGGAAACCATACCCAAATAGATAGATAGATAGAAGCTAGTGCACGGTAACACTAACCTGTTTGATTGAGAAGCAACTGAGGAGAAACTCAATGGTTGCTCTATTTAAACAACTACGATTTAGTTTTCCCAGACATGATGTGATTTTCCTCAAAAAATACATGCGCACAATTGGACGGGTATATTTGATACGACTTTGATCCCGAACATGTCGTGAGTGAGCCCTCAGACAGTAAGTAATAAGGAGTTATCGTCATATCTCACATGAATAGAACAAAAGACACCGCGTCGCCGGGTCAGCGGCCGCGCAATATATCCACATTACCTCGAACTAAACGAATCACTGGAGAGCTCCTCTTCTCTCTACCTTTTTGTTAGATTAGTGCGTAACGTTAAGACGTAGGTACTCGCTAGATTCCGCCTTTCCCTAGTCAATTAGTTACCGAACATGATTGCAATCAAGCGGTCAGAGCTCGCAGATGAGGAGCTACAAGAAAGTCGTTACCCGCGTCCTCCACCCAGTAACTGATAGTACCACAAAACACACCGATCCTCCTGATACGAATCGTAACCAGGTAACTATCGGTTACGACGAGCGCCACTTTTTGTTGAGATACCATCCGACGTACTACCATTCCGTTTTAATGGGCCGATTAAAATGTTCATTGTGATGTAAAACAGGGGATCAGCGGGGGTGCGGCGCGGCCGACGGCGGGGGGACGGACGAAAGATTGGAAAAACGCGGGTAATCAAAGAATTAATTGATTCGCGGCCGGCGGCGGCGGCGGCGGCGGCCGTACCTTTGTTCCTCGCTGTGGAATGGACTTAAAAAAAGGGGATTACGTTTGTTCCTGAGGGGTTTTTAAGAAATTAATTGTTTTATAATTGTTGCGGAGGAGAGCTGTTTGGATACCTGCGTTTGATTGAGAATTAGACGAAGATAGGGGCGTGGGGGGGGGGGGGGGGCTTAAGGAGGACGCTTTTGCATGTCGATATAAAGTAATTGTTTCGTATTGAGAAAGCCTTCCACTTAAGGCTTTATTTTTTGCGGTTTGAAGTTCTTTTTTCGATGCAGTATTATTTTGTTTTTCTACTTCGTTCTTCAATTGTTAGGACTTAGTGGGCAGTGTCACGTAGCCCATGAAATGAAGAATGGTTTAACAAATAAGTCGAGAACAAAGGATTACTTTTATATGAACAACTTGAGCCTTCACAAGACGTACCAAAATGGCTCTATTAATATTACGGCGACTGAGTTTATCATAGTACCCCTATGTCTAATAACATACTAGTAGTGGTTGACCTCATCCGGGCTACTACCATTTACCTGCTAAGTGTAGGACGCAGTTAATACCCAGTGCTTTGTCTGACAGGTGTAAGGTGACACACTATACATATACTATTGGGTTCATGTTAGGTAGGTACAAAACGCATCGTGTGCGTTGTCAACATTCATGTTTCGTGCTTGCTGTCATTGAACATTATGCTGTCAACGAGTTGCATTCATTTTGTCAACAAACAAAATTAATGTTGTTGTAAAGCGTTGAAATAAAACATTTATTAATTCAATAATTATGTAACTAAATGTCTGTTTCAGTATCGTTGTCGTGCAAATAACTTCTACTTACTCAAGACTAAAAATATTACATCACGCCAGTGTACCTTGAAGGTAAGGTAGAGGTATTTCAATAAAATACCTACATTTCACAAGGTTTTTTTTTAGGAGCATATTTATAATATAACATCTCTCGCTCTGGATGGAGCGAGAGGGAATGTCAGACTTTTACTGACTAAGCCCACCTGTGCTCCTTTACATGCCCTTTACGTTCCAGGTCCACAGTAACTCTTTCGAACAATCCTACTCCTCTCTTTAGGTAGCCCCATATTACTAGATAGGTGGCCTAAAATGCCATCAATCGGTCAAAATGCCAGATAAGATAGAAAATACCTGACAAATTTAAAATAGAAAACGCAATAACGTTTTGCTCGAGGTCGAGCTCAGTGGTGGCGCATGCGTCCATAATCGGTATACTTGATCTGCTACGTCAGTCAACTGATCGTTGGTAACAGTGAAACAGGTCTTTATTGTGCAAGGAAAATGTCAAGTATGATCTTTCTTTTTATCTAGTACATGTGGCATTTTGGAGAGACGTCTCCTGGTCTTCTGATGTACCTACCGGAGCAGTAGTAAGTCGAGCGTGTATTATTGAGTGCAGTAGGTGCGAGCCGAGCCGCGGCATTAAGCGAACAAAGCATTTGCCGTCGCGAATAATTCACTCCCGAACTAGCAGCGTTTAAGTGCCCTCCAGCCCGATCTAAGCTTTGTATTCACACTTTTCTTCATATCTCACTTTCAATACATAGAAATTTGCACCTAATGCTAATAGACATAAAATTGTAATTCAATTGTCTGTATCGATATTTTAGTCCGTTTACGCGCGTCAAGAGAATTTCTTTCGAATGTCTTCTATATATCTCAGCGGGTATAATCTGCTGTATTCGCGGGAAAAATCTCTATTGCACCGGGTACAGATGCATTTCCAGTGATTTTCCACTTTCACCCCTTCCTCCCGTACTCCGGGAAGGAGGATCCCCGCTGCCCTCTGCTAGGTTGTCGCCGTGTTGGAGTTTCATTCCATTAACTTGCGAGTTAGTTCTCGTTTTGTTCCGCAACTAAGCGTGTCGCGGATTAAAACAGAAAAAGTCCCCGTCGCGATGCGGGTCTCTTCGATAGTACGTACCTAGTACGTCCCTACTCCATTGGTTTTCAGTTATAGCTAAGTTGTTTTATGCAAGCTTAAGTGATACTTCCTCTATTTGACTTATATAACAAATGCTTTGTTATTTGTACAACACTTGTAATGTAATCTGACCAAAAAACTCTAAAAAATGTTTCCTTTCTTTCAAATTGTTTATGTTAGTTTCGCCGGTTAGTTTGTAGTCGGCGCTTATAATATCTTCTTTTAAAAATTGACCTATATTTCACTTGGTCATGCCATCACGCGTGAACGGCTGGACCAATTTCGATTGTCTGTTTGTTGTATTTATTATTGTCGAGAGATGGTTATTACGGAGAAAAAAAAAAAAAAAAAACTGGGCAAGTGTGAGTCGGACTTGCGCACTGAGGGTTCCGTACAAACTTACCTATGAAAACAGTTCAATTACCGAATTGAGTTACAAATTTACAGTTTTCTGATTTTTCCAATACTTGTGCTAAGAGACCTTGCTTCACGCCAAATTTCAGAATTCTAGGTCAATGGGAAGTAGTCTATGAATTTTGACTCCCTTGAGAGTTTTGAAATACACGTTTTTGCGACATAAATGGCCCTAACTTTTTTTCGTTAACTCAGAAATATGATATTTTTTTATTTTATTAAAGGGTTTTGTCGCTTAGCAACTGCATTGTTCTAACCGCAGACCTTAGTATATGGTTTTAATTTTAATTCGATACTACCTCCACGCATTCTCGAGATAAAGGGTCTTGACAAACAGACAGATATCAAAGTGATCCTGTAAGGGTTCCGTTTTTTTCCTTTTGAGGTAAGGAACCCTGAAAATAAAAATTACGAGATAACTTAAACATTTGAGTGTTTGATAGTTCGTCCGTTTGACAGATCATTGCTAAGACAGGACAACGTTTGTCGAGTCAGCTAGTGAAAATTAAGATTTACACAGCCAGCACGGCACAGCCTGATAGCACAATATTGTCAATGCTCCAAGATCCATAAATAACGCGCTCCAGTACCGCGGTAATCCCGCGCCCGGGATCCTCCCGGGATTGCGGCCGCGGCCTTCCTTACTTCCATCTGTTTCGAATTAAACCCTTGCAGTTTAGGGTTGAAATGAGTTTTTTATTGCATTACTGGCGAATGATTAATTACTATATGGGTCGTTGGGGCCCCTATCGTGTCATTGTCGGACCATTTAAGGGTTTAAAGTCACTTTATCAAAATATAATCGTGACCTTTCGTCTACAAATTTTCTGTGAGTTCTCTAAAAAACTAAATGGACGTAACATAAATCGTTACGTCCATTTATTTTTTAAAGATTCAATTATTGGTTCGATTTGGAAAGTAGATAGGTTTGGTAAACTAGCGTGCAGGCGTTGAGTTATCTCGATCATTGCGGTCACAGCGGACATTTGAAGGACCAACGTTAAAAATAATATTTTTTAAACTTTTTATTTAATATTAACAAATTACATAATTGAACACAAAATATTTTATATTCCATATGCCTTTATGAACACTTATAAAACGTCAAATTTGTTTTAGTTTTTTTTTTTACCTTATTTGTTTATTTTGATGGAGCTTGTGATAATTTATTACTTAATACTTTCTGTATTTGGAAAAAGTATTGTATAAGAGTAGCAGGAGCTTTTTTTTTCAAAGGACATTGCTCTGCACCCATACATTTTGGCCCTGGAGTCAAAAGCATCGGAAAATTATGTATTGTATTCTTTATCATTAGTAAACTCCTATAGGATCTTATTTTTGTAGCGGACTAGCCGCAGAAAAGATATATTTCAAAAAAAGTATTACGTTTTGAGTACGAATATTAAGTATGATTTTTCATGGCTCTGAGAGATTTTTAAAAAACTTTAAAACAATATCATAATAATAAAATACATTCAGCTACAAAATAATAAAATAATATAGATTTAAGTTTGATTTGATTGATTATTACAATGTAATTTATAGTACAAAATAAGTACAATATTGGAATTAAAAATAATTTATGAGAGCTACAACATTGCTTCGATTAATATAATTCTTTCATTTGAGAAATTAATATTTGATTTATAATGAAATTGTAATGTATTATTGTGTGTGCGATCTGAGTACGTACATAATATAACCTTTAATAAATTGAGTGTGTTTGATATTAAAGTTGAAATATTGCAGTTAGTTGCATTTTTTTTAGGTGTGAAATAATCCAATGACGTCTTCCGCGCTTTCGCAACAGACTTTTACTGATTAAAACCCAATCCTAGTTCCTTTGCCTTTCATTCCAGGGCCGGGTTTTCCTTTCAGAAGCGAACCTATGGCCCCAGATGGCTTCGACCTTACTATGCCCCTGCGTTATGCTGACATCTCTTTGAGGCGTGCGTGGAACACTACGCCTACCGATTACCGGACGGTAGGACGGCGGAGATACCCATTGCTCGCCGTCTGCAAGCCGTGGCCGAAATCGGGATCGAGATCTGTGGCTGGGGCGTGAGGGCCGTTCCCTCGCTCGTGCACGTGCTACCGCTTCCTTTGCTAGCATTACTGCTTCCTAGAAGGAGGCGACCGCCTGCCACGCCTCCTCGCTTCAGACCTTGGCATGTACTAAGGCCCGGTGAGAGAGATCGTTGCCACCGATTTTCCGTGTTTTTCATGGAGCGACTGCCTATCAGACCTCCACAATCCAGTTATTGGGGCAACTCAATACTCCTTGGATAGAATGATATAGATGACCCATGACTGTTAAAGATCTACGAATGACAACTGGGATCAACAGCTTTACGTGCTTTCCGAGGTTTGGAGTGTCAGTAATGTCCTAGATAAACTTAGAAAATGACATATGCGTTAAAAAAATCACATTGGTAACTTGTACCACTTCATGCATGAGAGGCCGTGGTCGTGTCTTTACCAGCGTGCTAATTCTTTAAAAATACTTAGCTGTGTATTTTTACACATTGATCGGTATATAACTATTTTGGATATTTACTGTCAAGAAAATCCCCGTAAGTGTAGCCTGCACTAATGTATACAAATGGCGCATCTCGTACAAGTCGTCGCTTACCTCTGTCGGCGGCGCGCGGCGGTACTTAGCGGCTGCTCGATGTTCTCCCCGTCTCCAGAACTAACGCCTGAGCATTACTCTTCGTCGCGGTAAGCTGCTGAGCTGCTGCTGCGGGCTGCGACGAATCTATCTTGCGAGGGGAAACAAAGAATCGCAGTGAACAGGTAATTCACGCCCAGGTCGCTTGTATATGACTTAAATATAATTGGTGAAATGTTACTGTGGATATACTTCCATCTCACCCCAATTAATCTAAAATACACAGTTTTGTTGAAAAGGCTACGGGAGTGAACTTACGGGCAGTGGTTAGTAAGTAACTATATTTATGATTGTAATTTCAAATATATTATTGTTATTTCAACATTAGAATAGAATAGAACTTATTCAATTACATACAATACATTAATTAAAAACAATTTTATGCTAACTGGTCCCGTTACTTTTAGTCATTCATTTTTGAATGGATGTCCATTAATTTATATAACTAATTAAAAGCTTTGCAAGCTTCTTCTTCCACTTTAAAATAATCGACGGTTCATGTAGCTTTCACTAGAACAGGCCGTGTCCGCCATGTTCACACGCTATTGTTACATAAATACTCCAACCCAATCCTTATCAATCATCCATGTTCTGATTGATAAGGGTAGCGTTATATACTCGCACGCACCTATTGATTGAAAGCTTCATATATTATTAAACACAATTTAATTACTAAACATCAATATCATTCAAATGTAAAATAAATATAGTATTAAATCGTCTGAGATATTTTAAGCTAACATTTTCTTTATGCTCGGTGTCAATATCATCAAACATTGTATTTGTACAATGTATGTTTAGAAAACCTGCGCAAATAACATTGAGATACTTTTAACAGAAATTCTTTGAAAAATAAGTTAGTAAAAACCTGAATTTACTTCATTAATTGAACCGTTTCGTAGAAACACGACTCAACAGAACTCGTCTACGTTTCTGAAAACTATCACTGTTAGGTTGCTATCGGCACAAGTTGTTTTCGATCTCACTTTGAACCAGAATAAACATAATAATATCTGTAACAACAATCATTATTTGCTTTTTTCCAGATAATTTGTTCTCTTGGCGTTTACCGTAGAAAATCGTAAACACGTTTATTTATTTATTAAAGCTTTATGCAGTAATAAAACTCTGTACAAAGGTGGACTTAATGCCTTAGGCATGGATTACAAATGGTAGAAAGATTCGACCTTAAGGTGGTGCAGAAAGATAGCATTTCAGGTGCCACTTAATAAATAGGTAAACGAAAAAGAAAAACATAATTAGATTAGAATTTTATTGTGAAAATCAAATCCAGCTAATGATTGCTATGATGATTCTACCAACTTCTTCTTGGGGTAAAAAATATCAAAAATATATATAAATATGGGGCATAAAAGAAAAACTTTGTCATATTACTATAGACGATTATATGCGACGGCCACGTTGTCAAAGTGTCCGAGCGAAAGGCTGACAATGTGTGTCATGTGCGGCCGCATCACCTTGTTGTTACTACTCATCATATTCAATCTATGTTGCACGAAAGTGAGAGAATAGCTCTGAACAGTTTACTGAACAAAGGAAATGTTGGCACGTTGGACAGAGAAGCTGTGTGCTAGTATAACACAAAGCTTCTCTGTGACTGAACTACCCACGCGACGGTTTGCGATCATCTAAAAAGCTATTTTATCTAGACTCGGCAAACGTTTTTCTGCCAAATAAATTATTTATCGAAGAAAAATATGGTGAGGGTATGAGTAGGAGACTTAAAAATAGCCTGTAACTGTTTCTCACACCTACCTGCCTATTAAATGCCTATACATACTCATAAAAAATAGTCAAGCTGACTCTGAGGGGATTTTTATATATAATATTAACTCGAAGTTGCATAGCATAGCATAGTCGGCCTTATAATGTTCCCACTGTTGGGACTCAGGCCTCCTCTCTAGGAGAGGGAACGGGCCGTAATCCACCACGCGGGCCCAGTGCGGGTTGGTGGATGTCACATGACTTCGAATTTTTGATTCTAGGACATGCCGGTTTCCTCACGATGTTTTCCTTCACCGTTTTGAGCAGTGGTGGTGAAATAAATTACACAAAGTAATGCGCCTGGCTGGGTTTGAAGCCACAACCTACAACTCGTAAGTCAGGCCGTTACCACTCGGCCACCACTGCTCTACTCGGCCACCACTGCTCTTCTTACTCGAAGTTGAGTGGCAGACAAAGCCTTAAGAAGACTTTAGGTCACACTATGTTCCAACCACTACCGTTACGAACAGTGAGCAATGGAAGGCATGAAGGGGTCCTAGCAGTGGGACAGTATAGGCTTGATATAATAATATCATTCTTCTCACTGTACCGCGGTATTCTTAAAGGAAGGCACAAAATGTTATAATGAGCGAAAATGCATAATTGCATCGAATGCAAGTATGCACATTCTCTCGTTCACCCAAATGGGGACCAGTTCGCGTTCAGATCTCGTTAGAGCTACACGCACTCAAAACCATCACCATTTAACCATTACCATTACGGTTTTACCTGTCTAGCAACTAACTGGTGTAGTGATTTAGTGTAATATAGTTATTTTCCTTACAATTTGAGACTCCAACTTACAAACCGTATCCTATCATCAATACGCGAAAAGAGTATTAGGTCACCATAGCGCCAAGCACTACTTTTTACAGAACGCGAGTTGCTACAGTTATTATATTTGTGTTTTGTTTTTTTCGTACTGTTCTACCATAATATTTTCAAAATAAATAAAACATAACATGTGTGAACAAGTGAGTATATCGTTGTATTGTTACTATTAATGTTCATATTGAACTGATTGAACACACTAACAAACTGTATGTGTATTAGTGTGTGTATGTTTGTTACTCTTTCACGCTCAAACAGCTGGAAGGATTTAGATGGTTACGTGGGTAGACCATGCACTGGATTAGGTCAGAGGATATTGTCCTGGTAGTATGTTCTCTTGAGATGATTTTGTAGGTACTGTCAAGCGCGCGACACCTCTGATAGAAATTACTAGTATATAAATATTATGATTCAACGCGTGTGCGGCGTTTGAAACATGATAACATTGACACACAACATGCATTGTCATGATGTACCTTTGTATAGGTGTGTGTAGGTATACTTTATGGTACATCTGTGTGTGTGTGTGCAGTGGGACGCGATTAGCCTCCATAGGGACAGTGATTGTGGATATCCGTTACTCCGCCATTATTCCGTGCACAGTCCATTATAACTTGAGATACTACGATTAAGACCTTTGTCTGAATCTATATACCGTTCTATATTCAAGGAAACCACAATTCTCAGTATCAATTAGATTAATCATGAAATACACATGCACATCAATTACTTAAGCACATCTAGATAGTTTAAAACACACAGCGCGTTCTACTCTCTAGACATTTTAACTGAATTAAATTCCAAAGTAATTATAGTCCGCAGTCGTATATTTTAGAGTATTTTATACGTCATGCGCCGGCCGTTGTTATTACTATTTATGGCTTGGACTTGTTCCAATGTGCTGTTTTTATGTGCTTTGTTTAGTTCCTGTTTTTGAAACAATGTGTGGCCACATGCGCGGGGTGAAGGAACTCCGATGATCTACGGCGTAGCACGGTGCGCCGTGTGCAGGGTGCTACGGCGTAGCAAGTGCTACGATATGTCGAGCAACTCATATATAATGTAGCTGAGCAATTTGTTGCGTCAGTGGCGGAACTTCGTGACGTATTGATGTTGATATGGATAGTTACTCCTCTTGTGGTCGACTATAGTATCGAATGACGTCATCGGAGTTGGCAACGGTCTCCTGTACACAACGTTATCATTATTGATGTCTTAGGATCGGCGCACACGAGCCACCAGCCTCAACCACAAAACGCCGCCACCGGCATATTTCCTGTTGGTTTCAAACATTTTAAATGGATTTGCCGCACACGGTTGACGCCGGTGGCCGCTACATGCTTAAACTCGTCGCTGCTCGCTTCTTGTGGCTTGCAACGGCCACTAAACGCCGATACAAAACGCCATTATACGCCACTCGCGCATTTAAACCTTCCTCGTCAGAATCCATTATGACACTGCATATATGGGTTAAAAAGTAGTAGCCATCGGCCACGAGTAGCTTATGGCCGCTTCTAGCTTCTCGTGGCGGCGTTTGTAGCTGTGGCATGTGGCCCATGTGCGGTGACACTTATTCCGCAGTTTCTATTTAAAGTGGGTACTTATTTATGAAAGAGGCTAAGTCTGTCAAATAATTAGAACGAATAGTGTGTTTCACCATCAATGATGGCATCACAGCTAAAAAAAAATAAACAATAATTGTAGTGGTAGCGTTATACAGTTTTTGCCTAACCCCAGAGGAAAAAGCCATGTGACGGTACTGTGATAGGGGAGACGCAGTTAAAAGACTTCTAGTTCAATTTACTATTGCTATATTGCTAGAAGCACTCTTTGTTACATTATTTATAAAAAACATATCATTTAGTCTTTTCTTGTCTAGTCTTCTACAAGGTCGCCACAGTACTTAACATCCTTTTTAAAACATCTGTAATATCGTATTTATCTTTAATTGGAATTGCTTGATAAATATTTACAACGATATAAAACATGAATTTGTTATGTGAAAAATATTTGCTTCGAAAATAAACTGAAGAGAAATACAGGTAGGGGTCTCATTTTGGGAATTTGATAACTTAGTTCAATAGCTCGGAAACGCTCGTGTTTGTAGTTCAAGCGTGTCTCCTGCCGTGACTCGTACCTACGCAGGTTGTTGTGTTACTTCCTACACGATATTTATTTTGCTGAGAACGTATTGTGTAAACAAACTTAAATTAATTACCTTCTGTTTACGTGAGATATCATTAGCTATCTTAATGTACCTGGTTTCATCTTCATCTAATTAGTCTCTTCCCAACTACGTATGTTGTGGTTAGCTTCTGCAATAACTAACCCAACGCGGCTGTATCTCTGACTACTACTACAACCCACTATTTAGACGATAACATGAATCCTCTTGGATTTTATAAATAGCAAAACCTCGTCCATCCGGAATAGAAAGCAAGCTGTATAAGCAAACACAGTAATCAGAATGTCAATGTTGAACAATTCATCATGAATCCAAGCAGTTCGTCAACACCCCTCAGCGTGGCGTCGTCCCGCCAGCGATAAGAAAAACTCATCTGTATCTTGTCTTTCTGTTTGTTTGTGCGGCGCAGTAATTCCTCTATTTGCTTAGGACGAGACAGAGGGTGACAGAAGGGGGAACGGAAGGGGAGGGGGGCGGTAATGAACCTTTTCGTTGCAAACAAATATTGAATAACGTTAATTAGCGGCGCTAATCGCACTCCCGCACGCAGTCCTCATCCCCCCCTCCTCGCCGCCCCTCCCCCCCGCCCCACGCCCGTCCTCCACCTCGCACTAGGTACTGTTTATTTAGTTCACAATAATTGTGAGTATACTTCATTCCGCGGCGTTTGGCTGAAGTGTGGGAGTCGCTTGTGAAGTAAAAAGGCGCGTTTTAATTAGCGTTTCTTATGCCGAGCCACGGAGACACGAGGATAGCTTAGTTGACTTTGTGTTTGTTTGAACTGTTAGCTTTTGTGAATCTGTTTCTTTTTATTGTCAAAAATGAACCCTTTTAACTGAATTACTGCCAAATACCATTAAAATTATGTGTTCTACAAAGAATGTCGACCAATTTACGTACCAAACCTGGAATAATATTAATATACGAGTAGCAGCATCCAATGCATTTTAGAAAAATTGCTGATGCATATACCAAGAAGTTTTAGACTTCATCTAGCCCAATGTCGCACTCCACTGATGAGCAATGAATTTCCAGTCGAATAAATTTTAGACAAAATCCTTTAGAAACTATCAGTTTCCCACTTGAAGGCTAAGCTCAATGTTCGTAAAACAGTTTTAAACTCCAAGATGACACTTTTAGCATTCCTTTATTTATGTTACGTATAAAAAAAAAAACAGAAGCCTCTATAAAGGTTCCCAAAAGTCCTTATTATATCAGTCGTCAGCGCAGGTCGCCGTGAGCCGCGACCGCCGACGTCTTTCAGAGCGCACGTTCACTCACCACTTTTAACATCGTTAGACGCATAAAAAACACATCTTTTCAAAACCATTTTTAAGTACATCAAAGTAATGTAATAATGTTTTCACTTCGATCGCGCCTGTATACTGAGGATCGTCTCGATCAACACTCCGCCGATAAGCCCTATAAATGCGATTAAATTTAATAAAAAAAATACATAAGAATGGCGTTATTTTGTAAGCAAGCTACTTCAAAGGTTATCTAAATTGAAACCGCAAGTAATATTTGCTCGGAGGGTAATCCTCTTAGCATTATTGAGGAGAAACAAAATCTCGTGGAGGCAGACTAGGTCGTAGTCTCGCGTTGTCATTGTAGAATATTACTTTGTCACAGTACACGCACAAATAAACATTATGGATGATCGATAAATTGAGATAATTATGTAATATATTTTTACCGCTGACTGTACTTATAAAATATGTCTTCCTCATGGTAGTAGGTACCTGTTCTCTGCTCTCCATAGGCGCGTGCTTGCGAACGATGAGCAATAGGTAGCTTACCGTCCGGCAGTCCGGTAGAGACCGAGCTCGAATCGTCGACAATATGACGCACCCCTTAAAGAAATGTCAGCAACTGTAAAAGCCAAGAAGGACCGATGCTCGCCAGTCAAGGGAAAGAGTGATGCCAGATGCTCGAACAAAATTTTGCTGGCATATTTGTTTAATGTATAGTGATGAAAAATATACAAAACTACATAGATTAAATTTTTAAAGTATTTTGTCTTAGACATTACTATTAATAGAAACCGAGTATTAAAGATATTCCAGTTTAAAGTTGGTGAGATTACGTATATTATATCAATAATACCTACGTACTTACCTCCCTATGAATTTAAAAAATAATTAAACGCATTTCTGAACGAAGGACAAGATTTCATGACATTGTCAACAGACGATATCCTTCATTCCATAGTGATGGGTTGTTATCACATTTTTACAAGCATAACGTAACCGTTTTAACGTAATGGAGCAACGACAAATGTTGCCTGTAAGGCAACTTTTCAGCAGCGTTTATCGTTAGGTGTTGCAACTGGTTTGAAGACGGCTTAAAAGATGAAACTATCTTTGAGCGAAATAGTTACAGTTTCTCACACTACTGACGGTTTCAAATATATGAAACGGTTAACTAAATAATTAGTTTCATTAGTTGAAATTAATATATGATGAATGAATGTCTTTTACACTATTGCCGCAGACTTTCGATGCATTTTTATTTTAATACTCTAAAATATTATGCTACAAATATATAATATAGTAATATGGGCATTGCAATATTTACAAAACTATTTACAGTATAAAATTCACTCGTAAACACACCAATTTGCACACAAAATAACCGATAGCCATAGGTCTCTCTCTGCACGTGCATAATTGCAAATGATCAAAAAAAGATGTAACCCAGCAAGATCATGAGAAATATTTTTGAATCGATATGAACGATTCTCAACAATTTTTCTAAGATGTAAAATAAAAAAAACGCATCAAGTAATTCGAAGACTGTATATGTATTTAATCTAAGCCAACTTTCTTTAAGAGAGTTATATATATATTATACATATGATTAAAATACATGGGTCAAGGTACATAGGTAGAGATAAAAAACCCGTTTTCTTTTACATTAATTCCTCATAATTTTGAATCACAATATCATCCAGAAAACCTGCAGGTGCCGAAATATTTGATTGATATCTGGCCCATCCTAGATACCATACTACAGTTATTGTATGAGCGCAACATCCGACAGTTCGTCTTTCAACCAATTATGTACGATAATAGAAACAGACTTTGTTATATTTATGTTATGATTTTTTTTATTTTTTAGGTGGGAGAGGGAGGCCAAAGAAAAGATAGAAGGATTGTGTGAACAGTGATATGAAAGAAAAGGAAGTCAGTTTTTTCTTTTTTTTTCTGCG
Source organism: Mythimna vitellina (assembly GCA_949316375.1). Lineage (NCBI taxonomy): Eukaryota > Metazoa > Arthropoda > Insecta > Lepidoptera > Noctuidae > Mythimna > Mythimna vitellina. The sequence goes on along the minus strand of OX438691.1, from coordinate 344,967 downwards.
GGAAAATTATCCAATGACATACCCCGCTCTTGGGCGGAGCGAGAGATAGTGTCAGACTTTTACTGACTAAAAACCCAATCTTGTTCTTTAGTTGCCTTTCGTACCAGGGCCGAGTCTTTCTTTCAGAATCAGAGCCTTGACCCCAGTAAGCTTTGACCCTGCTGGGCCCCTACGATTTGCTGACATCTCCTTAAGTCGCGGGTGGAATAGTATGCGCTGTCGACGACTTGGGCTTGGTCCGGACGGTTACCAGACGTTCGGATGGCGAGCCACCCATTGTTCGCCGTCCGCAAGCCCGCACCTACGGTGGCCGGAAATCGGAATCGGAATTCCGGCGGAGGTTGGGGCGTGAGGGCCGTTGCCTCACGCGATCGGCCTCCTCCTTTGCTAGCATTGCAAGAAGGCGACCGCCTGCCACTCCTCGGCACGATAGATCTCCACCGCCGACAACGAGGACACGGCGTCGCTCTACCCAAGCAGAGCACACCTCCACCGTGTGCTCCACCGTGTCCTCCGGGCGGTCCACATAGTGTTGACACTCGGTCGTTTTTTCCATACGAATCCAGTGCAGGAACCTCCAGAACTTATCATGTCCGGTGAGGACCTGCGTCATGCGGAAGGTGAGGACGCGGTCAGGTCTTTCCAGCCACTCCTCAAAGAGGGGACTTAACACCATAATCCGTTATGATTCTTTAGGATCATAATTTTAGATTTTTTAGGATTATAATTACTTAAAAATAAAAATGGTTTTGTCTTCCTTCCAGCAACACTTTTCTTTATTATTGTTAAGTATATTCATAAATCTAGTGACGTCGATATATCGTATTTAAAATTTAATATTTTTGAAAACACCTACGAAAACAGAGAAAAGATTTAAGTTTTTCGTCTCCGAAAAATTCATCAGCGACCCATCACTACTGTATATTATTATATCACTAGGCCAGATGACAGTTGAAATGTTATAATGTTTTTTATTTTATGTATTTGGCTGGATGATTGTCGAAATGTATTAGTGCCATACTTTTTTTCTAGTAATGTTGCAATACTTGAATTGCACTACGATGTCGTAGTTATTTTAATTTTAATGTTTATTATCTAATGCGGAAATGTATTTCCTAATTAATGCAATAAATTAAGCGAAGTATATTATGTTATTTACCCAATATTTATATTAATGGTAACATTAACGTTCAGTTTAGCCAGTTCAGTCATGAAGCCAAAAAGAAAACCAACAAAAAAAATAGCTTTTTTTTTGCTGGCTTGATATTTACTATCGTAAAAAATCGAGGTCCTAAAGTACCTGTCGATAAGTAAAACATAATGCGAAATTTAATAAGCGTAGTTATAAATATACCCAGTTATTGATCAAATGTTACTAAACTACATCCGTTTGAGATACGGTACGTCTGTTAGGTTAAAGTTAATAAAAATTCTTACACGGTTGTTTCCTTAAACAAATTCCACCCAGCAATAGATAAAAGAATGACGCTTTTCAACAAAGCATAAAATCTCTCCACTGCGCGACATGTACACCTACTGTCACGCACTTGTACAATCGAGGACTCACACTCGATTAGCCATGATCGTCAGTTAATCAGACACGGATTCTTTTCCTCGTATCATATAAGACAAAGCAAGCCCCTTATCTAAGGCAATGAACCAACACATCGCCAACAAACAGTGTGCTCACGAAAACATTCGACAAATATTGGACCCACTCTGACTAACCGAATTGAATCACACCCACTCATTTTATTGCTGTTTGAACAAATATTGGGATTTATTGGTCATGCTTCATCATGTAAAGTTAATATTAAATGAAAAGAAAACAGAGTTTGTGCTTTCAATGGATCTTATTTTGAAAACAAATAATCCTTATCGTATTTAATAACTATAATAGCGCAAATGTAGCCACCTGCGATACGTTGCAGGTTATTATTAAGTAACGTTCGTGGAACACGATCGGGACATTTATTTTCAAATTATTACACACATTTGAGCAGTAGTCACCAAGATAGATATTTTAAATAAATGAATTAACATTGACAACTTTATTGAACACAGTTATGTTCAGATATAACAGCAACACAGCTCGGAGGATGCTGTGCAACAGGAACAGATTAAAACGGCTATCGCTACGGACAAGCGGCGGATATTACAAAATTATCTTCCGCCAACTACTCGTGCTAGATAAATACTAGAGACGCGAGTGCGACACGAGATAGATGCGACTAGCTTCATATTGTTACCATGTACTGCCCATAATGTTCTGCAAGCGAATATTCAAATAATATTATGTATTGTTACCATTACTCAGAAAGTCTCGTAACTGTATTTTAAATTAATATAGTTTGTAACTTACAGCGGTGTGTGCTTCTGCTTGTGCTTCTAGAACTAGGAAATTCTATTTAAGTTTGATGCAGACTGCTTCTATTTATCTAGAAATGCATTTGACAACCCTAGGGGAATATTAATTAAAAAGGTAGGTACTAACGAGACATAAAAACTAAAAGCTCACTCTAGACAAAGTGATATTGTATCAACAGGCGTTCTACTTTTAGGCTGAACGCACACTTGAAATAAGACGGTTTTGAGACAGGCTTGTCTATACAAGGCTGTCTCAAAACTAAAACGAAACTGTTTTATCTAGGGATTATACTATTAAGGTCAATACTTATACTTGATACGGTATCGGTCATCACGTATCGGTACTTACTCAGTATCAATTGAAAAATTTCGATACCTACTCGTATCGATTGGTTTTTGCAAAATGTTGAGTAAAAACCGTAACCGTAGAAGACAATTGGGCACGCCACAATTATGGCGGTAAGTCCCCTCTTTGAGGCGTGGTTGGAAAGACCTCACGGCGTCCTCACATTCCGCATGACGCAGGATCTCACCGGACACGGTAAGTTCGGGAGGTTCCTGCACCGGATTCGTGCGGAAACGACGCCCAGGTGTCGCCACTGTGTGGCCCACCCGGAGGACACGGTAGAGCACACGGTGGAGGTGTGCCCCGCTTGGGCAGAGCAACGCCGTGTCCTCGTGGGGGCAATCGGCGGCGGCGATCTCTCGCTCCGGGCCTTGGTTCAGGCCATGCTCCGGAGCGAGGAGGAATGGCAGGCGGTCGCCTCCTTCTGCGAAGCAGTAATGCTAGCTAAGGAGGCGGCCGATCGCGTGAGGCAACGGTCCTTACGCTCCAACCGCCGCCGGGATTCCGATCCCGATTTCCGGCCACCGTAGGCGCGGGCTTGCAGACGCCGAGCAATGGGTGGCTCGCCGTCTAACCGTCCGGTAACCATCCGGACCGAGCCCAAGTCGTCGACGGCGCGTTTTGTTCCACGCGCGCCTCAAGGAGATGTCAGCAAATCGTAGGGGCCCAGCAGGGTCGAAGCCTACTGGGGCCACGGGTAGTGTGAAACCGTACCCGGGACCCTGGGACGAAGGCAACGAAGGAACAGGAGTGGGTTTTTAGTCAGTAAGAGTCTGACACTATCTCCCGCTCCGCCCAAGAGCGGGGATGTCATTAGGATGATTTTCACACCCAAAAAAAAAAAAACCGTAGAAGACAATATTTTGCTTATTTATTTATTTTACAATTTATGTACACACTTATATAACAAAAGAAAAGAAGACGGAAACAGAAAAATAGGTACAAAGGTGATGTTTATTTCTACGAAACCTCATCCAGCATACCTGTGAAAGGAAAATTGGAAAAAAGGAGATGTAGACACCGTGTGTAAAAATGAAAGGAAGAAAAAGAAAAGTACAAATAAAACAATTATCAATAACATATACAAAATAAAAATATACTATCATAAATATATACATACACATAGTAGAATAAATATCGCAATAATACATACTGAATAAAAAAACTTACTTTATTGGTATTCTAAATTGATAAGTGCAAAATTATAAAAATAAGAAAACTTCAATTTAAGATAAGTATGCATTTTTTTCTGTCACTGTTAAAATGAAAAAGTAACATTGGCATACTGATATGAGTACTTTTGACAGATATTTAAAACTATATATACTAAAATTACATGATATCGGAGAAAAGCATCAAGTATGTACTTGCATTTGCTCGTATCGTTTCATTCCTAGTTTTGTCTAATACGGCGACGTGGTACACACCGCATGTGTCCTTTTCAGTATTAAAATGGAATCGTCGAACAAGGTGCCAATATTCGACGACGGCAATGCGTGAAGCCAAAGACCTGACTTCCAATTTCCCACAACTAGCAGGCGCGTACGCTCCGCAGTAGTAGCAGATGTTAGGATTAGGTTTTCCTGGACTATTTTGCAGAGCGACTCATCCCACCGTCTCTGGGAAATTAGATTGTCGGGTGGATTTGTATTCGGGCAAGCGAGTCTCCAAGCATCTATTGCCTCGATGAAGCATGGCAGATTGAAATCAATCAGTGAGGGAGATAGGATATCCCTGATTAATGTCTCAGTGCCGTTAAACGAGGATATAGAAGCTGGTAAACTAATACTATTAATTTTGCGGACGCCGAGACCTCCCATCCCGATGGGAAGGGTAGCTTGAGCCCAAGCTCAGTCATCCCTGGTCACGTTTAAAATTGACGTAAGGGTATGCCGGATAATTTGGTCCATTTTTTCCAAAAGATGAGGGTGTTTCCATAAATGAGAAGCAAAGAGGAAATATGTTAACTTAGGGCCGAAACAGCAGAAATGAATTAAGGTGATGCTAAAAATACATGTTAATTTCTAGCTATCTTGCCGAAATTCATTCTCTAAATTCTTTTAAAAATCCTAGACGAAAGTGGGAAAGGAATTTCAATAATTTTGATCGATACTGTAGTATTCATTTTCCTATGTTCTCCGTCTGAAAACATTATGTTTAATCTCTGAAAATCGGACAAGACTATTTGAGATAGCGATGTGCCGAGTACGGCCTAATTGGAGTCAGACTCGATTTCTGCTTTGGACTCGCCTACTCGAGTACCAAATTTATTTTGATTCGAGGACTTGAATATGGAACTCGAGTCAGAAAGAATTTATTTTGTACTCGCTAACTCGATTCTATTATGGGAGTTCAACTAACCGTTTTAGTTTTGAAATACTTTTAGAACGCCAAAATGTTAATGTGAATGAGTTTCGATTAGAAATTGGTTGAGTAGAGAAGATTGCTATTTATTTTTCCTTTTTGCTCTAAAATTGGTAAAAAACTCGAGTTCTGCACTCAAATTTCTAAATCTGAGTTCGATTCGAATTTCCAGACTAAAGTTTTAGACTCGAGTCCAAAACTCGAGTCAACATTCAAGTGTTAAATATAGAATTCGAGTATCGTACTTAAACTGTGGGCTCGACACAAAACGGTTTTTTTTTAATTGATATAAACCAGTGCTTGACTGCGATCCCACCTGATGGTAAGCGAAGAATCGAGCCGACTCAATCCACCTAAACAGTGACTCGGCACATCACTAACTAGAGAGGAGGTACGTCACTAGACTGTTTTGTCGTACAAAAGGAAAGCAGACAGTCGTTAGTCAGACTTATGGCTGTGCAGTTTTTGTTGGTATTAGACAATTTTGTGTATGAGACGTTTTGTCTGAAGTGTGTGCGTCTTCATGTGTTTACACGTTTACGTTTTTATGTTGTGTCTGTTTTAAGACTTCTTGATTCAAGTGTGCGCTCAGCCTTAACGACCATGTATGGAGAAAACTCTCATCAAGACAAGCAAATATGGAACCAAAGTTTTTATAGTCGTCGACCTTGCCTCGATCGATGGTTTTGGGATCACAATAGATCGCGTTATGGTTTTGTATTGTTACAACCAATGACAATCGTTTAATTCCCTTTGGTTAAAACGGTTTGGTTAGGTCTGGTAACAATATTTCACTCACAATACAACTGCTATCAGTACATGGTTAGGTGTCATTTCCATGCACAATCTTACTTGTACACACAAAGGTCAAAAAAAGTACTGAGTGCTACCACGTCATTAAATACTTGACACTGTTTTATTATTCTTTCAAGAATGACTACGTAATATTTTGATAGCCCATGTCAATCCAAAGTAGTTTTGACGTATTGACAGTCGTTTTAAGATTGTCATTTTGTTCAGATTCTACCTAAATAACTTTTTTACAACCTGTGCGTTTTATTGCGTAACATCTAGCGTGCGTCGAGCGGCGCGCAATAACCTAGGCTGCAGAAGTTGTCCGTCAGTTAGTCGCAGCTACACCGTCGACACAAACTCTCGTTTTTTGTCTCCCTCGCACCTGCTGTATTGTTGTTTGTTCTGTTCCAAACAGTTCAGCTTACTTAGTATTGTAGTCAAATTTAATTGTGTTGGTGGTATTATAGGTTTCTACTTCAGACTCCTTGAATATTTCATTGTTGATTTACGTGATTTTGACTCATCAAGGTGCAAGGTTCCATATTGACTGCTCAACCTGTACTGAAGGTTCATGTAATCATAGATAAAAATCCTCCTGAACGTGTTTCGGTTATAATGGCCGAACTCTACATAGTAGCTCGTGTAGTACATAAGTGTTCCCTCGCTCTCATAGTCCGAACAGCTTTACTTGCTTTTCGAGCCATAAGGGTATTCACGCCTTCGACTTCTGGCTAAAAAATTCTTAATAATAATAAAAAACCGTTCAGTTATTGGTTTTTTATTATTATTAAGAACTTTTTGAACTCTTACACTGCTGTATGCTTCATAGAATAAAGTCTAACAAAGCTCTAATGACACTTTAATGACACTTTGGTATTGAAAGCCGTCGCTGTGTTGCGCTGTTTGTTTATGTCGCAGTGACATTGTTGTTCTTTTGTTATTGCTTAAATTTATGCATTGCAAATATACTCTCATTTTAGATGGCTACCTTAAATTTGATAAGTTTTGATTAGTTGAAGGGTATTTAGAATTTTTAGAACAATTAGTTGATTATATTTATATGTTCAAAGCGTTATCTCAAAGCTCCGCGCTTTGTTAAGCAGTGTATAGTCAGAGCTAGGTGTGTTCGTTGGCAAATTTCTAGACGTAGGTACCTAGTTGTGTAATTCGTGTCAATGCACATACGCGATATAATTTGTTTGTGATTGTTCCGACTGCCGAACGAAACGTTCAAACAAAATAACTCTGCGAGGTTAAAATACATTTTGTAGTTTAACATATGTAGTAATAATAATAATAATAATTTATTCAATAAGTTGTTTGTACATGGCATAGCAAACACTAAATATAGAAAAACAGTATAATCAGTACCAGATAAAGGAAGTCATATTACGGTTACAAAAAAAATATTTTTTACGTGCAGTGGGTGAACAAAGTATTTATGATGTGTGTGTTGTGTGTGGTAGTGTAACTATGTGATGCTGTGTGTGTTTGTGTGCGTATGAGAGTGATTATGTGTGTGTTATTTTTTAAGCCGTACGTAAAAAATAAAAAATAATAATATGTGTATGTATTTAATGGGTAGTAGTTAGAAGGTCCGCGGTATCATTACTTGTTAGTGTCTGTAGGCAGGAATTTAGTTTGTGCTTTATCTCACACTTGGTCAAGACGTATAATAAATATTAAGTAGTTTGTGGGCTTTATTATATAGGCTAACACTTAAACCATTAAATTGTCGTCTTGTCCTGCAAGAGACATTTGGACATAGCGCAAAACCACAACACCGCTGACTGACAAGTTGATTATTGTAAGAAATCATAGTGTTTGTAGAGTAAGGATCTCAAGATATACAAGTTAGAACATTGCATTCTGCATAAAGCCTATAAGTGGCGTAGTCACGTCGTTTAAAGTGTATTACTTTTAGCACAGCCCTTTGAGCTCTTTCAAGTTTTAGTAGCTTAGTTTTATAAGTTTTCCCCCAAACAGAAATTGATTGACACGTAAACGATTAGAAGAGAAAAGAGAGAGAACCATCTAAGGTTTTCAGCGAATAAATACCTTTATTCGCTGAAAACCTCATTAAAAAAACATATATGAATCTTCTGACTGACTGACTGAAACTGAGTGGTCCAGTCTAGTTTCTCGTCAATGATATGATATGAATCTCCGAGCTATTTTATAGATTTTACCATCGTCAACGACAGACTAGTACAGTTTGTATTGTATTGCAGACAATTATGGGCTATTAGATTTCCAGTTGCTGCAGCTGATTTTGGTAAGTACGGCAAAATAAAGCGTAAAAATTAGGTTTCCGTAATGTTAAAAGTTAATAAATTACTTGCTAGCCGATGCATTACTCTCCGTAATGCGTTTTCCGAATGCAATTTACCGTCATGCCAACTTTTACATGCAGTGCAGTTTCGTCTAAAAATATCATAGTTGACGAGAGGCAGTTTACAATGGTTGTTTATATAAATTTGGAAGAGAGTTGGGGCCAAAATACTTCCCTGGGGAAATCCGAAGGTTAATAGTTCCTCTGCGCTTATTATATTATCTATCTTGACCAATTGTCTATGGTCAGAGAGATAGTTTTTAAAGATGTCAAAAGCAAGACCACGTATGGCCACATTTTCTATTTTTCTATCAATTTAGAATTAAAGACAGTGTCAAATGCCTTACTAAAACCTAGGAAAATGCAAAAATCTTTGGTCTAGTTAGTCAGCAACCGACTGTACAAGGTCAACAACGGCATCTTCCGTGGAAATACCTTATCGGAAACTATATTGGTTATTGACGAGAAAGTTGGAATCTGGTTAAATACTTAGTTAGGAAAGACAATTTTATAAACAGGGTAACTAATGCCGTATTAAAAGCCCTCTGAAATACCCCTTGTGATATGACAAGGTCGCAGATATGGGTAATGGGAGGCACGAGAACGTTCCGAGCCATTTTGATTAATTTGGCTGGTATGTTGTTCGGTTCTGTAAAAGTCTGACACACCTTCTCGCTCCGCCCAAGAGCGCGGGATGTCATTGCATGATTTATCCACTGAAAAAAAATCCAAGGTTTGATAATTCTAGCCTTTCTTGATATTTTAATATGCGAGGTATGAGTCAGAACAATACCTTTGAGAGTAGTGATTAAATTATCTACAGCATAGTTAGCATCAATAGCGTCCATCACCGGGGTTAAATCAGCGTTTTCCACATCTTTTACAGCATTAATATAATTTAAGCGTGTGATGATCTGTTGATTAGATTTGCGGTTCGCTTTGATTCTGTTTACACATAAAGCCGTGGCATAATCATCTGTAATACTCGTTCCTCATTTGATGGGGATTTAGGATTTAATAAAATATGATGATTCTAGACAAGTATTTGAACTTAGTCTAGTGGGATGTAAAAGTCGGTAAGAGGCCCAGTGTTGCTGTATGTAGAAGACATTCGTGCGCGTGTGGGTCCTTGTTGTCTGGCTTAATATCAACGTTCAACTCCCCCATTACTATAATTGATTTGGTGCTTTTTAAAACAGAGACAGCAGTTTCCAAACTATTATAGAAGTTAGTTAAGTTAGTATATGGAGGTGAACGATATATGGCAATGATTGCAGTGTCCTGAAAACAACAGATTAAGCAATTTGCATCCACCGTAAAGAACTGTTGAGAATTGTTTTGTATCTCATACTCATAGCCAGATAATATGATAAGAACTACATATGCTATACCATTGTCGTTCGAATTATAAAAATCCGGACTAGTGATATATCGGATAAAAGGCCACCTTTAGCCACAATTATAGCTGATAAGTACCTACATAGGTACATATTATTTGATACTTTGTAGAATAAAATTTTGATAAACAAAATCAAAATTACACGATACCTACTCGATATAGTTTCATTGCGGGCCTATCTACTAAGACTGCAGGTCTCTGTTTAAAAAACCAATAAATTATTATACAGTTTCCCAAACTCCTGTTTATGTCTATTTCTTAGATATGTCAAAGGCATTTAACTTCAGAAAAAACAGAATCCGAACAACTGTGAGTAGCTCTTCTTTAAAACGGCTAACAAAGTAATTGCGAACAACCTATCTCTTTGTATGATATTTGTGATGTGACGCAAATGAAAGGCTTCTGGTTCAATTTTACTGTTATTATATTGTATGAAGCACTTTCTAATGCATTTTAAATATAAAATTACGTCCTCATTTTTATTGACGTCACTCTAACTATATTGTTGGAACATCTATCAATCCAATCCGATGCGTGATGCACGGGACCGGTCATTGTGGCGACCTTTGGGGGAGGCCTATATCCAACAGTGGACATCTTTCGGCTGAAATGATGATGATGATGATCTATCAATCCTAAACTTTATAAAACATAAACATTAAAAGTATATCTTGCCAGTTTGCAAGTTAGTAGTATTAATGTGGCCTCTATGGTCGCCACAATATATTCCATCGACTTCTCGATTTTTAAATTAGTTTTTGGTATTTGGTGTACTTTTTCCTTAACATCAGATATTTCAGAGAATATTTTGACAAACGTCACTTCTTGTTGTGTTTTCATAGTGGTCAACGTAGTCATTATTAATTCAAGTGAGACATCATTGCTCGAGGATTCTTGTTTTTTTTTTGATGAAAGTTCCACGCGCGGCCGCTTACTTCTCGACGTAATGTTTCTTTGTGGAAAGAGACTCACTTCTGAGTCAGAGGACAAAACCTCTCTGGCTAGGTTTACATTCGTAGATCTTGATGGTAGAATCCTTTTCACATTAGGCATGTTAAATATCAGAACGTGTTCGTTGATAAGTAAACAAAGAATAATGCGTCGGTTTCTGCTACGGCGTAGCGGTGTCTCGTACAGGCAGTGACGTAAGCGCAGCGTAGCACTCGTAGCACAGTTGTAGCTCACTCGTAGCGGTAGTCGATATTGGCTACGCTTCGCGCACCATCGGATTCAACACTCACGATCACTTGCACGGTGGCGTAGCGGTAATAGCACTGACGACCCACGCAGCACGTCTCAGGTTCAAATCCCAACAGCCACCGGCCAATTGGTAAGCACTTTATCAAGTTGAATGTTGTTGAATATTGATGTCCCTCTCACGGACCCTAGGAGGAGTTAGTCCATATTAGCTCGACAAGAGTGACAAGAAATTTAAATTGAACACTGTTGCCAATACGATTAATCTACACTAATATTATAAAGAGGTAAAGTTAGTTATTTTGTTTTTTTGTTTGTAGGAGGTAATCTCTGGAAGTACTAGTCCGAATGCAAAAATTTTTTCACCCATAGAAAGCCGCTTTATTTTTGAGTGCTTATATTTTATGCACGTGGACGAAGCCACGAGCAAAAGCTAGTTAAAAATAAAATAAGAATTAGAATTTAGTACATATCCACCGTCTAACACGACCAAAGTCGGAATTAATATATTGAAGTCGAATTCATTGTATTGATGCAACTGAAGTTACGAAAAGATGATATAGGTACTAAAACTTACTTTCAATGTTTTTTGTTGAATAACCAAGACAAGTAGTTTATATAGGTAAACAAGATCAAGTCCAATATCATAGGTTGAAATACCTAATAATATTCTATAAAACATCATCTGAAGACTTTCTAGCTGTAAAGTACGGAATCTAGTTTTTCTACTTTAACAGTCAATAGTTGTCTGGCAGATGGTTGTGGCGCGAGGGAACTGTTGCTTATTTAATTTTTACGTTCAAAAATAGCTGATACGTTGCCTAATTTGATACGGAAGATGTTTGCTTTTGAATAGTCAGAAATTGTAATCATATTCTGTTATAAATGTACTTAAAAGTGAAAAAGCAATATGGGTACTAAGGGGAATAAAATAAAAAAAAAATATATATCAACTAGTTACTAAAATAATTACTACTTTAATGACATAATACATAAAAATATTTAACTAAACGTACATAATTTTATTAAATTATTCATCCTCTCTCCTATAAAACGGACTTTGCTGTGCCCGACAGAGTCCATAATTGAATCTTTTGATTAAAATACCAACTATGTAACATTATGGAAAGCAATAAAGTATTGAGTATTAAATGTGACGTTGACAGGATCATAAGGCGCTGGAAACACGACCGATACATAATTCCCAAGTTTAACAAAACGCACTGATGAAGTGCTACGACGACCGTGATTAAAAGTGAACATAGAGCCCTAAATTAGCAGTATCTACCCACCTCTGCTGTCGAGGTGGGCCTGTCACGTCGCGTCTACGGCGCCGTGACAAGCTGCCGATAATGACATGCAAAGCCGCTCGCAACTTGTTACATCGCTGCTAACAAACTATCCGCTCATCAGCCTGGCTAACCTGTCAGGGAACACTGAGCACTGTCCCCTGCTCAGCTGGTCTTCATGCTCTACACGTACTCAACTCGCACTGTTTAGACACTTCTTGTTAAAATTTATGCCGACTTTCTCCTTTGAAGTCAACTCCGCGGTTCTGCGATGAATAGATAACTTCTTCTCTGCTAGTGGGCATTCAAAAAAGTTCATAAACTATCCATTTTGATTAAGGTAAACGACGGCACTCAGATTCGTTTTTTGCCTTCAATACTGAGACCATCTGTACTCACCAAATTTTTTGTTAAAAGGTTTAATGTTGAATTCAATTAAGTATATGTAGAAAAAGCTGTAAAAAGTTTTGCTGAAGTTTTACAGATCGTGGTGAAAGAATAATGTATTATCTCGCAACACAACTGAGAGAAGAACCAAGATATTCCTAAACTGTTCATTTGTGTACGGGAACGGTTCTCTGACCTAGTTGTAGTGTATCTGTCGCGTCCCATCAGCACGTCACGACACTCTCTCTGCATACATTATTCAACAAGCGTCGCTTAAAAACACACTTTCGAACTCGCGGCGGACGCGCGGCGCGGTGCGGTGCGGAGGTACGCGACCGCACGCCGGCTCGGCGCGGCGCGGTGCGGAGGTAGGCGACCGCACGCGGGCACGGCGCGGCGCGGTGCGGAATATTAACGTGACGCTTATCAACGCACCGCCAGTAATTGGATAATAAAATGAATGCCAAGAAAACTCCTCGCAACTTGTTTTCTTGTTAAACTTCTTCGAAATTCAAGGAATATTTTATGTTACAAAATATTCCGAATTCTGTTTCCTGTCTTTAAATGACAAATGAAAGACACGCGCGTATTGACGTTAGAATTAGCTAAAATAAAACTCAAAGGATTTATTTTTTATAAACCATTTATAGGCTAATTTGAAAAATTTAGTACCTAATTGTATATTTTAAAGCATTGATCTTTATAAAGAAAAACATGGACACTCTTTTAAATCATGTTATTACAAGCTTTTATTTAGTTTCACCTGTCCCGATGTTTTTTTTGTCTATAATCAAATCTTGCAAAATCAATTTGATCCACTCCTGCTTGAGGCATGCATGTGTAAATCAGATGACAATTAAAATTATTAGGACAAGAAAAATTCGAAAATGGAGCTCTTTGCGAGCATGTTACATTTAATTTGGAAGACTGTCATTTGTTTTTTCATTGTGGCGTCTTTTCAAAGATTGAGTGTCACTATGAAAATGAATTTAACTCGTGAACGGGATGGAACCGTGGGGGAGAGCTGGTCCTTAATAAGAATGTTTGCCTGAATGCCGGTCCCGCTACACATCCACAGCTACTTGGGTTCACTTGTTATATTTAATCTTAGACTATACTCCTATACTTAGGGCATACTGAAAGTTGAGCGTTATTACTTTGCTCTCGTGGATGATTGTGTAATATTTTTTTAATTCAAACCTGCGGTTCCTTAGATTAGTGCATTCGACTAAGCAAACAAACAAACTCTTCAGGTTTTTAAATTTAGTATATTATATTTAATCTCATCAAACTCACACCAAGTGGATAACTAAGTTAGTATGTGATTAGGTATATTTTAAATTATATATCTCTCTTTAGTTTTGAGAATGAAAGTAAATGGAACGATAAAGTAATTAGTCCAAACGGAAAACCAATTGAAGTGTGGAAGCTATTACGGGTGGATGGATGGACGAGTCAGCCTTATTCTACAATAAGTTGTTGTGAGAAGAAGCCATAATCTGATAACTTAAAAATTATAATCATCAAGATTGGTAAATAAACAATAAGTTAAGCCTAAACTGATTACCTCTATGACAAGAAATTGAACATAATTCAAATGAGGGTATATCAGGGTGAACATGACGCATTTGCGTAACCTTTCAGACGTTCTGGTGTAATTTTTTGTTATAAAATGGTGTTAACAATAGACAGTCCTACGGTTGCAGAAATTTCGGGACTTGCTAGTATTTATTGAAGAGTTACTTGGTCTATCTCTTTGGCGAAAATATTACTGAATAAGATACAAAATAAAAAATTTCAATTGAATCGAGAACCAACTCCTTTTCTGAAGTTGGTTAAAAATCATAACACTATATTTCACAAACTAACACTGCCAAGATAGTTGACGTGAAACAAAATGATCTATCTTTGAACAAGTGGCGATTTCCCAAGACGGGCCCGTAGCCACGTAGCACGCTGCTACGCCGTAGCGAGCGCAATACTACGCCCTAGTAGGTACGGGCGCTCCGCTACGGCGGAACCTGTTAAACTAATAACTGCGCTCCAGTGTAGTTAGGAACACGAATTAGTTTAATAACGCCAGTACATGTGTACCGCGGCCGCCCCGGGCGGTCCGCGCAGTTTCTATGAAAACATGACACACTAGGCTAATAATTATAATTAATTTACAAGTGAATTTTAATTGCGTTAAAAACTAGTAGTATTCTCTGAGGTAATTTGCTAAGCTGATCCATTCTCATCCATTTTCATCATAATCGTCTTCATCTTTTCATGCCGATACTTAAATTAACATAGTTCGACCAGTATGTTTACTCGGACAGCTTTGTCATTCACATTCAGATAGTATACGGATTGAGTGAGAGACAGTATATATGAGTGACAGAGAGTATACGGGTTGTTAAGTATAAATATAAAAGATGTATTGATTTATAGTTCAAATATTTCTGTGTCTAGATGTATATAAGCTTAGAGTTTAGACAGAGAGATATCTATCTAGTAGATATACTCTTTGTTGTACACCATAAATAAAATTACAGTAGGCTTAAAATTAATAGGGTGTCTATGTGTGATTTTTTACAGACAACCTTTGGATGGATTTCACAGAGAAGGAGAAAAAGATACGCAAGTAGTTTGTGATCCGTGGCATATATATAAGGTCCCATTAAAATAGTGGGACAAATTTTAACACAGCGTTCAGTACGTCTAACCAAACATATCCAAGAAAAAAAAACAGTGATTAAAGTATTTTAATTTTGACCTATATAAAATAATAAATGGCACTCAAGAATAAACACATCCAATAAGGGTAGGTACTTAAACTCGCGCCTCGCGCCGCGCGTCGCGCGCTTAGTTCATTGAACCCCGAGCGAACGTCGGCGTTCGCTCGGTCATTGCCTTTCTATTGTGTGTCTAATTACCTACGCTACTCAATCGTAATAGTTACTTTCAGTTGTCTACACACCGCATTTTTAGGATAGTGTTGCTAGTCTGGATAAGTAGAAGATAGTAAGTACACGCAACTCAAGAACAGGCTACCATCGAGAGTGTATAAACTTTCCTCGAACACACATGATTATGAACCGTCTAGGTGCCTAAGAAAAGATTCTAATTTCCCAACACACTTTACCAAGCTTTGGACTGTCTAATTGCGTGCTGAACTGTTATCAAGGTATCAAAGCTATTGCAGTATGTAAGTTGTAAATAAACAAGCGCGCAGTGGAAACAGTGTATTGATATGAATCATTTTTGATTATTTTAAAGTTCGATAACAGTAAAACACTGATTCAGGCGTGTTTAAAAATTAGAATCAGCCCTATTTACAGTAATTAATTGAAATACTACTTACTCTACGCCGGTAGGTTTAGATTAATTGTTGAACATGCCTTCTCTTTTGTTCAATGCACTTGCGGGCGCGTTTAATTATGTCTCTTTTCACTTTTAAAAGAGTGTCTTCACTTTTAGTTCCTGCACACGAGTGTAATGATACGGGTGGAGGCCTTCATCACGAAGGAGTTTCCACACGTAAAAATCACTGACATTGAATACACTACCAGCATCGGCCGTGCTCGCCGTGGGGTGTCGTCTAAAGTCTAAAATATCTTCTTCAAGATGCACTGCATAGCGCGGTCTTCCTGCGTCAACCGCTGGTGGCATGAAGGTGCCTTAATCACGATGGCGCTGTACTGCTCCCAGGATTGTCGCAAGGCTCGGCCGCCTTCCAAATCTTTCATGGTAAAGGATTTGGGCTTGTCGTATGCTATTTCCAAGTATTCTTGATTGGTGTACGCGTAATAAGGCATTGTTGTCGATTGTGATAACTACCTAGGTACGTAATAACACTCACACACTTACATTTGACGTTCGCGAAACACGTTACCGTCTCGGTTGCACGACGAAAACTGATATTGCATCATCATTGTCATTTGCGGCAAGCAAGCGACGCGGGCGCCTGCAAAAGGCTATGTTAGAGTGAGAAGGCATGAATTGATCAATGAACGCGGCGGCCGGTGACGTCGCGTAGGTATTTTGTAGTAATAAGAGATGTGTTTATGCATCGGGTAACCAACATTTTTAGTAAATTTTCGTTAGCTGTTTTTTTTTTCATTGTAAGTATGTACAGTTTATTTTTTTTTTACCATTGTATTTATTTTGGTGGTCTGAATGATTTCTAAATGTTTGTCCATCTATTTTAATGGGACCTTATAGAGTGCTTTTGTTATATAAGTACTCTGGGTACTAGGGCCGCCCTTGTGGAACATTGGGTACAACTATGTGCTGCGCGGCGACGTCCCTGACAGGGTCAGCGTCGGATTCCGATTTCCGGCCACCTTAGGCGAGCAATGCTCGTCGTCCGATCGTCTGGTAACCGTCCGGACCAAACCCAAGTCGTCGACGTAAACCCTGTCGCATTCCCAATTCTCTTCTTCTTCGTACTCTATTTCACACTTCCAGCTGTTATGATGGCTCCTTCTTTGTCACTGCAGTGCGTCTATGGAACTCTCTTCCACTCTCTTTCACTCCTTACGTATCAGCCCTTCTCTGGATATCTTCAAGAGGAAAATTAAAGAGCATTTCCTTTCACGACTTGACGAATGCCAAATAGAAGATACAGACAAAGCAAAATTTTTAGGTATAATGATTGATAGTAAGCTAACATGGAAACCCCATATCAAAGAAAAATTGTTTAAAACTAAATAAATCTGCATATGTTCCAGCTATCGAAAAAAGTTGATACACAAACACTTTTATTAGCGTATCACGGATTGGTTGCATCTGTTCTGAGGTTTGGAATATTTTTTTGGGGGCAATCTTCTGTAAGAGAGTTTTAAAGCGCAAAAACGATGTATTCGGTCAATGTGTGACTTAAAAACTACCGAAACTTGTGAACCTCACTTTAAATCACTAAAATTACTAACATTTCCATCTTTGTACATTTACGAAACTGCTTTGTTTGTCAAAATCAATTTAAATCTGTTTCAAAAACTTTCTTATGTTAAAAAACTCCAATGCGTTCTCAATATACAAACAAACTGTGCGACAAAAAATGTAGAACGGCTTAGTGAAAAAGAGTTTTTTTGGCATGGCTCCGAAAATTTAAATAAAATACCTGATGACATTAAAAATTTGCCCTTAATTAAATTTAAGAAGCTTCTCTACTCACTATTAATGGAAAAATGTTATTATACTATAGAAGATTTTATGAATGATAATAATGTTTAATATTTTTAAACGATATATACTTATAATATACTTATGTAATTTTAAAGACTGTTTTGAGATTTTGAGACTGTTTCTTGCTAAGTTCCTTTTAATTATAAATTTTATAAAATTATTTTAAAATTGTTCCTTTTTTCATGTTGGAGTTTAATTTTTGTTTTCTTTTATGTTAGTAGTTTAATTATTATTTTTGTTTTTTATTTCAATATTTATACGCCTTCACGGCAAAACTTAGCGCACATATATAATAACCTAAGATCTTTATGTAAATACCTATGTTTCACAAATAAACATTCTGATTCTGATTCTGATTCACAATGACATATATGTGTATATATATATATATATATTATATAAGTATGTATTTATATATGTAAGTATGTTTATGTATTGTTTTTTTTTTATTGTGCATTGGATCTTACTCTCTACTGTGATCTCTCTCAATCAATGTGATACTGTATGATGTTTGTGGTGTAATATTTCCCTCTGCAGTTAGCTTACATATACATAGCACAGAATAGGCGATTACGATCACTAAGGTATAACTGCAATATTAACTGCTAACTGTACATAAATATACAGAGGTTTATTAGAAGAATAAACGCAAAAACACGAAATGAAGCGTTTCTAGAAAACTAGTAATATTTAACTTGAGCAAGATCGTTACGATATTAGCAGAGCAAATAAATTAAGAGCTATCTGAGATGAGTCTAAACTCTCCCCTATTGGTGCTTCGGCAGGGCTTCACGGAAACTTTACAGTTCTCTCGACAAGTGTCTGCTCCTCATTCATCGCCAGTTCTTCTAACTAAATACTGCTTTAAAGAGAATTGAAATAACATCTCAGTATTACAACTAGATGAGAAATTGACAGTGTTGAAATTAAGAGATAAATAATAACTGATTAACTGTGTTAGTATATAACGTTGAAAACTGATCTTCATTAGTTTCAACGTAACTCAGGAAATAAGTTTTTAAAGAAGCGACTTCTTATTAGAGATCGCAGCGCTGGAAGGCCTCATACGAGGAAGATGAATGACCTGATGGACGCCGGAGTCCAATGGATGTGAGGCGTACAAGACTGTTCCATCAAGCGGCATTTGGGAGAGGTCAATGTCTAGCTGTGAACAATGTCACATTGATCAGCTAAAATGTTGATACGCGGACAATTTTAATTTAAATAAAAAAAGTTTTACAAAAAAAAACCGACTTCACTAAAAAAACACTAAAAGCATCAAAATAACTTTAATTTCGGAAGTCGGTGTTTCTCGGTATTATTTGTATCTTATTTAACACCGACTTCTGAAATTAAAGTTATTTTGATGCTTTTAGTGTTTTTATTTTTAGTGAAGTCGGTTATTTTTTTCTGTAAAAAGTTTTTTATTTCACACTTTTTAGTGGTGATACACTTATAAACAGAGTGCCTATTTAAGCCCAAACACGGCAAGGATACATTGTTTAGTTACGGAGTACCTATGCCTACCTTTCGGCTCCATCATCAGATCCTATCGATAGTACCTTAAAGCCAAAGTGCATCTCATAACAATTTTAATAAGTCCAAACACTGCTAAGTTACATTGATCAATTACAGAGTTCCGATGCTTACTTTCCGGCTCCATCATCATCATTAGATCACTTCGATGATACCATTTTCAACGTAACTATTCAGAACCATTCATTTATTTGTATTGTCATAGTCGCTTAAATATCTTCATTGTGATATCTAAACGAGTATGAAGTTCCGTTGACCATTTCTGGTCTTCTTCATCAGTTCGATTACGCCTAGATTCCATCATCAGATCCCGACTTGGTATCTAAGGGACCATTTGGAAAGTTTCATAAAAAAATTCAAATCGGTTGGCAAGCGACGAAGTTATGCGCGAACAAACATAAAAATAAATACAAACATCCGAATTGAGAGGAGGTTCTCTTTTTTAGAAGTCAGTTAAAAATGGTAATGTTTTCGACAGTGCTTCCTGATATGAATCTATTCATACTTGCAAAGTATTTTGTTACATTTGATGTGAGTAACTTACGTAAGTACTATTGTCGTAATAAGAATCGCTTTATGAGTCTTTCTTTCTTTCTTTTCTAACTTTACCCCACACTATGAATAATTTCTGTATCGTGGGTGCGTTCACAAACACTTAAACTCACTTCTTAAGTACTCGTATCTTACGTAAGACACCCAGACCTGGTAAACTTATCTGTTGGCCATACAAATATTTTTTTCGTGCGAGAATTGAACCTGCTACACGTAGTGCAGCAGCTAATCACTCAACCACTGCGTCAACTGTGCCATCAATCTGTTCTGATCCATTCATACTTGAAACAAAATGTTTGAAACCATTCATTCAGCTCTATGATGAATTGAGATACACTGACGCCAGGGCTGATGGGTATCGACGAGATAACTATTTTTCTAGTGATGGAGCATTACACACAACAAGTAAACCTTTGAGGTGTCACCTATGTGAGTGTTTGTATGCCTGATACAGTTACCAGATACTCAACATAAAGACAGAGGTCATAAGTGCAATTGCACGCTACCAAAGCCAAAGTGTCTTAAATCTCTTTACAGAAGTGGATCAATGGTTCGTGGTTGATTTATTTTGTAGCATAGACTCAAAAGTATTGAATAAACTAGTTGTGGACGATTAAACTTTTACCATAATACTACTGGAATAGAACAGCATAGCAGCCGATTGCCTGCTGTGCTTTTCTCGTCCAATTTTAATTTAGGTGTCGTCAAGGCCAGAGTGACAGGTTTATAATAAACTAGTGCGCCTCACCATCAACGATTACAGCACAGCTTACCCTCAGGTGGGTACACTCAAGCACTAGTTTATATTATTGAAAAAAAAAAAAACAAAGAGACAATTTATCGTTGGTAAAGTGCCACTACACTTTTGACCCCTGACTGTACATACAAGTGTTACATTACTGTGATACCGAAGCGATTACATATATATTAAATCTCCTCTTATCTATTATTCAATAAATAAATCATCGGGTTAAATGATGACCTTGCAGTAAATATGTAGAAGCATTCGGTTGGTGTCGAGTCAAAACTTCTGCTAACAAATATTTGGTGGAGGAAACATCATTTACGCCCGGAAATAACTTTGGATTGCGACTGAAAAGGAAAATATATTTTTTATTGCTACAATCTAATATTATTTTGAAGACGTGAGCAATAAACGACAGTCTCAGTCGGTTGTCTTGCAAACCGAGCACAAACAAAAGATTGTGCTCGACTCGCAAAACCTATGCAGTCACGCAGCTAGTGTAATTGTGTACAACAAATGGTAAGGAGTTATTATAAATTAATTCGCTAGCGGTACGTGCGCGTCCGCTTTACCCGTATTTACGGGTGATACCAGTTCATTATTTTATTCCCGCAGTACAAACGGAGTCAATTAAAACTTTCTACCTGCAGTCCGTAGCCGCACTCAAAGGCTCTAATAGAAAATAAGTTGAAACAGTCCATACTCACTAATACAACTTAATGTGGTAACGATATACGATAGGAGAGGCAGAGCTTATTTTCCTGCTCTTGAAAAATTTTTTTTTTTGATTTTATTATTGATAGGCGCGCGATTCACCACTATCTCACTTGATGGTGAAATATTATGAGGTCGACTATTCTTGCCTCAAAGTAACGTATTCACTTTTGACTTAAAGACTCCCAGGTTGGTCTATCAGAAAATAGACTCCGAAATGGATTTCCACTCCTTAGCTGTTCGCATATTTAATGTATTCCCAAAACGTTTGATACCACTAACGTCAACACGGTGGGATGTTCACCAACGGAACGGAATTAATATATGCAATTTTGACGCATACTCCCTAAAATTACCTTTTTAGATTTGAATCGACTAATGTGTTGATATTGCCGATGATCCTCTTAACTCGTTTTTTTATTGATTCAAACGCATTGAGCTGGAAAATAGCAAAAACTTAGCGAAAGTAAAATCAACACATCTGCTAAGGCTAAAGATTCCTCCATAGAAGGAATCGGGCAGAACAGCACTTAATTATATATATATAATTGTGAAGAACCTGCCACCAAAGAGATATCGAATGTGGTAACGCTATCGGTTTTGTGTTCTTTCCATTAAACACAATAAACATACGAAATTGAAAATCAAAGTCCCGAATCGAAGAGCAAACAAATTCTTTTCAAAAATAAATGAATATGTTGTGACGTGAACACTGCCGCAGTCAGTTACGTAAAGGCGACCATCCACTGCTGCGTACGATGTACTGTAGAGATATGTCTTCAATGTGGATTGGAAACCTTCTCAGGAGGCCCCCGCCTACATTGTGACACAAAGTAAAACCCGTGGGTTGCTATGGAATGGCGCTGTAAACGCAATTACCAGCGCACCCGGCGCCGATTGCAGATCAAAAGTTGAGCTTAATTAGTATAACTTAGCATGTGTAGCTGAGGTTATTTCTCACTTTTAATTTAATACTTAGTTTGCGATCTGTACACAAACTGGTATGAAAAAATATTTCAATTATTCAAGCTAAACTTAGCTCTTGCAGTCCAACCGGCACCTTGTTGCGAGTGATACAGCGAGTACATTCAAGCCAACTCCGCTCCGTTCAATTACTCGTCCCGCACTATCCCCGCGCTATCAAGGAGTATTCTTTCGAGTTGTGAACAAAACTAGTAACAGTTGTGAAGTGCGCCACAAACGTGCAGATTTGCGATATGATAATTATTGTTCACAACTAAAATGTTTGTTCGGAATGTGTAAAGTCGTGTTTTAGTTTGCTGTTGAAACGATTTCCGTGGTGGAATTCGAAATTGCTTTTTGCTAGCATTCGGTTTGAAATTTTATTTTTGTTTGCGTTGTCCGGTTTGTAGTTGTCTATTAACTGACCTACGCAACATTTAGGTAAAACGCGTGCTCTACCGTCGGCCATATTATCACTTACCATCTGGTAAGATATTGTTCAAGCGCGAGCTTACCAATAATAAATAAAAAGAAACTGGGCAAGTGTGAGTCGGCCTCGCGCACTGAGGCTTCCGTACAAACTTATCTAATGTATGTTCGTGTCAAATTTGAGGCTTTTGGGTCAACGAGACCCAAAAGCCTCAAATTTGACACGAACATACCCTTGGTACTTGGTACCCTATGAATTTTGGTTCCCTTCAGAGTATCGAAATTTAGATTTTTTTGCGTCATTAACGGCCGTATCTTTTTTTTCGTTAACTCAGAAGTTTGACTTTTTCTCAACTTCAAGGGACTACAGATTTGAGTATATGGATTTAATTTAAACTCGATACCTCCACGCGTTCCTGAGATAAAGGGTCTTGACAGACAGACAGATAGACGGACAACAAAGTGATCCTATGAAGGTTCCGTTTTTTCTTTTATAGGTACGGAACCTTACAAAGGATTCGTTTATAAGACGAAAGTTTCATAAAAATAAAATCGATTCTATTTATAAAATCCGAAGCCAAAAAGATTATTCGCGCTATTGTAATTTGATACAAGAAGCCAATTCCTTTGAAACCTGCGAGCGCTAACACTTGGCCGTAAGTTCGTTGAGCGGTAACCACGGAGGCGGACGCGCAAACTTTCTCTCAATAAATTACGGATTATAATTCCGATGGCACACGGAGGCGGACCGTGCCGGGGCGAGGGAGGGGCGCGGGAGGGGCGAGGGAGGGGAGTTGAGACGCGCCGGGAGTACATCCCTAGTTGAATTAATTGTACCAGTGTCGTATGACATAACTGGACTTGACCCCGGACAGCACTTACATACTCACGAACAGCCAGGCTTTCCTGAGGTTATCCTCCTCAGGGCGCTCTGTGTTCAAAGTGTGACTGAAAATTCGTAAAATTTTACTTCTCAGAATGAATAATATTATTGAAGTACATAATGGTTGGGCATTATGTACTTCAATAATATTATTCGTCAGATTAATTTTGGACTTTTATCAGTATGTACTAAATAGAAAGGCATTCAGTAACATATGGATCTGTCACATTAAAATTATATAAATATTGTCTCATTGCCTCATCGCCTAGCAGGTAATGTGTCATAACTGACATATACCATATTGATGAAGTATTTGTGTCGAAAATAACCGTGATGACGATGACCGACTGCTACACGCGAGGACTTCTCACCAGAGGATGAAAAGCAAATACAAGCGACTTCTGGCAGCTGTCTGTTGAACCTGTTGTTCCGCTTAATTTTATGTGTTTAAGGCTATTTACTCATACGCACACATCTGTACATCAATGTAACCACTGACATGGCAGAATCAACCTGTAAAACATTCTTCTAGGATGAATATTTTAGATGCCCAGTGTACATCGGCATTCTTACAGTAAAGAAAAGTTTTAATATACCTAATTAGCGATATGTAATATACATATAAACGAACTGTTGCACGCGTAAGGTTGTTTCAACTATATCACATAATCACACACATAATCAAACCTTCACCTTTATAATAAAAGTTGAACGTTTGTATGTATGTCTGTTACCCTTTACGCTCAAACAGCTAAACAGATTTGGATGAAATATAGCACACTGGTAGACTAAGACATCCTAAAATGGCACATAGGATACTTTTATCTCAAAAATATGTTTCCTTAGGAAAATTTAATATTTTTACGTGGTGACGGCGATGGCAGAATCTAGCAATATCTTTATTTATATAATTCTTCTATATGTGTGTTTATCACCTAACTCCTCCTAAACGGCTTGACCGATTTGGATGAAATTTGATGAGTATGTTTACCTTCCAGGGGGTACTTACCCCCTGGAAGGTAAATAAAATTGAACCCGACAGGCGGCGCTACAATCGGCTTCTTAATTTTTATTTGATGATTTGGTTACATTTTGGAGAGTGTGCGCGGGAACTGCATGACTTGATTTCGCCATCTCCTTTCTACCATCGGACAAGCCGACGAACGGCGAGTATCCACCCTTACGTTGTTGAAACTTCAACGGTCCGGACTAAGCGTTTCGCTTCGTCGTTTATACCGCGTACATCGAAGGACTGGAACAATCTGCCTGCTGCGGTCTTTCCGTCCAACTATAATATAGGTGTCTTCAAGGCTAGAGTGAATAGGCTCTTAATAAACTAGTGCGCCTGACCATCAATGATTGCATCTCCGCTTACCATCAGGTGGGATCGCAGTCAAGCACTGGTTTATATCAATAAAAAAAATAAAAATAAAAAAAAAAGCCTAACTTTCGGACAGAACAAAGTATGTAGGGACCACTAGTGTGGGTATAAAACTGTCTCCTAACAGAGAAACTTAACACGAAACATAATAAAGTGGTGACAAATCTTAAAGAAAGTATTCAGTACCTCAGAAATTGGATAAGTAAATGTGAAACATTGGTTGATATAGTGTCAGCTCCCAGTGAATCCAATGTGACTCGTATTTATTCAATGAAATGACATTATATGTCAGTCGCAGGTGATTTAGTTTAAATAATCGAATGGAGTAAACACAACGCTGTGGTAAGCGGTGTGCGGAGCTGGACACGTAACCTTCTTCACCGCTGACACATACTTACTGCGACGGAACAAAATTTTATGTGTAATTGAATGGAAAACTCCATTATGATTGTGTGTCCGGCACCGCATTCCGACGCGTTTCACGTTCCGATCAAACGACCGAAGCTTTAACCCTGCTATTGCGGCTGTCAGCCATTCTGTGACATGAACCATTATTTATTGACATCGACGGTACCAACATAATGCAAATCACTGATTGATGTAACGTTTCAACTCGACAAAAACATATCCTTTGCTTATATAAAAAACCACTAACTACATTATCATAAGGTTGACCAGTATTCAGTTTTTATTGAGACACATTTTTTTATGTTACGGACACGGACTACAGAAATTAAAACTTAAACTGTGCTACTAGAAGCGTTGGTAATAAGTTGCGACGGGTGACGTGCGCTTTGTCACGGATTGGACCGGGCCGCACCACACCGGGCCGCACCGCACCTGGCCGCGGCGCCGCACCGGGCCGGCATGTGACACGGTGGCACGACGGTAGTGCAGCGATCGCTTGCCGTTTGTTATTCAATATTCGTCCCTTCCCTCGCACGCCGCACTTCATACACAGTGGCGCCGCGCTCTATTGAAATATAAACGCGCTAACATACGCGACTTCTCTTTTTGCACCACTATGCGCGTTGTACCGACAATTACGTAGACAGGCCGCAGCGCCGGCTAGAAAGGCGATTTTTTTATACTGAATTCATCTGTACGAAAAATTCTGAACGCAGCACATCGAATATTTTGTGCGTTTTGACTGTATGTGTAATTGAAAATTTGTACAAATTTCCTCATTTGTACATCCATCAAGTGTTTTGGACACGGTATCTGTTTTACTGAAAAATTAAAAACCATCACCGGCGTGACGCCACTTGATGTATTGTATACCAGTGACATGTAGATAGTAACACATCGAGCGTCGAACAGCCGTCACACTGAGTGACGTCACTCACTGCGACAGCCGTATCTCTCACAAAGTCACACAAGGCTGCACTAGCATACCTCACACAACTGCTCATTGCACGCCACCACTAACGTCTTCGGTAATGGTGGCGCCGAAATTCTGGAACACACATAATATAATGAAACACACTTAATGCCGCGCAGTCATCGGGTCACATAATTATCCGGCAGGTCTCTCGCGGAGCGCCTCTTTGTGTCTTCTTAATTGGCGCGTGGAGGCCCCGGGCCACCGGGCCTCCGGGCCTCCGGGCCTCCGCGCGGACGCTCAGGAAGAGCCTCGTTAATCCGCTCCTCAGGGCATCCCGCGCCGAATTCTCTTTAATGAACAAAATCATTAACTTCACTATGACTTGCTCTTAATTATATTATATCATTTAGTTTCAATTATGCTTTTAAACTGAAATGAAACTCTCTGTTATTGTCCAAGTTGTACGGCGAGTGAACTCGTTGCGAGATGCTCGGGAACAATGTGTAAAAACTGTGTGTTTATTAGAGACGGACGCGCTCCGTCACGTGGTCTCACAAGGAAACTTTACCTATATCCGTTGCAGAGTTTTTTCGTTTCACTAAAAACGGGAGCAAAGCGGCTACGAGATACCGTAGCAGCTCGGCGCGGTGCTACGGTGCTACGGTGCTACGGATGCTCTCAAAGGGGAGTAAGTTTTCAAAGTGGTTGTGTGGTGTATGCGCGAACTGTTGGCAAGTAGCCCCCCGGGGGTCCAGCGCAGCAGCCGGCCACACTCACCTGCGGCAGATTTTCCCAAATGACTGCGAGTATGTAGTTCGGTTTAAGATACGTCGCCCGCGCGAGCAGCTCGCCCGCGCGAGCAGCTCGCCCGCTAGCAGTCACAAACTTGGGTACTATCTAGTCGGGCGTTTACGTCTCGCGCTACTGTAATGTGAAAAGTAAATTTTGTTTGTTCTGGAATTATTTGAATGTTACTTGAAACTAGTTTGCACTAAGGTTTCTTCGGCCATTATAAAACTTTCATTTGCAGCGTATACTAACACTCCTATTATTGTTTCAATGGTTTTGTTCAGTAATTTTTGAACTCAGATTCTTGGGTTACAGTCCCAAGAAACTGAGCAGAGTGATATGAGCATAATTACCGATATGAATTTCACTCATCTGGTTTGATGTTATGTAAAGAAATGGTGTTGACAATAAACAGACTTGCGATTGCAGTAATATCTGAATATTTATTATTATTTATTAAAGTGTAGGTACTTCCGGAGTTTTTCATCAGACCTTCACTGAATTTATATGCAAGCAACTGGCAAAAACATTATTTTAAACAAAAAAAAAAGAATCATTAAAATCGCTTCATATTAGGCGATATCGCTGAAGAAGATACAAAAAAACAAATTTCGATGAATTGAGAACGTCCTCATGAAAGTACGTTAAACATACATTTTCATAAATGTTTAAAAATAAAAACTGGTCATTAATCAACGCCTAATAAAGTTGATTTTATAATCACGTCGAGTACGAAACCAGTACCTACCATGGTGAATTAATTATTAGATATCATGAACCACTGACCCGCGCCGGCACCAATTATCTATTAAACAATTCGTTTACGAGTAGTTTCTATCATATAATTAAAGAGGATTTTTTTAAGTGAGACATCATCTAATGATTTTTCGGTATCGGCCCTGCTGGGCCCCTACGGTTTGCTGACATCTGTTTGAGGAGTATTGAAACTTGCAGGCAGGATCGCGATCTGCCCATTGCTCGTAGTACCCAATTTCACGCTTACCGTGGCTGGTTGTCGCTGGAGGCGTTTGGGTGCCCGTTCCATCACCCCTCCAGCGTTTTTTTTAAAAGAGGGGAGTTGTGCCCATTACTGGGTTGCGACAGGCGATAGCCATATCGTCATAAAATCTCGCTGGAACTCTCTCCGTCATGCCAAGTCGTGGCAGTGGAGTTTCGCCCCGTGGTTGCATGGATATGCAAATCATACATGCGTGCAAGAATCTGCTGGCAACTGACTCTGAATGTAATTCTAAGTGTTGAGACAATGAACCGTAGTAAAGCTCCGCTGTCATCAGTATTTCGTTCATCACACATTACGCCACTATTTCAGCAATATGCATACATATATAGGTCACACCCTCTCCTTAGCTTATTTATCTTATTAAAAACATTGTACTTGATTCGTACCTTTGCAAATGAGTTTTGTCAGTGATCAAGATGAACTTTTACTCATCTTCGTAAATCAATGTTGTGCCTCCCAGGCATTTGGTTCGTCTTACTCGGACTGTATCCATAATGACACAAACACAGGAACTCGAACGTCTTCAAGTCGAAAGGTAAACATTGTCGAGAGAACGAAAGACTTCCTTATTTGCTCGCTAAGAGAAAATATTTTTATCACAATCAGTTGGAAGTCGACTTGTGTTTGTAAAGGGTAATCCAATTCCGGCTTTTTAACTTTCATTGAAACAAAATAAACATTCGGAATGCTATATTATCTAAATGATTTTTGTAATAATTATATTTAGCAGTAAACATTTATTATGAAAGAAATACGACCTTTACATTCTGCAGCAGCTGATTTACTAAAAAAACATTTTCAGTGACTTGACAAACATTTCTCTTAAGAAAGACCCAAAACAAAAAAAAAACGAGCAATAAAATGCGTAATAATTGCAGTAAATGATTAACTGTTATTTTCCAGAAAAGATCGATACGAACTATTGTGTTGCTTAGATTTAGGCTACACAACAATTCGTGTAATACTTATATTAAATTAATATAATTCGTGTGTGCAATAATATAAATCTGAGAATTTAGTCAAAAACGACTGCAGAGATTGTTTAGAATAAATAATCGCGAAGATAAAATAATTTTCGCAAAACAGTGTCGCGGTTTGATAAGCAAGGCGATGGCCGCTGCCAAAACAAAAAAAAAAAACGAGAGAAAGTTAGTAACTCAATAACAAAAATCGAACGGAGGTTGATCAACGAAGTTACCTGATTGTATCCGACGCGAGACGCGAGCTGTGTTGTATCGACAATGAGATGAGGCTTACGCGTCTCTTCCAAGTACCTGCGTACACACTGCGTGCCCGCAGTCTCCCCGTCGCGTTCCCGCGGGTAAACTGAGCCCAGATCGACGTGCTGATACCGCCTTATTTCCACCTTATCTCTCGAACCAACAGACAAATGCCACGAAGATTACATTTATTTTGAAGTTCTCGAGAAAGCTGATATGAAACAGAATTGCTTGGTGTGTTGGTTGTTTATGTATAGCAGCATAGATAACCTGTTCAGGAACATTCGCAATATATATAATTAGAGATAGGTATACGAAATTTTAACTACTTTTAACACATAAAATCTTTGATTATAACTTCAAACAATTCAAAAAGTATAACACCGTGAAAAGGGCAAGTAATTTTCTGTTCGACGGTCAAAGATGCTAGTGCGGGATCGATTATGCGCGATGACATTAGCAATGCACTCATTCATCGACTTTTGTCTAACAATATTATAATTCAACTTACGATTTTCGAAAGCCTTATGGATCCAGTGGTTGTAAGACTGGCAAGGGCAACTGCTGAGGTTCAGGGTTCGAATTCCAGCTCGGGCAAAGTGTTGGTGGTGCTTTTTCACCTTGGATATCTCAGTAAAGGTCCGAAGACTGAATTTGTGCCCCATATATGGTAATAGCATTTCACCCATACGCACATTTTTTTGGGAACACATTCATTATGCGTTTAATTAAGGACTGGAATTCCCTACCTGTGTCTGTGCTAACCCATTAGCTACAAATCTCCTTAGTTCTAGCTATCTTTGAGATAAGTTTTGCTAAATCGTGGACTACTTCATCGCTTACCATCAGGTGAGATAGTTTTCAAGCTCGAGGAGCTGATATTTTGTCAAGTTGCCTACTTATAACTTTACTACATAAATACGTACTCGGCCTTATAATGTTCCCACTGTTGGGGCTCAGGCCTCCTCTCTAGGGGAGGGAAGGGGCCATAATTTACCACGCGGGCCCAGTGCGGGTTGGGAGATGTCACATGTCTTCGAATTTTTGGTTCTAGGACATGCTGGTTTCCTCACGATGTTGTCCTTCACCGTTTTGAGAGCAGCGGTGATGAAATAAATTACACAAAGTAATGCGCGCCTGGCTGGGTTTGAACCCACAACTTACAACTCGTAAGGTTAGTAAGGGCCGTTACCACTAGGCCAGCACTGCTCTAACTCTCTGCTCTAACTTTACTATGAGAAATAAATTCAGTCCTGCTTTCACCAGGTGCCCCTCAGATTGGTCTCCATCTCGCTGACTGCACGTGTCGTCGTACCGCTTTGTTGTCAAGGTGAAACGCCATAACGTTGCCTTTGTCTAAAATTGCTCGCTGGTCTACTCGGACATGTGTATTACTTAACTTTATATTCTTTACGTTTTAGAAGGCAGTACACATCAGTTTATAACATCACAAAGTTACTACTATACATCCATCGTGTTAGCAGTTCTCAATATCGTGTGCTGTCATTGTTTGTACTATAACATATTCACCCTTTAACATTCCCATTACCAAGACACAGGCCTCCTTTCTGTAGGAAGAAGCGAACCGTTTCGACCAATAAGGCCCAGTACGGGTTAGTGGATGTAAAATGTTAAAATGTTTTCGTTTACCGTTTTGATTGCATTGGTGATAAAATGAATTCCACAGAGTAAAGAACTTGGACCTGACTTTGATTCGCACCCTTCACCTACACCTCGAACATAACCCCACCAGTTGCTGAAACATCATCATCTCGGCGCTTTATGTTTACTACACATAAAGGTATGCTAGGTGAATTAAGATAAAACTATGACTAAATAACATTATTTATAAACTATACATCCAGTTAACATAGTTTACAACAACTTAGGGCAGTTCAGTAGCCCAGGGGAGGACACAGGACCGAGAGAACATCGCAACAAGCGTGTAGGTACTCATACATAATAGATGACATTAGTCCTTTGTCTCACACGCTTGTGAAAAAGCGCGCGTGTTAATAATAAATAAATGAGGCCGCTGTCGCAGTTAATCACCGTTACTGTAGCAGTTACACAGTGCGAGTCGTGGAGACGTGGAAACTGATGCTGTGTTGGGCCCCGATGTATGTATATGTAGATATGGCCCAGTAGTGTTACGATTCTTGAACGTGTTCCGTGTGCCTTAAGTTATTGTTGACCACAACAATAACAAGGCAGCAGATCTAAGATCAGATCTGAGATCAAATGACATGCATATGCCTAGGATGGTAACAGGGGTGCCCCAAAACCCCACGCGAGCAATCACGCGCCGATTTATTGAAAATTATTTGCTATCTTGCTCTAGCATTTTGCGTATTCTTGTCTTGTGTCTTACCATGACTCATCAGTAGCCATTGCGCGGCGGCAGCGGCAACACGCCAATGTCCTTCTACAAGTATGTGTGGGGTGTTGCGTCACCCCTGTTATTATTTACGTAAGTATTTTATTTTGTTACTGTTTTTTTTTATATATTATTTTTGATTCTTTATGATGTTTTGTAATGATACAGAGCTTGAGCGGTACTTAAATAATATTGCTAAGGATGATGAGAGTGAAATAGAGCCATTAAAAGCGAGGGAGGCTTTTGAAAATGAAGATCATCAAACCATCATGAATAAGACCACCTTTGTACCCACAGATTTAAGTTTGTGTAAAAGTTTTGTTACTATTTTAGGTGTACAATAAAGTTTATTCTATTCTATTCTATCATCATCATCATTTCAGCCGAAAAGAAAGACGTTCACTGTTGGACATAGGCCTCCCCTGTTGTCAAGTGTTGTCACAACGACCGATCTTGTGCGTCTTCCATTCATCGAGTTCCTCCATGTTTGCCGAGTCATCGATAAAAAGAAAAAAAAATTATAATAATTTATCAAAATGAAGATAACCTCTCGGAAATATAAGGGCCATTCTAAATGTCCACGAAGAAGTTCCAGCAAGTGAACCCCCCGTCAAATTGCAAAAGCAAGCTCGGTTTGCATTGTGTCCTCGAGACAATTAAAAAAAAGTGAAGATTTTTTGTTCAAATTGCTAAAGACCTGCGTACCCTGAACATCGAGTAGAAACTTGTCTCTATTGTGTATAAGTTGCAAAAAAAAAATATTTTTTTAAATCTAGTTTCATTTAGTGACCGATTGATCTCAAGAAGAGTGTTCTTTTAGTTTGTTTCAAGAATAAAAAAAAAATATTTTCCATCGTGTAGGTCACTGTAACTATTGTAGCTCGTGTACATCCACTCTTTATTACCTACTCGGAAACCTAAGATCTGTGTAAGAAACCCGCGCAATCTCTGGCGAGCAACTTCGAATGTTCCGCGGCACAATGAAAAGTAATGGAAAAACTAGCTCTCAGTTTCTCAGTGTGCAGTGAGAGAAGTAAGCGACGCCGTGATGGGGGCACAAGCGAGCGGCGACGCTCGTTCCTTCATTCATCAAATTACGGAATAAATCTCATACGTCGACTGTTCGTTAAACCACAAGGTGTGGATGGGACTCAAGATTAAATAATTACTTTGTTTGTGAGGTGTTAGAGGGATTCTTGTACGGAATCTATAGATCTACCAAGAATTGCAAAACGAACTGATTGTGTAATGCTTTGTTGATTAAATAGGTAGATTTTTAAGCAACCGAAATTAGACTTGGAACTTTATTTTATAACCCAGACCAATGGTCACATAAAACCAAGTTTTAATTAACTTTCAACTGAATATTACCTCACAAAAGCTCAATAATGTTTAAAATCAACAATGTGAACCCATGCACGACTTGAAGTGGTCGAGTGACCCCCGCAGGTGACCAGCAGCAACCGAGCGTGCACATGACCACTAGGGGAGGAGCGTAGATCAAAGGACTCCTATTGTCCCACCACCCACCCCACACCCCACAGGCCCCGATATAATCTGCCGCGAGTTAACTCGTCTTAACTCAAGGAAAAGTTGTCGTGCGTAGTTCGAAGTTGTCTCTGCAGACGTCCCACTTTATCTTTTAATTCAGCCTCTCTCTCGCCACACGTTGAGGCACGTCGCAAGCTGCTCTGCAATTTGTGTGACGTGTGATTACCGTTGAACATCGGCCGACCACCACCAGTCACATGAATGATACACAGACAAGAATTTTAAACAGTTCATACTCATTCAACGACGTGTATGGAATTCATAAGATTACAAACACTTATTCAGCCGATTACAGACTTTGCCGACGCCTGCTACCTGGATACTACTGATGAGCTACTGAACAAGCTTGAGAGACTACAAAACTTATACATTCGGTTTATTTTTGGTTTACGAAAATATGACCACTTCTCTCACTTTCGCAAAGAACTCAGGTGGCGCCCAATCCGTCTTCGCAGGAACACTCGGATTTTATGTCTCCTTTTTAAAATCTTACACAATCCGTCTTATCCCTCCTACTTATATGAACGTTTTTCTTACGTTCGTCCTAGTGACGCGCCGTGCAGATCT
The DNA here is from genome assembly GCA_949316375.1 of Mythimna vitellina. NCBI lineage: Eukaryota > Metazoa > Arthropoda > Insecta > Lepidoptera > Noctuidae > Mythimna > Mythimna vitellina. The sequence goes on along the minus strand of OX438691.1, from coordinate 311,267 downwards.
CACCTAAAATCCCTTCTCAAATCCCATCCTCATAAATCCAGTTACTTCTCCTATTCTTTCTCTGTCCATGCAGTAAGGTTGTGGGACTCACTTCCACCTAGCATTCGAGATTTAAAATCGATCTCACTCTTTAAAAATAGAGTAAAAGAGCACTATCTTTCCTCTCAACTGTGATAGATTATATATATATATGTATATTATGTATGATACTTATTTATAGTAAAGGTATTATTAGTTATATAAGTATTTCATTTTTATATTTAACTACATTTATGTATTATTTGATAGTTTAGATTAAGATTTCACTCATTCTTCTTCTCTTGCTCCCTACACACTATTGTCTACATTTCTTTTGATTTCTCGTTTCGAAGGTCTGCTGGAAGAAAATTCTTTGGAAATGAGCAGTACCTTTGTACTCTTGTCTACTTTGTACTGTCTTTTTATGTTTTTGTGTGTACATAAATAGTAAAATAAATAAGATTGAAATTAGATCTAATAAACACCCAAAGAAATACTCTTTGCTTATGAAACAACTGGCACATGGTATAAACGCCCTGCTTTTGTGTAAAACCGCTGAAGGTGTGACGGCCGCCAGGGTTGGTACGGGTCCGGCCACTCGCGTCTCGTCTGGGCAGCCTCGCCACGGTCAACGTATTCACTGACTTATCAAAGTCATTGAGGTGATATTTCTCTAGTTTACATCACTACAGTTCACGAGACAATGTTGATATTTTTTAAAAGGACTCTATCACTTTGTAATTTGTGTTTAGTACAAATAATAATATTAATAACACAACTCTACAGTGGGCGCTATGCTGCAACTGGCACTGACTTATCGCCGCGCCGCACATCGCATATTAAAACCAGCGTCATGTGGATGCCACCGTTAGCATCGATTTAATCAACTTAGTGAGTTCCTGCCACAGAACTAGATTATTATCGGCTGCTACATAAAGGCTTGTCAGATATTATGTCAGTTGTTCCAAATAGGCACGAAATTGAAGACACTATTAAACATGGAACAAGTTTCCCGTCGCCGCGTCGCAAGTGTGTCAGTACTTAGTACACACTTGGCAGGCAGCGCTTGGCCGCTCGTCACACCTGCGGCGACGCACCACGTCACGACTCTTTGTCTCGCTAATTCCATGATCGTCGGCCGGCGTGGTGGCGCTGGAGTCGCTCCTCGTCAAATTGACGTACGTGTTACGAATGCATGGTGGACGTCTGCTGACGATACTGCGAATATCCACCGATAGCAAACTGATGCAAGCGTAATAATTGCGGTAGCTTCATTACGCTTTCTGAACCATAAATTGTAACCAAATCATCATTACGCAAAATCATTACATAAAAAATTCGCTGGTAAAACATTATTGTACACCAGTATAATAAATATTATCGACAATAATGTTAATTTTTAGGGTTCCGTACCGCAAAAGGAAAAAACAGATTCCACATAGGATCACTTTGTTGTCCGTCCTTCTGTCAAGACCCTTTATCTCCGGAACACGTGGATGTATCGAGTTGAAATTAAAATCACATACTTAAGTCTGTAGACCCTTAAAGCTGTGAAAAAAATCAAACTTCTGAGTTAACGAAGAAAAAAGATACGGCCGTTTATGGCACAAAAAAACGTATATTTCGACACTCTCAAGGGAATCAAAATTCATAGGATACTTCCCTTTGACCTAGAACCCTGGAATTTGGCATGAAGCAAGTTCTCATAGCACAAACTGTAGGGAAAAATCTGAAAACTGTAAATTTGTAGTTAAGTCATAAAAAAAAGTCTGCAATTCAGAAAAATCTTCGTAACTCAATTCGGGAATTAAATTGTTTTCATAGGGAAGTTTCGCGGCTCCAACTCGCACTTGCCCAGTTTTTTCTACATAAATTAAGTAGGTACCTGAATATATATCCCGGTAGGTATATCTCTCACAGGCTACAGCTAACAAGCTTAATCTGCCATTCAGTGAAACAGTCGCCCAGCCGCCCGAATAGTAAGTAGCCATTCAATTAAACAGTTTAGCTAGTGACTTGGATTGATAAACTTTTTTTTAAGCTAAGTTGACAGAACCCTGCTGCACTCTCCTATTTATGCTGAATACATAAATAGGAGAGTGCAACATTATTTAAGTGAAGAATTCGCTGGGTTATTTGTATATTAATAAGACTTTTTTTTTGTAAATATATCGGCGAACTATTCGTTGGAGTGCCGTAATAAATAAATAATAATAATAAATTATTGTATCAGCCAGTCAATTAATTACATATTTATCTTTTCAGAAGGCCGATCAGAGTAGGAATCCCCTCCAGAGAATATTGTATGACTGATTAGAGGGTAACGAATAAAAAAAAAACTATTCCAGATAATGCAATTGATTTATTATATGGCTTTGAGTATTCGATACACAAAGAGCGGAGTCCCTAGGTGAGTTGTTGTACACGGCTGTTGAAAGAGAAAAGAGGACCACGTCCCTGCGGTCGAAACTTCTATCTGCTCGGTTCGTGCGAACACTAGCTGTTGCGGACTTAAACCCTGTAAAGAAGTTGGTGACAGTAGCAGGTTGTACCCTACGACTACCGAGTCCTCGGCACAGTTCAACCCGACTTTTGACGTACGCTGCCTTTCTCGTTCGCTGATCACGTTTGCCACTGCGTACGCCTGAATGCGTAACCAATATGACGACGGTCTTTTTTGTGGCTCGTTTTCGACTGACATCGAACCGAAAATCGGCCCATCTTATATATCCCGCTAAGTTCCGTTAGCGAGAACCGTGTGTTTTGGGTCAATTTTACTTTTATTTTAACTCAGTCTAACCCTTTTTGATGCCGTTAGTTATTAATCCTACTTCCTACTAATATTATAAACGTGAAAGTTTATATATATGGATGTATATATGCATGTTTGTTACTCTTTCACACAAAAACTACTGAACGGATTTCGATTGAACTTGGTACACGGGTAGACAATATCCTAGAATAACACATAGAATACTTTTTATCCTTGGATTATGTTCCCTTGAGATAATTTTCTAACCCGCAGGCAAATGACAGCAACTGTGAAAAACACTGGTCCCAATCATTCTTTCATTCGGTCAATCATTCCATCATTCGGTCATTCATTCTACCATTCGATCAACCATGAATAGGCTCTTAATAAACTAGTGCGCCTGACCATCAATGATTGCATCTCCGCTTACCATCAGGTGGGATCGCAGTCAAGCACTGGATTATATCAATTAAAAAAAAAAAAAAACACGATTGACAACAAAGAATAAATGCGGAATCTCCGATCCAAAGAGATTTAAAGAGATACAACAGAGCGGCTATCAGAAAGAATGTCTTCGAAAAACTGTCATCCTATGCCTCAGTGACGCCATCTGGCTTTGAATAGCAAACACGCGAATTAAATTTGTCAAAATTTATAATTATTTAACTATCGCTCGGTAGGTGGCCTTACCATGATAATGGTAAAATGTCATTCGTACGAGTGAGAAAGAGGGATAGAGCTATGCACCCTTTAAAGCTCGATCCCTTTAACAGTTCGGTTTAGGTTGTAAAATGAATCACGCTATGAGCTCGTGGTAGAGCTTCAGTGTGTGATAAAGGTAAGGTTAAGCTTTTTAGCAATAGATGGCTTTATCACAAAATCGAAGTAACTTCACTAAGAAATATTTGAAGCCCCACAATGGCGGCTGCGTACCTATGTGTGCGTGTGTAAAGGGATGCCAGGTGAAGGAAAATTAATAAATTCTATTGGTCAACTGTTGAGTGCAGCTGTGGACCGAAGACAGGAATGCGAGTAGGCTTACACTAGAAATTTTTTGGATGCCGAGCCCACCAAAACGAATGGTTGGTCATTCAGGGCCACATTTAAGATGGAAGTCAGAGTATATCGATGTATGGTCTGATCAATTTTATCCAAGAGATGTGGCTGCTACCATAAAGGGGAAGAGCGAATAAAATACATGAAATTTGGTGCAAAACAACAATACGGTATAAGGGTGAAAGTAGTAGGTTAGGGTAGGTTAATTTTGGATAATCTTTCCGATATGTTGTTAAAACGTTCAATTTTGTCGTCAATTAATAAAGAAAAACTGTCTTCCAAAATTATACTAAATAAGTTTCATGTCTTTCGAGTGGTATATCTAAAGATTTTATAATCAATATATGTTATGCTTATAAAAGTAAGTTATTTGAAAAGTATATCAATCGTTTATTATATAAACTGATCGTTATATCAAATAAAATTATAGATTCAGTTGTTATTATCTTGTAAATATTAAATATTTTATAATTATACCATATTACTTACCCAAGTATTGTGACATCATCACCTCTTTCGAATCGTCCTTAAACTGCCATACTATTGACTTCGCCGACATATTAAAATGATTTCGGCCGTTAATTGTTCAGCATGGTTTACATAATTATCAGGCTAGGCTGCTAACTAAACGGTGAATTAACCTAGTTGGCTGCGTTGCGACATATCGATCCTCGTTCACTATCACATTATCCCGCGATCTGCGAACTGTGTGACGCACACGGGAACTGAGGACACAGATACGAATATTGAGAAATAGTGCACAAAATGAACTAATTGGAACCTCCGTCGATAGCTCCCTGATTAGAATAAAGTCAGAAGGTATTACTTCGCTGCCGTTCTGATGTCTGCGATGTTTCTTTTATCTCAGTATTATGTCAGCGAGCGAGACAGCTTGCCAACGATTGCACTTACTACCTGTCACCGAGGCTCAGTTATTCATTCCCGTTTACGACCACTGTTTAGGATACTGCATCTTTTTACGGCTCCGTTCCTATCGCACTTATTTTTATTTGTCTCACTTTAATATTTACAATAATTTAAAGCTTAAGCATACTATCTTAAACCTGTATTAAACAGGACTCAAAGTTTTCTAGTATGTATGTTTGTACCTATTAAAAGATTAGCTTATCCTTACCTTTATAGGAAACCAAGAGATACAAAAACGAGTTCATCACAAATGATTAGCTCTGATTTCACCCACGGAACCCTCTCGTCTAACGCAACTCGCAATTAACCAGTTACATTGCTCTATTTCAAAATTTAAATATTTTCAGTATTCTTTGGCTTTGATTGGAAAAGTGAGATTCAATCTAAAAACTTGGGTCTCCAATAAACGTAATGAATGGTACAATCCAGGTACAAATGGATAGATTTAGCTAAACTTTTTGGAAAATTGCTCGTATATTTATGTCTGAAATTAGAGGAACCCAGCTGTAAAACGTTATTCCGTTTTCTAGATTATTCACTTTCTAAGACAATAAGTTTATTATTATATAGGAATTAGCTGACTTATATTTCAAACATATCTATTAGTTAATTCTGAAGTTCTATTTATTTAAGGCGTCGATGATTTTTTGAACTTCCAATTGATTTCTTCAGAGGTTACACACACATTTAGTCAATTATGTTTGAAGTCAAGAGGCAACATGGTGAAACTGTGCAAGCCGAGAACTAATTACGAAATATTTATTATTGCCAGTTTGAACTTTATTTATCTGCAACAAGTGCTAAAGCTGTGTGTAGGGTCTCCCCGGGGCAGCAACCATGGCGGGCGCCATGTACTACCAGACGTTCGTTATCTGCGGCTAACAGATGCGTTCGCCGCAACCTCGTCATTTCTCTCGCAGCCTCCGGAACTGTCGCCCCTTCATCCTCGATCGCTTCCGATGATTAAAGGCGTAACGTAAAGTCTTCCGCAGTAATCCTTTTACACAGCGCCGATCATAAATTTCAAAGTTCCAGCAGTTGATCAATCATTTCGACACGGCTAATCTGCTGTTCTACTGTTTTTACACAAGTTTACCGAAGTATTAGTGAGGAGCTTCACCTGCTTTAGTGACATAAACAGTATTTTATTTAATGTGCAGGTTTCAACTGAAAGGTTTCAGTTTTCGATATGTTTCCTCATACATGGACGACTGGAGGAAACTTTTTGTTGGATCTGATGACTACTTGTCACATTTTTTTTTTATTGAGTGGGAAAATCATCTTATGACAAATCGCGCTCTTGGGCGGAGCGAGAGAGATTGTCAGACTTTTACTTACTAAAAACCCACTCCTGTTTCTTCTTTACCTTCGTCCTAGGGCCTTGGGTTTCACTTTCACACTACTCGTGGCCCCAGTAGGCTTCGACCCTACTGGGTCCCTACGATTTGCTGACATCTCCTTGAGGCGCGCGTGGAACAATACGAGCCGTCGACGACTTGGGCTTGGTCCAGACGGTTACCGGACGGTTGGACGGCAAGTCACCCATTGCTTGCCATCCGCAAGCCCGCACCTACGGTGGCCGGAAATCGGTATCGGAATCCCGGCGGCGGTTGGGGCGTGAGGACCGTTACCTCACGCGATCGGCTGCCTCCTTTGCTAGCATTACTGCTTCGCAGAAGGAGATGACCGCCTACCACTCTTCCTCGCTCCGGACCATGGCCTGTACCAAGGCCCGGCGCGAGAGGTCGCCGCCGCCGATCGTCCCCACGAGGACATGGCGTTGCTCTGCCCAAGCGGGGCACACCTCCGCCGTGTGCTCCATCGTGTCCTCGGGGACATCGTGTCATCGTGTCCTGGGCGTGTCTTCTGCAGGAATCCGATGCAGGAACTTCCCGTGTTCGGTGAGAACCTGCGTCATGCGAAAGGTAGGAACGCCGTGAGGTCTTTCCAACCACGCTTCAAAGAGGGGACCTACCGCCATAAGTGTGGCGTGCCCATACTTGTCACATTGGCTGTTTCGTCTTTGTCGTCAAAAGTCTCATCTGTCGCATATCGCAGGAGCTCGGAGTTAAAATAGCTACTCAGTGAGACCCATTAGGATTAGTGACGATATAGCCAACGTATTGAGTAGTCATTAGGTCTATAATAAGTAACACGACGACAAAATCCTGTTAGCAAAGTGTGTGGAACTAAAAAGAAACAAAAAAGACGGGTTGCACTCCGGGAGTGCCGGCAGAAGTGAAAACTTGATTATTAACGTTGAGCATGTTTGATATTTTGGAATGGTTAGGGAATAATTTTGCACCAATTGCTTTATCAGTATAAAAGTACTATCATTTATGTGGTAGAATACAATATTCATTTATTGCGCTATCGTACACTAACATGACAATTTCGATATTACACACATAAGTTTAGACTGCGGATTGTTGTGATACCGCAAGTTTAATTCATTCATTTAAAAACTAAAGTCTTAACTTCTTGCAGATTCAAGTAAAAATGACAATTTATTTTTATAATCCCAGTGATTACAAAAATAAATGAAGTAAATAAATGAATAAAAAGACTTAAAACATAACTTGCGAAATGTGGGTGTACTATTCGGTGCACCCCTGCCTGAGCCTTCGGGGATTACAGGATGTTATGTTATCATTGAATCCTGCCTAAAGAATTTGTAATTAAAAGTGTGGAAGTAATCTGTCGCACATAAAAATGTGTGCGATACATCTTTTCACAGGCGCTTAGTAAGCACGTAAGCAGGAACGTCACATTCGATCTTACTACAGAATTAGCTGAGAATTTATCGGTTTCCTATACCAATAACACTCGTGCTTTTTAACTTACTTGTAAATACTTGTAATCAAATTATTTTTAAAGCAGATTTAAATAAACTGAACTTTATTTTACCAAACAACAAACGCCTTAGTGAATATGTTTAGCAATTTAATACTCGGAAGGTACTTATTGCGATTGAACGATTTCCTTTTTTATTTTATTATCATGATTGTGCTTGCATCTTAAAAGCCTTCTCAAGTACTTTTAATAGCTACTAGATACTAAGAAAGCTGCAAACTCAAAGACAACACTGTCTTATTGATTTTAGAATCTCTTGTCATTATGCGTCAATCAATAAAATTGCAAGGAAATACGGAATTTTAGCTACACTAACATACCTACAGGTACGTAACGTTTGTAAATAGCACGTAAATTGCCTTCGTAGTTAGCACGGTGCGAATCCCCCAAAGACCACGGTTCTATCACAATCTTAAGGACGATGAAGATAGCCAGAGGACTAGGTTTCGCGGCGCTGCGCCGGAGCGCGGCGGGTGGCAATTTATTTAATAGATTTGTCAGCTTTATCCCTAAAGCATTAGGTTCAAAGTTGATTGGAAACATTTAAAAATTTCTTTAAATGATTTTAAACCATAAAATGTTGAAGGTTAAGTTCAAAATCGAATGAGAAAATTTGACTGGTGGCCGTCTTACGCTTTTTCGATCAGGTCACGTGTCCTGACGCGAGTTTAAGATTTTATACCCATTACAGAAAAAGTGCTCAACGCCGCTAAAGAAGTTTTCACTTCAAAAACTGTTGCAGGGCGAACTACCTTCGAGTCGGGCATTGTGTGCCGCGCCGGGCGTATGTCCTGCGATACACGGAAACATTTGTACAGACAGACCCATCAGAGATATTCTTCAACTAGCTGCCTCAATGTCATTTTTGAAAATATAAATTTATATTTATCTAACTAATTTCTCACACGGTGTGATAGAACACATGGCTGGCACCGCTCCCACGAGCTACGTATATTGCGCACGAACAACTCATACGGCATAATAACAACATCACAACGAATATCTTGATAAATATATTTACACGTTGTACACAATAACGGAATAGCTGAAATTTACGACCTCCTTGTGATGTCTCCAGACCTCGTGTGACGTTCTTTATTAAGTGTGTTGTGTCTGATAGATGTGCGGTGCCTACTTGTGCCTGAGGCGACACACTTACAGTTACAGCCGTCGTTGAGATACACTGTAATGTAACTCATACAATGAGCAATGCTGTGAAACCTGTTAACTTTCCTAACAGACAACTTTTCATAGTTTTGTATAGTAAATAGTTGAAAAGATGTAATGCGCTTAATAGTTGGAGATAAAAAAAAAACAATGCACAATACCCGTAAAGAGGATGGTGTGCGCAAGTTATAGGAACTTGATATACCTAACATCGTTGTAATTAAGACTTTTTCATCTCTTTGCTTCTAACAGAATTACCTACAGTACAGTTTACATTTATCCAATACTTTTAAAGAAATAAGCATTTCCAAGGAGCTGCTCCACTCAACATTCAGTTCTCAAGATTTCATTAAAGCAATGAAATCTTAAGACGTTTTTCTGTATCTTCCAGCATTATGTAAATAATCCCAAACAGCTATGAAGAGGCTTTGTACCGAAATCAGAAGCGGACGGCGATAATACTGAGCGCCGCTGTCCCGCGGTACGCTTTGTACCGGCGGAGGAGCGGTGAGGCGGCGGCGCGCAGACTTTAATATAACGTGACGGCGATGTGACGACGCCGTGACGAAATTAAAATCGGACTCGTCGTACTTAAATCCGTTTAGAGCTCTTAATGCGCTCCAGCCGCGCGTTTGTTCCGCCCCTCACCCCCCGACCCGTGCCGCGTCTCGCCCACAATATCATATTTACTATTTTCATCCCGACGCGAATTACTTTTCATTTTCCGCTGCGAGGCTCTTTCAAACGTCTCACTATCGTCAACTAGATTTATATAACTCGTTTCGTAGAGTTTAAATAAAATTCAAACGGTGTGCAGCTCGACGCGGCGCGGCGCGGTGACGTGCGGTGCTGTGCGGTGCGGTAAGACGGCGGCCATTAAACGAATATGTCTCCTCTGCCAGATAAATGTAATTCGAATGTTTTATGGCGTGTTCAGAGCTGAGGAGCACGCGACTGAGTTTCATTGACGTGTCAAATGTCCACGTAATTTCAACTAGGATTACAGTTTATTGGGATATCTGTATCACACAGATTGGCCTTATGTTTGTCGATTGATCCGATATGCCGTTTAATAGAATATAGTATTATATAACCATGTATGATTTCAAGGTAAACAACCTTAAAGACCTTGGCACTACCCAAAATGCAAAACTATAATATTCCTACTCCTCTATGGTATCGCAATCATATCAAATATTTGTGAAATTGTATGAGTAAGCCTAACAGGCAATGTTACTGTGCTGTAATGAGTATCGCAGCGGGACATTATGTATCTCCGAGTGATCTCGCGTAATGACGCTCGCTCCTCAGGCGCGAGTGCCCTTCGTTTTGCTCGCTGTCGTCGCTCACTTCGCTCCTGCACCTACTGTGACACTTATTTACTTAATTTCCGTCGCGCAATTGCTGTCATTGTATGTGAAACAATGCGCTGCACTCAGTCACAACAAGGGTGCCAGTCACGCAGGCACTGACTGGTCTCTTTCCTCAGTTAAACTAATCACGCTTCACTCGTTTCAATTACCCATGGTGTTTTACATATCAGCTTACAAAGTTATAAAACAAAGTTTAAGAGACGAGTTATCTGAAATATAAAACGTGGAGTTGTTGATCACCTGTCTTAACGATACGAGGACTCATAGTGTCGTGTTGTGATTGGTAGCACTCGCGCGCTCCCCGGTGCCTCCCGTCGGTGCGAACCGCTCCTAATCTCAGCAATTTATGTCAGTAATTTGTTCTGTGCGTCTGTTTGTCTCCTCCGCTAATCTGGAACATGCATCACGGTGAAACGTTCATTATTTTTTGACGAGGGAAGAAATCTTTTTTCGGTGTAATGTATGTGGCGCGCGGAACATGTAAATCAATCCGCTGCGAGGAGATAAATTGCCGGCACGTATTCTCGTTCTATAGTACAGTGTCGTGCAGTGCCGAGCGGCGTGTTCCCAGCGCCGCCGCCGTGTGTCCCACTGTATACTGAATATTTTTTTTATTTAATTATTGATAGGCGTTTGACCGCTGTATCAGCTGTTGATACGCGATAATGTTATCCACGATGGACCACACCTGCCTAGAAGTAACCTATTCACTTTTGACTTAAATATCCCTAGGTAGGAACTATCAGGAAACTTAGACTGCAAAGCAAGAATTCCACTCCTTAGGTGTATGCATAAATCTAAAAAATATAAAAAAATCTGACTTCACTAAAAAAAAGCACTAAAACGATGAAAATAACTTTAATTTCGGTAGACGGTGTTCCCCAGTATTTTTTGTTTCTTATTTAACACCGACTTCCGAAATTAAAGTTATTTTGATCAAACACTGTTAGGAAACATTGTTTTATTATGAAGTTCCCGTGTCCAGCTTCCACCTTCCAGCTTTATCATCAGACCAGTTCGAGAGTCCCTTATAGCCAAAATGCATCTCATGAAAATTCTAATAAGCCCAAACACGGCTAAGTACATTAGTTAATTACGGAGTTCTGGTGCATACCTTCCGGCTCTATTATCATCATCAGATTACATCGATGATACTATTTCCAACATAACTTTCAGAACCATTCATTTATTTGTATTGTCATAGCCGCTTAACTATCTTCATTGTGAGTGTTATCTATGTGAGTATGAAGTTCCGTTGGCCGTTTCTGGTCTTCTTCATCAGTTCCACTTCTTCAAATGTTATTTTTTGACTGTAAATGCTTAAGTTCTCGATGAAAATACCAAAATAACCATATGGTTGCCTATAATATTTGAAAAGTTCCCTCGATTTCTCGTGGATCCCATCATCGGAACTGGATTTTGAAAAAAATGGGACCAATCTGGAAGCATATTCTTTAAGGGAAAAAAAAATTGCAAATCGGTCCATAAACGACTAAGTTCTGAGGTAACAAACATAAAAAAAATACAACAACCGAATTGATAACATCCTCCTTTTTTGGAAGTCGGTTAAAAATGAAAGCGTTCCTAAAACTTCTGTTACGCCATACGTATAAGACGTTTACTATACACCAGTAGCGCATTGCCGTACGTCTGGTGGTCCGATGCTGGAACGGGTTTGACAGAACCAAATTGTACAATTTCGTTGCAGACTCCCGAAAATGTAACCAGTTGAAAACTAACAAGTTATCAACACGGCATCGTTGCTCAAAACTTTGAAGTTTTGACAAAATGAGTGCATAATTGCTGGTGATCTTGGCTCGTTTCTCAGCAGACTCAAGCTCATCATGCCGGTATCTGGCGGCCCATCTTAAAGATGCAGGTCAAAAAGCAATACTCAATATACGATCGAACTTGCGCTCGATTAAGGTAGAGCAGCTGATACAGTGTTAAGAAAAAATAAATAAAAATCTAGTTCAATCATAAAAGAGACTACCGTCTCTTTTTTGCTAGGATTTTTTAATTTTTGGCAGCCAGTTAAACTTGACTGAACTGAAATTGTGGGTGGATCAACGTTACCCCAAGAAGCTTGATAATCGGCACGGTTACACCACAGACTAATGAAGATAGGTGGGCCTCCATTTGGCGGAAAAAAGTCACACCTGGGTTTTGGCTGGACCGCCGTCAAGGACAAATTTTAACGTCTTTTCTTTTTTTCCTCTGTATCAAAGTTCGTCGGTCGCGTGTTTGGCACAACAAGCATAATCAGCGAGCGCATTTATAAGCGTGACGCCAATTATTCTGCGTTCTTCAAAAGCTTATTATTACTACAGAGTAATCGTAGACTCGCTCGGTAATTCGCAGTAGAAACGTAAAGTAGGCACATTTGAAGTGGGCATTACTTCCAATTTCGCAATATGCGAACCTTTTGGGTCTCATCTGCTGCGTGAAGTGATGTACCCGCGAGTACACCCGGCGACCAGGGGATTACAATCTGCAAAAATGTGATTAATTATCACATTTTTGCTATTAACTCTAAGGGATTGTTGTTTTAGGGTTATTCATTTTTAATGTATGTACAGAGGCCAGCTAAAGTGCTTGGATACCTTAACGCCTATTTTCCCTTGCACGTTAAAGTACAAGTTTTCGAAAATTTAACTAGATGGCGTTGGTTTCTTCACAGCTTAGTGGCGTCCAAAGGCAATCTCACAAAGTATAAACTTGACTTTTAGTCCGACAGTAAATAGACACATGCGTCATCAACAACTGACTGTAGTTCATAATTTCATCATTTAAATTAGAGTCAAGTTGACCTAGTGGTTTAGCACGTGCAGATAGATGCGTAAATCAATAAGCCGTGAGTTCGAATCTCACGTAGTACTCACACTTTTTGTAAGTTATTAATAACAAACAAAAGAAATCGGTAGGAATGATATAATAGTTATTAATAACAAACAAAAGAAATCGGTTGGAATGATATAATATTCCTACCGATTTCTTTTAATAAAGCTAACAAGTGGATATTTATTTATTTGTAATATAATATTCAAGTGGGTAGTTACTCAACAAAATGAAAAAAAAATGCAGGTAAACAGGCTCATCAAACAAAAAGGCACTATTAAAAAAATAATATGTTTATTTCTTACAATTTATTAATCACTGTTTATTAATCATTGTTTATTACTCACCGTTTATTAATCACCGAATAAGATTATAATATTATATATAACTTCTTATTAAGGCCATAGCTTAAGTATTCGTTTCCGAAATCGGAAAGAGGATTGAAGCTTATGTAACCTTAACAAACAAACAATAGACCAGATAATTTTATCCCAAATGTCAAAAGGATTAAATGTAGCCTAAAAACTATAAAATTGCATAATAAAATATCAAGTGTTCATAAGTTTTTTAAGTTGTTTTATATACGGGTATTAAGTTAAACACACATAACAAGGTCTCCAGTTAATACAGAGAATAAGTACTGAATAAATAATATTAATTCAGTATTATAATTATTTATCATCTTGACGCCACAAACATAACTGTCCGTGTTCACTGGACTTAAAAGTTTTTTCATCAGTAAAGATGACACTACTCTAATCAAAGTTTATGTGATCCATATAGCAAGGATTTCACAACATGCCTCCGATAATGCATCTTTTCGCTAAGTATGAAGAGCACGATGAACAGTGTCAACGCTTGTGTCAAATAAACCAGCATAGTGGTTCGTCGACAGAAATCCATTTTCTTCGTACTCCCTTATCATGGTTTGACGCTGCAACATGTTTATTAGTTTTAGTCTGCCAGCTCTTTTATGGTGTTTCAAAGAACCCTACTAACCTAATCGTCCTACCCATAGAGCAACTGTTTTTCTCTGCAACAATAAAACAGAAATATATAATACCCAATAATGATTATTATATAGGTTTTTGTTATATAAAAAAAGAAAAAAAATCTACTTACGTTTACACCGGTCTCTCTGGCTATTCCTGACAAGTTTTTACCTTGATTATGCATAACAATTATTTGAGCTCTTTTTAGTAAATCCAACAATGCATATCTACACATTTTGGTAAAATAAGTAGACAATACACCTGGTTAAAAATAAAATTCAACGAAAAGCACTGGAACGAGATAATCGAAATTAACTTAGCGAACAATCAATTGAGCTATGTCATAACTCTGGTCTAAGTATTATTTATACTACCTACTAGTTATTATTTATAAATCCATATTCAACCTACCCTCTCAAGTTTGAAAACTAACACATAGATAATTAAATATTTATAAATTGATATTCAATTTCAATATCTTCATCTCTTTAAAAGAAACTATAAATTATTTCAGTGTTTGAAGAAACTAAAAGAAAGTATAAAAATAAACATTAATTAAGCATTAATCATTTGAAGCACAGCGACGCCATCTATTAACACTATAATGTAACGTTGTCGATAGCAACATTTCAATCTGGTTTTACGCTAGATGGCGTCATTTCCCGCTTCACGCGATTTTTTTTCTGTACTATCCATGCACTTTTGCATGAGACTTTACCATTGAATTTAACCGTATATTATACAGCCCGATTGAAATCAATAAAGAAGTTCTATAGGAGTATTGTATAAGTGTTGCCGTAGCTAGGCTGTGGATACCACTTACCAAGTATAGCAAGTAGTAGTTATTTTTAATACGACTGTAATCCATTCATGAGACGACGTGAAAGCGGCTTACCGACGCATACATGAACTTACATTAGCACCGCTTATGTGATTATACAACGCCGACTGAGGGTCTCACAGTTGGCTGAGTCGGTGGTTGTACGGCAACAGTAGGTTATCCGGTAAAATGCTATCTACGTGTTGAATAAACGAATCAAGGTCATGGGCAAATGGCAGGCGTAGTTGTTTTAATTCTTCTGTCTAATAACTTAAAAGCGATTTGCTAATACACTGACAGCCATGACTGTTTGTTTGATGCATACTGTACATGGGCTACATGCTACGCCGGCGCCGCCCGCTGACTCCAGTGTCAAAGATCAAATAAAAAAAACTATTTACGAAAAAGTACAACCGAGTTCCAAAACGAAACAAAAAATGTAAAATAACTTTAATTTCGGAAGTCAATGTTTCTGATTTTGTTTCTTAATTTTTTTTTAGTTGTGGTATTCCACAGCTATATATAAATAGTGAGTAAGAGACGTCATCGAGAGTACAACTGTGCGGTCACGCTATGCTTTGTTGATTTTTTTTTTTGAAACTAGTTAAAAGTGCTGTTATAACTGCATATTGCCAATAACTCTATAAATAAACATTGGAACTTACGAATTAAATAATCTCTACTGTGAATTAAAGTGATTAAGTTTATTAAACCAAAAATAAATAAGTGTACAGTGAAGGTGAACATAATATGTGTTCTAAGTTGACAATTAACCTTTATTTTAAACATACCGAAACACTATTTTGTGACCAAAAGTCATACTTAGGTAGTGGTCTTTTGACTTCGACTTTTTGATTCTAGGATATGCTGATTTCCTAACGATGTTTTCCTTCACTGTTTTGAGAGTAGTGGTGAAGAAAAAAATTACACAAACTAAAGTGCCTGGCTGGGTTTGAACTCATTAATTACAACTCTTAAGTCGGGTCCGTTACTACTGGGTGTTTAAAACAAATAGGTGTGTTCAGCAAAATGCCATACAAATAGCTACATACATTACATAGTATAACAGTTACCCAACAGTGTCACCTGCCCGGCTCAATTTAGGGGCTTGTTGTTTTTAGACAGTCTCCAAATGGAGTCCCGATTTGGAGATGCATAAAAATTAAGCTTAGTGTGTGCCCAGGAATGTAGTTATCGTGACTTCAATGTAAATATGATGGCTAATTTATCCAATATAATTATATTTGCTAATGACACTTTCCTTATTTTTAAAATAGATAGGAAAGATGCGGATGTCTTGCATGTCAACGAAAGTCTGGCTGTTCTTACGAAATGGTTCGCTGCTAATAATCTCTTATTAAATGCGAATAAAACTAAATGTATAGAGTTCTCATTACCGAATGTCCCTCAAGTTGGCTAATCTAATTCATGACGGCAACAAACTTGATCTTATTACGGAAACTGTGTTCTTAGGTTTAACTATCGATTTTAAACTGCAATGGGGCGCTCATATTAGAACTCTTTCAGGTAGACTAAACTCAGCCGCATATGCCGTAAGAAAATTTTTTTTACAAAAAAAAAGATAACCGACTTCACTAAAAAAAACACTAAAAGGATCAAAATAACTTTAATTTCGTAAGTCGGTGTTTCTTGGTATTATTTGTATCTTATTTAACACCGACTTCCGAAATTAAAGTTATTTTGATCCTTTTAGTGTTTTTTTTAGTGAAGTCGGTTATCTTTTTTTTGTAAAAAGTTTTTATTTCACTCTTTTTAGTTGGGATATACTTATAAACAGGGTGCCTATTTCTCATGACAATTCCAATTAATCCAAAAACTACTAGGTTACATTGTTTTATTATGAAGTTCCTGTGTCTACCTTCCACCTTTCGGCTCCATCATCAGATCAGTTCGATAGTACCTTATAGCCAAAGTGCATTTCATGACAATTCTAATAAGCCCAAACACGGCTAGGTTACATTGATTAATTACGGAGTTCCGGTGCATGCCTACCGGCTTCATTATCATCATCAGATCAATTTGATGATGCCATTTTCAACGAAACTATTCAGAACTTTTAATTTAATTGTATTATCATAGTCGCTTAACTATCTTCATTGTGAAACTTATGCGAGTATGAAGTTCCGTTGACCATTTCTGATCTTCTTCATCAGTTCCACTTCATCAAATGTTACTTTTTTACTGTAAATGCTTAAGTTCTCGATGAAAATACCAAAATCATTTTGCAGTTGCCTATAATATTTGAGGAGTTCCCTCGATTTCGCCAAGATTCCATCATCAGATCCTGACTCGGTGACTATGGGACCATTTGGAAAATATACCCTTTGTAACAAAAAAAATATTTTTTCAAATCGGTTGGCAAGCGACGAAGTTATGCGCGAACAAACATAAAAAAAATACAAACATCCGAATTGAGAACCTTCTCCTTTTTTAGAAGTCGGTTAAAAAATAAGGCAACTAACAGATGTAGCCACAGCTAGGTTAGTTTACTATGCTTATTTCCACAGTATTATGTCTTATGGCATTTTACTGTGGGTATCTGAAACTGATGTACACTCAATTTTCATATTGCAAAAGAAAGCAATCCGGGCTATTTATAAAATGAGTCTTCGCAAGTCCCTCAGAAATAAATTTGAAGAAATCGATGTGCTGACTCTGCCTTCTCTTTATATCTTAGAAAGTATTACGTATCTTCGTAAAAACCTAGGACTCTTCAAAATTAGAAGCGGTTCTCATAACATAAATACACGTAGTAAATACGAAATTCTATTACCCAAATGGAGATTAGCTAAGACCAGCAAGTCATTTTTAGTAAAAAGCATACGCTTTTATAACAAGTTACCAAAGGTGGTGACTGAACTTAGCGAAGGAAAGTTCAAAACCCATATTAAGCATGTCCTAACTAAAAAAGCGTATTATAAGCTTAAAGACTATGTCAAAGCACGCTTGTTTGGCAATGACTGCTTCTGCACATGTGGCCCCCTGGTAGCTCATAATATTGAGTAAATGTTGTAATATATATTTTCTTTTTGTTTTCTAACACATTGCTTTTGCAATATTTTTTTATTATTATTTATTTTGATAACGTATCATTTATTAATAATTGTAAATATTTATGTACTTGTTTTTATTTATATAGCCTCTTTTTTATAATGTGAATGTGAGAACACTGTAGACTCCGCGAATTCTTAGGTTACTTGTTATTATGATTATTTTTATTGTACTTTTTAGTACAACATTGACCAGCCTACACTGTCCTTAAATAATATCTACTTATGCTGTAATATGGAAATATTGTAAAAACAATTTTTTATTTTTTAAAAAAGATTAAACCATGGAGTTTCTTGTCAGTTCGTCTCTATAGAAAACGACCTATTTGGAACCGTGCACTAGCTTCTGACGTTTTATAAGTGCCCATGTAGGCATATGTGAAATAAAAAACCTTTTGACTTGACTTTGACTTTGAATAATTATTGTGTCTCGTTAAAGGCTGGACAGATGACGGGTGAGAAATTTCTTTCCACAAATGCCATTAATGAAGAGTTGAAGTTGAAGTTGACGGGTGAGAAACGTCAGATTTTTCCAAGCCGTACACTTATGTACAATAACCACTTGCCACTCATCATCCATTGCGGACATCATACAGAGTGCACGCCGAGTCTCACAATAGTAATAAAGCGTTTGGTCACGGACTGCGATAAGTTTCCCACCGAGGCGCACCCTGATACCCCCCATCATCCCCTGCCCGCTGCCCGCGCGGCTGCTCACCCGCACCGCGGTACACGCGCGATTTGTCTCCAGGCGAACAATGCGCGCCACATATTATCGCGCGCTCCCGGGACGAGCTGTAATTGTTCGCGTTTTGTTTCGCTATTGTGAGGAAACGGAGGAGACACCTAATGGAAGCAAACGTGGATAAATAGTTGCGGACCACGGCTCTCTCTGTTCTCAAACAGTAGTTTATGTCACAATCATAAAATGCACGTATATATATATATATAGAGAGAGAGAGAAAGATTTCAAAATATGAACGCGTTTACGTACGAGCCTCCCGAACATTGGTCAGGGGTGTTTTGGTTACTAAGACAGTAATTAATGTCGCTCGAATTAACTTGAAAATGAGCCTCCTGCGATATTGTTCGCTTCTGACAGCAGTGGCACTCACACTAAATCAGTCGCCTGACATTGCTTGTGATAGCGAACTACTGCTTTCATCATGAGTGTGGCATTCATTTTTATTTTTGAAAAGGTAATCTAAAATACATACACCAGCTTTACCGAATTTTTAAAATTAAAACATAAATAAATAAAAAGGAATCTAGGTGGTGGCTGCACTCGTACAGAACGCTCGTTCAGAAGCAAACAAGTGCAAAGTAACAATTGTCGTTATTCTAACTTGCAACCACAGTCCGCCGCGCAGCCGCGCTCTCATGATGAAGTAATAACATTAACCCCTCCCCGAACTGCTTCCGACCCCCCGCAGCCTGGCGCACGAGCCCCAGTACTCTCCTGCCAGTGCAGCTGCAACCCAATCGTATTCTTTGTAGTTTTCATTTGAAACCGATACGGAATGGAAGCACCGCGATACCACAAGAATACTGATCGCGTGCACATTAAGGGTGCTTGTAAAACGTCCACGACTCATGATTCCGCGCGACAAACGATCAGTTCGAGACGAGTGCTGATTAATGAGTCATCGGCGGCGACACTTTGAGTGCGCCATCAAGCGTACCTGTTGTCACAAAGTGAGCGCCACGACGTGTCACTGTGGTCTCGAATACAGTTCGAGTACACCAAGTACGTGAGCACTACACTCGTCAACTTGTGTTCGCGACAAGCGGATGAGACTGTCGACGAGATTACTTTTTGTGAGTGCACGAACTGTGCCATAATTGTATTATGTAGATATCCGAGGCACAATTTTTATATTTTTATGGCGCCATTGAAATGTTTAGTGCGAATAAACCGCAAAGAGACATTACAGACGAATTGCTCTAAGCGAAGCGAGCTGAGACGAGCGTCGTAAACTGTATCGATGTTAATGCCGCGCCGCGCCCGCTCGTGCCGCGACTTTTCGCACTTACGAGCGTCTGTTTCAAACAATTTTACTTGCCGCGCCTCGTCCGTCAATTTGTATCACAGATAACTTGATTTGCGTCGTTATTTATTAGAATTTACGGTTACATTTATCAACAGGTGATGTGAATATGAATCACGGTTAAATAATGTAAAGTACGAGCTACCGCACTATAGGCTAAGTGACGTAACAGAACAAAAGCAACTTTAGTGGCCACTTTCAAATAAACAAAAGTCAATAATACCCAAAACCTTATGATGATTCTCAATCTGCAGCTGAAGTAGCAGCAGTTTTCGATGTTAGCATCAAAATAATAATGGTTCATTTGCGTCAAAATAGCAAGGTAAAAATGCTGGAAAAATGGGTGCCCGACGAATTGATTGATTGCCAGCAAGAAGCACGCGTCGAGTCGAGCTTTGTACTGTGCAACAGGCACACAAACGAAGGCATATTGAATCGCATTGTTACTTGCGACGAAAAATAGATTCGGTCCGAAATTCGCAAGCACTCAGCAAGTTGGTTAGATCCTGGATCAGCACCTAAACAAAGCCCCAAACAAAAACTGACTCCTAAAAAAGTGATGGTCGCTGTTTGGTGGTCTAGCGCCGATGTTATTCATCACACTTTAAATATTATAAAGAGGTAAGTTTGCTTTTTTGTTTGTAGGAGGTAATCTCCAAAAATATTGCTTATATTTTTTCACCGATAGAAAGCTGCTTTATTTTTGAGTGACATATATAAAGGCTAATGCGGGTGAAGCTGCGGGCAATAGCTAGTATTTTTTTTTTTTATATAATCCAGTGTTTGACTGCGACCTCACCAGATGGTAAGCAGAGATGCAATCATTGATGGAGAGGCGTACTAGTTTATTAAGAGCCTATTCACTCTAGCCTTGAAGACACCTAAATTATAGTTAGACGGGAAGACCGCAGCAGGTAAATTGTTCCAGTCCTTCGATGTACGCGGTATAAGCGACGAAGCGAAACGCTTAGTCCGGACCGTTGAAGTTTCAACAACGTAAGGGTGGATACTCGCCGTACGTCGGGTTTTCCTATGGTAGACAGGAGATGGCGGAATCGAGTCATGCAATTCCTGCGCACACTCTCCAAAATTTAACCTGTAAAATACCGATAGGCTGGCTACCCTGCGCCTGTGTTTGAGGCTTTGTAGATTGGACTTAACCAAATCTGGACCCCCAATTAGCCTCTTCGCACGTCTTTCCACTGGGTCCAAAGCTGCTAGATGGCATTTTGCAGCACCAGCCAGCATATGTGACTGCAGTACTGCACACACGATCGAACCTGTGCTTTGTATAACATTAGAAGTGGTTCCGGTGTGAAGTACCGTCGGACCGGTTTTGCGAGTGTTTGCCTGACACCGACGCATGCCACCGCAGTCTGGTCGCGGTTTTATTTAAAAAATTGTTCTGGTCTTTTCTCGGTGATCTTAGGTAATAAACCGGATCCGGTAGTTTCGATATTTTTCGGCATGCCATTGTGATGCCGTTTCCATTGGGTACGTGGAATTTTAAGTGACGTAAACTGTCGATTATGGCAGTTTCGATATGTTTTATTAAGCTGGTTTCCTTCTAAATAATCGAAAGTGACAGTTTCGATTGATATATTATCAGTGCAGTTTATTTTTGAAAAAAAAAATAGTTATTATCATATACTATATGATAGTTTATTTTTCTCAAATACTATTCATAATTAACAAAAATCATTTTTGACTAATGATTTTTAAACCCAACCCAAATGAATATGAAACCAAATTTATATACAGATATAGTCATTAATGACAAATTTATACATAAAATAAACTTCAATCCACTCTCTTGTAAAGTAAGTTTTTTGAATTCCGATAGTTTACCTAGGGACAATCAGACAGACATGTCACCAACTAACCAAAAAGTTAGTCAGTTATCTAAAAATGTAAAATCATTGCAAAAACAATGTCATGATGAAAAAAAAATATAATAATTTATTGCGTGCAGAAGTGGTCATTGCAAAACAAGCGTGCCTTCAACGGGGTCTTTAATATTGAAATCGTACCCGGAACCAATTGAAACCGTGCACTAGCTTCTGACTTTTTATAAGCACCCATGTAGGTATAAATACTATAACTATGTGAAATAAAAATAATTTGGATTTCATTTTGTAAACAGTATTTTTATAAGGACACGTCGGTCGACGTGGGTTTTAAACTTTTCTTTGAGTTAGCTGCTTATTAGTGTTACGTACAGCTCATTTATCGGAACACGGTATTGGCGAGCGCAGTGCGATCCGTCACGCGTCTCACATGCGTGATAAGGCGATTAACTACAAAACAAACCATGTTCAATAGCAAATAAAATACCTTATCATCGAAACCATACCTAATCATCGTGTGAAACAAATTGATAAATTAATCTCTACTTGTCTGCTGCAAAAAATTGCTAATAGGTACCAACTACACGAGAACATGCCAATTTCCCTGTACTTATTTAATGACAGTGGTCGACTATTTTTGTTTTAATTGGGTTCATGATATCCCGTATATCAATATGGGATATGATTCGTAGAGATTCTGATTCACTAAATCCAAATTGGTTCACAGATTAAATCTGTCACGTTCTTGGGATATTGCTATTTTGTTGTTTATGAGTAGGTTTCAGTCCTACTTCAGAAATAATAATGGCGTCTCTTTTGTCCTTATAAACCGCGCTTTTTTGCGTCAGTGTGGAACAGTCCAGTCTCAAAACTCGTCTTGTAATTTTTCTGTGTTAGCCGTGATGACTTGATGTTCAAAGATAAATTCAATTATTAATTGAAAAAACGAATCTCGAAAAATCTAGTTTGTAAACCATAAAACACGGCCTTCTTTTTTTTAACCTTAATCAAATAGATAGATAGATAGATCTATCACTCAAATATGGAAATTACATCTAAATTTGACATGTTAAAGAAATTATGGCTAGATATTTTGATTTACAATGTTGTTAGTTGTTATTTTGATGACGACCAGTGTAATACAGGCGTAACTACAGTATTTTGAATAATAATTGAGCTGTCTAAATATAATTGTGATCCTACAACTTTGATTCAATTTTTTTTTTATATCTGGTGATCAGAGAAATTGTTTCGATTTCTTAGGGTCTCCGTTGACAAGAGGGTTGCTATTAGATATCAATCACATCGCCGAAACTCAGTAGAGCGCAGTGGATTGTCAAAGAATAGAAAGAAAGAAAAGATAAACCGTCTTTTTCTTCTGCTTTTCTTTATTAAGATTTTGAGCCTAGTCTCCACAGGTTATGTTCAGGCTTCTCAGAGTCCGGTAGAAAATAAAAAAAAAACGATAATTCACGCTAAACAATTCCATACAGATAGGTACGTGGGTACGAGTATCTGTCTATCGGGGTATGGTTATCGCACTGAGTGCGTTTTAGTCCTATGCGGACCATTGTTCGTGGTAAAAATACGAGTATAGTATATGTAGTAACCTGTCATTGTTAACTTTCCTAAGTTTAAAAGAACGAGAAATAAAGAGCGAGTACATAATGTATCATTCCTCCCACCTCTTCGTTAATTTGTGTTTTGTATGTTACAAACTGCCGCATACCCATCGCTAGCGACGCTTCAGACCATGAACATCTATTCACGAGTGAAAGTATTACAGACTGTATCTGGTTTGGGACGCGAATTCATGTCATCACGTTCAAGTAACTATATATTTTGAAATACAATATGTTACTTTTTCGACTTATGCATGAAAAGTAGGGAAATGAGAGTGTGCTCCTTAATAGTTAATAGTATCATCCCACTCGACAGGTTCGATTTTCTGTTGAAGAAGTAAGATACAAGGCAGCAAGCTGAAAGAGTGTAGAACATTTCTCAAGAAATTACGTCATGTGGCCCGGGCCATGATCTTCTTGACCTATAGATAGATGCATACGCTAGTGGTAGAGCGCCGCATTTGTTGAAGTACCTCATACGCCCACACCGCCACCGACGACGACGACACAGTAATACATTCGCGCCTGAGTAATCATTTATTTACAATAAGTACACACGATACAATACAGTAGTTATAGTCCTAATTCGTCATTGTTCTCTCGAGTAAGAGCTCTTGTGTTTATTCTAGTGTACTTGGCCCTCTGTCAGGTATTGTGTTACATTACAGCGGTGCCCCCCCCCCTTCCCGCTTCCTGCTCGCTCCGCGAAAGCTCTGCACAGGATTGAGAGGGATTATTTCACAAGATTAGGCTACCATCAGTACACGTGTAGACACGCGCTGACCACGTTCGTGTGAAAGCTTTGTTTCAACGCTTGATCAATGGGTATCATATTAATTATAAAATTTTAGTCCGTCATTGAGTTTTACAGAATAGATAAAGAGGTGAAAGAGCTCAATATAGAGTTAAGCAGTTGGTTGGTCAAATGAAAGAAAAGCCCGGAGTAGTGGAACGCAAGGCAAACAAGAAACATAGGAGAAGTCTGACACTATATCTTATTGATGTAACACTTATTGTAATGTTCATCGCATTGTAATTTGTAGGTGTAATCACGTTTTCCTAATACGACAACATTTTCATGTACATTGATTGGTGGTAGTAATTGAGCAGTAATACGTGTGTGTTCACTGATAGTGAGCAGGGCCGCGATGGCATTGTAATTACTTACCAACATCATTAACATTTCGCTTATTTCTTCAGATTAGGTGCTTGAAATATTTATGTTGTTGGTCTGATGCACTATTTCTGAAGTTGCATGTCACTATGTTACTCTAACCGTCAGCCCCGGCGTCGTTTACTTTCATGATAATGAAAAATAGAAGCATACTTTGCCGTATTTTTGCCGTAGTTATATTGTACGTCAGCCGTGTTGGTTGTCAACCGTCACACTGGGTGACTGGCAGTACTGCTGCCGACCAAAAATTTCTGAGCCCGATTCAATATAAATGCTAATAAGTTGAAAGACAAACAGATATACGGAAATATGGATGTACAGCGAGACGTCGTCGTCGACAACTTACCTGCGCAACTTGTTCCAGCTCGCTAAAGCGAATGCCGCAGCGCGCCGGGACAAGTTACAAGTTATATTAATCTTGTACATACCTTCTGTCTGTCATCCTGCCACCAGCAGTGAATCGCTACCTTACTTTAGTAGGCTGGTCGATCTAAAAATGCTTTAAGGCAAGACTTGTATGAGAAGTCAAGAGGTGTGTGTTGCACGACGACTGAAAATGTTACAAAAAAATGCAAGATGTTGGATGTGGTTTAGCTTGTACCTTCTCAGATTATTAGCTAATCTCAGCAAGTACTACTTTACATATGACTATACATTCGATTAGTTTCTCTAATTTACTCGAGAACATGAAACACAGCGATAATCTGGGATTAAGCACTTACCATCAGGTGGGATCGCAGTCAAGCACTGGTTTATATCAATTAAAAAAAAAAAAAAAAAAAAAATTAAGCATAACATAAACTCGGCGTCATAAAAATCGCACCACTCCAAAATAGCATTTAAGTCTGTCCATAATGTTCATCCATGTACGCAAATGTTTTACTCATTTATTTATTCATCTGCTGTAAGTATGTTTAATGACTTTTTTCAAAGAGTAACATCTCATAAATAACTGATTTAGAATAGAATTCAGAGCACCAACTCTTTCATAAACGTTATTAAAATACCCATTACAGGATTCACTAATACCACTACTCTAGAAGTGTAGAAGTAATAGTCAATGTTCTATCTAGCCCATCCCAGTTACCATTCTCTCCACAATGACGATGACCTAAGCCGCGCTTCGGATCCCACGGGGGTGCCCTTATTGTGTAGTTATATATGCAAGGACGGGAAAACTAATTTTATGTGCATTACCCGGATTGGAGGTGCCCGCGGACAAGGGTCTCGTCTGTACACACCAGAGATCCTGAAAGAACATGTGGTCCTCTTTGGTACTTTTTGTTGACAGTGAGTTCATGTAATTTTTCTAACTGACTTTTTGACATTTCAAAAGTGCCTTTAAAGGATTTATTTGAAATAAAATGCTTTGAATCTGTCAATGCATGATAGGCTTTGAATCTGTCAATGCCCTCTGTCACACCCCGAGTTAATTGTAAGGGTAAACTTACAAGAGGCGGGGAACGTGATATTTAAATTTGATTTGAATTCCATTAATCACCTTTAGAACGAGCAGGTCTTGAAAAGTAATCTTTTCAAAACCTTTAAGACGCCGACAACACTAGCTTTTTAGTTATTTTTAACAAAAAAATATTATAATTGTATTTTTTTATTGTTTAATTGTAATATAAAACGTATATATAATTAATCTATTGCAAACAAGTTTTTTTTAGAATTTTTTGATATTTTAGAAATTTTTTGTCTTGGTAAATGTATCAACATTTTTTGAACGCTTCGTTTTTGAAAACTTGTTTAGATTATTACAAAGGATAATTCTGAAGTGGTTAAATTTTTATGACACCGAGTGTAGTATCACATATAGCTGCAAGTCAAAAGAAATCATGGATGGAAAGAACGCATGTTAGTTTATAAGTCAATAAGCAGTAGGCTTGCTCGGTAAGTTGCGTTTCAAAGGTATTACATTATTAATTAATGTTTAAATTTTTTGTCTTTCTTGCGGCAGTCCTCATTATTAGCTTGCGATGTCGTCGACTTATGTGTATCATAATATCGACACATGCCCGGTTGTAACTCAGTTTTAGGCAATTTGAATTCTGCACTTCATGCAATCATATTCTTATGAGTGTAACTCAAAATGACCTTAAAACTGAGTTAGAATTTTATTCCCTGCAGGTGTTGATATTATAATAATTATGTACAATCTGTAGGGGAGCAGTGGTGGCCGAGTGGTAAAGGCCCCGACTTACAAGTTGTAAGTCGCGGGTTCAAACTTTGTGTAATTTATTTCATCACCACTGCTCTCAAAACGGTGAAGGAAAACACAGTGAGGAAACCAGCATGTCCTAGAACCAAAAATTCGAAGACATGTGACATCCACCAACCCGCACTGGGCCCGCGTGGTAAATTACGGCCCATTTCCTCTCCTAGAGAGGAGGCCTGAGTCCCAACAGTGGGAACATTATAAAGCCTACTATGCTATGCTATGTACAATCAATTCAATTATAGTGCTTTTGACACCTCATAGCACTGCGTAGCACCTTCGTAGCGCGTAGCAACGTAGGCCCTCTACGACGCGTGAAGCTCTGCAAGATGCTCTGCATATGTATTGTGACACATTTTACCCGTACTCATTTACACACACATACTTGGACTAATATTAATCATGTTGCAGAATGATACAATTATCCACAATTTCAGTCTAGGTAGCCGGCGCTGCGCATGAAAGTCGACTGCTACGTAGGACGTGCACGGAGAAGAGTGTTCACTTGATGGTGAGGCGCAGTGGACGACCTCGCTTTATGCTCGTCCAAGCGAAGCTAAGGTATGGAATGACACTTTCAGACTTTGTTTTTTAAGGTGTGATAACAATAATAATTGATTTCTAAGAGTTTTGTGGAGCAAGGTTTAAAAAAAAAAAACGATGAGAAAGAAAGAAATAAATACATTTATCTTCAAAAGTAACCCTTGTTTTGTATCTACCGAGAGTGTATCAGCTCATCCTGGTGACTTGTTTAACTCGTGACTATGTCGTGAGTTATAATACATGTTTGTTTAGAGCTGACGACATTCTCGTATTGATTGACAGTTCCGACGACAAACAAGAAAGCATCGAGATGCCTAATGTGTAGCACAGCACTCACCCGCAGCATTTGCGGCATATTGTACCGGCTCGAGAATGCACGCCGCCGTCGCCGCTGTATATCGCGTCGCGTAGTTCTCGACAAGTATTGTTCCCGCGCACGCACGCATGGTGACAACACGCGCCCATCAGCGCCTGCAGAACATTTACACTAATCTCGCTCGTCGCACTCATAACAACCCGGTCTCTCAAAATTCATTTTGCGCAAAGAAAAAGAAAGATTTGTTTATGGCATGTTCATCAAGTGTCGCCACAATCATCATTCGACACCGTCTTGCATCCATTGAATACCCACGACGTTTGCTGGGTCGTTGGTTCACCTCATTACAAGAGCATGAATGTTAAATACAAGTAGAGGGGTACAATGTCCACTTGCCGTGAAGATCCGTGAACTCTAGCGTAGAGTACGAGGCGCACGGCGGCGGCGGTGCGGCTGCGGGGCTAGTGTGCACGCGCCAGGGGCGAGTACGTGTGTATGGAGAGTACGCGTATCTCGCTGACTACTGTCAGTGCTCACTGCTCCGTACACTCCATACCCGCACCTGTGTGACGTCACTGTCATTACACATAACCAGTACCTCAAAAATAAATTATTTATTAGTAATTAGCTGACCCGGCGTACTTCGTACCACCTGATATATTCTACCGATTGCGATGAAACAAAACCCAAGTAATATATCAAGCTACACATAATTTTAATGTATAAAAGTTATCTACATTGATTTTGTACATATTACACGTGAGCAACTAAAAGTTTCTACAGATTTATAATATTATGTATAGAGACGAGTACCATAAATAATGGCCTATCGGAAAAAAAAACTAAAATAAGTAAGTACTCCTAGTTTAACATTTACCTGCAAAGGTACCAATGATTTTCAAATTATAATAATATAGTTCCTTATCAAACTTGAAACAAGTCCTCCTCGCATTCAAGAGTGCATACCAAAGCGTTGCGTTTGCCGCTGCCTCAGGCAGGAAAATTATTTAATTACATAATTCAAGAAATAAACAAAGAAATAGTCTACCTTTTATAGCAGAACCTTTCGTAATAGTAATATCAAGTTAGTGATCGCAGTTACACTGGTACCGGTGACACGTCACGACGTATTGGACGTGCGACAATGTCGGCCACATATGACGTCATGGGCCCGCGGCGCTGATCAACACGCCGGGGACAGGCTGCAGCGCTCACTAAACTATTTGCTTCCGCACCGACTCCGCCTCATTATAGCAAGAAAGCGTCGTCTTTTGTGCTTGTATTTATTTCTGTATCCTAACAATAGCGCATTGTGACGCGGCGGACGCAATCAAGCGCCTCCCCGGCCTACCGCGCGCTCGCTTGCTTGCGTGCTGCATCACTACACGAATCTGAAACGTTCAAAAGTTCATCACCGCTTTGGTTTTGATAGAAATTCTTTTTTACTATAATCCTTGTCACTTACTGTAACCAACCATCATTATGGTTAACACCGCGATTCAGAGTAATCAAACTCGTATAGGTTAAGTTAGCGGGCGGGAGCTCCGCTCCGCTTACCACGTGGTAATTTTTTTTTAAACTTTTTTTAACCAACCATAAATAGGAGCCAAAATGTAAACGGATGCAACGCTATATCGGGAACTTCGGGACTATGATTGGGATTGTTGAGAATGTTTAACGATATCCTATTGGACACATCAGGGCGACGACGTCGACGTTAACCACGTGAAGCACGCGGCCGTGTGTAACTACGATGTAACCCACCGTTATACACGACCAAGTGCTGCTGATGATCAAATACTTTATGTGGGACTGTTGTTTCCTGGCATTTGGGATCCACTGTGAAATTGGGAGTTGCGAGTTAAATTCTACAGAAATATTTTACATGTACCGTACTAATATTATTTAATTTTCAGTCTTCAACTCTACCTGCCTGACCATTACTTTTACGATTAATCTACTAAACTAATTACAATGACATATGATGTCAAGATAGATTGGACATTGGACACTACTTATTCTGAGATTAGGTTCCCTTAAGATAATTTCTGATTTTCACACGGACGAAGTTGCTGGCAGAAGCTAGTTTTTTTTATATCTGTTACAGCTAATAGCCGAAGTGCGGCTAGACCTAGTCATAGCCCGTTACAACTAGGTGCAGCCGGCCACGTTCGGTTAAACTTAGATATAACCTACTTATCTTCGGTTAGAACTAAGAGTAGCCTTCATCATAGCGGCAAGAACTAGTTACAGCCGCACACCTGTGGTTAAACTTAGGTGTATCCTATTTATCATCGGCTAGAACTAGGTTTTCAGTGCAGTTAAGTATTGCAGTTTTGTTTTGAGATTCTTATCAAGCATTTCCCGATTGATTCTATTATATTGACAGGAATGTTGAAGTGACATTTCTATTTAAGTAATTAATAAAACTCAAAATATAATAAATCTTCTCTTCAAAAAAAAGAGCTACGCATCTTAAGCTGGGTATTCATTAGGCAACATTTGTTAATAAACAAGTAGTAAACACTTGTTTATCACCGAGTTTACCTTAAAAAAAGTTTCAGAAACTTAGCCGTCTACACTTGTCAGGTGCTAGCATACTTTATACCCAGTTATACACAAAGGTAAAAAATTTAAATATAAAAATTAAAGTCACCCTAAGGGCAGCGGAAAGGGCTCTGCTTCTCTCTGACTCACGACCCATTGCAACAGAATAGATTTCACCAAAAGGACTATGTTCGGAGTTTCCTTGCATGGTCACATCAGAAATGAAGATATCTGCAGGAAAACCAAGGTCATCGACATAGCTCAAAGAATCGCCAAAATTAAGTGGCAATGTGCAGGGCACAAACATGCAAAACAGATAGTCAATGAGGATGAAAGGTTCGGGAGTGGCAACTATGTACCGGAAGACGCAGCTTTGAAATGCCTCCCACAAGGTAGACCGATGACCTGGTGAGAGTCGCGGGAATCCGATGGATGCGAGACGCACAGGTCTGGTCATTATGACGACGCTTGGTCTATGTCAAACAGAGAAAGAAAGAAGAAAGAAAAACAATTTATTTACGCGAAATGACGCAATCTTAAAACTAGCTAATAAACATAAGCAATAGGTAGGGAAGATATGCGTCACATCCGCGCAAAACGGCCAAACGCTCAGCATAAAGCTGCGGCCTCGCGCATAATGCGACAAGCTCACAGCGCTGGTTTTTAGCGTAGGGCAGTCGTGCCGATCCTGCCAACTATCGGCCGATTTCAATAACCTCCATACTCTGCAAGATTATGGAGCGTGTATTGAATTCGCGCCTCCTGGCATACCTGGAAGGTAACGATCTCCTCAGTGACCGACAATACGGGTTTCGCCACAATCGGTCTACTGGGGACCTACTAGTGTATACCACTCACATGTGGGGCGAGGCCCTCGAGAAGACTGAAGAAGCGATTGCTGTCTCCTTAGACGTCTCGAAGGCCTTCGACAGAGTATGGCACGCCAGCCTTTTGAGTAAGCTTCCAGCGTACGGCATTTCCCATTTTTTTTTTTTTTTTTGTTGCCGGGGAAAATCCTCATGGATGTCTTTCGCCTGGGGCGGCCAGGCGAAGGGGTCTGTCAGACTCTTACTGACTAAAAACCACCCCGGTGTTCCCTCCCACACTTGGACCGGGGATCGTGTGAGCTGATACGCCATCCATGATCCCCGGCTAGACGGCATTTCCCCTGGTCTGACTAACTGCGTAAAGGACTTCCTGAGTGAACGGTCTCTCCGAGTTGTTGTCGATGGATGCTCATCAGAACCCATGACGACTAATGCCGGAGTTCCTCAGGGGTCAGTTCTCTCTGCAACTCTTTTCCTGCTGCATATTAACGATCTGCTGATGCCCGGTATCTATGGGGGGTATGCAGACGATAGCACAGTTGTAGAGATATACCTGCCAGGTCCCCGGGCTAGTAAGGAGCTAATCCGGTCCGAACGAGAGGCTATGGTAGAGCGTACGAATGTCTCACTTCAGGCAGTCTCCAAGTGGGGCGAAACCAATCTGGTAAGATTCAACGTCGCCAATTGAAACACAAGCGTGTCTGTTCACCGCTAAGAGGAGCCCGTTCACCTTGGCTCCTGCTTTTCAGAATGTATCCCTGGAGTGCGGCGACCGCCTTCAGCTCTTAGGAGTTGAAATTTCCTCAGACCTCAATTTTGGACGGTTCATTGAGTCCAAAGCCAAGGTACGAGTAGCTGATAGAAAACTAGGCGTTCTTGCAAAGGTCCGACGGTACTTCACACCGGGACAGCTTCTAATGTTATACAAAGCACAGGTCCGATCGTGTGTGGAGTACTGCAGTCACATATGGGCTGGTGCTGCAAATTGCCATCTAGCAGCTTTGGACTCAGTGGAAAGGCGTGCGAAGAGGCTAATTGGGGATCCAGATTTGGTTAAGTCCAATCTACAAAGCCTCGAGTACAGGCGCAGAGTAGCCAGCCTATCGGTATTTTACAGGTTACATTTTGGAGAGTGTGTGCGGGAATTGCATGACTTAACAGCAAGTATCCACCCTTACGTTGTTGAAACTTCAACGGTCCGGACTAAGCGTTTCGCTTCGTCGTTTATACCGCGTACATCGAAGGACTGGAACAATTTGCCTGCTGCTGTCTTCCCGTCCAAGTATAATTTAGGTGTCTTCAAGGCTAGAGTGAATAGGCTCTTAATAAACTAGTGCGCCTGACCATCAATGATTGCATCTCTGCTTACCATCAGGTGGGATCGCAGTCAAGCACTGGTTTATATCAATTAAAAAAAAAAAAGGGCGGTGGCGGTGATGACATAAAGAATGGTGCAGTATACATAAGATTTAGATAGAAATACAAATACATATGAATTATAAGTTTAAAAAACTGTCTGTCATTTACTCCAAATTAATAACAAAAAATCGAGAGAATTCTATAGAAACTGTTAAATTATGGGATTTTTAATGTCTGCACACGTGCAAGCCAGATGAGTCGTTGAGACCCAAATCGTCCCAAACCTCTTTAGAAACAATTAATAAACTATGCAAAAACAAAGTAATAAAAAACTTGTTAGCTAAACGTGGGAATGGCTAAGGTATACTGAGCCGTAAGGCAAGGGATGGGGAGTGTTGACGAGGACTTAGCTTCAGGGCAGAATAGGGTTCGGACGTCCAGGAGGAGCAGCGAGCTAAGCTAGCTGACTCGTATTAGATTAGAGCTACATAATGACCCGTTGTAATTCTTAGGAGTGAAAAGATTGTGATACAGTATTAGATACAAGTGGATTAAGTTCAGTTTAGGCTTGTATAATATTTATAATATAGACCTGTGTGTGTGAGTTGGAGTACGAATGGACTGGCGTTGATTGTGCGTAAGTAGTGTACGCGAGTGAATCTCAGCGACTGTGTTGGTGACTGAATGGGTGAGTGTTAACTCTTTTATCCTTCGTTATTCCATTTTATGACAAGGTGACCTAAGCTTGCGGTTGGTATTGGGGACATGGAGAAAGCCTTCCTTTTGCACTTGATAATGACTTTCTTTGGAGTGGGCTTGACACTAACTTTCTTTGGGGTGACCTTGACACTGACTTTCTTTGGAGTGGACTTGACTCTTGCCGGCCGGCGTACTTAACGCAACCATGACCGAGACACTGCCGATTGAAGGCTGAACCGAATATGTATTCGTTACATACTAGAGCCAGTATGAGTTATAATGATATTACGAACCACCAAACGTTAGCGACGGCTACCTTCCCCTAAGGACTGACTGACAGTAGGATACTTTACATTGCTCTTTATATGCGCACACTTCAAGAGAGAAGAGGGTAGGCTTCACCAAGTACCCTGAACTGCATTGATAGTCGTTCTAAGGAACGCTAGAGATCGCATCTCGTTAAATCAACCTCCTCAAGCCCCCGTAGGCCAGCCTCTGATACAAAAAATAATATTTAGCGAGAGACGAAACTCGGACACATTTCTGAAAAGTTCCGCAGCTAGACGTAGCTCGGAGGCGTGTAGGTTATGTTGTCCTCACCTTGGGTCAGAGTAAAGAAGTGAGAAGTGACGATTTATAAACCACTTCTGCGTCTAGCGAGGCAACTGTAAATAGTTCTGCGATCGACTGACGATGCGTCACGCTTGTTTAAGTCTTGTATTGTATTAGTGATGGGTAAGTAGGCCGTTATAAGGGGTTAATTATTATAGAAAGTATGTCTTATCCAATGGCAGAGGCCTCACAACCCTTTGCCTTAGGATTGGTCAGGACATACATGGGCGAAAAGGAATAAAGTAATTCTAAAATAAGTTAATTTGCAATTACAACCGTCACGTGTCATATATCCTTTTGTAGCCCTCTCAGTCTCTTAAAATTTCATAACTCAAAAGAGAAGTAGATTATTCTTCTTTATCTCCTTATCAATGGATTCCCAACCCTAATTGTTTTAACATTCTTGTCTCCATCCCCTCCTTGTCCCCTAGCTTTCTAAGTCGGGACAAGGTAATATATTACTTGGGAATCCATTATTGTCAGTGGGGGTTTATCCAAATCCCTGGATGACAACCACAAAAGCTAGCGGAGGTGGAGCTCGCCTTTCCTCTTAGGATGGGGAACCGACCTTCATGTCTTCATGTCGGGAAATTCAGGAAAAATTAAAATTTTGTCGGCCTAGGGTATTTTAGGAACAGTCACAGTGGCAACCTCACGACGCGCCGTAGCACAATTTGAGCAACTCGTTTTTATAGTCTATGGCAATTTTTATAGACGCTAATACGTGATTGGACGCGACCGCGATGCTTTTTACAGAGTGCTTTGACAAAGAATATGTCCGAATGTGATGACAAGATTTAAAGATGGTTTTGGAAACACACAAAATTCTTGTAAAGTACGATGGTTCATGTTTGTGACAATGTTTTAAGTATTTGTGACGAGATGTGTATAAGATGAATTCAAAAGAAGCGAACACGGGGACAGATACAATTTTCCACAAAGCAATGTGAATATGAGTGAACAAATTGATCAACCTTACGATCAATTTGTTCACTCATAATCACATTGCTTTGTAGAAAATTCCAGGAACAGATTACTAGGAAACAAACGGGACGAATGTATAAATGGAATTACATTATCTGTAATTCGATTAATAATGGATTGCCAAGTCAACAAATGAGAATAATAGTAAAATTTAAGTTATATGCATTGTATTGTGTGTGTATATATATATGTGATTTAATTTTGTAAATAAAACTAGATTTTATATGATATTAAAGGTTTTATTTAATTATTATTATCTAATTAAAAATGAATACATAAAACACTTAACTAACTAAAACTATATATACACTTAAATCAAAAACTACTAGCTAAAAAATGGCGTCTTAAAACTCCTCCGCATCGCTGTCGTCTGGAAGTGTGCCCAAAAGGCTGGCGGCATTGCCACGTTGTATGGCAATGCTTAATCTCTGACCAAGGTAAAAGCCAGCCCTTGGGTCACGCGAAGTGTCTACTAAGCGTTTGGCGTTTGCGTTCTTTGAACAGCTTATGAGCACTCAGACCCCACGACCCAAGAGTTTCAACCCCAAACGGCTCAAAAATATAACTGCCGACAAGGTTGTTATATTTCCGCCGCTTAAAGATCTTCGCAGCAGCAGCGGCAGCACCAGCACAGTACGAAGAGCTAGGAAGACGGAATGGCGCAAGAGTGTCGACACAGGTAGCGTCCCACACTAAAGGCCTACCCATCTTCCACGGAAATAAAGACATACCGTCCGGTCTCTTACCATCGTCGCGTGCCACGCCATGAGGTTCCAAAACAGCCGGAACGCCGACGGTGATAAGGGCTCGTCAGATGATGTCGTTAATATTCGCGTGCCGTGCTATCCGTCCCGCGCTTCGACTGCATGACAGGCCGTGGTGACCAAGGCTGTTGACAACTTCGCCACAGTGGCAGCGATGAGGAGAACAGCAAGGAGCACCTAGGCGTAGGGCAACAGCTAGGCGGAAAGTAGTATCGTCGAATAAGGTGCCAATATTCGACGACGGCAGTGCGTGAAGCCAAAGACTTGACTCCCAATTTCCCAAAGCCAGGAGGCGCGCACGCTCTGCAGTAGTAGTAGAAGTAAGGATTAGGTTTTTCTGGACTACTTTGCAGAGCGGTTCGTCCCACCGTCTCTGAGAGGTTGGGTTGTCAGGTGGATTTGTATTCGGGCAAGCGAGTCTCCAGGCATCCATAGCGTCGGTGAAGCACGGCACTTCAAAAGGAATCAGTGTGGAAGTTAGAATATTCCTGATTAATTTATCAGTGCTGTGAACCGAAGATATGAATGCAAACTAATACTGGTAATTTTGCGGAGATTTTATATAATTAGTTAATTAAGCCAATCTTTTTAGGAATTAGTACTACTAAGTATTTATAAATTTGGTTTATGTATTTCTTTGTAAAAGTACTTAAATAAATTATTATTATATTATTATAATTATAAAAAGTGTAATGAAGATAATTTTAAAACGTATAATTAATATTTGTTTTGTTTGTAGGTTCTTAGCATGATATGCAAAAATAGTGTGGCAATGTAAATCGACAGCAGCGAAACACATCACATGGACAAGATATTGAATGCCAAGCCACAGCACCGCTGAAGATTCAAGCCAAGTATTGCAGGTCATGACCCATAAGG
The DNA here is from genome assembly GCA_949316375.1 of Mythimna vitellina. Classification (NCBI taxonomy): domain Eukaryota; kingdom Metazoa; phylum Arthropoda; class Insecta; order Lepidoptera; family Noctuidae; genus Mythimna; species Mythimna vitellina. The sequence continues at coordinate 274,958 of OX438691.1, read as the reverse complement.
TGACGAAAAGTTTATTGTTGTGAAAGTTGTGCTAGCAAGAGTAACTTTTTATGGTTATATTTAAAGAATTGTAATGACTTTAGGCCTCGCATCGATGCCGCGTTTTTTAAGGAACCCCTAAAAGCCGCGGTTTTGTATCGCGGCGCTGACAGTGGACCAACCACAGAGCGAAGACCGTACTTGTAGTGTGTTTGTCGCCAAGTAATTTTGTCAAATAGATAGCGTGGCTTTTGGGTTGTTACAACACCAAACAGTGAACTAGCCAAATGCAGCCTTCGCCTAGCAAACATTTTCAAGATCTTTAGTTGATTTATGTACGGAGTCACATGACTCCTACGCAGTACATATACACAAAAGCGAACACATGCATTCTGGATGCGCTGAATCAGTCTGTCTGTCCTAGCAAGCAAACATGGCCCATAAACAGTGTCACAGTAATTGAGTTTTGATAAGATTAGGCTGTCAACAAGCAGCTTACGGAGTGGGATGCTAAGGTATTTTCGCATCCCATACAAAACCTTTAGCCTGTAAAAACAATGTCTTAGTGCACTTTTCATATGGGCCTCAAAGGGCAGCTCTGGCTCCAGAATCAACCACAGGCTGCGTGTCTGCTCTACACGCTCAATTTTATCTCCTCTCAGGTTTGGCTAACAGTATCGCAGCAACTTGTTTCTTTGTGCCCAGCACCATTAATTTCGACTTTAGTAGATTCAGGACCAGAGAGTTTTCCTCAGACCAGGTCTCAACCCGAGCCAAGTCTTCATTCACCCTCTGCATAACCAATGACGTGTCGTCTCCATTAAAGGATATGTACAGCTGGATATCATCAGCGTGCATATGATACTTGCAGTTTATGAACGATCCAGTTACATCATCGCTATAGAGGATGTACAGAAAAGCACCCAAAATTTATCCCTGTGGGACTCCTCTCGTCACTGCAAGGGGGAGTTATGATATAGTTGATCCATCTTCCCTATGAATTTGCTCAAACTGAGACCTAACAGTTAGGTAGCTATTAAGCCAATTCACAGCGTCTCCGTCGAAGCCATATCATGCTAATTTAGACATCAGTAGATTGGTATTAATTGCATCGAAAGCCCTTAAGAAATCCAATAGGTTAACGAGGCACGTGATCAGCTCACGTGCCTCCAGGATATTGCCCACAACATCAGCCAGAGCTGTTGCAGTACCTCTGCCCTTCCGAAAACCGGACTGGAGCTCTGAAAGAATGTTATTTGTTTCCAGATACTCAATAACTTGTGAGTCTCGCACTCTGCGACGGGGTTTCTTCAGGAGATCCTATTTTACTATAATGAAATACTTCAAAAACTTTATACTTATATTATACTTTTCTTCAATAATTCAAGATATGTAAATTGCAAAAAAATAATTTAAACCTATTCTAGAACAACAAAATCTTTACGAGTATATTTTACGGTTCCCTATCCATTTGCAAACAATTTTAAGACCTAATATAACTTAGCATAATTTTGTTTGGCATAATTATATTTTCGCATAATATAATTACGCATAACAGCTTACGCATAATTTTTTTAAGCATAAATTTTCTAACCATAATAATGATTAAGCATAATATTCTAAAGCATAAATTTATTAAGCATAAAGCTTTTTTGCCCGAAGAGGATATACCAATATATTTCGACGATTGGAAAAAAGCCATATCTCCTGAATCAGGTAATATATAACATATTAATATAACATAACGTATTGAACAATTTTGTGGTTTTTCGCTGTGGGAAGCATGAAGCAAGCAAGCATACAGCATGCAAGCAAGCATGCAGCAAACAAGCAAGCATGCAGCAAACAAGCAAGCATGCAGCATGCAAGCAAGCATGCAGCATGCAGCATTCAAGCGAGCACGCAACATGCAGCAGGCAGGGTTTCTGTCACGGCTCCGGCGCTGCGGGCCTCCGGCGGCCCCGCGCGTGCTAATCGTCGCAGACGGCTTTCGCTCACCACCGCAGCTTCGGCTTGTTGGCCGGCTTTGCCGGCCAGCCTCAGCCGTGGCGGCTCGCTCACAGCCGCCTGCTCTCACTCACACTCTAGGGGTAGGACAAACAAGACTATTACACTCTAGGGGTAGGACAAACAAGACTACGTGGAGTCGGTTTTGCAGCAATTCGGTTCTGTCACTAACTTTTGTTGCACTACCTTACCTTTTGCCTTTGCCTTTGGCCTTTTGTAGGCCTACTAACGTTATGCTAATAGTCATTAGGCCTACTAAAGTTATGCGAAACAAATTAATGCCAAAACATATTAGTCTTTAAGATACTAATACTAACATAAAATGTATGCCTAAAAAAAATTATGTCGAAGTATTATTATGCCAAAACAAATTGTGCCAAAATCGTTATGGCGAAGTATATTAGGATAAAGAACATTATGCGAAAAGAAGGGATCCCATATTTCACAAGCTAGTTCTTTTATCTAACTCATGCGATCTCCTTTCGATATCACATGAGCTACGCCCCAATGAATATTAATGTGGAGGCAATAAACATATATATTTTTTTAAAAACTTTCGAAGGATTAAGCATGACCTACCTAAACCCTAACACAGATGTCCCTTTGACCTTTGTTTGGAAATATATTAATAACGGCGTACGGTACTTTGTAAAGCGAGCTTAAGTCAGAGCCAACAATAAATAATTATCATAAAATTCTTAGGTAATTATTGTGTGTCAATCCACAGTCATTGATCAAAGTTGGTTTGACTTAAAACCCCCTGCAGCAAAACCAAACTAAAAGCCACAGCGCACCGCCCTGCTAACCTAGGATGCCAAAGTGACAACCACCCAGACCGGGATTACACTCTAAGACTCAATACCGTCATGACTTTAGTTCCAACAGAAGCTTATTGGGCCAGAGGACAAAGAACCATAATTGCATTGGATCACCTATAAAATCTCATTATCAGAAATCACTCCAGAGTTTGACAAACAATAAATATTATTTAAATAACTCTCATCATAGCTAAATCATTAGAGTCAACTAGACTCTCTTTGCAAAGGCGATGCCTCATTCACAAAGTTGATATTAGCTCCAATTGACTATTGAGCTATCCTCTCATAAGGGAGGACCGGAGGGCATTTTCCTCTAACTAATAACACTAATATATTATTCTGGAGTAAAATCTAGCCTAAATTAACTTATGTAAACAATTTCATATTTGGATTCTCTGGCTCTGTCCTCCGAAGGCGCCCGGTTGCGTAAACACCTGGCCGTGCTTGCTGGACGTGCTCGCCCGGTAGCAGTTATCCAATATTCAACTTCAACTCTTCATTAATGGCATTTGTGGAAAAGACACCACAATTTTGACAATAACACGTGCAATGAAACAAAAAACCAACAATGACATTACGATCTGACATTAGCAAATTTGACAATGACATACTCTGTAGATATATTTTTTTTACACAAATTGGCTACTAGGCTTTTTGAGCCTTGACCTATTTAAATTCTGACATGAAATGGTTTTAATCTATTTACATTAAAACCAATTTAATTACATAATTCACATCTGACATTCTTCTATCTGATAAGGTCCCTTATAATATCTACATAATTTAGAACTCTTATGAGATGCTCGTCTAGGAGTATAGACCATAACTAATTGATTGGGTGTAATCCTTATTACTCTAGCCTTCTTGTCATACCTAGCTCTCTGTCTAACTTGAGCTTTTTTTAATATTATCTATGGCACATCGTGACAGATGACTTTTCAGATTATGACGTCCTATGTAATCTAATTGATTTTGATTTACAACATTTATTGTCATATCTGTTTGAAATGATGGTTCTCTAGCATATAATAACATGTGCGGTGAAACTCTAGTGCTTGTTTGTTTACTAGAATTATATGCATAATACACGAGAGGCACATAACTACACCAATTACGCTGATCTGCCCTAACATACATGGATAGCATTTGACAAATGGTTTTATTGAATCTTTCACTCATACCGTTCGATTCTGTGTGGAATGCTGTGGTGAAGCGGGATTTGGATTTCTACTCAAAAAATCAGGAATGACATTATCTCTCCCAGCACAATGAACAATATCAAAATCATAAGCCTGGATGCACAGCGACCACCTAGCTAAACGTCCATTCATATCTTTTCTTTTCCTCAGTCAACAAAGCGCCTTATGATCCGTCATGACCTGGAACATCAGACCCCAAAGAAAATGCTTGAAATAATTCAGAGCCCACACCAAAGCGAGAAACTCCTTCTCCGTAGTGGAATATTTCTTCTCTCCATCGCTCAGCTTCCTCGACGCATATGAAACGGGATACATCAACTCTTCACCCTGCTTTGAACAACAACCTACCGCTTCACCAGATTCGTCCACATATAAACGTGTAATTATTTTTGGGTTAGAACAATAAAAATGCAAAATAGGTGGTGAATCCATAAATTTTAATTTTAATTATGCTCCGGAACATTTCTTCCTGCTTGGCTGTTTGCCATTTGCCATTTGAACGCGGCACCTTTCCTTAATAATCTTGTTAAGGGCAATACTATTTCTGCAAAATTATTAATGAACTTGCGATAATAAGAAAACAAACCCAATATAGATTTTACTTGTTTCACATTTGTCGTTGTTTTCAATGTTTTTAATGATTTTAATTTTTTATTGTCTGATCTGACACCATCTCCCGAAATTTCGTGTCCTAGTACCGAAATTGTATTATAGCCGAAACTGCATTTATTCGGCTACCCCTAACTAAAATATTATCTACATAACAAATAGCCTTTTTATATTTAATACCGGCTAATACTTTATCCATAGTCCTCTAAAAAACTGCTTGACTTGTCTTAAGTCCAAAAGGTAACACATTAAATTCGTATAACCCTGAAGACGTAATAAATGCCGTTTTATGCTTATCTTTCTCACATAAACGATGTTGCCAATATCCAGAATTTAAATCTAAATCTGCAAAGTAACGCGCCCCCGCTAAATATATCATAATATCTTCTATTATTGGCAAAGGATAGCTATCAGTAATTAATTTTTTATTTAATTTTCGATAATCTACGCAAAATCTCCATGTATTATCAGGTGTTTGTACCAACACTACTGGGGAAGCATACGCGCTCTTAGATTCACGGATAACTCCATTATTCAACATTTCTTCGACCTGAGAGTTTATTATATCAAGCTACTTTGGAGAATCCCTATAAGGTGGGTTATGAACGGGAATATCATCTACAGTTCTAATAGTGATTTCATCTAAGCTACATCAATCTAATTCCGAGGCCGTAAAAGCAAAATTTTCTCAATATGAGGAAAGGAGGTTTTTAAGTGTATTTTTTTTATCAACACTCAAATCTAAGTTTATATCAAGTTCATTTATATCATTACATTTTTTAGATACATTCGATATAAAATCCTCTACATGTTCTTTCATTAGGAAAAATAAAGATAATCATTTTTAGAAATATAATTTAACCTTCCTCCCTCTCCAGATCCATTTCCATTTATGACATTATTTTTAATTGTTTTGTCATGATGGTCATGATGGGTGTAACATCGACGCAATATTTCGATCATAAGATTTACAAAACTTAACGCAAAACTGTTGTATGGTGGCCTGTAGTTCCGCTTTTGAAGAATATACACGTGTCGCTAATCTAAATTTACCGTGTATCGATATTAACTTATTGAATCCCAGTCTGGGGTGATGCATCTGAGAGCCATTTTATTAGACTGGAACGCGCACAGAGAGCTGTCCTGAAGGTTCTGCTCTTTCGGTTCTATAGATTTGCCAAAGTTTTAAACAGTAAGACAGCTTATATTCTTTAATCGATGCTTCGAAAACACTCAACTTATTCTTCCTCAGAATCATCGGGCTGAATTAAACAATACACAATTTTGTCCCCAAGAGTGGCATAGAAGCGACACTATTATATCACCAGCATCAAACTTTTTGTCCAACTTAATAAAATACTTTAAATAATGCCTTGACTTTGGACTCAATGAACGGCTCAAACTTAAGGTTTGAGGAATTTCAAATCCTAAGAGCCGAAGGCGGTCGATGCACTTCAAGAATACATTCTGAAAAACAGGAACCAAACTGAAACGAGCTCCTTTTAGCAGTGAACAGATACGCATAGGTTTTGGCAGCGTTGATACCCACCAGACTAGCTTCACCCCATTTGGAGACTGTTTGAAGTGAGACATACGTTTGCTCTATCATAGCCTCTCTTTCGGATTGCATTAGAAGGTATCTCACTATATCAGTACTTTCATATGCATACCTATAGATACCGGACATAAGCATATCGTTGATATGCAAGAGGAATAGAGTTGCAGGGAGAACAGACCCCTGAGAGAATAGACCGCTCACGCCTCAGCCGCTGCGGCAGGATCTATCGTGGCTGTCGTTACGTCCCCATTAGGGGGCGTGGTAAGCGGCTTCAGGGCTTCGCCCTCTGGCCGCGGGGTCCAACCGTGGTCCATAAATATAGACCCGTCATTGTGTAGCCACTATTGGCATGGCTTTTTGGGTGTTGAAACACCCATATGCTTTTGTTTGTGTAAGTATACTGTAGGTACGTCACGGCGCTATTTCCTCATAGCGCCGACTCTTCACGACACACCGGCGGTCAGTCTCTGCCAGGTGAGACCCCGAGGGGAAGTCCGGACTGAGATGAACTGGGACGAGTGTGCCGGCTTTTTACGGACCTACAAAAGGAAATGTATTCAGTTCAGACCGCAGGGAGGATTTCGTATGTGTGTGAGCGGCATTGTACTGTGTAACATCGCTCAGTGCACGTGCACCGAATAGTAAGCTTGCGCTACGTCAGGGGGGCGCGCGTGCCAGTGCGCCAGGTGCTTGACGTGGGGCCAAGCTGAGGCGTCGGCACGCACGAACATTCCTTCTCTTGCCTGGATGAGTTTGTGCGAGGCGTCGCACAAACTCATCCAGGCTCTCAATCCCGAGGTCGCGCTGGATTACGTAGTTCTACACATAGCGAGGGGCGACCACTGTCGTCCGTAGCGCCAGGTGTGTGTGTGCTTTTTTCGGCTTCCCTCGCTTGTGAGGGCAAACCATGCAGGTGTGGCGTACGACAGGATTGGGCGCACGTAATCCTTGTACATGCCCAACCTGACGCGCACCGGGAGTCGGGATGAGAGCACTGGTTTAAGGAGGTTGCGGGCGACCCTGCCTTGCGCGGCGACCCTATGGACATGCGGTCCCATAGTGAGCCAACGGTCGATGGTCACGCCCAGGTACTTGACCCGAGCATCCACTCAATGCCGGCTCCGCTGAGTTTCAGGCGTGGTGGGAGGGGTGTAGATCCTGTGACCATTGCCTGCGTCTTACTCACTTTCACCGACAGTCGCCATATGGCGAGCCAATCGGAAATGAGGTCGAAAAAGCGCTGCATCTTTACAGCCGCGTACTTTGCGTTCTTCGATGCAGTGACGTACGCGGCGTTATGTGTGTTGCTCTGTCTTAATTTACTTAAGATTTTCAGGAGTACTGGTACTTCTTGCTATGCAAACCTCTCCTGCAGCACAGGGGCTTGTTGATAGACAGTGGATAGAAGTGTTTTGATTTGGTAGTTGTGTATTCTGCGTATATTGGGATCGGTCTGGTGCTATAATTATTTATATTTTGTGATCTTGCGAATTTCCAATCTTTCGCAATTTTCATTTCTTTGAAAGCTTTTTCAGACTTCTTGAAGTATTCAGATGTTTTTTTATTAATTAATAAATCTATAGGCCAAGATGCCTAATAATAAATGTTTTATTATAATAAAAAGATTTTTATCTACCTTTTCCAAGTTTAAACGTGTATCGGTTACGACTAAAACACCACTTTTCATCATCATTTCCAGAAGGATAATGTTTCTGAAAGACCTATTCCAATTTCTTTATCCGCTTCGAGGATTTCACTTAAACGTGCGGAAACACCCATATAAACTAAGAGTATAAGCGTCAAAAAGTAATTTTCTCGAAAAATGTTAGTTAGGTTAGTTTTTGCAATATGTGAAATAAATGTTCGTAAATGAAACACATTATCTTTATAAATCTTTTATTGACCACGTTATAATTGCCTCGGAGCTTCAAATTAAAAGTAAACGTTACTTTCAAGTTACTTTATGGTACGAGTGCATTTTATTATGTTATTTACGCAGCCTGTGACTATCGGATCCGGATCACATGAGTCGAATCCCGGAAAGTTGGATGTGACAGCAACAGTTCCGACAAAAAGTTCCACGGAGAGGAGTGGTGGTTTTCCGGTGGATAATGAGGCTCTGATGGGTACTGAAGCTTAGACCAGGAGGGCGGCTTTGATGGCTGGTCGGGCTTTGACGGGACGGGTGGCATTGCTGGGGCGCGCGCCTGTGATAGTAAGTGGAACTTTGATGGAATGTAAGCATCAGGAGGGAAGCGGGGCTTTGACGGTAAATGAGGTTTTGACGGTTGGTTAGGTTTTGATGGGTAGTGATGCTCCGGTGATAAGTGGGGCTCTGGCGGTTGTTGAGGCTTTGACGGGTAGTAGTTCTCCGGCGAGTAGTGGGGCTCTGACGATTGGTGAGGCTTTGGCGGTAAGAAGGGTCCTGAAGGGTAGTAAGTCTCAGACGGATAGTCAGGTTCAGAAGAATAGTAGGGGTCAGACGGATAGTGAGAATCTGTCGGGTAGTAAGGCTCTGACGGGTAGTAGGGCTCAGTCGGGTAGTGGGAGTCGGATGGTAAGTTGGCCTCTGACGGGAAGGAAGGTCCCGATGGCAAGTTAGGCTTTGAAGGGAAGTAGGACTCTACCGGGGGTGTGACCTTTGACGGGTAATGTGTATCTGATGGATAGAGATAATCTGGTGGATGGACCCAGACTATTTCATGGCCGGCATTGTGACGTTTTGGCTCTGATAACTTTTTTGAACTAGGTTGCTTTATCTTCATAGGTAATTTTTGCGGCGCGGCATTTGAGCTTTTAATCCACGACAGCGAGTTATGTACTGTTGACGTCAGCAATGGCCGCTCTGTCAAGGGAGATGGACTGTAATATAAATATTTATCGGTTGCCGGGATCTGGCGCCCGGACGGCGGGCGCTGTAGTGCATATGGTTCTTTATTAGCTACCGCACGATGTGGTTTTTTATCATCAGTAGAGGGCCCTTGCAAATGTGAGTACACATCGCCATCATCGGCTGTATAGTCTGTTAGATAATCTGGTTGCCACGGACTTCCTTCGTCCCCAATTTCTTTGTTTGGTTTGTCCAACCACCACGGCTCGGAGTCTTCCACAGAATGTTCAGATATACATTTCCTCTGATTCGGCGCCGGATGGTCTTGCAACAAGAGTAACAACTTCGGGAGTGGGGCTTGTGACGCAGGGCGGTCTTTTTTCCACTCTAATAACAAAGCAGGATCTTCTTCGTATATTGGTGGTACATACCTCGTTTGCTTCTTCGAATCGTGTTTTATCGATGACTTCGATTGGCGTTCATGTTTTAATAGAGGATTTGGTCCTTCGTTCTGCCACGGAAAGCTACTTTTATAAGGTGATTGCGGGTCACCTTCTGTGTATCGAGAATTTGAATTTGTTGGTTCGTCTGTCCAGTGTAGGGACAGTGGGTCATCCTCATAAGGAGTCCACGGATCATTGTAGTCAGACAAACGGCTTGACCGTGACATCGATTTTCGTGTTTCCCTATCCAGCAGGGATCGCAGCTTTAACCACGGAGATGAAGGTCGTTTTGCTGGACGTTGCTTCCACTTTGGTGATCGATCGTCAAGCAACTGAGGTAGTCGCTTAGGCTGTATATCTATCAAGCGTTTTGCCAATGATGACGATGACGTATCTATCAGAGATGACGTTGGATTTCCCAGTTCTCTGTAATTAGACGACGTGCCGTTTGGCTGATTTTTCAACTGACCCAGTGATGGAACAGCGTGGTCTTGCCACAGATATTTTATCCTTGATAATAAGCTTGTTGGTTTGGACGGAACATTTAAATGATCTAGTGAAGAAAACCGTGATTCTAACATCACTGGTGCAAAGTTTTCATTCGCTGCAGAAGGGAGTCCGACCTCGGTGGTCGGTGATGGTACGGACGATGATTGAAGCGATGCTTCTCCTAAGTATGGTTGCGCTACAACAGGTGAGTCCGCCGACTCTAAGGCTGCGTCGTCGGTGTCCGTAGCGCAGTATATGGTGACGTACACGTTGGCGGCGTGAGTCGGGCTGGCAGCGCGCACCACCACCCCATGCGTCGCGTCCAGCAGCAGCACCCGTGGTGCGTGCCCCTCGTCGCACGCCGTCACCTTCAGGCCCACTGCCTCGGAGTCTGAACAAACCTGTCACAAAATATAAATGTTAACTTTTAATATAAACCAATAAAAACATTTTTCTAAACTGTCGTTATTGTGTGTTTCAAAGAGGAAAAAATGTTTTTTTGTTTGTTACAATTTCACTCAAAAACTACTCGACCGTTTTTAAAAATTCTTTTACCATTTGAAAGTTACATCTTCACCAAGTAACATAGGATATACTATATTCAAAAAAAAAAAAATAGATTCCTACTTAAATTGGAACAATATATGCGGAACAGGGTGTCCACATACCTCCGTTGAAAAGGGCGATCCTCCGACTAGACGAGTGTTATGTCTGATTCGGGCTACTGCCCCATAGGTGACTTCGGGCTGTTGTGTATGTTCAAATCACGCAAAAAACTTAACTGTACGATGCAGGATTTTTTTTTTTTATATCGCGCTTCAGATCGCTACACCTATAAAAGTCATTATTTTGCGTACGCTGTGAAAAGTATGAATGATACTACTGTTTTGCAAAGCTCATTATCATCCAGAAGAAGTGTCTTGACAGCATTATGTCTAACTATTATATTTATGTAGTGCGTCGTGTTTTTTGTTCTTCATTTAAAAAACTGAATTCAAACTCCACCCCTAGAACTCACTTTATTTTTAAGTTTAAACATTTAAATTATTTTCGGCTGTATTTTTAGGCTTCCGTACCTCAAAAGAAAAAACGGAACCCTTATAGGATCATTCTGTTGTTCGTCTGTCTGTCTGTCAAGACCCTTCATATCAGAAATTCGTCAAGGCATCGAGTTGAAATTAAAACCGTATACTCAAGTCTGTGGTCCCTTGATCCATGATGTTTTTCTGTGTTTATGTTATGTTTTAATGTATATTCACCGATTTCTCGGTCAATTGTGGACGAACTTTGAATTTTTTTTTTTATTGAAAGGTATGCTTCCAAATTGGTCCTATAGAAATATTGTTATGATCTGATGATGAACTTCAAATATATGGAAAGGAACTATTTATAGGATCACAGCACAACTGTCGTAACAAGTAAAATTGCTTTGTTTATACGTGTAGTCTATGACTGACTGAAAGAAAAAGGGGGGGAATTATCGAACTGATCTGTTGATGAAGCCGGAAGGTAGGCCTGGGCTCGGCTTATTGGAATTGTTATGCAAAGTTTTAATTATTACATTTTATAGGTACCTTACTAGAGAACTTGCACACTATTTAAGTTTGGGGGGTTCCTTTTAATTGTGAAACCACAAGTCCACAACTAAATGTGTAAAATAAAAAACTTTTTACAAAAAAATTACAGCTACAACCGACTTCAATATAAAAAAAAAACACTGAAATGTGCAAAATAACTCTGATTTTGGAAGTCGGTATTAAATAACAAAGAGAAATAACTATTATAGAAATACAGACCTGCAAAATCAAAGTTATTTTGCACTTTTTAGTGTTTTAGAATTTTTTATTTTTTATCATACTTTTAAAAATGTATCAGAAAATAATCGATAATGTTTAACTGATCACATTGTATGCGATTTGTTAATCCTTAGTAAATAAACAGGTTTGTCGGCACAGTTATCTACTAAATACATGTTCTTTTTTGACTTTTTACTGCATACTAGCTTTTGTCCGTGGCTTCGCCTGCGTACATAAATTATAGCTTATGTCATTCAGGAATAAAGCAGCTTTCTATAGATGAAAAATTTTTCGCCATTGGACCAGTACTTTCAGAGATTACCTCCTACAAACAAACAAAAAACTTTACCTCTTTATAATATTAGTGTAGATTATTTGGAAAAATTGTAAAAAAAAAACGGAACTCAAGGCGAAGCTGAAACGGGCAGTTTTTATATGTATAAGAGGCTAGGTGTAAGGAACGTCTTGCGTCCAACTTTCAGAGTTGGACTTATAGATATTAATTTTGCTGCAAAAAGTGAGCCATTGAACTATGTTTTGATCTTTTTTTTTACACAAAAACATGACACGTAGATGACTCTGTATCTGGTGGTGGTGGCAGACTCTACTCACGTGTGGCTCGCTGATCTCCAGTGTGAACATTCCGGGGTCCACGCGGAGCGTCCCGCGATTCAGCGCGAACTGCGTCTCGTTCCCTGAACATTGCAACCAAAATGTGAGATACCTTTTTCTGTTTGGTGTCTAGTGTACCATCCAAGCTCGGAAAAACGTAGAGTACTGGAACGACTATGGCTCATTAACTATTTGACCGCCAGATTTATAAATGTAAATGTATCTGGGACGACCCAATTACCTATGTAGATTTGAATACATTAATTATACACTACTATTACAAAATGGCTGGTGAAAAATCAAGTTTTATTTGCTTTATCTAAGTTACATTAAGTAAGTTTTATCAAGATATGTTTGTTTTTATTTAACTATGAACCCTTTGTAAAATAAAGTTTTTATGTCCTAGAAGAGTAATTAGTCTTAGCAAATTGTAATTCTAGTTTTGTTTTAATTATGATAACATCCAATTCAGAAACGTCAACTGACAGTGTAAGGCTAAAGTTGACAAACCTAGATTTTTTAAAATTCACGTAGTTGTACAGTTTTTTCTAAAGTTTGTTCAACAACCATTTTTTCATTTCATTTTTATGCACCTACCTTATTGTCTCTTCACCACCCTAGGTTGACTGGTAGAGAATGCCTAAGGCATTAAGTCCACTTTTGTACTTTATGTTGCATGAAGTTTAAAATAAATAAATAATAAATAAACAACATACCTAAGAAGTTTTTTTTTTACTCCAAAATTTAATTAGACCATTCTGTTGTCATTTTCTATTTATTTATTGTGCATTATTGTAAATATTTGTTACTTTTTGGATGTTTCAAAGTAGTGGTAAATAATTATTTTTAGCATGTTCACATTGGATTGTTAACAACAGAGATTACCATAATAAGGACAGCAACAAAAATGTTTCTTCTTCGAAGTTTTTGAATTCGGTTAGATAAAACGTATTTTCTGTACGAACGGCGGAGAAGATCTGTCTATTTGCAAACACTGGCTACAACGTAACCACAACGCAACCACTTCGACATTTGTAGTTACTACAACGCAAATGCAAGAAGCTGCAGCGACACTATTCACGCGTAACCACTTTTCGTCGGTGCGATGTGGTGTGGTTGTGGTGCGTGTATATAGCGAAAATTCTGATCAAATATTCTTTTTAACATGTTACGTGTATTTTAGAACCACAAATGCAATTCACTTTATTTTAGATGGAAAATCATCCAATGATTTTTCCCGCTCTAGAGCAGTGCGAGAAGGCGTGTCAGACTTTTACTGATTAACCCTTTGCGAATGACGTGGTAGTCCAACGGACACCGCGAAATCTGAAATTCAGTTTATTCTCGTTTATTTTCAAATTTGAACGCAACCGCTCTTGGTACCTTCCGGGAGTGAGCTCGCGAGTCCGTCACGGGGTTGCTGTAGCGAGCACACGTGTGCATAGCGGAAAGAAAGGTGTCCACGGGACTACCACATCAGCGTTAATATCTGTGCCTATAATACTACCACATCTGTATAATTGTTATATTTTCGTAGTGTCTCCTAAATTACCACATCAGTAAATAAGCAGAGCATCGTATGTTATAAAATATTTTTTGTATTATGTCGCATTATTGGATCTGTGCACATGCGGTAATTTTGGTAATTTAAAAAACATTTATTGCATAAAACAAAAGCAAAAATGAGTACCTGTTCAATTAAATCGTGTGGAAAATCGTCTAAAACATCTAACTATAAAAAATTGGTCTACATTTTTATCGTTAAGTAAAATACTTTTATAATATGTTAACATTATTAATATTGCAGAGTTGAGCTCTGCAATATTAATCATGTAAACTGGTTCGTTATGAAAAAAGTGATACCGCGTTGATGTCTTTTTGAAAAGTCCCTTACTTTCACTAGAATATTAGATAAGTCTATCCTTTTCTATCTGTAAGTACTTTTTACCCAGTGCTAAAGTATTGTGACAACTTCAAAAGAAAGTCGATAAATTATTTATCGATGGTTCCCAATGCTACCTTAATAAAAAATGTTTACATTTTAGATTTTCAAACATTCCAGAACTTAAACAAAAGTGAATTAATGGAGCTCATAGGACCCCAAATCTTTTATCCGGAAATCTTTGACTAAATTAATCCATTTAAAAATCAGTGATAGCCTGAGAGGCTTCGTGCGACTTAGCCGTGAAATTAAAATTAGGAACTTCTAATAGACATACTTTCTGTCGATTAAATTAGCTGATTGATTTACTAAATTCGTGAATAACTACCGGAGATTTATTGCAAAGAACGGCATGGTTGACATATTATATCGGGCTTGTCGTGATCCGGGAGAATCAATTCGTTACATTATCTCTGGTTGTTCTCATCTTTCTAAAAGAGAGTACTTGCATAGGCATAAATTGGTAGCCAGGTTTATCCATCAACAATATACTCTGAAATACTCTCTTGTACAATCGAAAGTGCCGCAGTACAGATATTATGTGCCCGACTCAGTTCTCGTGATTGGTCATATCACTCTGTACTGGAATAGGCCCATCTCAAGTCTATTGTAGCCAATAAGCCTGACGTAGTGGTGGTAAACCTTTATGAGAGGCATGTAATGATAGTTGATACAACCGTCCCTCATGGCGAGAAACACGTGAAAGCCGAGAAAGATAAGAAGTTTAAGTGTCTTGATGAGGCCCGCGAGGCTATCGTCATGTGGGATTTGGACTCAGCTATCATTGTACTGATAGTCATGTCAGCCAATGGCTTAGTAGCCACGAGCTTCGACGAACATTTTTTTTTTTTTGGTGGGAAATCATCCAATGATTTCTCTCGCACTTGGGCGGAGCGGGTCAGACTCAGATATCAGACTTTTGCTGATTAAACTCTGAACTTTTGTTCCTCCTTTGTCTTTGTAACAGGTTTCCGGGGTTCTCTTTCGTACAATCCATAACTCCAATAGGCTTTGAACCTGTTGGGCCCCTACGGTTTTGCTGACATCTCTTTGACGCGCTCGTGGAACACTACGCGCCATCGACAACTCGGATTTGGTCCGGACGGCTACCGGATGGCCAGACAGCTAGCTAGCCATCATAGCATGGTCGGGGTCGGGATTCCGGAGGCTGGGCCGTGAGAAAGGTCGTTCCCAACCGCGTGCGACAGCCTCCTTCGCTAGCATTACTGCTTTGTAGAGAAGGAGGTGACCGCCGGTCATACCTCGCGTCGTTCACGTTGCGGGATTGTTCAAAAGAGTAACCGTGGTTCTGGAACGCAAACAGCAACTAATGGAACAGAACTCTAACATTCCCTTTTGCAGAGCGGAAGAATTATATATGTTCTGTACTTTCCCTAAATATTTGGCTGAGTACTTTGGGAAGTATGGAGGCAGGCAGTAGTCAAGTTTCATCTATTTATAAATAACTCGCGGGTTCTTTTTCTGAACTTGGCTTATATTGCATTTGCAGTTTATTAAAACTTCATGGAAATGTTGAATATTTACAGCCTACATTCACTAAGCCAGTATTGACTTATAGATGACAATAAAAAAAATTTGGGCAATGCTAGAGGCAATTTTGGAGTTCTGATTGTTGGAATAGTTATGTAGATTCAAACTCTCGAAACAATTTATTTCATCACCTTTTCTCTTGAAATGGTTATTGTTTGCAAAAATGGCATAAAATAAAAAAGCATAGCCATAAGTCTAGGCGCTAACCTACCCGTAATATAAAAAAGATGGAAATAAATTTGAAAGCAGTGAATGCATTATACGAGAAGATTAAAAGCATTGTAGATATGTTACATACAACTACTCACCGTATTGCATAGTGTCGCACAGCTGGTCCGCAAGCACGGACCGGTGTACGAGCACGGCGAGCACGACGAGCGCGGCGGCGCGGGCGCACGATGGCAGCGGTGCGCGCAGCGACATGTGTGCGGCGTGTGCGTGCGGCGTGTGCGTGTGGCGGATCGTGGCGGCCGGCGCGGACGACTGTGCGGCGGCGTCACCGGCGTTTGTATTTAGCCGCACTACTCGCCACCACTAATTGACCACCTCGCGTCACCACTTGTTAATTCCTACAATCGTGTTATGTAAATTATTTAGCTGCGAGTCATTAATAACCATCTGTAAAGATTTCGCGTGACCAATTGAGCTACATTGCTCAGAACCATAGATTTAGACACGAGAGCTGCGTCCATCCATCGTGCTGTGGGAGTAGCGGGCTCCAGCTCCTAGATCAGCACCAAGCCTTCGCGGAGGTTAACTGCTGATTAATGAAATAAAACATTTTATTTTGCACATCATAATGTAAAATCATACTTTCTAACGTGTTCACCTTGCTCCGCTCGACCTGCCTATAACTGCTGGCGTTTCAGAAAAGCTCATGTACAAAGCGAATTTTGAATTTAAAGTGTTTAGGTGTGCGCGTATACTAAACACACTAAACTGTACGAGTTTACGTGAACATGAAAGGGAAAGGGAAAACTTATCCTCGCTCGTCTCTTGGGCCTAGAAATGGGCAATTTAATATTGTAAACTCTTTTTTGGTTCAGACTTTTTTGCGGTCACTTAAAGGTCTCTTGTTGTGATCTGTTCTAAACGAATAGTGAGTTTTTTTTTAACACCTTTTGTATGATGTGTTGGATTCGACGTTGACGATCCTCCAGTAGTTGTTGTAGGTTGTAAATAATTAACACCAAACCACTAAATAAAACATTTAAATGCTTATTTGTTAATAGAGTAAAGTTATGTTTAGTTATCTGAGCTGCACTTATTTATTACATTATCGCGTGAGTGAGGACGGAGGTGTAGCTTTGACTTATTAAAATTACTGAATTTATTAGTAAAACGAATTTTTCGTAAGAGCATTACGGGCTCGTACAGCATGACAACGAGACAATCTATGTACAAACGAGCTGTTTCTGCCTACTTCAGCACCGCTGTTGTAGCTTCGTCTCGGCATTTTTGTTCGTAACGTTTAGTTGAAGTATCTATATTCTTAGTATTTATTTTCCTATATAAATCAAAATGTGATAAGCAACTATGCCATGCAAGTATTATTGCCATTTGATCTAGCCTGATAACATTCATTTGAGCTCATACTCAGATGAGTGCTCAAATTAATGTATTCAGGACTTAGAACAAAGATTTGTTCAAAGTCCCATGAAGATTATACTGAAGTAATTAATTATCTAAACGTTTAGTTGACACTTCGCGTGATCCAAGGGCTGACTTTTACCTCGGTCAGAGATTAAGCATTGCCATACAACGTGACAATGCCGCTAGCCTTTTCGGATGCGGAGTGTTATCTAGTAGTTTTTATCTTTAGTGTATATATAGTTTTAAATATTTAAGTGTTTTTATTGAATAAAATAAAATAAAGTGTCAAGTAGAAAATAAAAATACAGTAATTAAACGTCTATATAAATCATCTGGAATATTTAGTTTTTACTAACGTTACAATTTAATTTGAAGTAAAACAGTACTGAACAGTCTTTTATCAAGCGGAAACAAAATATATAAATAAAATAAAAGTACTTTATTTCAGACCGTACTTCATATTATGTTAGTAATCACACAGCTTAAAAACTTTGTTAGTAAAAGATAAAATAACAGAGACATAAATATCTTTTGCGTACACCTGACACACCGGCTACATGTACGTGTACATGCACCCAGTGTGCCAAAGTGGCGCAACATTGCTTATCACTAATGACCCTCAGAATGCGGTTGCCGCTCCCGCGCACCCTCCGCATCATAGACGCTACCCACTTTCTTATAATCGCTTTAAAACTATAAATATGTGCGTCAGCAAACATTCGTGATGCACTGCAGTAACGTGGTAGCCCCAACAACATCCTGAAGGCATTGTTATACTGAACTTTGAGGGAGTTGTATTCTCGCTGCGTATGCCGATCGGCTGCACGTGTACAAGTTAGGCAAAATCATCGTCATTTTCATTTTTGGTGTACAACGTGCAAACTTGCGGGCCAACATATTGCAATTATTAGTATTGCAATTCTATTGACACAGAGACCGTCAATAGAAGAGCCGACATGTGTACTGCTGAGGTCGAAAATCAGCTGGAGGTTAAAAAAAGCAGGCGAGGTCAACCCTCTCTGTCTCACCGCGTATTCCAACCTGGTACTCCTCAGACAACTCATTGGCCCATCTAACTTGATTGGTTTGGCGACCGTACCAATACCGAAACATACTTGTTATGACTTCAGGCACTCCCGTTTCAAGCATCTTACACCACAACAAGTCATACCTAACAAGGTGAAAAGCCTTGGAGAGGTCCAGAAACATCGCATAAACCGGGATACTTCTCTCCGTATAATGACTGACAGTATGTTTGAGGAACAAACAGCACATTTCGTTGGAAGCTTTGGTCTAAAGCCGAACTTAGCATCATGTACTTTAAAATGTTTACTAATTTGTCTCTCAAACACGCCATCAAGTACTTTAGTCGCAATAGTCGCTAACGAGATAGGTCTGTAATTGTTCTGGTCGCTGACGTCTCCAGTTTTATTCTTCAGTGTTGGTATGACCACAATCCACATCAGCTCAGCGGGCAGGTAGAAGTGACGAATACAAAAAGTAAACAATAACGCAAGCAGTCGAGGGAGATTCTGTCCGGCGTATGCACAAAATGCTCGATGATAAAGCTGTCAAGTCCCGGATTTCCCTCGCCTCATACTTTTAATTATTAAACATCTTTGTTTAACCGGAGGCTTTGGAAGCTGGATTTGCCAGAGGTTCCAGCTCGCATTAGAGCTGGCACCTCTAGCACAACAGCCTCAGCAACAACACCATTTACACCGTGTTTGTAATTTATAATGCTTCATAAACATGTTTGCAATCTCCCCGGGCGTGCCTACACCTTCGACGCTCACCGGAACACTAGGCTTAGAATTTAATTTCTTTGTTTCCAGAACCCACGAAAGTCTTTCTTTTCGTGTCTTGATGCCAATATAATTATCCATTTTAATCTGGTCTTGTTTATTTTGACAAACTTAAGTTTTTGTTTGAAAATCTTACGGGACTCAACCATTTCAACATAAGTATATCTACGCCGTGTCCTCGTGGGGGCAATCGGCAGCGGCGATCTCTCGCGCCGGGCCTTGGGGTCAGGCCATGGTCCGGAGCGAGGAGGAGTGGCAGGCGGTCGCCTACTTCTGCGAAGCAGTAATGCTAACAAAGGAGGCGGCCTATCGCGTGAGGCAACGGACCTTACGCTCCAACCGCCGCCGGGATTCCGATCCCGATTTCCGGCCACCGTAGGCGCGGGCTTGCAGACGGCGAGCAATGGGTGGCTCGCCGTCCGACCGTCCGGTAACTGTCCGGACCGAGCCCAAGTGGTCGACGGCGCGTACTGTTCCACGCGCGCCTCAAGGAGATGTCAGCAAATCGTAGGGGCCCAGCAGGGTCGAAGCCTACTGGGGCCACGGTTAGTGTGAAAGCGGAACTCGGGGCCCTGGAACGAAGGCAATGAAGGAACAGGAGTGGATTTTTAGTCAGTAAGAGTCTGACACTATCTCCCGCTCCGCCCAAGAGCGGGGATGTCATAAGGATGATTTTCCCACCCAATAAAAAAAAAAACAAGTATATCTTGTGTATGGCTTCCTGTGCCAAACCCAGTTAGCAAACTTGCCTAGCGCTCTGGTGAGCGTCCCTCACATATTTATTCCATCCCAGGATGAGTTGACTTATTCTACTATACCCCCTACAGTGACTATCATAGGTGGACTCGGCAGCCTCGCGTAAAGATAAAATAATTTTGCCATAAAAGTCATCATTTACTAACCTATGTTCTTTTTCATTACACATAATTATTATCACAACAATTATGAGCGAAGATATGATGACGAATATCTACCGGAAATACATTGAAGAACAGTACGGTTGACATCTGCTAAGCATGCCACTGGCCCGGAGAATCAATCTGATATTTACTTTCTGGGTGTTTTCGTCTAGTTAACAGAGATTATTTACATATACACAACCTTGTAGCCAGGAGTATCTACCAGCAATTTACTCTCAAATACAATCTTGTGGAATCTGAAGTACTGGTCGTACTATAGGTACCTACTCAGTTCTCGACAATGACAAATATCACATTATATTGGAATCGATCAATAGGACTATTGTTGTCAGCTTATTAGGCTTTGATATAGTGGTAATAAATCGACTAGAAAGTCGCACAAAGATTATTGAATTATTCACGTGTGACGTTGCAAAATCAATTATTGTGAAGATTACAACTAGTGACATCTTTTTGTCAATAATGAAATAATTATTCCACCTAAAAATCGATAGTGAAAGCAGCGAGAATGGTGTGTTTTAGTCCGTAGTCAATGTTAGTAATCACACCCCTTAAAAACTTTGTTATTAAAAGATAATAACAAAGTTTTTAAGGTGTGAAATCTCAATAAGAGCTCATAATTTAAATATCTTTTAAACACGCACCCAGTGTGCCAAAGTGGCGCAACACGGCTTATCACTAATGACCTTCAGAATGCTGTTGACGCTCCCACGCACTCGTAGTTATTGAATTCTAGTAAATAATGTTTCTTGAATAGAAAAAAATTCAGTGAAGTTAATTTGAAAAAAATACTTTCCCATATTTTATTATGCTACAACTAGCTTCTGCCGGCGGCGTCGCCCGCGTGAAACTAGGTTTCTCCATATAAACTTTGGACCCCTGTTTTACACGCGAGAGCAAGCGCCTAATATACCTGACATTATTATTTCCAGTTTATTATGCTTTACTAACACCATATGCAAGCAATTCTGAAAATATTTTTTTTTATTATTATTATTTCCTTTATTTTTTCAATATGCATATATGTCTACAGTAGGCACCACTGGCAGCTTCAATGTGGCAGTTGGCTTACATCAAGGGTCGGCTCTCAGCCCTTACCTCTTCCTGATGATAATGGACGCACTGACGTCGGACATTCAGGAACAGGGTCCCAGGTGTATGCTGTTTGCCGATGATATTGTGTTGGTTGCCGAGAGTGGCCTAGAAGTCCAGAACAGATTGGAGGTGTGGTGGCACAGACTGGAGAGTGTTGGCCTGAAATTGAGTAGAACCAAAACGGAATACTTGTTCTGCGATTTCGGCGGTCTCTCCAATCCAGTGCCTTTAGCTCTAGCTGGAACGCCCATACCGATCTGCTCTGACTTTCGGTACCTCGGGTTACTCATCCAAGGGCATTCCCTTGTCCCGGTCTACCTCACCATTGTGAGGTAGACCGGGACGTA
Organism: Mythimna vitellina; assembly: GCA_949316375.1. Taxonomy (NCBI): domain Eukaryota; kingdom Metazoa; phylum Arthropoda; class Insecta; order Lepidoptera; family Noctuidae; genus Mythimna; species Mythimna vitellina. The sequence continues at coordinate 253,365 of OX438691.1, read as the reverse complement.
ACACATCGGATCAACGCAAGATGGATGAAATGGAGACAGGTCACGGGACTCAACTTGTTACCCACGGATGCCCCTCAAGTTGAAGGGTAAAATCTACAAGTCCGTGATAAGGCCTGTCATACTGTATGGATCAGAATGTTGGGCTGTGAAAAAGACGGATGAAAAAAGATTGCATGTAGCGGAGATGAGAATGTTAAGATGGATGTGTGGTGTGACGAGAATGGATTAAGTGAGAAATGAATATATCAGGGGAAGTTTGAAAGTGGCGCCAGTGACTGAAAAGTTGAAAGGGAATCGTTTGTCTTGGTATGGTCATGTGAAGAGGAGGGATGAAACGCATGTTACTAAAAGAGTTATGAGTTTACATGTGGATGGATGGAGAGGAAGAGGGAGACCAAAGAAAAGATGGATGGATTGTGTGAAGAGTGATATGAAAGGAAGTTAGTGATAGCATGACGAGTAACAGGGCAGAGTGGAAGAAAAAAACGTGTTGCGCCGACCCCAAATAATACGGGATAAGGGCAGGAAGATGATGATGATATTTTCAATACGCATATAAGTTACATTTTTAAATATTTTTTTAAAACAAAACTCATAAAAAAAACATTAAAAAATTTAAAAAATAGTACCCCACCGGTATCGGGAACAGGGTCCAAGCTACCGGCGGTCAGGGCTCCAGAGAAAGGAACCTCCTAACAATACGAGCCGTGTCCAGGAGTACCGCTTTCTGAATCAAGCCCTTGATCCAGCCGCCTAACGCGAGCCTCCTAAGGTGTTGGTCGAGGCTCTTGCCTATTAAGCCATTGCCCGACACGACTATCGGTACAATGATCGCTGAGTCTACATCCCACATGTCGACAACCTCGCGAGCCAAGTCAATATACTTCATTTGTTTATCTTTCTCGGCTTTCACGAGGTTCTCGTCATGTGGAACGGAAATGTCAACAATCATTGCACGCCTCTCGTTTCGATCCACCACCACTATATCAGGCTTATTGGCTACAATAGTCCTGTCAGAGATGATGGACCTATCCCAGTACAAAGTGATATGACCATTATCAAGAACTGGGTCGGGCTCATACCTGTAGTAAGGCACTTCCGATTCCACAAGAGAGTATTTCAGAGCAAGTTGCTGATGGATAATTCTGGCTACTAGGTTATGCCTATGCAAGTACTCTCCGTTAGCTAGACGAGAACAACCAGAGATTATGTGACGAATTGATTCTCCCGGACATGCTGACATGCCCGACAGATGTCAACCGTGCCGTCCTTTACAATAAATCTCCGGTAGTTATTCGTCATGATAACTTCGTCCATAATTGCACAGACAAAACCTTCGGTTTCCCCAAAGAGGTCACTAAAACGCAGCCAGGCTACGGACGCCAATCGGTCTACATCGGGCCCGTGAAGGGCCCGGAAAAAGCGTCCGTGAAGTTCCTTGCTCTGCCATACTTCCCTGCGATCGTTAGTGTCAAGCACTACCGGTTTGCGCCAGTTCTCGTTAGCCAGGGAGAGCGGGGTGAGACCCTTGTCCACTGCCACTACATCTCGATGCATACCCACGTCGGCAGCTAGGAAATATTCCCTGAGACTGCATACCTCGCTGTTGTGTAGGGTCTTAGCATAGCATTCGGTATGCAGTCAGCAGTGTACGGACCCACCTATCCAGGGCGTCAAGTTCCGTTTGAGTCCATTTGAGTACGCCGAAAGAGTACATCAATACCGGCACACACTGAAAAGTATAAAATAACTTTAATTTCGGAAGTCAGTGTTTCTATAATAGTTTTGTCTCTTCATTATTTAACACAGACTTCCGAAATTAAAGTTATTTTTCACTTTTGAGTGTTTTTTTTTTACATTATGTCATACACAAGCCATGACAATTCTAATTGTCCCAAACACGGTTAGATTACATTAATTTATTACAGAGTGCCAGTGCCTAACTTCAGGCTTCATCATCAGATCAGTTCGATATATTCCCCCCCTTGTTTTAGTCACTCATTAACTACACCTATAAAAAAAGCAATTTTACTTGTTACGACGGTTCTGCTGTGATCGTAATCCATAACTTCAAAGTTCATGATCAGATCATAATAATATTTCTATTCATAACAATAATAATAACAATAATACACCTGTACGTCGGCCGGGGAGAGGCCGGCTACCGAACGGCTTGGGATTTAGGGGCCAACCGGCCCCGAGCCTGGTCCCCGCTGCCGGTGGTTGTGTGCAGCGCATGAGATGGACTCAGTCTATGAATGAGAACGTCATGCGCGCATATTATGGGTCTACAGAGGGAGGAACTAACCTCACTGCGTACCGTCTTAGGATGCTGTCTCTGTTTCAAGACCTAGAACCAACTGTTAACGTATCGGTGCAACGATTGTCGGATCAGGTGCGGGTTATCCAGCGCAACCGCAGGTTGGACGACGCCGCACTTGATCGGCTGCGCTCAGAGGTACTGAGCAACCCTATCGTCTGGACACCGACACAGATACAAACCGCGGTACCATCGGCTCCTGTCACGACCACTCCGCGGTCCAATCATATTGAGGATGAGGCAGATGATAGGGTTGACAAAGTAAGTAGCCAGTGCAACGACCGACTGGGGAGCGCACTGGAGGATGCGCTTCGTGAGTACAGATCGACTCCGACTGAGCTTAGGCCCCGTTTACCTCGGTTGCCTATGCACAAAAAAAATAGGGCACTAGTGTGTGCTCTGGACTCGCTGCTTAAAAATGTTTTTGAGAGCAGCGAGGGCCTCCTTGATACGCACTCCATCCTGTACTGTGGGGCTATTGCGGCATGTCGTATTGCTAATGTAAAGTTCCCAAGTTATGGTGAGGCTACTCGACCAAAACCTGCCGTTCCAGCCTGGCAGTGCAGGATCGAGAGGCGTATTGATGAGGCCAGAGCACTCATTGGCAAACTATGCTGCTTCAGGGAGGGCAATACAAGACCACGTGTGATGCGTTTCGTGAGACGAGCGTTTTCAGGGACTGGAATAAATCCCCGAGAATACACGTCACGTGTCACGGAGCGCATCGACTTCCTGAAGCAGAAAGTTTGTGCATGGGCCAGTCGTATCCGGCGGTATAAGCGACGGGTCGATCGGTACTCACAGAATCGCATGTTCCAGAGCGATGAGAGGTGGGTGTACAGAGCATGGGAACGACCTGAACAAAATGTAACCGACGGGCTCCGTCCAGACAGTGTTGCCACGAATACATTCTGGCGCAGCATCTGGTCTGAGCCCGTATGTCACAATGAGGGTGACTGGATGGGTGATGTTGAGCGCGTGTGCGAGGCTATACCAGATATGGAAAAAGTTTTTATCCATCCATTAGATGTGACCAGAGCAGTTCGTCCGTTACCAAACTGGAAGTCTCCAGGACCGGACAACTTCTGGCTTAAATGGTATAGTAGCTCACACGCAATTCTGGCATCTCAATTCCAGTCATCCTTAGAGTCTGGGTCGCTGCCTCAGGTTTTAACAACTGGTGTCACCCACTTGCTCTATAAGACGGGTAGTCCCGCGGAACCCAAGAATTATAGACCGATTACATGTTTGTCGACGGTCTATAAACTTCTTACATCCATCCTGAGAGTGAAAATTAATCTACACATTGAGAATAATTCAATTATGTCTGCCTCTCAGAATGGATGTAGGAACGGGTCCCGCGGCACTAAGGAGCTACTCCTCATAGACATGGCCATAAGCCAACAGGTTCGTCGATCCCGCAAGGCTCTTTCGACATGTTGGATAGATTATAAGAAGGCCTACGAATCTGTTCCACATACATGGCTCATGAGGGTGCTGGAGTTGTATAAAATAGATGCAACTCTTTGCACCTTCCTTGAGTCATGTATGAGGCAATGGAAAACCGTCCTTCGCTATCCAGGATGTCGACCAATCCAGGGAAATGATGAACCAATATGGATTAAACGGAGTATATTTCAGGGCGACAGTTTGAGTCCACTTTGGTTTTGCTTAGCCCTGAATCCTCTAAGCACGTTGTTGGAGGATTCAGGTCTGGGCTATCGATTGAGAAGAGGTGGTCAGGTCGTATCTCACCTGCTTTACATGGATGATCTGAAACTGTTTGCCCACAACAATTTGCAACTGATGGAACTACTGAAGGTAACTGAAACTTTCAGTAGTGCCATCAGGATGGAATTTGGTGTGGACAAATGTGCAGTCATGCATGTAAGGCGAGGGGAGATTATGGAATCCGATGAAATTCAACTCTCGGATTCCATACATCTTAGAACCCTCTCCTCGACCGAAACTTATAAGTATTTGGGTATGTCGGAAGCGTTAGGCATTAACATCGCCGACATGAAGCAAACGTTGAAGGAGCGCTTCTTTGGCCGCCTGAAGAAGGTGTTAAATAGCCTTCCGTCAGGCGGAAATAAGGTGCGCGCCTTCAACGGTTGGGTCATGCCGGTTTTAATGTACTCTTTCGGCATACTCAAATGGACTCAGACTGACCTAGACGCTCTGGATAGGCAGGTCCGTACACTGCTGACCGCAAATCGAATGCATCACCCAAGATCATCGATAATGAGACTGTATATCCCGCGGAAGTGTGGAGGTCGAGGCTTTTTAAACGCGAAGACTCTACACAACCGCGAGGTGTGCAGTCTCAGAGAATACTTTATCCATACCGATGTGGGTATACACCGAGACGTGGTCGCAGTGGATAAAGGACTCACCCCGTTATCCATGGCTAAAGAGAACTGGCGCAAACCTGTAGTACTTACTACTGATGACCGCAAGGAAGTATGGAAGTGCAAGGAGCTCCATGGACGCTTTTATCGGGCTCTCCACGAGCCGGAGGTAGATCTCTTGGCGTCCGTGGCCTGGCTACGTTTCAGCAACCTTTTCGGGAAACTGAAGGTTTTGTCTGTGCGATTACGGACGAAGTCATCTTGACGAATAACTACCGGAAGTATATAATGAAGGATGGGACGGTTGACGTGTGTCGGGCATGCCACCGTCCGGGTGAATCCATCAGACATATTATTTCTGGTTGTTCTCGTTTGGCTAACGGCGAGTATTTCCACAGACATAACCAAGTAGCCAGGATTATTCACCAGCAACTTGCTTTGAAGTACAACCTAGTGGATTCTGAGGTACCTTATTACAAGTATGTGCCCGACCCAGTTCTCGAAAATGACCATGTCACGTTGTACTGGGATCGGTCTATCATTACTGACCGGACTATTGTAGCCAATAAGCCGGATATAGTGGTGATAGACCGATTAGCGCGCCGCGCAATGATAGTCGACGTCACCATCCCGCATGACGAGAATCTCGTGAAAGCTGAGAAAGAGAAACAAATCAAATATCTCGACTTAGCACACGAGGTTGTCGACATGTAGAATGTAGACTCGGCTATCATTGTGCCGATTGTCGTGACCGCCAATGGCCTTATAGCCAAAAGCTTCGACGACCATCTGTCGAAGCTGTCGTTACGCAGTTGGATCAAGGGCCTGATACAGAAGGCAGTACTCCTCGAGACGGCTCGCTTTGTGAGGAGGTTCCTGTCTCTGGAGCCCTAACCACCGGTAGCTTGGACTCTGCTCCCGACACCGGCGGATTACTATTTTTTATATTTTTAAATGTTTTTTTTTTAATTGATCTTGTTAAAAAATATTTAAAAATGTAATTTATAGGTATATTAAAACAAATAAAGTGAATAATAATATAACAATTTGGAAGCATAACCTTTCAATTCTTATCGTCTGATATAAACTTGCATAATCACATTAGAATGTATTCAAAGATATTCAAAAGAGTCTGCGCCCAATCTAAATCTAAATCAATAAGTAAGTTAATTGGAAATTCTAATAATAGAATAAAAGCTGTCTATAAGGTGATAAATAGGGAAATTTTAAAGACAAACCAATGAGATCGGAATGAATTGTCGCTAAAATTGATAATAAAATCAACTCAGAAAGGTCAAAAGTGGCTAAGACGTTAGAAAACTTTTTCTCCAACATCCCAATAGAAGTTACAAAATCTCTCCCTTCGTCATTTTTATTAGAATCTTTTTTGAAAGAACATTTCACTAAATACATACCAACCTTTGAATTTAAGCGTATCTCTATTGATACAATTATAAAAACATTCAAAAGTCTTAACATAAAAAACACTGAAGACTTATGGGGTATATCCGTAAAGGTTCTTGGAGATATTATTGATACTATTACTCTTGTCCTAACAGGCATATTTAATCAATGCTTAGATAGCAGAACGTTCCCTGGTTTAATGAAACATAGTAAAGTAGTACCAATTTTCAAACCAGGTATTAAGAGTGATCTATCTAATTATAAACCTGTATTAGTGCTTCCATAATTGAGTAAAATCTATGAAAAAATCATGCTCGACCAGATGTTGTCTCATTTTAATTCAAATAGGAATTTGCATAGTCATCAGTTTGGCTTCAAGAAAGAAAGTTGGAACGACGGATGCAGGAGTAAAACTTATCAGTCACATTTTGGAATCCTCAGAGAAATTCCAGGATACTATTGGCATATTCTGTAACCTTTCAAAAGCATTTGACTGCGTTGACCATAATACTCTGATCCGTAAATTACATGCCTCAAGGTTCAATTCTTGGCCCTTTCCTTTTTCTAGTTTATATTAATGACCTTCCTTTCATGATGGCTAATTTATCCGCTATAATTCTTTTTGCTAATGACACTTCTCATATGTTTAAAGTAGATAGAATAGATGGGGCTACAGCTAAGTTAGATTACTATGCTTATTTCCACAGTATTATGTCTTATGGCGTTTTACTGTGGGGATCTGCAGCTGAAGTAGACTTAATTTTCATATTGTAAAAGAAAGCAATCCGGGCTATTTATAAAATGGGTTCTCGCGAGTCCCCCAGAAATAATTCAAAGAAATTGATATACTGACTCTGCCTTCTCTTTATATCTTAGAAAGTATTTTGTATGTTCGTAAAAACTTAGGACTTTTTAAAATTAGAAGCGATTTTCACTACAAAAATACGCGTAGCAAACACGAAATTGTATTACCCAAATGGAGATTAGCTAAGACCAGCAAGCCATTCTTAGTAAACAGCATACGCTTTTATAACAAGCTTCCAATGGCGGTAGCAGGACTTAGCGACGGAAAATTCAAAACTCATATTAAGCGTGTCCTAACCAAAAAAGCGTATTATAAGGTTAAAGACTATGTCGAAGACACGCTTGTTTGGCAATGACTACTTCTGCACATGTGGCCCCCTAGTAACTCATTATTATTGTGCCTATTAACTGTTCCATCTTTGTTTTAATATATACATTTATTTTTTAACACATTGCTTTTGCAATATTTTTTAAATTATTTAGACTTCAACTACCTTAAATTCGTTAGTAATTTATTTTGTTAACATCTCATATAGTGATAGTTGTAATTATTCATATTTTTCTTGCATTTTTTTATATAGCCTCTTTTTATAATGTAAATGTGAGAACACTGTAGACTCCACGAATTCTTAGATTACTTCTTATTACGACTCACTTTTTTTTAATATGATTATTTTTATTACAATATTGGGTACACTGTACTTACATAATATCGATTAATACTGTAATATGAAAATATTGTAATCAACCACTTTTTAAAAGAGTAACCATGAAGTTTCTTCCCGGTTCTTCTCCATAGGCAACGACCAATTTGGAACCGTGCACCAGCTTCTGACGTTTTATAAGTGCCCATATAGGTCTATGTGAAATAAAAATATTTTTGATTTTGATTCGATTGGCTCGAATAAAAAAAAAAAATTCAAAAGTGGTCCTCAGTTGACCGAGAAATCGATAAACATACATAAAAAAAAACATACATTCAGACGAACATATTACCTCCTCCTTATTGAAGTTGGTTAAAAAGTCATCGGAGTCGATAAAATTGTTATTCTAATCAACCCCGATGACATTTTTAATTTTAAGTGGAATTCTTTCATTATTTTTTTTCACAAAAAAAGTTAGAATAACGATTTTATACACTTAAAAGATTAAAAAACTTTTTACAAAACATGTGACATCCACCAACCCGCACTGGGCCCGCGTGGTGGATTACGGCCCATTCCCTCTCCTAGAGAGGAGGCCTAAGTCCCAACAGTGGGAACATTATAAGGCCGACTATGCTATGCTATAACCTAGCAGTGTTTTGGGTAAATTGGAATTGTCGTAAGAAATAGGCACTCTGTTTATAAGAGTATCCCAACGAAAAAGTGTGAAATAAAAAACTTTTTACAAAATAATAAAACAGACTTCACTAAAGAAAACAGTAAAAGGATCAAAATAACTTTAATTTCGGAAGTCGGTTGTAGATAATGTACAAATAATACAGAGAAACACCAAAACACTGCTAGGTTATAGCATAGCATAGTCGGCCTTATAATGTTCCCACTGTTGGGACTTAGGCCTCCTCTCTAGGAGAGGGAATGGGCCGTAATCCACCACGCGGGCCCAGTGCGGGTTGGTGGATGTCACATGTCTTCAAATTTTTGGTTCTAGGTCATGCCGGTTTCCTCACGATGTTTTCCTTCACCGTTTTGAGAGCAGTGGTGATGAAATAAATTACACAAAGTAATGCGCCTGGCTGGGTTTGAACCAGCGACCTACAACTTGTAAGTCGGCGCCGATACCACTCGGCCACCACTGCTCTCACTGCTAGGTTACATTGTTTTATTATGGATTTCCTGTGTCTACCTTTCAACTTCCGGCCCCATCATCAGATCAGTTTGATAGGACCTTATAGCCAAAGTGCATCTCATGAAAATTCTAATAAGCCCAAACACGGCTAGGTTACATTGATTAATAACGGAGTTCTAGTGCCTACCTTCCGGGACCATCATCATTATCAGTTCACTTCGATGATACCATTTTCAACGTAACTATTCAGAACCATTCATTTATTTGTATTGTCATAGTCGCTTAACTATCTTCATTTTTAAATTATCTTAACTTAAATTAACCACCTTCATTCAAAAAAAAATTAACATTTCCTCTCACTCTATTCAGAGTAAGAGGAGTTATTTAATGAATTCTCACCTTAATATAAGAGAATGGCGCCCGAGACTAAGTAATACTTTATTAGTTCCATGACTCCAGGACTCGAGATAGTCGCACATATTCAGTAGCGCGCACGCGCCTCTCCAGCCTCGCGTTACAAGTAAGCTGTTTATGAATCAATGAGTGAATATGTATAGGTACCTATTCTAATTTTCAATCAATATCAAATCTAACTTCATTTGTAACCACAGGTACAAAGTACGTATTATAAAGTAGTTTGGCAGTCTCCGTCAAAAGTAAGTTCTGTGATAATCTATGAAGCAGATTACTTTGTCTTAGTGTTTTGTTTTCCTATAAGCAACGTTAATAGTGCCGGAAAAACAGGAGAGGTTGGCGACGCTGCAAGAACCTCAACCGCGAATTGAGCAAGCTTTGCGGCCTGTAGAGCGCAGCGAGCTTATACGGCGACTCTAGCTGGTACGGCGAAAGCGCGGCGACCGGCGCGAGTGGGAACTGCGCCGCGTAAGGCGGTGGGCCGAGCGCGCCGGGCACCTGGGATTGCAGCGGTTCAGGCCAGCGTGGTCGATTTACGTGTTTCCGTGGTGGCATACCAGACATTCGTGGTGGTGCCACTATGTATGGTTCTGATGAAAACCTGTTACTATGTGATGATATAACCTTATTTGGTTTTTGTTTGTTCGACAACAAAGGCAACTCAATGTCGTAAGACTGCTTATCTTCCTCAGTAGACACTCGGTTGTTTGGGTTAATATTAATCGTTACTTTCAGTGACGATGGTGTTTTTTCTGTGGGGTAGGTTTTCGAATTTGGTTGATGCGTAACCACTTCAGTTGGTCCTGTGAGTTCATCGCGCGCTGTTGTCTCCTCCTGAACTGGCGGGAACGTTGTGGTCGAAGTCCGATTTACAGTTGTTGCCAGCTCGCTCGACGCCATAACCACTGATTCCAATTCATCTGACGTCTCTTTGTTGGAAGCCACTTCATTTGAGTTTAGTTCATTCGATAACTCATAAGCGGACATTGTGTCTGAGCGAGACCCGTCGAGGGGCGGTGGGGACGGGAGGGGTGTCGGTGGCGCTAGAATGCAGTACACGGTGACGTTGACGGTAGCGAACCCGGCAAGCTGGCCAGTGCGGTGCACGCGCGCGCTGCGCATTTCGCTCAGGGTCACGTTAGGCGGCATGTCGCTGTCACACACGCGCATTTCCACGCCCGTCATCGGTGCGCCGACGCACGGTGGCGGCATCTGTGCACCCACGCAAACCGATTCACTTCATGTCTAGGTAAAGAGATGTTCTAAAATGTAAATGTTTGCATGTGACTCACCGGCACGACGATGTTCCAGTCAGCGACACCAGGCGTCAAGTGCGTCTCCACCAGGCGTTGCGCCGTGCCCACTGCGCTGCCTGTATACCACACACACATACATGTAGCCAAGATAAGCTATACCTAATCATAATGTACCTACCAGCACAACATGTCAACAACAAATGTATGTCATACCACGTTGACATGATCCAGGAACGTCTTCATTCACACTTTTAATTTTATTTTAATTATGCTAAAATCTTTTCTAGCAGTAAGTCAACATCTTTGATATCATTATTTAAGGTAATTATAAAAAAAAATTACAAACCTCCTTCAGCCATCGTACCTACTCACTACCTACTCGGCTAAGAGACCATCTACAACTATGAAACCATATAAAAAACTCAGACCAACAAAATAAAAACCCATAAATTTTGTTCGTAACCCGAACCGAATTATACTCATTTTCAGTTTTTAAAATCGAAATATTTTGTTTTTTGTTTAACTTAGCTGATGACACATTAAGTTTATGTTAAACAAAATGTCTGATTAAGATTTGTTACATGGTTCCAAATGGTCATTTTCTATAGAAAAGAACCGGCAAGAATCTCCATTTATACCAGAGTTCATAATTATAAGAAGACAGTATGTGGGCCTGCCAACAATAGGTAACCAAACCAAACGCGGCTCCGTGTGAGCGGAACGCCATGCGCCACGCACAGGCCACGTCGTACCACGCTGCGCTGGCTTCATCGTACCGCACTCACCGCATCATACGCGTTCGCCATGTCGTACTTCTCTCACCGTTTCGATTCTCGCTTACCATGTCGCAGCACGTTCGCGGCTAAAGCGCGGCGGTGACAAGCATGGCGGTGCTGGTCAGATATGAGCGGGATGTGCATCGATTAGTAAGGTAAAACTAACCATAATCGGCGAACCCGCAACTGCTTAGTGAGTGTTCGTTACGAAGACTGTAATGAGGTAGGAGCAGTGCAGCGGTGCTCACGACCAGCAGCAGCCCCGCGAGCCCCGTCAGCGCCGAGCGGCTCGCCATCTTGTGCCTCTGAGTGCGGAAACGGCCGGCAGTCAGGTGATCGCACCACTACGTCTATCTCACAGCTAACCTGTCCTCTACATTGCCGACCCATTGTTATTAAACTTATTTTTCTATATTCTATACATGTTCTGAAAATTGTTTTTTATGTAAACAATAAAATTGCTAGCCACTGTAACTAATACGTGCAGTGAATTATGACTTGCTCTAACTTATTATTACAAGGCAGTTGGCGAAAATGTAATATAATTGATGTTCGGAACGAAATATTTATTTACCACATTTATCTATGTATACGTAGCAAGGATTGAAGATACTCCGCAAAAATTAAAGTATGCAGCTCGACAATTATATTTATGTATTTCTTTTTAGGGTTCCGTAGCTCAAAAGGAAAAAACGGAACCCTTATAGGATCACTTTGTTGTCCATCTGCCTGTCTGTCTGTCAAGACCCTTTATCCACTGTTGGACATAGGCCTCCCCCAAGTGTCGCCACAATGAACGGTCCTGTGTGTCTCGCATCCATCGGGTTAACGCAACCTTTACCAGGTCATCAGTTCACCTTGTAGGAGGCCTTCCAACGCTGCGTCTTCCGTATGCGGTAGCTACTCCATAACCTTTCGGCCCCAACGGCCATCTGTTCTGTGAGCAGTGTGCCCTGCCCATTGCCACTTAAGTTTGACCATTTTTCGAGCTATGTCAAAACGCCGGCCGTGGTCTCCGAGCTGTACTACGTCCTACCCAGGGAAGACTGGGCAGGACCTGAACGGCTCGGTGAGCCTAATTTTGTCAGCCAACGCCGGTACCCCGTCCCTCGAGGCCGTCACGAGAGGACGGGATTGCGTGGCAGCACGGTTCGGTGACATTGCAGTGGTAGGCGTTTACCTGTCCCTAAACAGAACTCTCGCCGACCTCCACATCTCCCTTATGGAGCTGAATGCCGTCGTTGCTGGGTTTGGTTCCCTCCCTGTGGTCGTTTGCGGGGGTTGCGATGACAAGAACTTGGCTTAGGATTCCCGGTACACAGACCAGCGGGGTCGGATGTTGGAGAACTATGCTCTGGAGACAGGCCTGGTCGTCCTAAACCGGGGATCTGTCCACACGTGTGTGCGGAAGTAGTGCAAGTCTATAGTGGACATATTGTTTGCCAGCCCTGCTCTGTGACTGCGTGTCATCGACTGGCGCAGCATGGAGGGGTTGGAGACATGCTCAGATCACCAGCACATTCAGTTTGACGTCTCCGCCAAGACCTCGACCTCGCCGATCCAACAGGCCCCGTGTGGTCCGCGTTGGGTGCTTAAGCAGCTGGACAGCTCTGCCTGGAAGCCACATTGGTACAGGCCTGATTGTAAGCACCGAACAGGCCTGTCGACATAGATTTCGAGGTAGAGTGGTTCCGGGAGGCCATGTCGCAAATCTGCAACGTGGCAATGCCCCAAGTCTAGTCAGAATATGCTCGGCGCCAGGTGTACTGGTGGTCGCCGGAGATTGCGGCAATGCGCAATGCGCGTATTGCCACGCGGCGCCGTCTGGCGTACCGTCGTTGCATCCGCCCACTGGATGTGGAGGCCAGAGAGGCGGAGCTGTACGAGGGATACAGAGTGACGAAGCGCACCCTCTGGGCGGAAATAAAGCAGGCCAAGTTTGAGGCCCGTAATATGAGGCTGGGGATTCTGAACGGAAACTCGTAGAGACGCCCCTATAAGGTGGTGGGGAAAAAACTTTGCCCCTGGGCTCCCCTGCTGATGCAGAGTCTGTGGCCCCAGATTGTAAAGGGTGTGGTGAGCAGGGAAACAACCCTGCGCAAGGCGAACACTCTCCCCCGCACATGGCTCCGCCAGCAGTGGTGTCTAACGCGGATCACGATGGTGACGAAGACGACAATGCTCCAGAGGTGACCGAGGTAGAGATGAGAGTGGTGGTACAAAGGCTGAGTGCCAAGAATACCGCCCCATGACCCGACGGCTACTCTTTTAAAAAAAAAAATTGTTCTTAGATACAATTTCCATAATACAGTTTATGTAGATATTATGTGAGGATAGTGAAGACTAATCAATTTTGTACTAAAAAGTACAATAAATATAATCATAATAAAAAGAGAGTCGTAATAGGAAGTAACCTAAGAATTCGCGGAGTCTACAGTGTTCTCAAATTCACATTATAAAAAAGAGGCTATATAAAAAAAAAAACAAGAAAAAAAAAAATTACAATCTATATATATAAAAGAAAGTCTAAGTCTAAAATAGTTACACTATTTATAACTCAAGAACTGCTCAACCGATTTTGCTGAAAATTGGTGGGGAGGTAGTTCAGAACCGACGGACAGACATAGGATACATTTTATCGAGTAGGGTAGATTAGGGTAGAGTAGAGTAGAGTAGGGTAGAGTAGGATAGAGTAGGGTAGAGTAGGGTAGAGTAGGGTAGAGTTGGGTAGAGTAGGGTAGAGTTGGGTAGAGTAGGGTAGAGTAGGGTAGAGTAGGGTAGAGTAGGGTAGAGTAGGGTAGAGTAGGGTAGAGTAGGGTAGAGTAGGGTAGAGTAGGGTAGAGTAGGGTAGAGTAGGGTAGAGTAGGGTAGAGTAGTAGAATATAGACGGGAGCGAAGCCGCGGGCAAAAGCTAGTTATCAATAAAAAAGACATTAACAAAATAACGAATTACTAACGAAATATGGTGGTTGGGGTCTAATAACATAAAAAATATTGTAAAAGCAATGTGTTACAAAAAAAAACATATGTTTATATTACAACAAATGTGGAGCAGTTAATAGATACATTTACACAATAATATGAGTTACTAGGGGGCCACATGTGCAAAAGCAGTCATAGCCAAACAAGCGTGTCTTCGACATAGTCTTTAACCTTGTAATATGCTATTTTAGTTAAGACACGCTTTATATGGGTTTTGAACTTTACCTCGCTAAGTACAGTCACCGCCTTTAGCAGCTTGTTATAAAAGCGTATGCTGTTTACTAAAAATAACTTGCTGATCTTAGCTAATCTCCATTTGGATATTACAATTTCGTGTTTACTACGTCTACATGTTATGAAAATCGCTTCTAATTTCGAAGGTCTTTGCGATTATGGACGAAGTTATGATGATGAACAACTACCGAAAATATATTATAAAGGACGGGACGATTGACATCCATCGGGCATGCCACCGGCTTGGGGAATCAATCCGATACATTATTTCTGGGTGTTCTCATCTAGCTAACGGAGACTATTTGCGTAGACACGACCACTTAGCCAGGATTATCCACCAGCAACTTGCTCTTAAATACAATCTTGTCTCGGGGAATCAGAAGTACTGTAGGTATGTGCCCAACCCAGTTCTCAACAATGGTAATATCACATTATATTGGGATCGATTTATCATCACTGACGGGACTATTGTTGCTAATAAACCTGATATAGTGGTAGATCAACTAGACCGTCGCACAATGATTTTTGATGTAGCGGTCCCTCATGAAGAGAACCTCGTGAAAGCTGAGAAAGATAAACAAAGTATCGTGACTTAGCTCGCTATAGCTATATTATTTTAAGTTTTTTTAATTTGTTTTTTTTTAAGAAATATTTAGAAACTATAATGAATATGTATATAAAATAAATAAATGGTATAATAATAAGGTAGTGTTTCTGTCTCTGAAGCCCTAATCACCGGTAGCTTGGACCCAGTTCCCGGCACCGGCGGACAACTATTTTTTATTTTTTTTTAAGAAATATTTAAAAAATGTAAAATAAGTGGATAATTATAAAAATAAATAAATTGAATAATAATACCGCATCGCCGTATCTCTACGTTGCCGTCGTGGTGGAGCTTACGCCCTCCAATAAATTCTAGGTCTGTGACGGTAGCGTATACTTTGCCGTAACATGCCTAGGATGAGAGGCCAGACTAAGAGGGATACAATCCGCAGAGTAGTTTTGTGGCAAACGGTTGAGCATTAGCGACCCCATGGACCCGATCTCCTGGGAGAGTACTTGTTACACTCCTCAAGCACTTCAGGATATGTTGCCCTCTTGTTGCTACGTTATTTCGTGCTAGTGACCATTTTGGGGGCCCATTTGTTGAGTATGTAAGTCATCCCCTTCCTTTTTATCGATGGAAATTAAAAACATTGTTCAGGCTGGGGCCATAGTAAGACTAAAGATAGTTCCTGGTAAGCAGTGCATTTAAGAATCCTAAAACAATAGCCCTGTTGTTTTTGTTTTCCATATATTGCAATAGTTTCCCACCAACCAGGGGTTGTCCTTGGATGCACTAGCATAACGCGTACAGGGATAATCGCCAGTCGATACCACGTTCCATTAGCGCCAAAGGGGCCTCTGCGAGTTGATTTCGACTCCGGGTTCTCAGATATTATTCCCATATAATAATAATAATAATATTGCATTTCTCCATTAAATTGTACAAATTTGAGCAATGAATTGAGGGTGACTTAATACAAATGCATAAGAAATAAAATGTGCAACTGCGCCTGAGCTAAGCCGAGCCTGTATTTCAGGACGCAGTTCTCTTCCCAGAAAAGAAGTTATGAATATAGCAGCATTTTCTTGTTACGTCTATATAATTTAACAAATAAAATAATATTAATTTGCAATCGAAATTGTGTGTTGTGTGTGTGTGGTGTAATTTTATCTCAACGATTTTATGAAGGACTTCAGTAATTTAGTAATCACTTGTGATTAGAATATTTTTTTGTTTGTTTTTCAATCCTTGTTTGTTTAGTGTGTAGATATTGAGACTCGTGTTATGTTTATTGTAGAGAAATTTTGATTAAGACCGAAAAACCTATGTATAAATTAATGTTTAAATTGATGGGACCGGGGTACTACAGCATTACGACGCTGTTTAAGTAGATTACTTCTATCCAAGGGGGTAAGAGAGTGTTGTTTGAGAATCACAGTTAATATGTAAAGTTGACGAATAGTGGGTAAGCTCCAGGACTGATACAGAAGATGTGTAGGATAATCAATGGGTAGGAAGGAGCTAACCTTTAAAATTGTGTTATTTCAAGAGGAAGTAGAGTGGTTTTGGAAGCTCCACTGCAACTGGAAATGCAATAAGTTAAAAGGGATTCACAAAGTGCCCTATAAACTTTTTTAGGATTAAAATATCTACTACATGGCGTAAGTTCTTGAAAATATAGATCAATTTCCTAAGTCTGAATTGTAGTATAGAACTGTGCGCACTGAAGTTCAGCGATGAGTCAAGTATAACATCCAAGTATTTAGCTTCAGATCTTTTAATTAGACAAGGGCAATAGCAAGCAGTGTTATTTGAAGAGGCAACATGACTGAAATGTGACTTTAGCGTAAGTTCAAGCGCCAATGCACCCCGCATTAGAATTTCGTAAATAATTTGGCATGTACAAAATTTAATCTAAGTTTAGAGTGAGGAAATTTTGTTTCAACCAGTTGCTTTCGAGATACCTAACGAGTCTACAATACAATATGTAACAGATTTTTGAATATATAACGTGATTTAAAAGAATTTCCATGGAGTTTCTTGTGCATTCTTCTCCATAAAAATTTACGCTTCGGAATCCCCAAATAGCATAATTCATACTCATGTTAGAGTGGAGGACAGCGATATCGGCAGCACTGATGGTAGATAAGCCCATATCGGTAGTATGGGGACTGAAGTCACTGGTGTCAGGCAATCTAATATCCGCAGTATAGGACACTTATGTCACGGTCGAGGACAATTTGATATTGGCAGTGCGGGTACTCATGTCACTGTTGTAAGACAATCTGATATCGGCAGTGTGAGGTATTCATGTCTCTGATGGAGGACAATCTAATAACGGTGGTGGCGGACACTCTGTAATTGGCGGTATAGAACAATCTGATGTTTGCTCTGACGTTGGTGATGTAGGAGACGGTGACTCTGGCAGTGTAGAACCCTCTGACGTTGGCAATGTTAGAGACGCTGATGTCGGTGGTGTAAGATTCTCTGGTGTTTGCGGTGTAGACGTTGGCGACACCGGAGAAGTCTCGGTGCGTGGCACGGTGTGGGAGTGTTGCGGAGCGAGACGCTGTAGTGTGGCTTGCAGGCGATCGATTTCACGCTGTTGCAGCGCCAGCTCGTTCCGAAGCTCCTCCAGTGATAGTAGCAGAGCCACTCGCCGCGATTCTTCATCCAAAAGCTGCAAAACAACACATTATTTTATAAGTACGGATTAGTTTAGTATTCTGTACTTCAGTCGACCCTTATAAAATCATGTCCGTCTATCAGGACCCTTTTTCTCAGGAACACGTAAAGGTCAACTAAAATTAATATTAAACACTTAAGAGATATGATCTCCTTTGGAGAAGTGAAACATTTACATATCTAAGTTAACACAATCTAAAGATTTTGGCACATATTGTGATGCTCGTGAGGGAACCAAAACTTATGGAGAACTTTCCGTTGAATCATAAAAGGTCATTAGGCATTTTTGAGCCAGTACATCGAAGTACGCGTCCCTTATTGAAATTTAGTTTGCTTTGAAGATTTAGATAACTCTAAATCTTCATTTGACAGAATATGTATCTCTTACATTTACTTACACTTTAGTCTAAATGTAAGAGAAAAAATATATGGCTTAACGCAAAACATATATTTTTCTCCCTTATTCATTTATAATAATTACTACTAACTGTAATCGCTAACTGGCGCTCGTAATGGCGGATACAGACTTTGTGAGACATGTACCGCGAACGGCACACATACCTCCAAATGGAAGACAAAGTTCTCACAACTGTCATTGTTCTTGTATACACAGCCGCCGTAATTATGGCGGTTAGTCTCCTCTTTGAGGAGTGGCTGGAAAGACGTCATAGCGTCCTCACTTTTCGCATGACACAGGTTCTCACCAGACATGGTAAAATCGGTTCCTGCACCCGATTCGTGCAGAAGAAACACCCATTATGCAGACCGCCCGGAGAATATGGTGGAGTATACGGTGGAGGTGTGTCTTGGTTGAGCGGAGCATCCCCGTATACTCGTGGGAGCGCTCGGCGGCGGTTACCTCTCATGCCGAGCCCTGGCCATGGTCCAGAGCGAGCAGGATTAGGCGGGGATCGCCTCATTTAACGAAGCAGTAATGCTAGCGATGGAGGCGGCTGCACAGGTGAGGGAATGAATGTCCTCACGCCCAAGCCGCCGGAACCCCGACGCCGACTTCTAGCCACCGTAGGCGTGGATTTGCGGACGACGAACAATGGGTAGCTGCTCGTCGTCGGGCTTTACGGTGACCGTTCGCGCCGAGCCCGAGTCGTCGACGGCGCGTATGTTCTACGCGCTTTTCTTAAAGAAATGTCAGTAAAACCATGAGGGTTAAGCAGGGCCGAAGCCTACTGAGGCCATGTGTTAACTTCTGAAAGGGAACCCCGTGATCCTCGATCGCAAAGGGCAAAGAAGGAATATAGGATGCCATTGCATTCCACAACTTTCTTGGATAAATCCTTTGCTGTCCAGGCAGCATGTCTCTGAAATGCATTGGCAGATCCTATAAAACGTGCCAGTCTGTCCAGCTTTCTCGTAACCGTTCGAGCCGAGCCCGAGTTGCCGCCGGCGCGTAGTGTTCCACGCGCCTTCCTCAAAGAAATTTCTGCAAAACGGTATGGGCTCAGCAGGGTCAAAGCCTATGTGATCTGTTCGCGTAATGGGTTGACATCTGAAAGGGAAACTCGTGGTCCTGGAACGCAAAGGGCTAAGCCCTTCAATCTTCCAATCCACACCTATATTCATTGGGTCCAAGGAATGTAGGAAGCGTAGTTTTAGTTAGTAAAAGTCTCTTTGTCTGTTTAAAACACGCTTTCCCACTCCACCCCGCTAGAAAAGTGATTAGATGATTTCACATTTTCAAAACAAAAAAAAACGCAATTGTTGGTTGGTACCGAACTCTTGGCAAGTGAATATCCACACTCGTGTATTGTTTCTGCCCTCGCCACCCTCATGATATGCGCACTTGTATCATTAAGCACATCGTGTTCCTCATACATTTTTATTTAACATTTGGTTTGAGTTTTAGATACAATTTAACTTATATTCGTTTACACATAAAAAATTGTATTTTTCAGATTCGGATTTGTAGGTAAATCTTAAATTGTACCCTAATTAATTTTAAGAAAAGTTGGCTCAAAGTCAAAGTCAAAAGTTTTTTATTTCACATAGGCCTACATGGGCACTTATGAAACGTCAGAAGCTAGTGCACGGTTCCAAATTGGTCGTTTCCTATGGAGAAGAACTGACAAGAAACTCCATGGTTTATCCTTTTAAAAAAAAAATTTGTTCTTACAATATTTCCATATTACAGCATAAGTAGATATTATGTAAGGACAGTGTAGACTGGTCAATATTGTACTAAAAAGTACAATAAAAATAATCATAATAAAAAGTAACCTAAGAATTCGCGAAGTCTCCAGTGTACCCACATTCACATTATAAAAAAAGAGGCTATATAAATAAAAGCAAGTAAAATAAATAATTACAATCATTAATAAATGATACGTAAACATAATAAATAATAATAAAAATAAAAAAAATATCGGTTCAAAGTGATATAACTCTAAATATATTAATATTCACGATAAATATATTGAAAAATAAAATGTGAAATTAATATAGTTGTAGCGACATCTATGGCGTCACATAAGAACTAATCCTGTATTGCACAATTAAAGTTCTCCACGCGATTGCAACATATAGAACAGGCCAAAATCATCTATCGGGCAGTTGCCCACCAGACATAACACCCGTCTGGTCGGAGGATCCTCCCTTTTCAACGGAGGTTTGCGGGACTTTATTCTCTGTTCCGCTTACCTCCAAATAGTCGTACTTATGATACAAAGCACAAAAAAAATGTGTAAAGCCTATAAGGTTTTAAATATATCTATATTCAGACTTTTTTTGCCAAAATCCTGGCAGTTATATATATCACTTTGCACAAAATGATGTCCGAAACTATGAGAGATGAACATAAGTTAGACCAAAAAATTTGTTTTTTATAAGTTCTTATGTCAAAATCTCAAAAATGATATAAGTCAAGTTGTATCACTCTTCACAGGAGGCACAGAATTAAGTTAGTTTATCTGGAACTCTCGGTGCTTGAGCCCTACTGACCGATGTTTTTTAACCTTTTGAGTAGCGTAATTAGAGACACAATAGAAAGACAATGACGATAGTTCATAAATTAAATAGTACAAATATTTTGCAACAATTTATTTAACGCAAATTTTAAATCGCGCAACAAATAGTTACATGCTCACTAATTTTACAATAATCCGGTGATATAAACAAATAATATTATACCTTGTCTTCCTGTTTCTCGGCTTGTCTGTTCACTTCGAAGATAACGACAAGTCCTCCCAGGCCGAACATTGCTACCTCACCTGCCAACCACAGTATTATTTTTAACTAGCATTTGCCCGCAGTTTCACCCGCGTGAATATTAGTAATTATCCAAAACGAGCGTAATATCGGGATTAAAAGTGTCCCTTGCTGTAATCAAAGTTATGTTCTACCCGATTCCCATGTTCAAGCGCACACTGGGACCTGCTAGGATTATTTGAAACAGTCACCGCGGCCCTGGAACGCAAAGGGCAACAGAAGTAACACAGGAGGACTTTATTCAGTAAAAGACGGACACGTTTTCTCGCTCGACCAGAACGGAAGAAGTTGTTAAATGATTACTCACGACAAAAAAAAAATCACATTAACTTTAACTTTATACACAACTAATGTTTAGAACCTACAATGCAGGTAAAAACTGAAACATACCGCAAGCGTAATATGAAACTCATTTTCTCGATATACCAACTGCATAATTAACTTTGTAAACCCGACGATTTTAGGATAACAAAGTTACAAAATGTAATTCATACAATTTTTCATTACAACACCTTAATAGATTGATAGGTGTAGGAGTGATAGATACCTATCACTCACGGTTAAAACCATTTTTATTATGAAACCTTGAAATAATTAAACTTGCCGTTTCAGACAAAATGTATTTGTGTATGTTATTTACTCAATGTAAATGAAACGTTCGTGTAGTTTTAGTTAACGCACCGGCAATTATTTCTCTCATCGGTAGACTAATCGAGAATGGCGTTCAAAACATGTAACATGAGCGTTTAAATATGCTATTATTTATTAGTTCTGCATATTTACATATTTACTCCTACCTCAAAGCAAAATTTCTCAAAAGTGAAGATGTCCGCAAAGAAGACCCATTAGTTAGCGGCGCAGCGCCGGCGTCTGAAGGCGCCAGAGCAGCTATCGCGCGCACCTACCGAGTATGTCGGCGCCGCAGTTGAGCGCGGCCTGCTCGGAGAGCGGCGGTAACTCAAGTGGCTGACGCAGCGCCAACGTCCAAATGCGCAGGCGCAGCTGCAGCGTGTAGAAAACGCGTCCCGTGCGCACGCACACCGTGCGTCTAAACCAAGGATGTTCCACCGCGAACCGCTGCCGAGTGCAGAATACACGTAAATACAAGGCTAGACCCACTTCAACAAATTACACGCCAATAAAACGCGTGGTTTATCAATGTAGAGGTACCGTTACTAAATATAATCGCTCAAATATAGCACCTTGATCTTGCCGGCGACAGGTTTGCTAAGTTGGCGCGCCAGCAACGTTCCCAACCGGAAAAGCGGGAACTGGCCCGCGGGTACCATATCCTGCGCCGGTTCTGCTCATGCTCGGCACGTGGAGCAGGAGGCGTGGGCTTTAAGCTGCTCGGTTGTTCGGTAATTTTTTAAAGTCATTACAAAACAAACGCTAAGGTGCGCATTATGTAAAACTTTCCCTACCTAAACTCTTTATGTAAAACTTTGCAGCTGGTGAAATGGTTTTCTTCGGTTTTCTGGTCTACTGACAAGTACAAGGCCGTGCGCGTCAACCCGTCAACCATATGACAGACGCGGGTGATAGTGTACAAAAAAGTATATCAAGAATCTTGTATACAATCTGGATTAATTACGTCAACCTCAAAAATGAACCGAAGAGTAGGTACGATACAAAAAGGTATATTATCTCTTTCTACTAGTGTGTCCATACACTAGTTCGTACTACGAGACATTCTGTTCTAAAGAAGTTCATGTTATTAATACACTCGCAATGCTGATATCAGCGCAGCCGCTATGTCCCTGCATTTTAAATCTGTAATATCTTCGAAAATATTCATTTAAATTACATGCTGTAAATAGCCATATTAATCTATATTAAATGTACAATGTATTTAAGGTACTTAATCGGATAAGGATTAATAATGTACTGCTTAAAATCGCTTCGCAAATAAGGCATTATTTCTCGTAAAAAGTAAAGGATAAACATGGTTATTGTGGGTTATCCCTAAGAGATAGACATATACCATCGCGGACTTTGTAGACCTTTGTGCAAATGCAGTTTATTAACGATATCACATTAGAAATCTCTATAATTACCAGTGTGTGATGAATCATAAAATTCACGTTTCAGTTATATTTTATAACCTTTAAACTATGGTGGAAATTCTGTATAGCTAATAATATAAGCATGTTTGAGCTGTCAATTCCAAGGGTCACGCCTTCTTGTCCGATCAATTTGATAAGGGAGCATTATATGGCTCCCTAAATAGCCATCGATCTACCCTATCGCTACATCTAGGAAATAGTGTAGGAACAGACAACTGCATCGAAAGATTACTGAAAGAATTTTGCAGGCGTTAACATGCCGAAACAACGCCAAGTTCGGCATGTTAACGCCTGCAATGCTATTTGTATTATTGACGACACATCATGCCGAAATTACGTTGCGTTATAGCATACAGCCGAACTTCGGTCCGGCGTAAGTTCAACGGCAAGTCGGCGGCAAAGTATTCTGTAGAGCACAAATTACACGCGACCAAAGTTCGGTTCGATTGTCGACTGATGTAAACTTTTTGCTACATAAACTGTATGATTAATATGGAGAATCTTTGATTACGTCAACCTCAAAAACGTACCGGTCAGTGTACCGAGAGTACGATATAAAAAGGTATATTATCTCTTTCTACTAGTGTGTCCATAGACTAGTTCGTACTACGAGACATTCTGTTCTAAAGAAGTTCAAAGTGTTATTATTATTAATACATTATATTATAAAATAATATTAGTTCAAAAACTAATATTTATTAATTTATTCATACTTTATGCACATAAATGTACTGAAGCGGACTTAATGCCTTAGGCATAAGTACGATATATATAATTATTACGATACGATTACAACCTCTTCTGACATATATATTGACCGTGACGTAGCAATACCTCCTAAAAATATTTTTTCTAGTAAATCTAATTTACCGCTGTAAATTTAAGTGTTTTTCCGCAATTTTTAGTAAAATCTCCGAAGATATCTATAGGATACTAATAACTTATGGAAAAAGGTATATTATCTCTTTCTACTAGTGTGTCCATAGACTAGTTCGTACTACGAGACATTCTGTTCTAAAGAAGTTCAAAGTGTTATTATTATTAATACATTATATTATAAACTAATATTAGTTCAAAAACTAATATTTATTAATTTATTCATACTTTATGCACATAAATGTACTGAAGCGGACTTAATGCCTTAGGCATAAGTACGATATATATAATTATTTCGATACGATTACAACCTCTTCTGACATATATATAGACCGTGAAGTAGCAATACCTCCTAAAAATATTTTTTCTAGTAAATCTAATTTACCGCTATAAATTTAAGTGTTTTTCCGCAATTTTTAGTAAAATCTCCGAAGATATCTATAGGATACTAATAACTTCTGGTTTAGTTATAAAACATAAATGGTTAGAGAAAAAAATATAAAATACATTTCAAAATCAAAAAATCAAAATAGCATTTATTCCAAATAAACCATTTACAGGCACTTTTGAAATGTCAAGAAGTCAGTTAGTCAGAAAAATAAAAATAAATGATGCTAATTGCACATTCCAAAGCGTAGATCTCTATGGAGAAGAATGTGCAAGAAACTCCATGGACACTCTTTTCAATCATATTTTGTAGTTACAAATATCTCTGTTACATGTTTCTTGTCGCTATCATGTGAGAACAATGTAAATAAAAATAAAAACTAAATATAGATATTAAAAAAGCAACTGGCAGCTAAGAGATGACCAGCCTCAACTGACAGCGCCCGTTCACGGACATGACGCTAATATTAGCACCACTCAGCTCAACCATTTTGAAGGGAACCGAATGATCCAACACCCGCGCCACCATCAGTGAGACATTTGAGTGAGCATGACAAACTCTCAACTGCCATGCTCATTTATGTCAAATAAGTCCAGTAGCAACATAAAAACTATAAAAAGCTCCATGGTACTCACATTTACAAACTGTGGAAAAAATGCTTCTATACATATAATACAATACTTATATTTTACAATTTCAAGAAAAAAAACATTAAAAAATAATTTCCATACTAATTAATCAATTTGTACACCCCGGTGGTAGTGGAGCTGGACCAGCATTGAGCCAAGCATTTTTATCCTGAATATAATCCTCCAACTTATAATATGCTTGCCTGCATAGTGTGCGTTTAATACAAGATTTATTTATATTATATTATATTTATTTATTTCATTAAAGTAGTATAATAACTAAACTAGATGTTATTAATATCCTAGAGGAGGACGAAAAGGCTTGGGATTGACCTGCTCCAGTACGCACTACAACTGTTGTCTTATTTTTCTCTTGTTTCTATTTTCAATTGTTCTTTTTATTATTATTATTATTTTACGATTTGATATTGTAGATTATTTTTATTTTGCAATTTGACTTTTTTTATTTTAATTTTTGACATCAATATTTACTTTACTAAGTAAATTACATTTTTATAAATTATATATTTACTTTTATTATTGTGAACGTGAGAACAATGTTGATTGCTTTTATTTATTTGTTGTATGTCTGGCAATTTGAGTATATTTTGCGGCCTACCCAAATGTCCTTTCCTTGGTATTGTTCGTCAAGTCGTTGAGCTCCTTAATAGTCCTGGGTTGAGTTTTACGAATACTGACAAATGCTTGCACTGACTGGACAGGTCCACTCAAATCTGTATGGTTCTTTCTTCAAAAGACCATCTCAGACAAATCTGCACTGTTCTCATGTGATTTGACCATTACATATTAACTGTATGGACTTTAAAAGAGACTTTGACCCCTGAGTTTGTTTCGGTGTTTCTTCTCAGGGTAGTCAGGTAGGAAACACCGACCTCATCTAGTTTAAAATGACGAAAAAAAAAATTGACGTGTAGAAGTGTTTTTTTAAACCTACTTACAAAATAAATATCATTTATCAATAAATTAATTAATCGCAAATTTTTGACTTCTCAATAAATTAAACTATTTTTTCAGGTTTCACAGACAGTTAGGAGTTACTGGTACTATGCCCTCGATATATAAAAATCTACAGCGTCAATTATATAAAATGCTACAGTGACAAAAATAATAACTATTAAATTAGTAAATTTATGGTTACCCTAGTTTTTTTTTTTTATTCTTTGATAGGTTCGCACTTGATCGCTATCTCACCTGATAGAAAGCGACGATGCGGTCGACGATGGAGCGCGCTTACCTAGAAGTAACCTATTCACTCTTAAAATAGAGGTAAGAAAGGGACATCCCTTAGAGGTGGTGTCTTGTCACTTCTTTGTCGTTGTTTTGCTCGGTACATTTTTTTCTCTCTACTCAACTCTCCTACGCCTCCATCCTATCTCATTAGTTACTTTCAATACCTATGTTCTTCACACGCAAGACAACTGCGTTCTTCTAACAATCTCATTCTGCTCTGTCCTTCTCATACTTCTGATTTTGTCCATTCTTCCTTCTATATACAGTCCATCTTTCTGTGGAATGCGCTTTCTCTCGATATCAGGACGGCCGAAAGTCAATATGCGTTTAAGCGAAAGGTGCGGAATCATTTGCTCCATCAATAGCAGAATCGTCTCAAAACTTCTTTCGTTACTTTATATTAATATATATGTATATGTATTATATTAAATATATTTATATGTGCATTTTAGTTATATGTATACTATTTATTTTGCTCTTGTTTTTCGTGTAAAATTTTCTTTTTATGCACCTACCATATTGTCTCTTCACCACCTGGTAGAGACTGCCTAAGGCATTAAATCCGCCTTTGTACTTTATGTTGCATGAAGTTTAATAAATAAATAAATATAAATTTTTCCCCTTTCAGTTGTCAATGAAACGAATGAACTTAAAGTCAATGACAATAAAGTACAATTTAGACTTTGTAATATTGCTTTGTAATCAATCCAATTTATCCGTAGTTTATAAAATCCTTGACATAAACAAAGTTACGCAACTGAATATCAGCCGCGTATGTTCGGCACATATGATGTGTCATGTCAGCCGAATACGTCGAAACGTAAAATCAGCTGAGTAACTTCCGTCGCGTACCTTCGGCATAGTGTGTTTAGACACTTAGGTACAGACCGTTAGAAGATATTGGTACTTTGCCTTCTATATATAAAAATCTACAGCATCAATTAATATAAAATGCTGCAGTGACAAAAATAACAACGCGCCGCGTGAGTATGTATGCATATAAGAGGAGGGGTGTCTTCAAGAATAAAAGCATCTTCATTGTTGTTGTCATCACATGTTTTATTTATAAATCACTTTTGTATAATTAACTTAACAATGACGTACAACATAAACGTTATCAAATCAATTTCAAAATAATATAATAATAAAAGTCACTACAATAACGTCAGACCAACTCGCATGTCGACGAACGAATGACCGCTCCCACAGTTCGCAGGCTTTTTATGAGCTCTTTGCCTTTTACTTTTCTCTGGTGGGGCGCGCAGCATGAGTGACGTTTCGTTGCACGTGCGCTCTGCAGAAGTATTTGCGCCGATAAACAGGTATGCAGGTAATATTGCTGGCTGGTATTTGAAAACTGTTAAAAACAGAAATAGTTGTCACCCTTCTATCACCTTGCCAACTTGCACCTTGCTTTGAGGGCGAGTTACTCTTCTTATACAATGTTTTAATTTTTACATTTTATGAAGGATTTTTACATTTTGAAGTGAACTTTATTATTTTGTAACAATCATGGACGTGCATTACTCATACGCAGTGAAGCGCGACGAGATGGGCAAGCAGCCGCAGTATTGCATGCAAACGCCACAACTGCTCGATAGCGTTTCGCCCGATCCTCTGGAAGCTAAGAAGTACATCCTGCGCAATCCTGTTCACCAGCCCTCACAAAATGCACCCTGCTTTTCGCAACACGAAGTCAACACCGAGCGGTACGTAACACTCACTCGCACAGCATGCGGTGTGCTTCTCGCAGCGCAGCAACTCCGAGTGGTACAAGGCACTTGCTCACACAGCACGACAACATCGAGCGGTACATGACACTCACTGGCACAGCACGCGGTGTGCTTCTCGCAGCACATCAACCCCGAATGAGAATGACACTTGCTCACGTACCTTAACTTGAGGCTTGGTTGCAGAGTTGAGTTCACCGACAACGGCGTAAACCACGCAGAAGGCGGCTGGCCAAAAGACGTGAATGTCAATGACCCCGAAGCCACACAGAGATATCGCCGCAGAATTGAAAAAGATGATATTTACATTAGCTGCGTGATGAAAAACGCTACGGTAAGCATGCAACATATTTCTGACCTATCACAAAGCCGAAAAAGAAAGCAACAACAACAACAACAGCATTTGTGAGTTCGGGATTTAATATTTCTTGATTTTTACTTTTAAGCCGGATGTCAATCCGACAAATGAACCTTTATACAGCTCTTATACAGTTTGTCGTGCTACTTGGAAAGTTCTTTGTGAACTTCTCTTAAATAAATCAAAATACAGCTGGATCGCATAATGTTATTGTAAATTAACTGACAAGTCCACCCAGAGGACACGTGGAGCATACGGTGATGGTGAGTCTTGCTCGAGCACGAGGACACAGCGGTGCTCCACCGATGTGTCCTCGTGGAGGTGATCAGCTGTTTTTGTGCTGAACTCTTTTCCAAGTCATGGTCCGAAGCGAAAGGGAATGGGATCGAGCGGAATCGCCATCATTAAGCAGAAAAGCTAACGAAGGAGATAGCTGCAGTCGTGAGGGAACAGACATCCTCACGCTCCAGCCGCTTTGATAGATGCTCTGGGCATCGAGAGTCACAGGGTAATCTCCGACCAACGTAGGCGTGGTTTTTTGGACAACAAGCAATGTGTAGCTCAACATCCAGCTGTTTGCTAAGAACCAAGCCTGAGTCGTCGATGGCGCGTAGTGTTCCACGCGCGCCTTAAAGAGATGTCAGCAAAACCGTAGGGGCTTAACAGTGCCGATACAGGGCCATGGGGAATATCTAAAAAGGAAAGCTGTGACCCTAGAACTCAAATGGTAACCTAAAGGACAGAGGTGTAGTTTTAGTCAGTAAAAATCTGTCACACCCTTCTCCAGTTGCACCCTGGGGCGGGAGAAGTCATGGGATGATTTTCCGCCTCAAAAAAAAGAAACAACTTACAACTTTCAAGTGACAGTATCATTGCGTGTAGGTAGGTATGTCTGCTGTGTAAAATCTAAAAAAAAAAAATATCATTATCGATCTCCTACTTAATATTTGGATACCCGAAAATCAAAATAAGCTATCAATCTTTTATTAGTACAAAAACAAACTGACGTAACTTCCAGTGTGTGTATCTGCACGTCTATCACACGGGTTCCTTCTATTTGGCAGAATCTTGATACTCCGATTTTTATTTGGCATAACTCACATGGCATAATCTTATTTAATCGAATATTTTTAAGGCATAAAAATTATTTAGCATAACTTTTGTTTGGCAGAATATTTACGTGTCCGAATTTACAATGGCATACTTTTATCTTGGCAGAATTTTGTTTCGCATAATTACCTTTGCCATAATTAATATTATGCATAATTTTGTTTAGCATAACATTTATTTAGAGATACGATTATTTGGTATGGGTGCATAATATTTGAACATCAAAAATTAAAATAGATGTATCTTCTTGTAAAAATTAGTGTTCAAAACATCAAAAACTGATAATTTAAATAAAGTAAATTTATGCTGTCGAATGGTTAGATAACCTACGTGCAATGTATTTAAAATCGAATGGTCTGCAAAAGTGACATAGAATGTTCTAAATATAGCATGTATTGGTAGCATTTTCAATATTAAATTAAATTTGTGTCATAAAAAGTCAATACGTTGTGCTGCAAAATTTTGTGACAGAAACGAATCGCTGCGAAACCGACTTTACGCAGTCTTGTATGCCCTACCCCTAGAGTGTAATTTAAACCCGCGTAGGCGCGGAGGGGTAGGGCGGCCCGCGAGCTGAGGAGCAGGTGGTTTGAAGGCCCGCCACCGCGGCTGAGGCTGGCCGGCGAAGCCGGCCAGCAAGCCGAAGCTGCGGTGGTGAGCGTTAAAACCATCTGTGACGATAAGCTCGCGTGGCGCCGCCCAAACCCCGCAGCGCCGGAGCCGTGACAGAAACAATGCTTGCTGTATGTTGCATGCCTGCTTGCATGCTGCATGCCTGCTGCATGTTGCATGCCTGCTTGCATGCTGCATGTTGCATGCCTGCTTGCATGCTGCATGCATGCTGCATGCATGCTGCATGTTGCATGCCTGCTTGCATGTTGTATGCCTGTTTGCATGCTACATGCATCCAAGCCGACAATATTTTTGTAATTAGCATTTAGGTTAGCTAAAAAAGAAAATGTATGCCAAAAGACGATTCTGACTGTGAATTTTCTGCGATATGATGGTTCTGCTGTTTAATTATTATGGATATAAACATTATGCCTAAAGATGATTCTGACTAACAAAATTATGAGTTTTGAATGTATGACAACTGAGTGTATGCGAAATGATTTTCTGCGAAATGAAGTTTATGCTATCCGTTGTTATGCAAAACAATATTATGACGTAAAAAGTTCTGCTATAAAAGGTAGACCCCTATCACACACCGTTAAAACTGATATTAACGCGTTTTATAATATAGCGCCATCTGTTGACATACCGTCACACTCTTCAGACAGATTGCGGGCGCTAAAACATGTGTACCTACGACCATGGCGAAGTGTGCTGTGGCAAACTGCCCTCGTCGACAGAGGTCGCTAATTGCAGCAAATGTAGTGCTGCTGGTACAAAGCATGCGTGGGACTACCCTCAGAGTACTTTTTATATGGATCATCCATATCCGTGATATGGACTACCAAATGATGGGCGTTTTGTCATACACGCGCCTCAAAGAGATGTCATCAAAATTGATGGGGCCAGTAAAGGCGGATGCCTGCCAGGGCTGTAGCTGTAGCAAAAACGGAAACGTCACTCTTTTCCTCTCTGGGTGGAGACTTCCACCGACTAAAACCCAAAGTGTTCCTTCAGTTGCTCTTTTTTGCGAGGGCTGCGGTAACTTTTAGAACAATCCCCATCCCCGGCAGGTGTCGTCCATGACTGGCGGAGGGACAGCCGGACGGCAAGCTACTCATGGCTCGCAGTCCGTAAGTCCGCGCCCACGATGACCGGTAGCCGGTAATCGTTCTGGGGCGTCTCCGGTGGATCGCGAGAATATGTACCTCATAAAAACTTTTTTTACGAGCTTATCGTTTGAGTTTAGCCATCGAAAGATAGCACAACAAAAAGGTGGCCGAATTACAAAATCTGAAGCTGTTCACCCTGACTGTACGCTGCTTAAACAGAGTTAATACTTTTGTTTTTTAATGAAAATAATATACGGTGCATGTTTATCTAACCATTCATTAATAAAACCAAATCTGTTATTTTAGTAAGTTTATTTATGAAATAAAGCGTTTCTTACCTTTTAATTTAAATAAAACAAATTGTGTGTGAGATATCATCAATTCTTTTCTATTCGTTTGAAAGACGTATCAATGCCATATAGAAAACAGTAACAAAATTGCATTAGAACTCAAAAATACGAAAATTCAACATATTGTATTCCTCAAATTACCTATGTTGAGAGTTAAATATTGAGCACTTAGTAAATAAAAACCATATAAGTAGTGTATATTTTGGAAAGAATATTTTATGCAAATTGTTATAGTTATTTACTTAAAATGTTAGAAAAAAACCAAAGGACGATGAGAAGGCTTCTCTTTAAGATGATTGACAAATTTAAATACCAAAAAAGTGAGATTAATCAGAAATCTGCAGAGAAAAGGAAGCTACGGATGCTTAAGAACGAATGAACGAGCTAAGTGAAAAGTGACACATGTCACTTTGACAGAATCCGCACTGACGTTTGCACAAACCGAGCAGATAAACACAATAACAATGTTAATGTATTTTTTTTAAGTTTTAGTATTTAAATTTCTATATTGTAATTGTTATTTCATTGTGTGTACCTGTGTGCCAAATAAACGTGTTTTCTTTCTTTCTTTTTTCTATAAAAGTGCCGACCGCAGAGGTGCGGCGCTCTTTCCTGTGTCGGCAGCCATGCCAACAACATCGACTGTCGGAGACTGTTTCACTGCTTGTTGTGTAAAGTGAATACCTAAAGCTTGCATCATAATAAATCAGTTGTATGATCTGAAATAGTTTGTTTATTGCTCAATACCCAGCCATCGCCCACAAAACAGAGTCCCTAGACAAAGCTTCAACGATGATCGGCGTCCTTGCGCCGACATATTTATAAAAAAGTTCAAATGTCCACCGCGGCTTTGCAGGTCAGCGCGCATCCGAAATGTCAAATTTTCCATGATTCAGGCTGATGTCCATATCATCCAATTCAAGCCTAAAGTTGGTAATCATCGACTTATAATGTCCGTTTACGGACATAATGCATATATCGGGTCTACCTTTTATAGCAGAACTTTTTACGTCATAATATTGTTTTGCATAACAACGGATAGCATAAACTTCATTTCGCAGAAAATCATTTCGCATACACTCAGTTGTCATACATTCAAAACTCATAATTTTGTTAGTCAGAATCATCTTTAGGCATAATGTTTATATTCATAATAATTAAAAAGCAGAACCATCATATCGCAGAAAATTCACAGTCAGAATTGTCTTTTGGCATACAAAAATATTGTCGGCTTGGATGCATGTAGCATGCAAACAGGCATACAACATGCAAGCAGGCATGCAACATGCAGCATGCATGCAGCATGCATGTAGCATGCAAGCAGGCATGCAGCATGCATGCAGCATGCAAGCAGACATGCAACATGCAGCAGGCATGCAACATGCAGCAAGCATTGTTTCTGTCACGGCTCCGGCGCTGCGGGGTTTGGGCGGCGCCACGCGAGCTTATCGTCACAGATGGCTTTAACGCTCACCACCGCAGCTTCGGCTTGCTGGCCGGCTTCGCCGGCCAGCCTCAGCCGCGGTGGCGGGCCTTCAAACCACCTGCTCCTCAGCTCGCGGGCCGCCCTACCCCTCCGCGCCTACGCGGGTTTAAATTACACTCTAGGGGTAGGGCAGACAAGACTGCGTAAAGTCGGTTTCGCAGCGATTCGTTTCTGTCACAAAATTTTGCAGCACAACGTATTGACTTTATATGACACAAATTTAATTTAATATTGAAAATGCTACCAATACATGCTATATTTAGAACATTCTATGTCACTTTTGCAGACCATTCGATTTTAAATACATTGCACGTAGGTTATCTAACCATTCGACAGCATAAATTTACTTTATTTAAATTATCAGTTTTATTCCATATATTATAAGTTTTTGATGTTACATGCCTGCTTGTATGTTGTATGCCTGTTTGCATGCTACATGCATCCAAGCCGACAATATTTTTGTAATTAGCATTTAGGTTAGCGTTTCAAAAAATCAGTTCTGCCTTTTAATGACTATCGATATAAAATGTATGCCAAAAGACGATTCTGACTGTGAATTTTCTGCGATATGATGGTTCTGCTTTTTAATTATTATGGATATAAACATTATGCCTAAAGATGATTCTGACTAACAAAATTATGAGTTTTGAATGTATGACAACTGAGTGTATGCGAAATGATTTTCTGCGAAATGAAGTTTATGCTATCCGTTGTTATGCAAAACAATATTATGACGTAAAAAGTTCTGCTATAAAAGGTAGACCCATCAGCACCACCAAACTCTACTATTTTGAAGGGAACCAAATGATCCAACACACGCGCCACGACCAGTGTTTTCAAATTTCAAACTAATCAATTTGTGCGCCCTAGTGGTAGTAGAGCTAGACCAGCATTGAGACAAGCATTTTTATCTTAAAATATAATCATTTAATTCTTTTCAGTGTCCTCACACTTACGTCTGAAAACCAAAAAATCACAATTATTTCGAAACAGTTTAATAATACTACTAAAAATAACAAAATTAAAACACTCAAATGCCATAATATACTACAACAATATGTATATTATTTAATTTAGTCATCTTTACACTTCTCTTATAAGTAAATGAGAAATACCTGTCGTTGAAAATACTTTTTCAATGTATTGTGTTTCAGAAGCTGATCTTCCAATTTCTTCAAGAGTTTTCAATGCCTTTACCATTCTGGTAATTTAAAATTTCATCATTCTGCTCATCGTTGATATCTCCTAAAAAGATAGATAGATATATTCATAAAAGTATGATAAAAAATGGTGAGTAAAAAAAGTATCAAACTGTTTTACTAGATATTCAAAACAAAAATGAACTTATTGTATCCAGCCGTCGCATTTTCTATAAAGATTTCCAATTAATCTCACTGTTTTAGTCTTTAAATTTCGTCCTCGTCTAACTATCTATTGTTTTCCGCATTATTATAACAAAATAAACGAAAATAAGATTCACGTAAACACAAGATGAATGAAGTATGAAACGTCAATAATACAATTTTGACAGTCCTGAAATGCTGCCATATATGAACTTTAATAAACAATTCGCTGCCATCTTTCGCTAGCCAGTGTCTAGTCGTTTAATGTAATAACCCACATAATTACTTAAACAGTATTTAAATACAAATTGTAAACATTCTCTTAATATCGTTGATGCTAGCGTCCCGTGCTCATGGGCATGTGGCCTGCGCTCCTGCAACAGGACTGGCCATGGTGTCCGAGGCTGTCGACAGCTTCGCCACAGTGGCGCCAATGTGGAGCAACACAAGGTGCACCTAAGCGTAAACAGGTTGCTAGCCGAAACGAAGCATCATCCATCATAGTGCCTATGGTAGATGATGGGAGTGCCTGAAGCCATAAGCCCGACTCCCATTCCTCCACAGCCAGCAGACGCACACGCACAGCAGCACTCATTTATTTAGGTTAACGAACAATTGTTTACACATATACATTTGAAACTATACTTGAAGACATGTTGATTAGTTTGTTACGTACTGCAGAGCGGCACATCCCACTATCTCTGCCATTTTTCAAGCGTTCAACACATCAGACAAACACAAACCAACCTCAACATCAACTAGTGAGGAAGATAAAAATATATTCCTGGTTAATGTATCAATACTGTGCACCGAGGGGAGAAAAGCTGGTAAAATTATAGTTGAAATTTTGCGGACGTCGATGCCACTCAGCCGGATGGGAAGCGTGGCTTGCTGCCACGCTCAGTCGTCCAAAGCTACATTTAGGATCGAATAAGGTGTGTTCATATTGATTTGATCGACTTTTTCCAAAAGTGTTTCAAAAGATGGGAAGAGCGAAAGCTAGGTATAGGTAAGTAAATTTTGGCTCAAAACAATAGTATCGAATGAATGTGAAAGCTGAATGCATGTTAATTTTGAAAAGTCTTTCCAAAACGTTATTAAAATTTTGTATTTTTTGCTGAAAGGATTTTGAAAAGGATTCGTCGAAAATTGGGGAGGCTAGAAAGTTAAGAAAATTTCTATCAGTGATTTGGATGGATATTTGGTGCTATTATATTTTGCTAAAGTCTGTCAATCAGTCGTTTAGGGGAGGTAAATTTAGCATTTTGAAGGGTTAAGCTGTAGTCCAATAGAACTAAATTTATTTTTCTTAAAAGTTAAATCTTTTAAAACTGTGTCTACATCACCTCCTAGGGTTCCGTCATCCAAATATCAAATATTGAATTTAGAATTTAGCTGCCGAAAGATTGGATTTATTGCCAAACTCAAAATGACTGGCCCAAGAGGGTCACCCTGTTGACAGCCGATGGCTGATTCTAAACTATATTACTTAAACCGAATTACACGCACTTAGGGTTCCGTACAAACTTATATATGTATAGATAGTTCAATTCCCGAATGGAGTCTCGGAAGATTTTTCCGAAACGATTTTTTTTTTTTGTGACGCAAACATATTTTTCTACTTTCAGATTTATTCCTATACCTTGCTATAAGACCTTGCTTTATGCCACAGGATTCTATCAACATGAATTTTAATTCCCTCGACAGTGTCAAAATAGATTTTTTTTGCAACAAAATGGCCGTATAAGTATTTTTTGTTAACTTAGAAGTTTTATTTTTTTACAACTTCAAGGGACCACAGACCTGACTATATATTAGTCTTAATTTCAACTTGATACCTCTACGCGTTCCCGAAACAAACTTAATAGATGGACAGACAGATGGATAGCAAAGTGCTCCTCTAAACTCATCAAAATGACATGTTAAAGTTAAAAGAGTGCCCAGTGAAAAAACAATTTATTTCCCTGAAATGTGGGTGGGTTATTTTTTGGCAATGATAACACTTCGAGTCGGGTGTCATTTTACCCTGAAAGGTGCCAAATTAAACTTTTTTTGTGCTTGTGTTGTATTGTTTACAAAATATTCTGCCGTAAAATTATTTTTGACTCCACAAATTGCAGTAAAAAGTTAGAGAATATAGGAAAAATACCCAATAACCTTTCATTGTTAGACTGCACAAGTAAAAACAAATGAGCAAATACATAAAACTAAATATAATCTTATGCCAATGATTATTATGTGATTGGTAGGTATATTAATAGGAATATAAAATTCAATTTCAGCGCGTGAAGTGTTAGTTTTATCAAGGAAGAAGTTATTACGAGTAAGTTACAAATCCTTATGGAAAAGTACAAAAATATTTTGATGTCCAAAAAAAACAGACGGGTCTAGTACAATACAAAAAGAAAAAGTAGGTAGGCAGTAATTTCGTTATTAATTCGAATATTTCACAAAACTTGTTACAGAAAATAAGATAGATAATATCCACAAAATATATGTATTTCCAAAATATCTAGAGAAAGATGTGCAATAATATCATAATCACGTAAGAGCGGTTGTATGGAAGTGTACCTCGGGTGGGGCGCTTTTTATCAGAAATATGACAACCGACAGCTGTCTGACAGGTACTGGTTATGGTTAAAGTAAGTTGATGTAATCCACTCTTAGGGTTCCGTTTTTTCCTTTTGAGGTACAGAACCCAAAAAATGATTCGTTTTAAATCATATAAATTTGGTTTCTTGTTTCTTGTTCAGCGAAATCGTCGCCAAATGTTAACCGATTTTGATGATTCTTATTTTATTTGAAAGAAAAAAATTTCAAGAGCTCTTATTAAATGAAATGAATGAATCTCAGAATAAATATAGCAAATCACTGGGGACTGCCGCAATCGTATGTCTGTTCATTGTTAACACCATTTCTTAACATAAGATCACGCCGGTAAGCGTCGAAGGGGCTGTATATACCACAGGTGCTCTAAATTTATCCTAATATATCAATGTAATTTAACCAATTCCAATTAGTAACCAAAATTTCAAGTATAAGTTTACCAACTTTCCTCTCCTTGGTGCACAGTAACGAGGGTAAGTAATTAAATAGATGGTGGTAGTGGTGGTTGGTGGTGGGTGATATTACAAAATATCTTAAATTTGCAAGATATAGCAACTGAATTTATAATTTTATTTGATTTTATTTGATATAACGATCAATTAATTTAATATACACAATTTGTTGCCTTCTTCCTGCTGGGTTAATTGTGACATGATCTTTATTTTTATTTCGATCTTGAATATGGCCCACATTCTTTTGAGGGGTAGCTTGTGCGGGGGAGAATTGCTCTGAAGTCCCAAATTCTGCGTTATCTCTGCGTTGTATATCTATGGTTCTTCTAATAGGCGTAGACAGCGTGGATTTTTTATTCGGTGTTCTTATCTCGCTAGCCAGCCTTTTTGTTGCTTTTTCGATTATTTTATGTTTTGATTTCATAGTTTCTATTGTTTTCTTTAGTTTCGTGTTTTCAAACTTTTCGCTATTCATCAATTCAACTAAAAGACGTCCATTGGTGAACATAAGCCCCCAAGTGTCGTCAGAACGACCGGTCTTGAGTGTCTCGCATTCATTGGATTCTCGCGTCTTTCACCAGATTATCAGTCAATCTTGTGGGAGGTTTTTCAACGCTGTTACTACTCCAGAACCGTTCAACTCTATAGATCATCTATTCTGCGAGCAGTGTGCCACTTATGTTTGGCTATTTATAGTCACATTTCTGGTTCGACCACTCAAGTAAAGTCTAAATAGTTCTTTCCAATGCCTTTTGTGTAACTTTAAGACTTTTGATGAGACCCATTGTAAGCGGCCACGCTTCAAAACCATATGTCATCATTCGCAACACTCATGACTGTCGATGAGATACTGGATAAGAAAATACTACTACGCAGCTGCCCGAACGCTGTCACTGCCCGAACGTTGCCGCTGCCCAACCGAGTCGGGATCGATGATTGACCTCTTTCTCGGAGTTAAACCTACGTAACTGGACCGTCTGTCCCAGGTAAGCGCAACCATCCACAACTGAAAGTGTCAGATTTTTAATCACTAAAACCACTGCTAATTATCCTTTTTTGCCCTTGCATTCTATGACCACGAGTTTCCCTTTTGGAAGTCAACCCATGGCCCCAACAGCTTTTGCCCGGCTAGGCCACTACGCTTTTGCTGGCCATCTCTTTAAGCCGCGATTAGAACACCACGCACCGTCGATGACTCGGGCTCGGTCCAAACGATTACCGGAGGGCCGGCCTGCAAATTGTGGCTGGAAGTCAGAGTCGGGGTCCAAGCAGCTGGGGCGTGACGACGTCCGTTCCCGCACGTGTGTACATCTTTAAAATCATGATAATATTAATAATAAGTTACCAATAAAGTGTCTTTTCTAGAGGCGGCAAATAAATTCACTTTTTAAATAGAATAAAATATTAATAGTTAGACAGACGGTGTCTAAAGATTTTTTGTAGATAGTAATGTGTTCTACAAAATCGTAGTACATTATGTTTTTCTATCATCGATAGTTTTTGCAGCGCACGCGATGTAAATAAATTTACAGGCAATTTATTGATATGTTGCATTTATTGTTGATGTTATTGCAGTTTTAATAGGAAACTCTAATGTTTTTATTATAAAATATAACTTATGTTACTCAGTAATAAAATACCTTTTCAGTAATAAAGTACCGAAAGAATTTTTAAAATCAGTTCAGTAGTTTTTGTGTTTATTCATTACAAATAAAAATTCAAATCTTTCCTCTTTATAATATTAATATAGACTAGCTGTTGCCCGCGACTTCAACTGCGTCAAATTCGTAAAAATGCACAAATGTAACTAATAATGATGTGCTCGTGATTCATGCCAAAAGTATCTAATTTATTTGTTTTACTTTCACACAAAATGGTTAAAGGTCAAAATGGAAATTAACTCCTATGATATACATCAAATAAACTTAAGAACGGTAATAAACAGAAACAGACATGTTGAAGTCACAGTTTAGTTGGTGTTCTAAGGTTCTACCTCCCCCTATAAGGAAAGTGTTAGTTTATGTATGTTTCTGGTTAATGTTATGATAAAACAACGCTGTCATCACCATCATCATTTCTACCGAAAGACGTCCACTGTTGGACATAGGCTTCCCCCAAGCGTCGCCATAATGACCGCTCCTGTGTGTCTCGCAACCATCG
The DNA here is from genome assembly GCA_949316375.1 of Mythimna vitellina. Classification (NCBI taxonomy): domain Eukaryota; kingdom Metazoa; phylum Arthropoda; class Insecta; order Lepidoptera; family Noctuidae; genus Mythimna; species Mythimna vitellina. The sequence goes on along the minus strand of OX438691.1, from coordinate 214,049 downwards.
ATTACCGATTTGATATACTAAAAGTATATCAAACCGTCGACTGTGTAGTTATTTTTTAGTAACACTAAATAAATTTTATTCAACAAAAGCGGTCAAAAAAGAGCGGAGGAAATAGTTTTCAGTTGCCAAAATGTATAAAGAGTTTGTACAGAGCAGATCCTGAGGTCTATACCGACAGTTTTTAATGTCTGCACCATTTGCTTTTAGGTAGGTAATTATCAAATACTTTGCTCTACTCTGGGTAAAGCAAGCGGTAGTGCCAGACTTTTACTGACTGAAACCCACAAATGTTCCTTTAGTTGCCCTTTGCGTTTCAAGGCTACGTTAACTTGGGCACGCCACAATTACGATAGCAAATCCCTTCTTTGAGGAAAGGCTAAATAGCACCACAGCGTCGTCTCTTTCTACTACGTCGACATCGGACATAAGTGTTTCGGGAGGTACCTGTTTGGGATTCAGCGGGCAGTAAAGCTCAGATGTCACCTTTGTGCAGATCACCCGGAGGACCTGATGGAGCACACGGTGGAAGTCTGCCCCGCTTGGCTTGGGCTATTAGCCGCGGTAAGCTCTTGCGCCCGGCCCTCGTTCAGGTCTGATATGGAACTCCAGCCGCCGCCCGGGTGGCGAGAGCTGTAGGATGAATCCCAGCCACCGCAAATGTGAGCTTGCAGTCGGCGAGCAACGGGTTGCTTGCCGTCCAGTGTAGCACTTCATACGCACCTCAAAGAGATGTTAGCAAATGTACGGGGCCTATGCCTGCTAGGACTATGAGATTTTTCGGAAGGTTTACCTCATATAAGAATTTTTACCTCGATGATATTTCCCTGCAGAGTTTTAGCCAGTCCCGTTACACAACTTTGGCGGAGGTAAATTTCGAAGGAGCATTATTCAATTTTAAAGGAACACTGATCTTCAGCTGGATAACTAGCTGGATGTGTGTTTGGTTTTTGAATAACGTCTCTGAGTGTAACAATATTGTTGTGAATCCACCAAGACACTATCTTCTAACTTTCTCTTAGGCAGCTTAGAGTACAATTCCTGCGAGGTTAGAAGAAATAATAACCAAATCGTTAAAACGTTTAACATCCTTCACGGAAGAATGGTTGCTCTTGAACTACACGACAAATTTATTTTAACTTTTTTCCTTTCATCAACTTTAGCCGTACCATGAAGAACAGACTGTTCCTTGTATCTGGAAGTAAAACCGTCACTCGGTCACAGCGTCTATCCCTAAAGCGATGTCTACGCTCAATGCTCTCGCTCAACCTGATTGTGATGTGTTCGCGGATAAATGGGTGAAGATCTTATCTGATTGTTTACATATTTAAATGTCACTTTTTTTTTTGGTAAATCATCCAATGACGTCCCCCGCTCTTGAATGGAGAGGCAGGGTGTGTCAGACTTTTACTGACTGCCTTTCATAAAAGGGCCAAGTTTTCATTTCAGAAGCAGACCCTTGGCCCCAGTAAGCTTCGACCCTGCTGGGCCCATACGGTTTAATGACATCTCCTTGAGGCGCTTGGAACAGTATGCGCTGTTGACGACTTGGGCTCGATCCGGACGGTTACCGCACGATCGGAGAAGTGTTTAGGGGTCTGAAAGGACAGCAGATGACCCCTCCCGTCGACCATTTCAATTTGGCACACGATGCACCAAACACCCTGTATAACCTATAAGTTGACTTGGCTTATAGGAATTACGTTGGCAAAATTTGAACAGAATTGGTTCCGTAGTTTTTCGGCCAATTAATACCATCGGTCCACAATTTTACTGTTATATGTGTGTAGATTTGTTTTAATAAGTTTTGAGGAATAGTACGGATCACGCAGTCTCGTGTGATGTAAAGGACAGGGAAAATTATTTCTGATGCTGACAAATTAACGTAAGAGTCAATATGATAATGATAATTTGAGGCAGAATTTAATGTAAGGGACATAGTATTTGTACCTTCTCACAGAACACTAAATTATAAGACAATGCTTAAAATATCTCAAATTTTGCTATAGTTTATATGATCTGCAGTAGAATGTACTCGATTTTATTTTAATGTAAATACTCAATATAGTCAGTACAGACTTACGTTAGTTTTAAAAAAAATATTAATTTAAAATGTCGTAAAACTACAAAAAAAATCTAAAAAAATGGTAGTCTAGGCTTACGAAAAATACTTAATGTAAGAGATATTTTTTTTTTTTTGAGAAATCGAGATTTTAAATATACCAATCGACACAGCAAGAAATTCTGAATCCAACGATATAACTCATTTTCGACAAAATGTCCCTTACGTTATTTTGTATTTCCTGTATCGATATATTCGAAACCATGCATTTTTGGGCTACATATTATAGGACTTTTAGTACTATTTTTCCTTATAGCACTACATCTTGAGTTATGGAATATTAAAAATAACATGCTGTATAGTAACTGCTGTGTTATTATTTTTTTGTGCTTCATGCCAGGAGCACTGCTGACGCTCCTGGCTTCTTAAAGTCCAAATAATATATAGCGGGTGCTCGTTATGCGACAAACACATCCATGCTTCCATACTTAAAATATTTTAATTATGAAAGTAATTCTGTCTGTCTGTGTCTGTTACGCTTTGACGATTAAATTACTGAACAATTTTTGATGGAATTTGGTAAGGAGGGAGCTTGTACTCCAAGAATGGACATAGGCTGCTTTTTATCTATTTTCAACTTCACGTCCGCCATTCCCAAGGTGAATGAAGCCGCTGACAGAAACTAGTATCACACAAAGGTGAAACTCGAGTGTATATGTGTGTGTGATGATGTATGATTGTGTGTGTATGTATGTTTGTTACTTCTTCACGCTCGAACGGCTGAACGGACTCTTTGAAATTGGGTACTCGGGTAGACCATGTCCTGGAATAGCATATAGGATATGTTTAGTCCTGGGAGTAGGTTTCCTTGTGACAATTTCCTTCTTTCACGCGGGCGAGGCCGCTGGCAGCAGCTAGTTACTAAATATTGCTAAATCTTTTAATTCCGTGAGCATACATAGTGATTTTTGGTTTCGTACCTAAGGGTGCCATCAAGACCCTATCAATAAACCTCCGCTGCCCATCCGTCCGTTTTGCTGTCTGTTCGTCTACCACCGAGCTATAACTCATAAACCGTAAGAAGTAGAGATTTAAAACTATCACAGAATGTATATTTCTATAGACCATTACAACGACAAATAATAAAATTATAATAAAGTTAAAAATTAAAGAATTACAAGAAAGGAGATGTTTATTATATTATTTTTAATTGATGTAAACTAGTGCTTGGCTGCGATCCCTGACCTGATGGTAAGTAGTAATGCAATCGTTGATGGTGAGGTGCACTAATTTATTGAGAGCCTATTAATACTACCTTGATGACACCTAAATTATAATCGGACAAGAAGACCGCAACAGGCAAATTGTTCCAGCCCCTCGATGTACGCGGTATAAACGACGAGGCGTACCTATAGTAGTAATTGGCCTATACCCTTCGTGTACAAGTCCAACTCACACTTGACCTTTTTAAAATAGATTGATAGATACGTAGTAACAGTACTTTAACTATGTTTTAGGATTTGGAGTATTATATCTTGCAAAATAACGCCATCGACATGTATCAAACGTATTACTCGGAACTCGAGGAGCTTCCAAAACAAGAGCAGAAAGAGTGCCGCACTGTGAACGTGTACCGCGACGATCCGGCGGAAAACGGCCGTCCTATCAGCTCCATCTGCTGGAAACCCGACGGCAGCCAGCACTTTGCAGTCTCTTACCTGCTGGTGGATTTCAACAGGAACACAGAGTCGTCTGTACATGCATGCGTCTGGGACGTGGAGTACTCGCTTAGCCCCGTGACAACCATCGTACCGCCATGCGCTATGTTGGACCTGCAGTATAACCCCAAGGATCAGAGCATACTGGCCAGCGCGCTCATCAATGGCCAGGTGGCGGTCTTCGACGAGCGCACGCCACTGGCACCCACCGTGTTGTCGCCCGCGCACGAGGCGCACCGCGACGCTGTGCGCAACGTGCTCTTCATCAACTCTAAGTCGGGGCAGGAGTTCTTCTCGGCCGGCACCGACGGCGCCCTCAAGTGGTGGGACCTGCGCAGGATGAATGCGCCGACCGATGAGCTCTGCCTCGACATGGTCAAAGCCAACGAGCCACAATCTATGTCCCGCGCGAAGGGCGCCAGTGTGCTCGAGTTTGAGCCCACCATTCCGACACGGTTCATGGTGGGGACCGAAGACGGGTTGGTCTTGTCTGGCAATCGCAAGGCGAAAACCGTTGCGGACAAAATATCGGGCAAAGTATGATTTCAGTATTTTAATTCATATTGCAAAGTATTGTAGAAAATAAAAATTGTAACCTTTCACATGGCTGTACTTTAGGTTTTCACTAGAGTATAAAGAGTTGCTTACGTTAACCGTCTAAAGTCATAGTACATTTGCAACTCATTAGAAAACTGGCCCCCATCGCATCATTATTAGGCTCGCAATGCAGTAATTTCACAATGTTCTTTTCACGTGAATTTTATTTCTAGTTAAAATGCTGGTGTTTTTTCGTAAACGTAGGTATTATTATCCGGAACTGGATTATTGTGTTATTGGACAGAGGCAAGAAAGTGATGGCAGAATATCACGAGACGTGTTGGTGCCAGGGTGTGACTGAAATCATGAATGTTGTTGTGTTTTCAGTTTAATGCGCACCTGGGACCAGTGTGGGCGCTGCATCGCAACCCTAGCTTCCTAAAGAACTTCCTTACAGTGGGCGATTGGACGGCGCGCGTGTGGAGCGAGGATTGTCGTGAGTCGGCCGTTCTATGGACGCCGCCAGGCCGTTACAGCTTCACGGACGGAACCTGGAGTCCCACCCGGTAAGAGCAGTGAGGCTCGCTTTGCGACGTTTTTGACGTGGTCACTTTGTAACGAGCCTCTGTACAGGTTTTCGCTGATGCTGCTGACTCAGAAAAACGGGATGCTGACGCTGTGGGACCTGCTGAAGCGCCAGCACGAGCCTGTACTGTGTGTGCAGGTGTGCGAGGAGCCGCTAGCCAAGGTGGCCGTGCACAACGCTGTGAGTACTTCTCCCTGGGTTGTTATCGACTGTAACGCATTTGCGTTAAGAAAATAGGGACGTCACCGTTATCACTCACCTTAGTTACGCCCTTAACCATTTAAATTATAATAAATTAGGTGTGCGTCTCATATCATTCATCACATTACGGTCCTAGCTGTGCGAGCGAGTGCGCATCGAGCCGCGAGTGCAAAAGAGTCGAATGAACGTGACTGTGTAATGTGATAATGGCGGGTAACATCGTGAAATGCAATCATTACAATGTTGTGATTAACGAGGTGCTTGCTTTCATTCAAAATAAAGCGTTAATCATGGATGAGGATAGCATGATTCGATTGTATGTAATAGCGTTTTCAAAGGAAAACAACGCTTGCAAAGAAGCTATTGTTCGAGTCGGTTGATACATCTACCCGAAAAATTAACAGAAGGGAGGAAGGGAAAAGTCAAAGGGATATTGAAGATATTATTGCGCTGATAAAGGAGACAGATCCTGAGTTGTTGCCGGTTTATGTTGCGAGGTATGTCCATAAACTTCCACCAGTCACCTTCAACCATCTGGACGCCACAAGGCTGCTAAGAGATTTAATTAAACTACAGGAGGATGTCACAATACAATTAAGAAAATTATGTCACTATGGATGATCTGAATCGCTTAAAAGTATCGGGAGATCATCGTTATAGGAACATTAATATAAACCGCAAAAGGTAGGCGCAGTTAATAGATAATAGTTTTGAATGTGAGAGTGGTCCGATTGGCCTCATATCGTGCCGGAGGGGTCAATGAAAACTGCGAGTGACAAGTGTACAAAAGGCGTGAGCTAGATACTTAACGATACCATTTTAAGTGATAGTGTCGTCTCACTGCCGGTGCAAGAAACAATATGCGATAGATCTAGCAATGACAAGTGCGAGGAGGCCTGCACCGCGGTTTTGCCAGGACTGGATGACGGCGCGACAGAAACGACGACACCAAAGAGGGCGTCGAGAAGAGACGCAGCTATGAGGCCTACTGCGGAACCGAATATTGAGTCTTTTGACGGTAGTAAGCGAAAACAATTAATATCACATATGTTAAAACAATGCGGTGATTGGAAAAATGAGTTGCCAAATAACAGATGGATTAAAGTGCAACATAAAAGGTTACAAAATCGTTTCGTTGGGTTTAAAGGGAGGGCAGAAACCTCGCCTCTGTGTATGTTTAAAGCGGCGGATGTCAGTGTTCCTTTTTACATCTATAATGTAAATACTGAAACGAAGATAGAAGATATTGTGTCATACATTATAAACAAGACAAATGTTGAGGTTTCCTTGCAAAGGATGGATATGAAAAGGAACAAAGGCTACGCGGCTTATAGGTTCTATATACCTATATTATATATTTTGTTTTCCTCGGCTGTGCATACGATGTCAGGAGTATTGAAAGGTAGGCCATTCGTTCGCGTGGCACTCTTGTGGAGAAAGTCTTTATTTACTTCTGTCTCGGTTATACCCTGTATGAGTGACTGTATAGCGGCTGTTAAATTGACTTGCGCTGACCGCACTTTGTTATTGTTTAGTGTGTACATGCTGACGGATTCTCTTAATAACTTAATTGAATTTTGTGACTGTATGATGATGAAATAGCGGCTATTTTTTAAAGCGAAAATGCTGAATATGTTTATATCTTTGGGGATTTTAATGCTCACCCTGGCGAATTATTTAATAGGGAATTACTAAGTTTTTATGAGGAACAAAATTGGATTTGTGCTGACTATGAAAAGCTAAGTATTCTTTCTGATACGTACACCTTTGTCAGTGATGTGTATGGAAGCAGACATTGGTTGGATCATCTCCTAGTATCTAAAATGGCGTGGGAGTCACTCAAAAAGGTTGAAGTTTACGATGATATTTATTGGTCAGACCACTATCCATTTGCATTTCAAGTTGATCTGGGGATGGTGGGGCCAGGGGATGCTTCGTTACAAGTGACCAATATAAAATAAAAACATTGATAAGGCTATATGGGGGGAAAGAAATGCATCACAAATTAATTGTTTCTATAGTTAACGTATGGAGAAACTAAGAAATATAGATTTTCCTACAGAATTGAGAGAGTGCTGTGATAATTTTTGCCAGGATAAGAGTCACAGATCTGTAATTGACGTTTTATACAGTGATTTGGTGTCATCCCTTCGGGAAGCGGCTGAGGGCAGTTCTGGTTTGGTGAACGATGATAAGAGACGGCGTGCAGTGATTGGATAGAACAGATATGTCAGGGGCGTGCATGGAGATGCAAGGAAGACTTTTCTAAACTGGGTGTAGCATGGAAAACCTCGTAGTGGTAGGTTATTTGAGGAGATGACTGTGACGCGCAAGGTATTTAAGCGAAGTTGAAATTCTGTCAGTATAATGAGGACCAAATCAAAATAAACAAGCTAGCGACTGAACATGGGCGCAAGCATTTCCGGAACTTTTGGAAATCCACACAGGTTAAATCCTAAACCTACAGTTCCGGTGATTGTGGATGGAGTTGAGAAACCGGGGGAGATTGCTGAGATGTTTAGGAGGCATTTTGCGGTGGATCCACGTCGGGCAGAGGAGTGGGTGCGTGTCAATGAGGGCATCACGTCTGGAAAGCCAATCAATAAAATAAATAATCATTTCGGCAAAAGAGATTAAGGATGTTATTAAATCTATGACTAAAGGCAAATCTCCCGGACATGATGGTCTAAGCATTGAACACTTTCAGTGTGCGGGTCCGCATCTTCCTAGGGTCCTATCGATGCTGTAGTGCAACGCATCTGCGTGAGGCATTCCTACCTGCCTGTAGATCTGATGAGGGCGACAGTTGTGCCTATAGTGAAAAGTAAAACTAAGGATGCGTCAGATAAGAATATCTACAGACCGATCTATTTGGCCACTATAACAGTTAAGGTGCTTGACTGTATGTTTGAGCGTAGGATAAGGGGACAGCTTAAGCCAAATGATGCACAGTTCGGTTTTAGAGCTGGGTTGTCCACCGAAACTGCTATTCTGGCGCTCAAGTACACAGTTAGATTCTACACTGACAGAAGTACTCCTGTGTATGCTGCCTTTCTGGATCTCTCCAAGGCTTTTGACCTGGTTCATAATAATATCTTGTGGTCAAAGCTGAGGGAGAATGCCATTCCCCACGAGCTGATAAAGCTCCTCGAGTCCTGTACTCGAGGAGGTTTATCTTATAACCATCGAATTAACCAGGTCTGATAAAATAAGATAAGATATTTATTTTGCAAATATGGGTACAAAAAAACGGTAACATAAAAATATAATACGCATCAGCCATATTTAACCAGCAGGCATGCAAAAGTAAAAACTAGACTAGACATTCTGAGTAGGTACATTAAAAATTACACAACGCAAAAATTAAAAATGTCATAACATTTAAAATCAAATAAAACCAAAAATTAAAAATATGTTAAAAAAAGAATAAATAAAACATGTCATAAAAATCTAAATAAAATAAAATATGAAATGTCAATAAAATTTAAAATGTCACATAAATTAAATTAAATAAAACAAAAAAAATATAAATGTCATAAGAATTTTTAGTTCTGACCACCCTACACGTGTCCCCTGGGTAGTGCTAAACGAGCAGTAAATGCGGTGGTAGGCCATAGCATCGGCTGCCGGCTTAAAAGTTACCACCCACCAAACAAAGCCATGCCGCCAAGCGATCCGTCGTGTTCCGGCGTGATGTCTGGTGAAGCCGTATGGTGGAAGATGGGTCTGAACAGTTGTGTTGTGACGTATACTGGGTCCGATGCGCCAGCTGTTGTTGTGTCGGACGTTTGATCGTGGAGGGTAGCGGGATCCGAAGCACGGTGCTCCGCTGGCCGACCACAGGTAGTTGGGGGCCCAAGTAGTGTGCCAGCCACACACGAAAGGCTGCCCCGCCAACTGCGAAAAATCCCAGGGTGGCCCCATCGTGCCGGTTGGCGACCGGGCGAGAGGACCCGATGGCGATCCCTGGGGGGGTTCGGGCGTCCCCGCAGTCTCCAGATCAACCCTCCTTTGGCGCAGCAACTCTGGTCGTGTTGTCGGGTTTAAAATCGCATCACCTCGCTCAACTGCCATCTTCCATCTCTCCTATTCACTCCACAAAATAAAAAAAAAATGAAAGGTAAAAAGAAAGGCAAGTGTCTACAGCGGATGCACGTCCTGTCATTTCTAGTGCACGTCTCAAATATTAGAGGGTTGCACTCTAATCTCGATGCGATCCACTACCCAACTAACATGTTAGCCGTGTAAGTAAGAGTTACGCGACTCGAAGTGCTTTAAACATCGTATTGAAGTATTTTTATCGTGAAATATGACTTAGTGCCTCTTATCTTTACACAACTTCTAGTCGTATACAGACATCGTATAAACTTCTATACGTCTTTTTTATATGACTGATATACAATTTTCAGTGGTATAACCGATGCTGTCGTCTTAGTAACATCTACACGACTTTTATACCGTCATTAATCGTATTAGAGTCCCGAAAACTGCTTTTAAGTGATAATCGTGTAAGAGTAATAAATTGCACTATTATACAATTTTCAGTCAATATGAACACTTTTATACTACTATTCAATGACTAGATGACCTATAAGTGTATAAAATAATTTCAACATTACAACCACAGCCAGGACAAGTCAATTGTACTAAAACTGGAATTGGTTCCGCATAAAATTTTGTATAAAAGTCAAAATTGAGTTGGATGCAAAGTGGGTCTAAGCGATATGATGTTGCTCAAACCGCAAAAACTAGATCTAATGGTTCTCTAACTTTCATGAAAACGTGCCTCAGAAGATATAGAAGATATCAATAGCCATCTTTAGGACATACTGTGTCAATATGTTAAAAACTTATCCATGTCCTTTATATTTATTATATATATCATTTTTTAATACCGCCGAAATCAACAATAAATAAGTCAATAGTTTAATTATATATTTAAAATGGATTTTCTAATGAGATTTTCTTTAAGTGAACCCTAATAATTTAGTCAATATGGCTTATAATTTACAATATACAGATAAAAAATGAGAGCACGGAACGAAAAGTCATCTAGATGTTATGTTACGGTTGTGTCTTAAACTTTAAGTCATATAATACCTTTATATTTTTAACACTTTCATTAAAATAAATTTTAAAATCATGCTTAAATTTAGATTTAATAAGGCGCATTCATTATATTGAGAAAACTAGTACATATTACTCAGTAAAATTAATTTCCCAATAGATTAATGCACTTGAACACGACTTTTGACGTTAAAATATAATACCTAATGAATAAATAAAATGGCTGTAGTTCTCATTCAATGATAAAAATATATATTATTCTTTCACAGTACAAGATTAATAGTCTGGTTTTTATGTTTCAATTCACCACATTTATCTCAACACTTTACATCAAAATTCCTTATAAAAGTCATGATGAACACTGGTTATACGATAAAATGCCGCAAAGCAGCGTTAATAAACACCATAACTCGACGAAAATAGGTCCTTATGACATCTATACGACCACTACGTGATCAAATAGTGATTAATACGACTACTGTGTAACTCTATTATGACACTAATTCGTATAAAATGGGCCTATTTTCGGTCATATCAACGTGATAGCATCGTATTTACGACCAGCGTATAGAACCAAAAGTAAAAATCAGCACGTCGTGGCGACCGAAAAAATGTTTGTTGGGTACCATCTTGAGACTGACAAGCCACACTTGCTTTTCTTGACGGAGACCCAAATTAGATGTCCGTTAGATACGGCGTACCTCAACTACCCGGGATACACACTGGAGCATCATTTCCTGCAGCGTGCCGGGGTCTGTGTGTACGTCCGTAATGACATCTGCTGCCAGCGTCTCCGTCACCTTGAAGACCCAAATTTATCCACGCTATGGCTGTTGTTGGACACTGGTATGGACAAAATTGTTTATGCCTGTGTCTACCGATCGCACAGCGGTGATCAGGAGACAACTCGGTTGTTCGACCACCTCAGTGAGGCCGCCGATAAGGCTCTGCATCGGCACCCTGATGCGCAGCTCGTCGCTCTGGGGGACTTTAACGCCTGCCACCAAAACTGGCTTTTCCCATACCAGAAGACCGACCATGCTGGGAGAGAAGCGCGAAACTTTGCAGTGTCGATGGGCCTGTCACAGCTAATTACGCAAGCGACTAGGGTGCCTGATGTAGTTGGTCATACTGCCAATTGTTTGGACCTTCTGCTGACCACCGATCCGGACAGATGTATTGTAACAGTTTCCTCACCACTGAGAACTTCAGATCACTGTCTGGTGAAGTCTGTTTCGTGCTTCTCCCCACCTGATTGCGACTCACGTGGTCAACGGAGAATATGGCGTTACAGGTCAGCAGATTGCGATGAGATGCGGCACTTTTTTGCGTCTTATCCTTGGCAGCAGGTCTGCTTCTCTTCTGAAAATCCGTCGAGCTGTGCAGATGCTATATCGGATGTGATACGTCAAGCTATGGAGTTTTTCATCCCTTATAGAGACGTACCCATCGGAGGCTCAGCTCAACCATGGTTCAACGCCGATTGCGCTCAAGCTGAAGAGCGTAAGCATTCGGCGTTTCTCGCATGGGTTGACGCTCGTGATCGCAAAGCTCCGGATCTGAGCTCAAAGAAGAGAGCTTTCAACCATGCTGCCAAGTCCTACAAAAAGGCACTGAAGAAGGCTCGGTTCGACCGCATTACACATATTGGCGCAAAGCTCTCTGCACAGCCGTCCGGTAGCAGAGCATTCTGGTCCCTTGCCAAATCGGTCGAAACGAACTTCTGTAGGCCCACATTGCCTCCGCTGGTTAAACCTGATGGAACACTGGCTCACACAGCGAGAGAGAAAGCAGGTCTCTTTGCAGCTCTCCTCGCCCACAATTCTCGTCTTGACACTAGCAGTGCTACTCCACCAACTCTACCTCACTGCAACACCTCAATGCCCGATATTTGCATAAGGAACAGAGAAGTTTTGAGAGCACTGTGTCGTCTAGACGTGAATAAAGCTAGTGGACCAGATGGTATACCAGCAATAGTTCTCAAGGCATGTGCGCCCGAGTTGTCTCCTGTATTGACGCGCTTGTATCGCCTCTCATTTAGGACTGGTATAGTACCCAAGTCCTGGAAGCTTGCCAACGTGCAACCCGTGCCCAAAAAGGGCAGTCGTGCTGATCCTGCCAACTATCGGCCGATTTCAATAACCGCCATACTCTGCAAGATTATGGAGCGTGTATTGAACTCGTGCCTCCTGGCATACCTGGACGGTAACGATCTCCTCAGTGACCGACAATACGGGTTTCGCCAAAATCAGTCTACTGGGGACCTACTAGTGTATACCACTCACATGTGGGGCGAGGCCCTCGAGAAGAATGGAGAAGCGATTGCTGTCTCCTTTGACGTCTCGAAGGCCTTCGACAGGGTATGGCACGCAAGCCTTTTGAGTAAGCTTCCAGCGTACGGCATTTCCCCTGGCCTGATTAACTGGGTAAAAGACTTTCTGAGTGAACGGTCTCTCCGAGTTGTTGTCGATGGATGCTCATCAGAGCCCATGACGACTAATGCCGGAGTTCCTCAGGGGTCAGTTCTCTCTGCAAATCTTTTCCTGCTGCATATTAACGATCTGCTGATGCCCGGTATCTATGGGTATGCAGACGATAGCACAGTTGTAGAGAGGTACCTGCCAGGTCCTCGGGCCAGTAAGGAGCTAATTCGGTCCGAACGAGAGGCTATGGTAGAGCGTACGAATGACTCACTTCAGGCAGTCTCCAAGTGGGGCGAATCCAATCTGGTAAGATTCAACGCCGCCAAAACACAAGCGTGTCTGTTCACCGCTAAGAGGAGCCCGTTCACCTTGGCTCCCGCTTTTTAGAATGTATCCCTGAAGTGCACCGACCGCCTTCAACTCTTAGGAGTTGAAAGTTCCTCAGATCTCAATTTCGGGCGGTTCAGTGAGTCCAAAGCCAATGTAGCTGCTAGAAAACTAGGCGTTCTTGCAAAGGTCCGACGGTACTTCACACCGGGACAGCTTCTAATGTTATACAAAGCACAGGTCCGATCGTGTGTGTAGTACTGCAGCTTTGGACTCAGTGGAAAGGCGTGCGAAGAGGCTAATTGGGCTAATAATCCAGATTTGGTTAAGTCCAATCTACAAAGCTTCGAGCACAGGCGCAAAGTAGCCAGCCTACCGGTATTTTACAGGTTACATTTTAGAGAGTGTGCGCGGGAACTGCATGACTTGATTCCGCCATCTCCTTTCTACCAACGGACAAACCGACGAACGGCGAGTATCCACCCTTAAGCTGTTAAAACTTCAACGGTCTGGACTAAGCGTTTCGCTTCGTCGTTTATACCGCGTACATCGAAGGACTGGAATAATTTGTCTGCTGCTGTCTTCCCGTCCAACTATAATTTAGGTGTCTTCAAGGCTAGAGTGATTAGGCTCTTAATAAACTAGTGCGCCTGACCATAAATGATTGCATCTCCGCTTACCATCAGGTGGGATCGCAGTCAAGCACTGGTTTATATCAATTAAAACTAAAAAAAGAATTAAAATAAAATAAAATGAAACAAAATGTCATAGAAATCAAATTAAATTTAATTTAAAATGTCACAAAAATAAAAACAAACAAAAAAAAATGGTTTCATTATTCAATGAAATCACAAAATAAATCACAGAAATTAAATGACATAATCATTTACTTTTTTCTAATCATGAAATTCCTTTCTCCATCAAAACTTCGGTCACATTATTTCTATTTCGGAGTTTTTTTTTAAATAAAGTTAAGTTTAATTCTTTTCAACTCCTCGGTAATTTTTTTTTTTTTTTACTGGCGCCATGTAACAGACACTTTTGCGCATTAAAGTTGTTCTCGCACTAGGGAGACATAGCCTACTATTATCACGTCTATTTCGTGGAAATACGTCTACTATGCGCTCAAAACGATCCGGGTTCAACTTTACAAACACTGCCATTTCTAAAATATATATGCATAGTAAAGTTAAAATCTTATGCAGTTTAAAATATGACACGCAGCTATCTGTAGTTTGCAGTTTAAAAAAAAAAAGACCGTATGCATCTTTTCTGTGCTTTGAATGCCGTTTCTCTTTCAGTCGAGGTGCCCCAAAAGATAACATCGTATCTTAGTCAGACATTCGACTAAACCATGGTATGCTGTCAGAAATGCGTTTAGATTTACAACCGATGACAAAGTATGTAAAGCGTAAACAGATGTGCTTAGTTTTTTGCAGAGCGTCTCTATATGTTGCTTCCAACTAAGCTTTTTACGCGAGGGCAGCCCCAACACGATCCAGTTTGGGTGTTCGGAAATGCTCCTCGAAATTCCATCGGCTATCGAGGACGAGTCCAAGGCACTTCAACGTCGACTCGACGCCGATGTAAACTCCTCCTACCGTTAGTTGGGAACCCGATGGTGGGGCGTTCCGGGGGCCGTGGAAGCCCATGGCCTCGGACTTGTGCAATGCCACCTCAAGTCCCAACTCTTGGGTCCTCTCCACGACTGTCGCAACCCCGCGTGTCACTAGTTCGACCGCCGCCATCTGATGCGATTTGTAATATTGATCAGCACCACCCACCTCTAGATATTGCGATATCCCTCAATAAGGAATCCGAACTTCCATATAACATTGTTGAGAATGGAAGGCCTAACTTTCGTAAATCTAGTTACATCCCGATCCGTAAATATCTAAGTGAACTCGACTAAATATATATACCCGCCATGGTTTAACCGTAATCTTATAAAGATGCTAAACTTAAAAAATAAAATCAGAAAACGTTACAATACTTACAAAAATCCTATGGATAAAATCGAATTAAAAACAATTAGTAAACGATGCGATGATTTTGCAACTGTCTGCTAAAATAACTATTTAAAGAAATTAGAAGATGACCTTACAAAGAACCCTAAATTATTTTGGAGTTACGTTAAATCCAAACGAGGCGGCTCTAACAATTACCCCATGTCTATGGCGGATGGCATAAGGACATCATACTTTTCTTCTGTTTATAGCCCGGTTCAGGGCGATTATAATTTACAAACCGCTAATAACTTAACAACCTTCAAATCTATAGCTTGTGCTTGTCTAATCCTACTATAGACCATGAAACCATCTATAAAAAGTTAAAAAATCTAGATTGTAGTAAGGGCGCTGGGCCAGACAGTATTCCACCTATTTTTATTTATGAGTCTGCAGCCGAGTTGGTTGCTCCACTATCGCTTATTTTCAACAAGTCCTTAGCATCTGGTATTTTTCCTTCAAAATGGAAAGAGGCAAAGGTTGTGCCAATCCATAAATTAGATGATGATGATGTGGTGTCTAACTATAGCCCTATATCAATTCTCTCGACTCTTGCTAAATTTTTTGAGTCTCTCATCTGCCCGCACATTCAAAACCATCTAAAGCTGTACTTAAGTGAAGCACAACATGGTTTTGTTGAATCGAGGTCTACAGGCACTAATCTTGTACTGTTACACTGTACAGAGCTGTTGGCAGAAGCAATAGATGCAGGTTTCAAAGCTAATGTAATATATACAGATTTCAGTAAGGCATTCGATAAAGTCTCACATAACATACTGATTAAAAAAAAAGACAAGCGTACGGTATCACTGGACCATTGCTTTCATGGTTGAGTTCGTATCTTGTGGATTTGTCTTTCTTTGTAGTGGTGAACGGATTTTGATCTACTTCGCGTTACATCTCATCTGGCGTGCCACAAGGATCTCATTTGGGTCCAGTTCTATTTAATTACTTCATCAATGATATTCCTTACTGTTTTCTACATTCAAATATCTTTATGTACGCCGATGATTTAAAATTTGTTAAAATAAAATTGTTAAAAATAAAGACGGTCCACAAATACTGAGCACTTTCAATTTCCACGCACCTTCGAAAATTCCTCGCAGCCAGATAACACCGCTGCGCCGACCGAAAAGAAGAACGATTTTAGGCTCCAATTTTCCTTACGCGAGATTTTGCAAGGTGGTTAATAGTTGTAACAACATAATTGATCTGCATTTTAACTCTTTAAGCCAATTAAAAACCAATATTTATAAATATCATCTCGATCTGGATTAGATATTTATGAGGTTGCGTGTGTTCAATAATAATTTTAGATTAGATTAGTTTAGTTGTCTGCTTTTTTTTCTCGCTCTCATTATGCAACTTAACCTTAAAGCATGCGGAGTTTACCTATAAGTGATTGTTACACTATTGTACTCTATTTTATTGCATGTTACCTCTAGCATAATACCAGTGTAAACAATTGTTGGTGAACCAATAAATAAATAAAAATATCACCTATTGAAAGTGCAAGCGAGAGCTACCAGAGAGTTCCTGATTTTCGAAGTCAAAATTCCTCTTGTGTGCAGGGAAGACTATGAGCTCTACAACCTCATACCGATTCTTCACCAACGAAAGCATAGTCAACATAGTACCTGACCCACCTAGCTATCAATATGCACAGACTCTTACATTCCGGTGTCTACAAGTGACTTACAAAGATGCATTCCTTACGATCCCGACGAGTACATTTGTCCACTGAAAAGGCCCGTCTGTCTGATGACGTCAGACACCAACCTATGTCCTCCACCTTGGTGTTTCAGAAAACACCAAGCCTCTTATCAATGTCAGACTGAAACGAAAGAATATCGGGATAACTGGACTGAATTGAACTTACTTAATTCAATACCATACTTTTGTTGTGGACAAAGCAGTGTGCAAGTCATATGACTAAGACAAATCTCTATTCAACTCCGTTAAAATGAAGATTGATGTCGTGAACATTGTAAGGGCCAATAAATAGCCTATACATATAATGTTGAATGTTATGAAATGAAAGGATGTTAATGTTCGATAAATAATGTTTAATAATACACTTCACTAATTTAATGTTACTTAAAATGCTAATAAAATGTTAAATGTTACGAGAGTTCGGTGCCAAACGTACTACTGACGCATTTGTGTACGTGACGATACAGCAAACCTACTTTTACCCGATTTGCAATAATTACTAACTAGGCTTAAATCCAATGTACGGATGCTGACCGTAAAAACATAGTGATTCCTCCAATAAATCACATAATTAATCTGTCCATACCTCTCATCACTCCAATAGAGGGGATTGATGGTTTCAGCGAGCAACGGGAAGACATAAAGGCGATCGAAAAGGCACTCAAAGATATGAGATCCAATCAGGAGCTCGCGGATTGAGTATCATCCCATGACATTCGCCATTATGTCGCCATCTACACCTTGGCTGGGGTCGTCGTAGTTTGCGCCGTGTTGTACGTATGGTGACGCGTACGAGTGCGCCAGCCGCGACTAGAGCGAGCAGAGGGTACATCAGAGTAGGCAGAGGCTAGCGTGAGCTATAAAACTCCCGCCACCACCACCGCTGCGGGTCGTCCTACCATCACCATCACCAACAAGAGGTCTTCGCCATCCGTTCGAATTCAATTCAGTGATATACTTTAAGCTTAGTTTATTTAAGTTTGCAAGCATAATATTGTTAATTATCATTCTGTAAATCATTATCCTTCATCTCATTCTCATATTATCGGGCCCAGGAGCATGTACAATGCAAGCGTACAAATTTGAAATCATTGTATGAGCACTTTACTTGCTACGCGTGGTCTTTACTTTAGTACACAAATATCTTTCAAATCGCGTGCACTCATTATGTAGTTAGTATCATTGATCAGTCAATAAACGATATTATTACGTACTTTTGCCTATCATTCAAACTATCATCATCAAAAGGTGTAAAGACCATGTGTATGCTTTAGTGTGGGGCACACGATTAGTTGCGGCGGTACGGTGCAACGCATAGAGGTGGCACCGTTCAGTTGTTTATAAGTGACGAGGAAGGAAACATTATTAACAGACTGTCCAAAGTTGCTGGGGCGCCGGCGGGACCGCTGCGACATAACAACGTTGCGGCGCCACACCGTTCGTGTGCTCGCCGATACGGTGAAACCTTTGCAGTGTGGCGCCGCAACGCATTGTGTGCCCCTTCAATTACTGAGAAAAACAATTCGTAGGCTTTCAGTCATCCCTTTACGGGGCGTCGGCAAAAGCGACCGGCGGCTACACTAAACGCTTGCAGAGGATCGTATGGTGCGGGGATACCGCGCCGTCTCCCGTGAAGCAGCGAGCCTCTTTGCTGGCCTGCCGCCTTGAGGTCTGGAGGCAACAGTCCTTGCACACATGCACGTTTTGCGCGTGGAGGTGCAAAGCCAGGGGGAAACTCCGCTGCTGCAACAAGTCGCGGCATGGTGGACAGAGTTCCGGCGAGATCTTATGGTGGAATGGCGATAGCAACTGTCGCAACTCAGTGCTAGGCGCGCCATTATCACGGCGGTAAGTCTCCTCTTTGAGGAGTGACTGGAGAGGCAACACGGCGTCCTCACCTTCCGCATGAAGCAGGTCCTCAACAGATATGGCAAGTTTGCGAGGTTCTTGCATCGGATTCAGGCGGAAGAAACGCCCGGGTGTCACCATTGCGTAGACCACCCGGAGGAAACGGTGGGGCATACGCTGGAGGCGTGTCCCACTTGGGCGGAGCACCGCCGTGTCCACATGGAGGCAATCGACGGCAAAGATTTCTCACGCCCGGGCCCTGGTTCGAACTATGGTTTGGAGCGAGTAGGCAATGGCAGGCGGTCGCCTCCTTCTGTGAAGCAGTAACGCTAGCGAAGGAGGAGGCCGCACGTGTGAGGGAACGAACGTCCTGACGCCCCAGCCGCTGAAATTCGGATCCCGACTACCTGCAGTCACGGTTGACGCGGGCTTGCGGACGTCGAGCAATGGATAGCTCGCCGTCCGGTCGTCCGGTAATCGACCGGACCGAGCCCAGTCGATAACAGCGCTCAGTGATCGACGCGCTCCTCAAAGAAATGTCAGCAAACCGTAGGGGCCCAGCAAGGCCCGCTAGGTAGGACCGCGGGGAATTTCTGAAAAGGAATCCCGTAGTCCTAGAACGCAAAGGGCAACTGAAGGACACAGGTATGGTTTTAGTCAGTAAAAGTCTGACACGCCTTCCCACTCCACCCAGAGTGGGAGAAGTCACTGGATGATTTCACCCTTAAAAAAAAGGCTTTCAGTCATTATGTCCATCATATTTGTCAGAGTGGATATTGATAGCGCAGAGCGTTATCTGTCCGATGCAACATGTTGGCACGCAGGTTTTCACGGTGTACGGGAACTGTCAAAGGTGCGCTTTTTAAAGCGTACTGTCAGTCCTTTTACACCTGTAGCCTGTGGGTTAACTATACGCAACGGGCATACAGCGATCTGCGCGTTCAATACAATAACGCATTCCGGGTGCTGATGGGACTGCAGCGCCTCAACGATGTTCGCGGCGGCCCACACAGACGGCTTCGCAGCCATCATGCGCAAACGGTGCGCTTCTATCATGCGACGTACGCGCGAAAGTCCCAACACCATCCTGCGCGCGCTGGCGGACCGGCGGGACTCTCCGATGCTGGCTCGCTGGATACTTCTGAATGCAGTCGTATGTATGATTTTCCACCATCATCGGGAAGTCCACCCGGACTGGCCGCTTATTGTTAAGCCATTAATAAATTCTTATTTTTATTTTTTTTACTAACACAGTTTGTAAGCTTGCACTGTACTAACAAATATGGATGTAATCGCAATCTGAAATAAATAATTTATTATTATATTCTTTATTTATTTTTTATACATATTTTATATATTTCTTAAAACACATATTTAAAAAAAAACATTTAAAAATATAAAAAAATAGTAGCCCACTGGCATCGGGAACAGGGTCCAAGCTGCCGGCGGTCAGGGCTCCTGAGAGAGGAATCTCCTAACGATGCGCACCGTGTCCAAGAGTACCTGCTTTCTGGATCAGGCCCTTGATCCAGCTGCCTAACGAGAGCCTCCTCAGATGTTGTTCGAGGCTCTTGGCTATTAAGCCATTGACCGTTACGACTATCGGCACAATTATTGCTCTATCCTCTTCCGACAACCTCGCGAGCTAAGTCAAGATACTTAGTTTGCTTATCTTTCTCACCTTTCACGAGGTTCTCGTCATGAGGTACCGCTATATCAACAATCATTGTGCGACGCTCTAGTCGATCTACCACCACTATATCAGGTTTATTGGCAACAATAGTACTGTCAGTGATGATAGATCGATCCCGCTATAACGTGATATTGCCATTGTCGAGAACTGGGTCGGGCACATACCTATAGTACGGTACTTCTGATTCCACAAGATTGTATTTAAGAGAAGTTGCTGGTGGATAATCCTGACTACGAGGTTGTGTCTATTATTATTATTCCATTTTTTTATATTTTATACATATTTATTACATTTTTAAATGTTTCTTTAAAAAACATATAAATAAAAAAAACATTTAAAAATATAAAAAAATAGTTGTCCGCCGGTGTCGGGAACAGGGTCCAAGCTACCGGTGGTTAGGGCTCCAGAGACAGGAACCTCCTCACAATGCGAGCCGTATCGAGGAGTACTGCCTTCTGTATCAGGCCCTTGATCCAACCGCGTAACGACAGCTTCGACAGGTGGTCGTCGAAGCTTTTGGCTATAAAGCCATTGGCTGTCACGACAATCGGCACAATGATAGCCGAGTCCACATTCCACATGTCGACAACCTTGTGTGCTAAGTCGAGATATTTGATTTGTTTCTCTTTCTCAGCTTTCACGAGATTTTCGTCATGTGGAATGATGACGTCGACTATCATTGCGCGGCGCGCTAATCGTTCTATCACCACCATATCCGGCTGATTGGCTACAATAGTCCGGTCAATAATGATAGACCGATCCCAGTACAACGTGACATGGTCATTTTCGAGAACTGGGTCGGGCACATACCTGTAGCATGGTACCTCCGAATCCATAAGGTTGTATTTCAAAGCAAGTTGCTGGTGAATAATCCTGGCTACTTGATTATGTCTGTGCAAGTACTCGCCGTTAGCCAGACGAGAAAAACCAGAGATAATATGTCTGATGGACTCAGCAGGACGTTGGCATGCCCGACACACGTCAACCGTCCCGTCCTTCATAATATATCTCCGGTAGTTGTTCGTTAAGATAACTTCGTCCATAATTGCACAGACAAAACCTTCAGTTTCTCCGAAGAGGTCGCTGAAACGTAAACAGGCCACGGATGCCGAAAAATCTACATCAGGCTCATGAAGAGCCCAATAAAAGCGTCCGTGGAGCTCCTTGCCTATCCACAGTTCCTTGCGGTCATCAGAAGTAAGTACGACAGGTTTGTGCCAGTTCTCTTTAGCCATGGATAACGGGGTGAGTCCCTTTTCTATTGCGACCACTACGCGATGTATACCCACGTCGGTTTTGAGAAAGTAATCTCTGAGGCTGCACACCTCGCGGTTGTGTAGAGTCTTTGCGTTAAAAAAAACCCCGACCTCCACACTTCCGCGAGATGTACAGTCTCATTATCGATGATCATGGGTGATGCAACCGATTTGCGGTCAGTAATGTACGGACCCGTCTATCCAGAGTTTCTAGTTCGGTCTGAGTCCATTTGAGTATGCCGAAAGAGTACATTAAAACCGGCATGACCCAACCGTTGAAGGCGCGCACCTTATTTCCAACTGACAGAAGGCTGTTTAGAACCTTCTTTAGGCGGCCAAAGAAACGCTCCTTCAACGTCGCTTCCGACATACCCAAATACTTGTAAGTTTCGGTTTTGAACCCTCATCTGGGTTCTAAGGCGTATGGAATCCGAGAGTTGAATTCCCTCGGATCCCACAATCTCCCCTCGTTTTACATGCATGACTGCACATTTGTCCACACCAAATTCCATCCTGATGGCACTACTGAAAGTTTCAGTAACCTTCAGTAGTTCCATCAGTTGCAAATTGTTGTGGCCAAACAGTTTCAGATCATCCATGTAAAGCAGGTGAGATACGACCTGACCACCTCTTCTCAACCGATAGCCCAGACCTGAATCCTCCAACAACGTACTTAGAGGATTCAGGGCTAAGCAAAACCAAAGTGGACACAAACTGTCGCCCTGAAATATTCCCCGTTTAATCCATATTGGTTCATCATTCTCTTGGATCGGTCAACATCCTGGATAGCAACGGACTGTTTTCCATTACCTCATATAACACTCAAGGAAGGTGCGTAGAGTTGCATCTATTTTATACAACTCCAACACCCTCATGAGCCATGTATGGGGAACAGAGTCATAGGCCTTCTTATAATCTATCCAGCATGTTGACATATCCTTGCGGGATCGACGAACCTGTTGGCTTATGGCCATGTCAATGTGGAGTAGCTCCTTAGTACCACGGGACCCAGTCCTACATCCGTTCTGAGAGGCAGACAGTCAAATTCTTCTCTATATCAACGTTAATTTTTGCTCTCGGAATGGATGTAAGAAGTTTATAGACCGTCGACAAACATGTAATCGGTCTATATTCTTGGGTTCCGCGGGACTACCCGTCTTATGGAGCAAGTGGGTGACACCAGTTGTTAAAACCTGAGGCAGCGACCCAGACTCTAAGGATGACTGGAATTGCGATGCCAGAATCGCGTGTGAGCTGCTATACCATTTAAGCCAGAAGTTGTGCAGTCCGTCCGTCCTGCTCTAGTCACATCTAATGGATGGATAAAAACTTTTTCCATATCTGGTATAGCCTCGCACGCGCGCTCAACATCACGCATCCAGCCACTCTCATTGTAACATAGGGCTCAGACCAGATGCTGTGCCAGAATGTATTCGTGGCAACACTGTCTGGACGGAGCCCGTCGGTTACATTTTGTTCAGGTCGTTCCCGTGCTCTGTACACCCATCTCATATCGCTCTGGAACATGCGATTCTGTGAGTACCGATCGATCCGCCACTTATACCGCCGGATACGACTGGCCCATGCACAAACTTTCTGCTTCAGGAAGTTGATGCGCTCCGTGACACGGTGTATTCTCGGGGATTTATTCCAGTCCCCTAAAATGCTCGTCTCACGAAACGCATCACACGTGGTCTTGTATTGCCCTCCCTGAAGCAGCATAGTTTGCCAATAAGTGCTCTGGCCTCATCAATACGTCTCTCGATCCTGCACTGCCAGGCTGGAACGGCAGGTTTTGGACGAGTAGCTACACCATAACTTGGGAACTTTACATTAGCAATACGACATGCCGCAATAGCCCCACAGTACAGGATGGAGTGCGTATCAAGGAGGCCCTCGCTGCTCTCAAAAACATTTTTAAGCAGCGAGTCGAGAGCACAAATACTAGTGCCCTATTTTTTTTGTGCATAGGCAACCGAGGTAAACGGCGCCTAAGCTCAGTCGGAGTCGATCTATACTCACGAAGCGCATCCTCCAGTGCGCTCCTCAGTCGGTCGTTGCACTGGCTACTTACTTTGTCAACCCTAACATCTGCCTCATCTTCAATATGATTGTACCGCGGAGTAACCGTGACAGGAGCCGATGGTACCGCGGTCTGTATCTGTGTCGGTGTAGAGACGATAGGGTTGCTCAGTACCTCTGAGCGCAGCCGATCAACTGCGGCGTCGTCCAACCTGCGGTTGCGCTGGATAACCCGCACCTGATCCGACAATCGTTGCGCCGATACGTTAACAGTTGGTTCTAGGTCCTGGAACAGAGACATCCTAAGACGGTACGCAGTGAGGTTAGTTCCTCCCTCTGTAGACCCATAATATGCGCGCATGACGTTCTCATTCATAGACTGAGTCCATCTCATGCGCTGCACATAACCATTGGCAGCGGGGACCCGGCTCGGGGCTGGTTGGCCTTGAAATTTGGGTAAAAATGAGCCCAAAAATAAATATTTCAAAATTTAAAACACTGAATGAAAACACTTCCGTTGACATCGGGTGTTGCCAGGTTATTATTATTATATTTGTTATAAATTATAATTTGTATTTATTAGGACTACACGCAACATTACGGTACGGATTACAGGAGGGATCGATTAGTATCTGTATAAACTGTGGACTAATCTGTAAAAATTATGGTTTCACTTTTTCTCAATTCATTTATAGATTTTAAGCTTTATCCCTTGGCAATTATTTTTCGTTCAGGGCTCGCTGATAACGTGCGGCAGCGAGCGCGGCACTGTGTACCTTCTGGAGCTGTCGACCGACCTCGTCGCCTCCGGCGCGCACGACAAGGCGCTACTGACGCAGGTGCTGGAGCGCGAGAGCAGGCGCGAGCGCATCTTGGAAGCGCGTCAGCGCGAGATTAAGCTGCGGCAGCGCAAGGCGGAGGAGGTGAGCCCGGCGGCGTCGCTCACATCGGCGGACGGCGCGGCGGGCGACACTGACCTGGAAGCCGCCGCCGCTGACTACCTCGCCGTCGTCAAGAAGGAGCTCACCTTCTTCTGACAGAGCCTGCTCACTGCCGAGTATCTTTATATTTTTTATTTGGATTCACTTTTTATAAGGATTTAATTTATATATAACTGTACTTTTCAAGTTGACGTTCATAATTTCGAATTTATTGATTATTATTTTTAACGGTTTCTAAAATATCTTACTTTGGTATGTTTATATAATTTAAAATAATTATAAGTTACACACAGATAATTGGCATTCTTTTTTTGTCATTTTCAAGTTTGTCTTCTTGACTTCAAGAAAATAAAATTTAAAAAAAACGGCCAAGAGCGTGTCGGGTCACGCTCAGTGTAAGGTTCAGGTAGTGTGAAAGCGAAACCCGGGGCCCTGGGACGAAGGCAACGAAGGAACAGGAGTGGGTTTTTAGTCGGTAAAAGTCTGACACTATCTCTCGCTCCGCCCAAGAGCGGGTTTTATCATAAGATGATTTTCCCACCCAAAAAAAAAAACTTTTCAAAAACTGGTCAACCCCTGGAAAACTGGTCTTTATAAAGTTCTGTACTTTTGAGATTTTTTTCATATTTTCTAAACTTATGGTTCAAAAATTAAGAGGGGGACATTTTTTTTTTAGTTTTTGATCGATTATTTCCGAAAATATTAACACTATCAAAAAATTATTCTAGCAAACCTCTATTCTTATTCTTATTCTTTATTGTACACACAAAACTTAACTACAATACGTGGATTTGACAATTTATGTACAAAGGCGAGCTTAACTCAACAATGAGTTTTCTCCCAGCAAACCTTTGAGTGACAGAGAGAGATTACAATCGAGGGTAGGATCCAGCGTACAACATAAACATACATAAATACGTCTAATATATATATATATACACATACATACAGATATAAAATATATAACAGTATATACTAATACTATGTCAATTGAGAAAGGAAGTGCTCTTTAATTTTCCTCTTAAAGACGTCCTGAGAAGGGCTGTCGCGAAGGGAATGTGGGAGAGCGTTCCAAGCGCGTTCACGAAGGTATTGAGGAGCATTGGGATTGTGCAGGATAGTAAAGAGAAGGGATAGAATGTGGATATCTCGCCGACGCCGAATTGGCAGCCACCTTAACCTGGTCCGAAACTCCGACACATGATCGTATTTGCGGAGGCCAAAAATAAAGCGGATGCACAAATTCTGCAATTGCTCGAGTTTGTTTAGAAGTACCTCCGTAGCATCTAGAAAACAGACATCCGCATAGTCTATGAGCGGTAGAAGAAGAGATTGAGCAAGAGCAACCTTTGTATGAAATGGCAAGAATTTTCCTCTATTCATTTTTAAATACCTATCCAGCAATATCTCATATTAAATCAGTTGCTGTTCAGCTTTTCTGTATTAATTCACAAAGGCTTCGCCATCATCATCGAAAAGACTTCCTATTTCTATATTATTTATCAGACGAAAACCCAAAATGTCCTAAGCATAATTTCCGAGATTAACACGGTTTTCTAGAATTTCGCCTTTAAATATCTAATCGTTTGAGGTACGCAAAAAAACGATTATCATCTAGATTTTTTTTTAAAGTACTGAATTAATTAGTATCCTACTAATAAATTAATTAGTAGTAGGGGGCCCTTGGTCTAATTTGCTACAGGCCCCGCGCTGGCTCCATCCGGTACTGACGGCACTAACAGCGCTTCACACCAGGACAGCATCGCATGTTATACAGAGCACAGGTCCAATTATGTGTAGAGTAGTGCAGCCACATGTGGGCGGTGAAATAAAGAGTCAAGCACTCAATAAGCACTTTCCTGGAATCTTTCATTTGAATAAAATAAATTGTGTTATCGAATTTTTATTCATTTGAATGGCCGATCAATGTACGGAATATAATATAATTCAAATGTCCGCCGCAAGCTTGCTGGATAGCGCGCATCCGAAATATCAAATTTTCCATGTCCTTTACTGTTCTCATTATTAGGAGTTTCATCTACTCATTTTCGAAACCTTCTGAAAAGTATAATTCACCGTTTGAGTGAGGATGGGTGGGTGAGGTTCAGGTGAGGATGGAATTACGGCCGATCTCCCGAAGGCGGCTGAAAAACCGGTCCTTAAGCCAGCCTCTCTGCTTAGCGTTTGTGGACTACGAGAAAGCCTTTGATTCAATTGAGACTTGGGCTGTCTCTCGAACGGTGCCAAGTTGACTATCGGTACATCAAAGTGCTGAAGTGTTTGTACAAAAACGCCACTATGTCGATCCGACTACAAGATTACAAGAAAGGTCTTTTCTCCGAAACTGTTCACGGCAGCAATGGAGGATGTCTCCAAGGTTCTGGAATGGAGAGGGCTAGGCATTGATGTCAATGGCGAGTACATCACTCACCTTCGGCTTGCCGACGACATAGTAGTCATAGCTGAGACTACCGAGGAGTTCAATACAATGCTTGGTGACCTCAGTAGCGCGTCCGAAAGAGTGGGACTTAAAATGAACATGGACAAAACCGACATAGCACGAAGAATCACCAAACTTAAGTGGCAATAGGCAGGACACATTGCTCGCAGAACGGATGGCCATTGGGGCCAAAAGGTTCTGGAATGGCGACAACGTACCGGAAGACGTAGCGTTGGAAGGTCTCCTAAAAGGTGGACCGATGACTTGGTAAAGGTTGCGGGAGTCCGATGGCCGAGACCTGCGGTCGTAGACAAAGAACAGAGGTAGACAAGTCGTCAGCGTATGCAGTATGAGATAGCGATAGTTCGACATAAGTACATACATTAGCTATGTGCAATTAATATTGCCATACTTAGACTTTTACCTCATCGTGTGGGTAATCTGGTACTTATTGAGTATTTTGATTGTACTATCTGCTATGAGTCATTCATGTCATTAGACTTTCAGGGGGTGAGATATTTAAAACTTTTTGATAAGTACCTAATAGCAAATAAAAACATCAGTTTCATGCATTTTTGTATGCAATAGCAGATTTTTATTTTGATATTTCAGGGTTAGTGTCACAGCAAAACTTTATAATCAAGAACTGTATTAGTTAACAGTAGTGTGGCAAATAAAAACAGGACGCGCGCGAACTGAATGCGATCGGGTGAAGGTGAAGCGCGAAAACAAATGAGTTGTTAAGATTTGTAATTTTATTATAATTTCAACTACGATATTAATTTATTTTCACATCAAGATGTAGTATAGTTAGATAAATCATGATTAACACATTTATGTACGCGCTTTATCACAGGCCCTGAAAGATTTCAGTTCGCTTGCGTAGTATAGACATACTATAATTTGAGATGCATTAAAAAAACTATAGATCAAGTATAGTTTAACTAAAACCTCGAATGACAAAAAAATACATAATAAAATGGTACTGTAAGGTAATCATTTAAATTGCGACAGGATTTCAACTGCTATTAATAATCGACTTTACATAATATCACTAAGACTAGCACTGCTCAACTGAAACAAAACTATCTAATCAAAATGTATGCATTTACTTGAACGTTCGAATGGAATATGCTTCCAATTATAACCTGCCTGTATATATAAGGCCACGTACACAAATCTTGTACAGGAGTTACGCCCTCCCTTGAATAAAATTATTGCCTTAGCTCCGCTACCAAACAAGACTTTTATTACACCATTCGAACATCCAGGCCCTTCCCGCCTATCCCTATAAGAAAAAATACCTAACGCCAGACTTTAAGTTTACGTGATGAGGTCCGTATCTTGCAAGAGAAGGCTTAAGTCAGGACGAACGAATCACGAATCGAACACTACGTTAAGTGTCCGGTAAGTTAACATTTATAAATGCCTATGTGCACTAACATTAACTAAAGTCGTTATGCTTTAACCTTGTAGCACCAAAACTGGCGTAAAAGAAGCGACGCGATCTCCTGAATTCAAACAATTTGATGTGTGAGTTCACATCAGCCTAGAAAAGGCTTAAGAAAAATTAAACGATCTTAACATCAAACTTTTTTACTCCATCGGATGGTATTGAGCCAGAGGGAGGAACAGCTTAAGAGACCAGGGTTCATCGAAGATTCTACCATATGCCCATACTTCAGAGGAAAATTCAAAAACCTACTCCATTCTCATTAAATTCTAAGTCCATGAAACATCAGTCAATACTGATAAAACTGTGGGTTCTCAACTATAAGCTGAACCAATTGTGTCAACTAAACACTCTTTGCAAAGGCTATGCCCCGTTAGCAAAGTTGATTTTTACTTAGGCTGAGTGTCTGTCACCCTCCCTCTAGGAGTGACCACAGTTTTTAAAACCAATTACTTCCCTTAACTCGCAATACTATTTTCTGGAGTACTTTTAAACTATCCCAGCCTATTTGAATTATAAATATTGAAGACGACAATATATTCACTCCAAAGACATTAAATATATACTACCAATAGACAGGACATAGCGAACAAAATCGTAATCCGATACTTATTACCTAGTGGTCATAAGTCGCTCAGTCTTGTATGACACCCTTACACGTCAAGTCGTGTTTGTATCCGCTCTGTGCACTAAAAGAAAATCATTTTCTAAGAAAATATTCCGTACTGCGCATTAAGCTATTGCAAATCTTATTATGGTAAAATGACTGGACCTAACTTCGGTTTTTTTTTTAGTAAAAATCGTTGGTATTTACGAAGTGATTAATTAGATTTCAATAATTTTTATAAATAGTTCCAGAACATTTGCTGATTTTGTGATAACGCCATCTAATAATAGATGCAACTAGCAATAGATGCATCTAGCAATAGATGTAGTGCTCGGGGTAGAACCTCAATGTGTCATAAATGACACATTGAGGTTCTACCCCGAGCTCATAACGTGCTCCATTTTACGACCTAAACCGAACTTTTAAAGGGATGGAGCTATATAGGGTGTATAGCTCCATCACTCTTTTTCGCTCGTACGACTGACGTTTCAACATTATCATGGTAAGGCCACCTACCGAGCTATGGTTAAATAATTATAAATTTTGACAAATTTAATTCGCGCGTTTGCTATTCAAAGCCAGATGGCGTCACTGAGGCATGGGATGACAGTTTTTCTAAGACATTTTTTCTGATAGCCGCTCTATTGTATCTCTTTAAATCTCTTTGGTTCACTCCCTCCGGCCCCTTAGAGCTGCAAGGTAAGGCACTTCTCAGGCCCCTGAAAGCTATGAGGCATGGCATACGCTCCCGGCCGCGTCAGATGTTTTCTTCCCAGCACTTATGTAAAACATACAAATGAAAACATATTAATACAAACTAAAATAATGAACTAATTTAAAAATATGATGTTTACATCTAACTGACATTGGCAAGACAATAAAAGACAACAAAAGTTTACATCATATTATGAAAAGGTTTAAAAAAGTTTTTTCTCTGAATTTATATTTAAAAACGTATATTTTAAAATTACAAACTTCTTTATAAAATGTTGATTTTTGTTTCTAAATGTTTTTCTAAATTTATAAATACTTGTAAAACATTTTTGGAATTAAGCTTTTAGTTTTAGCCTTTCTGAAAAATGGTACTTTTTTCTTCATGCGTGCTTTTCTTATATTGGTTGTTGCATATCGTAAAATGGTATTATTAATCTTATCATAGTTAAAGTGCTGACTGACAAAATCATTACGAATCAAGTTTGCAACCTTCTTATCCGTAGGAAATTTAATTGAGTCTATAAACTTAACTGAAATATTTGTCACCTCTATATCTTCATCTGTGACATTCTTCATTTCATTTTTTTTTTTAATTTTTTAAACAACAATGAAAACACTTTTTTTACATATTAACATTCAAACTAATCATCCGTTTTGATCTGTGTACTGAAAAACGAACGAGATCAAATTACCTATCATAAGTTCGAAAAATATTAGACCGAATTTCATTTCACCTAAAACGTTTTCGTTTTGTTTGATCGAAGTCACGTCTGCCACTGTATCTGTTGACTTGTTATCAATTCGATTTTTTTTGTAACTCCGACGTTTCATTTGGTCGAGAAACTTATTACCGATCTTACACTTAGGCGAAATAACATTTGTTCGAAGTATTATGTTTCCGAACATTCATTATACTAACCTTTTTAATTACCATATTTTAATTTCACCAAACGCCTAGAAATGTTATTATTACATTGGCATGTTTGAAGCAATAGGAGGTAATTTTAGATTAATTTAACCCAATATTTTGTTTAATTCATTATTTATAAGTAATGGCACTTAATAATATAGTTGATTATCAACAAAAGTGGTTTTAATTGGTCTCAGTAAGAAACATGCAAACAAGGATGCTTGCTTTAAGCATGCAGCAGGCATGCAGTATGTAGGCAGGCATTCAGTATGCAAGCAGGCGTTCAGCATGCAAGCAGGCATGCAGCATGGAAACAGGTATGTAACATACAGCAGGTATATAGTATAAAAGCAGGCATGCAGCATGGAAGCAGGTATGCAGCATGGAAGCAAGCATGCAGCATGGAAGCAGACATGCAACATGCAACAGGCATCCAGCATGCAAGCAGGCATGTAGCATGGAAGCAGGCATTTAACATGCAACAAGCATTGTTTCTGTCACGGCTCCGGCGCTGCAGAGTTTGGGTGGCCCCACGCAAGCTTATCGACGCAGATGGTTTTAAAGCTCACCACCTGCTCCTCAGCTCGCGGGCCGCCCTATCCCTCCGCGCCTACGCGGTTTTGAATTACACTCTAGGTGTAGGGCAGACAAGATTGTGTGAAGTCGGTTTTGCACCGATTCGTTTCTGTCACTTAATTTTGCTGCACAACATATTGACATTTAATGACACTATTTTAATTTGATATTGAAAATACTACCAAGTTTATGTCTATATATACTTGTGACCAAAATTCCGTAAAATGTAGTTTTAGTGTAGTGAAAATATGGCAAATAAATCATTTGGCCAATGAAATAAGTTCAAAAGAAGCTTCGGCGCATAGTAAAAAGTTATTTTGTAAATCAGCAGAATATAGTTCGGTAAAATAATACTTATGACACTAATACTTCGATGAACTAAAAATATGTCAAATAATGCAGATAGCAAAAAAGACGTCGGGCAATAGTTTTCGGTAAAATGAAATTCGAATAAAAAAAAATCGGAAGAGTGATCAGATCCCCTAATTACTTCTTAAACAAGTTAATTGGATACTACCGACCATAAAAAAAAAATAACATTACCGACCTTATCACTTTTTTTGAAAGCTTTTTAGTTGCATAATGAATACGAACTTTGAGATATTTCAAACTTGTAGCCTTAATTAAGAGTGAATAATGACAGTCAACGAAAGTTTGGCTATTAAAATGTGATAGGTATGTGAAAAAATAATGTTAAACCCAAACATCGTTTAAGACTTTTCTGCATGAGCACAAGAAGAATATTTTTTTATTAAGACCTCGATTTTTACGAAATATTATCTCACAATTTTTTATATATATTTATATTTATTCAACACCTTTTGAAGGGTAACATGGACCACCTTTGTCTATTTGTAACTGTAGACTGGCGTATTTAGTATCTGCAGACACACATTCCTCGCAATGAAGTTTTTTTTTTCAGTTTTCTTAAAACAAACCCAGCAATATATACTATACAGAAGGGTCTGAAAATATAACAATATTATTATTAACGGCAGAGAATAAAAGATCAATGTCATCACCATCTAATTTACAACCTAAAACTTTGGCCATAGAAAAATTTGTCGGGCATCCATCAAAAGTTAGTGAGATAATTTCAATACTACAATCCTGGGTTAATATTTCGATACAATTTGTTACTAAATTGGCCTTTTGTTCAGCGCTAATCCCATCGATTAAAAAATATCCTAAAGGCATTTTCTAGGATCCGTTTCCACATGTCACCATAAAAAACGCATCTTTAGCTAATTAGTCAGATATTGGTTGGTTGGTTCGTTATTAACATTAATGCCAAAATTTACAAATCCTATGTAATCTTTGCCATCAAAATCCAAACCTTTTCTAATTGCCATTTCATCAAAACTTAGGGCGCATATTGTTTTGTTTAATGTGTTTTTTTTTTTGTATTTATTTCATTTAAATTTGATTGACAGCTTTGATAGATTCTGTGGAAAAACCAGGATTTCCATCGTAGCATTGGTACCATCGCGATAGCGTACGCGGATGAGATAAGCAAGTGTTAAGTTGTTTCCTAATAAAGATGTAAGCTTTGGGACTGATGAAGTGAAGACTTAAGGCAAATTTTCGTATTTCAGGCGAGTACTTCCGTTCAGTTATATTTTTAACCGACTCCTAAAATAGGAGGAGGTTCTCAATTCGGATGTTTGTATTTTTTTTATGTTTGTTCGCGCATAACTTCGTTGCTTGCCAACCGATTTGAAAAATTCTTTGTTTGTTGGAAAGGGGATACTTCCCAAATGGTCCCATAGTCACCAAGTTAGGGTCTGATGATGGAATCTTGGTGAAATCGAGGGAACTCCTCAAATATTATAGGCAACTATATAGTGATTTTGATATTTTCATCAAGAACTTAAGTATTTACAGTCATAAAGTAACATTTGATGAAGTGGAACTGTTGAAGAAGACCAGAAATAGTCAACGGAACTTCTTACTCGCATAGATATCACAATGAAGATAGTTGAGCGACTATGACAATACAAATAAATGAATGGTTCTGAATAGTTACGTTGAAAATGGTATCATCGAATTGATCTGATGATGATGGAGCCGGAAGTTAGGCACTGGAACTCCGTAATTAATCAATATAACCTAGCCGTGTTTGAGCTTATTAGAATTGCCATGAGATGCAGTTTGGCTATAAGGTACTATCAAACTGATCTGATGATGGGGCCGGAAGGTGGAAGGTAGACACAGGAACTTCATAATAATACAATGTAACCTACCAGTGTTTGGGTTAATTGGAATTATCATGAGAAATAGGCACTCTGTTTATAAGTGTATCGCAACTAAAAAGTGTGAAATAAAAATCTTTTTACAAAAAAAGAATAACCGACTTCACTAAAAAAAATACTAAAAGGATCAAAATTACTTTAATTTCGGAAGTCGGTGTTAAATAAGATACAAATAATACCGAGAAACACCGACTTCCGAAATTAAAGTTATTTTGATCCTTTTAGTATTTTTTTTTTTTAGTGTAGTCGGTTATTCTTTTTTTGTAAAAAGATTTTTATTACACAAAAACTTTTTTTAGAAATCTCGATTGGTTGCATCGATCAAAGACAGCAAATTAGCCGTTTCTTGGTTGATCAATGAACGAGTTTTTAATTCCTCAATTACAGTAGATTGTTTGGCAATTTTCTTTTGCAAACGCCCGGTCTTAGATCTTAAAGCAGCTAATTTCTTCCTTCTATTATCACTTAATGTTGACTTCTTTTCCAATTTCCCAATTACCTTCTTTTTACGAGGAGTTATCTCAACTTTCGGCGCTACCACCACAGGTAATATTTCTTGTATCTGAAACATAACAAAAGTATTTCTGTATTTATAACAAATACTTATTTACAACTACTGTAAATAATAAATTTAAAAAAATATCTCTACCGCTTTATCGATTTAAATCACAAGGTAAGTTAAAAATGTTTAAGTAGGTATACAAACGGCTCCACATACAGAACTAAAACAGCAGAAATTGCACAAAGTGTCCGATTTACAAGAATCAGTTTCCATAAATATAGACTGATCAAGAATAAACTTACCGTAGTACTTTCTATTTCCATAGCAACGTCTTCTGTTGGTAAAGATAGGTGACCATGACTATCTGTCATGACTCATGGATGAATCGTCAAGCTGAAAAATATGATTATTGTTATAAATTTGTAACATTTATCACCCAAGTAAATAAGTCCCTATACATAAAAGACTGAATATACGACATATAGATATTTAAAAAAAAATAAGTAAGAACCAAATAGTCCTTTGCTTCCATATCAACCCCCAAAGTAACACAGTTAGAGGAACTCGGTTGATCTAAAACCGGTCGGACATGAAATTTGAAACAAAAAGGACACGAACTTGCGATTAACTGCTAAAGTAATCAAGAATTAATGATTTTTCGAATGAGTTAGTAAGTTTTACTGCATCTCCTTTACGTTATTTGTTAGCTTAATAGTAAGGTATATATTCTACTTAAATTAATTCCGCGTTTACAATATTATTTCCGTGTCACACGACATCAAGTCACAACAAATTTTTGTATATCAAAGTGCGTGTCAAAAAAAAACGTATTGCATAAATTGGTATGTATACAACATTTACTTTACCTGAATGAAAAGTGTGGGTATCGAACGTGGATTTAAGTGAGTACTATTTAATTTCTGTCGAATGCAACTAGCTTCAAAATATCGTAAGCTGATTCGGGAGTGACGACTTAGTGCCAGTTAATTCGGCCAGTTCATTCAGTCCACTTGTTTCTCAAAAATGGTTCATGCGGAAAACTAAAAAAAAAGGAAAGAAATTAAATACGTTCAGTGGTAAAAATAATTAAGTGCTGGTATCCCCGTCAAGCTATTATCCGACTATTGACAAATGACACGAAGTAACATAGATAACAACCTAACATAAAATGCCTCCCACTTTAGTCGGTTAATACAAAAAACAAGTTATTATTTTATCGTCTTTTTATATAAAATTATCAATAAATTTTGCTTAATATTGATACAAAATTGTCTTGAGTACTAGGTAAAAAAATGCTGCTTACCGATGAAAGGTTATGTTTGATTGATTTCGTTCACTACAACTTTTACAGCCATATATACAGCAATTGACCATCACTAGATACTAAATATTACCTTTTGGAATATCAGTAAAGTCACAAATTACACGACGTATGCGTTTCACAGTTTATATCAACGAAAATATTTTGACCCCACAATTTGTTGTCGCAAATAGAGATAGAAAAATGATGCCTTGTCCTGCTCACATATATACATTTTGACACATGTGTCATCTCACTTTCACAATTATTATTATTTTATGGGCATTTCTACCTTTATTATCTGTCTACGCCTGCGGAACACCGCTTGACATATCTCAACGTTTCCACTCTTCCTAGAGCAAGGACCTTTTTACCTTACTTGAGTACTTTGTCACTGGCAGTTACACTTATTATTTAGTTATCTGCAATTATAGTGTCAGTGTCGACCAAGCGTCACCAAAGAATCATTATCTTACGTTATAGGGCACGTGTTATTGGCAAAATTGTGGTGTCTTTTCCACAAATGCCATTAATGAAGAGTTGAAGTTGAAGTTACGTTATAGGGCGTTAATGTTCATCGCACGTCGTGTTAAATAACTTAGTTTATACTTTTCCTTATAGATTACTATTTGTTGCAATTGTAAATATCACCTAAAATGGCGTTAACACATCCATACACTAAACTACGCAGTCAGTTCGGTCGTCAGCCGATGTTTAGCGTGACGCGGGTGGACATGTGCGACAGCATCATGTCCAACCCCATGGAGCAGCGTCACTACATCCTGCGCAACCCCGTGCACGCCATCACGCAGAACACGCCCAGCTACTCACACTGCGAGATCAACACCATCCGGTAGGTGAGCCTCGATGTCAGCCCAGAACAGCCCCCTACCCGATCCCTCGCACGCAGGCGCTCAACCAGAAACTTCTCTTACAGTGCCGAGTTCACTAACAGCGGCGCCAACCACGCAGAGGGTGGCTGGCCTGAAGGGGTGAACGTGAACGACCCGGAAGCCACGCAGAGGTACCGCCGGAAGGTCGAGAAGGATGACGGCTACATCCATTGCGTCATGGCGCTGTCCCCGGTCAGTAGCATGACGTTGATGTTTTGATTACACATAACAAGTACAGTGGAGACATTAAAATATATTGAACCGAGAGTGTTGTATAAGTTAGTAGGAATTCGTACTAGTTTTCTTGAGTGACGAATCAGTTTAGTTTTGTTGAAGTGACTGAAGAAAATGAAAGCTTAGAAAATAATGGTATCCCATTTTGATAATTTCAATTGATTTCTGCCAATTTCTACCGTACAGAATGAAAGAACTGTAGTATTTAATTCACGGAGAGAAAGTAGAGATGTTTGGAAGAGATATCTACTGCACTAGGTGCAGCAAACTGTTTTTGACAAAGCGCTCCTATTTATGAAAAAAGGCACTCGCTAATGTTAATTTTGTTCCAAGTCGAGTGCTTGGCTGCCGAGGCCACTGTCTTGCCAATGTATACTATTTGTACTCTATACTCAGTTGATTATTGCTTGACGTTTTGCAGGGATTGGAACGCCTCGTTTTACAAAATAACGCCATTGAAATGTACCAAACGTATTATACAGAATTAGTGAACATGCCTGAGGTAGAGCACAACAGCTGTCGCACGGTGAACGTGTACCGCGTGCCCGGGCAGGCGCGGCCGGTCAGCTCGCTTTGCTGGGTGCCAGACGCTGGAGGGCGCTTCGCTGCCACCTACGTGGACGTGGATTACTACCGCCAGTCGCGCGCGCCACTCTCCGCGTATATCTGGGACGTGGAGAATGCCAACCACCCCGAAAGGACTCTGTCGCCACCGTGTCCGCTGTTGGACCTGCAATACAACCCGAAGGACACGAACATACTGGCAGGCGGGCTCATGAGCGGCAGCGTGGCAGCATGGGACACGCGCTCGAATGCGTTCGAGCCTAGTCTCACGTCCCCGCCGCACGTGGCGCACCGCGATCTAGTGTGCAATGTCCTGTTCATCAACTCCAAGACCGGCCAGGAGTTTTTCTCGGGCGGGCCCGACGGCGTCGTTAAGTGGTGGGACCTGCGCCGCTTCGACGCTCCCACAGACGAGATGATCATCGACGTCGTCAAGTATAGCTTCGACGTTCAGAGCATGGAGAAGTCCAACGGCATCAGCGCATTAGAGTACGAACCGACTATACCAACTCGCTTCATGGTTGGTACAGAAAATGGATTCGTTATTACCGGCAACAGAAAGGGAAAAACGCCTGTGGACAAATTGCCGGCGAAGGTTTTGTTACTAAACTTTTATTTAGACTATGTTGCTTGTTTTCATGAACACTTGTGACCCAAATAAGTCTAGCGTTGCCATGAGTAGAGTAGGTCCTAACATTCGTATTTATTCGTATAAGTATCATTTAACAGTATTCGTAGACATTCATTTAAGTAGGTGTTTCCTCGTGTAAGTAAAAACGGGTATCGACACATTACATTATGAGCCTTCTTAGTTTGCCGGGGTGCATGTGCTAACTGCTCAGTGTTCCTGAAAGAAAGTATGGATAAGTTTATGTAACGTCCCCGAAGTAAACTAATCTAAACTTAGTTCTAGCCTAGCCTAGATCGACCATGGAGTAGGTATCTACTCCATGGTCGATCACATCATCGCATGCCATCTTTTTCTATACCTATATACCCTACAATGTGTGTGTTTTCTGTACCTTGCTTCATGCCAGGATTATAGGTCAACCATATAGGTTTTGATTTCCTTGCAAGTGCCAAAACTATGCGGCTACATTTAGGCGTAAACGGCCTTATCTTTAAATTCACTTAGAAGTTTTTTTTTTCTACTGCTTGGTTTTGCAGACCTGAGTATTTGATAATAATTTCAGCTTCATATCTCCACGCATTCTTGAGAAAAATAGTCTTGACAGACGAACAACAAGGTGATACTATAAGGGTTTCGTTTTTACCGACGGTACGGAACTAAAATCTTCGAAGTAACTATCTGTTTGACACCTCTTCACGTTTTAGCGGCTAAACCCATGTGACACTAGGCCATGTCAATGCACATAGGATAATTTGACATCTCTTCGTGTCTTAGCGGCTAAACGCATTTGACACTACGCTATGTCAATGCACATAGGATAGTTTGACATCTCTTCACGTCTTAGCGGCTAAACCCATTTGACACTACGGTATGTCAATGCACATAGGATAGTTTGACATCTCTTCACGTCTTAGCGGCTAAAACCATTTCACATTAGGCCATGTCAATGCACATAGGATAGTTTGACATCTCTTCAGGTCTTAGCGGCTAAACCCATTTCACACTAGGCCATGTCAATGCACGTAGGATAGTTTGACATCTCTTCGTGTCTTAACGGCTAAACCCATGTGACACTAGGCCACGTCAATGCACATAGGATAGTTTGACATCTCTTCGTGTCTTAGCGGCTAAACCCATGTGACACTAGGCCACGACAATGCACATAGGATAGTTTGACATCTCTTCACGTCTTAGCGACTATACTTGAAAAAACATAGCTTGATCTCTGCGACATTTGTCAAACTGATATTCCTAGGGCTGTTATGATACAGAAAAAATATCGATAGTAATTTTCGGCGTTTCTTACTTATCGATGCCATAATTATATATTTATATGTCTTCTTCATCTAAGCGTTAATCCCAGTCGCATCAGAAGCTTTTCAGCTTGGAGTCTGGGGTCCGCTTTTACCAGTCTAACTGCTGATTTGGGTAAACTTCGATATTTTCCGTGAAGCGATTGCCATCTGACCTCCACAACCCAAAGGTGATATTGAAGTTTTGCATTATGATCAATTGTTGGACTTTTGAGGGCTCCAACAAACCCTAACGACTGCCATTAGATGTTCGTATGGCAGCCGGGACCGACGGCTTAACGAGCTTTCCGAGGCACGACCTGACCAGTGCAAAAACCCATATTCATGCATACAAATATTTGCAAATTTAGATTTTATTTACACACTATTGTAAATAATGTTATTTAAAAAAAAATACAATAAAATTAGATGACAAATTAACTTTGAATTAAGTTTTATAAAAAATATCGATAGTTTATAGTCTGTGGTCACGATGATTCATCGATCATCACAAATTACCTCAGCATGCCAATAAAGTATGACATTGACTGGTACGTTTGTCCGTACTGTTAAATTCAGAACTTCATAGGCGCGATTTTACTCACAGCTGTCCCAGAGATCAAGCTATCTTTTTTTAAGTGTAAACCCATTTCACACTAGGCCATGTCAATGCACGTAGGATAGTTTGACATCTCTTCGTGTCTTAGCGGCCAAACCCATATGACACTAGGCCACGTCAAAGCACATAGGATAGTTTGACATCTCTTCGTGTCTTAACGGCTAAACCCATGTGACACTAGGCCACGTCAATGCACATAGGATAGTTTGACATCTCTTCACGTCTTAGCAGCTAAACCCATTTCACACTAGGCCATGTCAATGCACATAGGATAGTTTGACATTTCTTCGTGTTTTAGCGGCTAAACCCATTTGACACTAGGCTATGTCAATGCACATAGGATAATTTGACATCTCTTCACGTCTTAGCGGCTAAACCCATTTCACACTAGGCCATGTCAATGCACATAGGATGGTTTGACATCTCTTCGTGTTTTAGTGGCTAAACCCATTTGACACTAGGCTATGTCAATGCACATAGGATAGTTTGACATCTCTTCACGTCTTAGCGGCTAAACCCATTTCACACTAGGCCATGTCAATGCACATAGGATAGTTTGACATCTCTTCGTGTTTTAGTGGCTAACCCATTTGACACTAGGCTATGTCAATGCACATAGGATAGTTTGACATCTCTTCACGCCTTAGCGGCTAAACCCATTTCACGCTAAACCATGTCAATGCACATAGGATGGTTTGACATCTCTTCGTGTCTTAGCGGCTAAACCCATTTGACACTAGGCTATTTCAATGCACATAGGATAGTTTGACATCTCTTCACGTCTTAGCGGCTAAACCCATTTCACGCTAAGCCATGTCAATGCACATAGGATGGTTTGACATCTCTTCGTGTCTTAGCGGCTAAACCCATTTGACACTAGGCTATTTCAATGCACATAGGATAGTTTGACATCTCTTCACGTCTTAGTGGCTAAACCCATTTCACGCTAAGCCATGTCAATGCACATAGGATGGTTTGACATCTCTTCGTGTCTTAGCGGCTAAACCCATTTGACACTAGGCTATGTCAATGCACATAGGATAGTTTCACATCTCTTCACGTCTTAGTGGCTAAACCCATTTCACACTAGGCCATGTCAATGCACATAGGATAGTTTGACATCTCTTCGTGTTTTAGTGGCTAACCCATTTGACACTAGGCTATGTCAATGCGCATAGGATAGTTTGACATCTCTTCACGTCTTAGCGGCTAAACCCATTTCACGCTAAGCCATGTCAATGCACATAGGATGGTTTGACATCTCTTCGTGTCTTAGCGGCTAAACCCATTTGACACTAGGCTATTTCAATGCACATAGGATAGTTTGACATCTCTTCACGTCTTAGTGGCTAAACCCATTTCACGCTAAGCCATGTCAATGCACATAGGATGGTTTGACATCTCTTCGTGTCTTAGCGGCTAAACCCATTTGACACTAGGCTATGTCAATGCACATAGGATAGTTTGACATCTCTTCACGTCTTAGTGGCTAAACCCATTTCACACTAGGCCATGTCAATGCACATAGGATAGTTTGACATCTCTTCGTGTTTTAGTG
This sequence comes from Mythimna vitellina, assembly GCA_949316375.1. NCBI lineage: Eukaryota > Metazoa > Arthropoda > Insecta > Lepidoptera > Noctuidae > Mythimna > Mythimna vitellina. Next base: position 173,107 of record OX438691.1, on the reverse strand, counting down.
GCTAAACCCATTTGACACTAGGCTATGTCAATGCACATACGATAGTTTCACACCTCTTCATGTCTTAGCGGCTAAACCCATTTGACACTAGGCTATGTCAATGCACATAGGATAGTTTTTACAACGGGAGTATTATGTTACTAATTATAGTGAACTAAAATTGTTCGTTAGTTTTAATCGGAAGTAGAATAGACCCCGCCATCCCCTTCGTGGTTATTTTTTTATAAACCACACAGAAGTAGAAGCGGGGTTCCGTCAACCAAGCCCATCATCAACCATGCATAGAATTTTAAATGTTATGTCTAATAATCATTATGGCGTTTAAATATTATGTTTGATAATTATTATGGCACTTAAAAATATATAAAACAATACGTATGGCACTCGTATCTTATGGTATCTAAGTTTCGGGCAATTAACAGTATGTCATATGTATCAAACAAAACATTCGGGAAAATGAAATTCGGTTAAATGAAATTCGGGAATATGATGATTATGGTATATAATCTTCGGGTAAACAATAGACAACCTTTTTAACCATTCAATATTATGAACGTTCGAGTATTTAGATTTTCGATTTAAAGTGTTTGATAAATTGATGTTCGATTATTTGGCATTCGATTTGGCAGTGTACGTTACTCCAGCAGGAAAGTTGCACGTAGAGCGAAATGAGTGGAACGTATAATTAGTGCGTAAACTGCTGTAAATGTGCGCCGTATATAAAATTAGTGCGTCTTGCCGTTTTGGAAAAAAATGAAAAAAACGATTCCTGCTAGAGTAACGTTACCCCAGCAAGAAAATTTTGGAAGACTGATCGGAGAGAGAAATATTGTGTGTGAGCAGATAATTTATGCTAATGCAAAGATGTGCCCCGAAAATATAAGTAATTGGTGCGTCTTCAGGTTTTCGAGATATTGCATTTCCTGCTGGAGTAACGATTTGCAGAATCGTGTATCTCTAAAACCTTTGTATGTGCGGCTGTGTTATAAACATACACGGGTAGCTCTTAATATGTGCATATATGTGACAGAATTACATTTATAGAAATATTTATAGTTTTCGAGTAGCCGCACTTTTTTTGAAAAATCGAAAATCTATCACAGCGCTTTAATGAGAAAACGAATGAGCTCTCTGAAAACGGTATTCATTCTTGCTAGACGTTAACTATAACCATAAAACAGTTCCAAAAGCGCACATACACGCGTTATTGAATAATATTGCTAAAAGTGGAGACGATAGTACCCTAAGTTTGACGTCAACATACAAGAAACTGGCTCAATCCAAGATGTGTAGGTGTACACCAAAAATTAGTACGTTTAATCAAGTGATATATAATGAAAATTCAGCTTCGAATGTTGCGTACATAAGAAAATATAATTTAAAAACCAAACATGTAGATAACGGCTGGCTACCCGACCAAATTCGAATGATCATAAAAAAGCAACGGATTAGTACGTACACATAACCTTCTTCATTGAACGGGTTAAGCCTAAGCTATTGTCCGTACAGTCTCGTTCAAACGTTTTTCAGCAATAATAATATGACCTAATTTTAATAATAATAGGTATAACAAGTGTCTGTACAATCAAAATAATAGTTTTTTTACTTACTATATCACATGGATTTCCATACCAATAACAAAAAAACAATTATTTTATTTTTTATCTGTGAAATCATCTGACGACTTCTCTTGCTCTAGGGTGAAGTGCCAAGTTACGATAGTTTCGTTTGTGTCGAACGCCTCGAGTAGGCCACGCCTCCGACTCCTTTGTTCTGACCACGTGACTGAGCGTTGAGATGACGTCGAACGAAGGAATCGGAGGCGTGGCCTACTCGAGGCGTTCGACGCAAACGAAACGATCTTAACTTGGCTAGGAGACTGATGGTAAGCGATGATGTGGTCGACGATTTAGTGTCTACTGTTGCCGAACTTAAAAAGTGATATAACTTTACTGTATTTCATTATATCTCGATACAGTACTTGGTCCACAATAACAAACACACGTGCTTTCGATTCTATTTCACAAAAGTTTTCATTCGCCTACAGATAGGTAAAATTTAAAGACTCTAGATGCACAGAATAATATGTAAGTATGTAACAAATTGCAAGTATTTGCCGTTGAACCATGAATGTAGCATAATACTACATTTCCCGCGTCGTTGGATTTCACTAATCCGTCATCGTAACATTCAAATAAATTACTATGTTTTCGATAGCAGTGAGCCCTTTAATGTCCAATACCTTCTTGTTTTGAACTCGGTTCATACTCTATGACAGACAAAATGGTTTTTTATTATTTATTTCAGTGTTAAGAAACTGATCATCCAACATGGCAAACACGTCATGAAGTTCAAAAATGGTAATGTCTTTAACATTGTTTGTGAATGATACGTTTCCAGCGTGACAAATATAACACTCAGGAGTAAACTCTCTTGTCAAACATGATTCACAAGCTTCTTGTAGATGCATCAAGCATCTACAAGAAGCTTGTGAACCTTTAGTATTTATTTAGTTTATAACTTTTTTTTGGAACTATGTTTTACAGCTCTATTTATAAAACCATGTTGCTGTACTAAAAACTCGTCTAATCTGATGCGTTGGTTTTTAGGGTTCCGTACCTCAAAAAGAAAAACGGAACCCTTATAGGATCACTTTGTTCTCCATCCGTCTGTCTGTCTGTCTATCGGTCAAGACCGTTTAAACCCCTTTTGACCCTTTTTGGCATGGAGGTATTGAGTTGAAATTAAAACCATAATTATACTTAAGTCTGCGGACTCTTGAAGTTATGAAAGAATCAAACTTGTAAGTTAACGAAAAAAAATGATACTTCGGTTTATGCGGCAAAAAACGTACATTGCGACACTCTCGAGGGAATCAAAATACATAGGGTACTTTCCGTTGACCTAGAATCCTGAAATTTTGCATAAAGCAAGGCCTTACAGCACAAGTACAAGAATAAATCTAAAAACTAGAAAATTGTTGTTACGTCATTTTTTTTGCGATTCGTTAGTGTTTCGAGACTCCATTCCGGAATCGAACTATTTACATTGGTAAGTTTGTACGGAACCCTCAGGGTGCGAGTCCGACTCGCACTTACCCAGTTTTTTTTGGGTTAAAATATATAGTTTTCAAATCTTTGAAAAGGTTTTCAACATTTGAACTTGATGCACAGTCTTTGGCATTTGTGAAATATTTGATCGTAACGCAGCCCCACAGTGGATTTTTTTTATAGAAGTCGTTTTATTGTACTGTTCAACTCCAGTAAGAAATAATCATTTTGATCCAGCCACCTAACGCGAGCCTCCTAAGGCTCGAGGTCGAGGCTCTTGGCTATTAAGCCATTGCCTGACACGCCTATCGGTACAATGATCTCAGGGTCCATATCCTACACGTCGAAAACCTCGCGAGCCAAGTCAATATTCTTAATTTGTTTATCTTTCTCGGCTCTCACGAGGTTCTCGTCATGTGAAACTGAAATAGTTTTAATTATTTTCGAAAAACGTGATTGTATTTTTAGCTATATTAACAGGCCAAGCCAAGTCAATGTAGCGTGTGTGTGGTGGGTGTAGAGTGAATGTTATTATTATTTATTATTTCCTTTATTACCGCCTCAGCCGTCGGTGACGTCAGTCCGTATGCTCTCGCGTTTGATGCGTGAACATATTTTCTGTACATATTTTTAAATATTTCTTAAAATACTTAGGTACATAAAAAAAAAACATTATAAAATATGTATAAAAAATAGTAGTCCGACGGTTTATGTATTATTATTATCCAACAAAAAGTTTGTTTTGTTACTACTTTTCTACTTCAGTGTACTGAGGCACAACACGTTTCAATTTAGTCATGAGTAAATTTAAGAAGGTCATTTGTGTATGTACTAATCCGTCGCTTTTTTGTGATCATTCGAAATTGGTCGGGTAGCCAGCCGTTATCTACATGTTTGGTTTTTCAATTATATTTTCTTATGTACGCAACATTCGAAGCTGAATTTTCATTATATATCACTTGATTAAACACACTAATTTTTGGTGTACACCTACACATCTTGGATTGAGCCAGTTTCTTGTATGTTGACGTCAAACTTAGGGTACTGTCGTCTCCACTTTTAGCAATATTATTCAATAACGCATGTATGTGCGCTTTTGGAACTGTTTTATGGTTATAGTATACGTCTAGCAGGAATGAATACCGTTTTCAGAGAGCTTATTCGTTTTCTCATTAAAGCGCTGTGACATTTTTTCGATTTTTCAAAAAAGTGCGATTACTCGAAAGCACAGATTTAAGAAGGGAGTTTTTTTTTAATTTCTATGCTCTAAAGTTATAAATATTTCTATAAATCTAATTCTGTCACATCTACGCACATATTAAGAGCTACTCGTGTATGTTTATAGCACAGCCGCACATGCAATGGTTTTAGAGATACACGATTCTGCAAAATCCAGTTACTCCAGCAGGAAATGCAATATTTCGAAAACCTGAAGACTCACCAATTATATTTTCGGGGCACTTCTTTACACAAGCATAAGCTATCTGTGCACACACAATATTTCTCTCTCCGATCAGTCTTCCAAAATTTTCTTGCTGAGGTAACGTTACTCTAGCAGGAATCGTTTTTTCCATTTTTTTCCAAAACGGCAACACGCACTAATTTTATATGCGGCGCACATTTACAGCAGATTACGCACTAATTATACGTTCCACTCATTTCGCTCTACGTGCAACTTTCCTGCTGGAGTAACGTACACGATTTGGTACAGTACAGTAACAACCGCTGGGTAAAAATCAAAACATGATATAAATTAGTTGATTAAAAAAAATCACGAATTTGACCCTAACTTACGATTTCAAACGTGTATTTCTACAACATTATGTCTTGGAAATATTTGAAAGTTAAATAAAATAATAAAGCTTGTTTTTCAAAAGGGTCGAGCAAAAACAAAAATCTTGAACAGTTACATGTATTTTTTTATAAAAATAAAATCGCTATTGCAGGGCCGCGAAGTCGACATAGCCCCGGGCCAGTGCCTACAAAATACCCTGCGACTGCAACCGGCTCTTAAATAATTATTTTATTTTGATCTAATTCTACCAAATATTGTTTATTTATATGTGTGTAAATAAGAAAGCATAAGATAACACATTCCCGGTATTCCCTAAGTAGGAAGTACTTAACAGATAAAAATCTTTCACTGATAGTGTTACACAGTCACTAAACACCGTGACACAATAAAGTTAAATAAAGGAACAGTACGGAAACTGCCTACAAGCGGTCTGAACGGCACACTCACACAAACATACGCATCTACGAGACTCCAAAGTCTCTCTCGCAGTGCTGTCAGTAGCGCGTGCCGTGTCAAGACGAGTAGTCACGTTTATTTAAGTTTGCGCGATCTTTACAAAAATGCTCCGAGAGTATTGCGTAGTATACGGCTGCTTGAACTCGGGTTCTTCAAAACCTTAGCTATCGTTTTTCAAACTTCCCGCTGACTGTGAAAGGTAAGAACTATTTATTATTATAATATTGTATCGAATAAAATTACGAGTCCGTGTGATCGATCACAATAAATTCGTAAATTTAACTCAGAATGTAAATCTACTTTTTTTTACTACTTAGGGGCCTATTACACTACTCGATATTCAGACGGTCTTAGTCGATGTCGCGTAGTGTAATAAGGGTCAGAATGTCTTACTCAGAACAATAAATAAGACACTCTTCGTATCGTGTGCTGATAACGCGTAGTAATAAGTCCTTTACATTTGTTTACTTTTACTTTTACTCTTTCATTATGGGTGTCGTTTTCACGGTTTTCGAGAGTGTTGAAGCTGATAGTGATGTCAAAATGGAAATTCAAGATGGCGGCTGCAACAAATTATCAACTTTTTCATTATGGGTGTCTTTTTCACGGTTTTCGAGGGTGTTAAATTCGATAGTGATGTCAAAATGGAAATTCAAGATGGCGGCTGCAAAAAATTATTAACTTTTTCGTCATGGGTGTCGTTTTCGCGGTTTTCGAGAGTGTTAAAATGGAGCTAACAATAAAACAGTATAATCGGTTACTTCAAAAAAACTGAAATACTTCTGAATTTGCTTTTATGGCGGGCTGTGACATGATCGTCTTTTGCTCAGGTTAACTGATGCGATGTCATAAGATTACGTATTTAAATTTTATTTGTAAATTAGTTATTTCTGTTCGATTGAATGATCACTACAAAACACTTTTTTTTTCATAAAAATAAACAATATCAAAAACATTAAGTAACAGTGACAACCCTATTGCTTTAATGGAGCGTAGGTAATTATTTTATCAACTAGGCTTAGTTTCTATACTGTTCCATATTTATACTGTGACCGTGAGCTGAACACATACACGAGTCCAGCGGAACAGGCTGCGAATGCGAAGCCAAACAAACAAGAAGAACAAACTAGTGGTAAAGTGAATCCTCCGAGGTAACCCGCGAAATTCAAATTTTCGGGGTGAAACGTCAAGTTTTATTATAATAGCACATTTTACCTCTTCTCTAAGTTTAAAAGTTATTATCTTGATGGTCTAATGAGTATAATAGTGTAAAGACACACATGTCAGTGTCATTACCGCAAATCTAATTTTTACTGCTATGCTATCCGATACTCAACCGTAAATTTCGTTTTTTTTTTTTTATAAAAGAAAAAATTGCATAAAAACTTTCGAAAATTAAATATCACGAACTACCCTGCAACATTCATCATAAATGGGCATGGCAGGTTAGTAAAACCTTACAAGTCTGCAGTGAAGATAACATTACATTACATTTAGTACGATGCTGTCCTGCTTGGTTTTTAGTATACTATACCATGTCCTTTAGGTCGCATCATTTAATGAGAGTCATACCTCTATAATTATGTAGATTAAAACTTGCAGTACAGCGCTCACCTGGGTACCGTGTGGCGAGTACAGCGCAACCCTGGCTTTCTGAAAAACTTCCTGACGGTGGGTGATTGGACGGCGCGCGTGTGGAGCGAAGACTGCCGCGAGTCGGCTATCCTGTGGACGCCGCCCGCGCGCCATCGTATCTGCGACGGCACTTGGAGTCCCACGAGGTGCAGCCCCAACCCTTACTCCCCTCCTCCCCTTATGCACCGCATGGCTCTTCATTACTAATCCCCACGTGTGCTGCAGGTTGTCGCTGATGCTGCTGGCACAGTACGACGGCCGGTTGTGCTTGTGGGACCTGCTACGGCGCCAGAACGAACCCGTGCTAACCGTGCAGGTGTGCGACGAACCACTCGTGTCCGTGCGCGCGCATGAAGCTGTAAGTACCAACCCACTCCTTGAAAGCGGGGAATACACTAGACACAGCTTAGTGTACCTACAAGTGAGGTCTGGCGGCTAGTGAGGTCTAGTGAATTGCCCGCTAGAAATGTTATTCTTGCAGTTCCCCAACGCTACCTAACAACCGATAACACAATATCGATACAGACGCATGTGCAGATCATTATCTTCTGCTACAACAACCTGGAATGACCAAGTTTTGTAATAACCTAACCTCACCTTAGCAAAGCCCCTTTTTGAGTAAGTGCATGCGTAGTCACAACGGGATGCCATTGTTTTAAGAATTGGTGCGCCTGAACTGTCTTCGACCTTAAGACGCCTATTTTGTCTTTCGTTTGTTTTCGTTTACCAGCCTGTAAAGAACAGATTGTTTGGAAGCAAGCTAACGGGCAACCCGTGACCTATTTCAGTAACGTCTATCCTATGTAAGAATATGAAATGAATTCTCAACAGTAAGCTCCTGGCCTACCTAGGCACGCCATAATCATGATGGTAAGTCACCTCGCTGAGGAGTGGCTGGAGAGACATCACGGTGTCCTCACCTTCCGCATGACGCAGGTCCTCACCGGACATGGAAAGTTTGGGACATTCCTGCATCGGATTCAGGCGGAAGAAAAGTTCGTTAGTTACCATTGTGTGAACCAACCGGAGGACACGGTGGAGGTGTACCCCGTTGGGCGGAGGACCACCATGTCCTCGTAAGTGATCGGTGGCAACGACTTTTTTTTTAAGACGGTCGGACAGCGAGGTAAATCAGGTAGTAAGAGGGATCCTTCTAATTACAGACCTATATCTGTGCTTCCAGAATTGAGTAAAATATATGAAAAAATCATACTTGACCAGATGTTGTCTCATTTTAATTCAAATAGGATTTAGCATAATCATCAGTTTGACTTCACGAAAGGAAGGTTTTTTTTATTATTGAACACGCTTGCCTAAAAGTAACCTATTCACTCTTGACTTAAAGACCCTTAGGTTGTAACTATCAAGAAACACCGACTCTGGAAATTCCACTCCGTAGCTGCGCATAATGAATGTGTTCCCAAAACGCTTTACACGTATGGGTAGGATGTCCACCATGTACCTAAGGCGCAACGCCGTACGTGTTCCGATGATTATGCAATTCCAACGCACACAATCCGAAATGTAATCGATAGAAAACCGACTACTCATGCCGGACACCGGTTCAGGCCATGGTCTGGAGCGAGGAGGAATGGCAGGCAGTCAGCCCAATGGGAACCATGCGCTAGCTTCTAACATTTTATAAGTGCCCATGTAAGCCTATTTGAAATAAATAATGTTGATTTTGAGTTTTTCATATTCTTCTGCGAAGCAGTAATGCTAGCGAAGGAGACGACCGCACACGTGAGGGAACGAACAACCTCAGGGTGTAACCACACGGGCGGCGCAGCTGCGGCGCGGCGCCTGAGCGGCGCCGCTGCGGTTTTCTACATACAAAAATGCATTGTAGCCACATGGCGCCGTGCGGTGTGCTCCGGCGCCGCGCCGCGTTCGCATCGGAATCGAGACGAGGCGGGGAGGGGTGTAAGCAGAGCGCAGCCGGAGCGGCGCCGCTCGCAGTCGTTTGTTTGCGCAGATAGGGAAGGACGCATGCTGGATTAAGTACGATCACGTAACCTGTACCTATCAAAATGAGTACCAGTGAGGAAAATATTGACATGGACTACCTCATTTCTTTAGTTCAAGAACGGGAAGTACTGCGGGATAAGTTTCATGTGGATTTTAAAAACAATAATTTAAAAGCGAAGGCATGGGCAGAAGTTACAAAAAAATTATTTCCAGAATATGATAGCTACGCTCGCGATCGAAAGAACAAAATTGGTGAGTCCTTATTTTTCTTCATACTAGTAACATGACTAAATTTTCTTTAATTGCCACTTCAAAGATCCTGTGATGCTCATAAAATAGTTTCCAAATTCATCTCTAATACCATTGGCTGCTGTCAATTCTTAATTTTGGGGTTGGAGAGAGTGAAACTCATCACAAATTATCGGCAATTTATCTTTTTGACGAATACCTTCCCGATCGGCCACAAAATTGTGTAGGACACAACATGCTTTTACAATGGCAGTAGCAAAATCATGGGATACGTTTATCGGTCTGTGAAAAATGCGCCATTTGTTTGCCATGATTCCAAAAGCACATTCGACATATCTTCTTGCCCTGCTAAGACGATAATTTGACCTTTTGTTTTACATCGAGATTTTTACCACCAAAAGGACGCATAACATGTTTGCTTAATCCAAAAGCTTCGTCACCCACTAACACATATGGGATTGGTCTATTAAAACCACATAGTGGCTGGGGATCAGGCAATGGCAGCTTCTCGCAAATCATTAACTCGTACAGTTTTGAGTTTTGAAAAACAGTTGAATCGCACTCTTTTCCGTATGCGCCAATGTCATCAAAAGTAAATTTATAGTTAGAGTCCACAACAGCTAGCAACACCATATAAAAAAGGATTTGTAATTAAAAAAGAGGGAGCCACTATTAGCAGGATTACATATGCTTTCCGTCGATGGCCCCGATGCAATGAGGAAAATTTGTTCTGACATCAAAATCAGATGCTATTTTTTGGAATCGGGCTGTTGTCAGTTCAGGGATGTTGTCACGAAGAAGATGTTTCCATATAGCTTCGCATACTCTCAATATCATACATGCAGTCGTAGATTTCCCCCGTTTAAATTTGAATTCTAAATCTTGAATCGTATTTCCGCTTCCTAGGTACCTGTAACAAAAACATTTTAAGATTATTAAATAAAAGATATATAAAACAGTACTCACTCAGGGGTAGATGCTTTAAAAAATATATATGTTTTTGAATCACCCCTTGAAAGTGACCACATACTGGTGTTAGTTTGTAGTCACTTTTTAGAGGTGATTCAAATACATTTTATTTTTCCCAAAAATATATGATTCGAAATAAGAAAAAAATATTTTGCCTTCTCATGCATAATCCGCAATCAGTCTGGGAGTGCTAATTTTTTTTTCCTATTTGACCGACGACCCATGTTTATTCGGCAATATTTTCCCTTATATTTATGAAATGCATTTCTGAAGTTTTCGATTTAAGGCTCTAGTTACGCATCTATAGGATCTTAAAAAAAAAGACGCGATAAACCTACAAATATACATTTAATATTTGATTTTCATTTCAGGTAATACTGTTGTGAAAAAGTGGAAAAATGTCAAAGACACCTTTTTCAAACATAAAAAAAAAAATTAAAGAAGCCTCGAGATCCGGCTCAGTCGCTAAAAAGCTTACAAAATATCATTATTACAATCAGCTATTATTTTTAACCAAAATAGCACGGAATGCCATGGACGATAGTTTAAACTTAGCTGATGAATCGACCATGAGTTCTACAGATGATGTGCCTGTACCTGGGCCGTCCCGCTATGTTCCTGTCACCCGGAAGAGAACATTACAATTGGATGATTTTGAAAAAGATACATTAGTGCATTAAAGGCTCCTAAGGAGAAGGAGAATCGCCACTTGTCCTTTTTTAAAGGCATACTGCCGTCTATAGAAGATTTTACCGAACTTCAGACCCTCACTTTCCAAAGTAAAGTTTTACAACTAATCACGGAAATGCGCTATGGACAAACGACTCCACATTCGTCCTTTGCGTTTGAAGAGCAATTATCACACGGGTATCAAACCCGAAATTACCAAAGTACGGGTACGTACAGTTCAATAAACTCAAATTCTGATGTATTTCAATCTCCAAATCAAGGTTCTGAAGTGTCTCAAAATAGCGAAGAGATTGAATATGATTTTACAAGCTTGTAAGTGATAATATTGCCCTGAAGTTGATTTGAAAATCTATTATAATATATAAAACAAAGTCGTGTGTGTTACACCATTTGTACTTAACTCGAGAATAAAGCAAGTGGAAAAAATAAAAGATTTTCATTACTTACCTCAAAGTGATTCCCATCATTTCTATTGGCTCCACTGGATTCCTCATATTAGTATACTGTTTCCGTATATGTGGCTCTAAGGATTGCAATAAACCTTCAAAAGTGGATACACTCATTCGAAAAAAATTGTAAAACCTCTTTTCGTCTAAAACCAACTCTTGATATTCTTTAAAGAAAAAAAGTTCGTCACTATTCCTCAAGGCTATAAATGGACTGATCCAGTGTTTTCGTATGATTCTACGTCGATTTCTTCGGTGGCGAAGTAATAAGAGCAGCAGCACACGTCTTTCCCGATCTATTGTTATTACAGACTGTCTCGTAGCGATGGGCAACCCCTCATTTTGCCGCCGCTGCGGCTCCGTAGAACGTTGCGACGCCGCTCTGCCCGTGTGGTCACCAGCGCGGCGAAATGGCTTGCGGTGCGGTGCCGGCGCGTGTGGTTTGACTCTCACACCCCAGCCGCCGAGTTCCTGACCCCAACTACCAGCCACGGTAGGCACGGGCTTGTGGACGACGATCAATGAATAGCTCAACCGTCTGTTAATCACCCAGAACGATCCCAAGTCGTCTACAGCACATGATGTTCCAGGCGCTCCTCAAAGTGATGTCAGCAAACCGTAGCAGCCTAGAACGGCCGATGGGTTTTATGAAAGGAAACCCGTGGTCTTGAACGCAAAAGGTAGCTGAAGGCTATAGTCGTTGTTTTACTCAGTACAAGTCTAACACGCCCTTCGACTCCACCCAGAGTGGAAGAAGTCATTGGATGATTCCCCACCCTGAAAAAAAAGCTCCTGGTATACCAAGAAACTAACGAAATCCTCAGCAATCGCTAACCTGGCTTTCGTCAAAATCAGTCAACTCCGTATACCATCCATATCCTGGACTGAGGTTATCAAGAAGCACGGCGGCGTCTCTTTGACAGGATCTGGTATGAAAGTCTTATTAGTAAGCTACCTTCCTTTGGTCTACTCGATGGTTCGTGTTCTTGGAATACAGACTTCCCGAGTCCATCGAAGTGGTCATCGATGGCTGCACGTTCGACCAATTCAACTATTAATGCCGGTGTCCCTCAGGGGTCGGTGCTCTCGGCAACATGGTTCCTGCTGAAATAAATGATTTACTTAAGGCACTGTTGCATAAAGCTACATATCCCTAGGGTCACAGATACAGTCTTTTTGTGAGGTTATGTATGAGCGCTTGAACTAGTCCTTACAGGCGACGTGGTACGGTTACAAATTGGTCAAGTTCAATGCTGTTAAAACCAAGGCGTGTCTTTTTTCGTTAAAAGGAGTCAATTCCACCTTGTTCCAACTTGTCGAGGTGAGACTGAGACCGTACCGATATTCAACGAATTGGTGAAATGAGGGTATAAGTTTACACAAAGGGGTACCTTTAGAGCGTACTGGCGTGATGATGTTATGTTGTGAAGGGGTAAATTTATTTATTTATTGAACAATAAGAATATTGAAGAATAAACAGAAATGCGAATGCAAATATCCGGATGGCCGTGAGCCTCTGGCATGCGTTCAGCTTGGCCGCCGGTCGCTTTCGCAGCAACAGCGCCCATACCGGCGCCCCATAAAGGGCCATGGACCTAACGATTCCTGCGTAGAGCCTCCGGCAAGAGGCCATCTGGACCCCCTAGGTTGGGCGGAAGCCGCTTAAGGGCAGCCCCAGTCCGATCCAGTTTGGGAGCCAGACGTCGGAAGTGCTCCTCGAAATTCCATCGGCTGTCGAAAACGAGTCCCAGGTACTTCATTGTCGACCCGACGCCGAAGTGAACGTCTCCTACCCTTATTTGGGAACCCGGAGGTGGTGCATTCCGAGGGCCGTGAAAGCACATGGCCTCGGACTTGTGCAGTGCCACCTCGAGTCCCAACTGCTGGATCCACTCCACGACTATCGCAACTCTGCGTGTCGCTAGTTCGAACGCCGCCGTCGCCTGGTACGACTCTCCCTGCGCCAGGACCAGCGTCTCATCTCTTCTTGTGTTTGTATAAATGCTTACAAACTATATTGTGTTACATGACATGTTTTAAAATGAAACTTGGGTATCACTAAAAGGTTTAAAATAAAAATAAATAATTTAAAAAATTAAAAAACAAGACTGCCATGTCAAAAAAATCAACTAAAAAGCAAAAAACAAGATGTTAGTTGAACTGTATAAAAAAAATGGAAGTAGTTACTAATTCACTCACTGACTAAACACGAATTCGCAAAAACTACTTGACCTACAAAACAAAATTTTTCATCGCCTTCGGGGGACCAGTCTGTAGAATACTTAAGTCCCCCGTTCTTTGTAGGTCAAGTAGTTTTAGAGACTTCGTGTTTAGTCAGTGAGTGAATGAGTGACTACTTTCATTTTTATTTATACAGTTCAACTAACATAACACACCTTTAACTAATTGTTACACTTGTTAATGTTAACCTAATCATTAAGTTTGAAATGTTGATGTGTAAACAATTGTTGTTTAACCTAAATAAATAAATAAACATCTTTTTTTTGCTTTTTAGTTTTTTTTTTGGCATCGCAGTCGTATTTTTTAATTTTTTTAATTATTAATGATAGGCTCGCGTTTGACCACCATCTCACCTGATGGTAAGCGATGATGTGGTCGATGATGGAGCTTGCCTAGAAATTATACCTAGACACAGAACTCGAACAGATTATGATCATCACACAAACATTTGTCCTGGGAAGGAATCGAACCCACGACCTCCGGCATAGTAGTCAGGGCCACTAACCACTAGACCAACAGGCCAGTCTGTTCTCCGACTTCTCGGTCAGTCTTGTGGACTGATTTTGAGATTTTTTTATTGACAGCGTCGATGACGATTAAAATTGCTTTGTTTATACGTGTTGTCGATGACCGGCTGAAAGAAGAGGGGGATAGTCCCTCTCTTCGAACCCTCATCGAACTGATCTGATAATGAAGCCTGAAGTAAGGCACCGGAACTCTGTAATAAATTAATGTAATTTAATCGTGTTTGGGATTATTAGAATTGTCATGAGATGCACTCTGGCTATTAGGTATTTAAGTTTGGCTGAGGGGTACTTTTAAGTGGTGCTCTTACTATAACTAAAAAATGTAAAATAAAAAACTTTTTACAAAAAAAATTCAACCGAAAGCAATGTAAAAAAAAACACTGAAAAGCGCAAAATAACATTAATTTCGGAAATCGGTGTAAAATAACGAAGACACAAAACTATTACAGAAACACCAACTTCCGAAATTAAAGTGATTTTGCACTTTTCAGTGTTTTTTTTTTTACATTGAAGTACTTATGTTGTATTTATTTTTTTGTAAAACTTTTTTTTAACACCAAGTCCTCCGAATTAGCAGCCTATCAGTGCAGTTAGAGTTATAGCTTCCTGACAAGTTAGCAACTATGTGATACCTATCCAATAATTGTGTTTATATTTTAGTTAATAATCAGGATTCATTTTTATTAAAAAAAATTTTTTATAAAAACTGAGCACGAAGAGAAACAGCTGGATACGCCGATATTTTAAATTATGTTTATGATTAACATCGTATTCTTATACAGGGGACATTAGTGGCATGCGGAAGCAGCAAGGGGCACATATACATGCAGGAGCTATCAACGAGTCTGGCTGCTTCTGACAAAAACGACAAGTCTCTGCTGACCGTGGTAAGTTACGAAGCGTACGGTACCTGCCACCGCACGCCAGGCCGTGGTCGCTGGTTACTCATAGATGATTTAAACATTTCGTGCAATTTTGTATTTTGTACATTTTGTGCTTTAACACAGGTGGTCCACAAAGCAATAACATAAATTAAATGAGATATGACAACCTACAAAGTAATGAACCTTATTTGTGTTGGGAATCTAAAAGGTTTTTTTAAGATAATTTTTATAACTGCTCTTTGTGCTCGCTCTACTTGAATAATATCGGTCTTGGCAGCCCCTCCCCATGCCGTGATGCAATAGTTTAATATCGATTCGCACAGTGCCAAGTAAACGGTTTTAAGGATGTTGCTATTGGCTGATACTCTTAGTTTTTTTTAAATAGGTAAATTAGTTTTCGTACTCGCGCGGTCATTGTCTGTAAGTGTGGTTTCCAGGATAAACAGGAGTCTAATGGAATACCGAGATATCGTATTATTGATGCTCTGGTAACAGTGGGGCATGAACAGAGGATGGGGCGGTTGGTGCATTTATATGCTTTTATTGATAAAGAACTGTCCGAGGGAAGGGTGGAGGGTCTCAAGCCTAAGGTAATAAAGTTGGTTTTTTTTTACGTTTAGGGCGAGGTTGTTTTTTCCCAACCATAGCATCACTTCGCTGAATCCCCTTTCGGCAATTTCTTTTGCTGAGGTCCAATCACGGTCATACGACAGAATTACTGTGTCATCTGCGTAGGCTATTATTTTTGTGGAGGGGAGGGATAGCTGACAGAGTTCGTTGACGTAGATTTGAAAAAGAAGGGGACTGAGAAGACTTCCTTGTGGCAAGCCGACAACCACATTACTTGAGTCACTAACATATTCTCCAATCCTAACGCACTGTAACCTATCGGTGAAAAAATTGCTGAAAAGAGTCAGAGCAATGCCTTGAACTCCGATGGCTTCTAGTTTAAAAATCAGTGGAGGGACAGAGACAGTGTCGAACGCCTTTGAAAGGTCTAGAAAAACTCCTAAACATTTGAATTTATTGTCAACCCTATCAACCACAATGTCGAGTAGGGATGCCACTGCATCTTCAGTTGACAATCCGCATCTGAAGCCGAATTGGTTTTGGGAAATAATTTTGTGTTTGTCAAGGAAATCATTCAGGCGTTTGTACATTATTCTTTCCAGAACCTTGAAGATCGCTTGGAGGACTGATATTGGGCGGTAGTTAGTGATCTTGTCTCTGTCCCCAGACTTGTAGATTGGGTGTACAATTGCCTTTTTCAACGCATGTGGGAATGTACCTGTACATATCGCCAGGTTACATATATGTGTGATAGGTGGAACTAGGGTCTGACTAGCGTGTATTAGCAATTTTGATGAAATGCCGTCACATCCGGTAGCCCTATTGATTCGGAGATTGCTTATTATTGATTTAACCCCTTCATCTGTTTCCAGAACAACCATTGAAAAGCCGTACCTTGTTGATCGTTGTTGGCGGTTTGGGAAAAATTCTGGGGAGAGATATTGTTGGTTACATTTATACCCACATTTGCAAAGAAGGTGTTAACTGTATTGACGGATTTAGTAGGGCAATTTTCAATTGTCAAAAGCTCTGTTAAAGTCGAGCGTATGCATTTGGTATCAGTTACGTTGCGGATTACTTCCCACATTTTTTTTAGCTTTTTTGAATTCCTTTTCCGCATATTCTTTTTTTAATTTTTTTAGCATGTTGTTGCAGAAGTTGCGATATCTTAAATAGGTTAATTTTAGGATCTGATTGGTTAGCTCTTTATTTGTTTTATTGTGCATTTTGTCCCTATTATGTATGCATCTCAAAAGACCGATGGTAATCCATGGTTTTATAATTCTTTGTTTGCTTGGGATTGATTTGTTGATAGTATTTTTAGATAAAATGGGGGTGATTATATTTAGTAATTCGTTGGTGGCCTGGTTAGCATCAGTCATGGTGCATACAGAAGAAAAATCACAATTTTTAATATCAGAGATAGCTTCTGAGATATTAAGGTTAGATGTTTGAAATTTGCTGTTTGTAAGTTTGGATTTTCTAATCTCGAGGTTTAAAAGGACTGCTGCGTGGTTTGTGATCGACGTTTCTACTATTAAGGTGGTAGCTTTGTTGCTGGTTTTAAGCAGTATATGATCTATAAAGCTGTTTAAGCGAGTAGGTAGAAGATAAGCTGGGAGAAATCCGTGGAGATGCAGTCAGGTTTAGGGACTGTTGTGAACATGGGTAATTACAATCCGGACTGGTATTAATGTTCGTATCTCCAATAATTGTGATGTGATTATGACTTTTAAGGTCGAGTATGATTTTATTTAAGTTTTCTAAAAAAGGGTCAATGTTACTATATGACGGTGATCTATATATGGCTATAATAGTTAGGCTGTCAAGGGTGCAGATCAGACAGCTGGCTTCGTTAAAAGTGACCAGACCGTCATTTTGGGTAATTAAGTTCTGGGTTTGATATAATGAATATCCGTCTAAGGTAGTGTAAAAGTCTTACGTTGCCGTGGGTGTGATGGATGGGTGAAGCAAACAGGTAGGCACTAGTTTAAGCAGTCTATATTATCCTTCCAAGTACAAGCACAAGCAAACAGTTGCAGGATACAAGGAGAAAGAGCCACAATCACTTAAGCTAGGTACAGCAAATTATCGAAAGCCCGACACTTAATAACGATCGCTCGAACATAAACAAAGTAATCGGTAATATCGAAGGACCAGTGTTCCGCGTCACAGAGGTATCTCCACTGGTCGCTGGCCAGGCGGCGCTGCGGACGCGCGTGTTTCCCTCGTCTCTGCGCCCGCGCGCGCGCCCCTCCACATTCCAATGCCCGGAGCGAGCCTCGGTGACGCACTCACAATCTCTAATAACATTAGCTATCGACAAATATGTTTGTTCGTTGTGACTTCGAAACTTTTTATAAAAAGTATAATTTAAATATAATATAATGGAGTACGCTACAGTAGGAATGTTTCCTGAAATTTTGAGCCAGCATTCAGATAACACCAATACATCGCATGTTATGTTCATTGTGACTAAATGACATCTAAGTTCGTCAAAGTTTTTATTAATGCTTCTAATGTTAAGGTGTAGGACATTTAGTGCGTTTGTGGCTTGAATAGAATCCGTGCAATGGTTTGGTTGACACATATATGATGATGACACTTAGGTATGATGATGACACTACATACCGTCTAAGTCGTTAACTATGTTATTTAGAGTGGCCATTTATGTAACATAGTGCAGCGTGTATGTGTATGGGGGTTCGTTCGAGAATGGGGCATAGCGGGTTTTAAGTAGAGTGGTAATGTATATTAGGAATATGTAAGAATAGTGGATATATAAGTACATTAAGTGAGTTATGTTTTTATTTTGAATAAATACTGACGAAGCAAACTGGTAAATGATAGGTGTTTTAAGTAAATTGTGTTATATTTTATTAACGCAGTGGTATTACTTATATTTGTGTTATGTGAAAACAGTTTACAGATTTTTTCCTATACTTGTGCTTGAAAACTTACTTCATGCCAAATTTCAGGATTCTATGTCAACGGGAAGTACCCCATGAATTATTATTCCCTTGAGAATGTTGAAATATACGTTCTTGTTACATCTAAGGGCGTATCTTTTTTTTTTAGTTAACTCTGAAGTTTGATTTTTTCACAGCTTCAAGGGACCACAGACTTGAGTATATGGTTTTAATTTCAACTCGATACCTTTACGCGTTCCCGAGATAAAGTGTTTTGAAAGACAGATAGATGGACGGACAATATAGTGATCCTATAAGGGTCCCGGTTTTTCCTTTTGAGGTACGGAACCCTAAAAAGTAATATCTGTGTATGTGTGCGCGCCGCTGCCCGCGCCGGTGCAGCTGCGCCTGCGACAGTTAATTGTTTGCTCGTGTTTGCAGATGCTGGAGCGCGAAGCCAAGCGCGAGCGCATCTTAGAGACGCGCATGCGTGAGATCAAGCTGAAACAGCGCCAAGCAGAGGAGGGCAGCCCTGTGCGTGCCTCCTCCGAGGTGGACACTACCATCGGCGACAAGGATCTCGCCGACGCCGCGCTCGAGTTCATGCAGGTCGCCAAGAAGGAGCTCGCCGCGCTCTAGTGCCTCTCCACACACACACCCCAATGTCCGCGCACCGCTTATGGCGCTCGAAAATTCTTGTGGGAATGCTATCCACCCCCTATAAATGTCGATGGAGTAGCCGAATCTACTCCATCGACATTATATGGTTTTGAGGGGTTAGGGTTCCCCCAAATTGCTTATAGTAGCAAAATTGCCTCTGTTTACTGATGCATGAAGTTTGTATAGGAATAAGCGTTTTTACTATTATATTCCAAAAATATTCCGTTATATTGATTACGCAAATATAAAAATAATAGGTAATACATTGTTATTTTATATAATTATAGTTAATATTTTCATTGCTACAACCGACAGACTAGCTGTGGCTCTGGCTTGCTTCTCAATCGACTCTAGTGCATCAAGCTGGTATTTGGCAGATGTATCTCAAAGATGAGAGCAGTACTCCATACACGATCAAACTTGTGTTTGACAAAGTTTTAGCAGCTGTTTCGGCGTGAAGTACTGTCTCACCTTTGCTACGATCCCCAATTTTTTGGCAGCCAGTTGAGCTTTTGCCTCGATGTATAAGCTGAAATGGACGGTAGATGATAACGTTACCCCAGGAAGCTCAAAATGACACTCCGAAAAGATGGACCTGGCCACTGAGTGCCCCGGGGTGGCGCCCCTCCCTGGCGACCTTGAGGGATCGCCGGGCCACTTCCTCGGTGGTGCGCCGGCTCACCTTCCCATCTTTCGGCCCGCACCCTGCACAGCGGTGGAAATTTTGCGGGCCGATGCACCCAGTTCATCGTCGTTGGAGGATGTCTTCTGGCCATCCCCCAACATGGAGCGTTTGAGGAACTGGGTCTTGGAAGTGGACCCTTCCACCTCCATCCTCTCCGAGTTGAGCGAAGACGCGGCATCGGAATCCGACGCCGCGTCTCCGCTCACCTCTCTGAGGCCGAAGCTCCTGCCGGTCTCTGCAAGACCTACCGGCGCAGCGGACGTGCTGGGAACAGGTCCCAGAGACTCCACGCTACCAGTGGGTGAGCCACCCTGGCTCCTTGCGTCCTCGAAGGACGGTAACAGGTCCTTATGGGACCTGACGCGCTCTTTGCCCCCCCAGAATACGAGGGGCAACCCGAGCTCTGCTCGGGGAGGGATTCTCCTCCTGCGGTGCAGGCGGTACCCTCCTGGGTTAATAAATCTTTCAGAGACGCGTCCATGAGTATGCTGAACACAGCTTTGCCTTTTTTGTGGGGTGGGGTCCCCAATAACCACGTTCGCCATCGTGGTCACGTCTGATAAGCAGACGCGTACCCGAGGCGAACCCACTCTCTCAAAACCACTGTCCAAAAACACCAACAGCTGTTGGTGCCGATGCTTCTGGACAGTGTACCCTCCTTGGCGGTCCGCCTGGACTCCGCCTGTGTGTATTCCTCTAGGTCTGGTCTCTCGCTTGAGGCCTTCCGGCATGAGTAGCTCTACCGGCATAGCCCTCAAGGTCACAGAGACACGCAAGCCCCACCACGACGACAACGTGGGAACACGGTTGGTGGGGACCCTGTTTCATGTTGTGTTCCGTTATATAAAGGATATCAATTGATTTACCTCTTTCTGAGAGTTCACTTAGATGTATGCCTAATATATCCGATTTACTTATTAAACCATTTATGTTTTGATTTACATATTAAACAATTTACTTATTAAACGATTTACTTATTAAACCGTTTATGGTAAAGCTACCATAAACGGTTTAATAAGTAAATCGTTCGTAGCAAGCGCTAATATGGCTTTCATACCAGACTCTATTGAAAGCCTTCGAGATATCGAGGTAGAAGGCAAGTGCTCCCTCGTACCTCTCAATAGCCTCTCTCCTGATGTGGATGGCATATGCAAGGAGATTGAAATATTTCGGCGAAAGGCGTATGACTGTCATAGGCTTAAGATATCGTTAGCTTCTAGGTATGCCAGATGACAGCTAGAGCTATCAAGGAACTTAATAATAGATGTTAAAGTATAAAATTGCCATTCATATTGTAATAGGTACTCGAATTGTTACTGTTACTACAACACTCGCATAAACCACGAAGCTATAACAGCTTCGTGATGTATGCGAGTTAAAAGAGCTGGAGTTAGAAGAGGTCGATTTTGCAATTATATACCAAATAGATGACGGTAATTCATGTGTGACTGTTCCTAAAAGACGGGCTGATAAAATTTTCGTTTTTCTGAATTTTCCTACATGAAGGTATGAAAGTCGGTTTCCCGTAAGTGAAGAGGTGAGCTCCAGCTCCGCTCGCCC
The DNA here is from genome assembly GCA_949316375.1 of Mythimna vitellina. Lineage (NCBI taxonomy): Eukaryota > Metazoa > Arthropoda > Insecta > Lepidoptera > Noctuidae > Mythimna > Mythimna vitellina. The sequence goes on along the minus strand of OX438691.1, from coordinate 151,813 downwards.
CTGCGGTTCTCATCCTATTGGCTTGGACAAACCCCCACCGACAGTAATGGATTCCCAACCCTGTCCCGACTAAGAAAGCTAGGGGACAAGGAGGGGATGGAGAAAAACAACGTTAAAACCATTGGGTTGGGAATCCATTCATAAGAATATAAGGAAGGAAAATTTACTTTTCTTTTGAGTTATGAAATTAAAGAGACTGAGAAGGCTACAAAAGGGAATATGACACGTGGTGCTTGTATTTGCAAATTAACTTAATCTAGAATTACTTTATTCCTTTTCGCCCGTGCATGTCTTGATCAATCCTAAGGCAAAGGGTTGTGAGGCCTCTGCCATTGAATAAGACACACTTTCTATAACAATTAACTCCTTATAACGATCTACTCACCCATCACTAATACAATAAAAGACTTAAACAAGCGTGACGCATCGTCAGTCGATCGCAGAACTATTTACAGTTGCCTTGCTATGCGCCGAAGTGGTTTAATCGACACTTCTCACTTCCTTACTGCCCCAAGGTGAGGATATCATAACCTCCAAGCCTCCGAGCTACGTCTAGCTGCGGGACTTTTTTGAAATGAGTCCAATTTATGTGTCTCGCTAAATATTATTTTTTTGTATCAATAAGAGGCCTACGGGGGCCGGGTGTGATTTAACGAGATCATTCTCTAGCGTTCCTTAGAACGACTACCAATGCAGTCCAGGGTACTTGGCGGTGACTACCGCCTTCTCTCTAGAAGTGTGCGTATATCAAGAGCAATGTAAAGTAGTCTACTGTTAGTCAGTCCGGGGAGTAGTCAGCAAGTAGCATTCGATAAGGTCTCTGTTTCCTTTCTAATTAGTGGTATTATTATTGATGTTTTCATACCATCAGGAAAAGTGCCTGTACTGATACACAGATTCATGATGTGACTGAAATGGGTGCATATTACATCACCTACCGATTTAATTATTTTGGTAGAGACCGTCATATCCCACGCTGTTAGTATTTTTAAGTCGTTTTATAATATTTAAAATGTCACACGGTAAACTTGGGGAACCTAACAATTATATCGTATAGATAGTCTGTAACCGCGACCGACTGGTCGGTGTCGGCAACGAGCAGGCCGCGCTCGCTCGTGCCGCCACACGCACTCACGTCGCCACACGCGCCTCACGCGGCATGACGCTCCGAACTACCTTGGGCCGCGCGTCGCGCGCAGGGCTAGGCGCGGCGCGCACGGCTGCCTCGCTGGCACAGGGCGTGCCACGGCCGGCTTGCCGCGCGCGCGCCCCGTCCTCGCGGCGCGGCACGCGCGTTGTTTGCTGCGCCCCGGCACCGGGCACTCCGCCGCCGTGCCCGCGCGCACCTCCTTCGTGCCCGCTCACCTGTCAGAACGCCATTCATGACCAGGTATCCTATACATATACCTATAGACTTGAAAATAAAAACAACGACGTGACCAACTCGAAAGTTACATTTTTAAACGATGAAAATACTTATGATATTCATACTAGCTTCTGCCAGCGGCGTCGCTCACTGACTGCCACTCAGTGATAATGTACCTACGATAGTTTTTGAGTATATTAATTATAAATAAAAATACGAATATTTCCTCTCTTTGATATTAAGTAGATACACTATACTGGTCAACAAAAAACGCTTTTCGTGTGTAACAAGAAAAATAAAACTGAATAAGCTTTTGACTGTACAGTTGGCGCAGTGGTTGAGCGATTTGCTGTTGCGCTGCGGTGAGTGGGTTCGACTCCCGCACGGAACAAATATTTGTATGGCCTACAGATCAGACAAGAGTTCCGGATCTAGGTGTTTTGCGTAAATGAGTCTGTTTACATGTTTGTGAAAATCTCCTCAGATTTTCTGAAAAGAAAACCCGTGGTTAACTTACAACGCAAAGGGCAACCGAAGGACACAGGCTTGATATTAATCAGTAAAAGTTTGAGACCCCCTTTCGCTCCACCCAGAGCGATAAAAGTCTTTTGCTGATTAAAGCAAGTCTTTTGCTGATCAGTCCAGTGCGCGCACTTATCGCTGACTGACGTGCTAATTACGCGACGAAAATCGAAGTCGGTTGTGCATAGAACAATGGCTGCTGAGTCATCGCAAGTGTTAAAATGTTTTAGCTGTAATATTATGATCAATTTTCTTTCTTTCATATGCAATAAAATAGACGTTATGGACAATGACAGTATTAGTCAAATTTGTATTAGTGCATTTTCTGAGGAGGAGATACAGCAGGCAAAAAGTCTTTTGTTTGATTATATTTCTACATCGAAGCGCAAGATCAATAGAAAACGAGCAGGGAAAACACAACGTGAGATAGACGACATATTGTCTATTAAAAGAAAGCGATACAAAAACAATACCAATTTTTGTGGCGCGAGATCTTCAAAAGCTTCCACCAGTATTATTTGATCATGTCGATGTGACAAAGCTTCTTAAAGATTTGCGTATCCAGAAGGATATTAAACAAGTGAAGGAGCAGTATGTTACCACTCAGCAATTTGAACTTGTTAAAAATGAATTGGAAAACCTCAAGACAACTTCGATTGTTAGTTTGCCTCACACAAACACGCAACAAAGTGGCTTTATAGTCAATAGTCCAGTCTTTCAAAAGTCATCCAGTAACGTTCCGTTTTATCTGCGTTTAATAGCCCAGTTACGCTTTCTTCGCGGGTGGAGGGTAGGCAACAAAATCATATTGACGCGGATGCGGGTAGTAGCACTGAGAGTCTCGCACCGGTCGTAAACACTGCGCGCGCGCATAATAACGTGATGACGCATCGCGCGTTCACAGCTGCGCCGGAGCGAGTGAGCGAGTTGGGACACACTGTCGTGCCGAATGAAGTTCAAGTTGGACAAAAAACATTTGCTAACATTGTGCAGAACGGGAAGCAAGCCCCATTAAAGAGCTACAATGACTGGTTTTGGTTCAAATGAATAAGCGATTTACTGGTAACAAAGGAAGAGCTACCGTAAAACCAGACGGGAAATTTAAAGCCGCCGATATTAAAAACCCTATTTATGTGTACAATGTTGATAAATCTGTTACAAAAGAGGATATCTAAACATTTATAAAAGAAAAATCAAATTTACAGGTACATGTGGAAAGGGTGACAATGAAAATGGTTAAAGATTATAGTGGTTACAAAATATTTATACCTAAGCATAATGAGGATATTTTTATGAACGATGAGTTTTGACCGAACTGTGTATCTTATCGTCGATTTATACATTTTAAAAAGCATGAGAGAAGCTCAGGTGACACAGAATATCAGTAAGCTCTCAAATAATGGATAGTTCTATAAAAATGATAAGATTTAACTGTAAATGTGTGAAAACGTCGGTTGACTCTCTCACGACTTAGCATTTCTTGACAATATACACGATGATTTTGCTTCTACTGGGACCTCTGCGGTTGATGTATGAGATGGACTACTCCGAGGTAGACCATATGGAGGAGTGGCATTGCTGTGGAGGAAAAGTTTATTCTCGTCAGTGTTCGTCTTGCGGCTATTAGGGTGCAATTGTTCGACCAAGAAATACTTATTTTTCGGTTTACATGCCTACTGACAGTAATGATAACTTACTTGAATTTACAGATTGCCTAAGTGAAATGACGGCAATCATAGAAAATAGTAATATTTAATCAGTGTTTATGTTAGGAGACTATAATGCTCATATTAGTGAATTGTTCAGCAATGAATTATTGAAGTTTTGTGATGAACAGTATTGGTCGTGCGCGAATATCAAACTCTTCCCGCTAGATTCGTTTACTTTTGTAAGTGATGCGCACGGGTGCAAACGGTGCACACTTGGCCTCTGTGACGACACAGTTGTCGTCACACAGGCCGCGCGTCGCACAATTGTCAAAGTGGAGGTATTATACGGTAGTTTTTGGTCGGGTCATTGGCCATTAAAAGTGGAATGTGATTTAAAACTATTGGAACCTAATATTGTTGTATTGAAAGAAAGTATAAATAATGTTGTATGGGGGGATCGACACCTTCAGCAAATAAAATTGTATGAGGAGTTGTGTCACTCACGTTTACGTGAAATAGATTTTCCTCAGAATCTTTGTAACTGTGCAGACTAAATATGTGAGGGCCAAAATCACCGATCTACCTTAGATAATATGTACAGAAACATTGTTAGTATATTGTCTGAGTGTGCTGAACGTAGTTCTACATTAATAAAGAAAAAAAAATACAAACCGTAAACAGGATGGAATAGGCTCGGCTTGCATTTTACATGTGGAATTATCGTAGTAATCCGATATCGGGAAGTATCTTTGATAAAATGCGTGAAACTCAAAAATTATTTAAATCTAAATTGAAATGGTGTCGTAAAAACCAAGTGCAAATCAAGATGGACATAATAGCTGAATATCATAACAAAAAAGATTTCAGTAAATTCTGGAAAAATACCAATGCAATGAATCCCAGGCAGAGCGTCCCTGTGAGCGTGGCGGGTAAGTGCAACCCCTTGTCTATTGCGAGTATGTTTGTGGATCAATTCAAAGTTGATCCGCCATTAAACCTAGCCTCGTCTGCACCGTGTGAGCCTAGCGCTGAGAGCAATTCCCTTTAAAGTTCTGAAATACACTTCTGGACACATCTATTGGCCCACCTTGTATTTTCAGTTTCGTTTGGTCCTAGCTAAAATTTTATATTAGGTCGAGCAAAAAGTATTTATGCAGTTTTGAACCTGGCACATTCACAATTTCATTCAATAGTCTTTTTTTGAATTTCGAACACAGAATTTAAAGAAACAAAAGACAATTTGGAGCCTGTTTGTTGATATCAAACAATGGAATACTAAGAAAACTTGGTTTTATTGATTTACTTGGATTTAATTCTTGAAAAAGTGATTGATATCTTTGGTTTTGCAACAAACATTACTTATTCTTAACATTAAGGTGAGGTTCTATCAATAATCTATGGATACTTCACCTGAAGTCGCCGCCCAAGCTGTGGCACTTATTCAGGCCGGACACAGCCAAAGAAACGTGAGTGCTCAACTTAATTTAAGTCGATCTGCGGTCCGAAATGTTTATCGGAGGTACCTAGAGACTGGCGGCTTTGTTTGTCGCCAAGGAAGGCCACGATCTCGGGTGACAACTGAAAGGCAGGATCGATTCATCGTGACAACCAGCTTGAGAAATCGTCACCTTACCTCCGTTGAGATGCAAAACTAACTTCGCGACTTCCACGGAGTATCTGTGAGCGCTCGAACTGTTCGGAGAAGGTTAAAAGAACGCGATATGGTACCACACAAGCCAGCTAATGGGCCCAAACTAACGCGAGCCCACCGAACAGCGCGCCTTCATTTCGCACGCAGTCATTTAAATTGGACACAGCAAGATTGGAGCCGTGTACTTTTTTCTGATGAGTCTAAAATGGTGTTACTTGGCAATGATGGAAGGAAGAAGGTCTACCGACGTAAGGGAGAGCGTTTCGCACAATGCTGCTTTGAAGAGAGGGTTGCTTATGGCGGTGGCTCATGGACTGTCTGGGGCGGTATATCCGCGAGCGGCAAAACTCAACTTGAGGTTATTACAGGACCACGGCTGCCAACATTAAATGCTGAAAGGTACATTCGTGAGTGCTTAGAACCTCATGTGATACCATACGCGGACTATGTGGGCCCAAATTTCCTTTTTATGCATGATAATGCAAGAGCCCATGCGGCCGGCATCGTCAGGGAATATCTTCGGGATGTGAACATCACAGTTATGGACTGGCCAGCCAGAAGCCCAGACATGAACCCCATTGAGCACATGTGGGACGAGCTAAAAAGACGTGTTAGGGCTCGTCAGCCAGTTGCCCAGACGATGCAGAAGTTGAAAACTGCCATAGAAGAGGAATGGGAGATGATCCCTCAAAATTTCATAGAGCGGTAGATAAACTCTATGCCTAATCGTATGAGAGCTGTGGTAGATGCCCATGGATGCAACACGCGTTATTAAATTAAACCTTTATTTGATAAAACATGTTTTTTATTCAAAAATCTATTGCCTTTAACAAGGCGCATATCCAACTTGTTAGGCGTATCTCCATGTCGTATGGTATTCTGAATTCAAATTTAAAACAATACGATCGAAAAAGATGGTAAAATGTATCAGGTTTAAAACTGCATCAACAGTTTTTGTTCAATCTAGCAATCATATTTCGGTAGTGGCCATCGAAACCTAAACTCTAAGGTGGGCCAATAGATGTGTCCAGAAGTGTATATAAAAATGTGATCAAAAATATGGTAATGGGTAAGACTCCGGGACATGATCATCTTAGCGTTGAGCACCTACGGTATGCGGGTGTGCACTTGCCCAGGGTTTTGGCTATGTTTAATTCGTTGTGCATGAGTCATTCCTACCTGCCGAATGACCTTATGAAAACGATAGTTGTCCCTATAGTTAAAAATAGGACGGGAGATTTGGCAGATTCTTCGAATTACAGGCCAATTTCTCTGGCTACTATTATAGCAAAAGTTCTGGACAGTCTACTTGACGCACATATAGCCAGCCGCGTTAAATTACATGATGCTCAATTTGGCTTTAGGCCCGGCTATCGACAGAGGCGGCCATTTTGTGCCTCAAGCAGACAGTCCAGTATTACACAAATAGGGGGACACCAGTCAATGCTTGCTTCCTCGATTTATCAAGGGCATTTGACCTGGTGTTCTACGACATCTTGTGGGAAAAGCTGCATCGGGAGACTGAAGTTAATGATACAGTTACTTCTTAGCTCAGGTTCTGGTATCAAAACCAGACTAACTATGTCAGGTGGACCGGGGTGTTGTCGAAGGAATATCAATTAAAATGCGGAGTGAGGCAAGGGGGGATAACTTCACCTCGCCTTTTTAATTTGTATATTAATCAGCTGATCGTTGAGCTCAGCAACACTAATGTCACTGAGAGCTGGGAGGAGAGAATTGACGCCGGAGCATGTGACTGGCAGACTGCACACAGACTTTGCCACCAGCTCACAAGTACCCCAGCTTTATTGCGCCCACTACTAGCCGACGACGGGGATTTCGTGTGAAGCACAGCCTGACGTTCCAGTTATCATCAGCGATGAACAAGAAGGAGTACGGGATAGCAGTATTCCTCGATATGGAGAAGGCCTTCGTTCAACCGCGTGTGGCACAATGGGCTAGTTAAAAAACTAGCCACGTCCGACACGTAAAAAGTTTTTTATTTCCGTAATGCTTTCAGATTGGCCCAATTTTTTAACCGACTTCTAAAAAAGAAGGAGGTTCTCAATTCGGATGTTTGTATTTTTTTTTTATGTTTGTTCGCGCATAACTCCGTCGCTTGGCAACCGATTTGAAAAATTATTTTTTTGTTAGAAAGGGTATACTTCCCAAATGGTCCCATAGTCACCAAGTCAGGATCTGATGATGGAATCTTGGCAAAATCGAGGGAACTCCTCAAATATTATAGGCAACTGCATAGTGATTTTGGTATTTTCATCGAGAACTTAAGCATTTACAGTCAAAAAGTAACATTTGATGAAGTGGAACAGATGAAGAAGACCAGAAATGGTCAACGGAACTTCATACTCGCATAGATATCACAATGAATATGGTTAAGCGACTATGATAATACAAATAAATTAATGGTTCTGAATAGTTCCGGTGAAAATGGTATCATCAAATTGATCTGATGATGATGATGAAGCCAGAAGGTAGGCACTGGAACTCCGTCATTAATCAATGTAACCTAGCCGTGTTTGGGCTTATTAGAATTGTCATGAAATGCACTTTGGCTATAAGGTACTATCGAACTGATCTGATGATGGAGCCGGAAGGTGGAAGGTAGACACAGGAACTGCATAATAAAACAATGTAACCTAGTAGTGTTTGGATTAATTGGAATTGTCATGAGAAATAGGCACTCTGTTTATAACTGTATCCCAACTAAAAAGTGTGAAATAAAAAAGTTTTTACAAAAAAAAGATAACCGACTTCTCGGTATTATTTGTATCTTATTTAACACCGACTTCCGAAATTTAAGTTATTTTGATCCTTTTAGTATTTTTTTTAGTGAAGTCGGTTATCTTTTTTTTGTAAAAAGTTTTTTTTTTAAATTCAGTTCTGATTAAGGGATCCATGAGGAATCGAGGGAAATCCACAAATATTATAGGCGACCTCAATTACAGAGGCACTGGGTACCGCCTTAAAACCCCTCAATAAGAGGATTGGGCGGCTCGAGGTGGACCTGGCCAGTCTCCGAAGAGCTGGCTTCGAGGTGGTGCCAAAAGGAGGACGCAAAGGGGGCAAACCCAGTCACAGCCCCAGCCAGAAAGCGAAGTGCTGACCCAGTTGCAGCAGGAGCTGGCTGCCGTCCAGAAGCAGCAGCAGCAGCAACAGCTGCAGTTCCAGCAGCGGGTGCAGCAGCAATCCTCCATTCTAGAGGGCATCGTGCTGCGCCCAACGCTTGCGGTCTCCGGCCAACGGAAGGTGGCGTTATACGCCGCTGCCGCCGCGGTCCTAGCTGCTATCCCCGGGCCGCCCAGCCACCCAGCCGGGCCCGTCGGGGCAAGCCAAACACGATCCACGGTGGTGTCGGAATCCGCGAGGCCAGCCCCGGTGGCTAAGCAGCAGCAGAGGAAACCTGCCCCCCCCCCCCCCATTTTTTCTCAAAAAATACTTTTAAGCGAATTGAAAAAATCTTCGAGACTCCATTCGGAAATTGAACTATTCACATAGGTAAGTTTGTACGGTGCACGAGTCCGACTCGCACTTACCCAGTTCTTTTTACGTATGGAAATCTTCTAATGAAGTCTCCCGCCCTTGGGCGGAACGTGGGATGTCAGACTTTTACTGAATAAAACCACACCTGTGTCCTTCAGTTGCCCTTTGCGTTCTAGGACTACGGGTTTCCCCTTCAGAAACCCGCTCTCCCAGCTAGTGGGCATCGGCCCTGCTGGGCCCCTACATTATAATTACTACACTACAGATGACTGACATCACTTTGAGGAGCGCATGGATCACTAAGTACGCACTGTTGATGACTGGGGTCGGTCCGGGTAATTACAGGACGGCCGGACGGCGAGCTCATTGCTCGACAACATTATGACAAACATGTTTATGCCACGAGTATGTGGCATACACATGTATTGAGACTGTATACTTATTAAACGTTTCAGTGTTAATTTATAAAGCTTAAGATTATACAGCACGAAAAGTTTTTCCCTACTTATTCTAATCCCTTTAGTTGTCAAGTCACTAAATCTAGACTTAGGGCAGATACTTTTAGTTTTCTTCCTTTATAGTATAATCTGTTACCCGGAATACGTTAATATGCGTTACCTATCCGTAGGCAATAAAAAGATTTGTTCCGTGCGGGAATCGAACCTGCGACACGCAGCGCAGCAGTCAATCGCTCAACTACTGCGCCAACTTCAACACTATGCTCTTTCTCTTTCTAGCTAATAAAAATTGTATTTAATTGGTCTGAGCCCCTGGTCAGCACTTGACTGAAATCCCCAGTATACAGTTACTGTATTCCTTTAGCCTTGCTTGCACACGTCTCGTAATATTGCCAAAAATACACCTTCCAATAAAAAGAAAAAAGAAAGGATAATAAAGTTATATTGAAATCCTTAAAGCGATGTTCCTCTTTGGCGTCTACCAACACCAACTCCAACACCAACCGTGCCATTAAAATTAGTACCTAAGCACATTTTTCGTTACTTTTGTTGATCAGTGTTATTGGAGTTGGTATAGATAACGTGTAACAGAATAATCGAAAGACCGCGGACAACGTGCTTGCTCACTTCATATACTTTTGAAATGTTGATGGAATATTATTTCAGTGTAAATAATTAATCTGTTTTTTCAGAACTGTGTTTCATCGAGTCGAGCGTGTCTGGCCTATGTACATTCACCTGGGACACAACCGAACGAGTACAATTGCGAGCAGGACCCGGTCGCGAGGCGCCTGCAGTTAGCACGTTGTGTGCGCCGAGCGCACTACGAATGGGAGGTGGCGTGCCGCGCCGCCGCGTGCCCCGCGCCCTCCACCTGCCCCGCGCCCTACACGCTCGGCGGGGAGCGCGAGTGCGCGCGCGCCACCGACGGCTGCATGTACACGGTGATGCGCGAGCCGTCTGCGCGCCCCACGCCTCAGCGCTGCGGGCCCTGCCGCACGCCCCCGCCGCCGCGCTGCGTGGAGCTGGCGCCCGACGACGCGTGCCGCATCAAGAGCAACGAGCACCTCGATCCGTGTGCACACCATCCGCGTGTCATACTCGAGATCGATCGTAGCTGCAGTTCGTCATCACCCTGCGCACCTAGCTGCGGCTCGTCATCGCCCTGTGCGCCCAGCTGCGGTACTGATGTCTGTACACCTTGCGGTGGTGCGCCGCCGTGCTGTCGCCAACCTACTATTGATGAGCTACTTCGAGCCCGATCTCTTGCTTGTCAAAGCAACAGACACACTCATACCTCAGTAGCGCTCTTTAAGACTGTAACACCTGTGTGTGGGGGTTTAGAAGATATGCTTCACTCGAAAAAACAGCTAAAGGAGGCTGGTCTCGGGCGGGTCGTGACCGATGCGGCAGCGGGCCCAGTGAGCCCGAGCGAGACGCTAAGCGGCTTGCTCGAGCTATTCGTGCCGCCTGGCGCGGCGCGCGTGGTTGTGCACGTGTCGCTGACGGGCCCCGAGCCGGACTCCACGACTACCTCGTGTACCAATATGAAAATCCCAAAAAAAGAGATAAATTCGGTTGATCTATTAACCGATGCGCAGTCCGCAGGCCCTAGGTATCCAAGCCCGTGCTCGCCGTGCGGCCCGCCCACACCGCCGCGCTGCAAGCCGGGCCCTGTAAAATCACAAAATGAGTTAAAGATTCAAACCAAACGATGTTCCTCAACGGCCGCTTTTTTGACTAATACTATTATCTAAACTAAGTAGCCATAGTCGTGCGTGTGATTTTTTTAAATAAAAATGTACCAACAAATTCCTACATTACTGTATCTACGTACCTGTTCTTTTCAGATGCACCCATTTTTAATACTTTATGCGGTAGGTTTTACTTTGCCTATGTGACTGTTCCTAAAAGACCCTAGGCTAATAAAATTTTCGTTTTTCCTGAATCTTCCCTACATGAAGGTATAAAGGTCGGTCCCCCCCTAAGGGGAGAAGGTAGGGCCCCATCATTCGCCCTACCTTGTGGTTCTCATCCTAATGACTTGGACAAACCTCCACCGACAGTAATGGATTCCCAAGTAATATATCCCCTTGTCCCGACTTAGAAAGCTAGGGGACAAGGAGGGGATGGCGAAAACAATGTTAAAATAATTAGGAATAGGAATCCATTGATAAGGAGATAAGGAAGGATAATCTACTTCTCTTTTGAGTTATGAAAATTTAAAAGACAGAGGGCTACAAAAGGGAATATGACACGTGCCGCTTGTATTTGCAAATTAACTTATTTTAGAATTACTTTATTCCTTTTCGCCCATGTATGTCCTGACCAATCCTAAGGCAAAGGGTTGTGAGGCCTCTGCCATTGGATAAGACATACTTTCTATAATAATTAACCCCTTATAACGGCCTACTTACCCATCACTAATACAATACAAGACTTAAACAAGCGTGACGCATCATCAGTCATCGCAGAACTATTTACAGTTGCCTTGCTAGACGCAGAAGTGGTTTATAAATCGTCACTTCTCACTTCTTTACTCTGACCCAAGGTGATGACAACATAACCTACACGCCTCCGAGCTACGTCTAGCTGCGGAACTTTTCAGAAATGTGTCCGAGTTTCGTCTCTCGCTAAATATTATTTTTTTTGTATCAGAGGCTGGCCTTTAAGTCATGAAGGAACTTGAAACGTTCTTTAAGATAAGCGGGGGTTTTAGGATTGAACAGTACACTGTAGAGCAGAGACAAGATGTGTACGTTCCGGCGAAGACGTATTGGAAGCCACTTGAATTTTGTACGAAAATCGGATATGTGATCATACTTGCGCAAGCCAAATACATATAAATCGTATGCAAACATTTTGAAGTTGCAAGTTTATCTAGTTTTGCCTCAGTGAGATCGAGATAACTGACATCAGCGTAGTCAAGGATAGGGAGTAAGAGGGACTGAGCAAGTGCAATTTTAGTGGCAGTTAGCAGAAAGTTACGCAACCGTCTTAGAGACTTGGCAGAGGCAAATATTTTGCGACTTACCTCTTGTAATTGGGGACCCCAAGAAAGATGTTTGTCTATCCAAATTCCTAAGTTCTTAACCTTCTCGCTTATTGGAATAGCAGTACCGTTGAATAGAACCTGAGGCAGCTGGGACCAGTTTACCTTGGGCATCAACCTAGAGCTGCCAATAACAATGACTTGAGTCTTCGATGGATTAACCTTCAGACCGTGTGCCTCACTCCACTCACAAATTGAAGCCAAGTCCTGGTTAATAATATTCATAGCGGCATCCAAATCTGTATGGGGAGATTGTCTATAAACTTGCAAATTATCAGCATAGAGATGGTAGAAGGAAAGAAGTTTTTTAGAAATAGAATTTATGAAAATTGCGAAGAGTAAAGTAGATAAGACGCCACGTTGCCGGCGGCCATACAGGTAACTACGAAACCAGTCAATCACCGTTGGAGATATGTTAAGAGAGCGAAGTATGGCGAGTAGGATATCGAAATCGACGGTATTGAAGGCGTTGCTAAAATCTAGTAAGCAGAGAATTGTCATATTTCCTCTATCCATACCCAGACGTATGTCATCAGAAACGTTTACTAGGGCTGTGGTGGTGCTATGACCAGGACGAAATCCGGATTGGAATGGATTCAGCAGACTATTCTTGCAAAGAAAAGCACTGAGCTGATTGTGGACCAGGCGTTCTAGGACTTTACGAGAGGAAAGGCAGTATGGAGATTGGTCGATATTCTGAAAAGGAAGTAGGATTTGACTTTTTGGGCAAAGGAGTAATTTTGGCCTCTTTCCATATTGATGGAAAGACACCTTTGGAAATGGAATAGTTAAGGATATAACACAGGATAGGAAGGATTTCATCAAGGACAGGGAGTATCATTTTCCGACTGACACAATCACAGCCAACTGCGTTAGATGTGATTGAAACTGCTCTTCTTAACATCACAATCAGAGAATTGACTAAAATTAAATGGCAAATGATCCGGAGTTGGAAGGTTTGAGAGATGGTTTAACGTTGATGCTTTCGAGGTCCCATTATAGTAGGACTAAGATGAGAAGTGTTGATTAAGAAGATCTATATCTAAGTCTTTAGGAATCGATTCTTGGCGTGATTTTCCAACTCCCATTGATTTAAGAAATTTCCAAACTTTAGCTGGATCACCATTTTCAACAGACTCATGAACATGATAATATAAAATTGTGTGTACAATAAAGAAAAAAGAATGGTGGCGTAGTGCATCCCTACACACCCTATTGCTGCGATTGCGTGCTTTGACATAAAGGTCACGGCCGGCATTTAAATTTAGTTTTACATACTGCCTTCTTTTGCATGACATCCCTTACGTCATCTGTTAAGGTAAGATACTTTGTATCTTTTCACAAACTTTTTTTTTTATCAACGGATTAATATTTTTGCTAAGAAATAAACTTAATTAAGGTCATTTTGGCGTATACTGCAGTTCGATTTACGTAAAACAACCATACGAGCTATAAGTTAAATCCGAAATGGCGGTTGTGCAGTGACTCAAACTCCTTGAGTACACAGTGGTTCATGATCAACTGCGTATTATTGGTACTGGATAATGGTTACCCAGACATTAATTTAGAAAATTTAACGAGATTTAATATTTTTTGTTCATTTATATATTTTACTGTAACTAAAACATGGGTGATCATTTAAATTTGTGATTAGGATTGCTTGGTATCGTCGTAACTGATCCATATAAACGGAGTCACAACGACAGCGAACCCCTTATCCAGCGTCTCGCGGGTCGCATGCGGCTAGTCGTCCTTGTCGCGCGGTCCGCAGACGGCTAGTCATCTTCGTCGCGCGGGTCCCACTGCGGTGTCGCACGGGCTGCAGACGGCTAGTCGTCCTCGTCGCGCGGGTCCCACTGTGGTGTCGCGCGGGCTACAGACGGCTAGTCGTCCTCGTCGCGCGGGTCCCACTGTGGTGTCGCACGGGCCGCAGACGGCTAGTCGTCCTCGTCGCGCGGGTCCCACTGTGGTATCGCGCGGGCTACAGACGGCTAGTCGTCCTCGTCGCGCGGGTCCCACTGCGGCGTCGCCCGACTGCGCCACACCTGCAACACGCGGCCGTCAGGCGAGCAGTCACCCAGGGGGTACCCACCCACCTCGACACTTACGTACAACTCGTCGCCAGCCAGCACCAGCAGCTCGGCGGGCTCGGCGCGCGGCAGCACGCAGCACACGGCGGCGGCGGCGTGCTGCAGCGCCGCCTCCCCGCGTGCGCACGACGCCACCGCCAGCCACCACACGCGCGCCGAGTACCCGCCCGCCGGCCTGCACACCGGGAGACGTGACGCAACTACACAAGCGAGCGCACATCGAGCGAACCGAACCGAACGCACTCACCACGCCACGAGCGCGCCGGCGGCGGAGGGCTGCACGTAGTGCACGCCGGCGCCCGGTGCCCCGCCCGGGGCCCACACGCGTGCTAGCACCTGAAGCGCGCTTACCGACACGCACGCCGCACTGCCGTCGCTGCACACGGCCCACATGCACTGCCCGCTGCAAAACAACACGTTGTATTACGAGTAGGTACTGCGGCAGAACACACACTGCACTGCTCCTCACCGTTCGTGCAGGACCAGGCCAACCAGCGGTGCGGCCAAGCGCGCGTTGTGATCCGGCGCGGTACAGGCGGCGCGCACGGCGGCCTCGTCCGGCTCCAGCACGTTCGGCTCGGGCGCGTCGCGGCGCTCGCGCTGTCGCCGCACTCGCTCCGCCAGCCCGCCGCCCGTGCGCGCGTGCAGCGCTGGCGGCCGCGGCGCCCACACGCGCCACGCACTCAACGCGCAGCCCGCACCCGTCACCAACACGCGGCCGCCCGCAGGCGAGCGCGCGGGCTCGATGGCGCGCAGGTAGTCCTCGGGCGGCTCACGCGGCACCTCTGCGACCAGCGCGTGCCTGTGGGGAGACGACGGGTAAGCGTCTGTCTGCTGACGCACACTCTGCGGCTGCTGAAAGCTCTCCTCACGTCAAGTGGGCGCCGTCCTCGTTGTAAATTCTCAACAATGGCGACGTCACACCTGCATATTCAGATTCCGTTTCCTGCAAGTGAAAATTTCATGATTTACAATTTAGAACCGTTGTTACTCGACCACTGGGAAATTCGAAAATTACCTGAGTGGCGGCATTGAGCCACACAGTGGTGCAATACAGACCGGCACCGAGGCGGTGAAGTTCGAACGAAAAGAACGCGTCACCGGCCGCATCGGCCCAGCATCCCGCTGCCCCCGCACTGCATCGCACTCGGCTCGCGACGGGCCCGCAGCGTCCATCCTCTACGATGCAATACAAACATTAACAGACCAGAATAAATCATAACATCCAGTCAAACTTTCCCCTCAGACCTTCAACACATAGCACGACTAACTCCCAGTCGGCAACGAGCGCGAGCGGCCCCGCCAGCAACAGTCGCTCGCGGCCCGCCCAGTGCGCACGCGCCACCGCGCTCCAGCCGCGCGAGCGCATGCTGGTGCGCCCCACCTCGCGCCAGGCGTCGTCGCGCTGCCACACGGCGACGCTAGCGTCGGCGCCGGCCAGGGCCAGCAGCTGGGCGCTGCTGGGCGCCAGTGCGGCGTGCAACAACGTGTCGGGAGCTCGGTGGCTCGCAGCCAGGCGCCAGCCCGCGCGACTCCACACGTACTCTTGGCGCCACGATACACGCGCACCTGCTAACAACGAGGGTTGCACTTGCATTATTATAATCCACTAATAACATTGTAGTCACTACTTCTGCACTTTGCTGTTATGTTTGCCATGTTCGGCTAAATTGTACAATACAGGACAGTGAGTTTAAAGCTCATAATGTTTTGTTGAAAAGGTTTATCCCACCAAAACCATTTCATGTAAAATGTTGCCAAGACTCTCTCGCTAAAATGTTGCAAAGATATCAGATCTCATGTAGAGCCTAGCTTCTGAATCTACACAGCCTAACTCTACCGATCCTAACTTCACAAATTCTACATATCAGTAAAAACGTATGGCTTCGCCGTTTCGCTAACGTCGTGGAGGTGATGCGAATATTTAGTTGAGATCTGATCTTTTTCACAGAGCAAACCTTATGTGGTCGTCTAAAACATTTCATGTAAAACATGAAATGTTTTTGGTGGGATTTCACTTCTTTTTGTAAGTGGCTACAGTCCCGTGTAAACTTACATGTCCTAATTCATAAAATTGGTGAAAATCTCATTCAAACCCCTCCCCCCGCCATTTTAGGGGTTAGGGGGCGAAAGTTATAAGTTTATCTGGGGGCACGGTTGGAAGCAACAGGCCTTGCACACATGCACGATCTGCGCATGGAGATGCAACGCCGGGGCGAAACTCCACTGCCGCGACAAGTCGCGGCATGGCGGGCAGAGTTCCGGCGAGGTCTCATGGTGGAATGGCGACAGCGACTATCGCAACCCAGTGCTGGGCACGCCATAATCATGGCGGTACTTCCCCTCTTTGAGGAGTGGCTGGAAAGGCAACACGGCGTCCTTACCTTCCGCATGACGCAGGTCCTCACCGGACATGGTAAGTTCGGGAGGTTCCTGCACCGGATCCGTGCGGAAGAAACGCCCGGGTGTCGCCATTGCGTAGACCGCCCGGAGGACACGGTGGAACACACAGTAGAGGTGTGCCCCGCTTGGGCAGAGCAACGCCGTGTCCTCCTGGGGGCAATCGGCGGCGGCGATCTCTCGCGTCGGGCCTTGGTACAGGCCATGGTCCGGAGCGAGGAGGAGTGGCAGGCGGTCGCCTCCTTCTGCGAAGCAGTAATGCTAGCAAAGGAGGCGGCCGATCGCGTGAGGCAACGGTCCTCACGCCCCAACCGCCGCTGGGACTCCGATCCCGATTTCCGGCCACCGTAGGCGCGGGCTTGCGGACGGCGAGCAATGGGTGGCCCGCCGTCCGGCCGTCCGGTAATCGGACCGAGCCCAAGTCGTCGACGGCGCGTACTGTTTCACGCGCGCCTCAAGGAGATGTCAGCAACTGTAGGGGCCCAACAGGGTCGAAGCCTACTTGGGCCAAGGGTCTGATTCTGAAAGGAAGACTCGGCCCCGGTACGAAAGGCAACGAGGGAACAGGAGTGGGTTTTTAGTCAGTAAAAGTCTGACACTATCTCCCGCCCCGCCCAAGAGCGGGGATGTCATAGGATGAGTTTTTCACCGGAAAAAAAAAATCTGGGGGCACGGTAGTGTTTTTTTGTATACTGAACTTTGTTTACATACCAAATTTCGGTTTTCTAGCACTTCAGGAAGTACCCTAACATTTTGAAGTCTCATACAAACTTCCACTCCACCATTTTAGGGGATGGGGGGCAAAAGTTATAAATTTATGAATTTTTTTGTTGGTTATATACTAAACTTAGATCATTACCAAATTTCAGCTTTCTGGCACTTCAGGAAGTAGCCAAACATTTTGATTATCTTCAGTGTGTCAGTGACGAAATCGGTGTATTTTAGATATCAATAAAATCTAAAATATTAGAGCTATTCAATTGAGACTTTGTATTTTTAATTATTCTATTATTGACATCATATCCTGAGAATATGAACTAGCTGGTACATCAGACACCAACTCTATGAGGGTTGAAAAAATGATGAAAGACTTCGAGAAAAGGTTGCGCTTTGCTTGGCTCGTCTTGGCGGGGGCAATACCGTGCCCCCAGATCTGTCTAAGAAGTAATTGTGCAATCTCGATGTTAGAAAACTTATAGATAGTAAATTAGAAAAAATATATATATTATTCTGCAATTTTTGACAATATTTTGATAGGTTTCATTCAGTTTTTATTTTTTGTAGGTCTCTGTGACAAATATATTCAAACTATCAATTATTCTAATCAACAGTCTATTAGTAAACCTATTATATAGAATAATTCAGTCCAAGAGCAAGCGAAGCGAGCTCGGAATTTTACGGCACACCCGAAACGAACAGGTTAGAAGAGGATAGAATAAAATAGAAATACTTTTATTTGGGACAGACACAGCTCAACGGTTATATACACAAAGTAAGAAATAACAAAAGTAAGAAAGCGTGCCCGCACCGATAGGGTGACCATCTCACTCGCTGGGCGTTAGACACCCAGCGCTGGTTTTCAGTTGGCACCCCGCAGTGACGCACGAACTAGGGTAAACATATACATAATACTCGTACGTAATTGAAATAAATATTTATGTTGTGTACCTACTGGTGTATAATTTGAGAAATAATATACTTATATAACTATTTGATAAATAACAACACAATATTATAAAATAAAATTTGTACCACATTGGATAACCTAACCCACTTCACACGTAAACAATAATTATATAGAAACTACATCTATTATATCTATTTACAATTTTTGACAATACCTATATGTTTATATACACTAATATATATTTCCAAGTTAACAACACTACACATATACACTAACACTAAACAGTTATAAAATGACGTGACGCATTGGACACGCGCATTGTCGATGACGCGCCGGCGACAGATTTCCTTCTACCGCCGCCTTACATTCGTTTCTCACCAATCACTACAGAGTACTTTGTAATATACTGAAACCAGTCACGATTTACGCTGCCTGCTAGACGAACGTGTGCTCGCGCCGATAAAAAGTTGTTGACACCTTGACTGTATTCTCGCTGTTATATTATACGTGCTTGTGCTTGGCTTGTTTTGCGCCTTCTATAATAACTGTGTTGGAACCTGGAGATATTGCAAGGACTTTGTTTTATTCACCACCTACCCAGTGAGTACCTACACCACACACACACCGTCCAAACAGCCAAAAAACTATGAAATTACTTGGTACCCACAATACTCCAATAAAAAACATCAACCGACCGCAGCGCGATGATCAATGCCATGACGCATAATCGAGACAACGCCGTACCAGCCCGGCAATTAGCGGTCACCTATGACTAATACCATAATTATAAATAAATATAAGAAGCCAGTAAAAACAAAAAAGAAATTTGCCTTCTGGAAAAAGTGCCAGTGAATCAAACTTACGAGGACGATTTATCGACGTCCGGCAAGTTGTTGAAACTTCAACGGTCCGGACTAAGCGTTTCGCTTCGTCTTTTATTCCGCGTACATCGAAGGACTGAAACAATTTGCCTGCTGCGGTCTTCCCGTCCAACTATAATTTAGGTGTCTTCAATGATAGAGTGAATAGGCTCTTAACCTTTTGATTAGCGTAATTAGACACACAATAGAAAGACAATGACCGAGCGAATGCCAGCGTTCGCTCGGGGTTTAATGAACTAATAAACTAGTGCGCCTCACCATCAATGATCGCATCACTGCTTACCATCAGGTAGGATCGCATTCAAGCACTGGTTTATATCGATAAAAAAAAAACTTATAAGAGATATTTGAATTAACTTACTAGGTATGTGATTTTTTATTGCAATTGAAAATGATAGGACGGAAACCAATAAAAGTGAAGTGAAACCATGAGGTTCCTGGACACAGATGCAACGGGCTTACCGCATCAAGCCCACCCAATAGCTAACCCCTGATAGCCAAGAAATAGGTTCATAATGTAAAGGTGAGTTTATATATTACGTGATAAAATTAGTTGATTAAAATAAATGATTAAAATTCACAGAACGTCATTAGATTGATGATTATTATATTAGCCTGTAATGTTACTATTGAATTATTTAAACGATTTATCAACATTAACTTTATTAAACTAGATTTGTGAACTTAAAATAAATTGCTTAAGTCTAGTCTAGTTAGGGAATATTATCCAACATTTGGAGGCCACGTACCGAAAACTACCTCGAAAAGCTGCAGTACGGTGATGCGGAGTAGCCAGCTGCTAAGCACAACGCCTGGCCTTGCACTGCCGGTGACCCACGACAGCTTTGAGTACAGGTACAGGTGACGGACATTTAGTCTTGATGAGCCAAAAAGAAGACAAGCCGAGTGCAACTTGCGACGCGACTTCATTTTTTAAATGTTATGCTTGTTTAGAAATGGTGTGATGTGGTTTCTTGGTGGAACGTTAAAACAAAATCATGCGCAAGCATTAAGAACCCTTTGTATAAGTTTTGCGGTACGTGACAGAAGTCGAGGTCCTACAATGGTATCGGCATAATTCTACTTCGATAGAACCAGACTTTCAAGTAACTGTACACGCAGGTCTTTGCTTTAAACTTTCGACCAGTAAAAGCAGTTTTTTACGCAGTCAGCAATATAAAGCTCAAAACGTAGGTCTTCGGATCAAACCGAGATTTCTCGCCTCATAAACACGCTCAATATATTGTCCCATCATGATCACGTCTGCACGAAGAGAGGTTATTGTATTTAGTTGCTTTTTTAATCTATTTGATTCAAAAAGCAACTAAATGGAAAATGAAACGAAATGGAATAATTAATAATAGAAGTCCGTATATCTAAAGTTAGAGGAAGAGTCTGATAAAACATGTCAAGCGTAATGTGGTCAAAACCCTCTGCATTAGATTAAAATTTTGATTATGGCAGATTGGTCTACAAAACTAATATTCATATACTAACTAATATATAATATACTGAATTAAGAGAAAAAAAACACTCTCATTAAATCTTTGAGGCTCGTAGTGTACTATGTCATGATGCCGGTGCAGTACTATCACCTGGTACATTAAAGAAGTGCATATTAATCTTATCAGGGTTGTTAAAATGAGAGGGCAATTCCGATACTATTTTAAAGGGTAATAAGGTTCAGGACTTCAGATTTTTCCATAGTTTTGGGATGACGAATCATACTATTTTTTCGTGATATAAAGACTTATTGACTAAACTTTTTAACTCATTGTAATATAATATTTTACTCTCTGTAATATAATATTTTACTCTCTAAAGGTGAGTTTTAGCATCATAAGTGGGCCTGATTGTGCAGCGTCATCGAGGACAGGGGGGTCTAGTGAGCAAGTGAAGCGAGCGAACACAGACCCCCCTATCCTATATTAATCTTATCAGGGTTGTTAAAATGAGAGGGCATTTCCGACACTATTTTAAATGGTAATAAGGTTCAGGACTTCAGATTTTTCCATAGAGTTTTGGGATGACGAATCATAAAATTTTTTGTGATATAAAGACTTATTGACTAAACTTTTTAACTCATTGTAATATAATATTTTACTCTCTGAAGGTTAATTTTGGCACCGTAAGTGGGCCTGATTGTGCAGGGCCATCGGGATAGGTTACACAGACCCCCCTATCTATCTATCTATTTAGGTATGGTTTTCGCAGTTAGTCCTGTGTAGACCATTGTATGTGACCCCCCTAATTAATGGGTTTATTAATAGATTGTTGATTAGAATAAGTGATAGTTTGAATATCTTTGTCACAGATACCAACAACAAATAAAAACTAAATGAATATTTTTTGACAATATTTTACTGTTGAAAATAATATCATTAATTGTATTTTTTTTTTTTTTTTAATCTAAGTTTACTAACATTCACACTTTGCACAATAACTTCTTAGACAAAAAACTCAACAAAAAATTATGAGCCTTAAACTCACTGTCCTGTATAGTTTGGTTTAGCCGGGCCCTCTCAACCTTTATAATCAACCTGAGCAGTTATATAAATGAAAATATTTCACTTGTCATGCAGAGGTATGAGATGACAATCAAATTATTAAATTGCTCTTGCCTGAAAGAGTTTATAGCCACTGGTTAGATAGGTACTTACACTGCAAACAAATATATGGTGGGAAGAGCAATACAGAAATGGTTACGTTTCGGCACATTTCAACTCACCTGCTCTACTGTGACTTCAGCGCATGCAGTTAGACTAGCTTATGCACACAACACATCAGTGTTAGTTGTCGGCGCGCGCGTGGTACCGAGGTTGGAGTGACTGATGTGTCCAGCGAATAGCAGTCGGCGCCAAAGCGCGGGCTCGGCGGCTGCGCAGCGCCAGGCCCGGCACGCGGAGCCCGCGCGCGCTAGCTCGCGCGCGCCTAGCCAGCTGAACACCTCGCGCAGTACCACCGCGCAGCGTTGCTCCTCGCTCTGCCACGCAGACATTCTCCAGGATCCTGCCGGTTTCGGCCGAACACCATGTTTTTGTTTCAAACCCAAGTTTATACATAGGTCCACTTTTTCCAATCTCTAACCATCTGAGGTTAGAAATTGGAAAAAGGGGTTATTTTTTTTCTGCACTAACCCACGAAACGAAATAAAGTGTAGTTATTTTTAAAATTAACTTTTACATTCAAGAAAATACAGTATTAATTAAACATTTTTACTATAACACGGAGTATCTTTTACTCGTTCCTTGTTGTTATTGACATTGAGAGTGACGTCTGATCTGGCAGCGGTCTCAGCCCTGCGTTCAAAAATAACCAGAGTTGGGTAGGGTTTTAACTCTAACCGTTCAAAAACTTTTTACAAAAAAAAGATAACCGACTTCACCCAAAAAACTCTAAAAGGATCATAATAACTTTAATTTCGGAAGTCGGTGTTTCTCGGTATTATTTGTATCTTATTTAACACCGACTTCCGAAATTAAAGTTATTATGATCCTTATAGTGTTTTTTTAGTGACGTCGGTAATCTTTTTTTTGTAAAAAGGTTTTTATTTCACAGTTTTTAGTTGGGATACACTTATAAACAGAGTGCCTATTTCTCATGACAATTCCAATTAATCCAAACAATACTAGGTTACATTGTTTTATTATGAAGTTCTTGTGTCTACCTTCACCTTCCAGGTCCAACATCAGATCTGTTCGATAGTACCTTATAGCCAAAGTGCATCTCACAACAATTCTAATAAGCCCGAACACGGCTAGGTTACATTGATTAATGACGGAGTTCCAGAGCCTAACTTCTGGTTCCATCATCATCATCAGATCAATTTGATGATACCATTTTCAACGGAACTATTCAGAACCATTAATTGATTTGTATTATCATAGTCGCTTAACTATCTTCATTGTGATATTTATGCGAGCATGAAGTTCCTATGACCATTTCTGGTCTTCTTCATCAGTTTCACTTCATCAAATGTTACTTTTTGACTGTAAATGCTTTAGTTCTCGATGAAAATACCAAAATCACTATGCAGTTGCCTATAATATTTGAGGAGTTTCCTCAATTTCACCAAGATTCCATCATCAGATCCTGACTTGGTGACTATGGGACCATTTGAGAAGTATACCCTTTCTAACAAAAAAATAATTTTTCAAATCGGTTGGCAAGCGGCGAAGTTATGCGCGAACAAACATAAAAAAAAAAATACAAACATCCGAATTGAGAACCTCCTCCTTTTTTAGAAGTCGGTTAAAAATACTTCGAGTTACAACCCAGAGTCGTTCTTTTATAACTCGAGTAGCTACCCTAGAGTTAACCCAACTAACTCTAACTCCGAGTAAGGTAGGTTGGGGTAACTTCAACTTCAACTCTTCATTAATGGCATTTGTGGAAAAGACACCACAATTTTGCCAATAACACGTGCAAACTATTAATAGACCATCAAACGCTGGAGAGTATTTAGCGTGAATTAATAGTAAAATAAATATATATCTCTAAACATTAAAGTTCAAAATAAAAGAATTTCTTCGCAGACGCAGACAAACATTATGACCAAACCACAGACTATAACTATGTACATGAAAGAAACTCGTAAGAGTGGTGAAAAAGAGAAAAAAAAAGAGAAAAAGAAAAATAAGGAAATAAGTAGTTACAATAGTTACAACTTAATTTTATTAATTTCAATAAATTTGCATAGTTTAAATATAAAACTAGTAAACACAAAAGGAAGAAGACATTTGACGGAGGTTGGACGAGGAATATGAGTAGGAATGATTTCATGAAAAGAGAAGCGCAATTTAGGACAGGAGAAAAATAAATGGTCCACGTTTCCTTCATCCAGACCGCATTCACAAAGAGAGTTATCCTTAATCCTAAGTTTGGCCAAGAAATGAGGGGTGCAACAATGATTTAAACGTAAACGACAAATAATTGAGGTAGTGATTTTTTTTTCCAATTGGTATTTGAAAAACCACGGTTTGCGGGGAATCTCGGGTTGTATATCTCCATAAAATTTACCCTTTATGGATTTAGAGATTTGCCATGCCTTGGACCAAGATTTAAACAGAATTAGAGGAAGAGTAGTACAAATGTCATGGGAAAAAATCTCAGAGTGGGCAAGAGAGCCAGTGAGAACAGCATTTTTGGCGCATGAATCAGCTGACTCATTACCAAGAATACCGACATGACCGGGAATCCAAGCTATGACGACCTTAATACCAAGTTCATGACATTGAAATAGCAAATCTCTAATTTTTAAAATTATAGGGAATCTTGACTTAGATCTGAAAGGATTAGATAAAATGGCTTGAAGGCAGCTTTTTGAGTCAGAGAAAATTATGGAGTTATTTAACTTATGAGACAAAACAAATGAAATGGCTTCGAAAATAGCAATTGATTCACCTGTAAAAACGGATGTAACAGATGGGCACTTATAATTTAAAATAATTTTTGAATGAGGAATCCAAACAGCAACTCCTACAGGGCTATCATCGGAGACTTTGGAAGCATCAGTGAATATAGTATTCCAATTATTATAATTCGAGGAAACTTTTTGGACAAACATCTTTTGCGGTTCTAAGGTATTTTTGTGAATTCCAAAGTCCAGAATGATCTCCGGATGGAATACCAGGGCATTATAAGGCACCGAGTATAGATATAAAATACGGTTTTGAAAAAGTGGGCTAGAAAGACGAGTGAATTGAAGGTAGGCACGAAGAAGACAAGGAAGTTCAATATTAGAACGACGACTACAAGAGTCAAAGATGGATGATAATTGGTCCAGCTTACCAAGGAGGGGATGCTCAGAATTTTGCACAAGTTTAAAAATAAATCTATTTGCCAGAAATTGTCTTCGAATCGAGAGGGGAGGTTCAACACACTCAACTTGCATGGCATTTATTGGTGACGACTTCATCGCCCCAAGAATAATCCGTAAACACTTTGATTGGATTTTATCGAGTTTTTGAAGGCCAGATTTGTTACAAGGATCTAATAGGAACATACCATAATCAAAATGACTACGAACTATAGCATTGTAGATCAGTTTTTGAGAATATGGGTGAGCACCCCACCAAACCCCAGAAAGAGAACGAAGAACATTAACGTTTCTTTCGCATTTTTGTGAAACAAAGTCTGTGTGAGCAATGCCTGATAATTTTTGATCTAACCAAACTCCTAAAAATTTAACAGTGTTTACCTGAGAGATATTTTCACCGTTAACTTTAATGTCAACAGGAGGAACAAACTTTTTTTTTGTAAACACAACTACAGAGCTTTTAGATGCTGATAAGGACAAACCGTGTTGTAGAAGCCAATCAGATAGATATCCGAGGGCGGAATTTAGACGGTTACTAGCCTCATCTAGAGATTTTCCAGAAAAGTATAAAGCTAAATCATCAGCATACTGCAATATTTGACAAAATGAATCAGTAGAAAAATGTAAATCATAAGTATAAAGACTGAATAGGAGAGGACTCAAAACTGAACCTTGTGGTAAGCCTTTCCAGATAGTCTTAGGGAGAAGAGAGGAATCTTGAGTTTTAATAGAGATGGTTCTCTCCATCAATAAATTACAAATGAAACGGACCAATTTTATAGGAAGGTTCAACTGATGCACAAGTTTATCCCTGAGCACCGGGAGCAAAACATTATCATACGCTGAGGCTATATCCAAAAAAGCTCCTACTAAAAACTGCTTACTTATCAAAGAAATACGAATATCAGAAATTAATATACTAAGACTATCCATTGTGCTCATACCTTTACGGAACCCAAACTGGGATGAGGGCAACAAGTTCCTATTTTCCACAAACCACTCAAGTCGATGCTTCATCATATGTTCTGCAACCTTGCACAAAACAGACGACAAAGCAATAGGCCTGTAGCTATTTGGGTCTGACGGGTTTTTGTTTGGTTTAATGACCGGAATTATTATTTGATGTTTCCACGGTTGGGGAACCAAACCGCACTCAAAAAAGGAATTAACGAGATCCAAGTAATATTGCTTTGTACTTCTTGAGGCGTTTTTCAAGAATGAGTAAGGGATCCCATCTGTACCAGGAGAGGAATCAACAAGACCGTCAAGTGCCATTCGAAGTTCAGAAAAAGAGAATGGGGCATCAAAATCATTTTCGGAAGTGAGAAAAGCCGGAGAAGAGGGAAAAGAGTCAAAATTTGGAACTGAAGGCGGAGCCAGTTTATCCGAGAAAGATTCGATCCAGGAAGAAGGATCGTTAGCTGAAATATCAAAAGTATTACAAGAGCCTCTATATCTTTTGATTTGCTTCCATACTAGGGAAGAAGGGGAACAGGGAGATAAACTTTGACAGTAGCGAAGCCAACCATCTTTTTTCTTTTTGGAAAGAAGTTTCTTAGCAGTGGCGGCTTTTCTTTGATACACTAAGAAATTTTGAAGAGTCATTGAATTAGAATAATTAACCTCTGCTATTTTCCTTTCCTTGACAGCTGAAGTGCATTCAGAATCCCACCAAGGAGTTGAAACTTTGAATCTGTAGGGTTTTTTAAGAGGAAAATTTACATCAGCACTAGAAATAATGGAGTCTACAAATTTGGAATAGCAATCAACAAGATTGTTTCTGTCAGGAGGGGGAAGAGATGGTAACTTATTTTCTAGAGAATCTGAAAAAGAAGACCAGTTTGCATCGTTTAATCTATACTTAAGAGAGGGATTAAAATTACGCATTGGTACTACTCTGTCAGAGATAGAGACAATAATAGGAAAATGGTCACTACCATAAGAATGAGACAAGATACTCCAGGAAAGAATGGAAGCAAGAGAGGCAGAGCAAACTGTGATATCCACAGCTGAGTTAGGGTTTTGAGAAGGACGAACTCTCCTAGTGGGGGAACCGTTGTTAATAACACATAGATCAACTTCATCAAAAATTTCAAGGAGGGCCCGACCAAAGTAATCATCATGGCTCGAGCCCCATGAGCGATGATGAGCATTTAAATCACCCATAAAAATTATTGGAGTTGGTACTGAGGAAAATATACATAAAAGGTCTGGAATTAGCCTAGAATGAGGATGAGGGATGTATGCAGAGAGGAAAGTAATATTAAAAGCCCTAACAGCGACTATATTAATGTCAGGAGGAGTAGGGGGAAGAGGAATAAAAGAGAAAGGAAGGGAACGCCTAACAAGAAGGGCACTACCTGCATACCCATCAGCCCTATCATCTCGAAGACAGGAGTAACCTGAGACCCGAAAGTGAGAACCAGGCACCAACCAAGTCTCCGAAACGGCAATGACTGAGGGGTGAAATTTATTTATTAAAAATAAAAGTTCAGGCTTCTTCGGCCGAATGCTTTGAATGTTCCACTGAAGTGTGGAGACTAGATCCATCATTATTATTAAAGAGAAGCAAAGAAAGTTTCTGGGCAACGTGGGGCGGTAAAGAGAAATTATCACGGGAAACTAAACTAATAATTAAAGATAAAAGTATTTCTAAGAGGCTATCCTCTTGAGGTGATTTTGGGGATGAAGAATTTTGAGAAAGAAGAGAGAAACCATTGGGAAAGGATGAAGGATCTTCAGCAACAATGGATCTATGGGCAGTTTTGTCATAAGACTTGCCTAGAGGAGCCCTAAGCTTAGGAGAGGAAAACACAGTTTTTTTGTACGAGGTAGGAGGAGTAAGGCAAGTAGATTGGGAAGAGGAGTAAGAAGATTGGGTTGGTAAGTTTTGGGAGACTTCGGAATATAATTTTTTAACACCAGGAATGGATCGAGAAGCCTCTTCATATGAGAGATTTTCCTGAGACATTAATAATTTGATCGATTTTTGCCTACCTTGCTCAGGACAGTTACCGTAGAAGGCAAAGTGACGGCCCAAGCAATGGATGCAAGTGGCCTTGGCCTCAACCACGTCACAACTGTCACCAGTGTGAGGTTGTGAGCACCTAAAGCACCTTGCCTTGGACCGACACTGTGCCTTAACGTGCCCAAAGCGGCAGCAATTTTGGCATTGGATAGTGGGGTATTGATATACCTCCACTGGCAGAGATGTGTGATATAAAAATATTCTTTGGGGAAGAATCTGTCCCTTGAAGGTTACGACTATTGTCTGTGTAGGGATCCAGGAGGTCGTGCCCTCCTGTTTATTTTTTCTGTTTAATCTACGTGCTTTCAAAACGATTCCACACCCATCTGGAAGAATGACAGATTCTACGAATTCGTCCATCGACATATCGACCGGCACTTGACGGACGATACCAATTTTGGTAATGTTATATGATGGAATCGAGACTGTATATTTTGGTATTAAAACAGGGTTGGAAAGGAACTTATTGGCCGCCTCACCAGAGGTGAATTCGACAGAGATTTTGTTTCTGCCCACTTTTTTAATGCCGTCCCTACAAATATTTTTAATATTATTTTTATTTAAAAATTGCCCAAACTTAATCGGACGAATTATTGTCCCAGCAGCAAAATCAGGTTCGGATCGGGAAACGTGGACTAAAAAGGGACCTTTTTCTAACTGGCTATATGATCTTATGCCCTCTTTCAGAGAAGGGTGAATGTATAAAGTTTGGATGGCCGCAACAGCCATATCTTTATTGATAATAGTTTTTTTTGGTACAACCTCGATTGTTTCTGAGTCAATCATGTGTCGTCGCTTACCAACCGTCGTGTTTGAGTATGAAATAGCGTCAGGAGGGTCAGGAGGATCTGGAGGGGGAGGAGGATGGTCCATGCCTATTAAAAAAAAAATTAATTAGAGAATAAAAAACACTGAAAACTGCGAAGAAATATCAAATTTCTGTTATGTTGTTATAATGAAGATTTGGAAAAAAATTATCTCTCCAGCACGACTGACAGCTATCAATCCAGAAAAAAATCTCAACTTCAACTTCAACTCTTCATTAATGGCATTTGTAAAAAAAGGTTGGGGTAAGCACTGTAAGCAGGAATGACTGTCATTCGAAATGATAGTTGCTTGGCATTGACAGTTGAACTTTTTTTTTTTTCTATTTTCCCTTTAGAGAAAGCTAAAGTCACTCAACCATATCGCCTAGTCTTTCGTCCATGTTTTCTTGCGAAATTTTTTTCAATAATAATGAAAAAATTTTTTAAAATTCATTTCTTTCGTATTCGAATGTCATAGCTGCTTCTTTTTATTTTACTGTCTTTCGTAATAAGCCCATTAATTTTTTTTCCATATCCTTTTTTGTACTTTGAAGTGGCTCCTGCTTACTGATAATTTCGTTGTTTCATATGTAAACCTAAAACCCTGAATAGTGATTATACACAACATATCGTCATGATCGTAGAACAATGTCGGATTTGTCAAAAATACGAAAATCACTTTTTACAATATTTGGAAACTACATCATGAATACTTGATTACTACATAAACAAAAAAAAATATACATATTGTGGATTTCAAAATAACCAGTCGGTAAAATGGCGGATTTGAAAAGCGCTCATAGTAAAATGACGGATTTACGCACTCTCCTTTGTACGAGGCGCTGTGGCCGGCCGCCGCTCCCTCCCGCCGCCGACAGATCCGCACACGCATCATTGTTCGTTGAAATCAAGCACGCGTTGCATCGATTTCGTTTATTTTCGTAATTTATTGCACTAGTTGAACTTTAAATCCTTTCACGCCTAGTTTTTATCATGATATATTATAAATTGAGACTCAATGAAGTCAGGATGATCAAAATTTATGTTGAAACTTGTGGAGCAAACAAACAAGGATACACAAAAAACTAATTTTAAAAATGAAGATTACAATGATGAGGACGACTTCATACCAGGAAGTCCATATAAGTTATTGAATTACATTTAACCATTTATTCCACTTAAATCTTGTATTTAAACCAAACTTCAAAAGATACACAAATTAAAGCGTCGCGCGTCGGTTCAAATTATCCGTCTGTTTTCTACGGAATATTATCAATGTACTTAAAATTTATTTTTTACGGAAAAATAATGTTTGCCACCTGACAGTTAAATTTTTGTGTTTGTAGTATATTTAACGATGTTTGAATTTTCAAGGTGTACGTGATTATATTACATTTTTCTATGGATATGATAACGACGATTGATCAGAACCGACGTTATTCTATGCACCCGCTTGTCTATCAGAGAGTCACATGTGATAATCCTACTTTATTCTTTGAATTAAAATTCACTTCCGCCTTTTTTCGTTTGAAAAAATGGTAATAATTCCCATTTATTTTATGTTTTTTATTAAGGTTATTAAGGTTTTGGTCTACCAGTTGGATAATTTCCATTGCCATATTTTTTGCTGGGTGAGGAGCTTCTGCAAACCTTACCGGACGCTCTGTCTCTTTATCTCCTAGTTCGGGGGGGTTACCCTCTTTTTGCCTCATAAAATGCGGCTGCTTCTTGTATCCTGAGGTCAAGAGGAAGTATCCCCGCCAACACCAGTGCTGAGTGTAGAGAAACCGTACGGTACGATTTGCAGAGCTTCTGAGCAAAACCCCTGTGCACCGCGTTGAGCTACTTGCGCACTCCGACCTTCTCGGCTGCAGGTGCCCACACCGCCGATGCGTACATAATTATTGGCTCTATCATAGTTGTATATATTGAGCGAATGACGACCGTATGCACCCCCAATCGACCTTAGCAGCTTTGGAGAGCTGTTTGTAAATGTCAAGGGCCTTACGGCACTGTACCGCGACTTGCGTTTTAAAAGTAAATCGGTCGTCGATGGTTAGTCCTAGAATCTTGACCTCACGCGACATGCGGACGCTGACTCCTTCTATGTTCAGCAGTGGGGTGTCGTACTTAAGTTTCTTGGTCAGAACCATTGCGCAAGTTTTGTGCGGCGCAAACTTCAACTTATTTCTGACTCCCCACTGCTAAACGTAGGCGAGGGCCGCGTTAGCCTGCCTCGAAACGTCAAGTCCAGTGTCTCCATCAAAGATCATACACACGTCGTCAGCGAAAGCCTGCACGTACACACCCATTTGCTCCAATTCCCGAAGTAGAGGGTCCAGCAGAAGGTTCCATAAGATGGGATCACCGATTGACCCCTGCAAGCAATGAGATGATCCGGAAAGTTTCCTAATTCTAGACACTTGTTGTTAAGGGCAAGGGATGCGTCCAGGTCCTAGTAGATAGCTCTGCTACAGATATCTGCTGTGAAGCTGCGCGTGTGTTCCCGGGGCCTTCTTTGGGTTGAAACCTCCCGCCGTGGTCTTTAGCTCCAGCAGTGTAAACGGTGGATCATGACTCTCATCATGTTCCCACTCGTTTACCCGATTTGCCGCTTCTCTGGCACGGCGATGATCTTCGTCGTCAGTTTCCTCTAGGTCTTGTGGGTAGAATGTCTCCGCTAGTAAGTTCGCTGACTCTTTTGGGTTCCAAAATGCACCTTCTTTGGTTAAGGTCAAGTCTTCTTGTCTCCTGATGGTCCTACGGATGATACGGTAAATACCGTCCCAAACTCCTTCCCTGTCCTGTCTTCTACAGAATTCTTTCCAGCTTTCTATTTGGGCTTTCTTGGCTTGGCACTCATATCGCTGGCTCCGGGCAATGAAGCGGTAATATCAAAAATCAGTTTTTACAGGAGAAATAAAAGAAGCTAATTTTTTTATAGTGCAGCGTACAGTGATCCAGAACAGGCGTGCAAAACGTCAAATGAAAGCTATTTTTGTTACCTATTTAACCTTTTAAAAATAATTGTATTGGTATAAATATTTAATGAAATAATTGAAAAAATGTATAATACAAATTATAGTCGCTATTGTTTCAATTGCAACATCTTTAATGACTTTATAAATACATCAACCACTGAGATTCAGGACTATAAGAATATAATACGACGTATTTTCCGCTTTAGATCTCGAGCGTACCAGCCGATTACCACCTTCTTCAGGGAAATTTTATAGCCAAAGCTTAGCTGTATCATCCACTAATCGCTATTTTAGAATCCTATCAATGAGTCATATTTTTATGTAACCATTGTAATAGACTCACTTTGTAATGTGATTTATTTTTATTTTTAACCATTTTAGACAGTATTCTATGAAATTAATATTTTTAATAGTGTTACTACTACCTAATTTTTGTTTAATAAAATTTTAAATGATAATGACTTTCTATAAAAAAAAACTTTTCAAATCACATATTTTTTTATTAAATATTAAACTTTGGAAAAGAACACAAAAACACTTAAAAAAGAAAAAATACTATTCTACCTTAATTTGAATGAAATCACATAATTTTAATTAGCTGTTATACTTTGCAAACAAAAATAAAATGGTCAAAACCTTAAAAAGAAAAAAAAGTATTATGTTACTTTAATTTGAATCATCACTTTCAATATCGGTTTCTTCTTCAGAGTTCCCAACACAATGCAAATTGTTATAAAATGTATGATAATGTTTCGGGATTCCTTCAGTTTTGCAGAGACTCATCAAATCATCGTAAAGTGGTTTTGGTAAGGCGATTGGCTCTCTGTACAGATTTCTCAGTTCATCTCCTGAAACATCAGTCACTGGCGTCTTTTTTGGTCTTCCTCTTGAAGATCTGGTGTTTGATGCAGTATTTAAAGAAATATATTCATCATCAAAGTTATACTTTAAATAAATAACATCTGGATGCGCTCGAGTAATCTTGATTTCGTGAATCTTTGTCCACATAACTTTTTCATTAGTTTGGTCTGCCCGCAACCAGTGTCTTTTGTCCATTATCTCCTTTAAATCGAAGAAATTATGTTGTTCCATTTCCTTAAGATGAAATTTTTCAACATTGATCTTGGCATTCATGATTACGCCATACATTTGATCAGGAGTATAAATCGTGTGGTTCTTTTTTGCGCGTTCGATAAGAGAATGCATCGAATCTCCTTCAGACTGTCCTATGTATTATGTCAACTCCATACTTTTTGGACAAATATAAATAAAGAGCAAAGATAATCCTATTTTTAATCTGTCCAGCACAACCATCAGAATAAAATATAAAATTCTTGATACCACGTTGGCTCTCAGTTTCAATGAAATTTAGGACGCAACTGCCGATTTCATTAGCACCCCTTTTGGCCACTTGGGTTAGGTTAGGTTAGGTTAGGTTTTTTTTTTTTTTTTTTTTTTCTATTCGACCGCGGACATCGTAGTCTGCGCTTTTGTTTAATAGTTTTTATTATTTGATTACAATATTATTATTTTTTGTCTGCAGTTGTGGTGCTCCTGTGTCGGACACACATTTTCCTTATATCTAATTACTACAAATAGTTTTATTATTTTATACTTGCTAGTCTACTCATATCGTCTACGTCTACTATAGATCGACGGTATCCGTTCACGGACATGACGAACGCATCTGCGTCGTTTAGCTCAACCATATCTTAGGGAACTCTGCGACCAGATGCGCAGCGCCACCGTCGGCGGGACCTCTACGTGAGTTTGAAAGACTCGTGCTGCCATGAAGTTTTACATTTTTATTTTTGTTCGCAGAGTTTACAGGCCGAGTTATGGTCTGGGTGCGGATAGGAATACGAATAGGAGTTGGAATGGGGTTTTATTAGTGGTTGTTATTGGGGTCTTCTGACCAGGGATTTCGCCAGCCCAAGCAGAGCATCTACAACGGCTGAGTCTCGATGCTGCATTGCTGACTTTAAGTTGTAATCGACGACCGCTTTAATCGACGCATCCATTGCTCTCTTTACAAGGCGGCCTGTTGCGTCATCGGTGTCGTCGGAGTAATAGACACAGCTGACAGTATGTCTCGACACCGCCACCACCGCGTGGGAGATGCTGTCGTGGACTTGGAGCCTCCTGGATTTAGTGTTTATGATGATAACGCTGGCGCAGGTCAGCCCCTGAGCTTCGTGTATGGTTAATGTGCGCGACCCTTCACCGGACCCATATCCCTGGCTAATAAGAGAAGTTTTCTCTTCTTGCGTGTGAACCAGGAACAGGGTGTTTTGGGCAGTGCTCGAAATTTGCGCACCTGTGTAACCTTTCACTTGCAGGGAGTGAACCTGCGACAGCGACGACTTGGAGGAGTATATACCGGAGTATATCTCACTCAGTGTGAACGCCAGATCCATTGGGCTGCGATGTGTGCAAAGTAGCTCCTGAGTGATGCCAGTAACCAGGTTTGGACGAGTATACCTTAATTCGAATAGGTTTTCTCTGTCCAAAAATGGGAGCTGGTTTATGTCTCCGATGAGGACAAGCTCACTTGCTCCAGACAACTTTACTGCCATAACTATGGCCCCAAAGTGGTTCATAAGAGCCTCATCTACCATAAGACGGTAGCATTTCTTGTGGTTCTTGAACCCGTTGACTAAGATTGACGCCATAGTGCGCACCTTTGACTTTACTCGGTCTCCTAAACGGTGAGCAAGCTTTTCTCTAAGATCTTTGGCAGCTACAGCCGTCGTAGTGGCTACGACGTCCTTGTCCTTGTCGAAGTGTTTTACCACCCAGGTGGTTTTACCACATCCCCGCACCCCATTTACCCACCTGATACTGGGTATCGCCCAACATTCCTGCGATGCTGACGTGTCCGAAGTTCCCGCAATGGACCCTGCCATTTCGAGAATCTTATCGTCTAGCATGACTTTGGTACATTTGGCGGTAACCACTATCGGGTCATCTTCCGATGTTTTAAATTTTATCTTGCCTAAACGCTCCGTTTCCTCCACGTCCAAGGCAACAAAACCGCACTTCACGCTGTAGGCTGCCATGTACGACCCCATCATTTCCCCTTTAATGACTACAGAATTGGTGTTGTCGTACACCGCAGCCTCTGCCTCCTCAAGCAGGACCTTCAGTAGGCCCTCTGTTTCTCTTTGGAAGGTCAGATGGATTTTCTTGCATGTCATGAGATTGACCTATTGAGTCGCTCTCACAACTGCAACGTACTCGAGGAAGGCACTCTTGACTTGATCTATAGTGCCTGAGTTTACTGCGAGGGTCGGTGGGCTGACATGCCATTTGTCGGCTCTTGTTGGTGTAGGCTTCTGTGGTGTTGGTTCTTTATCCTTTCTTCTGAAGAACCTCTCCACTGCTGTTTCCTGCTTGTGCGATGGTGATGCGTGGCTCGTGCTTGGGAGCAGTGCACTGAGAAAAGTGCCGATGGGTTTCAGGCGACTTCTCTTTTTGGCCCGATCCTCCGGGCTAGTTGTTTTATTCTGCTCCTTTGCAGCTTTCTCGGCGGCCGCCTTCAGCTGAACCCTTTCCGATCCGCTTTGGGTGGTCGGGCTTGTTACGGGGATAGTCGCGGTGGCTGTAAGGTGTCTCGGGGCTTTCAAGGAAATAGAGAGTTTCCCCTCTGTCCTCATAGACGACTAGCTCGTGATGTTCTGATGCTTTTAAACATCCGTAGCGGTCTGCGACGTTTCCCCTCTCCCCTCCGACCATCATCGCATCAACACTTATGGTACGGCCCGTGACTGCCGCGTATTCCCCTGCCTCTCTGATCTTTTGAAGCAGCGCGCTTGCCTGAGCGAATGGAGTCTCCTCCCTCCACTCCAATAGTGCGATCGTCTTTTTTTTTCGATCGCAATAGACGGCATCGGTGTGTAGCCAATTCTACTTGAGGCAGAGAAGCATATTTACTACCTGATATGGTATGGTTGTTTTGGAAGTGCTTCCGTTGATCAAGGCGGCAAGACCTGGTGATATGGGAATACGGGTTAGGTTAGGTTAGGTTAGGTTTTTTGGAGGAGGAGTGGGGAATCCATCATGGACGCCCACACTGCTCCTCAATGAGAACAGTCTGGGCAGTGCCGGACTCCTACCGGCTAAAACCACACTCCTGCCATGCGAAAATCCCCTGCTGCACAAGTTTTGCAGGGTTGTTATTAGGGTCTGTAGGCTTTTGATTTCTGTTATTTTAAATTATATGTTGTAAAATAAGGATAAAAATAATTCTTAAAAAAAAAAATGTTGTTAATATTTCATTTATAATATTACATCATTATTAAATTGTTGTCATAATTTCTTATAAAATAAATAAATACTAGTAATATACAATAACAAAATTTACTTATAATTACGTCAGATATCAGTTATTTGTTCCGTCTATTGGCAGATTGAACAATTTTTATTATATATTCCGTAAAGTATTTTCTCGTCTTTCGGTCGCTTAATAAGAGGCAAAGATTATTTTTATTTACTGGCAAATCGACTCTCATTTCTAAATCGTGCCTGTGGGAGGAATACACAGGACACTCCGTTAGGAGATGGAGGACTGTCTCCTGCTTGTCGGGGTCGCAGGTGCACGCTGGATTCTCCTTGCACCTGAAACGAGTCAGGTATTCGGCAAACCCACCGTGCCCCGTTAGGGCCTGGGTCAGCTCCCGGGTCATCCCTATCTTCCGCACCGTCCTGTACGCATCGATCACGCATGGGAAGAATAACTTCGTCGTGGCCGCCGTTTCCCCAGTACGATACCTCCGGTTCCATTCGCCCAGCGTATCCATACGGATCATTCGCTTAACGAATGAAACCGGGCATTTGTCGTAGTGGGGTTGCCGCTTATACCTCAGGGCAGCCTCCTTTGCGAGCGAGTCGGCTCTCTCGTTACCCTCCAGCCCCGCATGAGCTTTGATCCAGAACAAGGAGACGCTCTTGTTCTGGATACTGCTGCGGCGGATGGCGTCCCTTGTTTCCACTGCGAGGGCGTGGAGGGCTTCGGGGTTCACGATGGTTTGGAGAGCTGCCATTGAGTCACTGTAGATAGCGAACGCCGTCTCGTTTCTTCGGAGGACTTCCTTCGCGGCTTCGCAGAGGGCAAGAAGCTCAGCCTGGTAGACGGTACTATAAGACGGCAGCGCAAGCTTGAGGGACTTTACTTCGGCCTGGTCGGTCCACACGGACAGTGCCGCCCCGACCTTGCCCTCAATTTTGCTGCCGTCTGTGAAGATTCTCACCGCGTAGTTGCAGTGGTCATTATATTACTCCTCGTCCACCAGGCGTCGCAGTTCAATGGACCTCTGCGCCGCTGGATGTGGCATCTCTAGTGCCGATGCCACTCGCTCGATCTCCCTGTCTCCCAGCGCTGGATGGGGTAACCCCCTCTTGGCCTCATAGAGTGAGGCAGCCTCTCGGATTCGGAGGTCGAGAGGGAGTATCCCAGCCAGGACCAGTGCCGAGTGTAAGGAAACCGTGCGATAGGCCCTGCACAGTTTCTGTGCGAAGCTCCTCTGGACGGCGTTCAGCTTCTTCTGGACTCCAATTTTGGTTGCGGCCGGCGACCACGCACTCGCCGCGTACAGGATGATGGGTTCGACTGCAGCTGTATAAATACAGCGGATGACCTCAGGATGTAGACCCCAACTGGCCCTTGCGGCCCTCGATAACTGCTTATAAATACCGATGGCTCGGGAACAAACGTTTGCGACGTGGGTGTTAAAAGTCAACTTGTGGTCGATGGTGAGTCCTAGCAGTTTTATTTCTTCAGACATGCCAATGTCCACCCCACCCATTCTATCATGCTTAAGTTTGCGCGTTATCAGCATAGCTTTGGTTTTGTGCGGGGCAAACTTAAGCTTGTTTGCGACACCCCATGCGCGCACGTACTCAAGGGCGACATTGGCATCCCTTTGGACCTCAAGCGCCGTCTCCCCATCGAACACAAGGACGACATCGTCCGCAAACGCCTGACAGTAGACCCCCATACTCTCTAGCCCCTTAAGCAGCGGGTCCAGCACCACGTTCCATAATATGGGACCACTAATGGACCCCTGGACGCATCCCTTCTCGGTCCTGGATTTATGCTCCGCTCCCGCGTACCTGACTTTCACCACTCTCTCGGACAAGTAACTATCGAAGACCCTTCTCAAGTTCACAGGACACTTTTCCTCAGCCAGACGCACTCGTATAATCGGCCACCAAGCGCTGTCGAAGGCTCCCTCTATGTCCAAGGACGCAATCGTGACAAGCCTCTTTGCTTTGAGTCTGCCACGAATGTGCCCCATGAGTGTATAGAGGGAATCCTCAGTGCTCTTTTGGGGCATGAAGCCGTACTGGCGAGTACTCATCCTGGGCAACAAATGGAACTTGAGTCGGGCTACGAGCATCTTCTCGTATATCTTGCCGAGTACAGGCAAAAGACCAATTGGCCTGTATGATTTCGGAGTGGTGTAGTCTTCTTTCGCGGGTTTGCGGAGCACAACGACTGTTGCCTCTTTCCAGGACCGTGGAAAGTATCCATGCGCCAGGCACTTGTTCATCAAGCGCAGAACTAGTTCTGGGTCTAAATGGATCGCGTGGCCCCATATGTCCGCCGTCAGACCGTCGAAACCAGGGGCTTTTTTGGGGTTGAACGAGGAGACTGCTCGCCTTAACCACCGCCACCCATTCGCCTGAATGGTGTATCTTTGGAACGGGTGCACCAATTTAAATATTTAGGGCATTGGGTAACAGCTGACCTGAGGGACCATGTCGACATCGAAAGGGAGCGAAGGGCACTGTCTAAAAGAGCAAATATGATAGCCCGTAGGTTTGCACGGTGTTCAAATGAGGTCAAAATCACACTTTTTAAAGCTTTTTGCACTTCATTGTACGCGTGCAGCCTATGGGTTTCCTACACACAAGCGGTTTACAGTGCCCTCCGTATCCAATACAACAACGCGTTCAGGGCGGTGTTGGGGCTGCCCCGCTTCTGTAGTGCATCGGGCATGTTTGCGGAAGCGCGCACCGACTGTTTTCACACCACCATGCGCAAGCGGTGCGCGTCCTTGGTGCGCAGGGTGCGGGGCAGCTCCAATACAGTTCTGGCGATGATTGCTGGCAGAATTGATTGCCCTTATATCGGACATTGCTGTAGCAGACATGTTACTAACTATGTCCGATAGTGTAAATGTATTTTCTAATGTGTGTGTGTTCTGTTTTGTGATTGTTATATGGGTGCTATTAGTTGCCTGAAATAAATGCTTTTTATTTTATTTTTATTTTTTTATTTTTTTTTTAACTCGTCGAGAGTGAACGGTGGATCCCAGGGTTCAACTTGGTTCCTCCCGTTCACCTCTTCCGCTCTTTGCCGCACCTTTTTATGCTCCTCGTTATCCCCCTCTGGACGGTCTTTCGGGTAAAACATTTGTGCTAGGTACCTCGCTGACTCTTCGGGGTCTAAAGTCTTTCCACCCCTCACCATCGGTACGTTCTCCTCTCTCTTTTCTGTCCTCCGGATCACCCTGTATATTCCTTCCCACAGGCCTTCTCGGTCTTGTTTCTCACAGAAACCCTTCTAACTCTTGACCTGCGCCTTGACTACTGCTTTTTCATACTCTTCCTTCTGTTTCAGGTACTCCTCAACAACCTTTGGTCTACGGACCGGCGCTGCACATTGGATCCTCCGCTTCTTGGTAACAACCTGCTTCTTCAGGCTGGCGAGTTCGTCGGACCACCACGGCACGGTTAACTTCTCTACTGTCTTCTTTT
The DNA here is from genome assembly GCA_949316375.1 of Mythimna vitellina. Taxonomy (NCBI): domain Eukaryota; kingdom Metazoa; phylum Arthropoda; class Insecta; order Lepidoptera; family Noctuidae; genus Mythimna; species Mythimna vitellina. Next base: position 112,222 of record OX438691.1, on the reverse strand, counting down.
TGGGCATCACTTTGGTACAGGTGTTTCGTACCGCCGTTGTCAGTTCTTCGACTACCAGGTCTAATTTGTGCACGCTGTCGATCTGATCGAGCAGGCTTACAGTCAAATTGTTGTTTTGCTTAATCAGGACCAGTTTCTTACGAAACTGGTCCCAATTTGCCTTCTTTGTGTTATAGATCCTGGTAGTCCGTTGCACCGTGATGCCCACAGACTTTTCGAGGTTTATTTTGAACTCTATGCCGTTGTGGTCCGACCCCGTCAGGTCATCAACGACACGCCAGCCGTCGGTCACCGACAGCATATCCGCTGTGCAGGCTGTGACGTCGACGCAGCTCGTGTAACGCCTGTTACCACGAACTACGTCGAAGGTTGGAGTTTCCCCTCTGTTGAGTATTTGCAGTCCAAGCTGGTCGAGAGCTCCCAACATCTCGTCGCCTCTGCTATTGGTCTCACTACTGCCCCACCAAACACTCCAGGCGTTGGCGTCTCCTCCCACAATGAGCTTATGCAGGCCGACTTCGCGTTCCACCATCCTAAGGGTGTCCAGGTATGGCCCCAAGGGCTGGTCTGGCTCGAAGTAGAACGAGACCAGAGTTAGTTTCCAGGCACCGGTTCGGATCCCCACCACGACGATATTGTCCGTGGTGAGTTCTGGGTACTTTCTAACGGTGAGTTTTGGGTCAAAGACAGCTATGGCCGCTTTGACAGTCCCTTCTCCTTGCCTGGTGCTCTGGAAGATCCGGACGCCTCTGGTCCCGCTCATCCTTTTAGCGTTGCCCACATAGGGCTCCTGGATCAGCGCTGCGGTGGCTTTGCGCTGTTCGGCCTCGATCATAAGCTCATGGTTCGCCAGTCTCTTCCTTTGAAGATTAACCTGGACTATTTTGTGCGCCAGTGTGTCCACTGGGACCACCTTAGCAGTAAGCGACGGACGCACGTGCTAGCCTGTCCCACCTGCCTCGAACAGGACACTCGGGGTTGAACGCGTTGTGGTCCGTCTTCTCCATCCTCGCCTTGACGCAGTTGTGGCATTTTGGGCAATCCGCCTTTAGCCACTGGGCACACTCTGCACGCAGGTGTGGGCCTCCGCAATGGCTGCATAAGTCGGCCGGTTCATTACAGAGTCGCCGACTATGCCCGTACCCTAAACACCTCGTGCACTGCACCAGTGGCGACTGGTCGTCAACGAAGACGGTCTGAAGATCTATATGCGCTCTTCCCTTATCGAGCATCCTGTTATAGATAGTCGGGGACGTACTGACTATCACGTTCTGGGTCTGGGGGTTCCTGGAGTTCTTTTTATATTTTATCACGAGTCGGTCCTCCCCGTTGTCGAGGCCGCGAAAGACATCCCGGTTTTGATTGCGTAGCGCCCCCAGCACTTCCTCGTCAGAGTAGATGCGGAGGACGCCACGAAAAACCAGCAGTGGGTCTTTGTTTTTCACCTCCTCGACAACGAGGTGATCTCCTGCCTTCTCTAATCTTTCTCGTACTTTATCCCTTTCTTCGACCGACCTACATCCCATAACAATCTTCCTGTCCTTTGCCTTTCGCACGCGGTTAGGTTAGGTTAGGTTAGGTTAGGTTAGGTTAGGTTAGGTTAGGTTTTTATTTTTTTTTTATTTTTTTAAATTATTTCAGACACGCCACTCCCTACCCTGAGCAGGGTCGTTGTATAATCGTATTTTAATTATAAATGCGTGAGTTTTAGTTATTATATTTATTGTTTACTGTTTCCTATTTATTATATTACTTTATTTTATAAACTGTGTGGTTTTTTTTTTTTTTTTTTTTTTTCTTTTTTTTTGTTGTTCAATATGTCAAAATTATATTATGTATTTATAATAATAATAATAATAATAATAAAATTTATTTTCAGAATTGCTTCCATATAGTGTTAGTAACAATATTCTTAGCCTAGTGTTAGTAAAGCATTACAAAGTGAAATAATAATGACAGTAGGCATATTAGGCGCTTGCTCTCACGTGCAGGCCTATCAAATGTGCCGTCAGTTCAGAGTCCCATCGGCCGGCACACGCAGTCAGGATGGCGCTGGGGCCGCCGCGTACCCGCGCCAGTAAAGACGCACTTCGCTTTCGTATGACAGCGTGAAAGCCGTCCACGCGCGCCTCCGCGAACATGCCACTCGCGCTACAGTACCGCGGCAACCCCATCAGCACCCTGAAGGCGTTATTATATTGCACACGCAAGGCGTCGTATGTCCTCCGCGTGTATTTAGCCCACAAACTGCACGTGTAAAAGGTCTGGCAGAAAGTTTTAAATAATGTGACCTTGACTTGTTCAGTACACCGTGCGAATCTGCGAGCCAACATATTACAGCGAACAGACAACGCCCTGCGTTCCCTCTCCATATCCATGTCATCTTTAAGGTCCTCAGTGACCCAGTGGCCCAGATACTTGAAGTGAGTGACTTGGTTTAATGGTGTACCATAGAGTGAGACGGGAAGTGCCACTGTGACCTCTTTTCTAGGTGCTTTAAAAACCATAGCCTCACTCTTTTTTACATTGTATCTGAGCCCATGAGCCTCCGCGTACTCTTCACATATACGGAGTAACTTGCGCAACGCACCAATTGAAGGGCTGAGCAGCACCATGTCATCCGCGTAACTGATGTTATTTACGCAAATTCCATCTATATGACACCCGATGCCCGTGCTGCTCAGCTCCTCAATCAGGCGGTCCATATACAGATTGAATAACTTCGGTGAGGTCAACCCTCCCTGCCGCACCCCACACTCCAACTTAAATTCATCCGACTTACTAGCCGCCCATCTAACAGTATTTTTCTGATTTTTGTACCAGTACTTAAATATAGATACGATTTCAGGGGGTAGACTAGTGTCTTGATACATTTTTGTCCATAGCAGGTCGTACGAGACCAAGTCAAATGCCCTGGACAGGTCCAGGAAACACGCGTATACTGGTGTTTTACGCGCGGTGTAGTATTGCACAGTCTGCTTGAGGCACAAAATCGCACTTTCAGTGGATAGACCAGCTCGGAAGCCGAACTGACCATCATGCAGTTTTATATGTTTTGTTAAATAGCCGTCAAGTAAACTGTCCATTACCTTTGCTATAACCGTGGCTAAGGATATAGGCCTGTAGTTAGACCTGTCCGAGACATTTCCAGTCTTATTTTTTATAATGGGGACAACAATGGTATACATGAGATCGTCAGGCAGGTAGGTGTGGTTAATACAGAGATTAAACAGTAAAGCTAGAACTCTAGGCAAGTGTACCCCAGCAAACCGCAGGTGCTCAATGCTGAGGCCATCATGACCTGGAAATTTTCCTCTTTTCATCGATTTGATAACTACATCAACATCCTTTGCAGTGAACCTTACATTGACATCTCCAGGTATAGCCCCAGCATCAGGCACCGGCATAATTTCAGACTGTGCAGGAGTCACAAACGGCTTAACTCTGAAATGCTGCTGAAATAATCCTGCGATGTCATCTGACTTGTGTTCACCATCGATGCTCACGGGCCGGCTAGGCCTTAAATTCAACTTGTTCGTTGATTTCCAAAATTTTGAAAAGTTATTATTGGAATGGTGTCGCGCAATTATATCCATTTTAATTTGCTGTTGGTTATTTTGACACCATTTCAATTTCACCTTAAATAAACGTCTAGACTCAGTCATTTCATTGTATAGCCGGCCAGAGTTAGGTCTGCCATACAACAGCCAGTTCTTATAACACTGCCGAGCCTTACCGTGAGCCTCCCTCACATGTTGGAGTGACGTCACGGATGTCAATCAGTCATAAGCGCTTTGTGTACTTCTCTCAAATAAATAAAGATACAACAGTTTGATTCGAACAATTTTATTGTGAAGCTGATCTTACAACTACAACTTTTACGTGACATTGTTATCGAGTGTATAAGTGTTGTGCAAAATATTAAAAACTTTGAAAACAATATATCCATCTCCAGTTTAATATTGGATTACCCTAAACTCTAAATAAACAATCAAAATTTTATTTGTACAATAGTATAAACTGTGTCCTAACTTTTAGTGTGTGCGCAGCTTTACGCTAATACAGTGACTGGAACCACGCTTTCTAGCTACACCATAACACGCCGTAAAACTGCCATAAACGCGTTTTTTAACATAGCGCCATCTGTTGACATACCGTCGAACTTATTAGAGAGATCGATTGCGCTGAACGTGAACAAGATTGACATGGCTAAATGCGGTGGTTGTGGGAAATTTCTCTCGTCGGCAGAGGCCGCTAATTGCAATAAATGTAAGTGCTGGTACCACAGAGCGTGTGTGGGACTGCCGAATACTGGACAGATAACTACCCCTTGGCACTGCCCTGAATGCAAAAAAAATGTAGTTAGAGATAACCGGGCCGACACGCCGGTAAGGGGGCGTGCTACAGTTGAGCACGAGGACAGCCCTATTGCACTTATAAATACTAGCCCTATAAAAAGTGCCACCCACGCCACGCAAGAGTTCAATTTGGACATCCTCAGGGGGGAGCTAAGTGACTTCAAGGAGGACTTTTTAAAATCAGTAAGAAAAGAATTTCAACTCCTTCGCGATGATTTGGCAGATTTGAGATCATCTATAATCGCCACAAATGATAGAATGAGTCGTCTGGAGGAAAGGGTGGTTTTAATTGAAAATAAACAGGCTCTTCCACAAGCATCACTATCATCAGGGGTGGATGATTTAATCAACCAACTAAGGAGCGATATAAACGATCGCGATCAGGAGTTACTCGGCAACGACCTCCAAATCTCTAATATCCCAGAGTCCAACGGTGAAAATCCCACCAACACAGTTATGTTGGTTGCTGCGAAGCTTGGCGTCGCTATCGAGGCGCGCGACATAGTGAGCGCCGAGCGAGTCGGGGGCAGGCGCATCAACGCGACGCAGGCGACGGCGCCGGTGGAGACTCGTCCTCGCTTCCTCGTCGTGCGCCTCGCGCGCCGCGACCTACGGGATGAACTGCTGCAGGGGGCGCGAGTGCGGCGCGGCATGACCACGGCTGACCTCGGTATGCCTGGCTCTGCGAAGCGCTTCTACGTGAACGAGCGCCTAACAAAAATTAACAGGGAGTTGTTTCGTTGCGCTCGTGAGGCAGGCAGTCGCTTGGGATGGCAATATGTGTGGTCGAAGCGCGGCCGTATTCTTGCCCGGTGCAAGCCCGGGGACGCAATTTATCACATTCGCTGTGAGGCGGACTTGCAGCGCATCTTCACGGCGGCACCGAGTAGCGGCGGCGGCGGCAGTACGCTTTAAAAACTTAATTTTTTACTCGACTCTGCGACCACAAAGAAAGGGTTATGTTCTTTTGTTTGTGTTTCAGTTAATCTTCTTTATTATTCAGGATGTTTTTTTAAAAGCGCTGGTCTCTAAAGCCAAGCAATCATTTATTATTATATTAATTTTAAACATTATCATACAGATTTTGAATAGAAGTTTTGCTGTACTGAGTCTCATTACTTCCACTATTTCATCATTGTTTTTCTTATATTGCAGTTATCTATTTTGTTTCTTAGTAGTAGGTATATGTCTCATGACACACTTTTGCAACATACATGAAAACCAGTTTTATAACACTACACATATTTACATACATCAAATTATAACTAAACTTTACACTATTTACATATTATTTACAATACGACTAAATCGAATACTACTATTTTATGTAATTATTGAATCTAAAAGTTTTACTGTATATTATTATAATGATGACTAAAGGAGACAAGTTTTTGAAGGTTGGCTTTCTAAATGCTGGATCACTGGGCACGGGTCATGACGACCTGATTAGCGTACTGGACAAGCACTGTTTCGATGTTATGGCCATTAACGAAACTTGGTTGCGACCGACGGAGGGGGGACGCGCGCCCGTGGTGCCGGGTTATCGACTGCATCACACTCCGCGGCCGGCGAGTGTTCGCTCTGGCAGAGGTGGGGGTGTAGGCTTTTATCTCCGGCGCGGGCTAAACGCGCGTATTTGTTCTGCCGTGATCGATCCCAGGTTCGAATCGGTTGAACAGATGTGGCTAACGCTCACAATAAATGGCAAAAAAATTGCTATAGGTACCGCGTACCGTCCACCATGGCTTGATCTTATTCTTTTTCTGGATGCTTTAACTGATTTTCTAAGCTCATTAGGACATTGTGACAACTACATATTGCTCGGTGACTTTAATGTTAACTTGCTCGACACTAGCGGAATAAAAACAAGAAAAATTAATGAGTTTCTGCATAGCCTCAGTCTTACCCAACTGGTCGCAACCCCAACACACTTCACGGCTACCAGTGAAACCCTCATTGATTTAATATGCACAGACTTGGTAGCGAGATATACGTCGGTTGAATCTTTTGGTTCCATTAATGGTCATTCTGTTATAGTATCGGAATTGGACGTGAAGCGGGACAAATTTAAGCCATACGTTGTTAAAATTAGGCCACTTAGAGACATTTGCTTGGACAGTTTTAATAAAGATTTAGAGCTTTCATGTCTTGAAAATATTTCAACGTTTGGAAATGTAAATGACATGGTCTATTTTTTTAAGTATCACGTTACTGTCTTGTTTGACGTTCATGCACCAATCAAAAGTTGCACTATAAAAGAAAAGTCATACCCCTGGTTTACTGACACCATTAAGTTAATGATGCGTTTGCGGGACAAGGCACTAACTGATTACCGAAAAACAAAATCAAATTCAAAACGCGAATACTACAAGCAATTGAAAGCCTTAGTAGTAGGATCTCTGTACAATGAAAGAATGGCATATTACAAGCATAACATAAATAATCAAATTAAGAACCCTAAATTACTATGGCAAAATCTAAAATCCACGATATTGACTACAAACACTAGAACAGACCTTCCGTCGCATTTTGCAGATCCTGATTTAATTAATAGCAACTTTTTGACCGTTCCTGGTAGCCCCGTGGCAAATGTGTCATTGTTGAATTATTTTGCTGAACACAAACACGGTGAGGCAACATTTTCAATAATTCCGGTGGAGCAGTCTGACATTTCTCGAATCATATCCAACCTTAAGAGTAATGCCGAAGGCTCAGATAACATCACCCTGGACATGATTGTCATGACTTTGCCACACACATTAAAGGCTATTACAGATATGGTAAACTGCTCAATAGCGACTTCAACTTTCCCCGAAGAATGGAAGATTGCCTCTGTTAGGCCCTTACCTAAAATTCCAAATCCAATTGATTTTAAAGATTTACGACCTGTTAGCATCTTGCCATGTCTGTCCAAAGTGCTGGAGAAGGTAGTCGCCAGCCAATTAACAGTTTTTTTGGAACAGAACCACATATTACCAGACTTACAATCAGGTTTCAGAAAGCAGCGAAGTACCGCTACTGCTTTACTGGATGTCACTGATAATGTGTTGTCTGCCCAAGATAAGGGAATGTGTACATGTCTGGTTTTACTTGATTTTTCCCGGGCTTTTGACGCAATAAATATACCTTTGTTACTATCGAAGTTGGGTTATTACGGTTTCGACCCTGACGCTGTGCAATGGTTCCGTAGTTACCTCAGTGATAGGAAGCAATTTGTAGATTTGCGCATGGGGGATGGCACCACTTTAAAATCAGCTTTAAGCTCTATACAGAGAGGAGTCCCGCAAGGCTCTATATTAGGTCCAATTATATTTATACTATATTGCGCAGATATAATTAAATGCCTTCATAAATGTAAATACCATATATATGCCGATGACGTCCAACTTTATATATCATTTTACCCCGACGAGTATGATACTGCCATAAGGGACCTAAACGATGATCTTCGCAGAATTGCCGCCTGGTCCGAGAGTAATGGTCTGTCACTAAATCCAAACAAAACCAAATTCATGGTACTTGGCTCTAAAAAACAGCTAGCTAAGCTACCCTCAACGCTTGCACTCGAACTTATGGGCAAGCCGATAGACAGAGTCTATGAAGCGAGAAACCTTGGTCTTGTTATGGACAAAGACCTTCGTTACGAAAAGCATATCGCCGACTCTGTTAGAAACTGCTTTTATCGACTAAAAGTGCTTTATAAAATGAGACCTTACCTATCGGAAATACTTAGGGAGCAGCTCGTTGAAAGTCTGGTTTTATCTAGGCTGAATTATGCAGACACGGTGTACGGTCCGCGTCTGCTAGCTCGTACAGACCGGCTCATTCAAAGAGTGCAAAACGCTTGCGCTCGTTTTTGTTATAAAATTCCTCCTAAAAGTCACGTAACACCATTCTTTAATAAGCATTTTACCCTTAAAATGAAGTCAAGACGAAAGCTTCACTTAGCCTGCCTTCTATTTGGGGTGATTAAATTTCAGAAACCAGACTACCTCTACAATAAACTGAGTTGGATCACTAGCAGACGAGAATGCGGAAGAAGGCAATGTTCACAGCAACTCTCATCACAGCCCCATAGTACAGCAACATTTAGAGGCAGTTTCCGTTATGCGGCATCCAAAATTTGGAATAACCTACCACCGCCTATTAGAGAAATAAAAACGATAGGTACTTTTAGAAAACGTTTACGGCAGTTTTAGATTGATGCGCAGCGGAAACTGGACCTGACCAACTTAAATGTTTCATTAATATGATATACAGGCTAATGTTTCAGTTGAGCGTCTTCGGTTTTGTGTGTATCCATGGGAAATGTTGCATAATAATACAAAGGCTGATACATAGCTACAATATGTGGGTGTTTGAGATTCCTTGGACACGGTATCCCGTACAGCTGCCTCGTTTCCTTGTGTCCGAGGCTCGGAGGTGCAGACGTGTCATGCACGACACCAACGTTCACTTGAAGACCTGTGGGAAACGAAGGATGCGTTATGAAGTTTTTTGTGTATTGTTGTGGTATTTAGTTGTTTAGTCAATTGCGTTTGTGTTTACTTACCCCATGTGTCTGGCCCTTGCAACCGGTAGGTAGGTACTTGCGTTCGGTGCCTGCCTCGCCCTTCAACCTCCTTTTATTCCCATGAATATTCTTTTTGGTGGCATTATGTACCCGCAACTGCATAAACAGAAATATACATATTTTAATTTAATTCTAATATAACTACTGTACTTGATTCTTGCTAGGGATAAGCGACACTTACCTTTTGCCATTTATATCTTCATAAATTTCACTATTTTAGTTTCACTTTACTGACAAGTTCAAACTACACATAATAATCTGATCGAGAAATATATATACTTTTTTTATTTATTTTTTATTTCTTCAAATACCCGAACTCAATCACTTTTTGTTTTTCGCTGGTTTGCTACTTGTCTGCCGCGCTCAGCCGCTAAATGCATAGTAAATGTAACTGTCACTGTATTGACGGTGCGGCGGTGGCTCGAAACCGGTTAAATTTTAATCGTATTATAGTTAGAAGTTGGCGATATTTACTCATATTATATACCTACACACTTAACACTAAACATCTATTTATGATTTATGACTTTCTATATATTAATATATGCATATATATATATTTACTTGTATATTTATTTATTTAATTCCCATATTTATGAGAAACTGATTTTCATCCGTATCAGCACTCTAAGGTTCAGTTGAAAACCAGCGTCAGGCAACTGCTGCGTAGTTGTCTGGCATTATGCTGAACTGGACCTATTTGGCGTATCCGTGAGACATATATATTTTTTTTTTCTCTCTTTTTATTGTTAATTTTATTTCTTTTTATTTTTATATTATATTTTTAGTTGTAAATTATTTTGCCAAATAAACATATTTTCTTTTCTTCTTTTCTTTCTTTCTTATGTTTATTCCAGCCTATAATGTGCTTCCCCCTACCGGGATTTGAAGCCGCACTACAAGAATATGCCGCGCCTTCTGCCAGTATGCGTACTACATTCCTATACATATCCTTAATTAAAGATTTATGCATATCACAGTTACATTTTTTATCAGCACAAGTAGCAAATTCCGGTGGAAAATCAAAAAGCCGCAAATTTGCGTGACAATAGTTATGATAAGTTTTAATTTGACCCGCTTGCCTTTCACCCCATATTACATTATTTTTAAATTCATTAGATGTCACAATTTTAGGTTTTATTAAATTTAAATTACATGTTAATAACATCGGGTAGTGATCAGACCAGTAGGTATCATATAATATGGTGACATCAGAGATGGTTGCGCGCGCAGCGCTAGTCACCACACAGTGGTCGAGCCACCGTCGGCACCCGTGCGCCTCGCTAACAAAAGTATGTGAATCGTTAGGTAACAAATCAAGATCAACACATGTCCATGATTGTTCCGCGCAAAAGTCTAGGAGTTGGATTGCAAATGACTCACCCGGGTGCGCGTTGAAATCGCCTAACACATACACAGATTCAACATCACTAATTTCAATTATAGAGTTTATTTCGCCTAGACACTCCGTAAACTCGATTAAATTGTCTTTTGAGTCCGTGGGCATATACACAGATATAATTAACATGGAACGCTCATGTATCTCAATCCTAATAGCTGCTATGCGATCACTGTTACACTTTAACACTGACACTGAGGGAAACACCGACTTCCTCCACAGCACAGCCACACCTCCATATGGTCGACCACGGAGCACACCGGCCGAAGTGTCCACGGCAGACTTGCCAGTGTACGCAAACTGGTCACTGATGCTGTCCAGGAATGGAATATCGTGCGGCAACAGCCATGTTTCCTGAAGTGCCACAATGTCAGCTGTTTCACATATTTTCCTTACACATTCAGCAGATCTTATAATATTTTTGCAGTTAAATGTTACGAGTTTAGTGTGATTACTCATACGGCTGGTTAGACTACACACAGATCAATTATTCCGCACTCTTAACACCGTAATTACTTCTTGCCCTGAAGTTAACAAAGCGACGGTATGCGACGCCTTCTGGCCAGAAATCATCATTCAGGAAAGTTTCCAGTTTATGTTTTGGTACCAGTACTTTGTACGCATCATATGATTTAGGTACCTTCATATTCATTTTTTCCAGATGTACAGTAACATCAGTTTTACTCGCAATGTAACTCAGTATGTCACACACGGGCACGTCCTTCGCAATATTGTAAATATAGATAGGAATTTTTATGTCTGCAGCTTTGAAATTCGTATTCGCGCTTGAAACTGCCTTTCCCCTACTAGCAATAAAGCGATTCCTTAGACGTCTTCTCTGTACTAGGGTCCATTCTTTGTCTTCCTTTGGTATTTTCCAGTCACCATTGCGTACAATATCGGCTAAAGATTTCCTGTTACTGAATACGTCACAGTGTATGTCCGGAGCGGCTGTGTGTCCCAACTCGCTAGATACGTCGACCGCAGCTGATTGCGGATGAGTCATCGACTCAGGCTCGCAACTGGCCACCGTAAGACGAATACTGTTATCTTTAGCGCGACCACTATTTTGTTGAGTACCCTCATTTTTGGAACATGATTGACCTATATCCCGATAGCTCGTATCTACGCGTACGTCGTTAGTATTTTTACATGGTGTATCATGTTGTGTATCCATGTATTCAAGTCCCCTTGGGCCGCTGCAGTAATCGTCGTGACTATCCAATAAAAAGCCACCTCTTTTGATGTTGACATTACTGGCGGTACTTCTAAAATTATTCACTATAGATGCCTTTTTTAGGTTTTCAAGATCAGACTTCACATTATTTAGGTTTTCCTTAGTGACATACAGTTCTTTGATTTGATTTATCTCCTGCTGCATACGCATCAAATCCTTTAAAATCCGAGTGACGTCGACGTGATCAAAAAGTACCGGTGGCAGTTTCTGTAGGTCACGGGCCACAAAAACCGGTAAAACCTCAGGATCGGACTCCTTCAGCATGCAGATGATATCATCTATTTCACGGAGCTTCTTTCCATCTCTCTTCCTCATCTTCTTGCGCTTCTCCGTGGGTAAGGATTCGCAAAGAAGATTTTTAGCACTATGAATGTCCTCGTCAGAAAATGCACTCACACAAATATGGCTGATACTCTCCTCGTTCATCACATCGATTTTATTACATACAAAGGCTAGAACCTCGTTGATAACTATATTGCAACTCGAACATTTTAATATCTTAGAGGCCATGGCTGGTCTCACGCGTCCGTATGACAGCGCGTGCGCGTCACGACTTGATTTATTAAATTTTATATTATATGTTATATTTGCGTGTCGTATATTTAATATTTATCTCGCTTATATCAGTTAATTCTTTACTTATTTCTGCTTATCACAACTTTTGCTACTTTCCTTGCGTACTTTAGAAATATCGTTCTTGTCTTGCTTCCAGCCATTATACCCTTTATTGTATTTCTATTTATGGACTGCTCGAGTTCCTGCTCGCTTTCATGTCTCGCTCGACCGAAAATCGGGCAGTCGAGCAAGACATGTAGGGCAGATTCGTCCACTCCAGGGGCGCAGGCGCACGATGGGTCCTCCTTGCATTTGAATCTGGCTAGGTACTCGGAGAACCCGCCGTGCCCTGTTAATATCTGCGTTGTGACACTGTCAAACTCTATTTTGCGGATGACTCTATGGCTTTCAGTAGCATCCGGGAAGAAGACTTTTGTTGTCCCGGCAGTTTCCCCTGACTGATACCTCCGGTTCCATTCGTCAAGGGACCCACGTCTGATTTGTCCCCTGACGAACGAGACCGGGCACTTATCATAGTCAGGGGCGCGTTTCAGGGTGAGGGCGGCCGTTTTGGCCAGACAGTCGGCGCGTTCATTGCCCGCAAGTCCCGCGTGGGCCTTCAGCCAGAACAAGGATACAGTTTTGCTCTGGCTAAAGGCTGTTCGGAGATTCTTGCGGGCCTCGACCGCCAGGGGATGCGGGGAGCTGTTGTTGACAATTGTCTCCAGCGCAGATCTGGAGTCGCTATATATTGCGAAGCTCTGCTGAGCACCTCGTATGATGTCATCCGTGGCTCTGCATATGGCCAGGAGTTCTGCCTGATAGACGGTGCCGTAAGATGGTAGTTTGAGTTTGACGGCCCTGGTTTCCGCCGCTCCCTCCCAGTAGGATATTGCGGCCCCAACTTTACCGTCAATTTTACTACCATCTGTGAAGATCTTTACGGCAAAATCGCTGTTACCGTTAAGCTCTTCCTCGTCTATCAAGTTCTTGAACTCCAGGTGCATATGCGTCGCCGGATGTCCATTTTCGGTGTGCCCCGCTCTCCGCTCGACCTCCCTGCCCACCAGATCTGGCCGGGGTACTCCCCTCTTTGCCTCGTACAGGGCGGCTGCCTCTTGTATACGGATATCGAGTGGGAGTATCCCGGCGAGAAGCAACGCCGCGTTCAGCGAGACCGTGCGGTAGGCTTTGCAGAGCTTCTGTGCGAACCCACGCTGAATGGCATTCAATTGCTTTTAAGCTCCCAACTTCCCCACTGCCGGTGCCCAGGCGCTCGCCGCGTACATAACCACTGGTTCTATGACGGCATTGTAGATTATTCTTATGACATCTGCGTGGAGGCCCCAACTGATCTTGGCCGCCCTCGACAGCTGCCCGTATATATTAACAGCCTTTTTACATATATTATTAATATGTCGGTTAAATGTCAGGCAGTTGTCGATGGTTAGCCCAAGGATTTTTATTTCCTTCGACATGCCAATACTGACCCCGCCCATGGTCAGGAGTGGTTCGTCATATTTGAGCTTTCGCGTAACCACCATCGCTTGTGTTTTATGGGGTGCGAACTTTAGCTTATTTTTGACTCCCCACTTCCCAACATAGGCGAGGCCAGCATTGGCCTGTCTTTGAACCCCAATGCCTTTGAATTCCAACGCAGTGTCTCCGTCAATAACCAGGACTATGTCATCGGCGAACGCCTGGCAATAGATGCCCCTGTCGGTCAGCTCCTTCAGGAGCGGGTCAAGGACGAGATTCCACAGGATTGGGCCTCCTATGGAGCCTTGGACACACCCCTTGGACGTGCTTACGGAGTGTGTCTCCCCGCCATATCTAATCTCGACTCTTCTGTCCTGAAGGTAGCTGCCGATTACCCTTCTTATATTGCCGGGACAGTTCTCCTCTTTGAGCCTGACCTTTATGGCCGGCCACCATGCGCTATCGAAGGCTCCCTCTATGTCCAATGAGATCACGGTTAGCAGCTTTTTCGACTTGAGCTTACTTCTTATGTGTCCCATTAGGTCATAGAGGGAGTCTTCGGTGCTCCTTTGGGGCACAAAACCATACTGGCGGGCACTCATTTTGGGGAGAAGGTGCCACTTCAATCTCCCCACGATCATCTTCTCGAGCACCTTGCCTAAGACTGGGAGCAGGCCGATTGGCCTGTAGGACTTTGGCTGGAAGTAGTCCTCTTTGGCGGGCTTCCGAAGGACAACGACGGCCGCTTCTTTCCAGGGTTTCGGGAAGTGGCCCAGCTGTAGACACTTATTAGTGATGGCCAGGAAAGTCCCTGGGTCCTGCGAAACCACTCGCGCGCAGATGTCTGCCGTGAAACCATCAGCACCCGGGGCCTTTTTCGGATTAAAACTTTCCACGGCCACTCTCAGCTCCTACTCCGTGAACGGGGGGTCATGGTTATCATCATGTTACCCGCTCACGGATTCGGCTTCACGTCTGGTGGCCTGGTGGTCGGTATTATCCTCACTTTCAAGGTCCTCCGGGTAGAAGGTTTCAGCTAGCAGCTTCGTCGACTCCTTCAGGCTCAGGAACTTTCCATTGCATTTTAAGGGGACGTCTTCCAATAGTTTCGACGTGCGGCCGATCACCCTATAGATGCCTTCCCAAAGCCCTTCTTTGTCCTGCTTCCCGCAGAACTCCTTCCAGCTTTGAGTCTGGGCATTCTTGGTCCTGGCAAGGTACTCGGTCTTTTTTTGCAGGTACTCGTCTATCACCCCAGCCTTCCGAGAGTGGGCTGCGCAGCGTATTCGTCTCTTCCTGGTGGCAACTTCCCGTTTAAGAGCAGCTAACTTGTCGGACCACCACGGCAAGGTGGGTCTTGTGTGTGATTTTATGAGTGGTATGTGTTCGGTGCATGCTATGTGTATGTTGTTTGTGAGTGTGTTAATTGTGTTTTCAAGTTGTTGAGTGTTAGTGATTGCTGTAACTTCCGACGGGCTGATTGAATGCTCTGCATTTAACTGGGCCAGTTTCTCATGAAACTGGCTCCAGTTTGCCTTTTTTGTGTTGTACAGCCTCGTCGTTCGTTGTGTGTATATGGACCCACCTCTTTCCAATTTAACATTGAAGATAATGCCGTTATGGTCCGAGTTTGTCAAGCCCTGGTCAACTTTCCAGTCTTCCACCAGGTCAAGCATGTCGATCGTGCAAGCGGTGATGTCGACGTAGCTGGTGTACGTATTCCCCCCTCGCACGGCTTCGAAGGTCGGGGTGTCACCGACATTTAGCACCTGCAAACCGATTTGATCTAGAGCGCCCGCCAGGCTGTCTCCCCTGGAGTCTGATCTTCCACTACCCCACCAGACGCTTTTTGCGTTTGAGTCTCCCCCGATCAACAGTTTCGTCGAGCCCACCGTCGCTATTCTCCTAAGCTGCTCCAAGTATGGTTCTATGGGCTTGTCTGGCTCGAAGTAGAAGGAGGCCAGCGTTATTTCCCAGACAGCCGTGCGGATTTTCACGACCACAATGTTCTCGGTCGTGAAATCTGGGCACTGTATGACTTCAATGTCATTGTTGAAGACAGCAATTGCCGCCTTTACAGTGCCCCCTGGACGGCCGCCGTTCTGGAAAATCCTGGCCCCCCTATACGACTTCAGGGTTCCGACACTACCCACATATGGCTCCTGGAGCAGCGCAACCGTGATTCCGCGACGAGCGGCCTCTAGCATGAGCTCGTCCGTGGCCAGTCGCATTCTTTGCAAATTTGCCTGGACGAATCCATGCTTCTTAACTTCTTCACGGGGAAGGACTCTCGGCATATTGATCGCGGTGGCACCCTCAGCAATATGCGACGGTGGATCGCGCTATTGCGTCCCACCGTCTGCGCAACGGGCAATCTGCGCTAAATCCGTTGTGGTTTTTTTTTTGCGGGCGGAGCGGGAGATAGTGTCAGACTCTTACTGACTAAAAACCCACTCCTGTTCCTTCGTTGCCTTCGTCCCAGGGCCCCGGGTTCCGCTTTCACACTACCCGTGGCCCCAGTAGGCTTCGACCCTGCTGGGCCCCTACGATTTGCTGACATCTCCTTGAGGCGCGCGTGGAACAAAACGCGCCGTCGACGACTTGGGCTCGGTCCGGACGGTTACCGGACGGTCAGACGGCGAGCCACCCATTGCTCGCCGTCTGCAAGCCCGCGCCTACGGTGGCCGGAAATCGGGATCGGAATCCCGGCGGCGGTTGGAGCGTAAGGACCGTTGCCTCACGCGATCGGCCGCCTCCTTAGCTAGCATTACTGCTTCGCAGAAAGAGGCGACCGCCTGCCACTCCTCCTCGCTCCGGAGCATGGCCTGAACCAAGGCCCGGCGCGAGAGATCACCGCCGCCGATTGCCCTCACGAGGTCACGGCGTTGCTCTGCCCAAGCGGGGCACACCTCCACCGTGTGCTCCACCGTGTCCTCCGGGTGGGCCACACAGTGGCGACACCCGGGCGTCGTTTCCGCACGAATCCGGTGCAGGAACCTCCCGAACTTACCGTGTCCGGTGAGGACCTGCGTCATGCGGAATGTGAGGACGCCGTGAGGTCTTTCCAACCACGCCTCAAAGAGGGGACTTACCGCCATAATTGTGGCGTGCCCAAAATCCGTTGTGGTTCAGATTGTCAAGGCCCGCTTTTTTGCAATTACAGCATCTAGGGGGCTCCCCGGCCAGACGCAATGGGCATTCCGCTCTGAGGTGAGCGTCACCGCAGTGTGAACAGAGGTCTTCCTTTCCGGTGCATTGTTTTCTGCCGTGGCCAAAACCAAGGCATTTCGTGCACTGCACAAGGGGGGTCTGATCGGGTTAGGTTAGGTTAGGTTAGGTTTTTTTTTTTTTTTTTTTATATTATTTCAGACACGCCACTCCCTGCCCTGAGCAGGATCGTTAATTTATCATGTTTAAAAATAAGTTTTTATAATATTTAGTTTCTTTATTTTTTTTTTTTATTTGTTTATTTATATGTTTTTTGTCATCATTAATGTTTGTTGTTACTTCTTATCCATTTGATTTATGACTATCCTATTTTCGAATTACTTTCCTTTCATTATATTTTTATAAAGTAGCTTTTTGTGTTTTTATTATATTAATATAATATCATTCTAAATACTTTCCTTCATTCCTCAAGGGTCGCACAAACACTTGGCATTTAGCCAATACTTTGTACTTTCTTGAGGCCTTTCTTCCGTTATTATCTTTCCTCTTTTCATGTTATTATGATATATAATTATGTATAATATCTATATAATATACTGTATATAAACTTTAAATAAATTAAAATTGTTTGTGTGTCCTCTATTGTATATTTATAAAATGGTATTCTGTATATATATGTTTCATTTGTTCCTGTTAATTACAATTTGTGCTACTTTTTTCGCGTATTCTAAAAATATTTTTCTTTTCTTGTTTTCGGCCATTATATCTTTTACCGTAGTTTTGCTTATTGCTTGTCCTAGCTCCTGCTCGCTGACGTATCTCGCTCGACTAAAGACTGGGCAGTCGAACAAAATATGAAGGGCGGATTCTTCGACCCCAGACGTGCAGGTGCACGATGGGTCCTCCTTACATTTAAACCTGGCTAGATATTCGGAGAACCCACCGTGCCCCGTCAATATCTGCGTTTGGATACTATCCATCGTCATCTTTATGACGGTTTTGTACCCCTCTGTGGCATCCGGAAAAAAGACCTTTGTGGTCCCGGCAGTTTCCCCTGACCGATACCTCCGGTTCCATTCGCCAAGGGACTCCCGTCTGATTAGCCCCCTGACGAACGAGACCGGGCACTTATCATAGTCAGGGGCGCGTTTCAAGGTGAGGGCGGCCATTTTTGCCAGACAGTCGGCGCGTTCATTGCCCGCAAGTCCCGCGTGGGCCTTCAGCCAGAACAAGCACACAGTTTTGCTTTGGCCGAAGGCTGTTCGGAGATTCTTGCGGGCCTCGACCGCCAGGGGATGCGGGGAGCCGTTGTTAACAATTGTCTCCAGCGCAGATCTGGAGTCGCTGTATATTGCGAAGCTCTGCTGAGCACCCCGAATAATATCACTCGTGGCTCTGCATATGGCCAGGAGTTCTGCCTGATAGACGGTGCCGTAAGATGGCAGTTTGAGCTTGACGGCTTTGGTTTCTGCCGCGCCCTCCCAGTAAGATACTGCGGCTCCAACCTTGCCGTCAATCCTACTGCCATCTGTGAATATTTTGACGGCAAAGTCGCTATTTGCATTTAATTCACCTTCGTCTATCAGGCTCTTGAACTCCAGGTGCATATGCGTCGCCGGGTGTCCATTTTCGGTGTGCCCCGCTCTCCGCTCGACCTCCCTGCCCGCCAGATCTGGCCGGGGTACTCCCCTCTTTGCCTCGTACAGGGCGGCTGCCTCATGTATACGGATATCGAGTGGGAGTATCCCGGCGAGAAGCAACGCCGCGTTCAGGGAGACCGTGCGGTAGGCTTTGCAGAGCTTCTGTGCGAACCCACGCTGGATGGCATTTAATTGTTTTTTAGTTCCCAGCTTCCCCACTGCCGGTGCCCAGGCGCTCGCCGCGTACATAACCACTGGTTCTATGACTGCATTGTAGATTATTCTTATGACATCTGCGTGGAGGCCCCAACTGATCTTGGCCGCCCTCGACAGCTGCCCATATATATTAACAACCTTTTTACATATATTGTTAATATGTTTGTTAAATGTCAGGCAGCTGTCGATGGTTAGGCCAAGGATTTTGATTTCCTTTGACAAGCCAATACTGACTCCACCCATGGTCAGGAGTGGTTCGTCATACTTTAGTTTTCGGGTGATCACCATCGCCTGGGTTTTATGGGGTGCAAACTTTAACTTGTTTCTGACTCCCCACTCCCCAACATAGGCGAGGGCAGCATTGGCCTGTCTTTGAACCTCCAACGCAGTGTCTCCGTCAATAACCAGGACTATGTCATCGGCGAACGCCTGGCAATAGAAGCCCCTGGCAGCCAGCTCCTTCAGGAGTGGATCGAGGACGAGGTTCCACAGGATTGGACCTCCTATGGAGCCTTGAACACACCCCTTGCTCGTAATTACAGAGTGTGTCTCCCCGCCATATCTCACCTCGACCCTTCTATCCTGAAGGTAGCTGCTGATTATCCCTCGGATGTTGCCGGGGCACCCTTCCTCCCTTAGCCTCACTTTTATGGCTGGCCACCATGCACTATCAAAGGCTCCCTCTATGTCCAATGAGATCATGGTTATCAGCTTCTTCTGATTTAGTTTACCTCTTATACGTCCCATTAGGTCATAGAGGGAGTCTTCGGTGCTCTTCTGAGGCACAAAACCGTACTGGCGGGCGCTCATGTTGGGGAGAAGGTGCCACTTCAATCTCCCCACGATCATCTTCTCGAGTACCTTGCCTAGGACGGGGAGCAGGCCTATTGGTCTGTAAGACTTTGGCTGGAAGTAGTCGTCTTTGGCGGGTTTCCGCAGGACGACGACGGCCGCTTCTTTCCAGGGCTTCGGGAAGTGGCCTAGCTGCAAGCACTTATTTGCAATGGCCAGGAAAATCCCTGGGTCCTGCGAGACCACTCGCGCGCAGATGTCTGCCGTGAAACCATCGGCACCCGGGGCCTTCTTTGGATTAAAGCTTTCCACGGCCACTCTCAGCTCCTGTTCCGTGAACGGGGGGTCATGGTTGTCATCATGTTCCTCGCTCACGGACTCGGCTTGCCGACGAGTGGCCTGGTGGTCAGCGTTGTCCTCACTTTTACGGTCCTCCGGGTAGAAAGTTTCAGCGAGCAGTCTCGTCGACTCCTTCAGGCTCAGGAACTTTCCATTGCATTTCAAGGGGACATCTTCCAACCTCTTGGACGTGCGACCAATCACCCTATAAATGCCTTCCCAAAGCCCTTCCCTGTCCTGTTTCCCGCAAAACTCCTTCCAGCTTTTAGTCTGGGCTTCCCTGGTCCTGGCAAAGTACTCGGTTTTCTTTTGCAGGTACTCGTCAATCACCCCGGCCCTACGGGAGGGGGCCGCGCAGCGTATACGCCTCTTCCTGGTGGCAACTTCCCTTTTCAGGGTGGCTAACTCTTTGGACCACCACGGCAAGGTGAGTTTTGTGTGTGTTCTTATGCGTGGAATGTGTTCAGTGCATGCTTTGTGTATATTGTTTGTGAATGTGTTTATTGTGTGTTCCAGTTGTAGAGTGTTACTGACTGCTAGGACTTCCGACGGGCTGATCTTATGCTCTGCGTGTAACTGAGCCAGTTTCTCACGAAACTGACTCCAGTTTGCCTTTTTTGTATTATACAGCCTCGTCGTCCGCTGTATGTGTGTGATCTCACCTCTCTTCAATTTAACGTTGAAGGTGATGCCGTTATGGTCCGAGTTCGTTAGGCTCTGGTCCACCTTCCAGTCGCCCACCAGGTCGAGTATGTCCGTCGTGCACGCGGTAATATCGACGTGACTAGTATATGACCTCCCCCCCCGCACGGTCTCGAAGGTCGGAGTGTCACCGACATTGAGTACCTGCATACCGATTTGATCAAGAGCGCCCACCAGGCTGTCTCCTCTGGAGTCTGTTCCCCCACTGCCCCACCAAACGCTCTTTGCGTTCGAGTCCCCTCCGATGAGAAGCCTCGCTGGGCTTACCGCTGCAATTCTTCTGAACTGCTCCAGGTATGGCTCTATGGGCGTGTCTGGCTCAAAGTAGAAGGAGGCCAATGTTATTTCCCAGGCAGCCGTGCGGATTCTCACAACCACGATGTTGTCGGCAGTGAAATCTGGGCACTGTATAACTTCAATGTCTTTATTGAAGACGGCAATTGCCGCCTTTACAGTGCCCCCCGGACGGCTGCCATTCTGTAAGATTCTGGCCCCCCTGTACGGCTTTAGAGTTCCGATTCCGCCCACATACGGCTCCTGGAGCAGTGCAACAGCAACTTTGCGATTGGCGGCCTCCAGCATGAGCTCGTCCGTGGCCAATCGCATTCTTTGCAGGTTGGCCTGGACGAACCCGTGTCTCTTAATCTCTCCATGGGGGGGTACTCCTGCCATATGAATCGCTGTGGCGCCCTTAGCAATACGCGACGGTGGATCGCGCTATTGCGTCCCATCGCCTGCGCAAAGGGCAGTCCGAGCTAAAGCCATTGTGGCTTAGGTTGTCGTGGCCCGCTTTTTTACAGTTACAGCATTTGGGGGGCTCCCCGGCCAGACGCGATGGGCAATCCGCTCTCAGGTGAGCGTCGCCGCAGTGCGAGCAAAGGTCCTCCTTCCCGGTGCATTGTTTTCGGCCGTGGCCAAAGCCAAGGCATTTCGTGCACTGCACAAGGGGAGTCTGATCAAACACCCTCACCCTTTGCAGGTCGATATGTGCAAGACCTGCCCTGGTCAAGACCTGCCACACCGGGGGGGAGACCTGTACCACCACGTGACTTTCATGTGGGTTCCGTGCTCGCCTGCGGTATTTTACGGCGACCCTCACCTCATCTTTCTTAAGCTCGCCCAGGAGGTGCTGGTTCTGTTTGAGGATCGCTTTGGTGATGTCGTCATCTGTGTTATAGGATAAAACATCCGCCAACATCACCAGAGGATCTCTATTAACTGCCTCCTCAATTTTTAGTCCGGTCGCGGAGCCCCCCAATCTGTTCCTTACCAAATCTAATTCCTGGCGAGTTTGGCACCCTATGACCACTTTTTGGTCTCTCGCCTTGCGGACTTTGTCAACTCGGATGCTCGTTTCCCTTGCATCCACAGCGATTCTAATTTTTTCAACGACCGCGGCACTAGTGTCATTCGTATTGTCCGAACTAACAATAAGCGAGTGCAGCGGCCGCGGCGGCGCGAATTGCTTAATCGCCGCAACGCTTGCGTAGCTCTGGTTTCGGGGGGAAAAGGGAGGAGCAGGAGATGTCCCACTTGGTTTTTTATCTATTTTTTCGCAAAGTGTCCGTGCAAAGAGCGAACACTCTGCTATTTGTTTTTGGTTTTCCCTCACCTCCTCCAATACGTCTACCATAGTTGGCTCCCCCTGCCTCTCCATCACCCGCCGCAGCTTCTCCATCTTCTCGCTGCTCTCCTTCACTAGCGCGCTATGTTCCGCTAGTGAAGCCAGCAGCGAGTTAACCTCCGGAAGGCTCTTGGGTGCTTCTGACGGGGGTGTTGCCTTAATAGCCTCCTCCCCCACCATCTCAGCCCCTTTCACCTGTAAAGCAGCCGCCGCCTCTTCTTTAACTAGCTGGTACAGCCGTTCCACCGACTGGGTGATCCCGGCTTTCAGGTCTGCCCTCAAATTGCGCGAATCGCCAAGGTGCGACTTCGCGCGCAGCAGGCAGTTGCGAGCCTCGGTCACCCGATCGGCGGGTTTGTTCGGCTGCAGCTGGCTTGTCCCCGGTGACACTCCCAGCGTCTCAATCGAAGTTCGGCGCGCCACAGCCTTGCTGTCCGGCTGTGACGTGGCGCGCTTTGTGGACTTCTGGGAGGCCGTTATGGTCAAGGCTGCCTTCTTGGGTGAGTGCGCTGCGATCGATGGAAGGGGCTGAGATTCTGCCAGCTTTCCATTTTCCCACTCACCAATGCTTCGCCTCACACTAGAGGCCTGAGTTGAAGCATTGGGAGGGGAGACCTCCCTCTCGAAGGTAATGGATAGTGCTGCGTTCGATGGAGAGACTTGGGGACCAGTGGCGGTCTTTTTTGCTGGTGTCCTGGAGAGAAACATGGTGTAGGGTAAAACCAAAATATATAAAAATTAAAAACTATAAAACAATAATTGTATAAAATTGAACTTAACCTAATTTACTGATCCCTGTAAAGGGGGGATCAGCAAGTTCTTAATACCAGTTGTCAAAATAATTCCTCAAGTGAGGTGTCAATAACTTAAAACTAAGCGTCAGTGAAAATTGTCAAAACAAGCCTCAATAAAGGCTGCTGTCATGGACTTATGTATATATAACGGGTGGTCTCGTTACCCTCAATTATATAAGCGTATAAAAATTTTTTCCCCAATTTCTTCTTACTTTCGATAATTCGTAAAAATTTATAAGTTTTACAGTTTTTAACTGTCGGGTGTAAAATTTCCCTATGAAGGGTTCGTTTCTTGCGGTGCACACGCACAGCGGGCACGGAGTCCTATACTATGACGTAAACCCGGTCCTGATCGGACGTCGGGAACGGAAGTTATGGTCGAAAAATGGATGAAAAAGGTGATTTTTTATGAAAATTTCGAAAACAAATTTTGAAAATGGACCTAATTTGACTTTTCTGTTACAGGTATCCCGTAGAACGAGCGAATGCGCGTCCGTTGGCTTTTCCAGAACAGACTTAGGTCAAATAGGAAGACTGTTATAAAATTTTTAAGTTTTGAATAAATTGAAAATTGGTTTTTCCTAAGTAAATAGTTTTCTTTTGGAAAATTGTCAAATATTTTGTGATAATCGTATAGGGCTGGCTAGGCACTGAGCCGCGTTTAAAAATGTACGACAGTTGTATGTTTGCTGTATGTAAAAGGTCTGAAATAATTGGTTAGGTTAGGTTAGGTTAGGTTAGGTAAGGTTAGGTTAGGTTAGGTTAGGTTAGGTTAGGTTAGGTTTTTTTTTTTTTTTTTTTAAAGTGGCAGGAGTGGGAAATCCATCATGGACGACCAGACTGCTCCTCAATGAAAACAATCTAGGCAGTGCCGGACTCCTACCGGCTAAAACCACACTCCTGCCATGCGAAAGGCCCCTGCCATTCTGGTTTCGCAGGGATTTTATATGGGCTGTAGATTTATTTTCTTTGATTGTATTTTTATAGAATTATTAATTTGATGAAATAATAAATACTGGCGTTGTTCGTTTCACAAAATATCAATTAAAAGTCTTGTTTCAGGTTTGTTTGCCAAAATGAATAATATATAAATAATAAAATGTTCATACAAATCGTAGTTCGGATTTAGTCGTTAAAATTTTCAATCAATAATTTAGTTACAATTTTAATTAAAATAATATTCGGTATAAATAGATTAAAATATAGTTCATTTCACTATAAATTGGGAGATAAAATTAAAGTTTTGGGTTTGTTTCGGGAATAATGGTCAAGTTTTGTTTCTCTTATTTGCTGACACCACGATTTTAGTAACAAACTCTATAAATGGCTTCCTATAATTTTGGTTTGATAAAAATGCGCTGAGGTTTTCTCTTTTTACCTTATCTCCAAACGTTGCTTCAATTTCAAATCTTTGGGGGCCATACACCGGACAATCCGCCAGGAGGTGGAGGACTGTCTCCTGCGTGTCGGGGTCACAGACGCACGCCGGGTTCTCCTTGCACTTGAAGCGAGTCAGGTATTCGGAGAACCCGCCGTGTCCTGTTAGGGCTTGGGTCAGTTCTTTGGTCATCTCCATCCTTCGCACCGTCCTGTACGCAGCGACAGCAGAGGGAAAGAACATCTTTGTTGTGGCCGCCGTTTCTCCATTACAATATCTCCGGTTCCATTCGTCCAGCGTTTCCATACGGATCATACGCTTGACGAATGAAACCGGGCATTTGTCGTAGTCGGGTTGCCGCTTAGACTTCAGGGCAGCCCCCTTCGCGAGCGAGTCGGCTCTCTCATTACCCTCCAGCCCCGCATGGGCTTTAACCCAGAACAAAGAGACGCTCTTGTTCTGGGTACTGCTGCAGCGGATGGCGGCCCTTGCTTCCACAGCGAGGGCGTGAAGGGCTCCAGGGTTTACGACTGCTTGGAGAGCTGCCATGGAGTCGCTGTAAATAGCGAACGCCGTCGCGGTCCTTCGGAGGACTTCCTTCGCCGCTTTGCAAAGGGCGAGAAGCTCGGCCTGGTAGACGGTACAATAAGACGGCAAAGCAAGCTTGAGAGCCTTTACCTCTGCCTGGTCGGTCCACACTGACACTGCGGCTCCGACCTTGCCCTCAATTTTGCTGCCGTCTGTGAAAATACGCACCGCAAAATTGCGGTGCTCGTTATATTGATCCTCGTCTACCAGGCGTCGCAGTGCAATGGCCCTCTGCTCAGCCGGATGTGGCATTTCTAGTGCCGAGACCACACGCTCGATCTCCCGGTCACCTAGAGCTGGATGTGGTACCCCCTTCTTGGCCTCGTAGAGCGAGGCCGCTTCCTGAATACGAAGATAAAGAGGGAGTATCCCAGCCAGCACCAGTGCTGAGTTTAGAGAGACCGTGCGGTAGGCCCGGCACAGTTTCTGCGCGAAGCTCCTCTGGACGGCGTTCAACTTCTTTTGCACCCCGACTTTCTTAGCGGCCGGCGACCACGCGCTCGCTGCGTACATGATGATGGGCTCCACTGCAGCCGTATAGATGCAGCGGATAACCTCTGGATGGAGACCCCAACTGACCCTAGCTGCCCGCGACAGCTGCTTGTAGATGCCGACGGCTCGAGAACAGACGTTTGCGACGTGGGTGTTGAAAGTCAGCTTGTGGTCGATGGTGAGACCGAGCAACTTGATTTCGTCCGACATGCCAATGTCCACCCCGCCCATCTTGAGACGAGGGGCGTCATGCTTCAGTTTGCGCGTAACCAGCATTGCTTTTGTCTTATGTGGCGCAAACCGAAGCTTATTTGTGACACCCCACGCTCGCACGAACTCGAGGGTGGGATTGGCATTCCTCTGGACTTCAAGTGCTGTCTCCCCATCGAACACAAGGACAATATCGTCAGCAAACGCCTGGCAATAGACCCCCATTGCCTCTAGAGCCTTTATAAGAGGATCCAGCACCAGGTTCCAAAAAATGGGACCACCGATCGACCCCTGGACGCATCCTTTCTCGGTCCTGGATTCGTACTCCACTCCCGCGTACCTGACCTTCACCACCCTCTCGGACAAGTAGCTGTCTATGACCCGTCTCAAGTTTACAGGACACTTTTCCTCAGCCAGACGGACTCGTATGGACGGCCACCATGCGCTATCGAAGGCCCCCTCAATATCCAAGGACACAATCGTGACAAGCCTCTTTGTGTTGAGTCTGCCACGAATGTGCCCCATTAGCGTATAGAGGGAGTCTTCTGTGCTTCGCTGAGGCATGAAACCGTACTGGCGAGTACTCATCCTGGGTAGCAAATAAAACTTGAGTCGGGCCACGAGCATCTTCTCGAAAACTTTGCCGAGAACAGGCACAAGCCCAATTGGCCTGTATGATTTTGGGGTGGTGTAGTCGACTTTAGCGGGTTTGCGGAGCACGACGACAGTTGCCTCTTTCCAGGACCGCGGAAAGTATCCATGCGCCAGGCACTTGTTTACCAAGCGCAGAACTAAGTCTGGGTCTTGACGGATCGTGTGGCCCCATATGTCCGCCGTCAGACCGTCGGAACCGGGGGCTTTTTTGGGGTTGAACGAGGAGACTGCTCGCTCCAGCTCGTCGAGTGTGAAGGGAGGGTCCAAAGGTTCAACTTGGTTCCCCCCGTTCACCTCTTCCGCTCGTTGCCGCACTTTTTTGTGCTCCTCGTTATCCCCTTCCGAACGGTCCTCCGGGTAGAACGTCTGTGCCAGATACCTCGCCGAGGCCTCTGGGTCTAGGGTCTTTCCGTCCCTAACCATCGGCAGATCCTCCTCCCTCTTTTCCGTCCTCCGGATCACCCGGTATACGCCCTCCCACAGGCTTTCCCTATCTTGCTTTTCGCAGAACCCCTTCCAGCTCTCAACTTGTGCTTGGACTACTGCACGCTCGTACTCTTCTTTCTGTTTCAGGTACTCCTCAACAACCCTTGGTCTTCGGACTGGTGCTGCACAGCGAATCCTCCGCTTCTTGGTGACCACTTGCCTCTTCAGATTGGCGAGTTCATTAGACCACCACGGCACGGTTAACCTCTCTACACTCTTCTTTTTAGGTATCACGCATGTACAGGCATCTTGTACTGCCGTTGTAAGTCCCTCGACTACCAGGTCTATTTTGTCCCTGCTGTCGATTTGATCGAACAGAATTACGGTAATGTCGTTCCTTTGCATAATTTGACGCAGTTTCTTACGAAACTGCGCCCAATTTACATTTTTGGTATTGTAGATCCTGGTAGTCCGGTTGACCGTGATACCCAAAGATTTCTCGAGGTGTATGCTAAACTCAATGCCGTTGTGGTCCGACCCCGTCAGGTCGTCGACGACTCGCCAGCCGTCGGTCACCCTCAGCATATCTGCCGTGTTAGCTGTGACGTCGACGCAGCTCGTGTAACGTCTGTCACCCCGAACTACGTCGAAGGTTGGAGTTTCCCCTCTGTTAAGTACTTGCAGTCCAAGCTGGTCGAGAGCACCCAGCATCTCGTCGCCTCTGCTGTTCGTCTCACTGCTACCCCACCAGATACTCCAGGCATTGGCGTCTCCTCCCATAATGAGCTTTTGCGGGCCGATCTTCGCTTCGCGGCCGCTTTCCACTTTGCTGAGGCTGTCCAGGTATGGCCCTAAGGGCTTGTCCGGCTCGAAATAGAACGAGACCAGAGTTAGTCTCCAGGCACCAGTTTGGATCCCCACCACGACGATGTTGTCCGTGGTGAGTTCTGGGTACTGTGTAACGGTAATTTTTGGGTCAAAAACAGCTATTGCCGCTTTGACAGTCCCTTCTCCTTGACCGGTGTTCTGGAAAATTCGGACACCTCTGGTCCCGCTCATCCTCTTTGCACTGCCCACGTAGGGCTCCTGGATCAACGCTGCGGTGGCTTTGCGCTTCTCGGCCTCAAGCATAAGCTCATGGGTTGCCAATTTTTTCCTTTGGAGATTAGCTTGGAGTATCTTGTGCGGCATTGAGTTCACTGGGACCACCTTAGCAATAGGCGACGGACGCTCGTGCCAGCCGATCCCACCTGACTCGAACAGGACACTCGGGGTTGAAAGCGTTATGATCGATCTTCTCCATCTTCGCCAAGACACAGTTATGGCACTTCGGTGTTTCAGTCCTTAGCCACCGGTCACATTGTGCTCGGAGGTGGGGGCCCCCACAGTGGCTGCATAAGTCGGCGGGTTCTTTACAGAGCCGCCGACTATGCCCGTATCCCAAGCACCTGGTGCACTGAACCAGTGGCGACTGGTCATCAACGAAGACGGTCTGGAGATCGATGCGCGCTCTTCCCTTTTCGAGCATCCTGTTCCAGATAACAGGGGACGTGCTGACTACGACATTGCCGGTTTGGGGGTTCCGCGCGCTCCTCTTAAATTTGATCGTCATTCGATCCTCCTCATTGTCGAGACCGCGAAAGACATCCCGGTTTTGGTTAGGTTAGGTTAGGTTAGGTTAGGTTAGGTTAGGTTAGGTTAGGTTAGGTTAGGTTAGGTTTTTTTTTTTTTTTTTTTTTATTTATGGCACTCCTGCCATGCGAAGGAAACCCTGCCATTCAGGTAACGCAGGGACGTTTTTCATGGACTGTAAGTTTCATGTTTTGTTTCATTTTAATTTTTTAATTTTAATGTGATAATATAAATATGTGTTTATAAGATAAATAGGTTATAAAATTTTCCGATAAGATAATTCGTCATTATTCAAATGCATTCATGGTTAAAATAAATAATGTTTAATAAAATAGAGGACAATAAATAATTCAGACAATAATAATAAAATAGGGTAAAAATTTTGGTTTTGTGTAGAGTTCAACGGTAGTCACGATTCATTCTTTTTGTTGACTGCCTTGACTATTTTGATAGTGAACTCTAGAAAGTCTTTTCTTTGCGTGTTGTCTCTTAGAATTACACTAAGGTTTTCTTTAGAGATCTGGACCCCAAATTTTTCTTCCAGGTTGTATCTGGGGAAGGCGTATATAGGGCAATCCGTTAGGAGGTGGAGGATTGTCTCCTGCTTGTCGGGGTCACAGGCGCACGCCGGATTCTCCTTGCACTTGAAGCGAGTCAGGTACTCGGAGAACCCGCCATGTCCTGTTAGGGCTTGGGTCAGCTCATTGATCATCTCCATCCTTCGCACAGTCCTGTACGCAGCAATCGCAGAAGGGAAGAATATCTTCGTCATTTGGGCATTTGTCGTAGTCGGGTTGCCGCTTCGATTTCAGGGCAGCTTCCTTCGCGAGCGAGTCGGCTCTCTCGTTACCCTCCAGCCCCGCATGAGCTTTAACCCAGAACAAGGAGACGCTCTTGTTCTGGGTACTACTGCGGCGGATGGCATCCCTTGTTTCCACTGCGAGGGCGTGAAGGGCTTCGGGGTTCACGACTGCTTGGAGAGCTGCCATGGAGTCGCTGTAAATAGCGAATGCCGTCTCGGTCCTTCGGAGGACTTCCTTCGCCGCTTTGCAAAGGGCGAGAAGCTCGGCCTGGTAGACGGTACTGTAAGACGGCAAAGCAAGCTTGAGGGCCTTCACCTTCGCCTGGTCGGTCCACACTGATACTGCGGCTCCGACCTTGCCCTCAATTTTGCTGCCTTCTGTGAAGATACGCACCGCAAAATTGCGGTACTCGTTGTATTGATCCTCGTCTACCAGGCGTCGCAGTGCAATGGCCCTCTGCTCAGCCGGATGTGGCATCTCTAGGGCCGAGACCACACGCTCGATCTCCCGGTCGCCCAAAGCCGGATGAGGTACCCCTCTCTTGGCCTCGTATAGGGAGGCTGCTTCTCGGATTCGTAGAACAAGAGGGAGTATCCCAGCCAGCACCAGTGCTGAGTGGAGAGAGACCGTGCGGTAGGCCCGGCACAGTTTCTGCGCGAAGCTCCTCTGGACGGCATTCAGCTTCTTCTGCACCCCGACTTTGTTGGCGGCAGGCGACCACGCGCTCGCCGCGTACAAGACTATGGGCTCCACTGCAGCCGTATAGATGCAGCGGATAACCTCTGGATGGAGACCCCAACTGACCCTAGCAGCCCGCGACAGCTGCTTGTAGATGCCGACGGCTCGAGAACAGACGTTTGCGACGTGGGTGTTGAAAGTCAACTTGTGGTCGATGGTGAGACCGAGCAACTTGATTTCGTCCGACATGCCTATGTCCACCCCTCCCATCTTGAGACGTGGGGTGTCATGCTTCAGTTTGCGCGTAACCAGCATTGCTTTTGTCTTATGTGGCGGAAACCGAAGCTTATTTGTGACACCCCACGCTCGCACGAACTCGAGGGCGGGATTGGCATTCCTCTGGACTTCAAGTGCTGTCTCCCCGTCGAACACAAGGACAATATCGTCAGCAAACGCCTGGCAATAGACCCCCATTGCCTCTAGAGCCTTTATAAGAGGATCCAGCACCAGGTTCCAAAAAATGGGACCACCGATCGACCCCTGGACGCATCCTTTCTCGGTCCTGGATTCGTACTCCACTCCCGCGTACCTGACCTTCACCACCCTCTCGGACAAGAAGCTATCTATGACCCGCCTCAAGTTTACAGGACACTTTTCCTCAGCCAGACGGACTCGTATGGACGGCCACCATGCGCTATCGAAGGCCCCCTCAATATCCAAGGACACAATCGTGACGAGCCTCTTTGTATTGAGTCTGCCACGAATGTGCCCCATTAGCGTATAGAGGGAGTCCTCGGTGCTTCGCTGAGGCATGAAGCCGTACTGGCGAGTACTCATCCTGGGTAGCAAATAAAACTTGAGTCGGGCCACGAGCATCTTCTCGAAAACTTTGCCGAGAACAGGCAAAAGCCCAATTGGCCTGTATGATTTTGGGGTGGTGTAGTCGACTTTAGCGGGTTTGCGGAGCACGACGACAGTTGCCTCTTTCCAGGACCGCGGAAAGTATCCATGCGCCAGGCACTTGTTTACCAAGCGCAGAACTAAGTCTGGGTCTTGACGGATCGTGTGGCCCCATATGTCCGCCGTCAGACCCGGGGGCTTTTTTGGGGTTGAACGAGGAGACTGCTCGCTCCAGCTCATCGAGTGTGAAGGGAGGGTCCAAAGGTTCAACTTGGTTCCCCCCGTTCACCTCTTCCGCTCGTTGCCGCACCTTTTTGTGCTCCTCGTTATCCCCCTCCGAACGGTCCTCCGGGTAGAACGTCTGTGCCAGATACCTCGCCGAGGCCTCTGGGTCAAGGGTCCTGCCGTCTCTAACCATCGGCAGATCCTCCTCCCTCTTTTCCGTTCTACGGATCACCCGGTATACGCCCTCCCACAGGCCTTCCCTATCTTGCTTTTCGCAGAACCCCTTCCAGCTCTCAACTTGTGCTTGGACTACTGCACGCTCGTACTCTTCTTTCTGTTTCAGGTGGTTAGGTTAGGTTAGGTTAGGTTAGGTTTTTTTTTTTTTTTTTAATACTCTACCTCTGACTTTATCAGAGCCTATTTCTAGCTAGTTCTCTTTCATACAAGTTCTCGCTAGCTTGCCTCTCGCACTTATATTCCTCATACTTTGTCTTTCTTTTATCCTTCCTCATTCAGTCAGTCTATGGGTGGGTTTCCCATTTTCTAAACTAATTATTTATAAATCTAGCTTCTGTATTTATCTGCCCATACATATTTTGCTTTATTGGTTCTTTGGGGTAAATGATTTACGCAACTCACATTTTATTTTATTTCGTTTCAACATTTTCACATGTTTGGATACATATTTTCTTTTTCTTATCTTAATTTAATACATTTATGTCTTACACTATGACAATTTTGAGCATTATTATACATATATAACATTATTTTGGTCTTATATCTATTATTATACTATATACCTATTTTCTATATCTGTTAACATATTACTTTTTGCAACCATCACATACATTTTTTGCTTATCCGCCTTAAAGGCGTAACGGTACACAGTTTTTCTGTAGTTACAGTTTTCATATACATACATTATATTACTACTTATTTTCATTTTGGTCTTATATTTATTTATTTGCTAGGTTTTTACATTCTTTAAATTCTAAATTATCCTACTGTCTTAATATTTACTGTTTATTTATATACTTATTTCTATATGCACTACTTTTATATAACTAAATATATAGCCGTTGCATACTTTATCGATCGCTCTTATTTCTTTTGGTTACACCTTGTACAATTTTTAGACAATAGTTTAAGAATTTATTTCTGCATTTGCTCAACATTATTTGACTTATATTGTCTTCAGTCAGGTCTATGTCCGTTTCTTGCTCTATTTGGTTACGTTCGTATGCATATACAGGGCAGCGAAGTAGCAGGTGTGGCACTGACTCCGACATGTTTGGGTCACAGATGCACGATGGACTTCCCTTACACTCGAACCGATTCAAGTATTCTGAGAATCCACCGTGCCCCGTTAAGATCTGGGTTAGATAAACGTCAATCCGTAGCTTCCTGACAATCCTGTACGCCGCCGTCGCATCCGGGAAGAACATTTTGGTGATTGACGCGGTAGTGCCTGTTTTATATCTACTGTTCCATTCCTCAAGCGTTGCTGTACGAATGCAACGCTTGACGAATGAAACCGGACACAAATCATAGTCCGGCTTCCTTTTACTCGAAATGGCTGCCTCTTTTGCCAGCTGATCCACTCTTTCGTTACCCTCAAACCCTGCGTGAGCTTTAATCCAGAATAAGTGTACTACCTTATTCTGGAGAGAAGCAGCTGTAAGATTTTCTCTTACTTCAACTGCCAGGGGGTGAAGGCAACTGTGGTTTTTCACCGTCATGAGGGCCGCCATTGAGTCGCTGTAAACACCAAAAGTAGATGCCGAGCTTCTCCGGATTTCTCCTGTCGCCCTACATATCGCCAGGAGCTCGGCCTGGTAGACCGAGCAATAGTCCGGTAGCGCCAGTTTGAGGGTGCGTGTTTCGGCCTGGCTGTTCCAAAAGGACAACGCAGCACCAATACGCCCCCCAATTTTGCTCCCGTCGGTGAAAATTCTCACCTCCAGTTTGGCACTGGCGTCGACTTGCTCCTGGTCCACGAGGCTTTCGAACTCCAGTTCGATACAGGCAGCAGGGTGAGGGGATTTCAACGCGGACACAGGCCGCTCCATCTCCCTATCTTTCAATATTGGCAAAGACACTCCTCTCTTGGCCTCATATAATGAGGCCATCTCACGAGCTCGGAGATCCAGGGGAAGTATCCCCGCCAACAGAAGTACCGAATTGAGGGAAACGGTGCGATATGCTTTGCATATTTTTTGCGCTATTCCGCGCTGCACGACACCCAACTGTTTTATAATGCCCAGTTTACTGGCCGCTGGGGCCCATACGCTGGCGGCGTACAGGACGATCGGTTCCACTGTAGCCACGTAAATTATCCTGACTACTTCAGGATTTAATCCCCAGCTAATCCTAGCTGCCCTGCATAACTGTTTATGCACACTGATGGCTTTTTTGCAGACACTTTTAATATGCGTGTTGAACGTCAACTTGTCGTCGACGGTGACACCCAAGATCTTGATTTCTCTTGACATGGCTATTTCTACCCCGCCCATGCTCAGCCGTGGGGTGTCGTATTTGAGTCTTCTGGTTATGATCATCGCATTGGTCTTATGCGGTGCGAATTTTAGCTTATTATCGACACCCCACGCCTGAACACGTTCAAGGGTAGTGTTTGCTTTTTGTTCAATTTCAATTGCTGTGTCACCGTCGAAGACAAGGACCACGTCATCTGCAAATGCTTGCGCATAGACGCCATTCCCTGTCAGGTCTTTTAGGAGGGGATCCAGTAGGAGATTCCAGAAATTAGGGCCCCCGATGGAGCCTTGTACGCAGCCTTTACTCGTCGCCTTGGAGTATTCTTCACCCGCATACCTGACCCTGACCCTTCTGTCACTCAAGTAGCTGTCGATGACCCTCCTCAAGTTGAGAGGACACTTTTCCTCTGCCAGTCGGACTCTTATAGCTGGCCACCAAGCGCTGTCGAAGGCTCCCTCTATGTCTAGCGAGATTAGTACAACTATCTTTTTTAGGTTGAGTTTCCCTTTTATGTAACGTTATGTATGGTTAGGTTAGGTTAGGTTAGGTTAGGTTAGGTTTTTTTTTTTTTTTTTTAATATCTATTTTACCGCAGACATGATGGTCCGCGCCATTTTTTATAGTGTTATTATTTATAACTTTGTTTCATTGGCATTCTGTCGTGCCCTCATCTTAACATTCACTTAAAAACTAAGCTTAAAAACTACGCGAGTCCACCTCAGACTCAATTTATTTATTTTTATTTTTTTTTTCTTTTTTGTTTTTCTTTTTATATTATTATTGTACTTCTTTTTATATATATTAGTTTTTTTTTTTTTTTTTTTTTTTTTTTTCTCGTTTTGACATCTTATTCTTTTTTTTTTATTTATTTATATTTAGGTTAAATAAGTAGGTTATTTGTTCAAACACATCACTAATTTATTTATAATACGATAAAAACTATGGACACATCACACCTTCAACCCAACACCGCCTCCAAAGGAAACCCCTCAAAGAACCGCTTCCGTCGCGAACTGTTTGCTGCGCGCTACTTTACAGATTGCGTTATAAACAATTTCTTTGAAGAATTTCGCCCAGCGACGGTACTGCATTAAAGGTGCGATATGTAACGTATCAAAATAAACTTATTACTATAAAACAATTTGTTTCATATTATACTTATATATGTACACACAGCTTGTAACATTGATAACAATTGAGTTGTTACCAGTTTATTATGATTAATATATTATTATTATTATTTTACGACTATGGATTTAGGGTTGGTGGGTAGGATTTGGGTATTGGGCTCTTGTTGATCTGCCGCCTAGAGTCTTCACTAACCCCATCAGAGCTTCCACGACTGCGGTGTCTCGATGCTGCATGGCCGTCTTAAGGTTGTATTCGACGACCACTTTAGAAGGCGCATCCATCGCTTTCCGGGCGAAACGGCCCGTGGCATCATCGGCGTCGTCGGTGTAGTACACACAGCTGACCGTGTGTCTTGACACTGCAACAACTGCATGGGAGATGCTGTCGTGGATCTGGAGCCTCCTTGACTTGGTGTTAATTATAATAACGCTGTCGCAGGTCAACCCCTGAGCTGCGTGGATGGTGAGGATACGCGACCCTTCGCCAGACCCATAGCCCTGGTCGGCAAGAGAGGCTCTCTCTTCCTGCGTATGGACCAAGAATAAGGTGTTCTGGGCGGTTATCGGTATGCGCGCTCCCGTGAACCTTTCTACTTTCAGAGAGTGGATCCGCGACAGCGATGTCTTAGAGGAGTATATACCGGGGTATATCTCACTCAGGGTCAGTGCTATATCCATTGGATTCCGATGCGTACAGAGTAACTCCTGGGTGATGCCAGCCACCAAGTTTGGACGGGTGTACCTTAACTCAAAGAGGTTCTCTCTGTCCAAAAATGGTAGCTGATTCACGTCTCCGATGAGAACGACCTCGCTCGCTCCAGACAACTTCACTGCCATGACTATTGCCCCAAAGTGGTTCATGAGGGCTTCGTCAACCGTAAGGCGACGGCATTTCTCCTCTGGTCTGAACCCGTTGGCTAAAATTGAGGCCATAGTGCGCACCTTTGCCTTGACACGATCTCCTAATCGGTGCGCTAGCTTTTCTCTGAGATCCTTAGCAGCTTCGGTTGTTGTGGTCGCTACGATATCGCTCTCCCCGTCAAAATGTTTCACCATCCAGGTGGTCTTGCCGCACCCTGGGACTCCGTTTACCCACTTGATAGTAGGTACCGCCCAATGCGCTTCCGAAGCCGGGGAAACGGAGGACCCCGAAATGGATTGCGCCATTTCTAGGATCCTGTCGTCCAACATAATTTTGGTACACTTGGCGGTAACCACTATCGGGTCGTCTTCGGGTGTGTGGAATGTTACTTTCCCTGAGCGCTCCGTTTCCACCTCATCCAGGGTCACAAAGCCACTCTTCGCGCTATAGGCTGCCATGTACGACCCCGTCATTTCACCAGCAATGACCTGGGATTTGACGTTGTCGTATACGGCCGCCTCTGCCTCCCCGAGCAAGACCCTTAACAGACCCTCATTTTTCCAATGAAAGGTCTGCAGAATCTTTCTACATGTCGCGAGGTTTACCTCTCTGGTCGCCCTCACGACTGATACATACTCGAGGAATGCACTCTGTACGTGGTCTATGATACCCGAGTTTACAGCGAGGGTCGGAGGGCTGACTTGCCCTTTGTCAGCTCTGGTCGGTTTGGGTTTTGGTTCTGGTGTCTCTTTGGGTTTCGGTTTGAAAAACCTCATGACCGCTGACTCTTGCCGCTCAGTAGGTGACGTGCGGCTGGTACTCGGGAGCAGTGTGCTGAGGAAGGTCCCGATTGCTTTGAGACGGCTTTTGGACCGGGCTCGGTCCTCTGGGCTGATGTTTTTGCCTTTGTCCCTCTTTTCTTTTTCTGCTACAAGCTTTTGCTGGGCCCTTTCAGCTCCGCTCGTGGTGGTCGGGTTTTTAGAGGAACTTATCGTGCTACCTGTGTTGTCTTTGGGGGCTTTGAGGAAACTTAGAGTTTCCCCCCTATCCTCGTAGACCACAACCTCATGCTGTTCTGAGGCTTTAAGGCAGCCGAAACGGTCTGCGATGTCTCCTCTTTCACCACCAACCGCCATAGCATCGATGCTGATCGTGCGAGGTGCTATGCACGTATTTTCACCTGCCTTCCTAATCTTTTGGAGCAGCGAGCTCGCTTGGGCAAATGGGGTCTCCGCTCTCCACTCGAGTAGTGCGATTGTCTTTCCTTTGAATCGCACTAAACGGCACTTGTGAGTGGCTATTTCCACCTGCTGCAGCGCGGCGTACTTGCTTCCTTTGATGCTCATTTTTGATGTGCTCCCGTTGATCAGGGCAGCTAGGCCTGGTGAAATTGTGATTCGGGCTCCAGGGCGGCTTGAAGCAATGCAGAAACTTATACCCAGCGTCTCCGATTCCCTATTCATGAACAGGGCGACCCCTCGGAGTCTGATACCGGGGACTCCGTCTCTTCCACATACCAGGAAGTGTGTTACTGGCAT
The DNA here is from genome assembly GCA_949316375.1 of Mythimna vitellina. Taxonomy (NCBI): domain Eukaryota; kingdom Metazoa; phylum Arthropoda; class Insecta; order Lepidoptera; family Noctuidae; genus Mythimna; species Mythimna vitellina. The sequence goes on along the minus strand of OX438691.1, from coordinate 75,334 downwards.
GTCGGTTGGGGTCATCTGTTGGTTTGTCCCTGTTGTTGGTACCGCTAGCGCTGTTACTGGTGCTGGTTGTGTGTTTATGCTTTGCTGTGTAATTGAAAGTGACGGGTTTTGCGTAATTGGTGTTGGTGTTGTGTTTGTACTTTGCTGTGTAGTTGTGGGTAATGGGTGTTGTGTATTTAGTGTAGGTGTTGTGTTTGTGGTGGGGGTACGAGTAGATGGTAGCCGGACTCGACTTTGTGCGGGGGCATCTGATTTATTCGGCCCCGCTGCGGTTACGGCGACCTTACTCGCGAATGCTAAGAATGGGGTCCTCGAAGCTGGCTTCTCCATGAAGTTGTGGAGTGAGGATTGACATAACTGGAGACCTGTTTTCCGCTCTAGTTCCATTCTTTCAAGGCAGAACCTTGGGCATTCGAAGAGAAGGTGCCAGACTGCTTCCTCGCAGCTCTGGTCGCAGACGCACGAGGGACTGTCTTTGAGGTGGAAGCGGTGGAGGTATGCTGCGAAACCTCCGTGTCCCGTCAAGATTTGAGTATGGGCCGGTGCTAGGGCTGTTTCCCTAAGGATTCTTTTCGCCGCTAGGACGTCTGGAAAGAATACTTTTGTTACCGATCCTGTACTCGAGGACTCGTACCTCGCTTGCCACTTCTTTACAGTCCCCTCCCGTATCTTCCTTCTCACGTATGATACGGGGACTTTGTCATAGTCCGCTGTCTCTTTTGTTAGGGCCGCCTCCTTTGCCAGCTCATCCGCTCTCTCGTTCCCGACAGTTCCCACGTGGGCCTTAAGCCAGAACAGCCTCACTTTTCTGCCCTCTTCTCTGATTTCACGGATGAAACTCTTTATTTGGAGTGCCAGGTGGTGAGTAACAGACGGTCTCCTCAGCAGGTCGAGCGACGACCTTGAGTCGCTCAGTATGATTATGGAGGCTGCCTTAGATTCTCTTGCCAATCTGACAGCTCGGAAGAGTGCATACATTTCAGATTGGAAGACAGTGTTGTGAGGCTCCAAACCAAAAGTGCTGGACATGGACTCCTTTCCTCCCTCCCACCAAGTTAGGGCAGCTCCAACTTTCCCTTCTATCTTACTGCCATCGGTATAGATTTGGGAACCAGTAACATGGTGAGTCTCTAAGGTTTCGGGATTCCAGTCTTCTAGGCGTGCATACTCGGTTGTTGTGAGTCGCGCTGGATGAGGCTGGGTTAGGTTAGGTTAGGTTAGGTTAGGTTAGGTTAGGTTAGGTTAGGTTAGGTTTTTTTTTTTTTTTTTTTTTTTTTTTTTTTTTTTTTTTTTTTTTTTTTTTATATCTCTACCTCTGACGTAATCAGAGTCTATTCGAAAACTACTTCTCTTTCATACCAGTTCTCGCTAGCTTGCCTCTCGCACTTTTATTCTTCATACTGTTTCTTTCTATCATAATTCCTCAATCATTCTTTTTAATGGGTGGGGCTCCCATTTTACTTACTATTCTTTCCTGGCCTGATTTTTCTATACTATTACATTTAGTGTTCCTTTATCCGAACAGGGGTAAATAACATTCCACTTGAGTTTTTATTTCCACAAACAAATTGCAAATCTTATGTAGTAATTTACATTTTTTGACTTAATTTTAACTTATATTCTACCTTACGTATGAATGGATATAACATTGTTTTACTATCTCTCTTATTACTAATTACTATTATCTCTTTATTCTTATTACTATTGCTTATTATTTTAGGGGTGCTCTTATATTCTATACAATTTACTTTTATTGTTTCGGGGTTTAACTTTCACACTAGGTCTTTACATCTTATTTTGCTATTTCTTATTTCTAAGTATTTTTAATTTACCTTCCCATTTTGTCCTACTGGCCATAAACATTTTTATTTACTTATCTATCTATTCATATGCATTACTAATATATCATACAATATAGTGGTTGCATACTTTATTGATCGGTTTTATTTCTTTTTATAACTCTTTTCACGATTTGTATACAGTAGTCCAAGAATTTATTTCTGCTTTTACTTGCCATTATTATTCCTATGTTTGCTTCGTTTATTTCTATGTCTAATTCTTGTTCAACCTGATTTCTTTCGTAGGTGTATGCAGGACAGCGAGTCAGCAGATGTGGTACCGACTCCGCAACATCTGGGTCGCAGATACACGATGGATTCTCCTTACACTTGAAACGAGACAGATATTCGGAGAATCCACCGTGCCCCGTCATGATCTGAGTCAGGTTACCATCGATTTGCAGCTTCCTGATTATCCTGTACGCCGCCACCGCGTCCGGGAAAAACATCTTAGTGACAGATGCTGTAGTTCCGGTTCTGTATCTGGTGTTCCACTCGTCAAGTGCTGCCGAACGAATACAGCGCCTGACGAATGAAACAGGACAAAGATCATACTCCGGCTTCTTCTTACTCAAGATGGCAGCCTCTTTTGCCAGCTGATCCACTCTCTCGTTGCCCTCAATCCCTGCGTGGGCCTTTATCCAGAACAAGTCGACTACCTTGTTCTGGAGAGAAAGAGCAGTTAAGTTTTCTCTTGCTTCCACTGCCAGGGGATGAAGGCAACTGTGGTTTATCACTGTCATGAGAGCTGCCATTGAGTCACTGTAAATACCAAAGCTGGACGCCGCGCTCTTCCGGATTTCATCAGTTGCCCTGCATATCGCCAGGAGCTCCGCCTGGTAGACCGTGCAATAGTCTGGTAACGCCAACTTGAAGGTACGTATTTCGGCCTCGCTGTTCCACAGGGACAACGCAGCACCGACACGCCCCCCAATCTTGCTCCCGTCGGTGAAGATTCTCACCTCCGGTTTGGCGCTGGCGTCAACCTGCTCCTGGTCTACCAGACTTTTGAACTCCAGGTCGATACGCCTGGCGGGATGCGGGGATTTTAACGCGGACACTGGCCTCTCCATCTCCCTGTCCCCCAATATTTGCAGTGACACTCCCCTCTTGGCTTCATAAAGTGAGGCCATCTCACGAACTCGGAGATCCAGGGGGAGTATCCCCGCCAACAGGAGTACTGAGTGGAGGGAGACGGTACGATATGCCTTACACATTTTCTGTGCTATTCCACGTTGCACGACGCCCAGCTGTTTTTTAATTCCCAGTTTTCCTGCCGCTGGGGCCCATACGCTGGCAGCGTACAGAATAATCGGCTCTATTGTGGCTACATATAAGATTTTTATTACTTCGGGGTTTAGTCCCCAGCTGATCTTCGCTGCCCTGCACAACTGTTTGTATACCCCAATTGCTTTTTTGCAGACGTTCCCGACATGCGTGTTAAACGTCAACTTGTCGTCGACGGTGACACCCAAGATCTTGATTTCTTTAGACATAGCTACCTCGACCCCACCCATACTCAGTCGTGGGGTGTCGTACTTCAATTTTCTAGTGATAGTCATCGCATTTGTTTTTTGCGGAGCAAACTTTAGCTTATTGTCGACACCCCACGCCTGGACATGTGCTAGGGAGGCGTTTGCTGTATGTTCTATTTGTAATGCTGTGTCACCGTCGAAGACAAGGACCACGTCGTCCGCAAATGCCTGCACGTATACGCCTTGTCCTAACAAACTTTTTAGGAGGGGATCCAACAGCAAGTTCCAGAAGTTTGGGCCCCCAATGGAGCCTTGTACGCAGCCTTTGCTCGTGCCTTTGGAGAATTCTTCACCCGCATACCTGACCCTGACTCTCCTGTCCCTCAGGTAGCTATCGATGACCCTCCTCAGGTTCAGAGGACACTTTTCCTCTGCCAGCCGGACCCTTATTGCTGGCCACCAGGCGCTGTCGAAGGCTCCCTCTATGTCTAAGGATATTAGCACCACTATCTTTTTCAATTCAAGTTTTGCTTTTATGTGCTTTACTAGATCATAGAGGGAGTCTTCGGTGCTCCTTTGAGGCATGAATCCGTACTGGCGAGTACTCATCCTAGGTAAAATGTAGAACCTGAGGCGAGCCATCAACATCTTTTCAAATACCTTGCCTAAAACCGGTAAGAGGCCTATGGGCCTATATGATTTTGGGGTGGTGTAGTCTCTTTTCCCAGGTTTCTTTAGCACCACCACCGTGGCCTCCTTCCAGGTTTTCGGAAAATATCCGAATCTCAGGCATTGGTTCAGTAGAGCCAGGAAGGCATCGGGTTCCCCTCCAATGGCTTGGCTGCATATGTCGGCTGTGAGGCCGTCAACTCCTGGTGCCTTTTTGGGATTGAATGAATCACAGGCTGTTTTCAATTCACTCAGCGTGAAGGGTGGATCGTTGGAGTCTACTTCCTCATCTTCATTGACCTTTTCGGCTTTGTCTCTTATACTGCCATGATAGGTGTTGTCAGTGCTTGTGAGGTCGTCCGGATAAAAAGTCTCGGCTATTAATTTAACAGAAGTTTCTGCATCAAGCACCTTTCCGTTTTCCACCATAACCTCGTCCACCTCTCTTTTCGCTGTTCTCCCAATTACCCTGTAGATCCCCTCCCAAACCCCCTCCCTGTCCTGTTTGTTACAGAACTCCTTCCAGCTCTTGGTTTGGGCTCGAGCTGCCTCCACCTCATATTCACCTTTCCTCTTTAGGTTGTAGCGACATCTATCGCGTCACATAAGAAAAATCCTGAATCGCGCAATCAAAGTTCTCCGCGCGATTAGAACATATAGAACAGCCCGAAATCATCTATCGGGCAGTTGCAGCCCACCAGACATAACACCCGTCTGGCCGGAGGATCCTCCCTTTTCAACGGAGGTTTGCGGGACTTTACTCTCTGTTCCACATACCTCTAAACTGGTGACCCTCGACAAAGAACGTCAGCGCAGCCTTCGTGCAGCTACTACCTCGTGACGTCATCATCACTTCCTCAAGCTTTCGAGCAGCGAGCCATACAGCCAACACCCACGGCTTTAAAGGGTATCCTGACCACCAGCATGCCTACATGGTCATACCTGGTCATCACCCTCAGCCTCATCAGCGACCTTGGCGAAGCACACTGCACCTTCGGCCAGTCACATGAAGAGCAATGAAGAACCTCTCCTGGTCGACGCAAGCAGTCAAGCCACTACGTCGCACAGCACCGCTCCGACTCATTTGGAGCCAGCAGCACTACTCCGACTCACTGGAGCCTGCAGCATCATCCCGACTCACTGGGATAGTACCACCCCGACTCACTGGGGCATCACCGCAGACAGTTCCGACTCACCGAGAACTATGCGGCATTCGGTTCCGACTCACTGGAACCAACCCACCACTGGCCTGGCACGCATCAAAGAAGCATCAAGAACCATCGATCTCCGATCTCCGGAGGGGAGTGATGTAGCGACATCTATCGCGTCACATAAGAAAAATCCTGAATCGCGCAATCAAAGTTCTCCGCGCGATTAGAACATATAGAACAGCCCGAAATCATCTATCGGACAGTTGCAGCCCACCAGACATAACACCCGTCTGGCCGGAGGATCCTCCCTTTTCAACGGAGGTTTGCGGGACTTTACTCTCTGTTCCGCAACCCTCCAAAAGGTACTCTTCGACAACCTTCGGTCTCCGGACTGGAGCAGCGCATCGCACTCTCCTTTTGCTGGTAGCGACGCTCTTTTTCATCTTCTCGAGTTTCTCCGACCACCATGGCATAATTAATTTCTCTTTGGATTTTTTGATGGGCATTGCAGCGCGGCATGCTTCCTGTATAATTGTTGTAAAGTTATTTGTGGTTGCATCTAAAGATTCTGTATTATTAATTTGGTCTATTGCAGTTTTGTGGAAATTATTTTCTGTTCTTAATTGAGTGAATTTCTCATGAAATTTTGCCCAATTGGCTTTTTTAGTATTAAACATGCGCGTAGTTCTTTCAATTTGTGTCCCATTTGCTCTCTTTAATCTGATGTCAAAGAGTATGCCATTGTGGTCGGAGCTCGTGAGGCCCTCGTCGACTTTCCAGCGCTCTACCAGCTTCAGGATATCGTCAGAACATGCAGTTACATCAACGTAACTGCTGATGCGCCGACCTCCCCTAATGGTGTCGAAGGTTGGAATTTCCCCTGTATTGAGGATATTCAGCCCGAGCCCTCCGAGAGTCGCACACATTTCCTCACCCCTGCGGTCAACCACCGTGCCCCCCCACCAGGTGCTCTTCGCATTGGCGTCCCCTCCAACGAGAAATGGTTTTGAGCCGATGGTAATACTTACTTGTCTGAGGTGGTTTAAGTAAGGTTCTATTGACTTATCCGGCTCAAAATAAAAAGAGGCGAGTATGATCTCCCAAGCACTGGTTTGGATTCCCACCACGACTATATTCTCCGTGGTGAGTTTCGGGTACTGTATCACTTTGATGTTTTCATCGAAGCCTTGACAGTCCCGTTTCCAATACCAGTGTCTTGGAAGACCCTCACTCCCCTCTGGCTCCTCATGTCTCTTGAGCTGCCGACGTATGGCTCCTGCAAGAGTGCTACAGTAAAACCTCGTTTCTCTGCCTCCAACAGCAGCTCAGTGGTTGCCAGTTTTTTCCGTTGGAGGTTGGCCTGTGCGAATTTAAAGGCGATTTTTTCCCCTGGTGCGCCCTTAGCAATATGCAGTGGTTGACCGCGCTATCGCGTCCCATTTGCGGCGGACGGGGCATTCGGAACTGAAAGCGTTATGCTCTTTGCTTAGTATGTTCGCTCTCTCGCAGTTCCTACACACCGCCGTGCCCCCCGCTGTCCAGTCTGGGCATTCGGTCTTCAGGTGAGGACCACCGCAGTGACTGCAAAAGTCCGCCTTTTCCGTACAGTGCCTTCGCCCGTGCCCATAGGCCAGGCAGCGAGTACATTGCATGAGAGGGGTCTGATCTTCGACCCGAACTCTCTGCAAGTCCACATGGACGTATCCCCTTTTTGTTACTCGCTGCCATAGCTCAGGGGATGTGCTGAGCACTATGTGTACGGAATGCGGGTTCCTTGTTTTTCTCCTATACCTAATTTCTACTCTATCGTCCCCATCATGGAGGCCATGAAAAACGTCCCGATTCTGATTCCTCAGGGCTTTCTGCACATCTTCGTCAGTGTTGACAGCTAAGACGTCTCTGAGTATCAGCATCGGGTCCTTGTTTTTCACAGCCTCCACGGTGAGGTTGATGCTATTTCGTTCTAGTCTTTCTTTCACCTTGTCCCTCTCACCTTCCGTCTCGAACCCCATGACTACCTTTCTGTTCTTTGCCTTTCTCACCCTTTCAACCTTTATCCAACCTTCCTTTGCTTCCACCGCCTTCCTCACCCTTTCCAGAACTTCCTCCCCAGTTTCTGTCTCGTCCTTCGAGGCGACCACCACCGAGTGCAGCGTGTTACGTTTTTCTAACGCCCCACCCGCAACCCAGGCCGAGGCCACCTTCGCGTACGAGAGCGTGTCAGAGTGTGACTGTTTCTCCTCCAGTGCTGTTTTCAGTTCCTCCATACGTTTACTGTTTTCTTCTAGCAACTTGGAGTGCAACTCGATTTTATTTATAAGGAGTATTGTATCTTCTGACTTATTTGTTCCAGGTAATTCTCCTTTGTCTTCACTCTGTGTCAACTTTTCTCCTACTTCTACATGGCAGGGTTTTTCTTTAAGTGCATCAATCTCCACTGCAGCGTCCTTGATAAGTTTGTACATTGAATCGACTGCCAGAGTGATACCTGCCTTTATTTCGGACTTCAGGTTCCGCGATTCTCCCAGTTGGGTTTTCGCCCTCTGAAGCCAAGTGCGACCCTCGGTCACTCTGTCAGTCGATGCAACTGACTTTTGCGATGTACCTGCGGCTTCCATTGAACTTCGCCGCTTTGCCTCCTTCGCAACTTGCGGTAGCGTAACCTTTAGCGCTACCCTTGGGAGGGTTGACGGGATCTGAGCAAGCTTTTTTGGCGATACAGTGAAGGTGGTCGATGCTGCTGCCCTTGAGTCTTTAGCTTTGCTATTCTCCCACTCTCCAATGCTCTTGCGAACACTTGGGGTGGGCGTCGTCTTTGGAGATGGTCCTGCCTTCTCTTTGTCAGCTGGGGAGTTAGTCTCTGGGGGTGTTTGCTTACGGGGTGTGTGTGCAAGTGGCATGATGTCTTTTCACGAGGTAGATTGTCCTCTATTAAAACTATAGATATCCTACTATCTAGGCTTACTTTCCCTATCCCTGTATATGGGGGACGGTCAAAGTCAAAACTGGAGTTATAGTCACAATTAAAATAAACCTCTGCACTATCCCTGTAAAGGGAGGATAGTGAGTAGTCGAAACTGCACAATCCCTGTACAAAGGGGATATCGTTTGGTGTAATAAAGAGCCGCGATCAATAAAGCATGCTGCCCTATTTCACAATTTAAACCGTCAAAAAGTTGCTAGCTTAAAACTAATTTATATGGGTCCCTCTATACTGGGAACACAATTTTGGTTGGATTTCACGTGTGTCAATGGCTATCTTTTATTTAATTATAATAAAAAACAAAAAAGAGGAAGAAAAATTTTTCAGCTCTATGTAGAGCAGAACTCTACCACCAAAAAGAGAGCCCTCCCCGAGCCCCTCCAAATGAACCCAAACACGACCACTCTAGTTCAAAGGGTTCCGAAGATATGGCACTCCAAAATTTGGGTTAGCAATCCAAGATGGCGACTGAAGTTAGGTTAATTGCGGTTTTCTCCGGGACCGTTTGACCGAATTCTGCCGTGCTTGGGCTCTCCAGACTGGGCTCGACGAGATCTATCCCCGGGGGCAGGTTTCAGGCCGAAAAAAATTATTTTCAGGGATTTCAGCGAAAATACAGTAGACCGACAGAGTAAGTTCTGCCAATGCCTCCTAAGAAAGAACGGACCTTCTACGACCCCTAGTTCGGAAGCTATCCGAGTCTGAAGTTTCTTTTGACAGTTCAAGAACTGTCAAAATCAACTTTCAGCCCGGTATAACTCCACTTCCCGTGGCCGCAGAATATCCGTGTTTGGACTTATCTGGCTTGGCCCAATCCGCCCGGGTATGCAAAATGACTTTCAGGATCCTGAAAATTTTCAGCGCCAAAACGCCTGAAAACCAGTCGACCAGGTAGAAGTTGACTCCCCAAGTCCGCAATCACAAACCGCAACTCTCCACGACCATCAGGACCGGAGATATAGCCAGTCAAATCTTTTAAAGATGGCCGCCCAGCTGTCAAATGACAACTTCAAGTGATTATTTCTCTACAACCGTTTGTCGTAGAGAGACGCGGTTTCGAATGCTGTTCTTCCCCTTACCTCGACCAATCTCCAAAAGCTGTTTCAGGGCTGAAAACCTTCAGGTCACCAAAACGCCTGAAAACCTAACTATAATATTGTCTGAGATGTCCCAAAGACACCCGCGAAAATCCGGAGCTTCTATCTTATTCGGTCGAGAAGTTATGGAGTTCCAAAGTAGTTAACCCAAAAACCAAAATGGCCGAAACCTGACTATTTTCGCGTTGCTTAGCCTGTTTTAACCCTAGGAGATCGAGATTTTGGCCATATAGGACGTCCAGTACTAGTAGGGCCCGACTATGATGACAAAATTATTAAAAAGATTGTATTTCCCAATAAATAAACCAAAAATCTTTAAAATTCCATAACTCCCGAACGAAAAATCTAAAAATTCTAAAAAAATATGCATAAAATACTTAAATTTAGTCTCTATAAGTACGTATATTAAAATTACAAAAAATATAAAAACAATGTGGTTTTTTAAATAAAAAACTGATTTTTTCAATTTAATTGAAATATCCCGGTAACCAACTATGATAAAAATAATCTATAAGAAGATTTGGGCTAATAGCTCAAGCGCGCAACAAATTTCTATCAAAAATATGTGTCTTCCCGCTGCAGTTTCCGAGATATTCCACGTCCAAAATTGGTTTTTCTAATCTAAATTACTATAAAACTATCTTACTAAAAATTTTTCTGAGAGTGCAGGGGGTCTTCTCTGCTAGCGAGGCAGGGAACCGTGAAGAAACGGCGTCCCTGTGACAGCTCCTTCTGCGACCTCGTGCACACGTGCTTTTTACTTTTTCTTTGTTTCCTTCCGAATTTTCTTCTGGAAAATTCCAGAAAAATCCTGGTCTGTAGCTCCTTCCAACCCGCACGAAATGGCAAAATAAAAATGGGTGGTCACCGCTTTCGTTTCCTTGTCGTAGGCCTTTTTGTGTTTCGAAACTTAGGATATTATAACCTATAAACGGTTTTTCCTTTTCCTTTCATTTTCACTGTAATCCAATGGCACCACTATCACTTTATGGCATGAGCCAACTCTTTACGCATCGATTAACACTTGTTTGATAAAAATTGGACAACTTTTGACCACTTTTATTAATTTTTAAGTGCGGAGCGTCTTCAAAAACGATCCGACCGCCACGAGGGTTTTTTTTTTTTTTTTTTATAAAACAGGAGTGGGAAATACTCACTCCTGCCATGCGAAAGGCCCCCTGCCACGCGAGTTTCGCAGGGACGTTATGAAGCCACGTAGGTAAATAGATGTCAGTGATCGTGAATTGTGCATAATATAAATGTAAAATAATATTAATATATAAAATCTCGAATAATTTAATTGTAACTGAATAATAATTAAAACATTAACTGATCATTGCAAAATTAATAGAATTGTATAAAATGGGCAATAATTGGTAATATAATAATAATAGTAATAAATAAAACTATATGGTAAAATGTGATGATGCCACCACCTATTTATTTCGTCTATTGGCGGACTTTACAATTTTTATTATGAATTTAATAAACTTATTTCTATATTTCCGATCACTTATTAGAAGGCTGATATTCTGTTCTGTCACTTCTACATCATTTCTCGTCTCAAAGTCGTGCCTGTGGGAGGAATACACAGGGCACTGCGTCAGGAGATGGAGGACTGTCTCCTGCTTGTCGGGGTCGCAGACGCACGCCGGGTTTTCCTTGCACTTGAAACGAGTCAGGTATTCGGAAAACCCGCCGTGCCCTGTTAGGGCCTGGGTCAGCTCCTGGGTCATCTCTACTTTCCGCACCGTCCTGTACGCAGCGATCGCGCACGGGAAGAATACCTTCGTTGTGGCCGCCGTTTCCCCAGTACAATACCTCCGGTTCCATTCGCTCAGCGTATCCATACGGATCATACGCTTAACGAATGAAACCGGGCATTTATCATAGTGGGGTTGCCGCTTACACCTTAGGGCAGCTTCCTTTGCGAGCGAGTCGGCTCTCTCGTTGCCCTCCAGCCCCGCATGAGCTTTGATCCAGAACAAGGAGACGCTCTTGTTCTGGATACTGCTGCGGCGGATGGCGTCCCTGGCTTCTACTGCGAGGGCGTGGAGGGCTTCGGGGTTCACGACGGTTTGGAGAGCTGCCATGGAGTCACTGTAGATAGCGAACGCCGTCTCGGTCCTTCGGAGGACTTCCTTCGTGGCTTCGCAGAGGGCGAGGAGCTCAGCCTGGTAGACGGTACTGTAAGACGGCAAAGCAAGCTTGAGGGCCTTAACCTCGGCCTGGTCGGTCCACACGGACAGTGCGGCCCCGACCTTGCCCTCAATCTTGCTGCCGTCTGTAAATATCCTCACCGCGTAGTCGCGGTGGGCATTGTATTGCTCCTCGTCTACCAGGCGACGCAGTTCAATGGTCCTCTGCTCGGCCGGGTGTGGCATCTGTAGTGCCGATGACACTCGCTCGATCTCCCTGTCTCCCAGCGCTGGATGGGGTAACCCCCTCTTGGCTTCATAGAGTGAAGCCGCCTCTCGAATTCGGAGGTCGAGAGGGAGTATTCCAGCCAGCACCAGTGCCGAGTGTAAGGAGACCGTGCGATAGGCTCGGCACAGCTTCTGCGCGAAGCTCCTCTGGACGGCGTTCAGCTTCTTCTGGACTCCAATTTTGGTTGCGGCCGGCGACCATGCACTCGCCGCGTACAGGACGATGGGTTCGACTGCAGCTGTATAAATACAGCGGATGACCTCAGGATGCAGACCCCAACTGGCTTTTGCGGCCCTCGACAGCTGCTTATAAATACCGATGGCTCGGGAGCAGACGTTTGCGACGTGGTTGTTAAAGGTCAACTTGTGGTCGATGGTGAGACCTAACAGTTTAATTTCCTCAGACATGCCAATGTCTACCCCGCCCATTCTGAGACATGGGGTGTCATGCTTCAGTTTGCGCGTTATTAGCATTGCTTTTGTTTTATGCGGCGCAAACTTGAGCTTGTTCGTGACACCCCATGCGTGCACGTACTCAAGGGCGACATTGGCATCTCTTTGGACCTCAAGCGCCGTCTCCCCATCGAACACAAGGACGACGTCGTCTGCAAACGCCTGACAATAGACCCCCATACTTTCAAGTTCCTTGATCAGCGGGTCCAGCACCACGTTCCATAATATGGGACCACTGATTGACCCCTGGACGCATCCCTTCTCGGTCCTGGATTTATGCTCCGCTCCCGCGTACCTGACTTTCACCACTCTCTCGGACAAGTAACTGTCAAAGACCCTTCTCAAGTTCACAGGACACTTTTCCTCAGCCAGACGCACTCGTATGATCGGCCACCAAGCGCTGTCGAAGGCTCCCTCTATGTCCAAGGACACAATCGTGACAAGCCTCTTTGCTTTGAGTCTGCCACGAATGTGCCCCATGAGTGTATAGAGGGAGTCCTCAGTGCTTTTTTGGGGCATGAAGCCGTACTGGCGAGTACTCATCCTGGGTAGCAAATGGAACTTGAGTCGGGCCACGAGCATTTTCTCGTATATCTTGCCGAGTATAGGCAAAAGACCAATCGGCCTGTATGATTTCGGAGTGGTGTAGTCTTCTTTCGCGGGTTTGCGGAGCACAACGACTGTTGCCTCTTTCCAGGACCGTGGAAAGTATCCATGCGCCAGGCACTTATTCATCAAGCACAGAACTAGGTCTGGGTCTAAATGGATCGCGTGGCCCCATATGTCCGCCGTCAGACCGTCGGAACCGGGGGCTTTTTTGGGGTTGAACGAGGAGACTGCACGCCTTAGCTCGTCGAGAGTGAACGGTGGATCCCAGGGTTCAACTTGGTTCCCCCCGTTCACCTCTTCCGCTCTTTGCCGCACCTTTTTATGCTCCTCGCTATCCCCCTCCGGACGGTCTTCCGGGTAGAACGCTTGTGCCAGGTACCTCGCTGACTCTTCGGGGTCTAATGTCTTTGCATCCCTTACCATCGGTATGTCCTCCTCTCTCTTTTCTGTCCTCCGGATTACCCTGTATATCCCCTCCCACAGGCCTTCTCGGTCTTGTTTCTCACAGAAACCCTTCCAGCTCTCGACCTGCGCCTTGACTACTGCTTTTTCATACTCTTCCTTCTGTTTCAGGTACTCCTCAACAACCTTTGGTCTACGAACCGGCGCTGCACAACGGATCCTCCGCTTTTTGGTGACCACCTGCCGTTTCAGGCTGGCGAGCTCATCAGACCACCACGGCACGGTTAACTTCTCTACCGTCTTCTTCTTGGGTATCACTTTGGTACAGGCGTCTTGTACCGCCGTCGTAAGTTCCTCGACTACCAGGTCTAACTTGTTCACGCTGTCGATCTGATCGAACAGACTTACGGTCAAATTGTTATTCAGCATAATTTGGCGCAGTTTCTGACGAAACTGGCCCCAATTAGCTTTCGTCGTGTTGTAGAGCCTGGTAGTCCGGTGCACCGTGATACCCGCAGACTTTTTGAGGTTTATTTTGAACTCTATGCCGTTGTGGTCCGAACCCGTCAGGTCATCGACGACTCGCCAGTCATCGGTCACCGTTAGCATATCTGATGTGCAGGCAGTGACGTCGACGCAGCTCGTGTAACGTCTGTTACCACGAACTACGTCGAAGGTTGGAGTTTCCCCTCTGTTGAGTATTTGCAGTCCAAGCTGGTCGAGAGCTCCCAGCATTTCGTCGCCTCTACTATTGGTCTCGCTACTGCCCCACCAAACACTCCAGGCGTTGGTGTCTCCTCCCATTATGAGCTTATGCGGGCCGGTCTCGCTTTCCACCTTCCTAAGGCCGTCCAGGTATGGCCCCAAGGGCTGGTCTGGCTCAAAGTAGAACGAGACCAGAGTAAGTTTCCAGGCACCAGTTTGGATCCCCACCACGACGATGTTGTCCGTGGTGAGTTCTGGGTACTGTCTGACGGTGAGTTGTGAGTCAAAAACGGCTATGGCCGCTTTGACAGTCCCTTCTCCTTGCCTGGTGTTCTGGAAGATTCGGACGCCTCTGGTCCCGCTCATCCTTTTACCTTTGCCCACATAGGGCTCCTGTATCAGCACTGCGGTGGCTTTGCGCTGCTCGGCCTCGATCATAAGCTCATGGGTCGCCAGTCTTTTCCTTTGAAGGTTCACCTGGAGTATTTTATGCGGCAGTGTGTCCACTGGGACCACCTTAGCAGTAGGCGACTGTAGCACGTGCTAGCCGGTCCCACCTGACTCGAACAGGACACTCGGGGTTGAACGCGTTGTGGTCCGTCTTCTCCATCTTCGCCTTGACGCAATTATGACATTTTGGGCAATCCGCCTTTAGCCACTGGGCACACTCAGCACGCAAATGAGGGCCTCCGCAATGGCTGCATAAGTCGGCCGTCTCTTTACAGAGTCGCCGACTATGCCCGTAACCTAGGCACCTCGTACACTGCACCAGTGGCGATTGATCATCGACGAAAACGGTTTGAAGATCGATACGCGCTCTTCCCTTATCGAGCATCCTGTTATAAATGATCGGAGACGTGCTGACAATCACGTTCTGGGTTTGAGGGTTCCTGGAGTTCCTCTTAAATTTTATTATTATTCGGTCCTCCTCGTTGTCGAGGTCGCGAAACACGTCCCGGTTCTGATTCCGTAGCGCCCCCAGCAGCTCCTCGTCTGAGTAAATTCGTAGGACGCCCCGGAAAACCAGCAACGGATCTTTGTTTTTCACTTCCTCGACAACGAGGTGGTCTCCTGCCTTCTCTATTCTTTGCCTCACCCGATTCCTTTCCTCGACTGACCTACATCCCATTATAATTTTTCTATCTTTGGCCTTTCGCACACCCGCCACGAGGGTTGGGGGGATACTGGTTAGGTTAGGTTAGGTTAGGTTAGGTTAGGTTAGGTTTTTTTTTTTTTTTTTTTTTTTTTTTTTTTTTTTTTTTCGGTCTACCTCCGACGTTATCGGAGTCTATGTACGCCTAATTCTCTTTGTCATTCAAGTTCTCGCTTTTTTGCCTCTCGCACGTTCATGCCGCATACTTTATCTTTCTTCATTCATCGTCTCTCATTCTGTTTTCTGGGAGGGATTCCCATTTCGAAACCTATTCTGACTATCCATTATCATTTCTGTGTTTATTACAATGTTGGGGTTGGGGGAAATAACGGTCCATTAAGTCTTTATTTCTTTTACATATTTTCTTAATCTATCCAATATTTCTTTATTTTCTTATTCTAACAATATCTTTCTATTTCTGTTTCTTTTTGTACTAGTGCTTACTCTAATTACATTTTATACTTATTTCTATGCTTAATATATATATTACTAAATATACTATCAGCATACTTGCTTAAGCTGTTCTGTTTCTATCTATTGCTTTCTGTGCAATTTTTGTGCAGTAATCTAGAAATTTTTCCCTATCTTTTCCTCGCATCACTTCCCCTACAATCTCTTTGTCTAATTTTATTTCCAGATGCTGTTCCAGTTCATATCTGTCCACAGCGTGTGCAGGGCATTCCAGAAGCAGGTGTGGCACGGTTTCGTCCTTGTTTGGGTCGCAGACGCACGATGGATTCTCCTTGCACTTGAAGCGATTCAGATACTCGGAGAATCCACCGTGCCCCGTCATGATTTGTACCCTGATGTTGGTAAGTTCTATCTTTTTTATTATTCTGTACGCTGCCACCGCATCTGGGAAAAAGATCTTTGTAACCTTTGCGGTTTGGCCGGACTTGTATCTCCGATTCCATTCGTCGAGCGTCGCCATGCGTATGTGGCGCTTGACGAATGAAATCGGACATAGATCATAATCCGGTCTTTTCTTTAGGTTCGTGGCGGCCTCTTTTGCCAGCTGATCCGCTCTTTCGTTGCCCTCAAACCCCGCGTGGGCCTTTATCCAGAACAAGGATACTACCTTGTTCTGGAGAGACGCAGCTGTTATATTCTCTCTGGCCTCCACTGCCAGGGGATGAAGGCAACTGGGGTTTTTCACGGTCAAAAGGGCCGCCATGGAGTCGCTAAAGACCCCGAAGGTAGACGCTGTGCTGTTCCTAATTTCCCGGGTTGCGCGGCAAATCGCAAGTAGCTCAGCCTGGTAAACCGTACAGTATCCCGGTAGCGCCAACTTCAGGGCGCGCGTCTCGGCCTCCTGGTTCCATATGGAAAGCGCAGCTCCGACACGCCCCCCAATCTTACTACCGTCAGTGTAGATTTTTACCTGTTGGTCAGAATTGGCATCGAGATCCTCACGGTTCACCAGACCGACGATCTTCAGGTCGCTTTGCTCCGCAGGATGCGGGGATTTCAGTGCAGAAGTCATCCGTTCCACCTCCCTGTCCCCCAATATAGCTTGAGGTACCCCTTTCTTGGCTCTATACAACGCTGCGACCTCACGGATCCTAAGATCCAAGGGGAGTATCCCAGCTAGTAGAAGCACCGAGTTCAATGAGACGGTTCGGTACGCTCTACACATTTTCTGCGCTATTCCCCGCTGCACGACGCCTAGCTGTTTGATCATTCCCAATTTGTTAGCGGCTTCCGCCCATGCGCTGGCAGCGTACAGGACTATTGGTTCCACCGTAGCCACATATATAATTTTAACTACCTCTGGATTTAGGCCCCAGTTGACTTTTGCAGCCCTGCTCAGCTGTTTGTGAACTGCGATGGCCTTGCGGCATACATCTGAAACGTGCTCATTAAATGTGAGTCTGTCGTCGATGGTGACACCTAGTATTTTAATTTTCCTGGACATAGCGATGTCGACCCCGCCCATGCTCAGGCGTGGGGTGTCGTATTTTAACCTTTTCGTAATGACCATCGCCTTGGTCTTTTGTGGTGCAAAATTTAACTTATTTTCCACACCCCACGTCCGAACACGTTCGAGGGCGGCATTTGCCTGCCTCTCTATTTCCAATGCCGTGTCACCATCGAAGACTAGGATCACGTCGTCACCGAAAGCTTGCACGTAAACACCTATCCTCTCGAGGTCTTTGAGGAGGGGATCCAGTATGAGGTTCCAGAGAATGGGGCCTCCGATTGAGCCTTGCACACAACCCTTCTCCGTGCTTCTCTGATGCTCAGCGCCGGCGTACCTTACTCGTACTTTCCTGTCGCGAAGGTAGCTGTCGATGACCCTTCTCAGGTTGACCGGACACCTTTCCTCAGCCAGTCGGACTCTTATTGCTGGCCACCAGGCATTATCGAAGGCTCCCTCTATGTCTAGTGATATTAATGTTATTATTTTCTTTAGTTTCAGCTCGTTGCGTATTTTTTGCATGAGGGTATAGAGGGAGTCCTCGGTACTCCTTTGTGGCATGAATCCGTACTGGCGAGTACTCATCCTCGGTGCTATGTAGAACCTGAGTCGGGCCACCAACATCTTCTCGTAGATTTTTCCGAGTACCGGCAACAGGCCGATTGGGCGGTACGCCTTTGGTGTTGTGTAATCTGTTTTTCCTGGCTTTCGTAGTATAACCACTGTTGCCTCTTTCCATACTTTGGGGAAGTAGTTATAAGCGAGGCATCTGTTTAGGATTGCCAGGAAAATTTCGGGGTCTTTGCTGATAGCACGATTGCAAATATCGGCTGTGAGGCCATCCATTCCCGGAGCCTTCTTTGGGTTGAAGGACTCGCTCGACGCCTTCAATTCAGCCATGGTGAATGGAGGGTCGTATGACTCACCATTTTCACCTTCATTCACCTTTTCCGCCTCAATTCTGACATGGCTATGGTGAGGGTCATCTGCAGCTAGGTGGTCCTCTGGGTACAGGGTCTCTGCTATGTACCGGGCAGACCCTTCCGCGTCCAGCACTTTACCATCTCTCACTAGCGGCGGGTCTTCCACCCTATTTGCTGTCCTTCCTATAACCCGATAAATCCCCTCCCACACCCCCTCCCTATCCTGTTTGCAGCAAAAGTCCTTCCAGCTCTCTGTTTGGGCTCTGGCTGCCTCTGACTCATACTCTTTTTTCTGTTGCAGGTACCTTTCGACAACCATGTATCTACGGACTGGAGCAGCACACCTGATTCTCCTCTTTTGGGTAGCTACCGCTTTTTTCAGATTTTCAAGCCTCTCCGACCACCACGGCAAGGTGAGTTTTTCTACTTGTTTTTTAATTGGCATGGATGCTTTGCATGCTTTTGTAACTATATCTGTGTAATTATTTACTATTTTATCTAATTGCTCTATATTTATTGATTTTTCTATTTTTTCCTTTGTGATTTTGTGTTCTTGGCTCAGCTGGGTGAGTTTCGCATGAAACTCAGGCCAGTTGGCCTTTTTTGTATTAAAGACTCTGGTGGTTCTTTCCACCTTTAGCCCTTTTGATCTAGTCTGTAAAATTTTGAAAACTATGCCGTTGTGGTCGGAGCTGCTTAGGCCCTCGACGACTTTCCAGTCTGCTACCTTGTCGAGAATATTTGCCGAACAGGCTGTTATGTCGACATAGCTGCTGTAGCGTTGTCCTCCCCTAACTGTGTCGAAGGTCGGGATATCTCCTTCGTTTAGTATGTGCAGCCCGAGCTCCCCGAGAGTCCCGCACACCTCTTCTCCCCTGCGGTCGACCGTTGGGCTGCCCCACCAAGTGCTTTTTGCGTTTGCGTCGCCTCCAACGATTATGGGCTTAGAGCCATTTTTGGCCACTATTTCTTTGAGGTGGTCTAAATAGGGCTCCATTGGTTTGTCCGGCTCAAAGTATATGGACGCTAGGGTGATCTCCCAGGCACTGGTCTGGATACCCACCACAACGATGTTATTTGTGGTGAGTTTTGGGTACTGCTTTATGTTGAGATTGCTGTCAAAGACAGCGATTGCAGCCTTAACGGTCCCTTCTCCATTTCCAGTGTTCTGGAAGATCCTTACGCCCCTGTGGCTCTTCATTGTGCTGCTTCCCCCTATATATGGCTCTTGCAACAAGGCTACGGCAACCCCCTGTTTTTGTGCCTCGAGCAGCAGCTCGATTGTTGCAAGCCTTTTTCGTTGGAGGTTCGCTTGCATAAAGCTATATGTGGTAGTGACAACGTTGGCGTTAACAGTATGCGACGGTCGACCGGGCCAATTCATCCCATCGGCGGCGCACAGGGCACCCAGAGCTGAAGGCATTGTGCTCTATCTGCGTCAGTTTCGCCTTCTTGCAGTTTCTGCAGGCGGGTGGCTCCTCAGCTAGCCAGTCCGCGCAATCCGCTCTCAAGTGGGGACCGCCGCAGTGGCTACAAGCGTCTGCAGTCTCTTGGCAGTATTTTCTGCCGTGGCCATACCCCAGGCAGCGCGTGCACTGGACTAGTGGAGTTTGGTCTTCTGCTCTGACCCGCTGGAGATCTATGTAAACATAGCCTCTCTCCGTCATCCGCCTCCAGACACTGGGCGACACGCTTATAATTACGTGGCTGGTGTGAGGGTTTCTGGCTCTTCTTCTATATTTTACTGCTATCCTATCCTCCCCCCCAACCAGGCCGCGGAAAACAGCCCCGTTCTGATTTCGGAGAGCCTTGAGGATGTCCTCATCAGTATTTACTGAAAGGACATCCCCAAGCCTCACCAGCGGGTCCTTGTTTTCCACGTCCTCGATGGTGAGGCTGCTTCCTTCTTTCTCTATTCTGTCCTTCACCTTATCCCGTTCTTCCTTCGACTCAAAGCCCATTATAACTTTCCTATTTTTAGCTTTTCTTACCCTCTCCACCTTTACCCATCCCTCCTTTGCATCTATGGCCTTTCTAACTCTTTCGAGCACTTCCTCTCCTGTTTCCGTCTCCACGGTCGAGGTGACCGCGACTGAGTGCAGCGTACGCTTTTGCAGCGCCCCGTCACTCCGGGCCGCAGTCACCCCGGCGTAGGTAGGCGCTTCTGCCTTTTCGATCTTTTCGGTGTGCCTTTCAATCGTAGCCTTCAGCTCCTCTATTTTTCTACCGCTTTCCCTTATTAAGTTAGTATGCTCCACCAGACACTCCATAAGTAGGCTTTCGCCGGAGGTAGGGGAGGGAGAGGGGGTGGATTTAGGAGGTGAGGCGGCACATGGTACCACTCCCCGCCCCACCCGCCCTCCCCCCGTTGTACTTCCCTTCGTCTTGAGCTCCGCCTCGGCTTCCTTGACCAGTTCGTGTAGCCGTGCAAGTGCCTTCTCGACCCCTTCTTTTATTTCTGTCTTAAGGTTTCTCGAGTTCCTTAAGTGGGCCTTTGCCTTATTCAAACAGGCTGCCGCTTCCGCCGCTCGACTGGCATATCGTTTTGTGGGAGACTCCTCGTTTCCCACTGACGCTCTGTGCGCGGCAGTTCCTGTTGCGGATGGCACAGGATTTGCAGCTATCTTTGTTGTTGCTGCAGGGCCTGCCTGCATTGTCACGCTGGTCCTTGCTGCTTGGTTACCTGTTTTTGCAGCCGGCTCCTCACTTGGCATGGCAGCCTCCCACCTGTCTATGCTTTTGCGGACAGCCTCCTTGGGGGGTGACCTATTGGTCTCTGGTTTTTTGACAGGCGTGCGGTGCCCAAACATTTTGGGAATATGATGCGGAGGGGGCAGATAATTTTGTAAAAGTTGTAAATGGTTGCCCCTCTGCTATAACCGGTAAAAGATTGCACAGGTAGATAAAATGTATATATTGAGTCTCTAACTCTAGTCAGTGCACGAAAACAAAAACAAAATTAAAAACAAAGTTGAAAGAAAAACAAAGTAAAGATTCTCTACGTAGAGTCGCTTTACTACTCCAATTTGTCCTAAGGCTAGTAAAGATAAAGTTACTTCAGTTTAAAAACGAAAGTGAATTTCTATTTAGTCCCTCTTGGGTAGAGTCGACTCTACTATGGTCACTGTGTGCCGTGTACTATTTTTAGTCTACTTAAATCTATATGCAGGTGAAAATTTTCAAAAATTTTTATAAACGAGTTTGGCTCTATGTAGAGTCTCTAGACTTTATTCAAAATTTTCTTAAGACTATTTCCTATCACATACAAAAAACCCCGTAGCTCTAGCTCATTCCGTTCGCGAGATATAACAAAGATTAGTTTAGGGGTTGCAACCCCAAAATTTACCCTATAATACCTTTTCAGTATATGTAACCCTATACAATTTAGGTATAAGTCAAATTAATATTCGATAATTTTATTTAGAATTTGTACTCAAATTTTTCTAAGTCCCGAAAACGAAAGCTTGTTTTTAGGGGTAGGGGGTTGGGAACCTAGGGGTTAGGTGCAGGGGGAGGGGGAGTTTAAGGGTTAGGGTGTGCGGAGCAGGGGGGTAGGTTAGGGAGGGGGGTGGAAAAATTTCGTTATTTTTGAGCTAGGTCGCCCGGTTTACGAGCTACGAGGTATTTTTTGAAAAATTTTTTGGCAAAAATACCTAAACAATTTTATCTCTTTGCCGTCGAACGGCTAAGAACAATATTTTTACAAACTGGTCAAACCTTCCCCTATTGTCCAGTTTTACTGGAATAGGTCTTAGATTTCAGTGTTTTGGTAGGGCCGTACGGTCCCGTGGATCCCACAGGGGTGGGTCACTTGGTCAACTATATATTAGCCCTCAAACTTAGGGGTAGTTTTTTGTCAACTACTTTTGCATTGTTTTGACCTTAGGAACGAGATATCGAAACGGGAAAAAATATTAGGATGTAATTTGCGGTCCAAAATTACTGACCTGCTCCTAAGTTTCTCCCATGGAAATCCAGAAACCCAAAAATTTTCCTGTTTTTCCGAAAAAACTCCTCGGGGGTAGTTTTTGGGGGTGTTTACGTGGAAGTCGACCTTATGATCGCTTCTCACAGAGAGAACCGATTTGGTGTTATTTTTTCGATATCTCGCTCCCCCGAGGCTCCAGAGGGTGTACAAACTTATCTGGTAATGCCGTCCGGGACCCTTATTCTAACTTAAAATCTATATTAAATCTAATCTTAATCCTACATACAGTTTAAAAATTTAGTTCCGCAGAGGATGAACCGGTCCCTGCTTTCCCGCCAGTCCGGGGGTCCTCCGATGCCTGCACCACCCTCGGGAGCCAGCCAAAGTTGGGGGTGGATGACAATTTTCTGCAAATAGCTCCTAGTGCAGAAAATTCGCGTTCTAGGGGGTTGGTCCAGAAGGGTTTTCTTCTTTGGAGGTGTTTTTCCTCCGGATACTGCCCGGAGCGGGTCGTCACGTGTACTTTCACTTCTGCGTGACGTCACAGGTTTCACCTTGTTTTCTAGTTTATTGGGTAGCTCAAAAACTACTTGTCAAAAAATTCCGAAATTTTACATACGTGTTGTACAGAGGTTGAAAAATTTTTTGAAGTCCCGAAAAGGTGACGTCGCCGATCTTGTTTCAGACCTGGATGGGTTCAAAGTTCGTAGTACCTTAGAAGTCTTCTATTTTCCAGGAGGGTGCTCCGATTTCGACGATCGAGGTGTCTGCTGGCTGGTCTCGGTGTTATACACGCAGCTCAGCTGGTGAAAAAATTCCCAGGCGTCAGGAACCGGGAGCACGTGGCCACGTGGTTTTGGGATTTTCCTTTGTGGCTCGGCGAATTTTGCCCGGAAAAATCCAGGACTTCGCCTGATTGTAGTTGCCCCTAATGCGCTTTGAACTGCAGTTTGAAAAGGATTGGTTACCGCTGAAAATCGGGCAGCGTTGCGGAAAGAATGCCCAATTTGAAGGTTAAAATCCGTTTTTTGGGCCTGGTGTCGCATAAAATGGTCCGATTTCAGCACTTTTTTCACGAACATACAGCACTCGCGAACGCGCAACTTTTGGTATATAAAACTTAGTATTTTGCGTAAAAAACCCGTTCGAACAATTTTTTGACCACGGAGCGCACTCAAAACGATCCGACCGCTACGAGAGCTGGGGGGGAACTGGTTAGGTTAGGTTAGGTTAGGTTAGGTTAGGTTAGGTTAGGTTAGGTTAGGTTAGGTTAGGTTAGGTTAGGTTAGGTTTTTTTTTTTTTTTTTTTTTTTTTTTTTTAAATTATTCATAGTGTCCTCTGACATAATCAAAGACCTTATCTGCCTTGTTTAAGTATGTACTTTGGTATGATATTTTTATGTAAATACTTAAATTACTATATCAACACGTATGCTTTCTTCAGCTCTTAAAGGGCTACTCAGAATCGCAATTACAAAATACTTTTTTTTTTTTTTTTTTTTTTTTTCTTTTCTTTTTTTCAATATTATGAGATACTTTAAATTATATTCTTATTATATAATTAAGTATCTCTATTTGCTTAACCTATTTTATTTCTATTCATAACTAATAATGCTATTTTACTGCAATATGCTAAGAATATATCTCTTTTCTTACTTCTAATTAAATGTGGTATATTATCAACCACCAGCTTTTCGTCGAGAGCCTGCTCTGCCTCGTACCGCATCTTTGCGGTAATAGGGCACTCCAGCAACACGTGCAAAACAGTCTCCTCTATTCCAGGTTCACAGGCGCACGATGCGCTCTCTTTACGCTTGAAGCGTTTAAGGTATGCAGAGAACCCACCGTGCCCTGTGAGGATTTGGGTGGTAAGGCTTGTGGGCTCCATGTTTCGCACCACACTGTACGCCGCAATCGCGTCGGGGAAGAATATTTTTGTTCCGGAGGCTGTTTCCCCGGCTCTATATCTTCCGTTCCATTCGCAAAGTGACCCCATACGGATCTGTCGTTTGGCGAATGAAACGGGGCACAGATCATAGTCCGGCCTCTTCTTCGACCCCAAGGCGGCCTCCTTGGCGAGTTGGTCGGCTCGCTCGTTTCCCCCCAATCCCGCATGGGCCTTGATCCAAAATAAGGACACTCTCTTGTTCTGGAGCTTACAGCGTCGTAGAGTGTCTCTGGTTTCCACTGCCAGGGGATGGGAGGAGCTCACATTTACAACCGATTGGAGAGCCGCCATGGAGTCGCTGAAGATGCCGAAACTTTCCTCCTTGCGTTTTAGCACCTCGCCAGCCGCCCTTTGTAGGGCCAGCAGCTCAGCCTGATAGACGGTACAGTACGACGGCAAAGCAAGTTTGAGGGCTTTTACTTCAGTGGCACTATTCCAAAAGGATAGTGCCGCCCCGACTTTGCCCTCAATCTTGCTGCCGTCTGTGAAAATACGCACAGCAAAGTTGCTGTGGTTTTTATATTGATCCTCGTCTACCAGGCTGTCGAAGTCCAGATCGACCTGCTCTGCAGGGTGTGGGGCTTCTAACGCTGGAGCCATCCGCTCAATCTCCCTGTCTCCCAGCACGGGCTGGGGCATCCCCTTCTTGGCCTCGTATAACGCAGCCGTTTCGCGGATGCGGATGTCGAGAGGAAGTATCCCAGCCAGTACAAGAGCCGAGTTAAGGGAGACGGTGCGGTAGGCTCGACACAACTTCTGTGCAAAACCTCTCTGGACAACGTTTAGCTGCTTTTGGACTCCTAATTTGTTGGCGGCCGGTGCCCACGCGCTTGCGGCGTACAGGAGCGTAGGCTCGACTGCTGCGGTGTAAATCGTGCGGATCACTTCTGGGTGCAGACCCCAGCTCACCCTGGCTGCCCTTGCTAGCTGTTTATAGATAGCTATCGCCTTCTTACAGGCAATAGCTATATGCTTGTTGAAGGTGAGCTTTTCATCTATCGTGAGGCCCAGTATCTTAACATCTTGGGACATACCAATATCGGTCCCTCCCATGCTCAAGCGTGGGGTGTCGTACTTTAGTTTCCGTGTTAGCACCATGGCACAAGTTTTGTGTGGTGCAAAATTCAGTTTATTTCTGACACCCCACGCTCGAACATATTCGAGAGTGGCATTGGCCTGTCCCTCGATTTCCTGGGCTGTTTCACCGCTAAGCACCAGCACAACATCATCAGCAAAAGCCTGACAGTAGATGCCTCTTTCCTCCAGCTGTTTAAGGAGAGGATCCAGCACCACGTTCCAGAATAACGGACCACTAATGGAGCCTTGGACGCACCCTTTGCTGGTGGACTTTTTAAATTCTTCTCCGGCGTATCTCACACTGACCACCCTGTCACTGAGATAGCTGTCGACTACCCGTCTCAAATTCACAGGACACCTTTCCTCAGCCAAACGTACTTTGATGGCGGGCCACCAAGCATTATCGAATGCTCCCTCTATATCCAACGACACAAGTGTGACAATTTTCTTTTTTGCCAGTTTTGTGCGGATGTGCTGCACAAGAGTATAGAGGGAGTCTTCGGTGCTCTTTTGGGGCATAAAGCCGTATTGGCGAGTACTGATCCTTGGAAGTAAGTAATATTTGAGACGAGCAATCAGCATCTTCTCGTACACTTTCCCAAGGACAGGCAAGAGCCCAATCGGCCTGTAAGATTTTGGTGCGGTGTACGAGTCTTTACCTGGTTTTCTGAGTACAACCACTATCGCTTCCTTCCAGATCTTCGGAAAATAGTGGTGCGCCAGGCATTGATTCAGCAGTGCCAGGAAGTAATCGGGGTCGCAGCTGACAGACCGTGAGCATATGTCGGATGTGAAGCCGTCGGCTCCCGGGGCCTTTTTGGGGTTAAAAGACTTCATAGCCCTATCCAGCTCGCTTCGGGTAAACGGTGGATCATGTCGTTCATCATGTCTCCATCCGTTTACCGTGTTAGCCATATCTCTGGTTCGGCGATGGTCTACGTTGTCGTTTTCCTCTCGGTCCTCGGAATAAAACGTATCTGCCAACAGCCTCACAGAACCTTTTGCATCCAGCATGGTTCCCTCCATCTGGAGAGGTAGATCCTCTTCCCTCTTTACCACCCTTCCCATCACTCTATATATCCCTTCCCAGACCCCTTCTTTATCTTGCTTTCCGCAAAAGTCCTTCCAACTCTCTTCTATAGCCTTCTTTACCGCTGACTCATAATTTTCTTTTTCTTTCAGGTACAGCATGACAACCATCTCTCTTCGGACCAGCGCTGCGTTTCTGACTCTGCGTTTTTTGGTAGCGACTAGCTTCTTCATCTCTGCAAGTTCCTGGGACCACCACGGCATTGTAAGTATTTCTGTATTATTTTTCATAGGAATTGTATCTCTACATGTTTCAGTTATTGCTTGTGTATATGATTTCAATGTTGTTTCTAATTGATCTTTGTTAGTTATGTTTTCCAATTCTGTTAAGTTTAATTTTCTATCCCGCATAACTTGAGCCAGTTTCTCATGAAACTTTCCCCAGTTTGCTTTCTTCGTGTTAAATATTCTTGTTGTGCGTTCTATTTTAATGCCTTTAGATTTAATAAGATTAATTTCAAATAAAATGCCGTTGTGGTCCGAACTCGTGAGACCCTCCTCAATCCGCCAACCGTCTACCAGCCCCAGCATGTCTGCCGAACATGCCGTAATGTCCACGTGACTGCTGTACCTGATTCCACCTCTAACAGTGTCAAAAGTCGGGATATCTCCCGTGTTGAGAATCTGCAATTCCAATTCAACGAGTGCCCCACAACACTGCTCCCCTCTCGAGTCCTCGTTACTGCCGCCCCACCAAGTACTTTTCGCATTAGCGTCTCCTCCAAAAACCAATCTGCAGGAGCCTACCTCTCGCTTTACCCGTTTTAGATGCTCCAGATATGGTTCTATGGGCTTATCGGGTTCGAAGTAGAAGGACACCAGCGTGATCGTCCAGGCTCTGGTTCGGACCCTCACCACGACGATATTATTTGTGGTAAGTAGCGGGTACTGTAAAACGTCTAAATTTTTGTCAAAGACAGCTATTGCTGCCTTTACAGTCCCTTCTCCTGTCTCAGAGCTCTGGAAGACCCTTACGCCCCGGTAGCCCTTCATCCTTCTTATCCCGCCTACATACGGCTCCTGAAGCAGTGCTATGGCAAGTTTGCGGTTGTCAGCTTCCAGTATTAGCTCGTTTGTAGCCAGCTTACTTCGTTGCAGATTGGCTTGGGTTATTTTGTACTGGTGAGTGGCCGCAGGGACAACCTTAGCAGTATGCTATGGAGGCTCGAGCCAACGAGTCCCATTTTCGACGTACGGGGCATTCTGTGCTGAAAGCATTGTGCTCAGTGTTTCCCATCTTAGCTCTAATGCAGTTTATGCACTTTGCTGCTTCACCAAGCTGCCTGTCCGGGCAGTCCGCCCTGAAATGTGGACCGCCGCAATGGCTACATAACTCGGCTGGGTCTTTACAGAAGCGCTTGCTATGGCCATACCCCAAGCAGCGTGTGCACTGCACCAGCGGCGTCTGATCCTCGACGCGAACAATCTGGAGGTCTATCCGAATCTTGGTACCTTCGATTGCTCGTCTCCAGATTGTGGGAGACACACTGAGCACAATGTGGTTCAAGTGAGGATTTCGTGCCTTTCTTCGGAATTTTATGGCAACTCTTTGATCCTTGCCCTCAAGGTCCTGAAAGAGTTCCCGATTCTGATTCTTTAGGGCCTTGAGGATTTCCTCGTCACTGTGAATCAGCAACACGTTTCGCAGAATCAGAAACGGGTCCCGATTTTTCACCTCCTCGACGATGAGTCCCTCTCCAACAGCTTCCAGTCTCTGTTTGACCTTGCTTCTCTCCTCTTCTGAATAACATCCCATTATCACCTTTCTGTCTTTCGCTTTTCTCACTCTCTCCACTTGCACCCAACCTTCCTTCGCATCCACTGCCCTTCTAACCTTCTCTAAAATCTCGTCGCCCGTTTCTGATTCTTTTGCCGAGGAGACTACCACGGAGTGTAGCGTCGCTCGGCCCAGGATTTGACCACTAGTTTGGCTATTATTAGCGGCGGCTACAGACGCATACGTCTTCCCCTCTGCACTTTCCATTGTCGCCAAGGCATTACCCAGTCCTACCATTTTTGCGATATTTTCCTTTAAAAGGGCACTGTTCGTTTCGATAAGTCTGGATAATGCCTCGTGATTATCTTGGCTTGCAATTGCGGAGGTCGGGTAAGTTGGGTCGATACTTGACGGGCTGTATATTGTCGCCGAGAGTTTTGTTCTCTCCGACTCCTTAACGATCTCGTACAACCGGTTTATAGCCCCCATAACCTCCGTTTTTATTTCAGTTTTCAGATTGCGAGAGTTGCCCAGGTGAAGTTTCGCCTTATTTAGGCAAGCTCTCGCTTCTGCCGTGAGGCTGGGGTACTTTGATTCGGGTTTTTTAACGGGACTCACAGTGTCTGCAGAGGCGCGGCGCGTCACCGAAGCGATAGGGAGCTTTTGCGTAGCTGGTGGTGTGCCATCAGGTTTTGGGTTAGCCGATGATTTAGACTTTAGCTCCGCTCTACCGGCCTCCCATTCGCCGATACTTTTCCTCACGTTCAAAAGCGAAGCCCCAGTTTTCTCCGCAGAGCACGGCGAGTCCCCGGGACCCCGAGAGACCGTGTCCTTCTTTGCCGGTGTGCGAAACATTATGGAGAGAAGCAAACCCAATCCAAGTTGTCAGAGGACAATATAAATGATAGTTGAGCTGAATCCCTGTAAAGGTGAGATCAGCAAACAGTTAACAAGTAGAGTCAATATTTAAAATAACTATGTATATAGTTCAGTCAACGAGAAGTAAAAGGTCAAATACGCAAAAAGAAACGTTCTGATAACAAGGAAGCCTCAATAAAGGCTGCAAGTAGGGTCGTAAGTATATATAACGGGTGGTCTTGTTACCCCCCGTTATATAAACGTGAAAAAGAAAATTCCCCAATACCTCTTATTTTCGATAAGGGCGGGTGGGCGGGCAAATTTGCAAATTTTTACGTTTCTTGCTGTCGGGTGTAAAATTTTCCTATGAAGGGTTCGTTTTTTGCGGTGCACACGCACAGCGGGCACGGAGTCCTATACTATGACGTGAACCCGGTCCGGATCGGACGTCGGGAACGGAAGTTATGGCCGAAAAATAGATGAAAAAGGTGATTTTTTATGTAAATTTGGAAAACAAATTTTGAAAATGTACCTAATTTGACTTTTCTGTTACAGGTATCCCGTAGAACGAGCGAATGCGCGTCCGTTGGCGTTTCTAGAACAGAGTTAGGTCAAATAGGAAGACTGTTATAAAATTTTTAAGTTTTAAATAAATTGAAAATTGGTTTTTCCTAAGTAAAAAGTTTTCTTTTGGAAAATTGTCAAATATTTTGCGATAGTCGTATAGGGCTCACTGAGCCGCGTTCAAAAATGTATGACAGTTGTATGTTTGCTGTATATAAAAGGTCCAAAATAATTGGGTTAGGTTAGGTTAGGTTAGGTTAGGTTAGGTTAGGTTAGGTTAGGTTAGGTTAGGTTAGGTTAGGTTAGGTTTTTTTTTTTTTTTTTTTTGTTTTTTTAAATGCCAGTGTCCTCTGACATGATCAGAGCCCTTGGTGTATTCTGTTTTTTGTTTATATGGGAGGCTTACTTTCTCATTCTGCGGTTCGGTGATAATTATTTAGGTACAATAGAGTTTAGTTACCTGTTATTAATCTATACATATATATTCATTTTTTCACATTTATTTATATTCTTTAATGGTGCTCCATACTTTAATGTTGTATTTATTATTTAATTATCCTGTCATGTGTAATTTCAAAGTATAACTTCTAAAATATTTCATTTTTAATATATTAATTCTAAATTACGGCTAAAACATTTAATTATCTATTTATTATATTAATTCTCAATTACGGCTAAAATATTTCATTATATATTTTTTACACTATATTTTCTTCGTTTTAATTTTTCTTCAAATTTTTTGTAAATGTATTTGCATAATTTTATTTATTGTTTTAACTCTTTCCCATTTATCTTTGTTATTATGGTTAGTATTGTTCTCATATATGTAATTATCTATTGTATTTATACGATATTAGTTCATATTCTTTCCCTCGTAATATTGCAACTTATATTTTGTTTTAGCCCGACTTGCTGTGCGACTTCCTACTTGCTGCCTCATTCTTTTTGCACCTACAAGTTTAGGTGCCCTCTCTCTTTGTATGACAGACATCATATACAATTATATGTTGTTGTCATACACTGTCTTTTCTGCTCCTGTGGGTTGTCGGACCCCTGCCCCGGTTCCTAATGGGATTCAGGCACCATCGCGGTACTTCGCTCCAGAAGTACAAACGGCGAGTCATATTTACAATACATCGGTTCGTTTGCACGACTGGTACCGTTACTTGCCCAGCGGTGGCCCTAACCCTCTTCCAGGTCTCCAGGGCAATACGTTGCAAAACGGGTAGAAGGTGTTCTATTCTCCCATGCCTTGTCCTGTGGGCTTCTTTTTCCGCTGACACCACCTCAGCAGTAGGCAACTGACGATCTCGCCAGTGCCTCCCACTTCGCTCGTGTGGGGCAGCTGCTGTCGAGGGCGTCGTGATCGTCTTCGGGCAGGTTTCCTAGCCTGCAATTTTGGCAGGCTGGCTTTTCCGCTGCAAGGCGGGAGGGGCAGTCCGCACGCATGTGGGTGTCCCCGCAGTGCGTGCAAAGATCTGCGGGCTCCGTGCACGCTTTCCGGCTATGGCCGTAGCGTAAGCAGCGGATGCACTGAACCAGTGGCGACTGGTCCAGTACCTGCACCCGCTGCAGGTCTATATGCACGTGGCCCGCTTCTGTCAGTCTTCGCCAACCCTGCGGCGACACCGAAAGCACTACATGGCACTCATGCGGGTTTCTCACTCTCCGCCTGTATCGTACCCGGGCTCGCAGCTCTTGCTGCGAAAGGTCACCGAGAAGGTGGCCGTTCTGAATGAATAAGGCTTTCGCTATGTCCTCGTCGGAGTTATAGGCCAACAGGTACTTTAGTATAACTAAAGGGTCTTTGTTAGCCTTCTCTTCGACGAGGAACCTCGCCTGCGGAGTTCTCAACCTCTCAGCAACCCTCATCAATTCTACTTTAGAGCTGCAGCCGACGATCACCTTCTGGTCCTTTACTTTTCGAAGGCGGTCAACTCTCAGCCCGGTCGACTTTGCGTCGACGACCATCCGGATGCGCTGTACAATGTCTTCGCTGCTATCCTGGACGTCTGCCGACGCAACTATGACAGAGTGGACCGTCGTCGATGCCCTCGAGTGTGAAACCGCCTCTGCATAGGTCTGGTGTAAAGGGCCCACCCGTGCAGATGCGGTGGTCCTCTCTTCACCCTCTTTTTTAAGTGCGCAATTGAGCCCTTCCATCCTGTGGCTGCACTCCTGCATCAAGGCACTATGTTCCTTCAATTTTGAGATGAGCGCCTCGTTACTGCTAGCCAAGGAAAGACATGAATCTTGCTGGCACCCTTCCTGTGCATCATCAGTGGGTTGCGACATTGGGGGCTTGTCAGGCCCTTTTGCTCTCTGCTGCTGCTCAGACTCCTTGACCAACTGATAAAGCCTATCGATGGCCCCAAGCACCTCCGTCTTGATCTCAGTCTTTAGGTTGCGAGAGTTGCCCAAATGAAGTTTTGCTTTATTTAGACAAGCTCTCGCCTCCGCTGTAAGATTGGGGTACTTGGTGTTGGCTAGGGAACCCGTTGTCTCAGCAGATTTCCGGCGTTCGGCCTGGGTGGTGCGAATTACCCCTACGTGTTGGGTTTTGGTGGGTGACGATCCTTCATTCCTAAACATATTGGCCGGTGACTTGCCCTGCGAATTCGCACCTCCCGCTTCCCACTCTCCGATGCTGCGCCTGACGCTGGACAATGAGGGACCTGCGATCTCTTCTCTAGGTGGTGCGTTTTTGGCTGGTGTTCTAAACATGTTCTGTGTATTAAGAGGACACGGTTTGTATCAACAAGTAACCCTGTAAAGGGGGGATACAATGCTGAGCGGAAAATCAAAGGTATTTTATCCCTGTAGAGAGGGGAAAAGATAATTTAGCGACTTTAAAAGTTGCAACAAAATAAGATAACTAAATAGCTAGACTTGTCAGTTGGATATTAAAATACCGTAAGTAGTTAAAATGCCAGTCAAGAATGTTAAGAGTCAGAAGTAATTGTAAATATCGAAACAAAGGTCATAATTAGAAATATGTCAATAATAATTAATGCTAAACAGTTAAATTAATCCGCAAAGCCTCAATAAAGGCTGCTGTCAGGAATCAAAATGTATGTATAAGGTGGTCTCGCTACCCCCCGTTATATAAACGTCTAAAAGAAATTTCCCAAATACCTTTTATTTTCGATAAGGGTGGGTGGGCGGGCGTAAAAATTTGAAAGTTTTAACGTTTTTGACTGTCGGGTGTAAAATTTCCCTATGAAGGGTTCGTTTTTTGCGGTGCACACGCACAGCGGGCACGGAGTCCTATACTATGACGTAAACCCGGTCCGGATCGGACGTCGGGAACGGGAGTTATGGCCGAAAAATGGATGAAAAATTGATTTTTTTTTATGAAAATTTCGAAAACAACTTTTGAAAATGGACCTAATTTGACTTTTCTGTTACAGGTATCCCGTAGAACGAGCGAATGCGCGTCCGTTGGCGTTTCCAGAACAGACTTAGGTCAAATAGGAAGGCTGTTATTAAATTTTTGAGTTTAGAATAAATTGAAAATTGGTTTTTCCTAAATAAATAGTTTTCTTTTGGAAAATTGTCAAATATTTTATGATAATCGTATAGGGCTCACTGAGCCGCGTTCAAAAATGTACGACAGTTGTATGTTTGATGTATGTAAAAGGTCTGAAATAATTAAAGTTCTCAAAAACAACGCTCTGGTAAGTAGATTTTTGGTTATACCTATATAGATCTATAGGACTATGAATTTAACGTTTTCGAACTTCCCCGCGGAACCCTGCGAGACTCGCTGCTGGTTTTCTACTGGGAGATAAACCTAAGCGTCCCGTACAGGAGATGATAAAAAATTTCGGGAATATTAGGGATAGCTCGTTAATATAGGGGTTGTTCTAAAGAGAATGTATGAAAAATTGCAAGTTTTAACGTTTTAAACCGTCGGGTGTAAAATTTCCCTATGAAGGGTTCGTTTTTTGCGGTGCACACGCACAGCGGGCACGGAGTCCTATACTATGACGTAAACCCGGTCCGGATCGGACGTCGGGAACGGGAGTTATGGCCGAAAAATGGATGAAAAATTGATTTTTTTTATGAAAATTTCGAAAACAACTTTTGAAAATGGACCTAATTTGACTTTTCTGTTACAGGTATCCCGTAGAACGAGCGAATGCGCGTCCGTTGGCGTTTCCAGAACAGACTTAGGTCAAATAGGAAGGCTGGTTAGGTTAGGTTAGGTTAGGTTAGGTTTTTTTTTTTTTTTTTTTTTTTTTTTTTTTTTTTTTTATCTCTACCTCTGACATAATCAGAGTCTATTTTAAACTACTTCACTTTCATTCCAGTTCTCGCTGTTTTTCCTCTCGCACTTTTATTCCGCATACTATGTCTTTCTTTCATCCGTCGTCTTTCAGTCTTTAATGGGTGGGACTCCCATTTGCTATACTAGTCTTATCTATCTAGATATATATGTCTACTTCTCCATATTTCATCTGGTATTTCTTTACTTTTCGTGTTCTACAGGGGAAAATGATCTTGTACACCATTTGTTCATTTTATTGATTACTATGTTTCTTTCTTATTTATAGTTTTTACAGTTAATGTTTTATTCTTTATTATATAAATTTATCTAGTCTTAATCTTACATTTTCTTAAAACCTTTATTTTTATATTTCTTATACATGTTCTTTGGGGGAAATGACACTGGTACACCATTTGTTCGTTTTATTGAATACAAAGGTTCTTATTTACTTATTCTTCTATTCTTCTATTGTTTATTCTATGTTACATTATTATATCTTATCTTATTATTATATTTTTATCTTAATACAGTATAGCTATGTAAAATTTTCACCTAATTTTATTCTACTCTTACAATTCTCATATACTATTTTCTACGTCGTTTACATAATAAATTTTTATACTTATTTTATATGTACCGTCTTATATATATTCAAATATACAGCAGTCACATATTTTATTGATCGCTTCTATTTCTCTTGATTGATTTTTCAGCTAATTTAGTACAGTAGTTCAAGAATTTGGTCCTACCTTTCCCCAGCATTATCTCACCCACACTATCCATGGTTAAATCTACTTCTAGTTCCACCTGTATTTCATTTCTTTCGTAAGCATATGCAGGGCAGTGAAGCAGTATATGTGGAACCGACTCCTCCACGTTCGGGTCGCAGATACACGACGGACTCTCCTTACACTTGAACCGATTCAAGTATTCAGAGAATCCGCCGTGGCCCGTCATGACCTGAGTCAAAATTCCATTCATGTTCAGCTTTCCAATAATCCTGTACGCCGCTATTGCATCCGGGAAGAACATTTTGGTAACTGAAGCAGTAGTTCCGGTTTTGTATCTTCTGTTCCATTCCTCAAGGGTCGCCATACGAATGCGACGCTTGACGAATGAAACAGGACACAGATCGTAGTCCGGCTTCTTTTTACTCGTGATGGCAGCCTCTTTAGCAAGCTGATCCACTCTTTCATTGCCCTCAATCCCTGCGTGAGCTTTGATCCAGAACAAGTTTACTATCTTGTTCTGGAGAGAAACAGCTGTCAGGTTTTCTCGTGCTTCTACTGCCAGGGGATGAAGGCAATTGTGGTTTTTCACTGTTATGAGGGCTGCCATAGAATCACTGTAGACTCCAAAGGTGGTTGCCGTGCTTTTCCGAATTTCCGCAGTTGCCCTACATATTGCCAAGAGCTCCGCCTGGTAGACCGTGCAGTATTCTGGCAATGCCAACTTCAGGGCTCGTATTTCGGCCTCGCTGTTCCATAAGGACAGCGCAGCGCCGACACGACCCCCGATCTTGCTACCGTCGGTAAAAATTCTTACCTCTGGTTTGGCGCTGGCATCGACTTGTTCCCGGTCTACCAGACTTCCGAACTCCAGGTCAATACGCGAGGCGGGATGCGGGGATTTTAGTGCGGATACTGCCCGCTCCATCTCCCTGTCCCCCAATATTGGCATTGACATCCCCCTCTTGGCCTCATATAGTGAGGCCACCTCACGAACTCGGAGGTCCAGAGGGAGTATCCCTGCCAACAGGAGTACCGAATTGAGGGAGACGGTTCGGTAGGCCTTGCACATTTTTTGGGCAATGCCTCGTTGCACGGCACCCAACTGCTTTATGACTCCCAGTTTATTGGCAGCTGGGGCCCATGCTCCAGCGGCATACAGGATGATTGGCTCTATTGTTGCAGTATATATAATTTTTATTATTTGTGGGTTTAGGCCCCAACTGATCTTCGCGGCCCTGCATAGTTGCTTATGAATACCGATAGCTTTCTTACAAACGTTCTTAACGTGTGTATTGAACGTTAACTTGTCATCGATGGTGACACCCAGGATCTTTATTTTATTTGCCATAGCTACCGCGACCCCGCCCATGCTCAGTCGTGGGGTGTCGTACTTCAATTTTCGAGTTACTGTCATAGCATTGGTTTTTTGTGGTGCAAATTTCAGTTTGTTATCGACACCCCACGCCTGGACATGTTCGAGGGCGGCGTTTGCTTTTTGCTCTATTTCCATTGATGTGTCACCATCGAAGACAAGAACCACGTCATCGGCGAACGCTTGCGTGTAGACATTATCGTCTGTCAGAGATTTTAGGAGGGGATCCAAGAGTAAGTTCCACAGGTTGGGGCCTCCAATGGAGCCTTGCACACAGCCTTTGTTTGTGCCTTTGGTGTATTCCTCACCCGCGTATCTGACCCTGACCCTTCTGTCCCTCAGATAGCTGTCGATGACCCTCCTCAAGTTGACCGGACATCTTTCCTCTGCCAATCGGGTCCTTATTGCTGGCCACCAAGCGCTATCGAAGGCTCCCTCTATGTCCAGAGATATTACAACAACGATTTTCTTCATATTCAATTTACTTCTTATATGTTGCATTAGGTCATAGAGAGAGTCCTCGGTGCTCCTTTGGGGCATGAACCCGTATTGGCGAGTACTCATCCTTGGTAAAATATAGTACTTGAGGCGGGCCATCAACATCTTCTCTAGGATTTTGCCCAACACCGGTAAAAGACCGATAGGCCTGTATGCCTTTGGAGTGGTATAATCGGTTTTACCCGGTTTCTTTAATACCACCACTGTGGCCTCCTTCCAGGGCTTAGGGAAGTAATTCAATTTTAAACATTGGTTTAGAAGAGCCAGGAAGATCTCGGGTGCACTACCAATGGCTTGGCTGCATATGTCGGCCGTCAGGCCATCCAAACCCGGGGCCTTTTTGGGGTTAAAGGACTCACATGCTGTTCTGAGTTCCGCTAATGTGAAAGGTGGATCTTGCAGCGCTGCCTCACCAATTTCGTTTACTGTTTCGGCTTTGGCTCTGATCAGGCCGTGGTGTGTGCTGTCCGTGCTTTCCAAATCATCCGGGTAAAAAGTTTCTGCGATTAACTTCACTGATCTTTTCGGATCGAGCACTTCCCCGTCCTTGATCATCTGCAAGTCCACCTCTCTTTGTGTAGTTCTCCCAATGACTCGATAAATCCCCTCCCATACTCCCTCCCTATCTTGCTTGCAGCAAAAATCCTTCCAGCTTTCCGTTTGAGCTCGGGCTGCCTCAATCTCATACTCCTCTTTCTGTTTCAGGTACTCTTCGACGACTTTCGACCTTCGGACCGGAGCAGCGCATCGTATCCTCCTCTTTTTGGTAGCTACGCTCTTTTTTAGCTCTGCGAGTTTCTCCGACCACCATGGCATGTTGAGGTTTTCCTTTTCTTTTTTATTTGGCATTGCTGAGTTGCATGCTTCTTTTATTGATGATGTATAATTAGTAACAATTTCATCGAGTGTTTCTGTGTTGCAAATTTTTTCTATTTCTATTTTGTTTATTTTACGTTCTAGCATTAATTGGTTGAGTTTCTTACTAAACTTTGGCCAATTGGCTTTTTTAGTGTTATATTGTCTTGTGGTTCTTACTACTTGAGTTCCTTTTGATTTCGTAAGGCTAATTTCAAAGATTATACCATTGTGGTCGGAGCTCGTGAGACCCTCTTCAACTTTCCAATTTTCTACCAAACCTAGAATGTTGTCAGAGCAGGCTGTAATGTCGACGCAACTGCTAAATCGTTGTCCTCCCCTAATAGTATCGAAAGTCGGAATTTCCCCTGTGTTGAGTATGTTCAGCCCGAGCCCACTGAAGGTTCCGCACACGTCTTCACCTCTACGGTCAACCATCGAGCTCCCCCACCAGGTGCTTTTCGCGTTGGCGTCCCCTCCAACGATAATTGGTTTTGAGCCATTTGCGGTTTCTATTTCCTGTAACTGTTTTAAGTAGGGCTCCACAGGTTTATCCGGCTCAAAGTAGAATGAGACGAGTGTGATCTCCCAAGCACTGTTCTGGATCCCCACCACAGCAATATTTTCTGTGGTTAGTTTCGGGTACTGTATTACCTTCAAATTTTTGTCAAGGACAGCTATTGCTGCTTTTACAGTACGGTCTCCAGTTCCAGCGTCTTGGAAGATCCGCACTCCCCTCTGGTTCTTCATGGTTTTTGAGCTGCCAACATAGGGCTCTTGCAAAAGCGCCACGCTGATTCCCCGATTTTCCGCTTCTATCAGCAACTCGTTAGTCGCCAGCTTTTTGCGTTGGAGGTTGGCCTGTGCGAATTTGTAAACGGATGTTTCACCTGGTGCGCCCTTAGCAGTACGCTGTGGTTGACCGTGCCAGTGCGTCCCATCTGCGGCGAACAGGGCATTCGAGACTGAAGGCGTTATGCTCCATACTCGGCATATTTGCCTTCTTGCAATTTCTGCAGGTAGCTATTCCTCCTGCGATCCAATCCGAGCACTCAGTTTTTAAATGAGGGCCACCACAGTGACTGCACACATCCATCGCCTCTGTGCAGTATTTACGTCCATGTCCATAGCCTAGGCAGCGAGTACACTGTATCAGTGGGGTTTGGTCTTCTGCTCTAACTCGCTGCAGGTCTATATGGACATGTCCTCTTGTTATCACCCTTTGCCAGATGACGGGGGACGTGCCCACTATAACATGCCCAGAGTGTGGATTTCTAGTCTTCCTCCTATATTTTATTTCGAGCCTATCTTCCCCGTCGCAGAGGCCGCGAAAAACGTCCCTGTTCTGATTTCTAAGGGCTTTTAGTATATCTTCGTCTGTATTCACTACTAGGACGTCCCTTAGAATCAACATTGGGTCTCTATTCTTCACGGTCTCCACTGTGAGGTCAATACCTTCTCTTTCTATCCTATCTTTCACCTTATCCCTTTCCTCTTCTGTCTCGAAACCCATAACTATCTTCCTGTTCTTTGCCTTTCTGACTCTTTCTACTTTAATCCAGCCTTCTTTCGCATCAACCGCTTTCCTCACTTTATCAAGTACCTCTTCCCCAGTCTCTGACTCATCCTTTGAAGTGACCACGACCGAGTGCAGTGTGTTGCGTTTTTCCAACATACCACCACTGCTCCGGGCCTGGGCCACTTCAGCGTATGAGGGTACTTCCTTGCTTGTTGTTTGTATTTCTCTCTGCTCGTCCAATGCAAATTTGAGCTCTTCCATGCGTCTGTTGCTTTCTCGCAGCAGTTTGGAGTGCTCCTCTATAGTTTTTGTGAGGCGGTTTGCATTCTCTCCTAAGTTTTTCCCTATTTCCCTATCTTGTTCTCCCATCTCTTTTACCTGTTCTCCTATAACTAAATTGCAGGTTTTTTGTCCTTTGACCGAGTTCACGGTCTCCAAGGCGCCGTCCTTAATAAGTCGGTACATGGCCTCCACTGCCTGAGTAATGCCCGCTTTTAAGTCGGCCCTCAGATTACGCGAGTCGTTTAGATGGGCCTTTGCCCTTAGGAGCCAAACCCGGCCTTCATGTGCGCGGTCAACGGAGGCCAGCGGCCCCGGCGACCCCCCGGTAGCCTCCACAGAGCCTCGCCGTTTCGTATCCTTTCCGACGTGGATCAGTGTTGTCTTTTGTGTCGGCCCCGGTGGAGCCGCCGAAGTCCGCACCTGGTTTTTCGGCGACACCAAGTATGTGACCGAGGTGACTGTTTTAGGGTCATTTCCCTTGCTACCTTCCCACTCACCAATGCTCTTTCGAACATTGGGAGCGGTCGTTGGTTTTTGTGGAGAAGGTCCTGCCTTCTCCCTGTCGACCGGGGAGTTGGCCTCTGGGGCAGTCGGCTTGCGAGGTGTATGTGCGAGAGGCATTGTAGGAGGTTTGTCAGTTGGTAGATCGTCTATTTAAATAAAATTCGTCCTAGTTATACTAAATTGTGCCTTCCTAACCCTGTAAATGGGGGTTAGTAAAATGGTCAAAAGAAAACAAAAACACAAACGTAAATATAAGTTGCTATCCCTGTAAAGGGGGATAGCAATGGTCTAAGTGGCTAGCTCGATGCTTTGCTATTCCTCAAGTTTGGAATGCTGTCTGAGGTCAAGGAGTGCAAAACGATCAATAAAATCTGTGACGGTGCAATAATAAATATACACTTTGGGTGACTATTCGTCAATTTCAGCTAAAAATACAGAAGTCAGAGTCAGATTTCCGAAGCTCAATATGCACAAAAACGAGCCCAGTCAATTTCTCAAAATCCAATAATTTCAAAATTTTTTGAAAAATCTTTGAAATTTTTTTTTGAAAAATCTTCCGAAACCAATATACCCAACAGGTAGCTCTCCCCAAGCCCTACCAAATAAGCCCAAACACCACGGCTCTAATCCAAAGGGTTACGGAGATAAAGCAACCTAAAATTCTGGTTACCGGTTCAAGATGGCAACCAGAATCTGGTTAAGTACGGTTATCTCCGGGACCGTCCGACCGAATACCACCGTGTTTGGGCTCTCCCGACTGGGCTCGACGAGCTCCACACCCTGGTACAAGTTCCAGAAAGAAATATCCTCGAGTGCTGTACTTCAAAAATTGCACTTCAGGCAGAAAGAGCAAAGCCGGCCAATGTCCCCAGAAAAAACCCGGCTCTTCCACGACCCCTAGTTTAGGAGTTATCCGAACCTGAAGTTTTGTTTGACAGTTCTTGAACTGTCAAAGTCAACTTTCTATCCGGAATAACTCCCACCCCCGTTGCCACAGAACACCCGTTCTTGGACTTATCCGGCTCGGCTCGACTCGCCCCGTTACGCTCTGATGTTTTCAGGATCCTGAAAATCTTCAGCTCCAAAGCGCCTGAAACCCGAAAAACAGGGTAGGTATGATCCCCCAAAACACCACTGTGAAAACGGCAACTCTCTACGACCCCCGAGTCCAGAGCTAGATTGATGCTAAGTTTCCCAAAATGGCCGCCCAGCTGTCAAACACTCAATTAAAATGGCTGTAGCTCCGCGACCGTTTGTCAGAGAAAGTTGCGGTTTCGGATGTAGTAGTTGCCCTGACACCCTGTACTCACCCAGACAGGTTTCAGCACTGAAAATTTTCAGGCCTGAAAAACGCTTGAAAATTTACATGAAACATCCGCTATTGTGTCCCACTGACAATTCCAAAAACCCGCAGTTTCTACGTCCAATAGCTTCGAAGATATTTGAATTTATGTGCGACAACCATTTAAAACCAAAATGGCTGAAAAGTCTATTTCCGTCAATATCGAAGCTATTGGGCGCGTCTTTGGACTTAATCTATGCCAAATATATGTTTTGGACACAGTTCTATGCCTAAAATTAATTTATTTCTATTAAATGTTAAATTAAGGACAAAAAAAAGTTAAAAATTCAATATCTTTGTAACTGAGATACATAAAAATTTGGAAAAAACTGTTAAATTAGCGCAAAATACTAAGCTACAAGAAATAGTTTTAAAATTCTTAAATTAATAAAATATGTGACAGAAAATTTTTTAAAAACCAGAAAAACATTAAAATTGAAGTTTTTTACAAAAATAAAGGCGTAAAAAATCTTAACTTTATTTCAGTGTCTTCATCTATTGAGCGCGCAGCAAATTCCGCAAGAAAAAGATGGGGTACTGCCTGAAGAATTTTCAGTGTGAAGACTCAAAGTTTAGAGATTTGAGACTAAATATCTTCGATTCCAGGTGAGATAAAATTTTGTTTAAAACGTCGTTATTCTTGTCTTTTGATTCTTCTTTAATTGCCAAAAAACCAGCGTTCTCTGACGTCAGAATCGACAACCTCGTGGTCAAAATTGGAGGTTATTTTTTCACTTTATCGTTGTTTTCTCAGCAGTGTGTAGGTGGAAAACCACCTGAGTGGTGTCAAACGATACGTCTTGATGTCCTCCAAGATTTGAGGCCAAAAAACCAGTGGCCAACCGATGTAATTAAGGAGCTATAAGACTGAAAAGTTTTTCAAAATGTCAATTTTAGTAGTTTTCTTATGATAATTTTTCCCACCGAGTTTTCCGAAACAAAACTTTACCACTCACGTATGCACTGCACTTATCCACAAATTTTGGTGTATCACACTTAATCGTAGCGCGAAAAAATCCCGGTAAAATGATTTTTTAAAGGTAGAGCTCTGCAAAAACGTAGTGTTCTTGAGCACGGTTGGACTCAGACTGGGTTAGGTTAGGTTAGGTTAGGTTAGGTTAGGTTAGGTTAGGTTAGGTTTTTTTTTTTTTTTTTTTTTTTTTTTTTTTTTTTTTTTTACCTGTGACATTATCAAATTTCAC
This sequence comes from Mythimna vitellina, assembly GCA_949316375.1. NCBI lineage: Eukaryota > Metazoa > Arthropoda > Insecta > Lepidoptera > Noctuidae > Mythimna > Mythimna vitellina. The sequence continues at coordinate 33,776 of OX438691.1, read as the reverse complement.
AGACCTTGTTCTTCTATGTTTTAATATTATCTTTTCCCATGTTCAGATACGCGACCCTTATGGGGTTCTATTCTAGTGTTCATGCCATAAATTATCGTCTTTACATTTTGATGTTTCTGACTCATGTCTTTTCACACATTTTGATCCACATTTTCTTTTCTCTATTCCAGTGTCCTACTATTCTTCTTCTCAGGGCGTCTCCTTTTTTAATTTCCTGACTTTCCTTGTGAGTGTCTATACCTCCACATTTTCACGTCAATTTTCAGTTTCCTTTATTTGACTTTTCTTCTTGGTTTTCTTTAGTTCTTTGTGTTTACTTCTCGTTTTTGCAATGTTCGCATTCTAGTTTTCTCTTAGTTTTTCAGTTTTTTCTTTTATTAAGTTTCTATTATTATATAACCTTGTACAGACATTTTTTTTTTTTTTTTTTTTTTTTTTTTTAATTTTTTTTTTTTTTTTTCTGCTTTTTAGCTTTAATTTTACTACAGTGACATATTCATACAATATATTTTGTAGTAAAGTTTATCTTGTCTTGTTTCTATTATTAACGGTTTTGATTATTTTTATACAGTACTCTATAAAATTTTGTCGTGTAAATTTTCCACTTATCAATGTCCGTAGGTTTTCAATTTCAATTTTTATGCCTAGATTTTGCTGCAGGTCAAATCTATCTCTTTCATGTACTGGACAGTCTAATAATACGTGAAAGACTGTCTCCGGAGTATCGGAGTCACAAATACATGCGGGACTCTCCTTGCACTTGAAGCGATGCAAGTACTGGGAGAGTCCCCCATGTCCTGTGAGTACCTGTGTCAGTACTCCCGTCGGTTGAATACTTCTAATTAAAGGGTAGGCGTCTATGACATCTGGGAGGAACACTTTTGTTACAGAGGCTACATCGCACGATCTGTACCTCTCATTCCACTTATCAAGGGTGTCTTTCCTTATCATTCGTTTGATAAATGACACTGGACAGCAGTCGTAGTCAGGGCTCTTCCGGCTCGAGAGTGCAGCCTGTTTTGCGAGTTGATCTGCGCGTTCATTGCCTTTTAGGCCTACATGTGCTTTCACCCAGTACAAGCTCACAGTTTTGCCTTGGGTGAAAGCTTTCTTAATGTTATCGCGCGTCTCTACTGCCAGTGGATGCAGCACATTGTAGTTGGTAACAGTCTCAAGAGCTGACTTTGAGTCACTGTATATACAGTATGCCATCTTTGTGCGCTTCAGGACCTCCGTTGTGGCCTTACATATAGCAAGGATCTCTGCTTGATATACTGTACAGTATGCGGACAGACTCAGTTTGACAGCCTTGATCTCCACCTCACCATCCCATATAGACAGCGCGGCGCCAACCCTGCCCTCAAGTTTACTACCGTCGGTGTAAATTTTCACTGCCTGGCCGTTACTGTTGTCGACCTGCGTTTGTGTGGTCAAGCATTCGAAGATCAGCTCTACATGCAGAGCAGGATGCGGAATCTTTGCAAATCCCACCACACGTTCAATTTCCCTATCTCCCGGTACTAGCCGGGATGACCCTCTCTTTGCTTCATACAGTGCAGCTGCCTCCTGTATTCGAAGGTCTAGTGGCAGAATCCCAGCCAGTACAAGTGCCGAGTTTAACGAAACCGTGCGGTAGGACTTGCACAGTTTCTGTGCGAAGCCTCTCTGCACAGCATTCAACGTCTTTTGCGTTCCAATCTTCTTAGCTGCCGGCGCCCATGCGCTTGCCGCATATAGGATGACCGGCTCTACCACTGCTGCATATATCGTCCTAACGACTTCCGGACTCAACCCCCAATGTATTTTGGCAACCCTTGACACGCTCTTATAAAGGTTGACTGCTTTGCGACAAACATTATTGACATGAGAGTTGAAAGTTAACTTGTCGTCAACTGTCAGGCCCAGTATCTTAATTTCTCGAGACAGTTCAATGTCCACCCCGCCCATGCTCAGAACTGGCGAGTCGTATTTTAACTTGTTTGTTATTACCATGGCCTTAGTTTTTTGTGGCGCGAATCTCAGTTTATTTTTGGCTCCCCAGTTCCGAACATGTGCGAGGCAGGCATTGGCCCGTCTCTGTACTTCTTGAGTTGTGTCTCCTGAAAAGATCAGAATCACATCATCGGCAAAGGCTTGGATGTAATCGCCTCTGTGCTCTAATTCTTTCAACAAGGGGTCCAATAGCAAATTCCAGAAGGTTGGGCCACCTATCGATCCCTGCACGCATCCTTTTGTAGTGTTTTTAGCACATTCCGCTCCGGCGTACCTGACCCGCACCCTACGATCCGTCAGGTAACTGTCTACGAGACGCCTCAAGTTCGCGGGACATTTGGTCTCCGCCAGTCTGCACTTTATCGCGGGCCACCATGCACTATCAAAGGCTCCCTCTATGTCAAGCGATACCAATGTTATCAGCTTTTTCTCTTTAAGTTTGCTTCTTATATACTGGATCATGACATAAAGGGAGTCTTCGGTGCTGCGTTGTGGTGTAAACCCGTACTGGCGTGAACTCATTTTTGGCAAAATGTGCCATCGGATCCTCCTTATCAGCATTTTTTCAAGGATTTTACCCAGTATAGGTAACAGTCCTATCGGCCTATATGACTTAGGATGCGTGAAGTCGTCCTTTCCTGGTTTTCTCAACACCACTACTGCTGCCTCCTTCCAGGCTTTTGGGAAGTGCGAAAGGCTTAGGCACCTATTGACAATTGCCAAAAACAGTTCTGGGTCCAAATTGATAACAGCCGCGCAGATATCAGCTGTGAATCCGTCGAGTCCAGGAGCCTTTTTTGGATTGAGGCTCGAAGCAGCCCACATCAGCTCGTTTACCGTAAATGGAGGGTCACATGATTCTCCATGGACCCATCCATTCACAAGGTTTGATGCCTCGCGCACTCTTTTGTGTTCTGCCTCGTCCTCATCTGGGTCATCGTCTGGATAAAATGTTTCTGCCAACAGACCCGCTGACTCAACACCTGTCATAGTCTTCCCATCCTTAACAAGTGGCAGGTCCTCTGGTCCTGTAGTTGTTCTGCTTAACACCCTGTAAATTCCATCCCACATGCTTTCTTTGTCCTGTCTCTCACAAAAGTTCCTAAAACTGGCGGTCCGGGCATTTTTGGCCTTCAATAAGTAATTTTCCTTGGCCTGAAGGTATTGATCTACTACCCATGCTCGGCGAACCGACGAGGCGCGCGCTATTCTGCGCTTCTTTGTTAGTACCTCTTTTTTGAGGTTTCCAAGTTCATCGTTCCACCAAGGCAATTCTGTTCGTTTTTTATTTTTTATTTTCGGTATAATATTCTCACAAGTTTCAGTTATTGAACTTGTGTATTTTTCCATTGTATCCTCTAGTTTGTTAATACTAATAATTTTATCTATTTCCGATTTATTTATATTCCTCTCTGCCCAAATTTGAGTCAGTTTCTCACGAAACTCTCTCCAATTTGCTTTCCTTGTATTGTACACTCTCGTTACTCTTTTTATATCTGTTCCTGTAGATTTCTCGAAATTTAAATCAAACAGAATTGCCCTGTGGTCTGATGTTGTTAGATCCCCAGTCACTCTCCAGTTATAAATCCTTCCGAGCATGCCTATTGTACAAGTTGTGATATCCACGCAGCTGCTATACCTGGCACCTCCTCTAATCGTATCGAATGTCGGTTCAGACCCACGGTTCAATATTTGGAGTTCCAACTCCTCAAGCATTCCCGCCACAGCTTCACCCCTGCTATCTACTTTCCTACTGCCCCACCAGGTGTTCCACGCATTTACGTCTCCTCCCAGTATCACATTTTTGGTGCCTAGACTTCCTACAACCGTCTTGATCTGCTCCATGTATGGTTCGATTGGTGAGTCGCTCTCCAAATAGACCGAAATCACTGCCACTTCCCATGCCTCAGTTTTAAACTTCGCAACTGCTATATTTTCTGTGGTCAAGGTCGGGTATTGGGTGACGTCGATTGTGGCATCAAACAGGGCAATAGCCGACTTATTGACTCGTTCTGTTTTCCTGACACATTGTACTATTTTTACCCCCGGGTAGTTCCTCATTTCACCCATCCGGCCAATGTACGGTTCCTGAATTAGGGCAAACGCTATCTTTCTCTTTTCAGCTTCCATTATAAGTTCGGCTGTGGCAAGTTGGTTTCGCTGTAGGTTTGCTTGGACAATGTGATGGTTAGGTTAGGTTAGGTTAGGTTAGGTTAGGTTAGGTTAGGTTAGGTTAGGTTAGGTTTTTTTTTTTTTTTTTTTTTTTTGTTTTAATTATTTCAGACACGCCACTCCCTGCCCTGAGCAGGGTCGTTGTATAATCTTATGTTGATAATTCTGGGGTTTTAGTCATTATAAATATATATGTGTATATATATATATATATTTTATTATTATTATCATTAGTCATTTATTTATTATTTATTTATTTTTTATTATTATTTTTTTCTGCTGTTAATATTTTTATGTTTGTTTAAGTTTATAAATTTGTGTTTGTATTGTTTATTTATTTGAATGTATATATTTTCATGGTTGTATTTAATTATTATTTGTGTATTTTATACATGTTTATTTATACGTTTGCATATATCCCATTCTAGATTCCTTCCGTCCTTCCTCAGGGGTTGCGCAAACGCTTGGTGTATGCCAATACTTTGAGCTTTCCTGAGGCCTTGCTTCTATAGCTATCTTTTCTCTTTACCAGCTGTTATAATTGAATATGTATAGATTTTACGTATAAATAATTGTATTCATTCCAAAATGTATAAAATATTTGTGTCCTATACTACATATTTATTATAAGTATTTTATGTATTTGTTGCTTTATTTGTTCTTTTTGATGACCGCTCCTGCTATTTCTTTTGCATATTTTAAAAATATACCCCTTTTCTTGTTGTCAGCCATTATGCTCTTAACCGTATTTATATCTATTTTTTGCCCTATTTCCTGCTCACTATCATATCTTGCTCGACCAAAAATCGGGCAGTCGAGCAAGATATGAAGGGCAGATTCTTCGACTCCTGGGGCGCAGGCGCACGATGGGTCCTCCTTACACTTGAATCTGGCCAGGTATTCGGAGAACCCACCGTGCCCTGTTAATATTTGTGTCGTAATACTGTCCAATTCAATCTTTCTAATAGTTTTGTACCCCTCTGTGGCGTCCGGAAAGAAGACTTTGGTTGTCCCGGCGGTTTCCCCTGACTGATACCTCCGATTCCATTCGTCAAGAGACTCCCGTCTGATTTGCCCCCTGACGAAGGATACCGGGCACTTATCATAATCAGGGGCGCGTTTTAGAGTTAGGGCGGCCATTTTTGCCAAGCAGTCGGCTCGTTCGTTGCCCGCAAGTCCCGCGTGAGCCTTCAGCCAGAACAACGACACAGTTTTGCTCTGGCCAAGGGCCGTCCGGAGATTCTTGCGGGCCTCGACCGCCAAGGGATGCGGGGAGCCGTTGTTAACAACAGCCTCCAGCGCGGATCTAGAGTCACTATATATTGCAAAGCTCTGCTGAGCACCCCGAATAATATCACTCGTGGCTCTGCATATGGCCAGGAGTTCCGCCTGATAGACGGTGCCGTATGATGGCAGTTTGAGCTTGACGGCTTTGGTTTCTGCCGCGCCCTCCCAGTAAGATACTGCGGCTCCAACCTTGCCGTCAATCTTACTGCCATCTGTGAATATTTTGACGGCAAAGTCGCTATTAGCGTTTAATTCACTTTCGTCTATCAGGCTCTTGAACTCCAGGTGCATATGCGTCGCCGGGTGTCCATTTTCGGTGTGCCCTGCTCTCCGCTCGACCTCCCTGTCCGCCAGATCCAGCCGGGGTATCCCCCTCTTTGCTTCGTACAGGGCAGCTGCCTCCTGTACCCGAATATCAAGTGGAAGTATCCCGGCGAGAAGTAATGCTGCGTTCAAGGAGACCGTGCGGTATGCTCTGCAGAGCTTTTGTGCAAATCCGCGCTGGATGGCGTTCAGTTGTTTCTTGACTCCCAGCTTCTCCACTGCCGGAGCCCAGGCGCTCGCCGCGTACATAATCACTGGCTCTATTACAGCATTGTAAATCGTCCTTATGACATCTGCGTGGAGGCCCCAGCTAATCTTGGCTGCCCTCGACAGCTGCCCGTATATATTAACTACTTTTTTACATACGTTATATATATGTTTGTTAAATGTCAGGCAGCTGTCGATGGTTAGGCCAAGGATTTTTATTTCCTTTGACAAGCGAATACTGACCCCGCCCATGCTCAGGAGCGGTTCGTCAAATTTAAGCTTTCGTGTTATCACCATCGCCTTTGTCTTATGGGGTGCAAACTTCAACTTATTTTTGACTCCCCACTCCCCAACATAGGCGAGGGCAGCATTGGCCCGTCTTTGGACCTCCAACGCAGTGTCCCCGTCGATAACCAGGACTATGTCGTCGGCGAACGCCTGGCAATAGACGCCCCTAGTAGTCAGCTCCTTCAACAGTGGGTCGAGGACGAGGTTCCAAAGGATAGGACCTCCTATGGAGCCCTGGACACACCCCTTGGTCATGTTTACGGAGTGTGTCTCCCCGCCGTATCTTACCTCGACCCTTCTGTCCTGAAGGTAGCTGCTGATCATTTTCCTAATATTTCCGGGGCAACCCTCCTCCTTCAGCCTGACCCTTATGGTCGGCCACCACGCACTATCAAAGGCTCCCTCTATGTCCAATGAGATCATGGTTATCAGCTTTTTCAACTTGAGCTTACCTTTTATATGTCCCATTAAGTCATAGAGGGAGTCTTCGGTGCTCCTTTGGGGTACAAAACCGTACTGGCGGGCGCTCATATTGGGGAGAAGGTGCCACTTTAGTCTCCCCACGATCATCTTCTCAAGTATCTTGCCTAAGACCGGGAGCAGGCCGATTGGCCGGTACGACTTTGGCTGGAAGTAGTCTTCTTTGGCGGGCTTACGCAGGACGATGACGGCCGCTTCTTTCCAGGGCCTTGGGAAGTGGCCCAGCTGTAAACACTTATTCGCGATGGCCAAGAAAGCTCCCGGGTCCTGCGAGACCGCTCGCGCGCAGATGTCGGCCGTGAAACCATCAGCACCCGGAGCCTTTTTCGGGTTAAAGCTCTCCACGGCCACTCTCAATTCATGTTCCGTGAACGGGGGGTCATGGTTATCATCATGTTCCTCGCTCACGGATCTGGCTTGCAGTCGAGTGGCCTGGTGGTCTGCATTATCCTCGCTTTCCCGGTCCTCCGGGTAGAAGGTTTCAGCGAGCAGCCTCGTCGACTCCTTCAGGCTCAGGAACTTTCCGTTGCGCTTTAAGGGGACGTCTTCTAATCTTTTCGATGTACGGCCTATCACCCTGTAAATTCCTTCCCAAAGCCCTTCCTTATCCTGTTTCCCGCAAAACTCCTTCCAGCTTTGAGTCTGAGCTTCCCTGGTCCTGGCAAAGTACTCAGTCTTCTTTTGCAGGTACTCGTCTATCACCCCGGCCTTTCGGGAGGGGGCCGCGCAACGTATCCGTCTCTTCCTGGTGGCAACTTCTCTCTTCAGGGTAGCTAACTCGTCGGTCCACCACGGCAAGGTGAGTCTTGTGTGTGATTTTATGAGTGGTATGTGTTCGGTGCATGCTATGTGTATGTTGTTTGTGAGCGTGTTAATTGTGTTTTCAAGTTGTTGAGTGTTAGTGATTGTTGTAACTTTCGACGGGCTGATGGAATGCTCCGCGTTCAACTGGGCCAGTTTCTCATAAAACTGGTTCCAGTTTGCTTTTTTTGTATTGTACAGCCTCGTCGTCCGTTGTATGTATGTAGACCCACCTCTTTCCAATTTGACATTGAAGATTATGCCGTTGTGGTCCGAGTTCGTCAGGCCCCTATCCACTCTCCAGTCCTCCACCAGGTCGAGCATGTCAATCGTGCAGGCGGTGATGTCGACGTAGCTGGTATACGTATTCCCCCCCCGCACGGTTTCAAAGGTCGGGGTGTCTCCGACATTTAGTACCTGCATGCCGTTTTGGTTTAGAGCGCCCACCAGTGTATCTCCCCTGGAGTCTGTTCTCCCACTGCCCCACCAGACGCTTTTGGCATTTGAGTCCCCCCCAATGAGAAGCCCTGTGGGGCTCGCCATCGCTACTCTCCTAAGCTGCTCCAGGTATGGCTCTATGGGTGTGTCTGGCTCGAAATAGAAGGAGGCCAGTGTGATTTCCCAGGCAGCCGTGCGGATCTTAACGACCACGATGTTGTCGTTCGTGAGGTCTGGGCACTGTATAACTTCGATGTCTTTATTAAAGACGGCAATTGCCGCCTTTACAGTGCCCCCCGGACGGCCGCTGTTCTGGAAGATCCTGGCCCCCTTATACGGCTTTAAGGTTCCGACGCTACCCACATATGGCTCCTGGAGCAGCGCAATCGTGATTCTGCGACTGGCGGCCTCAAGCATGAGCTCGTCCGTGGCCAGTCGCATTCTTTGCAGGTTGGCCTGGACGAACCCATGTCTCTTGATTTCTTCCCGGGGGAGTACTCTTACCAAGTTAACCGCGGTGGCGCCCTCAGCAATACGCGACGGTGGATCGGGCTATTGCATCCCACCGCCTACGTAACGGGCAGTCCGTGCTGAACCCATTGTGTCCTAGGTTGTCGTGGCCCGCCTTCCTACAGTTGCAACATCTGGGGGGCTCCCCGGCCAGACGCGATGGGCATTCCGCTCTCAGGTGAGCGTCGCCGCAATGCGAGCAGAGGTCATCCTTCCCAGTGCATTGCTTCCGGCCGTGGCCGAAACCAAGGCATTTCGTGCACTGCACAAGAGGGGTCTGATCAAATACCCTCACCCTTTGCAGATCTATGTGTGCACGGCCTGCCCGGGTCAGGGCCTGCCACACCGGGGGAGAGACTTGTACCACCACGTGGCTCTCATGTGGATTTCGTGCTCGCTTTCGGTATTTTACGGCGACCCTCACCTCACCCCCCTTCAACTCGCCCAAGAGGTGTTGATTTTGCTTTAGGATCGCCCTGGTGATGTCGTCGTCTGTGTTATAGGATAAGACATCCGTCAACACCACCAGAGGATCCCTATTAATGGCCTCCTCGATTTTCAATCCGGTCGCGGAGCCCCCCAGTCTGGCTCTTACTAAATCTAATTCCTGGCGGGTTTGACAACCCAGGACCACTTTCTGGTCACGTGCTTTACGGACCCTGTCTACACGGATACCCGTCTCCTTAGCGTCCACCGCGATCCTAATTTTTTCGACGACGGTGCAGCTCGTGTCTTTGGAATCGTCAGAGCTTACGATGAGCGAGTGCAGCGGCTGCGGCGGCACATACAGCTTACCTGCTCCCGCCGCGACACTCGCATAGCTCTGACTGCAGGGCGAGGAGAGAGGAGCGGAAGGCAACACGTTTTCTCGCTGGTCAAGTTTCTCGCAGAGTGTGCGTGTAAAGAGCGCACACTCTGCTATCTGTTTCTTGCTTTCCCTTACCTCTTCCAACACGTCCCCTATTGTTGGTAGCTTGGTACCATCGTCAGTACTGGTTTGGGTGTGAGGTTCAGGGCCGCCCTCATCCACACCATTACCCCGCCCCTTTAGAGAGCTCTTCGCCAGGGCAACCAAAGTAACCATGATCCTTAACATTTCGGCTATATTTTTATGTATGGTAGTTTTAATCTCTCGTTTAAGGTTCCCCGATTTACCCATGGCCTCCTGCATTTCTGCTCCCATAGCCTTGGCTTGGGTTAAAAGGCTTTCCGCTCGCTGGCCTGGGTCTTGGCACGAGTATGGCTGAGACAGCTGAGGTGACAACTCCGGTGAGTTCCACGTGCTCGTCTTCTCGCTACCGGTGGTTGCGGTGACAGTTGTTCTGCCATCATCGATAGGCTTATCGACGGCGCGATCCGGCGAAAAAACACAGGGTGGTATGTGAAGGGTGGGTGCAGATGCAGATTCAGAGGGAGGGGTATTTTTTACTGTGAAAGTTTTCCGTTTAATATCTTTTGGCATATCGATTTTTTTGGCATTTGGCGGGGTTGAGAACATTTTTATAATTGACTAGATGTGTATAAGTTTGTATTTAAAAAATAATATTTGACTAGAGTTCAATTGCTTAAGTAACCTTAATGTTATTATATATAATTTTTTTTTTTTTTTAAGGTTAATAAATTAAAAGAGTATAAATTATATTATATTGTTAAAATGTGGTAAAAATAATCTAATAAAATTGTATAGGTAAATCTGCAAAAAATTATCGTCAACAAAGGTGTCAAAAATGATCCTCAATAGAGGTGTCGTTAAAATAAAATAAATTCCTCAACAGAGGTGTCACAAGGATACAGTTTGATAACGTACTACCTTAATAAAGGCTCCTGTCAAGGTCGCAAGTATATATATCGGATGGTCTTGTTTCCCCCCGTCAATTAAAAGCATAAAAATTATTATTATTTTTCTATTGTTACATATAAGGGTGGGTGGGAGGGCGTAAAAATTTGCAAGTTTCAACGTTTTTTACTGTCGGGTGTAAAATTTCCCTATGAAGGGTTCGTTTTTTGCGGTGCACACGCACAGCGGGCACGGAGTCCTATACTATGACGTAAACCCGGTCCGGATCGGACGTCGGGAACGGGAGTTATGGTCGAAAAATGGATGAAAAATTGATTTTTTATGAAAATTTCGAAAACAGATTTTGAAAATGGACCTAATTTGACTTTTCTGTTACAGGTATCCCGTAGAACGAGCGAATGCGCGTCCGTTGGCGTTTCCAGAACAGAGTTAGGTCAAATAGGAAGACTGTTATAAAAATTTTAAATTTTGAATAAACTGAAAATAGGTTTTTCCTAAGTAAAAAGTTTTCTTTTGGAAAATTGTCAAATATTTTGTGGTAATCGTATAGGGCTCACTGAGCCGCGTTCAAAAATGTACGACAGTTGTAGGTTTGCTGTATGTAAAAGGTCTGAAATAATTAAAGTTCTCAAAAACAACGCTCTGGTAAGTAGATTTTTGGTTATACCTATATAGATATATAGAACTATGAATTTAACGTTTTCGAGCTTCCCCGCGGAACCCTGCGAGACTCGCTGCTGGTTTTCTACTGGAAGATAAACCTAAGCGTCCCGTACAGGAGATGATAAAAATTTTCGGGAATATTAGGGATAGCTCGTTAATATAGGGGTTGTTCTAAAGAGAATGTATGGAAAATTGCAAGTTTTAACGTTTTAAACCGTCGGGTGTAAAATTTCCCTATGAAGGGTTCGTTTTTTGCGGTGCACACGCACAGCGGGCACGGAGTCCTATACTATGACGTAAACCCGGTCCGGATCGGACGTCGGGAACGGGAGTTATGGTCGAAAAATGGATGAAAAATTGATTTTTTATGAAAATTTCGAAAACAAATTTTGAAAATGGACCTAATTTGACTTTTCTGTTACAGGTATCCCGTAGAACGAGCGAATGCGCGTCCGTTGGCGTTTCCAGAACAGAGTTAGGTCAAATAGGAAGACTGTTATAAAAATTTTAAATTTTGAATAAACTGAAAATAGGTTTTTCCTAAGTAAAAAGTTTTCTTTTGGAAAATTGTCAAATATTTTGTGGTAATCGTATAGGGCTCACTGAGCCGCGTTCAAAAATGTACGACAGTTGTAGGTTTGCTGTATGTAAAAGGTCTGAAATAATTGGGTTAGGTTAGGTTAGGTTAGGTTAGGTTTTTTTTTTTTTTTTTTTTTTTTTTTTTTTTTTTTTTTTTTTTTTTACTGCTTTTCCCCGATCATAATTCACCGGGACCTTACTATTCTAGGTACCACATTCATTCCAGTTCTCGCATTTATGCCTCTCGCACTTTCAAGCCGCATACGTTACGCATTCATTCATCACCTTGTATTCTGTGCCGGGTGGGATTCCCGCTAATTTGCCATAGCTTGGTTGGATTCGTAGGGAAATAACTTTTAGGGTTATATTTATTTCAAATAAGGTTAACGCTTTTTATATTTTTTACAATGGGTGCTTATTTTAAATGTTATCTTATTTTTGCTTTTTTATTTTCTAGATACAGGTTGATTAAACTTTCGTACTTGTTTTCTTTTATTATTTTACTACATTAATTTGTAAACTTTTTTGTATTTTAACATTATAATTATAACAAGTTATTACTCATTCTTCTAATGTCAATTTTAATCTTACTTTACGGATAATAATCTAAATGTTGCCTAATTTTTTAGCATTACATTAAACACTTAGTACTTTTATTCTATTATTTTCTTATTACATTACTTTTATTCTTATTTCTAGTGGTATCATGAATACTTCTAACATTATATAACTAGTTATTCTTATTCCATACTAACTTATTCTACTAACAATTTTAATCATAGTTTTCGGCTTCATAACTAACGTCACATGTAAATATTATACTTTTTTATTGCTAATAAGTTTCTTCCATTTCTTAACTGATGCTAATATTTATCACTTGCATGTTTAGACTTAAACATAGTTATGCAAATTTTATTTACGTAGTTTATGGTAGATTGCGACCGTAAAGTTATGGACTTGCTATTTGTTATGTATTTTGCTGACTTTTATTTAATCTGTTACATTTACTTTCTATACATATTTGTATTAATAATATATATATACTAATTTTATATATATTTATTAACTTTTCTTGTGCTTTTTTTTATTTTTAAATCTTGGTTTTTTGTTTGGTTTTGGTACATGCTTGGTGTTTATGTGTTTTCGATATGTCTGTATATGTTTACTATATATTTCCATATCGGTATCCGATTTCCATGTATCTGTTTTACTACTATTGTGTTCCAGTTTTTGTTGTACTCTCGGTTTGTGTTATTGCATGTAGTATGCGTGTGTATGTGTGTAATTGTGTATGTGACGTACCAGCCAGTGTGTAGTGAGTCAAACGTAGGCCGTTGTTGCACGAGCCAGGTAATCCCATTTTCGACGAACAGGGCATTCGGCGCTAAAGGCATTGTGGTTGGTTTTCCGCAGTTTTGAGCGCGAACAGTTACAGCAGTGCGGTTCATTGCCTGCGATGTAATCTGCGCATTTCTCGCGCAGATGTGGACCTCCACAGTGGCTGCACCTGTCCGCACTCTCGGAGCAAAATTTCCGACCATGACCGAATGCCAGGCACCTGGTGCATTGGATGAGCGGAGTCTGATCCTCCACTCTGATCCTTTGAAGGTCCAGGTAGAGGGCTCCAGCCTCCGTCATTCTTCGCCATACTACGGGACTAACCTGAACAATGACGTGCGCCGTTTTGGGATTTTTTGTCCTCTTCTTGAACTTTATGGTCGTTTCCCCATCTTCCTGAGATAAATCCCTAAATATTTCCCCATTTTGAATGTGAATCGCCTTGATTATCTCCTCGTCGTCACTCGGGAGGAAGACATCCTTTAGGATGACGAGCGGATTTTTATTTTTCATATGGGAAACAATTAAACCTTCCCCTCGGCTTTCAATTGTTTCTTTCACCTTATTTAGTTCCGCTTCCGTGTCGCACCCTAAAATGACGGTTTGGTTTTTCGCTTTGCGCACCTTGTTTATTTTCAGGCCAGTACCCCTGGCATCGATCGCCTTCTTCACTCTTTCAAGCACCTCGTCGGCAGTCTCCTGATTGCCTTCGAGGGTGACCGCCATCGAGTGAAGTGCCGGTCGATGCCCGGGTTTAGCTGCTGCGACGCTAGCGTATGTCCTAGGTTCACATGGCTGATTATCTGTTGCGACCTCAATCACCGTTGCTTTGGTCGCCGCGACATCCCCCGCAATACTGTCGAGTTTCTCGTCCAGAATAATCTGAGTGCGATGAGTGACCCTGACGCCCTCCGTCGTATTGTCAATGGCCGCTTTAGCGTCGTCGATCTTGCGGACTATGTCGGCGCAGCCATCGTCATGAAGCTTGGTTTGGTCGTTGAAACAAGCCGCCATCCTAGTCTCCAATTCATTCAGTCGCTGTTGTAACTGATTTTCCACTTCCCCCAACTTTTCTAAGATATGGACGTCTTTTTTGGGCGATATGGCTGTATGGGGCGACCGTGTTTTAGTTGCTGCTGCTTCCAAACTTGTAACTCGCTTGCTTATTTCAAATAAGATACGGAGGCCCTTATCGGACTGCCCCTCCAGGAAGGTCTTAATGTCTTTCCTCATTTGAGGGTATTCTTGGACTTTAGATGGGATGTCTTCAAAGGTCTTCATCACCTCCTGGAGGAGCGCGTCACTCGGTTTCATTGCGTAGTCGTCTATATGCCTATTGTACATCGCCATATTGTCCAGCGATCTCCTTTTCCGGTCTGGTCTCCGGATAAAAGTTTTTGCAGCGTCCTGCGCTGGTGCAGATGGAGTTGCAGTAGGACTGGAGGTACCAGGTTTAATGGCAGCGCCGGAGGTGGTTGGTGTACGGTACATTTTTTGTTTGTGTCAGTATGCGGGTTGTATATTTTGTGTGTGTGTGTGTGTGTGTTTGTGTAAAGTGTACGTGTGCAGTAGGCCTTGCGAGAAGAACGGGGAATGTTGTCAAGGTGATCTGACCCTGTATAGGGGGGTCAGCGTCAAGATTCTACAAGCTTAAAAATAAATTAATTAAAGAAGTATATTTTTAGTCAAAGTTTTAGGTAGATTTCTAAATCTACCTAAGTCTATTTTAAAGTTTTGTGTAGTCCCTTACCCGTTGTCGATAGATATCGGTTGAATGTAGTCGATTCTATGACAAAAAAAAAAAAAAAAAAAAATGTTGAGGGGGTGAGGGGGTGTTATAACGAGGGGGAAGGGTTCCTCGTGTACGACTTTCAACACACACCCAAAGCCGAATTTGAAGTCGAAATTGAGCTATCTCACTTAGTTTCGGACTTATCGGCTTATAAAGTTTTTGTATTAGGGGTGTGTGGGGGAGGGTATCCAAACTAGGGGGGATGGGAACCTCTTATGCGGCTTCGACCGTGGTTAACCACAAAGGTCGAATCCGAGTTCGAAATTTGTCTATCTCCCCCGGCTTACGAGATACGGTTCTGGGTCACGCAAAGCATTACCTCCCTTTTCGACGCCTATGTCGGGTAAAATTTGTGTGGTGAGACAGCTCCGGCCACTGTAGTGCGAATTTAGTGTGAGTGGGCTTGTTTTAAAGGTCTCTTTGGGTCCTACAATCTAGAACTAAGTAGTGTCAAAAAAAAAAATATATATAAATATATATAACCCTTAAACGAGTTTAGGTCTAATTTTTCTGCTACAGACAGGGCTTTTTCAAGAATTTTAAAACGTAGGGGGTCGTTTTTAACCCTACCCTATCTGGTGCTTATAAGCAAAATTTGAATTTTTTATTATTTAAAAAGTCGATTTTCAGATCGCGATCTCCATGATAACCTTGTTATGCGGCTGAACTCAGATGTAAACAAAGACGTTAACGAAGATCGCGACTCGAAAAACGCTCCAAAATTAACAATTTAAAAACTAATGTGTTCCTTATGACCTAAACTATACTATTCTTATATTTAAAACTGCGGGCCGTGGATTCATCACCCTTTTCAAGGGGTTTGCTTTGGTGTCACTTTCCTGCTCAACCGTAAAGAGCCTTGTTTTTGTAAAATAACTTAATTAATTAGAAAAATAAATTTAGGTTTTCATCAGAGGCCTATTACTAAACACTATAAACAAAATTAATTATTAAAATATTATCGACAAGGGGGTGGAATTTCGTGGAAGTTGAACTGATAATTTAGAACGCACTTTAAAAAATAATTTCTGAGAAAACTACAAAGCCAAAAAATCTAAAAATTTTAGAGAAATAAAGTGTAGGATGTCTACTTTATGGAAGCAAAATAAAAATGGGGGGTTATCGATTTACTTTAGCAGGAAAATGACGCCAAAGATTTTCACAATTTTGCCGACCTATGAAGGGCTGCTGTTTTGTCCAGGGTAGTCCGATCCCGATGATCCAGGTGTCAGCATATTCGTCTTGCCAAGACGCTTCTTTTGGTGTGCCACACGCTTGTCCAGGTGTTCTGGGAAAGGAGCTCAGTAGCACGTGGAAAACTGAAGTCCGGGATTACGTCGGTAGTTTTCAGCCGGAAAATCCAGGATGTAGTCCAAAAGATAGGGCTCGACGAGACGATTGTTTAGACCCCAAAAAAGTGGGGGGTCGTCGATCTGGTTTCCGCAGCGTACCACAAAAACGTCAAAAAAATTCGTTTTTGAACCAAAACTTTCTCTTACTTTCACTAATTTCCAAGAGGTTTTCACGGTTGTATTACTCTCACTGAGACACGTATTTTGATACTACACACTTGTATCTTCGCGCGAAAAAAACCCTTTTTCGTAATTTTTATTTGCGGAGCGTGGAAAAAACGTGGTACTCGCGATCGTGGCTGCAAGCTGACTCGGTTAGGTTAGGTTAGGTTAGGTTAGGTTAGGTTAGGTTAGGTTAGGTTAGGTTAGGTTAGGTTAGGTTAGGTTAGGTTAGGTTAGGTTAGGTTAGGTTAGGTTAGGTTAGGTTAGGTTAGGTTTTTTTTTTTTTTTTTTTTTTTTTTTTTTTTTTTTTTTTTTTTTTTTTTTTTTTTTTTTTTTAAATGCTCTACCTCTGACTTTATCAGAGCCTATGTCTAGCTATTTCTCTTTCATACAAGTTCTCGCTAGCTTGCCTCTCGCACTTTTATTCCTCATACTTTGTCTTTCTTTCATCCTTCCTCATTCATTTCTGGTTTTGGGGGGGGCTCCCATTTTTCTAACTGCTTCTTTTCTGGCTACTCTATTTATCTGCCCAT
The DNA here is from genome assembly GCA_949316375.1 of Mythimna vitellina. NCBI lineage: Eukaryota > Metazoa > Arthropoda > Insecta > Lepidoptera > Noctuidae > Mythimna > Mythimna vitellina. Next base: position 17,060 of record OX438691.1, on the reverse strand, counting down.
ACATGTTTTCTTTGTTGATTTACAGGGTGAAATGATTTACGCAACAGCAGTTTTTATTTCTTTGCAGGTTTTACAGGTTTACTATAGGGTACTTTATTTACTTTTTATGTAATTTCTTATTATTTCTACTTATCTTCTAGTTCTTACACTATGTCAATTAATTATTGTAATGCTTATTGTTTATTTATCTATTTTTATTTTTATTACATACATAATTATTTTCTTTTGCTTATTCTATTTACAACTACTGTCATATACATATATATGCTTTATTATATTTTAGGGATAGTGGTACAAAACTTAATCTTCTATGGTTTTACAACTCTTACATAATATTACATTTTTACTATTACATTTTTAAATAAGTAGAAATTAGAACATTAACAAAATTAATGTTCCTATTTCCACTCATTTGCTAGATTATAAAATTTCTTAAGTCCTATGTAATCCTACTACTTTAATGTTAACTGTTTAATTTATTGCTTAAATCTATATGCACTGTTTGTATATAACTAAATATACAGCAGTTTCATACTTTATCGATCGCCTTTATTTCTATTTACGACTCCTTGTACTATTTTGAGACAGTAGTTTAAGAACTTAGTTCTGTTTTTTCCTAACATTATTTTCCCTATATTTTCATTTGTCAAATCTATGTCCATTTCTTGTTCTATGTCGTTCCTTTCGTATGCATATACAGGACAGCGAAGCAGCAGGTGTGGCACTGACTCCGACATGTTCGGATCACAGATGCACGATGGACTCCCCTTGCACTTGAACCTATTCAAGTATTCTGAGAATCCACCGTGCCCCGTCAAGACCTGGGTCAGATACCCCTCAAAATGTAGCTTCCTGACAATCCTGTACGCCGCCGTCGCATCCGGGAAAAACATCTTGGTGATCGACGCGGTGGTCCCGGTTTTATATCTGTTGTTCCATTCATCAAGCGATGCCATACGAATACATCGCTTGACGAATGAGACAGGGCACAGATCATAATCCGGCCTCCTTTTACTCAATGTAGCGGCCTCTTTTGCCAGCTGATCCACTCTTTCGTTGCCCTCAATCCCTGCATGAGCTTTGATCCAGAACAAGTTTACTACCTTGTTCTGGAGAGAAACAGCTGCAAGGTTTTCTCTTGCTTCAACTGCTAGGGGGTGAAGGCAACTGTGGTTTTTCACCGTCATGAGGGCCGCCATTGAGTCGCTGTAAACACCAAAAGTGGCCGCCGAGCTTCTCCTTATTTCCCTTGTTGCCCTACATATCGCCAGGAGCTCCGCCTGGTAGACCGAGCAGTAGTCCGGTAACGCCAGCTTGAGGGCACGTGTTTCGGCCTGGCTGTTCCAAATGGACAGCGCAGCACCAACACGCCCCTCAATTTTGCTCCCGTCGGTGAAGATTCTCACCTCCGGTTTGGCGCTGGCGTCGACCTGCTCCTGGTCTACCAGGCTTCCGAGCTCCAGTTCGATACGCGTAGCAGGGTGGGGGGATTTTAACGCGGACATAGGCCGCTCCATCTCCCTATCCCTCAATATTGGCAGCGACACTCCCCTCTTGGCCTCATATAATGAGGCCACTTCCCGAACTCGGAGATCTAGGGGAAGTATCCCTGCCAACAGAAGTACCGAGTTGAGGGAGACGGTGCGATATGCTTTGCATATTTTTTGCGCTATTCCGCGTTGCACGACGCCCAACTGTTTTATTATCCCCAGTTTACTAGACGCTGGAGCCCATACGCTGGCAGCGTACAGGATGATCGGCTCTACTGTAGCTACATAAATTATCCTGACTACTTCAGGATTTAATCCCCAGCTAATCCTAGCTGCCCTGCATAACTGTTTATGCACACTGATGGCTTTTTTGCAGACATTTTTGACGTGTGTGTTAAACGTCAACTTGTCGTCGACGGTGACACCCAAGATCTTGATTTCTTTTGACATGGCTATTTCTACCCCGCCCATGCTCAGTCGTGGGGTGTCGTATTTGAGTCTCCTTGTAATGGTCATGGCATTAGTCTTTTGCGGCGCAAATTTTAGTTTGTTATCGACACCCCACACCTGAACACGTCCAAGGACAGCATTTGCCTTTTGTTCTATTTCAATTGCTGTGTCACCGTCGAAGACAAGGACCACGTCGTCTGCAAATGCCTGCGCATAAACGCCGTTTCCTGTCAGGTCTTTTAGGAGGGGATCCAGTAGGAGATTCCAGAAATTAGGGCCCCCGATAGAGCCTTGTACGCAGCCTTTGCTCGTCGCCTTGGAGTATTCTTCACCCGCATACCTGACCCTGACCCTTCTGTCACTCAAGTAGCTGTCGATGACCCTCCTCAAGTTGAGAGGACACTTTTCCTCTGCCAGTCGGACCCTTATAGCTGGCCACCAAGCGCTGTCGAAGGCTCCCTCTATGTCTAGCGAAATTAGTACAATCACCTTTTTTAGGTTTAGTTTTCCTTTTATGTGTTGCATAAGATCATAGAGGGAGTCTTCGGTGCTTCTTTGGGGCATGAATCCGTACTGGCGAGTACTCATCCTTGGTACAATGTAAAACCTGAGGCGGGCCACCAACATCTTCTCGAATATCTTGCCTAGTACTGGTAAGAGGCCTATGGGCCTATATGATTTTGGGGTGGTGTAGTCTCTTTTCCCTGGTTTCTTTAGCACCACCACCGTGGCCTCTTTCCAGCACTTCGGGAAATAACCGTACTTGAGGCATTGATTCAAAAGGGCCAGGAAGGCATCGGGTTCCCCACCTATGGCTTGGCTGCATATGTCGGCTGTGAGGCCATCTAATCCCGGAGCTTTTTTGGGGTTGAAAGACTCGCAAGCAGTTTTGAGCTCAACCCGTGTGAAAGGTGGATCTTGAGAGCCTTCTTGTTCTTCGATGTTGACCATTTCGGCTTTAGCCCTAATGAGGCTGTGATGGGAATTGTCGGTGCTCGTTAGGTCTTCAGGGTAGAAGGTTTCCGCTAACAGTTTAACGGAGCCTTTTGCATCGAGCACCTCTCCATTTTGTATCATCTGCAAGTCCACCCCTCTTTGCATTGTTCTCCCGATAACCCTATAGATCCCCTCCCATACCCCTTCCCTGTCCTGCTTACTGCAGAACTCCTTCCAACTCTCGGTCTGAGCTCGAGCCGCTTCCGTCTCATACTCTTCTTTCTGTTTCAGGTATTCTTCGACGACCTTCGACCTCCGGACCGGAGCAGCACAGTGGATTCTCCTTTTGCTGGTAGCGACGATCTTCTTCATCTCAGCGAGTTTCTCCGACCACCATGGCATGGTAAGTTTTTCTTTGGCTTTTTTGATTGGCATAGAGGAACGACACGCATCCTTTATGATATTTGTGTAGTTTCTTGTTGCAACTTCTAATAATTCTGTACTATTGATTTGTTCTATTTTTGACTTCTGGATTTTGTAGTCTATTTTTAATTGGTTTAGTTTCTCATGAAACTTGGTCCAATCGGCTTTTTTACTATTGTAGATGCGTGTCGTTCTCTCTACTTGTACCGCTTTAGCTCTCACCAATCTAATGTCGAAGAGAATACCATTGTGGTCGGAGCTCGTGAGGCCTTCGTCGACTCTCCATTTCTCTACCAGCTCCAGGACGCTATCCGAACATGCCGTAAGGTCAACGTAACTACTGTAACGCTGACCCCCTCTAATAGTGTCGAAGGTCGGAATTTCCCCTGTGTTGAGAATGTTCAGCCCGAGCTCGCCGAGAGTTCCGTACACTTCCTCACCCCTACGGTCAACCACTGAACCGCCCCACCATGTACTCTTCGCATTGGCGTCCCCTCCAACGATTAGTGGCTTCGAGCCGATTACTGTTCCTATCTGCCTCAAGTGGTTGAGGTAGGGTTCCATTGGTTGGTCAGGCTCGAAGTAAAAGGAGGCGAGTGTGATCTCCCAAGCACTGGTTTGGATACCCACCACTACGATGTTTTGCGTGGTGAGTTTTGGGTACTGGATCACTTTAAGGTTTTTGTCAAGGACAACAATGGCGGCCTTGACGACCCGGTCTCCAACTCCAGTGTCTTGGAAGATCCGCACTCCCCTCTGACTCCTCATACATTTTGAATTACCAACGTATGGCTCCTGCAGAAGAGCCACGGCAACTCCCCGTTCTTCCGCCTCTAGTAGTAATTCATTAGTTGCCAGTTTCTTTCGTTGGAGGTTAGCCTGTGCGATTTTGTAGGCAGCTATTACACTTTGTGCGCCTTTAGCAGTACGCGGTGGTTGACCGCGCTATTGCATCCCATCTGCGGCGGACTGGGCATTCACTGCTAAATGCATTGTGCTCTTTATTGAGCATATTTGCTCTCTCGCAATTTTTGCAAGTCGCAATCCCTCCTGCCATCCAATCAGGGCATTCGGTTTTCATGTGAGTACCGCCGCAGTGACTACACATGTCCGCCTTCTCTGTACAGTGTTTCCGCCCATGCCCGTAGCCTAGGCAGCGAGTGCACTGAATGAGTGGGGTTTGATCTTCTACCCGGATTCTTTGTAGGTCCACATGAACGTACCCTCTTTTTGTCACCCGCTGCCATACCTCCGGGGACGTGCTCATCACTATGTGTACAGAATGGGGGTTTCTCGTCTTCCTTCTATATTTGATTTCCATTCTATCTTCCCCTCCGCAGAGGCCGTGAAAAACGTCCCGGTTCTGATTTTTCACGGCTTTCAGTACGTCTTCATCCGTGTTTATAGCAAGAACGTCCCTTAGTATCAACATAGGGTCCCTGTTTTTCACGGCCTCTACGGTGAGGTTGATGCCGTTCCTTTCTAATCTTTCTTTAACTTTATCTCTCTCGCCCTCTGTCTCAAACCCCATGACCACCTTCCTATTTTTAGCCTTTCTGACCCTTTCCACCTTGACCCAGCCTTCTTTCGCTTCCACCGCTTTCCTCACCCTCTCCAGTACCTCTTCCCCGGTCTCTGTCTCGTCTTTTGAGGTAACCACGACCGAGTGCAACGTATTGCGTTTTTCCAACACCCCATACGTGCCACGAGCCGCAGCCACCTTTGCGTATGAGGGTGTCTCGGTGTCTGCATTTTGAGCCTGCAATGTCATTTTTAGTTCCTCCAAACGCTTGCTGTTTTCCACCAGCAGTTTGGAATGAGTCTCTATTTTATTCATGAGGAGGACTGTATCCTCTCTCATGGTCTTTTCTGTGCATTCTCCTATATGCTTTCCTTGGGTCATTTGGTCTGTTTCTGGATGGTTATGTTGCTGTTTTAGGCTTTCAATTTCTATCGCGGCGTCTTTTATCAGCTTGTACATCGATTCCACTGCCAGAGTGATCCCTACCTTTATCTCTGACTTCAGATTCCGCGATTCACTCAATTGAGTTTTCGCCCTCTGAAGCCAGGTCCGGCCTTCGATCACCCTGTCAGCCGAAACGATTGGCTTTTGCGACCCACCCGTGGCCTCGATAGAACTTCGACGCTTAGTGTCTTTTCCGATCTGGGGCAGTGTGACCTTTAGCGCAACCCTCGAAGGGGCCGTCGAAGTCTGTGCTTGTTTCCTCGGTGACACAGTGTATGTGACCGATGCAGCTGTCTTTGGGTCCTTTACCCTACTGGCTTCCCACTCTCCAATGCTCTTTCGAACATTGGCGGTGGGTGTCGTTGATTTCGGAGATGGCCCTGCCTTCTCCTTGTCCACCGGGGAGTTGGTCTCTGGGGCAATTTGCTTGCGGGGCGTGTGTGCAAGAGGCATTTTGTGTTGTCGCGAGGTAGATTGTCCTTTATTAAAAACAAAATTGTCTTAATTACTAAATCCTATCCCTGTAAATGGGGGACGGTCAATATTAATAATGCTAAAAATATAGTAAATGTAGAGAAAGGTCGAGAATTTCTGTATTATCTCTGTAGAGAGGAGATAATAAGTAAACGAACTTATACTGTATCCCCTGAAATAAAGGGGACAATAGTCAGGATCCAATAGAAATTCAGCGATCGACAAAGTACACGCTGCACTGTCTATAAGATAAAGTCATAAAAATATAATTTAAAAACTTACACTAATCTATTTGGGTTGTCTACACCAGAAGCACTTATTTAGACAGGTTTTAAGTACAATAAAAGTCAACTTAAATCAAAGGAAAAACAAGTTACGTTGTTTAAAACAATAAAAAATTTTGACTCTACATAGAGCAAGGATCCACATCCGAGATGAAAGCTCTCCCCAAGCCCTCGCAAATGAACCCAAACACGGCAAATCTAGCGCTACTGGTTCCGGAGATATCACAGTTTGAAGTTCTGGTTGCCGGTCCAAGATGGCGACCAGACTTTGGTTAAACGTGGTTTTCTCCGTAACCGCTCGTCCGAATACTACCGTTCCTGGGCTCCTCAGACTTGGCTCCACGAGATCTATAACCTGGGATAAGTTTCAGCATGAAAAATTTTTCGTACTGAAATTTCAGCAGTTCTACACCAGGCTGAAAGAGTAAGGCCCGCCAAGATCCCCGATGAAAACCCCAGTCCTCCACGACCACCGGTTCGGGAGTTATCCAGGTCCAAAGTTTTATCTGACAGCTCGAGAACTGTCAAAGTCCACCTCCGACCCGGTACAACTTTCCTTCCAGAAGTCGCAGAACACCCGTGTTTGGGCTCGCCTGGCTCAGCCTGACCCGCCCCACAAGGCAAAATGGTTTTCAGGATTCTGAAAATTTTCAGCTCCTAAGAGCCTGAAAAACAGCCTATCGGATAGAACGCGACTTTCCAAACCCCGCTTTGAAAATCGCGGCTCTCCACGACCACCTGGGCCGGAGCTACGTCAGGTCAAAGTTTTCAAAGATGGCCGCCGAGCTGTCAAACGCCAACTTCGTCCAGCTACAACTCCGTGACCGTTTGTCGTAGAGAGACGCGGCTTTGACTACAGCGCGTGGCTTTACCCCGTGAATCCCGCGAAAACCGTTTCAGGAATAAAAATTTTCAGGTCCTGAAAACGCCTGAAAACCTACCGATATCCTTTTTCAACGTATTTCAGCACTAACTGTGGCAGTCCGGTGCTTTTACGTCGTTTGGTTCGGAAGTTACGGAGCCTCAAAGTTTTCAAACCAAAAACCAAAATGGCCGAAGTCGTGGTTTTTTCGCGCAAGTTGGCGATTATTTATCCTAGGAAAGCAAACTTTTTGGGAATTGAGGTGTTCGTGGCCAACTGGAACCATCCAAATGGAAATTTCTTGAAAAAAGTGGTTATTTCTCAATAATCCGACCAAAAATCTTCAAAATTCCGTATCTCCCGAACGATTTGACATAAAATTCCAGAAAAATATGCTAAAATTGTGTAAAATTAAGCACTATATATACACATAAAAATAGTAAAAAATTATAAATATTTGACAGGTTTTTTAAATAAAAACCGGTTTTTTAACGTAAACTGAAATATTTCAGGATCCCGTTATGATAAAATTAAAATAAAAATGGTAACGATCTAGAAATTTTAGCGCGCAGCAAATTACTTTTTAAAATTTATGTGTTATCACTGTGGTTACCGAGATATTTCAGGTCAAACTTTGAATATTCTAATGCTTATAACTAAAAAAGTAATTAACTTAAAATTATTTTAAAGGTACCGAGAGACTTCTCTGCCCGTAGGGTAGGCAGCTGCGAAGAAACGAAGTTCCTGCGATGGCTCCTTCTGCTACCTCGTGCACATGTGTTTGACAGTTTTAGGCAGTTTTCTCTTGAGTTTTCCGCTGGAAAATTCCAAAGATGTCTCGGTTTGTAGGTCTTCTGAGTCCGCACGCGATGGTAAAACAAAATTGTGGGGTCACCGCTTTAGATATCGTAGAAATTAGGTGTTTGTGATTTCACGCTCAGGGAAACATAACCTATACACGGTTTTTCCCTTTTCCAGCTTTTTCACTGCAATCCAAAGATTTCACTTTTGCTATATTGCATGACCCGACTCTATCCGCGTAATTTGACACCAGTTTCACTTAAATCGGCCAACTCTTTACCACTTTTTAGAATTTTTAAGTGCGGAGCGACTTTAAAAACGATCCGACCGCCACGAGGGTTGGGGGGTTACTGGGTTAGGTTAGGTTAGGTTAGGTTAGGTTAGGTTAGGTTAGGTTAGGTTAGGTTAGGTTAGGTTAGGTTAGGTTAGGTTAGGTTAGGTTAGGTTTTTTTTTTTTTTTTTTTTTTTTTTTTTTTTTTTTTTTTTTTTTTTTTTAATTGCGAAAGGCCCCCTGCCATACAGGTTTTGCAGGGACGTTATAAAGAGCTGTAGTTCTATTGAAGTTCAGTCATTATATTAGCTGTTCATTAAATTAAAATAAAATAGTCATGATAAATAAAGGCTTGAAATAAATAATTATAATTTTTAATTAAATTTTTGTTAAAACATCTTGGTTCACTAGCAATAAATTATACTAAAATTTAAATAAATAAAAGTTATTATAAATTGTATAATAATTGGTATAAAATGACAGCTATTTGTTCCGTTTATTCACGGATTGTACAATTTTAATAATGTAGTCTATGAACCTCAATCTGTGCCTTTTATCTGTAATCAGCAAGCTGAGATTTTCCTTTTTGACCTGCATGTCGACCCTCATCTCTAGGTCGTGCCGGTGGGAGGAATATACCGGGCAGTCCGCTAGGAGGTGGAGGACTGTCTCCTGCTTGTCGGGGTCGCAGGCGCACGCCGGGCTCTCCTTGCACTTGAAGCGAGTAAGGTACTCGGAGAACCCGCCGTGTCCCGTTAGGGCTTGGGTCAGTTCTTTGGTCATCTCCATCCTTCGTACCGTTCTGTACGCAGCGGTAGCAGAAGGAAAGAACATCTTTGTTGTGGCCGCCGTTTCTCCAGCACAATATCTCCGGTTCCATTCGTCCAGCGTTTCCATACGGATCATACGTTTGACGAATGAAACCGGGCATTTATCGTAGTCGGGTTGCCGCTTCGACTTCAGGGCAGCCTCCTTCGCGAGCGAGTCAGCTCTCTCGTTACCCTCCAGCCCTGCATGGGCCTTTACCCAGAACAAGGAGACTCTCTTGTTTTGGGTACTGCTGTGGCGGATGGCGTGCCTTGCTTCCACTGCGAGGGCGTGGAGGGCTTCGGGGTTTACGACTGCTTGGAGAGCTGCCATGGAGTCGCTGTAAATAGCGAACGCCGTCTCGGTCCTTCGAAGGACCTCCTTTGCCGCTTCGCAAAGGGCGAGAAGCTCGGCCTGGTAGACGGTACTGTAAGACGGCAAGGCAAGCTTGAGAGCCCTTACTTCCGCCTGGTCAGTCCACACTGATACTGCGGCTCCGACCTTGCCCTCAATCTTGCTGCCGTCTGTAAAGATGCGCACCGCGTAATTGCGATGCTCGTTGTACTGTTCCTCGTCTACCAGGCGTCGCAGTGCAATGGCCCTCTGCTCAGCCGGATGTGGCATCTCTAATGCCGAGACCACACGCTCGATCTCTCGGTCTCCCAGAGCCGGGTGAGGTACCCCTCTCTTGGCCTCATATAGGGAGGCTGCCTCTCGGATTCGGAGATCAAGAGGGAGTATCCCAGCCAGCACCAGTGCTGAGTTGAGAGAGACCGTGCGGTAGGCCCGGCACAGTTTTTGCGCGAAGCTCCTTTGGACGGCGCTCAGCTTCTTCCGCACCCCGACTTTGTTGGCGGCCGGCGACCACGCGCTCGCCGCGTACAGGACGATGGGCTCCACTGCTGCCATATAAATGCAGCGGATGACCTCTGGATGGAGACCCCAACTGACCCTAGCAGCCCGCGACAGCTGCTTGTAAATGCCGACGGCTCGGGAACAAACATTTGCGACGTGGGTGTTAAATGTCAACTTGTGGTCGATGGTGAGACCAAGCAACTTGATTTCGTCAGACATGCCAATGTCTACCCCACCCATCCTGAGACGTGGGGTGTCATGCTTCAGTTTCCGCGTGATCAACATTGCTTTCGTCTTATGCGGTGCAAACCGAAGCTTATTCGTGACACCCCACACCCGCACATACTCGAGGGCGGCATTGGCATCCCTCTGGACCTCAAGTGCTGTCTCCGCATCGAACACAAGGACAATATCGTCAGCAAACGCCTGGCAATAGACTCCCATGGTCTCCAGTTCCCTCAGAAGAGGATCTAGCAGGACGTTCCAAACTATGGGACCACCGATCGACCCCTGGACGCATCCCTTCTCGGTCCTGGATTCGTACTCCACTCCCGCATACCTGACTTTCACCACCCTCTCGGACAAGTAGCTGTCCATGACCCGTCTCAAGTTTACAGGACACTTTTGCTCAGCCAGACGAACACGTATGGCCGGCCACCACGCGCTGTCGAAAGCTCCCTCAATATCCAGGGACACAACCGTGACAAGCCTTTTTGCATAAAGTCTGCCGCGAATGTGTCCCATCAGCGTGTAGAGGGAGTCTTCGGTGCTTCGCTGGGGCATGAAGCCGTACTGGCGAGTACTCATCCTGGGGAGTAAATGAAACTTGAGTCGAGCCACGACCATCTTTTCAAAAATCTTGCCGAGGACAGGCAATAGCCCAATCGGCCTGTACGATTTCGGGGTGGTGTAGTCGTCTTTAGCGGGCTTGCGGAGCACGACGACGGTCGCCTCTTTCCAGGACCGTGGAAAGTATCCATGCGCCAGGCACTTGTTCACCAAGCGCAGAACTAAATCCGGGTCATGACGGATCGCGTGGCCCCATATGTCCGCCGTCAGACCGTCGGAACCGGGGGCTTTTTTGGGGTTGAACGAGGAGACTGCTCGCTCCAGCTCGTCGAGTGTGAAGGGAGGGTCCCAGGGCTCAACTTGGTTCCCCCCGTTCACCTCTTCAGCTAGTTGCCGCACCTTTCTGTGCTCCTCGTTATCCCCCTCCGAACGGTCTTCTGGGTAAAAAGTCTCCGCCAGATACCTCGCCGAGGCCTCTGGGTCTAGAGTCCTGCCATCCCTCACCATCGGCAAATCCTCCTCTCTTTTCTCTGTCCTGCGGACTACCCTATATATGCCCTCCCACAGGCCTTCCCTATCCTGTTTCTCGCAGAACCCCTTCCAGCTCTCGATTTTTGCTTGGACTACTGCACGCTCGTACTCTTCTTTCTGTTTCAGGTACTCCTCAACAACCTTTGGTCTACGGACTGGCGCTGCACAACGAATCCTCCGCTTTTTGGTGACCACTTGCCTCTTTAGACTGGCGAGTTCTTCAGACCACCACGGCACGGTCAACTTTTCTACGTTCTTCTTCTTGGGTATCACGGATGTACAGGCGTCTCGCACTGCCGTTGTAAATCCCTCGACTACCAGGTCTATTTTGTCCCTGCTGTCGATGGCATCGAACAGGCTTACGGTATTATTAGCTTGCATAATTTGGCGCAGTTTCTTACGAAACTGCGCCCAATTTGCTTTTTTAGTGTTGTAGATGGTTAGGTTAGGTTAGGTTAGGTTAGGTTAGGTTAGGTTAGGTTAGGTTAGGTTAGGTTAGGTTAGGTTAGGTTAGGTTAGGTTAGGTTAGGTTAGGTTAGGTTAGGTTAGGTTAGGTTAGGTTAGGTTAGGTTAGGTTAGGTTAGGTTAGGTTAGGTTAGGTTAGGTTAGGTTAGGTTAGGTTAGGTTAGGTTAGGTTAGGTTAGGTTAGGTTAGGTTAGGTTAGGTTAGGTTAGGTTAGGTTAGGTTAGGTTAGGTTAGGTTAGGTTAGGTTAGTTAGGTTAGGTTAGGTTAGGTTAGGTTAGGTTAGGTTAGGTTAGGTTAGGTTAGGTTAGGTTAGGTTAGGTTAGGTTAGGTTAGGTTAGGTTAGGTTAGGTTAGGTTAGGTTAGGTTAGGTTAGGTTAGGTTAGGTAGGTTAGGTTAGGTTAGGTTAGGTTAGGTTAGGTTAGGTTAGGTTAGGTTAGGTTAGGTTAGGTTAGGTTAGGTTAGGTTAGGTTAGGTTAGGTTAGGTTAGGTTAGGTTAGGTTAGGTTAGGTTAGGTTAGGTTAGGTTAGGTTAGGTTAGGTTAGGTTAGGTTAGGTTAGGTTAGGTTAGGTTAGGTTAGGTTAGGTTAGGTTAGGTTAGGTTAGGTTAGGTTAGGTTAGGTTAGGTTAGGTTAGGTTAGGTTAGGTTAGGTTAGGTTAGGTTAGGTTAGGTTAGGTTAGGTTAGGTTAGGTTAGGTTAGGTTAGGTTAGGTTAGGTTAGGTTAGGTTAGGTTAGGTTAGGTTAGGTTAGGTTAGGTTAGGTTAGGTTAGGTTAGGTTAGGTTAGGTTAGGTTAGGTTAGGTTAGGTTAGGTTAGGTTAGGTTAGGTTAGGTTAGGTTAGGTTAGGTTAGGTTAGGTTAGGTTAGGTTAGGTTAGGTTAGGTTAGGTTAGGTTAGGTTAGGTTAGGTTAGGTTAGGTTAGGTTAGGTTAGGTTAGGTTAGGTTAGGTTAGGTTAGGTTAGGTTAGGTTAGGTTAGGTTAGGTTAGGTTAGGTTAGGTTAGGTTAGGTTAGGTTAGGTTAGGTTAGGTTAGGTTAGGTTAGGTTAGGTTAGGTTAGGTTAGGTTAGGTTAGGTTAGGTTAGGTTAGGTTAGGTTAGGTTAGGTTAGGTTAGGTTAGGTTAGGTTAGGTTAGGTTAGGTTAGGTTAGGTTAGGTTAGGTTAGGTTAGGTTAGGTTAGGTTAGGTTAGGTTAGGTTAGGTTAGGTTAGGTTAGGTTAGGTTAGGTTAGGTTAGGTTAGGTTAGGTTAGGTTAGGTTAGGTTAGGTTAGGTTAGGTTAGGTTAGGTTAGGTTAGGTTAGGTTAGGTTAGGTTAGGTTAGGTTAGGTTAGGTTAGGTTAGGTTAGGTTAGGTTAGGTTAGGTTAGGTTAGGTTAGGTTAGGTTAGGTTAGGTTAGGTTAGGTTAGGTTAGGTTAGGTTAGGTTAGGTTAGGTTAGGTTAGGTTAGGTTAGGTTAGGTTAGGTTAGGTTAGGTTAGGTTAGGTTAGGTTAGGTTAGGTTAGGTTAGGTTAGGTTAGGTTAGGTTAGGTTAGGTTAGGTTAGGTTAGGTTAGGTTAGGTTAGGTTAGGTTAGGTTAGGTTAGGTTAGGTTAGGTTAGGTTAGGTTAGGTTAGGTTAGGTTAGGTTAGGTTAGGTTAGGTTAGGTTAGGTTAGGTTAGGTTAGGTTAGGTTAGGTTAGGTTAGGTTAGGTTAGGTTAGGTTAGGTTAGGTTAGGTTAGGTTAGGTTAGGTTAGGTTAGGTTAGGTTAGGTTAGGTTAGGTTAGGTTAGGTTAGGTTAGGTTAGGTTAGGTTAGGTTAGGTTAGGTTAGGTTAGGTTAGGTTAGGTTAGGTTAGGTTAGGTTAGGTTAGGTTAGGTTAGGTTAGGTTAGGTTAGGTTAGGTTAGGTTAGGTTAGGTTAGGTTAGGTTAGGTTAGGTTAGGTTAGGTTAGGTTAGGTTAGGTTAGGTTAGGTTAGGTTAGGTTAGGTTAGGTTAGGTTAGGTTAGGTTAGGTTAGGTTAGGTTAGGTTAGGTTAGGTTAGGTTAGGTTAGGTTAGGTTAGGTTAGGTTAGGTTAGGTTAGGTTAGGTTAGGTTAGGTTAGGTTAGGTTAGGTTAGGTTAGGTTAGGTTAGGTTAGGTTAGGTTAGGTTAGGTTAGGTTAGGTTAGGTTAGGTTAGGTTAGGTTAGGTTAGGTTAGGTTAGGTTAGGTTAGGTTAGGTTAGGTTAGGTTAGGTTAGGTTAGGTTAGGTTAGGTTAGGTTAGGTTAGGTTAGGTTAGGTTAGGTTAGGTTAGGTTAGGTTAGGTTAGGTTAGGTTAGGTTAGGTTAGGTTAGGTTAGGTTAGGTTAGGTTAGGTTAGGTTAGGTTAGGTTAGGTTAGGTTAGGTTAGGTTAGGTTAGGTTAGGTTAGGTTAGGTTAGGTTAGGTTAGGTTAGGTTAGGTTAGGTTAGGTTAGGTTAGGTTAGGTTAGGTTAGGTTAGGTTAGGTTAGGTTAGGTTAGGTTAGGTTAGGTTAGGTTAGGTTAGGTTAGGTTAGGTTAGGTTAGGTTAGGTTAGGTTAGGTTAGGTTAGGTTAGGTTAGGTTAGGTTAGGTTAGGTTAGGTTAGGTTAGGTTAGGTTAGGTTAGGTTAGGTTAGGTTAGGTTAGGTTAGGTTAGGTTAGGTTAGGTTAGGTTAGGTTAGGTTAGGTTAGGTTAGGTTAGGTTAGGTTAGGTTAGGTTAGGTTAGGTTAGGTTAGGTTAGGTTAGGTTAGGTTAGGTTAGGTTAGGTTAGGTTAGGTTAGGTTAGGTTAGGTTAGGTTAGGTTAGGTTAGGTTAGGTTAGGTTAGGTTAGGTTAGGTTAGGTTAGGTTAGGTTAGGTTAGGTTAGGTTAGGTTAGGTTAGGTTAGGTTAGGTTAGGTTAGGTTAGGTTAGGTTAGGTTAGGTTAGGTTAGGTTAGGTTAGGTTAGGTTAGGTTAGGTTAGGTTAGGTTAGGTTAGGTTAGGTTAGGTTAGGTTAGGTTAGGTTAGGTTAGGTTAGGTTAGGTTAGGTTAGGTTAGGTTAGGTTAGGTTAGGTTAGGTTAGGTTAGGTTAGGTTAGGTTAGGTTAGGTTAGGTTAGGTTAGGTTAGGTTAGGTTAGGTTAGGTTAGGTTAGGTTAGGTTAGGTTAGGTTAGGTTAGGTTAGGTTAGGTTAGGTTAGGTTAGGTTAGGTTAGGTTA